>FR989964.1:10000-5010000 GCA_905404175.1 Anthocharis cardamines
ACGGGCCTCAAGACTTCAATCGTGCTGAAAATTCAGAAAATCCTCCGATCAGGCAGAAGAAGGCAAAAATAGTAAGCTATAATAATATCTAATATAAGTGTTCAAAAATAATTGTAAAATGCCATATAGTTTTGTAATGAGAGACATTTTAGTAAACTAAATAACAAGCGTCACAGGTCAACCTAAGTTGGTACTATTACTTACTTTTTACAATATTAAAAAATCTTAAAATTTAAAAATACATCCTTTTAAAGTTAACAAATAGTAATTATATCTACAGCTTAGTTTTTCAAAATTTTTCACCCATCTCAAATAAAATCTAGAAAACATACTCGGTAACCAGTAAAAAACAATATTTAAATTGGTCGTGTCTCAGAGCAAGGATATAAGGCATTTATTAAATATTATTAGTCTATAAAAAACCTCTTTAAACCCCCTTTCATTTGATACCAAATTTATTAAAATCGGACAATTAGAAACCTATAATTTAGCATTTTTAAAATCATATATTTTTCTCCATACAAAATTAAAAACGGCTAAGGGTGATATTATTCACAAATTTTTGGTCAAGCGTGTTATTTCTTAAATATCTATATAAATTCACAAATTTCATACAATTCATTCAGTCAGGAGTGTGCCGCCTGACAAAATTTTTGGTCAAGAGTGTGTCGGCAAATAATATTAATTAAATATTAAAATTTTTAATAATTTTAACTTTTTCATAGCTAAGTGTGTGCCGACCCATACCCTTCCCCTATATCCATAGTACCCCCCCCCCCGCGATACCCAATTCCTTCCCCCTTTTCCCAAACCCCCCAAGTTTGGGTTCAAAAGAAACGTCTCTTAGAGACGAATCGATTGGCCCTGACAGATTTCCCCCCCCACCTTCCCCCACCCTTTTAGATCCAAAAAACCCAAATCCTATACCTATCCATACCCCACGAAACCCAATTTCCTCCCCCCCCGCAATCAAACTTTTTGCTACCTCCCCCCCGCAGAACCCAACTTCCTCCCCCCTTTTCCCAAACCCCCCAAGTTTGGGTTCAAAAGAAACGTCTCTTAGAGACGAATCGATTGGCCCTGACAGATTTCCCCCCCCACCTTCCCCCACCCTTTTAGATCCAAAAAACCCAAATCCTATACCTATCCATACCCCACGAAACCCAATTTCCTCCCCCCCCGCAATCAAACTTTTTGCTACCTCACCCCCGCAGAACCCAACTTCCTCCCCCCTTTTCCCAAACCCCCCAAGTTTGGGCTTAAAAGAACCGTCTCCTCGAGGCGAATCGATCGGCTCCGACAGATTCCCCCCCACACCTTCCCCCACCCCCCCAGAACCTAACTTCCTCCCCCTTCATCCTAGACCCATCGAGTTTGGGCTCATTTTATTCATCCAACCAAGGCGAATAGATTGGCCCCTACAAATTCCCCCCCTACCCCCCCTATCCCTGCACACACTTCTTAATATAAAAATTGTTTAAAAATAAAAACTTGGAAAATGTCAGACCCAAATACAACCTACGATTATTCAGAACAATATTCAGATGGCGAGCAACCTTCTGCAATCATGAAAAGACGCACAAGATGCAACAGGGATAAATTTATCGGAAAAATAACAATGTGTACGTGTAAAATATATACAGCAGTTCAAGAATCTAGAAATCTAAAGACAGAAATAAAAACCACCATAATAGACAACTTAGAATTTATAAAAAGTATATTACAAGAATTAGAGGACGAAACAAGATCGAACATAAATGATGCACTTAATATTTCGTCGTCCAGAATACACCAATCCACCCCAATAAACTCAAAATCTAGAAGAGTTAGCCAACAAAGTACAGAAAATGAAATAGGAAACAGCAAACGAAACCTAGAAAAAGAATTAATAAAACAACTCAAAAATCATCAAAAATTGCTTGAAGAAAATAAATACGAAACAGAAAGCTTCAAAGACGAAATAATAAAGCACTTAACACAATCCACAAATAAAATCCCCACGTACGCAGAAAAACTCAAAACAAAACACGCAGAATTAACTCGACCTACACTACACACTATAAAAGTACAGTCCAAAGATGAATCCAGCACAGCCGAAGAAATAATAGGAACAGTAAAAAACATAATTAAAGCCAAAGAACAAGGACTCAATATAGCGAAAGTAAGAAAAATAAAAGACGCACAAATAACCATAGCATGTGAAAACAAAACGGACATAGATAAAATTAAAAACACACTCGGAAAACACAAAAATAAATTCATCACCACTAACCTTAAAAATAAATCACCTATCATAAAAATTAAAAATTTAATAAAAAACACCACACAGGAAGACATAATTATAGCCCTAAAACACCAAAATCACATAGACTTGCCTCAGGACAAAATGGAAGACTTCAAGATATTGTTTAGAATCAAAACTAAAGACCCACTACTCGAACACGTAGTCATACGAACTCCGAAAGAAATCTGGGACTACTCTATGAAGAGTGGTACACTCTTCATAGATTTACAAAAAGTCCAAGTAGAGGACCACTCACCTCTCAGGCAATGCACTAAGTGCTTAAAATACGGCCATTGCAAAAGCCAATGTACAGAAGAACACGAAAAATGTTCCCACTGTGGCGGACAGCACAAGAAGAATGAATGCCCAGCGTTCACAGAAGGCAAAAAACCAACATGCGCAAACTGCATGTCAGAAAACTCAAACACAAAATTAGCTAATCACAACACATTTGACGCACAGTGCCCCATCCGCATAAAGTGGGACATTATCGCGCGGACCGGGATAGAATACATATAAAAGAACTCCAAACAAAATAAAAACAAACAACATATTTAAAATAAAACAACTTCACAATGAAAGTTAAATAACAAACAAATAAAAGACAATTAGAAAACAAATAAATATATACAAAAACCACAAAAACTTAAAGTACTTCCATAATTATTATACATCGCAAAAACACAAAAAAGTACAAAAAACTAAATAAAAATTAAATATGTCAAGGAAAATACGACAATTAAAACTGCGAATCTTGCAAAAAACTATACAGTTTATAAAGACTTGTGTAATATAACAAGAAAACCAGCAAATAATAATAAAGACATAACATCAATAAAAAGTAAAATATAAAACTCAACCAAACATAAAAATTAATTTAAATAGTAAGAAAATATAACAATGAAAAACTTCTATTGAAACAAATAAAAACATACATATATAAATCCTGTAAAAAACATAGACAAAAAATAGTCCAGTAAGAAATAAAAATGTAAAAGCGTTTTTAATAAATAAGAAAACAATGTATACTATTCTAAGTAGCATAAGTAGCATAAGAAACACTTACAATTCAATTATAAGTAATAGCAATAAGATGTCAAGACATCAACCAATAATGTAAACTCGACTAACAAAATTAAAAGATGTAAGGTAGTAATAAGAAAATAGAAAATAAGAAACTTAGATATTAAGAAAAACTGTAAAATCACAATGCAAGAAAACAAGTAGCCTACAAATAAAGAAGGCCAAACATGTAAAAATCGATAGTAAATAATAAATAATAATGTATGTTAGTATTAAGTTTATATTATAACTAGATATATAAAGCAAATCTCACTAAGAGATAAAAATGTATGTAAATTAAAGTCTATAAAAACTAAGAAAATGTAAAAATGTACGGAAACAAATAAAACAGATCTATCTCACTAAGAGATAAAAATGTAATTAGACTAATTAAAATCTAGGAAAACTAAGAAAATGTAAAATTAAACAGAAAAGAAATTAAAATTTAAGATAATAATTATAAGAATGTATCTAGATTAAGCAATAAAGAATATATAAAGATTATATATATATATATATATTATATAAAAATATCTATTTAAATTTATAAATATAAAAACTTTAATAATAAAGGAAATCTCACACAACACATACAAATCAATGGTCTCTGTCCACCCACGATAGAGGAAAAATCGTAGTACCCAATCCTCGGCCCCGGAGCTATGCTGCCGGGGAGTAGGCTATTAGGTACACCAACAAAAAAAAAAAAAAAAAAAAAAAACCTAACCTAACCTAACCTAACCTAACCTAACCTAACCTAACCTAACCTAACCTAACCTAACCTAACCTAACCTAACCTAACCTAACCTAACCTAACCTAACCTAACCTAACCTAACCTAACCTAACCTAACCTAACCTAACCTAACCTAACCTAACCTAACCTAACCTAACCTAACCTAACCTAACCTAACCTAACCTAACCTAACCTAACCTAACCTAACCTAACCTAACCTAACCTAACCTAACCTAACCTAACCTAACCTAACCTAACCTAACCTAACCTAACCTAACCTAACCTAACCTAACCTAACCTAACCTAACCTAACCTAACCTAACCTAACCTAACCTAACCTAACCTAACCTAACCTAACCTAACCTACCTAACCTAACCTAACCTAACCTAACCTAACCTAACCTAACCTAACCTAACCTAACCTAACCTAACCTAACCTAACCTAACCTAACCTAACCTAACCTAACCTAACCTAACCTAACCTAACCTAACCTAACCTAACCTAACCTAACCTAACCTAACCTAACCTAACCTAACCTAACCTAACCTAACCTAACCTAACCTAACCTAACCTAACCTAACCTAACCTAACCTAACCTAACCTAACCTAACCTAACCTAACCTAACCTAACCTAACCTAACCTAACCTAACCTAACCTAACCTAACCTAACCTAACCTAACCTAACCTAACCTAACCTAACCTAACCTAACCTAACCTAACCTAACCTAACCTAACCTAACCTAACCTAACCTAACCTAACCTAACCTAACCTAACCTAACCTAACCTAACCTAACCTAACCTAACCTAACCTAACCTAACCTAACCTAACCTAACCTAACCTAACCTAACCTAACCTAACCTAACCTAACCTAACCTAACCTAACCTAACCTAACCTAACCTAACCTAACCTAACCTAACCTAACCTAACCTAACCTAACCTAACCTAACCTAACCTAACCTAACCTAACCTAACCTAACCTAACCTAACCTAACCTAACCTAACCTAACCTAACCTAACCTAACCTAACCTAACCTAACCTAACCTAACCTAACCTAACCTAACCTAACCTAACCTAACCTAACCTAACCTAACCTAACCTAACCTAACCTAACCTAACCTAACCTAACCTAACCTAACCTAACCTAACCTAACCTAACCTAACCTAACCTAACCTAACCTAACCTAACCTAACCTAACCTAACCTAACCTAACCTAACCTAACCTAACCTAACCTAACCTAACCTAACCTAACCTAACCTAACCTAACCTAACCTAACCTAACCTAACCTAACCTAACCTAACCTAACCTAACCTAACCTAACCTAACCTAACCTAACCTAACCTAACCTAACCTAACCTAACCTAACCTAACCTAACCTAACCTAACCTAACCTAACCTAACCTAACCTAACCTAACCTAACCTAACCTAACCTAACCTAACCTAACCTAACCTAACCTAACCTAACCTAACCTAACCTAACCTAACCTAACCTAACCTAACCTAACCTAACCTAACCTAACCTAACCTAACCTAACCTAACCTAACCTAACCTAACCTAACCTAACCTAACCTAACCTAACCTAACCTAACCTAACCTAACCTAACCTAACCTAACCTAACCTAACCTAACCTAACCTAACCTAACCTAACCTAACCTAACCTAACCTTTTTTTTTTTTTTTTTTTTTTATAGAGGGGGAAAGCGCCTTATTGCCTAGGGGGGCGGAGTGGGTGTTAAATCTCGCCCCCCCTCCCAGCGGGTCAGTGCAATGCTGGGGGAGTGTGGGGTTAAAGTCACTCACGACTGTCTGCTAATCAGACAGCCTGGTGACCCCTACCCACTAAAACCCTCCTCTATTGACCCTCCAATTAGTCCGCCATGTTGAGGCCCACGGGATCGCTCTCGCATGCTACCGGGACCTCGGCGTCTGGTCCTACGACCACATCATTATTAGTTGGGCGGGAGGAGGTGCGCGAACCTCCTCCTTCTCTGCCCTGATCTCCTGGCCCTTAAGCCGTTTGCTGCGGAGGACTCTCGTTGTCTCTCCGCTGTCTCCTTTTGCGAGATTACGTCCTCGCAAAAGGAGACCATTGCACACCACGACTCGTTACTGCCCAGCATCGACGTAATTAAGCTGGGCAGATCGAGGTCCATTCCGACAACACTGATCAAATCGTGGCGACGCCGCGACCATCGAGTGCATTCCTCTAACGTGTGCTGCGCCGTGTCCTCCTCGGCGCCGCACTCATGACATACCGGTGTTGGTTCCCTTCTTGCAACCTTGTGCAGGTACCGCCCGAAACAGCCATGTCCGGACAGTACCTGCGCAAGACGGTATGTCATGGCACCCTTTTTTCTTTTCACCCAGTCTGGAAGGACTGGGCGAATAGCCCCAATTGTCCGAATCCCTGCCACCGGATCGACCAGGTCTTCACCCCACCTGCGCAGGACTGCTTCCGCCATTAACCGCCGAACCAGCGCTGCCTCTTCGCCTGACAAGCGATTCCCTCCCTGAGTACGTTCCTCCCGGAAGCGATAGGCGGCTGCGAGAACTTCCGCTTCTCGCTCCCAAGGGGGTGTTCCTGCTAGAACGCATGCCGCAGCAAACGACACCGTTCTGTAGCAGCGGGCCGCGCGCGTTGTAATGACCCGCTGCGGCCTACGCAACTGCCTCCTGTTGTGGGCCGACAACGATTCTGCCCATATGGGGGCCCCGTACAGCGCCATGCTACGCAACACACCGCAATATAACTTGCGGCAGCTTTGGTCGGGGCCACCCAAATTCGGTAGTAGGCGCCCAAGTGCACCTGCCGCGCTAACCAGTTTCGGGCCCAGAGCCTGAAAATGGGCCTCAAATTTCCAGCGCCCGTCCAATATTAAGCCTAGGTACTTAAAATTGGACCCTACTCGGACGCGGACGCCATCGATGTTAATTGCCGCTCCCGGGGGCGGCCCTCCCCTTGGTCTGTGGAACATGATCGCACTGGTTTTGTCCAGTGCGACCCTTAGACCAAGCGATCCGATCCTCTCCACCACCAGCGACGTTCCTATGGAGGCCAGGTCTGCGACCTCCTGGAATGTTTCTCCGCTGGCCACGACCAGGGTGTCATCAGCGTAGCAGAAAACGCGCATCCTGGGAAGGAGCGCGCTTCTGAGCACCCAGTCGTAGCCAACATTCCAAAGCAGGGGTCCAAGGACGGAACCCTGAGGAACGCCGCACTCCATCGATCGCCGGACTATCCTGCCTGAGACATCAGCGTAAGCGATTGTCCTCCCTTCCAGATAACTGCCTATCAGGCGCTGGAGATATCTCGGCAGCCCATGATATGCAAGGGCCTCCCTGATGATATTGAGAGGCAGGCTATTGAATGCATTGGCGATGTCAAGAGACACCGCCAATGCCTTTCCCCCGTTATCTACAACCTGCTCCGTGTGCCGTTTCAACGCTGTGATGGCGTCCAGCGTTGAGCGGCCCGCCCTAAACCCGTACTGGGCGTCCGCGAGATTAGGCCCCACTTCAGACATGTGCCTGTTGACCCTCTCCGCCACGATCTTCTCCAGCAGCTTCCCGGCCTCGTCCAGCAGGACAATTGGCCGGTAGGCTGATGGAGAGTCTGGAGAACGACCCTCCTTCTTAAGTAGGCACAGACGCCCCTCCTTCCAAGGCTTCGGGAACTGCCCCGCGCGGAAGGATGCGTTGAGCAGTTCCCGAAACTTCTCCCCCATATGTGTAAGTGCAAGGGCCAGAACCCGGCTGGGCACTCCGTCTGGCCCCGGCGCCTTCCTCCTAGTCTTGAGACGGTCCATTGCTGACTCCATTTCCGCATCAGTAACACTGCGCGCCTCCTCATTTCCCTCCTCCTCACTCTGCTCTTCCACGGCCATTCTGGGAGTTGTAATGTCCGATGCCGGAGGGAACAACTCTGCCACCACTCTCCCTACGAATTCTGCTGGGAGGGTCTCAGTTAGAGGGGTGCCGACTCCCTGTAACTTCTTCCGCGCGGAGCGATATGGACGCCCCCACGGATCCTTGTTGAGACCCTCCAGCATACCTTCACGCGCCTCCTCCTTTGCCCCACTGATTGTCAACTGGAGCTCTTTTTTGAGCTCCGTGTACGCGGAGTGGAGCTGCTCTTCCTCCAGTGGCTGTCGGAAGGCCCTTCGTCTGCACCTGAGGTACGCCCTCCTTGCCTCCCCACACGTCTGTCGCAGTTCAGCAATCCGCTGGTTCCACCAGTAGACTGCGCGCCGTGGCGGGCGGCAGCCTCTAGCCCTCGGCATCGCCGCATTGCATACCGCGGTGATCTCCGCCCGGAATTGCGCAGCCCCTTCGTTGACATCCAACACTGGGGCAGCTGGTGCCACCCATGCTTGCACGAGTGCCGCCTCTTCCGCCATGTCCCGATCCAGCCGGCCAATGATCCACCGCGGGAAGGCTTCTCGACGACCGGCTGGCTCGCGCGTTTCAGAGGATGTGGAAATCTCAAATCTGATGTAGCGGTGATCTGAGAGAGTTTCCACATCCCCTTCTACCCTCCAGTTGCTTATCGCCCGCGCTACTACGGGCGAAGCAAAGGACACGTCCACCACGGACTGGCCTTGTGGCCTTACGCAGGTGGGAGTGTTCCCACAGTTGAGGAGAGAAAGCCCCATCTCTGCCATCCACTCCTCTACCGAACTGCCTCTAGCGTTGGAGACAGTGTCCCCCCACACCTGAGACCTCGCATTGAGATCTCCCATCATGACCACTGGCTTGGGTCGAGCTCGATGGATCGCTTGACCCAGGATGTCCATGAAGGTATCGAACTCCCTCAGTGGTCTGTTTGGGGAGAAGTAGGCCCCAACGATGATCCACTTTCTCCACTCCACTACCACATATCCTTCCCCTCTCTCTAAGACAGTGAGGGGGGGGCCACCAGGCCGCGTGACGACTACGACCGACCCAGTATTGTCACCGATCCAATGCGGCTGCGGAGCCACTAGATACGGTTCCGCAGCCATTGCTAAGTCGATACCCCACTCCGCCATGGTCTGAAGCCAGAGGTCCTGTGCCCCCGCGGAGTGGTTGAGGTTCGTCTGGAGAAAATTGATAGTCGTACTGGACATTAAGACGACATATCATTTTCTCCAGACGCCATCTGCGCTGCCTCTGGAGTAGGCGCTTTGGCCTTGGAGGCCGCCTTCTTTTTAATGGTGGGAGGTTTGCAGGACCTCCCCCCCATTATATGCCCTGAGGGCCTTCCACCATCCGCGCATATTGCGCAGTGCACCTCCGCCGTACACGTGGCCGCCTTATGCCCTGCTTTGCCGCACCGGAAGCAGAGATCGCTGCGGTTCTTCTCTGAGGGGCATTTGTCCTTGGTGTGCCCTAATCCCATGCACTTGTAACAGCGCATGGGGCGCACCTCCAAAACCTTGATTTGGGCGGAGCTCCACCCCACAAGAAGCCTTCCTTCTGCCACCTTTTTCGCAGCAGGGACGGGGCACTGGATGAGTATTGCCCCCATCCCGTTGTCGCCCCTTTTGAGCTCACCCGCCCTTACGGAGTCGGGCGGGCATCCTCCCTTGGCAGAAACTGCCGCCACCACTTCTTCCACCGTCACACTGTCGTCCAGTCCTCCAATGCGGATGTCCACTCGCTTTGTGGGACGATCCACCTTCGCATCTTCTGCGAGGATCCCACGAAGCTTCTCCGCAAGGGAGTCAGCCTTCTCGTTGCTTTGAGAGCCCGGTAATTCGAATATCCGGGCCCCCGTAGCCGACTGTCTGATTTGGACCTGGTCGATCCCCAGATCCGCCAGCTTGATGCCACCTTTTGCCTTTGCAATGATGGAGGCATATGTAGCCCCCTTCTCCACTGCCTCCTGGTTCAACGTCACGACAACTACCGCTGAGCGAGGAGCAGTGAGCTTCGGCATCTTCTTTGGAGCCGGCTTCTTCTTTTTTGAAGCCGACTTCTTAGCCTTCTTTTTGCCAGCCGCTGGCTTGGTCGCAGCTTTCGAAGTCGATGCTGCTGGCTGTGCCACTGGCTGTGCCGCTGGCGATGCCGTCTTGGTTGCCTTCTTGGGGGCAACCGTTGGAGTAGGGTGACTCTTTGTCTTCTTTCCTACTCCTTTCCCTTTCCCTCTTGCAGCAACCAGAGCCCAGCTTCCGCCTTGATCTTGGTCGACGGGGGCTGGCGCTGGGGTTGCGCTGACCATCACACTTGTTCCTTGGGAACACGGCGTTTCCCTATCACGGGATGCCGCCAGAGGTGGGCGAATGATCGCCGCTGGCAGAAGCCGATTCTCGATCCTCGCCAGCTTTGCCTCCACCATATCACCGACAGACCGCAGTATTTTGGCCTGCAGGCCTTCGCCGAAGAGCTGCAGCTCTTCGGCGAAGTCTTTTGATGCCCCTTGTGCCGGCGAAGCAGTCTCAACAGTCGCCACGGCAGGTGACGTTCGCTCAGAGAAGTCTCTCCTAAGCGCCTTCAGTTGCATCTCCAGATCGGAGATGTGTGCTCTCATCCTATTGTTGTCCGTTTGTAGACGGAGGGTCTCCTCTGCCACGGACCTTCGAGAAAGGATGTCAACCATCTCTTTCATATCTTTTGCGGCGACCTTTAGGTCCCGCATTAGATCCCCCTTGAGATTGCCGCTTTTCAGCGCTATCTCCGTAATTCTATGGGCCCTTTTGGCAGCCCTGTCCATTATGTCTGGGGTACCTAAGGACTCCAGCTCCTCATTTAGAACGGCGTCTTCCGGCGCCTGCCCCAAAACCGGTCTGGGAACCTGGTTCCTGACCGTTTTCCTCAGATGCCGCTCAAAAATGGCCGCAGCTGTGGCTTCCTTGGCCTTATCTAAGGCCTTTCTGGCCTTGGCAAGGCCAACATCATGAGCGGGAGTTCTCTTCCTCAGATACCTCCCCGAAACCGATTCCTCGGTCTCCGTATCGCTCGCCAAATCGACGGTGTTTGACGTACACCTCGTAAATCCCCGCGTGCGGGGCCTCCCATGACCAGAAACACTCGATTCTGATTCACTCTCCATTATTTACGAATAGAGAGACACAAACTTAACAATAATATTTGCTTAAAACTACAAACATTATATAAAACCACCAAATATTGACTAAAACTAGCGTAAAAACTAAGAAAATAGCCAAAGTCGCGGGAGAAACGAAGTTTGCAAGTGCACACAACGCTCCCCGACGAACAACCTACACAATACTACAATAATATCTAATCTTAACCCTATAAAAACTAACTTAGTAGTTTCAACTAAATTTGTTGAAAGGCGAAAAAACTAAATACTATGAACACACCACTAGAACTAAGAAATCTTAAGAATCTAACTAAATGTACCTATGGAGTCGGCGCAGCCTGAGAAGGTAGCGTCGAAACCAGGTAAAAAAGAACCACCAATAAAAAATTACATCCAAACTAAAAACCAGTAGGTCGTCAACATAAACGAAATTTCTATCATAAAAATAAAAACTTCGAAAACATTTAAATCTACCGATAGAATGCCGCGGAAACAAATTATTATGTTACAAACAATTTGTCCCGACAGCATACCGTCAAAAAAGTACAGAGGTCCGCCAAGTAACATAGAAGTTATACCTCAAAAAGTTTTTTCAAAAAAGTTTTAGTCAACTTAATGACACCACTCATGTTAGTTATCCACCTATTAGCCGTCTGCCCAGGTTTCAAACTTCCACCACAGTTTATGTTATTCACCCTTCCGGGCTTCAAACATCCCTCAAATTTCTCAAACATTGATCACAATTTATTATAACACTTTAAAAGCGAATAACACATAGTGACCAACCCGGGAATCGAACCCAGGACGTATGCTCTTACGGATGAACGTGCGACCGCAAGGCTACATACGCTGTTAACCTAACCTAACCTAACCTAACCTAACCTAACCTAACCTAACCTAACCTAACCTAACCTAACCTAACCTAACCTAACCTAACCTAACCTAACCTAACCTAACCTAACCTAACCTAACCTAACCTAACCTAACCTAACCTAACCTAACCTAACCTAACCTAACCTAACCTAACCTAACCTAACCTAACCTAACCTAACCTAACCTAACCTAACCTAACCTAACCTAACCTAACCTAACCTAACCTAACCTAACCTAACCTAACCTAACCTAACCTAACCTAACCTAACCTAACCTAACCTAACCTAACCTAACCTAACCTAACCTAACCTAACCTAACCTAACCTAACCTAACCTAACCTAACCTAACCTAACCTACCTACCTACCTACCTACCTACCTACCTACCTACCTACCTACCTACCTACCTACCTACCTACCTACCTACCTACCTACCTACCTACCTACCTACCTACCTACCTACCTACCTACCTACCTACCTACCTACCTACCTACCTACATACCTACCTACCTACCTACCTACCTACCTACCTACCTACCTACCTACCTACCTACCTACCTACCTACCTACCTACCTACCTACCTACCTACCTACCTACCTACCTACCTACCTACCTACCTACCTACCTACCTACCTACCTACCTACCTACCTACCTACCTACCTACCTACCTACCTACCTACCTACCTACCTACCTACCTACCTACCTACCTACCTACCTACCTACCTACCTACCTACCTACCTACCTACCTACCTACCTACCTACCTACCTACCTACCTACCTACCTACCTACCTACCTACCTACCTACCTACCTACCTACCTACCTACCTACCTACCTACCTACCTACCTACCTACCTACCTACCTACCTACCTACCTACCTACCTACCTACCTACCTACCTACCTACCTACCTACCTACCTACCTACCTACCTACCTACCTACCTACCTACCTACCTACCTACCTACCTACCTACCTACCTACCTACCTACCTACCTACCTACCTACCTACCTACCTACCTACCTACCTACCTACCTACCTACCTACCTACCTACCTACCTACCTACCTACCTACCTACCTACCTACCTACCTACCTACCTACCTACCTACCTACCTACCTACCTACCTACCTACCTACCTACCTACCTACCTACCTACCTACCTACCTACCTACCTACCTACCTACCTACCTACCTACCTACCTACCTACCTACCTACCTACCTACCTACCTACCTACCTACCTACCTACCTACCTACCTACCTACCTACCTACCTACCTACCTACCTACCTACCTACCTACCTACCTACCTACCTACCTACCTACCTACCTACCTACCTACCGTGGCTTGATCTCTGCACATACAGAGCAATTAGAAGTCATCTGCTTGATTTCTTCAGTAGCAAATGGTAAATTCTTGCTACGAACCCAGTGAAGCATTCCAGTCACACCTGGATGACACAAAGTGTTGTGTAATTCTTTTAACGTGGCTAGCATAGTAGTTGTTGATGCTACAAGAACCGAGTCTGCCCTTGATAGAGCATCAGCTACAAAATTCTCCTTCCCAGGGCGATAGACTATGTCAAAATTAAATACACTAAGCTCCAATCGCCAACGTTGTATTTTATCATTCTTGATTTTTGATGAATGTTTTTGATCAAACATAAAAGCAACAGATTTTTGATCTGTTATCAAGTTAAATACTTTACCGATTAGAAATTGTCTCCATTTTCGAAGGCATTCAACAATAACAGCAGCCTCTTTTTCTATAGCTGAATGATGTCGCTCACTGCTGTGTAAGCTTCTAGAAAAGAAAGCAACTGGTCGTCCTTCCTGTGATAAAGTTCCAGCTATTGCATAGTCTGAAGCGTCTGTTTCGACAACAAATTGTATCTTGTCATCAATAGCACTTACTGCTGAGGATGCTATCTCTTGTTTAAGGGCATTAAAAGCGTTAACAGCCTCTAAATCCAATGGAAATGTTTTTGAGGTAGATATGAGAGGTTGAATTTTATGAGAGAACCTCGGAAAACATTTAGAATAATGAGCAAACAATCCTAATGCTCTACGGAGAGAAGCTGAATCTGTCGGCAAGGCAAGTTCTAATAGTGGATGTAGTCGTTCGGCGTCTGGTTTTATAATTCCACCATTTATAGTATATCCCAAAATACTGATTTCTTTTAATGAGAATTCACTCTTGTCAAGATTTAATGTGAGATTGTAACGTTTTGCAACTTCTAGAAATTTTTCTAATTTCTGATCGTGATCGACCTGATTGTTAGTAACAAGTTGTCAGAACGAAACATTATTTCAAAATAATTGACTAAAATTAATAATTATCGCTAATTCATAGATTTTGCATGTTTTTGATGTTTAAAGGTTATAGAAAAATATGATAAATATATACGTAATTAAAACTAGTAAAAACTAATGTATCTTGTAGGAATCCAAATGTTAATTATTTTTATGTCTTAGCACTTTGAACGTAATTTTATGTACTTTGTACTATGTTTATTATATTTTAACAACATGTAAAAGAAGGGATTCGATACGGACTAATTAGTAAACATAAGAGGTTTTTTACAAGTATTATGTAATAAATGTTAGAAGCTCGTGAACGGATATTTTCACTAGAAAGGCGAGTGAAAAAACCCCTTTAAATGTATTTAAAGATATATAATCCGTATCGAATCCAGTATATAACGTTTTAATATAATGTACTTACAATGCCGTATAAGATAATGTAAAATATGTAAATGTATAAATAAGTTTTTTATGGAAATAAATAATTTAAAAGAAGTCTCAGATAGCGAAAATAACGGTAAAATTTTGGGAAAAAAGAAAAAAAGTTTGTAACGGTCGTAGTTCACATCGCGGTATACTGCACGATTCAGGTGAGCTACGACGATCAATTACACCGGCCCACAAAAAAAAAATTGTCTGTACACCGGGCGCCACCTATCTTCGGGCATGTTTTTCGACCTGCTGAATACGAATTTCAAGTCAGTTTAGGCCGTTCAGTTTCGAGTAAATTGCAAAAAAATAGCGAAAGTTCGATGTTTTGCCAAGAATATTTACCGGCTCAAACTCCCCACAAACGTAACGAAATAGATCAGGATTCTTATTGCATAGATGGGAATTGCTTCTTGAACTAGTATATTCAAATTCAAATTCAAATTCAAAAATCATTTATTCATTTAGGTAACACAATGTACACTTATGAACGTCAATAAAAAATACATATTAAATGCTTCTAATTTTACATTTACTGCCAGTTCTCAAATCAAGGGCGTAGAGCGGACGAGAAGAACTGGCAAGAAACTCGCCGCCACTCTTTTTTAATCGCCAAGTTTTTGTTTTACAATTTTTTTGTAAGGAGCTGCAACCATTACACCATGTTCCACATGACATCTTTAAGTATTTAACTATAATAATCGAAAAATATATATATAAACGAAAAAATAAAAATAAATAAAAACAAAGATTTGTCCTCTATCAGCAGAATGTATGGTGAAATAGGAGCACTCACTTACATTCTCGTGGGAACAACACGCAAATACATAGACGAAATAACTAATATCACCGCATACACGAATTCAAGTTCGACCAGTCACCACAAGTAGCACCCGTTCACGAGTATGACGCATGGCCAGCCATCGACCCCCTCGCCATATTTTAGGGAGAGAGACAACCCTACTATACTCTCCAGTAGCCAAGTTTCCCACTACTGAAGAGCTACAGTCGCTGGATGACGACGCCTGCGGGCCTGCTTTCTCACCCTGACCAGACGCCGATACTGGGTTTACGAATCCCTGCATTGTAAAGTACTCATCACTTGTACCTGCCATGACGGCACACACGCCGTTCACCCAGGGACTCTGCCAGATGGTTCTGTTGCCCACCGTCACCCCGAGGAGGTGCCCTGGTTGCAAGTACAAGCGATCATGCAACGAAATGAAGTCTGCACATCGAAGAAGTTGAAATCCCAAGTCCCAACACGATGGCAAATTTTTACTAAATAAAGGAAAAGGTGGAAGAAGAGAAACCACTGACTGTTCTCTAAGCGGAAGCTCGAGTTGATGGCTTTGCTGCCATACTGCGCAAACGAACAGCATCGCTGATGCGCAGGCTGCGGGCCAGCTCCAACAGGTACCTACATCTTATAGCGTGTAGGTTACCTTGCTCCCCCTATTTGATGCACTGTGCACTAGACAAAACTAAATTCCTTGGTGCAATAATGATATTTCCAGGCTTTGTCCTTTTTATTTTTCTTTTTAATTTATGTCATTATGTCATTTTAATTGTTATTAATTGTTTTTACGCTTAATTATATTTTCTTTGTTTTGTAATTGTATTTCTAAATGTAATGTAATTGTAGATGGATTTGTATTTATGGGTATTTTACCTGAAATAAAGAATAATAATAATAATAATGCGTCCTACAGAAGATTCGGACACTGCTATAAAGTCAGCTACTGATACCAACAGTACCCACTACCCAGGGCATAAAATCTTGATGTAAGTAGCAGTTGATGCAGTTGAGAGTTTCCGTCGTTTTTGTAAAGATAATATATATCGGCGCAGCATCTGATTATTATTACCATTTGTTTATTTACTATCAATAATTGATTATTTTAAAGGAAGAAACTATTGAAGATTGTATTGACTTAAAAACTTTCGTTTTGTAAAATGACCGTAACTGTTATGACTCATTTGTTTACGTCAAACTCTGTATAAATATGGCCGCTTGTCAGTTCAGAAAGCAGCCTTTTCTTTTAGCTTGTGTTCGTTTTAAATTCAAAATTCGTTCTATTAATATTTATTCTCATTATATAGCATCACTATTCGGTGCAATCGTTTGTTTTTGTTTGTTATTATTTCTGTTCTCTTCGTCTATGTATAGGTCGGCAGCCCATTCGAACTCGACATCCCCCTTCCCACCTCCTCTCCCGGTTGTGATCTTGCCGGTCCCTCGCTGGGCCTCCCCCGGGCAACCGGGGGTCTCACCCGGTGTGGTTCTTCCGCGAGACAAACGCGTGCAATTTCCCGTCTCAACGTCCCCTATATGTAACGGTATCAATTTTAACTTTATTATTTTAATGCGCTGATTTCTTAATTAGCGTATTTTAATCTTAATTTTATTATTTTTACCTTTTACATATAGTTAGTCTATTTTCGCCGCTAGCCAGTTAGCTTGACGGCGATATCCAGGCTGACCTGCCAACAATTTTATTTATTTCCTCTCGCCGCTGCCGCTTCGCGTGTCATCCGCGGAGCGTGCCGGCGACCGTCCAAGGGCGCTAACATAAGCGCCCACCCCAACGACCGCCCTATTGTGATAGGGCGCGACCCCGCAGTCCCCTGCATGCCATTTCCTGGCGCAAACAGGGTTCCGTTTTTCCGCCCGCCGGAGGCAAGAGGAAGATATACACGTTTCACGTTTCAGAAAGCAGTCTGGTATCGCCGGCCAGACTCAGAGGACCTCTCTTGCTTTGTAATGAAGTGATTAAAAGAGTTTAACGCAACCTATTGTTGGTGTTTTTATTACAAATCATTGATTGAGGATTCACAAGAGAATAGTGATGTCAGTAGTGCTGACATCACGCTATTTAAAACATTAAATGCCGACCTATCCGCGTCATATAAAATTATTAAAAACAATCATGTTCCTTAATAGGTATAGAGTTGAACAAATAAAATATCATATGCAGTTATAATCACTAACTTTTATTAGGTAACTCTTATAAATGGGTAAATTTCAGTCAGGCCGGCAACGCATCCTCAAGACCTTTGGTGTCATGGATGTCCATGGGCGGCGGTAGTCATTTACCATGTTACCATCAGGTGACACGCCTGTCCGTTTGCCTGCCCTAATAAAAAAAAACAAAAACTACTGGACTGATTTTAAAATTTCTCTTACCAATAGAAATAAGTGCTCATTTATATTAGAAATTACATGGTAGTTTTTAAGTTAGAAATTAAAACTACTGTATATTCCGAGGAGTGAACCAAATAAATTAAAAGAAAGCTACTTTATCAGTGAGTACTATTGTGTGCATGGTACATCTACATTGCATTTTGTGCATGGTACATCTACATTGCATTTTGTGCATGGTACATCTACATTGCATTTTGTGCATGGTACATCTACATTGCATTTTAAATAAACACAACTAACCATGCCAAATCAACATGAATGGTTAGCATTAAAAAATAATTTTAAACAAAAACCGACTTCAAAACTACAACTACATATGTACAAACATAGTTATTATAGTCTTATAATTCTAAGCTCTTCCTGTAAATTATCATGCGTATATTGTTTTCTTTGTAATAACAACTCAGATCCGTCCAACTACAAACCTATAGCGATTACCTGTTTGTTCTCCAAAGTAATGGAGTCCATTATTAACTGCCAGCTCCTGCGGTACCTAGAGGAACATCAGCTAATCAGCGACCGCCAATACGGTTTCTGTCGGGGTCGCACAGCCGGTGATATTTTGGTTTACCTGACTCACCGATGGACGGAGGCAGTTGAGAGCAAGGGGGAGGCGTTGGCAGCTAGTTTGGACATAGCGAAGGCCTTTGATCGGGTGTGGCACAAGGCGCTTCTTACGAAGCTCCCTTCCTATGGGCTTCCCGAGAAATTATGCAATTGGGTCACCAGCTTCCTGGCAGATCGGAGTATCAAGGTCGTTGTCGACGGTGCATGCTCGGACTCCAAATCTGTTAATGCTGGTGTTCCACAAGGCTGTGTGCATCTCCCACTGTTTCCCGAGAAATGTTGCATGAGTATGAGGCATCTCCTGTGCTGTCGTCCGAATAGTAATGAACGCCGCTTATCTTCAGCATATCAATGATATCAATGATATGCTGAAGATAAGCGGCATTCATTGCTATACGACTGGAACCGATACGACTGGGAATCTACTATTTTATTAGCGAGCCTACATCTTTCTTAAAGGCCGGCAACGCACCTGCAAGCCCTCTGGTGTTGCGGATGTCTATGGGCGGCGGTGATCACTTACCATCACGTGAGCCGCCTGCCCATGCTTGCGCATAATTTCGTCAATTTTCATCGTGAAAAAAAGAATTGGTGCCATGTTTTTTGTCTATTCTACAAACTACAAAGCTACATTTATAGTTAAAATCATTATGAATACTTATTGAATATCTTTATTATTTCATCAATTAAGTGAATTTTTCGTAATTTAAAATTGTCCAAGATTAAAGAAAATTTCACATGTACATATGTATATAATATGCTTATTGATGCTGTAAGCTGTGCGGCCGCGGCGTGCGCAGTCCGGTGAGGGGAGGGGGAGATTGAATTGAAACACATTTAGGAGTATAAGAAATGTACATTGCTTAGAAACATATTTATGTTACGACATAATATAGTTATTATTGTTATTAGTAAAGGTAACTTATCGAGTTTAAATGTAAAATTTCGAAATTTAATTTCATTCATACGATACAATGAAGGCAGATTTACATTAAAAACTAGAAATACATATTCAAATAAAATAAAACACCGATATACATGAACAGATTTATTCGTTGACTCACTGGCAAACTTAATTGGTCCACCTTTATTGCTCGTAACCGGGTGTCGGGAGGAGTGCAGGGGGGAAGGAATCCGGGGACCGGGGATGGGGAGAGGGGAGACGAGGAGCGGGGCGGGGCGCAGGCGGCGGTGGACCAGAGAAGTTGCCTCAGCAGCCGCGCGCGCCTCACCTACTCGTCACTTAACCTAGCTATGTACACAATTAGTACCCGTTTAATAAATAATTAACGTACATCGAAGCTATGTACACATGACTCTACTCAAAGTTCATTCAGTTGACGAGGCGGGGCCGGCGTCACTTGGCCTGTGCGACGGGGGCGACGGGGGCGACGGGGGCGGCGGGGGTCGCGACGGCGGCGGGGGTCGCGGGGGCGGCGCCCGAGAGCCGCGCGAGCGCCTTGTAGAGCGGCGAGTTGACGAAGCGCGGGTAGGAGTCGCGGTGCATGAGCGTGTAGATCTGCAGCTGCGCCTCGTCGAAGGTGTGCGGCGTCGGCTCCACCATGTTGCGGTTGACGGTTTCGCGCACGCGGGAGTCGAGCGAGACCTCCTTGGGCGAGAGGATGGAGATGTAGTCCTCGTAGATGAAGCGCGCCTTCTCCTCGACCGCGTCCGGGTCAGTCTCGCGCTTCAGCTCCTCGCACGCGAGCCAGAACATGATGTTCTCCTCGGAGTACTCGCCGCGCAGGAAGTCGCGGAACACGCGGCGCCCGGCCGCGCTGCGCATCAGCCGCTCGAACGACTGCCCCCAGCCCTGGATCTCCTCCAGCGTCGGCCTGCGCCCACAACGGAACATCTTAGTCTCGGTTAGCAGCAGTGAGCAGCAGCTCGTACACAATGGTACTGTTTGACACATTGTGTACGAGCGAGTCAAACAGTACACAATGTGCCAAACAGTACCAAACGAAGAGTTGGGGAATTATTGAAAATAATGGATGTCGAATAAATGTTATATCATATCTAGTCCTAACTACATACCGATATAACAATTTCATAGATATGAGAGCTTTCCTTTAATTTGCTGCTACGAGTATATGTTACATTACTTACTAAAATTTAATAAGCAATACTACAAGATGGCATAGCGTGGATATGACATGTGTTTTTTTATGATCACTGATATACGAACTCTTTCATACCTAGTTGAACAAGTGAAACAAGTGCACTGCCGGGGGCACGGGCCAAGACGAGTTAGCGGAAGCGCAGTTCTCTACCTACCTTTTTTCGAAGCGTTTCGTCGTATTTTTGTACCCTTATAATTTCGGTCTGGACAGTGATAGAAAGTCCAAATTTTCAGAATATGGTATTAATAGAGTACTTATTAAACATGCCAATATATAGGTATTATAATTTGTATATTATTGACATCTAATATACCCAGATTTCGTCACTCGCTGACTCATGTTCATCAAAATTGTTAGGGTACTTCCTGAAGTCATAGAAAGCTGAAATTTGGTGTGAAAGCTAGGATTAGCACACGGACAACAACATCACAATCTGGACATTCTATATTTGTACAAATAGAAAAGACGTACATTTTGAATAAGGTCTAGGAATTGTAAAGAACTTAATGTTAACAGAATTTTTTTTTGGTTAGAGCGTGTGAAGCGAGCTTGGAGCTCTCCTTAAGATGTGATAACTTTTTTACAGTGCGAGCAAGTAGTAGTATCCGTAGTCGTCTAGGCGTTACTTTACATACAAATGTTTTGGTGGAATCTACTATATTAGGTATATTATGTTTATCAGAGATGGGAAGTGTGATAGTGGAGGTGAAACGACGCGGACGGTTAAAGCCGGAAATCTAGTGAATCGAAAATTATAGTGAAAAGTAACCAAATATGGAAATACCTATTACTGTTTTGTTTTTTAGACATAAATAATACAAATATTAAAAATTAAAAACATTTAACCATAATTATAAACAGTCATATATTCGTGTTTTAAATGGTAACAGTGTATGTATTATATTTATCACTACATATTATAAAACAAAGTCCTCCGCCGCATGTCTGTCTGTCCGTCTGTTCGCGATAAACTCAAAAGCTACTGAACGGATTCACGGATTTCATGGGGTTTTCATAAATAGATAATTCATGAGGAAGGTTTTATGTAATTTGGTTGAATTATAACGATAATTGTTGGATGTGTTGGAAAAAGTCAAGCCGCCTGGGAGCCGCCTTACTGTACCCATTCAATCTTCTAAAAAAAAAAAAGGGTGCAGTAATTGGAATGTTATTTGGCAGTATATTAGGTTAGGTTAGCCGGGGCGGCACAGAGTACATTCTATATAACTGAAACGGGGCGAGTAGCTAGTTATATAAGTAAATACTTTAATTTCAAAATAACTAAATTAACATAAAGATATCTAATAAAGGAATAGGTACCCCAAATATGGACAATAACTATCAAAAATCAACCCTACCTTCTATGAGAAATGAGAATCTTTAGCAACTTTGTTCGAAAAGAAAGGAACGTATTTGTTTGCAATATTCAATGTATAGAAGCGATACATACGACAGCGATACTGTATACGACAGCGATACATACGACAGCGATACTGTATACGACAGCGATACATACGACAGCCCGCCTAGCGTGACCATCACGAGATATGTCGCGGATCGCGGACGAGACTAACTGAGATATAAGATATCTCGACATCGACAACTTTGATAGACAAGATATCTCGATAGATAAATATTCGACATTAGAAGTCGAGTTTTAAGTGTCACGTTAGATCCGGATAACATAAAGAGATCGGTAAAAAACATCGGTGTCATGCTAGGACTGGCTGCCGGCAGGACGCCAGTGTGGCGGCCGGCGCGGTACTCACGGCGCGTCTCCCTCCAGCAGCGGCTCGGTGGGCGAGGGCCCCGGCTCGCGGGGCTTCTTGCCGGGCCCGCCCTCCGGCCCGCGCGCCGCCAACCTGCGCCAACACACACGGCTTACTGTCACGTCTACTGGGTCAGCTGCAGTGAGACGGTCGAGCTCACGGGTTACGATTGCTAAATATGGACTTCGTCGCGATACACAGGCGCATTGCCTTAATGGAATCAATATTAAACTAAGGAATAATCCGGCTCCTGTCGGACTCGGGGAGATCGGGGGAGGTCGGACTGCCGCAAGGCCCCGCGCGGCGGGCACGGCGCTACCTCTGCCTCTACGAGGCCCAGGACGTGAAACTCACGCAGCACTCACCACTTAGCCCTGAAACAATACAACAGACATTAGAATAACGTTATAATTGAAGATGTTAAAACGCAATAAGAATACTTGAAGATCGTTATCGTGTGTGTGTGTGTGGAAGTAGGCTGTAGGAACGTAAACGTATCGCCGTTCGTCAGACGGGAGGATCGTCGAGTTCGAGTATGTACTAGAGGTGGGTGTACGCTAGTGGCGGGTGCACGAACTGACCAGGAGCAGGAGCAGCAGCAGCACCAGCAGAGGCAGCACGGCTTGGCGGCGGGCCGGCAGCCGCGCGCCAGCGCCGCCAGGCTGCACATCTGCACCCGGCGCCGCCAGCCACTGCCCGACCGCTCGCGGACCGGTCGCTAGCGTCATAACAACGTTTGATTAGCGGCATGCCCCGAGTTCGATCAGCGACCGCCTCGTTGGCGCGTTCGGTAGAACACCTGCCGTGCGCATCGTGCGCTCGTGGGCTCGGTACCCCGGTAATCCCACCGGTACCACATGATTATAATTATCCGGTAACTTCGGGCATTGAACGGGTGGGAGGAATATCGAAATTCCAACCGGGTAACGATCCACGGTTCATAGATGGAAAAACCGTGATGTGCATATTGCGCGTTTCGGTTTCAGTCTATGGATTTCCAAATGCTCGAAATAAAAAAAATAGGTCGACAGCGCATCATTGGCATTTATGTTCAGTGGCTGGGGTATCACCTACTATCAAGTGAACCTCATGCTCGTCTGTCGATATTTAACATAAAAAAATGTGTCGTTCGTTTTGATTTATATGTAGATGTCATGTTATACACAAAATATGCTAAATAGCCTTTGTTACTCGCTGATAATGTATATAGCTTTCTATTGGTGAAAGAATTTTTAAATACGGTCGAGTAGTTTTGAGTTAAATCATAACAAACAAATCTTTCCTCTTTACAATATTAGTACAGATATAATATATTTTAATAAATTCCAAAGAAGTTTCGAAAATGATATAATTTGCCTGCTGCGAGATGTTTTTGTGTTGATGTGGGGCTGTGGCTGTAATTCTTTGTTGCAAATGTTATTTTTTGTTGATGTGGGGCTGTGGCTGTAATTTTAATTGTTTAGATCAACGGGCAAGGTCAACGATCAACCAACTAATATTATTTCCATTTTGGCATTTTGTAGATAGACTGTTACCCGTGGATAACATTTTATAATAATCTATTCATCATTTCAACATGACGAGAGCCGATACTTGCTGTATGCAGTGGGCAGCTCGGGCGGGGAGCGGGCGGCGCAGCAGCCTTCACTGTGCACTGTGGGATTCTTATTTATTTATGTATATACACATACGTCACAAACATGGGCCGCTGCTCGTTTCGCACAGACAGACAACAACATTTATTCAGGAACAATACCACTTAAGTATGTGGAGGTTGCGGTTTTGTATTATATTATATATATAATACAACATATGTACGTGAGCGGGAAAGGCAGTGGCCTATTATTATTACAATGTTGTGAGAATATCTCTAATTTTATTTAAATAATTAAAAAATAATCTTAAAAACATTAAAAAAATATGATTTAACAACCTAATACCGAATACTACTGAGTAAATGTTGGGACCAACAAAAGCTCTAACACCGATTTTCGGTGGTTGCAGTCAATGTTTTTGTCCGTCTGTCTGACAAACGGTGCGGAATATAAATAATGTGTAGCTGTAGCGATCCAAGCAGTAAATTGCATCTAAGTTGCATCTCGAAACAATAAAGCAAACGGTCTGCATCTCCTGCTGCAGCGCTGTCGGCTTCCCGCGCCCGCCGCCCGCTGCCCGCCGCCCGCTGCCCGCCGCCCGCCGCCGCCCGCGTACTCAGCGCTCACAGAGCTGTTTCTCATAATGTTAGATCGCCCTTGACCTACATGTCAGTTTATTTGCGCTTCTCGTAAACCACCGAGCGCTCGGCATACATCGCTTATACGTCGTGTACACGAGTTCTGATATCACAACATGGGGCCGTCTCTGCTCGAGAATTATACGTACCGACAACTACACCCGAACTTGTAAGACCAGCCTTCCCTATAGCGAGTTCGAATGATTCATAATATCGCAGAGCACACGCACCGATACGAACTTCTCACTTTGTGTTTACTAAATATTCCACATTATATGTAGTAGGGCACCGATACAACTCGACACTTGCACATCTCAGGCCGAGCCCGCACAGGTGGGGCGCGCTGCGGGCTACTCGCCGGCTCCTAGGCGAACTGCAACAAACGAGCTCACTGTAGTCGCTATACTACACGGCTACAGTGCTACACGACAGTGCCGGTGACGGTGACCGAGGCGGATAGTGAGGGTAGTGGGTGAGGGTCGCACGCTCGTATTAATAGCGAGTCCATTGAGGCGCCCGTCCGCCCGCGCGCCTGACGGTCGCCGTCTGCAGGTCGATACTCGCCAGCGAGGACCGCGCCCTCCGCACATCCATGGCCCCGAGCCTCGCACGCGACGTTAGCAGATCGAGGCAGAAGTATCGGACGGTGAAGGTATGCTCACCTGGCCGGGGCTAGGCGGGCGGCTCGCCGGCCATGCCCGCGCTAGCGGCATCGCGGGCGCGGCATGGGGCGAGCGCGCGGCCGGCGGCGGCGAGTACGACAGAGCTGACGAGGAAGGGCCGCGGCCGGGGCGCGACTGAAGCCCGTGCGGCCACCGCCCGCGCCGCGCCGCGCCGCCGCCGCGCGCATGCGCCGAGCGGCCGGGCGGGCGGCGGCGGGGCGGCGCGGCGCGGGGCGGGCGGCGGCCGAGTTCCGGGTGCGCAGTGCGCAGTCGTCGCTGCGCGGTCGATGAACCGTCCGCTATTCAGCTCGTAGCGCGACACACGCCGCATATTTACCGCGTATCGATTTTTACTAGTAGTGCGTCATCGGCCATTTTCATTCATACTGAAAATCAGTAGGCGTAGTTTAAATTCAACTATTGCCGGTGTATTTTATCACAAGATCACTTAGTAAACAATCGTTGCGTCCTGATAACTTTTAAGAGAGCTTTTATTGTCTATTATTGTTCTGTTTCTACTTAATTGTGAAATGTTATACACATAACTAGGTCAAATCTTACAAACGTTCGTCTCTTTGTCGAGTTGTATCTTCATATCCGTCGTTCCGTTAATGTATAATAATGTATAATAATATTGTAACATATGTATACGGTACTAACCTCCTCTACCGCTTGGTTAGTTCCTGCGCGCCGAGCTGGGCGCTCGCTGTGTGGAAGGGCGGCGTCTGTTCGACCAGGTTCACCAACTGTCAGTCGACAGCAGACACCTCGTCTCTTATTGTAACCAAAATAAATAAATTGAAGACCTCGAAACTAAATAAGGGTTCTAGAAGTTCCCTGCAAAACCTTCAACATATATACATTACTAATGTAAATTCCCTTCGTACTTTTAGTTCAGTGTAGCCCACCATACCTAGAACAACAGCGTTAAAAGAATATATGTATTAATATGATAACTGCATCCTTTCTCACTACTCTCATTCGGTAGGTAAATTGAAATGATGACAGCTCAAATAATATTCAATTCATTCATAACGAGGCAGGCGGTACAGACCCCCCACTCCCCCCGCCCCCCACCACACACTCACCCGCACCGTGCCACCGGACTGGGGGTCGCTTTACTCTCGACCCATGCAGCTTCCGCTATTCCCAAAGATGATCGAAAGCAACAAAGACTCTGTAGGTTTATGCAATAGCCAAAACACCGCTTCGCTGCCGTCAGGTGACAGCCGGTAGGGGCCCCTGACTTGCATAGTGCATACTGCCGGCCGGTGACAGCCGGTAGGGGCCCCTGACTTTTTTTTTTATAACCGAGCGGACAACCGAGCTGGTGGGTTACCTGATGGTAAGTAATCACCACCGCCCATGGACATCCGCGACTTAAAAAGTCTCAGGTGCGTTGTCGGCCTTTTAAAAATTAATAGGCTCGCTTTTTAAAGCCAGCGAGGTCGTAGACAGATGGAAACACTGCAGGCGGTAGTTCGTTCCACAGTTTGGTAGTGCGTGGAATGAAGTTGCGCGTAAACCTTACCGTGCTCGACTTCCATTCATCGAGATGATGAAGGTGAAAGGACTGTTTAAGACGTGTGGTGCGATGATGGAAGTCGGCAGCTGGGATGATGTTGAATAGTTCGCTAGAACACTCCCCATTGTAAATACGGTAGAATACGCTCAGGGATGAGACGTCTCTCCTTAGATTTCGGTGAGATCTCGGTCACCGACGATTCGAGTTGCCCTTTTTTGTATGCGGTCAAAAGGAGATAGTTGGTACTGGGGCGCTCCAGCCCAAAGGTGGGAACAATATTCCATATGTGGCCGGACTTGCGCTTTGTATAGGTGGGCCGGTGTGAAATATCGCCTTGCCTTGTTGAGCACCCCAAGTTTTTTTGAGGCCAGTTTGGCCTTAGAGTCCAGATTCCCGCGAAACTGGACGTCACTCGATATGTCGAGACCGAGGATTCCGATACAAGACTTGGTGATGGGGGGGAGTGTTCTGGAAGTTTGGTGTAGCCAAGAAAGGGTCCTTTTTCGCGGAGCTATAATTGTTCCAATATATTTTTCAAATCTTAAATTTTCATCCATGGTAACGCCTAGTTCTCGTGCTTCGCTTACTCTACCTATATTTATGTATACCCTGTACTTATAATTATAGTTAAATAAATATCACTATTATTAAAATCGGGGCAGCAGCTCGGAGGAATTGTTTGATTGATTCCCCGCCGCTCAGTTTCGCTATCGGACGTCGCGTCACCGCGGTGCGGCCTGCGGGCTGCGGGGCCGGTCGAACTGTATCTCGCCGCCGCCGCTAGCTGTAGCTAATCCTCGCTCACGTCGTCGATCTCAGCGATAACGATTCGTTTTATAAAGTCATTCATCTGTAGACGAGCGCGAGGCTCACATGACGGTAGGAGACACCGCAGTCATAGAACACCTATTTACTTTTATTTCGAACATTTAGAAATTAATACAATAAAGTAGAAACAATGGCGTAGCATGGGGGGCGGAGGGTGCGGTGCACTTTGGCGGGGGCGGGATTTCACAGGTAACGGTAAAAAAACGACTTTCTTCAAGGTTTTTTTTTTTAATTTTTCTGTTACTACATCACCGTAATAACAGTTTCCGGTGCCGCACCGGGTGCTAGTTACCTATGCTACGCCACTGAGTAGAAAGGCGCTTCACGTGATTTTCACCTATAAAATGTAGGGCAAACATGTTTAAAAAAGGTTAAATAAATCATCTCGGTGAAATTCAAACCCGTATCGGAACGGCAACGCAACGCCTTATTCACATTCAGCAAATTTTGTAAAGTGTAAGCAATCATCATTATTGAAGGATCTCTACTGGGTAGACTAGTTTTATTATGTACTGTGCTACAGGCGGCGGGCGCGGGTCGATAGCGGCGCGGGTCGGGGCGGGGCGGCGGCGGGGGCGGGCGGCGCGCGTCTCCCTCGGGCGGCGCGGCGCTATCGATCGCGCGGCGCACCGGCCGGCCGCCTGCCGCCTGCCGCCTAGTTAGCGAGCACCCGCCGCGCGGCCAGCACCCGGCGCCCGCACGAGGTAGGCGCAGCGCCCGACCCCCGCTGCACCCGGCACCCGGCACCCGGCACCCGGCCCGCCTCGCGAGCCCGACGCCGTCACCACCTCCGCCTGACACCCATGCGTTATAATACGATCATAGGAGATGCTAAAGTCAGTGCGATCGATCAGTGACGTTGCGTGTCGGAAATGTCGCTCACGATTCGTAGCCGTTTAGCATCGAATGATCCGTTACGTTTTCAGATCGAGGCGGTGAAGGACAAGTATGGATAGTGGCACCGGAGTGAGCAGCGTAGCTTCTCTCACGATGGATTGCGAAGACATGTTCAAAGAAATAACGAAGAAGCTGTACGGCGAGGAGGCGAGCGTGGGGGTCGGCATCGGCGTGGGCGTGGGCGTGGAGTTCCCCGCGGCGGAGCGCGACCAGCACGAGGACGAGCTGCGGCCCGAGGAGCACATCACGGCCTGGGGGCTCGCCGCGCTCATGCAGAACGGCTTCCCGCCGCCCGGCATTCTGCAGGTACAACTACTGCACACTACAACAGACTCATTTATTCAAACTTAATCTTATCTTAATATATATTATATAAATCTCCTGTCACGATGTTTGTCCGCGATGGACTCCTAAACTATTAATACTTAACCGATTTTAAATTAAATTGGCACACCGTGAGCAGTCTTGTCCAACTTAAGAGATAGGATAGCTTAGAATTTTTGACAATCTACCTACAGCCGGGGCGGATCGCTAATTTACTATAAAATACCATTATCATTTAATGGCAACCATAGAATGAGTTGAGATTCTCTGACAGATTAGGCAGCGTCCCTGCAGAGAGCAGTCCGTTGCGATGGGATGCTCACAGGCCGCAGCCGCACCTGAGTATTACTATTTACTACTGTAGGTCGTAGGATCCCAGTCCCATAACGTGTAGCACTCGCGCGCTCAAACTTGTAACTCGCTTTCAGAGGGGTGAGCACGAACAAATAGCGAAAGTGAATTCGTATCGCCATCGAGAAGAATTTGTATGAGATTTGTAAAGCGCCCCTATCGGGTGTAAATGTAACTAATTTTGGCAGCACGAACTACTATCAAACGGCTATCGAATCGAATGCGTAGTGTCACCTAAATGAATCTCATACATTTGAACTAAAATTGGCAGCACGAACCTCAACGTAACGTAAATTCGGAGGTTGGCTATCGAGAACTGGCGAAACGTTGCTCACTAATAATTTTTTGGTGAAACAAGTATCGAAAACATATTAACTTACAGAATTTTTACTTTAATTGGAATATTTATTAGTTTTAATCACTTTAAATTTATTTTTATATAATTTAAAAGTATTATTTCATTTTTGAAACAACAAATTGACTAGAATGGAAAAGTTTTCCCTTATAGCAAATTATTTATTAATTATTATTATAGAACTCAAGTAAATCTAATAATATGTTGGTATGTTATGAAACTTCTCCGTCGCAGTGCCTCTGAATCAATTTGTAAGGCAAATTGTGGCTGTATATGGGGCCGGGAAATCTTCAATGTGCATCACAGCATCACAACGTGCTGTGCTTAAAGCTATCCTATGTAAACCCCACAGATGAAGTCTATAAAGACCATAGTTCCACAGTTGTACATATATGGAACATATTATATAGAAGCTTATAAAGAACCTTTGAGCTGGACCCAAAGAATAAGAGCAAAGAGACAGCACAGAGTGCTGACCCCCTGAGCCAGAACATTATTTTGCCGTTATTTCTCGAGATTCATGAAACCGTTTCTGATCAATGTGGTCAACAAAGAAATCAGAACACCAGTGAACCTCTATGAAGCTAAAAGAACTCTCAAGCATTGGCTCGTCTCTAGACTTAATGAAAACAGAAAAACTCCTAGACATTCTAGAATAAATATATTAATCATACAACATACCTTACACACTTTTTCACCCTTATACATGAGTCTACTTTTATTTCTTATTATTATTATATCTTGTATACACTTCAATGAGTTTAAATCAATTCTTCTGCCATACCAAATTTAATTCAAATATAATCCAGGGCCCCAAGATACAGGGTTTCCTAGTTTGGAGCTCACTGTTTATTCAAGAAGGTAGGTATAGATATATAATATGCATATAGGAAACTGTTTCTACCTTATCAAAGAATTTATAACTGAAGTATATTATTATCTTAATTGAAATTATAATTTATTTGACCCATCATTTCTTTTTATTGTATTGTAGTAATAGTTGTAGTTGTCATGATAACGCTTTATGGTAACTTTAAATAAGAAGATTATGTTACAAGCTAGTCAGAATACTTTGTATATTGCTGCAAGTTTTTAATTAATTTTTAGCTAAAGTATCATGTCTAAGGTTCTTTACACAAACATAATATTTGGAAATAATAACAAGATAATTTTTATGTTTTTATTATTATAGAAAAATAACATGCAGAATTAAGTATAGACTCATATTGGTACAAAATGACACAGGTGTTTCTTGAACAGTTAACTCAGCTTTTTCCATCCCTAAGAGATAATTGAAGCGCTGGCATTTATCTTTTATAATTGTTTTTTTTATATTCACTTCACCTGAAAAATGACACAGGTATTTCTTGAATAATTAACTCTGTTTCTTCTATCCCTAAGAGATAATTGAAGCGCTGGCACACATCTTTAATAATTGTTTTTTTTTATTCACTTCACCTGAAAAATGGCACAAAATGACACTGGTGTTTCTTGAATAATTAACTCAGCTTCTTCCATCCCTAAGATATAATTGAAGCACTGGCACACATCTTTTATAATTGTTTTTTATATTCACTTCACCTGAAAAAATAATATCATTAAAATTTATATTAAACGAAGTGGAAATACTAATTTATCTATAATGTCTTGCGGCCCTTGAGATAACATACCTTCGGCTTACACTATTTTGTTTCAAAGCCAGTCTCCCATTGCATCACTTTTTGATTTTAGTGTTATTTTCAGCCTTTATTTTCTTTATAAAATAGCAGCATCGTGGATCGAAAGTGGGTTTTGACAAAAGTCCATTTCATCACATAATTAATAAAAATGAATAAACTTATAATAAAAAATCCCATTTAGTATTATATCTTCGTATGTAAACAACAACTCCAATTTCCAAATTACAATAGAATATAGATATTATAGCCATGCATCTGCCATCTTGTAAATTATTGTCAAGTGTCAGACTTGTTGCGTTCCGAAACCATTACATATTTTTTGTAATCTACAAAATTATTTCATTTATTTATAGACAACGTCATTTTTTAATCTCCCATGTGTTGATTTTTAGTTTATTGTATTAATTGTATAATAAATATAAATAATTTATAATAAATAAAAATCTTTTACAAGAATAAAAAAATTATTACTATTTGAAATTATTTCTAAACCGATCATTTTGCTCGTTAGGATATGACGTCACTCGCTTAATCATATCGAGCTCTCCATAGTCGACAGAGCTAGCTTTGTGCTGCCAACTAGCGGAATCATACCGATGAATCGATGCCTTAAAGAAACGATTTCGATAATTGTTCGTGCTCACCCCTCAGGTAATATACAATTATTTTTCGGTGAACTTGAGAACCTCGCCATATCATAATATTGAACTCGGCTCCCATTTCCACATTTATGTATTTGAAGGGATATCATTACTTTTTGTAAATAAACTTATTATTATTATTTAAAAGTGATTTTCTTATTTAAAAAATCCTGCACTTGTATAGTTTTATTTTATTTTCTTGAATGACATTATTTTCTTGACGGGCTCGTTGGCTCGATGGATCGTGGGTTCTAATCCCACCGGACGACATGTTAATAATTTTCGGTAAGCATGTCTAGTGTCTACCCTACGTCTGGTAACTTCGGGCATTGAACGGGTGGGAGGAATATCGAAATTCCGACCGGGTAACGAACCACCGTTCATAGATAGAAAAACCGTGAAGTGCATATTGCGCGTTTTGGTCTCAGTATATGATTTTTATTGATTATTTTCGAATGCTCGAAGTAAAAAGTAAGTCGACAGCGCATCATTGACTGATGTTCTGTGGCTGAGGTATCAGTTCACCTACCATCAAGTGAACCTCGTGCTCGTCTGTCGATATATTTAACATAAAAACAAGAATATTTGCATACTAAAAGTTTGTTTGTTTCTTGTATATGTTTATTTGTTAGTGCTGCCAGGAGTAGTTTGTTTTATTATCATTTGTCTGAGTATTATAAATTATTGAAAAGTATATATATTTCATATATTTCTTCTGCTAAGAAGTTATTGCTTAATAATTTTGAAAGGCGCTGAGTGTAACCTAATAAAATCTTTCGATTTAAAAAAATTAAAATCTTAGTTTACTGCTTTTTTATTTTTTCCTTTGCATACACGTTATAACCGAGCTAGAATTGAGTTAGGTTTTTGATTTATCCGTAAGAGCATACGTCCTGCCGGCCTAGCATGACCGCCACGAGATATATCTCGGACGAGAGAAGACAAACTAAGATGTAAGATATGGAGATATATTATATCACGACATCGACAATTTTGATAGAAAAGATATCTCGATCAACAAATATATATATATTGTTGATATTAAAGGTCGAGTTTTAAATAAAGAGATAATCGATTAAAACACGAGAAAACGTCGACAAATTTTGTCGCGGTTGTCATGCTAGGCCGGCTGGGTTCGATTCCCGGGTTGGTCACTGAGAAACTTGAGGGATGTTTGAAACCCGGCAGGGTGGATAACATAAAATTGGTGGAAGTTCGAAATCTGTGCAGACGGCACATAAGATCTAGAAGTTCCCACTCATGGTAGTTCTAGACTAGAGCTACCACGAGTGGGGCCAGCCGGGCCTAGCTGGCTAAACTTTTTCTATAACTGCGTATGTAGCCTTGCGGTCGCACGTTCATCCGTAAGAACATACGTCCCGGGTTCGATTCCCAGGTTGGTCATTAAGTGTTTCTCGCTTTTAAAAGTGTGGAAATGGTTGGTGATCAGAGTTTGAGAACTTGAGGGATGTTTGACGCCCGGAAGGGTTGATAACATAAAATTCGTGGAATACGCTATCGCGATCCCGTGGGCCCCATTATGGCGGCTTGAGGGGTGAGGGATTTCTTTTTTGTTTAGGTTTTAGATCTATACGTCAGTCAGTTATAAAAATGATGATATTTGGACGTTAAAATCTATATATCTGTTTGAGCTCTGTTTATGAAGTTAAGGTACTAGTTTGGGGATCTCAAATTTGGTGTGTCTATGTTAAATATTTTGTGAGTTACGAATGTGTCGAAAGCGGCTCCAAATGGTTCCTGTAGTATAGTAGTACAGGTAACACTACACGGTGCCGCGTGCCGGTCCTTTTGTCTTGAACTCGGCTTGACGCGTGACCGTTTGTATATATTATGTATATCGGATTTGCACTTTTAGATGTGAACATTTCTATTCGCTGCACATAACTACCGCTCTACAACCGAGCACGACATATACACATTTTCGGTAAATTAGTAGTAAGATAAAATGTAATATAAGTTTATAAATAAACAATAAGAAACAGTAAATATCGGCGCAGGCCAACTTCACTCCGCGGACGGACCCGACGGCGGAGGACCGCTGGACGGCGGCGGAGGAGCCGCTGGCGTGGGCGCACTCGCGCATCGCGGCCTACAACCCGGCGCAGCGGCTGTTCAAGTGCGCCGACTGCGAGTGCGTGGGGTTCCTGGCGCGCGTGGCCGAGCACTGGCTGGGCACGCACTCGCAGGCGCGCGCCTTCCAGTGCCCGCTGGCCGGCTGCGGGTTCGCGAGCGGCTGGGCGCGCGCCGTGCGGCTGCACCTGGCGCGCGACCACCACTCCGACCCCGCCGCCGCCGACCACCTGCTGCGCGACAACCCCGCGCTCGACGACCTCACGCGCTACCTGCAGCGCCTCAAGACTAAGGTACGCGTCCGCCATTCGAATCCTACGGTCAAAATGTGTATCTTTGTGTGTTTTTTTACAGAGTAATATTTTTAAACTTACAGCAGGATTATTCTAAGAATATTCTGCTCTGAAAATTACAGAGAATATCAACTCCGTAGGAATAGTTGGCGTTAACATGGCAACTTTGTGATATTTCAAATCAGTCAGCTGTAACCTTTCCGTCTGCCCGTGACCACAAATTATAACGATTGCCGGAAAGCATCCGAAACTTCGGGATAAATAATAAATCCTGTTTTAATCCGGTATAAAGTAGGGGAGAGGGGGGCACCGTTGAACACTTTTTAAGTAAAGTATTATATTTCTCATATGGTATTATTTATCAAGATTTATTCTCTTTTATTAATAGATATGGTTAGCTTATTCTACATAATAAAAATGTCTTTTTTTTTTCTTTTTTTTTTTTATATTAGAGGAGGCAAACGGGCAGGCGGCTCACCTGATGGTAAGTGACTACCGCCGCCCATAGACATCCGCAACACCAGGGGTCTTGAGGACGCGTTGCCGGCCTTTAAGAAAAGTATATGCTCGTTTCTTGAAGGTTACCAAGTCGTATCGGTTCGGAAAAACCGCCGGCGAGAGCTGGTTCCACAAAGTGGTAGTGCGTGGCAAAAAGTGCCTAAGGAAACGCGCAGTTGTGGATCGCCAGACATCGAGGTGGTGAGGATGGAACTTCGTGTTTTGTCGCGATGTCCGATGTTGGAATTCAGCAGCCGGGATTAATCCAAACAATTCCTCGGAACACTCCCCATGATATATGCGATAGAAGATGCAGAGTGATCCAACATCTCTACGCAGCGCCAAAGGATCAAACCGTTCGGATAGAGTCTCATCGTCGACGATTCGAGCCGCTCTACGTTGGATGCGGTCAAATGGAAGGAGCTGGTACTGGGGAGTCCCCGCCCAAAGGTGAGAACAATACTCCATGTGAGGCCGAATTTGCGCCTTATAAAGTTGTAGGCGATGGGCCGGCATGAAGTATTGTTTCGCCTTATTGAGCACACCAAGCTTCTTTGAGGCTAATTTAGCCTTCCCTTCCAGATGACCACGAAACTGAACGTCGCTCGCTATGTCGACGCCGAGAATCCCGATACTGGCTGCGGCCGATAGTGAAGTGTTCTCAAAACGAGGAGATACGACAAATGGTGATTTCTTAGCAGTAAACGCGCAAACTTGTGTCTTCTGGTTAGGGTTGAATTGGACTAGGTTTAGTCGGCCCCAATCCGAGACTTTAGATAGTAAAGACTCGACTTCAGACACTAGTTTGTTCCGGCTTTCATTGACGTGTTCCCGAGAAATATTGGCGCGGCCGGTGTATACGGCATCTCCTGTGCTGTCATCGGCATAACAATGAATACTACTGATATGCAGCATGTCATTGATATGAAGAAGAAACAGGGTTGGAGATAGCACGCAGCCTTGTGGAACACCAGCATTGACAGATTTGAGATCCGAGCATGCACCGTCGACAACGACCTTTATGCTTCGATCTGCCAAAAAGCTAGTGATCCAAACTTATTTGACTTATTAAAGATTTCAATTGACAATTTCAATTTTTAAAACAACACTTTTTTGTTCAAATGTGCCTCATCTCTGGGGTACATTTGAAACACCTAGTTAGGATGTTTTTTTAATTTCAATAGCCTCACGTACTAGTCTGGGAAATAATCTACTTTCTCTTGTAAGGATTTTCGGTTGGTCGAAACGTATGTAGTGGTTTGGCTTATCTAGAGTGTGTTCACATACTGCTGATATTATAGAGTGACGTCTGTGTTTGACTTAAGGAACACATTGCGGATATCCTTTTTATTATGTCCTTTTTTATAGAATATTGTACCTAATAGTTAATGAATATATTTTTAGGTAGAAACAACTCGAACAGAAAGAAGAGCGTCAGCGAACACCAGCGGCGACGTGGTCGGCGGCGGCGCGCCGGACATGGCGCAGCAGGGGGACGGCGCGGCGGGCGCGGGGGTCGCGGCGGGCGGCGCGGCGGGCACGGCGGCCCCCGAGCCCGGCAAGCGGTACGCGTGCGCCGCCTGCCCCTACGCCACCGACCGCCGCGACCTGTTCACGCGCCACGAGAACATCCACCGCGACGAGAAGCCCTTCCACTGCTACCTCTGCCAGAAGCAGTTCAACCGCGCCGACCACGTCAAGAAGCATTTCCTGCGCATGCACCGCGACCAGCCCTACGACCTGAACCGCATCCGCCGCGTGGGCGTGAAGGGCGCGACGGCGGGCGTGGTGTCGAGCGGCGCGCCGGCGCACTTCTGCGCCAGCGCGGGCGCGAAGGTGGTCGCGGGCGAGGGCGTGCTGCCGGCGCTGGCGGCGGCGCCCTCACTCGTCGCCGAGTGCCGTCCCTCGCCGGTGAAGCTGGAACGCGCGCCGCTCGCCAAGGCCGAGGCGCACAAGGGCGCGGTGCCGAGCCCGGCCCGCCGCAAGGTACGCGAGCACCCGTATGACGTCCGCGTGTAGCGTGTAGTGTGTCGAGTGCGGCGTGTAGTGTGTACGTGGCGGTCCGCAGGGCGAGCGGCGCTACGCGTGCTGCTACTGCGCGTGGTCGGGCGTGGACAACTGGTGCCTGAAACGGCACCTGAACACGCACCTGAAGCCGTTCGCGTGCGCTCTGTGCGAGTACAAGGCGGCGCGCGCCGAGCGGCTGGCGACGCACGTGCACAAGGTGCACAACAAGAAGGCCTGCGCCAAGTGCCCCTTCCTGGCCGACGACCACCACCAGCTCGCCGCGCACCTTCGGGACCAGCAGTCAGTATATGTATACCTTACACTATTCGGGGAAACAAAAAATCGGCGACTTTGATTTGAAATATGTAAAGATTAATGTATAACTGTTATCGCTCCGCTGTCGGTTGAAGTAATTTATTTCTTTATGTGTAGCCACATCGAAAACCGAAACCTAAAAGTTCCGAGCGGTGTCGGTCGCGGCGGGTTCGCGAGCGCGCCGCAGCAGAGCGCCGCCGCCAACGGCAGCGCCGCGGCCGGCGCGCCCGGCGGCGTGGCGGGCGCGGCGGGCGGCGTCGGCGTGGCGGGCGGCAGCCAGGCGGGCGCGGCGGCGGGCGGCGGCGCGCGGCGGCGGGAGGGGCGCGCCGCGGGCGCCGCGCGGCTGTTCGGCTACCTGGAGGCGTCGGACGGCTCCGGGGACGAGTACGAGCCGCCGCCGCTGGGCGAGTTCGGCGCGCCGCACTACGCGCGCGACAAGGAGAACGCCGCGCCGCCGCCGCTGCACGCGCTGCACCACGAGCACTGCCTGCGGTACTGAGCCCGGACTCCCGGAGCTCGGAAGCACCTTCTCGTATCGTTCTATGTTTTCCTCGACTCATTGTTACAGTCTTATTGTATTTTTAAATATAGGAAACTTATATTAGAATTGTAAAGCGTCATCGGCGCGACACACATTTGTAAATTATAAACACGATGTTTTGTTTAGTTTTGAATAATAAATTGATTAAATTATATTATTTATATTCATTTAACTAAGAACAAATGTGAGAAGTTAATAAAATATATATAATACAAACAATAACCGTCCCGTGTCTATTCTCCCAGCACCCGGGAAAGTTCAGTTCGTTGTCGTAAGCTGGCCAATTGAATAAATTTACTGACACGTTAGACAAAAACAATCTTCCAGATCAGCAAGCTTCTTAAATATCAACAATCCAGTTGGTTATATTGAAGACATATATTATATCAAAAATCAGTCTGTGGCGTTTACCGCGTACTTGTGTGCTCCGTAAATTATTTACGTTTTAAGTGTTTAAACTTGCCCTATATAAATACTCATTAGTTTAACAACCCATTTAAGTTTTCATCTGTGTACTCGTATAAACAACATATTCCGGACAATATAAGTGCAGCTTCTATCAACGCTTGTCAACGTGTTATTAGCGTTACTGAGAAATTAACTTGCTCAATTTGTTGGTACTACTACCATTTTGCCTGTGTGAATTATTCGAAAGAAAATTATTCCAAAATGTCAAGTAAGACAAAGTCATTGTGGAAATGCCCAGAATGTAATGTCAGTAAAAAATAGGAGACAATAGCGACACGCCTGTTAAAGGAGCTAGCGACCTAGCTGATCAGGAAATACCTCTGGAAATAGTCTCACGTGAAAACTTGAACGAACAGAGACTACTATATTGGCTAAAATGGAGACGATGCTTAAGGAAACCCTTGAAAACCAGCTAAAACAAGAATTCGAAGACATTCGTAAAAACATCATGCTAATTCCGGATCTAGTTAAAACTGTTGAGTATCTCTCAACGAAATATCTTATCTTATACCTTTAAACGAGCAATTCTTGTATATATATATAATTGAAATCTCGGAATCGGCTCCAACGATTTTCATGAAATTTTGTATACGGGGGGTTTCGGGGGCGAAAAATCGATCTAGCTAGGAATCATTTCTGGAAAATGTCATTTTATTCGTGTTTTATCAACTTACTCGAAAAATGACACTTCCTGACATCTATCGGCGAATAGTAATACTATTTTTTTAAACTAGGAATCATTTCTAGAAAATGTCATTTTATTCGTGTTTTATCAACTTAAACATAAACTTACTTTTTTTTTATTGGAAGAATAATAACAAAAAGGTGGCGTTTGAGTAGTCCCAATTTAAACTGAAAATGACTCTTCCTGACATCTATTGGCGAATAATAATACTATTTTTTTTTAAATTGCTTTAACGACACAACAACACTAAAGCTATTCCAGCAGATGACGTTGTTAAGTAACACGAAGTCAATGAGTGTTTGCTTTGAGGTTAGTCTTGATTTTATTACTATGTGATTCGTACTTAAATTTTCCAAAAAACACAAATTATAAAAAAAAAGTACATCCAGGTACTGATGAAGTTAACAAAGAACTATTCGAAACGAAGCATGAGGTGTCGGATCTGCGTAGCGAGAATACCCAACTTCGCGAAAATCTTCAGATTTTGACTTTTAAAATTGACCAAATTGAACTTCACGCAAGAGAAAATAATATTGAAATACAATGCGTTCCAGAGCACTCGAATGAAAGCTTGCCGAGTACTATCATGCACTTTGATTATTTATATGTCTAGATAGACAGTCGAAGCTGAAAACGCGTCAAAAAATATTGTGTCCAGCTGTTAGACTCTTTATACCTTCCCCGCGCTCAGTAGCAGTTGTGCTGTCAATGGATACGCTCGAGTTTGTTTGTAAAATTATCTTGTTTACAATGGCGGTTTGTGTGATTAAAGTGTGCAGAAATTACAAAGGACGATCTAAAACAACAAAAAAAGTTACCTATCATCGGTTAGTAACATTATTTCGTATCAATTCCAGCCAATTAAGCCATTGAAATATTTCGAAATTAAATAATTATTTATTTCTGCCATTTTGTGTTTGACGCGTGTGTTGCCAGTTTATGAACCCAAAAATACCTTAAAAATATGACCTAGTATGTAATTCATAAAGATATTAGAAATAGATTTAGCGTCGACATGGGTGCCGTTTTTAACCGACTTTAAATAAAAAAGTAGTTTAATATTAATTGTTTTTTTTTTAATTTAATTATTTATGCTAAATAAAAGTAAATTAATATGAATATCTATTAAGTAAATATGTCAAGGTATGAACTCTAATTATAGTTAAAATGAAAATATCTCTCTATAGTAAATGAAAACCCCCCGTTCAATTTTTTTTTACTTTTTAGTACCTGGAAGTCGTTCTTACAATATTTTTTTTTGAAGTTGTTTTAAATTTTGAGGATATTGGTATGATTGTTTTGAAATATGAAATCCAAGTTTGTTTTGTTTAAATATACATAATAATATTATATATTCCAAGTTAATTAACATTTTTCAAACGCATTTGCATATAAGTTATGATTTTATTTTTATCTATCCACATAAATCATAGTTTTATATATTCCAATTTTCTTCAAAATTGACCCAGAAGTTTTAAAAAATAATAATTGGTACGTTTATATGCAAAGAATGAAAATGACTTGAGTTCCGACCTTCGAAATATTGTTAGTATTGTTGTTTTATTCCAATTAATTTATTTTTTCATACTACATATTTTTGTGAATTGAAAAAATATATTCTCGACTTTGATTAATTTCTCCCTATTTTGAGATGAATTTTTCCACAACTGGTAACATTATTCACGCCAACTAGGAACGCATAATGGTTAAAGAGGCGAATAGGTGAATTTTCGGTAATACTCGAGCGTGGCAGTTTAAGATATGAGAGATTTATTAGACCTAATAGAACAACCTTGTAAAGTATTTAGCTCTATATGTAGTGACGCGCGCCTAGGATAGACGATCAGATTAGTAAAAAAAAATCGATAGTCTGAAATACTCGAGCGCGTCAGATTAAGATATTGGGGGTTGATTTTAGTGTTTTAAGACTAAATTTAACTAATCTGACGATAAGTCCTTGACGCCGCCGAGTTATAGGGTCACGAACTTGTAAAAAAAAAACGTTAATCCGGCATTCTCGAGCGCGATTTTTTTATTTTTTATTTTGAAGAATATAATCTAAAACTTACTAAAAATACAAAATCTGCCGGTTTCCGCATGACCGGAAGTGTGGAGGAGCCATTTCGTCTTCCGAAAAACGCGTTGCGGCATATAAGTCGCGAACGATACATTTTACAAAAAAAAAGTTTAAATAAACAATAAAGGTAATTTTATTTTACACAAAAAAGGTCTCTTTACATTTTTGTCCAAAGTTAAAACTTTTTGACTAGAAGCATCATAAAAACTCAAACTCCCGGTTTTTTGAGTATGTCTCGAAAACTGAGGGTGTTAAAAAAATTTGATATGAAATAACGATGATTAAATTATGTGACTTTTATTATATCTCAATTTTTTTCTCAATATTCTCGACAATTTCGTGGACTCGGAAAAAGTTACACGTATCTGTATACAAAAGTATTATTAACATGTACAATTTCATGTATGTATATTCAATAGCCTGTTGATCCTCAAATTGTTTTTTGGACGTACCGTAAGCAAAACGAAGTGAAGAATTGAAGCAAAAAAGAGGAATTTGCCATAAACATGTAATACAGACTGAGCGCTTCGTGGAAATATGCCGTCCTACCAGTATTTTTCCTTAATTATTTCGCAACATTGATGGTGAGGAAAGAAGTGATGTGGATGAGGAGCCACAATATGAGAGTTCCAGTAAAGAAGAAGAAGATGAATTGTATTGAGCAAAAATGTAAAGGTTTCATTTTTTTATACAATAAATAATACAATTCGTACTACATTTCATCTACATTTACGTTGGTTGTATCTATCGCTATATATATATATTATTGTCATTCTTAAATTCCCCGTTTTATCAAGGAGAAAGAAAGGAAGAGAAGGAAAAGAAACCTTTTTCGGTCAGATTAAGAGATCCCACCAACATTTTTGTCAGATTAAGAAAATATGCTTTCAGGATACCGAGATAAACCTTCCCTATAAAAATCTGACGCGCTCGAGTATTTCAAAAAAACTTTTTTTTTTTGCATTTTCAAAAATTCATCGTAACTTATCGTCACGCCTAAATCGTCAGTTTTTTTAAAGGGAGCTTCCTTGGGGCCGACGTAACACCCCTTCCGAAAATCTGACGCGCTCGAGTAAATTTTTTTTTTTTGCATTTTTGACTACTTTATATGCCTACCCCCACCACGCAAACCGGCAGATTAGTATACCGTTGTTATCAGAGGTACTTGGGGCATACGTAGTATGAATATCTGACGCGCTCGAGAATGCCCAAGTAACTGTTTTTTTTAACATTTTTGAAAAACCGTACACGCCAAACCCACCGCTAAAATGGTTTTTACCACACGAGCTTTTCTTTTCGAAATTATTTTATCTTTCGATTATGATAGGCCTCGACGGCGCCGTTGAATTACGCCATTTAGCTACCTCGCCTCCCTAGCTATAATGACTTATGGCGAGTGTAAGACGTAGCTGTCACGCACACTATTATAACAGACATGGATTGTTTGTTTTAGGTCGTTTGCAGCGCGACACTCTATCTAGACATATAAATAATCTAAGATCATGCAACTAGCTGAAGTGGTATCGTGTCCTCTGGAAGGAAAAGATATTATATCTTGCACGAGGGGGTCCCTAGGATAAACTCTAAATCTAATAGACCGAGGTCAGTTATCGTTAAGTTGTCGTCATCTCGCATGCGTGATACCTTTCTCGTTGCGTATTTCACGTTCAATAAAGCAAACTTATCCTGCAAGCTGAACAGTTCCCATCTGGGTATTGATGGCGAAAAACAGCCCATATATGTAATGGAGCATCTATCTTCCCACACGCGTGGGCTCCATGCTCAGGCTCGGTTGCTCAAGAAAGAAGGTCTATGCAAATATGTATGGGTTCGGAACGGCCGCGTTATGATCAGAAAGGACGATTCTTCTCCGGCGATGTGGGCTAAAAACGGCGAAATTTTGAGTAAATTTAAATCTAGCTAACAGAATGGTATTATCCGCCCCAAACACGACTCAATTAAGTATCTATTACCAAAACTCTAGAAGTATACGTGGAAAACTATTTGATTTGAATTTACGATATTACGATTTTACATACGATATAATCATACTTACTGAAACGTGGCTTAACGATAATATTTATGATACAGAAATTCTTAGTGATAACTTTCAAATATTCAGAAGAGATCGCTGTACCACTAGCAACTGCAAGACCGACGGTGGTGGGGTACTTATTGCTGTGTCGAAACACATAGAAGCATCTCGGATTCATTCTTTTGAAAGTGATAACGAGGATTTATGGGTGAAGATAATCTCACGCAATGGAGGTACTCCACGAACTCTAAACATATGTGCTGTCTACCTACCTCCCCCGCTAACAGGGATTCGTCTTGAAGATCAAGTTCAATCGCTTAGTGGAGCCATTACCGAAGTTGGCGACGGTAACGTACTTGTTGTGGGGGACTTTAATACTAGTCAAATGTCCTGGGTAGTTCCTGCCCAACAACATCATAACTGCACTCCCACAACCATTTCATTTAGCAAAACCTTAGTGAGCAGTATTATAAACGATTTCATAGCTCTGCATAATTGAAGTCGAGAAGTTCATGCTATTTATACTCATTTTCGTAAAGCATTTGACTTAATTGATCATGATTTGCTTCTAAAAAAGCTCTCTTATATGGGTATCCATGAGTCACTATATAGGTGGTGCAAATCATATCCAGAAACCGAACCCAGCTTGTGAAAAACCAGGGATACATGTCACGAGCTAAATCCATTCTAACCGTTACTCAAGGTTCTCACCTAGGACCACTATTATTATTTTTATTTGTAAATGATTTAGCTAATGGTTTAAAATGTATGGCGACGATTTGGAGTGTATATGACTATTCAGACTGATAACGATATTATGGCAGTCTTAAAAAATTATTAGACAATGTAAACGATTGGTGTTCCCAGAACAGAGTGATTTTGAATGTGATATAATTGTGCATAAAATTTACAAAATAGAAAAAGCCACTATCTATTTCGTATTTACTAAAAGAAATTTGATGGGGTGGAAGGAATATCAAAATCCCGACCGGGTAACGAACCAACGTTCATAGATGGAAAAACCGTGAAGTGCACATAGCGCGTTTCGGTTTCAGTCTATGGATTTCCGAATGCTCGAAGTAAAAAGTAGATCGACAACGCATCATTGACTGATGTTCTGTGGCTGAGGTATCACCTACCGTCAAGTGAACCTCACGCTTGTCTGTCGATATATAACATAAAAAAAAGAATATTGATCGATTGAAGGAAGTTAGATAGAAGTTGTGAGGGATAGTTATTTAAGCTTTAATCAGCACACGGATCAAATAATAAGCAAGTCTTCGAACTGGCTTTATTTCCAGACAAATAAAATGTCATAAAACCCACACGTTTTAATACCTATTTATAAAAGTATCTAAAGTATAAAAGCTCGAAGTAAAAAGTAGGTCGACAGCGCATCATTGACTGATGTTGTGTGGCTGGGGTATCACCTACCATCAAGTGAACCTAATGCTCGTCTGTCGATATCTTATATGTAGGTATATATAAAACAAAGTGGTGTTAGTTACATCATTTATAACTCAAGAACGGCTGCTCCGATTTTAATGATTTCTTTTTTGTTAGATTCGTCTATACCCCGAATAACCGAATAAAATATCGGAATATATCTAGACCAGTGCCGAAGCCTTTAAAAATGGTAAAAAGTGAAAAAAAATTACAGTAGGATGAAACCCATTAGAAAAGGAGGGGAATATGATCAAAATGAAAGGAAAAATAAATTACGGTCGATCCGAGTTCGGGAAGTGGAAGTGGGGGGGGGTTAAGGGTAAAAAACGGTTTATCTCGTTTTCCGGCAAAACTACAAGTCCTATGGAAAAAAGTCAAATGGCAAAGTTGTAGGTAATAAAAAGATCTACAACTTTTGTATTTTCACTTTTTTCACATAACCTCAAAATTTATGTGAAAAATTCAAAAAACCAAGTTTTTGGTTTTTTATTTTTATCTTTTACAAAAAATTTTTTTTTTAACGAAATTTTGTGAAAACTTACCTTTTTATGTCCCAAATACGCTGTAATTTATTTAATTAAAAATATTTATTTTTTCACCTTATTTTGAATTAATATCGAAAAAACACCCTAATTTTCAATCGAAAATTCACCCGTCAAAATATCAGCTTTTTTCAAAAAGTTGGTGTGGTTTCTGTTCGTTGGAATCTCTACTTTCTGACGGTGTAAAAAAATACGCCTTCTATCGCAATTGACAGCTCACGTTAGGCACGCTTATAGACTATAAGCGTGCGTAATACTTTCTAGCTTATTTGTAATAGGTAATTGATTTCCACTGCAAATTTATATAAGAGAAGTGGGAAAATAGCATACATTTTAAAATCTAGAAAGTTTATTTTTATTTTTGAAGCCAATATTCTGGCTAACATAAAAAGGAAGGAAAGCTCTTGGTTCATCCTAACCGGTGGACCAAAGCTTTCTCCTGAACTGCGTGGATGGGGAACGCTGGCGTGAATTAGTATGGTTGTGATACAACGTACTTGGAAAATAAAGAACGTGTAGATAATACTGTTTATTGTACGCGGATACAGAGACAGGCGAGTGCCCGGGGCGCGGTGCACACGCGACGGTCGCACCGGGCCCCTCACTATAAATACCCTACGATACAATAAGAGAATACAAAACTTCCACGTCCATTTCTTACTTATTTAAAAGCACTTACAAAAATATACATAATCAATCATCGACATTACATATTTATTACACGACTGTACTAAATGCGACTCGAACATAATCTCAAAATGGCAACTGGGCGTCTTCTCCTCTACCTCCCTTCCCCTCTTTAATCTCCCACCCCACGTCCCGTATACAATTCTTAGCAACGTCTTACACTTTTAAAACTACAACGGAATATGTGTCATAATTTAAAAATAAGTATATAATATTATCAAAATTATTGTAAAACAGATCTCGTATATAAAACAACATTACATCGGAATACATTACGTTCGTTAAAGGAGCACCACATTATTTTGTGAGGAAGTGACAGCGCGCGAGCGGCTAGTGTGCCGGGTCGGGGGGCGCGGCGGGCGCGGGGGCGGTCGCGGCGGGCGCGGGGGGGGCGCGGGGCGCGGCGGGCGGCGCGGGGGCGGGGGCGGGGGCGGCGGCGTGCGCGGGGTGCGGCGTGGGGCGGCGCAGCAGGGCCGGCTTGGCCGCCAGCGCGGGCTTCAGCGAGCCGCCCGTCAGCGTCAGCTCGGCGAACTTGGCCGCCACTCGCAGCGTATTCCGCGCGGGCACGGGGCTGCCCTCGGGCGCGCCCGGGGCGGCTGCCGGGGCGGCGCCCGGGGCGGGGTCCGAGGCGGCGTGGCGGTGCGCGGGGCGCTTCTTGAGCGTGTCGCGGTTGTGTAGGAAGGTGTCGGCAGGGTCGCGCGCGGGCAGGTCGAGCACCAGGTCCGGCGTGCTCTCCGCCAGTCGTCTACCGACACATTCAACTTTCAACCGACATAAATTGGACGATTTTATTATTGTTATTCGAGCGGTGCCCACTGTTGCCAGGGGTAACACTCAGTGGCGGACGAGGGCCCGAGTGCAGAGACAAAATCGCAAATTCCCCTCAATTTCAGCAACTGCACAAAATTAATTATTTGCAATTTATTACTAATCAGAGGCGCGTGCTCTTTAAAAATCGGTTATATTCTTAATTAATGTTTTATTTTTTCTTCTTAAATATAATGAAGAAAGATGGCGTACTCACACGCAAGTCTCGAAGGTGGGGTGGGGCTCCGCAGAGGCTGCGGGCGAGTGGTCCGCCCCGGGCGTCGAGAGGGGGTCGTGTGCCGGCGCTCCGCCGCCGCTCGCCTGCACATACAATACTTTCTCAATAATGTGACGCTTGATACAAAACCAATACACATTCAAGACGCCGGTAACAACGATTACTCGTGTCAACGTTAACACCAAGATTAGAAGAAGATTATTTCACCAACCTCAGGCCGCATAACTAAACGATGCATTTCTTATAAAGGAATGGTATTGATAAGGCCTCATTTCCGACACAGACTAACGAAAATAAATATTTGTCTTACGATTTGATATTTTCTTTATAGGTATCTTGACAGTAATCTGTGTGCCTAATAAGAAAATATAAAAAACTACATTATTAATATTACCTGGGATGCCAAACTTTGGTTTGTGATTTTCGTCGTTCAAAATAATACATTGACAATAACACAAAGCGCATGATGGTATTTTGTAAAAAAGTTGTATAGTAACCTAAGACCATTAAATATTAAGTAAAAATGAAAGTGCCTCTAATATGCGCGCTGTATAAAAAAAGGATATAAAAAAACATCAAATCGTATGATTTTTTTTTGTTATTCTGAGGCGGATATCACCCTTAAGCATGTGAAAATTCGCGCCGGATCTTTCATACAATTTTTCGACAAGGAAAAGCAATACTGAATTAGCAATTAGGAAACACGACACAATATTTTTATTATAAAATATACATAGACACTTATCTTTTTTAACATCGCAGTCGGTAGCAGCGCGCCTGACGCCACGACACACGACATCAACAGTTAACCTAATTACAAAATCTTGAACGAAATTGTGAACCTTTTCTCCGTTTTAATATTATCGTAAGCCCTTTTGAAGTTTGAAGAGACATGAAACTATACAACTTGGTAACCTTCAAGAAACGAGCATATACCCATCTGAAAGGCCGGCAACGCATCCTCAAGACCCCTGGTGTTGCGGATGTCCATGGGCGACGGTAGTCACTTACCATCAGGTGAGTCGCCTGCCCGTTTGCCTCCTCTAATATAAAAAATAAAAAAATCTCAAAAGAAATCGCTTATGCAAAATAGATAACGCCTTCTCCTCCTTTCTGTTAATTAACTATACGACGTCCCTGTTAACCGACTGCGCTGGAAGGATGATGATACACATCCAGATTTATTTATTTATTTATGAAATTAATCCCAAACATATTTTGTCTCTCCATATTAACCGTTGGTAAGCCTCTATCGCCCCGTCGCCCCGCCAAGACAGGATACCGCCCCTCGGCGACAGGAGCACAAACACTAGCAAATAAAATCAAACAAGCGACTACGATATAGTCGAAACTGAGCGTATACAAATAAGCCCCGCAAGCAGACGGGCGGCCCGCCGCCGGGCCCGGTCGACCCGCCGCCCGCCGCCGGGCCCGGTCGACCCGCCGCCCGCCGCCGGGCCCGGTCGACCCGCCGCCCGCCGCCCGCCGCCCGCCGCGACCCGCTACTCAGCACCGATGACGTCAACTTACTTCTTCACACTGACATAGAAACATCCCAGATGCGCTTTATTGTATGAGGCAGGATTAATACATCACAAAGAACATTAATCAACATTTGATTCTTGTTCAAAATGTTAGTTGCTTCATCTTGGATTTTTGTATATCGTGACGTCAGCGAGGGAGCACACACTCGCGGTTCGCGGATGTGTCGCCGGCTGAGCTCGGACTTCACACGTGTTAAGCGTAACTCAAATAATATAGCACTTTACAATATCGATTTAAAACATGCATTACAAGAAAGCCATATAATCATTTACAATACAATATATATAGCATACATTACAATAGTGTTGATAAAATAAGTGTTAGTGTTATAAAATATAAATAACTGGTTCAATAATATTTTCTCTATACTAGTATTTTTTATGAATTTAGGTAAAGTACAGTAGAAGTACAGAAAATATCAAGTACCTAATTAATTATTATTAACAGTGTCATTTTAATATTGTCTTTCGAGTCATTTTGTTCGATTTTTTCATAAGACATGAAATAATTTAACAAAAACTTATTCTGTCTCTCTCTGGCCGGTGCTGCCCAATGCCCATACCCCCCCCCCCCCCCTGTATCGTGTGCGTGTGTGTGTGTGTGCGTGCGTGTACGCGCGTGTGTGCGTCACTGCGCGAGCGCCGATACCTGCGCGAGCCGCTCCTCGCCCGGACATCTGGGAAACAAGCGCAATTATTATTTTCCTAACTACATTGTTATTGCGTCACTCTGAATTGCTCTGAAAATATTTAGTGAACAGAATTTGTTTTGGCCGTGGGTATCCCGAACGGACTTGGACACTGCCTTATTTTACACCTATTTTTAATTTATCCACAACTTGAAGTTAACACTTTAGAAACATTATAAATGTAACACCGATGTAACATGCGCAGTGTTACGCCTGGTATCAGTGGACACTGCCCGCTATGTGAACAGACACATTTGGCGTGTGCGTACCTGCCCCGCTCCGCCCGCTCCCCCCGCTCCCCCCGCCCGCCCGCTCCGCCCGCCCCGCCCGCCCCGCCCCCGCCGCTCCCGCCGCCCTCGCCCGGCTCCAGCTCTGTAACGGCCACAAGCACATCAACAAAACATCTTGACCGCCTCGTTGGCACCTGCCGTGCGCATCGATGGGTCGTGGGTTCTAATCCAACCAGGACGACATGTTTATAATTGGTTCGGTCTGATTACTTTTGGCATTAGATCGGGTGGGAGGAATATCAAAATTCAGTCCGGGTAACAAACCATCGTTCAAAGATGGCAAAACCGTGAAGTGCATATTGCATGTTTCGGTTTCAGTCTATGGATTTACGAATGCTCGAAGTAAAAATTAGGTCGACAGCGCATCATTGATGTTCTGTGCCCGAGTCGATATCTTAAATAAAAAAAAACACAAGTCGGTCTCACTCTGAGCGAGGTACTGTCGAGTACTTACGTCTTATACTAATTAGCTGTTACAAAATTTGACACCATAATGAATTTATAATACATTATTAAATGATAATTAATCCAGCCTTTAATCAGTAATCCCCAAGCATCGATCACCAGACAACACGAAAAGTAGCGAAATTTTAATGGCAGCTGAAAGCAACCGCTTCGATTTCAAACAAAATATAGGAATAGCGCGCGCTCACCGGCGTCCGCCAGCTCCACCAGCCCCGCCGGGTCCGCCAGGCCCGCCAGGCCCTCCAGGCCCGCCAGACCCGCCAGGCCCGAGCTCAACGACACGGCGCCTTCCTCTTCGTGCTCCACGATGTTGCCGTCCACTTCGGTTTCACTGAAACTGGCAGATAACATTAGCATTCATTAACTGTATCTACGGAACGAAGTATATCCACCCAGTGTCCAGTCTCCTTTTACAAACATCATTCCGTCATACGGCGAGCGAGTAACATTGTCTATTACACACTGACCCGTCGTCGTTGGCCTCGTGTGGGGTGTCCGCGGCGGGCGCGGCGGGCGCGGCGGGCGCGGGGGCGGCGGGCGCGGGGTCGCGGCGCACGTACAGCGCGTGCGGCGCGACGTCCTGCGGGAACACGGCGCGGTGGTGCAGGATGGCGCGCTTCACCAGCTCGTTGACGAGGTTCTGCGCGGCCACCTGGTCGCCGCCCTCGCCCCACGCCGGCAGCAGCGTCGGGCCCAGGCAGATGGCCAGGTTCCACGCGTCCATCATGTTGTGCTCGCTGTGCTCGGCGAGGTGCGCGAAGAACGCGAACAGGTAGCGCAGCACGAGCAGCGCGGGCAGCGGCAGCAGCGCGAGCGTGTCCCGCAGCCGCCGCACGAACTGCTCGTCGTCGGGCAGCGCGGCGACGCGCACGAGCCGCTCCTGCAGCTGCGGCGGCAGCAGCGGCGGCCGCAGCTCGCGCAGGTACATCTTGAGCAGGCCGCACACCGAGTTCATGTCGGACGCGTCGCGCACGCGCGCCAGCGGGTCCTCGCCGCGCTCGAAGGCCGCCCGCAGCGCCATCATCTCCACCTGCGAGCCGGACACGCGGAAGATGCCCTGGTGCCGCAGCCCTGCAACAGTCGCGCGCCGTCAGCCGCCGCCGCCGGACGCGGGCCGCGGCGGACGCGGGCCAGCTCACCGTATCCGGCGATGACGCGCACGCAGGAGACGAGCGGCGCGGGCAGCGACTCGTCGAGCGGCGCGGCGAAGTGCCCGCGGCGGCGCCCGCCCGCGCGGCGCGGCGGCGAGGGCGGGGAGCGCACGGCGGCGCCGCCCCCCAGCAGCCGCTCGCGCACGGCGGCCGCCTTGCTCTCGAGCCGCGCCAGCCGCCCCGCACACGACACGTACGATCTAAACTTCTGGAAAAACCATAAGCCAGAGACTCGTTAAAAGTTTCTATATGTGAAAACCATTAATTAGCTGTTTGTTTTATATTCTGTTTGTTAAACATTATAATGTAATATTAGCTGTAGGTTTTCCACAAATAAATAAATAAAATAAATAAATAAAATAAAAGTGCCCCAGCGAGTTGTGAGGAACACAGGTGGAATGAAATCTGGTCAAGTCCAACTCGAGCGTAGCGGTTCATCAGTTGAGTCACTTTGTGATATATGGCTCCTATTGTATATTGCACTTAGAAAATGTGATAAAATGTTCAGTTACTGCTGTCAATGTCTGCTTTACTTTAAGTGGCTATAAATCCCGAGCTAACTTGTACCAACGGGCGTTTCTCAAGGATTTCATTTGAGTCCATTATTTTTTATTATATTTATTAATGTTGTATATTTGTTAAAAATAAGTTGTTTTTGTGTTAACTACACATTTATTTTTTATTTTATTTAAAAAAATGTATGTCTGTTCAAATAGCGAGCAGTGCCAACTGATATCAAGGGTAACACTGCGCATGTTGCATATGTGTTTGTTTTATTATGTATGTTAAGCGTTAACCTCAAGCTGTGGACCGAATAAACTGAGCTGAGAATGCAGAGTTTAAGATTTTGAAACTGATGGTGTTTGATTACTAATAAAAGAAATTTTGCTTACCGCTAAATAATAGTCTTCTTGATCCTTCCTGGGGGCGTCGTCATCGTTGTTGACGGTTGCGGCGGCGGCGGCGGCGGCGGGCGGCGGGCTCGCGGCGGGCGGGGCCGCGCCGAACAGGCCGCTCACGTCCCAGTGCGAGTCCGGCCCCTCCATCTGCTTGACGAGCTCGGCCTCGGCCGCGTCCAGCGTCTTGGCGTGCTCCCGGCACTCGGCCCGCAGCGCGCGCGCCGCCGCCTCCAGCTGCGCCAGCCGCTGCGCCAGCTCGAGCCGCAGCGCCTCGGTCGCGTCGTCCGCGTCGTCCGCGGCGCCCGCGACCAGCGCGCGCATGCCGGCGTCCTGCTGCGGCGGCGCGTCGCCCGCGTACGGCAGCGGCCGCGGCAGCGCGAAGGCGGCCGGGTGCGCGGCCACGGTGCGCTGCCGGTCGGCGAGCGCGTCGAGCGCGTCCGCGGCGGCCAGCAGCGCGTGCGCCGCGCCGTGCAGCGCCTGCGCGCGCGCGCCCTCCGCCGCGCCGGCCGTGCGCACCGCGCGGCCCACCACCGCCTCGAACCCGACCTCGGTGCACTGCAAGCGCGACCAGACCACTCCGTCAGCTCGGCGGGCGCAAGGGGGACGGGGTGGAGGGTTCCCACTCACCAGCATGATGTCGGCGACGTCGTCGAGGTAGTACCGCTGCAGCGTGGCGTTGGCCGCCTCCAGGCTGAGCACGTAGTCGGCGCGGGCCCGCAGCGCGCGCGCTCGCGCCTCGCTGTGCCGGATGCGACGCTGCAACATCGAGCGGTCATTAAACTTTGTGGGTAGTAGGCTCACTTATATATTTATTAATTAAAAGATTTTCCAACAGATTCACATCTAATAGATGGAGATTCACAACAAAAAAAACAGAGATATTGAACGATTACATGTAAAGTACAAGTTTAATGTGTGGTCTACATTAAACAGATTATTATTATTTTTGGTTTACATCTTTACATGTAATCAGGATCGTTCTAAAAATGTCTATATAAAAAAACATGCGATATCCAAGATCTAACTCTCGGAACAGAAAATTTTCAAGAACATTAGTATTTATAAAACGAACATTAAGATATTGATATATATTAACGGCCTTATTCATAAAAGTGTTATAAACTTGATAATATAGTTTATTTTTATTTATTTATTTTTTTATTTATTGACTAGCAACGCGCCCCGGCTTTACACGGGTGCAATGTAAATGTACTACAATACACAAAACATAGCGTATGTTACTCGCTGATAATGTAGCTTTCTATTGGTGAAAGAATATCGTCGTTGCGCCTGCCAAATTCCATATGTGCATTTTTTTGATTTTTGGTTTTTGCACAAAAAATAATCTTTGTTTTATTCTCTACTGTGTTTATAAAATCCTTTTTGTGATATTCGAACTGGAAAGGAGTTTAACTAATTCCATATGTGTTTTGACCGTTAAGAAAAACTCCTTATGTGAGTCAATAATACGTTTTTCGTTGTTTCCCAAAACTATACAAAAATGCACATATGGAATTTGGCAGGCGCAGCGACGATATTCAAAATCGGTCCAGTAGTTTTTGAGTTTATTCATAACATACAAAAATACAAATCTTTCTTCTTTATAATATTAGTATAGAAGTATAGATAGAGCGAGACAGAACATATTTTAACTATATCAAGCTTATAATACGTTTATGAATAAGACCGTATTTAACAATTTTGAATAAAAACACCTGAGCTACCCTCGTTTGATGCTTTTCCCCTCATTTTGACATAAAAAAATAATAAATAAAAATTTCACACTCTTTATTAATGACAATGATAGACGGAAAAGCAACATCAATTTTATGTGACACTTCTTTTCAGAGATGAGATATTTGTAAAGCCACTCCAAGTGAGATGAATAATTTACCCTTAATTGCGTCAAAACAGACTGATTCAGATATCTGTAGATACGGATTGTCATCATTGAACATATGGATACGAATGATGGAATGCATTTTGCATATAGCTTACAGATTAACAATAAAGACATGGATTGTGAAGGGAGACACCAAGTGTATCATGGAAAGCAAAAAGAAAAACATACAGGATGCTTTTAAAAATAGAATGGGCCTTCTGATTGATGTTGTCCAACAAGGTCATGGCTCCACCAATGATGGAAATACCGCTAGAATATTTTTTGCAAATCCAAACATTACTGCTGATTGCATCGGGCTACCACAGTGATGCAGTCAAATTTCACGAATATGCTCAAGCCACCATGCAACTGTATTTAAACTTATATAGTTGGTATTATATGCCTTCAAGTGTTCATAAAGTTCTAATGCATGATGCAGCTATAATTGAAAGTTTTGGTCTAATACCAACTGGACAGCTATCTGAAGAGATGCTGCTGAGGCTAGAAATAAAGACTTTCGTAGGTACCGCCAACACCATTCCAGAAAATGCAGCAGAAAAGCTACAAATGAACATATTTTAAACAATTTATTGACCAGCTCTGATCCACTCATTTCAACGAAACGACACAAATTTGGCAGAAAACATAAAACCTTGTCAGAAGAAGCACAGAGTTTGATCATTGAACGGGCAGAGACCTTTAATGATGACGATCAGGAAAATTTTGAAATAGCTAATGTTTGTAGTTAATATAGTTTGTATTTTTTTTAATTTGTTTTACCCAATTTTGTTAGGCTTTAGTGGATTAGGCCTAAGGGGGATACCACTATAAATAAAAATGAGCCTAGTTCTTTACCTATAGGGTGGTGTGGAATAAAGAACAAATGTTGAAATTGCGACCAAATCGGGCAAAATCGAGACTCGAGAATAAGCGTATTAATAGGACAAATATACGTGTTATGCTCATGTAAAGTCAATTCCATGAGAAAATTTGAGAATTACGAGATTTTCACTGTTTTATGTTTTGTTCCATACAAAATTAACTTTGAAAATCAATAACTCCGAAAATACTAAGTTATCTGAAAGTTCGTCATAGTAATAGTTTCCTATAATCAATAGAAAAATCCACTACAATGATAAAAAATTAAAAAAATAAACTTTTTTTTTTCTAATGCTAAGTCCACTACCGGCCCGTTTCGTTCCACCGTGCGACGCCGTCCTTATGCCGAGGCATTTAAATAACAAACATAGCATACATTATACGAATCACGTTATTATTTATCAATCTGCATGTTACCCGCCCCACCACCCAGCACAGAGCGACGAGTACCTTCTCGAGCTCCTTGTCGAGCGCCTTGACCTTCTTGTGGCGCGGCTGGTCGGCGGCGAGCAGCGCGTGGCGCGCGGCGTGCGCGGTGCGCAGCTTGAGCGCCGCCGCGCGCCACTCCAGCGCCGCCGCCGCGTGCGCCTTGCCGCCCGCCGCCGCCTCCGCCAGCGCCGCGCCGATCTCCTCCTGCCGCTCCGACACTGCAACGCACGTGTTGCATATAATTAGGGTCGTAACGGAACCTCGCCTCCGCCTCCGTGAGTGCGGAACTTTCCTTCAACCTTCTTTCCACCTCCGTATTTTTTTTGCGGAGTTGTAACGGAGGTTTATTTACGTTGATTTGCGGGCTTTTACGTCCGCCCCGACTCCTACCCATTTTTTATGTTTAAACGACAAGTATCAACTTATCGACTTGCACTTACGTAGTTGCTATTGATCTTCGATTTTTTTAAGTGATAGATTTGAGTATACTATTAAGTACCCAATAACGAATTAATATTTTTTTCCACCATCGTCTCCGTTAACCTCCGCATTGCACAAGCGTTATTTGAGTATTTCATGTTTATTTAGGTATTTTATTTTATGATAAAATTTGTATGCTTTTTTTTTAATTTTTGGTTTCAGTATGTACTTATAGTTAATTTATATACGGTTAGTAGGGTATAGTTGATATACATATTTATTATTTTATTTTGTGTGCCGTGACGTAACCGAGATTTCCCAACGGAAGATGAGCGCTGGTTAACAGCCAGCAAAATGCTGAGTTGAGGCCCTTTTTGTGACACTTTTGTATGTAAAATGTCTTCTTATGTGTTTTTATGTATTCCTATTTGTCACAAATAAATATCATTTCATTTTATTTCATCATTTCATTTCATTGGCAGAAACTAAGTCCCTTCACTTACGCATCCGCCTCTGCTTCCGCTAAGAACGGCTCCGTTACAACTTGTTGCAGCGGCATAATATAAGATGAGCTAGCGTGATGATTATAACTAGTATAAATTACGAGGAGAGAACCAAATAAATTAAAAAAAACTATCTCTTCTCTTTGTTTTTGATAATCTTTTTAAATCACAGCTTGCGTCTTACTGCATGTGTTGCAACTTATTTTTTTTTTTTGTTTGATTATATACATAATATTATGTAGTTTGCATCTGTGAAAAACAATAGAGATGAGAGATGTTGATCAGTCATCAAGTAATTTGATAAAATCTAGAATGTTCGATTACATACTCCATCTATAGTCAACAATAGTCGCAGGAGCCGAGTGTCATTACCGAGGTCGCGGCACTTGCGGTGCAGCCGCAGCACGTCGTCGGCGGCGCGCTGCAGCCGCGCGGCCAGCGGCCCGCCGTACAGCTCGGCGAGCGCGGCGTGGTCCCGCGACAGCGCGCGCGTGTTCTCCAGCGCCGCCTGCCAGCACGCGAACGCGCCGTTCAGCGGCCACTGCTCGCGCCTGCAACCAACGCGACCGCCCCGTCACACACCGCACACCGCCCGCACCCCGCGCGCCCCCCACCCGCACCCGCACCCGCACACCCACTTGTGCTTCTGGTCCTTGTGCCTCTGCGCGGCGGCGCGCGCCAGCTTGTCGAGCGCGCGCGAGTACTCGTGCTCGAGGTCGGCGCGCCGGCGGCAGTAGTCGTGCAGCTCGCCCGCCACGCCGGCCGCCGCCTCCGCGCGCGCCTCCAGCACGCGCGACTGTTCCGACAGCTGCACGCGGATGTCTGCAAACACAAACGTTCAGGTTCACACCGGGTGTTGAACAGACATAACGCGTCACTTCCACCAGTCAAAACGGTCAAGGCACGATGATGATGACAATGAGACAGCACCGAGTGCTTTATTATATAGTCTTTGATTGGAGGAAGACCTCACCTCCTTTGCTCCACATGTCTACAGAAAATCCCTCCGTAAGTTATAAACAGAGTTGCATAAAACATCTAAGAAAATATATTTTTCAGCTAAATAAAGACATCATCCAATATATCTATCTAATCTAATATATAAAATTCTCGTGTCACAGTTTTCGTTGCCCTACTCCTCCGAAACGGCTCGACCGATTCTCATGAAATTTTGTGTGCATATTGGGTAGGTATGAGAATCGGACAACATCTATTTTTCATCCCCCTAAATGTTAAGGGTAATCCACCCCTAATATTTTTTTTTAATTTTTGGACGAAATTTTTTGTTTTCACTTTTTTATAATGTGGCATTAAAAAATACATACAACCCCTGCTTTTTTGCCAAAAAATCTAGACCCGAGCGAAGCCGGGGCGGGTCGCTAGTCTAATATATAAAATTCTCTTGTCACAGTTTTCGTTGCCATACTCCTCCGAAACGGCTCGACCGATTCTTACCTTTTATATTCAGTAGGTCTGAGAATCGGCTACTATCTATTTTTCATACATAAGTGATAAGGGTTGTTCACCCTTACATTTTTTATTTTTATTTTTGGACGATTTTTTTGTTTTTATTTTTTACTAGCTGATGCCCGCGACTTCGTTCGCGTGGGGTTCACTTTAAGCTGAGCTTTTGAGCAAGCTTTCTTCAAATGACATATCCTCCTCCACCCTCTGTACTTGGTGATTTCTTTTGGGAAAGAGCTATCAAATTAGTCATTGACGTAGACATGGGTAACACTGCGCTGCGCCGCGCAATTGCGCCGGCACGCTTCAATGCGCAGGGTGAGTCAGCTCACACATTCATAATGTGTCGGCGCACGGCGCAGTACCCACTCACTGAGTGAACTATGAGCGTGGGGTTGCGTGCTTTTCGGAGGTTTCACTGCTCGCTTTGCGCGTACCATTTTTACTGCGTCATGGCGCAATTTTGAGTTGACTCAAGGAGCTGACACACTACACTGCGCCTGAGTTGCTGGGTTGGCGCAGGGAATTTCGCTGAGTTACCCATGTCTACATTGACGGTTGCTTTTGCATCATGTTATCGACATGTTTAATGGTGGTTGAGATTGGGGTTCGAAGGATGATTTGAAATTCAATAGTTGAAATAATTAACCTGACTTTAAAGAAACTTTAGGGAGATTCATATTAATGAAATTTTACGTGACCAAAATCCAGATATGTGTCTTTTTTCTACTTATCAGAGTTCAATCGAAGATTGGATTCAATGCATTTTCTGTCTTAAATAGATGCGTGCGTTCATTTAATTGGTCATTTTCATTTTCGGACATTTTTTTTAAATTCCCGGGATTCCTGCCCGGGTTTCCGGTGCTAAATGCGGAAACCTCTAAGATACGGAAGCAAAAAAGCAATGTCGAATAATCGTAATTCTGTTTAAGAGAAAGGATTGATGAAAATGTGAAATAAATGATCTCATAAGAAATACTTTTTCATATAATATTTCAATAATACATTTTCTATTTTTTTGTTATAATATAGTTCTTTCAAAAAATAAATAAAGAAATAAGTACAAAAAAAAATTTCTTCCATTTCAACTTCAGATTCGAACTCGCATCAGAAGCTACGCTATGGGACTGCATATCCACTATTCTACGAATACATATATTGGAAATGGCGAAATAATCAAACTATTTCATTTACATATCAGGAGGCCGATCGCGGTAAATTGTTTAGTTCCAACTAGAGCTTAGATAATGCTGAGATCATGCTCTGACTGTGATCGAGTTAAGATCCAACTTTGCGCAATTTGGTATCGCGCTAAAGTTCGAGCCTCTACCAAAGTTGAAACTAAACTGGATCTTTACCATATCATAATCTCTAGGGATGCTCCAGTTTTCCATGTTACCGATTAACGATTGTCTATTTTTTACAAGAAAATAATAAATATATTTGACAGTTTACATAGAAAATGGAGGCAAAATTTAAACTATACCACAACAAGTTGCTTATAATAATTATTGTAAACATTACTGTTTATTTGGCGGCTAAATAGAAATAAGAAACCCAATTCAAAACATTTTTAACTATCGAAGTTGATTAATTATAAAGTGAAGACTCAGTCATAACGTATTCTTTGTGCTGTGTAGTGATGATAAATATTGGATTTAGTGTTAAATAAAACAGTCTATTTGCTTGAACTCTTATTATGTATATTCAAAGTAAATGGAAGAGCGCCGTCGATATACTATTGTCCGCCAACTTGAGCTCCTTGAAAATCATCGAGAATCCGCCCTGGGTCGGGTGAAATCCAGAGAAGCTTGTGCTTGTTTCAGCACAATTATGGTGGGAATGTGCCGAAATTCTGAATGCGGAAGGTCCAGCAAGAACATGAAAGGTATGTACCAAGGTTTTATTCACAAAATAATATAGCAAAGTATTCTTACAATTTCAGGTGTGGACTAATTTGAAATGTCTGTAACTATGAGTTTTAGCAATGTAGGTATATATCAATGACTAATTATTGGTTATTTAAATCTTAAATTTTGTGAGTTATCATAGTCATAATTACCTATAATCTAGTAGAAATACCTATGCTGTTCCATAACCATTATCTTATAATTTAATCATGTTATGCAAATCAATTTTAATTGACATCTTAAAATTTATGCAATAAAAACACATTTTAAATAAAGTGATTTAATCATCTAACTTATACAATATGTTAATCTTGGTGTGTTTGTTATTAAATATCTCCTAATCATAACATATTGACTTATATGAACACTAAAAATATTTCAGGATGATATACAAAAGTAAATTTTGTGCAAGAAAGCATTAAATATACATATTATGCGGGGAACTCACAAACAACTGATTCACAACCAATAATGAAACTATAAATAATTGGTTTTGAGCATTAACATTATCATATGATATAATGTAATAAAATAAAAGTAATATGATAATTTAAAGATTTTAATATTTCTATTCTATTATTACAGATGCCATATCAATGAAGAATATATTGAGAGGCCACTCCACACTTCTACCTTAAAGGAAACTCCACATTATCCAAGTTTATCAAGACAGATCCCATCCCATCGTAGTGAACTCATAAAATTGTTTAATAGATTAATATTGTAAGATTGGTTAAATAAATTTCAATAATTCATTTATTTTTATTTTTAATTATTTTATACTACACTCAACCACATTTCTTGCATTTAAGTGATGACTTTGGTTATAATTATATGCTTCAGGGGAGTTAGGCTTATTGTTCTCAAAGAATACCCATCCTCTATAGCTTGCATCCACACACAATAATATCCATATCTGAAAATAATAATTCTTGTAAATTTATAATATGAACACAGAACAACATTACTTACTATTTAAACATTTAAAGAATAATAGACTTTTCTATTGAAATCCTCATTTTTCTGTAGGAGAAACAATAGCCATATGTGTTACATCTATACATCCTATTAAGTCCGGCATTTATTTGTATTGTTAATAAAATGTAAATTATAGATTCCTATTTTAATAAATTCAGTTACATAATAAACATAAAACATTTATATAAAGATATGATGTATTCACTTTCTCTTAACACATTCCTTCTCAAGTTGTAAAGACGGAAAGGCTATAATATAAGAATATATTTACTTATAAGAATGGATGCTTTTTAAAGCATCTGATACTTACTGAATTGATTTAGTAACTCTGGCTTGTGACACAATATTTTCGACAATCTCCCACAATGGTCTGATATGATCCAGAATGCCAATGCAATTGAAACCTACAAAAATTTAAAATGTATTTAGTTTATGTAATTTATTAACAGCAAGGCACTTGAATGTAATTAAATTTAAACAATTTTGATTGTATTCATGTTATTATATTCACCTATGCATCATTTAGTAACTTTAGGTTATAAGTTTCTTACCTTTGTTATAAACGTAACATTTGAAACGTAATGAAGGCGGCTTGTGTTGTTAATTCATCAATCAATTTATTTGTAAGCTCCTTCGACAACCGATACCCAGTGTTTATGTCTAAGAAATGTCGGTCGGTCGACGGGCATCCTGAAAGGGTTATTCCTTTATCTCGCACTTAAATTTTTGTTTTTAGCTCGAGAATGCGACTCCTCCATATCAAACCCGTAAGCCGTTTTCATATAAATACTTTTAGAGTGATATTTCAATGAAATAAACAATGAAAAATAGGCAAAGATCGAACTTGGATCGTGAAAAAGTAGATTTGTTTGAACTTTTCATTTGACAAAGATTCAGATAAGGTTTAGATCCAACTTAGATCCAACTAGCTGTCAAACTATTAGCGCGATACGAAATTCGTTAAAAGATCGTGATTAGTTCCAGTTTAGTTCCAATCGAGATTGGATTATTTAGCGCGATTGGGCTCCAGACTGTGATTGACATCTGACAATTCGAAAAAGTTCAACGCGAGTCAGTTTGCATTGAAATTTGGTGATATGGTGCCTTTAAAATAATATTTAAATGATGATAACTTTTCTTTCCGATAACCGATTTCGATAAAACAAAGCCTATATGTTGCCCCGGGCTTTCCTTAATATATTTGTGTAAATTGCACGATAATCGGTTCAGTATCTTCGGAGATTAGCGTGAACAAACAGACAGACAGACAGACAGACAGACAGACAGACAGACAAGAATCTTAAAAATTGCATTTATGCATTCTGCTAACTTTCTTTTATCACCCCTCTTAATTTCTGGTAAAAATATTTAGTGAAGCGTAATTTCGATCCTACTCTTTTATTATATGTATATAGATTATGTGGCTTTAAAAAATACATACAACCCCTGCTTTTTTGTCAAAAAAATCTAGACCCGTGCGAAGCCGGTGCGGGTCGCTAGTATACTATAAATATAGATCACATTCTATCCCTACGGAATACTAATATTAACAGTACGAAAATAAATCTTTCTTGACTGTTAGGCTTTCACGCCTTAGGCTTAGCACGCATTGCGAAATTTATTTCAGCGATTTTTTTTTGCAAGTGCGTGCAGCTTCATACTATTTCCAAAAACCGTAATGCGTGCTAAGCCTTAACCGCGAATTTTATTGCGAAAAAGGACTTGAAGGTCGGTAGTATGACGCCGCCCCGGCCGCTGTGCCGCCGACTAATTATATGTTTAAATAATACATTTGAATACAATAAAGTTTAATTCTGGTTGGCTATAACCCAACTAACTAAATATGCCCAGAGCCGATCAACTGGACTTCATCGGTTTGTACGTTGGACCGTGGATACGAATCAAGGTAAAGGTCAATCCTTATTTATATAACAACTAGCAGCGAAACCCGGCGTTGCTCGGGTTAAAATACATCGCATGTTTAATGGTATAAGAAATATTTAACGATACATTTTCTAAAGTAGATAAATATTTTAGATTTCTATCTTAAATAATGAGACACTTATTCGACCATTTAACATACGGTGTAAAGTATCTTCAAGTTGTAGGCATCTTGGAAGTTTCTAGACCATGTTAGAAATTTTTAGAATTTTCTAGATCATTGAGGATCAATTTCACCGATTGCACACATTTTGGAACTTTCTAGATCTTTCCAGAAGCTTTCTAAAACATTCTAAATCGATTACAACAATTGAAACCATTTTAGAACTTTCTAGATCATTTCAGGAATATTTAGAATTTTCTAGATCATTGAGGATCAATTTTAGCGATTGCACACATTTTGGAACTTTCTAGATCTTTCCAGAAACTTTCTGAAATATTCTAGATCGATTACAATAATTGCACGGCTTGTTGGAACTTTCTAGATCATTCCAGAAAGTTTTAGAACTTTCTAGATTGATTTTATCAGTTGCACACATTCTGAAACTTTTAGTTTTCAGAATTTTACGGAAGATTACATTAGTTAGAAAAGGACAGATATATATTATTCCACATTTTTGCCACCCACAACCACCCACTTCCACCCACCCCGACCAAACTCCCTTATGCACACCTAGAGACTAAGGGGTATTTGCCATCCCAAGGGGAAGTCGATCAAAGTAGCGTATGATAGAAAAAACCGTGGACACACGTACGAACATTTGCATTTTATATAATATATTAAGATATAGTGTTGACACTCGTCCTCCGCCACGTCTGTTTATAGATTTAGATTAAGATTCAGAAAAGGCCGCGATGGCATATTTAAGTAAACTTTAAGGAAAGCTTACTATACCCATTTTTTCTAAAAAAAATGGCCAATTGTACATTGTACAATTGGAAGGCTATTTAGACGGATACAGTATTAATCCTTATCACTTAAATGTTACTTTAAGCATTTCATACACATTTTTATATTCTTTTACACCATACAATTTAAATGAATATCTTAGGAGTTATCGCTAAATATATACGCGCGCGAATGTGACCTAACGACCCGTGGGAAGTCGGGGCGTGTCGCTAGACTGGAATAAATAAAAGTTCGTTTCTAACGCGTTCAAAGTGAACTATGTTGTAAGGCGTTGCTTTCATCTGTACGTTCGCTCCATTAACCATTACACCTCAGTCGCTCAGTCGGATGGGTCAGCCGTCAGCGTCGACAGTGGCCACAAGTCGCTTGGCGCGTTCACACGCCGCTTCATAGAGCGTTGCCTTCACTCGAACCGGATTCACTTCGGCCGTTATCGCGATATTCCCGGACCCACTCGACTCGACTGCAGACCGTCTCTACATTATACTGTAACTCTCACAACAGAAATCTGTGATTTAAGAAGTCACAATGTATTTCATCAGAAACATTTGAAAAAGAGGCAGATACGTATAGCCTGGTGTTGCGTGTGAGAGATGGCGGGACGCAAACACATTTAGACAAACCGTTTCATGTGAGATGCGTAAAACAACTCCGATTCACAAGCGGAGAGCTATTCTTAGACGCGAGTTCCCCTCCGGTCGTTCCGGAGTGGCTCTCGCTAAACTAATTAATTTAACCCGGTAACTACGTCCGGCTGCGGGACACACCCGGGGAGACACAGTGGCCGTTACCGCGTACCGGGGAATGCATTGGCGAGGTCGGGAGGGCCCCAGTCGTGGCGCGGCTGCACTATGCAGTGGAACATCGGGAGCGTGCCGGCGCGCGACTGCAGCCTCCGCCGCCGACGCGCCCCGCACCCGCACCCCACACCCCACACACACCCGCGCCCTCGCGCCCCTGCGCCTCTCGCGCGCGCATCTATAACACGAGAACTTTATCGCAGCTAAGTTTTTGTTCTTTTCCATACATACATACATACTCTATGTCTGTCACGGTCATGAACGTGTTTCCAGTCACTGAAAAAATATAACGACTATGATCCATCCCTCGCTATAATTAAATCCCTCTCAGCCCCCTCGCGGTTCGCGCCCCGAGCAGTCACGTTACGCTAGCGGTTGCATATGCTAACTGCTAACTCATTTGGCTAGTCGAACTCAACTCGCTCAACACTACGAAGTATTTTTTTACAAAATATATGCATACACGATACACTTTAGAAGTAAGCATTGTGTAAAAAAGGATAGATCGCTACAGAGCCTGCATTATGGATGCGAGCGCGGACGGTGGCGCGACTGATTCCATTCTTTGTATGATACGCATCAGTATTAAAGCAGTGAATGTCCAGGAACGGTGTATTTTCGGTGGCATTATTCATTGTATGGAGATTTAATGCGTACAACGGATATCAGGTAGAGCGAAATGACAATAGATTCATTGGAACAAAAATAGCGATAACAATGGTGACGCAGCACAATCGTCAGTCCACTCAGGACGCCACTCGCCACTCAGTACTGATTACAACACTGTTATATAAGGATGCGGTGTGGTGAGCCATCGTTGAACCTTCACTAAATTTCAAATCTATTCTAGGCTTAGGAAATCATTATCATCATCTCCCCATCAATTTTTAAAAACATAAAAACGACAACATCTGGGGGCACGGCAGTGCCCCCGCCAAGTCGAGCAAAAAGCGGCACGGCCGTACTAGAACCGAAGTAGTTCGCGCCATTTTCGACTTCCTATAACTTCGTTGTGGATAAAACTAGAAGCTTGAATTTTCAGTAACCAAGCAGGCATTGTATAAACTCGGTATATTTAATAATTTCAATAAATTTAAACCAGTAGTTTAAGAATTATAACTAGTCAAAAATTGTTAATTTGTCACTCACTCACTCACTCACTCACTCACTCACTCACTCACTCACTCACTCACCGATCATCAAAACTCTAAGGCACTTCTAGCAGACATAGAAACTTCAAATTTAGAATACAATTAGTGTTTAGTGTATAAATCAAGGAAAAACTAAAATATTTTGACATTTCGGTCCAGTTTTCTAGATATACAAACTTTAAAGTATTTCTGTATGTAACGAATAACTTTAAAACTACTAGACCGATTTCAAAAATTCTTTTACCATTCGAAAGCTACATCTTCACTGAGTATTTTATGTTTTTGATGGCATTAATGTTTATCGCTCACAATAGATCAATGAAAATATAGCTTGGTTTTTATGAAACTTAACTATTGTATCGGTTTCAGTAAGTATACTCGTATAGATAAGAAATAGGTCGCCAGCGAACCATTGATTGAGGACGGGGGGTGATAAATAAATACATAAAAAGAAAAGCATAATGATTATATTGATGAACGTGTTGTTTAAATAATGATAGTAATGGATCACTAACGCTCATACAGTAGGTACCTAGTTACCTACATATACTGCGAGTGTTGCAGGAGACCCGCCGCAGCCCGCACCTACGTGTCGTGTTTGGTAATGGGATGGCATTGCTGGCCGTCAGTGCTTACACGGATATTAATGATAACGTACAACAGCTACATTTAAATACTATGAATCACATATTATATCTAATACAATATTCATTACTCGCAAGCTAATTAACCCTTTAATGGCCGTGCCTATTTCTGGGTGGCTCAAAATTGTTATCTAAATAATAATTATATGACTAAAAAAGGTTGAATATAAATTCCCAACTATAATTTTGAGGATAAGGGCCTGGGCCATTTCCGTAATTTAACATACATTGGCAGTTCATGGAGCCAAATTATGACATATTTCAGATCATTGAAATAAATATATATTCGTGTTTTGGGATTACAAAGGTGTATTGAAAATTATCATACAGAATAGCTAATTTCCATAAAAGGCGTAGCAACAATTGCTATTCGCGTTTTGTCAGAGGTGCACGTTGCATTTACTGCATTTTCGAAAAACCTGTCGTGCATTATTCGATCGCTGCCTTTGGTTGTTAAAAATAGCCCCACACCATCAGTTCGGACTAGTTCTACAATAATACGTCTAGGATTGAATTCCAGTTTATGTTCATCGTCATCCTCGGAATTGGAAATTACTATTAATTTTTAATTTCTTGTATCCATTGTCGCTTAACAAAAATATTAAGAAATGAATATTTAAGGAAACGTTACTTGAACGGCTAGTGTAGGTGTAGCTTTGCAACTAACTGTTTTACAGCAGCTGCAGCGGCCGACGAGTGCCACAACCGAATCCTACTCATTTCACTTGTAAGTCAATTATTTGCAAGTATTTTTCGTATGATGAGTTCGGAGCTGATGGACTCACCTGAAGTACCGCCCGAGAAACCAGTACCTACGAGATACTGCCCATTGGCATAGTACTGTGTGAATGATACTGCCAAATACTTTCAAGTATTTAAAAAACCTTGGCAAGTATTATATCTCATCGCTACAGTACAGTTCACCTACGTCACTCATGCACGAACGCACGTGGACCGATGTATGATGTGAGCTTCAGAGGACCTAGCACGAACGGCTAGAAAGTATTCGAATCGTCGATCTGTCGGAAGGTTTATAGGTATATTTTTAAAAAGTGAAAACTTTTGTTTATATGTTTAATATACTGAATTAATAGTAAAATGTAAGCTGTGCCGTGTAGCACCCGTCTAGTGGCCAGCCGCTGACCTGCAGCTGAGGCGGACGTGGGCAGCACTCTACGTGGCCTCGATAGAGCGCGTTGCCACTTGCGAGTGCGAACGTCACTCATATGGGTGGTGTTTACGCGATAACCGACGAGGAATTCCAGAAGCACAAAAATATGTGTGGAGGACGTTTCTGTTATAATCTCTTAACAACCGATCGACATCGAGTCCAAGTAGGCAGTAGTCGCCACTGAGCGACTCAGACAATGAACACTCCAGAATGTTGGAGCACTTCGAGTGGAGTCATTCAATCAACTGTTACTTTCAGTCTGCGAACGAATTATATAATATCTTATATCAATGCTAATATTATAAAGAGGAAATATTTGTTTGTTTGTATAATGTATAGTATGTGTTTGTTTGTGTTAATATATAAAACAAAGCCATGTATTTAAATAAAATACTTTATACCGGATTAAATTTTTGTTTCGGATGCTTTTCAGCAACCGTGGTCACGGGTCAGCGACCAGTCAGCGACCAGCCCCGTGACCACGGTGAAATACTAAAGGATCGTAGAATAAATAATATTCTTATGATTGTTACACATTTACGCCAAAACGACGACTTGGTAAAAAAGACGGGCTCGTTGGCGCTTTCAGTAGAACACCTGCCGTGCGCATCGATGGGTTGTGGGTTCGAATCCGACATCTTGACGCGGATCAGACTTAATTAAACCCCGTAATTCATCATTATCGACCACTTCCTGGGGTCTACCACGTGGTTGATTTTCAAGGCTTAAGTCTCCACCACGAAACTTTTCAAACCATCGCCTTGTGGTTCTTTCACTAGCGGTACCCTCACCAAATGCCATATTTATATTGCGAGTCGCCAAAGCGGCGTTATGTCCAAGTTTGAACTCGTATAAAAATATAATACGTATTTGATTTTTGTCCATTTTTATGTTAATGCTCTAAAATCCGACTATATCTACTCTCCTAGTCAAAAGAAACAAGTTTGAAAATCTTAAACAATCTCAGTTTATTCTAGGATATAATTTATGATTGTTCGTAAAAGTGCATAATAAGAAAAGTATATCAAACTAACCTATGTTGATATCGGCCATTTCATGTGCAACAACCCAATATATTTACAGAATGAAGGTAGGATTCGAAAGGAGCGATGGGAGAAGGGGTGTAGAGTGTTACAAAATTTATTTTGAAAATAAAGCGAATGACAAAGAAATAAAGTGTATAAAACAATGAAAGCTTGTAAAAAGAATATAATAAAGCATTATTAGTAACGACGGACGCGGCGACGTGCGTGAGACACAGGAAGGGAAGGATTCATCGAATTTGACGGGGGCCGGTCTCGAGTGTGGGGGCTCTTTAAATAGCGAGTGTGAATCACTGCGCGCGCGCTGCGGGGCCGGCCGCGGCGACACCCTGCCCCCACCACATCCCCACCGCCCCCCTACAGTCAGACAGTGCAGTCAGCTCTTCCGATACCAAATAAAATAAACATAACGAATAAAACAAATAAATAAAATATTAGTTGTTTTTTTTTATGCCCACGACAGACGAGCATGGGGTCCCCTTAATGGTAAGTGATACACCAGCCACAGAACATCAATCAATGATGCGCTGTCGACCTACTTTTTTACTTCGAGCATTCGGAAATCCATTGACTGAGACCGAAACGCGCAATATGCACTCCACGGTTTTTCCGTCTATGAAAGGTGGTACCCGGTCGGAATTTCGAAATTCCTTCCACCCGTTTATTTCCCGAAGTGGCCAGACGTGGGGAAGACATGCTTATAGAAAATTATAAACATGTCGGCGGGACGAACCCGCCAATTATCGATGCGCAAGATAGGTGTTCTACCAAACGCGCCAACGAGCCCGGCAAATATATTCGGCTGATCTAATTAAATAATGTTGATAGAAGATAGTTCAGGAGCTTGTCGCTCTGGAACTACGGATTGCGGAACCGTTTTGAATACAATAATTAACGCTAACACTCATTACTGATGGACTATTAATGCACGTCATGTACACGTATCATTTATTTACAACAAAAACGCACACAGAAGCAAAAAAATATAATTGTAAATACGGTGGCATTTCGGTGGCATTATGAGTTCGATGTTACATTGAAAGAAAGCTAAGTGCACGTCGGAACATTCGGACACCACGTGTGGACGCTCTCCCGGTTCTGGCCGGCAATTATATATTCTAATCATCGCGTCCGATCGTCATATTATGTTTTATGAAGTGAAATAGGCACTCGAATTATTATTTTACTAGAGCCAATTTACTACAATCATTTCATTCACTATAACTTTAAATGAGGTAACGTAAAGACCTATTACCGACCGGCGACCTATATCCGAATACTTTATGATTTAGTGAATATCTACGTAGATAATAATAATATATATATTCTTACAATTAAAATATACAGAATAATGAATAAACTTGCGACTAGCTGAAAAAAAAAATATGTGACTTTATTTTAATGAAAAATATTTGTTCTTGCACTCAGAAGCTAGATCTTTCTATAGTTGATCAATCAAAACCTTAAAATCAATACTTTAAAAATATGTAATTTGTTTATGATTAGAATAGTTCATCACTATCACTGCATATTATAAAACTGGGTTTTCATAGGGTTTCACTAATAGATAGAGTGATTCAGGGGTAAGGTTAAGATATATAATTAGTCAAGGCTTTTTTGTAAGTTGGAAGTGTCGGGAAAAGTCAAGCCGCCTGGGAGCTTTCATTGAAAACGGTGCCTGATCCCTTTGAGATATAACAAAACAATGTATGGTGGGATATTTACTTTTTTAGATCTACAAAAAAGTCCGCGATGGTATATATCTATCTTTTAAGGATGACTTACTAACCTCATTTTATGTATATACAAAAAAAAGGAACGTATAATGCGGTAATTGAAAAGCTATTTAGACGGATACAGCATCAATATTAATCAACTTAAATACGTTACTTACCTTAAGCATTTCATGCACAATATTATAATCGTTTACAGCATATAATTTAAATGCTGTTGCGACCCTACGGGCTACGACAGACAAAACAAGTAGACATAATATGCTCTACTACCCGTGCAAAGCCGGGGCAGGTAGCTAGTTAGTAATATAAATAGATCAAGGATAGTAAGTGGACAGAATTAGGGTCTATTACGGCAGTGGGTGATGTCTTTTTCAATAGCAATAAAATATATTATTTGTTTAATGAACACATGGAAATAAATTGCAATTATACGGAATCCTTTTAACTTTTAGAAATCACTGACGAAATTTAAATAATAATGTATATTTAGTATTTACTTAATACATGTATATAAATTAATGTGGTCATCGTTAATCGCGGTCAAACGTCTGTCTATTATGCATAAAAAAATTACTTTCAGGCTGCGAATGCGTTGCCGGCCTTTGAAGTAGGAATAAGGTCTTTTCTTGAAATTTCTCATGGTTTGGGATGTCACCAAGAGTACCTACTCCATAATGAGTACTCCTACTTCTACCTACAACACTTAGTTTTACGAGTCCAGTTTCCCCTATTTTCTCTTCGAGATAACAGATTATCTAATACAACTGGTACAGGAAGTGCCCTAAAACATTGAGAGCAAAACGTCCAAATGTTTTAACAGATACATTGAACTACATTTTGGCTTACAAAGTTTCTTATTTCAGTTATATGTATAAGGATCAGTCGCGACCACTTCGTTCAATCGCACGGTGCACCAGTGGTAGCCGGCGACAACACCTATGAGCGTGCGTGTGTGTGTGTGTGTGTGTGTACGTGGCGGAAAACAATTGAAGACTGACTCAGGTCACGATTACGAAATGACCTGAATATGTTGCGCATTACACTTTGCTTCAGTGATCGACAATTTGAGCAGTTGTAGCCGCCGCTGCCCACACTGATCTCTGCTGGCGTTCATTCTTAAATCACAGGCCGCCTTTGAAATAATTCAAAACACATTTATTCACATTGCAGCAATTGAACCTCGGCGAACGGCGGCGGCGGCGGTGGTCCGTAATAGTTTCTTAGATGTGGACATTATTTTTTTTATTATTTGACGGGTTCGTTGGCACGTTTGGTAGAATACCTGTCGTGCGCTCCATTGGGACGTCGCGTGAGTTCGAATCCCACCGGGACGACATGTATATAAATTTCTATAAACGTGTCTTCCCCACGTCAAGTAACTTCAGCCATTGAACGGGTGGGAAGAGTATCGAAATTCACTAGTTAACGAACCACCGTTTAGTCTATAGATTTCCAAATGCTCAAAGTAAAAAGAAGTTGGTCGACAGCGCATCATTAACTGATGTTCTGTGGCTGAGGTGTCACCTACAGGCTACAATCAAGTGAACCTCATGCTCGTCTGTCGATGTCTAACATAAAAAAAAAACTTGAGAGAACATGTTATAATGGAAATAGATCTTTAGCTGCCTGGCATCATGCATAGATTTGAGAGATTGCCTTTTTTTGGGAATAAGATGTGGTACTTAACAACGTTTTCAACGAGCGAACTGTAATGTATGAAAGCCAATTAGACACGTAAGCACAATTGGGGGGTTACCGCCAGGTACACTCTACTTCTGACCAGAGAGAATAGTTTTGTTTACCGCGATTAGTCTGTGTTGCCATCACGGGATCTCGTCCCCAGTGCTGCTTGGTTATAGGTCTGTAAAGGTAATATAATGCACATAGACGCGACAATGGTCATACAAACGGGGCAACATAATAGAAGAATGTAAAGAACTCTGCGGACAATCATTATTGGAAATACATGTTTTGTGTATTATTTATAATAGAAAATAGTAGCACTTCAAACGGTTGCTTGTTGATTATATTAAATAATATTATCGCAAGGGACAACAAAGGGATTCTCTGGTATCGTGCGACGCCGCGGGAAACATTAATTTACTCAAAGACAATGGACCTCGCTTGCACCTCCGCCTGCCGCGGCCGCACCGAGCCGGAGCGCTCGACTAATTGCCAATCTTATATATAATATATATTAATTTGTTCATATACACTTTCAGTTTTTGTGTCAATGCCAAGATTTACGCTTTTTCCGGAAAATAATTGTCAAGTACCATCGCTTTTCTATAAATCCTCGATCGAAACCACAGTCATTAAATTTCAGACCGTAATTTAATTCTTGATTTCTACAATATAACAATCAACTAACTAATGTCCGTAGGTAATCTACCTATAGTCTATATACCTATATTCTTATTTTGATCAACTTAAATGCTAAATGTAAAAGCTTCTTGACTTGCGTACTAATTATATGAGTTATGACACAAACGCGATTTTTAGGTGGCAAAAAGTTTTGATAATAAGGTAAAATTGTAACTTGAGACACGTATTTAATCACAGTTTCTTGGTATCAGTGACTCGTGAGGGTGAACCGGTGAGCGGGTGCGCTCGGGGCGCGGGGCGCGGGGCGAGGCACGGCTGTAAATACGGCGCGGCCGGCGGGCGCCAGATGCGAAATATCATATACGCGGAACCTGAAGTGAGCTTGCCGATACAGAAACACTCTCACAATAATAACCCTTCTGCATAATCATAACACATAGCCATTACAACCTGTTTACATTTCGTATTCGTTCCAATTTATTTATATCTATGTAAAATCAAATCATAAACCAAGCAAGTGAATTATTAAAAAATATAAATAATAGCACTTATTATTATATTGGTGATTGAATCCAATGCCCATAGCCTACTGCGAACATTGACATGCTCGTTGGCGCGTGTGGTAGAACACGGTATGCTCCGATGGGTCGTGTTCGAATCCCATCGGGACGACATGTTTATATATATATATATATTTTTTGTAACCATGTCTTCCCCATGTCTGGAAACTTCGGTTATTGAATGGGAGAAACGAATATCGAAATTCTGACCGGGTATTATATTTTCACTTATTATACTTTGAGTCCATGGATTTCTGATTGCTCAAACTCCATTGAAGTAAAAAGTAGATTGACATCATTCTATGGCTACAATCCTACCATCAAGTGAAAGTCATGCTCATCTGTCAATATCAAATATAAAAAATAAAAAGAAATCAGGAGCCCAATCGCGCTAAATAATCCAATCTCGATTGGAACTAAACTGGAACTAATCACGATCTTTTAACGAATTTCGTATCGCGCTAATAGTTTGACAGCTAGTTGGATCTAAGTTGGATCTAAACCTTATCTGAATCTTTGTCAAATGAAAAGTTCAAACAAATCTACTTTTTCACGATCCAAGTTCGATCTTTGCCTATTTTTCATTGTTTATTTCATTGAAATATCACTCTAAAAGTATTTATATGAAAACGGCTTACGGGTTTGATATGGAGGAGTCGCATTCTCGAGCTAAAAACAAAAATTTAAGTGCGAGATTAGAGATAAAGGAATAACCCTTTCAGGATGCCCGTCGACCGACCGACATTTCTTAGACATAAACACTGGGTATCGGTTGTCGAAGGAGCTTACAAATAAATTGATTGATGAATTAACAACACAAGCCGCCTTCATTACGTTTCAAATGTTACGTTTATAACAAAGGTAAGAAACTTATAACCTAAAGTTACTAAATGATGCATATTGCATAGGTGAATATAATAACATGAATACACTCAAAATTGTTTAAATTTAATTACATTCAAGTGCCTTGCTGTTAATAAATTACATAAACTAAATACATTTTAAATTTTTGTAGGTTTCAATTGCATTGGCATTCTGGATCATATCAGACCATTGTGGGAGATTGTCGAAAATATTGTGTCACAAGCCAGAGTTACTAAATCAATTCAGTAAGTATCAGATGCTTTAAAAAGCATCCATTTTTATATGTAAATATATTATTATAGCCTTTCCGTCTTTACAACTTGAGAAGGAATGTGTTAAGACAAAGTGAATACTTCATATCTTTATATAAATGTTTTATGTTTATTATGTAACTGAATTTATTAAAATAGGAATCTATAATTTACATTTTATTAACAATACAAATAAATGCCGGACTTAATAGGATGTATAGATGTAACACATATGGCTATTGTTTCTCCTACAGAAAAATGAAGATTTCAATAGAAAAGTCTATTATTCTTTAAATGTTTAAATAGTAAGTAATGTTGTTCTGTGTTCATATTATAAATTTACAAGAATTATTATTTTCAGATATGGATATTATTGTGAATGAATGCAAGCTATATAGGATGGGTATTCTTTGAGAACAATAAGCCTAACTCCCCTGAAGCATATAATTATAACCAAAGTCATCACTTAAATGCAAGAAATGTGGTTGAGTGTAGTATAAAATAAATAAAAATAAATGAATTATTGAAATTTATTTAACCAATCTTACAATATTAATCTATTAAACAATTTTATGAGTTCACTACGATGGGATGGGATCTGTCTTGATAAACTTGGATAATGTGGAGTCTCCTTTATTAAGGTAGAAGTGTGGAGTGGCCTCTCAATATATTCTTCATTGATATGGCATCTGTAATAATAGAATAGAAATATTAAAATCTTTAAATTATCATATTACTTTTATTTTATTACATTATATCATATGATAATGTTAATGCTCAAAACCAATTATTTATAGTTTCATTATTGGTTGTGAATCAGTTGTTTGTGAGTTCCCTGCATAATATGTATATTTAATGCATTCTTGCACAAAATTTACTTTTGTATATCATCCTGAAATACTTTTAGTGCTCATATAAGTCAATATGTTATGATTAGGAGATATTTAATAACAAACACACCAAGATTAACATGTATAAGTTAGATGATTAACTTTATTTAAAATGTGTTTTTATTGCATAAATTTTAAGATGTCAATTAAAATTGATTTGCATAACATGATTAAATTATAAGATAATGGTTATGGAACAGCATAGGTTTTTCTACTAGATTATAGGTAATTATGACAATGATAACTCACAAACTTTAAGATTTAAATAACCAATAATTAGTCATTGATATATACCTACATTGCTAAAACTCATAGTTACAGACATTTCAAATTAGTCCACACCTGAAATTGTAAGAAAACTTTGCTATATTATTTTGTGAATAAAACCTTGGTACATACCTTCCATGTTCTTGCTGGAACTTCCGCATTCAGAATTTCGGCACATTCCCACCATAATTGTGCTGAAACAAGCACAAGCTTCTCTGGATTTCACCCGACCCAGGGCGGATTCTCGATGATTTTCAAGGAACTCAAAAGCTCAAGTTGGCGGACAATAGTATACCGACGGCGCTCTTCCATTTACTTTGAATATACATAATAAGAGTTCAAGCAAATAGACTGTTTTATTTAACACTAAATCCAATATTTATCATCACTACACAGTACAAAGAATACGTTATGACTGAGTCTTCACTTTATAATTAATCAACGTCGATGGTTAAAACTGTTTGAATTGGGTTTCTTATTTGTATTTAGCCGCCAAATAAACATAGAATTGTTTACAATAAATATTATAAGCAACTTGTTGTGGTATAGTTTAAATTTTGCCTCCATTTTCTATGTAAACTGTCAAATATATTTATTATTTTCTTGTAAAAAATAGACAATCGTTAATCGGTAACATGGAAAACTGGAGCATCCCTAGAGATTATGATATGGTAAAGATCCAGTTTAGTTTCAACTTTGGTAGAGGCTCGAACTTTAGCGCGATACCAAATTGCGCAAAGTTGGATCTTAACTCGATCACAGTCAGAGCATGATCTCAGCATTATCTAAGCTCTAGTTGGAACTAAACAATTTACCGCGATCGGCCTCCTGGTCTTTAAGGAATTGTAACCTTTATTAATGTTATATGATATCTGGTCTCTTTTTGACAAAGTACTCCTTAATATTAATATAAAATAAGCACCAGTAAAAATTGTTACAGAATTTTTCAAATCAGTGAAATTCTCATCCTCAATATCACAGAAAAATAACAATATTGATTATTGAATATACATGTATAGTACACACTAAAGTTAAAAAATGATACTGTCCAAAATACAATAAAACAAAGCCTAGATAAAACAAGACCACACACAGCACTTCTGTCAACAGAAGTGTGTTGAATAAAATTAAGGCCTTCATTGTCCCCCAAAAACATCAACAACAATGGATTGTTATGACATTTGTTTTATTGAAAAAAACAAATTCTATTCTACAGTAGAATGTTATGGAATTAGAATAGAGCTTTATAATATAATGCAGTAGCATATGAACTGAGATAAAAGTATGACTTCGTCCTACAGATTCACTGGACTTATGACAATTATACTATGCATACGCTAAAATGAATGTAAACTGCAAAAAATACACATATTAGACAGAAATAGCTTTAGGTTCGACTTCTATTAGGACTTTTCGCCACCGGTAATTACAAACAGATGAAAGGTACTCACTATTGAAGGCGGCAAGTTTCCTGGTGGAACCGAGTCTCTTCATGGGCGTGCGGGGCTCTAGGTCACGCTCATCCAACGGCGGAGGCTCCGGCATGGTCGGCGTAGTCGTTCCCGATCCCGACATCTTCCGGCCCTCTAGGTACCGAGGAGCACAGATCACACGCTAATCGCTAATTATTGTAAACACACACTTTACCCTATCATCTTTAACGTTCACTTTATATAAACTAGTATTTTGTAAGATATGATTTATTTATTTTTTCATAAACTTAATTATCAAAAAGAAAATACCACCACACAATATGTGTTAACGCGTCCCATAAAATATGTTGGATCTTAAAAACTACTTCTAACGTTCAAACGCGTCCCGAATGAACGAAAATAACAATACATACATTCACAGATTCGGTACAATTGCATCCTAACCACAGACTACAAACTAGTTACAATTTCAAATTCAAATTCAAAAGCCTTTTATTGCTAACCTTAAGTAACATTAATTAATATGTTAGTATTTACTATTTACCTTAATTTATTGTTAGTGATACAGTGAAATATTTATATTAAAAAAAAAAAGTTTTATTGGTTGAGTGCCCGATTACGGGTAAAGGCCTCCTCTATATATTGCCATCTGTGTCTGTTCTGGGGCATCCCTCGTCCAGGTGTTGCAGGCCACGTCATGGATATCCATCCATCTCATAACGGGACGACGGCCGTCTCTGTGATACCAGTGTAGTATACGTTCGCTCCATCTTCCGTCATTTACTCTTATTATGTGTCCAGCCCATTTCCATTTGAGTTTTCAGTACATTTCGGCGGCATCTATTAATTTGGTTTGTTTCCGGATCTCTATATTTTTTACTCTATCACTTAGTCGTATACCCAGTATCGATCTCTCTGTTGCTCTTTGTATTACTGACAGTTTTTTATTTGGTTTTTTTTAGAGCCCATGTCTGGCAGCCATATAGTAGGCAAGGTAGGATCGTGCTGTCAGTTATTATTTACTAAATTCTTTATTTCTTATGTGAAAGAAGGTGTGCCCACTTTAGATATTAACAGGTTGATGATGATTATAATATATTTATATCAAAATAGTTGTTGTAGTAGAAACCGAAATGCGCTATATGCATTTCACGGTTTTTCCATCTATGAACGGTAGTTCGTAACGCGGTCTGAATTTCGATATTCCTCCCACCCGTTCAATGCACGAAGTTATATGACGTGGGGTAGACATGCTTACAGAAAATTTTAAACATGTCGTCCGGGTGGGATTCGTACTTACGACACAACTTGTTAAAGAATATAACAATACCTACGCTGCAAATAAAATAAAAATGTATCCACTATTACTGTAAAATTTCATCAAAATCCTTTCGGTAGTTTTTCCGTAAAAGAGTAACAAATATCCATCTAGGATTAGTCTGTGGTATTATCATCTTTAATCTGTCTGTACCAAGTCTGTACTCTGTGCATGTCAATTGTCAAACATAAAGCATTGGTTTATCCTATAGATGTAACACTAAAATATTAAAGCGCGATAGCAAATTACAATGTGTATGTAAAAAAGAAGGATAAAACATTTCGTCCCCGTCGGCGTGGCCACTTTTTCTTATTTGGCAAAAGTGATTTTTGCCAAACATATTCGGCGCCATTTCATCATATGCCGTTTTTGGTGTTTGTAGTGATTTCAAGGGAATGTTGATTATTTTTGAGACATATACTCTGTTAAGAAACCTTAATTCTTAAATGTGATAACAATGGTAGGTTGTTGTGTTAAAGGCTGCAAAAGCCGAAGTGAACGAAATATAAATGGAATCACAATTCAATCGTAAGTATATGATTATCTCTTTAATTTGGCAAAATATTACAATGTAATGGTTTATTATGTTTTTCTATAGTCGTATTTAATCCTTTTTGGGTAAATAATGCTTATTTTTCAATATTTAAAATAAATTAAGAAAATATAACCTAAATGTTTGACAGATCCTGTTGCCAATTAGACTTTTTATTTTCCCAAATTTTCTTAGTTTTAATTAATTAAATTCAAAATAAAAATAAAATAGATAAGTAATAATTTCACAGATCTTAAGATATATCAAGTTAATAAAGAATTTTTATTTTCAGGTGGTTTTCAGTAACATTCAAAATATTACACTACTAGAACAGTCTGAATCTTCCAAAATAATATGTAATGAAACCAATAAAAAACATAGGTGAAGAACAAATAAAAGCAGTATTAAATCAGAAACGGATAACTCTAGTTTTTTGAAACATGTCTTAACAAAGAAATTTGTCTCCGGAAGTATTCAAAATCACTTAGAAATTTTGCATTATATAAGTCTATAGTTAGTGCGGAACTCTGAAGCAATTTGTTTCATGCTTACCATTTGGTATTTACTAAAAGACTGTGGAGGTAATATAGAAGTACAGTACCGAAATAAATATGCACTGTTTAAAAAAAATGTTTACTCACTTATTTTCACAGAATTAAAGGATCATATCTTCTTTTTTTATTATATATATAAAAGAGATTTCCACCTATATAGTCACTCATCACGATATCTCTGGAACCATAAGGCGTAGCGACTTGAAATATGGTAGGAATATTCCTTTCGCCGAGTAGAGGTCAGCTAAGAACGGATTTTACGAAATTCAACCCACAAGGGGGGTTGCGGGGGCAATTGCTAGTTAAAGATAATAGTCCACTACATTTATTCAATCAACTTTAATAATGTTGATTCACAGTTAAGCAAAATTTTGATCGATGGCGCTAATCGTAATACTAACAATGTTATAAAAAAAAGGAATGTGTGTACTTATGTACACGCGCTAGAAGTTATACTATTCTTTGGCGTCTGAAGAAAAATTTAAAAAAACAAAACTGCAGTAAATATCGAAGAAAAATGTTAAAATCAATCAAATTCTATTCTGTAGCCAACTTCATCATGTCGCTTTTTTGGGACGTGCGCGCGCAGGTCATGAATTCACTCTCATCCAAACGCGCCAAAAGAAGTATAACTTCAGAAATATTATTTAAGTAAATATATTTTTAACAGTGTTATTGTTAATTTGCATTTAACATAATAAATAAATTGTTATAACTTTTATTACACACCTCTACTTGACAGTTATACTAGCTGTCCCATAGACAAGGAACATTTTTACTCTAGGGAGAAGAATGTCAACTACGAACAAATAAAATGGCACTGTTTTTGGCGCCATCTAGTGAGTGCCCCCAATAACTCGCGAAAGTGGGAAATTCAAAATCGGATTTTTTCTTAGATATATTTTAAAGGTCTGACCGCGAAAGCAGAACTGGAAAACTGTAACCGTAAATTATTGTCCAATTTCACTGGTTACAGTTTTCCAGTTCTGCTTTGTTGGCCAGCCTTATTATTTCAAGGTTAGAAGAACTGCTTGAAGAAAACTTTGAATTTTGACAATCACAGGTTGTGGTTGATTTGTAAAAGTCAAAAGCTTCTTACTAGCATTTTCATAACAAAAAAGTAGTATTTTAGCTCAGAAGTATTTTATTATAAATTACACAATTAAATAGCTATTAAATACATAGGAACTATCTATTAAAACAGGCGAAGAATCACATTTAAAACATTTCCTTTTATTCTCCTTCATGTTAGAAACACAAACATAGTCACTATCTCATACACAACACTCAGCTTTTTCGGTACAGACGGAGGAACCTAGGTTCTACACAATTAACAAGGAAAAGATAAATCACAAGATATAACATCAAAATGCGCTTAAACCGGCAGACATTTTTGTTGTGAAAAAAAATTGAGTCCGCGGGGTTGCCAGGTACATTTGACAAAAGCTTACCCACCTAATTTTCTGAAATTAATAAATTTAGAAAATAAGTAAGCCTCTTCCAATTCGATAAGTTGCGGAAAATTTAATAACTATTTATTAATTAGCTTGATTAGTAACCCCTTTTGTTTATTTATGGTTACATACTATGCTATATACAAGCGTACAAATCTATCCATCTCTGCTTGAATTATGTTTATAATTATTCAAATTTATATTATAAATATTGATTAAAACAAACCGAAATATTATATCAGCTGATTTGTTATTTAAACATTCATACAAAATGTTGCCATTCTAGAAAACGTCATTATTAAAGACCGATTGTTGTAATACAGATTACAGGATAACTTGGCAACATTTTCCTAGCCCCCGTAGGTATTCCAAACTTTGCCTAATGAGTCGACCCCGCCTGGCCCATAGAGCAACACGGGCCACCGGCGAACTCCGGTTCGTTCTAAAATACGTTACAACTGAAACGTATCACCGTAAATTTTTTTTTTTAAAAAATAGCGTCTTGTGTGTGTCGTAGTATTGAAATAATCGGTAATGAAAGTAATGAAAGATGCGTTCGGATTTAACAGTGGTGGCAGGTGGTTTTAAAATAGGACGCACAATTAGTAAAACCAGCGTCATTACTGATAGTATGGTCTTTCATTTCCGAACACACTTAATATTTACCTACTCAGATTAAGTACCTATAGATAGAACATTGGCGTGGCCGCGCATGCTCAGATTAAGTACCTATAGATGTAACACTAAAATATTAAAGCGCGATAGCAAATTACAATGTGTATGTAAAAAAGAAGGACAAAACACAGATGTTTTGTCCCCGTCGGCGTGGCCACTTTTTCTTGTCAATTGTGACAAATTTCTTCGGCGCCATTTCATCATGTGCGATTTTTGGTGTTTGTAGTGATTTCAAGTGAATTTTGATTATTTTTGAGACATATACTCTGTTAATTAAGGTTTCTTAAATGTGATAACAATAGTAGGTTGTTGTGTTAAAGGCTGCAAAAGCCAAAGTGAACGAAATATAAATGGAATTACAATTCATTCGTAAGTATATGATTGTCTCTTTAATTTGGCAAAATATTACAATGTAATGGTTTATTATGTTTTTCTATAGTCGTGTTTAATTCTTTTTGGGTAACTTATGCTTATTTTTTAATATTTAAAATAATTTAAGAAAATATAACCTAAATGTTTGACAGATTCTGTGTTGCCAATTTACACTTTTTATTTTCCCAAATTTTCTTAGGTAACTAATTAATTAAATCCAAAATAAAAAAAAATAGATAAATAATAATTTCATAGATCTTAAGATTTAAATATCAAGTTAACAAATAATTTTTATTTTCAGGTGGTTTTCAGTCACATTCAAAATATTACACTACTAGGACAGTCTGAATCTTCCAAAATAATATGTTATGAAACCAATACAAAACATGGGTGAAGAACAAATAAAAGCAGTATTAAATCAGAAAAGATCAAATCGACTCGAAGAATGACAAATATACAATGCGTGAATCTAAACGCATATTATTTAAATAATGTGTCTCTTAAAAATATCATATCAGAGCTGAAGTTAATAATGTAAATAAAATTCTAGAACATTGATTAACAATAAAACACAGAACCGGATAATTCTAGTTTTTTTTAAACATGTCTTAACAAAGAAATTTGAAACAAAGAAATTCAGAATCACTTAGAAAGTTTGCATTATATAAGTCTATAGTTTGTGAGGAAGCAATTTGATTCATACTTACCTCAAACTAAAAGACTGGAGGTAATATAGAAGTAGAGTACCGAAATAAATATGCACTATTTAAAAAAAATGTTTACTCACTAATTTTCACAGAATTAAAGGATCATATTAAAGATTATAGTCCACTGGATATCTCACTTTTAATTGAAAGGATTTCTTTTAAAAATCTTTTTTTGAGATAGGCGGCAAAAAAGTACATAAATAGTTTATTTGGCTTATAAAAGACATCAATAAAATAAAAAAAAATTATGTGGAAATTTTGGAAAAAACAGTATGTATAGTAATGTACATTGTTATATATAGGAAGAATGAAAAACGACATAAATTAAATAAAATTACTTGTTTTTAAGAAGTAAAGCTTGCTCTAGCAAGAAGTCGTAAATGATTCCAAATTCGCCGGTTCTGACCATGTCTTGTTACCCCCCCCCCCCAATATCACCCAAACAAGACATGTAAAACCCCATTTACATGTCTTGTTTGGGTGATATTGGCGAAGAGTATCTACTTTATTTCCTATATCTTAATTTTTGTACGATAAAACTACAATACCCATGATGACGTTGACTGCCAAAAAATCTAGTATTTCATCCCTTGACACTTTTATTAATCTTTCTGTTCGTTGAAAGCTTTATTGATTAGTATGAGTGGTAACTACATAACATCGGTAAAAAAGTAATTTAATGGTGACCAGTCCGGTAGAATATCTTAAATAAATGTGGGTCCTGCTATTTCAGCCTTGAGTAAAGTCAAACCATAGGCAGGAAAAATTATATATAACATGCAATTGTAATCATAAAGACCAACAACAATTATAAGTTCCGTGAAGTTAGCACTGTATAGAATAATATACGTTACTAAAAAACACGATATATTCATACTAATTCCTAAAGCAACCACAGTTTTTATATAAAAATATGTTAGATCAAGTATCTGGCCACCCGTATTTTATAATAAATACATGTATTTTAGTATTAAAACAAAAACTAAATAAAACTTACTTAGCTATAATGGACGGGTGCATCTTTTCAGTTATTTTTCTCAACTAATTTAAAATTATCATAGGTAAACGGTTATTATTGTTTTTGAAGTGTAAAGAACCCTTCAGAAATCGTATATGTTAAATAAAGAAAATAAAAAAATAAAGGGAGTGACTACAGATTTTTTAAAAGTTGTACGTATAGTATACGCCAAGTGACCAAGGAGAACGAAATATTTTAAAAAACTAATTCTATTTAAAGGACAAAAGACGATTACTGATTGTAAATAAATGTCTGTTAAATATGATGGTAATATCTTTACGTCAGAAACAGAACAGACGGCATAAAAATTAAGCTTTAAAGAAATTTATTTTCATAAGAACCTAAAACTATATATATATAAATAAATAAAACACACATCAACTTATCACGCACTTAATTTGTTATTACAAAGTGTTTTGGTGCAATGTTAATTTATTATTAAAAATCTATCCGCAAATGGATTCATAATAATTATTTAAGCATTACACCAAATCACACGACAATTTTACCCAGATATGGGTAATTCTTTCTTATATGACAACACGGTCTACAACTATGTCTGTCTCATGTGCGGCCACGCCAATGTTCCAGGCTTGCGCGCATGAGACAGACATAGTTGTAGACCGTGTTGTCATATAAGAAAGAATTGGCTACTTGACAGGTATAACAATAAAATATGTAATCAACTGGATATGGTAGTTTATATGTTAAGGATAATTATTCAATATGTTTTTTGCATTAAATTAAATTTTAAATATTTTATTTTTGCAAAATAAATTTGCGATTTTTTATCTGTCGACCAAAAGTAATGAAACGGGGGCGGCCGTGATTGAACATCGTATGATGTCATTGCACATGTAAACAAAACGTCTGATAATTAATATCGTGTTATTTTATTGTTTTTATTGAAGCTAACTTGTGAAAAGTTTCACTAAATGGAGCCAGGATATATAAAATCTGATAGTGCAAATATATCCAAAGTACAATTATTGTAGTGAATTTATAGTAGCAAATTTCTTAGTGCTATCCTAAGTTCTGCAGAGTTATGGAAAACAAAAACTTCCATGTAAGTACTTGAATAAACAAAGTAATACACCATTTAATAATAATAATCGATAATATTAATAATTTTTAGGCCATAAAAGTGTAAATAGTTATAAGATTGAGGAAATGCTTACATACATACAAAGTGTTTTTTTTTAATTTTAGATCTTCACAATGATGCTGCAAACATGCAGCGGCTTTTTAAATGTGGACTCATACAAGTGAGGAGCCAAGTTGCACTGCCACTGAATGTTATTGGAAAAAATCAAACTACGGGCAGGGCTAAAAAATGGGTACAGGAAACAGTAATAATTCCTTACATACCTGACAAGACGGAGGTTATATACTTTATAACATAGAAATCAATAATAAAAATTGTAGAAATGCCAAATTCTGAAACATTAACATGGTTATGAAGACAAAACAGCGCTCTTATTATTTGAGGTCCAGATTTAATACTGAAAATCTGCAATGTGAATCTGAATGTCTGCCTGTTCATATTATGTGAGGAGTATCCTATGAAAGCAGCATTTCCTGATGAGATTTTTAATGGTGATACTGTAATAATAATAAATTATCCGATTGATGATATAACAAACTTTTATTGCCAAGTATTGATTGAAGATTTGGCTAAATACATAGAAGACTTATTGTTTGAATTAGTGGCTTTTTGAAACAAATTTGTCCATATCAGTACCAAATAAAAACACATGAATCATAGTAAATAGTGTATTTTTAATTTCCATTTACCATTACTGATTAACTACAGGAATCATTGCTCATGCAATAACAACACAATCTAGATATTTTAATAGTTTCTTACTAAGTATAGTATGAGGTTTTAACAGAAAATTGTAGCAAATTTGTAAAAATCTATATCAATAGGTATGCATCCTTAAACTTGCTACCTGGTTTGTTTTGATAATTGACAGTTAGATAAGACACAATCCTATAAAATTATTTATTTTTTGCAGTAATAGTTCTTCTATATGTTAAAATCCTCTGTCTGCAATGTAGACACCAAGTTCTAAACAATTTAATGCTAACTTTATCCACTGCTTTCGACGTTTAAACATTTAAGTACGTGGATTAAAAAAAAATCAGTAGTACATTTAACGGTTGTAGGTATTTCCACACATTGACACGGCACACGTCTTGTACGTTGTAAATTTTCCAAGTAGGTATTTTAATACTATTAATAAAAATATTTGTAAAGTTTCCTCTCAAATGTGCTGAGAATTCGGTTTGTTTATATATTATATGTGCTGCGACGTCATCACTTAAAAGTGTCACGTGAACCGCAGTTTTCGCGCGAAATTCAAATTAATGAAGAAAAAAATATTTTTTAAAAATTAAATATAGCTTATTTTAAGAAAAGGATGATTGTGGAAGGCATAAAATGAACATTTACACATGTTTAAATACTTTTCCGAAAACTGTCAAGTAGCCAATTACCCATATCTGGGTGTCGTGTGATTAGGTGTAATGCTTAAATAATTATTATGAATCCATTTGCGGATAGATTTTTAATAATAAATTAACATTGCACCAAAACACATTGTAATAACAAATTCAGTGCGTGATAAGTTGATGTGTGTTTTATTTATTTATATATAAAGTTTTAGGTTCTTATGAAAATAAATTTCTTTAAACCTTACTTTTTATGCCGTCTGTTCTGTTTCTGACGAAAACATATTACCATCATAATATTTAACAGACATTTATTTACAATCAGTAATCGTCTTTTGTCCTTTAAATAGAATTAGTTTGTTTAAATATTTCGTTCTCCTTGGTCACTTTGCGTAAGTGAACTCATAAGACATAAAATGAATTCAAACTTCAAATTAAAAGTAGAAAATACTTTTGAGGTATGGTTTAGTATTGTAGTGTAGTAGTGTGTAGTTGGCGTAGGTAAATGTCTAGACGCACGTCCCTATAAAATTACCATTTAACCTAGGTACCTACCTACTTAATCTGAGATTTAACATACGTAGTATCCCTTACTAGTCTGTGGATTTAACCCCACTTCTACTGTCAAGTGTCAACTCATTTCCGAACACACTCAAAGAGTCAAAGTCAAAAGAGTATCGTATAAAATATAGCCTGAAGTACTCAGGCAAATATTAAAAACACGTGTATTTGATTTTTTAATATTACAAGTTACAACCATTAAATTGCTAAGGAAATGATATAAAATGCCACCGTTTCGCGCTGGTTTACTAAAACGTAAGATAGGGGAAAATCAACAATCCGGTACATTAATATCAACAGAAGTAAGGAATGAACATATTTTAATAAATCCACTCATATTTTAGAAAGTGTTTAAATGTAAATACTAAATTTTTAGGCTGTGAGACGCAGTGATGAAGATGAAGAATTAATTAAAGGTGACATAGATGACCAAGACGATGCGACGGATTCGGAGCACGAGCCAGGAGACTCCTCTGATGAAGACCAAGATGTAAGTTATTGAACGAAAAGTTAATGCTCGGACTCGATTTTTAGCCTAGATTTAAGGTTGGGATACATAAAATTAATTATTAGCCAGTAATTGTTTTGTTTATAACCATAGCATCCTTAAAATTTAGTTTATTGAAAGTTAATAACAGGATTTCAATATTTTTCCCATTCTAAATACATAAACAGATCACTGCTATTCCTGTATAGAGAATATAATTACTTTGTGTCATTTTTTTAAATTTAATAGCCTATGATGCAAATAATTTGAATATTCCCTCTGAAGTCAACATTTGCCACGTTGTAGACATTTCAAGTAACTTAAATGGAATACCAAAAAATAAGACCTATTTCCAAAATATTGGAAATAGGTCTTATTTTTTTGAACATTTTAAATACATTTTTTTTTTCAGTTTTATAATATTGTTTAGGATCTTTTTATTATACTGTTATGTAATTCTTGCAGAAAGTTTTATTTGAGGATAGTGCTGACTCAGTGCTCAGTGATAATGATCAAAATACTTCTACAGATGAGTCTTCAGTATGTATTTTTTGGATTAATTAATTTATTTGAAATTATTAATTTTATGCTTATAGTACTCCTCAATAAATCTTTTAGGTGCTGACAGATTCTGAAGCTGATGATTCAGAAGTAGATAATAGAGATGAGAGCGAAGACAGTGGTGCAGAGTCGGCAGGCATTTTGCCAGGCTCCATTGCAGAAACGCAGGATGCTAAATCATACACTAAAAAGAAAGCAGCAGGTTCTAAGAAATCAACAAAAATAGGTGCAAAAATAAGTGAAGATAGTGTCAGTTTGTTAGCGAGTAAGATAAGTCAAGCTAGTGTGAACACTGAGCCAGTGCAGCAGAAAGGTAAAGTTATATTACTATTGGTTCATACCTTTTATGTAATCTGTCAGTATCACTAGTAGTCATTTGTATTAATTTATTTATCTAAAAATAATCTCTCATAAATACAAATTCAAATTCAAAAATCATTTATTCATTTAGGTAACACAAAGTACACTTATGGACAATAGAAGTCAATTAAAAAATACATATTAGATGCTTGTAATTTAATTTTACTGCCAGTTCTCAAATCAAGGGCATAGAATGGATGAGAAGAACTGGCAATAAACTCTCTGCCACTGTTTTCAAATATTTTGTTTTACAAAATGTTTGTAAGGAGCTGCAACAATTACACCATGTTCCACATGACATCCTTAAGTAATTAAGTATAATATTAAAAAAAATATATTAACGAGAAAAATAAAATAAAAAACGAGATTTTTTCCTCTATGTGCAGTAGGCATGGTGAAATAGGAGCATGCATTTACATTCTCGTGGGAACAACACAAAATACATAGTCGAAATAACTAACATCACCGCATACATGAATTCAAGTCTGTGTGGCCAGTCATTAACATAACATTTCAAAAGATGCCTGTCATGAGATTTACCCAACATAGAAATTCCTGAATGAGTGTGTATTTATATCAGACGAGTATGAGTCGGGTGACAGCTCGGACGAGGAGGATCGTGTGAACACAGCCGGCGACGTGCCGCGCTGGTGGTACGATGAGTATCCACACCTCGGCTACGACCTGGACGGACGCCGGCTTGCCAGGCCACCCACGCGAGATCATATTGACGAATTCCTCAGGTAAAATCATATGCACATCAGCTGTCCTTCATCATATTGTCCTTACACTCCATAGATATCATCGTAATTGTACTCAGTTGTTGACCTGACCTGATCTGTTATTATAAAAATTTCAACTCTGAACTCAATGAAGGTACCTGAAGGTGGAGCTGGAGATCTTCTGCAGGGTGGAGATCTGTGGGCCCAATTCAGTATTGGCCTCCTTGGCCATCTCATGTTGTGTACATACAAGTTTTGGGTGTGGGAAGTCATAAACATTTTATCTGGTACTCTCAAAATATGATTATCCCAGTTATAAAATGTACTGCTATTACACAGAACAGAAGAAGTAAATAGAAGTGTAATGTGTCATAATTTGTACCGGATCGACTGTCGACAAATTCACGCATATGAATGGGGTATTTAATACTGCTAGTTACAATTTTTTTTTCGATTCGTTGTTTTTATTTAACTCAAAACTAGCCTAATCACAATCCTGGTCATACAATTTATAATATATTTTAGTCCTTTGCGATTACGGTTACTTTGGCTTTGCGCACAAAGTACATACGTTTTTTAATACTAAAACAAACTAATATATAATTATTAATTACCAAACTAAACTTTATGTGAAAGAAATAAAGATGATTCGGTTGCTTGCCACGCCTACTTCGCATTTCCACTTATTTTTCCTGTTCTGTGTGCTATTATTATTCTTTGAGCTATTTTCATATTGTATGTTGCAGAAAATGTGAAGATCCAGAATTTTGGCGAACAGTAAAAGACCCCACAACAGGACAAGATGTGATATTGTCTAAAGATGATTTGAAGCTCATAGAACGGATTCGTAATGGCCACATTCCATCGGAGACGCATGATGAATACGAGGTAAGGAACTGAATACATTCAGTTCACAGTTCAATAAAATCAGACAAAATACGCTACGACTATCGGCGTGCGGCTTACTAATCGGTTCGGTTCAAATGAGTGACACGTATATATATTTTTTTTTTTTTAATTTATAGATATTTATAGATTATAATAGAACAAACACACATGCAACATGCGCAATGTTACCTCTGATATCAGTGGGCACCGCTCGCTATTTGAACAGAGATACATTTTTTTAAATAAAATAAAAATAAACAGTTTAACTAAACTAAAAAAAATCTAAATTTTATAATGAGAAAAATTACAATAATATTAACGATAAGATATTGCGGATATGACCTTTTGCTGAAGCAAGAGAACCATACGATATGTCAACATTTGGCGGAATCACATTATACAACGAACATCTCGTATCGTACGTATATCTCGATACATCTCTATCTTGAAGTCCATATGCAGGGGTCATAAGTTAACGTTTGGACATTTCAGCCGTGGACGGAGTGGTTCACCCGCGAGGTGCTGGCGACGCCGGTGCGCGCGTTCCCGGAGCACAAGCGCTCGTTCCTGCCGTCGCGCGGCGAGCGGCTGCAGGTGGCGCGGCTCGTGCACGCGCTCAAGATGGGCTGGAGCAAGACGCGCCGCCAGCTGGCCGCCGAGCGCCGCGCGCGCCGCCGCCGCGCCTTCTACGACCTGTGGGGCGCCGCCGACGCGCCCGCCGAGCGCCGCGCCGCGCCGCGCGCCGTGCCCGCGCCGCGCCGCGCGCCGCCCTCGCACGCCGAGAGCTACAACCCGCCGCCGGAGTACTTGCTGGACGCCCGCGAGGTACTCGCTCGCTTCTGCACTCGCTCACCCCGGTGACGTTAGCCGAACTATTGACTTGATTGACTGCATACTTTTAAAAAGCAAATGATATTTGTTAATAATTAACTGTTATTACTATTTTTTAAGATAAGTATTTATCCCGCATATGTTAGTAATGATTGTTAACTAATTAAATAAAACATTGTTGAAATTCGCCCAGTAGTACATCGGCCGATTTGTGTCCGCAGATGAAAGAGTGGGAGAAGCTCAAGGAGACTCCGTGGAAGCGCAAGTACACGTTCCTCCCGACGCAGCACAGGTCTCTGCGCGAGGTGCCGGCCTACGAGCGGTTCATCCGCGAGCGCTTCCTGCGCTGCCTCGACCTCTACCTCGCGCCGCGCGCCATCAAGATGCGGGTAACTAGCGCCCCGCGCCGCGCCCCGCCCCGCGCCCCGCGCCCGCCCGGCGTCCCTCTCACGCGCGCTCGTGTTACAGTTGACGATCAACGCGGAGGACCTGGTGCCGAAGCTGCCCTCGCCGCGCGACCTGCAGCCCTTCCCCACGAGCGAGGCGCTGTGCTTCAGAGGGCACGAGGGGCTCGTGCGCAGCGTCGACTTCGACCCGTCGGGCCAGTACGTGGTGTCCGGCGGCGACGACGGCACCGTGCGCGTGTGGGAGGCGCGCACCGGGCGCTGCCTGCGCACCGTGCCGCTCGGCGAGCCCGTGGGCGCCGCGCGCTGGACGCCCGTGGCCGGGCTCAGCCTCGTGGCGGCCGCCGCCGGCTCCGCGCTGCTGCTCATCAACCCGGGCGCCGGCGTGGGCGCGCACCGCGTCGCCGAGCTCACGGACGAGCTGCTGCGGGAGCCGCCGCCCTCGCACGACGTGGTGATGGACGAGCGCACGCGCGCCTGCGTGCAGTGGGAGCGCGTGTCGCCGGCGCAGCGCGCGCTGGGCGTGCGCGTGGCGGTGCGGCACTTCCGCGCGGTGGCGCACGTGAGCTGGCACGCGCGCGGCGACTACGTGGCGGTGACGGTGCGCGAGGGCGCCGCGCGCGCCGTGGCCGTGCACCAGGTGTCGCGCCGCCGCTCGCAGCTGCCGTTCCGCACGGCCAAGGGGCTGGTGCAGTGCGCCGTGTTCCACCCGCGCGAGCCGCGGCTGTTCGTGGCGACGCAGCGCGCCGTGCGCGTGTACGACCTCGTCAAGCAGGAGCTGGTGCGCAAGCTGCTGACGGGCGCGCAGTGGGTGAGCTCGCTGGCGGTGCACCCGGGCGGGGACAACCTGCTGGTGGGCTCGTACGACCGGAAGTGCGTGTGGTTCGACCTGGAGCTGTCCGCCAAGCCGTACCAGACGCTGCGGCTGCACGGCGGCGCGGTGCGCGCGGTGGCCTTCCACGAGCGCTACCCGCTGTTCGCGTCGGCCGGCGACGACCGCAGCGTCGTGGTGTCGCACGGCATGGTGTACAACGACCTGCTGCAGAACCCGCTGCTGGTGCCGCTGAAGCAGCTGCGCGGGCCGGAGCCGCGCGACGAGCTGTGCGTGCTGGACCTGCGCTTCCACCCCGCGCAGCCCTGGCTGCTCGCCGCGGGCGCCGACGGCACCATCCGCCTCTACTCATAGTCCCTCTACCGAACGACCCTAGTTATAATACATTTTACTATAAAAAGCTTCAGGCCCTTTTATTTTTACACTTTTCTATTTACTACCAAATTCTCAAATCTCGTTTATTCTTGGCTTCTAAAATGTTCTATGTCATTATTATAATGAGTCAAGTTCTCTTGCATCTGTCAGAAAACGGATCGGGTGACCTGCGTCGCTAGTGTATCGGATAATAAATCATATGCAACTGCCACAAGGATGAAATCTGAATGGAAAATGGTACAAAGCAGGAATCGTGTGGAATGAAAGACAGGAATACTTGTAGTGGAGGAGGATAAAATATTTAGAGCGACGCGGGTGAAAAAAGTGCCCATATTCATTACAAATGTTACAAAATTTGTTAAGATAATTATATGGTGTGATACGTGAACTAAATGATGAATGAAACAGTAAACTTGAAAATAATTTATTTTATAGTAATAAAAAACCACAATTAACTTATTAATAATGTATTTCTTATTACTACATGACTATTATGAACACAAAAGTTTAGATAGTAGCGATAAACATCAATTATGAACAAAACAGCTACAGTTTGAGAGGCGCGATACGTATCGATATTATCATGTATCGATACAAAGCGATGCGATATATCGATACAATATGACGATACGATACGTATCGATGTATCATATTCCAGAAGTAAAAATATCGAATCTAAAATCTCTGCAACAAATTATAATTTGATTGCACCTTATTCATATTAATAAGCCTCGCATATTTTTAAGTTTAATATTAGGTAATGTAAACAAACTTTAAAAGCTGAGCTGGCAGCGGGCGGAAACGAAACTTTATTAATATACTTTGTGGGTACCTGATAATTGTTTTTCTAATGTTACCTTATTTAGAATAACAAAACAGAGACGCCAGATGGTTTATTATCTATTACTCAGTCTCATTCAAGTGGAGTCTATCTTGTAACTTGTTCAACTTTGGCTCTTCGTTATTTATCAGTGGTTGTGACCTCAGTGCTCAGATTAAGTACCCCTCAGTGCCATCTGAATGCTTATTTTCATTAGTCGGAAATACCCTTTCTGACAGACGTAATCGTTTCAATCCACAATTGACCATAATATTATGACATAGTGACCAATTGAAATGACCATAGTGATATGTGACAATGACCAAATTCTTGTTTCTATGTAGATTAAGCCCCTCTCAATGGCAATAGTAATGTTTACTAGCATTTGAAGCATACTTGTTTCAATTTTAAGGATAAACCACAACCTTGATTTAAGAGTTTTATTTTATAAATAACTTTTTGAAAAAATATCGACTGTATCGCAACATTATGCGACATAAATCGTCGTTTCGATATGATCGGCTTGCGATACGCTGTATACAAATGAAAAAAATCCTTCTAGAAGTCCGTTTTTCCTTCGATGCAGTGTTGCCAACTTTATTTTAACGAATTTTGAAATTTCATATTCTGCTATTTTTGCACACCATTTCACCGAACAGTAAGACACTTTCCTCGACCTTCTGTCTATCTGCTATGTGCTTCTCGACCTATGTGACCTATGACTTGTGTTCGCGGTTCCAAAAACTGGTCGATATTAAACATGTTCATTCGAGTAACTTTTAGGCCCATATTCCATTGAATCTAGTTTTGAGACTTGTCAAACCATTTTTTCTCTATAGAATTTTGACATCTTAACAGTTCTCAAGAATAGATTACGACTTGAGTAATAGTCTTGGAATACAGGCCTTAAGTTCTATAAGCGGTATCTAAAGGAGGAACATATTATCCTTACATGCTTTACTTTGATTTTCCAATTAGCTACAACTTCCCTCACATAGAAATGTCATCTTTATCTATTTCTATACTAATATTATAAAGAGGAAAGATTTGGATTTTTGTATGTTATGAATAAACTCAAAAACAACTGGACCGATTTTAAAAATTCTTTCACCAATATAAAGCTACATTATCAGCGAGTAACATACTAGGCTATTTTTGTGTATAGTTCCATCTTAATTGCACCTGTGTGAAGGCGGGGCGCATTGCTAGTATAGAATAATATGTTTAGTCCTACGAAAAATATCTGCAGCTAGATCATTTCAAGAGTACTATTTCGACTTCTGTCGTGGAGATGATCACACTCGACTGTTTCCGACTTGCCCAAGTGACTTCCTCGTCAGTCGATAAATTCAGAGGAATTTTCTAGAGGGGATTTTTCCAACAGGATGTCTATTTGAAACCAAATATTTTAGCGAAATTCTAGGTGTTTTCAAGTTGGCTTAATTGGCCCGGGTCAGAGGTAACCAAAAGGATTTTATAGGTGATGCTGGGAGGGGAGGGTGCTTATGAACACTTATGGTTGTCAACACTGATGTCATACTTGTCTATGATCATTGGTCTCGAACGAATTTTTCGGTATATCTACCGATGTGGCGCTTGACCTACCGAAATGTAACATTTTTTTTACCGATTTCCAAAGATTCAAGATGGAGAACTCAAAACAACGAAATAATGCCGTCCAAAGGAAAAACGATATAACATAAGGAACAAATAAGGTGGCTGCACTGTTATAAGACGAGTAAAGATTAGGACATTTTGATCATTTCTTAGTTCTGTAGGGTTATTCACAATCATTCGATAACTTTCCGTACCGATATTACAAGATTTCGTAGCGATATATCAAGCTTTTTACCATTTTATACCATTTTATACCGAAATCTTGTAATATCGGAACGGAAAGTTTTCGAATGATCGTGAATAACCCTACTGATCGCTTTTTGGGTACATTCCATGTCTTTGATGGTTAATTTCATAGGTTGGACATGGAAGTAAGTAGGTACCTATAGTATAGGTAAGCCCGCCTAACTGCTAATAGTTTTAATAATATCATTAGTGAGTAAAATAACATTTCTAGTTTAAAATAAATAGATTTGATATTTATTGTCATTTTTTCAATTGCCGATTTTTGGTACGAAATATATGCCAATTTTTCCATGGTAACCCTACCAATTATCACGCTGCATACGCAGTTTGATTTTCGAGACCTCTGACTATGATTCTATATTAGTCTGTGGAGTCTACAATAGGGAATATGCATGTTGTTTAAATTTACTTGATATTTTTTCCCTTGAATCCTTATGGCCCAGATATTATGCCTAAACAATTATTTTCTTCTTTAGTTCGTGTTTAATTCCAAAAAATATTAATTAAAATGTGTAAAATAAGGGAGAGAAATTCAAGTTTGCAAAACGCATCACCATTGGTCGAAACAAAACGTGACGTCACCTTACACATTCTGTCATTTATCGGCAGCGATTTATCAATGGCGTCCATTGACATCGAAGATGGCGTCAAACACTGGTTACCATAGTTACCTCACTCTATCCGTCACTGAGCGTGTAATGTGATATCATCCAAAGCCCGCGAAATATGGCCGCGTTTAAACAGATCAAATTTTATCGATGTTTTCAAAGTAATTTAAAAAAATAATTTGGACATTGCCAAGAGTATTTATATTTTTTATTAGGGTAAAATGATGTAACAAGTCGATAAAAAATATAAAAAAAATGCATGCATATTCCCTATTTTACAGTGATGCCAGTGGTGGTTTTCCCCCCAAATTTAGTATCAAGTTTTCAATCAAGGGCTTTTTTAAGATACAACGCACTATTCTATATTATTTTTATAATGCTTCGAATTTCATTGTTCAATTAATTTATATAAGTGTGTAAAATGCTCCCACATAATTACAATAGCTATTTACTACTTGAATGTATGGAAGTTAGTGCATTACTAATTATTAACTTCCATTTTAATATGATATATAAATGAAACTATTGTATAGCTTGTCCAAGTTTAATGCTTTCTCTTGTAAAGTGCTCGTCAGATAAGTCTGCGCGCGACGGGTGGCGTACCAAATATTGCCAGGTATAGAAAGCAAACTCTCAACCACTATGCAACACCAAAAAAATCACCAGCATTCTGAATGTTAATTCGTATTAGGTATACTTAGTACAACAGAAAACAAATTTATATTTAGATATCACGTCGAATTAACTACTAAATTGGACGTGATGTAACAATTTTATTTGTAAATTTCAATTAGTTTTAGGGTGATGAATAATAATTACATACTAATACTCAGTGAAAATATATATATTTTTAATTTGTTACATATTGTAACTGAATAACTCCTTATTTACCTGCTCCATAAGAAATATTTACATAATCTACAATTAAATAAAACAACACCAAATTTTATATATATATATATATATATATATATATATATATATATATATATATATATATAAAATGTAAATCATTTATCGAGAATATAGCAGAACTTCTAAATTTTGGATAACTATGGTCCATCAGTGGGTCAATCTTTCCATTCTATTTTCACATGTTTCAGATTCACTTGACTCGTTATTAGAAGAGTTTAAAGTTTTGCTGTCACTTGCATGATCAATTATAAATTTGTCCAGTTCTATGTCCAAAAGCCTGTCAGATTCAAAATATTGGTCTACGATTTTTTCAACATGCTGACACACATTATCGAATTAAATGCCGCTTCAGATTGAAGATATTTCACCTGTGGCTTGATTTAATTTTTTTTCCACAATACGTATTTTTTTTCAATGGGGTTTTAATCCTAAAACAAACTAAATCATTAACCAACAACAAAGTAAAAATATGTATCGTATAAAAATACCCCACATAAAGACATAATACCATGTACTGGTCACCCCAAAAATTACCTGTCAAGTAATAAAAAAGTTTTGAAAATGGTACAATCGGCCCTTTATTTTGCCGTTCTGCTTCATAAGAACGTTTTACTTTCAATATAACATCTCTACCAGCACTTTTTATAACCTTAGGCATGATGATTACCAATAAAATCGAATAAAAACGCCACTGCTGCACACTAATTCCGGAAAACAATATGACGGAAAGAAATTTAGTTCCAATTTTTGCCGCGCGCAGACTTATCTGGCGCGCGGTATAATAACAATTGCTATATTTTAAGTGATGTTCGTTGTCAATTCTTTTTCGTCTGATCAACGACTTGATCGAAAGAGGTTGATACTGGCGAAGTATTTATTCGCCACATCACCCCCCTACGGAGAAAATAAATCTAAACTTAACATAGAAAGAAACAACTGTACAATACTACTTATTCTAAATTAAAAATAATAATAATAATAAACTTATAAATCTAAAACATCTCTAAACCTAACCCGTCTACCAGATCTAGTGGTGACAATAGGCGGTGCGGTATTAGAAACGTCTGACGAAGGAATGGGTGAACATACTGGAAATTGAACTGAGGTAGAAGGAGAAAAAGATAAGTCTGAATCTAGATGTGCAGGCTTAACACGATCTATGCTGACTGTAGACTCTCTTCCATTCAAATCCAAGGTAAGTGTTTTATCGCTTCGTCTTAAAATGCGAAATGGGCCAGTATATGGAGGTTGTAAAGGACGACGTACAGTATCATCACGCAGCATAACATGAGTCGCCGTTGCCAAATCCTTAAAAACAAAAGAAGACTGTCGAGCATGACTTGAGGCAGGCACTGGACGTAAGGATTCCATGTGTCTCTTTAGCTGAGCTACGAAGTCTGCGACGTCGGTGGAACTCCTCGGTTCTTCTGGTGGCATTATAAGTTCTCCGGGTAAACGAAGAGGTTCACCATAAACCAACTCAGCGGACGAAGTATTTAAGTCCTCCTTGAGTACAGTTCGCATACCAAGAAGTACGAGAGGAAGGGCTTTGCTCCACGATTCTGCGTGGCACATCAAAGAAGATTTAATTTGGCGATGCATGCGTTCTACCATGCCATTTGCACACGGATGGTAACTTGTTGTTCGTACTCTCTTTGCTGCGCATACGTTCATGAGACGCTGAAACAAATCTGATTCAAATTGACGTCCTTGATCGGTCGCCACAGTACTAGGTACTCCATAACGAGATACCCAACCAGTAACAAGAGTATCCGCCACTTCTTCAGCAGTAATTGTAGACATGGGCCAGGCTTCTGGCCAACGAGTAAATCTGTCCACTGCGGTTAAACAATATCTAAATCCGTTAGAATATGGAAGTGGTCCAATGATATCTATGTGAATGTGGCGAAATCTACATGATGGTGTTTGAAATGAAATGAGAGGTGAATTGATATGTCTGATCACCTTACTGCGCTGACATTCTAAGCATGACCGAGCCCAGGATCGACAGTCCTTATTAATATTCGGCCATACATAGCGCTCTGCTACCAGACGGATGGTAGCTTTCACACCGGGGTGACTAAGATTGTGTAATCGGTCAAAAGCTGCACGACGATAAGGTAAGGTTAGAAAAGGTCGTGGTCGCCCCGTTGAGGTGTCACAAACAACAAAAGTTGTAGTTCCGGGAATCATTATCTTCTCCAACTTCATGGATGAAGACAAATGACAATCGTTAAGTTCCGAATCATTCTTCTGAGATTCGGCAAGTGCTTGATAGTCTGCCTCCAATGAAATGGACTCAACCCGCGACATAGTATCAGCAACTACGTTGTCATCACCTTTAATGTAACGAATATCAGTTGTAAATTGACTAATAAAGGTAAGCTGATTCAGCTGGGTTGGCGGCAGTTTCTCACGACGCTGTACAAAGGCATAAATGAGAGGCTTATGATCTGTGAAAATGGTCACATGTTGCGCTTCTAATATGTGTCGAAAGTGTTGCACGCTCTCGTACACTGCTAGAAGCTCTCTATAATAAGTAGGCCACTCTGCCTGTTTTGCTGTCAGCTTTTTGCTGAAAAATGCGATTGGTTGCCAATCGTTACTAATTTTCTGTTGTAAGCAGGCACCTAAATGAGTGATTGAAGCGTCAGTGAACAAACCTAAAGAAGCGTTCGCATTAGGATGCGATAAGGCTGTGACGTCTGTCAAACTCTTCTTGCAATCAATAAAGCATTGTTCAAGCTCGGGCGTCCATGGAAATGGTTTAGCGCCTTTGCTGTTGGTTGCAGCGACTGCATCGATTAAAGGAGCCTGGTATTTGGCAGCATTGGGCAAGAACCTACGGTAAAAGTTAAGCATGCCAAGAAATCTACGCATACCTTGCACTGTCTTAGGAAGAGGAAAATCCATAAGAGCGCGGATACGGTCTTCAGGTGGGTGTGTACCTGCTGCATTAATGCGGTATCCTAAAAAGGTTACTTCTTGAGCACCAATATTACATTTCGCTGGGTTGATGACTACTCCGTATTCGTCCAGTCGACGGAATAATAGCCTGAGATGTTCAGCATGTTCATCAGCATCTTTGGAGTAAATAAGAATGTCATCTATATAAGCAAAACAAAAATCTAAACCACGAACCACTTCGTCTATGAACCTCTGAAAAGTTTGTCCGGCGTTTCTTAGACCAAATGACATATAAGGGAATTCATAGAGACCAAAGGGTGTAATAATCGCAGTTTTGCAAATATCGTCAGGATTGACAGGTATTTGTTGATAAGCTTTTACTAAGTCCAGAGTACTGAATACTGAGCAACCGGAAAGATTTTGAGAAAAATCTCCTATATGACGGACTGGATAACGGTCCGGAATAGTGCGGGCATTCAAAGCTCTGTAATCACCACAAGGGCGATAAGTGTCATCCTTTTTAGGCACAAGATGAAGTGCAGAAGACCATGGACTACTGGATGGTCTAGCTGTGCCAACCTTCAACATCTCATCAAACTCTTTCTTCGCTGCACGAAGCTTTTGTTGAGCGAGACGGCGTGGTCGAGCTGAAACTGGTGGTCCATCAGTAGTGTTGATGAAATGCACCGTTGTATGTTTGGGAAATTTAGGAGCACCTGGGGGACGGATAATGCTGGAAAATTCTTTTAAAATGTGTGAGAAAGGAGAGTCCGGTATCTCAATAAACTTAATACTTTGTTGAGTAATCGAAGATACCACGGTGTTACAAGTTAAACCTGTTTTGTCGTCACGCAATATTCCGTGAGCACAATCCGGCAATAATTGATAGTAGGCAAGAAAATCTGAGCCTATTATTGATGTCCCTACATCTGCAATAATAAAATTCCATACAAAATCGCGTCTAAGTCCTAAATTTAATTTAATTTTTACTGTACCAAAAGTATTAATTTTTGAACCATTTGCTGCAATAACCTCAAATGGTAGCGGCTTAGTATTTGAACTTGGTAAAAAAAATTTAGGTACGCAAGAAATGTCGGATCCGGTGTCGATTAAAAATCGACGGCCCGAATGCCGATCGGTCACAAAAAGACGGCGACATTTCAACGAGCAATCTGAAGTCGCCTCTACGGATTGCTGCTTGAGTTTTCCTGAAGAGAAACGTTCCAGGAACAGGGTTTAAAACATTTAGTTGCGTTGTTACCGAATCGTTTATGATACCAACAAAATTGGTTGCGAGAGCAGGAGCGTGACCGACTCCGACTACGATCTCGGAAACTCGGACCTGCACGCGCACGATCTGTGGTGAGACTCGCGACCAAACGTGTAAGATCAGTTACTTGATTTTGAAGAATTTTTAATTGTCCTTCGGTTGTTGTATCGACGGAAACTGGTATAGACGTGTTAGCATTAACTAGCATAGGTCTAACAATGACCTCTTGGAGTCTATCTGCTAAATCACCTAATTCCTCAAGAGATTGCTGTTTTTGTGCAGTTAAGATACCTTGTATTTCGTGCGGCAACCTACTCATCCAAATGGTCTTCAATAATTCTGACGGAAAAGATCCACTGGCCAGAACTTTAAGGTGGCGAAGAAAGAAAGACCACGTGTTTTTATTTATCATATTTGAAATTACCTCTCAAACCGAGTGTACTACTCGTGTGCGATAAGTTGGGACCTTCTAGGAATGCGGCTCCCCGCCCGCTTCCCCTGCACTTCCCCGATCGCGCCCGTATTGTACCGTTCGCATCGCAAGTTTTTTACTAGGATTTTTAGTCTCGTTCTGGCTTACGTCGTATCTATTATTGTAAATAATATTTACAATAATATTATATAATATTATTGTAAATAATAGATACGAGTAAAATAAATGTATAAACTTAAACATTGTTTTTTTATCCATTACAAAACGTTACCTTCCTTCACTTTCTTTGATACATAATTTAGTAGTATTCTATTGTATTCAAATAGTGTAAAAATATAAAGATTAGATAAAAAGCAGTATCATCCCTGAGTAACATAATAAATTAGGTTAAAAAAAACCAGGACGAAGCCGCGGCGGCTGCTCGTTGTGTTCGCTTTTTTGCGGACGGTACAAACACGCCACTATGACGTCACCGCGCTCAGGTCCCAACTTATCGCGCACGGGTTAATGGTTATACAACAAAAACTTTAGGAGTATTTGAAGTTGGTTCTAGGGGGAACATTTTGTAGGAGTTGGCATCACTGCAATATTATTTATATTAAAAAAAAATAGTTACATAAATACATAGTATGTATTTTAGTTTTTACCGAATGTCGAATACCGATTAAAAATAAATACTAGTAAGGTTAGAATTCGTTTGTGAAATGCATATAAATTGTAAACAGTTCGTTTACTGTAAATTATAATATAATATACAAAATGTTTCGACAAATTTTTCAAGCCTCTAAACCTCTTAGAAACAAATTGGTAAGTATCGTCTAAATTACAATTAATAGTAATTATTCATTGAACCTTCGACCTTATAAAAATGCAGTTTTTCACTTTGTTAAATCCAGATTCGCGCAGTAGGCGGAAACGGTAGTGCTTTTGAAAAAAATAGTGTTACAAAGGAACAGCAACTTACGGAGATACTTAAGCGAGCGATGCCAGGCATCACCTATGTAAGTGTGGAGGACATATCTGGGGGGTGTGGAGCTATGTACGAGGTATGTGCAGTTTCTGAGTGTTTTTAATAACTGCTTTATATTTCCTCTTGCAAGTATCTTGAGTTCGTTGTAACATACAATAAAAATTGGTTTGGCTTCTCTTAAGTTGTTGTGTTTGTAATATTGTCTTTTGTTAATATATTGCACAATTTAATATAACATACTATCAAATTAAAATTTAAATATTATTACTGCCTCTGTGGCTCAGTGGTAAGCGCGATGCGTGTAGCACAGGATGTCCTGGGTTCGAATCCCGGGGAAACAAGATTTTAAAAAATGTTTCAGTCGGGCAGAGCACAGAAGGCTGATAACCTACTTGTCTGTAAAGAATAATGATCAGTGAAACAGACACAGAAATAGGTCTGCCCCATACCCCATTAGGAGACTCTGGATTTCACTTTTATTATTACCTGTATTAACAGCAACAAGTATTTATGTATTCTCTGTAAGACTGGAAACACATCTGTAAGTCTTGATGTTGGAGAAGTCTATGGGCGCTGGGACTTACCATCAAATGAACCAACAGCCCATTTCCCCGCCTATTCCATAATAAAAGTCTTTATTGGGTACATTAACATACAATACATGTGCATGCCAACACTTGGCTAGTAAATTAATTATGTTTCATTTTCATTAGCATTTTTGATGTTTCAGATTAGTATTGAAGCAAAAGAGTTTATTGGTATATCAAGAGTGAAGCAACATCGGCTGGTAACTGATACTTTAAAAACTGAGATAGCAGAGATGCATGGTCTCAGAATCCATACGATACCTCCCCCTGATGAGAAATAATTACTATCTAATTTAGTATGTAGCACTTATAATCTTGTGTTGGCTGTGCTGTAAAATAAAAATAGTTTCTTGAACCATATCATTTTGGTGTGAATTTATTTTTAGTGTTTAGAACCTATATTTTTACACTAATATTATAAATACTAATAGCATTATTCATAAACGTATTATAAGCTTTATATAGTTAAAATATGTTTTGTATCTTTCGTTTTAGTCTTTTTATGTTCTATTTTTTTGGTAGGTAGGAGTGAGGCAGATAGAGTGACAGATATAAATCACAGGTATTCAAAGATAACAGATAACAGTTTTTCCTGCGATTGTGATAATATATCTGTTGTTGAAAATATCATGCAATACTAAATAACAACTGTTCAACAAGTAATAGTTACAGCAAAGCCATTGCAAATCAACTGTGATTGTTACTCTCAGTTAAACTCATCATCATCAGTCATCTATGATTGGCACATGCTAAAATGAGATGCACCTAGTATTTATTATCCAAAAAATACAATTGGACAATTCACATGAAGGAAATCACCTTGAAAAATCACTCCTAAATTAGATTGTATTATCTGTAATGCTTTTAGTATCTAAATAACAGACTGTTATTTAATAATAGATCAAACATCTGTTATTATTGAGTAACAGTAACAGGTATAACCTTACTTCTTCTGTTCTGTGGGTAATGACTAATGGGTATAACAGATATCATCCATTTATCACCCATGTCTACCCCTAGGTACTACTTAGAGATGCAAACAACACATCAATGTTTTTCAAATCTTAAACGTCGATGTAACATCGTTCTTCATGAACCTTATGTAAAATGTTATTTTTTTAATGTTATGTTCTGCGTAAATACAACGCTTTGTTGTTTGTTACAAATAAATACATACTTGTTTATAAAATAAATGAAGTAGAGTTTCATTTCTGCAATAAAAAAAAACCGATATATCGTTCATAGACTTCGATGTTGATGATCTATGTTTCACTTTTCACAATATCGATGTTCTATCATTGATGTTTTTATGAGCGATGTTACATCCCTACATGTACCTAAGCAGAACATGCTAGACATGTGCTAGTCTGTGATGTGAACCACTACGCTGCGCTGCGCAATAGTGAATATGCATATTGCTTAAATTTACCTACTTGATATTTTTTCCCTTGAATCTTTATGGTCCAGATATTATGCCTAAACAATTATTTTCTTATTTAATTCGTGTTTAATTGCAAAAAATATTAATTAAAATGTGTAAAATAAGGGAGAGAAATTCAAATTTGAAAAACGCATCACTATTGGTCGAAACAAAACGTGACGTCACATTGCACGTTCTGTCATAAATCGGCATCGGTATTTGTACTGTGCTACAAGTGTTTCGGAGAAACATAGTTTTTATTTGTTGTTTTTTTCCATTAGTTAGTGCAAGTTTAGCATTCTAGTGATATTAGGAATCATTTAGGACGATGATTGAAGTGGTTTCGTCAAAATACAATTGGAATAGCACTCTTTCTCTCTGGTTGTAATATACTTACATTAAAGTGATCTTCATAACAATATAAACACAACATTGAAGATACTTCATCTGTTCTCATTAATTTACACCATTGATATCGCACTTTCGCATCTCTTGAAATAGGAAAAAATATTTTATTGGATGTAATTCTTAGTGTTATATCCAACGTCTAGTAATTACAATAAATAATAATTATGACTGAAATTCGATATAAAATTAATGTAACACTTCAAGTAAACAAATACTGAGCGTGGCCTGTGACGTCATCCAAAGCCCACGAAATATGGCGGTGTTCAAACTGATCAAATTTTATCGATGTTTTCAAAGTTATTTTAAAAATTAATTTGGACATGGCCAAGAGTATTTATATTTTTTATCAGGTTAGAATAATGTAATAAGTGAATAATAAAAAATATAAAAAAATGCATGCATATTCCCTATTGATTATCATCAATCGATATAAATAATCATTTTGATTCGGTTTAAAAACCAAACGCACACTCGATGACGTCGTCACTCGTGACTCGACACAACATTCGCATCGAACTCGCCTACACACTACACACATGCCCATATATAAATATTAAATATATATTTAATACGGAGCCCTGGCCCCGTTCGGCCGCGCGCCGTGCCAGTTGACAGTTGACGTCTCTTCAAGTATGAATTTGAAACCTTTAAAAGTGGCTGTAGGCCCATGACTGTAGGTACGTTCGCATTGTATCTTTATAATAGCTGTTTGCTATTACTACAAGTAAAACGGATGGCATTGTGTTAATTATGTCTTCTATTCTAGTCTGTGTAATATGTATCTTATCTTATCTTACTTCTTATCTTACTAATATTATGAATGCGAAAGTTTGTGAGGATGGATGGATGGATGGATGTTTGTTACTCTTTCACGCAAAAACTACCGAACGGATTTTGATGAAACTTTACAGTAATATAGCTTATATATCAGAATAACACATAAGCTACAAATTATAAACAGTTTTTGTATATTGGCCATAATATTACGATAAGTATCAAGTAACTCGGAAAAATTCCTGCCTTCTGAGGGCTATCTTGGCGTGCGCTGCCTAAACCGTTGTAGTTACAAGAATATAATGTATATATCTACCTTTTATGTGTAAGCCAATATACCCTAAACTATGAGCCATAAATACATTTAAATTTGATTAATTTTTTCCATTGAAATTTTTAGAGTATTTAGCAAATTCTTATCAAAATTGATACATTTTTCGCTTTCATTGATACATTTTTCACTTTCAGTATTTAATATAGATGAACTTTGTCTTTCACACTAAGGAATTTGGTTTTAAAAATATCACGATATGATTGACTTGAGTGCAGCGCCATTAAGCGGAGATTGATGAAAAAACAGCTCGGTTATAAAATAAGCTATCCTTAGTACTAATTCTACGCAGACGAAGTCGCGGGCAGACGCTAGTAATAAATAAACATACTTAAGTTTTCGTGTAGTAGGTAATGTAGGTAGGTACTTTCTAGTTATTTTCTATCAACTAATTTAAACGAAACATGAGGTGACCAAAAATAGCCCATAATGAAGTGGAAACCACAGTTCTTTTATTTTTGTAGGCGAGTTTTCACGATTCCACGAACCCATAACGATTTATTTGGGGTTTAAAACGGCAACATTTGATTTCAAACGTTATAAATCGGTTGTTTTGTATCGATAGTCATGGTCGACGGCGTTGCTGGCGTTAAGTTGAATGTGGTGTGTATATTCCTAGGGATACGCAAAAAATCCTCCTACCCGATCAATACCCGAAGTTACCAGACGTGGGGAAAACATGGTTACAGAAATTTATAAGCCCGCGACCCATCGATGCGCACGGCAGGTGTTCTACCGAACGCGCCAACGAGGCCGTCGAACTATAATTTAATTTATAACTATATCTATAATTTATGTTTTTAAAAATATATAGGTATGTTTAATATTTATAAGCAGTCTGGTTACCTGGTTATAGCACAGGCTCTCCCTAGTTGGGATTAGACGGCCGAGTGTGAGGATTGTGAGATATATTTATATTATTAACGCTCCATTCAGGTTTTTTATAAATGTATTAAAAAGTACTCGATTCAGATATCGATACTTTATTGGTATCGATACTTTTGATACGATACTGGTATCGAGTAAAGTATCGATACTTTTGAAATTTTGCGTATCCCTACATATTCCACTAAAAAGGAACTGTCAGATGGATTTTTGACACTTAGTGTCAAAAATATATAGTTTCTTTCTAGTTTCATACAAACGTCAACATGGCGCTCAACTTAGTTGTTAAAGTTCATCCTGTTGTATTATTTCAAATTGTTGATGCATACGAGCGTCGAAATGCAGACTCACATCGTGTTATTGGTACCTTATTGGGTAATAAAGCACTTCTTTGAAAGTAGATGTTTTATAGTATTACACCGATGTGTCTTGCAGTTTGGATTTTAGCTTATTTCCAGCTAAGTTTATTCTATAAGTGTTAATATTTTATATAGATTTTATTATATGGTGCATATCTTATTAATGTTCCAAATTAGTTTATATAGCAATTAACTTTTAAGTTAATAGTGATAGTGTCAAAGTTTAGAGGTTATGTTTGTTTCGTTTTTAGGTACATCAGATAAGGGAGTGGTGGAGGTAACGAACTGCTTCTGTGTGCCGCACAAAGAGCACGCTGACCAAGTGGAAGCCGAGCTGAACTACGCGATGGACGTGTACGAATTGAACCGCAGGGTGAACGCCTCTGAGAATATTGTTGGTGAGATCCCTTGCGCTTCATGATTAACATGCTTGAGATTATTTATTTGCTATTATCAATTATAATTTCAACTCTGCGATTTCTGCGCTTATTTGTTGGTCATTTTTCCTCAATAAAACTAGACAATAATTAGATTCTCACTACTTATTGCACACTGATACAGAGTATTCACACACACTGGTACACAAATTTTATTTGTCATAATACTTTATTATTATTAGCCTGTAGCTGCCCAAACCTCCACTTGCAATATTAATTTATAGATTCTATTAAATACTTAGGAGTTACCATTGATCCTCATCTTATGTGGGAGAAACATATTGATACAATATTAAGCAAGATTGCTTTAGTAAGTAATTAATGATTACAATAGTAAGCAAGATTGTGTTCATATTTAAAACATCGTACCAAGTGGCTGACAGATTATAAATTATATTGAATCTGGTACACCCCAAGCTCTGCCAGTCTCTGATATACTACTGTATCATTGCATAGGGTGGAGCATAGGATGTGTGGTGTGGAGCTAGGAGCTTGGCTCACGATAAGATCTGATAATTTTTTTACTGTGCAAGCAATATAAACCTACTCATCTTGGCGTTACTTAACATGAAAATGTTTTGGATTATATTATACTAGCAACGTGCCCTGGCTTCACACGGCGGAAATGTATGTAGATGTACTATACACAAAATAGCCTATGTTACTCGCTTATGTAGTGTTTAAAATCGGTAGTACGGTGTAGTTTTTGAGTTTATTCATATTCATAACATACAAAAATCCAAATATACCAATCTCTTTATAATAATAAATATATAAGAATAGAGTATAGATTATATTCTGTGACTTATACGCACCACAGATTTGCACACATGTTATTATGTGAATAATTTTGAATTCTTCTAAAGTATTTTGTTGAATTATATATTGTAAAGACTTCTTTTTCTGCTTTATATGCCAAAGTTTAAACTATCTGGATAATGGTTATTACTGAACTGAAGGAAATAGCTTTGCAAATATTGAAATAAAATTTTTAAGATATATTTAAAAAAATATATAAATGATTGAAAAATACTATAGAATAAATAGATGGAACAGTTCTCTAGTAAATTATTTGATTAATATACACACCGGCACAATTAGCGGAACAGAAAAAAAAGTGAGACTATGAGATAATAACGCATATATTTGACGAAAATGTAATTAGACACAAAATAACAAATTGATTAACATCTTTTAACAACGACTTTGAAAAGTCTTCGTTATTTTTTATTGAAAAATAAAGAAATTTGAAATAAGTGAAATTTTTAGATGATTATGAACCATCACAAAAAATAAAAAAAAGTAAGCATTAAATGATTTAACAATAAAATTAAAGCAAAATTTATAACGAGTGTTTCCCCCTCTTGCTCTGATTATGGTTTCCATTCGTCTGGGCATGCTACAGATTATGTTATTGATGATTTCTTGAGGCAACCGCTCCCACTCTTCAAGTAATGCGTTTCCAAGTTCATTCAGATTGTTGGGGGGTGGCATTCTGGATTTAATCCTTCTTTTTAGCAAGTCCCAGACATACTCTATCGGATTCATATCGGGGGAATTTGCTGGCCACTGCATCACCGGTATACCTACGTGGCTCAGATATGCCTGTACCGATTGTGCACTATGAGCACGAGCATTATCTTGCATTAGAATAAAGTCGTCACCAATAAATGGGGCAAATGGTACAACATGTTCTTCTAAAATGTCTCTGATGTATCGATCTGCTGTCATGGTCCCTCCTGTGACTATCACTAACTCCGTGCGAGCTCCCAAACATATCCCTCCCCAAACCATAATCGAGCCGCCACCATAAGCCACTGTGTGTTCAAAATTAGACTGTATGTGGCGTTCTCCTTTGCGTCTCCATATTCGCTGTCTCCCATCGATCTGTTTTAAAAGAACTCTGCACTCATCAGTAAAGAGAACCTGCTGCCATTCGTTCAAATCCCAATGACGATGTTCTCGCGCTTTTTTTGTGTTCCGCTAATTGTGCCGGTGTGTATATATTGTATACTAGCTGATGTCAGCGACTTCGTTCGCGTGGGGATTTATGCTGAACTTTTGAGCAAGCTTTCTTCATATTATATATCCTCCATCCTCTGTACTTGCCTATTTCTTTTCGGAAAGAGCTATCAGAGTAGTCATTGACGGTTGCTTTTGCATCATATTATCGACATGTTTAATGGTGGTTGAGGTTGGGGTTACATATGGTCGCGATCCTCATTAGTGAGGGAACGACGAAGAAGAAGAAGAGGTTGGGGTTCAAATGATGATTTGTAATTCAAAAGAAATACTATAGTAATTGAAAAAATTAACCCGACTTTAAAGAAACTTTAGGGAGATGAATATCAATCAAATTTTACGTCACCAAAATGCAGATAGTATGTGTCTTTTTTCCACTAATCAGAGTTCAGTCAAAGATTGGATTCAATGCATTTTCCGTCTTAAATATATGCACGAAAAATGTACGGGGGTTTGAAAATACTTACGACACATGGAAAAAACGCCAAGAAAATGTCTAAATACGAATAAAATGAAGGTATAGAGGAATGCAAGGTAAAATGAATGAAAAAAATAGTATGGCCAATTACTTATTTTTTTATAAATTTAATTAGTGTGGAAGATACTATATCCACCTCGATATTTATTTCATTTAATTGATCACTTTTAATTTCAGATATTTTTGTTTAATTCTATTGGAAAGGAAATGATGAAAATGCGAAATAAACGATCTCATAAGAAATACATTTTTATATAATAGAATAGTTCAATAATACATTTTCTATTTTCATTATAGTTCTTTTAAAAATATAAAAAAAAAATACAAAAAAATATTTCCTTTAGTGATGATTCGAACTCGCATCTGAAGTTACGTAGTACGACCGTACGAGGGGCGGCTGATAAGTCCGCGGCCTGAGGTACTTAGCACTGACTAATTATCTCACTTGTGTTAGTACTAGTTGAGACACTTCTTGGTAGTATAAATATAACCTTTTTTCGATAATAAGGTTATTAGTAAAATATCTGTTGAAGGACAAACATCATCATGTCAGCCGATTCGACAAATTTAAGTAATATTGAACACCGCACCGTGATAAAGTACTTCGTAATGAAAGGAAAAACTCAGAAATGAATTTTCGAAGACATGTCATTAGTTCTTTGGGGATCTGCGCCTTCATATACCATGGTCAAAAAATGGGCTCGCTAATTAAAACAAGGTCGAGAGAGCTGTGAAGATGATCCGAGTCCGGGGCGTTCTGTGACGGTAGTGACGGAGGAAAATGTTCGAAAAGTCGAAAAATTTGTACTGGCCGACCAAAGAAGAAAATTTTGGCAAATAGCTGAAGAGTTGCACATCAGTTAAAAATAGGTTGGATAAATTATGCACGAGCATTTCAATATGAGAAAATTCAATGCGCGTTGGGTACCAAAAATGCTTTCACCGTTCGACAAGCAGCGGCGACTCGCGTCTAGTAAGGATTTTTAGAGCTAGTCGGGAACAATCTAGACGAAATTTGCGACCGAATCATAAACATAGATGAAATCTGGGTTCGCCAATGCAATTTTGACCCAAATTGAAGTCCATGCAATGGACGAAAAAAGGAGAAAGGCCGCCGAAGAAATTTAAGGTTAAATATTCGGCATCAAAGCTTATGGCGACTGTTTTCTGGGACAGCGAAGGTGTTTTGCTGATTGCTTACCTACCATAGGGAACTACTATAAATGGACAATATTATGAAAATTTATTGGCTCAGGCGCGAGAGGCAGTCGCTCAGAAGCGACGTTTGAAATTAGCACGCGGAGTGCTGTTTTTGCAAGACAAAGCGCGCGCCACACGGCGCGCGTTTCCCGGCTGGTGCTGAAGGACACAGGCTTCTAGGAAATTGACCACTCACCTTAGAGTCTACACCTGGCTCTCAGCTACTATTTCCTTTTTCCAATTTGAAAAAGGAGTAACGAGATCGTAGATTTACCGATGACAATGAAATGTAGACGGTTGTGGAAACCCAATTTGAGGGCAAAGATAAAATATTTTTTTTTGAGGTTTAAAAGCGTTGCACGCCGGATTTGTAAAATGTATTTTGCTTGAGGAAGACTATATTGAAAAATAAAAATAAAATACTCATACTTTTCTTTCATCTAATGCCTTAGGCCGCGGACTTATCAGCCGCCCCTCGTATATCCACTATGCCACGAACACATATCGAAAACGGCGAAATTATCAAACTATTTCATTTACATATCAAACATTGTAAACTAAATAAATAAAAATAAAAATATCAAACTGTGATTGACATCTGACAATTCGAAAAAATTCAACGCGAGTCAGTTTTCATTGCAAATTGTTGAAATGGTGCCTTTAAAATAATATTTAAATGATGATAACTTTTTTCCGACAACCGATTTCGATGAAACAAAGCAAAACATGGACTTTGCTTAATATATTTGTATAAATTACGCGAAAATCGGTTCAGTATCTTCGGAGATTAGCGTGAACAAACAGACAGACAGACAGACAAGAATCTTAAATTTGCATTTATGCATTCTGCTACCCTTCTTTTATCACCTCTCATAATACCTGGTAAAAATATTTAGTGAAGCGTAATTTCGATTCTACTCTTTTATTATATGTATAGATTATTATATGTATAGATATAGAAGATGTACTGTGTCCTGTACATAAATCTTCCATGTTTTATGTGTTTAATGTTAGCTGGTTATATATTAAGGTTGCAGCATAAAACGCAATGCTATTGTAGTGACAGCTAAGTTAATCGCGAAGTGCCGGCAGGCTGGTGGGCGACGGGCAACGAGGTGACGAACCACTCGTCGGTGATCCACGAGTACTACTCGCGCGAGTGCCGCGAGCCCGTGCACGTGACGGTGGACACGTCGCTGGCGGGCGCGCGCATGGGGCTGCGCGGGTACGTGTGCGTGGCGCTCGGCGTGCCGCGCGGCAAGCGGGGCTGCATGTTCACGCCCGTCGACGTGGAGCTGGCCTGCTACGCGCCCGAGGTGGGCGGCCTGCAGCTCTGCCACAAGACGCTGGCGGCCGGCCGCGCGCGCCAGGTGCGGCCCCCGCCCGACCTGGCGCAGGTGGCCGACGCGGCCGGCCGGCTCTCCACGCTGCTCGACCAGGTGCCCGCCCCGCACACACACACACACACACACACACATCACCACCTCGATGTCTGGCGATCCTTATGCACTTTTTGCCACGCAAACCAACCGTCCGTGGAACCAACTCTCGTCGGCGATTTTTCTGAACCGATACGACTTGGGATCAAGGGAAACAAGAACAACAACCTGTTCTCATTGGTGATGCAGATGTCTATGGGCGGCGGTAGTCTTGTATGGGCGGCGCTTACCATTAACTGAGCAGACTGTCTGTTTGCTTCCTCTAATATTAAATATAAAAACATAATAAAAAAATAATTCGATAGATATATCCCTCGGTCGGTCAAGGCCGCGGGACAACATAGGAACTAGGAAGCTTTTCTTTTCAGTAGATTTGCAAACTAACAAGATATTTGTTCCGAGCAGGAAAAGTTCAGCATCGGTGAAAGAAGATAGAGTAGTCAAAATTCGTTTGGAATTGTTTTATTGTATACAATTAAACAGTATTCCAGAACACCGCTCATGGGTTCGATTCCCATGGAAACTAAAAAAATGTGTTCGGTCTGTGAGGGTGGTAAGGGGGGGGGCCGGCAGGTGGTGCAGTACGTGGAGGAGGTGCTGGCGGAGCGCGCGGCGCCCAACAACGCGGTGGGCCGGCAGCTGCTGGAGCTGGTGAGCGCCGTGCCCAGCCTGGCCGCCGACACCTTCGCGGCCGCCTTCGCCTCCAGCGTCAAGGACTCGCTGATGGTGAGTGCGGGGCCGGGGCCGGGGCGCGCGGGGTGGGGGGGGGGGGGGGGCGCGCTCGCCGCAGCGTGTCGAGCTAACGTGACGTTCGTGCAGGTGGTGACGCTGGCGCAACTGATCAAAACGCAACTGCAACTGAACGAGAAGCTGACTCTCCTCACCTCGCAGTGAAGCCGCTCCGCTCGTCCGCCGGTGCACAGACAGACATACATCATCCGAATCTAATCTTAGGCAGATAAGCATCTAATAAATGTTTTGTAAAATATTATTTCTTTTAATAAATATTTACTTTAACATTCCGAAATGAAATTTTTCAATTTATCTAGAGAATCAGATATTTGTTGATGAAGCCGCGGTCCCGGCGGTGGGACTGCCGGAGCCCGGTACGAATGTGTTGCTAACTTCTAATGGTCGAGAAGTGCCCAGGGTTACATACTGTCAAAGACAACTTCATACAAACTTAGCAACACGCCCCGGCTTCGCACGGGTGCAATGTATATGCCTATGTTACTCGCTGATAATGTAGCTTTCTATTGGTGAAAGAATTTTTAAAATCGGTCCAATAGTTTTTGAGTTCATTGAACAGTTCAAGTCATCAGAACTGTTCAACGGACGCAGTGTGAGAAAATAAAACAATACTTGATTGGTATTATTTTTAAATAAAATAACCGGATTAAAACGCGATTTATTATTACGCCCGACGCGGACGTTTCGAATGCTTTCCAGCAAAAGCAGACTCTAAGGTGACAAATGTTAAAAAGTTGTCAATTAAAGCGCCTTTTAATCAGGTAAGTTTTATTTAAACGTGTCATATAATAAAAGACAATATTATATACCATGATTTTATTTTGCCAAAAATTATTTTGATTTTTTGGTGTTTTAAAATAATTTTCGATCTACTGGACAATTCTGTCATTTCATTTTGCATACAATTGCGGTATGGACTATTCAAGTGCACAGAAAAAATATTGCTCGTAAATGATTTTTTTTTAAATAATTACGTTATGTAAGTCTCAGTGTATACAGTTATCGGGAGTCGTTGTCAAACAAATCGAGTTATAAAATAACATACACTACAATGTGGTGTACGATTATAGCATATTTACATAATATTCCCTAAATAAATAGTAGCCATCTTCAGAATCGTCTGGCGATGGTTATCTTGGTCCTGTATTCTTGATTATTTTCCTAATTACTTGCTTAAAGTCTTCTTAATTACGAAGCCCAGTACTATCGCACCCGCCAGCGCCAGAACTGCCCATTTCAAGTTTGAACTGAAAATACAAAAGATTGAGATTATCTTATTAGATCTCTCCTATACCAAAGTTGAAATTCACAGTGTAATTTTGCTACTATTTCTTATTTTAAGCGACATCCACGATAAGAACCAATCACTGAGTGCGTGTTGCGCTTCATAGTCTTGTTATGGACCACAATACGCAATTAGTGCTTTGTTCTTGCCGGAGTTTACAATTAAAATAAGCGACAGTAGCAAAACATATTTTTATTCAAATTTTACCTTTGAACCAACGATATGCACCTCACGCTTCCTCACGCGTGGAATCTAGAGAACCATCGGCCGAAGCACGAACTTCCGAATTAGTACTAATATCATCAGATTGACTTGTATGAAAAATGATTTTAAATTGCGTACAAACGATAAATCGACGGTTCCAATACTATCTCGCGAGTTCGTGCTCGGGTGAGAGCAGGGACGCGGACTCGAACTAAAGAATATCTATTAAAATATGCTTAGCTTCAGCTAAGCTTTTGAATTGTTAATTTCTTAAACCTACTACTTGTTCGGAACATTACTACAAGTGCTGAATGGGGTTCGAATGAACACAGGTTCTCCTACACCTCGAGTGAGGTGGGAACAAGCGGGGTGAGAACCCCCCAGAGCTGGACCCCTCACTCCTGTTTCAGCAGCCAGCAGGAAAGTGATATTGATGATGCATGTATTTTTCTAGAGATATGATTTTCAAAAGAAACTTCAAAAGGTTTTGTACACCTTTTAAAATAAATTACGACATACGAATCTTGATTAACGTTCACGTCATCACACGATTGCTACCTACTCTCTATTAATTGTTATAGTATAAAATAACTCCTACTCGCAATAACATACTAAGCAAGCGTGGTCCTGCCACATCTGGCAGCACGTTTCATTAAAATACACGTCCTAACTACGCACTGTGTTGTCATCTATTTATAAAAAAATGAAAACAAACCTAGGCGGAGGAGGAGGGGGAGGGCGGGGTTTCGATCGTTTCTTATGCCTAATGAAAAAAGTCTATTTAGCTACTGGCACTACTAGTAGTTAAAGATTAACCAATAACCTTCCACATGGCGGGCCGCGTGGACGTCTTTAGAGAGAAAAAGATTCATATTAATAACTGAAACTTAAAAGTGATCAGTTAATTCAAGCATTCATATTGTAACTCTATATCTGTTTGTTCCTTTTTAAGGCTAAAACAATGAACCGATTTTGATAAAATTGAACGGATTTTGACAAAGGAAATGGCTCACTCTAGTAATTTAAAAGAATTTTGGTATTGAACATTAAGTGGTCCATTTAAATCAGCTTTGATCACATAATGTATAAAACGGAAGGGATGTCTTTAAAGTCGAATCGAAATAAATTTGAATAAGGATACTAATAAAGTTATGGGATCTTGTAATGTTTCAAAAAAGAGAAAATCCTATCCTGACTAGAACCTCTCTCGCGGCACGAGCACGGAGAGCACGCGCGGCTCGGCGGCGGGCGCGGCGCCGGACGCGCACGCAATGCCTTTTGATTTTTCGTATTTCCTTTCGAGCGGGTCGCTGTTACACAAACGTTATCGTCAATACATTTATCGATATCTTTGCAATCTATAAACGACAAAAAAAGAACGACCTGGGGCTCGATCCGTCAAATGTCCGCCAAGTTTTCTCACTTTTATCCATATCCGGAATATTTTGACAACTAAATGTACGAATTCACGCATTAGTATTTGCAAGAAAAATAAGAAATAAAACGACGAGTAAAAATGACACTGAACCTTGTCGCCGAACACATGGAACATTGTGAACTGCGTCGGGAACTGTTAATTAAAGATATCTGGGTTAATAAACACTTAACTTTCATTAAAATATTATTGTTTTGTATAAAACGGGTTAAACAAGGAAGGATAGTTTGAGCCTATTCTATACAGAGTAACTAATACTCTAACCTCAACTGAAAGATAAGAAAACTATATGATAACTATAAAAAGGATCTAGATTACTATCACATTAAATATACCTATTAAGTACTTGTTTTTTTTAAGTAAATACATATTTTAAAACGAGCTTTTCACTAGTCAGCTATCTTGCGACTGTTTGTGCGAGACAAAATGAATCCGAATGAATGTGGTAGCATCGTTTGATCGTTGAGTTTGTACTCGTACCAACGCACCAACAACTCGCGAGAAAGCATTCGGATCATTGATCTGAGAGTCGGGCCTCGAAGCTGGGAGGACCTCCGGAGCTTTGAAAAGAGGGGGAGGCAGCGCTCGAAGCTAGAAATTCAAGCCTGCTCTGAATTTGTTTTTAAGACTTTAAATGAGCATTTATAACAATGGAAGCGCCGAGCGTCCTTGATTAGTAATAATTTGAAAATAATTTTTGTGTAGTTGCTGAAGAAATTTAGCCGGGGGGGATTGCGATTTTTTTTCTCTCGCACCGGGGCCCTTATGCACAAAGCTACGCTTCTGCCTCAGCGCGGTGGTGGGACAGATGAAACTAAATAAAAGCTCGTAATAAACAAACTAACAGTTCGGTACCTATCTAAAATAAGGTTTACCTACTAAATTACAATCAACAAAATATAACCTTGTTTTTCGCTTCACTTTGCAACTGAAAAAAAGAGCAATATTATTATTTAGAACCGAGGAATTATTCTATTATGTACTTCTGGTCTGGAAATACTGAAAATGAAATGTAAAATAGAGAACGACACAATTCATGAGCTACATTAACTATTTTGAACTTAAACATACATTATAGTAGAAAAAAATAAAGTAAAAGCGCAGGATTTTGATAAAGGTGTCGATTATCAATTTAAAAAGCTGTTGTATCTCTATTTACGCTAGAACTGCATTTGTGGTTATTGCTTGTTGTTTTGGTATTTTATTTAGATTTTTTACTGCCGTAGTGACATCGGAGTTAGATTACAGATTTTGATCGTACTTTGACACAGCAAGACACTGATAGATATAATGTCTGGTTAGCGAAGAGGTTTTATAGAGTCCGTCGGATAAACAAGCTTGTTTCGCCGGGCGCGGGGCGCGGGGCACCCCCGACGCGCTCAGTGGATGGAGGTACGTGTAACGAGCCCACCGACTGAGACCATAATTTATTTATTTATTTATTTGAGGAAAACCTACAGCTAATATTACATTATAATGTATAATAAACAGAATATAAAACAAACAGCTAATTAATGGTTTTCACATATAGAAACATATTATTTTTTTTGACAGTAATTCGCAACACGCAAGCACAGTAAGACACAAGCTATGAATTAAACATTAATAAAAACAGAGAGAAGAGATAGTGTATAATCCAAGTGAAATAAATTTAATTTGTCATAAAGAATTCCTGGCTAAGCAGCTGCTTTGCCATACGCACAGACATATTAAAAATATCAAACGATGAGTCTTGTGCTCTAGAGTTGAAGTTGTTACTCGCTCGCTATATAAGAGAGCTGTTTGTAGAATGTGGAGACTGTGGGTAGATATAGGGGGGGATTAAATCGTGATAGGAATGCAGGTATTTTGAGTTTAATTTTTTCTAAAAGACTAGGACAATCAATTGCACCAGAACTCAGAAGCGATTTTGACCAGGTAAGCTAGATCAGCAATCTCACGTCTTTTAGCTAATGGAAGAAGATGATGACGTTTACAAATACATATTACGACTGTGATCAAATAAAGAAAACGAATTTAATTCTACGAAACTAAACATTTAATTTTTATACTTCTTAAAAGTTTTTCATTTAGGTAAAAATACTGGTAGTATCGAAAAAGAGAGATATTTTGTTTTATTTTTTATGTTTGTTATCAACAGACGAGCATGAGGATCACTTGATGATAGGTGATACCTCAGCCACAGAACGTCAGCCAATGTTTCAAATTCAAAATCATTTATTCATTTAGGTAACATAATGTACGCTTATGAACGTCAATAAAAAAAAATACATATTAAATGCTTCTAATTTTACATTTACTGCCAGTTCTCAAATCAAGTTCGTAGAACGGACGAGAAGAACTGGCAATAAACTCGCCGCCACTCTTTTTAATCGCCAAGTTTTTTGTTTTACAAAATGTTTGTAAGGAGTTGCAACCATTACACCATGTTCCACATGACATCTTTAAGTAATTACCTATAATTATAATTAAAAAAATATACATAAATGAAGAATAAAATAAAAAACAAAGATTTGTCTTCTATCAGCAGTAGGCTGCAATAGGAGCGCGCACTTACATTCTCGTGGGAACAACACGCAAATACATAGTCGAAATAGCTAAAATCACCGCAAACACGAATTCAAGTCCGACCTGTCATGTTGCGCTGTCGACCTACTTTTTACTTCGAGTATTCGGAAATCAATAGATTGAAACCGAAACGCGCAATATGCACTTCACGGTTTTTCCATCTATGAACGGTGTTTCGTTACCCGGTCGGAATTTCGATATTCCTCCCACCCGTTCAATGCCCGAAATTATCAGATATGGGGAAGACATGCTTACAGAAAATTATAAACATGTCGTCGCGGTGGGATTTTAATCCACGACCCATCGTTAGGACCCATCGGAGCGCACGGCATTTCTCTTTAAACTCCCGTTTAAGAATTTGCAATTGTAATAACTGAGAGAAGCTCAATTCACGCGCGAGAGCAATATTTGTTCTTTTGAAACCACAAATAATATTTTAGGATGTACTCAGTCAAAAGAAGCTCTGTTCTATTCTGTAGGAGGTGGCGGTCGGTAGTGAAGATGTAGTGTACTCCATCTTACATTGATGTAGTTCTAGCCATACATAAAGAATTAGTTACTGAGAAAAACAGCAAGGCTATCGGTGAAATAAAAATATTTGACATAATACTCACCAGCTCTGGATAAATGCTGATTTCTGCTGCGGAGGAAGTGAGCCTATTTTATACTTCTTTAGTAATTCTCTGAAAAAATAAATAGACGTGATTATGGTATGTACTTAAAGTAATATTATCAATCTATAACCTCTGGGCTCATATTGTACAGCAAGACATTACCCACAGAGCAATCATTATAGTATTTACAAAAAGTTCTACACCTAGAGAGATTACTGAGTCATTTTCATGCCAGAGGGTGACAAGTGTAGAGCAAACAGAGCATTCCAATAGATATGGAGGGATGGCACAGAATGAAATGAGATGAAATTATAAAATCTCTAATGGGACCCAAGATCAACAAAGACACATTCAATTAGTAAAGTATACACTGAAATAAATAGATACTATGAACTCTACAATGCAACTTTAAAAAAGGCATTAACAATTATTATTTTCACAAAAGATAAACCTGGCATCATCACTGTGACCAACATCTTCAAAACCTTGTGTGCCGTCTGTGCCTGCTACTTCCATTAATGAATCTTCACCACCAGGGTGCTGTAAGTTGGTATAAAGTAAATATATTGATCAAAATCTACCCCACAATTCAGCTAGTATGGATATATTTATGAAGAAAGGTTACTATGAAATAACAGAAAATGCAAAATATACCTCCTCCAAAAATGATGTCACATCGTAAACATCGTCGTGAATAACCATCCATACGCTACTTTTCCGTCGATGTTTCATAACTTCTTCTAAGGTAATTATTTTTTCCATTCTTCTTAATTATTTTTCAACACCTTATATTATTCTCTTAGATTATTTATCAAAGATTATTCTATGCTCCGATTAAATAAAAACTATGCATCAAAGAAAAACCTGAGATAAAATTATTATTCAAATAATAAATTTATTTTTATTCTTATGTTAATATTCAATAAAGATAATAATTAACGATTTGACGATTTCAGTTTGAATGACTCCACTTACAATTAACATTTATAATATTAATTGGGTTTAAAAATTAAATTATGTATATTATGTACCTAAACCCACAGAGTACATTATATATATATATACATTATACTCCTAAACCTATGTAGCATAATCTCACTGAAAGATAATGATAAATGACAATTGACATTGACAAATGTTCATATGGGTATGTTCTGATATGCAATTCGTTCCGTTAGGGACTGCCAGTATACTGCCGCAGTACCCTAGGGAAATATATGACGTCATAAATCGCCGCCATATTCTGCTGTGAGCACTGGCGTTTTCGAGGTAAGTTACTCGCAGTACTTTGATCACGTGTCCAGTCAAAACCACTCGAGTGCCTAACATCTTATAGTTAAGTAATGAAAAACATATTCTTTTTGATGAAAAAGTACTTACTTTTATTATATTATAAATTCACTTTACAATTAATATTAATTAAAATATTTTTAATATTACAGTACTCCAAAACAGTTTTTTTTAATGTACTAGAAAACTTTAATACACTCATTTGAATGCTGCGTCAAAAAATGCGGCTGACAGTATAGGGAATTGCGTTCCGTTTTAAATATTATAGTAACCAGTATAACTGGTTATAAATGAACGGCTCAAAGAGTATATAAGTACGGAACGAAAAAAAGGAACGGCTTCACAGTATACCTCAGATTAAGTAGTCACACTGTATAGTGGTTGCAGTGCATATCGGAACATACCCTATGTCTGTCTCATGTGCGGCCACGCCAATGTTGAATGTTCTATCTATAGGTACTTAATCTGAAGGTACCAAGCAAAAACAGGCTGGTGCCTGGTACGATACTACTATTCTGTGACCTGTGTTTACATCAAAGGTTTACATCTGACAATTTATATGCGCTATTTTGAAATAAATGGCAGTAGAAAAGGATTTCAATGATATACTTGATGATATAGTTCTGAGCGAGGAAGCTCAGGAGAAGGAGAGCTATAGAGAAGGTTATATTGTAGGAGTTCAATCTGGGAATGCGGAAGGATTTCACTTGGGGTATCACAGAGGAGCTGAACTGGGGAGGGAATTAGGTATGTGTGTATGTTTGATTAAGTCGTGTTTACAATGAAATATTGTACATATTGTGGGGAAGATAACACAATACTATGTTGTACAGTAATACTGTCAAACTACTGACTTGGGAGAAAAATAACTGATAACAGTCAGGAAACTTTTTATAACCTGTTTATATATAGGTCATAGAATCTGTAAAAAGGAAGTAAGTTTGTATGTTGTGGCTTACTTGCTTTCACTTCAAATAGGTATAAAATAAAACATATAAGAGGCTTGAGTTTCTAATATTTCTTAATGAATACATACTCTTATAAAGAATTCTGTTAAAAGGTCTGATGTGCAAGAAAAATGATTGAATAACAATATATGTTTATATTTAGAATATTATTTTCTAATCCATGTATCACAGGTCATTACTTAGGCATAGTAACACGTCATTTAAAAGCGAATGAAGCATCAGACATAAAATATTCTGAGAAAATAATAAAGCAGTTAGAAAAAGTCAAAGAATTGATTGGCTCCTTCCCACACAATAACTCTGAGCAGCATGACATCATAAAGTTGGCAGAGACTATCAGAGCCCAGTACAAAAAAGCCTGTGCTTTGCTGAAAATATCACAGAATAGCTGTTCCGAAGCTGGAATATCTTTCTAGAATAATAAGTGAGTGGCCCCAAAATATAAACAATTTTTGTAAAAGATCTCAAATGTATACTGTTACTAACACTTATTTGCTAATTGATTATTATTTTTCAATATTTCTAATTTATAACATTGATTCGGACTGACTAAGGTTATTTTATTGTTTCAAATGGATACTGTACACACAAAGTATGTCTTGTATTACAGAAATGCCAATGGATTCTAAAATGCTAAAATTACGCCAACATTTGGATTCCATAATTTCTTTCTTAAGCCCATTACTGCCGCTAGCAAATTGCCACATGGTGGAATTCTTCACACAATCACACTGGAACCTACTGCCAAATGATTTAAGACATTATCTAGAAAATAAGGAGATGAATGATGCAGTGAATGAATTTTGGGAAACATCAGAAAATTGTAAAAATGGTTTGTTTGTTTTATTGGTTTCCTGTTCAATTATTATAATTATTGATATACTTCTTCGGCAACGCTCCTGCAAGCCCTCTGGTGTTGCGGATGTCTACGGGCGGCGGTGATCACTTACATCACGTGAGCCGCCTGCCCGTTTGCCCCCTATACTATAAAAAAAAAACTTCAAAATATTACAAAGAAATCTATTTGAAAAGTAAATAGTGTCAACCTCTAAAGTCTAAGTGGTGTGTCAATGAAAATTACTAAAATATTTAAAAAAAATTTTTGTATTTCCAGAAAACGAGATTTCAAAATGGGTACAAAATGCATACGCACACTGCCTTGCAGTCAATAACGAGTACTGCCTCTCCGCAGAAGGGTTGCAAGAGTTTATTAAATCACAGGGAGGTGAAATTCCCCCTCGAATTAAAATTACAGAATTCATGAACAGCAAAAAGAGTCATGAAGTAAGTTTTGAAAATAACATCCTTTTTAGTATCGGTAGCAACTATACTGGGGTGTACTGATAGCTTTTACTGAAATGTTCAATATTTGTAAGCATATTTATTAAAAATAACAATGCGGTGTCCTCCTGGCAGTGCATATTAAATACTTTTGGCTTGTAAATGCGTTAGCCCGTTAGCGCATCTACCTTGCATTCTGAAGATCTTAAGCGATCAACTTGTGCGAATTTATTTGTATCAAGTTGTGGCTAATTAATGACATTAATACAGTCTCGCAACTCGTTTGTGCTACGGCCTCTGATGAGCCTCAGGTTCGAATGGAATGGAAATAGAAGAAGAGAGATAGGCTCTACCTTAAATGTCCGCAACACATCTGCAAGTCCTCTGGTGTTGCGGGTGTTCATGGGCGGAGGTGTTCTAATTCCATCAGGTGAGCCGCAGGGTCGTTTGCCCAAAAAATTGTGCGATGACATGTATATAAATTGTAACCATTTAATAATTTAGGTTTAAGTTTTGAAGACGGTTTTTGTTATTTTTTAAATAAACAGAAATACAATCTACATAATATGTCTCACTTCAGTTGATCAAATGGAGACTGGAGTGCGATTGTCGCTCTCTCTTTGTCGCCCGATCGTTCCTCTTTTAAATGGGCGACGTTCCCGTGACGAGTGAGCCTCAGGCGGTGCGGCTGCGCAGGTGGAGGCGATGGCGGCGCCGGCGGCGGCGCTGCACGCGGCGAGCGGCGCCACGCACTGCGCGGAGGCGGGCGGCGGGCGCGGGCCGCTGCTGGCGGCGCTGGCGCTCGGCTACGGGGTGCCCGGCCTGGCCGTGGACCGGCACGCGCCCACCGTGGCCGGCGCGCGGAGGCGGCTGCGGCTGATACAGGTCGGCGCCCGCACACGCGCACACAGCTTTCGATTCAAACTGATTTATTGACATTATTGTTTAATATATCACCTTCTCTATTATTTATTTATTTAACACTGGTTTGCCCAAACGAGTCATTTTACCTGCTTTTCAATTTCGTTTAGAAAGTGCGAAAGGCGACCTTTTCGCTACCTTTGAGTGATCTATTCCAGGCTACTGGTTTGAAGGATAAAAACTTAGAAAGGCAAGGGGTGGGCTAAAGGATATGTGGACAAAAATATACAAATAGAACTCGACTCTTTACGAAACATATTTGGAGGCTCTCTGAGCGCGTATTGAGGGCCTGAGGTATCATCTGACTTCGTTTGGTCCCGGTGTGGGGGGTCGGGTCACCTGTACGTTTCACTCACATCGTTGCAGAAGCAGTGGCCCGCGATCGCGAGGCGCGCGGAGGGGGCGGGGCCGGCGGGGCAGGGCGGGCCGGCGGGGCGGGGCGGGTCGGCGGGGCGGGGAGAGGGCGAGGAGCTCAAGTTCGCCGTGGCCTCCATCACCGCGCACACCGACCTGCCGCAGCTCGTGCGCGACCACTTCGGCTGCGACCGCGTGAGACTGCTCCTCACCGGTGAGTGTGGTGTAGTTGTGGCCTCACCTACAGTCGCTACCTTCGCCTACGATCAGTATGAAGATGGCGACGATCCTGAATCGCGCTGTCAAAGTGTTTCTGAGCGCTAAGTTTATATACAACCTCGACATTATTAACTGTTTCTGTTAAAACTGCGATTCAATTTATATTACATATTTTATTAAATACTTTTTTTATTTGATTTCGATGGCTAACATCAAAAAAGGGTTAACCGCCATTCCACAACTTTACAGGAAGTAATAAGTTCGGAATAAACGGAAAAAATGTATAAATATATGAGTGATCAAAAGTTTATCTTAGATTCATGAGACTAAAACTAAATAATGCATAAAAAGTCAAATAACATGAAAAAAACCAAAAAAGGAAAAACTATCTATTTTCCAAAAATATATACCTTATTTATTTATTTTAAACTCTTTATTGCACATAAATAAAAAATAGTGTACAGAAAGCGAACCTTAGTAGAATAGAAGGTGTTGCTAGTAGGTACATATTTTGTCATTAAATGTACCAGACAAAAAAAAGGAAAAAATCAGAAACGTTACTGTTCTCCGACGCTACCGAAGCTTCTGGGTGACAATCCTAATCGTCACATTCGTGGCGTGGTCTAGCACCGGAGGGTCGGGTTCGCCTCCCGGAGACACAAAAAGGGGACCACTAGGGACTAGGGAGTCTGTCTGTCGAAGGTCTGCACACGTGCGGGGACCTCGGGCCGGACTCGCTGCGCATCTTCGCGTCGCGGGCGGCCGTGCGCGCGCTGCTCACCGTGCCCTGCTGCTACCACCTGCTCAGCGGCGATGGCTTCCCCATGTCCGGCCACTTGCGAGGTATTCCACAATGATCCGACGAAGTTTTGAAACATTAGTTTTATGCTATTCAGAGATCCATAGGTCGCCAGCTCAATCCGGCCCGAAGGACCGACGAGATGTCTGAGCTGCCGCTGCTGCTTTAATAATATAAATGGTAATCGAATGATACTTTGTCGATAATGTATTAAAATGATTTAAATAAATGACTCGAGTACATGCCGCGTCGTCTGATCGTGTTCTATTTTTTTGTGTCAAGGTTCGTTAGAATTATACTTGTGCACAGATATATGCGAAAAATTATTTTTATTAGTTTGATTTCAATTTACACGAGTAAGTGCGCTAATGCAGCTCCACCGCCCGCAGGCTTCCAGCTGGGCCGCAACGCGCGCATGCTGGCGGCGCAGTCGCTGCCCCGGGCGCGGGCGCGCGCGCTGCTGCCGCCCGCCGCGCTGCTGCACCGCGCGCTGCTGCAGGTACCGTGCTGCTGCCGCCGACTCGTACGTCTTGTGTACTCGACTTTAATATATATCAACCCCTCGACCGTCCGAGGACGCATTTGTATCCAAAACGATACACCTTTGTACAGTTTGAGAAGTTAAATGTACTACGTCAGACCGAGACTGAAAACTTTGAGTCCTTTACTTACGAGCCGTAATAATCCTGAATCTCGTTAAGTTTTTCCGTGCGCTGAGTAAATATACAGCAGCTCGACAATAGTAGAAGAGTATTATATAGATAGAGACAGATATCCATAGAGAGAGAGTTGCAAAGTGTTAGAGCTGCGCAAACCGCAAAGTGACGAGTCGGTCGTTCGATTCCTTACCTTGATATATCTATCGACAAGAATTCTTTATTTCAGGTCATAATTAAACAACATTTACCGCATGTAAACATCTCCGAAGGTAAACTAAAGGGAATCCACTGTGAGGACTTCTACGAGTATGTCAAAAGGGCGGACGCCATCCTGAACACGGGGCTCGCCGAGCGCCTGGGGCGCGCGGGGCTGCGGCGGGCGGAGCGCGAGGCGGGCGCGGGCGGCGGGGGCGGGGCGGGCGGGGCGCTCGGCGCGGGCGGGACGGGCGGGGCGGGCGGCGCGGGCGGGGCGGGCGGCGCGGGCGGGCGGGTGGCGCTGTTCCACCTGGCGCGCATGTGCCTGGCGCAGGTGGTCGAGTCCGTCATCCTGATGGACCGGCTGCTGTTCCTGTACGAGAGCGGCTTCAGTAACGCGTTCCTCGTTAAGTTGTTCGACCCGGTGGTGTCTCCGCGGTGTCATAGTATAGTGGCTATAAAATAGCATATAGATATATTTTATTTTTATAGTTTAATAAACAATCTATATAATACAATGTTTTATTTAAATTTTAAAAATACCAATTCCCACCACGACATTTTTTTTACACGCTTTTTATTAGCTTCACCTGTATGTATGTTTGTTTGTTTGTATATTTGTATGTTTGTAACCGACTTCTTTGGACGCGATTTTGACCCACTTTAAACGGCCAGATTTCGTTCAAACTTTGTAGATTTTCGAGGACCGATGACAATACACTAATTTGATAAAATTATTCCATTTTTCAATTTGCAAATTATGATTTTTGTTAATTTATCTGCAGACGCGATGCCATCTATGCGACGATACGCGCTACTACTAGATGGCGCTGTCACTAGATATTGATATTAAGCGGCATTTACAACACTGCGTTGTATAAACTATCGGTCACGCCACGCGCATTCTGGCTACTGTCACAACGTGGCGCTGTACTTAATACTATATTATTCCATAAACTTAATTTTAATTTTAATAGTTTAAAATTAAAAAAACAAGCTGTTATAAATAAACCAAACTAAAAAGTAGAAAATAAATAATAGTTTAAAAAAACTAAAAATACACGCTTTTTATAGAAAACCGAACTAAAAAATAGAAAATAAATTTAATATATATTTTATTTTAAAAAAAGCATGGGGTGCTTTTTAAGATATTATCAAAATGATAATCACTCTACTCATATCTGTCAATAAAATATTTATAACTATTGACACCATGCACCCCACGCTTTTTTTAAAATAAAATATATTTTAAATTTAAATTTATTTTCTATTTTTTAGTTCGGTTTTCTATACAAAGCGTGTATTTTTAGTTTTTTTAAACTATTATTTTATTTAAAACAAAAACCTATTCCGACGAGACATGTATAAATTCATTGTCATAATTTAGTCTTCGATTGTTTTTTTTTTTATGTTAGATATCGACGGATGAGTATGAGGTTCACTTGATGGTAGGTGATTCCTCAGCCACAGAATATCAATCAATGATGCGCCGTTGACCTACTTTTTACTTCGAGCATTCGGAAATTCATAGAACGCGCAATATGCACTTCACGGTTTTTCCATTTATGAACGTTGATTCGTTACCCGTTAATTTCGATATTCCTCCCAACCGTTCAATGCCTGAAGACGACAGACAAAGACATGCTTACAGAAAATTTTAAACATGTCGTTTACCCACGCATGTTGTATATGCCCACGGCAGGTGTTCTACCGAACGCGCCAACGAGCCCGTCAAAATCACATAATATGATATGCAAGGACAGCTTATATATTAATAATGATATATAATTCCTGTATTGTACACAAGAAATAATATAAACTATGCAATTCTCAACCAGTAACCGATTTATATATTTTTGTCAGTTTGTTCGAGTATCAAGATTACTAGACGGAATTCGATGTAATAAGTGTTGATAAACTTCCAGGGATGGACAAATGTCAAAGTATATTTTTTTGTTTGTCCTGGATTCGTTCAGAGATGGAGTATCATAGAGTACTTTTTTATATTTTTTAAAATCTCTATTACTCCCGAAACTACTGAGTCAAATATTGATAGAAATATAGAATACGGTGCGTCAGCAGCCTCATTCATAAAATACTAACAGGAGACCTGACGGTCTCGGAAATTCAGATCGGATTCAGTAGTTATCCTTGCCCGGGTATCCACCAGTGGCGTAGCTATGTGGACAAAGGCCCCGGTGCGAGAGAAAAAAAACCCCAATCCTCCCCCCGGCTAAATTTCTTCAGCAACTGCACAAAATTAATTATTTTCAAATTATTACTAATCACGGACTCTCGGCGTTTCCATTGTTATAAATGCTCATTTAAACCACTTTGCCCTATGATAGCTACGCCACTGGTATCCACACAGTAAACCGTCAAATAAAGCATAATATTCGAACGATACAAAATTTTAAATTAAAATATGGCCGCTGCGTTTTCTCTAACATCCAAAATAAGCCTTAGCCCTTAGTTGCATTGTAACTGCCGTTATTTATTTATTGTTATTATTTTTCTTTTATTTTTTCGTTTACTACACTATTCCTTATCCATTTCTAAACTAGCACATCTTTCAACTTGTAGCGACAGCTATACGACAGCTATGCGACAGCCATGCGTCAGCGCGCAACAAGCGCTCGCTGGCTGTTTAATTAAATCAAATATTCAAATTTTCGAATTACGTTCGAAATATTCTTTGTCAATTTAGATTTTTAAAATATTTTAGAATTAGGTTGAAATTGTATATATAGGCTCGAAATCACAAATAAAATATCAGTTATAACTAGTAGCAGTCCTACTAAAAACTCATGTCTCTTAACGATAATAATATTAATAGTTAAGAAAACATGTCATTTAACTGAGAGTAGACTGTTCGCTCTAAATGTAAAAAAATGTCTAAGGAAGTCGCTGAAAATCAGTGTTGCGTCGGTCTCCCACGGCGCGGACCACAGATATTTCTATATAATAGCGCGGACGCAATCCGGATATTTGGTGTCAAGATTCGCGAACACGGATAACGATATTAACTTTCTTACTCAATCGGTGTCGATGAGCGTGACCTTGAATATATTTATTTATTTAGTTTTCAATATGAAAGTGCCAAACATTTGATTTTAAGAAATACAAAATAATCTGAACGGAATTTAATAGTTTATCATTGCTAATCACCTATACATCCGCCAAAAAAGTAACTTATACCGTATACGGATCTTTTTTCTCCCACGGATATCCGGCGCATCACTACTTCTACGGCGTTCTGGACCATGTGGAGGGAATACCCTCTATAGATTGATTACCTAGTTATATTTTTTTTTGTTCTAAGTCCGTATTCTAAGACGTGACTCATGTATGAATCGAGTTTTGGGAGTCGTCAAACCGATTTTTTAAAGCTCTAACATGATTTTTTAAAGCTCTAACAATTGAATACGGGCTCACTCTTCAATTTTTATACACAATCTATATAACGTATTGTAAAGCTAATAAAATATCAATGTAGATCAATTCCATGTTGTAGGTACTAGATGTTACTCGCTAGCAGTTTGTTTTATAGACTGTGCGCGCTACCATGGGAAAATTGGGTTATGTTATCCGAACTATCCCTATGCTAATATCTGTTTTTGCTCGATAGAAGGACAAGCCAACAAACAGTTTAATATATTTTATTATGTTATAAATCAGTTGGGTTCGATAGGTATATTATGCTCAAAAAACTTCAAACGCGTCAAACGTAGTTTCAAACTAGGTAAGAGCATACATTTTAGGACGTGTAGAAATCTAAACAGCCTCTAATCACGACAAATAAGTTCTTATTCTCAGAATAAAATGATTAAATCGTATAGGATTTCGGATACCCTACAAAAACAATCGAGTAACGCGACAAACTTTTGATTAGAATGGAAACCTCCGCGCCCGTAGGTAATAATACCTATGTACATATAAACTAACTGCGGCCCGTAGAGCGTGCTACGACCCCGGTAATAAGAAATGCTTTACGAGTAGTGCGTAGTGAATAGCTCTGACTCGTTCTATCGACAAGGACTCCGCAATATTAAAGCCCGCAGGGAAAGCTCCTCGCTAACGTGAAGCTCTTGTTAAAGAGACAAACCTGAACATTGGGCAGAAGCTTTGAGCGTGTTCGGAAATGAGCTGACCATACTATCAGTACTGACGCTGGTTTTACTGGAAAATATGCGTTCTATTTTACTGATAGTGCTGCCATAACTTTTAAATCAGAACGCATCTTTCAGTACTTTCAGCACTGAAGTGACGGCCATATTACTTACATACGAAATGCCGGTCAAATCGATTATTTCAATAATACTACACTATGGAGTTAGAGAGCGATTCGTTAACCCAAGACGGTACCTTTTAACAAAAAACAAAAACCGACTTCAAAACTATAACTAAAAAGTAAAAAATAATATTTTAATTACTTCAAAGCATTATCTATTAACAGTTATTTTTGAAGTCGGTGCCACCCAACCGATGCCGCTCCGTACCGTTCAAAAAGTTGCAAAAGCAGGATTAAACAGTCTAAAAAAGCACTAAACCAATTTCGATAAAAATTATATGGGACCACCTCTGAAATATCCCCTACCAAACAAAAGAAGAATCATCCAAATCCATCCATAACTTGCGGAGTTATCGCGTAACAAACATACAAAAAAAAAAAAAAAAGCAACATACAGACGAATTGAGAACCTCCTCCTTTTTTGAAGTCGGTTAAAAATACTTTTAAACTAATCGAGGATAACCATAACCCAACTTAAATTGAAACGAACACAACACGGGGCGCGGCCATATGCAGTACTGACTGTACTACCTCGGCGCTGACGGTCTCGACAGACGGGAGTATGTAATGCCCTAGGACAATTGTCCAATATAATGGAGATACGTTTCAGTTGCAAAAGCCGTACTGGAAAGTATTTTAGAATGGAGAACTAGTACTGACATGACGGTATTGTCAACTCATTTTAGAACACGCTCTTTATATAATACGCGTAGGCATCTGCACAGCCGCTACCATTAGTTAGTCAATAAAATTACATATTGTTAAAGAAGCTATCGACGCGACATAGCGCTACGACTAGCGCTAGATGCTAAATATTAGTCGTTGGGCATTGAATTGACGAACGGCTTTTATATCATAATAAGAAACTTTTGACGGGCTCGTAGGCGCGTTCGGTAGAACACCTGCCGTTCGCATCGATGGGTCGTGGGTTCGAATCCCACCCGGGACAACATGATTATAGTTTTTTGTTCCTCACATCTGGTAACTTCGGGCATTGATCGGGTGGGAGGAATATCGAAATTCCGAAAAGGTAACGAACCACCGTTCATAGATGGAAAAGCCGTGAAGTGCAAATTGCGCGTTTCGGTTTCAGTCTATGGATTTCCGAATGCTCGAAGTAAAAATTAGGTCGACAGCGCATCATTGACTGATGTTCTGTGGCTGAGGTTATCACCTACCATCAAGTGAACCTCATGCTCGTCTGTCGATATCTGACAAAAAAAAAGAGAAAAGTAACTTAATGCCCATTGCCAAGTGAATCGTTTACTAATTAAGAAACGCCTCAGTTTTGTTAAATGTGTAAACTGTTATTGAATTCAAATTCAAATTCAAATTCAAAAATCATTTATTCATTTAGGTAACACAATGTACACTTATGAACGTCAATAAAAAATACATATTAAATGCTTCTAATATTACATTTACTGCCAGTTCACAAATCAAGGGCGTAGAGCGGACGAGAAGAACTGGCAAGAAACTCGCCGCCACTCTTTTTAATCGCCAAGTTTTTGTTTTACAAATGTTTTATAAGGGGCTGCAACCATTACACCATGTTCCACATGACATCACACAATTAACTATAATTATCAAAAAAAAAAAAATATATATAAACGAAAAAAAAAAAAAAAAAAAAGTAAAACAAAGATTTGTCCTCTATCGAATTATTAAAAACCATTCAATTACACTACCAAGTGAACCACTAGTCACTACAGACCAATAGACACTCATCTCTAAAACTTCAGAATCTCATTCTTCACTAGGTCAAATAAAAATTAAACTGAGTAAATATCAACTTTACTGACAAAATTCAAAGTGTTTTACAAATAATTTTTATACTTTGTAACTTCTTTTTAGAATGAGAAAACGCAATCTTGCATTACGGCTTTTATTTAGAAATTCTCTTTGCGTTCGCTTTGCGTCTCGTTTATCGCGTTACAAAAGACATTCTCGACTCCCGATGCTTATTCCAATTACGCGATTTCAGGACATTCCGACACAATTTTATATTTAGATATGTCCTTGCATTTGACTTTACTTGTGTTTTTATATTTACCTTCAAGTGCCACTTTTTATGTAAGATATCAACAGACGAGAGTAGATTCACTTGATGGTACCTCAGCCATAGAGCGTCAATCAATGATGCGCTGTCGACTTATTTTTACTACAAGCATTCGGAAATTTACAGACCAACCAAACCAAAACGCGCAATAGGTATGCACTTCAATAATATTTCTTCTAGTGCCCAAAGTGACCAGACGTAAGGAAGATATTATGTTTACAGCAATTTATAAATATATTGTCCCGGCGGGATTCAAACCCGCGATCCGGAACGTAAGGTGTACGATAGCGCGGCAGTCTGACTATTGTTACTATTACTTATACCTAAACAATCCGCATTTGTATGTTCATGTTTTTATACAGATGAACATACACTCTCGAATTTACAATAGCAGATTATGTCGACGTACATCTAATGACATAAAAAGCAATGTAATAGGAAGATTTGGCTTTTAAAACCTCTCAGCATTTGTATGTTAATTGACCGTATCAAATTGAAAGATAGGCATTCGTACTTACGTAACATATTATTAATTTAGAAAATATAATTTTAAGTCATGACCGTGGTAACCTTATCACTAATACCCTTATTACCTATAACATTATCCACAAACATCTTAAGACGTTTTCTTATTCTTAGGTCATCGAATCGAAATCCATGGGGCCTATGGATCAGGACCAAAATGCAAAATCACAACTTCACAAGAGAGGCTCGGAAAGTTTACATACAGAAATTCGTTTTACATAGGCCAAGGTAAAAATAGTGTTTCTAAGCCGAAATTACTTTTTTAAAAGCTCACATAAATATATCGATAATATGCGTTTACCATAAAAAAAGTCAAAATGAACAAATTGTTAGATTGGCCTATACACTGTACACATATGGACCCATCGATATTATATAAGTAGATATAATCGTGGGCGAGAATATTTAGGCAACTTCTAAACAGTTATAATTTACCTTCCTGACCTTATCGGCACTGGTCGAACAACTGTCGATTATAAAGTATCCTATTTTGTTACATTTGGTGAGTTTGATTACGTGATTGTATGAGTTTATCACTTCAAGTTGCAATCTGCAATGTCATAAATGACGAACGGTTTTCAAAGAAATATCCCCGAAAAAATTGTGACGTCATGTTGACACAGTTTTTGTGACGTAGACTCAGCACAGTATCAGTCAGGGGAGGCGATTAGTATCATATGTGGGAGATGTAATTAATCTGTTTCTCAATCATTAATTGCCTCTTGTTTAGACTCGTTGATAGTGATGTGAGCTCACTGAAGCCGTTGCGACTTGCGATATGAATAATTATTGTTTAAAAAATTTTTTAGTCACTGTAGAGGTGGTATGAAATTTAAAATTGGTTAACTGTATACACGCGACTGCATTTTGTGTCTACAGAGTGATTATCTGTAAAGGAAAACCGATGAATGAAATGTCTGACCTCCGGCCTCTTCCCCCCACTCACTATAATGGTACAGTGGATATTTATAGAATTCTCCTTTGCAATATTTCATTTCATCCCACAGCCTTAATAGGTTTAACAAATATTATTCGAAATTACATCACTATTCCTTTTTCTTAGGGTCGTTGAATCGGAGTATGGCATTACAGTATGTAAGGTTGTAATGTAACCTTTGTAAATAATAACATACGAAAATAATGTTATTATATCTTCTAATTTTAATAAGTTGACTGTATGCGGAGTGTGTGGAAATAAGGGCGGATAAAGGATGAAGGACAGGATCGGACGGGAATGGATAATACCTGCAATTCTTCTCCTGCAGCACTCAGTCCTTGCACTATCGGATAAAATCTAATTTTAGAATTAAAAATTTCAAAGTTTCACTCAGGTTCAGTAGCCTGTATTTAATACAATCTTTGTTCTTGATTCTGTAATGAAATCACGGGATAGGCAGTTGTTTTACCTCCCTTCTCGCGTCATGTTGCGTCTTGATCGAATTTTATTTTTTTTAATTTATTCTACTAAAGATCAGCGTCACGCTCACAATTTCTGAGAAAGTATTCACTTTCTAAAGTATTCACGCTCGCAATTGAAAGGATAGATAGAATCGAGGATACTAATACTTACCTGCAAATTGTTAGTTTTTGGGATTCAGTTAACCGCTGTTCAGCAGTAGACCGCCTCCGCTATAGGAAATCCTGTAGCGCGGTTGATTAGTTTCATCTTTCTCAATTATAAAATTTTCAAAATTCCATTTAATTAAATAAAAATTATTAAGACATAGGAGTTTAATGCAGCTTAGAAAGAGAGAGTGGTATTAATTAATAATATGTAGTTATAAAAATAACTATCAAATTATTAAAACGATTCATAAAAACTAGACGAATATAGACCAAGTAACATATCGTGTCGTTTATATCGCTTACTTCCTTAACATATTCTGTTCGCGAAGGCTTCAGAAGCGCATTTGCGGAGGTGAGTCGCTCACCGCTCACCGCTCACGGCTCACAGCTCGCTGCACTTGTCAGTTGTGCCCACTATCCAGGACTGTACCATACAAAAGGACATCTATTCTTATTCATATTTGATGACGGAACACATTTACTCGACATCGTTATATCGGATTTTAAGCATATATGCGGTATGAATATAATCTTCAGTACGAAGGTAAGTAGACTATAATAAGATATACCTACTTATTTTATGCATTTCAGAATTAAATAAATTTATAACTGCAACAAATGCTGATAAAGTGTCCTTTTCGGCATTACATAATATGTATACATATAATATGTATTCACACCCTAGTTAAGATCAACATTGTATCTTATTTGTTTTTTATGTATAGTAAAGAATGACTATGTCTAAAATTATGTTTTGTCAATGATTATTCAGGGACGGCCGTTATATTGTCAGATTTCGATAGTAATAGAAATTGCTGGGGATAATACGACAAGTTTATTAGTTGTTCTCACGTACACGTTCTAAGTTCGCTTGTACATTAATATGATTAGCCGAGGGGGACATTATGCTCTGCTGCCGGTGGCCGGTGCTCAGATCTATACTTCATACCCTCGGTTTCACCCGCTATTGAAAGTTAACTCTAACCTCTCACTTACTCAAATTCCAGCTGACGCGGTGGCTTTGCGAAAGACAGACAAACAAAAATTAGCATGAAGTTGTGCTGTATTTTTCCTCTAATATCTGATATTATGTTAGCTATATCTTTTATAGGTGGTTGCATAAATCGTCTGCTATTTTAGGATTCCATACATCCAAAAAACTCTTAAATAATTATTTTTACTAATTAAAACATGCTACGCAATCATTGATACGGGGTACTCGAGCTACACGTATTGCTACGCCGTAGTACCCGAGTAGACCGTTAAGGCCCTCCGGTTCTTTTTTGTTGTACGATTGTTATCCAGGTTCAAATCCATCAGATTGGCACAATGCAGATTCCCGCAGTATCCTGTTGCAAATAGCCAGACAAAAACTCAGCCGGATATCACACTATAAATCATAAAACTAATACTAATTAAATTGCTTAAACAGAAAGGAACGAAATGGAATCCGCTATTAATGCAAACGCTAATAATTCATGTGCGCGCGGAAATAATACCATTATTGGCTATAAATATTATTTTATAATTCATCTGTTTTTTTTCTCTTTAAAAATTCTAATGAAAGTTTCTTTGACTATTTTATTAAAAAAGTCCTGAGGTACGTAGTAAGTAAGTACTAAGTACTAACATAAATACATACGTGTCCGCTTACTAACTACATAAAAAAATGTTGCACTAATAATAAGACGGGTTAAACTCACAAATTTGTTAATGGCGGAAGATGGCGGAGTTCCGAAACTAATTCATTTTAAAATTAATTTTATTTCCTGATTTTTTTTCAGACATTACAGACGTCGTTCGGGACATAGACGAATCCAACAAATAAGAGATCATTAAAATCGTTGCAGCCATTCTTGAGTTATGTATGGTGTAACTAACACGATTTTGTTTTAAATATACAGATACATTTCAATAATTGTTCAATTCGAATATTCTCGTTAACATTTTGATAATAATCTTTAAAAATCTATGTTGACATTTAAGTTACATGACGAAGCATATAAATACCTAATGATAATTTCGTAGAAAGCATCAGCGGTTCTTTTACACCAACGCACTAAGGCGATGGGCGGGCCTGGCGGATCTGCCCCAGCTATAAGGCGGGAACGCTGAGGGCGCGCGGCACTGTGCGGGAAACTGTTGCAACGATGACATCCTCCGCCGCCGCGTGCGCCCTCGCCGCCGTGCTGCTCGCCGCCGCCGGTTAGTTCACGAACTTTTTACATTTTGAACTGTGCTTTCGCTGGACTAATTATTATTCTTGAAGGCGGCATTTAATCAGTCCGCGTAATTTTGAATCAGCACTATATAGCACCACCTCAGATATGATAGCCCCCCTTAAAAATTATACACACTTTCTATTATTTAATTAGTAGTTAGTAAGATCGTGTTCAAATAGTTTTTCAGTGGGGACTGTTTGTTCTATTTGTCTTGTATTTACTGGTTCACATCATACACCACCAATACACACACGTTGTTTTATATTGCGTTCACGATACTCTAATATTTTAATATTTTTTTTGTATAAAAAATAAAATATTGGCTCTAATTTATAGACATACATTGTAACTTTGTAACTTTTATATATATGTATTTGTATTGCAGTGTGACTTAATAATAAATAAATTAAAATGAAAAAGTATTTACTGCAATAATAAAAGAGTGATTGCATACCTAGCCAGTTTCGTATAGGTACGTATAAAGACTCCAATCGCGGTAAATTAATGTTCGGGAAGAGCTCATCACTGACTTGCTTTTATAAGAACGATTCTTCTCGGTCTTAATTATAATATCCACAGTTTGAAGTTTAAATACTTTTCATGACAAACCCCTTCGGATCGCTCGCTTAAATAAACACAAAAGGGTTGTAATAAGTTTAGATATTTAATACACAAGTACTTACCGTTTAGATGGCGGAGTCGGGCGTAGGTTATGAGTGGTATTTGATTATGTTATTTCACTAAGACTCATTATTTTATTTATGACTTTGATTAATAAATAATAATGCTGAAAATTATTATTTAATATTAATTTAATAAAACAAAACATAAGTGCTATTTCCCAAATATTGGGGATTTTTTGTCATAAACGTATTTAAATTATTTATAGATTTTTACATCATCTGTTTTCAATAAAAATGTTAATAGTAGGTATATGCGAATCATTCCCATAAAAATAATGCCGAGACTCGCATCGTGAGCTTAATAATAAAGTGAGTAATACTTTGTTTATATAAAAAATACTAGTAACACACCAAGGCTTCGCACGGGTGCAATCAAGATCATTTAATACATTTTTCTGTGGGTGCAATGTATCTACATTGCACCCACAGAAAAATGTATTTACCTATACAAAATAACCTATGTAACATCTGTTACCTATACAAAAAAAAATGCCTATGTTACTCGCTGATAATTTGAGGAGCTCGTTGGCGCGTTCGGTAACACCTGCCGTGCGCATCAATGGGTTGTGGGTGCGAAATGCGAATCCCACCGGGACATGTTTATCATTTTCTGTAAACATTTATTTCCCATGTCTGGTAACTTCGGGCTTTGAACGGATGGGAGGAATATCGAAATTCCGTCCGCGTAACGAACCACCGTCCATAGGTGGAAATACCGTGAAGTAAAAAGGAGTTTTAATTTGTTTATTACAGAGCGGACAACCCAGGTGGGTTACTTGATGGTAAGTAATCACCACCGCCCATGGACATCCGTGACTCAAGGGTCTGAGATGCGTTGTCGGCAGCGCATCATTGACTGATGTTCTGTGGCTGACGTATCACCTACCATCAAGTGATCCTCATCACACATGCTTGTCTGTCGATATCTAACATAAAAAATGTAGCTTTCTATTGGTGAAAGAATTTTTAAAAACGGTCCAGTAGTTTTTTAATTAAATCGTAACAAAGAAATCTTTATAATATTAGTATAGATCAATCGCACACCACAAATATTTGATCTCAAATCGCCAATAAAACGTTATCGTATAAGTACATAGGTTCATTTGCAACATTAGTTTTTGAGTTACAATTATTATAATTTATGGTGGTGGAAAACATATTATGTTGGGATTGTTTCTTTCTAAAATATCTAAAAAACCTATATTGGTAATATTTTTTTGCTTGCTCAAAAGCTCATTTTAAGATGAAGCTCACGCGAGCGAAGCGGGCTCCAGATAGTGTAAGATAAACCCCCCCTTGAACATCTGAGGTAACATCCTGCGTTAAGTTCGGTTCGCGAGAGTCCCGTAGACTCAAATTTTCTCATTTTGGCCTTCCTCTCACCCCCGGTCTCCGGACTCAAACTGACACATACGAAAGTCCGTGGCTGTAGTTAACCCTCACTTGGCCTCAAACCAGTTACAAATGTCCTTAATACGAAAATGGACCTGGAATATTTGTGCCATGAACTATAAATAGAATAATAATAATCATTGATCAGAATACGTATATGTTTAGAGGTATCTCACTCATCTCATGTATACGTATGAGATCCAATAATATGATGAGTTCGCTGAGACTAGTCTCAATTTACTTTACAAATATGGATTACAATGCCATCTTCAATATTAATCTGATGAAAGTTTGTATGGAAAATTCATTTTTGAATTACAATTGAGTCTTGAATTGATCTTACGTTTCCATTATTATTTCGTAATTTTCTAATGAAGTATTTTAGATTATTTATTTTCTTGAAAATATTATTTGAAAAGGAATGATTAGAAAATAATTGAAAATTTAATAACAGAATATAAATGTTCAGGATTTTTTAAGGAATCGCTACTAGTATAGTGTTTATTTCTTATTTTTCTCAAATGACCGACTGAGGTCCTTATGTAATTTATTATATATTAGAACTCCTCGAGCACTTGTCTTCGTTATTCAGTTATATAAAAATACTGTATAGCTTCCTCAAAATATTCTCAACATCACCTAAGAAGCTGTAAAGTCCGTTTATGACCGGTAACCGTGTATTAGGACTCATAAAAGTCATATAACATATTTTTATGAGCTAAATAGGAGTTATGTTAGATGTCTGACATTATGAAAATATTATAAATACAGAAGATATAACTCAGACATATCTCATTAGTCAAATGCAATTTAATCAAATAGTAGTATCTGTTTCTCTGTAATTCTCAGTGTTTATGTGCAAACATTCTTTTGAAAATCTTGCTTGCAAGTAAGTGCCTTACTACATACTAACTTCGACAATTTTATTTTCCCTAAAATATTAGTTCATTATTTTTATGAACATACATTTTATACATTTTTTAGTCTCATTTAGGATAATTTAAAGAAACCCATTAAACATGAAACAAACATGAAATTTATTTTATTCGTAATATGTAAAACAGTAGGTAAGTCAAAATATAATTTTAAAAATATTATATACATATATCTTAAATCTAAATCTATACTTCTATATCTATACTATATTATCATTTTTTGTGTATAAGTACATCTACATTGCACCCATGTGAAGCCAGAGCGCGTTGCTATTACTAATATATAGTAGAGCTAATGATATTGTCCATATCTTATAGCCATACGTACTATACAGGTATAGTATGTCTTAATTAGTTTAGGAGATTTTAAATGTTAAATAAGTACCTACGGTGAGATTACATTTTTTTATTAAGCCAAGTGAAATGAGAGGGATTCAGTTCTAGCACATATCGGCCGCTGTTGTAAGGACCCCCTATTGCAAAATTACTAGGGAAAACAAGAACATTAAACATATTTCAAAATTAATAAAATCGGAGGTGAGTACCGTTTTCCGGTTTAGTTTTATCAAAATCACCACTCTGACTTTTTTGGCTCTTATTCAGTTTTCCAATCGAATTATTTTAGTTATCCTAATCCTAGCTTGCAGCTTGGAACTAGATACTTGGAGCTATAATTTGCTTTTAATTGTTTTCCCCTAACTCCGTTTTCCTCAAAGTTACAGCTAGTTGAAAAACCCCTAAAAAATTAGAATTATTTATATCCCTTAATTTTTGGGACTAGTGTAATATTAGAAATGTTTTAAACATGCAATGTACATCGCGCCGACAAGCTTTGGATGAAAACTAAATTTAACAAAAACATAAAACTCCGCTGAAACAGTGAACAATGTTTATAATAGTGTTCAATATCACAATCCAATTTAAATATTTATAAGACAATAGCGAGTGATGAGCGTTAGGGATTTATTTCATTGTGTAACCTTTGTCAATGTTATTTTGAGGCCATGTATGGAAATTGACTTACCGTAAGTTTATATTACTACTAATTACTTTGCTTACCGTCCTGCTAGAAGTTTATAACATTTCTTAAAGTCCAAAAGTCATCCTGTTGTCGGCGTCCGCGTCGGTGATTAGCTCAGCCGAAATTAAATAAAAATACTACCTCTGAGAATTTGCAAGTTGTGACAATTTTCATATAAGATTAAGAAGAAAATAGTTCTGGCAGCATAGTTGCGATATTCAAATAAGTTTTGTGGAATGCTTAACCTACTTAGTTTTAAGTTTGTAACGCAATTTTTTAAACTGGATTATATTATGACTTGTACATTTAACTTTAGCACAATTTTCGATGTTACTGTTAATTTCATTGCTAAAAGTTATTTATGTGAAACAAAGAGGCCAAACGAAAAAGAATAAACAGAAAATCAAAAATGATTCTCACTTCAGCACCAAATTTTATAGATTCAGTAGGTACTAGGTAGGTAATACAACAAGTAGCTGTAGCGGCCATAATTACACCCCTATTGAGGGATATTGTAAACTATGAATTAGCATTTTGTCCTAAACCTGCGTTGTCATATTGTAATTTGTAATCTATTTCATCCCTTAACACCTCGAAAACTAAGTGACGTATAGACAACAACATCCCTCATTAAATATGTAATAATATTCAAGATATTGTCGGATTAAGGCGTCGGCGTCTCCCCGATTTGTGACCAGTTTGCTTCACGTTGTTGTAAAATAATTGTTTTGTAAAATAAAGGTAGTCCTTATGTGTGTAAGTACTGTTATTTTACTTTGATACTAAAACTGTTCAATAAAGTAAACTTGGATAAAAAAGTATGGATACTAACAAAGTAAATATTATATATTATGCTTTATGAATGGATTTGGATGCGATTCTCATGATGTGAGTATGTATGTCGTTCTGTTTATCTCTTTATAATTAGGATCCTCAACAAGTCTAAACTCCAATCGGCCGGCCGTATTCATGTAGAGCAGATATTCTCAACCTTTTTTTTGTCGCAGCACACATTTAAAAATTACAAAATTTGACGGCAAACGATATAATTAATTGGTTGAAAGATTGGCTGGCACTTTAACAATTTAAATAACGCAATTCAGAATCCGAGTCGTCTTCTTGGCATTTTAAGATGTATGTCTGAAATAAAGAATTATTAATATTATTAATATTCATCCCTCTATATCCATCATATTTATATTAAAAATTCGAAAGGATGTTCGTATTTATTTTATACCTATGAAAAGCACTCGTAAACTCGTAAGCCCGAATAGTGGTCTAGTTATAGGGGATAATTTTAAAGTGAAGTCAACACTCATAATACAATTTTTAATACATTGTTGTTTCTCAAACCGCTAGACAGCCGCCAAACAACGAAAAAATAGCTTATAACAATTTTTTGCATAATAAAATCACTATATATACGTATTTTTATAAACCACGTTGTTTATATGTGATTAATCTCAATATCAGCCTCTGACCTGTAAAAGTTTAATATTCAGGAAATTTCATGAGATTAAATTAATGAATAACTAAACGGAAAAAATATAAGGCGCACCTCAGGACTCGGCCACACTGCCAACCAGGGACTGAAACCGGTTAATTTTTATTTTCATGATACCATGGTCCATGATATTAGTTTTAAAGAGTAATACACACTAAACTTACCACAGTAATTTTTTTCAATAAATATGAATAAAAACGAAAGAATATTAACAAAAACTTTATTATATGCCTTTATCAAATCAAGTATGACATTATTAAATAAGGTATGACATGACATTAAATTTATATATTTTTTTTTTATGTATACTATAAATGTTTTAATTTGTAACTGTTAATTTGTATTTATCTATTTTTAAATTTTTTTTTTTTATTTTTTGACATGGTGTTGTTATAATTATTTTAATTAGTGGATTATATAAATTGAAATGTATGTTTGGTAATATAGAAATAGTAATCTTATCTACTTATCTAACGCATTGGGTTCCTGTAATGTTAGATATAAGTATTATGAATAAATAAATAAATAAATAAATAAATTATTTACCGGTATAACTCCCATAGTAAATTAACCGGTATTCAGTCCTTGCTGCCAATTTGTAGGTTGGCCTAAGTAGAACATAACAGATATCAACCTAAGAATAGAAGCTAGTGTAAATATTGACCGGGTAATTTCACCATTCAGCAAGTAATATCGCCTTAATCTGTACTCCTGTACTCGGTCTGTAGCTAAACTCACGTGACTACGTTCTTAAATAAAGCAGGTTTGCTAAAAATGGAAGCCCTTAGAAAGCCAGTTGGCTTGTCATGAAGTCGTACAATATCAACACAGTCAGACTTAAAATAAAACTTGACTTATTTCAGATATTTTCACAATTTCAAAGTATCGCTCGGCAGCTTTTAGTACGCAGCTATCAAATACTGGATCAATCTACCTCCACCAATTCATAAAATAAAATCCCTAACAGCTTTCAAAACAAATTGTAGTCCCAATTGTTAGCAGAAGCTTTATAAGTTTATGATAGCTTTCTCTCGAAGTACGATCGATTAAATATTTCGCCAGATCATTGACCAAACGACAGAAATCTGTCGTCGGTGTAAGTGCGTGTAATGTAACCCCGTAGACGTGAGTTATTTTATGTTCAGCGATAATTTATGTGACATTTTTCCAAGTCACCTATGATGTGCACGTAATAAGGGTCCACGAACCGGTGTCATTGTTAACGGTCGTATTACACTTTGATTGAATTGTTTACTTGACGCCCAACCTGAGCGCCCAACGCTACGCGACTTAGATTCGCCTCTACGTGGATGTCTACGCCAATACAATAAAGAAGAGTTTGATGGAGAGGTTATACATATATGTGAAATTGCTGATTTGCAAAATTAAATAAAGTTATGTTTATTTTTTTATGAAGAATATTAAACAAATTAAAATATTAGTAAGTGTAGATAAAAAAGGTGTGCTGTTTCGCGCTTTTATGGACGTACCTATGCCGACTAGATAGTGCTTGATTATGTCATAAGACAACAGTAGATTAAAGAAAAATAGAACCTACGTAGTCCGAATTACGGACTAAAGATCGTCGGATACAACAAAGCGTACAATTTAAATAATTTCTTGAATAACATCCTAATATACTATGCTTTTAACGAGATTAAATACATGAATTATAAAGAGAAAATTAAGGTTAGAATCCCAAAGGTGCTGTACTGAGCAGATATTTAATGAACAATCAGACCTTTAGTTTCTCGGGGGTTCGCAGAAACGTTTGTGGGTAATAAAAGAAACGAAAATAAGTAATTGGTAAACCAAAATATAAATTTATTGAAATTAATTTTTCAATTTCCATCCCATTTTTAACAAAGCAACCGCCGCTGTGTCAGACCGGGCTACAGCGACATCTTGGTCAAATATTAAAAAAAAAGTCAATTTCGTCGTTTGTAATAAAAATTAAGAAAAAAGGGCGCACACCCTCGCAAGTGTATCGCAAGTGCTCCAGAAGAATATTGTGTCCTGTCCTGTCTTCCTATCCAATAGTTATTATTTCACTCTGCTAGTTTGGCCTCAGCACAATATTGCTACCTGCCCGGTAGGTTGAAAGATTTTATTTATTTATTTATTTATACTTTTACATCGAAAACTTAAACTAAAGAATTAATATAAAGAAAAACAGAAATATAGTAAGGCGGCCTTATTGCTCAAAGCAATTTCTTCCAGGCAACCTGGATAGAAAGGAATTGAAGCTTGAGATATATGTATGAAGATAGGGGGTATATAAAACTATTCAATTATTAATAAAATAATTAAGTACACATAATATAATCACAAAAAAAAAAAAAAAAATTAAATATACATTTAACAGTAACTATGTTCACTATGTACACTATGTACACTATGTTCTAAGATCGATGGTGTGATCGGTGATGATGTTCAGGGTAACAATTGTTTAAGTTTTGACTATAAACATTAAATAAACACGAAGTTCCTCTTACAACCAGATGGAGAATGTGAAGACTAATTGAACGTACTACTCTTTATTTAATTCGCTCTGAAAGCCTTCTGTACTGCAACTTGCAAGTGAACACAGACACGTGGTCTGCAATCCCCTACAATAGCGCTATCATTTGTCTTCACGGCGCGACGTGTGCTCGATACAAAATAAAATAACACCTCCCCAGTTTCATTTAAAACTGGGACATATTCACTCAAAATATTTACAGAACTACATAAATAAAATATGTTGAACTGAGGAAGAGATTGATTAGGTATTTTCGGAAAATGCATATATTAAAAAATAAAGTTGAGCCATAAAAACTATTAATGTGTCAAAGAAGTGCTTTACTATCGAATACCTTCACTCTATATATTTTCGATGTCTATGTCTTACTAGTGGACCCCGCAGACGTTGTTCTCCCACAATTTTGGCTTCGAAATTATATAATTATTCTTAAATTTGAATATGCCCATTTACCCACTATGTATGTACATATTATATGTCACTGATTTGCAGTGGACATCTGTTATTCCAAAAAAGCTAAGAATGCATGACGTGAGCTGTCAAGATGGCGGAGTTCCGAATCTAATTTATTTTATAATTAATTTTAATGCATATATTTTTTTCCTGATTTTTTCCAATATTTTAATAGCTTACATATCTTTTTCCGGACATAGAGGAATCCAACAAATAAGATATTGTTAAAATCGGTACAGCCGTTCTTGAGTTATAAACGGTGTAACTAACACAACTTTCTTTTATATATATAGATTTATGAGACTTTTGAAAGGAGCCTTTAAATCAGGTGCGATAACGGCTAAGGAACTTTCTATAATTAGATAAAATATATGTTTACTCGTTACCATAGATATTTGTAATTTAATATTGTCTTTTATTAAAAATCATACATTTCAATTAAACTTTTACCGGATTAAAACACGATTTATTAATTATTTATACCGAACTAAATAATATTTTAATTCGGTAAAAGTTATTTTATTTAAATATTTCTGTTCATTCTCAGGAGCAACGCTAGCACAAACCCAAACGAAGGACTACCGCAGTCGCAGCCTGGACTTGCTCCGCCTGGTCGCGGAGAAACCTTGGCTCCTTCACAGTCGGTGGGAGCCTCGTGACCAGGACGATGGCTACAGAAATAAAATAGACTATGAAGATAGGAACTACTATGACGACTTTAGGTAACTTTACTTTTCTCAATCTCTTAAAAATCTGTGCTGTTATAAAAGTGGGTATAGGTAGGTAGGTACGTAATGTGGATGTCAGTTTTTTTGTTATTTACAACACGGCATCTGTGATAACGTCGTTTGGTGCACCTTAACCGTACAGCAACGCTCTGATACCTCACCAAGTCCAGAGATCTCAAAGCATTTCTTGTCCTTAAAATCCAATATAATAATATAATATAATATTAGGAACCCAGAACAGGACTAGGGAAAGGTTTCGCTATATACTCGCAGTCGCAGTTATAGAGGCTGCACTTACTAATATAATAACACATCTCTGTACATTGTCAGGTCTAGCGCGGAGAAGCGGTCGGCGGTGGCCACCGCGCTGAACGGCAGGCGTCGCCGGCAGCCGACGCCTTCGCTCGGTAAGGCAGTCACGCCGTATGTCGGCGTCGGTAAGCAACGTCGATGCGGCTATCTTACATCCTTAATCTATTACTATAAGGGTTTGTATTTGTTTGACTCGGTGATAAATGGACCAACGGAGTGATTTTTGAGACAGAAAATTTGTGAGCTTGGAGGCAACTTGGATCACTATTATATCATTTTCACAAACCCTTCTGCGTCTGGTGTGCTGTTCTTACAGTTAGGCCAATCCTAGCCTGGTCATGGTCATACGATGCAGTACCCTTTAACAGACACTTGTCGGTTCCGCAGCGTCGAATTATCGGTCTTAGAGAATAGAGCCTTTTATTTAAAATTTAAAAGGTAGAAATGTTAGTTACGCCAATATCAAGTTACTCTTGAATCCGTGAATCGAATAACTTCTAATGACAACGCTACGCGGCGCAGGGATAACCTTTGTAACGCCACACCACGCAGCGTCCGACTTACAGCGTCGACCCAACAATATTGTAATACTTAATGTGCACAATTATTAGATATTTTAGAGGCCAAGATGAGTAGTAGATACTTATGAGTAACTTTTAGGTAATTATTTTACCTTTTTGTATTTTAATGCATTTTTCATAACCTGATCTTAAGTGGGTGATAGACGTACGAGCAAGTACGTGTACTTATGGCTCGACGACCTTTTTCGCCTATGTGTCACCGTAAGTACGCGTACTTAAAAAGCGCCGCGCAAAATCGTCGGCGATCCAACCGGTTGGAAATCTTGCTCGTAGCTCGTGTTGGCTCGTACGTGTGGCAGCACTGCGAGCCGCGAGCCGCTATTTTGTTACGCCAATTCGTGGACGCGCAGTGCGCACGCTTGTTGTGTTTAGCGATTTTTGCAATTTCTGTTAATTTTGATTCAGAACTTATTAAATTGGTGTAAATAAGCGCAAAGTAATTATGGAAATCTTCCTTCACTTCATGTTCCTACTAAATTCACATGTGATAAACGCTCTCTTTTCATAAGTCCGTTCTTTACCCACACTTTTCGATTTGTCATTTTTTTTTAGTTTTAAAAATGTAATACGATATAATTCCTAAATAACACAAAGCTTCTTCTGTCGACGAAATCGCAATACAGAGTGAGTAAGCTTCACGTGTGTCACGAACGTCGAGCCGAGTAAGTTCGCGATCTTAAAAACCGCGTATTTTAAGTTCGTACGTCTATCACCCACTTTAGATTAGATTATAATGAAATCACCGGTCTACAGTTCAAATGTATATTTCTATCTTCTATACAGACTTCACTTCTCGGCCATGAATATATTCAACTACCAACACGTGTACACTTTCTTAATATATCGATATTCGCTTTGTATAGACGTTAATACATCACGACAACTTAACAGTATTTCCTTGTACTAACTAGGACTTAACTAGAGCATGATTGTAGCCGGAATGCCCTAATAATTTTGCTTAACAGCTAGACTTTTGACGACAGTTTCTCGACAATTAATGATTGAACGGAACGAATGACATGAGTGAACACAATGACGACTGAACTGTCGAATGAATTGAATTTATGATATTAATTCCACAATAATAACAATTGAACATCTGAATTAAATACACTTAATAACATCGAAACAATATGTAAACTCATTATAATTAATATATTTTTTTTCTATTTTTAACACTAAAGATTACAATATACAATTTTACGTTTTATTTACGAATTACAACAATATACTTAACTAAATTTCGTAATCATTTACGTCAGCAATTTACTATAGTGTGAATTATTGAGTGTGTATAAAAGAGATGTGAAAATATATTATAAATAATTTCCGACGTAATATCTAAGTGTACTTTATCCATCGCAGTCACAATTGAACCACAAATAATTGTTCACTTAACAGGCGTACTCAACGACGTCGGTTCCTTTTTCGACACCCTTCGCGACAACCTCGAGACTTTGGCCTCCCTGTCTCCTGAGCAAAGGTCCACGCTGTTCCAGGAACCACCAACTGTGATCCACGCTCCTTCTGCTGGTAAGAATTATGGTTTGATATAATTGAAAAACAAAATGATTACTTACCACGCTAGATTCGCCTTTTCGGGACTTGCTGGATCGCTCAGCAACCGTAGAACCGGAGCTTTATGTATTCCATTATATCCACCTTCACAGGCTTTCAGCAACCACCAGTTTTTGTTAATAACCTTAAGTGCGCCTTCACAGTAGATGAGCGGATGAACAATGAACATGCGACCGCAAGACTACATACGTAGTTCCAAAACGCAAATCGATCGCAACTTTTCATTAGTCTCAAGGTTTATAATAAGCCTTTAAAATAATTCAATTACCTTCAATTAAATTTTTAAATAGGAAAAATCGATGTTTATTAATTTATTTTATGTTTATTTATTAATTTTTTCGACATAAATAATACGTAGAGGTTTTAGAAGGCGCGTTAAAACCTAATTTGCATAGACAGTCATTGACGTATGAAGGTTCCCCACAATTTCCTGAGTGAATCAGGAGGAAAACCCACTGCATTGTGTCGCGAACAATATGTGACAATAAAGAATACGCAATATAATGACAATTTACATATTTATAATTTACTGTCAACTTTTAATCCCGATGTTCCTAATTCTATAGAGAATGCGTTTTCACAGTCAGATTATTTTACGAATATTTTCTCATATTTTTATTTAGTACTAGCGAAACGCACTCGCTTTGCACGGGTGCAATGTAGATGTACTATACAAAGCCTATGTTACTCGCTGATTATGTAGCTTTCTATTGGTGAAAGAATTTTTAAAATCGGTCGAGTAGTTTTGAGTAAAATCGTAACAAACGAACAAAAAAAATTTTTATTTTTGTTAGAGTCTTCTCAATGCATAAGTCACGTCATTCGGATACAGTGTTTCCTCGTGAAAGACGGTAAACATGATTCATATTTACAATATTATGTTAGCATAAGAATAACGAATAAATGTAAAAAAGTATTCAAATTCAGATTATTAATTATCAATATAATATTATATCGTAGTTCATTAGGTATTATTGTCACGTGTGGACCTCAGATGACATGACTCAAAACAATACCAACAGGTGTGGAATTTTCTAAAGAATAAATCTTATTTTAATCCGATAAAAGTATTTTTATTTACCCGCGTTAAATATTATGTACTTTCAATTCCTCACGATTTAAGTCTGGACTAAACTAAAAGTCGACGTCACAACTCGATGCTGAATATCAATACCTAACATGGTCCAGGTAAATAGTAAGTATTCGGCAAATTGTAAATCTAAGTTAAGCCTATTTACATCTTCAGTCCACACAGCTTTCGATAATTAATTAAGAATTAATTTACCGATTGCAGTGTTATTCCAATTATACAAACTGTAGTACTGGAATGCAAAACTTAAAATTTGGCAGATCATTTAATATATAGTACAAGTAGGTACAATAGTATTGTCTTTTATTAATGCTATCGTATTTCCTTTGTAAGTTGTTTATCTCCTGAACACGATCCTCTTCCTTTTCTCCAAAAGAACGACCTTTAATGAATGTAATTGACAAGTGCCGAGCTCAGTAAAGCGGAGCACGCAAATTCAATTCTCGGTACTTGAGAGTTGGAAAATTAGCTTATACCGGAACATTTATAAGGTCTGAAGTGTAACTAAAATATGATATCTATACTTACTGGCATTCTTGAACTAACGATAGCGGTTTAGTGTTACATACAGGTTAAATGTTCTAGTCTCATTCGACACGAAAACAAAAAAGTATATTTATTGCCTTTCAATTAAGACAATTAGTAAAAAAGACGCAGAAGTGAGTTGGCCTCGTGTCCTATTCATTCAATATAATCTAAATTTGGAAAAACCGTGAAGTGCACATTGTTCTTCTCGGTATCCATAGACCGATCTATGGATTTTCGAATGCTCGAAGTAAAGAGTAGATCGACAGCGCATCATTGACTGATGTTCTGTGGCTGAGGTCTTACATAAAAAATAAAATAAAGAAATCATATTTATTACCAAACATACTCTGAGTAATTTTTGATGCCCGTCAAGATGAAATGACTTTGAAGTTATCCCTTGATGTAATGTTAAAGATATCTTATTAACATTACTCGTACTTCATATCAGATAAAAATATGTCTACAAGTAATGAAGATGATTTGATGCGTATGTAGTATGTCCCACGCCTAAGGTCGACGCACTGTACAGTGTACACGCGCGCAAATTACAAATTGAGTCGAACGGAAATACAAAGCTATTTTTAATAGACCTTCATAGTTTGTACTTGTTCATCCTTTGTAACATGATCTCAAATAATGATCCAATTTTCACATAATTTGTGAACCTTTTAATAATTTTAGGGTAATTTTTTCAAAGGATTTCCATTGCGGAGCTATCACCGCGATCGTCTGTAGGTAATAATACCAATTAACAAGATCAAAGATGTATTTCTGATCCTTCAAACGCAGTTTTTGTCAAAATAGATATTTCACTTTTTAGCTTAACCAGAGAAATTGACTCGACCTCAGGAACGATTATTTATTATTGGTTACATTTATCAATAAGTTTGACTTCGAATCTGGACATCATAATATACTCGTACTTAGCGCCACTGTATATTCTTAAGCCAACGATTGGGTAAACAATTTCGGATGACGAAATAATCATTAATTCGCAATATATCCAATTTTGTAGTGCACTGTGGCAGGTAGGTACCTCTCAACAACAAAGTAAAAAGTAAAGATTATAAATAAATGTATATTACAACGTGATAAGAGTTTCCGAGAACTATTTTTAAATATATGAATAAATCGATTGTTAAATCAAAGATGTTAATTGTTAAAATTAAGAGGTACATATAGAGTGATCACTCAATAACTCACTCGAGACGGAGAGCAACGTTACCAATTAAAGTTACGTCGAATGCGATAAAACTTTCTCAACGAGATTATAACTCTCTAGTTATTTTATTTATTCTTTATTACGCAAGCACTTGACCATAGAAAATATACAGAGTGATAAGTGCCGTCCTTTCGCTAAAAGGGTGTTGTCATCTAGGCTATCTCGATGAATGATAAAACGCAAAAAAAAGCGAAGAGAGAAAGAAAAATTATAATTTCGTTGCTGGCCAAGCATGACAACCACGACAAAATTTTGTCGACCGTTTTCTCGTGTTTTATTCGATTATCTCTTTATTTCTTCCAGATCTAACATGACACTTACACTTAAAACTCGACTTCTAATGTCAAATGTAGAAATATTTGTCGATCGAGATATCTTGTCTACCAAAGTTGTCGATGTTGAGATATAATATATCGAGATATCTTAATATTTTGTCTTCACTCGCCCGCGAGATATCTCTTGATAGTCCTGCTAGGCCGGCTGGAGTGATCTCATAGAGTTACTGTAACAGCCAATGTGCGTATTAACATTTAGTAATGTCTGCCAAGGTGGCGCAGGCGCAGGCAGCGGCAGCGGCATGCGCAGGCTCCACGCGCTGCGACCCCTTCGCCCTACCGGTAATATGAGGTGGGAACTACCATCAATATATCTCTATATTTGTTGTGGACGTATTCCAAGACATAAATTAAGTTGGAATCTAGTTTTGAGCATTGTGCAATTTTTTGTCATTCTGCCCTATTCCGAATTATCTCCATCAAGTCTTATTGTCTATAGATTAATACTCAAGAAAGATAATATCATAAATGTTATTTATAAGTGCATATAAACACTACATAAAAGTTGTGAAAATAAGAAATATTCATATTATGTATAATTTCAATCAACTTAGGTAACATTTTTGTTATATTTAAGGTTTGTTTTTTTATCTTATTTCAAAACGTTAATACCATACTTCATGTTAATCGCTTATCATTTACTAGTATTAAAATTTCTAATAATACCTACAACCTTGGACGTATCAACAGCTTTTAACATACCTATTACTACTATTTAATCCAATTGAATCTTAAAATAAACTTATAAAATGCAAAAAGGCCATTGTTTAGTGGCGCGGGGTTGCAAAATACATATATACCTATATTTGGATACTAAGTGATAGCTAAGTGCTGAGAACCTATCACAGACTAAACACTGCAAACTTCATTATATCTTGGATGAGACATGACATAGACAAGCATTGAATGCTTTTATAAACTCATTTTCTTCATCTCTTGTTCTTACGATAGGTACTTTTAAAATAACAGAACATGCTTTAGTATTTGCGTCTGTTATATAATGCTCATAATTATAGTGCTTATTTTTTTGTAGATATTAATATAATAATTTTATAAAATTACCGGTGTTCGTAGATCTTACAACCGCCGATCGGATTTGGAGGCCTACGGAAGCTATCCGGGTGCCAATCATCACGACCCAGGGCTGCTGTGGACAGGCCTCGGCCGGTAGGGGACTTCGCCCTACAGTCTGCTTCACCCCAACGACACATATCCCAAAAACTGCTAAATTTCTGTCTAATATTGGACATTGTTTAAATCGCATTTGTTAAGAGTTACCAAACATATACTTTTGTATATGCACTGTGCATAATGAAAAACATAATCATAATATTAAATGTGAAACATAAAGCCTGTTTTATTGGAATTTCAGGATAATTTTAGAAAAAAAAACTACTTAGATAGGAATTTTATTGACTTAGATATCGATGTCAATTTTAAAGTGTTTAAATTACTTTTTGACTTTATCTATTGTATCTATCTAAGAAATATCGTAACTGATTTAAGTTCTTAAATTTTAATCTCAGTGATATTATGGCTATCCCAATTTAGTACATTTCTATGATTAAAAAAGTGATAAACGACAAAACAGTGTAATTTGACACATTCAATCCATTATGTGATGACTAGCAAACGGAATAGCAACTAGTTAAAAGCTGTGGTATCACTTTTCGTTATTGCTATTTTCCGGGGAGCATTCCTGAAGAATGTTGCCTTATTTTATAAATTTACAAATTGTTCATTTATTAATTAGGACTTGATAATATTTCATGCCATTCCTTTATTCGTAAATTTATAAGCGCTAATGTACTATTAGTATAATTATAATTTCTTTAAAATTGTATGTCACGTTTAAATTTTAAAAATATTAATATTATAGAGATTAAGGCTGGTGTCCATGAATCATCTCATTTTAATGTTGTAAATAGACTTAGATATTATATTTAAAATTATTTATTTATCATTAATTTTTTTGAACTTTCCAATTGTTTAAGATATTTGGCTTCAAAAATTATACTTGTCGCAGAATTGTGAAATAAAATACTGTCTCTGCTTTCTTGTTTTAATTGTTTCTATTGTTATTACAATAATTATTATTATTTATATCTGTTAGATTTTTACTAAATTAAAAATTAATTTGTACGAGCAGCATCTTCCAATTGACTCAATAACTAAACACCATATTGTGCAACATATAATGTGTATTTAAAAAAAATAATTATAGAAAACTACTTACTTAACGTTTGTGTAGACATATTTCTATGTTCGTTTCCCAGATTATTTGTCTGCGCCTGCAAGTGATCAGTATTTTACTAGTCAGGTGATTCAGTCAGAAGTCCTCGACCAACCAAAACTTGTATGCCTGGAATTCATACCCGGGATCATCGCCGCTAAACGCCAACGCGCATACCACGAGCCACGGAAGCGGCTGCCTTTCCGAGCTATACATTAACATAATAATTTAATATAATATTATATCATATTGATAACATTTATATTTCAAATCAACTTTTATTTTCGTTGTTCCCGACTGCCGATGTATCTTCTTACAAGACATAATGGGACAAAACTTCTGACCCTCGTCTTCTTATATAAGAAAGCTATAGTTTCTGGAATGATCCCTGATTATCATACCCATCCAAAAAGAACACATCCATTATGTATAATTCTTCAACTCCCCATTCCATATAAAACTGCAATAAAACCCACTACTAAGGCTAAACAGTAAACAACCAAAATGTATTTATAATAACAACTCTGTCTCTGTAATTGAAACCATTTATTTGTGTTTAGCAATTTATAAAAGATTAGTATCGCGAGTGACCTTGACAATTGACATACGAAACAAACATTTAACCATTTGTTTCAAATCGGTTGTTTGTCTATGCTTAAGTCCCATTTACAGGATGTCATTTTCTTGTACGTACAAGATCAATAATTGAATGTAATAATTTAAGCGCATAATTGAAATTCAAGAACTGTAAGCAACTGGTTACACGCGGATATTGTGTGAAAAGTAGGTAAGTGTTAAATATTGAAACAAAACTTGTATAAGAGATCAAGAATGTTACATACCTACATATTGTTTAGACCATGCAAGTCATTTATTGCTTTTTAATTGTATGCAACAGGCAAGAAACTTGCATCGTGTGAATGGGCCCTTATATACTATAATTATGTTATAAAGCAAGTTATAAGGTAAAGGCGTCATTATATATAATGCCCGGGCATTATGATATACTTATAATGATTGATGACAAGTCAGATTGGCCAATTCATTATTTATCAGAGTGTCTGATCATTCTGAATACCTATCGCTATGCGAGGTAATATGATACAATTAGTTTAGGGTGGGGTGCGGGGTGCGGTGATAGACACAAACGTGTCTAAACAAAAAAAATTGTCGACCGTTTTCTCGTGTTTTAATCGATTACCTCTTTATGTCTTCCGAGTCTAACATAACACATCTTCACACACTTCGAATGTCAAAAGTAGAGATATTTGTCGATCGAGTATATCTTGTCTATCAAAGTTTTCGACGTCGAGATATTACATATCTTAGTTTGTCTTCACTCGTCCGCGACATATCTCTTGATAGTCATGCTAGGCGGGCTGACCAACAGAGCGCACGGCGAGATTGTCAGGTTAGGTTAGGTTATATTTTTCAGATCCGTTTAGTATTATACAACGTTAATTTAATCACTTGGTCTTTAACATATAACAAAACTCCTCAGCAACTTAGTAGAAGGTAGGAAAGGTCTTCCTGCAACCTAAAGGGAATCCTACTTTCCGGCCTCGCCTGGCGCCCGCGCAGCAGCTGACCGGTCGGACGTAAGACACCAGTTGATGTCGGGAATTTATATTATTTCGAATCCCTAGATATACCTCTTATGCGATACTATTATGTTTGTTGGTTTGTCCTTCTTTCACGCAAGAACGGTTTAACGAATTGACATGATGGTTTCCATGAAAATTTTGGAAAACTTTTCATTTCTGAGTGACTAAATGTCATGTTTTACTACTACTTTTTATCTCGAGAGTAAAGTATCAGAAAAGCAATCCAAACATTCACCGGGGATTAGGCAATAAACAGATAGAAATAGTCGTTAACAGATTTTAATTTACACGAACTTCTTAGAAGTGTAAAATTAAAAGTCACTTATATCATACAATATCTACGTAACTAAATATTTAAATTCGTCACACACACTGTCCATTTTGGATTATTTATTGCGCAATATTAAAAAGTATGAAACTTTTAGAATATTACTGAATACATAGGTACATATTTCTAAGTGCGCCATATCTATCTATATACTTATTAAATGAATGTAACGTCGACTTTGCTTCAAGAACTAATAATTCCTAATAAGTACGGTACTTTGATGTCCCGAAATGTCAATTGTTATTTCCGATGGGTTATTATCCTATATTGGTTATTGACAGTAATTGCGCACACCCACTTGTTCGCGTAATACACTGAAGATCAGTGGAACACAGTGTTGGTTTCTTGGAACATTTTTTTATAAAAACCAAGTGGTGCGAGACGGACTCGCGCGCTGAGGGTTCCGTACATATCTTTTATTAAGTAAATTTCCCAATAAAATAAAAATAAACTATACGATTTTCGGATTTTTTCCTTTATATGACATTGCACATGCCCAATTTCGTCATTCTAGTTCAACAGGAAGTTAATTTGATTCCCTCGCGAGTGTTTAAATTTGTGGCATAAAATGCCGTATCTTTTGATTGCGTCGACTTAGATAGTTTGACTTTTTCACTGCTGAAAAGGAGTGCAGACCTGAGTATTCCACGTGTTCCTAAAAAAAGGGTCTTGACAGACAGACGGCCAGACAGCCATACTGATAGACGGATAACGAGTACGGAACCCTAAAAATAAGAAAGTAAATATAGGACTCAGGAGAAAAAGACTAAAAAGTAGGTCGATAGCCCATCATTGCCTAATGTTCTTGATTGTGATATCACCTATCATCAAGTGAACCTCATGCTTGTCTGTCGATATCTAACATAAAAACAAACAGTTTTCATGAAGGACAAATTATTGTTCACGTTCACTATTCGAAGGCGCGCATGATTAAATCGTTGGAGCTTCGTAAACTAACATCTTGCGCAAAAAGAAGGTAGAATGAAAATATTTGTGTTTTTGGGTAATACATCTGCTATATAGTCAATATCCTCTTTCTTGAAAGTACGTCTGTATTTATATACGAGTACCGATTCGTATGTGAAATATGAAGGGCCCTCTTTATAATCAGAATTCTTAACAGTATTTCTATATATAGTATAATTATAAAAGGTAAAAATAATAACCTGTGCCTCAGGAGGATTATTTTGAGGTCTAAATGGAGTCTCATAATCCACACAGAGACAGTTATGAGGTGCGCGCCGTGTGACAGACCCTTCCATTTGTAATTAAAAAGATACAATCTATAAAGGTGAGCTCTAATCCTAAGAAAACAAACCACCTTTATTACACTGTAAGCATCTCAACGGATACTTACTAGTGGATCACGGTGACCATCGTTCACTAGGAAATTATGTAGATTTATTTCTCAAAAATCAAAATATTTATAGATTTTGTATTCAGAGTGTTGCTTCTAACTATTAGAATTATTTATTATCTATATAAATATGTTATTGTCGAGTTACATATTATACAACTGTACATATTATAAATCAATTATATAAGAGAATATGAGGTTATTGTAACCTTTGATTTTTTTTATATTAGAGAAAGCAAACAGACAGGCGTGTCAGTCACCTAATGGAAAGCGACTAGCGCCACCCATGGACATCCTCAACACCTGAGATCTTGAGGATGTGTAGCCGGACTTTAAAGTATAGGTATCTTCAAATAGCATATTCTCTATTTTGATGATGCTGTAGAGAGGGGTTGTATCGATCGTAGTTGCGAAATAAAACTATTGATCAGAAGGTATTAATGTGAAGGAATGAATGAATGAATATATTTACAATAAAAATGATTAATAATAAACAATAAAAATGGTACAATAATATAGCATATAAAAGCAAGTTGGTAAAAATAAGTTGATCTGATTGGTGGATTCAGATCACGCCACATCGCGTGCGTGTGCGAGATGGAAACTTGTTCAAACTTGTCCGCGCCCGCTATTGTTATAAATACGGCACACATCCCGCGGCGGCCTCACATTGCATATCGCGAGCTAGAGCTCGCGCGCGTCGCGTGCCGCGAGTTCAATCCGAGTCCGCGCGTCGAACGGGTCGCTCCTCATTGCACAGTCGGGGTACCTCCTGCAGCCTGCGCTCGCTGGGTTCTGCATCGCTGATCCTCGCACGTACAGTCACGAAAATAGTTCTTTTCAGAACTGTCTGCTTCTCTGTTTCTGCGATGATAGACGTCAGCTTGTTGATGAAATAAATATGTTGGTGTTCTCTTATTTTCCTCTTCCTCCTTGGTAATTGTAGCAGACATCTTTGATGTCTGTGAGGTACAGGTAATGAGGTATTGAAGTAGCCTGGTATATTGGCTGCGCAGGTAATAAGGTAATCTGGTATGTAGTGCAAGGTAAACGTATGATGGTAACGATGGTAAGTATAATATGTATGCACCTACATAACTCCCCCTCAAGCGAAGCGTACCGGCAGTTTAATATTGCGGCCGGCACGTGTCCTTGTAGGCACTAAGCTTGTGTGCGTGCGAGTTGTGTTCACTGAAGCGTGACGAGTCGTTGCTCTTGACCTACTTTCGCGCTCGTTCGAATTTGTATCTTCGCTGCGTAGTAATACAGTCGATTTTTCTGTGCTGTCGCTCGGACTTGCTTCATTTTCTTCTGAGACGATATACGCTGGCTTGAGGCGATCTATAGATATAGTAGATATACGGTCGTTGACTTTTATTACGAAATATTTCTCTTTGCGTTCTATAACTTCAAATGGACCGGTATATGGTTGTTCTAAGGGTTTTCTTGATGAATCTGTGCGTATGAATACTTTCTTGCAAGTATGAAGATCTTGATGAATGAAGATAGGTCTATTGTTGCTATGTGGTTGCGTAGGTACTTGAGGTTTGAGTGAGTTGATTGATTTTCGTAGTTGATCGACGAATGAGTTGTCCAAGGTTCGATGTGTCAAAGTTTCATTGAAGAAATCTCCGGGTAGTCGTAAGTTGTATCCGTAGGTAAGTTCGGCGGTGCTTAATCCGTTGTCACTTCGCATCGCAGCGCGAAGTCCAAGTAAAACTGTAGGTAATTCTTCGTCCCAGTTATTTTTTCCTTGTAGTCTGGCTTTCAGCGCTTGTTTCAATGAACGATGCCAGCGCTCGACGATGCCATTTGACTGTGGATGGTAGGGCGTAGTACGAGATTTTTCTATTCCCATAATCTTCATTAGTGACTGGAACAGATGGGATTCGAACTGGCGACCTTGGTCGGATATTAGTGTTTTAGGAACGCCGAAACGAGATATCCAGTGTTCGTAGACTACTCGGGCGATGACGTCAGATGTTATTTCGCTAGTAGGTATTGCTTCGGGCCATCTTGTGTGTCGATCTATTATTGTTACTAAGTACCGATGTCCTTTCGCTGTAGTAGTGAGCGGTCCAACTATGTCTATATGTATAGTTTGGAATCGCTCGCTTGGCGGGAAAATTCCTATTGCGCTCGATGAATGGCGTTGTATTTTGCTTCGTTGACACGATAGACATTGCTTCGCCCATGCGCCCGCGTCGTGGTTAATTGAAGGCCAAAAGTATTTTGTAGATAATATTTTACGCGTTGCGCGTACACCGGGATGACTTATGTTATGAACTGCGTTGAATGCAAGTTTTCTATATTGTAGCGGTAGGTATGGACGAATATTTGAAGTTGAGGTTTCGCAATATAACTTGATATCGGTGTTAGGTATGTTTATATACTTCAATGTGATATTGTCTTGATTTTTGAGTTCTTGAATTGTAGTATCGTTTTCTTGAGCTTGTGCGATCTCTTGATAATTTAAAGATGTAGGTAAATTAATTTCTTCTATACGGCTGAGTGCGTCGGCGACTATGTTTTGACTTCCGCTGATATGTCGTATGTCGGTGGTGAATTCGCTGATAAATAAGAGTTGTCTTGTTCTTCTTGGTGTTTCTGAAGGTGAAGGAGTCTTCGTAAGTGCGAATGTGAGCGGTTTGTGGTCGGTGAAGATAATTAATTCACGTCCTTCATAAAGTTTTCTGAAGTGCTTCATTGCCATGTAGATCGCAAGTAATTCCCTGTCGTAGGTACTGTACTTGATTTGCGCGTCGGAGATTTTTTTTGAGAAGTAGCCCAGTGGTTGCCAATGGTTTTCGACGTATTGTTGAAGTACGGCTCCTGCTGCTTTGTCGGATGCGTCGCTAAAAATAGCTAACGGAGCTTTGTGCACGGGGTGAGTGAGTAAAGCGGCGTTTTTGATGCTTTCTTTACAGGATTCGAATGCTTGCGTTGCCTCCGGGGTCCACTCGATTTTTGTTTTGTCTTTTTTCTTCGTGTTGTGAAGATATTTGTGCAGTGGCTCTTGAACTAAGGCAGCGTTTTTGATGTTTTCGCGATAAAAATTAAGCATTCCGAGGAATCTTCGGAGTTCCTCGACGGTTGTAGGCTTCGGAAAATCTGAGATTGCTTGAATTTTCTCGGTAGGCGGTTTGATTCCGTGTTTTGATACGATATAGCCTAGGAATTTTACTTCTTCTTTTCCAAAAACGCATTTTGCGGGATTGATTGTGATTCCGTATTCTTCTAGTCTTTGAAATACGATGCGTAGATGTTCACGATGCTGCGTTTCGCTTTCAGAGGCTAAGAGCAGATCGTCGACGAATGAAAATACGAAATCGAGTCCTCGCAGTACTTCATGGATGAATCGTTGGAATGTCTGTCCTGCGTTCTTGAGTCCAGGACACATTCGAGGAAATTCGAATAATCCGAATGGTGTGATGATGGCTGTCTTCTCTATGTCTTTTTCATGATTACATATCTGTTGATATGCGCGATTTAAATCGACTACGCTGAATATAGTCTTGCCGGCTAGTTGATAGGTGAAATCCTTGATGCGTGGTATGGGATATCGGTCGGGTTTTGTGATTGCGTTCAGACGACGATAGTCTCCACAGACTCGGATATCACCATTTTTCTTCGGTACGACGTGAAGTGGTGATGACCATGGGCTCTTGCTTGGTCTGCATAGGCCTTGTTGGATCATGTTTTCGAATTCTTTTTTCACTTGTTCGTATCGATGAGGTGGAATAGGTCTTGCTCGGCAGTATATGGGTTGACCAGTTGTTTCGATGAAATGTTCGACGTTATGTTTTGAATTTAGCTTCATTGAGGTTATTCTTGTTATGCCGGGAAATTCTTCTAAAATGTTGTGATATGTTTGTTGTTTGTCGATGCTTCTTATAGTAGGAATACTTGTTGAAAATGCAGGTACGTTGATTTTCAGATTAGTTAATCCGTCGATTAAACGTTGATTTTGAAGATCAACTATGAGGTTGTGATGCTTTAGGAAATCCGCACCGATGATAGGCTTGGATACTGCAGCTACGATGAATTTCCACTTGTATGGACGTCGAAGATTGAGATCGAGTTCGAGTGTTTTCTCCCCATATGTAGGTATAATTGTATTGTTGGCGGCGTAAAGTTGGAATGGGAGTGGTTCGCATGTTGAGCCTTTCTTCTTCGGTATGACCGATATATTAGCACCGGTGTCGACCAAAAAGGTGAGTTTCGTCTTCTTGTCGGTGACGAATAGGCGGTATGACTTTTCGTGAACGCTGGATTCCGCCGCAGCCAACGTTCGATTTAATTTAAATCTTGCGTGTTGTTATTAATATTCTTGATGAATGAACACGGCGTCGTACATTTTCTGGCTTCTTTTCCGAAACGGCGATGATAATAGCAGTACGGAGATCTTGATTGTGATTGTGATCGCGATGATGATCGATGACGCGATGAACTGCGGTAGCGATTGAAATTACATCGGCTGTTACGATGATACGGAGATGAAGAATTTGATTTTAATTCGGCGATTTCGAGTGAAAGTTTTTCTATTTTCTTCAGTAGGTATTCAGCGTTGACGTTTGAAGTTGATGATTGCGGTTGATGACATGATGGAGATACTGCTGCTACTTCGTGGTTTTGTTCGTGCATCTTGTCGGCGAGTAATGCGAGATCGTCGAGTGCTGTAGTCTTCGAGATCGTGTCGCTGACTACGAGTACGCTTCTGACGTGGGCTGGTAGGTGGTTGAGCCAAAGCATTCGTAGGGTCTTCTCGGGTACGCAGTCTCCAGCGAGATCACGCATGCGCCGTAGTAGGTGACTAGGTCGTTGGTCGCCTAGTTCCATTTCGGATAGTAGTCTTTGTAACTGACGATTTTCGCTGTCTTCGTATACAGAGATAAGACGATTCTTGATTTTATCATACGGGTCTGATTCATCACGAAGTTTCTTCAAAATGTCGCTGATGTGATCGATGTCGGGCCTCTCTAGCTGAGAAATTACAAGTTGAGCGAGTTGTTGCTGCGATCTGTTGGATTCGGCGTTGGCGGCTTCGAAACAGTAGAACCAGGATTCTGTTTTATCACGCCAGAACGGTGGAATACGCAGCGCTAGGGAAACGGCGGCAACTTGATTTTCTTCGGCCATAGTGAAGAAATTTGGGCAGAGTAGCAGGCTTCTTGCTTTATTCTTCTTAGGCAGAGATTCTTCCTTATTGTTGTTCTTTCGGGGTCACCACTGTAGAGAGGGGTTGTATCGATCGTAGTTGCGAAATAAAACTATTGATCAGAAGGTATTAATGTGAAGGAATGAATGAATGAATATATTTACAATAAAAATGATTAATAATAAACAATAAAAATGGTACAATAATATAGCATATAAAAGCAAGTTGGTAAAAATAAGTTGATCTGATTGGTGGATTCAGATCACGCCACATCGCGTGCGTGTGCGAGATGGAAACTTGTTCAAACTTGTCCGCGCCCGCTATTGTTATAAATACGGCACACATCCCGCGGCGGCCTCACATTGCATATCGCGAGCTAGAGCTCGCGCGCGTCGCGTGCCGCGAGTTCAATCCGAGTCCGCGCGTCGAACGGGTCGCTCCTCATTGCACAGTCGGGGTACCTCCTGCAGCCTGCGCTCGCTGGGTTCTGCATCGCTGATCCTCGCACGTACAGTCACGAAAATAGTTCTTTTCAGAACTGTCTGCTTCTCTGTTTCTGCGATGATAGACGTCAGCTTGTTGATGAAATAAATATGTTGGTGTTCTCTTATTTTCCTCTTCCTCCTTGGTAATTGTAGCAGACATCTTTGATGTCTGTGAGGTACAGGTAATGAGGTATTGAAGTAGCCTGGTATATTGGCTGCGCAGGTAATAAGGTAATCTGGTATGTAGTGCAAGGTAAACGTATGATGGTAACGATGGTAAGTATAATATGTATGCACCTACAATGCTAACGGACAAAGATATTTTCACGTTTGTAATACGAAGTAAGTCTGAACTAAGGTAAGCTATAAGATATTCATAACGGATGGTCAGCCTGCAAAGCTTATATTTTTATGTAAACACGTTAAGTTTACTGCGGACTTAGCTCGCAGAGTTAATAAACGTCCGCAGACCTAACGTGGATTAATATATTAATTAAGAGGCTCCGAAAATAGCATGTTGAGTAGACTTCCGTGTAGAGAAGAATAGGTACTCGCCTGCTAATTTCTAATTTATTCACAAAATGTAGAGCACGTCCTATTTAAAAACCTATGAAAAACAATTGAAATGAAAAAATATTTAAATGGATCTATATATTTATTTCGACGTTTTGGAAGATTTTCCGCATTTACTAAAGGCATAATATATTTAAATTTAACATATGTACAAAAAAATTGTATTCTAAGTAAACTCAGCGAATTCTTATGTATTATTGATTATCTTTTCCTGTGTTGTGAGTAGTGATTCTTAAAAGTGAGAAAAATGTGTTGCCTTATGGTAACAAAGTGCACGACCGCGACACGGGACACCCTCCGTCCTCACCTCTCACATCGGCCCAAGTGACCAGCGAATGCACCGAGCTTTATGCCATAAAAAGCACCTAAAATTGTATACTTTAGTTTTGTTTGTGTGTTTATAACGTTATCGTTAACGGCTCTTTTTTAATCTTTGTACATTGTTTTTGAAGAAAATTATATAAATCGTAAGAAATGATAAATGATATTCAAAAGTGGCGAATGGCACAATGTCTGCCAATATAATAATAAAATACTAATTTTTATTATAATATTGTAAGTTTTATGAGTTTTTGGTGATTTTAGGTGAACTTCAAGACCTATCTTGAAATAATTAAGTGTATCCGTAACTAACGTGACGGTATTTAGATAACTATAAAAAATTACAAGAAATATCCGATCCTGGAAGACATCCTCAGCAATAAGTCAACAGCCACGTGGTTACCCCTGCCGTATCGAAATACTTGTCTCATTTATCTATGAGGAAATAAATAGCAAGTATGAAGGTACCGTCATACTACATAGATACCATATTTTTCTATTCCTTAGTTTACTCATGTACAACTTTATTAAAGTAAACATTAGAAAGTAAGTTTTATCGTCATTGCATAGACCCTTTTTTGTTTTATTCTTTTTTTATTTTTATTTATTACAACACATGTCACTGCCATTACAGGTAAAGTCCCTAATGCAGCAGTGACGTACATACAAATATTAAAAATTAATTTAGCTAAAACTACTACACAGATATAGGTACCTGGTACATACTCAACAATATATTTACAATAACAAATAACAGTGCCCTTGCGAGTTCACTCCACGCACTTTAGAAAATGTCCACTTTGTTTTGTTTGTTAAATAAATATAGTTTCAATGGTTGCTGTCTTATCACATTGTAACATTAAAATCCTCAGATTCTATTGTTTAAAGCGAAGTATTTGTTCAGTAGTATCTAGTATCTACATCATTCCATTCTAGAAGTATTTGTAGTTTTAAGAATCAAAACAAATCCTCATGTTATTCCACCAACACCGAGAAACATCACGAGATACGTGGGCGTTGCCTCGAATTTCTGTGAATTGCACTTTACACTCTTTATCTTAATACTGAGATATTACTTCATAAAGCGTAGGATATTGCAATTAAACCTTAATTTGGCGTTGTGCAACATAACTAGAATACATACTAGGTTATTCGATGTCAACTGACTTTACTCTCTTCAATAACGCAGTATCATCAAAATAAAATAATATTATGTTTTTGAAATTATACACAAATATTTTGATAAGATGTGTAAGGAAAAATATGGGCACAATTAGCCCTTACTTACACTGCATGTCACACCCATGTAGTGCGAGTTCGATTCTTGCTGGCGTGTAAGAATATGTTTAAAATGTTCTAAACCTGTTTGCATATTATGTTATAGATACTTAAAAAGTATATTGTATATTATTCAATATCTAAAATAACTAATACGGTCTAAACTGAGCAAATAATTTAAATGTCTGGGTCAGCTATTCCGACAGCAGTAGCGGATTATACAGCAGGCTGAGTAGGATTGAGCCTAGGGCGGCAGATTTGTGGACCAATTTTTTTCAGATATCTTATATAAATCAAAAATAAATCTGTAAAACGTTTTTGTGATGTGTGTGTACAGTGAGTAGTCTACAAGACATCTTACCGATGACTTTTCTCTCTTCCCTTTCATTGTAGGTACATTCACCGGTACAGCAAACTTTAGCAAAACACTGAATTCGCCGCCCTAATCAGTAATATAAATATTATATTATACTAATTTAGGAACTAATAGTTGTAGAGACGAAGGCGGCAAACATTTAACAGCCTATTTTCTTTGGAAATGTGGCAAGTCGCTACTGTTCGACAGTCACGTGACGTAATAGAGGAAGAACTGGAGAAATTGTGTCCGGGCAGTGGTGAAATTAGAAAAAATAACTTCTTTTAATCAGTCTGTATTCAGACTACTATCTATATATTCATCTTGAAAATGTTTATCACCATGATGTCAAACACATCAGCCGAATATCAATAGCAGCTCTAATCGTTTATGCGCGACGTGTGCGCGCCATTTTCCTGAAACATTTGCACGGTTGTAATCAGTGGTTGTACTGCGCTTCCGGTTAACGCAAAGATTAATCGTTGTATTTCCAGATACACTTCCAATTCTTCAAGGTATGATTTCAAAATTAACAAAAAAACATAAATAAAATATTCATTTATTTTTTTATTTATTTACGTGGCCATGGATGTAATGTTCAGTAATTCAGTCGGAATAATTATCTTAAGACATAAACTATACTATGTATCCATATAAATTTTTACGATATACTTCGTACAAGAGATTAATAACAGTAATGTATTTTTTATATTTCAGATTTTGAAAACTTACATTTAAGTTACATTTATAAAAATATATTTATAATAATAATTACTTTGAAAAGTTCAGACGAAAATTTCGTTGTGTTAGAGATAGTACGTATGAGAAAACTTTCAAACCATGAAAAATTAGATCGTTTAAAATTTATCTAACGATTCAAACTAAAATCAACCTAAAATGGCATTCAAATTTTATTTAAAAACAAAAAAAAGATCAGATAAACAAAACTATGTTTAAATACTAACGTACAATGAACTACTACTACAAATGATAGTCTTTGACCTGCGCGGACGCATTATAAAGTACCATAAGGTCGAGTTACTGAGCCCATCCTATCACGATCGGTCAGTTAACAGCTTGCCGCGGACGCGCGAGTCGACCATTTCGTTAGCGCGCGATTTTCCAGTGACTAAATAAAAATGATTCACTATATTTTGTTCGCTTTACTAGTTGCCAGCGGTACACAAGCTAAATTTTACAAAGACTGTGGTAAGTCTAAGTTTATATTTGGTTTCTTCAAAATATATCAAGTAAAAAGTATCATAAAAAATAAATACTTAATATTTATGACTTATAAATAAAGGACATCAGTTCAGTGAGCCCACTTCAACAATAAATTGACACAATGCGTGTATGTACCTACTAGTGATGCAACGAATACGGATTTTCGTATTCGCCGAATATCAGCCAATCACCGAATATTTACTAATATTCTTGTTGTATTGTTGAAAATATCGCGAAAACAAGAAAAAGATATTTGGAAACATTTTGATAAATAGTCAGGTAAATACATTTAATGCTCATTTATTTATTTATTTATTTATCATCATCAAGTGAACCTCATGTTCGTCTGTCGACATCTGACATAAAAAAAAAGAAAAAAGGTCAAATATCGACAGACGAGCATGAGGTTCACTTGATGGTAGGTGATACCTCAGCCACAGAACATCAGTCAATGATACGCTGTCGACCAAATTTTTTACTTCGAGCATTCGAAAATCCATAGACTGAAACCGAAATGCGCAATGTGTACTTCACGGTTTTTCCATCTATGAACGGTGGTTCGTTACCCGGTCGGAATTTCGCCACCAGTTTAGTTACCAGACGTGGAGAAAACATGTTTACAGAAAACTATAAACATGTTGTCCCGAGTGGGATTCAAACCCACGACCCATCGATGCGAACGGCAGGTGTTCTACCGAACGCGCCAACCGTCAAAAAAAGGTTTCGACCAAAATAAAAGACTTAAAAGTAAAATAAAATTAAAGAGGATTTTTTCTTTTTATTAAATAGTATAAGTATAATTCGTATTCGTTGTATCTCTAGTAGGCACCTACAGCATTATGTGTAACTGCGTATGCAGTATCAGTACTACATATCTGTTATTTGTATATTAAACACATATTATTTAGTGATTAAGAGATCGACAGTGCATGTCGTCAGTACAAAGGTCTCACATTTTGTATAAATATAATTTTTGTCACTATTGTTTATTTTAAGCTATTGACATTATATTAAAAAGGACTTTGGGTCGCATACAAAATTCACGAAGTGTCCCAATTACTTAAGACACGCCTCATGCCAAATTTATTATAATTTGGTTCTCAACCTTTCAATCAAACAAGGACTGACCGAAGATTGTTACTCATTTGCAAACAGTGGCGGATTTACACATTTTCGGCGTATAAGCTATCAAAATTTTGCCGCCCTAACCTCTATAAATGTAAGATCCTAAATTTTCTAAAATACAATGATAGGAATTGTCTTGTAAGTACAATTCTCAGTAGAATTACTTTTAGACTATACTCTGTAAGGTACAGAAGACTGTCTTAAAAGTAAGAATAGTAAGACTTGATTTCTATAAGATAGCTAAAAGTATCCTCAAATTTGCCGCCCCTAAAATCTGCCGCCCTAGGCTGAAGCCTACTCAGCCTGCTGGTAAATCCGCCACTGTTTGCAAAGCTGTTACTCTTTTGGTTGGGACACATTTAAGCGTAGACTCGAAGTCCATTTAATACCATGTCAAAAGCGTAAACGGTAGGAACAAAGCACTAATTGCGTATTGAGGTCCATCACAAAACTATGAAGCGCAATACACAATACGCACTTAGTAATTAGTTCTTATCGTAGATGTACTACGCTTAAAATAAGAGTAAATAGTCTAGTCTGTTCAATTTTGAACACATTATTCGGTAACTCTATCCGTATATTAACAGACTGACGATTTGTTGCAAGTTGTTCGTGCTATGCTCTTTTTTTTTTACTTGGGGAATAGCATTTACACACCCCACGCCGGGACAAAAAGAAAGTAGCGCAGTGAGTGGACACTCGGTCCTGGTGTGCAATGAACCCGTACCCAAACCCTAAGGTGCGGTTCCGGCTATAACACACACCGCTTCAAAGGACACAGTGCGGTACGCCCTCGCAATCCTTACTGCCATCGTTCTTTGTGACTGCCTGAGTATTGTTCGGTTTGAAGCGCAAAGGTAACCGGAGGGGTCCTAAAACAGACCCCTGTGGAACACCGCACTGTAGATCGTGTTGTTTCTAACCTTCCCGACTCGGGTAGATGACGGTCCGAGCGGAAAGGTATGGACCTGACCAAGCGCTGAAGGCCCACTCCCCCTTGTGAAACAGTCTCGTCACATATGTCCCTCAGCCTCGCGATGGCGTCGACGGTCGAGCGGGCGAAACCGAACTGTGCATCGGATAGATCTGCACCGACCATTGCGAGGTGTTTGACGATGCGCGCAGCGATGATACCCTCAAAGAGCTTGCCCGCCTCGTCGAGTATAACAAAAGGCCTGTAGACCGAGGGAGTCTGCAGGCTTGCCTTCTTTTTTCAGTAATACAAGCTTTCCCACCTTCCATCTATTCTGGAAGCTGCCACACTGGATGCTATTTTTGAGTAGCTCCCGGAATCTTTCCTCCAGTCCATTTTGTAGTGCGTGTGCAGACCTTTCCCCTCCTTTGCACTCCGTCGGGTCCTGATGCTGTCTTTTGCCCTGCGTTTTTTGGATGACCGCTTCTAACACGTCGGGCGACACCGCTCTAGGAGGGGCTCCTCGACTGTGTCGAGCAATGCCGGCTCTAAGATGGTAGTGAGCGGCGAGGCCCAGTGACGGAGTCACTAAAGTTATACGAAAAAAGAAACAATGTAGGTGATACAGAACCTGGTGCGGTTTATTAAATATTAGCTTAACAGTAACAAAGTTAATACCTGTGTCCTTTTGTGTTCTGTTAATGCAAGTATCGCGGATTAAAACGCCATTAATTCAGTATCATTATCTCGACGCGGACGTTTCGAATGCCCTTATAGCCGGCGCCGGAATAGTTACCGTATTTTAATCCGTAAAAACGTTTTGAATCTAATGGTGGGATTCCACCAAAATCGTGTGCAGAACATTTTGCGCCGAACTCCAGCAGTGCACGTACTAAGCTGGTAACGCGTTGAGCCCCTGTCCCCACCGGCAAGGCTGTGCGTAACACTTGTGCACGAACATGTTCACTGACAAAGAAAGGAACAAAGAAATGTGTTCGCTTCGAAGGCGGAAGCAATATTGAGTTCGCGAACATACTAGAATGTTCGCGCACAATTTGTTACTGTTTGTTTGAGTGAATCTACCGAAGGAAACATTTGTGGCGCACGCTGTGCTGCACTGTGCCGCACACCGCGCCGGTGGAATCGCGCTATAACAATAAGACAACGTCACAGTACCTAAAAATTAGTCATTGCAGTGTAGCTTTTGTTAGTTTTAATGTATCAATTTAATACAATATGCAATATGAAATAAATATAAACATTCTTCATATTAGATATCGTTATCATCCTCATCACCTTGACGAATGGAAGTCGAGCAATATTTGCGCACAACTTCATTCCACGAACAACAAAAGTCTCCAACTGATTACCTACGACCTTGTTGGTTTGCAGAAACGAGTATAGGACATTTTAAAAAGGCGGACGCGGACAATAGGCGGTGATGACTTACCATCACCTGCTCGGTTGTCCGCTCTGTAATTGTAACTTTAAAATTCAGAATAAATAACAATTTCATGACCTAAAGTGACACTCCTTTAGCATGTACACACCCCCGTATATTTACCGGATTACAGATGCTTTACATTGAGTACACTCATCCAGTTTTTCCCACTCCATATACTACGATCCATTATACAATATTGAATTTCACGATACATAACACATACACATTTTGCGTACTTATCGTTCCCATTGATATTGTCTTATATGATATATTAAAGGGATAACCTCTAAAACTAGGTTCTGATTTGAAAAAATCTTTCACAAATAAAACTGTAAGTAAGTAGGTACTCTGATACTAAAAATAGCGTAAAACAAAATAATAATGCACGTTTTCATATTTAAATTGCGCTTTTTCAGCAGACGTTACTCAATAATTTAAAGGTTATGGTGGTGGTATAGCTATAACTGGAATCGGACGTTTATCTTCATACTCGCAAATTCAATAAAGGCAATTCCAGTGACCGACCGACAGAATTCACCCCAAGAATAATAACCAAACTAAGAACCAATTAAAAGAAACGATTAATAGACTCAATTTAATCCTTTCAACTCTGTGAAATTTGAATAACTGCTCAAAAAGCTATGAATAAGAATATACATAGAAAGTATTAAAAATGTTCCCGTGTACTAAACTAAAACAGGTTTTATTAATGGTTTTAATACTATACATAAAAATATATAGGTGATAAAAATAACAAACATACCTATACAGATACACAAACAAACATAGACAGATTTACTATCACTCTCAATTCAAAGTTTGACTATGATCCATGCATCTCAAGTTTTAAAGAAGGAAGATAAAATACCGACTATTACCGACGACCATTTCGTCTAACGATTGGGATTTGAAATGTCTAATAGGTTTGAATTCCGCAGTGTATGTCTGAAAATTACATCTTTACTATGAACATTTTTATTCGGAGACTATAGTACCTATTCAAAAATAAACATACTACATCACAATTTTCCTGTTCATATTGCAGGTTCAAAATTAGCAACGGTCCAAGATGTAGGAGTTAGCGGTTGTTCGCCGGACGCCACAGCCTGTACACTCAAAAGGAACTCCAATGTCACCATCAGCATAGACTTTACTCCTTGTAAGTGTTTTATATAAGAAGGGAAAAACGAGCAACCTAGTGGTAATATCCATCCTTACGTAATCGACATTCCTCACAGCCGTACTAAACAATACGCATCGTCCTTTATTGTAAGGACCTGTAGGGAATGGAACTGCCGGCGTCCATCTTCCCGCCGAGTTATAATCTGGGTCGCTTCAAAGCAAGTGTGCATAGGGTTTTAATGAGCAAGCGTGTTCCATCTTAGGCCGGGTTATCACTCTCCATCGGGTGGTCCTAAATAAATTTCATTTCATTTCATCAGGTGAAACATATAAGACCTTATTAGTATTTCAAAAAAATAGGTAGGGGAAGCCCGGGCAAGACGCATATGTTAAGGAAAGTGTTAAATAAAACTACAATCCGATAATAAATAGAACTGTTTTGTACTTTTATTTTATAGTATGTTTAATAATCTTTAAAAAATAATATTTAAAATTATAAAACTTAATCAATTTCTATATTAATTATGAGCATTAACAAAAAGTATCAATTATCCGTTTTGCCCGACCCCCCCGGGCAAAAAGGATATGTTGATATAGTTAAGATCAGTCTTCAAATTCATCACAGAAGTAGCTGCCAACTCCCATATAAGAAGTGCAGTCTTCATGCGCCTAACTTGTGCACTGGTTATACTTAATCCTGTCTTCCGTTGGTGGTTCAGTATATCTGTCAGGGCATAGGTACTAAACAATAAAAACCTTGTTTAGGGTTTCTGTATTGCGCTTTGTCAAATGATCTTTTATTTTTGACTTTTTCTGGGGCCTGCTAACTCAGAAGTCCTTGAGCCCTTGTGTCCTTGTTTGCCTTCTTAAATTTTGTAGGTTATAGCCATTTTAAATGGATTGGAAATATTTTTTCTGGTAACATAATCAAACACCTGTTCAAAAAAATCTGAGCGGGTTAGCCCAAAAAATAAAAATAAAAATTTAAGATACGCAGATACACAGTTCTTCTTCTTATTTAGGACTGAAAACAGTTGTAAACCTCCTGAAGTTGACTTCGGACTTCTGCAAAGTTGTAAACGAAAATCCAAACTTCTTTGCGGTCAAATTGATTGTCCATCATCTTTTACAGTTCTAAGGTGTTTAATATTTTACTTTTGTGTTTATAATTTAACACCATCTAAAACAAAGTATACCTATATCTGTTACTTAAGACTCAAATCGGGCAAAACGGATACCTATTCATTTTGCCCATATCCGTTTTGCCCAAAACTTCAAAATTAGTAACAAGTCAAGGCGTGAATTGTTATTAGTAGGTAAATCAAAAGTAACAATCACAATGTATACTTAACTAAACATATAATTGAATAAATAAAACTTATTCATAGATAACTGGTTGGTTATATAAAAAGTTGGTATACAAACCTTCACAAAAATCGTAAGAAAACTATGAAAATGTTTTTTTTTAATCTCCACAACAGATGCACTCGCGTAATGTTTTGGTTGAACTGTCATGGCATAGCCGGCCACACGGGTCATGACTTGAGAAATTAAAAATAACTCCATATATAATAGATTTTTGGAAAAATCTATTATTCTTCTTACCCACACTATGCTTGTTGCCCGGGCTTCCCCTAGGTATCAATTTATTAAATTTTTAAGAAGTCGAGAATTTTCTTTCCACTTTAATTTTGTACTCTCTAAATACGTTCATTAATTTTGAGCTTACTTTTAGCTTACGATGTGGTGATTATAACTTTACTTTTCAGCTGTCGCCATCTCTTCAGTAGAGACGGAGGTGCACGGCGTAATAATGAACCTGCCCGTGCCCTTCCCGATTTCCCAACCTGACGCCTGCAAGGGCGACGGCCTCACCTGCCCCCTCAAGGTAACATACTGAATCATTCGAATAGGTCGGTATGAGGAAGTCTAATACAGAGATGAGAGAGAGATATTTGTTTGAAGGATCTCTTAGATAAATATATTTTTGTATGGTAAATTGCTAAATGACTAGTTTGGCGTCTCAAATCGCATAGAGATTTACTTATATCGACCAACTGCAACCGGCATCTACAATTATTTAGATATTTACATAAAACACACTAACACCATTGTTGCAAACTGTACCTACTCTCTTGAATCCAAAAATATTTTTCAAGTAAATTATTATTATTTAAGCGTATTATTTAACTTTGCTACTGAAACAAACTTACTACCATCCAGAGGTCTCTCATACACATTTCATTAATATTTGTTGAATAGTATAAGCTTGAATAAATACTTAACATGTTCTCGAAACGATACCATGAAATATAAAATGAATTTCTTGAATATTTCCAGCCAGGAGAGAAGCAGGCCTACAGAACTACAATGCCTGTCCTCAAGTCGTACCCCAAAGTCTCAGTGGAGGTCAAATGGGAGCTCAAGAACGAAGCCGGAGATGATTTGGTCTGTGTGCTCATTCCAGCGCACATCAAATAAAAACAAACATTATAAGTAATTAGCTTGTACACAAACAAACATATTCAGAGGCTTACTGATAGAGTATTCGCAGCTTTGTCGAGCACATGCGTCTCGTGGGCAAGTTGTACCTACATATTAGTTATCAAATTCATCAAGAATATATTTGTTTTTCGGTAATCAGCAAGAGATGAATCGCATCGTTTTATTATTATACACTGAATATGGTGTCATCTTAAACAAAACAATTTGTCCGTGTTACATACTTACTAATTCTTAATTTTTAATTTATATTTTATAACAAAAAAATATTTTAGAAATAAGCGTCAACCATTGGTAGTGTTAAACAAACTGTAAGGAAATATCTCAATAGTGAACAGGTTACCAATTATTTGTATGATTTTTTTTATTTTGTTTTTAAAGTTTTGAACAAATATCGTTTTATATAACTTGCAACTTGAAGCAATAAGTTTAACATTTGTAATAGTCTTGCCGCAATGTCCAAAGTTATACAACATAGTTAGGTTTAAATAAATATTGAATAATTAATAGGTACATTGTATTCATTTTGATTACACCCCCCTACTATTCATTCATCTAATAAAAACACGGCAATTAATAAACTTGTTAAAAGCTCCGATAAGACATTAAAACGTTGAGTTGTTAAACATGTTTTATTTTTCTCTGAGGAAACTTTAGCAGTACATCCCGCCTAGCATGACCATCAAGAGATATGTCACGGACGAGTGAAGACAAACTAAGATATAAGATATCTCGATCCTACTTTTGACATAAGAGTTTTAGGTGTAAAAGAGATAATCGATTAAAACACGAGAAAACGGTCGACGAAATTTTGTCGTGGTTAGAATAGAATAGAATAATAGAATAGAATAAGTTTATTCAGTATACCACTTAAAATATTACAAGTTATAAAACAATATTACAAACATAAAAACAGTTCTGAAAATATATACTATATGAAATTCAAGATTTTAAAGTTGTAATAAGTAAAAAAAAAAAAACAAAACATAAGTGGTGCCTGAAGCGGAATACCACTCAGTATAAGTTGGGACTGAAGTCCCAACACTGATTTTCAGTGGCTCCGGTGGAGGGCCGCGCTGGCACAAGCGAGACAAACACTATAACATTAATAATGTAAAAAATAATAAACACACAGTAGCCTGTTCCTAATCCTAAGCACGTTAAAGTGAATGAAATTTAATTAACAAATTAGAATATTCCTATACATCTAAAATAATAACTTAAATATATATTAAAATTAAAGGGTATGCTTTATTACATTATACGATCTTATTACAATACATATTAATTTAATATTTAACTTAGATTAACAAACTATGATATACCTACACAAACAATAAATACATTTAATTATAACCTAATCTTAACAGTTAGTTGCCTACTCACACATTTAAACATTTTCTTTAAATTAAATAGTAAAATATGTAAGGAATCTAACTTTGAGATAAACAATTTCAAATATAAAATCTGGTAGGAAAAACGGTAAAAAAAAAAAAATAATACTTAATATTATTATGTGAAATATAAAATAAAAATATGTGTAAATTAACAGAAAAAAAAAAAAATAATAAACTATTAATTTGTTAAATGTACCTAATCTATTACTTAATATGTATAAAGCATATTATTCTGTATTTTTTATTTTATTGTACCGGATTTTTAAAAACTACTTCTATATCACTTTCTTTTGTTAATCTATTCTTAGCTGAGGCAAGGCTTTGTCGTGCATATATGTGCCCTTTGTTAGTCCACACAAAACGCCAACCACTGCGCTTCCCTGCTTGTCGGGCATGGTAAAATAGGTTGCGATTATAGGCAGTGAGGCGTTCGTTTATATAAAATTTAGTTATATTAACTTTGGACAAATCGTTAGATCCAGCAACCGTAGGGGAACGTTTACGTGCTAATCGCAATAAGTCATCTCGTAAAATCTGACGTGACAGACGTATAATTATGGGTCGGGGTCGAGTTGGATGCACAGTGTCTCTAAGACCAGGTCGCTGGCCCTTCCGCTCGGCAAACACTATGTCTCGTTCATGTATAGCTACCATAGAGCAACACGGGCCACCGGTGAACCGGAGGGGAGTAGCCATACGCAGGCGTTCCCCTCTGTCAAAGTACAAGTCCAAATGGTCCTATGCGTACAATAAAACTAGTTGTAGCCGCACTTTTCACTAGACTAAATCCAGATGCGCGACTGAATCGACCTCCTAAAAAAATGCCGAATTGTTTGTGTTTCTTGTTGCCAAAAAATATCTGCCACGTCAAATTTACAAAAAGATAGCGTTACCTTTCATATGTAGGTATTTTTTAATCATATTATTACTATTTACTTCTTTAAAACTTAAAATATTACAATATTATCGGTCGTGTTGTTTCGGATTTTTTTACCAACACAGTCGCTCGACAGATCCGCGTATTGTACGAGCCTTCATACAATACACGGATCTGTCGAGCGACTGATCCGAGTTTATTTCCGAGAAGTCGCTGTCACCGAGCAATAGTGTTGTTGTCGGATTGTTTTAAGTTATCGAAAAAAAATGGCAAAGGAGTCTTCTATACAGAGACAGTTTTGAGATTAAATTTTCTGATTCAAATATTATATTGTGATAATATACATTGTTAAAATATAATATAATACTTACGCGCGTTAGCACATTTATTAAAATCACTTAGTGTAAACTTCAACCATAATGTTTTTTTTATTTCCTAAAAATCCAAAGGATATGGAAAATTGTGGGCCCAAATTTAATAATTGCGATATGATCTAAAAAATGACATATTTTTAATCTTATCATATAAAAAATCAACTCAATTCTCAATCTGGGAGAGGAGAAATATGAGAAATATAGTTTTCCTGAGATTCTCGATTAATTGAATCGATTAAACAATCACAAAAAAAAACCTTTGGACAAGGTAATTAACTCAAAAGTAATTAAATGCACTTTAAATACAATATATTGCATATAATTACAGTTAGGTTATTAAATAAAATATAAATTATTAATTAAAGAAAATGAATATGCATGATTATCGATTAAAATCGATCTTTTATTTTAGTCTGTCGTTGGCATGCCGCATGACAGTTGTTTACTCTGTGCTAATTCGTTTCATGTTTTCTACGTTTTGAGTCTGAGTGCTTTTCCGATTGTCGTCATTTAGGAATTGTTACGATTTGACAACTACAAATATCATTGATCACAGATTTATGATATATATGTCAGTTATTGATTGTAACATAACCTTACTTTTACTCAGTGGCGGGTCTACCATACAAGCCCAAAAGCCCGTCTTGCCGATTTTAACATAATATGTGTTTATATATGTATATAGCTTATATAATTACGTTATCGTTTTTCAAATTATTTCTAAGATTTTATTATGTACCAACTCATGGTCCACTCTCCGTGACCTGCTACGTGTGCATTACCCGACAAGTTCATTTGTATTACGTAATAAATTAACTCCATCTTTAAAATAAATAAATTAAGTCGAACTTATAAAACTAATTTTCCAAACCCAGTTCTTGAAATTATCGATACTGCGTATCGACAGTTGTTGCAACTACGGCTAAAAGGACTTGTCAGTGTAGTTGCGCCATTTAATTATACTGTTATGACACGGAATGTTTAAATGTGTGTGTGAAATTGTTAGTGTATTTTTTAATTGTCACGGTGTGAGTTTCGTAGTGACAGACGATTGCTTGTGTGTGCGAACTTGAGTACGCACACATAGCGCAGGTTTCCCCCCGCAAAAAATGACAGATTGTTTGGTATCGGTAACGAACGCTATGGCTACTCCCCTCCGGTTCGCCGGTGGCCCGTGTTGCTCTATGATAGCTACACCCAAACTTTGCGCAATCGTGGAGGTCACTTGGGATAAGTTTTCATTTTCAGTTTCATCGATACCTGATATTTCTAAATCATTACGTAAGTTTCTTTGATTCATCTCGTTTAGTTCAGGCTTGAAATCGATGTGCTTGGCTGTAATGTCCTCATCTAATTCTAACTTTGATAACCTGGTCTCAAGTGAACTGATGCGCTGTTCGGTGTTGTTTTCTAAAGCTGAGATCCTAATGTCTACTTCATCAAACCGCTTGTTTAAAGATGTCAAAGTTATTGTGAGGTGACTTAGCTCATTTCGAAATAGCGCCATCTCTTGAGCTACCTTAATCAATTCTGTGTGTACTAATTTAATATCATGCAATAATGTTTTTTCACTTTCCTCCGGTGAACTTTTAATACTATTAGAGCTCATTGTTAATGATTTTTCCAAATCCGAGGGGGTCGACGTTTTTTCTGGTGAAGTTTGCTTTGTTTTGCATCTCTTACATAACCATAGCGCGGGTGACTTAGCATTTGGCCTGGTGTTAATAGCGCATTGACGATGGCAGTAAGATACACATTCAACACATTTTATTGTTTTGGTGGGAACAAACTTACCACACACACTGCAATTATTTGTCATTTTCAGCGTATAATAAAACTATTTTAATTAAAATAGTACGGTAGGTATGTAGGTAGTATGGATACCAACGCACGAAAATATCTCAAAACACTTGTTATTCACAACAGTTACATGCTAGGCCGGCTGAGGAATAGATTGGTATTTGAGTCAAGCCTTTAATATGAGCCAAAACACAAATTGGCTCAGGATGTGTCATCAACACAGATGTTGTTAATGCAATCTTGTTCCATAACAGCAGCAGCCGATAAGCGACATACTACTCGAGGCATAGTTCCTTGAATTTGTATCAGGTTAATAATTTATTTGGGCTATTAGCAGATCGAATTCAATTTTGCAGCATTTTCCTTACTCTGATAGGTAGGTAGGTCCGTATTGGGCTGATTACTGGCCAATTGGTACTTGTCTGGACAAACACTGAATTAGGTCTTTGTTGTTTGAAACGCCTCCCATTGTCAACTCTACGTGTTAATACTGTGTGAATCTAGTCTCTGGGCAATTGTAAATTGGAATTCATTTTCCTATAACAGGCTAGGTTCACATCAATATCTAGGGATACTTTAGTTTTATTTATTTATTTATTTATTAAAGTACACCACATCATATATAATACAATTTTCTACAATTTAAGTTACAATTTGTTGTTCTAAAATATATGACAATTATGGTGAACATAAGAATTACAAAAAAAAAAATACTCCCTAGTTGCTTTTGAAAAGGAAACAATTACAAAAAAAAAATAAAAATAAAATTATATCTACTTAAGCTACACAAAAAAAAAACAAGAAATAAAAATGTTAGTACAAATGATAAATTAAACTTGATAATTAGAGAAAAAAAAGGAAATTCTTATTTGACTAATGCAGATAGAGTACCTCTACCTGCTAAGTGCTTAACAACACTTTCTTTAAATTTGACCAGCCCGCTACCGAATATATCAAGCTCTGAATCAATATCGTTCATCTTATTATATTCGCGAAGAATTCGAGCGAGAGGAGCCTGAACTCCCAGGTTAGTTTTCACAGATGGAATTTGGAAGATTCTGTTGACTTTGAACCTTGGGAATGAATAAGGGACGGCAATATTAATGTTCTGTAAGAGGTTACTGCATTGTATTTGACCGTTTAAAAGTTTATATAGGAATATCATGCCGGCAAGAGATCTTCGATCGAACAGTGAAATCATGTTAAATTTACTGAGGCGCTGTTGGTACGGGTGTCTGTGAGAGAATCCAGTACTAATGTATGCAAGGTGGCGTGTAAATGCTCTTTGGATACTCTCAATGCGTTGCGAATGAATCGTATATAAGGGATTCCATATAATGCTACCATATTCGAGATGACTGCGCACTAGAGCGTTATATAGAATTGTTTTGGTTTTGGAGCCAAAACAACTAGAATTTCGTTTAAGAAATCCTAGCATTCGTGCGGATGTGGTGACTGAGTTATTAACTTGCGATATAAATGTTAACTTATTATCAATAGTTACACCCAAGTCACGAATCTCCTGCACTTCCGTTAATGGTGCGCCGTCAAGCTCGTACACAGTAACAAGTGGTTTTTTTTTTCTAGTATATTTAACATGAAAACACTTGCTAGCATTGAGACGTATATTACTAAATTTTCACAAAAACTATTAATAATTTCTTTAGACAAATTATATAAAATATTATTTCATCATCATTTTACATTATTTAAAGAAAAAAAGGCAAGATTAATCACAATAAGTATATAATTCTTAAAATAATATCCATAAAAATAATAACGTTACAATAATTAGTCAAGTTTAAAAAAAAACATTTTACATATCGACAGACGAGCATGAGGTTCACTCGATGGTAGGTGACACCTCAGCCACAGAACATCAGTCCATGATGCGCTGTCGACCTACTTTTTACTTCGAGCATTCGGAAATTCATAGACTGAAACTGAAACGAGCAATATGCACTTCACGGTTTTTCCATCTATGAACGGTGGTTCGTTACCCGGTCGGAATTCCACCCACCCATTCAATGCTCAAAGTTACTCGACGTGGGGAATAAAATTTTACAGAAAATTATAAACATGTCGAACCGGTGGGACTCGAACCCACGACCCATCGATGCGCACGGCAGGTGTTCTACCGAACGCACCAATGAGCCCGTCAATTATAAAGTTTTTTTTTATTAAATATATAAAAAAACTTTATTAATTTATAAAAATGTTAACCATTTCATTCACTTATTCTTTACTGGCCCCTTACATTTACTACAAGTCTTTTCTCTCTTAAAACGCAAGTTAAAATCCCGTTTAAATATCTTCCTATACATAGATTCTTTTAAAGGAGATTCACCAATTTTCTCACAATCTTCAATATACATTACATGCATCTGTTTCACATTCAGAGTTGGGTCTAAATACTGTATCCTAGTCGAAAAAGGTTTAACTGCTTTTGAATCTACCGTTTTAAAAGACATTATATGTTTCCTAACTCTATCCTTTGCTTCACTTGGTAATGCATGACAACTAGATTCAGACAATCCCCTGCCATCACGTTTTGGCAAATTTACTTCAGACTTATTTAAATGTACATTGTAGATGGGTTTCTGTGATATTGCTAGTGTTCCTAAATAAAAAAATTTACACACCATGTGCCTGGTCGCGCGAACCAAAAAGAAATACTTAAAAGAATAATTTCGCTTGCCATCAGAGGGTTTATCTTTATTTTTAAATAAGTGCCGTTCTGTCGTATTTAGAAGAAAATGTTTTTTCTCGTTGGCGTCAAGTGAATAAAAACCTTTGAATATCAATTGTCTGTCTTCATCATTGATTTTTTCCATGCATTTGTATCGACAGGAGGTAAGGCAGTCTTTCGTGTTACGGATGCATTTCTCAGGAACTACCTTGCCTCTTCGACTAATATAGGCTTCCCCACGCTGACATTGTTGTTTACGGACGTTGCTTTTCCATTGACTAGGCTCCGGCAAGTGACGTCGTATTCGTAGCGTTTTTCTATCAATTTTCTTTATTTGTTTATTTTCAGAATTTGACCTGAAAGATATATGTAAGAAATTATGAATTTTGTCACATTATTTCAAAATGAAAATAAGAATTTCCTCATATTAATGAATGAAAGTTGATTGATTTTTTGTTTGTGTCAGATATCAACAGACTAGCCAGTCAGCCACAGGACATCAATCAATATTTTTTTAACTTTGAGCATTTTAGTAAGACGCCATGATTCAGACCTAAAACATTTTGCAATATAATCTAGGTGCACCAGTCAATCCTTTAATGAGTCAAGACTTTTAACAGATTATTATAAAGGTGTTTTAGGGGCTATTGATTCAAGTAAGAAACAGGATCATTTAAGTACCTGCAGGCTGCATGTGACAATTATGTCTGCTTGCAATAAGAGTTCTATACAACTTACTGTTTGGCAAAGGTTTTCTGCCTTTAGTCAATAATTAGAATATTTGAAGTCACCGTTTATTATACTCTAGATAAATATTTAACTTAAATATGTTAAAATAAAATAAATAATCTATAATATTAGAATGATATTAAATACATATTAGATGCCAAATGAATGCATATCAATGCTTTCACAAACAACTTACTTATTCTGTTCCTTCTCCAGTACTGTTGTTAGTTCAGGTTCAAGTTTAGTGATGACACATTGATCCTCCTTCAAATATGCATTATACTGCCTATAGTACTGCTGGGGTACAGCCCCAGGCAACAAGTGCTGCTTAAACAACGGTACTTGAGGTATAATAACGTGAGATGTAATTTGCAGTGGCTTGCACTCACTTTGCAATAGTTGCGACTGAATTGGTGCCTGTATTGTTTGATGTACATTCTGCAAGTGGATTTGCTGACACGACATGACAGTTTGATTTTGTGTGAGAACATTTTGAATGCTATGTACTTCTAAACAGTCAGTTGTTATAGTATCTTGATTTGGCAGTGATGGATGTATGGAAACTGCAGGCTGATAGACTTGTACAATGTGTGGCAGACTGACAGGTGATGACAGTGATTGCTCCATGACTAAAAACCAATACAGGAAACAACAATACATTATTTAAATATGTTTCTGGTACATAATACTTAGAATGGCTAAGGTGTTTATTAAATTGAAGTATTGAAAGCATGACATTATGACCAAATAGTTCAAAGGATATTATTTAGTATTATGAAAGAATACAGCTAAAAAACATAAATATTATTAATGTGACCTTTTGCCGAGTTATTTTGTAAAAAATTGACAAAAATATCACTGAAGAACCAATACGACATACGAACATACTGTGTAAGGATAGTTTATTGAATAAATTACAAAATAAAATATGGTAAAACTGTTCAAGTATATACAGTCAGTAAAATATAATAATAATTATAAGTATATGCGGTCATCTAGTTTTGTTTACCTTGTTGAATTCAATTAATAATCTCTTCAAATTTACATCAAGTTAATTTATTTATATTATGAAATATATATCGGCGCGCCTTATTAATAATGATTATTAATAATTCATTTATTACATTTTCAATAATTCATTATTATATTCATGTTTAAATTGAATAAAAGGTTTTGTTGTTTTTATTTTGATTTTTGACGTCACCATCACTTGTTTACGTCAAAGTTCAAACTCTGTCAGTTGACCGTTCGCTCAATGGCTGAGCCACAGTCATAGAGTATACCTTATATAGGGAACAGTGTTCGCCATACTTCGATAAACAATATACTAGATATCGGGTCGACGCAAAAAATCCGTGCCGGTAAATATCGGCTCACTTGAAATGTGAGAGTCTATTTTGTTTAGTTCTCTTCAAGCATGGCCAATATTAAGACGTTTCACAATGACACAGTTTGTCTTCAAAAATTGCGAAAATAATTCCCGAAAAAACAATTTTACGGACGGAGTCTTATTTTTGGTTAGTACATATAAAATAAGATATATTTTAAGCTTTCAAACTAACAAATAATTGAAAATTTGAATAAAATTATCTGTTTTAAATGAACGCTACAAATGTTTGGCCAAGGTTGGCCAACACATGCGCTAACTATTGTGTAACAGAATAGTGGATGCATGGAGTAGATTAGTACTAAAATAATTCTTACTATCTAAGGATAAGCATCCGTAGTAATATTATAAATGCGAAAGTGATTTTTTTGTTTGTTACGGTTTCACGCTAAAACGGAAAAGAAAATATTCCAATCTGTATATTTGGAACATTTTGCGGATATTATTATTTAACATACGAATTACTATTTATATAAAACATTATATTATTGTTTATCAAATATATTATAGTTTTTGTACCCTACTAGATACATGATAATGTACACATTGGTGTTTCATAAACTATACTAATAATACCAAAGTCTTCGAAGTTAGTCAAGTGTGTATGTATAATACATAGATATGTATATATATATATATATATATACATATATTAGCTATCCAACGAGGTATAAAAAGCTAGGGTAATATCAGAATTCTGTGAAATAAAAAGATGAAAGCTCCCAGGTAGTAAAAAGTAAAAAATTACGGTAATCCAAATAGGTACAAAATTATGTTTATTACTATTTTTATGGTAGTCTACGTTTACAATTCATGTTCCACATGCCCATCTCTGTTTCTCACACATATTCTCATTCTGTGTCTTAATCCACTTTTCACTACACCTGTTGTTGAAACCCTTATTTCTTTTGCTGCATCGATTATTCTCTCTCTCTCAAAACATCAACAGATGTGATCGGATTAAGTTCGTTGTATCACATAAAAATCCATGGGGATCAGGTCTAGACCTCTAGCTGGCCACGGTATAGGTCCACCTCTTCCGATCCACTTAGAAGTATCTTATGGGCAGATGAGTCGAAATTTGATGAAGACGGTATAACTTCTTCGGTATTTGTGATCCCCTTATCCGCTTCTTATATATATATATATATATATATACTGTATATATATATATATATATATATATAAGAAGCGGATAAGGGGATCACAAATACCGAAGAAGTTATACCGTCTTCATCAAATTTCGACTCATCTGCCCATAAGATACTTCTATTATTATATATATATATATATATATATATATACAGTATATATATATATATATATATATATAAGAAGCGGATAAGGGGATCACAAATACCGAAGAAGTTATACCGTCTTCATCAAATTTCGACTCATCTGCCCATAAGATACTTCTAAGTGGATCGGAAGAGGTGGACCTATACCGTGGCCAGCTAGAGGTCTAGACCTGATCCCCATGGATTTTTATGTGATACAACGAACTTAATCCGATCACATCTGTTGATGTTTTGAGAGAGAGAGAATAATCGATGCAGCAAAAGAAATAAGGGTTTCAACAACAGGTGTAGTGAAAAGTGGATTAAGACACAGAATGAGAATATGTGTGAGAAACAGAGATGGGCATGTGGAACATGAATTGTAAACGTAGACTACCATAAAAATAGTAATAAACATAATTTTGTACCTATTTGGATTACCGTAATTTTTTACTTTTTACTACCTGGGAGCTTTCATCTTTTTATTTCACAGAATTCTGATATTACCCTAGCTTTTTATACCTCGTTGGATAGCTAATGAAACGTAGATATTTTTAAACATATCTGCAGTATAACTATCATAGATTTTTTTTTAAATATCACTGAAAGAAAAACTGTTTTATATTAATTTATATCATTTTCCAACTATCAGTCGTCTACTACGACCCAGTTGGTAAAGTTAACTGCAATTTTAGTGTTGAATACAATAAAGCAACTTATTTACTACACAAAAATCGCAAACGCAAATAAATTCAAGGCAGAAAACACAAAAAAAATAGAACTAAAGACAAAAAATCGGATATTTTTAAAAAAAACTGCAAAGTCCAATATCTTAAAAACGGTAAGGTTTGGGGTACAGTGTTACATAGTCAAATCAGTCAGAAATTATGAGAACTACAACGTCTTAAAGGATCTAGGTCGACTTACCCGGTAACCCTGTATATATATATATATATTGGTAACTAATAAAATCATATTTCAACTTCACTCTTTTCTTTGTTCCCATTGAGCAGTGTCATTTTTTCAAAATTTGACAAGGAACGAGGCTTAAATAATCGGTACACTTTTTTCGTGAATTTTGTATGCGACCTGAAGTCTATTTAATACTATGTCAATGTCGCCATAGGTACTTAATCTGAGGTTCGCCATGCACGTGTCAAGGGCCAAGGCTAATAGGGCCAACCTCAGATTAAAGGTAGGTACTTAATTTGAGGGGCCAACAGTGAAATCCAATAGAAAAATCGGTGCTCAGTCTGGTATTGACTATTGCTCTTTTGCTTTATTATGAAGTAAATAAAAAGAATTCCCGTTACCTATTGTTGTGTTTTTATTACAAAACATAATTAAGGATTCGCAAGAGGATAGTGGTGTCAACAATGCTGACGTCACAAAATATCATGCCGACCTATCCGCGTTATATACCATACTAGCGACCCGCCCCGGCTACGCACGGGTAGAGCATATTACGCCTACATGTTTTGTCTGTCGTACGGTCGCATCCCGTTTATGTTTTCTCCCGCGTTAACTTTTTGCGATAACGAGTGAACTTCCGAAAAGCCAAAACCAAATTATGGTTTAAAATTTGGTGTACACGTTCCATTTAGATCCCCAAGAGTCGCCGTTAAAGGAATTTTGGTGACACGCAATATTTTTCAAAATATTACATTTTTGCTAAAACTACAGAAAATGATACTCACTCGGAAATATCCAAATAAGAACTCTCACGGTGATTCCACGCGCGTTCTTTCCCATACCGGCACTTCTCAGTAGAGAATGTTTGCCTCTATCTAAGTAAAACCTCTGTACCAGGGTTCACAACCTAAGGCACTTGTGTTACCGATCGCGACAGCGAGGAAGCGACTATCGGCTATTTTCTCGCTCAAGAAACGTACAATAGAACGAGAACTCTCCGTGTAAACAAAAGACTGTTTACACTGCTGATGAGGACTTGCTCCACTAGTTTGTCGTTGAGCGACAAGAGGTATGAAAGATCGCTGCTCGCTTGGCGGTCAAAGTTCGCGCTGAGAGACCAAATATTATCTACAGTGCGAATTTGAAAGTACATGTACAGTGGCGTAGTTAGGAGGACAGGGGCCCCAGTGCAGAAAAACAAATGATATCCCAAAAATAATTATTCGCAAATTATTACTAATCAAGGAGGCTCGGCGCTTTCATTATCGGCGTTATAAATGCTCATTTAAAATCTTGAAAAATTAAAATTCTTGCGAGAATTTTTCTAGATTTAAGAGCTGCCTACCCCTCTTTCCAAAGCCCAGGGGGGCCTCTCAGCTTCAGGGCCCTGTTGCACTGCACCACTTTGCCCTATGATAGCTACACCACTGTACATGTATTGTTATTTGTTATGGATATCAAACATGGTTTGCGCAGGACTGCCGCCGCGAGCGAATGGAGCGAGTTTTTGCCCGTCCCACTCGCACACTCGCTTATAGTCCAGCGACGAAACTTTCGGAACTACACACTCGCTTCCTGCTTGTCGCCAACTCGTTTCTAGCTCTACTCGCTTCTCGTTCATCGTTAGCTGTGGGACAAGTGCCTAAAGCGCCTTGCCTAGCTATCGTATCAGGGTCGTAAAATTATCGTATATAGGTCAAAATTATCGTATACATCAGAATAATGACATTATATTCGTTGCTTCGGCGCCGAATAATCCGTACCTATCTCAGTATAAATTGAGTTGCCAGCAAAAAAATAATTAAAATCTAATATCTACATAAACAACTAAACGAACAAACAACAAAATGAGCCAATAGGTGGCGCTGACAGCAAAAATAATTGTAATCGTTATTGGGCTATTGACTATCACTTTCCCTACTATCGCTGTAGTTATCAAATGCATCATAATGGAAATTATCGTACAATCTGCGTACCACAGTAGTAAGTATACCATCGTACATAGTTATGAAATTATCTCATATTATATGTACGATAATTAACTTACGGTTCCGAACAGTCTGTACTACGGCAATTCTCACTTCTTCTTCGTGCAATGGGGGGGATTTTCCCGCTCTTTGGAGTTTGGCGCGCTCTTGGCATTTCTGCGACATCACAGAATGAAAGCGACTTTCACTCAATTTTACTTTCGACTATGTTTTGCTAAAAGCTTGGAAAAGGGAGAGGCTCTTACATCTGTTTACAGTTTCATTTTTTGTTGTTGGATAGTCATTTACAGGATTTCATAATTAATATTATATGCAATTATCAAAAGTATATTAATAATACACTTATATTAATTAATATAATTTTATTTTAAAAACAGTAAATAACAAAACTAAATACAACCGGATGAAATACGATAGTAATTCAACTTTATTATCATATAAAATATGTCAATCCTCAATTTCATTATATCCTTATGGTACAAATGCGAAAACGACATGTTTTAAAATCACCACATTCGTCAAGTTCGGTAGAATTATAAATGTAATTATTTCATTAACAATATAAACTTAACAACCGCTACCCTTTTTAACCTCATCACAGCAACTCGTTAACGAGGTATACTCAAATTCATCACAAGATTACAATCATAGAATAAAAACAAGTTCGCATAGTTTAATTTGCTTAAAACGGACTTTTATAACTCAATTATAAAACAACAAAAATAAAATGTCGAAGTAGTATTTGTTTTACATCAGTAACACTCAATATAAATATACTATATATATATATAGGCTAACGTTAATATAGTTTGTCGCTCCTAAATTTTTGGCTTCTCTACAAACTTATTTTCTAAGAAGTGATAAACATAGTCATAGACCACCAACATGATAGCACCACCGGGACCCAACCGAAGAACTTTCGGTAGCAAGCCTTTGTATAAGGCTCGAAAGCTGAAATAAAAATTACAACTAAATATGACGAAGTTTTTAATCAAGTTAATTAAGTTACTATAGACTCGATGCATACGGTATTATGATGTTTACGGAGTAGTGCATCTATTTATAGTCTTATAGATCATTGTTACCGCACTAAGTGCATTGTACTAGTTTACTAAGTGTATGAGTACTTGACGTTCTCTATAGACATTTTTTAATTATACATATATTTATTGCATCTAATAGTGAAATAAATTGAGTAAATTGAGTATATGAAACTAGCAAAACGCTCCGGCTTCGCACGGTGCATTGTAGATAAAAAAGCGTATGTTATTCGCTGATAATATAGCTTTCTATTCGTGAAAGAATTTTTAAAATCGGTCGAGTAGTTCTTATTTTAAATCGTATCAAAACTGCAAAAAATTGAACAAAGAGCGAGCCGGCGCGATGGCGTGTATTTTTGTTTATATTGACATTTTTAATATCTTTTCATTGACATAGTATTAAATAGACTTCAGGTCGCATACAAAATTCACGAAAAAAGTAACCTGTTATTTAAACCACGCCCCTTGTCAAATTTTGAAAAAATGACACTGCTCAATGGGAACAAGGAAAAGAGTGAAGTCGAAATATGATTTTATTTGTTACCAAAATATATATACATATCTATGTATTGTACATACACACTTGACTAACTTCGAAGACTTTGGTATTATTAGTATAGTTTATGAAACACCAATGTGTAAATTATCATGTATCTACATAGTAGGGTACAAAATAATATATCAACATGAAACGTAAGCTATAACATATTTGATAAACAATAATATAATGTTTTATATAAATTGTAATTCGTATTGTTACGAACTATAATGGTTCGGGATTAATAAACGCCGCTCTTATACACTGAGGATTTATTTATAAAAATAACACAAAATAAAATAAATAAAATAATGAATTAATTAAAAATTACACTACTACAATTAGAGAAAAACGAAACGAAAACAAAACACTACAATTACACTGCGCACAAAACACTGACTATTATACTCTTCTGGCTCTCGAACTATCGCACTCGGATCTCTCGTAAATCGCAGAAGTTGATCGCTTGGTATCGCTTTCCGAATTTTTGCTATTTGATAGATACTGCCTTAAAACGGCCTGGAATCGTATGTCAGCTTGCTGAAAACGTCTCTAAGTGACTGAAATATACCAGAAATGTTTCTCGAACTTTCTTCAGCCTGTCTCCGTAACAGTATGTTAAATAATAATATCCGCAAAATGAACATACAGATTGGAATGTTTTCTTTTCCGTGTTAGCGTGAAAGCGTAACAAACAAAAATATCACTTTCGCATTTATAATATTACTAAGGATGCTTATCCTAAGATAGTAAGGATTATTTCAGTACAAATCTACTCCATGCATCCACTATTCTGTTACACAATAGTTGGCGCATGTGTTTGCCAACCTTGGCCAAACATTTGTAGCGTTGATGTAAAACAGATAATTTTGTTCAAATTTTGAATTATTTGTTAGTTTAAAAGCTTAAAATATATCTTATTTTATATGTACTAACCAAAAATAAGACTCCGTCCGTAAAATTGTTTTTTCGGGAATTATTTTTGCAATTTTTGAAGACAAACTGCGTCATTGTGAAACGTCTTAACATTGGCCGTGCTTGAAGAGAACTAAACAAAATAGACTCTCACATTTCAAGTGAGCCGATATTTACCGGCACGGATTTTTTACGTCGACCCGATATCTAGTATATTGTTGATCGAAGTATCTTTTGAATGGAATGTCCGATTTCAATAATTCAAAAAGTAATCAACAGGTCTTGAAACAGTCGAACTAGTCGAAGTCAACGAAATAGTTTATTTGGATAAAAACAGATACAGACAAAGATAATACAAATGTATGTATAGCATGGTCTGATTTTGATCGTCATTTCTATCAACTTTTAAAATGTAAAAAAGTAGTTATAGTGACATAAAGTTATTAATAAAAAATATAAAGATATTGATATATTCTATAATATTGTAGAACTTTTTTTTGTTCTATCATCAATACTTTCCGCAGCGCATGCGATGAATGACATTTTATGGCTATTTTTTTACACCTTGTCTTGATTTTAGTAAGGATTTTTAAGGATCTTAAATTTTTCTAGTAATAAATATAGCCTATGTTACTCAGCGATAATGTCGCTTTCTATTGGTGAAAGAATTTTTGAAATCAGTCCAGTAGTTTTTAAGTTTTTTTTTTTCAGTCAGATATCGACAGACGAGCATGAGGTTCACTTGATGGTAGGTGATACCTCAGCCACAGAACATCAGTCAATGATGCGCTGTCGACCTAATTTTTTTTACTTCGAGCATTCGGAAATCCATAGACTGAAACCGAAACGCGCAATATGCACTTCACGGCTTTTCCATCTATGAACGGTGGTTCGTTACCCGGTCGGAATTTAGATATTCCTCCCACCCGATCAATGCCCGAAGTTACCAAACGTGGGGAAAGCATGCTTACAGAAAATTATAAGCATGTGCTCCCGGTGGGAATCGAACCCACGACCCATCGATGCGCACGGCAGGTGTTCTACCGAACGCGCCAACGAGCCCGTCAAAATTCGTTACATACAAAAATACAAATGTTTCGTCTTTATAATATTAGTATAGAAGTGTAGATATGTATGGTCGATGCGCGAACATTTTGTGGCTAGCTTTATTTTAGAAAAAAATAAAATATTTTGGTCTGAGAACGCACAATAATCTGAATTCTAAAAACTTCGTCTTCGTATTTTAGGTAAAGGTGAGTACTGAGTATGTATTTTCAGATACAAACATTTGGATATGGTCCAGAGAGGACGACGTTACACAATGACGATATAGTTTACGGGAAATTCAAATAATTCAATATTTTATGTAGATTTAAAATAAATGTTATTTCTGATGTTGGAAAAAGATTATAATATTAAATGATCTGTTATCAGTTACCTTACGCAAATGTTATCTCATTTTATCATTCTCAAAAAAAATATATTGTAATAAAGATAAGAGAAAATTTATAATTATTTATCAATTTAAAACAAATATATTTGGTAACACATGTGTGATTTTGGTTTTTAACCAAACTATCAAGTTTCAAACTAACAATTTTATTATAATAAATAATAATTAATATTTCGTATTTATGAAGTATATGTGTAATGTGTATTGTCAACTATTCTATATATTATAAGACAACTTTCATCTGTACAGTATATTACATTACTACTCAAAACTATTTTTTCATAGAAAAAATATAGATTGAATACGAAATGCATCATTATAAAATGAATTTCAAAACTAATGAAAATGATTCTCCTTTCCTTTTTTATTTTATTTAAAGTTATTTAATTGAAATGATGAATATTATTTATCATTTAAGGATAGTTAGCAATACCATGGTTGAAGATATAAACTTAATTGCATTAGTGTAAAGATAGTAATCTCACCCTTCCTCCTTATAAACGAGACAAATCGCTCCAGTGGTAGAACTATACTTCACCACTCCAGGTATCGGTTGTGGACCTTGGATTCGACTTTTGGCAACATCAAATGGTATATTAATGCAAGATCCCAAAACACCAGATGTGAAGCCAATCAACACTTTGCGTCCAAACTCCAGAAGGGGATCCTGGAATAGTAATAATATATATAGCATGCCAATGTCACAGATATTCTAATCATCTGTATTATCGTAAAGTGATCAACATAATGCATATAACAGAATCTAACTGGTAAATGTTGTACCCTATACTCTATATTTTACATAAGTTTAAACAATGTTATCATTACAAAGTCCAGTTAGAAATTGTACTGTTTGTTCACCATATTTGTTACGGAAGAGCAGAGTATCCTATGACAGGTGATTTTCACTTAAAAGGATACTCTAAACCCTGTATAAATTTAGTGTACAATGTTAAGAAGAAATAAAAGAATTTTGAATTTGAATTTTGAATCATTATCAAATATGTATTTACTAAATCTCAACCACATTTTATTCAATACAAAATATGGTTGTCTACATAGTAACACTTATTATTTACATATTAACCTATTTAGGTACTTATCCTAGCTCTTATGTATGTACGCATTATGGAAATAATAATAACATACTTTATAATTAAAATAAATAAATAATGAAAATGAAATGAAATATATCTTTATCACCACATAAATTCAAATATAAATATAAATAAACATAAAAAGCAATAGGCAAATACATGTTTGATAAAGAAAATATGTTGCTTTATAAGATAAAATCATATTTCGTCATGATCGTAGAACAACAACCGTTCTGATTTTTTACGGTTGTTGATGCGGAATGCGGAAATGCGGAATGCGGGAAAGTGGACTGTATTGCGGGAAATGATAATAGGGAGAATGATGAGATGATTCAGGTAAAGGGATCAGCTATAACGAGGGTTTTCATAACTTGGAAGAACAAATATGGCGCCTACGGCAACTTGCTAACCACTAAGACACTAACCTTTTTTCTCCTCCAAGTTCTCAATGTTTCTGCAGTAGGCTGGTCACTTATCACACCCAAATCACTCAATAGTCTTAGAATGCGGAGGTAAAATAATAGATGCGGTGACACGACTGCTGCGGCGCAGCGTGGCGGAAGGCGGAAGCGCAGGAGTCGAAAATGCGTAGACACCCGTGCGCGAACAAATGCAAATCGATACTACTGCGAGGTCAAGGCGTGTGCCAAAGCAGGATAGCACAGCTGACCATAGGCGCGTAAACATCCTCCCCAGCTTTGAAAACCCTGGGTTTTCAAAAGGAAAAAGAAAGTGCGGAAGGAAAAGATGGGAAGGGTGCAAAAATATGCGTAATGATGACTCTACATAAGGTAGAATACAATGCGGTAAATGAAAAGTATCTACATGTGTAGAATGCGGTAAATATAATATATATATATATATCTATGTATGCGGTGTAAATAATGCGGTAATATCTCATAAAGATACAAATGCGATGCGGAATTTAACAATAAATAAATAAATGCGAGTAAAACGAAAATAAAATGCGATGCGAAATTACAATTAATAAATGCGAGTATTACTAAAAGAATATGCGATGTAAAATTCAAAATAAATGCGAGTATTATTAAAAGAAAATGCGATGCGGTATGTGAAAGAAAATTACAAGATAATGTTTATTGCGATGGAAGTGGATATAGTTTAACAACTGGACGTTTCATTGTACCAGTAACGGTTCTAACTAGAGCTACGCGGACAACTCCATCTCGTCCAGTTACTTTAAAACAAAAGTTACCTCTACGAATGCGTTGACGAATTATGTTTCTAGCGGATAGAATCCAATAACGTTGTCTAAGCAATGACATGAGCAAATGCGAACCTGTATGGAAGTTAGTGCGATGACAGTCGTCAATAATTAAGTCAATGATGTGATCACGTCGCGGGAGCAATATCGGATGTTGACTGTCGTACGGTATATCTGCGTTAACTAAACGACCTCCGACACGTAATAAGCCAATGTTATCTATAAAAGGACAAAGTTTTCTTAAATGCGGTGAAGGTAAGGTATTTTTAAGAATATTAGTAATGTCTTCAATGAAATATTTCTTTTGTAACTCGCGAATAATCATTTTTTCAGCAAATTCCAAATCAGAAGCTTGTATATTTGAAGATTTGTTTAATAATTTTGCGAAGCGAAGAACATATACTGTGACACGTAAGAGCTTTTTCCAAGAAGAAATACGAAGCGAAAGGTTTAACAAAATAGAAGTATCAATGTCACTAGAAGTTACTGCGCATGTTACTGTAGCCTTTTCCTCAGGAATCGGCACTGTGACGCGAGTGGATTTGAAAGGAACTATGGGCCATTCAGATGCGGGTTGGTGTGTCCAGCTAGGGCCATGCCACCAAAGGTCATGATTAAGTATTTGAGAGGGTAATAAGCCTCGTGAGGCACAATCACTTGGGTTATTGACACCTTCTATATGAAAGAAGCGATCAGGCGATAAGATTTCTTGTATTTTGCTGACCCTATTTGCAACAAATATATGCCAACGATGCGGTGATGAATTAATCCAAGAAAGTGCAATCGTTGAATCCGAAAACGCGTAAATTTCATTTATAGGAGTTAAAGCAGAGCGGACTCGATCCAGAAGATTGGCAAGAAGGAGAATAGCTAATAGTTCTAACCTTGCTAAAGATATAACCTTAAGCGGAGCCACTTTGGACTTTGAACAAATTAAATTACATGTTATATTACCATTAGGTTGAGTTACGTGTAGGTACATGACACATCCATAAGCTTTTATACTTGCGTCACAAAATGCTAACAAACGAACTTGACAATCTGGAGAGTAACCTAAATGACGCGGTATTTTTAAATCAGAAAGAAGCGTTAATTCATTTTTAAAAATTATGAACTTTTGTGTAATGACTGAAGATGGGATTTGATCCCAATCCACTTTTGAAAGCCATAATTCTTGCAATAATAACTTTGCGTAAAGAATGATCGGTGCCACCAAACCTAATACATCAAATAAGCGAGCGATAGTAGACAAAATTGCGCGTTTAGTGACAGCAGAATTCGGAGATGATGTAGTGAATGTAAATACGTCACTATTTGGTAACCATTTGAGACCTAAAACTTTTAAAACGTTACAATCGTCTGTAAATTCAACAAAAGCGCGATGTGAATCTGGTAAATGTGAAAGTAGTTCGGAAGAGTTACTAGCCCATTTGACTAAATTGAAACCACCTGATTTAAACAATTTAATTAAATCGTTTGCGAGATGAACGCCTTCTTCAACAGAACTGACAGAAGTGGTTAGATCATCCATATACAAATCCGTACAAGCCGTCTCTGATGCTATAGGATAGTGAGTACGTTCGTCATCAGCTAGTTGTCGAATAGTGCGCATAGCCAGAAAAGGACTAGAACGTAAACCAAATGCGACAGAATTAAAACAAAAGATTTTAATTTTTTCATCTTCCGAAAATCTATATAAAATTTTTAAATATTTCCGATCATTTTCTGCTAATTCTATACGTAGATACATTTGCTGAATGTCTGCGGTAACAGCTACTTTATGAATACGAAATTTAATAAGTAATGCGAATAAGTCTGTTTGTAAATTTGGCCCAATATGCAACAAATCATTAAGCGAAAAACCAGTGTCCGTTTTGGCACTAGCATCTAATACAATACGCGTTTTTGTGGTGGACTTGTCAGGCCTTACCACTGCATGGTGCGGAATAAAGTATCCTTCATTTACAGCAACAGGTGAATAAGGAATTTCTGATAAATATCCTTTTTGTATGTAATCGGCAATGACATCGTTATACGACTGACGTAAGCTATGGTTATGAGCGAATTTTCTCTCTAAAGCAGCTAGTCTGCGTTGAGCATTATGAAAAGAATTACCTAGTTTATGCGGATCGTCACTAAATGGAAGCGAAACTATGTATCGCCCACAAGGGAGCCTTTTTATAGTAGTTTTATAAATATTTTCACAATCATGATTGTCTAAAGTCGAGTTATTTGAAGGTGGTACATTCTCAATTTGCCAAAATTTCATTAAACTATCATTTAAATTATTCATTAAAGGGCCGAATGATAAAACATTATTATCTTGCGAAGAATAAGAAGTTTCACCCATAATAATCAAATAACCAAAAGTCGTTTCAATAGCATGAGGTACAAAATCGCGTTTAATTAATGAATCACTAGAAGGTGGTATTACTTTTTTATTTAAAATAATAAATGGGAAAAGCTGTGCACCGAGAATCGCGTCAATATTCCCAGGCAAGCCCCAATCTTCATCTGCTAGCGGTAATCCCTCGAAATAATTCAAGACCGAAGTATGAACTAAACGAGTAGGTAACTTATCGGTAATGTGATCAACAACTAAAAGTGTTATATTATAAGTCGCGTCCGAATGACGGGATTCAATTGTGAGCGTTACGAAACCTAATATTGGGGTCGAAATCGAACCTACTGTTTTAATAGATGAGTTAACGAGCGTTTCTATTTTTAATTTTAATTTATTGCAACAAGAAAGCGTAATAATATTATTTTGTGAAGCACTATCTATCAAACAACGCATAGAATAGCGCTGACCATTAAGCGGTACGAAAACCTTGGCCGTAGGCAGAATTATATTTTTATTTAAGTTATGAAAAGAATGCGAAGGATTATGATCCTTATTGTTAAGATCGATGCGTGGGAACCCGTTTTGCGACGAGTCGAGTTTCGCGTGAAGGCAGACTGTGTCAGTTGGTTCACGTGAAATGCACATGTTAGATGTGCCCGAGTTTGTATGAATGTTATTGTTACTCGTGGAAGGCTGATCGTAACTAGATAAATCATTCTTATTTTTATTAAAATATTCAAAACATAAAATCGTATTATGCGGCTTAGAACAATGTTTACATGTATTTTTAGATGCACATTTATTTGTAAAATGTTTCGAACTTAAACAATTAATACATAATTTATTATTTTTAGTAAAATTAAATCTTTCTTTCACAGATAATTTCTTAAACTCATTACACTGATATAAATGCGAATGATTAACAGACTTACAGAACAGACAATTATTTTTATTTATGTTATGATTTGTAATAGCGAATGTAGATGTTTTGTAATTAATTTTTGAACGTTGAGGAACAGTGCGAGGTGGAACCGACGAATTATAACTATTATAGGGACTTTGTTTAACACAACTCGATCGTTCGAGAATTTTTATATGCGAACGAATGAAATTAATTAAATCCTCACTTGAGGGTATTTCTTTATTACGAACAGATGATTCAAAACTTTGTAACATTTTTGTGTCTAGTTTTTTCTGAATAATATGTAGGAATATAAAATCGGATAAATCGTTTATATCTAAACCTTTTAACGCGAACCAAGATGCATGAATACGTTCGATAAAATTATTTAAATGCGATGGGGAGTCAGAAATGAGTTTTAAATTTAAAATGTTATTTAAATAAATCGATCCTAATAACCTTTTATCTTGATATTTATTGACTAATGCTTCCCAAATCGTGTTATAATTTTGTGCATTAGGAATAATACCTGCGAAGACATTTAATGCGGAACCATGTAGTTTACCTACTAAATATTGTACTCGTTGTGCATCATTTAAACTTTTGTTTTCTTGTACATTCGTTTTAAAGTTGTTATAAAAGAGGGGCCATTCTTGCGGATCCCCTGAAAAACTAATTAATTCTAAAGGCGCGAGGTTATATTTTATTGCGGACGACTTATTCATACTATTAGTATGAGAATGCGAGGTAGAAGCGATGTGTTCTGAACGAGATGCGAGTAAATCTTCCCGTGTTTGTAAAATGCGACTATATAAACATTCAAAAGACGTCCAATTATCATAATTAATATTCGCGGACGGATTTTCTTCTAATAATAACTCATTGTGCTTTTCACACAGATCTTCAAAATTTTTATATAACTTGTTAATATTTGCAGACATACAAAGAAAATCTTGTTTTGAACGTAAATCTAAATCACAGGAAGTATTTATGATTTTTGAACTATCATACAAAGAATTTATAGTAGAAAATATAGCTTCTTTTTTAGCGATGATGAGTTTTAATTTATTTTCAAGCGACATTTTTAATAGAAACAAAGATAAAATATAATATATAAAATGATTTTATGTAAATGTGTACGTATGTGTTGCGAGCAAAGTATCAAAATATGTTTAAAATGTACCTAATATCAATATGTTCTATATAAGACGCAATTAGGTATATTATAAAATATGCGGGTGTGTAAAGGATAATGTAATTTTATGAAAATGATATTGATAATGTAATTATAAATGCAAAACACTTATAAATTGACGGCTAAAAATAATGATAAGTCTAGTGAGGTGGGAAATTAATGTGAATTTAGCTCAAATGAACCAAAAATAATGTTGAAGGATCAAAATATACGGCTCGAATGGACCAAAAAATTATGTTGATGCGGAATGCGGAAATGCGGAATGCGGGAAAGTGGACTGTATTGCGGGAAATGATAATAGGGAGAATGATGAGATGATTCAGGTAAAGGGATCAGCTATAACGAGGGTTTTCATAACTTGGAAGAACAAATATGGCGCCTACGGCAACTTGCTAACCACTAAGACACTAACCTTTTTTCTCCTCCAAGTTCTCAATGTTTCTGCAGTAGGCTGGTCACTTATCACACCCAAATCACTCAATAGTCTTAGAATGCGGAGGTAAAATAATAGATGCGGTGACACGACTGCTGCGGCGCAGCGTGGCGGAAGGCGGAAGCGCAGGAGTCGAAAATGCGTAGACACCCGTGCGCGAACAAATGCAAATCGATACTACTGCGAGGTCAAGGCGTGTGCCAAAGCAGGATAGCACAGCTGACCATAGGCGCGTAAACAACGGTTTTAGTTTTATTTGCATAAAACTATCTGACTAATTATCAAACTCCATTTTTTTATTTGTTCTGTTGATAAAGAGTTTTTAGACAGTTCTAATTTATACAATATAGAACTGTCAAGGAGTTTCATGTAATGACTAATACAATAGAACTAAAATCGTAAAAAAATCTGAACCGTCGTTGTTCTTTGATCACGACGATTTGATTCAAGTGGATATAGTGTTTAAATGGCTTACTTGTACACTCATAAAATTTAGATATATTTAAACATGATGAAAAACATATAAAGGTACTAGCAATACCATGTGGTGCCACTAGGAATTAAATCTGGGGGCACGGTAGTGCCCCCACCAAGTCGAGCAAAAAGCGGCACGGCCGTACTATCCTTTTCTCGAAGTAGTTCGGGCCATTTTCGACCCGCTATAACTTCGTTGTGGATAAAACTAGAATCCTGAATTTTTAGTCACTAAGCAGGCATTGTATAAACTCGGTATATTTCAAATATCATTCTGTTTGAACCAGTAGTTTAAGAATTATAACTAGTCAAAGTTTGATAATTTGTCACTCACTCACTGACTGACCGATCATCAAAACTCTAAGGCACTTCTAGCAGACATAGAAACTTGGAATTTAGAATACAATTAGTGTTTAGTCTATAAATCAAGGAAAAACTACAATATTTTGAAATTTCGGTCCAGTTTTCTAGATATACAATTTTTTTTTGTATTTCTGTATGTAATGAATAACTTAAAATCTACTAGACCGATTTTAAAAATTCTTTTACCGTTAGAAAGCTACATTATCACAGTAACATAGGGTATTTATTACTAGAAAAAAATAGAGATCCTTAGAAATCCCTACTAAAAACAACCCAAGGTGTAAAAAAAATAGCCATAATATGTCTTTCATCGCATGTGCTGCGGAAAGTATTGATGATAGAACAAAAAAACGTTCTACAATATTAAAGAACATATCAAAATCTAAAAAAAACTTCAGGAGACCATATGTCCAACTATTGTAGTTATGTCACTATAACGACTTTTTTCAAAATCAGACTGTTATCCATAGCTTTGTATTAATTCTTATCCAAATAAACTAAGAAAAGAACTATCTACAAAAAGAAATGAGATGCCATCAAAAACATAAATTGTAAAAAAAAGCCAAGTCTTGCAACTCAGTTCTTCTATCGTAAAAAGTTGTGAGATCCATAATATAATACCAAGTCGGTCAATTTATTCAGTCTCTACTGAATAATCCTTCTGTCTTAAGTAATTACATAATAAGCTAACCTAACAATATCTTATAGTGATCATATCAATGCCAATATTAAAAATCTTTGATGTTTAAAATAAATAGATTGACTTGGCAATCGCACTAAATAATCTAATTTAATCTAATTTAATATAATATGTGTTAGTTATGATACACATTGTGTTTTTAATAAAATCAAAAAGATACATTGTGTTTTCATGCGATAGCCGAGTCAATCTATTTATTTAAAACATCAAATATTTTTAATATTGGTATTGATATGATCACTATAAGATGTTGTTAGGTTAGCTAATTACGTAATAACTTAAGACAGAAGGATCCTTCAGTAGAGACTGAATAAATTGACCGACTTGGTATTATATTATGGATCTCACAACTTTTTACGATAGAAGAACTGAGTTGCAAGACTTGGCTTTTTTTTACAATTTATGTTTTTGATGGCATAAATAATTACTATTAAAATACTTCATACTAGAAAGTGTATAATATATATATATATTATTTAAAAAGTATAGTAAGTATATAATCAGGAATAAGTACCAGAAATCAGGGCTCAATTCACTGGAGACTTAGCCTCTAATTCTAAGACATAAAGCTTATAAAATAATTAATGTAGTTTTTAATATTTAAAACTTACTTGATATTCGGGTAAAAATCCTTTTACACTGTGATAAAATCCAAAATATACCATATTGAAAACTCCATTTCTTGCGATGGTTGCTGTCAATCCCTTATTTAGACCTCTAAAACCCAAACCACTTTCCCTTACTATTTCCCTGGTAACTGTCCAGGTGCTGGGCACTTGGGCAGCTAATTGTTTATTTGACTGAAGGGTCACTTTGACTACTTCAAATGGGTTAACCAAGATGGCTTCTGTGATTCCTGCTCCAAGACCAGCTAGAGCAAATGTCTGTAAATTATATAATTTTAAACATATATTTAGATAGTCTATATAAAATAAGTTATATTTTAATCACTAAATGAATGAAAATATTATAAATAAGTTATTTTACTAACTTAACTTAAATAAGTTATTTTACTAACTACTTCTAACTTTAATTATTAAAGAGCATTTAGAAATAATAATTAGAATGCAATTTAGTTTAATAATAAAAATAACTACTAATTAAAACTTGTATTTGATAGCAACTAATGATAAGATGGTAACATAAGATATGAAAGCTAATTACTGTATAAAAGCTAATAATAATATAGATTTATCAAAGTTTATACATGCCAAGAATATTCATAAATTGAATGATAAATTATATAACGGTTGCCCACAATTTAACTAAGGTTTGGCTGCCGCTTTACTCATGGATGGTGGATAGTTGGGATGTTTTCCCAGGAAAAATAATAGCCTTTCTCAGTTCTGCTTTTAAGCTAGCCCTATGCAAGAAATATGGTTATTAATTTTGATTTTGAATTTCGAGTAAAAGAATGAAAAAAAAATTTTTGCCTTTATAGAACTGTAAGATATTAGTTATACATAGATATAGGACCATACCAGTATGTTGTAAGTATAAAAAAATTGCAAATAAAAAAGAAAGAAAACAAACTGACTACGGGTGTTGGTGTTGGTGAGCCAAACATAAAAAACCTTTTGTACTGTTCAAAAGTAAGGAACTTCACAGCTCTCTTCGGAGTTTCTGCTAGAATTGGTGGTAATATTCCTTTCCAAAAAGATAATAATCCTTCATGTTTTTGCATTTTTTTCATACAATCAACTATTCCATTATAGTAATGTGGGTCTAAGTGGTGAACTTTTGATTTCGTTGATTGAAGTTGTAATCTTGTTTTTACTAGGTCCAGTGGATGCATAATGCAGACTTCTATAAATCCAGCACTTCCACCAGCACCAACTTGCATAGCAGCTTGTTTTAAAAGATTTTCAATATCAGGCATTTTCTTTAAAATAAATTACACATAAAACACAAAAATGGCTTTATTTCTTATCTATTTTAATGTCAAAAGAATAATATATGAAAGATAAGTGCTTGATAATCGCGCTTTACTTTTGAATAAACATAAAGCGCGAAATAAAAAAAAATATGTCAACACTCAACAGTCAACATTCTTTGTTTTTTTTTTTTTTTTTTTTTTTTTTGCCCATAGGGCAGGCTAAAGTCTTTCGACCATACCGCCTTGTCTTATGTTATTTCTTCCCTTTTATCTCTCCTTATTTATGTCTTACGTTTCTTATCCTTTATATGTATCGTAATATAGTACTTCTTCTTTTAATTAATGACGACCCCCGTCAAAGACGGAATCTTCCAATATCCAGTATTTTTCGTAATATAAGTAGTTATTATCATATCTTTATTTCCACGCGGCCATAAGTCTGACGTATGTCATTTAATTTTAAAATCTCAGTTAAATACATTTTGTTCAATCCGATTTTACATACGTATCGTACGTACAATTCTTTATTTATTACTACCCAACAAGGAGTAGAAAAGGCACATTTCCATTTACAAATCCCGTTATCTTGTCCGTCAGGACTCCCGAAGAGTGGTGACGGAGAATCTAATTTAAAAATTCTGAAAAAACTTATTTACTAGAAAAAATATATTTACAGCTTTAATATTATAATTAACTTATTAACCTATTATTTTACTACTGTAACAAAGAGTACATAAATATAATTTTAAATATCGTTAACAGTTTCAATAACAAATCTGTACAAAAATATAAAAGTTGAGGCATTTTTAAGTAACTCCTGAATGCAATGCGGGATACTTTCAACTTTATTGTAAATTTTTAAAAGCCCATCAGACAACACAAGGCGCTGAATGTTGAAAGACGAACACTCAAAGAAGATATGATGTAGTGATTGTACTTTTGATGATTGACAATAGACACAATATGGAGAATCAACCATTTTAATACGATGAAGATGGTAATTTAAACGACAATGACCAAAACGCATGCGAGAAATAGTTGTATAAAATTTCTTGTTTGTGAATATTTTGTGCTTGCAAAACCAAGGTGTAGAATTTATTTGGACATCGAGACCGGCGAACCAAGTTCCTTTGTTTTGAACGTTTGTGCAATAATATGAATGTTTTCCCCATGCTTGGCACATCCGCTGTTTGATTAAACTAATTGCATCTGTATAAGGAATACGAATACTAATATTAATAGGAGAATCTCCTGACTTTACAATTTGTTTAGCCAAGTAATCAACATGTTCGTTACCTTGAACACCAATGTGCGAAGGCACCCACACAAAATTAATTATTACATTTAAATGACTTAGTTCAACCCATAACTGTTTTATTAAGAATATAACATAATTAGTATGAGCATTTAGATGATTATTTGCTAAATTTTGTAGAACACTCATACTATCACTTACAACAACCCATTTTGTGTGCTCTCTATAGCAATTCTCAATATGTTTCAAAGCACTTAAGATAGCGACAGCTTCCGCTGTGAATATACTTGCATCTTTATTGATTTTCTGACCTATGCCTACTTTTGAGGAAGGCTCATAAATAGCAAAAGACACGGATTCACTGTTTTTGGATCCATCAGTATAAATAAATTTATGATCTAACCATTCTGATAGCATTGCATTTACTTCTTCTTTTGAAAATAAATCTTCTTTATTCTTTATAACTATATTAATTGCTGGAAATTTACCACTATAAGAACCCTCGTAACATGGCAAGACATGCTTAGATTGATGAATGTTTGTATTTTCTATAAAATCAGTGAAATTTTGAAGACCTTGCAGCATATAAAATGATTTAACATTTGAATGAGATGCAGAGTGTAACAAATTGATCAAAAATGGATTACCACATACACTATAAAGTTTAAGTAAGAATTTTTCTTTTAAATAGTTGAATCGAATGGCTAACGGTGGGATATTACATTCAATCTGCAATGCGTTAATAGGAGTACTTCTGAAAGCTCCTGTTATTAGACGTAAACATTTGTTTTGCAAAAGATCTAAACTATTTACAACACTAGTATCTGCAGCGAAACAATAAAAACCATACTCAAAATGACTACGAACTAATGATTTGTACAACAACAACAGAATTTTAGGATCAGCGCCCCAGTATGAACCTGAAAGAGATTTTAAGATGTTATAGGCTTTATTTGCTTTAGTTATTATGTGCTTAGCGTAACTATTCCAAGTTAACTTATGAGTAAAAATAACTCCCAAAAATTTTACTTCAAGCGAGACCGGCAAAGAATAATAATTGTATAGTATGGTAGGCATGTCACGCGATTGTTTGCCAAATACAATGACTTTAGACTTAGATGGATTCACATTAAGATCAAGGTAAGTAAAATATTTGTACAGATTTGTTAAAGCATTGTTAATAATTTGAACTACTTCCGACTGATTTTTCCCTGATGTGTATATAACTAAATCATCTGCAAACTGAAGATTTTTAACTTGGGATCCTAGGATTATATTTAGTCTATGAATGTACAATATAAATAAAAGTGGGGATAGTATCCCTCCTTGACATACTCCTTTGAATGAAAGTCTAGGACCATAAAGATGTCTATTTAATTTAACAAATACTTCCCTATTGGTTAAGAATTTTTTTACCCAATTTGTAAATTGTGCAGGAATTCCCAACAATAATAATTCATGACAAAGAATATCTATATTAACACTGTTAAATGCACCTGCTACATCAAAAAATACAGCTACCAGATTTTTACGATCCGACAAAGAGTTACGAACATCAAGCTGTAGTTGACAAATACTTTCCCTGGCAGAAAATTTTCTACGAAAACCAAATTGATTGGAAGGTAATATGTTGTTATTTTCTACATAAAACTCTAATCGTTGTTTTAACAATTGTTCAAATAATTTACCAACACAGGAAGTAAGTGCTATGGGCCGATAAGAATCGGGACAAAACTTAGGCTTGTCTGGTTTTAAAATTGGTATAAGACAATCCTTTTTCCATTCTTCTGGTATAATGTTTTTATCCCACATTAAATTCAGTATATTTAGAAATGATTCTAAACTGGCAATGCTAATTTTTTTAAGTAGAATATAGGGTATTCCATCAAGACCATAAGCAGTATCTCTTCTTGAGGTTATGGCTGATATTAATTCATTAATTGTGAAAGGACTGACAAGAAACCTATTACTGGAGTTAATGTTGTTATTATTGTGATTTGACATAGTGTTTGATACATAGTCTGGTGTGTACTTCTGCAAAAAATCTAATATCCATGTATCATTGTCACAATTATTGGAAATATATGTTTTGTTGTATTTACGCATGAATTTCCATATGACAGATATTGGCGTATTCCTATTAAAAGTTTCACATAGAGAAAACCAACTTTTTTGTCTTTCTGATTTTATGACAAGCTTTTTTACAGCTCTAAGTCTTTTAAAATGGATATAGTTTTCTTCTTTTGGATCATTTTTAAAATTTAAATATGCAGTTTTGAAGTTTAATACAGCTTCAGTACACTTTTGATTCCACCAAGGGAGAGGGGACTTTTTACCTTTATTCTTAAAAAGAGAACAATCAATGGTATTACTGGTAGGTTTGCGGTTTGAACTATTTGCAATAGAATTAGAAGCAGCTTTGCGTAAAATTGTACAAAAATGTAAATATGAATCAAGAGGATTTAATCTATCTATTTTTAGATCAACTAACAAATCATCAACCTGGTTGCTATATTTCTGCCAATTAACTAACTTATAGTTGGGATAGAGAGGCAAATGCAAAGCATTAGAACAATTTCCCCCATTCAAATTATTGTTATGATTTTCACTAATTACTACTTTTATTAAAACAGGAATATGATAACTACTACCAAGAGGACTATCGTTTACACTCCATTCACAATTACATGCAAGAGATGAAGAGACCAATGTCAGGTCAAGAGCATTGGGACGCCATGTTGTAGAACCTACAGTTGTTGGTTGACCACTATTGAGCAAAACTAAGTTGTTTTCATCGAAGACATCTAAAAGTTTACGTCCTCGTGGAGAGTCATAGTTACATCCCCAAGAAGTATGATGTGCATTAAAATCACCAGCAAATATGAAAGGTTGAGGAATAGACCTCAATAATTGCTCAAATTTATCTTTATTGAAGACAGGAACTGAGTTTAAGGGACTATAAAAACTTACTATATATAAGTATTTGTTGTTAACTGCTATTTTAATGCATATATTTTGTAATGAATTATCAAAATATGTGTCAATTTTTGTATAATTTATGTTTTTATGAATTATAATTGCGACTCCATTATGTATGTTACCGCAATCATTCCTTTCTATGTTGTAATTACTTATTTTAAAAGTTTGTTCAGGCCTAAGCCATGTTTCACTAATTATAGCTATATCAATATTATGTGTATAGAGGAAATTACTAAATATATGTTTATTACTGTTGAGGCTTTGAGCATTCCACTGAATGATATTTAAATATGACAAATCCATTATGAGGCAGATGGGAACTTGTTACTTAAGGTAGATTTTAATACTTCTTTAATTGATGTTGTATTTACTGGTATATCTTTATTACTGACTATTTTAATAATTGTTTCAACTAAAGTGTTGATAAATGTGTTAGATTTCATTAAATTGTTTATTTGTACTTCTAAGGTTCGAGCAGAAAGAGCTGGAAAAGCATTTGGATTAAATAATTCAGAATAGTTTACACTCTTTGTTTTAATTTTGTTTTCTTCAATTTTTTGTTTTTTCAAAGGACACTGAATGGAGATGGCGATATGGTTACCGTTACAATTGACACATTTTGCATTTTGTGAATCGGTTAGGCAGTTCTTAAAGTTATGGTTTAATGTGCATATTGAGCAAACCTCAGAGTTGCGACAAAATTTAGCTATGTGTCCATATTTCATACATTTGAGGCATTGCTTAACTGGAGGGATATACTTTTTAACCTCGTGACGCCAAGAATCTAAATAAACATATTCTGGAAGGATGGGGGAGGCAAAGGTAACTGCAACTGTTTGTGTAGGAGCATAGGTTATTGCTCCGTTGTCACCCCTGACTCTGCGCATGAAACGCCTTACTTGTACCACATTTTTCGAGCTGCCTATCAGACCAAAAATTTCCTTATTAGACATATCGCTTGGCACTGAAGTGAGAACTCCAGTAACTTCGGTACCTCCAGCTGGTATTGTGGCTATTAATGTAAGATGATCTAATAATTTCTTATTTTGAATAAACATATTAGCATTATTTGGTAAATCAAAAGTTATACCGACTTTATATTTGTTGATGGAGCGCAAATGCATAACTCCAGACACACCATGTTCCCGAATGCCCTTAGACAAGGCCATACGATCCCTGTCGTTGAATACTTTGCCTTCCTCCTTATGTGCTAAGAACACAACCAGGTCCTTTTGCGGAATATCTTCGGGATACTTGCGGACATATCCTTTAACTTTATAAGTTAAGTACTTGTCCGCATTATCCAATTCTCCAGAGTCTGAGTCCGAAGAGTACCCGATCCGTGGGTCTGGTGGATTTTCTTTCCACCGTCTCTTTTTGGTCATTTTATTTATTTTGGACTAAACCTTTATTAGTAGAACCTTAGTAACGTATTTGAAATAGAACAAAAGTAGAGAAAATATTTTTAAAAATTAATTTTAAAAAGAGCGCGCCTTTACTTATTGATGACTTTCCCGCCTTTCTCAACATTCTTTGTCTGCACCAAATACCAATATATAATGTACTCTGTGGTCTGCACAGAATCGCTATTAGCTATAGGTGTGTAACTCTTTACTGAGTCGACTCACTGAGTCGTTTCATTCAATTGATCAACTGATTCGAATCCATAACACAAATAAAAATGCATAATTTGAATCAATTGCATCTCAATCTCGATCTCACTTAATCGGCACGCGTCCGCGTCGCTTGCATTTAATGAAGTGTTTCGTGATTCGAATGTTTGGACTGATTCAGATACCATGGATATATTTTTGCTACCTACAGTTTTGTGCGAATGATCAGGTTGTTCGGAGCGCTTCGGGCAAAATCAGGTAGCGTTGGTCACACGCCTTTCGTTTTTTATTCGCTGACACGTCAGTTTGTACACTTGTTTATTAATTATTATTATCTATTTTATCGTTTCTTTTTTCGCTGACAGTTAGTTCCTACGATTGTGAGCGACTAGATAGAATTCAAGTTCTGTTACGCTTTGGCACTACCGCCTAGTACTAAACGACGGGTTACTCTGGCAACTGTCGAGATATGCGAACTATCTAAACGAAATGTCATTAATAGTTACTAATAAATAAATAAAACTTTTTTATTGACGTTAATAAGTGTAAATTGTGTTACCTAAATGAATAAATGGTTTGAATTAGAATATTAGTAATAATCATTCGATTATGTACAACGAAATGTTTATTAGTAGTTGTAGAATGTAGATTATTCAACTACCCTGATCATTTGAATCAGTTGCATCACTACTAATCACTGATGCAAATGATTCAAATGAAGCTATGGAAGTTAGTGCATTACTAATTATTAACTTCCATTTTAATATGATATATAAATGAAACTATTGTATAGCTTGTTCAAGTTTAATGCTTTCTCTCGTAATAACAATTGCTATATTTTAAAGTGATGTTCGTTGTCAATTCTTAATCGTCTGATCAACGACTTAACGAAAGAGGTTGATACTGGCGAAGTATTTATTCGCCACAAAGCGTTTCACTGATTCGAATCTTTGGACTGATTTAGATACAAATGATCCAATCTCAACAAAGATTTTTTTTTGCCACCTCTACTACCTAGCTATGATTTTAGTTTTTTTTATAATTTGTAAAATAAATATATCAAAGACTTTGATTCCAAAGTAGATCAACTAAAACAGTTTCAAATATTATTTTGAATGTCACGTATGTACATTATCGGTTTTTCAAAATCACAACACTAGAAACTTCAGAAACATTCAACATTTCACAAATCACAATATGTCATTTGACATTTCAGTCACTTCAGTTCAGTGTCAAAAATCGAAAGTGTTGTTTTGTCTAGTGTTTATAGTTTATTTTAATATTTCATAAAATTATGATGATTAATTTATATTTATGAATGTTTTTGTGCAAAAACTTTGTATCTTTAAAATATCATATACAACTTTTGGATTTTTAAACACATGGGCTCAATTTTGTTATTGTATGAACGTCCGCACAAAATGGCAGTAAATAGGACAGACTTGCTTTTAGTCTTATGCTGATTTAAAATATGCCTAAATTCGAACTTATACAGTATCGTGAGTGCGGACAGTGTAACAGTGAATTGAGAATAAATATGTTGTTGTAATATATAAGATGGGTTCACAGACGTTAGAGATATTACGCCAGGGTATTTGGGCATCTTTAACAGGAGGCTGGTTTTATGATCCTCATCAAAATTTGTTTTGTAACACCGTACATCTGTATATATGGCTGTTTCTTCTCTGCCTGCCCTTCTCTGTGTACTTGGTGAGTTGTTTCTCTTTGTCTAATGTACAGGATACCATATGACCACAAACCAGGTCAATGTGCTAATGTTTTCTGCAACTAACGATTAGTCATTGTATTTTTCCTGTGATATAGAGAAATAAATCTCTAGAGGTTATCCATTTATTGCTGTAGATGTAAAATATTACTATCATCCTCAAGATATAATTTTACTACTACTAGAAAAGATAACATACTACATCTGACAATCAAATGGTATACAAAATTTCCTATATAATATAGAGGAGATCCAAGACTGTTATGTCAACAAATATATGTAAATTTGTTAGATTTTTTTGTTATTGAAATGACTGCATTTATTGTTGTGTGTACTTAAATATACATTTTTTACAGTACTTCCCACCAGCAAGTGCTGGTTGGTTGGTCTACTGTGTGCTAGTAGCAGTATTGTTTACTGCTCTTAAGTTGATCAACCATGGCTTACACCATATGTATGACACAAACGAACTAATTGTAGTCCCAACTACAGATGAAGCTGGCAATCCTACTGAGAATGCTGCGTAAGTGATGAATAATAATAATAATAGTAATTAGTAACATGACATATCCATATATGTTAGAAGTTATAATTTATGTAATCCTATGTTAATATGATTAGTAATACATATTATTTAACACAATATGTACTCTATTATTTAATCCATCAATGACTATCCACTCAAGCGTCCGAGCGACCATAGTTGCCCAAAGAAAATTTTGGCGTTAATGTTAAGGCGTTTGTGGCAGCCTCGTTGACTTGTACACTTTAAATGAAAAATCTTTGAAAAGTTTCATAGATTGTTTTGTATCTGATTTCAAGTTACATTAGATTGTACTGTATTAAAAACGCTTCCCAGCTTCACACGGGTGCAATGTAGATGTACCATACACTTAATATAGCCTATGTTACTCGCTGATTAAGTAGCTTTCTATTGGTGAATCGAAAATCGGTCCCATAGTTTTTGAGTTTATTCATAACATACAAAAATTCAAAAATATAAATCTTTCCTCTTTATAATATTAGGATAGATGGTATAAACCATTAACACTTTTCACATTCGGACATTTGAGTGGCTATCTTCACTCACTTTTTTATTTTTTTGAAGGAGTTTTGCCTGTTAGCTACCGCCTTCAGAATGGTGATGACAGCAAAGCCAAGAAATGATTATCTGATATAATTTTTATTTTTTTTTAGTTATAGTTTCAAATTTGAGAAATATAGTAGTGCATTATGGTAATGGAAATACTATGGTACTATTAGTCTGTGTGGTAATCAATATTATAATTTCCTTTGCATCCTTCTAAACAGCTTTGTAGATTGTATGCATGTATTTAATACTATACTCACAATTGTTTAGTCTACTGCAATCCCGCAGGCCTGAGGAGGGTGTTGAAATGCAGACTTTGAGTGCTGCAGCCGTGGCACCTAGTGACAATGATTCTGTCACATCCCTTGAAACTTATCATAAACCTAATAATAGTACTATAGGTATGTGATTCTATATTTTCTTACTGTTTGTGATGTTTAACTGTTGCTCTTAACTTTAATTTTTAAAAGAAAAGTTGTAAGTTCCACTTTTTGGAACGCAAATGTTGGTAACATCCACTACTTTATAGAATAGCTTTTCTAGGAGAGTGGAGTGCTTGAATGGCATCCAAATCCCATCAACATTCAACAGGGTATTTCTATAATGTGCTTAAAATCAATTTGAGTAATTATGATTGTAATAATCACCTTTGAAAACTAATTTTTTGAAAAACTCAGCATATAAAAAAATATTATTGTTTTTTTCTGACTTCAGATTTAAAAGTGGATGTCCACCGAAAAAATAGCTCAGAATCTAGTATGGAAGACAGTGCAATGTCTGCAAAACAGGCAGAACCAGTAGCTACTACTAAATCAGACTTGTGTGTTGCACAAACTATTGATACTGCAGGGTCCTCGAAATCTCGTACAACGAGAAGTCGATCGAAATCTGGTCACAGAACCAAAACAAGACGCAGTCACGGTCGAATCGATGAATTAATTGTCGAAGAATCAAGAAATTCTAGAGCAGATAATAATTTACCTGTGCATATTACCGATCAAGGACCATTCGCTAAAGTGAGTCGACGGTACCACGAATGTCCGCATCGACGAGGCTCCAGCAATAGAGACTTCTTTAAAGAATGGCTTTACTTAGATGGTGAAGAAGCGGCTGTTGGCGAGCCATATCATTCCAAATTCGCTAGACAATTAAGTTCCGACTCGCGTGACAATTCGGAACCAAGTGTTGGCCCACCTTCGCCGAAGAAAAGACTCGCGCAACGCCGGAGATACACAAACTATCCTGATGAAAGTTGCACTAAATCAGCTATGGCGTTGGCGACCGCACAATCATCAAATATGCGAAGGAATTCTAATTCTACCATGTCAACAATACAGTTGCCACTTCTCAATTCTACAGCGCAGTTAGTATCTCATATGAGGAGACATTCAAATAATGCTGACACGGGATTTTTCGCTAGTGTAGAATTAGGTGAATATATGATGGTCAAAGCGGAAGCACCCGTTGAGAATGACAAGAGTAAGGGTAAAAGTCCCGGTGTTCGGCGAATTAAAAGTGCCGCTTTAGAAATTGGTTGTCCACCGCCCAGTGTTTCAAATTTATCGCCACATCCGAACAGCGCCGAGACGATTGGTGGTCAAGTACTCAAGAATCCTAAAAGTGCGGTAATTCCACCCCCTAGTAAGTGTTTAACGCGAGGCCCCCACTTAAATTTATATCCCAAAAATGAAAACGGAGAAGGGTGTAGTTATCCGTATTTAACATATGGCTCAGAAATTGTTTATCCCATAGCAGAAATATCTGATGAAATGCAAACTTCCCAGAAAGAGACAGACTTAGATTCAAGTGGAGAAAGTTATAGTGATTATGAAGATGAGAAACAATTTAGAGGTTTCGACTGGGACGCAGAGCAATCTTCTGCGATGCGATCCAGTGATTCTGACTATGAAAATAATGGCTCAAGATCTCCATTACTAGATAGGTCAAATGAAGTGCGTGTGGTGCGTTCTAAAAATCAACACGATTGCAAAAAACATTCCAGTGATCGAATATTAATTATGAAACACAACCCGGGATGTCCGAACGAAAAGAAGCATATAAGACTGAAGAAATCAACCAAAGTAGAGACTCGACAAGAACGCCAAGCGAATTCTTGTGAATGTAAATATAATACAAACGGTGATTATTTTGATAAAGCTAGTGCCAGCTCTAAGGATTTACTAATAGAAAAATCTAGTTTAGAATCAAACGATACAGGTGATCAGTCGGAAAAAAAGATAGAAGAAAAGAAGTCATTAGAAAAAAAAGTTTGGGACCATGATATTTCCAATTCTAGCAGTAGTAGTGAGGAAAGAAGGCCCGAAATTAAGTACGATAAAAATGCGCCGGAAACTGAAGAGTCACAGCTGACTTGTGATAGCAAGAGTGCAGATGAAAAAAGTGTTTACAGCTTAGACTGGCTTTTCGAAGAATTGGATGTTAAAAAGATATGTTACCAAGAAGGCATTTATCCAGATGATGTGTTGTGCCAAAAATTAGCCGCTCTAGGAGAATCTAGTTCTAACGTTCCAAAAAACTTAGGAGCGATACCGAAACAGATAAAAAACTTAGCGCGTTCAAGAGCTTCCTCTCAGAAGGAAAATAAAAAGAGAGATTCTAAAAAAGATAATGACGAGACTCAGAATGAAGATAGAATACTAATGGATGCTGTTGAAGCTCAAGCTGCTTTGGTACAAGGATTGGAATGTCTCTTTGCCGCTACAAATGCCAACACGGTCGTCATGCCGCCACCGAATAGAGAAGATAGATCGCGAAGTCACCGCCAAAGCGTTAGAGGTGAAAGGGAAGGTTCACACAAAACCAGAAAGAGATCGATAGAGGAAGTCGCACAAACATCCACAAATACTTTGCTCCCGACTTCCATGCCCTTATTAGCCGCCTTTCTCAATTCTAGAGTAGATTTAATGCCTTGCTGCGTACCGGATAATAACGCTCCTCCAGTTGAGACACCACCTGTTGAAGAAGGACCTAGGTTACGCCCGTTAATGGATAGAAATCATAGAAATCGAGTGAGAAAGATAAAACGCTCCACTCGGCAAAGAAATAACCTATCCTCACAAAATACTGAAAAGAAAGATAAACCTTCAAACATAGAACAACCAAACTCGGGTAACGTCCATTTTGCGACATCCTTTGAAGACACTACAGATGGTGCAATTCATTGCTTCATGGATGAATACGGCAATTGGATGTCATATACATTTGATAAAAATGGCTGTGCTCGAACTCAAGCTCTTCCTATACCTTTACCAGATAAAGAAGACGCACCAAGAATTAAAGAAGCCAAACAGATAGAAACCGATAACCCAGAAACCGCGGGAGAAGGAAGCTGCGGGTCTCTAGAGTCCGAAGCTGGAACGAGTGAGAATATTCCGAAACAGAAACGAGGAGATAGTGTTGACCACAGTTCTTCCAATCAAGGAAGTAATAATCCGCTATTGTCGAGTAATAATAATGTGTCAACAATAGTACCCATTAATACGAACAGCGCGAATAAACGCTTCTACGTGTTCGATGGCGGGACTGGATCTCATCCAGACCAAGCGAGGTCTCCCGTCGCCTACGTCACAGATAGTTTACTGGAACAAATCGAGGCGGAAAGACAGTCGCGAATGGGACTCCCCAGCATGCACATCAACTTCTTAATGAGCCAACAGCGGGCTCAGCATCTAGCGATGCAAGCGGAAACGCAGGCGTCTACCCACATACCCAGTCTGATGCAATCTATAGGTGACGAAATGAATGATCACTTGAATGTTAGCAAAATTTGCAAAATTATAGACGAATTGGAAAAGAAGAACAAACCAAAAACGAAAAGCTATTACAAGTTCAAGTTATCGAAATGCTTCGAAGTGAAAGTAACAATGGATCGACTTAAGTTGATGGCATTGTTTGATAGAAATTTAACGTTTAAAGAAACATTTGTGTCAATACTGCTGGCGATAGCCGTCGCCGTATTGGGCTCGATGGTGTTAAACCACGGATTCTACAGGGATATATACGCGTTTTGGTTTTGTTTTATTATGGCTGGGAGCCAGTATTCTTTACTCAAAAGCGTCCAGCCGGACTCCGCATCGCCGGTTCACGGATTCAATAAAATGGTTGTGTTCTCCCGCCCAGTGTATTTTTGTTTATGTACTGCAATTCTTTGCGTGGTGAGTAGCCAACTTACTGAGGACGTGGCACATTCGAGAAGTAAAAGAAGCACAGGCGATACGAAACCTCTATCGATATACGGTTTGGAGCTAAACGAAAGAGACTGCCTTTATATCATACAAGAAATTTTAACGAAGTTCCTATTATTTTTCCCTTTAGCGTTTAGTTTGGGTTTATTTCCCCAAGTTAATACTTTTTTGATGTACTTATTAGAACAAATCGATATGCATATATTTGGTGGCAATGCGACCAGCAGTTTAACCGCTGCCGTATACTGCGTGCTGCGATCTTTGGCTGCAGTTGGGACTTTATACGGGTTTGCCTACAGTGCTTTAGTTGAAGGGAAGAAATCGCAGCATCAAAAACATAACATACTTATATCTATATTCTGCGGCCTGCTCGTACCCATAGCGTATCACTTAAGTCGAAGCGCAAGCGACTATACCCTAATATGGAATTTGATTAAGAAGCACTTATTGCCACCGGAGCTATACATAGTCCACAACCCTGAATGTTCGCCGGCCGACGAAAAGACCGAGCCTAACACTTTGACTGATGACAAGAAGAATAACTCTGAGAGTAATATTTCGAAGCAAAATTCAGTCGGCAGTTCTGTATCTAAAATAAATTTTAGTTCAGAAACGAATATATCTAGAACCCAGAAACGATCTCAAGCGTCAAGCGTGAGTTCTCTCAAAATGGACCCAAAGGGGGATACGACAAACTCGACAACTTCACTCAAAGTGGACCCGCCCACTGACAACGATGAGAAGAATCGGGACTCTAATACGCTCAACTCTAACATAAACAAGGCCGATCTGGATAAAGCAGAGGAAGACATGGACGATCCGTTGCCCAAAAAATTGCAAGAGACGGTGAATGCGAGATTGAAGAATGACGTCATTGTTTGCACGTTTCTCGGGCTTTTAGTATTTGGTCTGCATTGCACTACTGTCTTCACTACGTTGAAACCACAGCTCAATACAGTAAGTAAAACTTAAATGTATAACCATCTTTAATTAAAGTCTAAACATTTTTATATTAAGTAAAAGTACCAATTTTCACACACAATAGAATCTTCTACAATTGTTTTATTCATTAAAGGATTTCATTGTTATATTGTAAGAGCATAAATTTACTTAATAACACTTATCATGAAACTTTTGGGTAATTTAGGTGCTATGGATAATAGCGGGCGGGCTGGGCTGGGCGCTGCACTACCTGCTGCCGCAGCTGCGCAAGCAGCAGCCCTGGCTGTGCCTGGCCGCGCCCGTGCTGCAGCAGCACGAGCATGCGCAGTTCGAGGTCACCGAGCCGGCTAGACTCATGATCTTTGAAAAGGTAAGGCGTCTATACTAGCATCAGTGAAAAATGTTGCGATAACGGGGAATATTTGTTCATTTTGAGAGCTTCCGTTGCGTAAACGGTGAAGGTTATGCAACAATCATGTATGACCTCTTAAAAAGTTCTAGAAATGGTCCGCGATAGCATAATATGTATTTAAGGTTGACTCACTATAACCTTCTTTATGGTACTATAAGATAATCTTGTCTGTACGGTGCCCGCAGCCCGGGAACTAACTATCTTTGCAGTTTGTGGTATACATATGCTTTCTTACATACGACCTTATGGTAAGGGTTTTCGTGCAGATGCTATGTATATTTAGTTTACAATTTAATATTAATTTTGAATACATATACATATTTCTTTAGAACCTCAGAAAGGTAAAAATAAATATTTCAGTTGAGAATAATTTGTTTTATATGATATTACATTAATAATGATGTACATCTAAAATTTATAAAAAAAACACTAAATAATGTGAATTCAAACTTTAGGACAACTGACCGGTTGGCTAACCGTTCGGAGTTTCGATATTCTTCTCATCTGTTTTTAAAGCTCGAAGTGACCAGACCTAGGGATAACATGTTTACAGAAAATTGTATCATGTCATTCCGACTGGATTCGAAACCGCGACTCATCAGAGGGCCTAGCACGAACGACTATCGATAAAATATTGGAATCGTGAAACTGTCATTTGTATGAGAAATCATTTGAAATTTCATAATGATGTTCTGGCGTAGGCCGCCAGACATGACAACCGCAACAAAATTTTGTCGACCGTTTCCTCGTGTTTTAATCGATTATCTCTTTATGTCTTCCGGGTCTAACATGACAATTACACTTATAACTCGACTTTTAATATATATATTTGATCGAGATATCTTTTCTATGAAAATTGTCGATGTCAAGATATAATACACCTTAGTTTGTCTTCTCTCGTCCGCGAGATATCTCGTGGCGGTCATGCTAGGCCGGCTGATATAACGCAAGATAAGTGTTGTACCCCTGCCGCCAGGTGTACGTGTACCTGTGCTTCCTGGAGCGCAACGTGCTGTTCCCCGCGCTGGTGGTGGCGGCCAGCACGCAGGACGCGCCCGCCATCGCCGACAAGTTCGGGGACGCGCTGGGCGCGCTCGTCGTCTGCGTCTGCGCCTTGAAGTGTGAGTTGTTGTAGTGATGGACGCACGTGTGCTCCCGGTTTAAAAAGTGGACATAACATAAACATTTTTACCTTGAAAGACAGAAAATTAATCTATACTAATATTATAAACAGGAAAGATTTGTTTGTTACGATTTAACTAAAAAACTACTCGACCGATTTTAACAAGTTACGTCACAGCCGTGCGAAGCTCGGGCGGATCGCTAGTATTCATATAGATGTTAAAATATACTTTACTAGCGACTCGCTCTCGTTTCGCACTTAATGCGATATTGTTTTTTTTTGGTTGTGCGTAATTTTGGATCGCTAATATATTCGTATTCATTTGAATGATACCTTGTATTTTAATCCAAGTCAAAATAACTAATAACACCTCATACACAAATTCAAGTCCGCCCAGTTACCACGAGTTCGACGCATGGCTAGCCACCGAACAGCCCCCTCGCCATATTTTACTATTCAGAAAAACGTTTCAAAATAAATACAACGGATATTTGATGACGGCCTCAAAATCATATGACTTACATAACTACGTTAAGGGCATTATATTTTCTTTTTATGGTTGCATTAATATAGAAAGCCGGCTTTTGGCCGCCGACTCCAGTCGCATACATAGATATTCCTCTACCTCTGTGCACCGTATAAAAATATGTATATGTTCGCGTAGGTCTCAGAAATGCGTATTCAGACCCGGAGAGCCAGTACCTGATCATAGTATTCGCTGTGCTCCTGTTCCAACTGGACCTGGGCCCGCGGAAGATCTCCGAGACCTTCCTGGTGGACTACTTCGTTATGGCGGTCATATTTAACAAGGTCTACGAGTTCCTGCTAAAGGTAACTTGATTGTAACTATGCTCAAATTGTCTATAGTACTTTTAATGCTACATTAATATTTTATCCTACCTCATCTGGGCTGTTTTTTATTATCAATTAAGTGACATATTCACTCTGTATATTGGCATATAATTGTGCATCCATATGTCACTTTGTAGGTTATTCCTGACGGATGAATTTGCCCCAATTATTATTATTGTTGTCTTTTTGCAAAATTAATTTTATTCATTTTATACACAGACGCATTCCTTAATTTTATTAAAATTCACATGTTCATTTAAATAAAATACTGTATACCGGATTAAAACGCGATTTATTGTTTAAATTATTTATCCCGACGTTTCGGATGCTTTTCAGCAACCGTGGTCGCGTTGCTGAAAAGCATCCGAAACGTCGGGATAAATAATTTAAACAATAAATCGCGTTTTAATCCGGTATACAGTATTTTATTTAAATGTGTGATACTCGCGTTAATAAAAGACAATATCACATGTTCATTGTTTTTGGCACAATTAAGAATTTTTATCACTTTGTCATAAGTGAGCGTAAATGTCGATGACTCCCTTATAATCTATTTAGACGAATATTACATAGCGGTGTGTGCGCAGGTGCAGTTCGTGGTGACGTACATAGCCCCCTGGCAGATCACGTGGGGCAGCGCCTTCCACGCGTTCGCGCAGCCCTTCTCCGTGCCGCACTCCGCCATGCTGTTCCTGCAGGCCGCGCTCTCCGCGCTGCTCTCCGCGCCGCTCACGCCCGCGCTGGGTGAGTGTGCTCGCCGCCCCTCCCCGCGCCCCCCTTCTCCGTGCCGCACTCCGCCATGCTGTTCCTGCAGGCCGCGCTCTCCGCGCTGCTCTCCGCGCCGCTCACGCCCGCGCTGGGTGAGTGTGCTCGCCGCCCCTCCCCGCGCCCCCCTTCTCCGTGCCGCACTCCGCCATGCTGTTCCTGCAGGCCGCGCTCTCCGCGCTGCTCTCCGCGCCGCTCACGCCCGCGCTGGGTGAGTGTGCTCGCCGCCCCTCCCCGCGCCCCCCTTCTCCGTGCCGCACTCCGCCATGCTGTTCCTGCAGGCCGCGCTCTCCGCGCTGCTCTCCGCGCCGCTCACGCCCGCGCTGGGTGAGTGTGCTCGCCGCCCCTCCCCGCGCCCCCCTTCTCCGTGCCGCACTCCGCCATGCTGTTCCTGCAGGCCGCGCTCTCCGCGCTGCTCTCCGCGCCGCTCACGCCCGCGCTGGGTGAGTGTGCTCGCCGCCCCTCCCCGCGCCCCCCGCACGTTCGCGCAGCCCTTCTCCGTGCCGCACTCCGCCATGCTGTTCCTGCAGGCCGCGCTCTCCGCGCTGCTCTCCGCGCCGCTCACGCCCGCGCTGGGTGAGTGTGCTCGCCGCCCCTCCCCGCGCCCCTCCCCGCGCCCCCCGCACGTTCGCGCAGCCCTTCTCCGTGCCGCACTCCGCCATGCTGTTCCTGCAGGCCGCGCTCTCCGCGCTGCTCTCCGCGCCGCTCACGCCCGCGCTGGGTGAGTGTGCTCGCCGCCCCTCCCCGCGCCCCCCGCACGTTCGCGCAGCCCTTCTCCGAGCCCTTCTCCGTGCCGCACTCAACGCTTGATAACATATCGGACTTAGATCTATGTCCAGTATTCTATCACAAGATTTTCTGTCTTTCGACGAAACTGAAGAAAGAAAGCCTAGTCATCTCAATGCGTAAATAGACCCTTGGGTATTAATGTAAGATACTTCTCACCTTAGGTTAGCAGCTTTTCGATTCTTCACTTATACCATGTATTCGTGAATAACAGAATAAAGACAACTCAAAAGAGTTCGATATCAGAGTCAGACGGCGAACGTAATTTGCAGGCAGCGCCATCTTCATGACGTCGTACGTGCGGCCCGTCAAGTTCTGGGAGCGCGACTACAACACGAAGCGCGTGGACCAGAGCAACACGCGCCTGGCCGCGCAGCTGGAGCGGAACCTCGGCGCCGGTACGAGCCGCTTCCTTGTCTCCATATTCAGCCTTCAGCTTGTCTTGTTATATACTACTTCAACTTTTAAATAACTATTAAAGCATATATTTAACAATAATTATTAAGCTTCTTAAACATTAATATACATGAATATACATATGTATAGTCGATCGAATATTTTAGTGAAAACTGTTTTATGGGAATAAAACTTGTCTATTATCTTAAGTTACCTTGATAAACAATTTAATTAAAGTTTTCTTATTAAAATATTTTAAAGTTAATAATTCTTTTTAGACCAACAAGAGTTCTGCATAACTTCATAATTATAATAATCGAATTGAATTGTGTCAAATTGTTTGGTGTTATCGTTTAACTAATGGACTGGCCCGCGACAGACGACAACAACCTGAACTCGATCTTCTACGAGCACCTGACCCGCTCGCTGCAGCACTACCTGTGCGGGGACCTGCTGCTGGGCCGCTGGGGGGTGGTGCAGCAGGGGGACTGCTTCGGTGAGTGGTAGAATAGGGGGGTTGCAGGTGCGAACAAGATGTGAACAATGTCACAGGCTAATGTGATTGCAGGAGTCCTTGATCATAGAAAGAGACAGAGCTATACAAAATACTGCTCTTACAGTTTGGGACAGTCCCTGTCTAATTTGTTTTAACTGGCATGTTACATTAAATGGCGTTGAATGTCAAATGGATGTGTATGAGAAATATCATGCCGTTAATAGTATAGTTCCTTATAAAATTCGTTATTATTATTTATGCTAAATATTTAATTTATGTTCAATAAATAATTAAGTTTTCTTCTCAAAATGTGGTGAAAATAGTGAGTTTTTTTGTGCCAGATATCGACAGACGAGCATAAGGTTCACTTGATGGTGCGTGATACCTCAGCCACAGAACATCAGTCAATGATGCGCTGTCGACCTAATTTTTACTTCGAGCATTCGGAAATCCATAGACTGAAACCGAAACGCGCAATGTACACTTCACGGTTTTCCATCTCTATAGATAATACACTATCACATTCACTCTATAGTGAATGTGATAGTGTTTTATTGTGAATCTCGACGAACATAAAATTTGTACAGTCCCTGAATGGATGAGCCGTACATTCGACAAATATAATGTCGTCGCTAGCGTACACGTGTATAATGTATATATTGCAGTGCTCGCGTCGGACTACCTGAACTGCCTGGTGCACATCGTGGAGATGGGCAACGGGCTGGTGTCGTTCCAGCTGCGCGGGCTGGAGTTCCGCGGCACGTACTGCCAGCAGCGCGAGGTGGAGGCCATCTCCGAGGGGCCCGAGGAGAACAGCGGTAACACTGACACACTGACACACCGACCCACCGACCCACTGCTTCGATAGCCAGTCACATGTTACACAACCTTACTTTGACACGTTTCTTCACCTCCTTTATTGTCAGCTAGCCCTAGCTAGTCTAACTCCTAATCCACTTCCACGCCCATTATAAAACTTAGCAAGGACGTTCTATAAAATATTAATTATTTTTAAGAAAAAATCTTCTTCTTCTTGTGGTGCCTCTCCATTACTGGAGGTTGGCCGTCAGTCTCGCGAAGCGTGTCTCGTCCTGTGCCAGATGCAGCAACTCCTCTGCAGTCGCGATACCTGTCCACTCGCTAACGTTACGCAGCCATGATTTTTTCCTTCTACCAACACGCCATTTCCCCTGGATCTTACCCATAATGATAAGTTGAAAATTAGAAAGGGTCTAACTTTGTGAAAATCATGGTTAAAAATTAAATACCATTTTTTTATGTAAAAAAACTTTGTTTTTCAAATGCAAAAAATGCAATTAAGGAGCGCATTAAATGAAGTAATTAATCTAGTGGGTTAATTATTTTAATCTATAATTTTATTGCTTTGCTCGAAATTTCAAAGTCCCTTAACTTTTTAAATGCATTGCATTACAATATATTCAAATATTACTAAAATCGGAAGCGTCGACTTTTCACGTGTCCGCTTCGCGTGGAATGCCCCATATAATGCCGTGTGTGTGCGGGGCGCAGAGGGCGCGTGCGGCGGGCGCTGGGCGTGCGGCGGGCGCGTGCTGGCGCCGGGCGCGTGCTGGGCGCTGCGCTGGCTGGCCTGGCAGCTGGCGGCGGCGCGCTACGTGCTGGAGGGCTACTCCGTCACCGACAACAGCGCCGTCTCCATGCTGCAGGTCTTCGACTTCCGGAAGGTGCTGCTCACCTACTACGTCAAGGTGATCCATTATTATATCTATATATTTTAAGCTTAAGGCGTCTACGAGTGCAAGGCTTACCTGCAACCCTTCTTTGATGCGGTGATCGCTTACCATCACGTGAGCCACCTGCCTGTTTGCCCGTTATTGTAAAAAAAATCTTGATAGTTGGCGATACCTCACAGGCAATGACATTGAAATTTTTTTTACTTGGAGTCTGACACCGGAATGCATTTCACGGTTTTTTCATCTATGAACGGTATTTCGTTACCTTTAATCTTTCTGGTGCTTTAAAAGTTTTTTTTTAAATTAAGTCAAAATTTTCCAGAGTATAATCTTCTACACGATACAGTCGAGCCGGCTGGAGGAGTGGCTGTCGTCCCCGGAGCTGGGCGAGGCGCTGCGCCCCATGTCGGAGCGGTCGTTCGTGGACCTGGACCCCATCTTCAACGTCAACCTGGACGAGGACTACGACTTCCGGGCGTGCGGCATCACCAGGCACGTGCACCTTACATATTGTATATCACAAAGTAGACTTACAAAATTATTATACAGGATTACAAAAAAAATTACAACTACTGTTATATCTTAGTACAAGCATGTTTTAGAAGTTCTTGTTAAGTTTAATAAGTGTTATTTGTCCGAAAAAATAATAATATGCCGATCATTGCAATGACTGCCTCCGTGGCTCAGTGACGTTGTGCTTAGCAGCGAAGGTTTGAATGTCAGGAAGTTTGGTATATATATCTGTATATCAAAACTGTCTACCCCTTGTCCCATGGCTCGCTGACTCACGGGCGCGCCGCTCACTTGCAGGAGCAGATTCATCGCGGTGTACCAGGAGTGGATCAGCCACTGCGGCGCGCGGCGCGGCGCGGGCTGGCGGCGCGACCCCGCGCTGCTCACGCTGTGCTTCGCGCTCAGCCTGCTGGGCCGCCGCGCGCTGGCCGCCGCGCAGCACCTGTCCGCCTCCAGGTAGCCTGCGACTCCCACTTCTGATGTCGGCCGAGGCGCTCAGCGCGACCTGTCAAAACTATGCGTTTTAGCCAGAATGTGAATACTCGAATCCTCTTAGATTTTCCTCACATGCCACAGTTACAGAAGATATCGAATGAAACATTTCTTTTGGTTTTATTTCTTCTTATATGTATATTAACACGCCCACCATAGAAAAATAATGGCAGTAGCGAGTATGTAAAGAGCTAACTGAGGCTGTACCACGATCTCTGAAAGCAGTATTATTTCTTTCTTACTTTACGAGAGAGTATGGAACGTCGTGTATGTCTTTGTCGACAAGGAGTCCTGTAATAATTGGGAATTTGCAGTAAGGCCCCAGATCGACACAATTTATTTGTCCTATTTTTTTGGAGTGGGACGAGTAGAACAGAATGGAGGAGGCCTCCGCTCAAAAATGGACGACCCAACAAAACAGATAATAAATAAATAAATAGATATAAATGAACTAAAATATTCATGAACATAAGAAACTCAATTCTAATAGGGAATATGCATGTTGTTTAAATTTCCTTGATATTTTTTCCCTTGAATCCTTATGGCCCAGATATTATGCCTAAACAATTATTTTCTTATTTAGTTCGTGTTTAATTGCAAAAAATATTAATTAAAATGTGTAAAATAAGGGAGAGAAATTCAAGTTTGCAAAACGCATCACCATTGGTCGAAACAAAACGTGACGTCACCTTACACATTCTGTCATTTATCGGCAGCGATTGATCAATGGCGTCCATTGACATCGAAGATGGCGTCAAACACTGGTTACCATAGTTACCTCACTCTATCCGTCACTGAGCGTGTAATGTGATATCATCCAAAGCCCGCGAAATATGGCCGCGTTTAAACAGATCAAATTTTATCGATGTTTTCAAAGTAATTTTAAAAAATAATTTGGACATTGCCAAGAGTATTTATATTTTTTATTAGGGTAAAATGATGTAACAAGTCGATAAAAAATATAAAAAAAATGCATGCATATTCCCTATTGTATGTATGTATGTTTGAGAAACAAATGGCTTTTTTTTGGAATCGGGACTTGCTGCAAGCTCATAGCCCCAGCCATGTATATGGTAGCCAATAGGTAAACATGTAGGTAATGTCCCGGTCGGTATAAACACGCCTCCCCCACTTGCAGCGTGGAGTTCTTCCTGTACGGGCTGCACTCGCTGTTCAAGGGCGACTTCCGCATCACGTGCGCGCGCGACGAGTGGGTGTTCTCCGACGTGTCGCTGCTGCACTCCGTGCTGGCGCCCGCCATCCGCATGGCGCTCAAGCTGCACCAGGTCGGCCGACACCACGAACGACTGTCGAGAAACTGTTCGAAACGCCAATCTGTCAGTTGTATGAGAAATCATTTGAAATATCATACAAATGACAGTTCGACGATACGAATACTTTTTCGCAAGTTGTTCGTGCTAGCTCCTCAGTACAGTGCGGTACTCCCATTCTGGGTTGAGAATGAGTGTAAAATATAAAGTCAAAAATGGACGCTGTTATGCAATAGTGTCAACCCACATAGTTGCCATTTTGAGAAAATTGAATTTGAAGTTTTGAAAAGAAGCGATTGGTATTGGTCATTTTGCGGGTAGACACTGTTACACATGACACTATACTGACCGTGTGCCCCGCAGGACCACTTCATGTTCCCGGAGGAGTACTGCAGCAGCGCGGCGCTGCACGCGGCCATCGTGTCGCACTCGCAGCGGCTGGTCATCTGCCACGAGGCGGCGCCGGCCTGGCGGAGCAGCGTGCTGCGGGGCGCGCCGCACCTGCTGGCGCTCAGGTGGGCTCCTGATATTTATTTATTTATTACAATTTGTATAACTATATATTAACAGCAATTGGCCAAATCATATACAGTTATTAATTTTTAAAACTACATATTCTCTAAATAGGAAAAACACATTTTGATAAAAATATCGGCCGTTATACCAAATATTTCAGCATTTTTATACTGAGCTACATATTTATTGAGCAGCCTCAGGGCCGACTGTGTTGGAGCGTGATAAGCCATATGTGTTCAGAAATAGACATCCCATTGTTAACTACACATCAGGAGGACTCGCATGACTCATTATTAGAATTCGTTATCGCGGGGGCACGAGTAATTTGATAAAGTATCATTTATTACTACTAGTAAATACCATATTTTTTAAAATTAAAAAGTACTAAAGCAAAGCACACATATAGTCCGCGCGTTGCGACTGACAGTTGTCTATGTATTGGTGCGATTCGATTCGCCTTCTCAATTTGAAGTGACGCCCTTAACGTAGAAACGTCGTGTTTCCTTATTCATAAACAATAAACATGATGTAGTTAAACTCTGTTTTGTTTCTTTCTTGCTAAAGTAATTCCGTATTCAATAGAGCGAGACAAACCATACTGTTACCAATAACAAGCGTTTTTAATAATAACGTCAGGCGATATTAAGATAGTATTTTCGTTCTAGGCATGTAATGGACGAAGGCAACGATGACTACAAGATAATAATGCTGAACAAAAGACACCTAGGTTTCCGAGTGATCAAGTTGAATCGCGAATGTGTGCGCGGCCTGTGGGCGGGGCAGCAGCAGGAGCTCGTGTACCTCAGGAACCGGAACCCCGAGCGAGGCTCCATACAGAACGCCAAGCAGGTTGTTTGTCTTATGCAGACTCTACTGAATATTTTCGAGTTGTCATTGCAATTAATATTCAAAGTGTAATTTTATAATCGTATATTTCAGGCTCTCCGCAACATAATAAACTCGTCGTGCGACCAGCCAATAGGCTACCCCATCTACGTGTCGCCGCTGACGACGTCCTATGCGGACACCTCGGAGCAGCTCGGCTCGCTGGTGGGCGGCGCGGTGACGGTCACCGCCATCAGGGACAGGGTCACCGCTCTGTGGAGACGGTGAGTTTAGTAGCAGAGCAAGTATCATTGACTACTTCGCGCGACCACTCTGTGCACAACCTTTTTCCCGAACCGATACAACTCGCAAACATAACCTATTAGTGTCTTAAAGATAGGCGACGCACCTGCAAGCCTGGTGTTGCCTATGCCTATGGTGTTGCCTATGGTGGTGTCTATGGGCCAGCCCTGCAGTTTCAGGCCGAGTATAGAACTACTAGTCCAGTCATTACGTCGGAAAAAACGGGTTAGAAATGCATTCAAAATTTAGCCTTCTCGGTTTACATGCAGTCCAAATCTATACATATAATAAAACTGTAGAGGTCAAATGTCTGTACATAGAAAAAAATGCTAAAAACCTAGTCAAGAGAAATAGAACAAACAAAGATTTTTTTTGTTTCCCTCTCTGTTTGTCTGTTTGTACGGGCTAATCTCCGAAGATACTCAACCGATTTTCATGCAATTTACACAAGTATATGAAGCAAATCCCGGGGCAACATATAGGCTTCATCGAAATCGGTTGTCGGAAAGAAAAGTTATCATCATTTAAAGATTATTTTAAACTGACTCGCGTCGAACTTTTTCGAAATATCAGATGCCAATAACAATTTGATATGGAAATGAAATAGTTTGATTTCACCACTTTCAATATGTATTCGTGGAATAGTGGATATGAATATATCATATGAAGAAACTTTGCTGTAAAATTCAGCTTATGAAGCCCACGCGATCGAAGTCGCGGGCATCAACTCGACTACAGTACGGGTATACTGTAGTGGTATACTTGGATCAAGTCCTTTCAGGAGAGCCAATTAAATATGGGCTTTAAAAAAATGTCTGATATGTAATATCTGTTGTCAGTATCCGCCGGCGCTGCGGCGAGGGCTGCTCGAGCGGCGCGACGTGCGAGGCGGCCGCGGAGCGGGGCGAGGCCGGCCGCGGGCGCGCCGCGCCGCACGCGGCCGCCGCGCCCGCCGCCTCGCGCGCCTCGCTCGCCTCGCACCGCGCCGACCTAGGTGAGATACCCGACCAGACTATCTCTGGCCCAAAGGATGCCACTAACTTCCTAGACCACGTCAATGGCCAAAATGTTCTCTGGACCTTTTACCGAACCGAACTTTACTAGCGTTTGATGTGACCCCGCAGGAGGCACGCGCGGCAGCCTGTCCAGCGCGGGCAAGCCGGCGGCGGCGACCCTGGCGTCGCTGGCCGGCCTGCTGCGGGAGCACTCGCACGAGCGGCAGGACGAGACCGGTACTCGATTCATTCCTATTCTATTGTTATAGAAAACAGTCGGAGTATTTTCGACAACTGCTCGGCGACAATCACTTATTCTATCAATCATCGATTTTATCTTTAATATTATACCCTCACTATTTCAGTGACGACGATCATTTCGTTTATTATAAAAATATTTATAGATAAATATGTTTGTGTTGCTAAATACAGTTACCGGCACGAGTCGTGAGTACACTTTTCATTGGTCGATATGACGTTAACCACGCTGACGTGGAGCGCGATCGGTTCGGCAGTCGATGCTCGTCGTCTATTGGCTCCGCGCGTATCATTCGACTATGAGCATTTAATTAATAGGGATGTTGACTATTTTTGGAATTGCTTTTATTTTATAGATACATCCTTTATAAACACGAAAAAAAAATCTTACAAAAAAAAATTTACATATTTTAATAAAAAATACGTAAATAAAAATACTTTTCAAAAATTGCCGCTAAAACGCTCCAAACTGTAACTACGTCACAGACCGATAAACAATCTCGCTCGCGTTCGATCAAAGTTAGATCTTAACAAATCTTTTCACTTCTCACTAACTAAATTCAATAAAAATTAATACGTCGTTTTTATTTATTTTTATTTTATAAATAATATATTTATATTTATACCCTTTTAATTGATATCAATGATTACCAACCTTGATCTTGACTTGGAACTTCAATATTTATATATGACTGGAAGCTTTTGTGGTGTATTGATCGACGTACTTTTGCACATCGGCACTGCACAGCAGAAATAATAATGTTGCCCGACAGTGTACTTTTGCTGACTCAATCCCCACCACGGTTCACCTGTGCTCACGACTCGTGCCGCTGTCTGTAAATGTATAAGTTTGACCCGATGTTCGTGTGTCTGTCCGGCAGTGTACGCGAGCAGCGCGGAGGCGGAGCCGCGCCGGCGCAGCGAGGAGCGAGCCGCGCGGCGCGAGCGGCACACGCGCGCGCGCACGCAGGTCCGTAGCGCGCCTTACATTGTGACCCTTAGGCTTCTCGAGCTAACATACGTGTCCACTATCAGTGGTAACACTGCTCAAATTAAGTTTATTTAATACTAGCAACGCGGCCCGGCTTCAAACGGATGCAATGTAGATGTACTATATACAAAACATAGCCTATGTTACTCGCTGATAATGTAGCTTTCTATTGGTGAAAGAATTTTCAAAATCGGTCCAGCGGTTTTTGAGTTTATTCATAATATACAAAAATTCAAAAATACAAATCTTTCCTCTTTATAATCTAATATATAAAATTCTCGTGTCACGATTTGCGGGACCGAACTCCTCCGAAACGGCTCGACCGATTTTCGTGATCCTTAGCGTGCATATCGGCCAAGGTGGATATTCTATCAACATCTATTTTTCATCCCCCTAAATGTTTAATTTCACCCCTATTTTTTTTTTTAATTTTTGGACGAAATTTTTTGTTTTTATTTTTTTATAATGTGGCATTAAAAATACATACAACCCTAAATTTTTACTATTGTATCACCAACCCCTGATTTTTAGAAATTATTTACATGGCAAAACAACGATTGCCGGGTCAGCTAGTATTATTATAAATAAATAAGTAATAAGTATAGATAATCGTTTGCCTCAAGTCGTGTGGTGTGTCCGTCCAGCCGGGAGGAGCGGGCGGCGGGCGGGCGCGGGCGCGGCGCGAGCGCGGGCTGCCGGCGTCGTTCCGGCTGCTCGCCGCCTCCGACCAGCTCGGGCAGCCCGGGCAGGCCGCCGACGACGGGCAGGTCCGTACCCGCGCAGTACCGCCCGACCACTGCCCGCACCGCGCCGTATAAAGCTTGTGCGACATGCGTTATACGGCGCGCAGCTGCAGTCGAGACATTCAACACGCGATGTACTAACGATTTCATACAAGTTTGGAACCTTTAAGAAATGAGCTCCTTACCTTAACCTTGGCCTAGTCATTCTTGAGTACAAGCGGCTTCAAAAAGGTGTTTTAGAAAAAAGTTAACAATAGTATTCTTACTTAATATTTATTTATTGATATTATTCTTACACTGTAATTAAGACTCTGATGATTGCGATGACGGAGAATTCAATCCAAATCTGTGATCGATTGTGTGTTGTTTGTTTAACAATATGTGCAACATTTTTTACAATTTATTATTATATGCAGGGTTCCGGCGGATGGGAGAGCGGCTGGCGGGAGCAGCCGCGGCGCGCAGCTAGTGCTAAGGTCAGTTTCATCCATTAATTGGTTCCGTATATCGACAGGTGTTATACCCCGAGCGATTCTGATTTGAAATCTACATTAGAAAATAAAGTTTCAAGTTTATTAACATGGTAAATATTAAAATTAATTTTCGCAATACATAACTTAAATTATTAAAGTATAGCTTGAAAAATTTCCTCAAACTTCGATATCACCTTAGATTATTTAAAAAAAAATTAATAGAGATTCATTTTTTATATATAAAAACTATAGTCGAATCACGTAATTTCTCAAAAAGCCCAGAAAATAAAGTTCCTACCTCTGAAGGCCGACTGCTCGCGAGGGGGCGCTGTAGCTCACTCTGAGACTCGACCACCAATAGCACTTCAAAAGACATTTATTTATTTATTAAGGATAACACAAATTCCGATGCTAAATAGAAATCACGATGCATACAGTTAGATTAGTATAGAACAGTATTCACAATTATATAATTTACAAATAAAAATGAATTATTTATACGTGAACGATTGTGTTGTATCCAACGCAGGTGTCATCGAACCCCCCGCAGAGCGGCGACTCCTCGCTGGAGGACGTGCGCGGGGGCGGGGCCGGCGGGGGCGGGGCCGGCAGCGGCGCGGATGTGTCGCTGCCCGACTGCAAGATCATCGTCAACCGGAACGCGAGGCAAGAGTTGCTCTTTACCAGGTATCCACTAACGTTCACGTTCACCGATCACGCTAACAACTCGTGTCTTCTGTCGTGGTTCATGCTCCGATTCTTACATAACTCTTTCGCCAATAATAACACGTAGGTAATTTTTAATTTCACGCCATTCATATAATACCAAATGTCTGCTCAAACGCTAAGAACTGTTTTGATTTTGACATACCAGTCAATACTATCTGAGTGTTCCGAAATAGATTGAATTGTATCGTAATAAATAAGACCCCAATTCGCAGGTACTTCATAAACGAAGGGACATCAAAAGACTTATCGAGAATAAGCAAGGAGATCCGCCACGAGCGGGAGAGTTACCGCGAGCTGACCGGCCGCTACATCGAGAAACCCGAGTCCATACCTCTCAAGGAGACGCACTACTCCGACGTATGCAACAGGGAATCCGTGCTAAAGAAAGAAGCGAAAAGGGACTCTAAAGCCAAAGAAATAAAGACGAAAATCAAACGGTCGGATTCGGGCAAGAGCGACGCCAGGGCGACCATCAGCGTCGGCAGCAAGGTGCTGATCCTGGAGCCGCTGGGCGTGTACGACTGCATCAACCTGGGGCGGCGCATCGACGTGCTGTGGCCGGGCGAGCGGCAGCGGGAGAGGGGGGGCAGGAGCGCCTGGGGCAGCTGGGTGCCGCGCGCCGGCATGGACGGGCTGGTGGGTATACTTTACACTACTTGATGGCTGATGCCGTGAGAACTCCAGCATTGCCGTTTATTTTAATATATTCAAACGGAAAATAAGACTTGGCTTAAAGGTCTCGTTACCAGGCCATAAATAAATTAAATATATATATATGTATACAAAATGTTGTAATAAAGTCAAGATAAAATTTTAGATGGTCTAGTTCTTTGCACGGACAATATAGGCTTTTTTTTGTTAGATATCGACAGACGAGCATGAGGTTCACTTGATGGTAGGTGATACCTCAGCCACAGAACATCAGTCAATGATGCGCTGTCGACCTAATTTTTACTTCGAGCATTCGGAAATCCATAGACTGAATCCGAAACACGCAATGTGCACTTCACGGTTTTTCCATCTATGAACGTTGGTTCGTTACCCGGTCGGAATTTTGGCATTCCTCCCACCCGATCAATTGCCCAAAGTTTCTAGACGTGGGGGAAACATGCTTACAGAAAATTATAAACATGTCGTCGATTCGAAGCCACGACCCATCGATGCGAACGGCAGGTATTCTACCGAACGCGCCAACGAGCCCGTCAAGAGTTAGATAAGTTTTGAAGACTCGTATAAATAAATAATGTTTATTGCAGGTCGTTCACAAATGGACGCCGAACCATCGAGACCCGAAATTAAGATCTCACGTGGACAAGAGCATCTTGCTCGTTCAGATCGAAGATAAGTTCGTGCCTATCGCCGAGACCTGCGTGCAAGACCTGGGGGACGAAGTCTGAAGGGTCTCGCCTGGAGTTAGATCTCACTTAAGTTTTAATATAGCTCCGCCCCCGAGAGGCCGCAGCGGCTCGGAGGGTGTTGTGGGGAATAATGCTCTAATGCAGTTTGTGACTAAGATTTATATATGAAAAACAAAATGTAAGAGGACGAAATTAATAAAATCATTAAATGTTGGCTTATTTGAACGACAAGCCAGCATTACTAGCGGCAATTGTTTACCGCAAATTGAAAATGTAATTAGCATAATTTTGAAAGTCCCCTGAACTGCGCTGAACACAAAGTGTACATTAATTTTGGATATAACTTTAATAGTATTAAAATGTATTATGTATATATATCTCGTTAAGACTAGATAAGGACCTCGAGACTGTCTTGTGATCGCGAATAGGTTTACGATGTACAAGATGCGACGGTACGCGAATTATATTATTTACTAAACTTACATTAACATAACAGAAAATCCTGATAAAACACATTTCTATACATCCATTCATTCAGTGCTAGCGGACCCGACAGACAACACCCAACAACTTGAAAAGGCATCGTTTACTGTTGTGGGAAATAGCATTTTTAAAACTTTTGCGTGAATGTTGTCTCTCGAGCGTGTCTGGGTGTTGACTTGTTTGAGTATGAATGTACTCAATTAGATCTCGAGAGCGTAGTGTTGAGTCGTTCTTTGTTTAAGGGAAATTAAAATGATTCAGTAAATAAAAGTAACCAATAGAAGTAGATCTCAATTCGTTCCTTCGTATGATTCCAAGTTACGAAGTTACATCCGCTATTGTTCTCATACCAGTTGAGATATTTAGCTTATGTTAATTTTGGTCGCGCCAGTGCCCGGACGCGGGGTCGGTGGGGGTGTGTTCGGGATCACTCGGGGGACGGCGTGGGGGTCGCTCGGGGTAGGCGCGAGGGTCGGCACGGAGTCACTCGGGAGACGGCGCGGGGTTTGCTCGGGGTCGGCGAAGGGTTCGCTCGGGGTAGGCGCGGGGACGCTCGGGGTCGGCGCGGGGTTCGATCGAAGTAGGCGCGGGGTCACTCGGGGGATGGCGTGGGGGTCTCTCGGGCGGTGGCAGAATCGTGTATATAATAATGTACTCGCTGAAGTGTAAATATTGTATATAGTGTACATCGTGTATGATCGCGCGCTAAGGATTCTTTCTTATTTAACTGTAATTATAATTTATACTAATTAAAAAACAAGGTTGCTCTCAAAAATATATGACATTATCAAGTAGTTAATGTGATTGCAGCGACATGAAAGAATATTATTCATATTATATTTTTTTTAAACGTGTGTTATAACGGGTAATGGTTATGTCACTGTCTTTTGGACAGTTTTGTTTGAGATCGTTTCCAGATGCAGGCACGATACCTTCATCATGTTCTCTTGTTGAATTTGTTATAATCGTGCAGTGCCGTGTGCATAATACGTTGTGGTTGTAACGTATGTATGTCTGCATTTAGAATAAATAAATGTTCTGTCTGTGAGCAGATGTTGAATTTTACGAATTTATAATAAATTATTGCAAGTTGCTCGTTTAAAATTGTATTTAAATGTGATCGTTTAATAAATGGGCGTCTCGGAAACGCACAAACTTAATTCAAATTAATTTTGAATTCAAATTATTAGAAATCATTCATAGTTAGTGCTGGTTGGACTTAGAAGTAATGCCCTTTTCGACGATAACGCTTTGCTTTTACATTTTTTAAATAACTTGCGTTCGGTGTTAGTGCTAGTGCGACACGGGCGCTCTCCGCACTCGGCGGTTCATCTCATGAGGGTATTACTTAATAAGTCAGAATCGGAAATCATTTCAGCAGTTTCCATCATTTATGACCAAACGCAACGTAAAATATAAATTTGCATATCATAATAAGTTTAAAATCGTTTAAATTATAAAAATTATAACGTTATAAGCGCGCAGTCTGTTGCAATCGTTTAAATTGAAGAGTTTAAAGTTGATATTAAAAAAAAAAACTCGTTTTAAACTTACTTAAAGCTAACAAAAGTTACGAAATATTTCTATAGCAAAACGATAGAGAAAATTGTATAAGTGGTATAAGTACTTTCTATACACAAACTGCCATCTTATTTCATGAAACTCATTTCACTTGCCGTGTCGGTTAAAAAAGTGGTTATCATTTAGCGGTATGTGGGCACTGGGTAGTACAGTAACAGTAAACAGCGGTAAAAATGCGTATCGGGCAAAAGAAGGAGAAAATCAGCAATTTTCGGCTTCGTAGAGCGCCGTCTCTGTCGCTCAGTATCATGTGGCGTGTGTCGCTCTCGTCAGTCGTTTACTTTCGAAGCCGAAACTATCTGATTGTCTTCCACTTTAGTACGATGTGAATTTGTTACTGTACATTTATGTATATCACTATCTCCTTCAAAATTATTATATAAATACACTCCATTTTAACCATAGTCATTTGTAAAAATCCATAACATGCGATCTTAGGGTATTAGAAAACACAATCCGTCCACAAAGATGTGTTTTCTGAACGCGAGCAGTGTTTGTATAGTTTAAGTCTTCTTTAAGTTCAGTTAGCACAATTGATAGGGTTTTTGAAGTGTCACAACACTGACGACTTGGGCCTTTACAATATCACACGACAGGCGTCATAGGATTGTTTTACTTGGAAGGAAAGAATCGAAGGTGTGTCGCAGTTCGCTGTTTTGTATAACAATGTGGTGTGCAAACAAAATCTTGTAAAATTCACCTTAAGTATACCGCAAACGGTACAGGGTCGCATTTGTGTGACGTGATTTTTTTCCGAACGCAACTTCTGCGAGAATCAGTTATGACGTTCTCAATTCTGCAACATTTGTTAGTAAATGAATTAATTAGGCCATACATTGCTGATTAATATTTATTGTGAAATTTACGACACTTCTATCGAGTTTGTATATCAGTATACATTATATTACCAATAAAACTGAAGTTGTGTCTCTGTTCGTCACATCTAGCTATGGAGAACAATATAGTGACACACCACACTTAACAGATCTGTCTATTGACAACAATCGTAATAACTCAATGGATGTGTTGTGCAGCGGTATGTCGCTACTGTGTGTTGTATGTATGTATAATGCCAAAGTGAACCACACCACATGAACCGCAATACTCTTGTCATATTCAAGTGAACTTGTTATATCAACAATCGAATTCTAATTAAAATAATAAATGAAGATGATTTTTATTTATTTATATCTGTTCTGGCGTCTTTATAAGACATCTTCACACTCTCGGTAAGTACCGACTGGATGCACGAAGTCAGAGGGAAGTAATATGGAAGGAAATCGGGGAGGTTTACGTTGGAGAGACGACTATAATTATTTTAATTTGTAAATAAAGTATTGATTTCAAGTGTTTCATTTTTTAATTATCTGTTTTCGCTCTTCCTACACGTGCGTTGTATGGATATTCTATCATTCTATTGTTTCAGTGTCCACTCCCGAGATTTCATTCAAAATTCACATTCGAAAAAAATAACTGGCCAAGTGCGAGTAGCAAATACAAATGCATTATTAATACGACTGCGTTGCAGATATTAGTGTTATATTGATGTTTATACTGTCGCACGTGAGTAAATCATTATTTACTGGCCTGGTCCACGCCAAGGGAAGTACTATTAGATAAATATTTTCGTGAAGGTATAACTAATTGTGAATATTAGTATCGATCTTGGACAAAAACGACAGCAATAATGCTTCATTCGTTTCCTAATGGAAGACAGTCTGGACTATTCTGGATAGCGGGAGTTTCGATGGTGAAAATAAATAAAAAACGCAAGAAAATATATTTTAATCAAAATGTTAAGTCAATTCTATAAGGATAAAAACGTAGGACGATTGTAGGGTTCTGGCCCCGTCTAACCTACATAGATCTAATTTAGTATATCTATGAGTATATATTACTACTGTGAGTGAACACCATGATTTCAAATATTTGAAATGTCGCAAATGATACAAATTAATTTTACTATCGTTCAAGGCTAAAGTGTATAATATTAAGAAATACAAATTACAAAGATCGTAATTGTGTCCCTGATCTATAAGAGTCCGCTCACTTCTACATAAGTATCGTATCGTATCGTATATTCTTTGATATAGGGAAAACTACGAATATCTACATTAAATTCCACAATGTATAATCCACCCATACAGGTGCCGCTAGCCGCTACCTCATACCGTGACATCAAGTGTAAGTGGACCCGGTAGTGCAATACAGCCCTTCGCAAAAATAATAATTTAGCAGCATTATATAACAACGCACGTACAGTGCTTACAGCACATGCAGCTAACTGCACCGTATGTGCGACATCGCGATGTAGCCTCGAAACTGTAGGTCTATTACCAAAATCGAACGGAACAAAGCGAAAGAACAAACAACTTCGTATTGTAACTTATTGAGAAAACATTTTCAATTCTATTTACGATTATAGTAATGTTTAAACGAAAGACAATGTCTAATTGCAAATGACGGATCGATCATCGGATTCGTAATAGGATAATATACGATCCGTCAGCCGAAACTTCTTATTTTATTTTGGTAATAGGCCTCCTGTACTTATATTACAATATTTTCTTGTTTTACCATTTGATATAATATGTGTGGTTATAAACTATCACTTCCAGAACTTACTTCAAGATTGTTTGATGAGAAGAGTGGTATCAAGTTATGATTATTGAATCTTCTACGACTACGACTAAACAGACCTTAACACTACAAGTAATAATAATTAAGCTCTGGGATTTGGACAAAAGCTAAATTGAAAAATTCACAACATTCTGTATTAGGTACATATCTACAACAACACATATTTATAAAACTTTGGTTCTTTCGTCGGTATAGCGTCAACCACTTCGCTGAATGATGCGATGCCGATTTATCTTTTAATTTTATTTTGGAAATTTAAAGCGGAAATCGAAACGGTTTCGTATATAAACTTATCCATAACAATTACGCTAGCTGCTCGGTCGTAATTAGAATCTTTACGTATGCAATGGGCACCAGTAGGATTATTCACGATCATTCGAAAACTTTCCGTACCGATATATCAAGTTTTCTGCCATTTTATACTAATATTCTAATCGGAAACTCCCGAAGAATGCCGATCTCAATCCTATCGGAACTGTATATACCATTTTCCTATACGAAACGCTTTCAGCTCACAATATGGACAGAATTCATCACATAATATTACAGTATAAATATTGATCAAGCATCGCGCGAGTCGACCGGCTACGGACAGGTTCTGATGTGCTCTAGGCTTAATATAATAGGCTCAAGTAGCTTTGATACAGATTTTAAAAGAGGCGAACGCTCTAAGCCGGAATATTATGTGAAGTATACGTTTGGAAGGCTCTAAGGACTTACTTTTTTATTCCGACTCGTATTTTGACTGTAAAAGTTAACTATACAACAACAATTGTACTAATAAAAGATTTTATTCTAGTTTTTGTAATATATTCTCGAAACTACACAATTACTAGAGGGCATTGCTATTTAAACATACTATTTAAAAATGAATACCTTTTTAAGTCATTTAAGTTTAAACCATTAATATTTGTAAATATAATATTTTGTACAAGTGATATACAGGGGGAATTTTAAAACTTCAAGATCGAATTTTTCTAAGTGGGATCAAAATTTAAAATGTATATGAATCTTAGTATACCCCCCTCGCCACCTCCAAAATAGCACAGGCACATCTATATAGCTCACAAGCAAATCAAATAATACACAGAATAAGTAACGAATGAACAATAATAACATATCTATTAGACAATTTTTAATATATTCTATCAACTGCCGGCGCATGCTGCTCCATATAATACAAGAATATTATAATTTAACTAAATAAATTTACAATTTAGGTTACAATTTACGTATCTGTGAATATTATTTGTAAGGTTCCCATTTAAAATGTAATAACTAAACAAGAATACGAAATTACTATCAAATATAAGTAATAATTGGTAACTACAAATGACTTTAGACACAGTATGTGCGTATCAATCGGGCAAATAATCAAATTGAAGATTTTTTTTGAGTTTTTTTATGTATAATAAAAACAGGAAAATTATGAGCAATTTTTTAAGTTTAATTTGACCATACATATTTTAATAAGTAAAAACAACAACACCTAGGCATTCATTTTAAATGGCAACCCCAGTCAGGTCATAAAGTAAATAGTCTACGCGTCTTCTTTCTTTTTGCCGGACATCCGGTCTATGAGGTTGTTGATCATGTCCGCATCTACGAGGCCGATAAATTTGTCGATCACCAAACCGTTGCTTATTGCGATTACTGCCGGAACAGCTTTCACCTGTAATAAAAAAATTAGGTTCACTGAAATAAAAGGGCTTTTATATTTTAAACTAGCAGATCCGAAAGACGTGTTCCTGCCAGAATGTTGGCTTTAAAAATAAAAAAATTCTAGATTTGTATATTATATTTTCCCACTTCAATTTCATAGATTTGCAGTGAACATTAATTATTACAAATAAGCGTGCGTGACCTGAGCTGTCAATTGCGGAAGATGGCGGATTCCCAAATCAATTTATTTCAAATTTAATATTAGTCATATTTTTTTCTCATTTTTTCTATTTCATCATACAAATATGATATTATTAAAATCGGGTCAGTGTAACTAATACAACTTTGTTTTATCTATACATATAATAAAAGAGTAGGATCGAAATTACGCTTCACTAAATATTTTTACCAGAAATTAAGAGGGGTGATAAAAGAAGGGTAGCAGAATGCATAAATGCAATTTTTAAGATTCTTGTCTGTCTGTCTGTCTGTCTGTCCGTCTGTCTGTCTGTCTGTCTGTTTGTTCACGCTAATCTCCGAAGATACTGAACCGATTATCGTGCAATTTACAGAAATATATTAAGGAAAGCCCGGGGCAACATATAGGCTTTGTTTTATCGAAATCGGTTATCGGAAAGAAAAGTTATCATCATTTAAATATTATTTTAAAGGCACCATATCACCAAATTTCAATGCAAACTGACTCGCGTTGAACTTTTTCGAATTGTCAGATGTCAATCACAGTCTGATATGTAAATGAAATAGTTTGATTATTTCGCCATTTCCAATATATGTATTCGTAGAAAGAATAGTGGATATGCAGTCCCATAGCGTAGCTTCTGATGCGAGTTCGAATCTGAAGTTGAAATGAAAGAATTTTTTTTTTGTATTTCTTTATTTATTTTTTGAAAGAACTATATTATAACAAAAATAGAAAATGTATTATTGAAATATTATATGAAAAAGTATTTCTTATGAGATCATTTATTTCACATTTTCATCAATCCTTTCTCTTAAACAGAATTACGATTATTCGACATTGCTTTTTTGCTTCCGTATCTTAGAGGTTTCCGCATTTAGCACCGGAAACCCGGGCAGGAATCCCGGGAATTTAAAAAAAATGTCCGAAAATGAAAATGACCAATTAAATGAACGCACGCATCTATTTAAGACAGAAAATGCATTGAATCCAATCTTCGATTGAACTCTGATAAGTAGAAAAAAGACACATATCTGGATTTTGGTCACGTAAAATTTAATTAATATGAATCTCCCTAAAATTTCTTTAAAGTCAGGTTAATTATTTCAACTATTGAATTTCCAATCATCCTTCGAACCTCAATCTCAACCACCATTAAACATGTCGATAACATGATGCAAAAGCAACCGTCAATGACTAATTTGATAGCTCTTTCCCTAAAAAAAAATCACCAAGTACAGAGGATGGAGGAGGATATTATGTCATTTGAAGAAAGCTTGCTCAAAAGCTAAGCTTAAAGTGAACCCCACGCGAACGAAGTCGCGGGCATCAGCTAGTATATAATAAAGAGACTGAGTTTTACAGTCCATATATTTTAATTTGAAATTTTTTTTCATTTAGATGTCTTATTAACATACTCACTTCAAATGTATGTACGAGGTCAGCATTCTCTTCAACGTCCACTATGGCTAAGTCCAGATTGGCAAGAGGTTCAATGAGTTCTTTCAGCTTGGGGGTAAGGATTTTGCACGGCTCGCACCATTCCGCATGGAAATTTACTATCACTGGCTTATCGTTATTCATTACCTGTGTTCAGTCAGTTGCAATAAACTATAGAAGAAGGCACACGCGTTTCATTTTAACAATCTGCAGTCCACTTAAAAATAAGCCTTATTACATCAACATAAAGTTTGGTCCAGAACGAGCCGAATTAATAAGTTCGATGAATAGTGGTTGCGCGTGAGAACAAAAGAACTGCATTCCTGAGCGATAAGACGAAGTTGTTTACGCCAAATGTGGATTTTTATACGAAATATTATTTCAAAGTGAATAAGTCTATTTAAATAGTTTGCGCTGTGTGTTATTTATTGAAATTGGACTCATTAATAATGTCTACGCCTAGAAAAGAACAATCTGACTATTTATCTACACTGGAAGATGTGGCTAATATATTACAAAAGACGCAAATAAATTTAAAAAAGTGTCCTAAACAAAGGCTAACGGAAGGATATATTCAAGCGAGAATAAAAGCAATTGACGAGTACTGGGAGACGTTTAAACAAACACACCAAAGTCTTATAAACTGCACGTCACGCGAACAAAGAGAAGATTTATCATATTTTATTAATGAACAATATTACACAGTGGAAGATTTATATTTATGTTTAAGTGCCGATTTATCAGACATGTTAAGAATATTACGAAATCAAAGAACAACAGAAATTAGTTTGAATACCTCTAATCCTGGTCAAGATCAATTATCTTTTGCAAAATTGCCGAGGATTCAGTTACCGACATTTTCTGGTAAATACGAAGATTGGCCGACATATCAAGATTTATTCATTTCATTGGTACACAACTCGTCTATTAGTGATGTACAGAAGTTGCACTATTTAAAAACAAGTGTTTCGGGTGAAGCGGAATTGTTATTACGGCACATACAAATAACAGGAACGAATTATACACAGGCATGGGAGCTGCTTAAAGAGCGTTTCGGCAATACAAGAATGATAGTAAGTTCTCTCTTAAAACGATTATTTGGACAAAAGAAGATACTTAACCAGTCTGCTAATCAAATAAAAAATTTACTAGATACAACTGTAGAATGTTTAAGTAATTTAAACAATTTAAAAATTAGTACAGATTCTTGGGATCCAGTGATTATATTTCTGGTAGGACAGAAATTGGATTCAGAGTCGTTAAAGGAGTGGGAGGTACATGCTTACAAAGAGAACTGTATGAATTTGCCGACTTGGAATGAACTTAAAAAGTTTCTTGAGTCTAAGTTCCGAACCCTGGAATTAATTACTCCAACTACAAGTTCGTTTAAAGAAAAGAGATCATTTCACATTACTTCTGATCATTCCTCAGCAGATAATATTCAAACAACACATTCCAATAATAAACAGATATCGTGCAGCTATTGTAAGTCTATAGATCATTACATTTTTGGCTGCAAAGAGTTTGTAAGATTACCTGTAGAAAAGAGACATGAATTTGTAAAGAATAATAGTTTATGTTTCAATTGCCTAGTTCCAAATCACACTGTTTTTAAATGTAAACATAAAACAACATGCCGGGTCTGCAGAAGAAAACACCATTCTCTCTTACACTTAAAAAATAACGAGAGACATGAACAATTGCAACAACAACCAGAACCTGAACATTCAATGACAACCGCACACTTCTCACAACCTGGTCGAAATGTATTATTGGCTACAGCACAAGTTGAAGTAAAATCAAATAATGGAGATACTCACATTATACGTGCACTACTTGACCAAGGCTCAGAGGCTTCATTTGTTTCGGAAAATGTAGTACAAATGTTGGGATTAAAGAAGACCAATATCAACGGTGTAGTCTCTGGAGTAGGAGAAGGAACAATGAAGATACCCATAAAACACTTAGTTCATCTGACAGTTACCTCGCGATTCAACAATAAAGCTATTCAAGTGCAAGCATACATTTTAAAAGGAATATCTACAAACTTGCCCTCGAAACATGTCGCGACAAACTGGCCTGAACTAGAAACCATACAATTGGCTGACCCTACATACTACACGCCTGGTAGAATTGACATGCTACTTGGCGCCGACGTCTTTTGCAAAGTTATAGAAGATGGTTTAGTAAAGATGTCGGATGGTGTAGTGGCACAGAAAACAATTTTGGGCTGGATACTTTCCGGTCAGAAGGAAGATATGAAACAAGAAGAGAAAGAACATAGAGTTACAACATTTCACATCACAAGTATGGTTAAAGAAGACAATGACTTATTAAGAAGGTTCTGGGAGATAGAGACAGAATTATACAAAAAGAAGAAATTATTAACAAAAGAAGAAAGAGACTGTGAAGAAATATACAAAAACACAACAACAAGAGATAATACTGGAAGATATACAGTTTGTTTACCATTAAAACAATCTATAGAAGCAACAGTAAAATTATGTGGAAATACACGCCAACAAGCGGTTAATAGGTTTAAATACTTAGAAAGAAGATTTGAAAAGGATAATAAGTTGAAGACAGAATACACAAAGGTTATACATGAATACATAGATATGGGTCATATGAGAAAATCTAACATACCTGAAGATGAAAAAACAATTTACTTACCACACCATGCAGTAGTACGCAATGATAAAGAAACAACTAAGGTGCGTGTGGTACTCGATGCTTCTGCAAAAGGGTATAATGGCCACTCCTTGAATGATACAATGATGATTGGTCCTGTGTTACAGCCTGATCTACGTAGCTTAATTATAACCTGGAGAACCTATAAGATAGCTGTAACTGGAGACATCGTAAAAATGTACAGAATGGTCAACATGGTAGAAGAACACACAAATCTACAACGAATCGTCTGGAGAGATAGATCTGATGAAGTCCTCGAAAGCTACAATTTGACAACTGTTACTTTTGGTACCGCTGCCGCTCCATTTCTCGCGGTTCGAACTCTTGTTCAACTAGCTGATGATGAGATGGAAGAACACCCCACTGCTGCACCTGTAATAAAAAATAATTTTTACATGGATGATCTAGTATATGGAGGGGAAAATGAAGAGGAAGTAAAGGAGATATGTAAAGAGGTAGAAACAGTACTTAATAAAGGAGGATTTTCAATGCAGAAATGGTCTAGTAATTCTGATGAAGTTTTAAGATTTTTACAAAAGGGCGAAGAAACTACATATCATATAAGGGAGATAAAATTGGATAAGGTTATAAAAATTCTTGGACTAACTTGGGATAGAAAGGAAGATGTATTCAAAATTATAGTTAGCTTACCTGATAAGATGAATCCTACCACGAAGAGGTCAATCCTTTCGGATGTTGCCCGCTTATTCGATCCGTTTGGTTGGTTAGCGCCTGTGATAATTACTGCCAAGGTATTAATCCAAAAATTGTGGCTTAACAATTTAGGATGGGATGACGAATTACCACAGGAGCTGAGTGAAGAATGGATGACCTATAGACAGGAGCTGACACATCTGCAAAACATGAGTATACCACGATGGTTGAGAATTACACGAAAAAATAACAAACAAGTACAAATACACGGTTTTGCAGATGCATCCACTCAAGCTTACGCTGCTGTAACTTACCTAAGGGTGATTGAAGATAATGATGTTCATATTACAATGATTGCTTCAAGAACAAAGGTTGCACCATTAAAGCAATTATCAATTCCGAAATTAGAGTTATGTGCAGCTGCATTACTCGCAGAACTCATGAATGATGTTGTAGATCTTCTTAATATTCCAAGTGATAAGGTTTTTGCTTGGACAGACTCAATGATAGTTTTATCGTGGTTACAATCACAACCTAGTAGATGGCGAACGTTTGTTGCTAACAGAGTGGCAGAAATCACTCGTCTTATAGAAAGTAGTAAGTGGAACCACGTACAATCTGCCGATAACCCAGCAGACATCGCTACAAGAGGTGTTAAAGCATGCGATATAGCTGATCTCGAAGTTTGGTGGATTGGACCGGAATGGTTGAGAGAAGTTAATCTAAAAATAGACAAGTTTGTAGTTCCTGAAACAGATTTAGAAATTAAAAACATTAACACTAATTTAGTAATTCAAAGCAACGAAGAAGAATCGAAAGGGTTAACGTCAAAATTCGATCAATTTGATAATTTAAGAGAATTAATAAAGGTTATTAGCTACTGTCGAAGATTTTTAAATTCAAAGAAAAGATCTGATAAAATAGATGAAAATTTTACAACGGAAGAATTAGAAATATCTCTTATAACATGTATTAAATCAGTACAACAGGAAGAATATGGTAATGAGATAGACAGAATAAAGAAAAATAAAACAATGAGAAGTGATAGTAACATAAAAACACTAAATCCTTACCTTGATGATCACGGAGTCCTCAGGGTGGGCGGTCGTCTGCGGCATGCATATCTAGATGAAGAAGCAAAACATCCTATAATTCTAGGAAACAAAAATCAATTAGTTACCTTGATTGTCGCTGATGCTCACGCTCGCACGTTGCATGGAGGAGTGCAATTAATGTTGTGCTATTTACGTACAAAATACTGGATTATAAGGGCTAAGAGTTTGATTAAATCCAGCATATACAAATGTCTAGTATGCGCTAGGCATAGGGCTATTTCCAGGACACAGATGATGGGTGATTTACCAAAGGCCAGAGTGAGACCTTCAAGGGCTTTTTTACACAGCGGAGTAGACTTCGCTGGACCCTTTCAGATAATGATGTCGAAGGGAAGAGGTATGAAGACTCAGAAGGCATACATTTCGCTATTTGTATGTATGTCAACAAAAGCAATTCACCTGGAATTAGTGGGAGACTTAACTTCAGAGGCTTTTATTGCTGCCTTTAAACGATTTGTGTCGAGAAGAGGAAGATGTAGCGATATCTGGAGTGACCAAGGCAGGAATTTTGTTGGAGCGCAGAAGGAATTGGCAACTGCATTTAAAGAATTTAATCTGGTCTTTGAAGGTGAAATATCGAATACACTGGCACTAGAAGGAACTCAGTGGCACTATATACCAGCCTATTCACCACATTTTGGTGGTTTATGGGAGGCTGGGGTGAAGTCGGTGAAACACCATCTGAAGCGAATATTGACTACGAATCTGACTTACGAAGAGATGACCACTGTTCTTTGTCAAATAGAGGCTTGTCTCAACTCCAGACCTCTATGCCCCATAGACGACTCTGATAGTGATTGTATTGAGCCACTAACACCTGGACATTTCTTGATAGGAGAGACTCCAATAGTTGTCCCTTCACCAGACTACAGAGATGTTGGAATCAACAGTCTTACACGATGGCAATACACTCAACGATTACTGGGCAATTTCTGGCAAAGGTGGCAACAGGAATACTTGTCACGGCTTCAGCAACGTCCCGTTTGGTTGAAGAAAATTGAAGAATTCCAAGTTGGTGACATAGTATTGATTAAAACTGATGGTTTACCACCTGGAAAGTGGATGTACGGTCGGATTTTAAAGAAACATCAAGGAGAAGATGGTATCACTAGAGTATATAGCGTTAAAAGTGGTAATAATATAGTTAAGAGACCTGTCACTAAGCTTTGTCCAATGCCTATAAACACTAAAGATAATTGTTAATTTGTTAATATTTCAAACGTTTTTAGACCCACCAATGAATTGTAATGTTATACTTTTTCTTTATTATGAATTTGAGATTAGATTATGTTGTATTTATAAATGTTTGTGTAATTAGGAAAAGAACTACTTAATAGTCCTTTTGGTGGGCGGTATGTTCAGTCAGTTGCAATAAACTATAGAAGAAGGCACACGCGTTTCATTTTAACAATCTGCAGTCCACTTAAAAATAAGCCTTATTACATCAACAACCTGTAATATGATCCCTTCCATCTATAGTTCTATACTAATATTATAAAGAGATAAAGTTTGTGGAGTTGTAGGGGGTAATCTCTAGATCTACTGAACCGATTTAAAAAATTATTTCACCATTTATAATTATCAGCAAGTAACATAGGCCATTTTTTTGTGTTTGCACTCTTGTGAAGCGAGGGGGTTGCTAGTATACTATAAATGTAAATGTATACTCTTACTGTGATTTCATAAAATCAAATCACTGAAATTTTTGATAAATCTTATATTCCAACACGAGATCTGTTGTACTCATTAAAACTTTATTAGCCTATACAGTAGAATCTCACTAATCCGACACTTCAATAGACAGAAAGGTATCCGTAATCTGGCACCCTCTGCCCGCGCATCCCTATGCTACGCAGTGCGCAGTCGCACAAAACCTTAAGTAAGGAGTATTACAGAAATTCCCTTTATGAAATGCTTTATTTTATTCATTACTAACAACCTCACATTTCGGTTCATGGTCACCTTAAAAAAAAAGTTATAACCACCTCAACATAAGAATACTACTTCAGTTCCAGAATACATTAGGTCCAAACTAAATAGATGACAAATCTGATTACAGTTCTACTAATAATAACAAAACTAATATAATATGTAATTTCAAATTAGCATCCTAAAATTTGAGTTTCAATATCAATTTCTATGTAAAAAAAATAATTTTGTGTACATATACCATTTTTTGTCTTTATTTTTTGAAGCTGAAATAAAAATCACTATTATAAAATATAAGACAAAATTGTACTCTTACCTTATTTACAAATTCATCATTATTCTTAACTAATATAGTTTCATTGTGTACTATGGATGTAGATATATATTTTGCTCTTCTTAAGTTAGCAAGCCTCCGCACAGGAGACCTGAGACCCTGGCACATTGAACTACACATTATCTAGAACAAATTATAATATAAATGTACACAAATGAGAATAACTACAGGTTCTGCTTTAACCAGAAAATATATATTAATCAACATGGAATTTACTACATCATTTAAATAAACAGTTAAAGATAAAAATAAACAAGATAATTTAGAAAATGATAAGGATAACATGAACATGAGTATTAATATTATCATACACTAAATCAGTATATTTATATAATATCTATATTAAACTATATTATTTGTGCTATATTTATTATATTGTAGTCTAATAACATTCATTTTAGAGAATGGATCCTTTAAGAATTTAACTTACCAAGGTCTTAGTTTACCGAACCAAACTTTTTAATTTTTCGCGTTTCCACAGGCGTGAGACATACGTATATAAAACAATACACGGATCCTGCTAATGCACTCACTAATAGTAATGATAAAGTGGCGTAGCGAAAAATATAAGTTTTGTCGTAAAAATCGCCAGCTGATGACTCAAGTTCATGTTCCCTGGACAACGAAACTAAAATAATTGTTATGACAATCGCAATTATTACAGCAATTTTACCAATGTAATGACCGGTTCGCACAGACACCCAGCACAAAAATATAGAAACAAGCCATATGATAGACAAGAAATATACACCCACGCCAAAAAAAGATACAGCCATTGTTTGTATAAAATCTATGAATGAAGATTAGACATGCAATACATAGTCAAAACATATTACGGTTTTATATCTGGAAACATAAAAATAAAATCAGCAGATTTTGATGTTTATCTTCACTTCACTTAAGTATTTTTGTCCGTTTATTCTAACTCTTGTTTGAAAACTTTGAATTATGTTTTATTGATAAGAAAAAATGGTCAACTCACAAAGTGACAATTTAAACACAAACAATAAAAATCCAATTGTCAATGTCAAAGTTTATTTTTAATTGTCAAATTTTAAATAAGTATTTGTTGTCAAATCAGTGTTGCTAAAAGCAAAAACAAAAAAAAATAGTATCCAAAATTAATACTATAATCTACGATTCGACTGCTGCTAACCGCACCATTCTAAGATTGCCGTTACGTCAGTTCTATTAGGTATATTTTTATCTATGGTACATAACGATCGATGGGGGCATTCTCGAAGTGAACGGTTAGTATGTGAAGTATGATATTGGTAGCTCTTCTAGTCTATGGTCTTCTGTCAATTGTCATGTTTGAGACTTGAGTTTCTGAATGTTTTCAGTACTGACGTAACAGTGATTTGTGGTGCTGTGTTGCTGTCAAATTAATAGAAAGGTGAGTATTATTTTAAATAATACTAGGCTTTTATTCAAATTTGTTTTCATTTAGACGTACAATTTATTGTTCACTAAAGTTATTAAACACAAAATGTTATATTCTTATTGCCTAGCCGTAATTATAATCGAGATTTTATATCGCCATTTTACGGTCTGCGCCAGTCATCTGAAACGTTTCTTTCTTTATCGTTGTGATTAATTTTAAAATAAAGGGATAATATTCGGTGAAAACATATGCAAATGGTTTTTTAAGTTGTTCCACTGAAGAAATAGCTATATTTGTTTACACTATTTTTTTAAGTTTGGATCATTTTGATGACTAATCACTGTTTGTTAGCTATATAGGTCTACATATTAAAACGAAAGGCTTTGCTATAATTTTTTTCAGTCACTGACCTTTATTTTATTTCAACTAAGTGTATGTTGATTCAAGAGTGTATTTCAGTGATGGTATTAATACCTTATCTTTCTGATATCCTATAATTATAAAAAATACATATACACCTTGCTTCATCTATTAGTAATTGCTATAACTTACCATAACTTAATAAATCTTGATTTATTTATCCAATAGTGTGTCTTCACTACCATGGGTCGAAGTCAAATAAAACATTTTCAAGGAAACTTTTACAAGCACTTTTGTATCTTCAATTTTGGATTGTTGGGAATGCCAATGTTAATTGATTGAGACAATTTTATATTAAAGATTTAACAAAGATTTCTAATCTAACAATATTTAAATAAACAAAATAATGTTATCAAATTTTAACTACAATTAATAACTTCTACAATACATCCTGTGATGACAACAATGATTTAAATTATAGCGAAATATATTATATTTTTGAAATAGGTCTATATGGCTATGATGAAATCTAATGCTATAACTTAGTCCATCACTCTTCATAGTTAAATTGTTGTTATGCAAGTTATTGTGTACCTGTTAATTACATTGACAACAGCTGGAGGTTTGATATCTTATAAATGGGCAAATTACTTATTTACTTAATATTTTCTAAAATTACATATAAAAACTACAAACTAGGTTGGATGTGAGAACATAAAATTCAATTCAACAAGTCATAATATTATCATCATAATTATATTGACACTATGTACTACAAAGCAGGTATGCCACAGGATGTAATAACCAGTATGTAACTTGTTAAACAATTTCAAAATATAAACATGATTTAAAAAAAACCCCTCCCAAAAAAAAGATGAGATCTTTCAGTCTGGTACATATTTTATTACAGATTTTTATCAATGTGTATCATTATTTTTTCTTATCATATAGTGATGTAATCAGAAAAATAATCCGGTTGATCTATTTATCAATTACTAAAACTTATTAATTATTACAAAAAATCAATATTTCATTTATTATTTTATTAGCAAGTTTAATATCAAATTTGTAAGATATTGTTTGCCTTTCATTGAATGAATACAACCGAGAGAACTTTAGTGCCCTCAACTCTAGTTATAGTAGAGTGAAGTGAACATTATTGTTTTGTTAAGAAGTTAAAAAGTTTGCATACTTGTTGGCTTGTATGAAGACCTAAAGTGTAGAGGAACATTTGTGTTACATAGTTTACAAGCTACAATTAAACCAAATATTACATTTTAGATGTACAAAATTTCACATATTGGCTAAGCTAGTGGTTCTGAGAATACCGCAAAAGAGAAAAAAAAACCTCAGCCTAGGATTATTGATACGAAATTTTATTTATTTTTAAAACTATTAATTCTCAAAACTAAACTCAAACATCAAATTGTTCTTCATCAAACAAACACAAAAGGATGTTTCTGCAAATCAAAAAGTATTAATAGAGCTACGAGTATTTACAAAACCTTTGAAGATTACAGTTTGTAGATTTGAATGAAACCATGTGACACATAAACTTGTTTGAGCGGTGTCCAGTCGAGCGAGGTCACGGTCGCGGGTGTGATTCAATGATACACTTGAACGCTGTCGCAATCGCAGTGCCGCCTGGCGTCTGCTATTGCGCAGCGTTCTGCGTTTCCGCATGCGTTGGTCATGTATTTTTAAACGGTCAGGGGGCTCACCTGATGGAAAGTGATAACCACCGGACCGGCCCCATAGGGCCCGTAGTTGCGTTACAGACCTTATATTTTAATATTTGGGTGAATATACGGTATTTGATTTTTTTGTGTCCCTGAAGGAAATGTAATCTGTTTCATTCAAAATTCATAATTTCTCTTTTTGACACTATTTTTGCATTTGTAATGATGCGGGCCAGAAGATTTTTAATTTTTTTTTAATAATTATAAGCTCCAGAGGAAAATTTGTTACCAGGGGAGTGACACTATTGGCAGAGTAGTGACAAATTAAAGCAGGGAAGTGACGTGCTATTGATTATTAGCTAAGAAATTGGACATATATTAAATAAAACATATATATATTATAGTATTTGGATATTTATTAGTATACAAGATACATTCGGTCTTTAAAGAAATTTAAAAACCTTATTTTTAATATTAGTAGTTTGTTAATGTCTAAGTATGAAATAACAGAATTAATATTTTCTACTTATCAGTCTCATCTGAGATGAAAATTACAGTACATACTGTTTGATAGTTTTTAATTATAAAATGTTAAAAAGCTTACAAGCCACTTTTAAGACGCTTAAATCTGAATAAAATTTCTTAATGAAACAAAAAGATAAACTTCGTTTACAAGAAAAACAATAATAGTATGTTATAATACACTTATCAGTCTCGACGCTCTCTAAACAAATAAATTTAAAAAAATTAGCAATGCACAGTATACATGAAAACTTTCATTTTTTGCAAAGAACAGAATCGATAATTTCTACTAAACTAAATAGTTTATACGTAAATACTAAACAATCATCAATTTACTTTTCAAACACATCAACTGGTTCTGGAAACTTGTAGAATACTCTGTTACCCTTTATAAGTATATTTGGCACTGGAAATATGTTCTCATTTAACAGACATATCATTGTCATTAAATCTAAAAAAGTACAATCTTCATTGGAGTTCTTTAAAAAAGTAACACAGATCTCTCCTTCTTCTTCATCAAAATCTGACGAACATAAGCCAGCATATCAGTATTTTTTATTATTTATATGGTTTTCCACAAGTACAAAATATCCGTTCTTGATAGTCATAGCAATGTCTTCAATGTATGAAATATGCCAGAGAAGTGACGCCAGAGAAGTGACAAAATCGCGCATAACCTACAAAAACAACATCACTTGCTTTTCTGACCACATTTTAACGTAATACATGACATCTACACACAATAAACATTGTATTGTGCAAATATAAAACTTCGTTACGACAAAATACAAAAACATATACTTACCAAAGGAAATACTCCAACGACTGGCACAACCATGCTTTCCTACAGTGAATCGAAAATGGACGCAATATTATTGAAGTTTTGCTCAACGTTGTTAGCTTGCTTCTAACTTCACACTGTTATACATGCGTAGTTTAAGGACAAACATATACCTATGCGGTTTTAAGTCATATTTTAAGTCTTCGAGTTTCGCCAGATGAAGTGACACTATTGTAACGTCACGTGAATATAAGTAATTTTTTTTTATATTAATAAATGTTTTTTCAGTGTATTTTGGTAAAATATGTTTCGTTGTTTATTAAAGCATATGATCATGTAAAAAAAAAACATAATCGCATAAGTATATAAAGCATCTGGCTATAAAATCATTATAATCTAGTAAAAGGGGTGGCCAGAGGAGTATACATTTACAGGTATTTTTAACTATTTATGCCTTAAATTAAACAATTATCGTTAATAGTCTGTGTGGCCCAAATAAAAGACCATATTCTTTATTGTTTAAGCATACCGAAACAATAATATAATAAGTTTAACATACAATTTGTCTAAGGACCAATGGAATTCAAATAGCGTATATTCACCCATTTATTTATTTGTGAGTATTAAGGTTCTGGTTCAGTGATTAGGGAACTTGAATAAGACTTTTGAAATTGAAAATAGATTGATTTAAAATATTCGGAATGGACATGGCTTCGCCTCAGTGGAAACTTTACATAAAATACAAAATAGTCTGTAAAGTTTGTAGGCCCCGAATATAATTCATCTATTTATTTACTTCAAGGGTCTTCAAAAAAAAGTGCGCATTCATTTCTCAAAAGTAATGTACCTACCTACTTTGCAGTAAAAACTTTGTATGTACTTTTAGTGTCGGATTATTACTTGTATATGGCAAGACAAGCAGGACATTAAAATTTATCGATTAATAGTTTTTAAGGCAGAAAACAAGTTCATTGTGTCTTGTGATCTCCGTAGAAGGCCTGTCCTCCATTCATGCTTTGTAGTCATTTATACTTTTATTTTTAATCAATATTGTATTGTTGACTTTTGATTTCTGAGACTAAGAATAAAAGGTGTATCGTAGACACAGAAACAGGCTTGCATGTGCGATCGAGTCCAATACGCACAAAAGCCATACTAGGCGCGCAAAGTTGGCGGATAATTCACATACTGAAAGCAGACAACGTACTTCGGACATTCGGTCGGCAGAATTGTAGGGACCTGCATGCTACTTTGTTTGCATTACGATCTCTTCTTGTCACGTGACGCGTAATATTGACAAATAATAATATAATCATTAATTCCATAAAACACGGTATGAATTGCGAAATCCTTTGCCATCAGTTGTTATCGGGGTTAGAATTTAGTACAGTTTTATATTTGTACTGGGTTGTCCGAGAATCTATCACAGTATTTTTAACGAAATCTGTCAAAGTTATATCTCCCCCCATCAGGCGTTCAAGCGGACATTTATAATAATAATAATTTAAATAATTTGTAATTACAGTTATATCTTATAAATAATTGAATACGAAATTAAATGAAAATATAGGTAATTAAGGAATGACAATAAATATGCGTTCAATACTGGACAATTGATATATTTTTTTATATGATGGATGATGTGATGCGACGAATAGGTATACAAATAAAGTAATATTATAATGACGATACAGCAAGAGTCTGTAGCTACCAAACTAGTTCGGGTGAAGTACGACATATTGATAAATTAGACTGGTATGTGAGGAGACGCGTCCTGGGCTATTTGTGATGCATTTCTTGTTTTTGTTTCATCGCCCACTCTCCTACCTGTTTCTTTTATTTTCTCTTTGACAAGCTTTTCTGTACGGTCATTCGCACTTAACGAATTTTTTTTTTTTTTTTTTTATGTCAGATATCGACAGACGAGCATGAGGTTCACTTGATGGTAGGTGACACCCCAGCCACAGTACATCAGTCAATGATGCGCTGTCGACCTAATTTTTACTTCGAGCATTCGGAAATCCATAGACTGAAACCGAAACGCGCAATATGCACTTCACGGCTTTTCCATCTATGATTTATAGTTAAAATCTCCTGTAATACATACATAAATAACATAACAATAAACAATGTTCCTCCCATTTTCATTTTGAGTCATGTTTGGTGTAATCCATTTCCAATATTCGCACTGAGTTCGTCTTTATTGATCGGTGAAATGTTTCTTCGCGTTCCCAGTCCATTTATAATTCTACTAGTATTTACCCGATACTTCAGTCGTATGAAAAACTACATATACATATCTTAAATAGACGACCTGCCCTCGCTTCACTTCATTTTCACAAAAGAATAGACGAAATTATTCTACTAACGCTAATACAAAACGACAAGACTAGTTACTGCCATTCGAGTGCATTGCTGACATCATAGCTATATATTTTGTAGCATCCATGTCCCCGGATAATGCGTACTGTGTCCTTGGTAGAGGAATGACACAGACACACACCCTGACGGGTTGAAGCGACAATATATTTAGATTCGGATTAACAATGCGTTACAATTTTATATTAAGTGGGTTTTACATTTTATCCAGAATATTAATGACAATGTAGGTACTATATAACTCGTAACCCATATAATATTAATGACAATGTAGGTACTATATAACTCGTAACCCATATAATAAGGAGAACATTGGAAATCCCTAAACTGAGACCGAAACGCGCAATGTGCACTTCACGGTTTTTCAACCTATGAACGGTGGTATGTTACTCGGTCGAAGGTTCTTTCCACCCGAAATGACCAGATATGGTGAAGATATGCTTTATGAAGGAAATTATAAATATGTCGTCCCGGCGGGATTCGAACCCGCGACCCATTGATGCGCAAATTGAGCAAAACTGACACAGGTGTTTGCCAAATGTAACTCTTTAGGGGACTCGAAATCAAGAACTGAATACCAGTTAATTTACTATGGGAGTTATACCGGTATAATAAAGGTTTTTGTTAAAATTCTTTCGTTTTTATTCATATTTACTGAAAAAAATAACTGTGGTAAGTTTAGTGTGTATTACTCTTTAAACCTAATATCATGGTATATCAGTCAGAGACGTATTTTGGAAAATAAAAATTAACCGGTTTCAGTCCCTGCTCGAAATAGTGTAATTTTAACTGAAACATATTCTATTAGAAATCTTTTAAAGGGAAAGGAGCTTCGAGCTTTTCAAATGAATGATGCCGGAGAAGGTCTTGAAAGTAATTTCTTTTGTAAAGGTTAGGCTTATCGTGGCACCTGTACTGCTACTTTACAAATTGTATCGTGCTTCGTGATCACTTTCTAACCCATCGCCCCTGCGCTCTTGTAATTCGTCTGATCCTAATCATAATTCTTCTGTGCGATTCGTGTAATGATATAATCTATTAGAGAGTCTTTCGAATAACGTTAAAATATGCGGTAATTGAAATAGTATCTTCCCTTGACTTTTCAAAATTGCAATCAAATGTATGACACGTTATGACTTGTGGTTGATAATAGAAAAGTTTCCTTTACCAAATGAAATAAGATTAATCTCTAAATCCTTAAAGACTACTAAACTAGCTGGCAAAGTGAATGTATCACAACCTTACAATGTACTTACGTAGGTACCTAAGATGTGACGTGGAGGATATTGCTGAAAGGCCTCGCAGGAAGTATTAGAATACGATTGAAATCGTATTACCATTAATTAAAAACTAGTACTACATATATTCTTATTAAATCCTTTTTATGCTTGGTATTTTTCTTCAACTAATCGATGCCGTATATTACCATAGCTTTGTTTTGTATCGTCAAAAAAGCGATATTTTTTGACAGATAAACGAATACCAGTATTGCATGCAAACAATATACTATGTATGTACTTATAACGAAAGTATGAGAAGTGCAAAGGTTAGCCTTTAACTAATTTCTTATTGTACAATGTACATGTCAATGTTTCCTATAATATGTAATGTGGCCTCTAGATTTTTACGTAGTTCTGAAACGTGAAAAAATAAATTAAAAAAAAAAACTTCCTCTTCCTTAGGGATGCCGCGGCATAAAGTCCTAAGGCAGTTTATCAAAGAATTAATTATAGTAGATTAAGTCGATTTTAACGTAACCATAGAAGATACGACCATAATGTTAAAGTAAACATACAGTAGTATAGCTATCGCAATCGTAGTATAATCTTTTATGTCATTAAGATTAGCGCTAATAATTTCAATCAAATTTTGGATATAATAATTGGCACCGACACATATTATGAAACACTGCTGTGACATCTCTGCTGGTCTTCGAAGTTGACACAGTAGTGATGCATAGAAGTTCCAAGTTTTTAATAATAATGTCATATTTATACTACTAACATAAATTTTAAGTTTGCTTTTTCTACTTACAAATATATAATAATAAAAATATAAAGTTAATGTGTACACTCGTCACTCAAAGTAGCTTAATTCTTTAGCATTAGCAATTATGTAATTAACAGACGCAACACAGCTTAGTTCGGTTTCTGTGAATGCGACCGACGACTCACTCGATTTCGACAAAGTCTTAATTAATCCTTTAGTTTTTTCAGGCGACACGAACCTCCCCTTTGTTATATTAGTACCTCCTCTTAGTATTTTTTCTGAGGTCTGAGGTGTTTGCTCTCAATACTATTCAAGAGAAAGCTTAGTCGGTTCGGTGTAAACAATTACTCATTGTCTTACTTGGTCATCATCTACTGTGGGTATAATTCCATCAGATACATGAATTAATTGAACTTTCATTGGAGATTGAATGAAAGTTGATTTTTTGATTCGTTCTCAAAAATGCACAATAACGTTGGATATTTTACTTGATAAAAGGCGCCAACTGGCTGAAAAATAGTTAATAATATTATTATCAAGTTGTTTAGGTAAAAATGTATAAGAAAAAATTTGAGACATACATAATATCTGTCGTCCTTGGCGTATTGCGGTCGCTACGCAATATATTATCTGGATTTTGAAAGCGAGCTTTCTTCAGTAGTTTGGGTACCAAAAGGAAACTACTTAATTGAAACTTAGGATACGTTTTATGTGGTTTGCCTGATAGTAATATTGTCGCTAAATTAATTATAATTAGCTGTCCTTCACGATTTTGGCTTCATATAATATAATGGCAACAGATAGACTTTCGCTTTTATAAGTATTTCCCTCATACATATTGTTACGGAGATAGGCTGAAGAAAGTTCGAGAAACATCTTTGGACTGGTTATGGCCCCCCGAACATTCTAAACGATGTGTGACAGGGACGACATGCACATAGCAGACAGAGATAGAAGATCGAACATTCAAACGATGTGTGACAAGGACGCATACGGTGTGCGACAGAGATACTCGCGTTCTGAATGGCGTGCGACGGGGACGGAATATTGTGCGCAAAAGAGAGAAAGGCGCGCGCGAATAGCGCGGGAGTAATCATTGCCTAGAAACTACCAGTAAACTTTGCGTAAGCGTATAACCGCGTGTATGTTCGAGAATATTAGAGACGCAATACGAGCGGGTTATATAAGCGGGAACAGTCGCAACGTTAGTCAGTTCGGAAAGCGATACCAAGCGATCAACTGCGATTTACGAGAGATTCAAGTGCGATAGTTCGAGAGCCAGTAGAGTATAAGAGTCAGTGTTTTGTGTGCGGTTTAGTGTTTTCTTTTAATTTAATATTTCTCTTAGTGTAATTTTAGTTTATTATTTTTAATTCAATTTCTTTTGTTTGTTTTCGTTATAAATAAATCCTCAGTTTAGAAGAGTGGCAGTTATTTATCCCGAACCCCTATAGCTCGCAACATTTTGGTGTCAGAAGTGCGGGATAAAAAATGCCAATCACTCCGAGGAATGATCAGGAGGAGTATGAGGGAAGTACAGGCACGTCTTCAGGTACAACAGGCATGTCATCAGGAGGAATAGGCACGTCATCACGAGGATCTGCCACGCCTTCAGGAGTACAGACAAGGGCGCAGGTAGCACGTGACGCTGCCAGGCTTCAAAGTTTCGACGCCAGTCGTACTATAGGCGATGATTCTTCCCACCTACTTCTTGCACTACAACAGATGATGGAGGAACAGGCACGTCGACAGGAAGAGCAGGCACGCCGCCAGGAAGAACAGGCTCACCGTATCGAAGAACAATTAGCTGTATTAGGAGTACATGTTAAAGAAAAAATTGAGAATTTAGAATCAGACCTTAACAACCTATCTTGCAGAGTATCGAAACAAGAATTACAGACAGAAAACCTCGATAGCAGAGTGACCAAACATGATGAACAAATGCTCGGTATAAAAAAGGAAATTCAGTGCTTGAAAACTACTGGAGTAGTTACCACTGTTTCACCAACTGGCAAACTGAAGGTGCCTCCTTTCGACGGGTCTTCTTCCTGGGGAGCCTACAAGCTTCAGTTCGAGACCGTTTCAAAGGCGAACAATTGGACAGAAAAACAGGCTGTGACTGCTCTCATGTTAGGACTGCGAGACCAAGCCCTTACTGTTTTAGAGACAATGACGGGTGAGGTGACATTAGAGCGACTCATAGATGCCCTTGAGTCACGTTATGGAGACTCACACTTAGAACACGTCTACAGGGCTCAGTTAAAGGAAAGGGTGCAGCAAGCAAACGAGAGCTTACAGCAATGGGGCCTCGAAATTGAGAAGCTAGTAAGGAAGGCATACTCATCCTCACCATGTGTGGCTGACAGCGTGTTAGTGCAAGCCTTTATAGATGGTATCAGAGACCGAGAGGTTAAGACAACTGTAGGACTTGGCCACCACAAAACCATGAAAGATGCTCTAGCGCACGCCCTGGAAGTGGAAGCAATCCGCAGGGACCCGCGAACGTATCGTGTTAGAGCAGTAGCAGATAAAACTAAACCACGAGGTGGGCCTACATGTTATATCTGCGGGGAGGTAGGGCATATGAGGTTTTCATGCCCCAAGAAAGAATATCGAGGCAATATGGAACGTAGACGTCGAGAATCTCCTGCTTCTCCTGCAGCAGATGTGTCAGGAGCTGCCGCAGAAGAGCGGCAGGGAAACGAGTAGAAGCCAGGACCACGGGGCGGGTGCTGGCCGGTAGTGTGAGGAAGGCCCCAAAAGTTATGATCTCTCAAACGCAAGATGGAAATACCTTAGTCATCGATGGGGTGATTAATGGAACTAAATGTGAGCTTACCCTCGATACTGGAGCTTCACGAACGGTGATTAGATACGAACTTCTGAAGCCTTTTTATAAGAGACCCTCAGGTGGCAATGTTCAGCTCCTTACAGCTACCGGCCAGTACATAACCGTTCGAGGAGAGGGTGTCGCCACCTTCAAAATTGGTGGAAGATTTTATAGACATACAGTTGTTATTGCTGATATAGTTGATGACTGTATTATCGGTCTCGATTTTATGAAACACTATAATTGTAAAATTGATTTGGAAAGCGGAATCTTCAAATGTGGAGCACATGAAGTCTCTTTAAAAGGAGTTTCATCAAAAGGTGATTACGATCTCCAAAGATTAATTACTACGGGGGTTTCAAAGACTAGTAGTAAGCAGCAAGACCGGAATATAATTCAACCAGTGCTCGAGAGTTGTAAGGGAACTTTGTCACCGGAAAAGATGTCAAAGGCAGAAAAATTGTTGAAGGAGTTTTCTAACATCTTCGCAAATAATGATGGAGAACTAGGAAGGACTGGCATAGTTAAGCATAGAATTGAGACTGGAACGGAGACGCCGATACGTTTGCGACCACGCCGGGTACCTGTCGCGTATGAAAAGGAGGTAGACAAGATGGTGACAGAAATGGTAGACAACAATGTTATTGAGCCATCATCCAGCCCTTGGTGCTCTCCAGTGGTGCTAGTGAAGAAAAAGGACGACAGTTTGAGGTTTTGTGTTGACTATCGACGCTTAAACGACATCACAAAGAAGGACAGTTACCCTCTTCCAAGAATAGACGACACTTTGGACACGCTAAATGGGGCAAAATGGTTCACCACCTTAGATTTGAAAAGTGGCTACTGGCAGGTGGAAATTGACCCCAGCCACAAAGAGAAGACAGCATTCTCTACAGGGAAAGGGTTATATCAATTTAAGGTAATGCCATTTGGGCTTTGCAATGCACCAGCAACTTTTGAAAGATTAATGGAAAGAGTGCTGTCAGGACTGACTGGAGAAGCCTGTCTAGTATACCTGGACGATGTGGTCATCATTGGCAGAGATTTTGATGATCATATTCGAAATCTAAGACGGGTACTCACTAGATTACGTGAGGCTAACCTTAAACTTAGCCCGAAGAAGTGCTTGTTTTTCAGAAAAGAAGTTAGTTATTTGGGTCATGTCATATCTGAAAATGGAGTTCGAACGGACCCTCAGAAGATAGTGGCTGTTAAGGATTGGCCAGTACCTAAAGATAAAACTGAAGTACGAGCTTTCTTGGGACTATGTTCCTATTACCGAAGATTTGTAAAGAACTTTGCGGATATCGCGAAGCCACTGCATAGACTTACAGAAGAGAAAAGACAATTCACATGGGATGAAGAGTGTGAAACTGCATTTAAAGAGCTTAAGAACCGACTTTGTGAGACTCCGATCCTAGGCTACCCTGACCGAGAGTGTGAATTTGTGGTGGACACAGATGCCAGTGGTACCGGCATTGGAGGGGTACTATCACAAGTCAAAGGAGATCATGAACAAGTAATTGCCTATTTCAGTAAGGCCTTGTCAAGACCGGAACGGAACTATTGTGTCACTCGACGGGAACTTCTAGCTGTTGTGAAGACACTGCAACACTTTAGTAAATACCTGCTCGGACGTAAGTTCCGTCTTAGAACTGATCACGCTGCACTGAAGTGGCTACTGCAGTTTAAGAATCCGGAAGGACAGGTGGCACGATGGATTGAACAACTGCAAGAGTACAATTTTACGACGGAGCATCGTAAGGGAAGAGCTCATGGCAACGCAGATGCTTTATCTAGAAGGCCATGTGACGTCGACTGCAAGTATTGTACTAGGCACGAGGGGAGAGAGCTTGCTCACGTGAGGCTACTTAGGACGGACACCATAAGCCCAGACTGGTGTGGGGAGTTGGTTATGGAAGCACAACAACAGGATAGCGACATTAAACCGATTTTGGATTGGATGAAATCTTCTGATGTCAAGCCACGGTGGAATGAAATTGCTTCTACAAGCACCATAACCAAGAGTTATTGGGCTCAATGGGATAGCTTAATGCTGCACAACGGTGTGTTGTGTCGCAAATGGGAAAACGCCCGCGGCGATGCATCTCACTTGCAGTTAGTTGTACCTAGGTCCAAGATTCGTGACATATTGGAAATGTTTCATGATGGTTCGTCTGGTGGACACTTAGGAGTTAAAAGAACTCTTATGAAAATAAAAGAAAGATTTTACTGGATACACTGCCGCGAAGATGTTGAAGACTGGGTCCGGAAATGCAAGGTTTGTGCAGCTGTTAAAGGTCCACAGACTAGAACAAGAGCTGGAATGAAACAGTACAACATTGGCGCCCCATGGGAACGAATAGCGGTTGATATAGCTGGACCTTTTCCGTTATCAGAGAAGGGAAACAAGTACATCATGGTAGTAATGGACTATTTCACAAAATGGCCTGAGGTATTCGCGATTCCTAATCAAGAGGCAGCTACGGTAGCAGAGGTACTAGTGGAGGAAGTTTTCTGTAGATTCGGGGTACTCTTGGAAATACACAGTGATCAAGGAAGAAATTTTGAGTCACAACTTTTCCAAGAAATGTGTCGAATAATGGGAATTCATAAAACTAGGACGACGCCGTACCACCCACAATCAGATGGTATGGTTGAAAGATTTAATCAAACCTTAGAGAGACACCTAGCAAAGTTAGTAGATAGCCATCAAAAAGACTGGGACAAGTACATTCCATTATTCCTTATGTCATACCGATCTGCAGTTCATGAAAGCTCGAATGTAACACCCGCCTTAGCCATATTCGGTAGACAGCTCAGATTACCAGCGGATATCATCACAGGACGACCACCAGATTCACCAGAGAGTATCACAGATTATGCAGCAGACTTACGTAATAAATTGCATGAGATCCATGAACATGTTAGAGTATCAGAAAGTAAAATGAGTGAGAATTCAAAAATTCGATATGACAGGAAAATTCATCACTTAGAATTTCAAGAAGGTTCACTTGTCTGGCTCCATAATCCAGTGAAACGTAAAGGAAAGTCTCCAAAACTTCAAGCTGATTGGGACGGCCTATACACAATTATTACAAAGATTAATGACGTCACTTATCGCATAAAGAAGATATATTATGATATTGTGCGCAAAAGAGAGAAAGGCGCGCGCGAATAGCGCGGGAGTAATCATTGCCTAGAAACTACCAGTAAACTTTGCGTAAGCGTATAACCGCGTGTATGTTCGAGAATATTAGAGACGCAATACGAGCGGGTTATATAAGCGGGAACAGTCGCAACGTTAGTCACTAAACGGTTATCGGGCGGTTAACGCCTCCGGGCGGGAGTGTTTGTACGGGGTGCAAACGCCGCGCCTTTTTCAAGGCGCGTACAGCCCCGTCCGCTTCCTTCACGTCCCTGTGCGTGCCTGGTGTCCTCCTAGTAGGCACTGCCAAGGGGAGCAGGTACTCCAACTGCTCTCTAGCGACCAGGTGTAATCAGGGTCCACTGTTGGACGGGTCCCATCGCACATCTGTAGGGGTTCCCGCCAAGTTCCCCCCCTACGGGCCGGTTAGGTTGCGATACCTCACCTCTCGCTATCACCAGCGAGAGACACATTTACACACTACATTTTACAGACTGTAGCTTAGGTACTCACACACTGTAGGTGTTAGGTACACAACCGCTCCTACTGGCTCCCAGTATGGAGTGGGAAAATACCCAAAAACCGTCGTCCATGGACAACGACTTTCGAAGGTTGCTGAGGATCATTGAACTTCGGCACCCTGAGACCTTTAAGGAGTTCGTAAACTCCTCTGACTCGCGTCCCGCGTCTCGACCGGCGTTACGTACGCCTCCGCGCTCGCCAACACCGTCGCGCAAATCATCGCGTTCGTCGTCTCGTTCGTCGTCGCGTTCGTCGGCCCGAGCCGACTCGCCGAATCCCGTGCCGCGTTCCGTCGCCGCAGTTATCGCGCCTCAAGCGCAATTAGAATCAATCGCCGCGCCGTCCACCGCGATCGCCGCCGTCTCACGCGAAAACGTCTCGCGCCCTCCTTCTCGTGCCGACTCCGAAATGTCGGCATACAGCGCGGCCTCAGAGGCACCTAATTCAGAGCCGGAGAGCTCAAGCGACGGTTTCGAAACCGTCACCGGACGCAAGAAGAAGCGTTCGGCGAAAGGCGGACCGCCCGCAAAACGCGCGCAAATAGACGCGGCCCCTCTAGTCAAAGAGCCCATTCCCACGGAAGTCATCCGTGAAATCCCCGCGGAGAAACCAAAAACTCCTCCCCCCGTTTACATTAGGGACAAGGCATGTTGGCCTGCCCTATCGAAGTTCTTGGACTCGAAGTCCATTCAGTTTAAAGCCCAAACAACAAGGGACAATATTAGGGTTCAAGTATACACCCCAGCCCATCACAGGCTACTTACAGCCCATCTCCGCGCCGAAAATATAGGCGGTCACTCTTTCCCGCTCCCGGACGAGCGCGTCCTTCGAGTTGTAATACGCGGCATCCCTAAGGAGCTCGAACCCGAGCTCGTTTTAACAGACCTCCGCGAACAGGATCTGCCTGTAAAAGAGGTCTTTAGAATGATCAATCGGACCAACAAACAGCCGTACGACATGGTTCTAGCGGTTTTAGAACTCTCCCCTAGAGGAAAGAAAGTTTTTAACTTGCGCGAGTGCTGCAAGCTCACTGGGCTCAAAATCGAGACCCCGAATAAACATTCGTTCACGAGACAGTGTCACCGCTGTCAATTGTACGGACACGCTGCGCGAAACTGTTTCGCGAAAGAAAGGTGCGTTAAGTGCCTAGGCGATCATGGGACCGCTGCCTGTGAAAGGCCTTCTCCCTGTGCCGAACCACCCGCTTGCGTGCTGTGCGGGGAAACTGGGCATCCCGCGAATTACCGCGGTTGTACCAGGGCCCCCAAACCACACAAGAGGCCGGTAAGGCGCGGGGGGGCGGCTCGTCCTGGGCAGCGTCCCAAGGTTGTCGAGGAAACTTTCATACCCGCACCTCCACCCACCCACAACGCTTGGAGTAAACCACTCCAAGCCACCAACAAACCCCCTATCCCAGAGGCATCTCAGCCTCCTTCCACCCAGACAATAGGTCCTCAGCCTCTAATGGCTACTCCGGTTTTACCACCGGTCCCCCTTCCGAGCCCTCCGGCTCAGCCTACGAAGGTAACTCGGCCTGTCCAGGCTAAACAGTTACCTACAAAACCAAACACGCCCCACGAGGGACTCGCGACGGACCTTTCCGCCGCGTTGTACCTCGTAAAAGACTTCATTCAGGTACTCAACGTGCCCGAACTTATCGCTTTCGCGCAAAAATTACGCGAAAGCGCTTCTGACCCCCAACTGCGAGTAAACGCAGCATTCGAGCACGCCAACCTAATCGCATCAATCTGGCAGTATCAATTACCCAACACAACGCAATAGATACAGCCACGTGTAGGCTCAAGACAAGATCTTTGTCCTTAGTGACATTCAACGCTAACGGCTTAAAACGACAGATTGACTTAGTAAAGGACTTTGTGACGAGACACCCGGTCGATATCATGCTAGTGCAGGAAACTTTCCTCAAACCTAGCGTTCGAACTCCGCGACTAGCGAATTATAACACTGTAAGAAGTGACCGTGACGGCCGACTCGGTGGCACGGTTATTTATTACAGACGCGCACTGCACTGCATGCCTATCGACCCGCCTACGCTTACTAACTTAGAATGCTCAGTAGTCAGGGTGGCTATGACCGGTCATCAGCCCGTCATAATCGCCTCGGTCTACCTCTCACCCACTAAGAGAGTTTTGGAGAGCGATCTCAGGGCCCTGTTTGCTATGGGAGACTCGGTCATTCTGGCCGGCGACTTCAATAGCAAACACTGGAACTGGAATAGCTCTGCCAACAACCTTAACGGTAACATACTAGACCGACTACAAGACGTACTTAATTTTCAAGTAATAGCTCCCCTTTATCCGACTCACTTCAGTAATATGAGCCTCTCCCGCGGAAACGTACTCGACGTGGCGATTCTAAGGAACGTTACTCTCCAGTTACGCTCTATAGAAACGCTACATGAACTTGACTCTGACCACCGACCCGTTCTTATAGAATTAGGCCCCCCCGACTGCTTACAAAGACGATACAAGACTATAGTTGACTGGCAAAAGTTAGATGAGGCCCTCAAGCCCATCGACTCGCCTGAGCTAGAGTCTATACCGGAACGACTTGACTCGACGGACCAAGCGTTAGCTGCGGACTCCTCAGTCACCAGACATATCCAGTCCAAAGTTGAATGCGCGTCCAGGTTGATTCCCGATGATTTTAACCAACGTTGGGAACTTCCTCCGGACGCCAGACAACTACTGACTGAGAAGAACGCAGCTACTCGCGCCTATGACAACGCACCCTCAGACGACAACCGTAGAACGCTTCGTGCCTTACAACGAGAGGTTAAGGCACGTATGCGGGAACTACGTAACGAACGATGGGACCGTTTAACCAGCGAACTTTCACCCTCGCACACGGCCTATTGGTCGCTTGCGAGGAGTCTCAAATCAGAAGCGGTCGCGATCATGCCTCCGCTCAAACGGCCCAATCAGACTGACGCTTTTGACGATGCCGACAAAGCCGAATGCTTAGCCCAAAAACTAGAGGAGCAATGCACTCCATATCTAGTTAACACTGACCCAGTTCACGTAGAAACGATCGACCGCGAAGTCGATCGTCGTATTGCACTCCCCGTTTCAGACGAGCCCTTACCACCCACCTCCCTAGACGAAGTGCAGGCTTTGATCAAGGCTTCCCTACCTAGGAAATCCCCAGGTCCTGACACCATCTCGAACAGGGTCCTCAGATCCCTTCCTCCCCAATTGATATGTCTACTTGTGACCATTTTCAATTCCCTCCTTGTCAACTGCGCCTTTCCGACACAGTGGAAGGAGGCAATTGTGATTGGTATCCACAAGCCGGGCAAACCCCGTAACGATCCCAATAGCTATCGACCCATAAGCCTTCTCAATACACTGTGTAAGTTGTATGAGAAGCTAATTAAAAAGCGTCTCTGGGACACTGTCGTCGACAAAGGCCTTCTGCCTGACGAACAGTTTGGTTTCAGACGAGCGCACTCCTGTGTCCATCAAGTCCACCGCATAACGGAACACATCCTTTCCGGTTTAAATAGAAATAGATCCATTCCTACGGGCGCCCTCTTCTTCGATATAGCGAAAGCGTTTGACAAGGTCTGGCACAACGGCTTAATTTTCAAGCTTTACCAACTTAACGTGCCAGACAGACTCGTGCGTATCATACACGATTTCTTGTCAAACCGCTCCTTTCGCTATCGCGTAGAAGGATCGCTCTCCTCTCCCCGTAGTATACGGGCCGGAGTCCCCCAGGGCTCTGTCCTGTCTCCCCTCCTGTTTTCGTTATTCACTAGCGATATTCCTAAAACGCCTAAAGTGCACATTGCGCTTTTCGCGGACGACACTGCCCTATTCACTTCCCACCGGGATAAAAGGATCATCACAGCGCTTCTCCAGACTGCAACCACCCGCCTCGGTGAGTGGTTCCAGAAATGGGGAATCCAAGTCAACCCGGAAAAGAGTGCGTCAGTACTCTTTGCTCGTGGTCCTCCCGGTAATCCCAGAAACCCATATACTAAGGCCAAATTCCTAATAGACCGAGAGATTCAACTCTACGGTAGATCCATTCCCTGGCAGAAATCAGCCAAATACCTAGGTGTTACCCTTGATCGTAGCCTGACCTTCAACAAACACGTTAGAATGGTCCGTAAAAAGGCCTCCTTTGTCCTATCCAGACTCCGTACCCTTTTAGACTCCAAAAATAAAATGTCCCTGAGGCATAAAGTGACACTCTATAAGGCATGCATTCGACCATGCATGACCTATTCGAGTGTTGCCTTTGCTCATATCGCCCCTTCCAATATCCACAAATTACAGTCGGTCCAGAACCGGTTCATTCGAATCGCTACTGGAGCACCGTATTATGTGCGAAATGTCGATCTCCACCACGATCTGGAGCTACCCACTATAGCCCAATGGATGAAGTTAGCGTCGAAACGTTACTTCGACAAGGCTATAAACCACCCCAACCCGTTGGTTCGCAATGCAATCAACTATTACCCCTATCCCGATAAGGCTCTCTGGAGAAGACCCAGACACGTTTTAGAGGATCCTGACGATCCTATCACAGTAGCCAATGCTAGATTAGACTCCGCCCGGGCGGACATTTCACCTCAGACCCGCGTACAGCGCCTTCGACGGCGAAGGCGAGGACCCTTGTTCCGCGCATCCCTCACACGGGTGAGCTACCGTCCAGCCCTTCAGGCTCCCTCCCCTCCTACGGCAGCCCAAGCCGAGGTACGTGTCTCGCAGGAGACGCCCTTAGGCGTGTCGTAGCAAAACCCCTAATTTCAAGGCTGAGCCACAGTGCTCGCCAATCTTGTCCGCGTTGAGCTGCCGAGGCCACTAGGGCCAGCAGCGAGATACCATACAAAAAAAAAAAAAAAAAAAACGTTAGTCAGTTCGGAAAGCGATACCAAGCGATCAACTGCGATTTACGAGAGATTCAAGTGCGATAGTTCGAGAGCCAGTAGAGTATAAGAGTCAGTGTTTTGTGTGCGGTTTAGTGTTTTCTTTTAATTTAATATTTCTCTTAGTGTAATTTTAGTTTATTATTTTTAATTCAATTTCTTTTGTTTGTTTTCGTTATAAATAAATCCTCAGTTTAGAAGAGTGGCAGTTATTTATCCCGAACCCCTATAGCTCGCAACAATATATAGGTTCCGATGGACCGAAACCTTCGTACTTGATTTTAATCACCGATTTTAACCTCGTTTTGAAATCAAAAGTGATCCTTTAAGAGTAACAAGGATTCCTCAAATTGAACGAAGAAAATTTTTGTGATAAGAATGTCGGAAATATTAAAACGAACGGTGACGAAATTGTATTTTTATTTATGCTGAAAATTTTGATAAACGTATGTTTTAGATTCACCATTTCCTTACTCGAAGTATCGAGATCTGTGTGGAGTTATGTATGGAAGCTGGAAAATAACCGTGATATAACAACTTCCATTGCCAGGTACTATCCAAGGTCGTGACCGATCGTTGAAAGCAAGTGGTAAATGTTTCAATTTGCTGTATATTTGCTCAGCAGACGCGCTGGCGTCTATCGTATTGATTGTGCTGACCTTGTCTTACGTAAACCTGGATATGGACAGCTTCTGCTAGATTTTAAAGTATTTTGTGGATAACCTTGTGTCTCTTCTGAAACTAGGTTTATAAGTTTTCTTCGTTTCGCGTTTTTACGCAAAGGATTTTTATTGGGTTATTACTCACTAGTTTTATATAATAGGAAAGATATGCAGATACTAGAGAAATATTCATGGCCTATTAATTATATGATGATGATGATGATGATGATTTTTTAAATATGTAACTAAAAATCAAATATAGAAGTTTCAAATTATCTGATAAAAACCGAAACTAACATGTTTAATTTTGTAATTGGGGATTAAACGGATATGAAATATTCGCTGTCCAGTAAACGAAACACCGGCCATAGAATATGGAGAAGCCGTAAAGTGCAGATTGTTCGTTTCAGTTTCAGTCAATTAATTTCCGAAAGCTCGAAGTCAACAAAAGGTCGACTGCGCATCATTTATTGAAGTCCTGTGTCTGAGGTATTACGCTCGTCAATCCGACGTCTGATAATAAAAAGTGCAGATAAAATAAGCCATTTGTGTAGTTTTTATGCTAGTCTAGTTTGTTCTATCAATTTGAGCATCATGATTCATGCACCGCTATCTGTGTGTATCAGTGTGTATTGTACGATTGCGCATGTGTGAGAAGGCTGGACGAGGGTGGCTACCCCATTTGAAGTAGTGATGTACGCGTCATGATCGATGAATGGAATTTGTTGTTTTCCAAGTAACGCCTAATCACTACCTTATACTATCTTGCGGATTTCGTTAATAAATAAATTTTATGATTAAAATCAGCAAGATGGACTGCACTGGCGAGGAATATTTAAGCAAATAACTAATCTACTAATAAACTAAAAACAGATAAGGTCATAACCTTTCCCACTGATGGATTGAATACATTGTCCAAATAGTACAGTTTTCGAATGAGTTGAGAATTTTGAATATTATGACAGAGTATTGTTGATATCCAAATGAGAATCATTTAAGTTTGACCTTGAAAATATATTTTTGTAAAAAATAAAGATAGAAAGTGACTAATATAGCGATAAAAAAAGTTGTAAAACGTATCTTAACGTAACTTACGATATAATAAGAATTATATGTCACGATGTAGAGCCTTTTCAAATAATTTACTTTGCGCTACGATACAGGTAAACACAGGATATTTGCTATTGACCTTGAAAACCCTAGTATGACCCAAATCAATAACCGATAACGATAATTCCATTTGTCGATGATTTTATTAACAGCATCGACACCGCACTGCTCTACTTTAGCTGTTAAGCTCTTCCAGCCGTCAGTACGCCTCCAGCAACCGACGTAGCTGGACGCTTACCGCTCGCTTTTTGTACCGGCATTTTCTTAATTCACTGCCACAGAATTACGCGTCCATTTTCACCGTCCTGGTTTTGTATTGGAATTAGCGCTAGCCTTTGTATGTTTTCACATATTTGTCTCCATAGTGACCGCTTTATGTAGAGTTGTGAGTTGGTCGTCAGATATTCTCTGTGATTGTTGGTTCTAGTGTCGATTCTTTGTTATTTTGTTGATTGCGTGATTGATTGCGGTTTTGTTTAATGATTAGTGTTTTACGTTACCGCATTGTGTCGTCACCTTGTTAATTTTGCATGTTTTCATATTCAATATTATTTCACGAAATTAGTTGTGAGCACTGTCGTGCATTGCCGAAGTCGCTTCGTCAAACCATTTTCTAGTTCAATTAAAATTCCTGTCTAGTGCAACGCTTCGGTTAACAAAATATAATGGATCGTCTTTGTACGTGATGAGAACATTCAATAGATTGGGTTTTATAAATAGACTCCAGAGATAAAAAAATGTAATAACTATGTTTCCTTATATTCCATTCCATACAAATCTGTTAATGTCGACGATAGTAACTGCTAACAAATTCTAAGTCATACGTCGTGCTAAATGATTATATCTGATATATCTGCAACAGTGTTAATGTATGCAGTCGGATTGCTATTTCTTTACTACCGCAACTAGTTTTCGTATTTCTAAACACGAGAATAGATCGAACGACAATTAATATGATATAACTTTCCTTATATACCTTATGGTAGTTGCTCGTGAAATAGCTTGCAACAGCTGTAATAATATCGTGTTCACATATTGTTGGAACTGCTTTACTAAGGATATTGTAATTGTGATTACTAGTTTTATTATAAGTGGATGGCGAAATTTCATCCAATGATTATCTAATTTTGATAGGGATATATTTATATCATAGTATGGCTTTATATAGTCATTTGTTTTTATAATTGCTCATACATATGTAGGTATATCTAAAACAATTATAATCTAGTAACTTTCACAATACACACATACAATTATATACATAATAAAAAATCAGCCAGATGTAACTGATTGATTAAAACGAATTTGCGAATCTTAAAGTGAATCGCTTGAGCGACTAATTGATTCTCCTCACTTGTTACTACTTCTTGTATATACATAGCACAATAATTAAATTCCATGCGGTCTCGCTATATAATAAAAATATAAAGAATAATATAATATAATAATAAATAATAATAATAATTTCCCCAATATTTTTCGATAAATGTTTAATTTTGTATCATATTGTTTAATTTCTACTGTGAAACTAAGAGAAGATAGAAAGGATATCGGAAACAATAAAATATATTCAGTAGTTTAAAGGAAGTTAGCCAAATAATTACGATAGCGAATTTATATTGGTACCAAAAAATTTGATTGTAGTACAATCATTGTAACAAGAATGTGATTTGATTAAAACTTTCTCTAGTTCTTACATTTAAAGGCCCTCCGATGGCTATAATATTTCATAAGTATCGTGGTGATTATCTCATGATAACAGTGATAACACGCTAGCTTCGAATATTTATCGTATTTTATGTTTGATAGCGTACTACAGGACGTCATCTGTAATGATAGATTTCTTTTTAAAATGCTTATTTAAATAATAAGAAAAGACATTCTGATTTATACGACTGATAGTTTTATTAAATTTTTTTAGTTACCTATTTTATTTATAATCATGGCATTAAAAATGTACAATAAAGACATTTGACGGCAGCCACAGAACCCGCATTAAAAATCGATTTATCACGGTCTCCGTCTATTCTTGGCGTTTTTATTGTAATGCTTTTAACCTGTGAGCTATTGATGTAATGGATTTGAACTATTTATATTGCTACTTCAGTTACGATAGCTTTTTCAATGTACGATTATGATCGTTTAAAAGGATAGTAAGTGACTAGTTAGTTCCAATGAAGCTTCAGAGACAGCTGATGATAAATTAGTGTTTTCAATAATCGATAACTCATTCGATTTGAGTCAGTATAATTCGCAGCGTGGGGGATATTTTCAATGTTAAATATCTTAATCGTTACAGAAATGTTTAATAATGAACAGTTAGAGTTGCCCGATGTCTATAATATTCGGATCGTTCTGCATTGCTGGCTTCTCCGTTTTAATTACTGCATTTCTTTAATGGACACTTTCTTTACTTTCTTTGTTAGGGAGTTCGGTTATATTCAACTTATTTTTGGTTTCTGAGAGTATAAGTTTTTTCTTGATTTTTTTCTTTTTCGTAAATGATAATTAAAATTTAATTTGTAGACTCATCCAGTATTTTTACTTATAACAAAATAATGAACGTGTTATTCAGTAACGTTTTAACAGCTGAATCATTTGTAATTAAATTTGGCACACATATCCTGTATAGCAAATACAATTATTTACTTCAGGCAAATAACTGAAAAGGCGAAAACGTATTCTAGCTAAGCAATTAATATTGTCTTTCGTTAGTCTTCTTCTTCCTGCCCTTTTTTTGTTACAGAGTATCTAACATTAAAATGAAAATCTTTTTAACACATTCTATTCTATTCTATTTATTCATACATTCTATTTCTATCCTATTATTCTATCCTTTAAATATTTAATGGAAATCATAAATTATTTTGTAATTCAATAAGTTATATGTCTTAACAAATAGTAGTAAAGTAATTACAAAGTTTATTACTGCCTCTTCTCGGTAGAAGTCACATTTCGAAACAGACAACGCTTGTAAAAGTTTTATTTTAATTTAGATAAGGTTTGGTTCATAAGTCATAACTAAATCTTCATATGCTGCATTGCATGTTGATCCCATCTTATGAGCTGTGCAATGGGACCACGTGGAATAAACTACAGTATCTCGATTAATTTGACGTGCTTGATTTTATTGTTTATTGTTGTAGTATAGATATTCACACGCCCAATAGATGATATAAGAACAAAAACAAACAATCCACGCATTCGAAAGAGATCAACGACACACAAACAACAGTGCGTAGGAGTGGATCTATTTTAAATTGGTTTCTTTTCTCTCGTTCTTGCGCATGTATTTGGTGTATTTCCGTCTTAGCCGTGAGTTGGGCAATTATTGGCAAGGATAACGTGTGCCAAATTACACGTGGATTCAGTTCAATAGTTTGTTATTATTGACTTATGGAGGGGTGTACACGGCTCGCAGTGTTTGTGCTGTATATATTTTTAAATTTAAAACTTTCGTCCGACCATTTCTGTCTCGGAGAATGCTCCTCCAGCTTCAGTTGCGCTTTACAAATATTTACCAAAATTGTGTGAAGTGTGACGTCACGCTTTATAAAAGGTTTTCGCTTAATCGTATCGTAATAGCTTTTGTAACAATATGAATGATGCAAAATTACGTAAATAATGGTGATAATAAAATATCAAACGTGCCAATTATTTAATGCTAAGTATGTACACACACTGTGACATAACTGTGGGTTTACTTATGTGTTAGCGGAATCGATGCACTTGCCTGTGTGATTTGAGTTGATTTCGCTGGATCGAGTAAAAATGCAATTCTGAAGTAATGAAGTGTTGTTGAATGTTTAGAATTCTTGTTGTATTTGTTTATTGTTGATTTCTGTTGTGTTCCACGTTGTATAGCAAAACTGAATGTTTATTATATTCATGTTGTAGTACCATTGTGTCTCGTAAATCTTCGTCCTATTATTAAATAATTATTTATTAATTTCAGTAAATAGCCTTTATACCTAGAACTTATTTTTTTAAGAACTTTATTAGTGCAAGTGTATGAAATAGTGTTAGTGTTGTGGAATGGATACACTGAACTAGAACGTCCATATAATGTCGAAGACTCTAAACGCCTATAGAATGTGAGTATACGAGACTAGAGCTTTGTAGAAATTAGATAATTTTTGTGTAAAAATTGTTTACTCAGTGAATAGCTGAACAAGCAAAGTTTAAACAATTTTTGATTTAGAATAATTATTTAAACTAGAACTTTTGAGAACCGATAACATTTATTGAGAATTCGAATTTAACAAAGTATTCTTTGATATACTTGTAGATAACAATAATTATTATTTGGTCGGTATTAAAAGAGTATTGACTCAAGTAAGTGTAGCGTTGGGAGATTCATTCGGTTCGGAGTGTCGGTTCGTTGTAAATACGCATATTTGTTGTTAAGATCCGCATACGCATATGGAACTTTTTTACTCGATCGAGGTCGATGCGCGTGAATTTATTTAGTTTGCAATATAAAAGTTCCAAATATTTTAAGATATAAAAATATTCTGAACTGAATGGAATTTCATAAATTTTTATATTAACGGATATCCGGTACATGCCTACATAGAATATGGACAATATGTAGTTTTAAAAATAAATAATATGTATTTTAGTTTTAGACAAGCGTGCCAAGAAAAACGGGTCTGAATATTATGTTGATCTAATGTTTCTGGTGTATTAACATGTACCTCTAATTTAGAAATAACTAGACGCTAACTTCTAGTTATTTTTTATAATTAAGTATCATGTGTGATTAAATCATAGATATCAATATGATATGCTGGTGTTAAATTTTTAATGACACCCCCCTTGCCCAGTCTAGACATATCGATCGGTTTGTGTTCTAATCTATTTTCGATTCCATTTGATATCGACCGATATCCTAGCGCTAGCTGTCTCAGTGCTGCGGCCGCGGCGCGGCGGTTCTGCTGTCAATAATAATTAATACGTTAAGTTTAGATTTATCAAAGTACAATTGCACTTAATATAAGTATTACGACAGTAAATAAATAACTTCTCTCTTTCTCTCGTGTCTTTTGCAAGGTCTGTTATTAGTAGATCATTTGAGATTTAAATACATATTTTAGGTTTACCGTTTTGTTTGTCAGGGAGAAAGAATAGATAGAATGTGAAATAGAAGAAATAGAGTGAAGATAAGTTAAACCATTATTTATTATATGTATAGATATTTACTTTAGTTGCACTTTTATTAATGCGACCAAAGTCACTCGTATCGGCTAGTATGTATTAATGAAGTAATTTCAATTAATTTTTTCCTGTCTAGACATTGCTGTTGACTCGCTTTGTTTTCTTTGTTTAATCGTGCTGTTAATGGCTTTTTAATATGCAATTGTTTTTTAATTCATTCTGGTTTGTTTCCACTGATTAAAGGAGACCAGACAATTATTGTATTTCATTTATCTGATTGGTATATTCCGGTGCGTGTTAATAAGAGGCAAAATTCGGGGTCGCTTCTTCGTCTTATCTGAATACTTATCCCTTATCCTTGTGTATAAAGGTACTTCTATCATTGTCAGGTTGATAACTCGGGTTAACTGTGCTTCAGTTAGTAAGTTTATTTTTTATTCATAATACAGATAACATAAATAAGGACCAAGCTTGAGGAATGTATTGTGTATGTTTAATAATAAAATAAGCCAGTGATATCCTTATTCCAATCTTATATTATGAATGCGAAAGTAATTTTTACAGTTCGAGTTTATTCATTCAGTGATCTTAACAATAATATCACTCAAATTATATACATTTGGGAGACTTTTTTAATTTTTGGTGTAAATAAGCAAATATTCAAGAAAAAATCGTGTCATGTCAATAAATTACAAAATTCCAATTGCTCCTTATTTAGTTCTAAACTAGCGATTTAACAATTTATAGTAAAAAATTATTTAGAAAAAAGGCAGACAGTTTTTGTAATACATTACTCTTCCCCTTGGTAATATTGCAAACATTTAATAGTGAAAGGTCTTCACTACAAAAAGAGTACCAGTTGCATTGGGCGTAATTCCGAAAGGGGAATGGGCCCCGCCTTTGTTTCCGTATTGATATGCGTCGACATATCGAACGGTATTGCCATATCGAGTATCCTAATATTTGTTTTGTGTTAAATGAAATCGGAGCTTTATTATATTTATTTACATTGTTGTTGGAGACAATAATCACATTAAAAAATATGCTAACAGTTGCAGTGTTGTTGCATCTGAGTTTGACACATTTTTTTTTTATATTTTCTATTTTTTTTTTGTTATAAATACAGTGAAACCTGGTTAAGTGAGACATCAAGGGACCTGCAATGTCGTTTCACTTATAGAGGTATTCCACTTACCCAGTGTCTCAGATATACAGATATAAATAAATATCTGTCTCATTTACAGAGGGTTCCAAATAGAGGTGAGAATACAGGTTATTTCAGTTATACAGGTGCGATCAATAGATAAAATAACGTGTTATGTATGTAAATGAGTTTTAATAAAAAAAAAATAGTACTTAAAGCTAATCATACAAATGTAATCAACAAAAATATTCAAGCTCGATTTTCGGCACAAACTTCCCACTTTCATAAACGGATATTAACTTCAGTTTTTCACGTAATGATAACGATTGTAGCTTTCGTTTTGGCATTTTTCAAATAAACATCTGTATGATAGTAAAGCGAAACTAAATCTGAAGGTAATTGAAGCTCAAAATTACGTGTGGAATTTGTGGGTAGAATAAGAATGAGTAAACAAACAATGTTATCTAAGTTACAGAGGTTTATGCATATAAAATTTACTCGCTGTCTCAGTTATAGAGGTAACTTTGATGATAAATCGAAAGAACAAATCCCAGGTATAGAGGCTTACCTCGTCCCACTAACAGAGGTAATTCAGTGCCAAAGTGTTGGGACCTCAGCATGAGTTCCAGTTATGGAGGTTTCTCACTTATCCAGGTCCCACTTAACCAAGTTTCACTGTAATTGTCAACTTGTATTTGTCCCTGATTCCAAATTGTCCCTGATGTGGTCAGATTCTAAGATCTAAAATAAAAGTTTTTCACGCTTTAAAAACAAAAATAACAGTATTGGCAGTAATTCCCCTGTTTGCTACGTAATACGTTTTCCGTTTTTAAAACATTTTCTTTCGTCCCTAATATAATGTAACCAAGGAGGTTAGGAGGGTTGTCGCCCTTGGTATCCATGGCAACGGTATATTTTATGCGGCTCGCGTTGGCCGTTACTGCGCCGCCTGTTCGGGGGAGGCTATAAAACTTTAGTAGTCTGGACTTGGGGAGATCGTGGTGTTGAACAACTTGGAATTATATAAGAAATATACAAAATAAATTAGTTCATAAGAATCAGGTTGAAGAAATTTCAATAAGGCGTTCGATAGCGTTTAAAATGTTTTGAGTTGTCTTTGATTGATGTTGGTTCATTAAATGAAACTTTTGTGCAACGAGAAATCTATCTATTGTTAGTTATTTCCTTTATTTTCTTAAAATCAATTCAACAGAGATACGTTGAAAAATATTTCCTACATCAAGTCAAATTCATGCAAGTAATTATCTAGGAAGATCTAGATATTATCGATTTATAATAATTGTAATCAGTATAATATAAATTAAATTTTGGAGGACAAAGTCTCAATCTCGGTGTCATAAGCGCATTGTAGTCCCAACGCAGGAATTGCATTTTAGTATATATCTCTTATCTATATAATCTTAGGAGTAAGTAAAGGATTTTCAATATTACGTTTTCCTGTAAATTTAGGGAAGAATTTCTTCTCTTCAGCTCAATAAACCAAACTTAAGAACCCACATTACACCCTTAGGACTGTGTGCAAAGCTTCCCCTCCAGGGTGTTTTGAGAACGTGCCTAATGAACTATGAAACACGGCAAACTACAATTATGTATAGAACCTAACGAGCAAATACGCTTCTCGTTTTATTTCTAGGTGCTAGAAAGGGATGCGCAATTGCATGGAACGTTCTTAGGTAGAGGCTTTTATTTTTAGTGTCGCTACAAGATATTTATAGATGCAGACAGAATGTGTTTGAGATCTAAACGTAAAATAAGGTATTTTAAACGCTCCGTGCCTTCGTAACGTTTCTATGAATATTTCTACTTTTTAATTTTAGACTCCTATATATTTTTATACATAACGATTGTTTCGTAAAAAAAATTACAGAATGCTTTTTTAAATTATTGATTTCACAACTTCTCTAAAAACAAAACTACTAACAACTAACTTACAATACAAAACTCCTATACAAAATACAGATTTGAGTAAAAAGGAAAACATGCGCATTGTTAATATCAGTAACACTGAACAGACATATAAAAAAGAGTTAACTATAATACAAAAAGTTTTTACATAATCCATCGCGTTCCTTGGAGTTGTATCAGAGTCATATACAGGGTGACTTTTTTTACCGTTCGGAGAAAAATTGGGGATAATGGGTAAACGAAGTAGAACCGTATGGCATCATTAGTTTAATTTTTTTTATTTATTTTTGACATAAGCTGAAATTGATGTCCCAAGAAGCGCAAACTATGTACAGCAAATTCCTAACATTAAATAAAAAAAAATAAAAATTAATAAAATATTTAAAAAAATGATTAAAATTCTATTAAAAATATCTAAAGTTAAACCATATGCACCCTACTCTCACGCGCACTACGCAAATTAATTATCAATGAAATTATTAAGCCGACCAATGATAGCACGATTACCGCCGCCCACCGCCCGCCCGCCCGCTTCCCCTACTTGCGCGTGAGTTATCCTTTTTTAGTCACCGCCTCTACGTCATGGTGTTATGACGCTTGATTTTTGAATTTACGCGTTTCCGCGACTCGTAAACATGTAAAAATGTGTGAATGTTAAGCTATGGTGAAATTTTATTTCTTAAGTGATCTTATCTTGACAGAGACACTTCCCTTTGGTGTATGGAACAATTTACAAAAACGTGCCCATTTGTGTTTAGAACGAAACACTTCCAGCAGTATCAAAATTATCTGTAAATGTTGATTTTGATCTTTTAAATACGCCTTCCAAAATTTAATCGGTATAAAGAAATTTTAATATAATTTTAAGTAAAATTAATGGATAATTTCAAAAAACTCCTTAGGTACTAGACTAAACTACGGTACCTAACTAGATGGTCCTAAGCCCGTAAAAGTATGAAGGAATGATCGAAATCACATTATTTAAAATACCCAACCAAAGTATAAAATATTATCTAACAATAATATCTTTTATAACAACAATGATTTCGAAACCCCACCTCGGTTCCTTTAACGCTGCTCATTCCTTAAAAGCAAGCAGCTTATACGCACTATTAGGTATGTTGCATTCATCATATCAAAGAATAATCGATACTTAAAAAAATTAAAAAACCTATTAAAGTTACCTACCCTGCCAACAAATATTACAATTAATCTGATTAAATAATAAAAGAGCAGATGGGGTCAATGAACTACTATTACTATTGCGTAATGCGTATAGAACGCGGTGAACCTTATAGCGCGAATACGTCTTAAAATTGTGACAATGTAGGTACCTAGCGTAGTAACGTTAGTAGCGCATGTTTTAATAGTTTAATTAGATAGTCTAGCTAGATGTTCCCGAAAACAAAAAGAAGTGGAATATCATTTCACAGATGAGTAGATGACCATTGATTATTTGGCTGGTTTTATTATTTATTTACTCGAAAATATTACGCATGTCTCAAAATAAAACTACAATAATTCGTCTGTGTTGCCAGTTTTCATCAAAATATTTTCCCTTCAATTGGGGAAACCATTTATACGGATATAAAATTATTATGCATAAAATAAATTATAATTATAAAATAAAAAAGGTTTTCTTTTTTTGTTATCTAAATTGAATTAAAGCTGAAAAGAATCTGCAATGCTATATTCGTCACCGAATTATTGTCAATGAATAAGATTTAATGTTTAATTTATAGTTCATGAATTTCATGATTTTAGCCGATGTTTTCTTCGAGTTTCAATTATTCAGAAACAACTATTGGAGGCCTTCAAAATGTTGTGTTATGTGTTCATTCATTAATTGCATTTTAAAGTGAATATTTTACGGGAAAAGATTGTCGGTTGATTAATTTTTAATGAAATTAAAGTGTAATAAAACATTAAAGTAATTGTTTTTTTTTTCAATCTGAATTAGAAATGGATTATACCTGAGATAAAAATTAAGAAACTATTATTTTTTTATGTGTCGTATAAAAACACACACAAAACATTTGAGTTTTTATGTTTTTAATGTTATCCAAATACTACTTTAATAAAAAATAACGTTTCAAAAAATACAGCGATTATTTTATTTCTGGTATCATTACACACACACAAATGCACGTGTCCCTACTGTGTCGCTGCTAGTTGTCACGCACACATAAGGCTCGAATTTTCAAGGCGAACATCGGACGCGTGAGGTTATAGCTATGTATGTGTGTACGTCTTTCTAAATCATTTTCATTCATTGGCAGGGCTGCCAGATCGTATAATTGGATACAAAAAGTGTATAATTCGGTTTTCTTATGTATGCAGTTTGTATAACAGATTGTCTCGTATAATTGGATACAAAAATAAAAATCCAAACGTGAAGTAAATTTTGTGAGAGTTTAAATATTGATTATTTGAGATAACGATAGATCAAAGGTTTCTTAATCGTAGATGGCGTGTAGGCGCTTGTCGCTCTTTCGAAAATTTCTCTAATCGGAAATGGCGCTCTTTGAGTAATATTCGTTAGCATTACAAGTAAACATAACCACTTGCTACTGGAACTGTTTTCAAATAAACTCAAAAACATAACCTTGTATTGTGTGATGTGTCAAGTCTTAAATGTAATAAATTAATTTTTTTTTTTCATATTTTAGGTAAGTCAAAGTGACTAAAAATAAATACTTGTATTTTTTACAGACTATTTTTTAACAATTTTGTCGCTTTGTATAATAAGATTTGATTTTGTATAATTTCAGTGACCGAGCGGTATAAAATAAGTTGGCTCTACTGGCAGCCCTGTTCATTGGTGATCTTTGTGTTTACACCGCGCCGACTGTAATACTCGCGCGTTGTAGGGTGAATAATTTTCTTAAAAATTATGGGACTGATTGTGGGATTCTAAACTTTTATATTTAAGCGATAATCAGGCTGATTCCTTGTATATGGTTTCTATTCCACTAACCCAATACACCATTTTTTTTTTCGAACGGTAAAAAAAGTCACCCGGTATTTTACGGTAACATCATAACTTCATACAAATGAGACGATGAGGAAATTCCTTCAGTTATACATTTCAATTATATTTATATTCGACTAATAATATGCCTCTTGTTATGTTTTGTCACAAAACGCCATATGCTTGAATTTATGAAGCTAAGTTACGAAACCATGTAACGTAAAACATTTAAAGTTCAAAAAAATATATGTACCTTGAATCTTTTATCGTTTAAGGTTGTATTGTTCACAAGGTTTATTTGTATTTTTAATACTGTATCGATAATTATATACTCGCGTATTTCCGCGTTTTGTCTATGTCAAATTAAATATAAGTGGACGCTGTTAAACAATATAGTGTCAACCCAAAATAAACCCAAACAAAATGATAAAAATGTAAATTTTGATACCAATCGCTTCCTTATCAGCTAGAGTACATATTTCAGAAGAAATATATATCTCATATATAATATATGTACATAATTTATATCATGAAATTATTTAAATCGTTTTAATAGCAAAATTATTGAAAAAACTAGTGGATACGAAACCCTAAAATGTTTAGAATATTTAACAATAATGCACTAAATTTTCTACCAAGAAAATCGATATACCTACATATTTTAGTGTAATAATAATAATCTATTATTTCTGTTATTTTTTAAAACGAAATTTAATAAAACCTAATTAAAAATAAAATTTTCACACTTGACACTCTATACAGCTTATCAGCGTCCAATTATAGTAATAATTTTAAGTGGAAATCGTGTTTAATTAGAACATAAATAAAAATGTATTTGTTCTGTCGTCCCCGGTTCCTACAATCTCGATGTCTTCTTGAATAAGCTCTTCCTCTGGACCTTTGTGCCTGTTCATAATTCATTATTAATAACGATTCAAAAAAATTCTGTTTTAAACGTTGAATTGTTACAATTTTCCATATACTTTTAACCAGAGTTCATTAAAAGTATATAGGACAATGTTTTTCTAAATCGTTCAAACATTTTCAATTTCAAATCACCTAGTTCAATCCATCTGCGGATATAAATAGGAAATGGCGAACCAGTGACCCATATCTCGAAGCTCATTTTAATGCGCCGTGTATCGGTTCCTGTCGACACTTGTCACGTAATACAAGCCATATTAAGCCTGTTATTCAGTGCTTAGCTCTATTTGCATACGATTATAAAACACCTGTTCAATAAGATTCCAGTCGCAAGGCAATACACGAAGCTATTGACATTAGATCGATGTAAGTAACCAAATAATATGGTCTTTTACTATCGAGAATATTTATATGAAATAACTTTAAACTGGTTAAAATGCGATTTATGCATTATATAATGCATAAATTGCATTTCATTTTTCACTAGATAAATAATGAATGAATCTTGGTTTAATCCGGTAAAAATATTTTCAATTAGACGATGTAGTAAATCCAATTAATATCAGTATCATTCTTCAGGAAGATAATATTAGTCTGAGATTAATATATCTATTGATATTTTAAAAAAATGTTGTTCATTTTGTAAACCGAATGAAGTATGGCTGGTCCCTCGTCCACTCACCTGGGAGATAATAAATAACTTTTATTCGAATAAAAGTGTAATATAAGGCCTTTGTGTTGAAAAATAATGTACTATTAACATTTCGACTGGTTTAAACTCGTTCGTGGTGACATTTAAAACTGTTTTATTGTGTTTATAATTGTAGAAGACTCTTCCTGTAGATTATAGTTATTGTTATTAACCGCATATCGGAAGGATTTTGAATTTTGAAATCCATTAACAAATTCCGAGCGGCACTCGTAAGTCGTAACCACAATGCACAAAGCCGTTGCATCACGTTATACGCGTGTCGAGTGTCGATGTTTGTCCGAATCCAATGAAGCAAATCTCATTTGAGGTGTGGACACCGGACACCGTTGCCTATTAGACATAAGCTTTGGAATTAGATTACACACAAGGACGCTTGAAATAATAAACGTACGCGAATAAGGGGTCATCCATAAAGTACGTCACACTAATTTCCTGATTTTTCCCTCCCCCGTCCTAGTCACAGTTGGTCACATTTGTGAGAAATTATTAATGATGATTTTGAAATGTGACGTCACGGAACTTCGGACTCTTTCTACCCTTTGTCACACAATGCCACTTCGTCGATTGCCTCCTCCCCCCTCAACGTGTGACGTACTCTATGGATGGTCCCTACTCCCTAATAGGTTTGTGTGGGTGCATTATTTAATCAAAGCCATCACCAAATACATCTAAATTAAGGTTATGGCATCATATAAAACATTTTTGTTACGATTACCATAGTAAATGTTTTCCACGTCTATACAAATATTATAAAGAGGAAAGGTTTGATTTTTTGTTTGTTTGTATGAATTGAATAGGCTCCGAAACTACTTGGCAGATTTGAAAAATTCTTTCACCAATAGAAAGCTACATTATCGCTGAGTAACATAGGCTATATTTATTACTAGAAAAAAATAGAGATCCTTAGAATTTCCTACTAAAACCAACCCGAGGTGTAAAAAAATTTGCCAAAAAATGTTGTTCGTCGCATGCGCTGCGAAAAGTATTGATGATAGAACAAAATAAAGTTCTACAATATTATAGAACATATAAATATCTACAAAAAACTTCGCGAGACCATATGTCTAACTATTGTAGTTATGTTACTATAACTACTTTTGTACATTTTAAAAGTTGATAGAAATGCCGATCAAAATCAGACCCTGCTATCCATACCTCTGTATTAATTCTTATCCAAATAAATTGTTTCATATTTAAGACTGTTTCAATAGCTGTTGATTACTTTTTGAAATATTGAAATCGGACATTCCATTCAAAAGATATTACGAAATTAAAAATATCAATGTAAACAAAAAATACACGCCGTCCGCTTCGCACCGCTGTGGCTCCACGCAGGGCATCGAGCAATACGGCGAGGGGTAGTACTATGTCATTTTGTTCAATTTGTGGGGTTTTGTTACGATTTAACTCAAAAACTACTCAACCGATTTTAAAAATTCTTTCACTAATAGAAAGCTACTATATTATCAGCGAGTAACATAGGCTTTGCTTTTTTTTCATCTATTTGCACCCGTGCGAAGCCGGGGCGTTTTGCTAGTTTTGAATAAATTAGATTTCTAAGGTATCGTTTTGTTTTTATTTTAATGCTATGATGAACCTAATTTAAAATACTAATATTATAAAGAGGAGAGATTTGTTTGTTACGATTTAATTCAAAAACTAGTCGACCGATTTAAAAAAAAAATCACCATAATTTTATTTGTGTGTGTATAGAACTATATATACTTTACATCTATATTGCACCCGTGCGAAGCCGGGGAGAATCGCTAGTAACATATAACATGGTGTAATGGTTGCAGCTCCTTACAAAACATTTGTAAAACAAAAACTTGGCGATTAAAAAAGAGTGGCGGCGAGTTTCTTGCCAGTTCTTCTCGTCCGCTCTACGCCCTTGATTTGAGAACTGGCAGTAAATGTAAAACTAGAAGCATTTAATATGTATTTTTTATTGACGTTCATAAGTGTACATTGTGTTACCTAAATGAATAAATGATTTTTGAATTTGAATTTGAATAACTCTACAGTATCAATAATTTGGTAAACAGGTGATCAGACATCAACACCCAAATCGGATGTCCCTTTAGCGAGGTGTGACCAGTTGCAACAGTGTCGAGTTCCGCGACCGCTGACTCCCACGTCTGTTTGCTTTGTATTCACATCCCGTTTCGTAATTTTATAAAGTTATTTGCTTTTACCCTCTTATATTCTTTACCGAATAAGTGCTTACGGAAACTGTATTGTATACTTTAACCAATATTTTCTGAATCATAAACTAATGTTAATAATCTTAATATTTTATATAAAAACTGAATTCTAAAATTTCTATGTGTTCAATTAAATTTTAGCAATAACCTGTTTTATTCAATAGCTATTGAATAAAGGTAGTGTCGTGACAGAAAATTATCTATAACTAGCGACCCGCCCCGGCTTCGCACGGGTCAAGATTTTTTGACAAAAAAAGCAGGAGTTGAATGTATTTCTTAATGCCACATAAAAAAATAAAAACAAAAAATTTCGTCCAAAAAATAAAAAAAAAAATTTGTGGACTACCCCTAACATTTAGGGGGGTGAAAAATAGATGTTGGCCGATTCTCAGACCTACTGAATACGCATATAAAATTTGGTAAGAATCGGTCAAGCCGTTTCGGAGGAGTATGGCAACGAAAACTGTGACACGAGAATTTTATATATTAGATATCCATTGACATAATGACTCTACTATATGAGTTCTAATACTTACAGCGGGAGCTTTGTGACGTAGTTCAAATTTAAATTTATTCTTATTTAGAATGAAGTCAAAATAACTAATGAGATGATTCATTACCTTGGCGATTTATTTTAAATCCTACACTTGAAGCAATTACAAACGTTAGTCCTAACGATGTTACTTTATGACTAACATAATATTACATTTAGTAGATTTTTTATTTGAGTTTTCAGCATGGAATATAATGTATTGTAAATCGTACAATAAAAGTGTTATTCTCAATCTTAAATAAACACGATCCTTATAGAAAACTTGTTGACTCTGCTTATTTTTCTAAAGTAAGTCAATACGATCGCGTCCGAGGTTTTGTTCACGGTCGTCGCGTCGTATCTTGTTTATTTCTAACTATACATTATATTGATGTAACCTGAAACACTTGTATGATTATATGGAACTTTTTAATATGATATCGTCTGAGGGATTCAATCTAACGAATATAAAATGGTTAAAATGTTCCAAACCAAATTAAAATAATATTTATCAGGGACATCTAAATTAATGTCCTGGATAAAGAAATGATGCCTGTGTCTATTATTTGTTATAATTATTAAAAAGTTTGTTACAAGCGACAATATGTTTGCAAGTAGTCCTCGGAGAGTATTACTCGAACCTCTACATGGTTTAGGTATAGCGATCGTCAGCTGCTTGAAAAAAATATATAGCAAATCTAGACGTTTATGAGGTGATGAAGTCCTTGTTAGTGAGCTGCTGAGTTCAAGAGCTTTGAAATGAAATAATAAAAATAAAGTTATAAGCGTTTTATCCAACGGTATTTCGATATCAATCGGGGATTTGACGGGCTCGTTGGCGCGTTCGGTAGAACACCTGCCGTGCGCATCGATGGGTCGTGGGTTCGAATCCCACCGGGACCACATGTTTATAATTTTCAGTAAGCATTTTTTCCCCACGTCTGGTAACTTCGGGCATTGATCGGGTGAGAGGAATATCTAAATTGCGACCGAGTAACGAACCACCATTCATAGATGGAAAAGACGTGAAGTACATATCGCGGGTCGGTTTTAGTCTAGGGATTTCCGAATGCTCGAAGTAAAAATTAGTTTGACAGAGGGATCACCTACCATCAAGTGAACCTCATGCTCGTCTGTCGATATATTACATAAAAAAAAATCAATCGTCTCTTGCTCTTGTTGACAGAAAGAAGATCGAAACCCTCGGCAGGATGACGGCTATGACGCAGGAGGAGATGGTGGCCGGCGCGCGGACGGTGGCGGCCGGCCTGGAGGCGCTGCGGGCCGAGCACACGCAGCTGCTGGCCGGCCTGGCCGCCAACACCGGCCACGAGCACGAGAAGGCGGCCCTGGTCAGGAAGAGCATCGACGCCATCGAGCTGGGGCTGGGCGAGGCGCAGGTCAGTACGGCTGAGCGAACTGTTCACGTCGCGGTCGCTAGATTACTTACAAAGCGATACCTCCCACTTAAGTTGTGATAACCAACAAAAAAAGTGTTTAACGTTTTATAAACTACTACCTATTTTCATTCATTCTTTCCAAAAATAATTAGTTTGAATTAATAATAATACGCACTTATATAAATTTGTAAAATTTTGACAATTAATTAAACAGACTCTAGTTTCAAAACATAACGTAACGTAAAATACTTGTTGGTTTCCACAACAAACTTGGAAGGGGCGAAATTGACAAATCTTTGAAAATGGTTTCAAAATCAAAATCAAAAGTCTTTTATTTCAAATAAGCCTTTGCAGGCTCTTATGAAACGTCTAGTTGCACGGTTCCAAGAAGTGGGTCTCATGGAGAAGAACCGGCAAGAAACTCCATGGACACTCTTTTACCTTGTACCACCATATATTAAGCCATGTCGCCTTTGATTATATTTTTTTAGGCAAATCCGCACCGGGAAGCACAAATATAAAATTGTAGAAATCTGTTCTTATGTAAGCGATTTAGTTTGGAGTGATGAGTAGTATAGAAATAGGGTATTATCATTTTACCCTGCTAATATAGGTAATTTGAATATGTAGGAAATATTTATTATGATGCTCCTGGGCCCGTACCGCCGTTTCTCTCTTATATAAGGAAATTAGTTAGTCGGATCTATGTACAAAATAAATCATTTTTGATGTTGGTATCTCTGGCCAGAAAGCACAATAATTCTCGTTATAACTAGAAACGGTCGACTTCCTGGCATTCCACTAGATTTCACATTACGTCATCTGTAGGTACAGCGCACCTCAGGAAACTGGGGCACACGTCTAAGGCTCTTTGAAACTGAACCTTTGAAGAGGTGTGCCGAATGAGAGCTGTTTCGATAGCGGGATAAAGCCGGCACTTTGTATAGATAACACCTGTGACCCAGTTCCTCACTTATTCACTCCACACACTCCACATAATGTTCTTGGGCAAAAAAGTGTTTTAGTTGCTGTATTATTTTAAATAATTTTTATGTTTCGTATAATATTTTATAGACGAGCGTGAGGCTTTTGGTGGTACTCAGACATATATCTACTACTAGTCAATGATTTTTACTTCGAGCTTTTAGAAATCTATAGACTGACTAAAACGCGCAAAATGCACCTCACGATTTTTGCATCTTTGAACGGTGGTTAGATACCCGGTCGGATATACAATACTCCTCCTACCCGTTTCCCTAAGTTACCGGACGCCATGTTTACCCTACAGTTACCAGAACATCATCGTCTCGGCGGGATTCGAATCCGCGAACCATTGAATCACAGAATAGGTTTACCCAACGCGTTAATGAGCCCCTCAAATAAAGTTATGTGATGAATAATGTTTTACGGTTACGTGAACTATACCATATTCCAGCCATATTCCTTAGTCAAGTTGATCAAGAAGCATTGCTTTTGCTAAATATCCATTCATCAGGATAACACGTGTTGAGTTTTAATTGAATATGTTCTGTATCCTTAGTAGGACGTTCCTTGAAATTTATAAAAACTCACATGTCCCGTATCTCAGTCAGTGCCCCTAGAAAATATTAATAACCGGCAGTGTGTGCGCCGAACTATGAATTCGGAAAGTGGTGGCTCTGTGTGTGGAGATGAGAGGGTCGAGTGGCTGTATTGTACTTTAATTACTCGCCACGAGCTCTATTCAATTCAAATCAATTATGAAATTACTGGGTACAGTTCTGAAAGTGAAAGATAAAACAAATTATACCAATTGACCACTTCTCAAATATTGAATACTGAATGAACTTTAGTGTTCAAGTGTACCTACGTCGTGAGGCCATGACATTGAACACCGTTAAAGTTCGTCGCATTTATGAGTCAACCTGACCTAAGTATTGCTTGGATGTTGAAGCGCAAAAGAACCTTCACAATTCACGTAAGCTTTCTTCAGGGCAGATTTTATAGTTATTATCATAGTTGCAATTACAACAAATATAGTTGCAGTTACAAAAAAGTTTAAACCATTTTTGTAACTGCAACTATATCTATAATAGTTGGTTAGTTGGTTAACACTAGATGATGTTACAAACTATATTGCTAACGAATATTATTCACATCTGGCTTAATATGCTATATTTCTACTTTACTGAAGATAATATTCTATATTTGTGGAATATAAGTAGACGCAAGGACCCCTGTCCGCACATCCGGGTGCGGTTGCAATCCACAGTAAGAGCACTCCACCATAATGAGCTCAATGCAACGCGATCGCCCTCGAGGTTGTTGAACTGAAGAGGGGTTGTCTGCGAGCTAAACTGTTTGTTGTACTTGTTGGCTCGTTGATATTGATTAGTTTATATTGTGCAGAGAAAATTATTTATTCACTTTGGTTTCGCCTGCTTTATTTGGTGCAAAATCAGTTTTAACATTGGATTTTTTTCAACTGGACAAGTATGTCAAAAAATCCGATATACGAATAGCTCAGGAGAGTTTAGGAATGAGAGACGAGATGAGTATATATGTAGCCCTCCTTAGTGCAACCTAAAATTTTTATTTGTATATTTATTTTATATTAATAATTAAAACAGCTGTTTTAAATAGAGAATTTGTTTTTTTTAATACTTCGATTTCTGATTTTATTCGTGAGTAAAATCTTTTTGAGGAATTACTATCGTATCGAGCCGAACTCTGCTTTTATTTCACCTAATTGCAATTTTATAGTATCAGCGGCTTACTGGATGCCGTAAACGTCATTGACCTTAATACTCGGAATTTCAGGTGATGATGGCCCTCGCCTCCCACCTACAATCAGTTGAAGCTGAGAAGCAAAAGCTCCGCACTCAGGTCCGACGTCTCTGCCAGGAGAACGCGTGGCTGCGCGACGAGCTGGCGGCGGCCCAGCAGCGGCTCCAGGCCTCGGAGCAGCGGGTGTCGCAGCTGGAAGAAGAAAACAAGCACTTGGAGTTCATGGCATCTATACGGTTAGTGTAACATTTAAGGTAACTTTAAAGACAGATCGTTAAAGGTAGCTTATATGGGGCTCTGCTGCATAATTTAATAGTTTCGTTTAGTAACAGGTTCTCTTTTAAGGATAAGTTACAGCCTGATAGCACCTCGTTCAGGCGTCTTAACATCTAGAAAAAAGTCGTAAAAGTCGGGTTAATGCAGGCTTAATAACAAATATTCACACTCCTGCTCTTCTTTGAACAAGCTGTATAACTTTTGGGATGTTACACTATATGGTTAAGCCTGCTGATGTAAACATAAATCACTTTGAATTCCAGTAAATACGACAGCGACATAACGGAGGAGAACGACACGAGTCGCAGCGGGCAGGCGGACAGCAAGCGCGACGACCCCATGGTGGACCTGTTCCCCGACGACGACCACGAGGACAACAGGAACAACAAGTGTGAGTAGCTCCCGTGTTTACCTGTATAGAACCCATTCTCCGGGCTGGCTCTCGTGGTGGTCAGTGGTCGCCGCTCATACACATTACCCATCTGCAACACCACAGATGCGTTGCTGATATTTTTCGAGCAAAGTTATATAAGCAAGTTTATAAGGTCATTAGCACAACCTCTACAGTGCCTAAAAAAAAATCCCCTCACCCCTCAAGCCGCCATAATGGGGCCCACGGGATCGCGATATCGTACTGCCGCGAGCACCCGGCGGTCAGGCTAAACGGCCCCCCTCCTCGTCCCGCTTGTGCATTCTTCCCTTGCTCAACATGGGAGGAGTCCGCGGGACGAAGTTTTAGTCAAACTTGTGGACTCACCACTATTGTTAGTTTTCCACCTTACGTGCCTTCTGCACAGGTTTCAAACTTCCACCAATGTTAATGTTATCAACCCTTCCGGGCGTCAAACAACCCTCAAGTTCTCAAACTTTGATCACCAACCATTTCCACACTTTTAAAAGCGAGAAACACTTAATGACCAACCTGGGAATCGAACCCGGGACGTATGCTCTTACGGAGCAACGTGCGACCGCAAGGCTACATACGCAGTAACCTCTACAGTGCCTGCGCAAGTAGAAGCATATTGGACTATAAAATGCTTGTTCTGCCCTGCTTCGCTCGCGTATAGTATTCGCCGGCGAAGGCGAGGACCGTTGTTCCGCGCATCCGTCAGACGGATGGAACACCGTCCAGCCCTTCAGGCTCCCTATCCTACGGCAGTTCAAGCCGAGGTACGTGTCTCGCAGGAGACGCCCTTAGGCATGTCGTGGCAAACCCCCTGAAATTTCAAGGCTGAGCCAAAGTGTTCGCCACTCTCGTCGTATGCTGCTAACGTAGACCGCATCCTCCGCAGCGATGTCGCCGACGCCGCCGTCGCAGTTCGCGCAGCAGGTGACGGCGGGCTACGAGATCCCGGCGCGGCTGCGCACGCTGCACAACCTGGTGATCCAGTACGCGTCGCAGGGCCGCTACGAGGTGGCCGTGCCGCTGTGCAAGCAGGCGCTCGAGGACCTGGAGAAGACCTCCGGCCACGACCACCCCGACGTGGCCACCATGCTCAACATCCTCGCGCTCGTCTACAGGTCAGAGCGGCGCTGATCTATTTAAATATACCTCATTTTGAGTACACTGTTACGAGCACTTTTGAATCTTTAATTGTTAAAGCTCCGTAGACTCAGTAAAAATTAAAATTTTGCAATCTCAAAAGTTCCGACTCTCGGGCCTTCCTCGTTCAACATTTGAATAGGCCATTCCCTGTCGGCAGGGACCAGAACAAGTACAAGGAGGCGGCCAACCTGCTGAACGACGCGTTGTCCATCCGCGAGAAGACGCTGGGCGAGAACCACCCCGCCGTGGCCGCCACGCTCAACAACCTGGCCGTGCTGTACGGCAAGCGAGGTAGCCGCCATTACGATACGATACGATATTAGTCGTGATTAAAATATTATATTCTTACGGCCTTTTTCATATCATGAACGTATAAGCTTGATATAGTTAAAATAAGTTTTGTTTCCTTCGTTCTGTAGTCTTTTTAGATTCGATAGAGCGAGACGAAACATATTTTAACCATATCAAGCTTATGAATAAGGCCGTTCGTCTTTAGACCCATAACATCAATGCCGGTATACTGATGATTTTATAGGAGTGGGTTGTAAAATTCTTATCTGTTCCGTATACGAAAATAACAGTTCCAAATTACTTACAAAATAACAGCCGGTTACTCTATATTCATACACTTCTATTTCTACCTAACCTATGCGAGAAAAGGAAAGGGCTTGTGACATGTGATTGAAGAAAAGCTTGTGACTGTCGTCTGGGGCATTTTGTTATATTGTGTTTTCACTATTTACGTCAAAGTTACAGTCTGTTATTTTATGATACCAGTTATATTTAGTTGTTACGATAAATACGCCTCACTCCTTATTTGATACTGTTGAGAATTGTTTAATACGTTCGTGTCGCTCACGAAGGGGGGCAGGTCAAAAGTATTCGAAACCGACGAGCGTGTATGAAAGTGGTGTGCAAGGATCGGAGCATATGGAATATATCAGTGGCGAGGATTTATAACAACGTTCCGTTTAACAGTGTATATAGTGTTGTATATGTATGCCCGTATGTCGCAGGCAAGTACCGCGAGGCCGAGCCGCTGTGCAAGCGCGCGCTTTGCATCCGCGAGGCCGTGCTGGGCCGCGACCACCCCGACGTCGCCAAGCAGCTCAACAACCTGGCGCTGCTCTGCCAGAACCAGGTGAGGTCACACGCTCGTCGACGGCACTCCTCATGCCGGCCGTGCACACTCGCCGAGACAGGCCGTGCTGGGCCGCGACCACCCCGACGTCGCCAAGCAGCTCAACAACCTGGCGCTGCTCTGCCAGAACCAGGTGAGGTCACACGCTCGTCGACGGCACTCCTCATGCCGGCCGTGCACACTCGCCGAGACAGGCCGTGCTGGGCCGCGACCACCCCGACGTCGCCAAGCAGCTCAACAACCTGGCGCTGCTCTGCCAGAACCAGGTGAGGTCACACGCTCGTCGACGGCACTCCTCATGCCGGCCGTGCACACTCGCCGAGACAGGCCGTGCTGGGCCGCGACCACCCCGACGTCGCCAAGCAGCTCAACAACCTGGCGCTGCTCTGCCAGAACCAGGTGAGGTCACACGCTCGTCGACGGCACTCCTCATGCCGGCCGTGCACACTCGCCGAGACAGGCCGTGCTGGGCCGCGACCACCCCGACGTCGCCAAGCAGCTCAACAACCTGGCGCTGCTCTGCCAGAACCAGGTGAGGTCACACGCTCGTCGACGGCACTCCTCATGCCGGCCGTGCACACTCGCCGAGACAGGCCGTGCTGGGCCGCGACCACCCCGACGTCGCCAAGCAGCTCAACAACCTGGCGCTGCTCTGCCAGAACCAGGTGAGGTCACACGCTCGTCGACGGCACTCCTCATGCCGGCCGTGCACACTCGCCGAGACAGGCCGTGCTGGGCCGCGACCACCCCGACGTCGCCAAGCAGCTCAACAACCTGGCGCTGCTCTGCCAGAACCAGGTGAGGTCACACGCTCGTCGACGGCACTCTTTTGTACACACTTGTTCAGTTAGTTGCCCGCTGACTGTGTGTGTTTCGTTGTGTGGTCTAACGAGGTATAACAGTTTTTGAAGTACTGTCAAATAGTTTTTGGAATACATAGAATTACCAATACTATAGGAATACACATCAACTGGTCGTACTTATTGTTAAGTTTTAAGGTGACACTAGTCGACATTTTTTCCATAGAAATTTCGGGGGGGTATTACTCCACTATTTAGCACTGTACATGCAAAGTTAAACATGATATCGTTTTGTCTCATTATTAAATTTGTCTGTACGGAAACAAAATGGTAAAATAAAAAACCATTAAAAAGTTACGAACTACCAAAGATTCGTTTTTATTGCCATTTTTAACACAACTTTGGGCTTAAATTAGTAATAAAAGAAGTATCAAATTTTCAAAACAAAGTCGGTACCGACAAAGCACGATTATCGAAGAATACAATAACTTTTATTTGTAATTGATTTATGCAGTGGTTTTTTCATAAAACTCAAAAAAATTTGGCCACGCCCACCAGTGAGTTCGAGCCCGCGACTTGTGCAACCTTAAGTATATATTTACCTGTTTGTTTTGTTTGTGTTTGTGATAAATGTGTAAAAAAATATAATCGCTCACAGCACAAATACAAACAGAAATTTCTACGTCCATTGCTGCGGGAATCTTCAGTACAAACGAACAAACGAGGGTGTAGGCTCTCGTCGAGAGACTCATCGGCCGAGACTGGCGACGAGACGTTTTCGGCGAGTGTGTACAGCCGGCATTATACCTCACCTCGGGACAGCGAGTGACATACATGAGTGTTGCAGAACAAGTACGAGGAGGTGGAGCAGTACTACCAGCGCGCGCTCGAGATCTACGAGAGCAAGCTGGGCCCGGACGACCCCAACGTGGCCAAGACCAAGAACAACCTCGCCTCGTGCTACCTCAAGCAGGTACGTTGGGGACCTCGTTATACCTCATTGCCTCATGAGGCAGACGTAATAAGTATATATGTGTTAGCGTTAAAAATATTTAAATTAGTTAAAAAGTCACAATTTTTCTATAAAAATTTCTACCGTAAAATATTATTTTTAAAGTTAGCATATTTTTAGATGCTGGTGTCGATGTTATCCCCGTAATCAAGTAATAATGGACAATAATGTATGTCGCAGGGCAAATATAAGGAGGCGGAGACTCTGTACAAGCAAGTGCTGACCCGCGCGCACGAGAGGGAGTTCGGCACCATCGACGGTGAGTCTTGTTGACGACGGCTGTACTACACGCCTGGCGTTACCTTACCTTACCTTACCTTACCCTACATTTGCGGTTGGGAGGCCGATTTAATAGATAGATAGATATATCGATCAAACAGGTTAAAGTTATCAGAAAATTGTGAATATACTCCCATATATTGTTATTATTTCACTCATAAAAAATTGGGACATTTAATTTTGGTATATTATTTGCATGTTTGATTATTTTTATTGTAGGGCTTTTATTTTTACTTTTTTATTTTTCAGAGTATATTGCGTCTTTAAATAAGAATAACGTCACTAACAAAGTGTCCCCTTAGCCATAAACGGCAAAACATAATCAGAAAACGTGCAATAGCCACAGCATTCCTATATAAAAATAATTTTAAGCCCTAAGGATATCGCGAGAAGCACACGTCGTTGCTGAGCATCATCTTTATAATGTGAAGACCAATATATTTATTTTATTCTAACAGCCGGTTGCTTTTAAGTCCTACGCTTTAATTACAAACCAAGATAAAATTACAATTATTATTTTTCTCACTTTATTTAGATCAACTCATTTTAATCTGTCACCAGACACAAATTAGAAAACTAATTGTTTCAATATGGTACTCGGTGACCACAATAAAAGCAGGACTTAAAAGTAAGCGGCTTAAAAGTCTGAGTGAGATAGACATAGGATAAGGGTAGGAGTAATTGGGACAGGGGAATTGAATAGTGTTCTTTGCAATTCGGACGATACAGTTCCATTGAAACCAATTTCGGCATCAACCAATATAAAGCAGGTTAAATAATTGATTGTTACGTGTAATGTGATCGGACTAATTTCGGATTAGTCGGATATTTAGTTCGGATTCTTCACTAACGATAAGTCATGGAATCAGACTGCGTCATTGAAAAGCTTTTTTACATTGTATGGAATGGACCTTTAGATTTGTGCTACTAAAGACGTATATTGAGTGATAATTGAATATCCTTTACCAAGGAATTCAAATTTGTGTTTGGAAATTCTTCGGCTGAATGACTGAATTTTTTTAAGATAATATATTTCCGAAGTAATGCGTTAATGTTTATCTGTTACTAATATTAAATTATCCTTAAGATGCATAGTTTTATGTAAATAAAAAGTAAAGATCATTTAGTTTGGGGCAGAGGAACAATTATATGACCATTCTTAAAACTAGAGTCAGTGTTGAATTTGGTGTAGAACTTGAAGTACTACATGATATTTTTCTGTCCCAATTAATCATTAATTAGTGTCTATTTGCATAATATTTACAATGTTTTTGTACTAGATGAATACTTTGTTACCTGCATGTGTTGTTTAAATTAGAAAAATATATAAAGATTAATTGAGATAAATATTTTAGATATCTTTTTAATGTTGATGAAATTTTACTCTTATTTTAATAAAGCCAATCGCAGACGGGCGACATTAGCTTTGATGTACTATATACATTATAAATTGAAGTTGTGAATACTTTTAGGATATAATATGAGAAAATGTCATTCGTCTGCGATAGACTTCTAGATCTCTATCTGCATTTTGTAAATACTCGAATGTTTTATGTAGGAGTAGTTTCTAGCCCTATCTAAAGAAAAAATAATTATATTGCATTTTAGCAAACATCAAATCGTCTCGCATTAGATTAATGTACACTGTTACTGACATTTCTTTTATTTTCGGTAAATGCAATGCTGAACTTAAGAGAGCCCTTCCCGGTTCGTCTATCGTCAACGCGAGCATGGTTGAAAAGCTTTTTGTTTCATGCAGCGCATACCTCTACCGCTAACGAGTGAGTGAGAACGCGATAACATTGAACGAAAAATAGTGTGCGGAAATTTCATAAAACTTGTTCTAGGAAATACGTGTTTTTCAGTAGTCTTTACAAGTTTATGAAAAATTATATTTGCAAGGTTTCTATCATAACAAAATATTTCCTTTCACAATTTATGAGTACATTATGAACGCTCAAAGTTCAAGGCTTATATTGAATTTCTTTCTGAAAATTTTGATATTTTGTTTCGATAGAAACCTTAGATATAGTGCACGAGATACCTATTAGGTCAAAAGTTTCAAATAAAAATCTGTTACAACGCCATAATCACGTACGAGCTTTTGTATGGAAAGTAAGACGGGTTGGGCCCTCTTAACGATCTTAGGTATAGGCAACCAAAGTAAGTTATTTAGTTTATACAATTAAAAGAAAATCTTAAAAAAATGTATGTACAAATGAGTAGAAGTAGTTGCAGCTTATATCGGGTGGCACGAGGTGGCGCCACGAGCGTCGCAGCTGATAATGAAAGCATGTGATTATTAGAATTTATATGTGATTATTTAGGGTATTATCAACACGAGCTGAAACAATGTATAAATGTTTAATGAAAAAAAAATAGGTTACAGTTTAAAAATAAATAACATAATTGATTGTGATTGAGTTACGTTTACCCTTTTTAATAATACCCTGTGTAATACGGTGTAGTGGGCTAACTCCTTTGGTAAAATATGGTATTTATCTAGACCTAAATAAAAAAGAACTTATTGCATTGAAAGACACCATAGACAGTGGCGGCGTAAGTCCTAAATTTTATGTGGGCAAGATTCATTTTGCGGGGCCCTCCGCCAGCGCAAAAGATGGTTTTTATTTGGAAAATTTTTTTTGGTCGTTCGCGGCTTTTAAGTAATTCATAAATTTTCGGGGCGCGAGGCCCCCTATCCCACGGTGGCCCACGTCGCCCACGCCTTACGCCGCCACTGACCATAGAAGACGGCGTTATAGTTTTTTTTTTTTCATTTATTTGACACATTATAAACTAGTGTTATTTATTTCGATACAGTATATCGCACCGCTCGAGTTGGTAATTACCGTAGACATAGAAATAATTATTTAGATGTATACAAATATATTTTATAGCCGCAAGAGAGCTTTTTACATACAAGTATTATAATGCGATAGACTTGACTACGGAGCGCGAGTTCCGTAGGCCAAGCGGGGGGGTGGCGGGGTTGTGCGGGGTGCGCGGGGGTTAGGGGGGCAGTCACTAATGCTTTTCTAGAAAAAGTGTTATTGTGATCGTGTCCATAGTACGAGTAGTTCAGAGTACTGTTGGTGATTTAAGTGTAAGTGTACAGTCAGCGGCACGAGTCGTGAGCACAGTTTTCATTGGTCGATATGACGTTAACCGCGCTGACGCTCCACGTGATTGGTTCGGCAGTCGATGCTCGTCGTCTATTGGGTCCGCGCGTATCATTCGACTATCGTACACTTGAGTGCAATTTTAGTGACAACATTTTATTTAGTGTATTTTTTGTTATCATTGTTACCTCTTGTTAATTATTTGTTATTTCTTATTTTTATATGTAAATAAACAATCCCGATGTTTTGTTACATGAAATAAATAGGTATTACGAAAAACATGATGGGACCTTTCAATTAAGGCAATTTAGTCAATTATCGATTGAAGTAATAAAGGTACCAAATAATGTTGCTCAATCCCCACCACGGTTCATCTGTGCTCACGACTCGTGCCGCTGTCTGTATGTTATCGTACTCTGTACACATTGTTACAAAATGGGAGCCCTATTTTTAAAATTTGGCTGTAGTACTTTGTTTTTACCAACCAAATTACCTTAAATCGCCAAAAATTACCGAATATTTATATAAGTTTTTGCCAAAGTGAATGTGATGCTTATACAAGTTACACTTATATATTAAGAGTGAATGTGAAATTGCCAAATATGTGCCTTTAATTATATTTTTTACATAGTTAAACATATTTTCGATACTTCAGATGATTTATATATATTGTGTAAAATATATTAGTTACTGTAAAGTCGACTCGTTATTTTATTCCCATGTCGGCGGCCATGTAGCTCCATTCGAAGGGTGAGTGACACAAGTTCGGTTTATTTACAGTGGCACAGGTAGGAAAGGATGCCATGTGTAGTAGTTTATGTCATTTTACTTTAATTAACTGACCTGCCCGTTGTCACGCCTTCCCAACTTGTGTCACTTTTTAATTGTACATGGACTCAAGTTGACGATAGAATTGCAATTTTATAATTTATTTACTATAAAAGATTTTAGGAAGTCGTGTAGGGGTATTTGTGGCTAGTAAAACATATTTTTTAGGAACTGACACTGAGGGCGAATTATTAAAAAATAAGACTAACACGAATTCTGCCGATTACATTCACATAATATTTCGATTTATGCCTAAAATTATGTTTTAATTAGACCATCCCTTGACGGCTTCGTTTGATTTTGTTTGTCTCGTTCATGAAATAAAGATAGAGATGTCACTCGTATGTAAATTTTCCATAATTGAATGTATATCCATGAAAAGGATCCAAACCACACAGTTAGTTTTTAGATATGCAAGTTTTATAAATTAAATATCCCTTCAAACAATACCACGTCAAGCAAGTGGGATGGTACTCAATACAGAAAAAACATTTGGCTTTTACATTTTGCTAAGGCTGTGTTCGTGATATGAAAGTTTTTGACATTAGGGCCTTTTTGATATTCTTAAGTCATTTTGAGCAAAGTAGTGGATTGGATCCTTTTCGTGGATATACGGCCAACTGTCATATTGTGTCCGTGTAACAAGTATTTGCCTCGTCAAATATCGCGTTGCCGGAGCCAGTCGCAATAACCGTGGTGTCCGCAGGTGACAACAAGCCGATCTGGCAGGTGGCGGAGGAGCGCGAGGAGAACAAGCACCTGCAGAAGGAGAACGCGCCCTACGGCGAGACCGGCGGCTGGCACAAGGCGGCCAAGGTCGGTGACGTGCATACTGATATTATAAAGAGGAAACATTTGTTTCTTTGTTGCGATTTAACTCAAAATTTACATGTACAATTTAAAAAAAAAATCTTTCACCAATAGGAAGCTACGAGCGAGTAACGTAGGCTATTTTTTTGTTGTGTATACTAACTGCATCTACGTTGCACCCGTGCGAAGCCGGGACATGTTACTAGTAGTTATATATGTATTATTGAAATGTTCGTTAGTAGGAAAGTTATATACTCGTGTTAGAATAATTAATGCTCGTCGGTGTGTTGTGTGGTAGCTTGTGTTCATTGACTGAATTGAACTGAATTGATGTCCCGAGGCTGAGGTACTACCTACAAACCTTACAACAGTCTATATGTGTTTATGTATGTATGTATGTTTATGTCCATTATTAAAAGTATAAAAGACAGGATAGTTTAATAAACGTAATGTAACGTAAAACACAGTAAATGTAAAATTAGAACCATTTAATATGTATTTTTTTTATTGACGTACATAAGTGTACATTGTGCTACCTAAATGAATAAATGATTTGAATTTGACGTCACTCAAGTCGTAATCTATTCTTGAGAATTGTCAATATGTCAAAATTCTATAGAGGAAAAATGGTTTGACAAGTCTCAAAACTAGATTGAAAATTGAGACACGTCTTGGAATATGGGTATAAGTTTGTTGGTAATGTAATGATATCTCCCCCCCCAGGTGGACTCCCCCACGGTGACGACGACGCTCAAGAACCTGGGCGCGCTGTACCGGCGGCAGGGCAAGTACGAGGCGGCCGAGACGCTGGAGGACTGCGCGCTGCGCAGCCGCAAGGAGGTGGGTGCGCGCGCGACTGTGCACTGGGAACCGACTCTGTTGACGTGTGCCTACTAGAGGCGCGATCTTGTGTTCCTTGATATAGTCCGTTTTTTCTTAGAAGTCTTATCTTGTAAACAAATATGGCGTACTTACAACCACAGACAGTAGAGTATAGAGTTGTAAAATGTAGAAGAAATGAATGAGCGATCGTATCTATAAACCTGTGGTGAACGATATCACATTAAAAAATATTGAGCTAAAATTACCAAAATTCCTTTTTTATCATAATTATTTATTATAATTAATTAAAATGAGTCTCAACTTAGTGCACTCAACTTTTTAATCAAATAGACTGAAAACATAAGTTAAAATCGAACATACCAATTTTATAATTATTAAATAATTTTTATTATTTGGCTTAAATTAGTAATTGATTAAAATATTCAATAACTATAAGGCTAAAAATAATCAATTAATATTTATTATCAATAAATTGAGTAATTTTATATTACTAAATGATTTATCGTTCATTCATTCACCACATATAAATCCTTTGAATACATACATCTCTACTACATCCATAAAGTAATACAAGTTGAAACGTCAGATTGTCAAATTTATGCTTTATCTGTAATTTGATTTTCTGTTTTTTAGTAAAATTATGTGTTTAAATAATAAATTCGAAGCAGTTTTTAGTTTAAAACCAACTAAAAGTATGTTTTACTTATATACGGATGATCATGTGCGTCTAAGTATATGATAAATTGCCGTAAAACGTGATTTTCGTATTGAGTGGGTTTGTTTACTACTTAAGACTTCGAAGAAAAAACGGACTATACATTGTACAGATATTTATTATTAGCTCATTTGATAAAAAAATCAACAGTTGTTTTTTTACTTTTTGTTAGACTAGCGGACCCTCAGACGTTGTTTTGCCAGAATGTTGGCTTCTATTGAATATTGTTATATACTTTTTTTTTTAATTTGAATATGCAATTTTTTCTTTTCCCAATAACCGTTTTAGGTCAAGCTCCCCCTTCGGAGTTCAAATAACTCCTTGATATTGGATAAATATCTCCCGCTCGTATTCCGAACTATGGATTTCAGAGAGTCTAAACTCTGGTGTTCACTAAGATCAGGACGGGCCTACAAAATACATATATTTTCAAATTGTGGTTAGGTTATATTTTTGTGTCTTACGTGAGGGAAAAAATCAGTAAAATGAGAATTTTTTTTAGCTTTTGAGAAAAGTTGGTAGATTTGGTTCCCAGTGTAAATGTATAGTGATACTAAACGATAATGTTAATCTATCAGTCCAATAAGTCGCTTTATAGTTTGTGCCTTGTTCATTACGGCATGATATTGCATAATTAGTGATTTAGTACTATGTATTGAATATTTATTATTTTATTATTCCTAGTTCTTTTATATATGTATACAACCTAAATCATTCTCCTAGTTTCTCAAATTCTGTGTATCTGATTCTCAAAGAACGAAAATCATGTGCGTATATAAAGTTAGCGACATTGCAGTTTCTATTTTATTTTTTTGCTTGAAATGAAAACAAATATATTTGGATTGGATAGAAACCTTTGAAACAATAAAATTTTAATAGACATTTGTAATATTATATATTTCCGTTTTAATATTAGTATGTCCCTTTAAAATGCCCCATAGTGTTATTAAATGATAGATAGTGATCCATAAAAATATTGAATCTCGTGTGCACCTGTACAAACGGCCCTCCAAACGAGCGACTGTGTGTACTGTCAAAGAAAATAGATGTACATAGAAGAACAGGCCCATACAAACTTTTGACACAGAAACAGTTCTACCTTTGACCTGTAGATCGCGCAGCAATGTATCGGTGTGACACACACATCTAAGCAGTCCGCTGACTCCTCCCCTAGCGTTGTCTCGCTTGCTCTTACGAGCGAACGGCAATAACGCTCTTAAGGCGGCTGCGTGCGAGAGAGTGCGCGCTATGACTCCAACGTCAGTGTGTCGTTCACACGGATACTATAATAGCAGCGCCGCGGTGGCTGGGGTGAGAACTACTCTTACCCCAGAGAAACCGTGCCAAGCGCGCCTATAAGGCCTGTGCTTCTATGTACAATGTACATCTATGTTCTTTGGTACTGTATAGGCACTGGACACGATGAAGCAGCCGCGCGGGCGCGGGGCGCGCGGGAGGGACGGGCGGGACGGGCGGGACCCGCTCGAGCCGCCCGAGGAGGAGGCCACGGTCGGTTGAACGGCTTGAGCGCTTGATCGGTCCATAGACCTGTTGGTCGATTTGTTGACGAGTTGCTGTTTTGTGTTACCGGTTACCGGCAGTGTTTTGCGTACAACAAATAGATTAATATTTTCCTAATTTAGATTTTAATAAAGCAGATATTCATAATTTTAACATATAAATAGCATTTTTTTAAGAAACGTCAAATTTATTGGTTAGTATTGTCATCATTATCTCGCCCCACTTACCGGGTTAGCTCGTGTCAAATTAATGCGAATAGTGTGGTGGTATTTAATGTCTGAGTATTTTCTTTTTTCAACTAACTTTTTACACTATCATCGAAGAATATTACAAAAACAAAGAATGTTGTATTAAACATTTTCTCTGACCAATCTGTTCGTTGGACGCAAGATATAACGCAGTGTCTACGTGAGCCTATTTGTGTTGTCAAAGCAGACCGCTTAAAAGATGTAAATTGCAAGGTTGCAGGAATTGTTGTAAATGTATCAGTTTGTTTATAGGTAGGTCGCTTTAGATGTTGCTTATTGTAAGACGGGTATACCCAGTTGTAAAACTTTGTCGGGTTGTCTGTAACTTTAATAAACAATATTTTCACCTGAGTCCCTCACGAACTAAGTGAACGTAAATTTGTAAATTGTGTGAAAAATATTTGAAATATAACGATTTTTTATATCAGCTCAGGTCGGAATTTGGATAAGCAAGAAAGCTTTCAGTTACCCAGCTCGTGGTACAACATCGCGATACAACATTCAGCAATTTTTTTGCTCGTCTAAATTCCATATTGGAGTAGGTATAAAATATAATTGATAATAAAATCTAAAACTTGGATTGCGGAGACCACTCAATACATTTTATTCAGTAGTCGAATTTATCTTTGAATTAGGGCCTTAGATACTTGCATTATAAAAACGGCAACTCGATATCAAAATTTAGTCTGCAAATCGCACTGTTTCATGTCCACGCTACTCCATGTTTGAGGCGGGAAATTGGCTTATCAAATCATTTATAAGGTGCAAATCTGAGTAAAAATTTTCGAACTACCTCATAGCTTTTCATGTTATATAATCGATGTATATGTATTATTTATTTATTCTGTTGTAATAGTAAATACATCACAGTAATCAGTTTATACCCACATAATTATATTACATTAAATCATTGCTTTAATAATCCTTAACCTAACGGATTTATCATAATCCTAAGTATGCGTTTTTAAGTCTCATAATGTTTAGTTCATTGTGTTGCCAGCTGTTTATACTTGCTTATTTTAATTTGCACATTTATTTTGTTGTTTTTGTCCATAGGGCACGAACCAAGCGAGCGAACCACGCATGAATTTAAAGTCGAAACTTTTCAATGTGCTAGGTATCAACACGGGCAGTTCGCCTCACCAGTAGCCTAGCTTAGACCTAGACTAGAATAAGTCTTAGATGCCTATTGTAAGTGCTCACTCGCTTTTTGTGTGAATTCTCTTGGATTTGGAGCAAGACTACGGGAAAGCATCTCCCGAAAGTCTTACAAAATCGTTTTAACGCGAGTATAGATGCAATATTACATCTATAATTTTAAATAATAGTTAATTGACAACAATTTGTTTCATTTCGAAATAAAATGTTAAACTATTTTATTACTAATTTATTGGCAGATAAAAAGAGAATTCACGCTTCACACTCAATTATGCCCGCCTTTTTGTCTTTTGTAGCCTTTTTTCTTAATATTCTAGCCTAGTAACACTTATGACGCTATAAAACGCAAAAAGACGGGCACACGTAGTACTTTTTATTTATTAGCATGAATAGGATAAAAAATAAGAACAAAAAAATAAAAATATTTTATTGCTTAATGATAAATCATGTATACCGTCCGCGGGGAAATAAATACCGATATCTATTTAAAAATTGGAAAATTATGTTTTTATATCATGACATTATTTAATCATGTTTACAAGTGCACCTCGAGCGTAGACGTACGTCGCTTCAAACGAATTTGCATTTATCTGTGGCGTAACTCGAGGTTATTTTATAGTCTGTGTGTTCGAACAACGAGGTTATTTGCTTATTTTAAATTTATTTGCTGATATTTCTATGTCTGAATAATGCATGTGAATGTGTAAAAATATTGTAAACGTCAGGCATTGGATTAGTAAGCGCGCGAAATGGTGTATAAGATATCTCAATAAAACTACGCCAATAGGCGACTCTTGCGTTCGTACTTTATCGTGTAGTCTGTTCTTGAATTCCACAGGAGTAACTCAAGCAAAAGAGCCCTTTCAAGGCCCTCTCACCAGATACATGAAATCAATTCGCTCGCGTACTAATTGTCTGTGAACCGATATTTATTATCTGTTTTTATGTCATAATTTATATCAACATTTCATTCCAGTGTAGTGTATATTGTTTCGGTGTAAGCTTTATGAGTTAGAGATTTTAAATATTTTTATATAATTGATATTAATTATACGCGAATGCATGATAATGAGGATATTAATTTTTTTTAAATGAAAATAATTTGAAATAACACAAATACGATGAATCTCTGTTATTCAATACCCCATGTCACAATAGTACTGAAATCGCGTCGTCGAATGATAATTTTTAATTGTTAATAAATATTTATATAACAGTCTTTGGTTTTTTTATTTTACATAGCGAGCCTACGGTGTTATGCAATTTATGGCCTAGCACACGGCATAGTTAGGTTAGCTTTAGAAGTTTCGCACATGACTTAGGCTTTCCATATAAAAAAGTTCCATCTCGACTTTCCAACTTTCTACAAAGTACATTAAAGTGTACAACTTTCATTGCAAATTCTTATAAAAATTTAGAAGTTTTTTCAAACTCGTGTGTAACGGATCTTTCTATGTTTTATATCAAGCTCTTAGGGCTGTTTGTAATATATAAAGAGACTTGTCGAACAGTTTTTTATCAATAGAAATTGGACAGCTGTCAATATTAGATTTCGACTTACATTTTGGAATACATACCTAAGCGATTTAGATGCATGACGTACATATTTTTTATCATAATTTATTCACAATCGCTTCTTTTGAGTTGATTTCACATTTTTTTCTGCATAAACCTGCTAAAACTACATCTAATATGATGCCACAATAATAGGATTAATGTATAGAAATCCATCAAAGAGCCCTTAAATAGGGGAAATTGTATTTATTAAAAGGTTATTTAATAATTAATAGCCTATTCAGTCAACCATCAAATATTGGTGCTGTTACTCGCGCTGCCTGACAATATCCTTCCATTTAGCACTTGCATCGTCGTGGTGTGGGCGAGGGGTCATTTATACAATATGAATGGGTGGGGATACGTGGTGGTAACATTATATGACGATATCGATTAATAGTATCTTAGTTTTCATTAACATATTCACTACAGCTGTAACAGCTTATCAACATCTGTGTTTATACCTGCAATACGTATAACGCTATGTTTTGGATTCAGTTACTTGCTACAGCAGTTTTGCTTTCTAGTGTCTTGTGTGTCTCATTCGTGTTCCCTGTTCCTCAATTCATATTGTTTCGAGTGTAAATTGCATAACACGCGGCAGGCCCGCCCGGTGTCAAGCAGCGCGAGTTTCTCGAAACTTCGAGAATCTTTGCGGCGATCTTCCGTCAGACTTTTCCATCGGTTCACTGGCCGATACTCGGCGACTCTTCCTGACGTAGACTTCACTGATCCTGAGAGGTTTGTTTCAAATGCGCTTGAACCGCTAGTAGAAGGTCTTCTCACTTGGTCTATGTCCTGAACGATATTTTTTGACTTATACAACGCAGTGACTTTAAGCATCCGCGATTAATCTTTAGGATTTCCATTCTGGGTTCGTTTTGGTATAAATGGAATTGATATTATTCATTCAGGCTTATCAAAGGGTATAACAATCTAAAATAAATCTCTTAAGCAGTCGCCGATGCTTAAGGGTGTATCGCGTGTTGCCTGTTTTTTTGTAGATTATAGGTATTTTTAATTAACTAATTTTGCATAAAATATATGTTTACAATAGTTATTCTAATAACTGTTACATTTATATACAGCTATTATATTGAATAACGTTATTTACACTAGTATGAAGCGCGCAAGCTCCCTGTGCGAGCTCAGTAGGCGCGCAGAAGAGGGCGGGAGGTAGCGGCCATCTGCAGTGGCGCTCGGCGTCTACGTCACCACGACCTTTGTACGAAGTCACATTGCAGTCTTGATTAATACGAACTAATTCACATTTTATAGGTATACTCGGACATCTAAAGAGTATTTCAAAGCAGATCTGAATAAATAAATTAAATTATTGGGTATTGATAGGTTTTGAGATCTCTTCTCAAAACCTATCTGCATCCTATATGCAAACTTCTCAGATACTAGCGCCAATAAATGTGGATTATTTCAAAAAAACGGACTCAACGATTCAATGCAAAATAACTGAACTACGTATGTCTACGTTAAGTTATCGTGGAATGGAATTGGCCAAATTAGTTGAGATAAAATCTGAAAATTGTAAAGGATAGTTATACTACGATCGTTCATTTAAGGGAGTGTTGCTGCGAAAAATATAATAACATAAAACCATAATAGTTACGTCGCTTTGCTTTACTAGATCCTTGTATTCTAATGGCATCGAAATAATTCCATAGAATGTTAGTTTGGAACGGTCTCTAAGTATGATCCACAGCGGGTGTCATCTTCGAACAAAGATATATTATATTATAGTTAACGTAAGGATATACACATTTTTCAAAAAGACTAAAAAAAGCTTCCGCACACATTACGTTAGGGTATTTGAGTACATAGTAACGTTTCATTTACATTTAAGACAGTGTAACAAATGTAAAGTGCCAATATCTTATTTAGTATTAATTATGATATAATCTAATAATTATAAAACAAGAGCATGTTAATCTTACTACAGAACATTTAAGTTGAAATTTTTCTGGTCATACTAAAGTGACTTTTTTAATGATCAACTTGTATAATTTGATCATTAAAAAAGTCAATTCACGACCAATTAATTTTGGATTATATTGCAGGACCGGATTTAGAGGATGGAGGCCTTGGGGCAACAAAGGACCCGGGTCCCAAATTATTTTCATGTTAACAATAATATAATCATGTTTGTACAAAGTACACGGTTTTAAAACAGCGAAAAAATATCAAAGAAAATGTTGTAGACTAGTGTTTACTCGTTGAAATTTTAAATATTTTTTTGGAGGCACCGGGGCTGCCCTTCTCTTAATCCGGCCCTGGGTTTTATGACAAAAAATTAATAGGTATCGGCATTCTATGTTTGTTATACCTGAAAATATTGTTTTCATGATTCGTGATGTTCGTACCTATAATTCACTGCTCAACAGCATTTCTGATGATTGGGTTATGTTACATGATAATAGCGATTATATATCGCGATAATTTTTAATGACGATTTCAAATCTGTGATCGAAATTTCTCTATCAGCTCTAGTTTAGAAAATATGACATGGACCGTTTCACAAAAAATACAATATTTTTAAAGTTAAACCTATATCATTAAGTTGTTAAAGTCAAAAAAACTTTATTTATAAGATTTCCTTGTAGAGGTTGAAGCCTGAGAGCTGTTCTGAACAGTCCAACAATAGTCAGCCATCATCAGTGCGTTCCAGTAGCCTTGATAGCGTTCATACATCGTACGATGGTCCTGGTGGATTCGATCGCCCTGTTTTTCATTAAAATCTCCAAGATTGGCAGGAATAGTCTAGGTAGTTGTGAAGAAAATGTAACTTGATGCTCATGTTACATCCAAGTGTTTGAAAGTGACTCATTAGTTGTTAAACGTGTTGAGAATAGTCAGAAATTTTCTTATTTCCTAAGAAGTTTTGAAAAAGCCACACAAAGTCATTTCATGCCTTTTCTCAATATCTTTCTTAGTGTCCGTAAAATGTATCTTTTATTAAAGATCTTATCTGTGGCCAATCAAAAATGCCCGCTTTTATCGTTTCTGCACTAATTCTTGGGAACTTTTTTGATAGAAAACGGAGCCAGTTTCAAGGTTCGTTAAGACCTTTAACAAATTGTTTTATAAACCTTAGTCTTAGGACTCAGGACACGTCTATGTGCCGATCATATGGAAGGATATTGCCCTTTGGCTAGAATATTTTCAGTTAATGCCAGTTATGTTCCCTAAAAAGGATAGCAGTCGTCGTTGCATTTCACGGGTTCATTCCATATCATACCAGTTTCGTACCTGAAACTATGTCTTTTCTTATTTGTCCACAAACATAGAAACTCCACGCAAGTTTTGCATACTTTTTACTGAAGCCAAGGCTTATTTTTCACTTTCAGCGGGTGCCCAAACAAATTTTTATAAGCCTCATTTACGAACGTCGTTACCTTTAAGAGCCATTTTACGTTTTCAAGCAAATTTCAAAGATTTTAAGCGCCTTATTCACTACCTTAGGTAATACTCAGTAATTTTAAAATACTTTTAATAAATAGACTAATGTTTTATGTTGACAGTTAATGAAACACATTTTCAAAAACTAACTTGCTTGATCTGTAGTGATCATATTCCAACATCAAGTTTTCTGATAAAATACTGCAGAGTAAACTTCAGGCTCCTATATCTATCATTAATATTCATATATTTAGCCAAAAAAAAATATGTAATCATCAGATATATATTTCTGTTGGCAGATAATGTAACAGATTTTCTATTATTAATATTGTGAATTAGTAAAAAAATAAAGACTGAGGCCAATTTTTACGTTTTATATCCTAATTTCATCGCGAATTTTTGGTATGAATAAAGAGTAATTTTAATTAAAGTTATATATGAAAATAAACTATGTTTTATAAAGAATCAAATTCTATTGATATTATTAAAATATTTTAATTAATTTTGGCAAAATATCGTTTTCAATATCACTCTAAATTATGATACAAAAGCGAGCGTGGATTAGTACAGCGCGCGCGCCCGTTGAAGAAGGACCTGTGTAATTTTTTCCCGCCTCCCGATTTTCGAGTGCTCGTATCGTTAACGATTATTATACTTCGACCACAACGTTTCGATACTCTTTGTATTTTTAATCCATAAGGTAAGATTACATTTATTGTCAAGTAAAGTATTATTGTAGTTGATTATAAAATAATTAAACGTTTTTGTTTAATTCGTTTTAGCAATGGGACGCAAGGATCCCGTATACCATTGTGTCAAAAAAAGGAAACGTAACAATTCTGCGGCCTTAAAAAAGGCAATAGAAGCGAGGTATATATTATTTATTTATATTATATATTAATAGTAACCGATTACTTATATTAGTAACGGATATTTTTATGGACTACAGAACTATAAAAATATTGATAATTATAATAATGATTATTTAGTAAAAAAAATGTTTTCATTTTAGAATGAGAAATCGCGTAATTCACTTAGAGGAGGGTACCTCTGATAGAAGAGACGCCGTGCCGGGTACAAGTAAAGAGTCAAATGCAGGAACAGAAATTGTACGTTATACACGTATTTACGTTTAAAACAGATTGTTTACACACATATATATTTATATACAAAATATAACTTAGTAATTCTAATGATAACTGTTTACTTTTATAGGAGAAAGAACCTGTTGCATCAGACCCTAGACCTGAAGAATCATTCCAACTTTCAGACTCAATCGTAAATATTTGTTACGTGTATTAGTTTCTTTGAATTTGAATTTCAATTGGATATTTTATTGTTATTTTTGTTTTTAGACCGAATACATTGTTGATGGCAGACGAATAATTGACTTTCAATACTTTTGGAGTCAATTGATAAAAATAAGCGAACACAGCGTGGAATTTGGCTGCAAATTGAACTTCTTAAAAATAGAAAAAGAGAAACAGGTCGGTCTCAAATCAAAATTTGACTTAAAGTGTTCGATGTGTGGATCTAGCTTTGTTTTAAAAACATTGGACACTAACACCGAGCTATCAAGACTCGACGTTAATTCAGGAGCAGTATCTGGTGCAATCATTACGGGGATTGGTCTCTCAAACTTGAATGAGATCTCTGCATCGATGGATTTGCCAACAATCCCATTTAGATTATACAGTAAAACACATGATGCTATCTCCGATATGTGGAAGACTGCTGCCGAAGAAACTATGTTAAATGCTGCCAAAGAGGAGATTGAAGCGGCGAAATCACGTGGCGATATTAGCAGTGGAGGTATAGCAATGATACCGGTTGAAGCGGATGCTTGTTGGGGTAAACGCTCTTACAAGAATAATTATTCTGCACTCTCTGGTGTTGCGGCCATAATAGGTGAACATAGTGGCAAAGTCCTTCACATTGGAGTTCGCAATAAATATTGCGTCATTTGCGCCCGAGCGAGCAAAAAAGGCCAGCTGGCAAGAGCCCACAATTGTACAAAGAACCATTGGGGAACATCAACTAGCATGGAACAAGCCATACTAGTTGAAGGTTTCAAAAATTCAATTACAGAAAGAAATTTAATTTACAAAATATTAATAGCAGACGGTGATTCTAGTACTTATAAACGTATATTAGAGAGTCGACCATACCCAGACATACCCATACAAAAAATTGAATGTACGAACCATTTGTTAAGAAATTACAATGGAAAGAACTTGTTACTTCAAAAAGATACAGCTATACCATTAAACGAACGTAAGCTATTAAATATGGACCGACAGAAAAGGTTACGTACTGCTGTTCGTGCTGCTATTAGATATAGACAACAAGAGAATGATTCAGATTCAAATAAAATAGAAAATCTACAAAAAGACATTCTAAATAGTCCACGACACATATTCGGCGACCATTTAAATTGTGATATTTATTACTGTACAGAAGAAAGAAAAAAAGAGCCCAATCTAGTTACACTTGTTCCAACTCTCCTTTTAAAACTAAAAAAAAACGCGGCTCAACTGGCTTACAATTCTAGAAGTCTTTTATATAGCTACACCAATAATCGCGCTGAACAATTCAATAGCATTGTAGCTAAGATGGTAGGTGGGAAACGAGTCAACTTTTCTTTGAAAGACTCCTACACTACACGTTGCTATGCCGCAGTGGTTTCATTTAATACCGGTAAACCACAATATACTCTTTACAAATCTATTTGTCACGCAAGTCCAGGAAAATCATTAAAATTGTTGGAATCCAGGAGACATGCTAAAAATATTAGGGAAGTAATGGCTCGTACAGGTAGAGCTCGCAAAAAAATTAATGTTAATCCACTAGATGCTCATTATGGAAAAGAATGTGAAAGACCTGATATGGATACTGCAGATTATGAGCGAGGGAAACTCCTGTTTTTAAACAATTTAAAAGAACAGGCATCAAAACGCCATGAAATTGAGAGAGCTACTGTGTTACAAGCAGAAAGCTCACTGTGGCTTGAACTTAGAAGGTGCATACTCACCGCATCCTCCTTTGGAAAAGTATGTAAAAGGCGAGCGAACCAAAACTCAGCTCCCTTGGTGAAATCCATTCTATATTCGTATAACTTGAACCACATTACCTCAATAAAACATGGTAGGGACAATGAACCAAAAGCTTTGTCACAACTCGGGGTGCAAGAAAACATAAATATTGAAAAATGTGGTCTTTTTATCGACGAAGAATATTTTTATCTAGGTGCAACACCTGATGGGTTATGGAAAGAAGGTTTAGTCGAAGTGAAATGTCCCAGCTCAGTTTTCGGAATTGATCCCGAAACTGCCATACTGACAAACAAAATTAAATGTTTTAAAGTAAATAATAACCAAGTAGAAATGAACAAAACCCATGACTGGTATTATCAGGTTCAGGGCCAGTTACACATTGCAAATAAAAACGTATGTTTATTTGCTGTGTGGACTGGTCCTGAATTCCCATTAAAAGTCATAAGTATAAAAAAGGATGACGTTTTTTGGTACGAGAAAATGCTTCCGAAGTTGACTCGATTTTACGAAGACTGTATCTTGCCTGAAGTAATTGACCCTAGAAAAGCAAGATCAATGCCTTTACGTCAAATATTTATTTAAATTTAATCTTTTATTATTCTTAGTTTGTTTTTCCTCTTAATTTATAGATATATTTTCTTTTATATTTTATATTTCAATATAGTTTTTTAAGTTTTTTTTCTTAAATTTCATTCACTTCAACTTTATTAAGAATATTTTAGTGTGGCTTTTTTATTTTTGTTTTTTAACATTTGTAATATTATTATTTTTGTCTCGCTTGTGTCAGCGCGCCCTTCCACCGGAGCCACTGAAAATCAGTGTTGGGACTTCTGTCCCAACTTATACTGAGTGGTCTTTCGATTCAGGCACCACTTGTTTTTTTTTATCTATTACAACATATTATGTCTTTTACTTCATATTTTATTTACTTTTACAATTTTTTTATATGTGTGTAATATAGTCTTAAAATGTAATTTTCGATTTAAGTGGTAATCTGAATAAACTTTTCTATTCTATTCTATTATGTTAAAAATATGTGATTAGTTAGGCAGCAATAGATTTATGTAATTATTTCCATGTACTTTTTTATCTTTTTTTAATATACATAATATTTACTTAACTAACATATTTTTTATTTTATTTATATGACAAAATAAATTTGATTTTTCATAATACAATGTGTATATAAAAATCAAAAAATTTAAATTTCTAATCAAGATAATTTACGATTATAAATAACGGCTCAAGATTGTTTCAACTCTCGCATTACACTGCTTGCTTTATGTTAGCGTTGACAACTACGCACACATACGCAATGCTATCGTTAATTACCTAAACTCGAGCTAGTCATATTTGTGAAATGGCTCTTAAGCGCTTTTCTTTAAATATATTCTCTCCGCGAATGAAACAAAAATAGTTTGGATCATTCACGCATACTCTTCTAGACAATACCATATCAAATTATAATAAGATAAATTAATAATTTTTAAATTAGGAGCAAATAAGTACGATAAGACAGCGAATTTTTAATGAAAGCTATAAATCGTAAACAAGAGCTGTTAGAAAAAAAATGAGGGTATATTTAGAATAAGCGACGTCAAATTAGTAAACATCATGTAACAAAAGTCATACATCAGTCAAAAAGTGCTATTTTGTTGGCCAGTGAATTAATTAATTTAGCTACACATCTTTATTCAACTTTATATAAGTTTTATTATGTTTTAGCACGTAATATTATATTATAATTGCTTTAGCATTTTAATAAATTAAGCAAATTTATGTACCTATGTGCTTCGTGAGAGCGAAGTGCGATATTGAATTTTAAACAATTATTGATCTCAAATGCGTTATTTTAAAGTCGTAAAATATATTATTTAAATCAGTTTGTCGTTTTATTTAACACTCCTCTATTGCATGGGTACGTTATTATACATCTCGTCTCCATCCTTCTGCTAGTTTATGTCAGATATCGACAGACGAGCATGAGGTTCACTTGATGGTAGGTGATACCTCAGCCACAGATCATCAGTCAATGATGCGGTGTCGAAATACTTTAGAACTTTCGGAAATCCATAGACTGAAATCGAAACGCGCAATGCGCACTTCACGGTTTTTCCATCTATGAACGGTGGTTCGTTACCCGGTCGGAATTTCGATATTCCCCCCACCCGTTCAATGCCCGAAGTTACCAAACGTGGGAAAGACATTACTTACAGAAAATTATAATCATGTCATCCCGGTGGGATCGAACCCACGACCCATCGTTCAACTGAACGCGCCAATGAGCCCGTCAAGGTCCTACTCAATGGAAACTACTAAAATCGGATTCTGCCAATATCCAGTTATACCTACTGGGAGATTCGCCATCTTTAGCAGTCGAGTAGACTAATACTATAATCATAATAAAGGTACCTACAGTATACCGACTACGGTTCAGCATTTCAGCGATGAAAACTTCACAGACATTATAATAATCATCTAAAATAATTAATGTCAAAATTATAGAGTGTGCGAGATAATAATGCCGCGAGGGACGTCAACCGTGTCTGTGGAACTCATCAGCGATTAATGAATGTCCAAAATTATTTAATACAAGCTTAGAAACCCAGCTTCGTTCAAGGAGCCTCTGTGAGCTGCGTGCAACAAAGAGGGGAATTTTATTGGCCCACAACTTGGTGTTAACACTTATAAATTACATTGGAAAAGTACAGATTTTACTGAAAATAATAAATTGAAGATAAGATCATAATACGTATATAGGTATACTTTGCTCTGACTTTTTTCAAGTTAATATTCGAAATAACCCGAACCATTCGATAATGTCCTGAATACAAAGGAAACATTATTGATGATTATCTTATTTCGGCGGCCTCAGTGGTATATCAATGGTAAGCGCAACGCGTTTAGCACCGGAGGTTCTGGGTTTGAATCCCAGGGGAACAAGTTAAAAAAAATGTTTCGGTCGGGCAGGGCACAGTAGGTTGATCACCTAGGTGTAAAGTAAAATAATTAGTGAAACAGACACAGAAATGGGTCTGCCCCATGCCCCACTAGGGGACTCGAACTACGAATAAAAATTCAACGAAATAAGATTCACTTTATCTTATTTCGTTGAATTAGAAATATTGAAAGGTAAGTCTTTTTGAATGTTAGATATCGACAGACGAGCATGAAGTATTCATTTGATGGTATGATGCGCTGTCGACCTAATTTGCATTCGAAAACCCATAGACTGAAACCGAAATGCGCAAAATGCACTTCACTTTTCCATCTATGAACGGTGATTTTTCGATATTCCTCCCACCCGTTCATGCTTACAGAAATTATAAACATTTTGTCCCGGTGGGATTCGAACCCACGACCCATTGGTTCCCACGGCAGGTTTACAGTCCGCGGCCCTGATTCTGCTGTTGATGGTGTCACAATGGTGATTCCAATAAAAGTGGTTATAATATTTACAACGCCACGAATCCCGAATATAAGTAGTTAGTACCAGCACTTTTCACATCAATCAACATTTATTTGAATATCTGTACACATTAACAACTTCACAGCTTCTCAGCTATCCAAAATCTGATAAAAAAACAACGGGATAGCATAAAGAATGAGACAATAAGCAATATATTTATCGTCAGAGCTGCGCACGCGATGCAGCTGCCCAAACAAGAGGGCTCAGATTTGTGGACGATTTATTTTTTATCCCATATTGAATGGAAATATAAAAAAAACATATCAAATAGGTTGAGTTAAGCACTGCCACACGAGCGGTGCTGGCAAGAAGAGAAAGATTTATTACTATGTAAATAAATACATAAAAAATTAATTAAATAATATTTTATCTAAAATACTTAGGTTTTTGATTCTTAGGCTACTTCAATTGCTATAGGTATATAGTAACATATTGTTGCGAGCTATAGGGGTTCGGGATAAATAACTGCCACTCTTCTAAACTGAGGATTTATTTATAACGAAAACAAACAAAAGAAATTGAATTAAAAATAATAAACTAAAATTACACTAAGAGAAATATTAAATTAAAAGAAAACACTAAACCGCACACAAAACACTGACTCTTATACTCTACTGGCTCTCGAACTATCGCACTTGAATCTCTCGTAAATCGCAGTTGATCGCTTGGTATCGCTTTCCGAACTGACTAACGTTGCGACTGTTCCCGCTTATATAACCCGCTCGTATTGCGTCTCTAATATTCTCGAACATACACGCGGTTATACGCTTACGCAAAGTTTACTGGTAGTTTCTAGGCAATGATTACTCCCGCCCTATTCGCGCGCGCCTTTCTCTCTTTTGCGCACAATATTCCGTCCCCGTCGCACGCCATTCAGAACGCGAGTATCTCTGTCGCACACCGTATGCGTCCTTGTCACACATCGTTTGAATGTTCGATCTTCTATCTCTGTCTGCTATGTGCATGTCGTCCCTGTCACACATCGTTTAGAATGTTCGGGGGGCCATAACCAGTCCAAAGATGTTTCTCGAACTTTCTTCAGCCTATCTCCGTAACACTACCCCCTCCTTAGACATGCTCGTCCCGAGCATCATTAGATCCTTTGTAGGGTGCCAAACGATTTACATGAACAATTTTTGGCGCGCTCCTTGTACTACCCATCTTCTTTATGCGATAAGTGACGTCATTAATCTTTGTAATAATTGTGTATGGGCCGTCCCAATCAGCTTGAAGTTTTGGAGACTTTCCTTTACGTTTCACTGGATTATGGAGCCAGACAAGTGAACCTTCTTGAAATTCTAAGTGATGAATTTTCCTGTCATATCGAATTTTTGAATTCTCACTCATTTTACTTTCTGATACTCTAACATGTTCATGGATCTCATGCAATTTATTACGTAAGTCTGCTGCATAATCTGTGATACTCTCTGGTGAATCTGGTGGTCGTCCTGTGATGATATCCGCTGGTAATCTGAGCTGTCTACCGAATATGGCTAAGGCGGGTGTTACATTCGAGCTTTCATGAACTGCAGATCGGTATGACATAAGGAATAATGGAATGTACTTGTCCCAGTCTTTTTGATGGCTATCTACTAACTTTGCTAGGTGTCTCTCTAAGGTTTGATTAAATCTTTCAACCATACCATCTGATTGTGGGTGGTACGGCGTCGTCCTAGTTTTATGAATTCCCATTATTCGACACATTTCTTGGAAAAGTTGTGACTCAAAATTTCTTCCTTGATCACTGTGTATTTCCAAGGGTACCCCGAATCTACAGAAAACTTCCTCCACTAGTACCTCTGCTACCGTAGCTGCCTCTTGATTAGGAATCGCGAATACCTCAGGCCATTTTGTGAAATAGTCCATTACTACCATGATGTACTTGTTTCCCTTCTCTGATAACGGAAAAGGTCCAGCTATATCAACCGCTATTCGTTCCCATGGGGCGCCAATGTTGTACTGTTTCATTCCAGCTCTTGTTCTAGTCTGTGGACCTTTAACAGCTGCACAAACCTTGCATTTCCGGACCCAGTCTTCAACATCTTCGCGGCAGTGTATCCAGTAAAATCTTTCTTTTATTTTCATAAGAGTTCTTTTAACTCCTAAGTGTCCACCAGACGAACCATCATGAAACATTTCCAATATGTCACGAATCTTGGACCTAGGTACAACTAACTGCAAGTGAGATGCATCGCCGCGGGCGTTTTCCCATTTGCGACACAACACACCGTTGTGCAGCATTAAGCTATCCCATTGAGCCCAATAACTCTTGGTTATGGTGCTTGTAGAAGCAATTTCATTCCACCGTGGCTTGACATCAGAAGATTTCATCCAATCCAAAATCGGTTTAATGTCGCTATCCTGTTGTTGTGCTTCCATAACCAACTCCCCACACCAGTCTGGGCCTATGGTGTCCGTCCTAAGTAGCCTCACGTGAGCAAGCTCTCTCCCCTCGTGCCTAGTACAATACTTGCAGTCGACGTCACATAGCCTTCTAGATAAAGCATCTGCGTTGCCATGAGCTCTTCCCTTACGATGCTCCGTCGTAAAATTGTACTCTTGCAGTTGTTCAATCCATCGTGCCACCTGTCCTTCCGGATTCTTAAACTGCAGTAGCCACTTCAGTGCAGCGTGATCAGTTCTAAGACGGAACTTACGTCCGAGCAGGTATTTACTAAAGTGTTGCAGTGTCTTCACAACAGCTAGAAGTTCCCGTCGAGTGACACAATAGTTCCGTTCCGGTCTTGACAAGGCCTTACTGAAATAGGCAATTACTTGTTCATGATCTCCTTTGACTTGTGATAGTACCCCTCCAATGCCGGTACCACTGGCATCTGTGTCCACCACAAATTCACACTCTCGGTCAGGGTAGCCTAGGATCGGAGTCTCACAAAGTCGGTTCTTAAGCTCTTTAAATGCAGTTTCACACTCTTCATCCCATGTGAATTGTCTTTTCTCTTCTGTAAGTCTATGCAGTGGCTTCGCGATATCCGCAAAGTTCTTTACAAATCTTCGGTAATAGGAACATAGTCCCAAGAAAGCTCGTACTTCAGTTTTATCTTTAGGTACTGGCCAATCCTTAACAGCCACTATCTTCTGAGGGTCCGTTCGAACTCCATTTTCAGATATGACATGACCCAAATAACTAACTTCTTTTCTGAAAAACAAGCACTTCTTCGGGCTAAGTTTAAGGTTAGCCTCACGTAATCTAGTGAGTACCCGTCTTAGATTTCGAATATGATCATTAAAATCTCTGCCAATGATGACCACATCGTCCAGGTATACTAGACAGGCTTCTCCAGTCAGTCCTGACAGCACTCTTTCCATTAATCTTTCAAAAGTTGCTGGTGCATTGCAAAGCCCAAATGGCATTACCTTAAATTGATATAACCCTTTCCCTGTAGAGAATGCTGTCTTCTCTTTGTGGCTGGGGTCAATTTCCACCTGCCAGTAGCCACTTTTCAAATCTAAGGTGGTGAACCATTTTGCCCCATTTAGCGTGTCCAAAGTGTCGTCTATTCTTGGAAGAGGGTAACTGTCCTTCTTTGTGATGTCGTTTAAGCGTCGATAGTCAACACAAAACCTCAAACTGTCGTCCTTTTTCTTCACTAGCACCACTGGAGAGCACCAAGGGCTGGATGATGGCTCAATAACATTGTTGTCTACCATTTCTGTCACCATCTTGTCTACCTCCTTTTCATACGCGACAGGTACCCGGCGTGGTCGCAAACGTATCGGCGTCTCCGTTCCAGTCTCAATTCTATGCTTAACTATGCCAGTCCTTCCTAGTTCTCCATCATTATTTGCGAAGATGTTAGAAAACTCCTTCAACAGTTTTTCTGCCTTTGACATCTTTTCCGGTGACAAAGTTCCCTTACAACTCTCGAGCACTGGTTGAATTATATTCCGGTCTTGCTGCTTACTACTAGTCTTTGAAACCCCCGTAGTAATTAATCTTTGGAGATCGTAATCACCTTTTGATGAAACTCCTTTTAAAGAGACTTCATGTGCTCCACATTTGAAGATTCCGCTTTCCAAATCAATTTTACAATTATAGTGTTTCATAAAATCGAGACCGATAATACAGTCATCAACTATATCAGCAATAACAACTGTATGTCTATAAAATCTTCCACCAATTTTGAAGGTGGCGACACCCTCTCCTCGAACGGTTATGTACTGGCCGGTAGCTGTAAGGAGCTGAACATTGCCACCTGAGGGTCTCTTATAAAAAGGCTTCAGAAGTTCGTATCTAATCACCGTTCGTGAAGCTCCAGTATCGAGGGTAAGCTCACATTTAGTTCCATTAATCACCCCATCGATGACTAAGGTATTTCCATCTTGCGTTTGAGAGATCATAACTTTTGGGGCCTTCCTCACACTACCGGCCAGCACCCGCCCCGCGGTCCTGGCTTCTACTCGTTTCCCTGCCGCTCTTCTGCGGCAGCTCCTGACACATCTGCTGCAGGAGAAGCAGGAGATTCTCGACGTCTACGTTCCATATTGCCTCGATATTCTTTCTTGGGGCATGAAAACCTCATATGCCCTACCTCCCCGCAGATATAACATGTAGGCCCACCTCGTGGTTTAGTTTTATCTGCTACTGCTCTAACACGATACGTTCGCGGGTCCCTGCGGATTGCTTCCACTTCCAGGGCGTGCGCTAGAGCATCTTTCATGGTTTTGTGGTGGCCAAGTCCTACAGTTGTCTTAACCTCTCGGTCTCTGATACCATCTATAAAGGCTTGCACTAACACGCTGTCAGCCACACATGGTGAGGATGAGTATGCCTTCCTTACTAGCTTCTCAATTTCGAGGCCCCATTGCTGTAAGCTCTCGTTTGCTTGCTGCACCCTTTCCTTTAACTGAGCCCTGTAGACGTGTTCTAAGTGTGAGTCTCCATAACGTGACTCAAGGGCATCTATGAGTCGCTCTAATGTCACCTCACCCGTCATTGTCTCTAAAACAGTAAGGGCTTGGTCTCGCAGTCCTAACATGAGAGCAGTCACAGCCTGTTTTTCTGTCCAATTGTTCGCCTTTGAAACGGTCTCGAACTGAAGCTTGTAGGCTCCCCAGGAAGAAGACCCGTCGAAAGGAGGCACCTTCAGTTTGCCAGTTGGTGAAACAGTGGTAACTACTCCAGTAGTTTTCAAGCACTGAATTTCCTTTTTTATACCGAGCATTTGTTCATCATGTTTGGTCACTCTGCTATCGAGGTTTTCTGTCTGTAATTCTTGTTTCGATACTCTGCAAGATAGGTTGTTAAGGTCTGATTCTAAATTCTCAATTTTTTCTTTAACATGTACTCCTAATACAGCTAATTGTTCTTCGATACGGTGAGCCTGTTCTTCCTGGCGGCGTGCCTGCTCTTCCTGTCGACGTGCCTGTTCCTCCATCATCTGTTGTAGTGCAAGAAGTAGGTGGGAAGAATCATCGCCTATAGTACGACTGGCGTCGAAACTTTGAAGCCTGGCAGCGTCACGTGCTACCTGCGCCCTTGTCTGTACTCCTGAAGGCGTGGCAGATCCTCGTGATGACGTGCCTATTCCTCCTGATGACATGCCTGTTGTACCTGAAGACGTGCCTGTACTTCCCTCATACTCCTCCTGATCATTCCTCGGAGTGATTGGCATTTTTTATCCCGCACTTCTGACACCAAAATGTTGCGAGCTATAGGGGTTCGGGATAAATAACTGCCACTCTTCTAAACTGAGGATTTATTTATAACGAAAACAAACAAAAGAAATTGAATTAAAAATAATAAACTAAAATTACACTAAGAGAAATATTAAATTAAAAGAAAACACTAAACCGCACACAAAACACTGACTCTTATACTCTACTGGCTCTCGAACTATCGCACTTGAATCTCTCGTAAATCGCAGTTGATCGCTTGGTATCGCTTTCCGAACTGACTAACGTTGCGACCAAGGCTCGGAAACCGGTTGAAATTCTTAACCGGTTTCGGTTATTGACCCCAAACCGAAATCGATTTAGGTTAAAGGTTGCACTTTACCGGTTTTTACCGGTAAATGCGCAATACCGGTTTTTCATAAATTTTGGTTTTGTTTTTAAAAATTAACCGGTTAAAACCAAGTTTGATACAACCCCGGACCTTTGCTCGAACAGCCTTGTTCGATGTCATTTAGTTAGAAAATTTTAATAGCACTGAAGTTCGCAACGTCGCGTCGCCGTCTTCACCTTTTGTACTGGGTGAGTTTTATTTGAATTAATTATGTTGACTTCATTTTAACTAACTTCCATCTTTACTTTATTTAGTTATTCCTACCAGGGTTAAAGCGAAGCAAATCTCCGTATCCTTTAGACTCAGAAGATTACGACTGGGAGTGCCCTGCATCTCCGTCTTTGTTAAAATCAAATATGAGTCTTCTGAGAAAAATAAAATTAAAGTAGAAGTGGAGTAAAACAAGAAAATAAACTATGTTTGTCTTGTTCAGAACATTCTAAAGTAGAACTAGACCAAAGGAATGACCACTTTTCAGACCTCATTAAAGAAGAATTAAGGCATATCTTGCCGTGTATGCGTACAAGATGTTATGTAAAAATATTAAACTTTTTGAACACCGTAAAAGGTTTTCATACAGACCAAATTCAATTAACTAATACTGAAATAAATTAAAAAACATAAATCCATACATATTGGTTTCATTAAATTAAATCAGGTTTCATTAAATTAAATTTAATCAGCACTTAAAAAATTATAGAGTATTATTACTAATAACAATAAGTTTAAATTTCTATACATTGCGTGAGAGCAACACTGTTTTTTGTTTAAATAGTAAAAGTCCATTATTGGCCTTAAAGTATGTATATATTTGTTTGTTTAAATGTGTTTGTAAGGCTGTGTGACTTTGTAATAATAATAAAAAAAAATAAAAAATAAACTGTTTCATATGCAGAAGACTCGTGAAAAAAAATTAAGGTTTTTGTTTTGAATAAAATTCATAATTGATAAAATTGTTTTATTTTTTTTATCTATCAGCAACAACTCCCAATTGTCTGCTTAATATAATTAATCACACAGAAATTTGGTATTTAAAGAAAAAATAATAATGATTATTATAATAAAAAACAAAAAAATCAATCTATGCCTATAAAAATCATGACCTTTGGCTTGGAGTTCTAAATTATAGGCCTAGAATTAGTTAAGACTCAAGATCTTATACAAATTACAATTTTACTTATAATATATGTTTCAACTAACACAGCCCTTGCGCTATGTTGCTGTGTAGCATTAACTCTCGGGTCGAGGTAAATAGCTGCGAGAAAGTAGTCATTGCTGAAAAGCGCTTCTTGTCGACTTATTAAACAGGACAGCAAACGCCTGGCAAAAGGGCTATGTAGTTGTTCCACTTCGAGACGACACTTCATCCAAGCAATGTAGAAATCGCCAAAAGTTAGTTGCTCCATTTGCATTTTTTTAGATAAAATCCTGCACGGTCGTAGGATATTTAAATAGTTTTCAATTGAATCCCAAATTACTTCTGGTTCAGATTCTAAGTTAGCTATGTAAAAATCTTTCAGTTTATGCAGTCTTTCTAGCATATCTACGGTAGAATTCCATCGAATGGGAGTATCAATCACTACATTTTGCAGTTTAAGTAGTTTTAAACGCATTGCCATATTTGGTGTACGTAAATTACAAGCTATTCTTCGGCAATGCCCAAGAAATTCCTCTATATCTTGACAGGCATCTTTGACGGCGAGCTGTAGACTGTGTACAGCACATCGTATGCTTGTAACCTTGCGAACTCTACCAGATGTGCTATCTGTGCCAATCTCTAACTCCTGTTGACAAAAAGGAAATTCTTCCTCGTTGTATTCATCGTCCGTTTCAATGTCCGATTCACTAAATAATTCGCTTACTGATTGGTTAATTGATTCCCTGGCTGCCTCGTTTATTTGGTTAGTCATACTTATCATATTAGATCCATTGTCAGTAGTGATAGTTTGTATTTGGTTTAGGTCTATGCCGTACCTGATAAGACAATCGGCTACATTGTCCTTTAAATACTGTCCTGTATTTCTATCGTGCAATTCTTTGATGCTTAAATTTCGAAGTACAATCTTCCCATCTAAAGTAAAATTACAAAAACGTGTATATTTGAACTATAGTCTGAAAATCATTCTGAACTTACTTACCTACAACATACTGTATATTTATTCCCAAAAATCTTCGTAACTTAATAGACGCAACGTCTACTTTAAGTGCAAGTAGATTATTTTTGATTTCTTACAAATCTTTCCACGAATTTCGTGAGCCATATCCTGTATACTGGAACGTACATTTTTTATATTAATTGCTTGGTGCTGGTTTGGTGTCACTTCTGGTATTAGCTTCAGAAGGTCTCTAAAAGCTTTGTCTTCAATTAAGGTAAATGGACGACCATGATCTGTTACAAGTCTTGTGTAGCACTGCATTACACTTTTGGTGGCGTTCGACATTTGCGGTGGCATGTTTTCTTTAGCTGCCTTTGTATTGTAGATTTCTTCGTATTTTGCTCTATGCTGAGAATAAAAATTACGTAACAAGTTTGCATCATGATTTCCCTGAAAACGAAAATACTATGTTCGATAATTTGCATAAAAAATATTTCACCCTAATCCTAAGACATCTGTGTCATTTTGACTCGCACTTTGACTCTTGGTGTCTGTCTTTAAAGAACGCGCGGATCGTCAAGATTCTTTGTGTTAACTCAGTCGCCGATTAGCCAGATATCTAAACGATGATGGTATTAGTAGTGATAGGAAAACCTGAGGGAAGACAAAATGAGGACTATTTGGAGGTCGAGGATATTGAACAAACTGATGAAGATCAATATAGGGAAAGGCAGTAGCCATCAAGAAGATGAACCTGATTCAAAAAAAGAAAAATACACTTTGTTCATATAAACATGACTAAGGTCTGAGGATGTCTGAAGTGACAAAAAAACATATGCGGGGAACATAATATAGAAAAGTGTTAATTGTAAGTAAGTTTCGTGACTATACGTTTGCCATACTATGGGGTCTTTTAGTTGTCATCTACATCACCGTCACAAAAAAATAAATAAATACCAAGCAATCATGGTATTAATATTAATAAAGATTGGAATAGAGAAAACCACTTACTTTGATAACTGAATTACAACCCTCCATTAGACACTTCGTTTTTTTGTTTCCTTCGTCGTACATAGAATAAATCCGATTCACTTTTTTTCTTCCCATAATAAAAATAATTTCTATTTCTACAAAAGTTTGTACGAATTATCAAAACGCAATAAACGAGGAGTGAGTGGCGATCAAAGAGTATATATAATCACTACGCGCAACTTAGCAAGTCAAAATATGAATCTACCCGCACTCAGATCGCTGTCGGTCGCGGTGTGGAAGCGTCAAAAAATATGCGAAAAAATTACGAATTACGGAATTAATCGGTTAATTTGGGTGTCAAAACCGTTTGTGCATAAGTAACCGGTAACCTTTATCATCATGGTTACATAAAAACAGTTCACTTGTTTAACCGGTAAATGAAAGAACGATATATTTACCGGTTAATAACCTATATTAACCGCTCTTTTTAAACCGGTTCCGAGCCTTGGTTGCGACTGTTCCCGCTTATATAACCCGCTCGTATTGCGTCTCTAATATTCTCGAACATACACGCGGTTATACGCTTACGCAAAGTTTACTGGTAGTTTCTAGGCAATGATTACTCCCGCCCTATTCGCGCGCGCCTTTCTCTCTTTTGCGCACAATATTCCGTCCCCGTCGCACGCCATTCAGAACGCGAGTATCTCTGTCGCACACCGTATGCGTCCTTGTCACACATCGTTTGAATGTTCGATCTTCTATCTCTGTCTGCTATGTGCATGTCGTCCCTGTCACACATCGTTTAGAATGTTCGGGGGGCCATAACCAGTCCAAAGATGTTTCTCGAACTTTCTTCAGCCTATCTCCGTAACAATATTAAAGAGGTAGACAGAGTTTATTACTATATTTGTAACTAAAACTTAAAATCTGATTAAAACATAAACAATTTTATTGATAAATAACCTTCAGTTAATTTCGATTCGTCTATGTGAAGTCTGAAGAAAAGGCCATGTTTCGCAGTTTTATATAATACAAGAATCTTAAAAATTGCATTTATGCATTCTGTTACCCTTCTTTTATCACCCCTCTTAATTTCTGGTAAAAATATTTAGTGAAGCGTAATTTCGATCCTACTCTTTTATTATATGTTATGAGCCTACACGATGATTATATGTCGCAGGGTTATTATACAATATAGTTGTGATGTAATTACATATGACAAACCGATTATTGTACTTATTGTGTTAATTATATTCAATTTGATTCGACAAGAGCTGATATCATAATATGACTTTAAGTTTAAAAAAATATTTTTCTGTCAACTGAAAGAGAGCTTTACTAAAAAATTATTTAGTGCAGAAGCAGTTAGCCCTATTATGTAAGAGTTCACACGCGCCGCCGCCGGCCGCCTGGCTACACACATCATTGCAATATCCTCCCACCGCCTGGCTCTATGCAACGCGAAAACATTACTACAAGTAACTAGGTTGATTACACGCCTATTTTCCTATTGTTAAAGAGCTGTATCCATAGTAAAGATACTACACACACTACTACAGATATGGGATGAACATTAAACACGGAAGAAAATAACATCCCCAGAAACAAACAATAACTTTGAACTTTGATATCGACAGCGAGTGACCCTCGCCATAAAGAGCCAAGCCGCAGCCCATAGGTGATAGCCGATAGGACATCAACACATGTTGCGCTGGCGATCTCGAGCACTAGTGCTCGCGAGTTTAATACTAAATTCGAATGACTTTTCCACCAAATGGAATTTTTATATTTATAAGAAAAATATGCGCCTCTAGGTAAGAAGCTGTATTTATTATCTTTAACTACGACTTAGGTGTATTATTCCTAAAATGACCTGACCTGCCTTGCGCACTGACTTATTTCAAATATTTATCTAAGCAGAATATATTGGTAATTTATAGAAAATTTTTAAAATAGTTAAATCTAAGATTTTTGTGACAAATGCAATATGTCTGTCACCGTATTCCCGCTGCCGCGCCGTGGCGCGTGGGAATCGAAGGGTGGACCCCGCTCTCTAGGGAATTCGCTAACTCTTGTCCCATGCCCCTAACTCACACTTTCACACTTAAATCTTAATTAAATTTTACTTATCGATTAGTTACAATAATTTTAAACAAGTGGTAGACTTGTACTTTGACTGTCAAATAATATGCCCTATGCCAATAATGCCATTTGGATGTTTCTATGAATCTTGACTAACATAATACAGTAAAGGATATTAATAGTTTATATATGTGTTGTTGTTTAGTATTAATTGTATTAATTTGAAAAAATATTTTTACACACTTTTATTTTTTAAGCTTAAATATAAACATCGAATAGTACAAATCGACTTATTCTGATGATTTATGTGCAAACATCGAAATACACTAAAAAAAATAAAGTATCGTCTAGAATCGAACTTACATATAAACAATCTAACAACTAAACATCTACCACTGAATCACTTAAAAAACATCGGTTTCTTCAAATGAGAAAAAACAATTAATAAATGACTAATTAGTAATAAGTAATGACCCAATGTCTAAGGAGACCCGAATCCCGCCCAAAGAGACCCCGCCCATAGAGTCTACAGCTTACTGCTTTCGTGTAGTGGTTCAAGTAGACATTATATTCTTCAGCCCAGTGTGTTAATTTAATTTTAATACATGCCCATTTACACGATGCAAGTTCATTGCCTGTTGAATTCAATTAAATTGCAGTTGCATGGTCTAAACAACACGTAACATTATTGTTCTGTCATATAAGTTTTGTTTCAATACTTTTCTAGGTATAAACAGCACAATATCCGCGTGTAAACAGTTGCTTACAATTCTTGGATGTCGATTTTTGCGTTGAAGTTATAACATTAAATTATTGTTTGTTTCAAGAAAATGGCATCGTGTAAATAGGCTTTTATTTTTGATACTAAGAACTTAAGCATCTTATTTTTTTAGTTTTGTTTAGATTTTAGTTTTCAGATTTGACATTTTAATAGTTCGCAAGAAAATATTTTTATTGCAGTTTCTTGGAAACGAGCCTTTTTATTTGTATTTATATGATGACCGTTATTAAAGTTCCCAATTTAAATAATTTTCGTTGGCGCTTTTTTTCAAAATGAAATGATGAAAACAGTTTTTTTCAAGTACAGAGCTAGAGGTCTATCTCCTCCTTGTACCGCTCCATAGATTGATTTGTATGAAAGATCACAATTTTTTTCATATTTAAATATGAAAAAATTTTTTTTATAATATTGAAGTAGTTAGGTTACAACAAACCAAAAAAAAAATACTTACAGAAACATATTTTGAAAAGTCTTTTAAATTAGGTTTGTAACTACAACTTCAATGCACTGTGGTATACTGCGCACGCGCCGGTCTTCACTGAAAACATGAAAACAAACGCACATCTTAGTTAAATACTGAAAGCGGTATAGTCAAGACGTGTTCTTTTATTTATCAAATTTCATAAACCTTGAAAAAGAAAGCCATTTCCATATGGAATACATTCGAACAAACTTTTTAATACAAGATGAAGCAGGATTTGAGAAACAAGCAGATTACAACAATTTTGCAACGTACCAAGAAGTAAATTATAATAATTACAATGAAGAATTGTGTCCGAATTTCTTGCAAATGTTCTATGATTATAGAGTTAATGACGGGCGCGAGACATGGGTGGCGGACAGTCCGGAGTGCCATTTGTGGGAAAATAATCAAATGAAGGAGGAGAACGAGGAATCGACGGGAACTTTGAGTTATGGCGAGGAAGGTATGAGATTTTCTAATCATTGTAATGGGGTAAAGCCGCGCTACAACTCATTGGGCCTTTCCCCTCCAGCACCCAACCCCTACCTGCCACAATTTCTTCGATCATCAGGCGATCCCTATATACTCATCCTACCGTAGGTTATGTTTAAATACATATTCTTTTTTAACCGAATATAAAGCTGAAATGTTAAACATTATTTTACATAGGTACATGTTTGAATATAATCTTTCTTAAACATATTTTTTCTATTTAAATAAAATATAATTTAAAATTCATTTTATAGGTGAACAACGTAGGTAATTTAGTTTCAAACATACATGTACATATATATTTATATAATATGTTAACATTTCAACCTTTCCCATATAGAAAAATTGCAATAATATAAAAAGAGAGAAAGTATTTGATTGACCTAACTTCATTAGGTGTTACAACCTGGCATCCCGATGGATTGCGGGTTGGGTTAACGACGGGTTTGACCTGTTTATAATTTACCTATTGTTTTTTCCTAAACTAACAACTTCGGGCATTAAAAAGGTAGAAACATATTATATGTAGGTACCTACAGTAGTTTTCTCAATTTTCAACAACTTTACAATAAAATTCCATACTCACACTGATTTTATTTTAAAATATTCATCGAATTCTTACGTGCTCGTGGGCGCGTTCGGTAGAACACCTCGCATCGATGGGTCGTGGGTTCGAATCCCACCGGGACGAAATGTTTATAATTTTTTGTTAGCATGTTTTCCCCACGTCTGGTAACTTCGGGCATTGATCCGGTGGGAGGAATATCAAAATTCCGACCGAGTAACGAACCACCGTTCACAAATGAAAAAACCGTGAAGTGCACATTGTGCGTGCTCGAAGTAAAAATTAGGTCGACAGCGCATCATAGACTGATGTTCTGTAGCTGAGGTATCACCTACCATCAAGTGAACCTCATGCTCGTCTGTCGATATCTAACATAAAAAAACCGATTTAGAGAGAACTAGGCCACTCTGTAACGTAGACTAGTTCAACCGTCAACGCTGATATTATTGAGACTACCCTCCGTATGTTTAAAAAATGTTACCTACTGTTTCAAAGCATAAAATTAAATAAAAAAAATAAAGCAACACACAGCATAGCTAGCTATTGTTTCCAATTAGGTACCCATATTTCGTTAATACATTATCGTTTACGGACATGTCGCGCGATACAGATCATTTTATATGATTGTTCATTTAATAATATTTACGCAGCACAGGCTGTGCTATGTTGTAATACTATAGGATACAATAGATCTCATAAAACCCACCTGCACAGTGCACAGGAAGGCTATAAACAGTTGCTGTAAACAGTGTAGCGCCGGCGCCGCCGACACCACGACACCACGCGGTAGCAATTCACTTGGCGCAACAACAAACTTTATTGATTTGCTAATTACCTATATTAATACGCAGTATGATCTTTGTAATCTAAAGAATAAATTATTAAACTCTGAGTCGTGATTTTTTTAGGGTTCCGTACTCAGTACTAAAAACGGAACCCTTATAGGATCAACTCGTTGTCGGTCTGTCTGTCTAGACCAGGGGTTCCCAAACTTATTTTGTCTACTGCCCACTTTGAGAGTAAATTATTTTTTTGCGCCCGCATTTTTTCAAAAAACTTAAAAACCACTATAACTTCACATTAAATTAATTATTATAACCCGACCGATTGACATGATTTTTTTTTATTTATTGAATAAAACAGGACAGATATATGAACTTCGCAGAGAGAAATATCGAACAGAGTTTGAGCTCTTAATTAATAATAGTTGATGTTCACAAGTTAAAGTCGAGAGTCGAGAGCTCAGTCGGTGTCTAAGAGTCCTAGCTAGATGAAATTACAAATCGCCCCCCAAGCCTCTGTACAAAGCCCTCATTTTTTCTTACCGCCCCCTTTAGACCTGCAGCGCCCACAAGGGAGCGTTATCGCCCACTTTGGGAAACACTGGTCTAGAGCCTTTTTCTCAGGAATGCTTGGAGGTATCATATATCAAGGTATTCATATCAAATACTCAAGTTTGCGATCCCTCAAACTTTTATGTCGACGCAATCAAAAGATATTCATGCTCCGTTTTTGCCGCATATTTTGACACTCGCAAGGGAATCAAAACCCGTTAAGCTAGAATCATGAAATCAAATGCCAAGCATGAAACAATGTTGTATAGCACAAGCAAAAGAAAAAGCCGAGTCGGTTTTTGCACAGAACAGGGAAAAATAAGTCTTCTGTTCTGTGGGTTTTTGTTGAAAATCTAACTCAACTAAAAGTTTGTACGTTACCCTCGATTCGCACTTGGTCCGTTTTTTTTAAATAGAGTCGAAACATATTTGAATGAATTTTTTGTTGTTCTGTATCCAAGTAAGCAACATCCTTATTTCAGATGTCCTTTCTCCCGTGACAGCTAGAAAGGAGCGAACAGCATTCACGAAGTCGCAAATCCACAGCTTAGAGGCGGAGTTTGCTCGCGCCAACTACCTTACCAGACTCCGCCGATATGAAATCGCAGTCGCATTGAACCTCACCGAGAGGCAGGTGGGTATCTCTCTTCTCTTATTTCTACTGGTGAATATCTATTTCCCTAATCAGACAAGAGACAGACATATTTCTGTGTCTTTTCCACTGAAGACGAGACACACATTTTGACTAACGTGCAGGCAGTGGCGGGACCATCATACAAGCCCAAAAGCCCGGCTTGCCGACTTTAACGTAATACGTGTTTATAATTATATGAGTCATCATCTAATATATAATTCTATCTAATCAAATTTCCATGTCACAATGTTAGTTACCGTACTCCTCCGAAACGGCTTTACCGATTTTTACCTTTTATATGCGTATTCAGTAGGTCTGAGAATCGGCTACTATCTATTTTTCATACCTCTAAGTGATAAGAGTTGTCTTAAAAATTTTGGACGATTTTTTTTGTTTTATTTCCTTATAATGTGGCATTAAAAAATACATACATACAACCCATTTACTTTTGTATCACCAACCCCTGCTTTTTAGAAATTATTTACATGGCAAATCAACGTTTGCCGGGTCAGCTAGTATACTTATATAATTACGCTAAGGGCATTATTAATCATTATTTTTCTTTCTATGGTTGCATTAATAGAGCAACCCGAGCTTTTGGGCTTATATGGTGGATCTGCCCCTGCGTGCAGGATTTGTAGAGAACTTAAGCCTAGGATTCACGCAGAACACTATATCTACACTATGATAGTTTAGAGCTAGGAGCTAGTCACTGCTCCGTTGACGAACTCTGTCTTATTTGAAGGTTACGTGAGCGCGACAACTAGCGGGTGGAGTGCCTATCCCCAACTGTTATGGTCTAAGAGCCCGTGGGAGATCGTCCTTCACCGATCTGATAACCAGATGAGACGTATTTTTTATTAAATATTTTTTATAAACAAATATGCCTATAATTGCTTGCCTATCGAAAAGTGGTCATGGCTATTTTTTATTAAAAAAAAATTAATTAATTATTATTTTTTTTTTAATTTAATTTTTTATTTTAATTTTATTTTATTTTTTTCATTTTTAATTTAATTTATTTATATATTTAATTTTTTTTTATTATTTTGACTTACAATGTTTACACCTGCTTGCCAGGTAGTTATACACTGAAATGAGTAGGCAAGCATACCTAGGCATATTCTGTGTATCAAAAACTATCAGTCAAATAAATTTCATTTGGTTATCAAAAGTATGAAGGTGATGAAAAAAAAATCGATAAAAGTTAATTTAATTAAAAATAGCCATGACCACTTTTCGATAGGCAAGCAATTATAGGCATATTTGTTTATAAAAAATATTTAATAAAAAATACGTCTCATCTGGTTATCAGATCGGTGAAGGACGATCTCCCACGGGCTCTCCTACTATTAGCTACAACTATGCTCAGGGGGTTGGTTTACTTATTTAACTATTTTCTTATTTTGCAGGTGAAAGTTTGGTTTCAAAACAGAAGAATGAAATGGAAACGTACTAAGGGAACAAAACATTCTAAGAAAAAGAATTAAGAAGTGTTTTTAATGAATGATTGCAGATTGCTATACTTGATTAGAACATATTTTTCAACATTTAAGTACATTCACTACACATTTAAATTAATTAAAATAATTAAGTTTAATTATTGTAATTTATACAAAAATATATTTTGAATTATTATTTTAACTGGTTTTTTTTATCCCTAGTCCATACTTAATATTATAATTAATGTTAATGTAAGTTTGATTGTTACGCTTTCACGCCAAAACTACTTAACCGATTATCATGAAACTTTGTACACATATTCTAAGAGATATTAGAAAGGACATAGGATACTTTTTATTAAAAAAAAAATCTTTTCTACGGAGGGAATAAATGTATTTTAGCAGAGACGATGGTGTTGTATAAAAGAACTGTCGCTGATAAATAATTTAGTTTTGATAGTGGACTGTATAAATAATAATAAAATATAATATGTATTTAGATTGAAGTGAGGCACGTTGAAAAAGTGTGAACAATTGAACAATAAACCGTTACCACTAACCTTAATAATTCTCCTCCTCCTTTCTTGGCTTGGGTCCAGTCCTTCAGCTTTTGATGCACGGCACTTATAAACTTTAAGGGATTCGTTACGAACGAAATGAAAAAAAATATTGAAAATTATAGCAATATAGCAGGAGAACAGTTTTAGTGATCCGGATTTCAACACCTCTTCGGTACGACCGTCGAACGTGCACTGGTTGGTGAGCGCGGCACAGCCGTTGAGCTTCCGCGACTTTCACCTCACTCAAGAAGAGGGTAGAAAATAATCAAAGTATTGTGGCACTCTGTTTAGTGCCAACGTTCACACAATTGATCAAACAGATGGTTTGTCCAAAAATCTAGACCCGTGCGAAGCCGGGGCGGGTCGCTAGGTTGACCACAGGGAAGCCTTCCCTGATTTATTCATCATTTATTTTCGGAATGTAAAGAATAAAAACGAGATATCACGAGATAAGGATATGTTTATTAGACAAATTCATACCTCAGGCACGGAACAATCGGTGCCAGACTGTAAAAACTAAATCATAATATTATAATTGTAAACTAAAACGCTATCTTTGGAAGAAACTAAACATGGGGGCGGTGGCAGCCATTTTGTTCTTGTGAGCACAGATTTAATAACAATCCATCAACTTCCAAATACTAAAATACAGTTTATAGTTTTATATAACAATTTCTTTGCGTGTTAGGGCGTTTGCTTCATTTTAACATTTGTATATTTCATCGTGATACTATACATTGTGTGGAAATAGTGAAGAAGAAAAAATAAAATCAATAAACAGACATCAAATCGATCAATATGCGTGGACATCGCGAACACATTACTATGCTATAAATATAATGAGTTGGCTGACTGTAAATTCTAAACATCATAAATAAGATTATTTTCTCGTCATTCAATACGATATTGGAATCGGCCAATAGGTACACATACGCTGTGCTTGCCCCGATACTGGTCCAGTAGATACATACAGTTCAAGACTTTGTACAAAACTAGCCCTACTAATGTCCTATGTTCTATTGTAGTTTTCAGTTGGGAACAACTAAAATTAGGGGCAGAAATTCGAAAATTCGTTCTAGAATTTCCAAATCGATTATGATATCCCCTACAAAAAAAAAATATTAAGAAGTTATAATAAACTACTTAATCTCAGATGATTTTATATATTTTGCACACATTGTGATGTACCTATATATTCTCTACAGAAAAACTTTCACCTAGGCAAGACCAACCCAACTTTCGCCCTCTATTGTGTGAGTACATTAAAGCATAAAATAAAAAGTAAATAAAATTAAGCTGAATCCCTTCATTGTTTATAATTCATGAATAACACATACGCCGCGGGCTCTAGCCGGGTCGGCTGGGGCAAATTTGGTGTTTTTACGATGACCATAGAAACCTAAAAAATGGTAATATAGATGTAAGTTAGAAGATAGTTTTAAAGAATATTGGTAAGCCTTACAGAACTGAAATAAAGATGAAAGATTTTACATACTTTTGTAAAGAGAGACTCTACCCAGAAAATGGAGGAATTGATATTCTATCGATTATTATCTGCTCTGCCGATATAACTTTGTCTAAGGGTCTATTATTCGGAGATTCAGTCGCAATAAATAGTGCTCATATTCAAGATTTAAGGCTCAATCTAGTTTTATGACCAATATAGATAATCAGTTTGTATTTAAAACATGTCTTAAAGCTAGATTCAGATTTGAGCGCTAGGAATAAGGGTGTAACTTGTTGATACGAAAAGCAGCTATGGAGGGCTCGAACACGTGAGAAGCAGCTATGGATGGGTCGAACACGTGAGAAGCAGCTATGGATGGGTCGAACACGTGAAAAGCAGCTATGGATGGGTCGAACACGTGAGAAGCAGCTATGGATTGGTCGAACACGTGAGAAGCAGCTATGGATGGGTCGAACACGTGAAAAGCAGCTATGGATGGGTCGAAAACGTGAGAAGCAACGCCCTACAACGCGCACGTAACACCTAAATGTAACATTGGACCGTATTACACAATATTGAACCAAAATAAAATACTATTATATCCATAATTCAACAATATATAACGTATTTAACTTACAATCAACCATGAGCCCTACCAAATATATGTATTTACAATTTATCAGTGACATAACATGCACTATTAAATATTTTATGTACTGAGATTTCGAAAATATTGGTCGGTGTTTTTTTTATAAAATATGGTCAGCGAATATTGTCCATACTATCACGATACAATAATATAAGGTATGACACAATATTTTTATGAAATTGTAGTGATAAATCAATAAAATGATGAATCTTGAAATGTGATTATTTCCCTTTCATACCATATTTTACTGCACCATGCCTGGTATTTGGTTGATTAGTGCGCTAGAACTAATCTATTGATACATGTATTAGTTTCTATGAAACATTAATTATTATGATACATGGAAAAATATGCTTCGAATACCTATTCATAATTACATACTTACTATACAATATATATGTGATTGTTTTGAAGTCATTACATTATATTGTTACCAATTATATATACATCTGTCTGGAGGCCATTTTTCAGTTGTTAGATATATTAAACTGGAGGAACTATACTGAATTCTTAAGTTTATATAAAATCTAAGCCATTACAGACATCAATGTTATTCCAAAGTTAAAAATTATCCAACAATTTGAAATCAGGACTTAAAAAAAATCTGCATTGAAATGAAAAATAAAAGTTATATTAATATTATCTTTGTTCTATATTATGTACATTTTAATATGCCATGAATGACAAACTTTTTATGATAGTAATAAAGAAAAATTCTACCGGAGGGCTGACTTTCCTTAATAACTTCAAATGAGGAGAAACATGTCAAATTTTACATTTTCCCTCACTTTAAATATATCAAACGGTTGAAAACTTGGTCCTGAGGCCAAAATAATTTGTCTCAACAGGATAATAAAATATAATCAATACCGTTTGCAATTTACTAAACAGAAAATATAAACTAAGATTTACATTACCAAGCATACTTTCATATGCGTAATTTTACTATTTATCATATCAATTAAGTAACACTAAAATGCCATCTACACATTTTCCAAATGGCCATACTAAGAAATCGATATAAGACCAAAATCAGGCCTTCTTGCTCTAACTTATGTACATTTTATAATGTGAGCAAGAAACAGCATGTTTTTGAGCTTAATAATCAAGGAAAAATAATGAAACTAACTAAAATTTTTAATAGCTCATAATGTCTTTTATTATAGGACAATAGAAATATAATAATTTCAAAACAATCCTAAATTACAAATAAATTGTCTACCTCGCAAATGATATGAAGTTGATGAATTCATTATGAAAATAAATTATAAATGCATTTTGATCCTGACTAGAATTTTGAACATCAAAACGTTTTAACTTTACATGGAGGCATTCACCAAATAAGGGTATGATTTTTACATCAATGTTTTCAATATTCTTGTTTATCATTTAGTTCAACAATAGTGCAAGTCTATGTGATAAATTCTTTACAATTACTAATTTCGTTACTGTAGGAACAACAGAACAAGACTGAACTAATTAAATTAAAAGAGCAGATGAAATAATAAATAATGGATGACTTCATACCATTTGCGGTTTCTTCCATATTCACAGCTCGATATTAAACTAATATTTACAAATAAGGCTCCTCTGGTTCTCACTATTGCATTCTCTAGTCACACGCGATCAAAACCACTACACTTTTCACTTTTGTCCTATCACTTTCTCACTTTTTCACAATCCACAAGGGTTTTGTCGCGCCGCTCGGTTGTCATACAACCAAAAAGATCAGGTTTCGTTATGGTCTCGTGTCACTCTGAGACGGAGCGGTCGTTACAACGGGAACTATTTGGGGAACGACCGTTTGGGGTATCACCGTTAATGATTTCGGTATTTTGGGTAATTGCGTGGAAGCAATGGGGTTGTCACATGAGACAGCGGTCAGCAACTGCGGTTTCACGGTGTTGGTTAATATCTGTGACGTCACGAGGGAGAGGGGCTGTGACGTCACTAAGGAGAGCGTTTGTGACGTCACAGTTGATGTCTTTAGGGGTATGGGGGCGATCGTGATGTTTTTCAAACCGACGTTTTTAAGTATCGTTGCAGCGCTTGTACCTATTTGAATATCCGTCAAGTCTTTCTTGTCCTCTTTGTCCGAAGTGATGTTCTGCACGACTGTACCCCCGTTGCCGAGCATAGCAGACGTCTGTACTTCTGTGACAATGGAGGTCCCATCAGAAGACAACCTTTTAGTCTTTGTCTCTCTTTCTTGCAAGCGTTGTTGTCTCTCTTTCCGGATAAGACACATCTTATTGTAGTCTTCAAAGGTTATGTGGTAGCGATCTCCGGCTGACAGAACTTGGACCAGACTCGGTAGACAGTGTCCATCCAAGGCAGTTTTAAGAGGTTCTCGCGCAATCTTAGATAAGTTCTCCTGAAATTTAAGCAATACCAGGTCATTTACACATAACTAATAATATTTTCTATAAATATGATATATGGTTCGAATTTAAATCAAAACTACTACAAAATTTCCTACTGTTAGGTTTATTCTGAGAGAGAAAAACTCAATTCAAATGTAACAATGATTTCAGAATAATAAAAATGGCATAATTTCAATTGAATCATATTATGTCAGACAAATATACTTACTTGAGTTATAGGAATCAGTGTGGGCCTCCAACCCTTTGACTTTTGTTTCTTAGGATTATCCTTTTTTTCTTTCGTATCTTTTGGAGCATCTTTCTTTTCCTTAGACTCTTTCTGTGGTTCCTTTCTTTCTTTAGACTCCTTCTGAGGTTCCTTCTTTTCCTTCTGGGGTTCCTTCTTTTCCTTAGGGGGCTCAAATTTAGGTGGTGGGAGGGGAGCAGCAGCCACTTCCGTGGGATCTGATGCAGACACGCCCTTGACCAGTTGTTGAATGTTATGTAAGACATTTTGTATCGCTTTTCTCCCCTGAGCGTTAGGGGTATTGATCGCTATTAATTCGGGAGGCAACTGCTTACTTTTCTTACTCTTTGGGGTTGGTTTTGCGAATTCTGGAGGTGGCATACATTTTTTTTCGGAATTCTGGCTCGATTTAAGCAAACTTTTTCCGTTCATTGATGGTTTTTTCCGGAACTCGATGAGGCTTAACGTTTTCGGTGGTTCTGTCGGGACAGGCACATTGTCGTACGCCCGCAGTCTGTTTTGGATGGAACTACTGTAGTTGGCGGCGTGGGGCGACGCATTATGTGACAAAACTAAGTCCCCGCTTCTAAAGTATTTCTCTAATAGAATTAGGTGCCTCAGAAAACTAGACTGGTTTCCGTAGGGCCTTTGTAATTCATTCCATAGTTTTTTCGTTTCTACGTCATATTGTATCACAGAATTACACTTCTCCCAACCTTCGGGAGTCACACCTTTTACATGGTTAAACTCAATATTACACTGCAAATTCATTTCCTCCTCACCGGGGAATAATTCCCGCACGGATATGGACGGATTCGTTTCTAGCCTCTTAACTGGGTTCGAGTATTTAGACTCCGAAGGCTTCTTGGGGTCTTTGTCGACTACTTTCTTAGACAGTTCACTTAAATTCTTTTTAACTTGGCTGAAGCTTTCTGATAATTGCCATTTATTTTTTAAAGTGTTTATATCAGCGGGCCGTTTATTTGGAATAGTTTCTATGGTACATTCATCGTTGAGGGATATGTTTTTGATTATAGAGGCATCTTTCGTTTTGTCCGGGTCGAATATCTCTAATTCGCCTTCTTTCCTAGGTTTCTCTTTGTGAGCGACAATTTGGCCTAGCTTGTGTATTCTCTTGGTATTTTTCTCGTGAATTCTATTCTGTTGGCCGACTTTCTGAATACCGACATTTTGGATTTTCAGTAAGTTTCTATTTTTCTGGGTCAGATTCAGCTGGAATTGAGCGGGGTTGTTTTGTTTTTGTAATAAGTATCGCAATTCCGTTTGTTTGTCCACAGCTACGAGAGGAGAATCAACGTCTGGAGGCGAGTCTGTTTCGGAGCAATCGCTATGTGCGGACTCGGGCGGTTTTGCTCCGGGGACTGGTATCTTGTTGGACGAAATAAGACTCTCTATATCTTCTTCTAAGTGTTGAGAATTCTTTGTTGGTTCCAGTTCTTCTTTTAACTTCTCCTTTTCGGGAGAGCTTTCTGTGGTCCTCTCGGAGGATTCGCTAGTCTCCGGTTCCGTAGACTTGCGCTGTTTGATTTTGATTTTCGTCTTTTTCTTCTGTCTGTTGGCGCTGTTGTTGCAGTCTTCGAGAGCTGATATATCGCCCGTCTCTTCTTCTAACTCGGGTGGTATTTCTATGTTATATATTTCCAACAATCTGAAAGACAAGCATTTTGGAAAATATAGTATAGTTCTGTTATCATAAAATAATTAGTATTTGAGTGTAGATTGCTTTATGGATTCACAAATTAATTTGTAGTTCCCTTTTTCATATTCTGGTCTATACATTATAACTACTGTATGAGTCTCAACGTGGAACAACATGCAGGAGGGTGGATAAATCGGCACATCAGTATTTATTATGGCCTTACGTAATAACCGTAGGAACAGTATAAAATTGGACATAATTTCCATATAATTCAAATTCAAAATTTATTCATTTAGGGAACATAATGTACACTTATGAACGTCAATAAAAAATACATACTAAATGCTTCTAATTTTACATTTACCGCCAGTTCTCAAATTAAGGGCGTAGAACGGAAGAGAAGAACTGGCAAGAAACTCTTCGTCACTCTTTTTAATCGCCAAGTTTTTGTTTTACAAAATATTTGTAAGGCGCTGCAACCATTACACCATGTTCCACATGTCATCTTTGTGTAATTAAATATAATAATTAAAAAAAATATAAACCAGAAAAAAAAAACAAAGATTTGTCCTCTATCAGCAGTACGCATGGTGAAATAGGAGCACGCACTTACATTCTCGTGGGAACAACACGCAAACATATAGTCGAAATAATCATCAACGAGTCAATTAGTGTTTGTCTAAATGTTTACCAGAAATGGAGATAGCCCAATAAATGGGAAACAATACATAAAAATAATTTTAACATAACTTCCGAATATCGAAATTCCGACCGGGTAACGAACTACCGTTCATAGATGGAAAAACCGTGAAGTGCAAATTGCTCGTTTCGATTTCAGTCAATGGATTTCCGAATGCTCGAAGTAAAAAGTAGGTCGACATCACTGTCTGATGTTCTGTGGCTGAGGTATCACCTACCATCCAGTGAACCTCATGCTCGTCTGTCGATATCTAACATAAAACATACTTGCGCCTGTAGGCCCTCGCGTGCGCGTCGCGGTGCCCGGGGCGCTGCAGCAGCGTGCAGTAGTAGCGGCACACCTTGCACAGCACGGGGCGCTCCGCGAACTGCACGGGCACGCCGGCCGCGCGCAGCAGCGGGTTCAGCTCCGCGTAGCCCTGCGGGTCGACATTTAATGTTCAAACTGTCATACTAGAACTACGCTAGTACTAAAAGTTCAATGTTTATTCACTCTATAAGTTAAGCAATCCTAATGCCTATTATGATTTCAAAAATAAATTATGCAAGTCGACTTATCAACCAATTCACGCCTGGTACGGATATCTAACGTTAGAACGAACAAAAAACGTGAGTGTGCTTTAGACCACACCACTGATGTAAAACTTCTTTCGGAATTTTTTTTTAATGCTCATGGGTTTTTCATTGTAAATCAATATTTCAGATTTGTTTTATTTTATTCATTATTTTCATTATGTTGAAATGAATATAACTAAATACGAAACTGTTTTCGTTTTGTAAAAACAGTACAACAATGTACTGTACCGCAAAAATTGACGTATCATTCATCTGAATAAAGGAAATAACCGTTCGCCTCGGCCGATCACACTTTTCGTAACGCTCCCAGCTCGCTTTCATCAGTTTACTCTCCAAGCTCAGCATGTGAATAGAAGTTTTACTTCAAAAATCTGTCTACATTATGAAGTCCTTGGCTAAGATTTATTTTATTGTAAATTGTTATTTGGGTGTTAATAATACAATGTGTGTATGTGTGTGTGTGTGTGCGCGTGCGGGCGTGGAGTGTGCGGTGTGTGTGTGGGTGTGTGTATGTGTTTGTGTGGCTGTGTGTGGGGTGTGTGTGTGTGGTGTGTGTGCGTGCGGGCGTGGAGTGTGCGGTGTGTGTGTGGGTGGGTGTGTTTGTGTGGCTGTGTGTGGGGTGTGTGTGTGGGTGAAGTGTGTGTGTGGGGTGTGTGTGGTGTGTGCGCACTCACGTGGTGTATGAAGTGCAGGTTGTGGTGCTTGGTGAGGCGGCGGCGGCACAGCGTGCAGGCCATGAGCGGGCCCAGCGCGCGGTAGTGCTCGCCGCACAGCGGGATGGTGTGCAGCCCCGGGTAGTCGCCCTCCAGCTTCAACTGCACAAACAACATTTGCTTCATTACAAACATAACCCAAACATCCATTATTACATAAATATGCACGGAAATAGGCAAACTGCATGCAAATAATTAAAAATGCAACAAAAATTGTATATTGTTTAACAAGAGAGCAAACCACTATTTTTAAGGCGAGAGTGTTTTTTTAATCCTGAGCGCAACGAGGGGTTCAAAGTACGTCACTAGAGTTTAAAATAGTGTTGCTCGCGAGGTGAACACTCTACTCTTTATCACTTCTATAAGAAAATTAGTGAGTGTAACTCGTTGTTAGGAACAATAACAAACAGAAATAATTAGATGCTAATATTTATATTTATTTATTTCAATAATTATGAAAGACCTTAAGTCCAAATTTGAACAAACAATAACAAAATATATAATGCGTTTAGCACGTTTACACTGTAACAGAAATATTTCATTCTTAAATTGGTCCGCGCGCGGATTATTTTTTGCCAGCCAGTAACGTTTTCATTCAATGTTCGTGATCGATCTCTTTGGTGATTGAAACATTTACTAACAATATCCACATTCTACTACTCGTTTACTAGTTTTACTCACTAGGGATTAAAAAGCTATTTTGCTACCTGTTTGCAGATAACCAACTAGCTCATATTGAATAGATGTGATAAAAAAATGTTTTTAACTAAAATAAGCACTTGCAAAGTTGTACTGAAATATTCGCTGGAGCTTTCAGTTGGAGCTTCAGTTTACTCTAAGTTGCGAGTGTATCGGCGGCGGTAATCACCTAAAGTTGCGAGTGTGTATTAGCGGCGGTGATCACCTAAGGTTGCGAGTGTGTATTAGCGGCGGTGATCACCTAAAGTTGCGAGTGTGTATTAGCGGCGGTGATCACCTAAAGTTGCGAGTGTGTATTAGCGGCGGTGATCACCTAAAGTTGCGAGTGTGTATTAGCGGCGGTGATCATCTAAAGTTGCGAGTGTGTATAAGCGGCGGTGATCACCTAAAGTTCGTTTGTCGTCCTCTATTAATAATAACTAAAATAACAGTTCTCAACAACCGGGTCGCCAAAAAACTGAATATCTCACCACTTTATTGACACTGGACCTCATCTTGATGAGCCACTTGCGTCGTATTGAGTGATCGGCTGGGGCCCCGCACCCGCTGGTGTGGCAGGTGGCCAGGCGTCCCGGGGCCTCCGACGGTTCCTCCTCGCTCTCCTCCTCTAACGGTGGGCTCACCGGCTTCTCTGTACCTCTGGAATTGAGCGAATAATGTTTGCATTATAATTTAATGAAAATAAAAATTATTCTAACAGTAGTAATGCGCAAACCGAAACAATCTTATTTATTTCATAAATAATGCAGTTTTGTATGCAGGTTCTCTAGCCAAGAGGTCACAACCGGGACATTAGTGAAGTAGAGGCATAAGGCCCTTCTCCCATTAGGAAACACGTAGGAAACGATGAGCATTGTTTGAGTAAATCGCATACTGGCTGAATACTTGTTGGCAACTCGACGTTCGCACATTACGCTACTGAAAATAACAAAATGCTTCATTTGTTTTGTGTTTTTTTAATGATGATAAAAAATTCCTAGCTTTATCTTATGACTAAAGAAACCTATTTGCACCTATTTTTTGTAGATACGTAGGAGACGCGACGCGCGCGCGACCAGCATGTCGGGTCGCGCGCGACTTGTAGCGGACTTGTATGCGAGCACCGATACAAATGTATGTGCGATACTCCGCGGCGATTAGTCTCCGAGACTCGCGAGATGCTAGAGTTGCCGGGGCGTATCGTAATGGGAGAAGCGCCTAACAATCGCGTCACTAGTGCATTAGGGGTGACAGTTGCGGCAACACCGAGCTAGGGGTGTCGACCGCGCCACTAGGGCGTGCCACTCACGCGGGCGGCGAGGGCGGGGCGGGCAGGGCGGTGGGCGAGGGCGGCGCGGGCGGCGAGGGCGGCTGCGGCAGGTCCAGCGGCTTGCCGGCGGGCCGCTTGCGGTACGAGGGGCAGTTGGCGCGGCGGTCCACGTGCCGGTAGCACGCGTCGCACAGGCAGCTGTCTATCGTCAGCTTCTCCTCGTCTGCCGACAAGTTGCTCTGTCAACTTTCGTTCGTACACACACACACAAACACTTTAAAGTATAGTCAAAAAAGAAAGGATCAATCTACTCAAACGGTTATCAAACACAAGCACTCCTAAAATTGACAAAAAATATTCACCGAGTATTTAAAGTGGTAAAATATATTTACATGTCATTAATATTAATAACTTGGGAGTTTTGTCTGTTGGTAAAACCTGAATTTCACTAAACAGTGCTAAAACTCAAAAGCTACAGAAGGAGACGACAACAATATAAGACTGTAGCGCGTTCATAAGCTTTAACATTTTTTTTTATTAAAATAATGTTAAATATGTATATTGAGATTACATTTGAAATATAATGGCTTTAATAATTTTGATTTGGTTGAATGTGGCTGACTACTATTTATTTTTACCATCTCATACAATACATTCGTAAATAAAGACGTTTGAATTTAAATAGAATCATGGAAACACAGAGGGCTTAAAGGGACATCGGAAACACATCTCTTCTTAAAGCTGATTAGATTAGATGTATTACCAGAGCAAGCAATTAATAATATCAAAAATATTGAGGGAAAGGTCGCCTTCCAGGTGTCGTATCTGGGACGAGTACCCAGTACCCCGGTAGGCCGGTAACTTACTGTCGAGCACTTTCCTCTGCCTCTCGCTGCTCTTCATCTGCGCGATGTGGCAGGGCGTGTCGAAGAGACCGAATTTCCCGCCGCAGTAGAAGCACTGGTCCATGCAAAGCCGGCCCGGGTGGATACTGAACGACGAGGCTTTCTCAGGAATCACCAGGTTCAAGATCTCTTTCGGTTCAGGTTCCGGGGCTGCTTCTGCCTCTGCTCGAGTAAGATACACATATAAAGTAATTATAAGTAAGTAATGTAAGTGAAATTTAATTATCTTTTACTGACTCCCAATAATAATTTCAGATACATAATATTATGTAGTTTAATAGTATTTTTCAAACGTTTTGATTTTACTTGTAAAATTATTGAAAAAATATAAAACATTCTACACAAACGTTTTTTGTTGATAAAATATCACATCGCAAATTTTGTGACTATTGATATTAAATAATAAGTTTAATTCAATTCATTTATAGATTTTACCAGATTAATATAAGTAATAAAACTTAAACTATCTAATAAAAAAATAGATTGGTAATTATTCCGTATCGCGCCGCTACCGATTTTGATGCTGACTTTTTATGACTTCGTTATGAATTGGTATCATTATAAACAGTTGAAAAAAAAAACAATGTGAAATGAGTAGGATTCGGTTCTCGGCACTCGTCATCTGGCCTCGGAGCCACCACCTAGGTTAGGTTATGTTGGTATGGTGACCACCGCCCACGAGTCACGGTGCCCGCGGCAGCGGCCGACGAGTGCCAGAACCGAATCCTTCTCATAACACTTTTTTTTTAATTAAAAAAGGTAATGCGACAACGCCATCATGCCTTCTAGTCTTATGTTATTGCATCCACCACCTATTCACACTACCCTTGCGGTGGTTAAGTTATCAGAAGTTCTGATTTTTATTTAGTTAATTCCATATTCACACCAAGGAAATTAGTTGTATTATTTTCTGTACAAGCAAACCATCACCGAATTGAATAAGTCGGTTCATACTGAGGCCGAGATGCGTTAGACTTTAGAGGAATGTTACACAGAGACGTCTCCATCAGACTCGACAGAGTGCGGTCAGTTCGCGCGGGATAATATCTCGCGTCTCAGTCTCAACTTGAACTGCTAGTGCTATTTTTTCAATATCAAATATAAGTTGAGGAAAACAGTAGAATCTCACTAATCTGGCACTGTTAAAAACCAGAGATTATTGGAATGTTCGGATTACTGGATTGTATAGAAAAAAATCATAATAAATAAAATAAAGTATTTCATAAAGGGAATACAATGTATTTGTGTTCATATCTCACAATTAACTTTTATAATGACATAGTTTTAAAATAATCTTTAATTGAGGTCGGTTTTTGGGCAACTTGTTTTTAAAATACGGAGCGCATACGCGGTGCGCGGCGAAGAGGGGACGAGGGAGGCACGGGCGGGGGTTGCCGGACTATTAGACGTGTCGGTCTATTGAAGTGCCGAATTAGTGAGATTCTACTGTATTTTCAAATATCAGACAGTATACTAAATCTTGGAAAAGTCAATTTAATTCTTTGATTGCTACATATCTGATGCTGGAACTTTTGCATGTTTAAACGGAACAGATTTATATATTTAAGATCGAATAGAAAGGATAGTAAAGTAGTGTAAAGTTATTATGCAGGTTCATACTACAGTTTCAAGTGTTTCTTACACTTATTCACAAATAAAATGAGCTCAGTGGGCCCAAAACAAAGTTTAATGTCAAAGTTAAGAAATCTTTATAGCATCTTATTGTTCTTTAGAAATAATAATTAACATCCATATTTATTAGGTTTTGTTACAAAAACTTAACTTTGAAACTGGAGTATTAGGGCAATTATTAACTGTCAAAATGTGAAGTGTAAAGTTTCAAAATGTTACAAAGCTTGGGGTTAAGATTTGGTATGAGGATTTTTTTTTCTAAATTAATTTAAAAATTAAATATTTAAATTTTGTTACATAATGTATATTCATGGTTGTTACGCATTGACTCACAAATTCCCTGTATTTTCCAGGTTTTCCACACAGATTTTTACAAATATTCCAGAGATTAGTGTTAAACAAAAACTAGAAGTGGAGTTAAAAAAAAACAATTTAAAAAGCTGTAATTTGAAAAAAAAATTAACATTGTAAAGTAATGAAAATAATGGATACATTAAAAGCAAATAAATATCCTGTTTTTTTTATTATAAACAGAATTTGTTATGTCAGAGCTAATAGATAAAAAAGCATAAAGATTAATTATTAAAAATAATAATTGTGATTCGTAATACTTGCAAAAAATAGATTTTGAAAAAAATCCAGCAAATATTTAAGCTTTTCCAGGAGAAAAAATCCCGAGTTTTCCCGGTTTTCCCGTATGTGTAACAACCATGATATTATATTCCTACCATTATGGAATTCACTAAGAAATTAGAAGCTTCATATTTTCACTTACAGTTAAAGAAGCTCATGAGCCAGTGAGTTCATTCAATTCTATGACCCTTAATGTATGCAAAATATTGGGTAGACGGAATGATTGACAATGAAGCTTTATAGAGACCTATTTTTGGGTGTGGATCCTCAATTTTTTAAAAATCATTTAGCTCATAGCAAATTAGTAACAAGTTAATATCCACAAACCGTGGTTGTTACTTCTATTACTGTAATGTGACTTTCTTTGCCCACCGTCTAATGCTGCGCCGACGACGCCCTAAAACACAAAAACACATAGTCAATTTTCTTAAAAACAATATATAATACATAGATAACAACACATGTATCTCACTAAAATTCCATTTGGTGTTAAGGTTTCTTTGTATAATTGTTTGTAAAGTTTATAATTAAAATACATTCAAGTTTCAAGCTACTAAGTGATTTCAAAGCAAATGAGGTGAATGATAGCTTGATATCCCACTAAAACGCTCACTCGGTCGTAAACTACGGAAAATTATTGCATACAATTAATTGATACTATAAAGAAACTGAAGAATTAACATTGCAAATAAATAAAAATGTACCTCTCGCCGTTCTATGGTGTAGTATGCATCATCTTCACCCCCCGTCTCTCCGATCTCCATTGGTGGCTTGCCTCTATTCTTGCTCTTCTGGAACGTCATCTTCAACGAACTCCTGTGCTTCTTCTTGTCAGAGCCTCGGTTCAGCTTTATCACAGTCTTCAAGGTGCCAGTATAATCTGACTTGGACGCCTTCCCCTTACCCATGATATTATAATTCGCCCCATAAATAAGCTCTTTTTCTTTCAACTTCTTTGCCTTTGCCTCATTTGCTGCTTTATGAGTGAGAAGTCCCAACGTTCGTAACACATTTTCTTTACGGTTTTGACTCTCTGGGGTTTCGTAGAGAATATTGCTTGGTCCCGCTTGGATTTCTGTTGAATTACGCGCCGATTTTATTCTCGTAATAGGTGGTTTAGAGGTGGTTTTATTGTCTTCTATTTTGATTTCAGCCACAGTCTCATTATTTGCGTCGTCATCGACTTTGATTGGTTTTCCAACCTCATTGTTTTCTGGCACTGAAGCTATGGGTTCAATTGATTCTGCCTGTTTTTCAATTTGTACTGGTTTTTCTTCAGTTATTTCTGATCTTACTTCAATTATTGCTTCTGAAATTTCAGTAATGTCTGTGGTAGATTTTTCAATTGATTCAGCAAGTTTTTCTGTCACAGTTTCTGACGTCGATAATGATTCAGGAATATCTTTCAGATCTTCTAAAGGCGGCGCTAGAGCTTCTGCTTCTATAGGCTGTGTCGATTCAGGTGATTTCATAGCTACAGGTGTAGGAGTGATCGAAACATCGAATTTTTTAATCTGTTGTTGAGATGTTTTGATTCGTTCCAATGTAGCCATTTTATCATCAATTTCTGCACCTGAACCAGACGATTTGCGCGATAACGATTCTCTTGAATGTCTTTTTGTTATTTGTACATCATTACTGTTTAATTTGGATTCTATACTACGCGGCGTGATAGATATTTGACTTGAATCAAGAACAACTCCTCCAATAGTTTGAGTGGGGTTGTTAGGTTGTAAAGTAGCAAACTGATGCAAGTCGATTTGAGGCGCTGACACGGGTTTATCGACAGACTTTCTTATTTCTGTCAATGTTACATCTTTGCTAAGAGATTTCTCAAATATACTGATTGCATCAGACTCTCTGGAGTGATTGGAACTAGTGGACTCTTTACGCGCACTGACACTGTTTCTCTTTATCAGTGTAACTGAATTCGGAAGATCAACATCTATCGAGCGACGAACCTGATCCCTTTTGACTATAGAAATAGCAGAGTTGTTTTCAAAGCAACTTAATACATTTTCCTTTTCAATAATCCTCTCTGGAGACTTCTCAGGTTGCATATCTTTTAAGGGCATGATGTCTGCACCAGATTTCGGTATTAGTACCACGTCATTCGTGACCATCATAGATTTGTCATTGGATTTAGATTCAGTTTGTTGCCACTTTCTTCTACTATTAAATTCTTCAAATTGTTTGAGCCTGTCCATTAATTTATCTATGCTAGCTGGGGTGGGTCGTTTATAAGTAATTTCTGGCCTATTGTCTGTAGGTTTTTCTGCAGAATCTTCATAATGCAATCTAATATTTTCACTATCGTCGTTCTTAATGGGTGTACACTCATTAGTTAGTGGTAAAATAGAATCTTTATCCTTTTGCGGAGTATCAGGTGCTACAATGCTATTGTTATCCCCGAGGGGCTTTGATAGGCCATAGAATTGTCTAACCGATTTTGATTGCATTTGATCCACTATTGCTGAATTACTTTCACGAGCCGATTCCTGATCACAGTCAATGTTTTGATCTAAATTATGGATAAGATCAGTGATTTCCTTAGATAAGCTATCTACAGTGTCTATTGGTTCAGTTAAGTCATTATCTAAAGAGCAACTTTTCCCAACCTGGTTGGCTGCAGTGCGGGGGATTGCAGCTGTTTTCTTTCCTCTTCTAGCTTTCCTTATATTTTTCGAAACTTCTTTTGAATTAAATGTCTTGGACATACAATTTAATATACTACTACGTTCCTCTAAAAGCGTATCATTTTCAGTCTCAAATAATTTGAGTTCAATATCAGCTGTATTTAAATTGTTAATCTTAATCCTATTACTATTATTGTTGTCAGAATCTAATGAAGTACTTCTTTTTAAGCTCAATCTTCTTTTTTCTTTTCCCAAGGAACTAGGCTCTGTAACAGGCTTGATTTCTGGTTTTGAGTCAACATTAGGGGAAGGCACTTTTTCAATAGTTGAGATCTGTACATTAGTATCAATATCTACATCTAGGTCAGTCTTAGGTTTATCTACTTTTTTATTGAGCTCCTTATCGATTTCATTAAGCGTTTCATTGAGGCTAATGTCTGACTCTGTGATGTCTGAGCATTTTGATATTTCACTACCATCTCGAGAGCATGAACGTCCTCTTTTAAGCTTCTTGCAGTCTTCAGAAGATTCTGGAGCATCTGGTTTTGAGTCAGAGAGAAGCCTTCGACGTTTCTTTTGTTCTTTAATAACAACTTCATTGAGAAGATTATTTTTGACCTTCCTTGGCTTTCCACTCCTCAAGTTTTTGCCTTCAAACAAGGAAGGGCTATTGCTTCTTTCGGACCGCATGGAATAAGGGCTTGTGCGGGGGCCAAGTATTAAACTGCTAGGAGAGTCTCCTAATACAGACTTCATCATGACCATATCAGAACTCAGTCTTGATCGTCGACCTGTTGTTTTAGGACTGGATGATCTTGAGTTGGATGTTGTTTCATCAACTGGTTCTTTCTTTATTTCTGAGGCAGGTATCAATGGGATGGTTTCCTTTTCTTTAGGACTTTCAACTTTTTTAATAGTTTTCCTAGTCCGGATAGCTGTTTGCTTTATAACTTTCTTCTTTGCTAAAGCTACCTTTTTGCTTCTCAAATTCTTTGTTTTCCGGATACCAAGTGGTCTTTTCTTGACTACAGTCTTAGGTTTAGTCCCTATCTTTTTAGTTTCCTGTGTAGCCTTAGGTTCATCATGGCCAACTTTAGATTTTTCTTCTTCCAAGTCTGAGGCCTTTTTTCTAGAGCGTGTCTTTGGCTCAACTATAGTGTCCTCATCTATACTCTTGTCAGTTTCTTCCTTGGGCTGTTTGGTTTTCATGTTGGAATGTTTAATGAATATGTTCCCTGTTCTTCCGACATTAGGGAGCTGGTAGTCAGCCCTTATGGTATAACTTCTTGTATAAACACAATAAACCTCAAGAATAAATGAATAGTACTGTTTTGATTCTCTCTTTATTTACTTTCTTGTAATAACTCAGTATTTATTTATGTTTTTAGTAAACTTTATTTACATATTCTTACTAAAATAATTTGAAGAATAAGCTCCTTCTTTTTTTCTGTCGTCGTTTAAACATATTCCCAATTGGTGATTATACTATCTGAAATTTAAAAGAATATTAAAACAATAAATTAATTAATTATTTGAACAATTACTTAATGTAAATCATAATTCATAAACATGTCCTAAAGTTGACAAACTAATAATCTACTCTAAATAGATATAGGAACCATTTAATTCTCTTTATTTTTATTTAAAGATAATAGCTTAAAGCAATCATACGTAAATTCGTCAGAAATTGTGCTTCAAATACGTGATAAACAAAAGCGATGCCCTGTAATCGCCAAGTTCGCGCACTATTTTGACAATTTTTTATTTAGAAATAGTTTGTATTCTTGTAATAAAATGAAACAATGAACTATAAAATATCAAAATGTTCAATAATATTTACGTTTAAAGTGTCCACTGCGCAAAAATAATGTTCGGAAAACTCATGAAAACCGTCATGTTTTGGTGGAGGTATGACCGCAACGCCACCTACAGCTGAGCGCTGCGTGTGCGTCGGACGAGAGACAGAAAGCACCAAATCATTTCCCTACCCGTGGCGCACCTCCGTTATGTACTCATTAAATACTCACACTTTATCCCACGAAACTCTCAAAAATCACAATAAACAGTCAAATAGACACTTAATGCACCATAATATGCGAAAAAGTTCAATAAAAACACGCAAATTAACTTAGAAAACGATTTTTGAAAAGCCCAAATGTCTGCAGGCGTCCGCCATAATGTTTCCTTCGAAACGAATAATATAGTTCTTATTGCTCTTGTAGCAAGCAATCGCTCTATTCGCTATTCAAAATGGCGACCGTATGGCGTTCACAGTGCGCGTTTGCACGATTTTTTGCTGGAAAAACCGTGTTGATCCTGAACAACACTGCAGATTTGGGTGCAAAACTCGGCCAGGATTCAATATCGGTAATTATTTAATTATTTTCACCCGCGTCTCGATGAAACGTCGCTTTGGCCGCGACATGTGACAGAACTATGGGTGTACACCCGAAAAAACAAGTTTCTTTCGAATATTTTTATTGCTAAATATTATTTTCAGGATTTTGTGATATAATTAATTGTTTTTACGTATCAATGAAAAAAACATCTTTCATTTCATTCAAATTAATTGTTGCATTCATATTTATAACCTAAAAAGTGTCTAATATAGACTTGTCATAATTCATAATCTTTTTGTTCAAATCTAATATTCATTTGTTTTTTACAGGTATTGGCTTCGAAAAGATATTACTCAAATTATGCCCACTCTCCATTTGTACGGAGAATCCAAGAACAGTACGAGTTCGAGGTAGTTAAAAAGCCACCGGAATGGGCATACGTAGAGAGACTTTTACCATTTCAGAGCATTCCAAAAGTGACACCCAAGGAGTCATATCCATCCGGTTGGATTCCCCGAAAAGAAGAATCGAGTAATTTGCCATATTTCATTCAAAGGACTAAAAATGAAGAATTACCTATATATCTGGCAATCACTTTTAGAGGAATGCGAAAAATATCTAAAATTAAAAATATTGAAGGTGATATTTGGCTCATGAACGATGAAATAAAAGAATACTTAAAAAAGAGATATAATCGTTACATGGAGACCAGAGTTCAAGAATTAGCTAAATTTATTGAAGTTAAAGGTGATTGTGTAAACGGTCTTCGTGAATGGGCTCATTCTAAAGGATTTTAATAAGTTAATAAGTAATAAAATAAATATTTTAGTTGATTAATTTTTGTTGTATTTCTTAATCCATACATTTCTTCAAAAATACTAAATTCTTCAGTTTTAATGAATCTTTAATAAAATTTTAATATTCATAAAATTTTATTCTCAAATATTATAATAAAAAGATTTTTGGGGTTATTACATTAATGATTAACTATAATATAATGAAAACAATGAACCACATATTATGAAATTGATAAAGTATCTAAGTAATCTATAAAAAGCTTTTAATAGCTGTAATTAAAATATTTGAACATCTAATTAAGTAATCCTTACATTTACTAAAGGCTTTCCTACTAATTAACTTGTTTTATGATTGTTTCACGCAAACTGAGAAAAATATGCATCTTTAAAAAATCATGTAAATAAATTCAAAAAATTGGCCGTGGAAACTTGTTTTGCCTAGGGTAGGCAGCGTGAAGCGTGTTTCGCTCAGTCGCCACCAGGGGCGCTGGCGACGGCGGAAGGTTTTATCTACGTAGCTATATAACATCCGCTCCGTTCTGGGCCTCACTACATGATATATTTTATTTTCGACTCGACCACACTTCTTTGTTCAAAACAACTTTTCTACATCTTATTGCGCCCGCTAAGCGCTTTGACACGGTTTTCAGTCCGATATTATAGACAGTTTAAAGGTTATTTCGTTTTTAAATGATAAGACTATAAATAGGTTAGTTATTTACACAATTAATCACGGCTTAGGAATGTTTTAAAGTTATTAAAGTTCGTAACGCGACCAAGGAATCAATAATATAACATTTACGGCTTGATTGCGTAATAAGATAAATGATTAACTACTTGGTAGGTACGTAATATATCCAAGGTCATACGCTTTCAGAATGGCTATTGTAATTTGTAGAGCTGTAAAAATGAATTAAATGGGGCTGTTTCTAATATTACGAGACTATATTCTCTGGAGGTAATTAAAGCGTTATGAAAGGTTAATTAGCAACTATATTTTATTCTGGCGATGTATTTATAGGTATAGGTATATTGTAGACGTCAAAATAGTTTGCTATACAGGTAGGTAGATAGCTATTTAGTGTATATTTGTTATATAGGTTGGCTCGCCTTATATATCGTGAATCGTCCACGCCAACATAACATTTATGAATACATTTAATACTATTTCCAGTTACCTATGTACTAGATACCTATGTAAGAATTTATGAAGTAGGTAAATAATTAGCGATCGATTTTGATCGCGACTCATCGAATATTTACCTAGTTTAGGAATAGGATATCGGTCCACTTCTTATTCCTACCTAGCTAGGTACTTACTATACAAATGCAAATACCTATTGTTCCTTGGAAGTAAAATTGTAAGCGTAGGATATCTTTTAAAATTGGCAAAAAAGGAAATAGGTACTTTTCTGTGGCCACTGAATTCTCCATTACACAATAAGTAGGTAACCTTCGCTCGTGGAGTTTTCTAAATGTTTGTTGCAATTTGCAAAGTGTCTATTAGGTAGGTATATATTATATTTTACGGACTGCACCTGCCGTTCGCATCGATGGGTTGGAATCCCACCGGGACGACAAATGTTTATAATTTTCTGTGTGTCTTCCCCACGTCTGGTAACTTCGGGCATTGATCGGTTGGGAGGAATATAAAAACTCCAACCGGGTAACGAACCACCGTTCATAAATGGAAAAACTGTAAAGTGCATATTGCGCGTTTCGGTTTCAGTCTATGGATTTCCAAATGCTCGAAGTAAAAATAAGGTCGATAGCGCATCATTGAATGATGTTCTATGGCTGAGGTATCACCTACCATCAAGTGAACCTCATGCTCGTCTGTCGATATCTGACATAAAAAAATACAATGAATAAAATCTAAGCGTCATCCTTATGACGTATCATGTGCACAATTCCTGGAACACAGCTAAAAACTTAATAGGTAGGTACCTACCTATCGAATATTTTCGCTCGAAGTCCAAAGTTGACCTACTCAATATTTAAATGTAGGCAAATAAAAAATAGTAAAAGGCAACTTTGTGCCTGTGGTAATAATCTAATTAATCAATCATTTAACGTATACTTAGAACTTCTGAGTACTTTCATTTATAATTTGTAATTCACAAATATCAAGGCCGTCGTGGAAGAATAGTTGATTATTGCGATCATAGGTGTAGTTTTATTAACATGTTACTGATTTTGATTTTGGTGCGGTTTTGCGTGGTGATGATGATATTTATATATACATATAAATAATCCTAAACTCTAATGACGTTTAAACGATCAACATGAAAATTGGCTAATATTTTTTCATCCAGTATGTTTTTATCCTATCCACTGTGTTGTAACTTCCTTCCAATTAGGTAGTCTATAATAATATTATAAAGAGGAAAGATTTGTTTGTTTGATACTTAAAAACTACTCGACCGATTCTTTCAGCAATAGAAAGCTACATTATCAGCGAGTAACATAGGCTATTTTTGTGTATAGTACATAACATATAAATAATAAATATGTTTCCACCTAAGTCTGATAGTTCTAGTTGGGAACAGGTGGGAGGAATATCAAATTAATTCCGCCCGGGTAACGGACGTTTTTATAAAAATAGAAAAGCCGTGAAGTTATGATAGGTTATTGGGGGTTTCGATTTTAGTCTATGGATTTATTCGAAAATGGAACTGGAACTAAATAATAAAAATAAAAATCTTATTTATATTTATCTGTCACCGCGAGAGCTACTTCGAATTAGATTTAAAGAAATTGACCTTAGCACGTCAATGTGTATTTGAAAACACTGTAGGTATAACATACATTAGATAAATATTATTACCTTTAATAAAAACATTGATTTTCATAATATCTTAAATATTATGAAAAATAAATTATTAATTCCTCCGACATCGACACTACCACGACACTGATACCATAGTAAGCAAATCTTTTACAATAAAAGCCCAAGCCAAATTCTCAAATTTATCAGTAAATAAATTTAAAAAAATTGAAATTTAAGCTATTAAGGCTTGAATTCAGTAACTTACTTTCTACAAGACTAGACGCTTGGCAATGAATTGTCCTTAATATCATAATGCTAACCTTTGCAATAAATATATTAATTTAAATTACTCACTTTATAAACTTTTTTTTAATCCTTACGGTCTCCGAATCGAGGGTGGATTTAAAAAAATGATCATTCAAAAGTTATTCACTTTAAGCTTATTTGAATCAATATATGTTTGAGTTTGTTTGCTTTAAAAACATTTAAGTTAGGACAAACACTCAACACAATTAGGGCTGCCATCACTTCAATTGCTGACAACGGACAAATACCTACAAACATACCCTGGGCATTTTGGTTAAATTGAGTTTTTTCCCGGACACTACAAAAAATATTTTTGCACAAAAAGTTTAGATTCTATTTGTTTTATTAATTTAAACAGCCTGTTTGCGTTTTATTTAAATGTTAAACAAAAAATAAGTTCTATAAAAGCCCTTGCGGACGCGCTCTAACCAAGGACAAATCTGGGGAAACCCTAAACACAATGTTAGTAAAAGTGAATCTCTCTAATCACTTTTCTGTACAAATGACCAAAATTTCCTCGGCAATTGAACCTCTCCCCCCACTTTGGTTCCACTGCGCTACGCACAAAGGATTGAGCCACAGAAGCTTTGTTGTTCATATCGGTAGAATATAGATTGCAAAGTCTTACCACTCACTTACCATCAGGTGAGCTGACAGCCCGTTTGCGCCCTATTTCATAAAAAAAAACAAATTGATTGGCAACTAGCAATATTCATAATACTTATGGTATGTACATTTTGCACTTTTTTCACCGCTCCTTTTTTGGATTATTTAATATTTTACTTCCTTAAATGAGCAAAACTTGGCTTTATTCTGTATTTTAATCCAAAAATTTATACTTATCACAACACTTTTGCTGTATAAATTATCTTACTTTATACATGTTTTGAGAAAGGGAGGATTTTGACGGTCTTCGTTCTTTAGGAAGAAAACATTTTAAAATCCATTAACATTAAAACTTTAAGGAGGATGACTCCAAGGACTCAGTGCAGGTCTGCCAAAAATCAAATCAATTTTTCTAGGATCACTAGCGACCCGCCCCGGCTTCGCACGGGTCAAGATTTTTTGACAAAAAAAGCAGGCGTTGTATGTATTTTTTAATGCCACATTATAAAAAAATAAAAACAAAAAATTTCGTCCAAAAAATAAAAAATAAAATTTAGGGGTGGACTACTCCTAACATTTAGGGGGATGAAAAATAGATGTTGGCCGATTCTCAGACCTATTCTCAGGCGTATTCAACGCATATAAAATTTGGTAAAAATCGATCAAGCCGTTTCGGAGGAGTATGGCAACGAATACTGTGACACGAGAATTTTATATATTAGAAAGATATTATAAACGAACAGATCGTATTATATTATTTTGTTGTCTACAATTTCTTAATAAACATTTATCATGCTTAATTAGATACTAATTACTAAGTATACCTATTGAAGATTTTTTATTTAGATTTTCACCCATATATGTATGTGAAAAAAAATGAAAATAAATGTAATGTTCATCACGATGATAGGAGTAAAGGATAACCTTCTTACAACAAAAAGGAGAATCTCTTAACTTGAGTGGTCTCAACGCGTAGTCGAAAAGTCTATAGTACTTTAAAAGCATAGACGGAATGTTATGAGCATCCGGCACATAATGTTATGACTCGACATTACCGCTATAGAAGCAGAGTGGGACACGCCGACAGTAGAGCCTCCAGAGTTCACACGATCTGAACGAAGTGACACCGAAAAAATGCACATGTGTTTTTAAGTAATGCAACGAGGGATCAATTTAGAACAAAAGCGATACTATATAATATATTTTTGTATTTTATCTCAATAACATCAAAGTCATAACTTTGTTTATTAAATACCAAAGACGGATCCACAGAATTAATTATAGCGGAAACCGTTTTAGTTCAGAAACAAACTGATTACATAGTAAATAAAGGAACTCTGCCAATTATCCAGGATTCAACTATGTATTTTGTTTTTCGTTTAACAAATTTTTTAGTACATTCTGATTTTAATAATGTTATATGGATGTACTATCTATACTCTATACTAATATTATAAAGAGGAAAGATTTGTATTTTTGAATTTTTGTATGTTATGAATAAACTCAAAAACTACTACTTTTGTATAGTACATCTACATTGCACCCGTGTGCGAACTTAATCCATGCTAATATTATAAAGAGGAAAGATTTGTTTGTTTGTTACGATTAACCTCAAAAAATTCTCGACCGATTTCAAAAATTATTTCACCAATAGAAAGATATATTATCAGCATAGGCAGTATTCTACATTGCACCCGTGCGAAGCTGGGGCATGTTGCTAGTAATGAATATGCGATGAAAACCATAATTATGATTATATCCGAAAGCTAAGTTTACATATTTAATAATTCCGTGCAAAGCCGGGGCAAAATAATAAAAAAAGACTAAAATGTAGATATAAAGATTAATTAAGAATGTCACAGCTTACCTGTTAAGGCATCTGCCATCTAAACCGTACCAATATACTAACTTGACATGACTGTGCTAAAAACGTATCAGGCAAAAAATATATGTTCTATATTGAAAAGTATGAGACTATGCCCTATATGACTAGTAATAAACCGTTCCGTAACCGGCCCACACCGTCGCGTGCCATGCACGGCCGTTAGCAATTGCCGACGATAATGTGTTGCCCGGTGCTGCCGGTCTAGCATGACAAGCGCGACAAAATTTTGTCTACCGTTTTCTCGTTTTTCAATCGACTATCGCTTTATTTCTTTCGGGTCTAACATGACAATTACACTTAAAACTCCACTTTTAATATCAAAAATAGATACATTTGTCGATCGAGATATGTTTTCTATCAAAATTGTCGATGTCGAGATATAATATATCGAGATATTTAACATCTTAGTTTGTCTTCTCTCGCGCGAGATATATCTCGTGGCGGTCATGCTAGCCCGGCTGATGTACGTTCTAGTGGCATAGGAGTCTTTGTTTATTTACGTGCCTAATACGTTCCTAGCACGATCATGGTATGGTACGGTGTACTGGGCAGACTGCTATACATTTGAACGAACATATTACTGTATGACATTAATATGAATATACGATTTTATAACATGGCACTATGTTCACATAATATGGCTTAACCATCCAATAACGAAGTTAGTGTTCATTACGACCAGTGGCGTAGCTATCATATGGCAAAGTGATGCAGTGCACCAGGGCCCTCAAGCTGAGGGGGCCCCCTGGGCTTTGGAAAGAGCGGGAGGCAGCTCCTTGATCTACTAAGTAATATTATAAAGAGGAAAGATTCGTTTGTTACGATTTAACTGTAATTGCGATATGTTTTTCCCCTCTGCACCGGGGCCCTTGTCCATCTAGTTACGGCACTGATTACGACGTTAACCTTAATCAACAAATAAATTGTAATCTTTAATAATAACGTCAGTGATATTATCCATGAGTATCTTATCGACTTATTAGAAGAAGAAAAAAACAGGATAATCAGGTGTGGCTAAATTTACGGCAGACATCCGTCCAGCAAAGCAATCAATTATGAGCTACCTTTTTTTCAATTCATAAATCAAAACTGAAACACGCAAAGTGGAAACTGCAATTTCATCTGTGTGTTGAATCGATGGCTCCCAATTAAGTTGTGGTAGCCGACAACTTTCTAGTGTACGTTTTTTAAACTAAATCGCCATTTTTCCATATACAAGAAGAAAGATAGATAGATGAAAACGAACAGTCGGTATAGTCTAACAAACGTAACGTAACCTAACGTAAAACACTAACATTGTCGATTCGGGACCATCAATAAAGTACTTCACAAGTTAAGTGGGGGGGAGGGGATCGACGAATTGTGACATTGTGTGACAAGGGGTGGGAGGGGTGCTATGTTTTGTGACGTCATATTTCATAATCTTAGACATAAGAGTTAAAATGTCGAACTATTACCGTAAAACTTAAAAATATTTTCAACTATGAACATTTGTATGCAAAATATGTGACGTCACTAGGGAAGTCTCACAAATGTGACCAACTGTGACAAGGAGGGGGGAGGGGTAAAAAAATTCGAAATTATTAGTTTATATGTGTACATGTGAATAGATGTAAAAGAGTGGCGGCGAGTTTATTGCCAGTTCTTCTCGTCCGTTCTACGCCCTTGATTTGAGAACTGGCAGTAAATGTAAAATTAGAAGCATTGTATATGTATTTTTTATTGACGTTCATAAGTGTACATTGTGTTACCTAAATGAATAAATGATTTTTGATTTGATTTGATTTAAAAGATGACTTACTACGACTTACGTGGGAGGCGTGGTAATATAGACAGTCACATTATGAGGTTGATTGGGAAGATATCAATGGGTATTGATGGCTTTTACATAATTTATTGATACATCCTAAAAAGTTTGGTTAAAATGTTATGCATATTGATTGTAGTTTATAGGCGTATATGATATTGCATCTTGATAAATAAGAAGCGTATTTATTAAGTTGCTTTATATGTATATATAGTATAAATAACACGTGTAGTTATTACTATATTCGTGTGTTTAAATGACTCCTTCATTAACTTTATCGTTTTTTAATTATGTTTATATACAAATACATAAGACAATACTGAAGAGGTTTGACGCTTCTTGAAAATTATCCTTTAAGTATAAAATGGCTGGTCGTCCCGCTTTCGAGGAAAAACGGAGCATAAGTTCGAAATGATTTATTGAAATTGTTAGAAAGTAACACCCCCAGGCGTAATTTCCTCAACCATTTCACGCTAAGTAAGAGCTCCCGCTAGTATTTATACATAAATGTCATAATATGTAGGCGATACTACAGGAAGCCTTCAAGGCATGTACAATATTATCAAAGAACGATTTACTGATTTAATATAACGTTATTATAATTTGAAACTTTTACAAGTACTTTTGAATAGTATATTTCTAAAGGTGTGTTAGTTTCAAAATGTCGCTTCTATTGAGAAGAGCCGGCAAGAAACTCCATTTTAACTTTTTTATTAACCTAAATTATACGAATGTGTTTGAAAATACTAAACTGGATGTTACCCGCTAAGATTCAGTTAACAGTTGTACTAGTTTATATCTTCTAGATACCTACTAATTAATAATGAAAAAAGCCTTTTCCAATACATTTTTAAGCTACTGGAAGCTACTGGTAGATAGGTACTGGAAGTTGATATCGACAAGTCAACCTAATTTGCAACTTTACTTTGCAACGTTACTCGCTGATAATGTAGCTTACTATTGGTGAAAGAATTTTAAAAATCGGTCCAGTAGTTTTTGAGTTTATTCATAACATTCAAAAATACAAATCTTTCCTCTTTATAATATTAGTATACATATGTAGGACGTAGGTATATACTAAAGTTACAGATAAATACGAAATTAATTATGTCTAGGGTAGACTAGTAGTTCATTGCCAGAGCCACACTTAATTAAGATGAAATGTATAAATCAAAGTGGTGAAATAAATAAATTATTATTATTATTATTATTGTCAAAAACCCCGAGCGTCGCAAAGTGAACTGAGCGAGCGTCGAAGCATGTAGAATGTAGATGATTCAACAAACTGGTAACAGCGTCGGATCAGAAATCGGAAATAGAAAGAGGATTAATTTTCTACGAGTTTTATTGTTTCGTGTTTTATCATTTCACTGTGTTATTATAGTATACTAGCGACACGCCCCGGCTTCGCACGGGTCAAGATTTTTTGACAAAAAAAGCAGGGGTTGTATGTATTTTTTAATGCCACATTATAAAAAAATAAAAACAAAAAAATTCGTCCAAAAATTAAAAAAAAAAATTAGGGGTGGACTACCCCTAACATTTAGGGGGATGAAAAATAGATGTTGGCCGATTCTCATAGATACCGGATAAGCACAAAAAATTTCATCAAAATCGGTCAAGCCGTTTCGGAGGAGTATGTCAACGAAAACTGTGACACGAGAATTTTATATATTAGATTATAATAATAATGTTGTAGCAGATCCCAGTTGTCAGGAGAGTGTGAGTCAATGCTATTTATAACTACTAAGTTACTAGACTAGCTAACTAGACAAACTTATTTACATTGATTTTTAGGGTTCCGTATCCAAAGGGTAAAACAGGACCCTTAGACAATTGAAATGTTCACTGATGATGTATTTTTGTTGCCGCTATAACAACAAATACTAAAAATAATAATACTGTTCTTAATTCAATTTTAGAAGATAATGTATTCTTGTTTCTATAATTGTTTCAAGTCTGTTAGTATATTAGGTATTGGGTAAAATATGTAAAGGGAAGCTGAAACGAATCGGCTTATTAGGACTCCTTGCTGTGTTCCTAAAATATGGCGAGGGGGCCGATGGCTGGCCAAGCGTCATGCTCGTGAACGGGTGCTACTTGTGGTGACAGGTCGGACTTGAATTCGTGTATGCGGTGATATTAGTTATTTCGACTATGTGTTTGCGTGTTGTTCCCACGAGAATGTAAGTGCGTGCTCCTATTTCACCATGCCTACTGCTGATAGAGGACAAATCTTTTTTTTCTGGTTTATATATTTTTTAATTATTATATTTAATTACACAAAGATGTCATGTGGAACATGGTGTAATGGTTGCAGCGCCTCAATAGTAAAGAAAAAGTTACTTCTATACTAATATTATAAAAAGAAAAGATCTGTTTGTTTGTTACGATTTAACTTAAAAACTACTCGACCGATTTTAAAAATTCTTTCGCCAATTTAAAGCTACATTAACGTACTCGAATGTTACTAATGAAATGAAATGAAATGAAAAAAGTTTATTTCAAGGTTCACACTAAAACTTACATACTAAACAAATTATAAAATATTACAATAGAATAAAAAAACAATTATTAAGAGGCTGTGTACCTTGAAAAAGGAGTCAGCTCAGTTTTTGTTGTGCTATCTATCAATAACACAACACTGGTTTTCAGTGACACCCTATAAAAAACAAAAACAAAAAACAAACAAAAACATAAAACATTTGGAGCTTACAGACTACGGATCTTAAAAAATAATAATAATAAAAAAGTAAATTAATAAGATTAATAAATATATACTACTACTATTTTATATTCACACTAAAAAATAGAAAATCTATTTTATTTATAATTATGCTATTTTTATGTATAGTTTTTTTTGTGTATAGTAGTTTACCGTGCAAAGCCGGGGCGTGTTGCTAGTCTTCTATATTTTGGGGTACCACGTGAACAGATCGCCGGGATTAAAAAAAAAAGCTTTAATAATAATCAACTTTCGGCGATCAGCAATGCTTCGGTTCCGTAACAAGTCGACTTTTTGTTGAAGTTGCTGTCACTTAGCAGTAGGTACTGTAGCATCAATATTCTATGACTTTATAGGTAATTTAAAGCTGTGTTTCGTTCACTACATGTGTAATGGTGTTCTGTGGACTGTGCCAATAAAAATACAAATTAAATGCCCCTAATTTTACATTTACTGCGAGTTCTCAAATCAAGGGCGTAGAACGGACGAGAAGAACTGGCAATAAATCGCCACTCCTTTTAATCGCCAAGTTTTTTGTTTTACAATTTTTTTGTAAGGAGCTGCACCATGTTCCACATGACATCTTTAAGTAATTAACTATAAAAAGTACAGCAGTAGGCATGGTGAAATACCAATGAAACGATATAAAGTTAACGGGACTTGAAGCGCTTATGGAAGCCTCAAAATAACGTTATGCCTTGCACTCAGGCGCGGATCCAGACCTCAAAAAAGGTTATGGTCACTGAAAATCCGAAAATAGGCCAAGTACGAGTCAGAGTATTGACTCGCTAATGATCGATATAGTGCATTCCTACAAAGGAGATGTTTACATACTATATGACACCCTGACCTAGATTTTGTACAGTGTATACCTATAGTTCCACGTGGGTACACTCGTAAATTAATAAAATGTTAGTTCTCGTTCACACCCACGAAAATTACAAAAGTAAATGTGTGTTTGTTGCACTTTACAAAGTCACATTTGGACTCTAAACTACTGAACCGATTTTGATGATATTTTTACAACTTCAAAGGAATCGAATCAGGCACGATTCATTGTTTTTTTTTATTAAAGCCTTGGATATTATATGTGGCTTGGCCGTTTCGAATGACTGACGTAAACTTTCCAATGGGCTTATAAACAGAAAGTAATTCACTAACTAGGCGCTTATTTTGTGTAGCGAAATGGCCTACAGAACCTCTACTTATACATTTTGAATAAGTAGAGGTTCTGTAGAGAACTTATGACTAGGATTCACGCAGAACACTATACGACATGATGACAGAGATTGGTAGGTTAAGGTCAGCTTGGCTCTCCGTAAGATCTGATTACATTTTTAAATAAGTAAGCAATATGTACCTTATTCGTTATACGTTATTTTACATGATAATGTTTTGGTGGGATGCATTTTTACAATTGATAATAGTAAAATATTCGCCCACAAAACATCAATTACCTAACATTTTTTTAATGATTAAGTTTAGATTTTTTTCACTGGTTTGGAAGAAAAAGACGAGATAATTATAACACAAAAATATTCATACCAGTGAATAATATTACAGTAAACCTTAATTAAAACGTAAATAAATAAACTATTATGAACTAACTGATGCATCAATAAATCTAAAAGGTTTAATAATTGTCAGTTCCTAAATTGTCTAAAATACAATGAAAGCTAGGGAATGTCATCGGTAAGGTGTCTTGTAGACTCCGTAAGACTCACAAAACCTTCTGACAAAAGTCTCTTTGATTTCGATACGTTACACTTACAAGGAAAAATTTGGTCCCCACGGCATTTACAATCTGCCCTAGGCTTAAGCTGGTGAACCCGCCACTGCTCGCATCCAAAATACTGGCAACTTTCTAAATGTTTATGAATTGTGCGAGGAAGCAATCGGCTCTTTAGTCTCCATAAGTCCATACCAATTATACTAATTGACTTAAAATATACTTACCAATTCTAGGCCCGTGGCAGGACCCAGGGTCAAATTCCGGACGAACAAATTCGATCGGGCATGTCTTAGTAAACTACTACTACTACACCTCGAATTTCAAAAGTTAATGTGTGTACGTTTGCTCATAACAATATCACATTTAGACTCTAAACTACTGAACCGATTTTGATGAAATTTTTACAACTTCAAAGGATATCGTGCGTTTCGTGATCTCAAGAGACCGTGAAAGTGGTCACTAGTCACTAGTCACGTAAGGGTTGTGGGCATGCCCATCGTGCCCACAACTTTTTGTTTTGGTTATACTTACACTATATTACATATTTTCTTTATATTATACATAATAATATGTATGATACGCTTTGTGTTATTCTCGCTAAAGTAATGATATTTCAAGAAGTACGACCTTACTGTATCGTTCAATAGGAAGCCCCACGTTATCTTGTTACCAGCGTGTATTGATTGCTTGGCGAATTGTAATGATTCATCAAATATTTTCCTGTTGGCTATTTTCCGTTATAAAGGATATTAAGAGGAATCATTTTATATTAATGTTAACATGCAAGGAATAGACGGGATTAAAAAAACAAGTGATGTTTTAAAAATAGAAAGCTTTTGTTTTTCCTTTTAAATCGAAATTATTTGTGTATGTTTCAATGGGCGTTGCATATTGTATATTTCTAATGTCACAGCTTTAAGGAATCTTTAATACACAATCAATTCGCACCTTAGCTTCGAAAAAGTAAGGGCATAACTGTAGGTACTTTTTGTTATTTTACAAAAGAGCCATTTTACATTATATTTTACATTCTATGTCGTATTCTATTTAGATTCACCTGCCGGCCTAGCATGACAACCACGACAATTTTGTCGACAAATTTGACGAATTTTGTCGACCGTTTTCTCGTGTTTTAATCGATTATCTCTTTATTATAATATATTGAGATATCTTATATCTTAGTTTTTCACTCGTCGGCGAGATATTTCGTGATGGTCATGCTAGGCGGGGAGAAGTAATTGCATTTTCTTTGCATGAAATAAGCACTGTACTTTACAGCAAATAAGATATTTTTATGTATTTGATATGAGTTTTTTAATAAAGGGCATAAACACAATTCTGGCCTTTTTCTAAAGGTGCGAATTACGAGTTGGCGAGACGGTAAGGCGGGCGGGCGGGCGACCGGTTTTCAACAATTATTTATTATTGAATACATGCTCTCTCTTGTGTCTCGTCCCTCCGAATACTATAAGTTCTAGTCGAATGTAAAACTTATAAAGTTACTCTGTTTTTTATTTTTTAATCTGTGTATTTTTGTATGTTATGAATAAACTCAAAAACTACTGGACGAATTTTGAAAATTATTTCACCAATAGAAAGCTACATTATCAGCGAGTAACATAGGCTATGTTTTGTGTATAGTGCATCTCCATTGCACCCGTGTGAAGCCGGGGCGCGTTGCTAGTGTTAGATATAGACAGACGAGCGTGAAACTCACTAGATGGTAGTCGATACCTCAGTGAGACAGACACTCAGTGACCTACAGAACATAATTAAGTCAACGATAGGGTATTTCCATACGGTGTTTGGTGACCCGGGCGGGATTTCGGTATTCCTTTTACGTTACGGTTTAATGTCCGAAGTTACTAGATATGTATAAGGAGAACATGTTTATAGATTCGATTGCGCGACCAATCGAAACCGGCACGGGTCATGCCATTGAGACAAAATTCGGCGAAACCTGAGGGTCAAGAGGGAAACTTGATAAGACCCACACTCCCTCCGCACTACACACCGCGGGTGTAGAGGGGGAAGCCAGTGCTTAAAGCAATCCCCTCTATAAAAAAACTAGGTACTTCCCAATTATGCTCCAGCTTCCAACAAACCCGTTAAAATTATTTTTCTATTTGCCGTTTACAAGGATAACGGAAGCATGTGCGTCAATAACTCTTTCTTTTTAATTAATTCATTATTTAAGGTAACATACTTTCAAAGTGTAGGTACCTAATGCGATTGCGTATTTCTGAGCCCTACGTGTAAACAGATTGTGTTTTGTTAAACTAAGTTGAATTTAGTTAAACTAATACAACAAAATACATATCTAAATTAATGTCTGTCAATCTATACAATATATTTCAGGGAGGCGTATGTTAAAATTATGGAAGTTAATGAAAAACCGAAGATGACCCATGACTTCGATGCAGAATTTTCTTAAAAGAAATCTTAAATAAATATAAATTTGAAAGTGTTTGACTACATAATCTCTTAAGATAAGGCGGTCTGTTTTGTTGTGATAGATAAGCAATAATGTCGCTTGTAGACATCCGCAACTATAAGGGAAGTTGGACCTTCGGAAGGGTGCAACGCAGTGTCTGCAAGTTAGCAATTGTTGCTTTTAATTTTTCACAGTTATATGGAATAAAGGTTTTTAATTTTAATACTCTATAGTGTGGTTAAAAAACAAACAAATAAAACAATATGAACTTACTAACCAATAGCAAGAAATCATGTCAGATATATTTAAAAAAGACATTCATTTAAACGAACGTTTCAGATTCCTACATTCAGAAGTAGTCAGTTTACATACATATAAAAACATCCGCGATGAACCCTCGCCTTTATTTGTCGATTAATTCATTCTAATTTCTAAACTTCCGGTACTTACACTTAGAATTTTAAACAGTGGTTCATTTACAAACTGATATTCAGCCTATCCCAGCTTTCCTTTGTTACCCGGCTACAACTCTTTACGACATCTAAGTTGTTAGTGCGTTGCGGGCCTTTGAGCAGCCTCCTTTCTCGAAACTTCTTAAGTCATTCTGAGGTGTTGATGAAGCGAGGTTATGTTTGGCATTGAGCTACTAATACTAGTGTATATTAATCTTAGCTCAATCATGCTGTCTAGTTATTTCATCTATAGGTGAACATTTAAGAAATAATTTTAATAAAGACAATTTTTTTTGCATATTAAAGTTAAAAATTATATATTATGTTGAGTGCAACATAATGGTTCGTTTTTGAAATTTAAGTTGCTATCTATAAAATATAAATGTACACAATATGAAATTATTGAAAATGTAACGGACTTTGGAAAACCAAATGATATACATGTATAAACATATTTCTATCACATCTATTCAAAAAGAGCTAGTTGGTTCCCCATAAACAGGGACCAAAATAACTTTTGTAATCCCTAGGGAGTAAAAGTAATGTGGATATTGTTAGCAAATGTTTCAATCACCAGAAATCGATCACGAACATTGTATGAAAACGTTACTGACTGACAAAAAAAAATGCGCGCGCGGACTAAAAAAAAAAAGAAGTTTTTTGTAAAAGTAAAACGTGCGAAACGCATTTTATTAATTATTTCTTTCGTTATTGTTTGTTCAAATTTAATTATTATTTTTCATAATTGTTCAAATATAAACATTAGCATCTAATTACTACATATTGTGTTGTTAGATAGGTTATTGGTTTATAAATTTTAAATGCATTTTGGGTACTTAAAACCAACACGACAAGTTGTTTATCAAAATTTGATAGACGTTGACAAGGCTCACGATTCACCAGCCACAGGATGATAATGCGTTATCGACCTATTTTATTTCCATATAGAAACGAAACAATATTTCACACTCAAGGGCAATCGAATATCATTTGTAAATATATCAACTGTTTTAAGATGACTAAGAAGTTGTGTACTTCAACACGTGTCTCAGTGTTAAGTATATAATACTAGCCGTCCCCACCCGCCCGCTTTGCTGGGCGAATTGTAAAGGATAGACGAATATGAACTATCCACATAAATTTGAAAAAAAATGGTAAAGGGTTGATGGAATTCAAAAAATGAATAGCCTAAAACCTTCTACAATTAATTCCGCGTCGAATGGTCATGGTATCATGCCGATCGGTCCAGTAGTTTTCAAGTTTATCGATAACAAAGAAAAAAAAAGTTGCTTATATATATATATAGATATTGAAGTTCCCATACATTGTAATATTAGGTTAACAAGTTAAAATGCAACAACTTAAATAATTTCTCTCTTCTTTATAATCGAATGGCAAGGCAAGAGCCTCGATAAATCGTACATTATGTGTCTCTTAACGGTTTTTATTAGGTACTTTTTGTCATTAAATATTCCATTGCAGACTTAAATTTTATTTGTAATGAAGAGAATAAAAAGCAAGGGAATAATAATGAAAAAGTGTATTATCTGTGGAAGGGGCGCTCACGGCTCACGGCTCAGGTAAGCGTTCACACTCGGTATTATTATTTATTACCGAGGGTCTACTCACCAACGGTTTCGCATTCTTTCCAACTTCAGCCGTCTTCGCTCATTATTTTATATAATATATTGAATCTAAAATCCGATATTAAGTAATCATATTACAAGAAATAAATATAAGCTTGATGTACCTACTTTTCAGCTTAATTTTTTTATAATCAAATCCTTGAAAACCTATTTAGACTTCCTTTGTTTATACACTTAATAAATATCTGGAAGATATCATGGAATATTGTTACTTAGTGGGACACTTCCGTTATTGTTAATTTTTATACACATCTATACTATATATATAATATATGCTATAATTTTAATAATAATATTATAAAGCTGAAGAGTTTGTTTGTTTGAACGAGCTAATCTCAGGAACTACTGGTTCGAATTGAAAAATAAATTATTTTTGTGTTGAGTAGTCCAATTATAAAACAAGGCTTTAGGCTATAATATATAAATAACATCACGCTGCGACCAATAGGAGTGAAGCATCGGTGAAAAATATTGCAAAAACAGGGAAAAACATCCATAAAACTGCTCAACCGATTTTATTATCATGATCTGGTCCTTTGCACCCGTGCGAAGCCGGGGCGGATTGCTAGTTAGTTATAATTGTTCATTTTTGTCATCTTTGTATTGTATCATTGTATTTGTATTACATAACTGTAAAAATAGTAACTACCAGATTTTCTCGGTAGAAGCGACATTCCGAACCGATGATAGCTTATAAAATTGTTGATTAAAAAATACTTGTGAATTTTTAACTAAATCATTTAGAGGTTGGTAACTAGTTAGAGATCGATTTTTTCGCAATTAAGAAGATTAGTCGCTTTACATCACAAGTTATTTTATAACTAGCAATACAATTTTTAAAATAGGTCGAGTTGTTGTTGAGTTATATCGTAACAAACCTTTCGTCTTTATAATATTAGTTTAGAAGTTAAAGTAAATGTAAAAGTAAAGAAAAAAAAAACGATTTATTGCCAAAAACTTAAATTTAACTTAAATCTAACTTAAACTAACAGTCTCAGCTTTATGCTGTCGAATGATGGCGAGCCAGCCATTCGCACAGAGCTGGTATTCTGACTGGTCCGGTGTTCGGGATTCATACGATTAACAGTGATGAAATAATAAAAAATATACATATATATAATATTTATATTTAAAAAACATATTACAATAATACTTATAATATTTTTTTTAAGATTAATCTGGTTTTTACCATCCATTCCTTCTTTCATCTGCTCTCCAAGGAGGAATTTTTTGAGATTCTTTTTGAAGATTATAATAACCAGGAATTATTATTTAATCTAAAAGGAGAGAGGTAGAGCATTATATTCCATATATATTACACACCTTGGATGCGACATACTTGAGCTTCCTTTGTGTGTTACCAAAGATATTATTTTGTATAGTGGATGATATCATTCATTATTTTTTTCGTCGAAATCACTGCCTAACCTTTGAGATATAACAAAACAATGCATGGCGGGATATTCCTCTTTTATAGATTTACAATAAAGTGATGACATATATCTACAATCTACATATATTTTAAGAAGAGCTTACTATACCTATTATATCTTCTAAAAAATGGTCATGTACCATGCGGTAATTGGAAGGCTATTTAGACGGAAACAGTATTAAACCTTATCAACTTAAATACGTTAGTTACATTAATTATTTCATGCATATTATTATAATCTTTTATACTATGTACATGACATGAATATCTTAGTAGTTATAGCAAAATTTTTAACGCGCGCGAATATCCTTACGCTTTACCCTACGACAGAAAAAATGTACCTAGGATTAACATGCTCTACTAGGTACCTGTGCGAAGCCGGGGCGGGTCGTTAGTATATGAATATTAAATTAAGAATAGATAGAAATATCTATTAGAGTCAAGACACACAGTAGCGTGTAGTTGTGTGTATCATTCAGGAAGTTACTGAGTCACCACTCAACATTCAATCCGCTGCACAGTATCTGATATATTTAAATATTATATCGTCTGATATACATAATCTTGTTTTTCTATGTATATATTGTTTGTGTTTTTTTAAACTGAAACGGTGAAATTATTATATTGAAATAATATCAATGCACTGAGTGTGTACTTACATATAACGACATCTGTTTTTAGGGGTTAGGTTCAGTGTATTAACAATAAAAATAAAATGTATACTTCAGTGTAATAGATTACAAGTAAAAAGAAATCAAATAAATTACCTTCTAAATGAATATTGTTTTATGACTCAGCCACACACATTTACAGATGACGCTATTAATTTTTTTATTACGAATCTATAGAAAACGAAATACAGTTAATATCCATAGTAGGTATACCCACCCGTTGCATACCTTCTTGGTCTTGTTGAAGTTCGTGTTATCCAAAGTAATAGGATAAATAGTTTTTTTTTTTTTTTATTTAGAACTCTTTATTGTACTTGGATATATAAATATAACAATAATAAAATTCTTGGAAAATATTAACTTAAATATAAACAATACAATAGGCGGCCTTATCGCTCTCAGCGATCTCTTCCAGGCAACCCTAAACAATAAAAATAAATGGAGAGTATTCGTGCAGGTAGTACAGTAGTACAACAAGTAAGTACATTACAGTAAGTTACATTTATGCATTTTAAACTTTAACGAAATGAACAAAAAAGGATAGTTAAGAAGTAGGATAGGAAATAGCAAAGTAATGTTTATGTAAGAGAGATTTGAAGGAAGTTAAAGAAGGAGCTTGTCTGATATTAACAGGTAAGGAGTTCCATAGCTTTATGGCGGAAACTGTAAAAGAGTTACCATAAAAGATAGATTTGTGAGTAGGGATTTCTAAAGTTAGCTTATCCAAAGAACGCAAAGTGTAGTCGTAAGGACCCATAAATTTAAGGTAAGAAGGTGCCCCAGAAGGGTTGAAGAGGATAGAGTAAAGCAGTTGCAAAGTGTGTGCATTACGTCTTAACCGAATGGGTAACCATCCGAGTTGTTTGCGGTAATGGGACACATGATCAAATTTCCTCAACCCAAAAACAAAACGAATGCAGAAGTTTTGCAATCGTTCCAGTTTATTCAAAAGCTCTTCATTGACATCGGTAGTGCAAGAGTCAGCATAATCCAGGAGAGGAAGAAGGAGTGACTGAACCAGTGTGATTTTTGTGGAAATGGGTAGGAAGTGACTAAGTCGCTTTAAAATACTTGAGGCAGCATATAGTTTGCGGCTGACTTCTTTGATATGACAAGACCAAGATAAACACTGATCAAAGAAAACACCAAGATTTCTAACAGACGTGCTGACATCAATAACCACACCATCGATGCAAACTCGTGGAAGAGAGGCCCAATCAACTCTTGATAAGTAATAGGAGCTACCAACAACGATAACCTGGCTTTTGATAGGATTAATTGTAAGACCATAGTCTTTACTCCAGTTTACTAAAGTAGCCAAGTCATCGTTAGTCAATTGCAAGGCATGTGGGAGCTCATCAAGAGTTGATTGTACGTAAATCTGGAGATCGTCGGCGTAGAGGTGGAAATTTGACGAAAGTCGTTGAGTTAGGGAGTTGATGAAAACAGAGAATAAAAGTGGAGATAGAACTCCACCTTGCGGGACACCGGCACTGACAGCATTCCACTGTGAATGGGTACCGTTCACAGTGATCCGCTGGCGGCGCCCATACAAATAGCTATGAAACCAGTCAATCACCGGCATCGAAATATTAACAGAGCGAAGCATACCCAGCAAAATCTCAAAATGCACAGAATTAAAAGCGTTGCTAAAGTCCAGAAGAGTAAGAACGGTGAATTGCTTATTATCCATACCTAGTCGAATATCGTCAGCAACCTTCACAAGTGCAGTAGTCGTGCTATGACCAGGGCGGAAACCAGATTGAAAGGGACTTAAAATAGAATTTTTGTACAGGAATTGGCTAAATTGTTGGTGGATTAGGCGCTCAAGGACTTTGGATAAGAAAGTTTGGATAGTTTTTAGTTGATTAGATTAAAATGGAATATTTTATTCAATAAACAAACATATGGGCACATAATAACATTTCTATGGATATAGGTATCCTCTGCTTTGCCTACTACACATAAAATATATCGTATGTGTTGCTGCTTAAGTCTTAATCACCTTAGTAGCAACCTTTATCGATATTGGCTAAGTTATAAATGGCTTTCATTGTTTCAGTAGACGCAGTTGTGCATTTTTTGACTGAGTTCACAATATAATGTCTTTTGAGGTGTTCGTTCTCAGCGCCAGCACGAACCATGGACCTATTCCAAATTTGATATTGAAGTTGTTGTTGCTATGGCATTATTAAACGTTTCACTTACGCTTCGTGTAAAATGTATACATTAACAATTTTATCAATTAAACAATTAATTATCAGTCATTAATTAATATATAATTCAAAGGTTGTCTGAGTGTCATCTATCCCCGTAGGTACAGATAGTTAGTTTAGTTTTATACAGATAGATAAATAGTTAAGTTTAGTAACTATTATTAGAAATAGATGTATCTGACATTATCTATATTTCAGAATCATTAAAAACAGACAAATCTATCAGTATCTCTAAAGATGCCTTGGACTCACTCGAGATAAGTTGTCTTGATAACCTTCAGTGTTGTTTACATCGCAATAAAAATATTGTAATGAAAAACTCATTATTTTTACACTACCTAGTATAAACATTGCTTTATATTATAAATAGCAACATACCCCGGATCCGCACGGATGTAATGTAAATGTACTATAAACAAGAAAACCTATGTTACTCGCTGATAATGTTGCTTTAGGTATATTGTTGATTTTTAAAACCAGTCGAGTGGTTTTTGAATTAAATCGTAACAAACAAACAAACAAATCATTCACTTCGGTTTGGGTCTTGAGTGGTAGGCTTATTTTAGATCAGCTTACATTTTGAATACATTTTTTACCCTTCGACACTGCTGCTTACCCGAATCGGACAAAGGCATGAAATATTGTACGAGTATATGTACGTATGTGTTCCTATATATTTATCAAATTATCACTACATATTATAAAACTAAGTCCTCCGCCGCGTCTGTCTGTCTTTTCGCGATAAACTCAAAAACTACTGAACGGATTTTTACGAGGTTTACACGAATAGATAGAATTATTCATGAGGGAGGTTTAAATATATAATTTGTCAAGGTTTTGTATAAATTGGTTGACTTATAACGATAAAATTGTTGGAAGTGTCGGAAAATATCAATCCGCCTGGGAAGCGCCCGCCTTCATCGAAAGCGCTGCCTGATCCCTTTGAGATATACAGTGAAACTTGGTTAAGTGGGACCTGGATAAGTGAGAAACCTCCATAACTGGAACTCATGCTGAGGTCCCAACACTTTGGCACTGAATTACCTCTGTTAGTGGGACGAGGTAAGCCTCTATACCTGGGATTTGTTCTTTCGATTTATCATCATAGTTACCTCTATAACTGAGACAGCGAGTAAATTTTATATGCATAAACCTCTGTAACTGAGATAACATTGTTTGTTTACTCATTCTTATTCTATTCACAAATTCCACACGTAATTCCAAGTACGTAAGTAATTTTGAGCTTCAATTTCCTTCAGTTTTAGTTTCGCTTTACTATCATACAGATGATTTGATAAAATTTATAATATCGAAAAACATCTGATGGCTGATACTTCCAAACGACAAACTAAAATGACAGATTTTTATAATTGATACATTCTGTTTCCATATTCGTACATATTACGTGTAAAAACGTGCTTGAATATTTTTGTTGATTACATTTGTATGATTACCTTTAAGTACTATTTTTTTTTTTAAAACTCATTTACATACATAGCACGTTATTTTATTTAATGATCGCACCTGTATAACTGAAATAACCTGTATTCTCACCTCTATTAATGGAACCCTCTGTAAATGAGACAGATATTTATTTCTACCTGTATATCTGAGACACCTCTATAAGTGAAACGACATTGCAGGTCCCTTGATGTCTCACTTAACCAGGTTTCACTGTATTAATATGAATAAAAATGCATAAGTAATGGATATTTCTCTTTTATAGATCGATTTATTATTTATATTGTTTATATGCTTTTTACCTAAATTAATAAATTATTTTTGAATTGAATTGAATTTAATATGGCAACTTTGTGACATATCAAAAATCAGACAACTGTCATCTTTCTGTCTCCCCGCGACCACGATTGCTGAAAAGCATCCGAAACGTCGGGATAAATAATTTAAACAATATAAATAATAAATCGCGTTTTAATCCGGTATACAGTATTTTATTTAAATGTGTGATACTCGCGTTAATAAAAGACAATATTAAATCCTAACATACTTAATTTCGTAAAACTAAGTGTATTTGACTATTTTCTTAATAATAAAGTGTTGCAGATAAAATAAACCAAAAATTACAAAAAGACTTTATTTCTCTTCACATCCATTTTCTGTCTGAAGTAACCTACTTTGAAAGGATATTAGGTCGTTATAACTCACAGATTATAACTACACATGATCTACGAAGTTAAATGGAATTACATACGTTATTTCATTGCATTTCTTATGAATTTGTTTATGTGTTTCTTTGTTTTATGGAGTTAATTGTAGTGAGTAATGAATGGCTTCTAAAATCCTTCATGCAGATTTAGTTAAAGATCTGTAATTTATTGTACTATTATTGTCCTGAAATAGATCGAATCACCGCCGGAAAGTCATCGAAAAGAGGCAAGTGGCAGCTATATACATTATACAGTAACCAGCGGTAATTAATGTACATCGAGCTAAAAAGGGAAACAATCGGCAAGTTTCGGATTCGTAGAGCGTCGTCTCTGTCACTCGTTGTCGGTACATTATGTGCACTAGAGGTAGGTCATTGACATTTTACATCGCAATGTCATTTCGTTTGTTAACTGGTTGAAAATACTGTATTTTTTTCAATAGGTTTAAAAAACAATTAAATTTAATCATGTTGAAAAAGAATTTTCTTAAAAAAGTCGTTGGTCAATTATACAGCTTACAATTTTCTTTTAAGTTTTTTAAGAAATTGAAAGCAAATAATTCGTTTTTGACGAAAATCTGTTTATACGTTATATGGCCGTAGATTCAATATATTTTATTATTACTACCGTTAATGTGAAATATTTTTTATTTTTATTTACTGTAAGTAGCACCGACGTTGCGAACCGATGCAGATATGTATGTGGGTTCGAATCCCGCCGGGACATTATTTTATAATTTTTATAAGAACGTCTTCCCTACGTCTGGTCACTTCGGGCATTAAAGGGGTGGGAGGAATATCGTTATTCCAGCCGAGTAACGTAGCACCGTTCATAGATGGAAAAAAACGTGATGTGCACCTTGGGCGTTTCGGTCTTTCTATGGATTTCCGAATGCTCGAAGTAAAAAGTAGGTCGACGGCGCATTGATTGATGTTCTGTTTCTGGGGCATCACCTACCATCAAGTGAAATTCATGCTCGTCTGTCGATATCTAACATAAAAAAGGAGATGTGTGTACAATAATAATTATTATTTAATTCAGACATACATCCATAAATTGTTCAAACTATTAAATAAAATAAGTAAATAGGCAATAACTACGTAAGAAATTTAAAAACTATGTGAAGCCTAATTACTATTTGCAGTTCTCGCTGCGGTGAACACTTGTCCAGTGTTTGACAAATGGACAGTCCAAGCATTCGGAGAGGGTGCTAAGAATGTCGTTCTTAGATGAGCGAATTCGCGACCAGAATGCGGCAGTTCCAATGTATTACATGTTTACAATTTTCTGTTTTCCACACATCTGGTAACTTCGAGCATTGATCGGGTGGGAGGAATATCGAAAATCCGACCGGGTAAAGAACCACCGTTCATAGATGAAAAAACCGTGAAGTGCACATTGCGCGTTTGGTTTCAGTCTATGGATTTCCGAATGCTCGAAGTAAAAAGTAGGCCGACAGCGCATCATTGACTTATGTTCTGTGGCTGAGGTATCGCCCACCATCAAGTGAACCTCATGCTCGTCTGTCGATATCTAACATTAAAAAAAAAAGATATTCTGATAATATATAAGTAAATACTAATTCTGATAATCGCAAAGAAATCGCGCACACCAGCAGATGCAAAAATACTCGCTACAGTATCGAGGAAACTTCATTAGGATGCGATATGCATAATACTTTATGAGGAGTGTGACCAATAAAAAACCATAGTATAGAAATAAACATTTATTAATAGGTTGATTTACAAAATATCTATCTAACACTGATCGGTTCTCTCGAGCAGTTTCCTGACCAGCCTCCAGTCCTCCATGATGTCGGCGTCCGGCAGCATGTACACTACGTAGGGGGGGGCAACCGTCACCTGGGAACATGACTCATTTCATCCATCTGCATCTAGCATCAACACTATATACGGGCTTTCTTTAATATTGTCATTTATTAACGCGAATATCACACATTTAAATAAAATACAGTATACCGGATTAAAACGCGATTTATATGCAAGTCTCATCTCTATTTATCTTCAGTCTCCCGCGACCACGGTTGCTGAAAAGCATCCGAAACGTCGGAATAAATAATTTAAACTATATAAATAATAAATCGCGTTTTAATCCGATATACAGTATTTTATTTAAACGGGCTTTCTTTTTCAACTCAAAAATATATTTATTCAAATTAGCATTTATAAAGTATTAGGCATTAGCTTCTGCTCGTGACTTCGTCTGCGTAGAATTAGTACTACGAGTAGCTTATATTTTAACCAAACTGTTTTTCATCAATTTCCGCTTAATGGCGCTCCACTCAAGTCAAACTTATCGTGATATTTTTGAAACCATTCGATCAAGTAGGAGGAAGGAGGAGAAGATTCCAGTTCGAAGTAGGATAGATATTATATTAGTAGGACTTTTGAATCATGTTTTTTAACCGACTTCAAAAAAGGAGGAAGTTCTCAATTCGAATTGTTTTTTGTATGTATGTCTCAATTTTAGACATAGACATATATTTATTCATAACAAACACACACACACATACAAAAGTAACTATGACAAACATCAAGGACAAGAAGAATATTAAAGGGTACAATAATTAATAACTTAAAGTATGTAATTTTAAATTAATAAACAATGTATGCGGCAGTGCACTGTCATGAAAAGGAAAGCTACTCAGCTTAAGTTAGGGAGATTTCCTCTAACACTAATTTTGAACAGTTTTCATTCAATTGGGCTTACCGTCAGGGTAGTCCCATATAAAATTGGAACTCTTCAAATGGTATGTGCATCATGATTAAGTCACAGTAATTATAATTTGGAGTTGATTTTTGAAGTGAGTTTAATTTTTTTTTTTTAATTTTGGAATTTTACATGAAAAATATCATGGCTTTTCCGTCTATTAATGATATTCCGCCCATGTTCGCAGTACTAGACTAAGGTAAAATATTTTTATAATAAGGATACGGATCTTAATTTTCTTACTCAATCAGTGTCGATTTATTTAGTTTGCAATATAAAGGTGTAAAACATTTGATTTTAAGAAATAAAAATGATTCGAATGGAATTTAATAGCTTTTTATTGCTACCTAATCACCTACATATATAATTTCTTCCAAATATTGAAAAGCAAAAAAGTAACGGATACGGATTTTTCTTCTCCCTCGGAAATCCGCCGAGACGGATACGGATATCCGGCACATCACTAGTCACCACCCTAAGTTCTACGTGGGTTACCTGTCTCTTCCGCCTCTTGCGTCCCCACTCCGCGCCGCACGACCACAGGTCTACAGTGTGTCTCTCCTCTTCAATTTTGCGGATTTTTTCTAATATCTCTTCTTTTAATGATTCATACGCCAGCCATTTCTCACTCTGTGGATAAAAGAGATAGGGTTCAATATACAAATAATGTGAATAAACGACCGAGGGTCGATGCTATGCGTGATGTCTAGCACCGAAGATCCAGGGTTCATATCCCAGCGAAATGAGATTTAAAAAAAAATTTTCGATCATAATATTGTCTTTTATTAACGCGAGTATCACACATTTAAATAAAATACTGTATACCGGATTAAAACGCGATTTATTATTTAAATTATTTATCCCGACGTTTCGGATGCTTTTCCAGTCTCCCGCGACCACGGTTGCTGAAAAGCATCCGAAACGTCGGGATAAATAATTTAAATAATAAATCGCGTTTTAATCCGGTATACAGTATTTTATTTAATTTTCGATCAGGCAGGCCACAGACGACTGATCACATACGTGCCTGTAAAGAGAAATGATTAGTAAAACAGACACACAAATAAGCCTGTCTTATTTCCAACTAGGTAAAGGGATAATGAAAACAATAAATGAAGAGGCTGTTACTGTTACCCAAGTACGCACATTTAGACTGATTTCGGTTGAAATGTTGACAACAATTGGCAGACAGTATATAGATAGGGTTTCGGAGAGTAATCTATTTAAGGTTCCAATATCGAAACTAGATATTAGATTCGCATATTAGTCACGCGAAAATCGACCTACCTACCCACACAGCGGCGCAGCTCGATGACAATATTAATGGGTTAAATTCTTTTCAATGTAAACAATTAAAATATAATATCGTCAACTTGAGTTAATATTTTAGTTTCGAAAGTTTCGCTTAGTTCTAGTTTTAGCAGATTTATTCATTATGGGCTAGGATGTTTATCTTCGCGGCTTCGATCGAAATAATGTTGTATATATATAATATATAAAATTCTCGTGTCACAGTTTTCGTTGCCATACTCCTCCGAAACGGCTTGACCGATTTTTACCAAATTTTATATGCGTATTCAGTAGGTCTGAGAATCGGCCAACATCTATTTTTCATCCCCCTAAATGTTAGGGGTAGTCCACCCCTAAATTATTATTTTTATTTTTTGGACGAAATTTTTTTGTTTGTATTTTTTTATAATGTGGCATTAAGAAATAAATTCAACCCCTGCTTTTTTTGTCAAAAAATCTAGACCCGTGCGAAGCCGGGGCGGGTCGCTAGTGTATATATAAAATTCTCGTGTCACAGTTTTCGTTGCCATACTCCTCCGAAACGGGTTGACCGATTTTGGGTGTTAAGGGTAATCCAACCCAAATTTTTTTTTTTTAATTTTTGGACGAAATTTTGGTCTTTGACTATGAACGTTTAAGCCGTGTTCAAAGAATGATTTTCTTCAAATAACTTGTGACTGTCATAGTTTTAGCCAATGTATGTTAAGCCAAAAGTAAGAGATATCAAATACCTACTATAGACAATTTAAATCACAAAAAACCGTTTTTTGTATTTTCATGGTTTAAGCCTTGTGCCCTTCATTTCTATAATGTTCGATTAATCAGTTGTTTCTTTTTTTCAATATGTTTCGTTATACTATCCATAATCCGCGATGCCAAGTAAGCACTAACTACTAACCATTGCACCAACAATCTGTAAAAATAAAAATACTTGTCCGCCGCCATTGCGACCGTGAGATACAACGCCTTTCAAATCTAAATACAATTGCTTGTTGGCCTCTTTTGATCGTTATTCTAATGAAATAGATAACATATATTCTAGACAGAGCTACGCAACGATAACAGTTAAACTATATCTGCTAGATATCTGGCTTCTTGATAAAGATTGGTTTCTGATAGTTATCTACCATTTAACAATATCGTACAGATACAAATGCAATATATTATCTGGCAGATAACTTGGGAGATGATTATCTAGACGTTTACCAAACGGATAGTTGCAAAAGTAGTTTTATCATTGCTCCGTTTTTACCTAGTAAAAGTGAAACAGATCTGAATGAAATTCCATGTATTAGTTATCTTATCTACACTAATATTGTAAAGAGGACAGCGGGGTTAGAACGCAAGACGCAAAACGATTCGACTGATCGTCTCGCTTCATTGTGATTGGTGTAGAGATCATTGTGATTGGTGTAGAGACTCTCTAGAGACTCTCTACACCAATCACAATGAAGCGAGACGATCAGTCGAATCGTTTTGCGACTTGCGTTCTAACCCCCCAGATTTGTATTTTTGAATTTTTATATGTTATGAATAACCTCAAAAACTACTGGACTGATTTTAATTTTTTTTTAACCAATAGATTATTATAGCTACATTATCAGTGAGTAAAATAGGCTATTTATTGTGCATAGTATATCTACATTGCACCCGTGTGAAGCCGGGGCGCGTTACTAGTATTAGATATTTCTATTATTTAATTTATTTAAATATCGGTTTATAAATATTCTCGAGTATTATAATTAATATTATATCATAATGTATATTATTGATATTTATGAGGTCAATCAGAGCTCGGGCTTTCAAGATCTTTTAAAAGGCGCCACAGACTAAGTTGTATATTAATATGCTAATTGGCCCTGGTTAAGAAAATGTTTTGCAGTAGCCCAAGTCAGCAAGGAAGCTGTCTCTATGTTGAATTCCTTTCTACCACTAGATTTACGGGCGTTTTAAGATACCTATATCTACGGCAACCGTCAAATTGACGGGTGAACGAAAATACGCACTTTCTTTAAAAACCGATTTAGTATCAAGAAATAAAAAGTCCTTTAATAATATCGTGGAAATAATAACAATAATACTAACGGGTAATCTTACTTATTAAGTGTATTGCACTTTACCTGTTTTTCTACCGCATTTTTTGGAATATATGCAACAATTACTGCTTTTATTATTGTTGCAGTAGCCCACTTACATTTGCTTTTACTCTTGTACAGTCCAATCAAGATGCGCAATAAGTGGTTACATGATACCCTCACGAACAGCCTAGAACCTATGTAATAGTGAACCTTTCAGCTACCGCCCGCTGTGGAGGCTGTAGAAAAGTTCACTAATACATAAGTAGCCTATGCGTTAAGGTATCATGTAACCACTTATTTCTCATCTTCATTGGATTGCACTGCATTTCTTACTGGATAAATAATGTGGCGAACGAAACAAAACTATAAGAATTATTTTCAATTTAAACATATCCGTAGAGATAAGTATACCATTTAATAATCTCAAAAAGCAAAAGGCTTAGGAAAAAACCTATTTAGAAGAAATTATTAATTTACGATGCAAAACGGTTTGAATCGTTCGAGCGGTTTTCGAGACATTGCAAAGTTTGAATTCCGTCAAATTGACGGTTCCCATAAACCTAGTGTTAATATCGTAGAATTGGCTAGCATTTGCCCGCTATCCCTATGTATATTTGAATTTAATATGGAAAAACATGCCACAGTGAGATATTTAGGGGTTGGATCATATTATGTGCTTAATTACGTCCATTTATAATAATAAAAGTGTGGAAGTTGGTATTTTGTAAATATGAATTTAGAAGTAGCGGTGCGCAATAAGCGAGTTGATTAATAATACTCGCTTCCATATAAGCGCGGCCTCGACTCGATTTCCCGGAAGTCCGTCACGTCGCTCGCGGCCCGCGGTGCGCCTGCGCCGCGTCGAGAGCGCAACCAGCCAACCAGTAGGTATAATACCAATAATTTAAATAAAATACTGTAAACCGGATTAAAACGCGATTTATTATTTATATTGTTTAAATTATTTATCCCGACGTTTCGGATGCTTTTCAGCAACCGTGGTCGCGGGGAGACAGAAAGATGACAGTTGTCTGATATTTGAAATGTCACAAAGTTGTTGAATATTCAATTCAATTCAAAAATAATTTATTAATTTAGGTAACACAATGTACACTTATGAACGTCAATAAAAAATACATATTAAATGCTTCTAATTTTACATTTACTACTTTCACAAATCAAAGGCGTAGAGCGTAATACCAATAAATTCGCTCAACTAAGTTAAAGCGACTGTGCGAGAGCCACATGCCAGAGTCGTGAATCGTCAAGTAAACATTTTATCACGTTAAAGTACTATTTTTACAACCTTGTTGTTGTTTTAAGGTAGCATTTTTTGAATACAGTAGATAAGCACCACCGTCATGAACAGATGCGCTGACGACCTTTTCAAAAATGGCTCGTATCTTGAAACCAACGAGGTCGTAATTAGTTAGAAACACTGAAGGTGGTTATTCATTCCACACGTTTTGTTGTTCATGGGGTACAGTTGCGCGTTAATTATAATTTGTTTGCAATTCTATGTCTTGATCTAAATTGTTTATGTAAACCAAAGTAGTAATCACGTCTGCCTATGAAAAGCCCACTTGACTTGAATATTGAATTATTTTAGAAACAGAAGATGGTAGTTTACTTCAATCATAAGCTGTTCCTGACCGAACCTACGGTACATCGACTATGTAAGGGCGGTACCACCACTATGCATCTTGATTTAAATAAATCAAATATTCAAAAACTGAAAAATTGCATAAAAGTGAATTCCCGAGTCCCCTAGTGGGGAAAAGGCAGATTTTAGTGTCAATTTCACTGATCAAACGTATTTACAGACTGGTTGTTTTCCCGGGACTGAACCACAGACCTACAAGAGCTAAAGCAACGCGCATAGGGCCCATTAAAGTCGACACAAGTTAGTTTTTTCTTATTAGCATGACACAAGTTACTTTTTTATTATAATCATGACACAAGTTAGTTTTTTTTGACGGTCTCGTTGGCGGGTTTGGTAGATCACCTGCCGTGCACATCGATGGGTCATGGGTTCGAATCCCACCGGGACGACATGATTATAATTTTCTGTAAGCATGTCTTACCAATAAAGCGCATATTGCGCGTAGCGGTTTCAGTCTATATAATTCCTTACTTTCGACGTTTTCGTTTGATGATTAGAAGTTAAACCATTATTTATATTAACTAATACACAGGACAGCTGTATATTAATTACACCAAGCGGTCCTATAACATTCTCAGAGTACAATATAATGATTCGTTACGTATTATTCTGAGAAAACCACGATACTGCAGCGCATTGCAGCGATGTTTGCCGGGGCTGCCGTTCCGAACTTTTATGGCTTCGTTGTAGAATCGCCAGTTATTGGGAAACTGTACGGAGCTCAGAGTCCGAACAGGTCCGAGTCACCCTGAGCGACAAGGTCTTAAAGCACTCAAAATTCAAAATTCAAAAATCATTTATTCATTTAGGTAACACAATGTACACTTATGAACGTCAATAAAAAATACATATTAAATGCTTCTAGTTTTACATTTACTGCCAGTTCACAAATCAAGGGCGTAGAGCGGACGAGAAGAACTGGCAAGAAACTCGCCGCCACTCTTTTTTAATCGCCAAGTTTTTGTTTTACAAATGTTTTGTAAGGAGCTGCAACCATTACACCATGTTCCACATGACATCTTTAAGTAATTAACTATAATAATCGAGAAAATATACGATTATATATAAACGAAAAAAATAAAAATAAATAAAAACAAAGATTTGTCCTCTATCAGCAGAATGTATGGTGAAGTAGGAGCACTCACTTACATTCTCGTGGGAACAACACGCAAATACATAGACGAAATAACTAATATCACCGCATACACGAATTCAAGTTCGACCAGTCACCACAAGTAGCACCCGTTCACGAGTATGACGCATGGCCAGCCATCGACCCCCTCGCCATATTTTAGGGAGAGAGACAACCCGACGCATGGACGCCGCCACAAGCAATGACATTTAAGCGAGCATGACGATCCTTGAAATGTGAACTTGGCTACATAAGAAAACAATAATAATATTAATTATTCTGAAATACGGTTTGCTCCCACTTTACATTAAAAAGGTCGTGGATGTTGACGATCGCCCCCGAGTCTGGAATTGCAGCCGAGAGATTCAGTCGCGTTACCTCTATACTGGAGCAAATCATATCCAAGCACTAGGATCGTTTAAATATTCATTTATGTTATAATAGGCCTTAGCAAGTAGTTTTACTTTAACGTACGATTTAAATTTATTTATTGACAACACTTGTATCTCACTAGGGATTTTGTTGAAAAAACGTATACAATTGCCTTGGAAAGAATTACTCGTTTTATGCAGCCTTGTGGTTGGTGCACTAATTTTGTCTTTATTACGAGTACTATAATTGTGGAAGCTACTATTCTTTTGAAAGATATCTATATTTTTCCGCACATATAAAATATTCTCATAAATGTATTGACTTGCCAAAGTCAAAATATTTAATTCTTTAAACTTGCTTCGAACTGACTCCCGTGGGGATAATCCGCAGATCGCTCTTATAGCCCGCTTTTGCACTACAAATATCGATTTAATATCAGCTGCATTACCCCACAAAATAACACCATATGACATAATACTATGAAAATAGCTGAAATAAACGAGCTTTGCTGTATTCTCGTCAGTAAGATCACGTATCTTTTTCACTGCGAACGCTGCAGAACTTAGCCTATTCGAAAGACCTTCTATGTGTGGGCCCCACTGGAGTTTACTATCTAAAGTAATTCCCAAGAACACTGTATTATCAACAAAGTCTATTTCCTCATTTTTTTCACTGGATGGTGGTGCACGTGTCTCGGGATGTGAACTAAATCAACTTAGTTTTATTTTATTTTTATCACTTTTTGTTTCTAGTGTCAGACTACCTGAATAAATAAATACTATTATTACAACATCATGAGATATCAATATTAAAAGGTACCTAAACTTAATTTAATTTCTAATTTTGTTTTTTCTTTTATACGGGACAGCCGTTCGCAAGGATAACTTGATGACATGTAATATCTCATGAATGAAACGCTGGCGACATATTTTTTTCATCGAGTATTCGGAAATGTATGAGTAAATACAAAAATCTGCACTTATCTATCTATGAATGGTTGTTATTTACGAATATAATATGAAGTAGTATCACGTATAGACTATCCATAGAGGACAAAATTTGGTTATGTGATAAAATATATGATATCGAATTACAATAATGAACTTAATATTATGTTATATTCAATGAAAACATATTTATTAAAAATCAAACTAGTTCAATATAAATACATGTCTTTCTCCCAAAATGCACGTATTTCCATTAAAAAATCATAATAATTGGCACAGCTATTAATCTGTGAAAACTTAATATATAGTACATAATATTCGCTATATATCTGTTAGTTCACAGGGGCCGTTTCGTTATCTCAACAATATTATTATTATTTTTTTTTTTTTTTTTATGTCAGATATCGACAGACGAGCATGAGGTTCACTTGATGGTAGGTGATACCTCAGCCACAGAACATCAGTCAATGATGCGCTGTCGACCTAATTTTTACTTCGAGCATTCGGAAATCCATAGACTGAAACCGAAACGCGCAATATGCACTTCACGGTTTTTCCATCTATGAACGGTGGTTCGTTACCCGGTCGGAATTTAGATATTCCTCCCACCCGATCAATGCCCGAAGTTACCAGACGTGGGGAAAACATGCTTACAGAAAATTATAAGCATGTGCTCCCGGTGGGAATCGAACCCACGACCCATCGATGCGCACGGCAGGTGTTCTACCGAACGCGCCAACGAGCCCGTCAAACAATATTATTGCAGGCGCCAGGCGTCCTTGACTACAGAGATAGAGGGAGCTGGCTATACACGATGTATCGCGCTCTCACATCCTCTCGCAGACGAGGTAACAATAATGCTCTTATACCAATCTCAATTTTGAATCTAGTTTTGAGACTTGTCAAACCATTTCTTCTCTATAGAATTTTGACATATTGACAGTTCTCAAGAATAGATTACGACTTGAGTGAGGTCTTGGAATACGGGCCTAAGAGTTAGTGATACAGCCTCAGCTCATTTCTCGTGATGTATCGCGAAATGTATCTTGATATCGATTTTAAATAAAATATTGATTTAAATCGTTGACATTTATTTAATCACAACTTAAATTATCTATAAACATCGGGGCTTAAAACCTAGTAACAAATTGTAATATTTAAGTCTTTTAAAATATATTATATTTAATCTGATTCAGTTTTGATTTCTTCCTTAATAATTATTTCTTCATCATCCGAATGTAATTCCGTTTTAATTTCCACAGTGTCCTCTTCTAAATTCTCACGTTTGATACGTTTTGGTGGCGGTTCACGACTCGGAAATTTGATCACTCTAGCCTTCATATTTCGCAAGAGTGCTATTTCAGAACAAGAGTAACCGTTTTCTTCCGCCCAACGAATACACAAATCGAAGCCTCTGCAGGCTTCATCGGGTGATAGCTTAGTTCTTTGTAAATCATCTGAGGAGGTTTCATCTTCGACATCTTCATCACCATCTAGCGTAATCGTTAAAGAGCTTTCAAGAATTTCATCATCAGTCATATAGTGTGATCCACTCTTGTCCTCGTCTACTCCCTCATACCAGGCGTTAATCTTCTCTAAGTCGAAGCCAAATTGATCACAAAGTTGTTGTATCGAGGCATTTGGCTCAGTCTGATTTGGTACATCGGCTACTTTCTCGAACATCATCCAATTATCGGGAAGGTCGAAACTGTGCCACCAAGAAAGTATCATATCTGTCGTAACGGAGTTCCAGCAATCAGACAGAAGAAATGACATATCTTTTAGGTTAAGTTTCGTAAGGATATCGACATTGGCATAGGGCGAAGTGGCAGTGCGTAGAATACTATCCTTATACTTTCGTTTGATAAAATCATAAACAACTTTACGTTTTTCTTCTTGGTCGGGTTGGTGCGGCATTAAAAGCACTGTGATGTAATTGTCAGTGGTCATCAGGTCGCCCGGTGTGGAGTGGCACGCCGCAGAATCGACAAGCAGCAGCGCTCGCTGAGGCAGGTTCTGCGTCTTCAACCATAGTTTCACTTCGTCAACGAAACATTCGTGAAACCACTTCGTAAACAATTTCCTACTTATCCACCCATTTTTCTGGGAATAATAATGGATTGGAAGTTCGATATTTTTAAGCAACTTGGGATCTTTAATTTTTCCGATGACAAGCGGGCGCAGTTTATGCTGGCCCGTGACATTTGTACAAGTTAAGAACGTTATCAAGTCCGGCTCCAAAGTCCTCGACGATTTGAATCGCCAGTACAGCCCCGCCTCGTCAGCTATATAGACTTGCGACGGACACAGATTTGAGCTGCGCACGGCCCGCATGAAACATGGAAAAAATTGAAATGCAGATACTGCAGGTCGATGGTTATTTCTAGGCGCTGATAGAATAAATACCTTGTAGCGCCTTTTGAAGTCATCTATCCATGATCTACTGGGATAAAATCTGTCTCCAAGCTTCAATTTATTCTTGAAGTACGTTGCCTTCATAAGTACGTTCGTGTATGTTATTGGGCTGTTCGCTTTAGTTCGTACCGTTTGCAATATCCAGGTGCATAAAGCTTCTTCGATGGGAGTGAGATCTAATTCTTGTTTTTTCTGCATATTATCTGAACTATGCAAGTTTGTAAATAACAAAATATGGTGCAGACGTGGCGGTGATAGTTTGATAAGTATTCGAAGAAGAAAGGCTGAAATTCGTTGTGTCGAGTGCAAAATACGTCTGGCGAGTCGAGCGTCGGCACTCGCGGAGCGTCATCACCCCTCCGCTCCGCGCGCCTGCAGCCGCCCGTGTGCGTGCGACGAGCAGCGCACTACTGTGTGAAAGAGAGCGCACCAAGCCCCATTCTAAAAATAGACACTACGACCTCGTATAATATACTCTTAGCGGGAGTATTTAGTAGTATGTAGTACTATTATTTGATTCTGTATTTCTAATGGTAAGTTTTATTATGTTTGATTAAAAAAAAATTACTTCAATCAATTCATAATAATTTATGATAGTTAAAAACTTTCCAAACATATTAAAACTAATATGTCAATTCGTTAAACTCATATTCAAGGTAGGTGACACCCAGCCACAGTACATCAATCAATAATGGACTATCGACGTATCTTTTTATTACTTCAGGCTACCTGGAATTCAGTCTGTTCATTTTCGACGGTTTTTATGGTCACTATTCGATCGGAATTGCAAAATGCATCTCACCGTTTAATATACAGAAAATAAACAATACGATGAATAAAAAAATATTAACATCAAATTTATAAACATTTCAATTCGAACTACTAGTTCGAATCTGCCAGGCCCAACGCGCTTACGAATCCGTTTCTACTTGAATAAAAACTCTTCATCCTTTACATACCTCATAAATCCGCTCGCTAACCGATTTCAATTTATTTCAAAACATCGAAATGTTTGTTATATATTATGCGCTATTTACACCAAGATATGTATTGAAACAAAACTTATATGACAGAACAATAATGTTACGTGTTGTTTAGTCCATGCAACTGCAATTTAATTGAATGCAACAGGCAATGAACTTGCATCATGTAAATGGGCATTTACAATTGTAAGACTCAAGACAACCAGCCGGCCTAGCATGACAACCACGATAAAATGTTGTCGACCGTTTTCTCGTGTTTTAATCGATTATCTCTTTATGTCTTCCGGGTCTAACATAACAAACTCGACTTCTAATGTCAAAAATAGAGATATTTTTCGATCGAGATATCTTGTCTATTAACACTAGATTGCCTAAAGAAGTCATTTTGACTGCTTTTCAATTTCGTTGAAATAAAAATGTATTCATATTTATTATGATACAATTTATTAGCTATTTTTTTTGCTATTTTGTGTTCGACTTTATATACACCAAATGAATAAGGCATGTTAACAATTTAATTCAACTTCTTCCCCTCTGTAAAACTGATATGTATTTGGTATACCTATATTGCCCGAAATTTCAGTCTTTCTAGAGTTAAAGTTGTCGATGTCGAGATATAATATTTAATTGAGATATATTTTTGTCTTAACTCATCCGCGAGATATCTCTTGATGGTCATGCTAGGCGGGCAGTATACACTAATATACCTATTACTAATTAATTAAATTTTATATTTCATTTTATTGTATTGTATTGCACGTAGGTATTGAATAAAACAAAGTCGTATGATGTAACATTTGTAATTCAAGAACGGTTTCACCGAGTTTAATGATATTTGTTGGATTCGTCTATATCCCGAATAACAGAATAACTATTAAAATATCGGAAAAAATAAAAAAAAAATAAAGAAAATTAACTGTAGTATAGATAAATCCACTGATAAAGAACTTGATGGTATTCCTGGACCTGTAGCAGATGGTATTGTGCCCGCTCCATCAACAAGTGGTGAAAATGTGAAGCAAACTACAAAAGACTCCAAGATAATATCCAGTATACGCCCTAAACGCACTCTGAAAAAGTAATGTATAATAATTGGAGTTCCACTAATCATAAGTCTGTTTCTTGTATCTTTTTTGGTATTTTTAAATTTTACTCATAATATTTCCTTTTTGTTCATATCCTTTAAATGTGTTTAAAAATGTAACTTTTAAGCTCCTCTGTTTTAAAATTAATCATGAATCTTAATACTTACTTATTTTGTAGTATCAGAGTGGGTATTTAGGTAAATTAGCTTAATATCTAATTATAAAGTACTTTTTGATCTAATTCTAATTAGTATGTACAAAATTCATAAATACAATTAATAACTAATGACATCTGTCAATCTTAGTGTTAATTAATCTCAATAACTTTTTCTTTTATTTTTTTTTTTTTTTTATTATTTTACTATTAGAATAAATATTTAGGTTAATTAGTTCATCTAATTAGTAAATCATAATATGAAATTGTAAATAACACTACAGCTGTTTCATATATGACATTTGTCTTAATATTCAATGTCACTATTCAGTTTGACAGTCGTTGTCAGTGGTCATGTGTTACCACACTGAATAATTGTTCAGAAGTACAATTTTATTTTGATAATTATTATTTGTAAAAAACGATTTCTTTCCGCTATGCTGGATGGTACAGGCACTTATAATGATATAATTTTTAATTACTTTTGATTTATTATAATACTTTATATTGTTTATTTTTATTATATATATTTTAGAATTAATTAGCTTTCTATAACTGAAGCATATTTTTGAATGGTTTATAGTGACAATTATTTTTCGTGCTCTTCTAACGATGCAGGCAGTGAGGATAGCTTTCATAGTACGACGAGTCTGCAATCTCTGAACGATTTTCTTACAAATAGTTTCTCCGGTAATTCGAAAAGTTTTAATATCGTACATATCAATGCACAGAGCATTCCGGCACACTATCCCGACTTACTAACTTCGTTTGAGGGGATCAATCATCTACATGCAATCCTTATTTCTGAGTCCTGGCTCAAACCATGTTTACCTTCCACCTCGTATTCATTACCGGGTTTCGTTCTGATAAGAAATGACCGTATGGGCAGAAGTGGCGGCGGAGTTGCGATTTATCTTCGTTCACAGATACCATATTCTATTGTTAGCAAGTCACCACAGCCTGCATCAGCTGATACTGCAGAACATCTCTTAATCGAAGTCATCTTGTCTCACTCCAAAATGCTTTTAGGCGTTCTTTATAGTCCTTCGCTTTTGGTAAATTATTTCCCTTCTCTGGACACTCTTCTGGATAATTTTGCGCCATTGTATGAACACTGTGTCTTAATGGGAGATTTCAACACATGCTTGTTGAAGAAAGACTCTCGGTCAAGAAAACTACTCACCACAATTAACTCACATAATCTCCATCTTCTTCCTCTAAATCCAACCCACTGCTCTCCTAACTGTTCACCATCCCTTCTTGACCTTATGTTTATTTCTTCTCCTCATAATGTCCATAAACATGGTCAGTTCCCTGCCGACGTTTTCTCTAACCATGATCTTCTTTTTTTGACTTACAAAGTCCGCCCACCAAAATTAAAACCCAAAATAGTTGTTAGACGTAATTTTTCCGGGATGAATATTGACAGACTACTTGAAGACGCTTGTAATATCGATTGGTCTAATGTATTCACGGCATCATCTATTAATGATAAATTAAATCTATTTAATTCCCTTATCACAAAACTCTACGACACTCATGCACCTCTTAAAACAGTAAAACTAAAACATCTACCTACACCATGGCTTACAGAAGAAATCAAAGTTTTGATTAAAGAAAAAGCTCGTGCTAAGGCTCGGTATAGGGCACTCAATAGTGAAGAAAGTCTAATGAAATACCATAAGATACGAAATCGTTGCAGTACACGCTGTAGGGATGCACAGCAACGTTATGTGCATGCCTCAGTTGAGAATGGTGACACATCTAAAGTTTGGAGATTTTTAAAATCATTAGGGATAGGTAAGCAACGCAATGATTCCATTTCAACTAATATAAATATTGAGCATCTTAATCAGCATTTTTCTCGAACCAATATGGCATTTGACCTAAATTTAAAACAAAAAACATTAAAATCACTCTCAGAAATTCCCTCGCCAAATCACCCACCTTTTATATTTAATCAATTTGATGAAACTTCAGTAAGAAAGATGATTATATCCATTTCATCGAATGCGGTTGGTAGCGACTGCATTGGTCGTAATATGGTTATGCCTATCCTTGACATTGTAATTCCTGTCCTAACTCATATCCTGAATCATTCCATAACGACCTGTACATTTCCTGATTTGTGGAAAGAATCTTTCATTATACCTCTTCCTAAGAAAAATAATCCATCTATGTTTACCGATTACCGTCCTATTTCCATACTACCTTTCCTTTCCAAAATTCTAGAAAAATTGGTGTATCAACAACTTGAAATTTTCCTTAATACACACAATTTATTCAACCCTTATCAATCCGGTTTCCGTCCCGGCCATAGTACGACCACAGCTCTCGTTAAAATAACGGATGATATTCGGCTAGGAATGGATGATAAAAAAGTCACAGTCCTTACGTTGCTAGATTTTACAAATGCATTTAATACTGTAGATTTCGACATACTCCTAGGCATGCTAAAATCTATCAATATTTCTGCGACGGCTATCGATTGGTTCCATAGCTACCTTTATGGGCGCCGTCAAAGAATTCGACTGGAGGATACTATGTCGTCATGGTGCGATATATCATCGGGCGTTCCTCAAGGGGGAGTCTTGTCACCTCTGCTATTCTCTCTTTTCATTGACTCCATATCATACAATTTAAAATCGCGCTACAATATGTATGCCGACGACGTACAGATATACACTCAATCCACTCTTGACGATTTACCTGAGGCTATTCGAAAGACAAATCAGGACCTAGATAATATTGTAAAATGGAGCTCGTATCATGGTTTGCAGATTAATCCTATAAAGACACAGGCCATTATTATCGGGAGTCCATCTCTAATCGCAAGAGTGAACTGGGTCAATCTGCCGCCTATTTATGTTGCAGGAACGCTCATACCTTTCAGCGACCACGTTAAAAGCTTAGGAATTTTCCTGGATCAGACTCTGTCATGGACACATCAGATCCAGGAACTGAGTAAAAAGCTATTTGCAGCTGCTGGTTCACTCAGGCGCTTAAAAAACTTTCTTCCTCTTCCAACCAGAATTTCACTTACGAAATCCCTTCTCCTTCCTCTATTAGATTATGCCGATGTTACTTATGTTAATCTCACTGAAGAACAATTAAACAGACTTGAGCGCCTGCAAAATTTCTGCATACGTTTCATTTTCGGACTCAGGAAATTTGATCACATTACAGAGTTTCGTACAAAACTTAAATGGCTACCTATCCGCCTTCGCCGGGATGCTCACATCCTACATCTCCTGTATCGTGTACTCTTCAACCCTAAAACGCCTCATTACCTTAAGGAAAGATTTGAGTTCAGAGACTATCATGACAGGCCCGTAAGATCTACGGAGCTCTTACGGCTTGAATTGCCAAAGCACCAGACTTCATATTACGAGCAGTCATTTACGGTCCAGGCAATCAAGCTTTGGAATGCTCTGCCACTTGCCCTGAAGAAAGCTAACTCTTTAGATTTATTTAAGAATATGCTTTTGAATTATCTTTTCTCTAGAAATAATTTGTAATAGTATGTGTATATGTGTATATGTGTATGTTTATGTATGTGTATGTATGTGTATGTATAGTTGCATAATATGCGTGTATGTATGTATAAATATTATTCAGGTTTTCTTATTAGTATTACTTTTTCTTTCTTTTTTTGCACTACCTATTTCTTCTCTTGTGTCTCTCTTGTACCATATGGTTGCCTGGAAGAAATCGCTACTTAGCGATAAGGCCGCCAGTTGTACTTTTCCTGTGTGTTTCTACGTTTGTATATTTCTGTATTTCTAGTGCAATAAAGTTTTAAATAAATAAATAAATAAATAAATAAATTAGATTCGGAACTCCGCCATCATACGTTCACGTCACGTCACGTCACGCACGTTCACGTCACGTCACGCACGTTCACGTCACGCATACTCATAACTTTTTTGTAATAATTAATGTCCACTGAAAATGTATATAGTGATAATAGAAGTGGGAAAATAGCAAAGATCAGAAAAAAAGAAGTGGAAATAGCATATACCAACATTCTGGCAGAACATCCGTCTGTCGGATCCGCTAGTTGCTAGTTCAATATGTAAAAATATACACCATAACTGTCTTATGTATTAATTTTGTCTGTTTGCTTGGTTCTTCATTGAGCTTTGATTCATCGACATTAGATATCAAGAATAGGTGTCATTTAAACTGTGATCGAAGTGTACGGGCATCATCTAGTCCTTACATAATAGAATAATAGGTCCTATGTAAAATAAGTATTAGACCATTTTTCATGTAAATCAAAATCATAGTGTTGATAAAGCCATTACTAGCTCTGCTAAGAGTAAAGAAGACCAACAAGGGTGTCGCCACACAGCGACATGACGTCACCAATGATATCACTGCATCCGCGACGAATTCCGTTGAGTCACGATATATTCGATCATATTTAGACTATTAACATACGTATTGAACGTTTCGATAAATATTATCATAATACAAGCATACAGCACCAACCAAACAAACCAAACTTTTATTCAAGGATTCCGTCTAAGGAAAGAAAATAATTTAAAAATTGCTTATAGGTGCCGTAGGTAGTAAGCTGGGGTCAAACATTATTAAGCTAAGGCTTTTACAACTGACAAACAGAGGTTTTCCTTGCGAAACTGCATCTTTCTCTTTCGCAATGCAACCCAGGGTTTCGCAGCCATCATTTAAATATACCATTTCTTTATACTATGAAACATCTAGGTTCGTCGATGACATCACTCATATTGAAGATGGATTGCATCCCTCCGAAATTCAAACTACATCTTATTTCTCCCTATTTACCGTGAATGATAAGCTAAGTTTCTTATAAAATATTAGCGACCCGGTACACGGGTAGTAGAGCATATTATGCCTGCATGTTTTGTCTGTCGTAGGTTCGAATCAGCTTGATGAGTATACTATGTGGATTATCGCATCAAGTCAGTTTCGTCCGCGTCATCGGTGGTGTGTGAAACGCACTTGAATTTATTTTCGCTACCGTAAATTTTTAGCGATAACTCCCAAAATATTAATTTAAATTATATAGTGTAAAAGATTATAAAAATGTGCATGAAATACTTAAGCTAACTAACGTATTTAAGTTGATAAGGATTAATAGTGTATCCGTCTTTGACAATTTTTTAGAAGATAGAATGGGTATAGTAAGCTATACTTAAAAGATAAATATATGCCATCGCGAACTTTTTTGTAGGTCTATAAAAGAGGAATATCCCACCATACATTGTTTTGTTATATCTCAAAGGTTTTAGGCAGCGTTTTCGATTAAAGCTCCCAGACGGCTTGACTTTTTCCAACACAAAACCTTGATAAATAATAATAATTAATTATTGTGTTTATCGCGAACAGACAGACAGACGCGGCGGAGAATTTTGTTTTATAATATTATGTAGTGATAGGTATTTAATTTGCGATGTATGCATCGGCCTGTTTTACTTCTTCCGTTACATTTATGTATCGTCTCTATACGATTTTTTTAGATTATAATAATGAGGAATACTTTTTTGAGCAAAATATTTTAATTTTTTTTAAATAAAAAGATCCCGAAATAAAATTCAACATATTTCATTCGTTTGAAGTCTCAAAACATTATACGAGTAGGTATAATAGTTTTAGGCACCAATTGATGTGGGCCCATCCTGAGTTATCTATAAATATTGCTGTATCAAACACAAACAAACATATTTTTTACTGAAATTTCCAAGAATCTCATGAGGGGTCACGTGACGACCTAGTTAAATTACTTCGCGATCATATTTTTTGGCACATTAACGTGTTTTCGTTCGTTGGGATATCTTTGCCGAACGGAATTATCTATGTATGTATAAAAAAAAATTGAGATCGTTCATCGCCTTATAAAGAATTCCATAGATTTAATGCCCTCTTATCGGTGTAAATGATGAAAATTTCTCCATTATAAATACCATTACCAAAATCATTTATTTCCTTGTACGACAATAATTTAAAATCTCCATATTTATTATCTTATTTTATGTACCTACATATACAACATTTTTAAATAACGGCTTAGGTCGGAATAAAATATTTGAAATTAAATTTCATATTATGTTCATTAGGATCATTTTTCAAAAAATCCGCATATTTAATGTTGCCAGTACGAAATTTAATCAGCTTATATAAAAAAAATAATAATATGTATATGTTCAAAATTAAAAATTGACATAGACATATTAGTGCTGCCTAAGTTGCAATTAAAATATAAATAGCAACTTATGTTTTATCATTGCTTCTCTATTACACGACACAGAGAAAGAAAGAAAGATTCGCAATTAACGATCCGTCTTGCTAGCAATTTGGCTTCTTCTGTCAACGGAACTATAATTTTGCTATCCAAACAGCTGCTTATTATTATAATCAATGATAATATTAGAAAGTAAATATGTATTGGGTTATATTAATACCAATAAACATGCAATTCGTAGCACCTAGGATGCTACGAAATCGCTACGAGTTACGATACCCATAAATTAGGTTTTCGAGTTCAATTGTAATTTTTGGTATTTCAACCAGTTTTACACAATAATATGCTTTGGTGACTCAATGATATTTAAGCGACAAGTTTGATGGACGGCGGTGATAACACAGGTGTGCTGCAGGTTTGCTTCCCTACACTGTAAAAAAATCACAGAAAACTGTATTCAAGTAAATTTTTTGAAGTAGTTTTGATTTGTTCATTCAGCTGAAATACCCACTTCTTCGGAACGTTGATTCAAAGATTTCATAGTAAAAATTCCTACAGGACGTAGTAGTAGTTAAAAGAGAAATTAATGTGATCTCAAGTCTTTGTTTCTAGTCAAATTTTGATATTCAATATCGTCGCCTGCATCAGCGTGGTGCGTGGAATAAAGCGATATAATATACTCTTTTATTACAATTATTATTTATAGGAAAGCTTTGATAATGAATAAAAAACTTGTCAAGTACGACTCGAACTCACGCAAGAATTTCGATATGATTCATGACTTAAGTTTTCCTGTAAAATATGAAATCCTCTTTATACTTTTAAAAGATTTTAGGGATTATTTTAAAACACATATTTGTACGTATTTCCTTTACAAGACCTTTCATTACAAAACTCGAATTTTATAATCTAAAAAATATCATCTTCGAAATCTAATCTGAAGCTATAATATATGCCAACGTGTTCTATTGTATATCCGCCATTGTGTTTTTGGTGCTTAACTACGGATAAGCAACATAACAATAAGCAATATTTTGTAATACACGTCAACAACAGTGGAAATCAGACATATATTTGATAATAACCGTTTACTATCTGGTAGCACGTTAATAATATGACAATTTCTTCGAAAAGATTACACATTCAGATACAAATTGACGTAACAAGTACAGTACATACGATAAGATAACACATTAATTATTTCAGATGCTTATAAATCTATATCTAAACAAATAATAAAATAGTAGAATCGACACATGAATGTAAACATTGAAAACATTTAGCAAAGATGGAGAGGGGACATTAAAAAAAGGAACAAAATTTAAAAATTACATTTTTGTCTGTTTGTTTAGGCTAATCTTCGAAATTACTGATACACACAGGTAGATTAAATTAGTTTGGAGCAGTAGATAAGCTAAATGCTCATGTAGTATTCTTTAGTAGTCAAATGTATGCTTCTAAATATCAAGAGCTGTTACACGATCATCTTTTACCATTCATTACTTTGATAAAAGTAAAATGGTAAAATAATATGGTTTTCCAACTTTTTCCAATAACGCACTAATACGTATTCCTTCTACTACAAATAAGCGGTTGAAAGAATTTGTTTTATCAACATTAGATTGGCCAACATGAAGTCCTGATTTAAATCCGAAAGAAAATGTTTTGACGCAAGCTAAGCAATAAAAAAAAATCGTTTTCTTATCCGATTTAATTAATAAAAATAATGTTCATACTTAATACATAGTTAGAGTTTTCTTTGATTGTGACATCTATTTAAGGAATCCATATTTATAAACATATACTCGTTTCCATATAAAGTCTTCATAAATATGAGTCTCAATTCTTTCACAGCACTGTATATTATTTAGTTTCTACGTATATTAAGTTTTAGCTAACATAGTTTTGCTTAAACGTTATATAGGAAGCCCTACTGGTAAAATACCCTAAAAATGTGGCTATTAAAACTATGAAAACTTAATTCTTCATCAATCAACCCAGTTTAATACCCCAGATACGAATACAATTTCGAAAATCAATTCATGTCTCGCTACATTATGAGTTTCGTTTAAAATCCGATGACGGCTCTATCCGTCTTATGTAAAGGGTAAATAAGGCTATGTACGGTGGTATCTGCATCGCAAACGTCATAGGCATGCGCAGACCGGCGCGAGGCGATCGATTCCTACTCACCTTATTCTTACTTATTCTATTTTGCTTATATTGTATCGGAACAGAGATGGACTGGGATTAATTGGTCCCAGTGAAAACGTGGATGTAAGACTTTTCACGCCATTTACCCCTTTTTTGAGTAGAGGAATGCTCCTTATGTATTTGCTTCCTCCCCGCATTGCACTACATTGTGGGGCTCACCTCAGACCCACTAAACCCCTTGACCCTCACGTTTCGCCGTATTGGGGCTCTCGGGATCATTTTCACAATGCCTACTGGGACCGCGGCGATTGCCATCTAAGTGGCATCTAATGGGGAGTTATGGGGGCACAATGAAATGACGCCCAAGTCAGGAGTCTCGAGTCCTGCTAAAATGCACCAATTCCAATGTTATAGACCTATTTTAAGTTTGGGAGTTGTTTTTTCTTTGACTTTATTTTACTTTGTGGTAGATATCTAAATTTATTTGAGCTTGAACAAAACAAAAGGGAGTTATAACTTCAAAAGCTTATACATTTTATCAAAAACATTCTCATAGGGGTTGTTATTCTGGCATAAGTAGATCTAGTTGTGACACGTTGGAATCTATTCTATGAGAACATGCAGTATTTTGATATTTCTCCTGGAATTAGGGCCTAAGATTATTGACTTAAAGATAGGTGAAAAATTGAGATAAGTTATCAAACTGATTTTCTTAAGAACCTGCGAATGGATGGCGTTTCATAAGATGACGTCAATTTTTAGAAGTATCCAAGCTATATATTCCTTTGAAGAAATACTCTGTCATCCTGAATTTTCAATTCAATATTTACTCTTTAAAGATCAACATTATTTTTGTCATAGAGTGGTTGGGACAGACATATACTTTTTGATCGCAGGACTAATTCTCGCGAGTGACATCGTAGGGAAAACTAGTCTCTGATAAGATAATAACCAGGGCTTCCACAATATTGCCTCTAAAAACCCAATCCACATCATACATTAAGAGAACTCGTTATATTAGTTTAGTTTAGTTTTATTAAAATGTAAACATGAACGGATACGTTTTAACACTAATTAATTCATAAATTATGTGTTTTTGCAATAAATATAATTATATGCGAGGCTGTCAACGGCTTCGGCTGAGACGAGTGGAGGAAATAAATGGTCAGAACTCAGAGTCGAGTAACGACTTAAGCAATGCAATCTCTGTGCAAAAGTTTACGTCATATCGTTGCTCTGTTATAGTGAAAGACGTGCAAACTTATACGTCTTTCAATTTTATGTGATTTATATATTCAAATAATATTCAAAATAATTTCATTAGATTATTTCATTTTTATATTAGCTGTTGCCAGCGACTTAGTTCGCATGGACTTCATCTTAAGCTAAGCTTCTAAGCAAGATATTTAAATGTACATAGATCTGGACATCTGATTTCTATGAATCAAAGTTATTACGTTGTCCCAGACTAAGCCCAATCTATGCATTAAAGCTACATGTCAGTTAAATATCTTCGGAGATTATCGGGAACAAACAGACAGGCAGACAAAAACGTTAAAAATGATTTTTCTGTATTCTGTAAATGACCGTATTCTATAATCGCCTCCTCTCCGTTTCTGGTAACATTTTCAATGTAAAGAAACTGTTATTATATGTATAGATAGATATATTATATTCCATAACTTTAGTATAAGATTATATATAACTTTTCTATACAAAAGAGGCTTGACGGTTTTCTTTCATTTCAAAAGATTTCAACGCATTAAGATTTTTTGTCTTTTATTAACGCGAGTATCACACATTTAAATAAAATACTGTATACTGGATTAAAACGCGATTTATTATTTATATTGTTTAAATTATTTATCCCGACGTTTCGGATGCTTTTCAGCAACCGTGGTCGCGGGGAGACAGAAAGAAAATTCTTTCTATATATATTCGGTATACAGTATTTTATTTAAGATTTTTTGTTATAGCAAAATCCCCATAATTTATGACTACCACTTACAATTAATTCCTGAGTCTCCAATATGCAAGTAGGTAATAAGCAATTTTTTCAATATTTGGATTCGAATCCGATAATCTCCGGCGCTAAACGCAACGGATGGCACTTTTTATTTTATATATCAGAGCGGACAACTGAGCAGGTGGGTTACCTGATGGTAAGTAATCACCACAGCCCATGGACATCCGTGACTCAAGGGTCTTAGATGCGTTGTCGGCCTTTAAACCACTAAACCACGGAGTCGGTCATTTATATCCACTTCATTCATATACATACATACAAATTCATCACGCCTCTTTAGTATTGGCATAGGTAGAGATCTCGGAGTTCCATATGCTCTGATCCTTACATATCATTTTCGCTTCTTCCACTTTCATCAATGCTTTCATATACTATACTTTTCTACATAATATGCTCGTCGGTGAAATCAATTCGATGTTTAAATATAATAAAAAACAATTTGAGAAAATGATTCAATGCAAACACCATTTTACTATAGTAACAATGTACTATAAACAATATAAAGACAAATTCGTGGAAACGATTCGTGGAATGCGCAAGCGACCCCCAAAACGAGACGTGGGGGTCATTAGAGGAGAGAGCCGAACGTTGTTTTTGAACACCCCCAAAGAGTGTTCAAAAACATTTCCTTCTTAAAAAGAAGATATGACTTTTAAAATTATATTTCCAAAGTCGATAGTAGACATTAACAAGGTCTACTACAATGGCGTCATAATATCAAACGATAAACTACAGAACAAATGAGTAGAACATTCAGGATTGTTTAAATAATAACAAAATACTGTTTATCATAATACTGTTGCTGAACAGATAGTGATACGTTGACTCATTAATTATTTTTTCCTTTTCCAGTTGAACAGAGATACTTTCATGTCTGGAATAGAAGTTAATCATGTAAAAATGTCAGATTTTGTGTAACAGTGTAAAAAAATATTTATTTGTTAAATTATACACAGGGATTTTATAAGTAGTACGCAATCTCTTCATTATCTTATTATGTATATGTTACGGTAAATCTGAATGAATATTTTTACAAAATTATTAATACACATGTTTTGGTAAATGTGAATAAACGATCGAAATTTATTAATTTTAGTAGTAATTATTAATAATTCACGACACATATTGGTAAAAGTTATAAAATAAATAAAAACCCAATGTTTTTTGACCAGCAGGTATTTATTTATAATATTTTACTTTAAAACAATTTTATGAAGCCAAGTAAAATAAGTAGGATTCGGTTCTGGCACTCGTCGGCCGCTGCCGCGGTGGTCACCATACCAACATAACCTAATCTAGAACTTCAAAAACCTTTAGTGACCACCGCGCCACCACCCTATATCCTTTTGTTTGAGTTTGCGTGCATTTTTTTTTCTATGGAGTTTTATGGCGTCATTTATGATTCATAAGGACTCGTATTTATTCCTGAATGGAAAGCTTTGTTTTTCATAAACTGTATGAATCTTAGACCTTCTGACCGACAAATGTGATTAATTTATCACTTTAACCTCGACTTTTGGTAATTATTAATAATAATAGATAATTATTAATAATCTTCAATTATTCACTCTTACCGTGACATATATACATACATAGTAATACTAGTAGATATATCATAAGAAATGTAAAATTGCGTTGGATTTAAAAAAGAAACAATATTTGAAAATTTATTCAGTTATTTCGTTTTGTTGATATGCGCATACAAATAATATTTTAACAACTTAATTGGACGCTGATAAGCAATACAGTGACAACCCACAAAATGCTATTTTTTTATTTTGATAACAGTCTCTTTCGTATGAGTACATTTTTCAAAAAAGTTGTAAATCTTTTTAATAGCAAAAATATCGAAAAAATTAGAGGGCTCGAAACCCTAACATGATTAGAATATTTAATAATAGTGCAGTTAATTTAAGAACTTTGATTGCTACCAAGAAAAACGAAATACACTAATTGTAATAATAATAATTACAAAAAATCTATTATTTCTGTTATTTTTTAAAATAAAATTATTAAAACCTAATTCAAAATTCAAACTCATTTTACTCAAAATGGCAACCGTATGGGTTGACGCTGTATTGCTTATCAGCGTCCAATTATAACCACTTTAAATTAACTATAAAATATGTCAAAATCGAGGTAAAGCCACGTGGCGTTAAATGAAATCAAATCGAAATTAAAACATCTATTTTCCAAAATTAATACACATGTACTACAAACAAATTTTTAATAAACTATTAACTGTTTCAATTAACTAAACTGATTCATGCAGCATTAACAATATATTAGATCAAACTTTCCTCATCGACTTCTTAAGCATGTTGGTGCTCTTTTTAAATAATAGTAAGATTAAATTTTCCTGCATCTGAGGGTAAAATTAGACGGTACCCTCATCGGCAAATAAAATAACATAATTGAATACAGCGTATACGAATGACGAAGCGTAAGATTAACATTCCTGCGCTGCGCGTGAGAGAGTTCCCGTTTCATGAGAAAATGTCCGCACGCACACGCGCGTGCCATGCGCCGTACGCGATGCACACATGGAAAACTGGTGCATCGTATTTCATATTGCTTGTCTGTGTGACATCACTGCGGTTCTGATATCTCTGATATTACACAGATGTATATAACAGCTGTATGTCTAGCCTTTAAATAATTGTTATACTAGGTATCCGCACAACGCTTTGCAGTGGCATATTCGAGCAAATTTAACATTACCAAAGTTTCGGCAATTAACAAAAATATGTGGGCCAAAAATGAAAATCCGAGCTTCGACAAAACTTCAGGAATTTGCTTGATCTGCTCACAAATACAAATACCATGTGAATCGCTCCATGAGAGCTTCGCTCACTCCGATCAAACAAGAAACTGTAAGTTTAGGTTGAAAGAATTTATAGTCTAAAGATATTACACAAACAAAATCACATACTAGACATACTTTAAGCGTAAAGTGAGCCTGCTAATATAATCTTATATATATAATTCTTCTGTGAGTGTGTATGTCACTGAACTTCTCTCAAACGACTGGACAGATTTTGATGAAATTTTTTGTGTGTGTTCAAGGGGATCTGGGAATGGTTTAGATTCACAATTTTGTCCGCTGGACAATGTTTTTTTAATTAATTTTTAATTATTATATAATTTCGAAGCCAAAATTGTGGCAGAACAACGTCGAAACGAAACGAAACGTGTTGTCTTCGAACACGTCGAAACGAAACGAAACGGGTTCCGTCTTTCCGCCCGCCGGAGGCGGCGGAAAGACGGAACCCTGATATCGCCAGAAGATGGCATGCAGGGGGAAGCGGGGTCGCGCCCTAACAAAATAGGGCGGTCGTTGGAGTGGGCGCAGAAATTGCGCACTCGGGCGATCACCGGCACGCTCCGCGGATGAGACGCGTCTGCGGGGTCCACTAGTATTTATATAATTTATTGTGAGATTACTGAATGTTAAATAAGAAAAGTTTAAATGTTCAATGACTACATAACACATATCTTAACTATTACTAGCTAGATGTTTAAAGGGGGGAGGGTCCTCCATAACTTTAAATTTTGCATTTATTTCTTTGCTTTAAAAAATCATTTACAACCTAAATAATATATTTTCTTTTAAGCTTAAGAGAAAGTCTAAAAAGTCCCTAGATAGTCAGTGAAGTGGTGAGCGTCGGAATCACCGCAAGCGCGGTTCCCTTCCCCTATACGTTACCTTACTTTTAAGCGGGCTATATCTATATTTCTTATCCAAATAAGTTTATTTTTTTATGTCAGATATCGACAGACGAGCATGAGGTTCACTTAATGGTAGGTGACACCCCAGCCACAGAACATCAGTCAATAATGAGCTGTCAACCTAATTTTTACTTCGAGCATTCGGAAATCCATAGACTGAAACTGAAACGCGCAATTCACGGTTTTTCCATTTATGAACGGTGGTTCGTTACCCGGTCGGAATTTCATTATTCCTCCCACCCGATCAATGCCCGATGTTACCAGACGTGGAGAAAACATGTTTACGGAAAACTATAAACATATTGTCCCGGGTGGGAATCGAACCCACGACCCATCGATGAGCACGGCAGGTGTTCTACCGAACGCGCCAACGAGCCCGTCACAGTTTTGTACTTTACTTTTTGGAAAATAGGGGTTACTTCGGATGATTATTCGGATTTGCACATAAACAGTCAGCTGAGAAACGGCTTGTTGTTCGTATTGTTATTTCCAATTTCAATATTCAACGATGGCTAGAAGGCCTGACATAGAACAAGCCTTCTACTTTGCAGATTAAGCTTGGATAACTATAAATTGCTTTGAACTTTACAAGAACTAAAACTTTAATCGTGTTTTTCTCAAAACATGTTTTCTTCCACGCCGTCGAATGTGACTTAAAAAGTAACTAAGATATCAACTTGAAATTTTGCATAAATATTCTTTAAAAGTTTGTATTAACTATTACTAAAAATATACTATATATAATTTTTATAAAAAATAAAGTGTATTTTTTTTCTTTTTGTATTCAAAACATTAGAGATGTTGGTTCGCTCTAGATATTCTATCGCATATATCATGGGGAATGCTCGGAGGAATTGTTTGGAATAATACCAGCTGCTGAATTTCGCTATCTGCCCATCGCGTCAAAAATACTACGCATACCATCTCGATATCTGGAAGTCCACGACTGCGCGATTCTAAAGACATCCTGCCTCGCACAACCACTCTGTGGAACCTATCGCATTCGTCGGCAGTTTTTCCGAACCGATACGACTTGGAAACCTTCAAGAAGCGAGCCTACACATTTCTTAAAGGCCGGCAACGCACCTGCAAGCCCTCTGGTGTTGCGGATGTCTATGGGCGTCGGTGATCACTTACCATCACGTGAGCCACCTGCCCGTTTGCCCCCTATTCTATAAATTAATATAAAAAATAGTATGATTCTGAGCCTAATTTGTATATTTTCAACTTTATGAACGGGGTTCTAACGACGATAGAGGAAATATCGAAAACTGTCTATATATACGTAAAAACGCTGTTTATAAAGTGATTTTTCTATGTACCCAAAAAGGACTAGTTCAATCTATACTAATATTATGAAGAGGAAAGATTTGTTTGTTTGTTTATTACGATTTATCTCAAAAACTACTCGACCGAGTTATAAAAAAAAAACATTAAAAAAAGCTACATTCTTTTTTTTATTAAGCAGCGTTTTAGTAAGTGTTCAACAATGTATATTGCTGATGCATAATAGACGAAAAACTACAGTTCACTAATCACTATAGCATCAATATACTATAATGCATATAAAAAATATAGAGACAAATTAATTTTAAAGAAAAGGAATGTTGTCGAAAGCAAATAAATTAAGTATGCCTGTGATATAGCAAATCGTAGCGCAATAGAGCATTAAATAACGGTTCTCGACGGTAACAGCTCTCCGTTTAGTTCCGAGCGTAACAGAGTGCTCCGGACTTGGTCATTTGTTAAAACGATTCAGTTTCCGACGAATCACTGTCTGTGCTATTATTTAAATTCTCCCTGTCACTTTGGTGGTTGAAAAACATCCATAAAGCTACAACAATATGTGTAAAACGCTAAGCTAAACCAAAATTTTGGAAGTTGGGAACCTGCCAAGACCTATATATGTATAATGTATATATTTACATATTTATACTCGTTTTTTTGTTAAAATGCCTAAAAATACGCATAACGTACGTTTGACACTGTTTAATAGTTTCTAAAACTATATACAATACTGATATAAACCACCGATATCATAAATAACAAAATTTATTTTAGCTTTTTATTTTATTACTGCGATAGACAGGCTCCAATCTAGAGTTTATTTTATAAGCTTCTGCCCGCGACTTCTTCTGCGTAGAATTAGTACTACGGGTAGCTTATTTATTATCCGAGCAATTTTTTCATCAATCTCCTTACAATTTTAATATTCTGGTCGCGGCTATATAATATCTCATTTACATATTAATCTCTCAGTGGTAGTAGAGTTAGGTATTAGACTGTAAATAGGGTAAATGGTATACGGTAATGGTTCTTAAATTAATTTAAATAAATAAAAAAAAATGAAATCTCCTCTAATTAATCTGATTGTTCGAAAATGCAGAAACACATCAGTGAAACTCATCATTATAATTTGGCCAAAGAATGAATAAAAAATAATACTGTAAAGTTTCATCAAAATCCGTTCAGAAGTTTTTGCGTGAAGATTAACAAACATACATACATTCTCACAAAGTTTCACGTTTATAATAATATATTATTTTTTAGGATTCTTACTTTGCAAATATTACACATACAAACTGCTGTGATTAACTGTAAATTGCTTATTTTAATACCTACATTTTTATAAACTACGTACGTTACACCATCCCTCTCATGATACCCTGGTTACTTTGAAATCTTTTATCATATGAATAAATGATTCCAATAAATATACGTATAGTAAATATATAAATAGATTTGGTTGGACTTCCCTGCGAACTTTCATCCCCTATTTCATCCCCACATAGGTCGAAATTTCAAAAACGCAAGAACAAATATTTATTTATATCCTATCAAGTGCCTAAATACAACGTTTCATGGTATCATCTTCGATATTTAACGAACTTCCATACAATTTTTCATCCCCTATTTCAACCCCTTCAAGCCTATATTTCGCGATAAAAAGTAGCCTATGTCCTTTCCCAAGCTCTAGTCTACTTCTGTACCAAATTTCAACAAAATCGGTTCTGTGGTTTAGGCGTGAAAGCGTTACTTTCGCATTTATAATATTAAGTAGGGAAGTAGGGATTAAGGACTAGTTCTTATTTGATACGTTTTTATAGTGGTTATAGTAGCGAAATGTAATGTAATGTAAATAAAAAATTCAAATGATTGGGGACGGCAGAAAGTGGGTGCATCGAATGCCTGAAGCGTTATTTATTTATATAAAAATAAATGTATATTTGTCCTCTATGTACTTCTAAATTATTCGTCCGATTATGATGAAACTTTGGTGAGTTGTTATGCCCACGAAGATGTTCTACCCTACGTGAAATTGCAACGCGTGTCGGGTACGGCTAGAGCATTATAAGTGTGATACGTTTAAAAATGTAAGCTACGACATAACTACTTTTGTTAAGAATATTTTAGCTCATATTTTCAATATTATTTCAGTTCTCATTAACTTGAGAGTCAAACTACTCCACATGCATACGGGGTACGGCTCACTAAGTTGAGATGGCCTTCTCGCCCACTTTTTATTACTTACTAGCGACCCGCCCCGGCTTCGCACGGGTCTAGATGTTTTGACAAAAGAAGCAGGGGTTGGTAATAGAAGAGTGAAAATATAGGGTTGTATGTATTTTAATGCCACATAATAAAAAAATAAAATCATCCAAAAAAAATTTTTTTTTTTGGGGTGGACACCCCTTAACACTTAGGGATTTGAAAGATAGATAGTAGCCGATTCTCAGACTTACTGAATATGCATAAACAATTTCATAAGAATCGGTCGAGCCGTTTCGGAGAAGTATGGGAACGAACATTGTGACACGAGCATTTTATATATTAGAAGATATATTAGTTTTAAGTGTGAATCCACTACTTAATTTCCCGAATAAACATTTGAAAATATGAAATTATTAATTCAATGTAGTATTTCAAACTCAAACTTATTTAAACCATAAAAATACCAATACAAGACAGATAAAAAACTTTATAAAGTAAACTTAAAACTAAGTACTGTCATGGAAGGAGACCGTGCTACACACAGTTAGAGCGGGGCAGCGCCGCTTTTCAGTGGCCAGCGTTTCAGTGTTTGACATCTAATATAATTCAGATGTATGGAAGAATACTTAATGCTTGGAAAGCTAATCTATGGCCGCGATATTGGAGTCGCGAGTGGTTTTGCAAACAACTTAGAACACCTAGTAGGGCAAGGGGTTAGAGTGTAGGCGCTCTATACGTAATTACACGTTACATCGGAGATGGCGATTACCTAGGAGAAGGCATCGGGAAAATTTTAGACATGTATTTAATTAGACAACAACATGAGTTATTCTCACACAGACCTCTGCCCCCCAAAAAAATACATACAGTGTCCAGCGGTCCCATCGATTTTTGAATGCTTGCTGTGAGCAGACTATTGGCTCGATTTTAAAAATCAAAAACAAAAATGCAGCTTAAGCTATTTAGAATAGATAGGATGATATTAAAAGAATAAAAAAATAAGGTTGTGAAATATGCTCTTTTTTACAAAAAAAATCATAACATAATAAATCATATCTTTTTGTATAGATAAGTAACATTATCAGGGAAGTACAGTATAAATGGTAGTTTCATAAAGTAATAGTGCAATATTGGGTGTTTAAAAAAAGGCACTTATTCCCGGGTTCCGTGCCTATGTTACGTACCTCAAATAGGACCTTCAAGCTCTAACTGAGGGTGGGGGGAACTCGGACTATAGGGTTCAAATTTAGCTCCATATGATATGCAGAGTTTGAAATGAATTGTAATCTTTGTAGAAGTAATCATCAACCATTAAGGTGTTTAGTTGATGACGATTGAAAAAGTAATTATGATCGATTCCTGACTCCAGTATTAAGTTCTCTAATAATAATGAGTTTAGGAATAGAGATTAACTATACGGATAATTTATTATATTACTAACATACTAATCACTATTACTATAATATTACTATGTATTACAATTTACTATATTATAATAATAATATAATAAAGAGGAAATAATTGTTTGTATGTTACGATTTAACCCAAAACTACTGGACCGATTTTAAAAATTATTTCGCCCATAGAAAGCTACATTATCAGTGAGTAACATAGTGTGTCATCTACATTGCACCCGTGTGAAGCAGGGGCGTGTTTCTAGTAAGTTATATGTAGTTTCTAATTTTTAATTAAATGGCATTATTGAGATATATGTTATTGACAATTACGTTTTGGCAATTTCTGATTTAGACCCTGATGTTTGTCTGTAATCCTACTAGAATGTGGCGATGTTAGTTGGTAGCTATTACTTAATGTTATGCAACGCCTAATTACACAATATTTGATGCTGATTTCACAATAATTTAGAGTGAAAGTGACAAACATTTTTCTCTTTTAAATGACTATGTCCTGTTTTTTACTTCTTAATCGGCAATATGTAAATATATATTTGCAAAATTTGTATAATGCTCACGAGTGCAATGCTTTCTACTGAGAAAAAAAATAATTTCTAACTCCTTCCTTGGGGTTATAGACCACTTTGGGCAGCATAGATTTAGAGGATCTCTTTGGAAAGTCTTAGCTTAGCAAAGTCTAAATAAGGCGGATGAATAGCATATAAGAAATAAAACAAAAGGTAGTAAATGCTCGGCAAGTGATGTGCTGTTGCAGACATCACACAAGAGGCACCTTATTCAATAAAATGAACAAAGACAGCACAATCATTTCGAGACGAATTAATATTATGCTTTTTTGTATATACCTAATGTGAATTATAAAATGTAAAGGCTAATGTTGGTACTTTGCCAAGGCTCGTCTATTTTTGTACCAGAACTGCACGTATTGGTGGCTGGCAGCCAGTGTTCCCGCGGTCATGCTATCTACCTAATAACTGCACCAATACCTGTATCCGCGATTTCGTCTATGGTTCTATGAAGAGATTTTATGATCTGAGATATCAATGCTCAAAGACAAAATGATCCATTTCCATTCAAAGTCCGACAGCTCAGTGAGAAATGATCGTATCAAAGCTTACAAACAAATTAAAGCTGGATAAACAACCTATCCAATCCATATAGTGGTTTAGACAGAAAAAAAAAATCTTCATAATAAAGTAAAAAATGCGAGCTAACAACTCTAACAGATCCACAACATTCATTATCGTATTGTTACGTGGCGAACTGCGACGCGATATTTCATTAAAAGGCAAAAGGTCGTATAATCTCGAGCGGATGAGTGGCGCCATCTATCGGCGGCTCGCGAGACGCCGCGACACGTGTCGATCGTACATGACGATACGATATGCATATTAGCTGTAAGTTCAACTTACGTCATACACCTATAGTTATTTTTCATTCTGTAAGCATGCAATCTGTAAGGTTTGTGGACTTTTCTTTTGTTTTGGAAGTTACTAAACGCTCTAATTCAATCAGACTTAAAAACTACTGATATAGTTTTATGAAACACATTTATCTAACCTGTTTCAACGATTTCAATTACAATAATTTCATTATATTAATTGAAACGTCCGGCGCAGGTTTGCGCTTTAATAATAGTGTAGTCAATATATTGCTTTACATTGAGTCGAGGATCACGCATTTTAATGAAAACACTTTTATGGAGTTGCGAGGGGCTCACAGCAAACGTGACCACTGACCACGGCCAGACTGCTGTCTGCTAGTGACCACGTAACGTCAACGTCGGGATTATTCATGTAATCAATAAATTGCATTTTAAAGCGTTTAAAGTGATTTTCATTTAAACTACAATGGTATTCATTTATAATATACTAGCAACGCGCCCCGGCTTCACACGGGTGCAACGTAGATGTACACAATATATACATAAAAATATGTTACTCGCTGATAATGTAGCTTTCTATTGGTGAAAGAATTTTTAAAATCGGTCGAGTAGTTTTTGAGTTTATTCATAACATACAAACATACAAAAATATAAGTCTTTCCTCTTTATAATATTATTAGTATAGATGTAAATATCAGCTTTGTTCTACAAGTCCGTATATATAAAGAATGTTGAATATAATATAAATTAGAGTTTAGAACTAAACAAAACTTTAGTTTTATGAAAATGTAGTGGAAAAATCGCGATGTTTTGCAGGCAAGTAAAAATGACATTTCCGGCGTCAACACGGTTTACACTGCCTAAAAATATTATCATTATCTGTCTTACAATTGGACGCTGTTAAGCAATACCACACCCACTTGGTTGCCATTTTGAGAAAATTGAGTTTTAAGTTTTAGTTAGTTATATTATAACACTAAATTTATATCATTTTTCTTGGTAGCAATCAAATTAATAGAATTTAGTGCTTAATTGGTTTTTTGTTGTATTACATATACATGTGTATGTGTTTCATAATATTTTCATACAATTTTCCTTGTAGTTCTGAATGACTTGTATCCGATAGTGATCGGACACAAAATAAAATACACGTTTAGCACAGTTATGTAGCAGTGAGATTAAGTGCCATTTAGTAACATAAGATAACTAGTAAATTAAGTAAGCCATTTAGTAAAATAAGTAAGAACTAATAATATAAATAAATAAAACAAAGTCGGGTTGGTTACACCGTTTATAACTCAGGAACGGCTGTAACGATTTTAATGATTTTGATGGATTCTTCTCCGCCCTGAATAGCAGAATAACTATTAAAATATCGGATAAAATCACTGAAATTATTTTAAACAGAAAATTAAATTAATTAAGTTTGCAACTCCGTCATCATCCGCAATCGACAGCTCATGTTACGCACGCTTAAATAGCTTATTTGTAATAATTGATGTCCACTGCAAATCAGTAAGTTACTAGAAATTATAGAATATAAGTGGGAAAATAGCATATTCAAATCGAAGGCGGTACGAAATTTACCGGGTCAGCTAGTAGTATAATAAAAGGAACTGTCTGAAAATAATCTGTCAACGCACAGCTTTTTTCGGAAATTTTTAGCGACGGATAAAAGGAATTATTTGTATGTAAGAAGAAATTGATCGATTTATCTATGAAATCACAGCCACAGTTTAGAAACTTGAAATTTTAACAACACGGAGGTCCATTAAATAAGGTTTTCGGGAACTTCCTTCGCGGGGGTACAATAGGAGATAGAAGTTCGATACTCTTGAAGTAACATTCATGATTGTAGGTTATTTGTGTGAAATAAATCGTTTTTTCTCTTGTAACCCCTTTGTTTTCACTTTAAAATTAACTTCTTAGGTACTATATTCTATACTATATACAGCGTTTGTATACGTATGTATTTATTTTAGGCAGTCTTCAACTTGTATATACTCGTATCTAACACAGCTAATTTCAATTTACATTTCTAACTGTAGTGTATTTTTGTAGACCCTTGGAGGGAAGGTCCAATTTGATTATCATAGCACTAGACAAACTAGATCAGGTTTTCGCTGTTTTTTTTTGAGAGACAATCACTTCACAGTTATCCAGTTATTGTCAAAATTTCTATACGAGCGGTCTATCGGCTAACTACATACATATATCGATGGCTCCTACGTATACAGGCCTAAGTGAAAAAAGTGAATTTTACAGGAGAGCGGTTTGAAGTTGCCAGAACTATATTTTGGGTCATATCTTTTAAACTACTGATTCGATTTTTATGTAATTTTGCAGTTAGTGTTAACGTATGGTGGTTTTTATACATATGTACATAAATTTTATGTATTTTTTATATATTTCGAGATGTTGCACATTCGTCTTTTTACTTTGTTGGTTTCTTACGATTTCAGTTTTATTGTTCAACGTAAAAAGGCTTAAATGACTTTCAGCCTATTTACAAGGGTAATTTCCATACAAACAGCCTGCCTGCACTTACGCCATCGGATGTTATTAAGTCAATAGTAATAATTAACTAATAAAGGAACTGTCATAGTATACAAATGTATACTTCTATGCGTAATGATATAAAAAAAATCTTAATTAGTTTTCATTTGGTACAAAATATGACATGTCTACAAAAAAGGCGAATACGGTTTACTAAAAACCGACACACGTAAAAAGGCAAATGTGATGTTTCGCCTTTATACGAGGTTTTGAGTAAACTTACAGTTATAATAAAAATATTTTACAATAACTTAATAGTTATTACTTTACTAGTGCAACATAATATGTATTAAAAGGTATAATAAATTAATATTGTCTTACCTGGACATACCGTTATATTATTTTCGTTTTGATTCTCAGTTTTGAAACCTAAATCATCATGGTACTGTTACTTTGATTAATACATTTATTTATAATTTTTTGAGCGTAAACGGCATACTTTTTTTGGTGTAATTTTCGTTAAAACTATTTAACCAATAAATTAACTTACGCTACAGTCGCGCGAGCGTAACAAATACTTCGGACACGGAGTAAAAGGACTGAAACGGTACATTCGCCCTCTCACCGTGCCCCCGACGCGATCACACGACGCCGTAAATCAACCAAAGGTTTGATCGGGTTTTGTACGCGACCGATTTGTGTACATACGCCTATGTGCCTAAAATTTTATTTTGTATCTATTAAAAAAAATAAAATTTTTGTTTGTGAATGTCATAGAATAGGATACAAAGAACTCAATGCACTAATAATTGGAAAAAGGCTTAAGCGGCAGTTTCGCCCCTATACGTAGGAGCCATCGATATAGGCAGATCGCTTAATGCTTTGCGTATCCTTTATAATAATGCTTTTAGGATGATGTTAAAACTGCCACGTTTCTGTAGTGCCTCAGGTATGTTCGCTGAAGCCCATACTGATGACTTTTGGGCAGTACAGCGCAAAAAAACAGCATCTCTTTTAGGTAGGGTAAGAGGCAGTCGTAACAGCATCCTACAGACGGTGGCCGAAAATTATGCGGCTCCTATCATGAGGCACTTTGTGGGTATACTTGTCGGTGCAAATCGGCGCGTGTACGCATAGACTGCCTCTTGATATTTACATAGATTTTAGAATAGATACGTAAAACGGACTATACAAACGTAACCTGGCGAGACTAGAATTCGCAATTTACCGCTGGTAAGGCGATTGCTACCTATTGCTCTATACTGGTAATATTATTAGAAAAATATACTGAGGAGTTTAAAACGATTATAAAGCCTCCCAATTTAGGCTATATCGGCTGTACGCCGCAGTTAGATACATTCGATAAACATTACCCCATTTGCTAACGGCTAGAATACACGTAGATACATATAATATCGACGTTTGGAAGCTCTTTACATTTAAGACGTTTGGTATGAGTAATGAATAGCAACAAGGCAAGTAAGATAATTAATGTCCAAGGTCTCCCGACTGCTGATACATGCCTGTGTACATTGTACATGGACACGGGCATGTATCATGAGAGCCATTCATTATTATGAACGAGTTTAAAGCACACTAGCTATTGTCCCGCGACGTCGTCCGCACCGAAGTTGAAACCACTTATAGTCATGGTTATATAGGTTACTAGCAATTGCCCCCGCAACCCCCCTTGTGGGTTGAATTTCGTAAAATCCGTTCTTAGCTGACCTCTACTCGGCGAAAGGAATATTCCTACCATATTTCAAGTCGCTACGCCTTATGGTTCCAGAGATATCGTGATGAGTGACTATACAGGTGGGAATCTCTTTTATATATAGGTATAGATAGGCCCACTGGAGATAAATATTTTTAATGAATATAGCAAAGTTCAGAGCAACTAAGCAGCGCTTTATATTCGGACTGATTTACAAATATTGACATATCGTACATACTTTATTAAAGTATATTATTAGGCCATCAAAACATAAATGTAAAAAAAACAAGTCTTGCAGCTCAGTTCTTTTATTGTAAAAAGTTGTGAGATCCATATAATACCAAGTCGGTCAATTTATTCAGTCTCTACTGAAGGATCCTTCTGTCTTAAGTTATTATGTAATTAACTAACCTAACAACATCTTATAGTGACCATATCAATATCAATATTAAAAATCTTTGATGGTTTAAATAAACAGATTGACGCGGCTATCGCATGAAATCACAATGTATATTTTTTATTTTATTAAAAACACAATGTATCTCACAAGTAATACATACTGTATTAGATTAAATTGTTTAGTGCGATTGCCAAGGCAATCTATTTAACCCTTATTATTCCATTACCTTTATACATATTCAGGTACACTGATTCATTCACGGCAAATTATTATTTAATCCTAAATTTATATGGGATAATGAAGTTATTTATGCAGTTGGTGTATCTAGAAAACTGGCCCGAAATTTCAAAATATTTTAGTTTTTCCTTGATTTATACACTTTATCAGATTTATCAGCCGTTACCTTGGAAAAGTGTAAATTCACCACTGCCATATACATATATCCCAACTAATAAAATATAAAGTGCTGAGTGTATTTATCTAATCCAATAATTAAGGGATAGGAAAACTACATAGCCTACTTTTTCAAATTATTACAATTTTTCTATACGAACGATTTTAAAACTCTGGTGTTTCTAAAGGCTTAATTATCTGTTTGCCGATAAACATTTTCTTTTAAATATCGTTGCCAAAAAGCCCAAGGTTGGACTAGATTTAGAACATCGCCGTTTGCAGGCCAAGCCAACACACGGATAAGGGATTAGTCAACTATTGACTAATATTAACTATAAATTGATATTTCGGGTAGTAAACATGTCTAAAATACTATTAAAAGCTATTTCATATAAGGAAGTATAGTTTATACTGCCATATCGTTGGTTCAAAAGTAAAACTCACTAATTTCATTTTAAGGGTAAACCCACGGTTAGAATGAACAACTAATTACGTATTTTGGTCCATAACTAAACTATAAAGCGCAATACACACTTATTAATTTGTTCTTATCGTAGCTGTACGCTTAAAATAAGCAAAAGTAGCAACAACATAACATTTATTTTTATTCAAAATCACACTTAGTGAGTTTTACCTTTGAATAAACGATATATTGATACACTATAATTTGATCAGCGGTTTAGTAGTGAAAACGTATTACACAAACAGAGATACTATCAATATTGTTCGAGTTTCTGCCCCAATTGCAAAACATTTTTGGGGCTCACTTCGCTTAGCACGCAATCGTAGCCCTTTATGCTATCTACCTTCACAGGCTTCCAACATCCACCATTTGTAATTGAAATTACACTTAATCATCAACCTAGGAATCGAATCCAGGACGCATAGGTTATCGGATCAACACTTGACCACAAGACCACATACGCAGTATGATACGGGAACCAAGTTTATCCAAACACTAGCAATCCTTCTTCGCACGGGTGCAAAGCAGATGTATTATAAAAAATAGCCTATGTTACTAGTGAGTAAAGATAAACGATATCAGTGGATAATGTAGCTAATGGTGAAATAATTTTTAAAATCGATCGAGTCATTTCTGAGTTAAATCGTAACAAACAAACAAATCTTTTCTCTATATAATATTAGTATAGATACCTATACAAATAGGTACACAAGCAAGGGGTCGCCGTCGTCGCTACGAAGCTCTCAAGATTATCTCAATCGTATGAAAACCCGTTAGAATACAACAGTTAGGCGAGTAGATACACTCGGTTGTCGGCTGAGACCATTTCAATACCGTGACTCACCCTGCCTCGTCTACTTAAAACATTCAGCTCTCGTAAATTCAGTCCGGAGGGCATTGCAGCTGAAACATTCACTTGATATTGATATCATTAGCACTGGCTGGGCTTAATTCGACAGAGATCTTTCACTTGAGACAGTAAAAGTACATTTTGACGAGCTCGTTGGCGCGTTCGCTAGAACACCTGCCGTGGGTCGTGGATTCGAATCCCACCGGGACGACATGTTTATAATTTTCTGTAAGCATGTTTTCCCCACGTCTGGTAACTTCGGGCATTGATCGAGTGACACCGTGAGACCGTTCATACATGGAAAAACCGTGAAGTGCAGATTGCGCGTTTCGGTTTCAGTCTATGGATTTCTAAAAGCTCGAAGTAAAAAGTAGGTCGACAGCGCATCATTGACTGATGTTCTGTGGCTGAGGTATCACCTACCATCAAGTGAACCTCATGCTCGTCTATCCGTAACATAAAAAAAAACATCCGACAAAATATGTATATTTTTATGTTAGATATCGACAGACTAGCGAGAGGATCACTGATGCGATGTCGACCTCCTTTTTACTTCATGTATTCAGAAATCCATAGACTAAAACCGAATCGCGCTATATAGGGTAATTTAGCCGGTTTCCCGTCCAGGTCCTGTTTTCGTCCACTAACGCGGATCTTGTAAAACATTTACGTAGAATAACATTATAAAAATAGTCAACCGCGCAAATTTGGTCTCGTTACGGACCCTAAAGTCAAATCTGCATGTCTATTAAATCAAAATATTTATTAACTAGTTGAGACTCGAACAAAAGCTACTTCTATCTGAGGCTTGTTTCCGAGCTACAAACATGTCATCATAAATGTAAAAAAAGTAGTGGTACGACTTAACTTTGCAGTCAGTTTTTTTTATTGTTTTAGCATGTATTTCTTATGTTTTGGGTATTAATGACTAAGTAAAGACATAAAGAACATATTAAAATGTGTTTTTCGTACTCATTTAAAGAATTACTTTAAAAATCGAGGCGGACAAAAACTGAAGTACCTATTTCGTAAAATATTCAGTTCTCGTCCGTGTGGACGAAAACACAAAAATACAAGTAAAGTTTGATTAGTCGTTTAAAATAAGGAATGCGAAAAAATTCTGTTGAAATCATTATGGAATGATCTTCGATGGTTAGTTAGTCTGATATTTAGTTTCCGTCCACCAATTTAGCAGTATTGCAAGTATAAATTTATATTCAAATATTGTGGACGAAAAATAAAAAATACGTTGAAAATTGCTTTAGTTTCCGTCCATGAGTGGACGAAAACTAATACTGGTTAACTATTTAGTTTCCGTCCATCACAAACAGCGTTATTTTACTTTTCGTTTAGCTTTTTTTCTACATACGTGTAGAATATACGCGATATAACCCACTTATGATGTACGTAATCGCGTATATTGTTTGGACCTATTTTATTATTTTAATTTTTAATAAATCCCATTTTTATAGATGACGTCGTCGTCTAAAAAACTAGAAAAAGGCACCATGATACTCTGAGGGTGCCTTAAAAAAGCTCTTGCAGAGATCCGTGATAATTAGAAATGTATGTATAAGAAAATGTGCAATGGATATGCTTTATATACCGTGGACGGAAACTAGCCTACACAAGGTCGAAAACTAACATTTTTGGACGAAAACTAACGAAATCGGTACTTTTCACTAAAATATTTTATATAAAAAAAACGTTAATTATAATTATTTGCTACTTAATGTAAGCCTAAAATAGACTATATCAGCTTTCAATAAAAATTCGGTTTGTTAGAGTTGGGCCCGTAGAACATATTAGTTTTAAGCCCATAAGCTGGCAAGTCCACTAAGTGGACGAAAACCGGCTAAATCACCCTACATTATTTTTCTATCTAGTAACGGTGATTTATATATTTTGGTATAAGTCTGATATGATAATATATAAATATACACAACATGTATATTGATATATAAATAGGGAAAGTTTTGTTTGTTTGTTACGATTTAACTCAAAAACTACTGGACAGATTTTAAAAATTATTTCACCAATAGAAAGTTACATTATCAGTGAGTAACATTTTTGTGTATAGTACATCTACATTGAATTGGAATTTTAAAAACGAAATTGCATCCGTGCGAAGCCGGGGCGTGTTTATCAAAGACTATAAAGGGATTTTATGTTTACCAATGATCACGTTATATTTCTGAATTAATAAGTTTGACTTGCGCATTATTTTTTATCATAGAAGCGTTTTGTGCCCGCGAGTTGCCTGTTGCTATGACTTCTTTCTTAATAATTTTACTAAAATGTCCTTCAGCCACTTATGCCAGTGTTTGTGGGCAGAATTACTTTTAAATATAACTAACTAAATAACCGGTAAACTCGTGCAAACACAATGAAAAATGCAATTTATATCGTTTAGTTGCAGTGACTTAATAAATGGTGCATATATCATTAAGATTGACCGCCTCTGTGTAGCCTCCATGAATCAGTGGTAAGCGCGATGCGTTTAGCACAAGAGGTTCGAAACCCTGGGAAACAAGATTAAATAAAATTTGTATCGGTCGAGCAGGGCACAGAACGCTGATCACCTACTCGCCTGTAAATAAAAATGATCAGTAAAACATACACAGAAATATGTCTACCCCACGCACTAGGGGTCTCGGGAATTCAACTTTTATATTATTAAGATTGGATAAATGAATCCGAAGTTATAGCTTCATCTCAACTACGTATGTGCTCAGTGCAGCCGGCCTAGCATGACCGCCACGAGATATGTCGCGGACGAGAGAAGACAAACAAACTAAGATATTTCGATATATTATATCTCGACATCGACAATTTTGATAGAATAGATATCTCGATCGACAAATATATCTATTTTTGATATTAAAAGTCGAGTTTTAAGTGTAATTGTCTTGTTAAACCCGGAAGAAATAAAGAGATAATCGATTAAAACACGAGAAAACGGTCGACAAAATTTTGTCGCGGTTGTCATGCTAGGCCGGCTGGTATACAACGGATATTTTACATTTACTCTTGTAAGGCCACGACACTATTTGTCTATTTAATGGGTGAAATATAATAAGTTAGGGTTTAAGCCTTATTTGTGATGGGAATGTACGATGAAATCCACAAAAATGGTCGAGCAAGCCGTTTACGATATATTTACAGCAAGAAACAATAAAAAATAACGGAACTAACGCGAGTGAAGATGCGAGAGAGATCGGAGTACCGCGTGGCGCCATCTAGCGATGCGCTTGCGCGGTCACCCAACGATTGATGGGTTTAGAACGGAGAAAAGGAAAGCTGTAAAGCTGTCTCTTTCTATCGCCAAGGGCTCCTGCAGTCACACTTTCAGTCCAACTGTGTTGCAGCCCCTAAAGAACAATTATTGTTAAGCAACACGATATACCCTACGGGAGACGCTGCGGTAGTAACGAGTGACTAATAATAATCTTTGCTTACGCAACACTAAAATTACCCAAAATTACAAATAGCTAGACAGTTCTTATATGAAAAACGAAATTCGCCAAGCTTCGTCTTTAAAACAATAGAATGACTGGCTCGTTACCATAGTAATACATACGTAATATATAGAATAGCATAACGAAACAGAAGCTATTGTAATTAACATCGAGGTATACTAATACTCTACTCTCTCGCTAGTCCGCCACCATAAAATCCGGACCACCGGATTATTTTGTACAGGAACATAAAAATGAAGGAAACAACAAAAAAATACATATATATTATTTATTAGTACCTATAATATGTAAAAACAAGCCAAATTACATACGTTAATTAAAGTTGTTAGTTTCAAAATGACACATAACTTTAATCACTCAGGTTTTGAAAAATTCTACTCTAATTTGGCTTGTTTTTACCAGACGATGCGTTGCGGCGGATTACCGAACCTAAATTTGTTTAATAATGGCGGATTATAGAGAGTTTACAGATTACATCGACTTTAAAAAAAACATCGGCGGATTTGAAAGCTACATTATTAACAGAGAGTACAATAGTACATAAATATTTTTGTGTAAAGTAAATCTGCATTGCACCCATGCGAAGCCGGGGCGTGTAGATAGTTATGAGGAGCTGGCAAACAAAACAGTAATTGTACGATTCAGGTGAAAACAAAAAGAAACTTTTTTCAAAGCTGTTCAAAGTTTACCGTAGTTGTACGATTTCGACTGAAAAAGTTTGTTATGAAGTTGTTGTATAAATGAGGCGAGTTTAATAAATATAGGTATAATTATTAATTATGATATTAACGAAATTAGTTGACAATTTATAAAAATCCGTTTTTCTCGAAACGCCCTTTTTAAGAACGGTGCCCACGCTCAGAGGAAGAGTTTTCGCAAGCTATTGGCTTGACATTTTACTGAATATTATTTACAGCTTTATGTCCCTATGGAAGCTTTACTTTCTTTTTTGAAATCTTCATATTATTTTTTCACACGGAAACCTTGAAAAATACGACTAAATATTGTACTTTTCATTCAAACCGTCGCCATTTTATCAAACTTCAAAAAAAGAAGCCTCCATAGGGACATAGCGGCTTTATCACAGACTAGCTGATGCCCGCGACTTCGTTCGCGTGGGGTTCACTTTAATTTTTTATTTATTTTTTTATAAATTTACTTTGTGGGGAAGATACTGTTTCCACCTCGATATTTATTTCATTTAATTGATCATTTTCATTTTCGGTTTTTTTTTAAATTTCCTTTTCTCGGGATTCCTACCCGGGTTTCCGGTGCTAAATGCGGAAAGTGATGTATATCAATAAATCCTTAAGAAGCAATAAAAGCAATGTCGAATAATCGTAATTCTGTTTAAGAGAATGAATTGATGAAAAGGTGAAATAAACGATCTCATAAGAAATACTTTTAAATAATTCTTTTTCTATTGTTATATAAAGTTCTCACAAAAAATAAATAAATAAATACAAAAAAATATTTCATTCAGTTCAACTTAAGGTTCGAACTCGCATCTGAAGTTACACAATGGGACTGCATATCCACTATTCTAACTCATCAAACTATTTCATTTACATATCAAACTGTGATTGACATCTGACAATTCGAAAAAGTTCAACGCGAGTCAGTTTGCATTGCAATTTGGTGAAAATGTGCCTTTAAAATAATGATGATAACTTTTTTTTGCCCCGGACTTTGCTTAATATATTTGTAAATTACACGAAAATCGGTTCAGTATCTTCGGAGATTAGCTTGAACAAACAGACAGACAGAAGGACAGACAGACAGACAAGAATCTTAAAAATTGCATTAACGCTACTACCCTTATTTTATCACCTCTCTTAAATTCTGGTCAAAATATTTAGTGAAGCGTAATTTCGATCCTACTTTTTTATGTATTTAAACATACATATAATACATATTTTGTTTGTATGTATTATATGTAGATTTACTTTTTTATTATATGTATAGATTAATTAATATCAATTTGATTTCTTTTTTCAGATAAAAAGGGCGCCGGCAGTTTTTAACACTCATTTTTTAATAAATAATAACAACAAGATAATATTACTAAAAATTAATAAAAAAAAGTCTGGAGAATTCATGAGTGGACTTATTTGTAAAAAATCATCCCCATCCTCCCATTCTATCCATTAAAAAAAACCACGAAAATTTACGATTTTTCGATCGGTTACACTGAGATGGTCCCGACTCAAAGGCCTGCAACTCCGAAATACATTCGAGACTGGCTAGCACTTATACTAGATGTACTAGGTGTTCGACCGTGATAAAGGGGAAATAATTGTTTGTTTGCTACGATTTAACTCAAAAACTACTGGACCGATTTTAAAAATTATTTCACCAAGCTACATTATCAGCGATTTTCTACATTGCACCTGTGCGAATCCAGGGCGTGTATATAAAATCAAGGTGTAGTAGAATTAATTGTCAATAAAAGTATACACAGGGGCATCGAACAGGTGTGTTACCCGATGAAAACTGATCACCGCACCCCATGGACATATGTAAATACTGACATCACACTCACACACTTGCAGGTGCGTTGCCATTTAAAGACATACCGGAAAAGGAACAACCAAACATAAACGTTTGACGACCCTTACCCACCCCTATTTTGGAAACCGGGGGTACGGTCTATAGGACGCATGTGATACAATACCAAAAAAAACTACGATAAAGAGAGACACATTGAAATCAAATATGTTATTAAGTAATTTATATAAATTTAAAAAATCACCAATATTTATGAAATACTAGCTTCTGCCCGCGACTTCGTCTGCGTAGAATTAATACTAAGGGTAGGTTATTTTATAACCGAACTGTTTTTTCATCAATCTCCGCTTAATGGCGCACCAGTCACCACTCATGTTAATGTTATCGTGATATTTTTTAAACTATTCATCCAAACTTCTTAGTGTAAAAGACAAAGTTCATTTATATTAAATACTAAAAATGTATCAATTTTGATAAGAATTAGCTAAATACTCTAAAAAGTGCAATTGAAAAAATGAATCAAATTTAATTGTATCTATGGCTCATAGTTTAGGGTATATTGGCTTCCACATAAAAGGTAGATATATGCTATCGCGGACTTTTATTTAGAACTATTTAAAACAAACAATCCCACCATACATTTTATTCTTGTAACTCCATCGGTTTAGGCAGCGCACTCCAAGATAGCTCTCAGAAGGCAGGAATTTTTCCGAGTTACTTGATACTTATCGTAATATTATGGCCAATATACAAAAACTGTTTATAAATTGTAGCCTATGTGTTATTCTGATATATAAGCTATAATACTGTAAAGTTTCATCAAAATCCGTTCGGTAGTTTTTGCGTGAAAGAGTAACAAACATCCATCCATCCATCCATTAATCCTCACAAACTTTCGCATTTATAATATTAGTAAGATAAGATAGTAAGATAAGAAGTAAGATGTAAGTTGTAGGTACATCACGTATAGCGGGGATAAGGGTTAAAACAAAAAAATATGGTTTTTTTTTTATATTTTTCGTATTTTTATGAGCATTTTCCTTTTTTGTTAAAGCCTTAAATGTAACAGTTATCTCATAAAATAAGTTGAGACAACAGTACACGAAGTCTCATTATGACAAAGGAACACATCGCAAGCCACGTGATATCCATTACTTGTACGAAATATGCTATAAAAATATTGCCTTAGCAACTGTAATAACTAAGATATGTAAGAAGACATCAATGTTTGTATAATAAACAGTTTCCAAAGTAATCTATCTTTAGTCATCCGTTAATTGAATAAAGGAACCATGTCTTCATGAGATACCTATGTTCAAACAGAAAATAAATTATATTTTTTTCATTTCATCGATAAATAAAAATATTTACTATCAAACTATGACAACTACCAACGTATTCAGTAAAGGAATTCCATCCTAATTCGTTTCCTACCAAATACAAAAATGTATTTATTTGTTTCACCAACATTTTAGCAAAACGATGAAACAGACTGACATGTTTCCTTTTTGACAAAGAAAAAGGACTTGAGGAAGATGTATAATTTAATTATTTCTATTAAAATCACGGACAATAGCAAGAAATATACACCTGAATATTTTACATACAAATAACATACTTAGTGAAAAAACCAGTTTACTACTGACAAACAGTTAACCACTTTAAACTATCTAAATAAAATTAATGTTGAAAGTGTTTTAAAAACGCTTTGTTTCAGCTATTATGAAATCGTTAAAAATCCATTAAACTTTTGTAATTACTGTGTACGTAACCATTATTCCTCATCAATATTCGATTCTCAAATGAATAAGAATTGTACCAATCATAAAAGCGTCTCACGTAACTTTCATTCGCCCTCTAGACACTGCGCACGTACTTAGGTAAATAGCTCGAGTAAATAAACGATAAACTCCGTCGTAAGCATAATAAAAATATTCAAGCGTTACTTATTAAAATGATGTTCGTAAACAGTGTTCTATTTTAGAAATGATTCGTTAATTAGATAATTAATTCAATCTACATTCGACAATAAACATCAAACCTTATGCTTTTAAAAATAGAACGTTCAATGCTCGTTGCGAAAAAGAAACTCTATAGTCTATGAGCGATCTAAATTTGACTTTGAAAAAGGAATTCGTATAGAAGGATGACGCGTATGTAAGCGAAGTATATAAAACAATATGGCGGATTCGGGTGGCACAGCCGCCCAATGCACTCGGCAATCGGCATTATCGCTCAAGCGTAGAACTGGCAACGTGCAGCGGCCGCATTCTTGCAGAGGTGCGGCAACGTCGCAAGCGCTCGGCCCGTGCCTTTGTGGCGCGTGACGTCACAAGATAAAATGTCACATGTGAAAATTTATGATTTTCGAGCAAAATCAACTGCTTATAGAGATTCTTGTGAAATTAATGACGACTTAAAACAATTTTCAGGAAACAAAATTCTAAGATACATTATTCAACTTTTATTTTATTATTAGTTAATTTAGTATGGTCATGACACCCTACGGTTGATTGACTTTATAATAATTAAATTATTAAAATTTATAAGACTTGCTCGTTTTTACTCAAGAACTGAAGGAGCTATTTCTTAACAAGACATACTTTATGCACATTTCAGACCTTATTAGGCCCCCTCGGTATGCCTGGGGGCTTGGGCAGCCTTATTTCTTACTGTTGTACTGATCGTTGTTCTTTAAAGACATATAAGTGATCTCCAGGCAGCTTGTCATATCAACTTTTTACTTTTCAGTGAAAATTGAAGCACAATAAAACCTCATCTATGTAAGTCGTTTTTATGTCGTCAGGTTGGTGGAGCATCCCGACTTCTCCCGGGTTTAATATAAATTAACCCCCTATTTTTTAAAATAACCCAAAAAGTATGAAGTTTTAAGTTGTTAGACAAAAATACTTAAGATATACAAAGAATAATTCACACAACAAATATTAATACAGCGATATTTTTTCATTTTTGTATATCTTAGATAATTTTATCCCTAAGCTAATAACATTGAATTTAACTTACAACTTTTAATTTCATATTGGGTTTTACCACTATAGGTTTACTTAATTTTTAACTCAAATGTTAATCTGTACTACCCATTTAGGTAGTACAGATTTCTTCCAAAAAAATTTAAAATCCCCCCAAGTTGGATTGTAAAAAATCTTACCCGCCTCCGTAGCTTAGTGGTAAGCGCGATGCGTTTAGCACCGGAGGTCCTGGCTTCGAATCCCGGGGAAACATGATGTAAAAAAAATTGTTTCGGTAGGGGCAGGGAACATAAGGTTGATCACCTACTTGCATAGAAAAATGATCAGTGAAACAAACACAGAAATGGGTCTGCCCCATGCCCCACTTAGGGACTCGGGGATTCACTTTTTATACACACATATGTATAATTGAACTTATTTGACCGCTTCCTTGGCTCAGTAAGCGCGATGCGTTTAGCACCGAAAAGAATTATCTAGAATTTCTAATCCAGGGGAAACAAGATTAAAAAAACTTGTGTACGTAAATGAACAAACAGAAATAGGTCTGCCTCATGCACTAGGGCAGGGGTCGGCAAAGCATGTGGCTCTTTGGCTCCTTAAGTGCGGCTCTGGCACAAATATCCACGGAAGGCGCAATAATATTTTCATTAAAAAAACTTATTTTTAAGTATGAAATATGTAATAATAGTTTAATAAACAAGCAGATTTGGCTCCCATTTTTTTTTGTAATGTTCATATTTGGCTCTTTGGCTACCACTGCACCTGGGCAATCGGTAATTTTATTGATTTATTCGACTCAAAGACTGAAACCAAAAGTTAACTTCACGGCTGAAACAATATAGGAATGTGTTCAACCCTAAACGCTCTCAGCCTCGGATGGGTTTTAACGGAATCCCTACACGAGACTGAACAGTAACAGCTAAAACTCTTTAGCTTGAAACCATAAATAAGCTTAACGTTTCCAAATATCGATCTCGCTTCAAAATCCTGAATTCCTCATATTAGTCTATAGGCTTGAAGGTCATTGTCTCAAAGTATCTTTATAAAGAATTATTATGTGGTTATCTATATCTATACTAATACTATAATATTATAAAGAGGAAAGATTTGTATTTTTGTATGTTATGAATAAACTCAAAAACTACGGGATCGATTTTAAAAACTCTTTGACCAATAGAAAGCTACATTATCAATGAGTAACATAGGCTATATTTAGGTGTATCTACATTGCACCGTGTGAAGCCGGGGCGCTTTGCTAGTATGTATATAAAAAATGTCGTGTTATTTACACTATTTAAAACTCAAGGATGGCTGCAGCGATTTTAATTATATATTATTTGTCTAATCTTCCACAATTAACAGCTCACGTCACGCACGCTTATAGCTTTTTTGTAATAATAATTGATGTCCACTGAAAATCAGTGACTTGACATTATATAATAAAAGTGGGAAAATAGCATAATATTCAAATCTAGAAATATTGTTTTATTTTTGAATCCAACATTCTGGCAGGACAACGTCTGTTGGGTCCGCCAGTTTGATATAAATATGTAGTAATTTAAGTCAGTCAAATCTAGAAGAATTGCCAATGGGATCCATTGTGTCATAAACCGATTAGAACAGCATTATTTTCAAGAAAGGGTATATTAATAATATTATGAATAAATCGCATTTTAATCCAGTAAAATATATTTCAATCAAATGAGTGATACGTGACCTTAAAATATATATAAAGGATAATAAGTTCTATATTATTATATTTTTTTTGCTTTTATATCTCATAAAAGTATTTTTATCCAAGTAAGTCTTAATCCCCTTACAAACTACGTGTACAAAATGCAGAAGTCTCGCAACGCAGAAAATCGAATTTAACCCAAGTGTTTAATAAACTGACTGGTCTATACATAAAACAAAATCTATATTATACTAGCTGACCCGGCAAACGTTGATTTGCCATGTAAATAATTTCTAAAAAGTAGGGGTTGGTGATAAAAAAGTAAAAAATTAGGGTTGTATGTATTTTTTATGCCACATTATAAAAAAATAAAAACAAAAAAATTCGTCCAAAAATTAAAAAAAAAAATTTAGGGGTGGATTACCCTTAACATTTAGGGGGATGAAAAATAGATGTTGTCCGATTCTCAGACCTGCTGAATACGCATGGTAAGAATCGGTCGAGCCGTTTCGGAGGAGTATGGCAACGAAAACTGTGACACGAGAATTTTATATATTAGACGAGAATTTTATATATTAGATTATGTTTCTAGGATTTTCCACAACGAAGTTGCAAGGGGACGCAAATGACCCGAGAAAAGGAGGAAGGCCGTGCTCGACTTGGCGGTACTGACTCTTAAATGTTTCTTATGTGAAACCGAAGTGAATCGAGGCCAGACCACAGATAAACTAATACAGTAGCCTTGTCGTCCTTGTTCCGTAAGTTTTTCATTTCCGGTCGAGTTTTTAATTCCAGTGTTTGTATCGTCCTACATTACACATTTTGCCAAGTTCATTGGCATATAGTAAAATACATCTATCCTGCACGCCGATGAGTCGAGGGTTCAAATCTCGCCGGGATAACATGTTCTTTTCTGATCTGAGCATATTAAGGCATTTCGATAACCGACCGGATAACAAACCACCGTTCGCAGATGGAAAAACTGAATGGATTTTCGAATGCGGAAAAAGCAGGTATCGCTGACTGTTGTCATGTGGCTCCTGATCTTCAATCATGGAGTAAGCCTTACGCTCGTATATCTATATATACATATAATTATATATATACATAAATGAATCTCTATTTCCCTTTATCACGACATCACGCGAGAACGGCTGGACCGATTTCGCTAATTATTTTTTTGTTGTGTTTGTTATTGTCAGGAGAAGGTTCTTATGATGAGAAAAAAATAAGAAAATTGCGCGGAATACTTAACCACCATATTAAATTATTTCTAATGTAATCATGTAGCGCTTTTTGACATAACATTGACAGAATGCGTGCTGCAAATGTCGTCAAAGAGGAAGTTGGGATGAATATATTTTTTATTTTTGAAGCCAACATTCTGGCAGTACAACGTCTGTTGACTAACATAAAAAATACACATACATAGAATATACCAACATGATAAAAACTCGGTCTGTTTACCTGCTACGATTTCCGCTAAGCCCATATTGAGAAAACTTAATTAGCTAAATACTAAAGTAGCCTTAATAGTACTTATAACTTGTTTGTTTTAATTTTGACTAAATATTAAAATCAGAATGGATACGTGTTAAAAATCACGGATAGGTCAGTTCGTTAAAGCAACAAGAGTGCAATGGGTCTCCGGGAGTCACGAACCGAACTAAACTAACTAAACTTTTAATGTTAGATATCGACAGACGAGCATGAGGTTCACTTGATGGTAGGTCACCTCAGCCACAGATCATCAGTCAATGATTCGCTGTCGACTTACTTTTTACTTCGAGCATTCGGAAATCCATAGACTGAAACCGAAACGCGCAATGTGCACTTCACGGTTTTTCCATCTATGAACGTTACCCGCTCGGAATTTCGATATTCCTCCCACCCGATCAATGCTCGAAGTTACCAGACGTGGAAAAAACATGCTTACAGAAAATTATTAATATATGGGTCCCGGTGGAATTCGAACCCACGACCCATCGATATGCACGGCAGGTGTTCTACCGAACGCGCCAACGAGCCCGTAATAATAAAATGTTCATCTATCGAGTGTCACTTCCCCTAGATGAAAAGCGTTGGATTTTTGGAAGCGATGGTATTTTGTAGCTGGGCCGAGTTCCATCGCCACAAAAAAAGTGACAACTATTTAGATAACATTATCATATAACCGCAGCAACGGAAGGAACCGACTTTCAATAAAAAATAGAAGGTTATCAAATAAAGTGTGGTTTTTTCGTCAGTTACCTCATATTTTAATGTATGTGAATCAAATGCAATGTTTTATTCTGTCTGGATTAGTAAAAGTGGACGCGAAGTTTCAGAGACAAGTAGGATATTTCAAATAGATTTTGAATTATAAAACCAAAATCATTTTTAATCTCTTCAAATTATAATAAAAAATATAAAATGGAAGTTATTTTAATTATCTGTTGACACATTGGTTAGCGTTGTTTCGCTGCGGATAGATATTTTTAATGGAAATAACATTCATTAGTCACGTGACCCCATGCTAAGCTAATGTCATTTCCATACAAGAAGTTAACAAAAACTAAATTGTCCTCCAATAAATCCCTAGGTCAAGTTTTTATTTAAAAATATATCTAATGAAAATCTATACTAATAATATTCGGAATGGAACTCCCAAAAGCATTGTAGTCCGTATTCATATCGCTTGCGATCTGAGGCGGTAATATCGTGCCACAGCCTCTAATATTCTTCATTCATTCATTCCCTTTTATCTCTATCAGCCGTCAGATATGTGTGTGTGTAAATATCAGTCTTCAAGCAATCCATTCATTTTCTTCAAATACTTAACACTCTTCTCGTTATATCCCCTTTCATGACATTGGGGTACCAGATACAAATTTTGAAATACCTCACAAAATTCTTGAATTACGAATAAAATTCCTGACGGTCACTTCGTATAATAACGACTAGCAATTAACATTATATTTGTATTATTTTAATTGATAAGGAAATATTTAATTGTTCTCTTGTTTTACTAGTAGTTTAGTTAGATTAAACAAAACATTACAAATATTTTCATGTAAAGTAACGCCAAGACGAGTAGGTACATATTGCTTGCACTATAAAAAAGTTATCAGAAGTTATGGAGAGCCAAGCTCTTAAGTTTTCTCCAAACCCTACACCTTCGTCAAAATGTGTGTCTTGGCCACTTCGTTACTCAAGGACTTATTGGCACAAAATTAAGGCCTAGTAAAATACTTTCTATTCATAAGCTCATAGAAGTGTCTACGTCACTCTTTCGAAACGGCCAATCTGGTTTGAAGTTGACTTAAGAGCTTATACATAATTTTAAATGCCATCAAAAACATAAATTGTAAAAAAAGCCAAGTCTTGCAACTCAGTTCTTCTACCGTAAAAAGTTGTGAGATCCATATAATACCAAGTCGGTCAATTTATTCAGTCTCTACTGAAGGATCCTTCTGTCTTAAGTTATTACGTAATTAGCTAACCTAAAACAACATCTTATAGTGATCATATCAATATCAATATTAAAAATCTTTGACGTTTTAAATAAATAGATTGACTCGGCTATCGCATGAAAACACAATGTATCTTTTTGATTTTATTAAAAACACAATGTGTATCACAACTAACACATATTATATTAAATTAGATTGTTTAGTTACACATATTATACTAAATTAGATATTCTTGCCAAAACATCGAATTTTCGCTATTTTTTGGGGTTTTTTGCAATTTACTCGAAACTGAAGGCTGGACGGCCTAAACTGACTTGAAATTCGTATTCAGCGGGTCGAAAAACATGCCCGTAGATAGGTGGCGCCCGGTGTACAGACATTTTTTTTTGTGTGCCGGTGTTATTAATCAATATAATAGTGAGTAGTGAGATTAGAACCTAACATATTGGATTTGGAAATCCATAAAATGTAGCCGGAACATTACTTAATAGTACTAATAACGATTTATCAGAGAGTTGATCCTTACGATTGACCCTATCGATTGATGCCATAAAACTACAGCATTTTATTTTTAAACATTAAACAAAATCTCAGTGCAATTTTATTTTACTTAAAACTAAAGAAATGTTTCTTTTGATGAGCTATCTCCAGTATTTAGTAAAATACATAGTGTTTTCAAGTCAATCTTTTTATTTTAAATATCAAAGATTTTTAATATTGATATGGTAATTGGTAACTATAAGATGTGGTTAGGTTAGCTAATTACGTTATTACTTAGGACAGAAGGATCCTTAAGTAGGGACTGAATTAATTGACCGACTTGGTATTATATGGATCTTACATTTTTTTTAAAATAGAAGAACTGAGTTGCGAGACTTGGTTTTTTCACAATTTATGCTTTTGATGGCATTTAACTTTCATTTTATATGAAATCGTTATAACAATGTAACATTGTAATTACGATTTGATTGTAACCTGGTAAAATTTCTTTCACCTAATTAAAACGCGATTTATTATTTATCCCGATGTTTCGAATACTTTTCAGCAAACGTGGTCACGGGCAGACTGAAAAGTGACAGCTGTCTGATTTGAATTTTCACAAAATTGCCATAGCAACCTATTCCTATGGAGTTGATTTTTGCTGTAATTTATATATTATGGCAATATTGACTAACAGAGTCTTCTTGTTTTTTTAGTAAGTTTGATTTAAGATTTAAGATTTTTAATGACAATATAATATGACGGATTAGTGTGTAAAACATTTGGTTAACATAGGAAAAGTTTCGAGTAACGTCTGTCAATTTCACAAACAAAATCAAACAGGTTCAGTGAATAATTGTCAATTATAAGTCAAATTCACTGTCAAGTGTTAAATAAATAAATAAAAAAAAGTTTACTCAGGTATTTGGCAGATAAAGTAACTAAGTTATGGGCAAGTTTATCCCTCAGCTTGTGCTACTCAAACAATGAGAAATTGGAATGTGTCCTGGTAATGGTGAATTTATGCGCTGATTAGCCTAGTTTACACTTTACTTGTAGATCGTCTTTCACGTCCCTAACTTTGATAAAAATTATGGAAATAGTTCGCATTTATTGAAGAATATACATATACGAGTATATCTGTTTGCTGAAATTCATTAAGAGATTTTTTGTAAGCCATACCAAAATATCAAATATTTCACATATATTTTATCTTCGTTTTAAGTAAAGAGACCCATTATTATAAGTGGTGCTGGAACAACGCGAGGTAGTGGTAGTAGGTATACGTGGAACAAAGGTCGTAAAACACTGAAGGTTCAAAAGTACATTAAGAAGATTCGCACACAAAATCTACCCGATCATTAACCAAGCCCAGCGAAGCCTCTCAAGCAAGAAGTGTGTCATCGCTAGAAAGTGCATATATATTTCTGCGATGCGCGATTTGTTCCGACTCTCTACCGGATCTTGGCAAGCGCCATGACAAATACCTATATTCGTCTTCCTCTAATGTTCCTAGTTAAAGATAGAAAGAATACATATTGATTTGCAACACAAAAATAATTACATTATCTAAACTGTAATAAAGACCGCCACCGTGGCTGAGTGGTAAGCGCGATGCGTTTAGCACCCGAGTCCTGGGTTTGAATCCAGCTAATAAAGGATGTTTCGGTCAGGTATGGCATAGAAGCCTGATCACCTACTGGCCTGACACAGAAATGGGTCTGCCCTATGCCCCACTAGGTGACTCGGGAATTCATTTTTTTTTAACTATAATAAAACTAAAATCAATGTGGGGAAAAGCCCATCTCTCCGCATCCGAAGGCACGCCACGACACTGATTTTCAGTGATGGGCTATGGCCGTCGTTTTGACACCAAGTATGTTCTGTACCTGTGTGTATGTGTAATAAACAATACCTTACAACACCTAAATACAGCTAAACATCAGAGACAACGTTCTTTTCTTATATCTTCACGAAGAACCGTCACTACGTAAGTATACTGTAGCTTCAAGAGATTTGGCGATACACACAATTTAATTAAAAAGTCGATTTTTTATATTATGAATGTTCGAGAGAGTTCGAAAAATGTTCATACTTATTTTTATCAAGGTTACAGAATTTGCATTCTATCGATTACTGTATTTTGTATTATATTACCTATATCGAGTTTAGATAAATTATACAATAGTTTGTGTAAGTTGAATTATAAAAAGATCACATTCTCCTTGGATTTTAAAAGATCTACAAAACTTGCAGGTGTTCACGAGTCACTGTTTCAGCAAAGTTTTTGTTCTCCGTAGTACTACATATAAGATAACGTAATAAACAAAACAGCATAATTGTCGGTGAAGCAATTAACGTTAAAACATGTTTAAAACAGGAAGGAAAATCGACAATCGAAATAATATTTTATTCATAATTAAAAATATTTTTATAAAATTAATGTAAAAATATGTATAAATTGCGCAATTGTATTGAGTATTCTGGTAATGCTAAATGATGGTAAATGCAGAACATTTGCATTTATCATCATTTAGCAAACATTAAACAAGCTGTCATGATGAAACATGATCGTTTAAAACCAGATTTGGTTCAAGAGTGTTCAATGGCAACAATAAATTGAAATCTCACTAACTCATAAATATTTAGGGGCCAATCCTTCTTACATCTCTGAACACTTAAATTTAAATGTTCCAAAACTTGAAATCTTTAATACTTTTTATGGTTGCATAAAAATTTAAATGGTTTAAAAGTCAGAATGGCAAGAAATAAAAATATAATAGTAAAAACAGATACGAAATAAGTTTTCAAAACTCAATATGATCTACATTAATATTCGAACTGTTTGCTAATGCTTAAATTACTCCCACAGCAGACAATAAAGCGCGAAAAAAAATTCGCAAATTGGGACAAATGCTGCGCGAGCGCACAGCACGCTTGTGTGCGTGCGAGGGTACGTCACCTTGACACGTCGAGGCCCCACGGGGTACATCATCCATCTCTCTCGTAGCACCGACGCGAGACAAGGACGGCATCGCGTAGACGCTTTCAGAAACGCTACGCGCGTCCGCCATTTTGTCGTTCCTTTTGTTGATAGATTATTTTAGGAGGCTCATCTTGTCGCTATTTTTTTTTATTTCCGACCCGTCGAAGGTTTTATGAGTGCAAGTTTTTTGTAATTCTGTATCGTTGTGGTGTTTTTAATAGCTTGATATGGACAAATAACTTGACCTTCGGCATAATTATTCTATTTTTAATTCTGTTTATGTACATAGCAATTATAAGCTTAAGTATTACGATAATAACTGTTTCGCTAGAAACAATAATTCCTTTCACAACATAATGTTGAACCATTGAATGTTATTGTTATTTTAATTTATTGTAAAAGGTGCCTACGTAAGTTCCTGTTTATACACATTATCGAAGTCGGTAGCAGAATATCACTAATTTATTTCAGTAATGAATTCATGTTATTTATTTTGAATGTGTGCATATAAATTATAAAATCATTAACCGCACTCTTAGATCACACAATGTTGCAATCATTACTAGCAATGAGGTTCAGAACTGGTCTATTGTAATAAATTTTAATTTCACTGCGTAAATATATAAAATTATGATACAACTTCATAACAAAAACAAAATTTTACACTCGTGTTAAATAAACAGAATCTCATACTGATAAGATAACCTCATTCCGAAAACTTTAAAATGAAAATTCAATTACAATCCCGAATAAACACGAGAAATAAGTACATATATTTGTTTATAATTGCACTTGGAATATTTAAGACTTCGTCAATTAGATCGAAAGCCACGTTTGGATCATCTGCATAAAATGTGCAGTAAATACTTCTTACGCCACTACTAGCGCCATCTAGTTAGTAACTTGGTAAGACGGCAGCTGTCATCGAGATGCCGGCTCGGATCGCGGATGGCTCTTGCCGCTTACGAGTTATTTTTATATCGCCTGCTAACGTTAGGTTCTTGTATGGGAACTTTATGATGTCAACGGCTGTTGAAAAATAATGGCCGTGTTATATTAAATATTATGTTTGTTGTGTTTAAATAGCTTGTATATGCAAATATACATTAGTCATAAATCAGCTAATTTAATAGGTTACACAGGAATACGATCGTTATTTTTGGTTTCTTTAAAACTTATTGTTCAAAATATAATTGTTAGCCATAAAATAGAAAATTAGTTATACTTCTACATACTCAATGCTCCCTTTTTGGTTATTTATAACCATATTTATAGCCTAAAATATATAAGAAAAAAAATAAAAAGTAAGTACATATACATATTATGCAATTACAATAATTAAGGAACGTACAAACGACTCTTCATTCGTCACGTCGACTGAAGAGACGATATTTATAGCAATTTTCAAATTTAGAAATTCTTCTTTAACGGAAAAATACGTAAGCATTCGACTGAAATTAAATCAGAGAAATGAAACTTCATGAAATTTAGTTTTCAACTTTGTTTGTTAGCAAGAAAAAGTATTTTATTAAAGATTGCATAATAATAGATTATTAGTGAAAGAAGAATTGAAAGGTAATCGTTTGGCTTGGTATGGGCATGTTGAGGTGAAGGGCATGTATCTAAAAAAGTTTTAAATATGAAATTGGATGGTTATATGTGAAGAGGGAGGCCAAAAAAGACATGGATTGACTGTGTGAAGAATGAGGTGTGTTTGAGAGGTGTGACTGATGATATGGCGAGTGAAAGAAGAGAATGGAAAAAGAGAACAAACCTACTGCGCCGACCCCACATAAAAAAAAAGGGAACAGGGCAGGAAGAAGAAGACGCATAATAATAGATTATTATTGTTTGAAACTTGCTTTCATGTTCTCCTTCAAATCTGACTCCCTAAAAAAGTGGCTTATTACAGTAGCGGGACCACCATAGAAGCCCAAAAGCCCGGTTTGCCGTAATTATCGTAGTACGTGTTTATACGAGTATATACCTAATTATTAATTCATGTAAGTTATGTAAGACTCATATAATTACGTTTGGCACATTATTATTTTTCTTTTTATGGTTGCATTAAAAGGCCAAACCAGGTTTTAGGGCTTGTATGGTGGTCCTGCCTTTGGCTTATTATTTTTTACTATGGGAACGTTTCGTTTTAATCTCTGCCGGCCTAGCATGCCAACCACGTCAAAATTTTGTCGATCGTTTTCTCGTGTTTTAATCGATTATCTTTTTATGTCTTCAGGGTCTAACATGACACTTATATTTAAAACTCGACTTCTAATGTCAAAAGTAGAGACATTTGTCGATCGAGATATCTTGTCTATCAAAATTGTCGATGTCGAGATATGATATATCGAGATATCTTATATCTTAGTTTGTCTTCATGGTCTGAATGGCGGGCTGACCGGCTTTCGATTAAAAGATTTAAATTTGAAGAATTAATATTCATATATATGGCCAATTCACTCACGAATGAAAACTGTACCGTCAAATATGAGCGCTGTTATTGAAAGGTAAAGAATCGCTTTTCACTAGAATTTAGCCTTGATTAACGTTTATTTGGCTAGAGTCTCAGAATAGGCTATAAGAAATTGCTAAGCAAATTACGATAAATACGTTACACAAATTGTGCAGACAAGTCGACAATGTTTCCGTTCTGTGCAATACATAATTTACTCAACGCGAAAGTAAAGCCCTATTTCGGTAATTGAATTATGTTTTTTGCTTATACTTAAAAGGTGATTTTAAACTTAAATTTATGATATAGAAGGTTCATGTAATAAGTTAACTCAAAACTACATTATAATCGTAGTCTATTTTAGAACTGTAAAAAAACTTTTGCTTGTTTTACTTTAAGCTCATTTAAATAAATACATATATATGTATGTTTAAGTTATAAAGTAAAATAAGCAATATTTAAACCATTTAGAATATTTTATCTTAATCTCAGAGTTAATTAGATAAAAAAATAGTTGTTTTTTTTATATAGCCCTATAGTAAGTCTGTGTCGGGTATAATAATTAAATTAACTCATCCTGTAGCCAAGGCCACTGCTACTAGGCTTCCTTAAATATTTCCAAGAAAGCTGTGTCGAAGGCAGTTTTACATTCTAGTTCTTACGCCATCTTTCTCTATCTATGTACACCGCGATTAGTTACTGCGAAATGTCCACACAATTTGACTAAAGAAATGATGGCGTTTGGTCTCATTTTAGTTAGGATTGGAAATAATATCATCGAATATAGACAAGGAAATGCTCAGAAAGAAAATTATGCAATAGATAGCAGTAAGAAGCGAAATGTCAACAAGTGTATATAAATAACTTCTATGTATTGAAGGAACTTATATATTTGATTGTATACCCTGTGCAAACAAGCAAAAATAATGCATTATTGCATATTACAATAATAAAATTTGTCGGTAAACGTTATAAATGAATGTAATATAATAAATATATGTGTAATATATAAGACTTTTTATATTGTTCTATATGACCAACGAAATGTTTTAGAAAAACGACATTCTAAACTTTGTTTTCAGTGTAAGTTAAAGCTAGTTAATAAACAAATCATCTTTGTATTTTCGGTATAACAAAGTAAATAATTTAAAATCTATCTTTAAAAAACCCCGAGTACTAAGTCACAATTAAACTATTACAGTAATTCATCTGAAAGAAATACACGTGTACCCATAGTGTAATACCTCATACTAACAATAAGTATATTTCTTATTATTATATATTATTTTTTACATTTAAATGATTATTTCTTGTAGTCAGGTAATTGAGCAGTGTTCCGTTTTTTTTTTCCGGGCTTCGAACTCGGAATCTCCGCCTGCTAAACGAAATTTTTAGTGAACATACACGCTTCGGACATCTACCAAGCAGCGAGTTCAATATTGTAAAGGTATTTTTCATTTATTGTAAATACGATTAGAGCCGCACGGTCGGTTCGCTGTTATCACACGCCCGATTACTGATAACGATACACAAATAGAATAACTTGACTTACTAATGACTTGTATCTGATAAAATAATCCAACGTAAGGAAATTTTAAAAAAAATTATGCACTTCACGCTTTCTACCTAACACTTTTCCACCTATAGTAAAGTTAAAAACATCGTTTTGCTACCAAGACGAAAGGAGAATGCCCATACCCCGTACCATACTGCGTCTGATGTTTATTAACACCATAATAAAGTTTTATTTATGTGTATAATGTACTGATTTTTAACCGCATTAAAAAAATATCAAAAAAAAGGATAATACATAATTAACAATTATCTACTTCCGTAAAAAAATGGCACATCCGTAAAAAAAACGTTTTTCTTTCCGATTACAACTTTCGTAAACTGACAATGAACATAAAAATCTTCTTCATCTACTTAGCTTTAGATGCTGTCTTGGTAAACGATATTAAATATTAGAAAATAATTAAAATACATACTAAAAATAAATTATATCAGATCATTTAATTTAATCTCACCATTTTATTAAATAATCATTGCGTATTTTAGAAATTCAAAACATTGTGTTTTCGGAACATTTCGGAACATACTCGTAGCATTGTTTCGAATTCGCATCTGGAGTTACGCAGTGGAACCGCATATCCACTATTCTACGAATATATATCGAAAATGGCGAAATAATCAAACTAAATAGTTTTAAATGATGATAACTTTTCCTTCCGAGAACCAATTTCGATGAAACAAAACCTATATGTTGCCCCGGGCTTTACTTAATATATTTGTGTAAATTGCATGATAATCGCTTCAGTATCTTCGGAGATTAGCGTGAACAAATAGACAGACAGACAAGAATCTTAAAAATTGCATTTATGCATTCTACTACCCTTCTTTTATCACCTCTCTTAATTTCTGGTAAAAATATTTAGTGAAGCGTAATGTCGATCCTACTCTTTTATTATATGTATAGATATGTAACTGATTTTGTAGGTACATAAGTCGACCGGACGGCGGACGCCCACCCGTGTTGAAATTGTACTTAGTTGAAATCAAAATATATAATCCTGTACAATATGTTTAACGGATAAAACGGGATTTATTAATATTAATTGACAGCAAGCAGCTGTCATCTTTTAGTCCGCCGTGACCATGTCTTCTGTTACTTAGCAGATAGCACAAGGAGCAACCGGTAGCTTTTTTCATTGAAATAAGCTGAATAATAATATACAGGTAATAATTTATCAGAAACTGTATAATATCATTTATCGCCTATTTAATTTTCTTATATATGCTTTTGTAATTGTAATTATTATATTCCCTCTTTAGGAAAATTCTGATGCTATTTCACTATTTCTATTTCGACTTTTCTGTTTCCTCCGGTGGTACCTATACAGACTAGTTCTATACGAAGTATGTGGCATCATGGTTCTCAAGTTTTTCGATATGACTACATATACACACTGACATCTTCACAGCTGTATACAAGTGCAACTGCGGTGATCTCAAATACTTATTTTATAAAAATATACTGTCTTCCCCACAAGGTATGATTTGGGTGAATTTAAAAAAAATGTGAATGCTCTTGAAATGAAATGAAATGAAATGAAAATTAATTTATTTTGGAAGAAAACTTAGATCATCGTACTTCATCGTATACCACTTTGTCACTTAAGGTGAAATAATTGTCAAACGCTAATCTAATTCTTAGTTTTAAAAAAACAGTCAATATAACACAGATCACTATTTAATATTTTTCTGAGTTTAGTGCTAATGTATGGCCTGTATACTTTAAAGCATGAAGGCTTTAAAGCGTTACCTAAAGTAAAACTAACTTAAGTCAGCTGGAGACGTTTGTATTCTTAGAAAAACTGAGCAACAGATGATCATAGTAAAAGGGAGACACCAGAGCTGTGGTGGATAACATCAAGGCATTATATAAATTCCGTGAATGTCAGGAATTCGAAACAAAAAGAGATCGCTAGAAACATGCAAGCATTTTACAATCAGGCCAAGGTCAACTCGCAACTGTAAAGCCTTAGACGTAGTGCAAAGTTACTTTGATGCTAATCTGACTAGATCAGTAGCTCATTAGTTACGTCCAATGGGTTGAAGGTTCGAGACGGATATTTTTCTCCACCGATCCGAACAGTGATGATTTGATATAATGGATGAAGGACTGTCAATAAAGTTAGGAACACATGCTTTATGATGATATAATTCTACATTACCATCACATAGCCATCAATACTTAACATACATAACATATTATATTTGAAGATACACCTATGTACAATATCTTCAAATATAATCAAAAAATATAACTTTAGGAAGTTGTTCAGTTAATATCATTTATATATCTATAAAAATCTCGTGTCACGGTGCACACTCCTCCGAAACGGCTCGACCGATTTTGATTTTTTTTAGAGAGAGAGAGATTTATTCGTCGCAACACATATGACACAATTATTATAATTAAATATTAAAACTAGGTATATAATAAACGGCTACGACGAAACGGTCATGGACTCAGTATAAAGTCCATAGTCTTTTGCTAATTAGCCAAAGAGCTCTGGTTCTTCACAATCACGCTGGTATTCAGCCAGTTATTAAATGTTAGGTAATAGAAATGGTCGTAAAGTATATTTAATAACGCTAGCTGATGTCTCTATCCAGATTTTTTTTGTTTGACAAAGATTGTTTTTTTTTTATTTGATTTGGCGTCACTAAATACCTATAATCCTTTTTCACATTGTCCAGCGCAGCAAGTGGGCACTGGGTCAACTAGATTAGGAATATATTTAGGTCAAAGAACTGTAGGAAAAGGAAATTCTACATTGGCATATCTGGGAAAACCCTATACGACTGTACGTAGGTATATTTTAAATTTCTTTTATATATATCCGGTTTCTGTTAAGCGATAATGTCGCCTTATTATACAACAGTTTATAGTTTCAATAATATCTTAGTTAAAACAATTTTATTTTTATTGTTTAAGGAAGTTTTTTCTTAATTCATTGTCATTCATTTATCATCAACATTTTAGCCTTTTTTATCCCGGGAAATCGTTTCTCGAACGATATCTATTTTTTGTTTTATTTAATGATTTATAATTATAATATTAATATCTGTTGTTCCATTAAGGGGAGTCATTTGCTGGTTTTGAGTTATCGTCTAAGTACTCGAGTCAAAGGTTAAAAACATATATGTATGTAAATAATCAAAACATCTTATTACTCCTATTATATTATTACCTATCAATTAATAGCTAATTCAATCGATATTCGAAATTGTATGACAATTTACGTAACGTTTAGGGACGATATTAATGTACGCCATTACACACGTACACTTTAAGTGCAACCTACTCGTCTCACAAAACGTTTAAAAAAAATTGACATTAATGTTATTTATAAGAGAAAACTTCAGAAGCCGATTGGAACGGAGTAAATAATACGTTTTAAGGACCTTAACTTTAACATCTGTAGCCACTATCTGGCAAATAGCGATTTTGAATTTGAATTTAACCTGATCGTTCACGTAGTTCTTGACCTCTTTGCTACCCATTTTTAATATCCTATATGAAGGTACACGCGGGAGTCCATTTATTTAATCTATTATTGTATTCATGTAATAAAAAAGGAGAATAGATTATTCTGTACACTGAATATACATTGAGAGAGGATATGCAGTTGGCATAGTTAAGTTGAATCTGGATTCTGTTAATTAATAAATACAATTAAACAGGTTACTTTATTTGGAATAAAAATGAGATAGTTTTCTTCTTATTCCTGCCATGATCCTTTTTTTTATTTGAAATCACCATGGTATGTTCAAATCTATACTTATAAAAAGGTAAAGGTTGTATGTTTGTGAGGTTGTAGGGATCTCTGGATCTACAGAACTGATTTTAAAAATTCTTTCACCAAAAGAAAGCTACATTATCAGCGAGATACGTTGTTTTTTTTACATAGTACATCTGGATTGCACTCGTGCGAAGCCGGTCGGGGTATGTTACTAGTTGTTAATAAAATTAGATACTTAATCTTAATATTATATTGTCTTTTATTAACGCGAGTATAACACATTTAAATAAAATACTTTATACTGGATTAAAACATGATTTATTATTTATATATTTGTATGTAAATATTTTTGAAGCGACAATATTCAGTTATAATCTCAAATTAATCATAAATTCAAATATCAAATACAAAATATTATTGTTTTTATATATTTCAGTTAAGTTTAACTTTCAAATTCAAGTAAAAACTGATTTTTATTACCTGAATAAGAAGTTACTACTACTTGACACTAACTTTATAATAAAAACTCTCTACTGATATGTCTAAGTTGTATTTTCCTAGCTCTACTAGAATGACAGATTTTTCCTGATTATTAAATAGTCAAAATAAACTTGATGTTAAATAACGAAATTTTAGGTATATTATGTAATTGAATATACTATACTTATAGAAAAGCAATAGCAAAGCAAAGCTTATAGAGAACGGTATCTAAACAAAATGAATATTTTAAAGCTTCTGATAGCTAATACCAGTCTGGCACTGCAAGTAAGCGAAGAGACGCTAACCTGCCTCGAATATTGAAAGAACACCCTTAAGAAATCTTAGGGGTGGGTGTGAAACAGTTAATATATTTAGCGATTTTTGCGGTAAACGAAAAGCAGCTAATTCGTTAACATTAGAAAAGCGGCTTAAAAAGCTGCTTATTGTATTAACGCCCACTCCTAGTACTGAGACGCACTACGAAGGCAAGCGCGGAACTGAAAACATTTGACGAGTACATGACCCTCGCGAGGTCATCGAACCCGTCAGCGCGGACCGTACGCTCCGCCGGGTCATCGTCGGCACACGCTCTGATTAAGTATTTCATTCACATTTTATTCTCGTGTTAAGAGTTTAACAACTCCGTAAATATTCACATTAACAAAGGTTAGAGTTGGAGCTACAGTGAATTAATTCATTTCGTACATATATAGTATATACATACTATTAAACGCGATATAAAAGTGTACCATTGAAAATAATGAAAGATATATAGGATTGCTTGAATATGGAACAATAATGTATTTTCGCACAAAAGTATCCACTCTCCATTTATCCATCATCCCTATAATTTACAATAGAACAATAAATGACACGGATATAAGTAAAAAATCCAGAATCGCTAGGATTTAACTTTAAAAATTAATATATTATTATAGTAACAAGGAGCGTTTTCTACAGATGAAAACATAGTATGCCAGCCCTGTCACTTGACTACTTTTAACTACTTAGTTAAAACGCATACCTACACGAACTTGGTATATATAAATCTAGCACAAATATCCCAAACATAATAACATCGCTGAAGAATATACATTCATATGAACAGCATTTAGAAATGCATGCGTAGAACAACATAGTTACTATTAACTTCAGTTACCTTTACATCATTAATAATATGGTAATATACTCGTTAAATATAGGCCATGCTATCGAACTTATAGTTCTTGTGTTGTATTTAACATTATACTCAACCAGAGTTCCAGACGAAGTTTTCCTTATTTAATGTAGCTATAGGTACATATAATTGGAGCATGGTGAGCGAAGCTTCATAGAGCGATTCATACGGCATTTGTTTGTGAGTAGATCCGCTAGGCCGATTTGAATTACTGAGGTTTTAATTAATAATTTTACTAATATTATCTCCGCCCCTATATGCCGTGGGGAAGCGTCACGGTAAGCACTGCGACCACCTAGTACAACAGAAAATTATACGACTGTGTACATTGAATATGTTTACCAGAAATTGAAAGGCGGTGATACAAGAAGAGGAACAGATCACTTTAAATTTATAACATTTAGTCTGTCTGTTAATGATAAATTCCGAAATTACTAAAAGGATATTAATGCAGGTTTTACTTGTAGGTTACGTTTTAGTTTATATGTAACAAGGCTCTACGTACCATTTTCATACATGTTTCATAACTTTTCATGTTGATGCTCTAGGTGCGGACGACGTCACTAGCACCAAATAGTTAAGTAATACGTTAAGTGTTTTAGATTTCACTTCACACCTTATTTAAAGTAAAAATAATAACTCATACATATTCGTGATATACAGTACGGCCGATAATCGGAATGTATCGGCATCTTTAACACTAAGTTGTTTCGGGTAACGTTTTAAAATAGTCGTATATTTTCAGGTAATTCAGTCCCCTTTCTTAAATACAGTTGCTCTGTCCCTGTTCACTCGGGACCCGGTTCGAATCTTGAATATAGGTATGAATTCAGTTCAGAGTAAATTTATTTTCGATGTATTTTAATTAATTCGCTCCCAAAATTATCACTTTCAATCAAAATCTATTTACGCATATGTACATAGTGATAAGGTCATCAGAATCTACATATACCTTTATTATGTAAAACATATTTTATTGAGGTATGTTGAGGTGGTTTGGGCATGTAGAAACGATGGATGAAAGTAGGGAAACGAAAAAGATTTATGAAACTGGTGTGAGTGGGAGAGTCGGGAGTGGTCGACCTAGGCGAACGTACCTCGATCAGATCGGGGACGTTCTGCAAAAGGGCCAGATCAAAAGTACTCGTAACCGTCGAGTGTGTATGAGTGAAAGCATTGATGAAAGTAGAAGAAGCGAAAGTGGTATGTAAGGATCGGAGCATATGGAATTCCGTGATCTCTGCCTACCCCAATGGGAAATAGGCGTGATATATATGTATGTATATTTTATTGGACAGAGCGAACGAACCTTGTCCAGAGTCCTGCTTATCTGTTGAGTCAGACTGACATGTAAAGACTGCTTTCGGCAAGTGAAATGAAAATTACATACAAATATAATTCTGTTTTGCCGTGAAAAATAGACAAACATTCATAGTTTGGGAATTACTCGTAGATTGGAACTCGTTGAACTCAACTCAACCGGGTTATACAATGAGGTTTAGGGAGTATCGACAATATGCAGTCTTATACACCGTGTCTTAATCTCGTATATGTAGCGAAAAAAAATATCGCAATGATGATTACCACTGAGATATGCACTTGCGCTTTGCACTCCAAGCTTTTATTTTCATATTACGACAATATTATACATACAAACACATAAATTTCACGTTTCTTTCCCATTGCAGTAGGCAGAGATCACGGAATTCCATATGCTCCGATCCTTACATACCACTTTCGCTTCTTCGACTTTCATCAATGCTTTCATACACGCTCGTCCGTATCGAGTAGGTACTTTTGACCTAGTCCTTTTGAAGAACGTTCTCGAATCAATTATACAATAGGTACAACAGAATGAGCTGAACCGTTCTAATATTTTTTCGAAATATTGTTTTTGCGCTTTCGTGTATAAGGTGTGAAAAGCTACAAGTGCATCTAAAACATTTTTCTCTATGTAGTCTAGAAGGCGCATAAAGGAATAACCAAATGTTAAACAATTGAAGTTGTTGGGGTTTATCGCGATTTTCTCGAAACTGTCCTTTTTCTATTATGGCGGTGTAACATACAAAATTAGATACAAAAATATTGAGTTCAAACAATTTAAATTCCTGTTATTCCACAATTATAATCGTAATATTTACTATTCATTTTTTCGAATAAAAACTATAATAGTAGCTTGGGTGAGCTTGCTAGAGAGCTCAGCTTCCCACGTATGTAACAATTTACAATCAATAATTGAGAAATGTTATAGCTATCTATATGAGTAGAGAACGTTTCTCAATGAATACTATAATTACAAGACTTAATAAGAATAATCAATAAATAATAATGCAAAGAGGATTTGAATCAAGCAAAAAATGTAATTGTACTATGAGTTCAATGGGCCTTGATTATTAGTCGCTTCTGCAATAGTTCTTAAGTTATCAAAACATCATGAAATTGTGATCTTTCATCATCATTTAGAGATCTTCATCCGGAAGATTTATTTTGGAAAGCCTTACCGAAAATAAAAATAAAAACATTACTGAAATCTCAACATATAAAATTATACTTCATTCCTCACACAGCATTATATTATACTAGCAACGCACCCGTCTTCACACAGCAATGCAGATGTACTATACATAAAAAATAGCCTATGTTACTCGCTGATAATGTAGCTTTCTATTGGTGAAAGAATTTTTAAAATCGGTCGAGTAATTTTTCAGATTGTAACAAACAAACAAATCTCTCCTCTTTATAATATTAGTTTAGATAACTAACGTAATAAAAATAACGATTGTAAAACCAGCGAAAAATGATTACTGACGGAAGTAACTTTTCATACCCAACCAGCGAGCGGCCTCACGCCAGCGCCGCGGTGAAAACGTGAGGATACACGTCAGAGTTGGCACCGTTTCGCCATTGTATGCATTTAGAACAATTTTGTTACAGGGCCATATCGTGCTATTGTTTTAGAAATTACTCAATAATATCAGCAATCATCAGCATTAGCATCAGCAATTTAGCCAGTAATATAACATATGTAGTTGTTCATATTAGAGAGAGAGAGAGAGAGAGAGAGAGAGTTTATTTACTGCACAAACAACAACAAATTAACAAAGATTACTTACAAAACTAAACTTATAAGTAAACAATAAAAAAAAAAACATATAAAAAATAAGAAAATGAATAAAAACAGTTTGTGTTTGGCAGTTAAAAGGCCGCAGTCTCAGCATTGTGTGGTAAGCTTCAGCCTCACGGCAGAAACTTACCACGCTGATTTTCAGCTGCAGCCTCAGTCACGCCACGGACTGTCAGACGTTTGAATAATATAAACTAATCAAAATTAAATTAAAGCATTGAGAAAAAGCTCTTAATATTTTCAGAAGTTGGCAGATGTAATGGCAAATATGTATGGAATTTTTTAATGTCTGATGAGCGTGAGGGTCATTTTATGGCAGGTGACATCAATTAGGAACACGAAACGCATTAGCGCTGTCGACATATAAATACTTTATATTTATATTAGTATTATTAACTTTATTAATGGTTGTTTGTTCCGGAAGGAACTCCGATATTCCTAAAATTAATTTAAAGCTCGAAGAGATACAGCTAAATAGCTTCCTTTTCTTTCAAAAGCAAGACACTTTCCCCGTTGCAAAAAAATTACAAAAAATTTAGTCAACAACGGATTGTTTGTAAAATAAATGACAAACAAACAGACACCGAGACCTGAATCCGCTATCCATTTTCAAGTTATATTATCTAATTGCTTCTATGTGTTCTCCATAGAAATAAAATATCACATTAAAGTTAAAAAAATATAGCCAACACCATATCTACGTGAGTTTGACCCGTAAAGACGATTTAATACGTTTGGGCAAAGTTATCAGTATTCAGTGTTAACTTAGTAGGTAATTAGTAATAACATAAAGAACAAAGAAACATCCGGCAGGACAATACCATGTCATCGACTCGCGCGCATTCATGAAGCGCTGACGTCACGTCCGGTGCACGCAGATTTGCGCAGTACGGCGACATAACAAATCTGTATTCATTTATTGAAGATACCTACGTCTGTACTTGACGTATTATTATTTTTTAGTTATTATTAGTTCTTCTCGTCCGTTCTACGCCCTTGATTTGAGAACTCGCAGTAAATGTAAAATTAGAAGCATTTAATATGTATTTTTTTATTGACGTTCATAAGTGTACATTATGTTACCTAAATGAATAAATGATTTTGAATTTGAATTTAGCCGTAAAGGTCAGAGCTGTAGCAGAGACTTTTAAGAGTTCTCCGGTTGTAAACTTATCATCGGTCTAAGCTCCAAAATCAATAACTATCGTTTATAGATGGAAAGATCGTGAATATTGCGCTTTTTGATCTCATTATTCCGAAAGCTCGAAGTAAAAATTTGTTCGACAGCGTATCACTGATTGTCTGTAGCTGAGATACACTTATCACCAAGTGACTCACGATCGTGTGTCGACATTTATAAAAATAAAAATTAAGGGTCAATATTTAAATTTTAACACTGTTGGCAAGAATTCAATAATATCAAATGGTTCAAAAATATATGAAATACAATGAATTCATGTGTGAAAATATTTTGTAAGCGAAAAGTATTCAACGAAATTTTAAAATGAACTCTTGCATTTAAACCTGATGCTGTACCAGAATCTTTCAGAGCAGTATTAATGCCGCCCTACTTTACGAGTATGTAAGGATCGGAGCATATGGAGCATTCCGTGATCTCTGCCTACCCCAATGGGAAAGAGGTGTGATATATATGTATGTATGTATGTACTTTACGAGAGAACGAGACAGAGCGTTACAACGCGTATAGCTCTGTCCCGTTCTATAGTCAAGGACTGCAATAATACTGCCCTGAGGAGCAGGATCAACACGTAAGAGGGAAACTTGATGATAGCGCCAAGTACGAGTAGATATTAGAAATTTGAAGACAGGCGATATCCACCTGTTTGCTCTTCGTCAGAGTCGTGCGTCGCGAAGAATACATACTATAAGTCAAGTTCCAAATTCATCGTCTGTTTTAATCAATACAGACAACTTAGGAACTCTCCCTATTCAATCATGGCGATATACATAAAAATAATAACTATGTAATTAATATAATTATTAACTAATATGTTATAACTATCACGTAATACCTTTGTTTGTCCACAATCGGGTAAAAACGTAGAAATTCTTACCATTGCAGTGACATCGACAAAAGGGAAACCGGCCGGTCCGACTTTAAATAGCACTGTTATTAGCAAACGTGACTCGAATGTTATAGCGCAGTAACTACATACATTTTAAAATATAAAAATATATATAAGCAGTTAAGATCAAATCTTAGTTTTTTTCAAATACAAAACTTTAGTAAAACAAAAAACTTGGCCATTAAAAAGAGTGGCGGCGAGTTTATTGCCAGTTCTTCTCGTCCGTTCTACGCCCATGATTTGAGAACTGGCAGATGTAAAATTAGAAGGATTTAACATATATTTTTTTATTGATTTTTATTGGTTGGGTTATATTGAATTTGAATGAACCTAAAATGCTTTGTGATATTATAGTATACGGTTAAACTGAGGTATCTGAGGATGTATTAATACGCTATTAAATAATTAAATTCGCCATTTGTGACGAATTGTTCAAAAGTTTAATAGGCCAATAATTTTAAATAAATAAAGGGTCCACTACTACATGCATCTATTATATTATGTTTTAGTAAACCAATAAAACGTCTTAAAATCTGATAATTAGTAGGGGTTTTTCAAAGATATCCATAATCGTATTCTGGGAACATTAAGCCTAAACAAGTTTCTTACGAAACAATAACTTGCTATGAATTTAATTCACAATAATACATATCTTACTCCACATCAAATTAAAGTGTTATTATGTGAGAAAGAGCCATTTGCTTGATAGCAAGGTTCAAGTGTTCTTGAACCTCATATTACATTGTCCCAAAATGGATTAGTCTTTATGACTGATACCTGACTGACTAGGGGGAGGCTCTTATGAGAGTCAAACATGCGATATCAATCAATGATGCGCTTCTTTTTTGTTTTGAGTAGGTATTTAAAAAATTATATAAGTGAATATTAATATGGAAATGAAAGTACATACAGTATTTTGACGGGCTCGTTGGCGCGTTCGGCATCGATGGGTCGTGGGTTCGAATCCCACCCGGGACAACATATTTATAATTTTCTGTAAGCATGTTTTCCCCACGTCTGGTAACTTCGGGCATTGATCGGGTGGGAGGAATATCGAAATTCCGACCGGAGAACGAACTTTTCAGCCAGCACTTATTATGGAACATGAGTCTAATGAAATACTAATACCGTGAAAATAATAATACTATAGTTGCTGCAAGTTTAAGATTTCAATTATACTATTTGGCTTTTTATGAAGAAAGTAAAACTTGATTTCCATCTTAGTTTATTATCAAAAGCGACCGACCTGTTTCAGATAGTATTTCTATATGTATAATAGACTGGAAAATATTACGGGAATATGGCCGAAAGTCTCAATGAATCGGAGTAACGTTTTTACGTGTGTTTGTGCGTCACTAAACTCCCCTTAACCGTGTTTGAGTGGGTGGTTTAGATTCACAATGAGAGCCGGTAGGTGGCGCTGCGATTGAGTTCCAGGAATACATGTTGCTTTTTTGTAAGCCAAAGTTAGGACGTCTGTTGAGTCCGTTAGTTTTCTATATATTTTTAATAATTGTTTTATTTGTAAAACAATTATTGTACAGTGCAACCTTAATATAACGTACCTCAATATAACGAATTCCTCGATTTAACAAATTCTTCGTAATTCCCTTGAATTGTCCACAAGAGTCAATATAAAATATACCTTTACATTGCGAACATTCTTTGCGTACAACCTCTTAATAACGAATTTTCAACTATCAATAAAAAGTATTCATACCTCTAATTAACGAATTTTGCCAACCCAAAACCTTTATATAAAGTTTCCACCAATAATATAACTCTTAATCTTATAATGTGATTCATGTCTCGACATGTTTCGACACGCTTTTGTTTGTAAAGTAATCATTGTTGTTTTGATGGAAAGTAATGTAAACACCTCTGCTCGTCACTATTGTTAAAACTATTCTTTTACCTCTTTATAACGAATTTTAGACCAATCTAACCTCAACATAACAAACCTCAGTTCAACGAATTACTTGATATTACGAATATTTTCTTGTTCCCCTCCGATTTGTTATATCGAGGTTGCACTGTATTTAGACATCGTTTTGGTGACTGCCAATAAATGTTATTTCCTATCTGTCTCTCAAAATAGCGGGCTCGTTGGGAAATGAATTGGTTACTTTGGTCATAGCCCGGTGGAAAGAATAACCTTTACCTTACCAAGTTATTTAATTTACGAAGTCGTCTTAATCCTATTTGGAATGAATTGATTAATTGGCTTAAGGATACACTAAATTAAAAGATTCACTTATCGAGGTACTTGTTTAGTAACAATAAAGTACGAAAAAGATGTCCTCTAATTTTATATTTATATTATAATTATTCATAATATTAGTGTCCAAATAATATATAAGTCTAATTCCCAAAGATTTTTCAATTCAAACATACCTATGTCAGCGTATTTTTTGTGACATAAAAACAATTAACGAATTCAATAACAACACTTAGTATTTTATTTAAATATATATAGTATAGTAAATGTAGTATATTATTTGTATACTAACTACTAAATCTACACTCACCTTAAAGTGTTGGTGCGCCGCTTGCTCTTCCGCCTCGAACTTGTGTTTGATATTTTCTATTCGCATCTGCTTTAATATACCGGCCACTTCGATTCTGCAACAAGCATACAACAGGTGATTTGTGTAGGGATATACCGACATGAGTGAAAGAGTCGACAGTCGGGATTCGACCAAGGCGAATGTACCTCGATATCGACGTTCTTTAACACTAGATTTACCAGCAATTTTAATATACCTATTTCTACCGAAACCAGTCAAAATGACTGGTCTTTAGAAAAAGTTCTTAGTGGTGTTTCTAATCATTATTTACTTAAAAAATGTAACTGTAATACAAAAATAGATTTATATAAATTATCATTTTATTAATTTTCTTAGTTATTATAGAATATAAAATAATATAATAAATATAAATAGGTTAGGTTAGGTTTGATATAACTAATCAATGCATGGTGAGTCATACCTCTTTTATAGATCTGCAAATATAATCAGCGATGGCATATATCTATCTTTTATATAGGATAGCTTACTATATCCATACTTTCTTCAAGAAAATGCGACAGTGAGATCACTATTTTTGATTTTTTGATTCACTATCACAACTCTCAATAGTACCTAACATTTATATTTTGGTTGTCTAATAATTCGCTTTTGCTATCACACAGTTCATCCAAACCTTTGTTAGATACCTGGCTGGTTATATATTCCGAATTCCAAAAAATTATCATTCGTTTTACAATTTTCAGGTGATAACTATAAAAAAATAGGCGATACTGATAATAGGATAATATTTCTCTGCGTATTTAGTTTTATTATCAATAATCTATTTTTGAATGTTTCAGTATCTACGTAAAGATTTATTTTTACAATCTTCCACAGTCAACGCCTCAAAACTGAGTGAATGATTGAAAATGTATTACATAGTGTACTAGAATCATGAATTTACTGGGATCTAATTTCTGCGAATTCACATTTATTCATAATGATCATAAACACGATCCTTATTCTTTATTATAACGGCGCTAACGTCAATTCATTCCATAGAAATAGACACCAGTCATTTTGACTGGTCCTGGTATAAGTGTCAATAACAAAAAATATTTTTGTTTCTAATATATTTAAAATAATTTAAATATCATAAAACTGATTCTTTAATAACAGCTTTAAAAGTCATGACATCTTTTCTGAAAGAAAATTTTGCATTGAGTAGATATTTTAAATTGAAATCGCAAGACCAGTCATTTTGACTGGTCTGGTAAATCTAGTGTTAAGGTGACACTAGTCGACATTCTATCCATAGAAATTTCGGGGGGGTATTACTCCACTATTTAGCACCGTATATGAAAAGTTAAATATTATATCGTTTTGTCTCATTATTAATTTTGTCTGTACAGAAACAGAATGGTAAAATAAAAAACCATTAAAAAGTTACGAGCTACCAAAGATTCGTTTTTATTGCTATTTTTTAACACAACTTTGGGCTTAAATTAGTAATAAAAGAAGTATCAAATTTTCAAAACAAAGTCGGTACCGACACAGCACGATTATCGAAGAATACAATAACTTTTATTTGTAATTGATTTATGCAGTGGTTTTTTCATGAAACTCGATTTTCCAAAGACATTTTTGTATTTTTTAGACGCCCCTTTTACTATGAATTATCGTGCATCTCACGTAATAATGACTGCCCCGGTGCGGTGCGGGAGAACAGCATGCTTTTTGGCAACGCCCACCAGTGAGTTCGAGCCTGCGACTAGTGCAACCTTAAAAGGGCAAAGTTACTCAGAACCGACGAGCGTGTATAAAAGCATTGATGAGAGATGAGGAAGTGAGAGTGGTTTGCAAGGATCGGAGCATATGGAATTCTGTTGACATACATCCAACGAGAAAGTATTGATTGATGTATGTATATAATACATATGTGTACGACATAACCTGTGACAGTGTACTATACAATGGTAAAGTATTAATTTCAAATAATTAATTAGTATGGACAATAATTAGTATGAAGTTTCCCCATTATGTATGCCATTCAATAATATCAGCTACTGTTATTGATTTGTCTGACTTCTAAGGGATTTGTTTTTATAAAGCAACAAGCATTATTAAATATATACGTACTTATTGTAATGTTAAAATAATGGGGCATAGAGAAAGTAATCCGACATGAGTAATTAATTAAAAACAGAAGTTTTCAAAGATCGTAGCGGTGCTACGCGAATGCGCTACGCAATGTGCTACGAGATATTTCGTAGTCGATGATAGATATTTATAAGTTGATTTTCCTCTTTATTTTATTCATTAGACCTGTTTTACTACAAACCAGTTTAGTTTAAGACTAGTTTGCGTATTTAATAAGTTATTTTGTATGATCACGTGGCGACAAGGATATTGTCATACTATAGCGAGCAGCTGTTACTTAGTGCTTCATTACGTTAACGGTAAATTTAAAACGATGCTACCTGTTTAGATGTATTAAGACTACTTAAAAAAATAAATTTAAATATTTATAGAACAGGTGGCAACGGGCGGATTTATTTAGGTCACAATAAAGCCTTGTTAGGGCATGGCAACACAACACAACACAATACACAACACAAATAATAACTTAAATGTGTATTTTCATTCATGAAAGCAATGAATTCATTATTTATACTTTTCGCTACATCGGCGAATCCAGCTTTCTATATTAGAATTTGATTTATGTGCATACTTAAATTGGTTCCATTTATCTTTTATTCTCTAATTTTCAGTTCTTTTGATACGTATTCCCTTCATATTTCTGAATCACCAGGCTAAATCATTGTACAAAATGCAGGCAACAATAATAATTAATAATGTCTAATGAGTAATTTACATCTTAAACTTAAAATACAACTGTATTACTTTACTTAAACACACTATTTTAAATATAATACTGTATACCAGATTTAAATGTGTGATACTCGTGTTAATAAAAGTCAATATTATTGACACTGTGGAATCAAGTTTTCCACAGCTTTCCAACACGGCGGCGGTTTTTCCGAACCGATACGACTTGGGATCCTTCAAGAAGCGAGCCTACATCTTTCTTAAAGGCCGGCAACGCACCTGCAAACCCTCGGGTGTCGCCGTCGCCGATGTCTATGGGCGGCGGTGATCACTTACCATCACGTGAGCCTCGTTTGCCCCTTATAGTATAAAAAAAACAAAGATAATATCCAGTGACTTTTCTTAAGAGTTCATAATTAATTTTAGAGGCACTTTGTTTGTGTGTCCCTATCTAAGCACTTAGACTTTTTTTTTCTAGACAGTTCACTTTTTAGTTTGCTTGAGTCTTTTCACTGGTACTGTACCCTTGGTGTCGAGGAGCTTTATGATCAAAATCACATGATTATAGTCTTTTATGGTGAGCTTTACCATATTTTTATTGTGTTTTGCACTGCATTCAAATTCATTAATTATATTTTATAATTAAAACATGTCTGTAACTACGCTTGCTGAAAAGCACTCCAAACTTCGGGATAAAGAATATAATAAATCGAGATTTAATACGTTCAAAGTTATTTTATTTAAATATGTGATACTCGCCTATCACATTTATGTATTGAATTAATTTAAATACCCAGTGGAGTATGGTTGGAAAATATTTCTAGCCCTAAGATTTTGTGAAATACGTAAGTATATATATAAGTATTGGTATATCTATCTTTTATGACAACAGAGAGCAGCAATTGGAAGAAATTAATGTTTAAGTTTAAGTTTTTCCAAAAAATATATATTTTGCTTTTAAATAAAATACTGTATACCGGATTAAAACGCGATTTATTGTTTAAATTATTTATCCCGACGTTTCGGATGCTTTTCAGCAACCGTGGTCGCGGGAGACTGAAAGATGACAGTTGTCTTATATTTGAAATGTCACAAAGTTGCCATATTTAATTCAATTAAATTAAAAATAATCTATTAATTTAGGTAACACAATGACATTTCAAATATAAGACAACTGTCATCTTTCAGTCTCCCGCGACCACGGTTGCTGAAAAGCATCCGAAACGTCGGGATAAATAATTTAAACAATAAATCGCGTTTTAATCCGGTATACAGTATTTTATTTAAATGTGTGATACTCGCGTTAATAAAAGACAATATTATATTTTGCTTGTAACATCACTGAAAGATATTATATGCAATATAACCAACGTTAAACGGGTGAAAGGAATATCGAAATTCCGACCGGGTAACGAACCACCGTTCATAGTTGAAAAAACCGTGTAGTGCACATTGCGCGTTTCGGTTTCAGTCTATGATTTCCGAATGCGCGAAGTAAAAAAGTAGATCAACCGCGTATCAATAACTGATGTTCTGTGGCTGAGGTATCACCTACCATCACGTGAACCTCATGCTCGTCTGTCGATATCTGACATGGAAAAAAGTTATCTTTATTTACTTCCACTAATAAGTTTTCCAAATAATAGTTTCAGTTTTATTTGTCAACAATTAAAGTACATTCTTTATTTAATTAGTTATTCATCAATATGTAGTCAAGGTGAAGCTGCACTAAAGTACAGACTATTGACACATAATCTAAAGCACTATATTGCAGAGTGTATTAAAGATGTATTAGTATTATTTTTGTACCTACTGTATTCTTTTTTTTTGTTTATTGTTCTTTGCATTGTGTTTTTATTACTTTATTGCTTTCTGTTATTTTCACGCATTAATTTTTTGTTTGGATATGTTATTTTAGAATTTTGGCACTATTTTTACTTAGTAGTTTATACTAGTTTATATGTAAAAACTTATTAACTTAATTTGTATTCTATCACAACTCCATTGCTAAAAGTGAAAACTATAAATAGCTTAAATATGCTTACATTCTCTATTGTCTACATTTTTATTTATAAGCTGTTTGTTTTCCATGTAAAATAAAATAAAATAAAATAAAAATTATAAGCAAATAAGAAGTCTAATTATCAATAGGAATTATGTGAAATATTTTATATAGATAAACAGATTATATTACAAGAACATACAAAGTATATTGGATTATGAATATGTCTATGATAATATCAAGGTACTGACGTTACATTGAAAACCTAACTCCAATCACGGATGTTTGTATGTACAACTCGTACTCAGTGGCGGTACTACCATACAAGCCCAAAAGCCCGTCTTGCCGAATTAAACATAATACTTGTTTATATATTTATATAACTTATATAATATAGTAAAATAATCGTTTAAGTTATAAATGACTAAGAACATGATTATATTTCTTTTTAGTGCATTAATAAGGCAAAACAGGCGTTTGGGCTTGTATGGTGGTCCCGCCACTGCTCATACTGTAGATCATATTATGCCTACAGGGTTGCATCAGCTTCATGCGTCGACTATATAGATTGTCGCATTCGGATATTGAATCCGCGTCATTGCATCGGTGTGAGAAAAGCGCTTCAATTTATTTTCGCCTGCGTTTTTTTACGATAACTTATATGGATATTGATATCCATCCTTCTATCTATTCGTGAAAACTTATGACTTAGTTTTATAATATGTAGTGATAAGTGAGCATTTGATGAAGATGTGCATGCTTACTCTGGCCTTGAAAACATCTATATTATAACAATAAATGAACAACCTTATCCTCATATTCTCTTGCAGCCTCCGTAGTGGGCCAAGATACTCAGGTGAGCGGCCTCCCCGCACCTCTGCCAGCTGATACTCCACATCCTTCACTCTCTCATTGTAAAGTTGCTCACGGAGTACTGTGAACTGATGCTCTAGGTTTGCTGGAATTTGAGAGAGTATAATTAGATGAATTAAAATTAAAAAATACATTAGTTGTTATATCAACAATTGTATGCTAATAAATTATTTAGGACAAAAGCAAAGTAACTTTGTATTTCCATGTGACTTGGTGTGAGGGACAATCTGCAGAGAATTTTTTTTAAACGCAATATACACACAAAGAAAAGTTCCCATCAGAGCCTTTTTACCTTATTAAACTAGAGGTTGAAAATTCAGACATTGACAATTATTTTTAAAAATATTGGTTTAATAATTATTTTATTCCCATAATGAAATAAATTGCTTACATGAGAATACATTTTACAAAATTAAATAGGACAATAATGTAATAATTTATAAATACTAGAAAAATCATTTACACACAACTCCAGCTCACTTGAGTTGTTGTTTTTTTTTATTCAAGTTTATGTAAAATCATAATTATCCTTAACTTATTGTGTAAATAATTGAATACAATATGTTCAAGTTAGATAGATAGATAGATAAAACGTTTATTCACAAACACAGTACAACATGACAACAGCTTAACCCTTAATTTGGCAACGTTCGGTGTGACGGACACTAACTTTAAAAAAAAATTGCGAATTTTTTAACATGTTTTCTTTAATTTAAAATCGATTAATCATTTTTTTGTGTCATAAACTAATGGTTAAAAAAATTATTCGAGTATTGCAACACTTCATATGTCAGTAATTAGACAAAAATGTCAGCGAAAAGGAGATCGCCAGTTTTGCTTAAATAATTTTTTATTTTTTGTTTATTTTTAGCCTATGGATGCATTGAAATAGCTTACTGGTTACTAAAAAAATACCCCAAAAATATTTATAATATAAAAACAAATACGCTGAGATAACTTTTACGGTGTTTTTTTATGGCTAAAGTCCTTTGTCCGTCACAGCGAACATTGCTAATTGTATAGAGAAGTAGTGCTTTAATACTATGTCTGCTGTGGCGGACAACGCCAAAATGCTTTAAATAATATTTTATATAATAACCTAATGGATTGAATGGATGAACTCGATTATTGTCTTTATCAACAGCCTAACCGTGCTAGTAGAATGTTAGCCTTAGTGCCGAATGATCATGCGCCTTCTGATGTCAGCGAAATATCAGATTCAGAAACTGATTTGCCTGATGAATGTGCTTTTGTATTTATCATTCTCTCTCTCTTCTCCTGCACCATCAATCGCATCGTCTTTAGCGAATCTAACCATCAGCACTTCTGAAGACGAAGATTCAGACTGTGCGCCAATACAATAGACATATGGGGGGTATCGATCTTGCTGATATGCTCGTTTCACTTTATAAGACACCATTTAAAAGTAGGATATGGTATTTATCTATATTTGCACAAATGCTCGATATATGTATATTAATGCTTGGTTACCGTTCCGTTGTAAGCATTCAGGTAATGCAAAAAGCATTTAGAGACAATATTTGTGAAATATTGTTGAAGGTAAACAGATCTGTGAAAAGATATTTAAGACCGAGACGGCAAAACTGAGTCAACGTCATGTAGAACGCCCATCGAGTACTGTCAAATATGATATATTTAATTATAATATATCATATTTGACAGTACTCGATGGGCGTTCTACATAAAATAAATAAAATGGGCCATTTCCCTTGAACAATGGCAGAAGGTCGTTGTAGATACTGCCAAAGGAAGACGTGTCGTTTATTGCATCAAATGCAATATAAGACTATGTTAGGCAAAATTCAAAGAAATAGTTTTTTTAATTTCCACACCAAATGAACACCGGACATTTAGTGTATTTAAAAAAAACAGTTGTCAAATCTGTATTTTTGTCAATAAACAAAAGATTTTTATTTTTCTGTAATTTGGCAATGTCCGCTGTGACGGACACGAGTTTTCCCAACTGTGGGCTAGTCAAGATTTTTTTTTACATTTTTCTGAGACTCCTTAGTACACCCCTAAAGCCCTCCAATAATTGAAATTAGATATTTTTAGCTTTTTTTTCGTTGCCAAATTAAGGGTTAAACTAACTATAACTAAATCTATGCTAATACAGTCAAGTCACAATGTGCACTGCGGTTGCAAATAGCAACTGGCTCAGCATATGCTGAGACACTTCCATGCCACAACACTGTTAATTCTGAGAGTCCCCTTTGGAGTGTAAGGCAGCTGCGCCAGCTATGTTTAAATTAAGATAAATAATTAAATATGCTTATAAATTTATAGGAGCTTATAAATATATTTAAATAGCTTATAAGTTATAAAGATAGTCTCGTTAATATAAGAAATTAATACAGGGAATAACATGAGAGAATATAAGAAATGGTAACACTATATCCAGAAAATGTGTATTAAAAGCTGATACCTATTACATACATTATGACAATTGTTTCACTGCAAATGTGAATAATTACCAAAAGCAATAATTGTTGACAAATTGATATATTATTTTCACAAATATTTATACAAAAATCCTTGGCAGAATTTCATATAATCACTATTTTTATAAATCAAGCTATATCACTTTACACTAAAGAACTAAATTTGTGTAGACAATGTTTGTAAACATAACCTACTTATACCAACCTAAATTATCGAGACATTCGTTCCTACGCCTCTCACATTCACTCTCGTCCATCTCAGAGGAGTCATCTGAATCTGGCTCATCAGCCTCTTCAGCGCTGGAATCACGATCAGGACCTCTGGAGGAACCCCCAGACCTTTCCGTCTCACCTCCGGACAAGTCACCGTCCCCATCGCTGTCACCCTCCACTTTCATAGATGGCATTATTATAATTATCTACGTGTTTTTAACTTATCAAATTAAGGTAACTTTCTCTTTTAGTTATAAAACCATGAAATTAGTTTTGTGTTTCGCTCCACATAAACAATAACATGAAACGTCAAATACATAATGTCAAAATGAATTTGACATATGACTCATGACGTTTAGGAATTGCCATTAAACAAAAAGACGAAGTTATGTCTAGACCTATACATAACATATTATACGTCTATATATATACTATCATTAATTACCTAATTAATGATTTTTAAACTTTGTTGGGACGGATATGTGTGTTTCTATTAAGTAAAAATATGTATAAATAATTTGATATGTAAAGCTTAGATTATTTATATAAATAATCAAAGATGTAAAGTTATTGCCTAATGTTACTTCGGGAACGCGATTTACTATGTAGCAACAGCATACTCTTTGGCGACAGCGGGCAACAAGCGCTCGATGGCTGTTTATTCATATTACGTTCTAAATATTTTCTCATAAAACAATTGAATTCATATTTTTGAAAATACAAATAGAACATAGGATTGTTGAGAGCGCATTTTGTAAATATATTATCATTAACAAGTAATCCGTTTTTTCTATCAGTATCTCGCTAGCCATCTATCAACGGTTTATTTTAGTGTATCTATTGTTTTGTTTAATAGAATTAATACTATGAGAAAATTGCGATTCGCGTCATTTGCTTAGGGCGCCCTAGTGCTTATTAATTCTAGATAATTTTTTCTTGCAATATAGCATTTTCAAAGTTATATAATTTTCATCATAATAAGATTTTTTTTTAAATTGACAAAAACATCAATTATTGGTTCTAACAATTTACTAATATCTGCTAATAGGTAAAGCGACTGGTTTTTTTTGCAATAAAAATTGCCTCCGTTAAATCCATTGCTATAGCAATAATGTATAACTTTTACTTATCTAAGGCACCCCTGCCTTCCCAAACTTATTTTGTCTACTGCCCACTTTGAGAATAAATTATTTTTTTGCGCTCCCATTTTTTACCTACTTAAAAACCACTATAACTTCAAACTAAATTAATTGATTATTGTGAGCTATATTAGCGGAGATTAAACATTCATTCTAAACGAGATTTTTTCTATAATCCGACCGGTTGACATGATTTTTATTTATTTATTGAATAAAACAGGACAGATATATGAGCTTCGAGGAGAGAAATATCGAACCGAGTTTGAGCAATCTCTTAATTAATATTAATTGATGTTCACAAGTTGTAGTCGAGAGTCGAGAGCTCAGTCGGTGTCTAAGAGACCTCCTAGCTACATAAAATTATAAATCGGCCTCCAAGCCTCTGCACAACGCCCCCATTTTTTTTGGGTCTCTTACCGCCCCCCTTTAGACCTGCAGCGCCCACAAGGGGGCGTTATCGCCCACTTTGGGAAACGCTGATCTAAGGTATTAGAAACGATATACTTACAACCCAAACAATAAAATATAAAAAACATGACAAAAAAAAACAAATTTTGTATCTGATATTAAATTTAATAGGTATACTCTATTATTTACATTAAATTGTTCTCTATTAACATGGTATTTATAATAATTTCATTAATCATTCAGTTGTCAATAAACTTTATATACAGGACTATTTATAAATTAATAATAATATCAATACTGTGAAATCCGACAATCCACAATTCATTACGTGCACGAAATGTAAAAATACGTGGGCTAAAACAGATGACATACCATTTATAAAACAAAATGCAAATACATTCTATGCACGTTTCATAAAAACAATAAAGATAACATATCGATCCTAAAATACATTAGCACCTCCACAGGCTACCACAAAAACATTAAAATTAAAACCTCTTTCAATTTTTAATGGCTCTCGAAATTGATAACTCATCAAATCATAAAAATATACATATACATTACAAATATACACAAGAATTAGGTTAGGCGCTCTTCATAAGTATTTAATTGTATCATACTTTTTGCATAGCTCATGTTTCTATTATATTTCATTGTTTCGAGAGAAAGTAGTCTCAATTTTATTGAATTTTGTCACAGTAAAAAATACTTTACTTTTTAATAAATTGTATTTTGTCGTTGAGCGCCGCACCTGTTACATGTAAGAATTGTGATTATTTAAATATAATTATTAATCATTATTGTTAGTGACACCACAACTCGTGGCCTGTATTTGGCACTAAATTATTTGGAATGCACATTTCTATGAACTTATATTTCAAAACTAACTCCAAATAATTAATTGGTAAAATTTGAACATGGACATAAATATTTACAGTCACATCATATATTGGTTTTTCTCAGCAACTTAAATATGGCATTTTGAATATTTATAAAATAACATAATAAATTTTATACATATTTTAAATTTGATAATATAACAGGAATCATAATAATCATTCAAAATTCTGGCTCCTTTTTGAAGTAACATCCTTAAATGCCACGTGGTTTGAACTTGAACTTAAAATACTTGAATGCTCTTTTTCTTTTCATTATACCTCTATCGAGAGTGACAGGAATAGGGATAGTTAATAATTAAGTAAACGACTATGAATGTGGAGGACAGGCTAAAATATAAAATGGTTACTTATTAAAGTAAAGGTCATTGGTCTCTTATAAAGTGTGGCCGCTTTAAAAATCAATTAATAATTATTTATTTATAATACGTAAAATATTTGGCGGAGGATAAATGCAGTAGATCGCCTTTATTATGAATTAATATAATTATGGAATTATTAGGTATAGATATACTATAAAAACGGATATGTCGTTGTTAGGTTCAAATATTGCTTTCTACTCACTATTACAGCTGATTTTAAACATCGTCCAATATAGTTGTAAATATTTAAAACCTACCATTGATTTAAACCCCCCAAAAGATACTACAGGAGAAAGATTCCAAAAAGTTACTATGTTTAAAAAGCTACTGAATTTTTTTGGAAGTATTGAATTATAGTTATAGTTGTTTTAGTTTAATCGTTATTACGTTATATATTTGATAGTTTTGTTAAATACAATGTTACATAGATTTACGTGAAAATATCAACAGGAAAATATAGTCATTTTAAACCGCGATTATTTAGTTTTTTTATTAATTTTACCCAAAAAATTAATATAAATAATTATAGAAAATTATTTAATTTATTATTCATTTACAATTTATAATGATTAAATATTGATTCATCACAAACATGCAAAATGTGTAGGTTATATTGATACCTAATAATTTATAAAAATTAGAAGCGTTTCAACAATGGATTTTTATACTGATATCCAAATTATTGAAAAATAAGAAATATTAATACAAAACTTGCGTTGAAAAGTCTAATTTTAACAAACGACTATAAAATATTATTTAATTTTTAAGGCAGTATCAGAAAGATTTGTTATAAAAAAAAAACAATACAAATAATTTTACCTATACCAACACTCAAAGTTATCGACATACAATGTTGCCATATCAATTTTAAGTAATATGCAATACAATATATTCAAACAGAGTAAAAATCTAATCTCGTTAAGAAAGTTAAACAAATAAATACTTTTATCTAAATAACAAAAACATAAAATCCATTAGGACAATAAATGAACACTTTACTACTCGTTCAAATAAAAATTAAACAATAATGCCAATAGTACAATATGTAACAAGTGTATACATTAATATTATTTGTATTATATTTCAAGTCGATTTAATATAAAGTCCACGGTATTTTCATTTAAATATTATACAAATGAATAACGTATTACGTACTGTTTAAATAAAATACTGTATACCGGATTAAAACGCGAAACGGATTAATCCGGTATACAGTATTTTATTTAAATGTGTGATACTCGCGTTAATAAAAGACAATATTGTATTACATACTGTACAATATTGACATTCAAAACTTAAGTTTCATTAAAACGAATAACAAAAACAGCCCTATCCCTAGACCCTACATTCGAAACTGAATTCTTTTCCTTCTTACCATTTTGAGCAAATGTAGAACCATTCGCGTTATCATTCCGATTAAAACGATCACTTTCAAAACGTAGTCGACTACATCACTATAGATGACGGTTCGTCGGTTTACGGTGACGTCACTATCGGCCGCCAGCCGATCGGCGGTCGGCCGCTAGGTGTGCTTGAGCCAGTGCGCGGGCACCCACTGCGGCTCGCGCTCCAGGCTGTTGATCTCGTTGACGAGCTGCTGGTACGCGCGCTGCGTGTCGTTGTTGATGATGATCATGTCGAACAGGTGGCCCCAGCGCAGCTCCATGTCGCGGGCCGTGGCTATGATCTCTTTGAGTTCCTCTTCCTAGAATTAATACAATATTAATTTAGTATAAATAACGTCCGAAACGTCTGGGATTAGCGGGATATTCGTGATAACGTTGTAAGTTCTTTTTTTAACATATGTTAATGTAATTCGATGGAAAAGTCAGGATGGTTCCGCGACTCTTTTGCCCGACACGAAGTATACGATATCACCCGATGTCGCTTGCGCGACCTCCGTGTCCCATGACACTGGGTAGTATGAACAAGACAAATGTCGAGCGACACTGACTCCTGAAATGACCCCTAGTGTAAACGCGGCTGTAGTCTTGGAAAAAGTTACGAGGTAAATTATAGTAAATAACAAAGAGATTTTTTTTAACTATACCATCTGTTTCAATTTATTTTCTGTTTGCAATAAAAAAAAATATAGATGCAAATGAAAAGAATAGTTAAAAAACGTAACTTAACTTATGATATTAATTTTGTTGGTTACCACAACGTGGGAGGCGTCGCAAAGTAAATTATTTATTAAAGGAAGCAAATAGAAAAGGATTCTTTTGTTTACAATAACGCGTTAGGTAAAAGATTTGTCAAAGGATTTTCCGAGCCGGGAATTGAACTAATGTATTGTAACTAAATACTTAATTTATGAAAAGAAAATTTATTTAAAAAAATCATTAATTACTATACTTTTAATTTTTTTTCTATGCAATATTCTTTTAATCCCTTTCCTTGCATTTTTATAAAATACAAGATGCTAAATTATTGCAAATTATTTAAATTTCCTTTAAAACCCTCTAAAATAAGTTTCCAAACCTAATGTGGTGTGTAGTGTGCTAACCTTAAAAGCCTCCCCATTCCTGATCTTCTTCTGCCTCAGCTTCTCGAGGCTGGGCGGCGCCACGAACACCGTGTACGGCTTCAGGTCGGAGCTGCGCAGGATCTTGAGGGACTGCGGGTGCAGGTTCAGGACGCAGATCTTGCCAGAGTTCACCACCTCGCGGATCGCTTCTAGTGATGTGCCTGCAATGTTGTTATACAATTGAAGACATGAGTGGATGAAGGGGCTATGTTATATTTTTTAGAATATATAGTATCTTCGGGCATTGATCGGGTGGGAGGAATATCGAAATACCGTTCATAAATGGAAAAGCCGGGAAGTGCATATTTCGCGTTTCGGTTTCAGTCTATACATTTATACATGCTCGAAGTAAAAAGTAGTTCGACAGCGCAACATTGACTGATGTTCTGTGGCTGAGGTATCACCATCAAGTGAACCTCATGCTCGTCTGTCATAAAAATAGATTTACCGTAATACGCCTTCTCATATTCCCCGTGCTCGACAAACTTCCTGTTGAGGATATCCGCCTCGAACTGCGTCCGCGATATGAAGTGGTAGTCCTGCCCCGGCACCTCGTGATCCTTGCGCGGCCGCGAGGTGTCTGAAATTATATCATTATGTTACTGACGAGATAACATTATCGTTAGCAATATTATTTTTAGGGTTCCGTACCCAAATAGTAAAACGGAACCCTATATCCAAGGCTCGGTACCGGTTAATTTTTATTTTCGAAAATACGTGAGATACCATGACATTAGTTTTAAAGAGTAATACACACTAAACTTACCACAGTAAGTTTTTCAGTAAATATAACTAAAAACAAAACACTTTTTTATTTCGGTTAAGCTCCCATAGTAAATTAACCAGTTTCCGAGCCTTGCTTATTACTAAGACTTCATTGTCCGTCTGTCTGCCTGTATGTCACCAGGCTATATCTCATGAACCGTGAGTTAGACAGATGAAATTTTCACAGAATATAACAAGAAGTACTAAAGACAATAAAATAAATATTTAAGGGGGCTCCCATACAATAAACGTGATTTTTTTGAAAGAACCCTTCGTGCGCGAGCCCGAATCGCTTTTGGCCGGTTTTTTTAAAGATAATTTTCAAAACGAAGGATTTTATCTGCATATAAAAAATGTATGAATTTTACAAGTCCGGTCATCGCATTAAGATCACAAAAATGCTCTTATAGAAGTTAGCTGCATCATATAGAACAAGTTTATCTGAGAAGATTGAAATTAAATAGCTATTCGCAAATAGGTACTCCTTAGACATTGATAGCAACTTTGTGAATATTCAAATCAGTCAGCAGTCAATTTTCAGTCTGCCCGTGACCACGCTTGGTGGAAATCATTGGAAACCTCAAGATAAATAATATAAATAAATCACGTTTTAATCCGGTAAAAGTTATTGCATTGTTTAATTACTTTCTAAGACAGAATATAACTTACGTGGCACGGCAGCCGCGAACCTGGCAGTGTCCTCCATAAGCCTCTGCCGCAACTCGTGTCGGCCGATGTTGGGGGGGCCTATCAACACTATGGGCCGCTTGTGCGACGCGCGCGGGTAGTACAGCCCTACCTCCTCGTACGTTAGGATCTCTTCTTGTTCGTATTCTGCGGAAGAAAGATAAATACTGTTAGAATGGAATTTAGTATAGCATTTGATACCGTCAATCATTTTTAGTTGGTAATAGTATAATTATGGTAATTTTAGTCCTCTGCGCTACTACTATTTGCGCTAATGTTTAAATTTCATGGATTACTTTGATGGTACCATTGTTTGAGGGGACTGTTTAACTTCAAATATTTAAGAGGTGTTCTACAAGGTTCACATTTAGGCCATATTAATAATTACTGTATGTCACTGAAATAATATTTGAATTCATTAAGATGTGGCAGGTGATTGATGATTTCCATAAGGAAATAAATATTATTTGTATGACTAATATCATATAATTCATTAATCCCCAAACCCATCATCGTACATATTAGTAGGCGTTATTAACGTAACAATAGCCATATCGTATTTAATCTTCTATTGGAAGACATTTTATTGTAAGAAAGCAGTAACACATCCTTACCATCGCCACCTGAAGTTGAATACAAGGGATACCCAGCTTCGCTAGAAGTCTTCTTCCCTTTCTTTTTCCGCGGCGGTTTCTTAGCGCAGAGCAATGTACCGCCTTTCCGAGGCTTATCCCTCGCCGCGACCTCGCCGGCTAGCGTTAGCTTCATAGATTCGCGTCTGGAAAAGACAGAGATGATAAAATACAAATACGACATATCGATGCGCACGGCAGGTGTTCTACCGAACGCGCCAACGAGCCCGTCAAAATATCTCCTAAACAGTTGGAATATCTCAAGGAGGTGTACTCACTGGTGCTGGAACGCTTGACTAGGTATGAGCCCCGCGAGGGACTGGTCCTCCTCGCCCTCCCGGAACGCCTGCCACCAGTTGGGGTCCTCGCGGCTTATCACGTGCAGGACGTCGCCCTTCTGGAAACTGATCCCTGCGATACGATCACTTGAGGTTAGTTCAGTGACGGAAAGGGTAGTAACCGAATGCATTTAATTAAATCAGGACAGTGCCCTTTTGCTAGCCTTTAGGTACTATGCTTATTGGTTACAAATGGAAATAACAGCAAGTACGCAAATTTCATAGGGTCAGGAAGGACACTGTAAACCCATCATCACTTACCATCAGGTCAGGTCAAACAAATGTACATATATCGACGGTTAAAAGGTATTAATAAGCGACATTTCGGTCGAAAATGACTAATCAATGCTTAAAATTTTCTGCTTTTTCGAATGCGCTCACTCCCATGGCTCTACGACGACTTTTTTGTCACTTATGCCCAAACAAATAACTACGTTTTGCGAAATGCCCTATAAGCTTAGTGAAACTGCTCTCCTGAATAATTTGGTTTTTGTTGGTTAAATCTAGGGGATAACTGGATCATTAGATGAGAAGATGATATTAAAAAAATTACTGACCCACAGTGGCAAAAAATAGCCCAAGACCGCGGTGAGAAATGGAAAACTTTGGAGGAGGCCTTCACCTGAGAGGGGTTCCAATGGAATATTAATAAAAACTTTTACTTACCTACCTACTCAAAATAAATATATTATTTAAATCGAATACTCTTTTTTGTATAAATATAGCTGTTTTTTTTATAGATATTAATGTAAGTAGGAGTAGTAAGTTGTGTTAAATATTTTCTTTTATTTATGTTTAATTGAAAAACTGGAAATATAAGGTTTTTTTTTATTTATTTATATGTACACTAGCAATTGCCCCCGCAACCCCCCTTGTGGGTTGAATTTCGTAAAATCCGTTCTTAGCTGACCTCTACTCGGCGAAAGGAATATTCCTACCATATTTCAAGTCGCTACGCCTTATGGAGATATCGTGATGAGTCAATATATAGGTGGGAATCTCTTTTATATATATATAGATAATAAGGTAAATAGTCCATCTCACCCAGCTCCCGACAGGGTATGTAGACGTCGTCCTCCGGGTCGTAGTCGAAGTGCGCGCGCACGTGCAGCACGCGGTGCGCGGGCGGCGGCGGCGGGCGCGCGCGCGGCGCCAGCACCACGGTCAGCGTGCCCGCCAGCCCGCCCAGCACCTGGCACACCTCGTGCACCGACTTGCCGCGCATGCTCACGCCGTTCACTTCCAGCAGCTGGAGGGTTAGCGCAGTATTTAGTACACCCCTGGAGATATGCTCCGTGAACCCAGGAATTCTGTGTTTTTAGTGGGTCTGATCTTGTCTCCGAGGGAGTTGAGCCAACTGGCTCAAAACCTGGGAGCAGACGCGACGGAACCCGTAAGAATTTAATTAAGCTTTAAGTATCTGGAAATTTCAGGTAGTTAGCAAAATAATTGCATTACAAATCTTGTGTCTTGATTAGTTCCAGTAAACGATGTAATCCAATATAATCAAACCCTATTGAAATAAAATGAATTTACACTCATATCTAATCAATCATCACCCACACATATGAAATTATTGTAACAAAATTCCATAAAATGCAAATATGTTACGCACAGTATGACTTAATAACTTTTAAACTATATAATGAGATTTGAACGATATAATAATGATATTTTCCAAATATTTGTCCCTGACAATTACTGTCGATCTAGAAAGCATAGGCTTTTCGCTATACCCAGTTCCCGCACTGAAATACTAAAATAACATAACACCGTTCATTTAAAATGTTTAAGCTAATTAAATTTTAAAGCGACGGGCTCGTTGGCGCACTCTTTAGAACACCTGCCGTGCGCATCGATGGGTCGTGGGTTCGAATCCCACCGGGAGTTCTGTGGCTGGGGTGTCACCTACCATCAAGTGGACCTCATGCTCGTCTGTCGATATCTGACATAAAAAAAACGACTTACCTCGTCCCCCTCGTGCAGGAGGCCGGACTTCTCAGCCGCGCCCCCCCTCACTATCCTACCGATTATCACCGCCTCACCTTCATTTCGTACTGTAGCACCTATAAATAACAACATCTATTCAGGTAATAGTCTTAACAATTGTTCCCGACTCAAGCATCCATCAGTAAAACAAAGCAAAGATCCCCTAATCACTTCAAGAATAATTTTGTCACTGAAAATATGATCCTTTTAGCTTTTTTTACACCATACTTAATCTAGCCACGACTAAAATGCTCATTAAGCCTTGTGTTCGTAGTGAATATATCAGGTTTGATATCCATTCAAATAACTAGGTAAATCCTGATCTACTTCAAATCAAATCAGAATAAAAGGCTATAAAAGAAAAACTAGTTTGTATAGCGACCTAAATGATAAGATTATTTCACTTGTGCTATGTCAGCTCAATACTGAAGCATCACCCAAAAGTTCCAGTTAAAAAAATACGATATAGGAATATTTATTAATTAATCTGAATGTCATAAAATAAAATAATTGATTTTAAACTAAACTTTATTTGCTTACGTCAGCATATACATTACCGACCTCTGACATATTATTATATATATTATATGTATTATATCAATGTAAAAATTATTTAATACATACATATATTATGTTAACAACCGAAGGAATTTATTGATTTTCATGATTTTGTATTGTAATTCGTGATGATTTTTAAAAATATATTTGGCCCCATATATCAACGTATAATAATGATGATTGGTTAATATTCATTTAAATTAAAAAGTCAATTCTACTTTATCTAATTGCATTTCTAATCAACAATTGCAAATCTTCCACTTACCAAGAGGTTCATTAGTCTTTTCAATTTTAATAATTTTAATTGTATCGCTCGTGTCGTCCGGCGAATTGGTCGGTTCTAATTTGTCGTTCTCGCCTCTGTGATTCCCAGTCTGTTGACAAATAATATTCATTCTACATAATTGTTTTAACATATAAGTACGAACACACGTTCGTACTTGAGCGCCTCCGTGGTTCAGTGGTGATGCATTTATCACTTCAGGAGCTTTTGGGTTCGAATCCCGGTCGAGCCTACTTACTGGTTACTGCCTCATGCTTCACTTCTATGAAGATTTCAAAAAAAAAAAAAACAAAAGTTTTTTATTTCAAATAGGCCTTTGCAGGCTCTTATGAAACGTCTAGTTGCACGGTTCCAAAAAGTGGGTCTCATGGAGAAGAACCGGCAAGAAACTCCATGGACACTCTTTTCAACACTGGTTTAGCTTACAAAGACTCGGTTACAATAGTAATAATCGGCTGAGAAGTTTATATAATGCAAGGTATACAGAGATTCTATACAATGCAAAAGAAAATTGAGTTTTTACTATTAGTGTAAAATGAGATACACACACTTGCACAGCGCAAGTTGCCAGGGAAGCCGCACATGCAGAGATGAATTAGCGCCATACATCTTTATCGTCAACATAGTCTTGGATTTTATAATACGCTTTTTTAATTAAGATTCCTTTGATGACGTTTTTGAACTTTTTATTCGTAAGATCAGTTACACACTTCGGTAGCCTGTTGTAGAATATAACACAATTCCCAAGAAACGATTTATTCGATTTTGCTAATCTATATTTTGGGACTACTATTTTATGCTTATTCCTGGTATTTATAGAATGAATATCACTTTTGACAGTGAATTGATGCAAATTTTTACGAACAAACATGATATTCTCTAGAATGTAAAGGGAAGGCAACGTGAGTATATTAATTTCTTTAAATAATTCTCTCAGAGATTTCGTACTCTAATAACCTTGATCAAGTAACCTTTTAACCCTTTATACCCCGGGCCTTTTTGAGTTGCGGCATCAAATCACATGGTGAGTGAGAATACCCTCTGGATTGTAAAGTGTTAGAAACGAATTTAATTATGTTAAGCTATATAATGTTGATCACTTTCTTGTCTATTAAAAACAGTTCAGTTGATCTCAATCAGCATAGGTAAGAAGGGAAATGGGAAGTAATATCACATAGAGTAACCCTGCGCCGCGCAATTGCGCCGGCACGCTTCACTGCGCAGGGTGAGTCAGCTCACACATTCATAATGTGTTGGCGCAGTACCCACTCACTGAGTGAACTATGAGCGTGCGCTTTGGGCGACCCATTTTGTTGTGTCGTGGCGCAATTTTGAGTTGACTCAAGGAGCCGAAGCACACACTGCGCCTGAGTTGCTGAGTTGGCGCGGGGAATTTCGCTGAGTTACCCATGTCTAGTCTTACCTTATTTCGTTTGCCCCTCGCGAAACATGAGGGGTCTAGCAAGGCCGCCGCCTGGTCGTGCGCTTGCAACAAATTCTCTAGCTCCAACCCGCCCAGTATGGACAGCAGCTCTGCCGCTAGCCCGGACGTCTCGCCTCCGGACGCCGTATGCGATCCTAGTACATCTATACACTGTAAACAAACAAACATACGTAAAGCTTTGTTCAGAATATCTGTAGAAGAAAGGAGAATTGCCTTATCCCTCAACCTACCTCCACTTCCTTAGGATCGTGTATTTCGGGGTTGATAGCAACGCAATGATGTCAGTACTTTTATATGTTAGATATCGACAGACGAGCATGAGGTTTACTTGATGGTCGGTGATACCCCAGCCACAGAACATCAGTCAATGTTGCGCCGTCGACCTACTTTTTACTTCGAGTATTCGGAAATTCACAGACTGAAACCGAAACGCGCAATATGCACTTCACGGTTTTTCCACCTATTAAAATGACTTTGTTTACGAGTTACAGGTGCATATCTCAGATTATCAATATTTTTATGATTCACACATTTTGTGCGCTGATGGGATTCAACCACTCAGAGCAATAATTAATCTTTCAATGATTAGGTTCACAGTTAAATGAACACAAATACACTACATAATTCCTAGACTTGTAGTTAAGTACTAACGAAATGTACGAAGAATGGAGATAATACCAATTTTATAACTACATCCCAATGGATTCTGGCTCTCATAATTGTCAAATTATCAATACGTCAGTCTGTGTAGTTCAGACTCATTCAGAATCTCGTTCGTTCGTTCAGACTCATAACCCGGATGCGATATATTATTATTTTGTAATATTTAATACTATTCAATTAAAAACAATAATTAATATTAGGTGAATGAAATTGGTTTAATAGTATTGTCTTTTATTAACGCGAGTATCACACATTTAAATAAAATACTGTATACCGGATTAAAACGCGATTTATTATTTATATTGTTTAAATTATTTATCCCGACGTTTCGGATACTTTTCAGCATAAATCAAATATGGCAACTTTGTGACATTTCAAATATAAGACAACTGTCATCTTTCAGTCTCCCGCGACCACGGTTGCTGAAAAGCATCCGAAACGTCGGGATAAATAATTTAAACAATATAAATAATAAATCGCGTTTTAATCCGGTATACAGTATTTTATTTTAATGGTTTAATAGTTCTGAATCATATTCCAGTGCCTTTATTTTAAATTCTTGATTTGACAACTTAATAATAGGGAGCTTTTGTAAACAACCTTTAAGTAGAACGAAACAATTAAAATTACTGATGTAATGACGTTATTTATAACGTATTTTACAGGCTAAAATTATTGTGTGTTAATCAAAATTTTAATACAATGAGACAATCGTTTTCGTCATATTTACATCTGTTTCGAGCGATATAACTTCGTTCGTCGGTAAACATATCACGATTCACGACTCACGCGATTCCAATCTATTGTTTTTAATACAAAGTAATTTGATATTGTCTTTGACTAACTTGAGTATCACACATAAAATACTTTATACCGGATTAAAACCCAATTTATTATCTATATTATTTTTCCCAACGTTTCGACTGCTTTTCAGCAAAAGTGATCACGGGCAAACTAAAAGGAGAAGCTGTCTGATTTCAAATATCATAAAGTTGTCATACAAACGCCGTCGATTCTTACAGTGTTGATATTTGCTGTAATTTTCTATATTATTTTTTGGCTAATAGAGCTGACTCGTACCGTGCAAACTATAGTATCGTGGTCACATAAAATTGTAGACTTTGTCACATAAAAACGTTAACAAAGAAAACGGGGTCGGTCTTGTTCGAGAGAAAGACAGACATAGATATAAGTATTAACTTACATCTTTTAACCGATCAGTAGCTCGCTGGGTCTGCGGAGGCGTCAGTCCCGGCCGTTTGTGCCGGACCGTGGTCAGCACAGCGGATCTAGTCGCGAGGGCTGTCCGTAGCCCCGGACTGAGTAACGCATTGGCTGCGCCCGCGACTCTCGCCGCTAAGCCGGACTCGCCGATAGAACCCAGCGCCTTCTGTACCCTGGATAGCGCGGCGCATACTTCTTGGTAATCTGGAAAATATAATGTTCGCTGTAATTTACGTATCCGGTAATACTGATAAGTATTTGTTTCATAAAAGGTGCATCAAATTATTGTCGTATCCAAACATAGGTGGAGCCTAGCTACATGGAAACGTACGGCTGAGTTTGCAATATACATATTAATTTGGTTCAATTTTAAGTAGAATGCAGTAGAAATTAAAAAGCATACTCTATCTATTATTATTTCTTTCAATTATTATAAAATAAACCACTCAATTACTGAGAAAAGACTCAAACCGATGGGAATAAAATATGGTAAAATTAATTTGTTGGGGAAAATTAATCATAATTAAAATTTCCTTTTTTTACATCGATTGCTATAATTAAATCTCTAAACTGACTTGAAACAGGATTTCTGTAATGGAAAGTTTGAATAACTTAATGATTTAGTTTATGTTTAGTCGAAATTATAATATCCATAAACGAAATGGTAAAAGTATTGATTTACTAAGCAGCTTTATCAACTAAACGGGGTGTGAACTAAACGGTTGAGTTAACGTGAAAAATACGTACTTCAACAATATTATCTCATGTACGATCTGAACAAAATTCCACTATTATATGTTTACATTTCAATATAATAGTGTCACTATAAGTAATAATTTTAATTTGGAATTAAATGTCCATATTTCGGTTCAGTCTATAGCTTTCCGAATGCTCCAAGTAAAAAAAAATAGGTCAACATGTTCTGTGGCTGAGGTATCACCTACCATCAAGTGAACCTCATGCTCGTCGATATCTATCATTAAAAGACCAGCAATATATCCAAGATACATTAAACCGGGCGATATGATAGCAGAGAGATTGGAGTAGAACTTACCAACAAGGTTATACAGGTGTGATGTTTCCTCAGCGTCTTCCTCGTAGGCTTCGTTGACGAAAGACGTGGAGTTAGGCGCGTTGGCCTCCAGCGCCTGCAGCTTGTGCGACCCTCGCAGCGAGGTTCGGAGGAACTCATTCTGAGCCGCGATCCGCTCTTCGGTCTCTTTGCGTTGACGGAGTTGCTCCTGGAAAGAAATAATATGCTTAGTTGTAGGTTAAAACGTTATTTTTGGACGAGCTCGTAACCGTGGTAGGTGATGTAGAATCTATCGAGGATATATCACATCACAAATGTTAATAACAGCGATATTATCTCTAAACTGTTCAATTCATACTTATTGGATTCAACGCTCGCTATGTATATTCATGTTTCTCTACGTATAGCAGCAAATTCATCATGATTGTTGTGTCCTGAGCCACACGGCACACGCTCGTTAGCTTTATCTAACACTAGTAACACGCCCCGGGTGCAATGTAAATGTACTATACACAAAAAAATCAATAGCGTATGTTACTCGCTGATAATGTAGCTTTCTAATGGTGAAAGAATTTTTAAAAGCGGTTCAGTAGTTCCAGAGATTATTCCCCACAACCACACAAACTAACAAACTTTACCTCTTTATAATATTAACTATTATAGATAAATTAAGTGTTCTTCTTCTATGGTAGATTTTTACGAGTATGTACATAATATAATGTTTAACATTATAAACAAGGTTTTCCTTAGTTATTACTTTCTTTTTAATATAAAATATACATGTGTGAAAAGTTTTGTCTGGGGGTGATGCTATGGCGATACCAAATAATATAGTAAATCAGCTTGCCATTAGAGCTCATGTGTGTAATATCTCCCAATCAACAATATTATAAGATATTTCAATTATATAAGGCATAAACATATACATTTACATATACAAGCCTGGTTGCATTACCTCACGAATAAACAGATTAATTTGCTGTGAGAGGTAAGCGCTAGCGCAGGTCTACCATATATACACCAGTCGCATGGACAGCTCTTACATATAAAACCTAATATATTATATTATTGACTAGCTGGTAACCGCGACTTCGTAAACAAACAAACAATATTTTTTACGTATTAAGTAGTTACTCTTCTTTTATCGACCTCTCTCAAGTTTTGGTAAATAATAATTAATAAAGGTGATATTATATGAACTTTTATATTTATTCCTGTTGATCCCTCTATAAACTAGCTATATCTAGCTAATCTAACACATTGCTCTTCACTGATAAGTCCTATTAGCTGCTTATAACACGTAAGGTTTCCATATGTTATCTCTTATCTTATTACAGGGTGGCTCCTATGTCACGGTCATTCAACGGTCATCAAATTATGACATTTAGTATGAAATTCTACTTATATACTTAGTTGTTTATTTATAGAAGAGGGGTGCCACTAGCAAGGACGCGGATGTACAGTCAGAAGTAAGATATATAAGTACATATATATTTATTTTCTATTCCGGTCTGTTCCACCGTTCAGGGGATCACAAATGAATTTAAAGATTTTATTTCGGTCGGATACCCTAGTTGGAGACAGTCAGCAACCAGACATTTCCGACGGCTGGTGTTATGTAATGGAAGACAGTCCGGAGTATATAGAAATACAAGTATTCAACGATTACAATATGGTAAAATATCGATGTGCATTTTATTTTTATTTTTAAAAAGATCCTATTTTTTTAAAAATGAAACAACATTTTACACTAAATGATAATTAATAAATTACTCTTATCTTTTTCGTAAGTATGTTAAAAATCTCTTTTTTAACGGTACGTTATCGATTTTTACATCCGACAATATTAATAGGGACAGGCGATTTTATTTTAAACTAGCGTCTGCCCGCGACTTCGTCTGCGTAGAATTAGTACTAAGGGTAGCTTATTTTTGAACCGAGCTGTTTTTTAATCAATCTCCGCTTAATGACGCTGCACTCAAGTCAATAATATCGTGATATTTTTTAAACCGTTCGTCCAAATTACTTGGTGTAAAAGACAAAGTTCATCTATATTAAATACTAAAAGCGATAAATGTATCAATTTTGATCAGAATTAGCTAAATACTCTAAAAATTGCAATTGAAAAAATGAAAATGTATTTATGGCTCATAGTTTAGGGTATATTGGCTTCCACATAAAATGTAGATATATGCTATCGCGGACTTTTATTTAGAACTATTTAAAACAAACAATCCCACCATACATTTTATTCTTGTAACTCCAACGGTTAAGGCAGCGCACGCCAAGATAGCTCTCAGAAGGCAGGAATTTTTCCGAGTTACTTGATAGTTATCGTAATACGAGTATTATGGCCAATATACAAAAACTGTTTATAAATTATAGCCTATGTGTTATTCTGATACATAAGCTATATGACTGTAAAGTTTCATCGAAATCCAATCGGTAGTTTTTGCGTGAAAGAGTAACAAACATCCATCCATCCATCCATCCTCACAAACTTTCGCATTTATAATATTAGTAAGAATAGTAAGAATTAAGATGAGAGAACGAGTTAATATACTAATATAAAAATAATATTCTCAGAAATAAATAGAATATTTTGACTCAATTCTTTTGTTGGCTTAGATCCTTTTTAATAAATCTAAAATAAGAGGCTTTATATTAAGAATTTTATATAATTCATCGTATTTCTCTTTGTAGAAATATTTTTAGCGTTTTGCTCTACATTTTGTTTCCAGTAGCAAGGTTAGCATTAAAATAATATATCAGAAATATTAAAACTGATGCTTTTGGTTCAAATCATTTTAAAACTCTTTTATAAGTCAAAAACATTTTCACGGAAAGTTCACTCGTTATGAGGCGGTACAAAAGCTCAGAAAACAAAGGCTTTCTTTAAAAATACTAATTTTTTAATGCATTGTGCGCAATGGGAATAAGAAAACCTACGTTTACCTACCTGCTCAAAGTTCTTTGTGAATTTTAAAAGAATAATGATGCAAGTTGTAACTTCATACATTTCTTTCAGAAATAAAAAAACTTGCTACACAAGGTTGCAATATTAAAAATGAAAAATAATATTTATAGGTTTTCATAAACTAATGAACTCCTTTATTTTATGCAAATTAGTATCTTACCTAAAGTATGGAGTTTATTGCACAAACGTGAATTCTGATTTTCAGAATTTGCGTGACAATAATTCATATTGCAATAATAAAAAAAATGATCCAGTATCATATCAAATGAAAAGTTGTATTTTAAAGAAAAGCAAATAATATATTGTTTTATTTTTAAATTGAATGAATTAATTTGAACATAATGTTTACTTCATAAACGTACAGGAAAACTGTAGGTACGTACCTGTTTCAATGCTCGAATTGGCAAAGTTTAAATACTTTTAACCATTGTATAATCCCGTTCATATTGCAATGGTTCTTTTTTAAAGTAAGAGAAGTATTCGCATCTATTAAGATAAGAATTTGAGTCACCTCCTAAAAAGAGTTTGACTAGAAATTCAGATTTTATTAGCAACATTGACATAGTAAATATGTCAATGAATATCAAATAATAATAAACAAATCCTGTGACAGTAAGAAGTTAATGATATTACAATATCATTAAAAGTTTGACGTCAATGTTATAAAAGTCGCAATAGATCGCTCGGATGAATCCTAATGACCATTTGTTCGCACTCGGTTAATCCATATTTATGTGCTAGCTTCAGTTTATATTTAATTTGGGAATTCTCTTCGTTTACGTCAATTACATTTCTAAATGAAAAAACTGAAATGGATTATTCGTTTTCTTTTTTCCATGCTCAGACATTCGAACACATCAGAACGTGGCTGTTGCCAAAAATGTGTCCTAAATAAAATATGTGTATTCAGGATTATGCTATAGTCCAAAATAAATGCATACTAATATTAAAATTAAGTTTTCATAACAAAAAAAGTACTCTCTTGATATTAGTACAATTTCTAGTCTTATTTGAATAACATGCAAATGGGCTGCGAATGTGGTTTGTTGACCTCACAGAGCTAAATGCATATACTTATTTTATATAGAATCCTGTTTCGTTTTTAATTAAGAAAATGTCACATTTTGATGCAGGGTTATTTACAATACAAATAAAGTTATGTGTATTAGGGACTCTACCATATCATAGCTGTGGTATGGTAGAGTCCCATATGTATAAAGGTCCATTTACACGATGCAAGTTTCTTGCCTGTCCCGTACTATTAAATTGAAGCAATAAATTACTTGCATGGTCTATAAACACGTAACATTCTTGATCTATCATACAAGTTTTCAATACTTTTCTTGGTGTAAACACCACATAATCCGCGAGTAAGCAGTGGCTCACAATTCTTGGATGTCAATTATTAATAATTCAATTATTTAATTCAATTATTGCTCTTGTATGTACAATAATATAGGCCTTAACAGATGTCATTTGCTTAATTCTGTACAAAATCTGGCCATCCCAATCAATAGTAATCATGTACCTAAGACCAAAAAACTTGCAGGTTTGTTGTTTGTTTATCCCAACCATCGTTCAAAGAGGGATAATGTATGAAGTGCGATCCCATCTCTTGAAGAAACAAAAAACAACATACAGACGAACTGAAAACCTTCTCCTTTTTTGAATCGGTTAAAAATAAAAAGGCTAATAGTGCATAATTGACAAATTATGTACTGATATTGCGCTTATGTTTAAGTGAGCCCCACGCTCATATGCTACTGTCATAAAGAATCTTATTAAATAAGTCCATTCATAAAATCAATAAATTGACTATTGAATTTCAATACTAAACAGGTTCTTTGTTGAAACTTTGAGAGGGTACGGACGAAGAAACAATGGAATGAAGGACTTCAATCATCGGAAATGTCATCAGTTTCAAGAAACTATTGAACTATTCTAGGGTAAATTACTATTCACTGTGAGAACGGTATTACTCCCCGGGACAAAGCAAGATTCCACCGTACAAGACGTTAAAATACACTTAAACATTATACAACAACGCATTAGTACCTATTGGAAAACTTACACAAGGCATTATGTCACAATTTACACAAAAACTCGTGAGAACTTACCGAGTAAGCCTTAATCCTTTTTGGGTCAACGTCATGCGACCGCGTCTGCGCACGCGGCGACGACGATACCATGATCTATGGATCACGATCTATAGATCACTGAGCTAACGGTCTATACGCACCAAACTCCATCCCAAACATGGCACACTTTCACAATACACTATAGAATTTGGTTGGAATAATATATGGCTGCCCGATTGATGACTATCATTTAAAGATATTGATGGGTTGTTAATTAAGATCGGTATGGTGTCATGTTGTCTAGCTGTTCACATACCACAGTAATTACTGTATATATTTTAGGATCGTACTGTTATTTATTTTTAAATAAATTCGCGTTTATTCATAATACAATTTAAATTTAAATCATCCACAAAGTTTGCTGGTGTTTATGGAATAACGGATTGTTTTGTTTATTTTTTTCATCGCTAACAACCTTAATTACCTCTCATGCCGTTGTCACGGAGACATTAATCTATATATATATAAGCAACTTTTTTTTTCTTTGTTATCGATAAACTTGAAAACTACTGGACCGATCGGCATGATACCATGACCATTCGACGCGGAATTAATTGTAGAAGGTTTTAGGCTATTCATTTTTTGAATTCCATCAACCCTTTACCATTTTTTTTTCAAATTTATGTGGATAGTTCATATTCGTCTATCCTTTACAATTCGCCTAGCGAAGCGGGCGGGCGGGGACGACTAGTATATAATAAACATCAGAGTCAGTAAAACAAATTCTAAATAATATCACTATCAAAAGGTTTAACGACTCATTTTTCAAAAGAGCCCCTGAGCCCTCGATAACAATTGCATTATTCCCATCAAACAGCCGACAAACACATTCAAAATCGAATATTACGTCGCGGATTGAACTGGTTTCGTTGCGTCACTGTGAAACGGTATCATAACGAGGTTAAATGCATTTTTATTATCTTTTTATAGACGTTATTATGATCTTTTCATGGAATATGCTATGCATTCTTTTTATTGGAATGCCTAGAACAATCAAATAAATATGTTATAAAGACAAAACTTTTCAGGTCTGAAGAGAAAATCATATATTTTTATTATAGAACAGACAAAAACACAAACAACTCTTTGGTAAGTCCTAGATCATCAACAAACATATGAGTCACAGATAAAAATACTCTCAACATACATAAATAATATTGTTTTCAAAACATAATATTATGACAGTATTAAACCATTGTCAATTCCATCTACAAGTTGTTTGCGAAGGTAACTCTGCCACGCACGTAGCGGCTGTACCATAATCTTTAGGAGCAGTATTATTGCCATAGCGAGAACGAGGCAACACTATATATTGTGTATAGCTCTGTCTCGTTGAAGAACTCCCGTGATAATATTCTGATGAATTGTGTGAGCACCAGGTAACTCTTGTTCAAAACAATGTGTACATTCCTGGCTGGGATGTCGAGGCCGCTACAATGAATTACTTCTAAAATTTTAAGTATTAAGTAAGCCAAAAGCTATTATTGGAGTGAGTCTCGCACTTGATCTCTGAGTGAACTTATAGAGCGATCACGGGTTTGACATGTTTGTATTGTTTTATGAGTTTTCCATTTATAGGCACTTAGATATTTTTTGGTATTGGTATTATGTATATAAACAAGTCGCGAAATCCACAATGCGCGTTTCAGATTCAATCTTTGAAGGATCATTTATTAATACATACATATATACATATACATCACGCCTCTTTCTCATTGGGGTAGGCAGAGATCACGGAATTCCATATGCTCCGATCCTTACATACCGCTTTCGCTTCTTCTACTTTCATCAATGCTTTCATACACACTCGTCGGTTACGAGTACTTTTGACCTGGCCCTTTTGCAGAACGTCCCCGATCTGATCGAGGTACGTTCGCCTAGGTCGACCACTCCCGACTCTACCACTCACACCAGTTTCATAAATCTTAATAGTATCATAATATATCACCAGCCATAAGATCTCCTGATATGATCTGTCGATTATATATACAAAAACAAACTAGCGAATGGATCCGTAAAGCCTGACGAATGCAACACTAATGTTTAATATAACTTCATTTCACACGTTCATAGCACGCAGCGGCGTGGCCAATGGGTTCGCCATCGTACTGGCCTTGTGGCTCCTTGCATAACTTAGTTTTTGTTATCAAATGATTATTCCAGAGGAAGAGTAGATAGATGATCTAAGAGACTGGATATTCTCGTGGTAAACTTGAAGTATCGGTCAACTTAGTAAGTTTGCAAGCAGTAATTAAAAATAGTACGCAAAATGCTCACCTCAGGAAATCTCTAATAATTATTTTTGAGATGTTTGCACTAATTCTGTAACCTTAAATATAAAAATTATCTCAAATATATTCTAACTTACTGTTAAAATCATTATATGTCGAGGGTAATAAAAACAACTAATTACAAAACCGCAAAACGAAGACTTACATATGGTCTACAGACAAAGGAAATTGAAGAAAAAGTATTTCTTTTCTCTCACAATGAGTTCATAAAACATTGTTTAATTATAATTAGGGTTGAAAAAGAGAAATACAAACTGGGCTAACTTTTAATTTTTATACAACCACAGTTATTTAGCAATTTGTTTTTGAACTGCGATTCATTTTCTTTAAATAAAAAGAAGAGTGGTGAAATTTTCAGACATAATAATTCATATATGTATAAAGCTAGAGAAAAGATTTTGGCCAGTTCAGTTTTACCAGAGAGGAGTTCAATCTCTGAAATTTGTTTTAAAATGAAATAAATGGGTGGCAACTGGCAAGGAATGCCTACATGTATGTTTTTTATGCACTGACAATCGCGTGCGGTGTCACTCGTACCCAAAAAAAACTAGCAACACGCACGGGTACAATGTAGATGTACTATTCACAAAAAATAGCCTATGGTACTATAACTGAAATCGGTCTAGTAGTTTTTGAGTTTATTCGTTACAAACATACAAAAATACGAATCTTTCCTCTTTATAATATAAGTGTAGATGTAGATATATAATATTTAGATAGACTTTTTAAGTTTAATAAGAATATAGTACTTACATCAAAGTCACTGTACTACACTGAAAACTTATCCAGCCTAAGCAAGCAGCAAGGAGCGAATTTTCTTTTTAATACCTTGGCCGATATTAAAATACTAAACTGCAAACTAAACTATAATACAGACTATTTTTCGTTTTAGTCATTTCTGTATTTATGTAAGAAATTTGCAAACGGGTTCAACAACTCCAAAGAATACACTCTACATTCGATTCAATAAACCAATTCTACATATTTATTATATTACTCGGTTGTATTTTCACGCTGTTTTTCCTCAACTGATCAATTCGTGACGTAACTTTATTTTGGCAAAAGCACGATTTCGCTTTCAGTCTCCCGTTATCCGATAAGTTAGGAATCATAAAACATTTACGCTTATCATCAGGTGAGATTGTCGTCAAAAGCCTGTACCTATATAAAGTTAGATTCATCATATAAACTTGATTCGTTTGGTTTCTTTATTCTTTTAATAATGAGTTATTTATATATTTGCGGAGCAGCGTATTTCCCAATGATTACATCTTCCTTAACCGCAAATTTCAAAGGAACTTAAGTATTCCAGACATTACTTACTACGAGTCAAGAGTTCAAATCGGTTAACTTCTAACATAGTTCCAAGTTAACACAGTTTAAACAGCAATAGCTGTAGTATTTTTTTTTTTATTTTTTTTTATTGATGAAATAGGAAAGCGTTTGCTTGCGATCACACCTGATCTTAAGTGTCGATGCAAACTAAGGTGGTCATCATCACGCTTACCTATGAAAAGCCTATTTACCCTTGACTTGAAGAGCCCAATATTATAGGTTTCTGGAAAGACAGACGACGGTAGGGAATTCCAATCCTTGGCTGTTCGTACTATAAAAGCAAAGCGTCCTGTACGAGCTTTCGGTACATCGACCAAGTAAGGATGGTATCCCTCAGTACGTCTAGATGTCCGATGAAGAAAAGGAGATGGTGGAATAAGGTGGTGAAGCTCTGATGCACATTCACCGAAATGTAGACGATAAAATACTGAAAGACTAGCTATTCTACGACGGTGCTCCAGAGGTAAAAGTCGGCGATTAATGAGCACAGGATCATCAATAAGTCGTAAGTAAGTATAGTATATAGTTTGTTTATAGAGGGCTCTATGTTGAAGTTTTGTGTTTCGCATATAGTACTAAAAATATGAGTTTACTGTAGACCCTATATTATGAAAACAGTATTTTCACCCTTTTGTATTTCCCGAATCGGTTAAGTAGAAAAGAATAAACTTAATTGGTATTGTCGTAAGTAGACACGATTTCGATATTACAAACGTATTCAAATATTTAGCCTTAACACTTTATAACCGGCTCTTTTATCAATCATGATAAGAAGTCATCTGATTATGATTAAATAGTTTGTAGATATCAAATTCATATCTATGATAACATCTTTTTATCAATAATTTAACAATATTAATTTATCGAGAAAAACTTGAAACACAGATAAGTGTACAATACTCAGAACTATTGTATATTGTATTAAGAACAAATATTAAAATTATTTATTATTCGTATTTACAAATGGCATTGCTAAAGTTATTGTTTTTCATATTATTACAGCTTTAACACAGGTGTTACGTAAGAATAAATATAACCAGTTTTATTTCAACGTCTACGGCAAATTGTCATTGTATAAGATTTATTCTTAAAAAATACATTTATTATCATGAATATGCTGTTAAATTTAAGAACCATGACAAATAATCTCAGTATACCTTTTTGTTCACAAGTACGAGTATATTATAATATTTTGGAAAAAACTATGGCTATACCTCATTGTCATTTTGGAATCTCCTACAAAGGCACAAATGTTTTAACCTGTCGACCGCCGAACAACAACGAGACGTGTCCAGCAAATTGACATTCAACAACTGCATCACCTTTGCCATAATCACTAAAAGAAAACTGTCACATGACGGCACGTCACTTTTTCGCGGGAAAACCCAAGGAGGTAATAATTAAATAGTATTTACTGTTTTATTAATTAGATCGCTTTGTTTAGCGATCAGGTGTTCGCGTTCGGAAAAGCCTGTGAATACTGTTGTTATCAGAGGCTGGCTATCTCGAGTTTGTCACGCCAGATATAATTGTTCAGTTGTGATGACGATAACGTCAGTTTGTGGGCGTTATTTTTTATATTTGGTGTGCGGTACACCGCACTTTTTTCTGCTTATGGACAAAGGCTTTACACGTTCATATTACAATAGAAATTAAAGTATAAATTAAGAAAATATTAGATACGTTCAATGTCAATTAGTAGTAATAAGAACATTTTACTTAAGTAAGTTAGTCGCACGACATTTATTAATAAAGTATATCAATCAGAATGAGTTCTAAGTAAGAAGGTACTAGTACCTAGAACGGGAGACCTATTTATTGTATTATTTTAATCTATGTATCTCGGCGACCGAATGATTTCAGTGTTCGCAGATGTATCTGTACAATGTAGGTACATACCTGTTCAGTTAATTTACTATTGACAACTGATCAATTTATGCCCGGTTTCTAAATTCAACTAATATTAGTAAAAAGGTAAACATAGCAACGTTGTTGATATATGTAAGCATATTAATGATATGACATCTATACTTCTATACTAATATTATAAAGAGGAAAGATTTGTATTTTTGTATGTTATGAATAAACTCAAAAACTACTGGACCGATTGTGAAAATTCTTTTACCAATGGAAAGCTACATTATCTCTAGCTCTTTGTTTTGTGTATAGTACATCTACATTGCACCCATGTGAAGCCGGGGCGCGTTGCTAGTATTTAATACTATGTCAATGCATGAGACGAACGTTTTTTGATGCCATGGTAACCTATCCACGGTCAATCGTTGTATGTATAATTACAGAAACCAGACGAGCAAGGCCGTCCAAAGGTCTCAAACTACATGCATACCTATATTGTTTTTGTTTTATTTTAAGAAAAATATTTTAAATATATTTAACATCGAGGTAACCAATGTAAGTGCTCTATTTAAATTCTCAAAACATATGGCAACGGGGAATGCGAACAGCTGTTACTAAAGGCAAGGCTAGGACTTAACATGTCACCTGTGTAGCTATAGCGTATGTCTTACATAAAATATGTTTACTCATTCAAGGACTTTTCAAGTTTAGGAAATGAAAGGGGTCTATGAAATTGGTCTGTATTTCAAAGTGAAAAGCACCACTCTATCTGAGCCAGTGTTTCATTAACAGTATTCCTCACTTGGAGATCGATTGTATTCTGAAACTTGCACAATACTGTTTCAAATGAAACTGTACAATGTTAATTAAAATTATATTGTTTCACATCTCTTAAAGCGCTATTTTACAAACAAGGCTTACTCGTATTGCCAAGTAACAATTGAAATATAAGGCAATAGCTCGGTAAGCATTGCAAGTTTTATAGTGAAATATTGTCACTCGTCATGATTCTATTTATGTTTGTAAAAAGTTCAGAAACTTTTATTAATCATCAAATAAAACAGAAGAGATCAGGATGGAAGCTCTTCATCTCGGAGGCAATACCAATGCATTTGGTTAAGTGAATGAACCGCTTGTAATCTAGTGCTTACGCGCTGGCATACAACAGAAGTGTTTCCTTTGTTTTCCGCTGATTCACCTGAGGGTCTAAGCACGAATAACTTGCGAAGAAATATTCATATCGTTGAGCTGTCATTTGTATGAAATTTCAAATGATTTCTCATACAACTGACAGATGGACGATTCGAATACTTTTTCGATAGTCGTTCGTACTAGGCCCTCTGGTGAAAAGTGACAATGCAGTCTAAGATGGAATCTTATTCATTAGGAACTCATGCACATGGTAATGTTGACCTATCGCAGTGTCAATGAAATTAACGCGGGCGAAACCGTATGTCACAGGAAGTGTAGCTCTCATAGCAAAGTCAAGAGCGTCACATACTGCTTTTTGTGTAATGAAGCCATGGGAATGTGTAATTACGCATAACTTCGTAATCTAGGGCACAATCAGAGGTCTTTAGAAATCCTAGGTGAAGTGCTGACAGCGGCCAGCGCTGCAGGCAGCATTATAGTGTTTTTTTATTTATATATATTTTGCACTGTAAGGCGTAATTTACAAAATAGTAATGGCTGCGATTCGATTCTGGAGGAAAATTTCCCTTCATGTCGCATTTACGCAACATTTTTTACATAATAATGATTCCAATTTGGTTTTTGTAGCGCTTTATCGAGTTATGGCCCAACGATGTATAATGTATTTTCAGCGAATGAAAATTAAACGATAGACATACTGGCAACATGATCTGAAAGTTATTTTATTTATAAATAAGTAAACCCCTTTCTCTCAGTTCAGCTCAATCAGAATTATGGACATCTTGAATGGTCCAAGCCAATTGATAAAGCAAGTGCTATACTGGTAACTTGGTGTGTTATATCAACAGTATCAATAGCAGAAACTGCTTTCTAGCTCCGTTCCGAGCTGACCCCATTCTGTGAAGTGCGTATCGATAACGGTTCACTGTGTACGTCTTGATAACAGATGTATTATTTAGATCAAATGCTTATAACGTAGATTGGGCGATATAGTAGTCTGTCAATTTTGACGGGCTTCTTGGTGCATTGGGTACCTTCCCCTACTGATGGGTCGGGGTTCGAATCCCGCCGTGACGACATGTATATAATTTTCTGTAAGAATCGTTTCCCTACGTCTGGTAACTTCGGGTGGGGGTAATCTTGATAATCCGACCGGGTGATGAACCACCGTTCAGAAATGGAAAATTTATGAAGTGCATATTGCGCATTGCGATTTCAGTCTGGATTTCCGAATGCTTAAAGTAAAATATTAGGTCAACAACGCATCAGTGATTGATGTTCTGTGGCCAAGTTACACCTACTATCAAGTGAGTCTAACTCTCGTTTGTGATCTGACGTAAAAAAAATTGTGCAACTTTTTTGTCCATGATCCAGGATTACCTCCAAACGTAGATTTCGCCGTAGTTCGACGATATCAAATAAATAGAGATGAGAATAATTATTATTATCTTAAGATCATAAATACTGCGACAGGTTTACATACAAAAACAGTAACACCTGCCGCTTCCAATAACAAGTTGAGGAGGGTAAGCGAGACAGATATAACATGATTCACTGTCGCCATAGTGACGAACAGACAAACAGGCACGTACTTCCTGTTTCCGGTTGATGAATGGCGCTACACCCCAAGTTCACTCTGCGTATGATTTGTTATGAACTGGTGTGAATCAATACGTGTGGTAATGCATTCCACATTTAACAAATGATTTAATGATATTAAACAATTTTCAAATTAAAAAAAATATTATCAAAGAATATTCAAAACGTGAATTCTCGAATCGTGCAGCAGGTTATTCAGCAGACATATTTCTGTGCTCATTTTACTAACAACTTTATTAACCTACTTAGGTTAGATAACAATTAGGTAGTCTTCTGTGTACCTAACCAAAAAAATGTTTAATCCTTTTTCTGTGGAATCGAATGTAATATATAAAAATGATTATTGAAGTCGCTACATAATTCTGATGTTTGTTATTAAAGAAAACAGTGGATTTCAATGCGATTTCCAGCATCACTTAGGGGATATTTTTCAGAAAATTGTTTCAAGTCCTGTGAGTTAGTGATTTTTTTTTTGTTTCAAAATTATTTCTAAAATATTTTATACACGGGTGTTAATACCAATTCCCATCCTCAAATATAATACGGCATATTAGTTTAGGACTCAACTTGCTGACACAGCAGCACGCAACAAATGATACGAGAGTTTGCATAATTTTATCTGCAGTTCGTTAGTTTTGATGACAGATTGTTTTAACCTTTGAAAACGTCTTATTTTACAATTTAGATGTTATATTTATAGCAAAGAACCGGCTTCTTTTTAATTTATTTTACTTTATTTATTTATATATTTATTAATACTGAACAGACTAAACTAGCCCCGCATAGGTTACAGGTACATCTACAATGTACCTACTGTACACAAAAAAATAATAGCCTTTGTTACTGTACTTTGTTAATGTAGCTTTATATTGGTTAAATAATTCTTAAAATCGGCTTTGTAGATCCGGAGATTACCTTTTACAAACAACCTCACAAGTGGTATAGATAACCAACATGATATTAGTAGCCTATGAACCTCCGCGACATTACCAAAAATATTCGTGACTAAACATTCGTAAATGTCATATATTCTAGGATATAGTAAATTATACCCAAAATATCTTCTTCTTTCATTTTTGTCAAAATATATAAAGACACTATTTTAACCATTACTTCGTATACACCATGTTTAGTTAGATTTATTAGAAATTCAAAAGACAATTTGTTAATTTTTTTTTAAATATCTGTTCTACCATTGTTAAAACTATAATCGTCCGTCACGATAATTTTAAAACACAATATTACGAATATATTATTTCAGTATGAAACAACCTGAGCGAACGTAACGCATTTTTCCTGGAAGGTACCATAATGATAATATAACGTCCTTGTCAGCCTGCAGCAACGTGTGAAACGGTCATATTTAATCGCCGTTGATGACGATTTACCTGTACACTTTAATAGCACGTATCATTTTATTGCATTTGTAAGGGCAAAAAGTGGTCAATAATTTTAACCTTGGTGGGAAAATCTGGGGTCATTTTAATAGATTTAAATTTTATGCAAACTTTTATCCGCGGATAGTGTTGTTATTTAAATATTTTCCTTGAATATAGTGGCCTATTGGCGGAAAACTGAAACTAATCGAAATTGTATCTTTTAAAGTATGTTTGTTAATGAAAATGACAGCATTACTTTATAATATTTATATATAGTTTTAATTTAAATATAGTTTGAACGCCGACAAAGACGTAAAATCATGGTTTCTTTGAATTTGAGATATCTCGCACGAACTACTTAGTAAAGTTTTCACTAAAGTCAGCAGAAAAACGACCCTCTTAGCGTAAATGTGCTCATAATTCTTGTATTTCAGCGCTGGGGTGAGCCTTAGATGTTGGTGAAAACAAAATCACTATCAAGTGTCACTTAAATTGGTTAAGGAATACCTTATCTTATATATTTAGGTAGTTTCATGAAATCAAACTATCTTTGTGTTTTCGGTGTTTTACCGGCCATCTCATAAGGGTACATTACTTTTTTTGGTTTTTTACGTCGAATCTTATCACTTTTAGGCCCATATCCAAAGAGCTCAACCGGCCTAGCATGACCGCCACGAGATATGTCGCGGACGAGAGAAGACAAACTAAGATGTAAGTTATTACTTCTTACTCGATATATTATACAATTTTGATAGAAAAGATATCTCGATCTACAAATATATCTATTTTTGATATTAAAAGTCGAGTTTTAAGTGTAATTGTCATGTTAGACCCGGAAGAAATAAAGGGATAATCGATTAAAACACGAGAAAACGGTCGACAAAATTTTGTCGCGGTTGTCATGCTAGGCCGGCAAGACGAAATCTATTACTGTCACTTTCAAAACGACATATAGAGAAAACAGACTTCACAAGTCTCCAAAGTAGATTCAAGTCTCAGTCACGTCTGAAGAGAGTGACATGGCAATGTGTCCGTTTATGAAATCGTACAAATCGATAGAAGAATAAAACTTTTTTACCTTCTGTGTTATCATTAAATACTGGAGTCAAATTATCTACATAAGAATCTTCGAAATTAATTAGTCGGGTATATAAAAAATATATTATAGAGAATTGTTAACATCGTTTAGTCAAGTCACAAGTGGCTATTGTAAAGGCATTTTTCGAACAATACATGATTATTGATCTTCGTATAGCACGTTCTACGTAATGCAATTCCCATGCTGCTTATTATCTTTGTGGAATGCAAGCTCACGAGAACATCACAAAATAAATAGATTTTATTAGGTACTAGTCTAGTCTAGGTCGTAATACGATTCTACCTCTACGCTGTGTATTATTACTTATATTTTTTTAATTACATTAATGGTTATAGTCATTACTAAAATCGCCAGACAAATCTACACTAATATTGTAAAGATGAAAGATATGTATTTTTGTATGTATGTAATGAATAAACTCAAAAACAACTAATCCGATTTTAAAAGGTAACTAATAACATTAATTCAGTTCGAATATCATGCAAAAACTAAAGGGCAAGTTTCGATGTATCCCGAAACACAATATAATTTTTACTCTAAACACTCTTATATAATTAACTCTAATATCACTAGTTATTATTAAATTATATAATTCTGTAAAAAGCTATTAAAAATATTGAATCTATAAGTTTAATATATCTTAAAATTATATATAATAAATAATATAAAAGGATAGACATGTCTGTTACTCGTATGTAGTGGTTTAAACTTTAAAACCAATTTTTGTATTGATCTCATCAATGACATAACTATTAAATATATAACTATGTGAAATTATAGTTATCTTTCTTTAACTTATAAGCTTCTCTGTAAATTGAAGTTTTTATGTAATTTCTCTAGCTTACATAGTACATTTATATATGGTAGTGTAATATAAAGCACATATCGTACAGCGGCCGTGAGAGGCTGAGTGCACAAGTCAAAAGCACAGCTAACTGCTTCTCTTGGATCTCGAGCAGGCGGAGGGAAAGTAAGGGTAAGGTAAGGGATTGAAGCTCAAAGCTACATAAAGCTAAGGATAACATAATATTTCAAACGCTGAGAACTTGAATTTTTTTTAAATAATAAAACTGTGTCGAATATAAAAAAACATGGGAGAACTGAAACTTTTTTCATTATAAAAAAGTATTAGAGATCATTTCGTAGACATTCACAGACAAACATATTATATACGTCCGATTTTATAATACAAGTTTTAAGTTTTTTTTTAAATGTTATTACTTACTAGCGACCCGCCCCGGCTTCGCACGGGTCTAGATTTTTTGACAAAAAAACAGGGGTTGTATGTATTTTTTAATGCCACATAATAAAACAAATAAAAACAAAAAAAATCGACCAAAAATAAAAATAAAAATTTTAAGGGTGAACAACCCTTATCACTTAGGGGTATGAAAAATAGATAGTAGCCGATTCTCACCCTACTGAATACGCATATAAAATTTGGTAAGAATCGGTCGAGCCGTTTCGGAGGAGTATGGCAACGAAAACTGTGACACGAGAATTTTATATATTAGATGTAACATAGTTAAATTTATAAATTTAAAGCAATGGCCGTACCAACATCACCGATCTCGCATACAAGTATATATACTCGTACATTGAATGATATTATTTTTATTTAATATCTAATATAATTATATCCCGACATTTAATTCGCCGCAGTGCTACAGTACCTGCCTCTACTCTGGGTCCGCTATTACATAACAAGATGTCCCCATTACTGCAGCCTCGCAGCGAGTTTATTTTTAGAGCAGTATTGTATTTATACACTTTGCAGTTTTATATTATAAACTTCCAATATTATTTTATAACCTTCAGTTTTTTGGATAGAGCAATTGATTCGACGCGAACGTTCAAATCTATACTAATACTAATATATTATAAAGAGAAAAGAATTGTATTTTTGTATGTTATGATTTATGAATAAACTCAAAATCTACGAGACCCATTTTAAAAATTCTTTCACCAATAGAAAGCTACATTAGCAGCGAGTGACATAGGCTATTGTGTATAGTACATCAACAATGCACTCGTGTGAAGCCGGGGCGCATTGCTAGTAACTAATAAGGAAAATTATCTTTTAGTTATTTTACAGATATGATAGTTAATAGATGCATTAACTATAGTGACTACACATAGTGTTGTTGTTAAATCACCAAATAACTTCTGCCGTCAAAAGCCAAATCCTCGTAATCTATACTGAGATCTCAAAGAGACTTTCGATTTAATTGATATTTTATAAATGTCATTCTCTAACTAACCTTTGAGATAGAAAATATATTCTCAGGGGTTTATATTAATATTTTACCTTCTACAGTCGTAAGTCACCTCTGACGTGCCGCAGATCATATCGAAACACGCTAAACGATTGTCAATTACTTTATCCTTTCTAGCATTTAACTTGTGCACTAAAATTCAGTCAAAATGAATAATACAATAAAAAAATGAATTATATATTTATTAAAGATCAGCACCTGCTGAGAATCAAGCTTGGAATAAATGCTTCCGATAAGAGATAAGGCAATATCGCCTTTTAGCTTTGTTGAATTGATGTAGACTGTTAGCTATCAGAAGCACGCGAAAACTAACATTTTTTTTTTGTTGAGATTTTTGGCTTTTAACGGCATCTTTCATTATTAAAATGGGTTCTCTTAGTATAGGAACATATCACGTCAATCAATTTAATAACTGATTTTATCAAGAGACAACGTTCAGTTACGTCGCAAGGTTCGTATCACGAACGCCAATTACATTAAGTTCTTAGTAACGTGGGAGAATGGAATCTCTGTTTTATATCAAGTAAGGAGATGGTCAAATCTTTCGCCTAGTATGCGGTACTTCTAACTATTCACAGCAGTACCAGCGTTGAAGTCAAATCAATCAAAACATCGTCACTGATATAATAATACACAAAGGCTTTTTTATAATATCGGCGCTTTTCTCCGTATCCTAAGTTAAAGTGAATTCCCGAGTACCCTAGTGAAGCATAAGTCAGACATTATTATGTATCCGTTTCACTGATATTTTTTCTTTACAGGCAAATAAATAATAATTTCCACAGCTTAAAGCGTAACACTGAAATGGTCATCAAAATTGAGAGCTACATAAGCTACTCTTATGGACTTTTAATTATAACTCAACGTTGAATAGTGTTTGAGTATTCGGTCTTTACAAACTTAGCCTAAGTTTAGTATACTGGCCATTGGCTAACTCAAGATGTATTTCTTCCGCGTTTCCTTCCTTGTGAGTGATGGAAAATAGACATCTAATTATAGATTATAAGTTTGCTTTATTAATCACTGCAACACGTATAACATAGCTATATTGATTTATGAAAGAGGATGAATCGTAAAATATAATTGAGTACACACCAACGTTACGTTTAACTCTACCTGGCCCTCGTGTGCGCTGGCCCCAATTCTTTGGATGTAACTTGAAATTGCATTAAAACTGTGAGTCACTTTACGAATTTGTGTCATTGTCTTGTCCTCTGATAGGTCACCAACACACCATTCAAGACCATCTTTTGTATCTGATTTCTTAAATAAATAATTTTATTTACGGTATAATATGTAAAGACAATTCTTCTATCAAACCTGACTAAACTGGGCAGGTGTAATTCTATAGTATAATGCGTCTGACCGACGTATGCGCCTGAATACTTCACGTCTGGAGTTTTTCCCAGCTAAACGGAGCAGCCGATCAACATGATATTTTGCACAAAGATCATATGAAAGTTACGAAATTTCTCCGTGACAATAATTTCTCCACATAGACAAAGGTAAGAACAAACAAAGTGATAATAGAAATGTGAAAGTGTCCTTGTCTTTAGCTCTTGACAGCTAAACGGAGCAATAGATCATCATCATCTTTGCACATACGAGTATGTTGGAATCTCGAGAATGAAACAGGAAACATTTTATATCGAATTATTTTCTGCTTCCCACGGGAAAGTGCAGTTTTGATTAGTATATCTTGTATAATATACGTAATGGTTAACACAATTCTGTGAGTAGATTCTGATCCAGACTAGGTCAGCGTTAGGGAAAGATCTATGGCAACCGGTTAGAACCGGTTACTGTCGGCCTACACTTGTTCTACTGTTTATCTTGTGAATACATAGGACTCGAAACAGTAAGTTACATTGTACGAAGGAAGAAGATTTTGCAGTGTGTATGAATATCAATGCGTTTTCAGAGGCTATGCTTACGGCTACCAGTGACAATTATTGGTATATACCTATGTATTTAATATATAAATGAAAAATATATAAAAGCTACGACAAAATGCTGAGTCAGTAACCCTTTTCCTGAGGGTGAATACAGATATAAAAAAACTATATATATTTTATTTGTTATTGTATTTTTACCGTGTTTTATTTTTTGTATTATGTGTTTACCCTGAGAAAAATAAATGTTTTCTATTTCTATTAAACAATACCCACTGTTTAAATTATCGTTATACTAGCTTTTCGAGCGTTTAACAATTACTTACTCTTTCACTTCTAGTCTTCAGAAATTATTAGACTAAAACCGAAACATGCAACGGCTTTTTCATCTTTGCAATCTGTTCTAATTTCAATATTGAACCCAGTTTAAAAGCTCAGATACCATAAATACATACAGGAATAACATATTTATAGAGATATATTAACATGTTACAACCAGAAGAAAACATACACTCAACCTATGGAGGCAGGTACAACAAAAATAACAACTATTGCACCAATGAAACTCAGTCAGTGCACTAAATGTGCATATTATAAAGCTAGTCTGCATAAGCAGTTGGAAAGTTTGTTTTGTATGTTGAAAGATTCGCGCGCTTCTTATAGCACATTATGTAATAATAATTAATAAATGTTTTGTTGATAATGAGTTATAACAAGATTTACACATGTTGGTAAAATGTTAGGGAGCGAAAAAATCAGCGTGCGAGACTATCGACTAATTTAAAATACTGTCAGTAAGATTTCTTGATCAATCTGAACTACTGCCGTTCGACTCAAATGATTATAAAATGTTTAATTTTCTAATAAATCAACAGTGCGAATCAGGGTTTGTTATCACTCAGGCTCAAAACATTTTGAAAGGGGTTCAAAATGTTCATAAAATATTTATGTTAAATACAGGTATCTTTTTGCAGCCTGTGTTCTTAATTACAATAATAACATACTCTTGATATCATCGTAAACAAACGTTCATCTGGCCTAGCATGACCGCCACGAGATATGTCGCGGACGAGAGAAGACAAACTAACATGTAAGATATTGAGATATATTATATCTCGACATCGACAATTTTGATTGAAAAGATGTCTCGATCGACAAATATATATATTTTTGATATTAAAAGTCGAGTTTCTAACTTTTTTGTGTAATTGTCATGTTAGACCCGGAAGAAATAAAGAGATAATCGATTAAAACACGAGAAAACGGTCGACAAAATTTTGTCGCAGTTGTCATGCTAGGCCGGCATCTCTGTGTAAGAGGTTTTTCGGATATCCGTAGCGACTCGATCGCAGTCTGTGGCTTGTGCAATAAATTCTTAAGCGCGCTTGAAATAAGGTCGGCGAATGTTACTGTTTTGTTCTTACATACTGTTTTATCGAATTTTATCATTTATAATTTTAAGAACAGTCATGCAGAAGCATGTGTTTTACTATAATTTCTACAAAGGTGTTATAAGGTGATTTTCGGGAAAATTTATATGAATAATTTTAACGACTTCACTTCGGTTGGACAAGAATTACGGATTACTTACCGATCTTTAAACTAATTTTTTTTTTTAATTTTTCGGAAAATAATCTCTAGGTAACCTTAACTTTAGAAGATTTCGAAGATCTTTTCACATACCTATCAGTTTTTTTTTTTAAATTTTTGACAGTTCCATTAAGAATCTGTCAAAAATAAAAAAAGATGTCAGATAATTGAATTGGCTGTTAATTATACGAATGGCAGCTGCCGATTATAATTAGCGTCACGTACGTACGCGGTACGATATAAATTATTATCGACCATGAGATATGTATGTATGTACTACTTATTTTTTCTACGTTGTATCATACCGCAGATGTTTATGATAATGCTTATATTATGGTGATGGTAAATATCCTCAAGGCCAGCATATAAAGTAGGTTTTATGACATTCGTACTGTAGGTATACCTTATAGGTTTTTGGGATTGCGGTAGCAACATTTATAATATGACAATAATCACTATTCATTTAATAATCGGATAATATAAACTGTTTGTTTACTACACTTGTAAACTACTCAATATAATATATCGAATTTCTCGTTAATACAAATAGTATAAATATTCCCAAAAATAAAGCTACTTAGACTTAGTCTTAATATTATTTGTTTATATTTCCATCTAAAAAGTTTAAGAAAAAAAATTGAAATCCATATAGGTAAGCAGAAACTATGATTATTTTTTGTTACTAAATAAACATAATAATATCTTTAATATAATCGACGTGTTATTATCAAAGGTATTAAACGAGAAACCATTTCTGAAGCACGTGTCGGCCTAACTAGATTACCGTACGACATGAACACACGTTCAGTGGTGAAAGTTACCGAAGGTCGTAGGTTAGCGGTGAGTCGGTGACTGTTCCAAAGCATATACATTATATATTAAATTTTATAAAGATTACATTATATTTATATACTGTATACTATTTGAACTATATCTATATAAAAAATCATGAAAATCATGTTAGCAGTGAAAATGTAATTTTAGTATAGATCAGACGCTATGAGGCGTAATAATATTATTAAGCAAATAATGAATCATATTCTTGTACCTAACAGTGTCATTATTTGTCATCAAACCGAATGTTATTAAATCATTTTAATGATGAAGCAATTTTTAGTTAAAAATCATATCAAATGCTTTACTATAAAACTTATTTATACCTGTTATAATTGACCTGCATAATTTTCTTTTTTTTAATCTGTACTAGTCTATCTGATCGCATGTCAAGATACGGGAAAAATCTCCCGAAAGGGCTGATCCGATTTTGAACAAGAGTTTGATGAAAGATAGAGACTCTCCAATTAGATATACAATCTCGTAATATTTAGGATTCCTGTGTAAAAGCGAATAGAAATCCTGTTATAAGAGTTAAGATAGTCGGCGCGGATAAAATCGATAATTATTATGTAGAGACAATATGTCTTATATTAAAAAAAAATATGAATATTAAAATATCTTATACACACATTTCCATATTACTCGTAATTAATCTTCTAATGTGGTGTCCTGTATAAATGAAGTAATTAGCAATAGGTATTTTGTGTCCTATACTTATCTAATTGGTATACTTATTTATTCATTAATAAAAAGGAATTTATAGATAAAGTACAATCTTCTATGAAGTACGTCTTAGAGCTCGTACTACTCTAAAAGGTCTTGAAGCGAAAAAGTATTCAAAGATATTTCGTCAATAACTCTACTCTAATTTATATTACAATCTCTATATTATTAATTTAATTATAATAATGTCGTTACTATAAAACAAAAACAAGAAAATATTGTTCTATAGATTTCACATCACAAAACCCGAAACAAAAGCTTTCATCACATTAAAAACACTGGCAGCCATATAATATTCACACACATAAAAAACAAAACTGTCACGAACTGTCAAAATGGAGGGAAATTTTGACAGTTTACTTTTTATTCGCCGTGCGTCAGGCTGTGGCGGGAGACCGCGGCACACTACCGGAGTGCGGTATTGCCTTCGTTGTACAGACCGGACCAACAGCCCAGTTTCCAAACAAGCTTTTCATCAAGTATAAAATATAGGTAGCTATGTTTTTAATTTTATACTGTATTCGAACTTGGACATAAACACGATATTATTTCGTTAGTAGGTAACGGTAAAACGACCGTAATATCTACTTGTATTTTTTTTGATTCCATCATTCGCTTTCCGCATAATTAAAGTTATTTTATATTAACTATTGGATATCAATTATTTTTACCATAAAGTTTAAAGGCTTGCCCGATAGCACTTTTGTAAATCAATTTATTGCTCAAAATGTCTATTTTAGACCATAATTTTCTAACAATTAGGGATAATCTGCATAATATTGTCATTAGGGAAATTAGTATAAGCGAATTGATACAGTTATATAACTATTTTGTGATAGATCGTGATGCAAAGTTGTCATTTTAACTCTGTGGTTTTAAATTATAATGGTATTCATGTCGTCATCATTTAAATAGTAAATGAGTGAATTGCGAACCTCAAATGGAACACGTAATAATAGTGCTGCGTACATACATTGGCCAATATAGTTCCGAAGCCGCGAAAGTGACACACTTTTATTGGACCAATATATAATGAGCGATTTCCACGAACAGATTTTGGTAATTACATAAAATGTAAAAACACTATTGTTTGTATATTCATAGATAGATTCACTTTCTGACCCATTGCAAGGTGCCAATCAGTCGGTCAGTGACGTCTGTATGGAACAGATTAGCTCCTATAGTACTGTTGAGACGATTGTACATCGATAAATTTATATGGTCAGCAGATCTAGTCATGCAAAATTGAACACTTCAATTTTACAAACGGAAGTGGGTCAAATTTAAAATTAAGATTTGGTTTCAGCCAGACACGGGGACAGATGAAGCTATTGCTTGATAAAGCTTTATTTATATCGGTATAATTCCCATAGTAAATTGACCGGTATTCAGTCCCTGCTTACTATCACGTGAGCCAGTAGTTTACCCACTATAAAACAGATAACCAATCATTGTCTTAAGCTATTTAATTTTCAATTGTTATTGTAATGTATGAAAATTAAAGTTATATCTATTCATTTCTAGCACAATGGATGGAAAGTCATCTCATCACTCTAAATTCACCTTGAGAGCTGGTGAACTTAAAATTGTCAATTGTCTAACCAAACTGTCTAGGTTGAATTACAAATCAACATACATAATCTCCTACTGACTTTATCAATAAAACTGTCTGCTAGAAACAGTTAGTTTTTATATAACAAATATTTCGCCAGCTTTGTAGGTCAAATGAAAATTTACTTGTGAATCTTGATTCTTTCAAAGATTTATATGTATCACTTTTATGAGATTAAAATATTATGTATGAAAAGGACTTCATATAAATATAATAATAATTTTCGTACGACTTATTACATAGGATTTTTATATTTTAAGCCGAACTGAGCATTTTCCAGTGTATAAAGTATGTTACACGGATAATTATTCCAGACAAGCAGATTAACAAGCTTTCTGAGCTACCGAACTATTTTTTTATAAGTCCCTTAAGGCTTGTCTCTCAAAAAAATCAACATTTCCGGCATTTTTGAGACCATACTGCTGTTCTAATATGAAACCTAGGATTCTTATATTTTTACACCTTATTCTCCATTTCATTAAGAACCGAAGCGCCATGACAGTTTTTTGAATACTTATATTTTATTCGATGAAAAAAAATATCTAAAATACCTTGATTTTAACATATATTTGCCTTCTCCTCTGAAGCCATATGACTTATTGGCTTGATATTTATATGTAAAATATAACAAAGTACGGGCAACATTTTCGCCAGAAAAAATTATGAATTACTTGAACGGTATTCTATATAATTAGAAAAAATACTTTTGGCGCATACGACTTTTACTTTCAAGCAATTGCGGGGCTCTTGCGCGGTGAGAGGGACGTACTGGTGGGCGTGAATCAGTGCCGCTCAGGCTTTACTGGACGACGGACCTGTGCCGCTTCGTACAACCTATCATATATTCAGCATTTTCTAGTATGAGAGACATACATAAAACAAAGTCTTATCATTAACTCAAGACCGTCTGTACCGATTTTAATGATATCTTATTTGTTGGGTTCATTTATGTCCCGAATAACAGAATAACTATTAAAATATTGGAATAATCCAGGATAAAAATATATGCATAAAATTAATTTTAAAATAAATTATGTCAGAACTTCATTTTCTCAATTCATACTCAGTTCACGTCGCGCAAACTTATTATAGCTTATTTGTAATAATTTATGATATATATAATAGAATAATAGAAGTGAAAATATAGCATATTCAAATCTATATAGTTATAAATTTTTTGAAGAACATTCTGGCAGTACAATGTCTGTCAGGTCCGCTAGTCCTGAAATTAAAAATATAGTGATCTAAAGTATTTCGTATTTTTTGTAAAAATAGCATGCCAAGAAAATAGGGTGGATTATTCGTGGTCTTGCCGCCAAAATATATTACCATGTATACGTCTTAGCATTTTATAAAAAAATTATAAGAGAAATAACTATGTTATAAACATTATTTATATTATTCTTATATATTGTTAGACCGCCTCCGTGGTTCAGTGGTAAGCGCGATTCTTTTAGCACCGGAGGTCCTGGGTTCGAATCCCGGGGAAACAAGATTTAAAAAAAAGTCTTTCGGTCAGGTAAGGCACAGAAGGCTGATCACCTACTTACCTATAAAGACAAATGATCAGTGAAACAGACACAAAAATGGGTCTGCCCCATGCCCCATTAGGGGATTCGCGAATTCACTTTTTATATATTGTTGTATTTGTCGGGCTCGTTGGCTCTTTCTATAGAACACCTGCCGTGCGCATCGATGGGTCGTGGGTTCGAATCCCATCGGGACGACTTGTTTATAATTTTCTATAATCATGTCTTTCCCACGTCTGGTAACTTCGGGCATTGATCGGGTGGGAGAAATATCGAAATTTCGACCGGGTAACGAACCACCATTCATAGATGGAAAAACCGCGTATTGCGCGTTTCGGTTCATTTTATAGATTTCCGAATGCTCGAAGTTATAATTTGGTCGACAGCGCAACATTGACTGAAGTTCTGTGGCTGAGGTATCACCTAACATCCAGTGACCTTCATGCTCGTCTGTCGATATGTGACATAAAAAAGAATTCACAGATAAAAGAATTTGTTTGTCTTATTTTGTAATAAAACTCCTCCGAAACGGCTTGACCAATTTTTATGAAATTTTGGGTGTATATTCAGTAGGTCTGAAATAGGGCGTATATTTTATACATACATGTTTCATAGTGTAAGGGTGAAACATGTATGTCTAAAAGTGTCAAGGGTGGTCCACCCCAAAAAATATTTTTTATTGCTGGTCAAAAAAAAATTTTTTTTATGTAATTTGGAATGGAACCCTAAATTTTCACTTTTCACATTTTTTGGAGTTGAGATAAAAAGTATTTGTAGGCCCAATTTTAATAAATATTCCTTATTATCGGATACATGCAAATAAAGTCGAGTGAAATAGTTAACAATATATCTATTAGATATAAAAGAATGTCGTGTTAGTTACACCATTTATAACTCAAGAACGGCTGCACCGATTTTAGTGAAATTTTATTTGTTGGATTCGTCTATCTTCTGAATAACAGAATAACTATTAAAATATTGAAAAAAATTAGGTAAAAATAGATGCAGTAAATTAACTTTAAAATAAATTAGGTTCGGACCTCCGCCATCTTTCACAATGCTTATTATTTTAATTATCATATTATTTCTTTATTTATATTATTATTTCTTATTATAATTGATGTCTACTGCAAATCTATATAATAAAAAATGAAATATATTTTATATTATTCTTATATATTGTTAGAGCGCCTCCGTGGCTCAGTGGTAAGCGCGATGCGTTTAGCACCGGAGGTCCTGGGTTCGAATCCCGGGGAAACAAGATTTAAAAAAAAAGTGTTTCGGTCGGGCAGGGCACAGAAGGCTGATCACCTACTTACCTATAAAGATAAATGATCAGTGAAACAGACACAGAAATGGATCTGCCCCATGCCCCATTAGGGGACTCGCGAATTTACTTTTTATATATTGTTGTATTTGTTGGGTTCGTTGGCGCGTTCTGTAGAACACCTGCCGTGCGCATCGATGGGTCGTGGGTTCGAATCCCACCGGGACGACTTGTTTATAATTTTCTATAATCATGTCTTTCCCACGTCTGGTAACTTCGGGCATTGATCGGGTGGGAGAAATTTCGACCGGGTAACGAACCACCATTCATAGATGGAAAAACCGCGTATTGCGCGTTTCGGTTTTATTTTATAGATTTCCGAATGCTCGAAGTAATAATTTGGTCGACAGCGCAACATTGACTGAATTTTGAAGTTTTGAAAAAAAAACTTTTTTTTATGTAATTTGGAATGGAACCCTAAATTTTCACCATTCTTTAATTGAGATTGTATGAACATTTTTGCATGAACAATATCCAAATAATACTGACATCATATCAGTATCTACATTGTATCCGTGCAAAGCCGGGGTGGGTCGCTAGTAATAATATAAAAGTTTTACGTGCCTACTTGTTTTGTACTTTTTATACTGTAATGTGCGACTAGGTAATTCCCTACATACCTAAATAAATTTGTTTGTAAGTTTACTAGTTTAGTAGGTATGGCGTAAGTACTAAGTACCTACTAAACTCAGACGACTGGATCGGGGATTTCAATAGTTTTTGGTGGGGTTGGTAGAGGGGCCCAAGGGTATAACAAGCGCCGCTTATCGTTAAAAATATATAAAAAAATAAAATAAAAATATTAAAAAATTCTTAGTCTTATTCATAAAAAAAAAATTTATGCTGTTAAGTTGTCGTTCTGTAGAATCCTATGTATATATGTTAGGCTATGGGTTACGTGTAACGTTTGCCAATTTCACCTAATTGTTAAGTACTAAAGCAAAATGATTGTTTTGCGATCGCAGTGGCACTCGACGGAACCAAGTTCAAATCCCAGCTGAAGCAATATCATGTATGATTATTTTATTTAATTTTAACATAATTTTAATATATTTATTTAAATCTTGTATGTGTTCATACAAGTTTTGATGATTAATAATATTTTAAAGTTTCTTCTAAACTAACATTTATTAATTTTTTTTTTTTGAAATTATAGTAGGGATTCTTTGTCAACCTAACAAACTGCCTAACAAAACGTCCTTTAAAAAACCGACCCACTGAAAAGCTTAATTTTTTTTTAAATACTTACGCCACCCCTATCTCGTCTCTATTCCTACCGCGTAAAGCAAATTTCTGCCAAAAACTAATTAATACCTAGTAAAAAGATAAGAAAATTAATAAATATCTGGATAAGTATTTACTTTAGTTTTTGAAATCGGTGACAAACCAACAAACATAAATCAACTAATACTTTAAATTCACGCTCAAATCACAAGTTAGCCGTAGCCTCGTGGTAGCGTTCTCATCCATCGATCCCATGGTACCGGGTTCGAGACCCAGCAACTATCATTTTTTTTTTAAATATCACAATTTTGCTTAAAATTATTTAATATTTTTACGCTTTTTATGTAAAATTATTATGTTTTTTTCAAAATCTTACGCCATATTATGTTATTTTTCATTATTTCATCGATTTGTCCCTCTCTCTCTTTCTCTTAGAGGGCTCTGTGCTAGGCTCGTTGTCAGTTAGAAACCGAAAAGGGTCTGTAGAAGGTTCACGAAGGTTCAGGTATAACGGACGCGTATTTTTTAAGCAACCATCGACAGAATTGGGCATATACACGACAAAAATCACGAACTTTCAAAAAAATTAACAAAATGATAAAAATTAAAATACGCGTGGTTTGACTCAACATTGTCAGACGAGCGAGTATTATTCGACGTCAACGATATACATATGTATTTCCCGGTTGACATCTACAATCACAATACGAATGGGAAAACAAAATTTTGATAGTTGGAACCGCTGCAGACAATGCCTGTTTTGTGTGTTTTTACGACTAATTTCATCCGAGTGAGGATGATAAAAAAGTCTGAAAATTTTAAATTTATACTTACAATAAATATAAATATTGATTTTATCATAAAAAATATATAATATGGCGTAAGTTTTTGAAAAAACATAATAATGATACATAAAGAAATTAAATAATTTTATGCAACATTGTGATAATTTGTTAAAAAATGAGGGTTGCCGGGTCTCGAACCCGGTGCCATAGAATCGTTTATTGTCGTGTATACGTCCAATTCTGTCGATGGTTGCTCAAAAAATACGCGTCCGTTATACCTGAACCTTCGTGAACCTTCTACAGACCCTTTTCGGTTTCTAACTGACAACGAGCCTAGCACAGAGCCCTCTAAGAGAAAGAGAGAGAGGGACAAATCGATAAAATAATGAAAAATTACATAATATGGCGTAAGATTATGAAAAAAACATAATAATTTTACATAAAAAGCGTAAAAATATTAAATAATTTTAAGCAAAATTGTAATATTTTTAAAAAAAATGATTGTTGCTGGGTCTCGAACCCGGTACCATGGGATCGATGGATGAGAACGCTACCACGAGGCTACGGCTAACTTGTGATTTGAGCGTGAATTTAAAGTATTAGTTGATTTATGTTTGTTGGTTTGTCACCGATTTCAAAAACTAAAGTAAATACTTATCCAGATATTTATTAATTTTCTTATCGTTTTACTAGGTATTAATTAGTTTTTGGCAGAAATTTGCTTTACGCGGTAGGAATAGAGACGAGATAGGGGTGGCGTAAGTATTTAAAAAAAAATTAAGCTTTTCAAATATTATTAATCATCAAAACTTGTATGAACACATACAAGATTTAAATAAATATATTAAAATTATGTTAAAATTAAATAAAATAATCATACATGATATTGCTTCAGCTGGGATTTGAACTTGGTTCCGTCGAGTGCCACTGCGATCGCAAAACAATCATTTTGCTTTAGTACTTAACAATTAGGTGAAATTGGCAAACGTTACACGTAACCCATAGCCTAACATACATACATAGGATTCTACAGAACGACAACTTAACAGCATAAATTTTTTTTTTATGAATAAGACTAAGAATTTTTTAATATTTTTATTTTATTTTTTTATATATTTTTAACGATAAGCAGCGCTTGTTATACCCTTGGGCCCCTCTACCAACCCCACCAAAAACTATTGAAATCCCCGATCCAGTCGTCTGAGTTTAGTAGGTACTTAGTACTTACGCCATACCTACTAAACTAGTAAACTTACAAACAAATTTATTTAGGTATGTAGGGAATTACCTAGTCGCACATTACAGTATAAAAAGTACAAAACAAGTAGGCACGTAAAACTTTATATTATTACTAGCGACCCACCCCGGCTTTGCACGGATACAATGTAGATACTGATATGATGTCAGTATTATTTGGATATTGTTCATGCAAAAATGTTCATACAATCTCAATTAAAGAATGGTGAAAATTTAGGGTTCCATTCCAAATTACATAAAAAAAAGTTTTTTTTTCAAAACTTCAAAATTCAGTCAATGTTGCGCTGTCGACCAAATTATTACTTCGAGCATTCGGAAATCTATAAAATAAAACCGAAACGCGCAATACGCGGTTTTTCCATCTATGAATGGTTCGTTACCCGGTCGAAATTTCTCCCACCCGATCAATGCCCGAAGTTACCAGACGTGGGAAAGACATGATTATAGAAAATTATAAACAAGTCGTCCCGGTGGGATTCGAACCCACGACCCATCGATGCGCACGGCAGGTGTTCTACAGAACGCGCCAACGAACCCATCAAATACAACAATATATAAAAAGTAAATTCGCGAGTCCCCTAATGGGGCATGGGGCAGATCCATTTCTGTGTCTGTTTCACTGATCATTTATCTTTATAGGTAAGTAGGTGATCAGCCTTCTGTGCCCTGCCCGACCGAAACACTTTTTTTTAAAATCTTGTTTCCCCGGGATTCGAACCCAGGACCTCCGGTGCTAAACGCATCGCGCTTACCACTGAGCCACGGAGGCGCTCTAACAATATATAAGAATAATATAAAATATATTTCATTTTTTATTATATAGATTTGCAGTAGACATCAATTATAATAAGAAATAATAATATAAATAAAGAAATAATATGATAATTAAAATAATAAGCATTGTGAAAGATGGCGGAGGTCCGAACCTAATTTATTTTAAAGTTAATTTACTGCATCTATTTTTACCTAATTTTTTTCAATATTTTAATAGTTATTCTGTTATTCAGAAGATAGACGAATCCAACAAAAAAAATTTCTCTAAAATCGGTGCAGCCGTTCTTGAGTTATAAATGGTGTAACTAACACGACATTCTTTTATATCTAATAGATATATTGTTAACTATTTCACTCGACTTTATTTGCATGTATCCGATAATAAGGAATATTTATTAAAATTGGGCCTACAAATACTTTTTATCTCAACTCCAAAATAATTTAAATAAAAAGAAAGGTCAGAATGTGTTGATGTCTGATGAAAAGTAGTCTTATTCTAGTTAGTTTCATTCTTCTATGTCTATGTAGCCCAGGTCCTAAATAGTAAATACTAAATTTTTTAAGAACTACGTGGAATCAAACATACACTACCACTCAAACTTTAGCATTTATAATAAGTATTAGTAAATTTATTATTATCGGTTACATAATTATTAATTACATATTAACAAAACACCGATCAATATTTTTATAATATGTAAATACGTTGTATACGTTGTTAAATAATACGAAATATACGTTGATCCTACTGTTATCGTTATTCTGTGCCGACCGGACCGCGACGGCGCGGAGCAAGCTAGTTCATTATTCGCCCGCGCCGCCGCGGCCGCGCAGTAAAGTCGCGATCTTTTGATGAGGGGGTAGCATGCTTGCGCGGGGAGAAATCGCTCGCTCCGCCTACACTAGCAAGGTCTTTTGCCTTACCCTGCCCCTTAACTGGGATTGAAATCCAGTTTGACCTCCGATGCAAAGCTAAACTAGTGAATCTCCGTTACATATATAATCTACATATTTTCAACTCTCTTTAACTTGTCTGAAGTATCACACTAAATATATAGTGACATTATATCTACTAAGTTATTTTCATACTATTTTTTTTATTACAGATATCGACAGACGAGCAACGACAGATTCACTTGATGGAAGGTGATACCTCAGCCACAGAACATCAGTCAATGATGCGCTGTCGACCTATTTTTTTACTTCGAGCATTCGGAAGTCCATAAACTGAAAGAAAAAAACGCGCAATATGCACTCCACGGTTTTTCCATCTATGGACGGTGGTTCGTTACCCGGTCGGAATTTAGATATTCCTCCAACCCGATCAATGCCCGAAGTTACCAGACGTGGGGAAAACATGCTTAAAGAAAATTATAAACATGTGGTCCCGGTGGGATTCGAACCCACGACCCATCGATGCGCACGGCAGATGTTCTACCGAACGCGGCAACGAGCCCGTCCCGATATACGATTACATCACATATAAATTACAAGATATTACTGAACACGAGTAGAAATAAAAGAAAATATTATTGCAATATATAACTCGCGTCTCGCGAGACGCAAACACATAAATTATCGTTTATCGTCTATTTTATAGCTCATTGTTTTCAAATTTACGGAAAATATACGAAACGGCGTGGATTTTAAAACAAGACCCAGTATAAAGTTTAAACTGAATCCTTCATCCAAGCGCAGTTGAGCGGAAAAGAGGCTTTCTAGAAATAAACTCGTAGGCTAAGAGATGACTGTCAATGACATTATTAAATTTGTATCGGGCTGTCAAAGGATGATATAAATGAACATTTATTCAAACATAAAAGCATTGTGAATAGCGATACACAAAAATGCCATATATCTATAGGAATTAATATTTATCAATTGCGATTTGCGACTGATCGTAACAACGACGAGTCGTAGGTCGTAAATTGCATCTCCTGTTATCACGGCAAACGTGGTAATCGAAGACAATATGTTATTTCAATATTTCAAAAAATTAGCTTATCGTTTGACAAACTGAATCTACATGGTGGTTTTCTTACAAATTAATATAATCATTTCATCTAAACTAATATTATAAAGAGGAAAGATTTGTTTGTTTGTTCCGATTTAACTTGTTTGTATATAGTACATCTACATTGCACCCGTGTGAAGCCGGGGCGTGTTTCTATTAATGACACTTTGTATTTAGATAGATGACCCTCTTGTTCAGCAGCTCTTGTGCTACATTTTGTACAAGTCGCTTCAAACCGGTCTTTTAGAAATATATATTATATGATGATGATCAAAATATACAATATAAACTCTTAGTATCTCCAGAACATAACAACTTAAAACTCTATAAGTTCATTTAATATCGATAGCGTAGGAGCACGCTGTACCTGTAATGTATATAACATTAAATAATAGTACTACGTGCATATAGTTTTCATTAAAAATAAAACATCTACAGCGCAGTTTTGTAGACTTAATTTAAAACTTGTTGAGAATATCCTCGAAAATATGAAACACATTAATATATTTCGAAATGGTTGGAAAACTCATTGGAGAGCGTGGTTAGTACTTGCATGTGCGCTGAAATTTAATATTAAAATTATGTTTTTGCATTTCCCATTTGATGTTCATATTTGTTTTAAAATATCGTTTTCGTTTTTAAATTTCTGGATTTCATGGTAGGATTGGTCTAAATAATTAGGTAAATAATTTGGATTTAAATAAAATACTGTATACCGGATTAAAACGCGATTTATTATTTAAATTATTTATCCCGACGTTTCGGATGCTTTTCAGCAACCGTGGTCGCGGGAGACTGCCGCGACCACGGTTGCTGAAAAGCATCCGAAACGTCGGGATAAATAATTTAAATAATAAATCGCGTTTTAATCCGGTATACAGTATTTTATTTAAATGTGTGATACTCGCGTTAATAAAAGACAATATTAAATAATTTGGATATTATACAGTTACGTTCTAGGGAACGTAGGCACTGCAACTGACACCAAGTATAAGACATTTATTAGGCATTCTTATTTAAAATATTATTTTAAATTCAATTGTTGACGCTGATGGTTTTTCCGTCTATACGGACGTATAATGGTGAAAAAACCTCCGACATTTCCCGATTTGCAGTAAAAAGTACTATGTCCAAAACCATTAAACATATTAAGAAATGGATTTTTGCTGCTCTACATTACCATAAAAGAAATTAATATTTTCAATTCCAATCCTTAGGTAGGGTTATTACCATTTAATTTCATTCTAGCCACCTAAGGCAATCCTTACACGGTTGAAAACCATCGGAAGCCATCTTTAAAAAAAACATATATTTTTTTAAATGTAAACAATTTTATACACAACAAAGTCTCAAATGAATAAGTTTTACAAATGCTTATCGCAACAAACTAGGTAGTTTAGAACATAAACAAAACATAGTAACTGGAGCGAGCAAAACTTCCAACTGAGTACACATCACACAGTGCTTTGTGCGATCAGAACACTATGAAATAGGAGTGAGGCGTATTTATCGCAACAGATATAAATCACAGGTATTCAAAGATAACAGATAACAGGTGTTCCTGCGATTGTGATACATATATCAGTTATTGAAAATCTCATGCAATACTTAATAACAACTGTTCAACAAATACTAATAACAGCCGAGCCACCAATACAAATGTGACTGTTACCTGTCTCAGTAATACATCTATGATTGTAGCGTGCTAAAACGAGATGCACCTAGTATTTATTATCCAAAAAAATACAATTGGACGTTTCACAGGAACGAAATCACCTTGAAAAGTCACTCCTAAATTAGATCGTATTAACTGTAATTCCTTTAGTATTTAAATAACAGACTGTTATTTAATAACAGATATTTACATCACCCATCTCACTATCACCCATGTCTATATGTAACCTGTTCGTTATCTACTTACATTATACGTATGGAGGCTACCGTACATAGAATAACAGAGAGTTGCGATGTAAACAAGTAACAACTGCGAATTAACGTGAGGGTTTAACAACTAGCCAGGGCCGGATTTAAGGGAACTGCCCCGGATCCTCCACAAAAGAGGGGGGACCCAACAGAGAATTCAGTAAAAAAATCAAATTCCAACGAGTAGGTAAACACTACTTGTGGTTAGAGGACAAACCTTTGTTTTTTATATACATTTACCTACTGTACTTTGTACAAACATGATTATATTGTTAACATGAAAATAATTTGGGGCCTTTATTGTTCCAAGGCATCCATCCTCTCAATCCAGTCCTGCAACTAGCGAGAAAGTTTTCGTATTCGTCAAATTGCCAGATGTATGAGAAATTAGCTGAAATTGCATACACTAATTGTTCCTCGGGGAAGGCTTGAGTCTCAATTGAAAGGAAGGATACTACCTTTTGACTCATAATAGAACTCTATACGATAATTCGCCGATTCTTGTATTTTGATTGAGTAAATGATGCCCATGGTAACGTTATCAAAAAATACATCAATACTAATATTATAAAGAGGAAAGATTTGTTTGTTACGATTTAACTCAAAAACTACTGGACCGATTTTAAAAATTAGGTATATTGCGCGTTTCGGTTTCAGTCTATGGATTTCCGAATGCTTGAAGTAAAATGTCGACAGCGCATTATTGACTGATGTTCTGTGGCTGAGGTATCACCCACCATCAAGTGAACCTCACGCTCGTCTGTCGATATCTAACATAAAAAATAAACATCTACATTGCACCCGTGCGAAGCTGGGGCGGATCGCTAGTTTTCTATATACAAAAAAACCGGTAACTAACCATGGTAGGTAATCCATAACTTGCTACCAAAGAGGCTTTTCAAGTTCTCTGTCTTAGTTTATTGCAGTTAAAAGTAAAAAAATAAAAATTCATTAGATTCAACTAAATGATTCCAAATTTTAGATTAACAACATTATTTCTTAATCTGTATTGTAACCTTATCTGATATTATTCATATATGTACAATGTACATACTGAAAATTCGTAATGTCGTCGTAACGTATGTATAAAAAAACAAACAATTGCCTGTAAAACATTGAAAATAAAAGCTTTATGCAAAATTTCCTCTTCCATTGCGTGTATACAGTTGATAATATTGTATCGCATATGTAAATTTTTACATTCATGCTAAAATCTTTGAAGTCCGCTTTTATAAATGTATACAATATGTGTATGGCTTTTCATTTCGTTTTACTCTCACATTGAAAGTAACATAAAACGCTGTTATTTCAGATGATTAAAATGTAGAAATACTATTTACTATTTTTTTTTTTCAGAATATGTATTACGATTTTATAAGGAGTTGTAGTTCCGATAAAACACATTTCCACTGTTAAACTGTAAGGCTGTAAAAGTTTTGTCGCCCATATTTTCCGAACCGTGGCAGGTACTATGAAAGGGAAGAGGCAAAAATCATCGGCATGATCTTGTCTTGCTCTCTATACGTCAGAATAACATTTGATATCTTCTTGATTTCTATAAGATATCTAAAAAGAAACGTCCTCAAAGCCGCCTTAAAATCCGCCAATACCTCCAGCTTGAATATAATTTCAAAAGTTGTCAAAACATTTCAATACTACCTAAACATCACCACATTAAGATGTCTATCTATTACATATAATGAACAAGTAGACTCGACGAGTTTGCACCTGAATATATAATATATATACAAGATATTGAGAGGGAATTGATGATTACAGAAATATAACAGAATTCGCCATTCAGCGAGGAAATAGTGCTAGTATCCTGGGAACCATACCGCGTGGCAGTATTCTTGAGGGTGTATATATGTTATAATTAGTTGAGATCTAGGTTATTGTTTTATTTTTATAATTTTTTTCAATAAATTGTATTTTTTTTAACCTAAATGAATAAATCAATAATTCTCCAACGATTCCAATAATGAATACGTCTAAATTTATAACGATATTGAATACATAAAAATAAAGTTTAACATTTTGTCAAGTCAACTGTTTGTTCACGCTAATCAACGATCGACTTTTGGGAATAAAAGTAATCGTCCAACAAGTAAACAATATATTATACGAAATTAGATTAGCAAATCATGATAAGTGCCGCGATATCATCACTCTATATGCTAGAATAGAATAAAATAGGATAGTAATACATGCTTGCTTCATTTCCTAATAATTTCTATGACTTACCTGGTACTTTTTGATGGACTCCATCTGTTCTTTGGTGACATCATGAGCTGGTGGCCTGGGAGGAGCATCCCTCGGGACCTCCCGGGGAGGAACAGCAGGTGCAATAGCCTTCGCCGTGCCATTCATCTGCTGTGAGTAAATATTACTATTAGTTTTGACCTCTTAAAGTGTATTTAGCTTATTAAACTTTATTAAGTAAAATAAATGAATGAGGTTTTTTTCTTTCACATAAAACGGACAATGGAATTTTATATTCCGTTATCAAGAATCAGTGGTTTTGCCTCAGAGGTTCTGTGTTAGAATATCGGGCATACAAGATTTACAAAATATTGTTCCCGTTGGGCAGGGTGTAAAAGATAGATCACATGTCTGTAAAGAAAAATGATCAGTTAAACGCAAAGAGAAATGTGTGTGTAAAAGAGTAAATCACAAAATGACTTAAGTTGACTCCAAAATTAGACACCATCTCTCTTAAAAACTTTACATGAATTGTTCATTTTGATGATGTTATAAATGGCAAAATATGAATTAAATCATAAATCGACCTAAAATCCATTGAGCAGTTTAGAAGATCAAGTGTTCAAATATACTCCACTTCCATTCCAATTGAAATGACATTATAGTATGTTCAAAAATATGCTTGTCCAAAACAGACATAGTATAAGTCAATATTTAAAAAACCCTCGAAGGCATTCTAAGTAATACTAGTAAATATGAAACCAGTAAAACAGACTCAAAATGATTTACTGATTCAGAAAATGATATATCTATCTACTAAAGACTGTAAACAGCTTTAATTGATGAAGCTTTGCAAGTAAAGTGAAGACACACATTAAATTGGTTAATATTATCATAATTTATGACTAAATAAGGTCATGCAAATTCCCGTATACAATCTGCAATATACAAACATTAGATTAAGAAAAACATTAAATATTTACCGTAAAATATAAATGGTTATACACATTAAACACTACTAATTTAGAAGTATAGTCTTAAATAACTATGAAGAATATAAATTAAAATACCCAGTATGTACAAAAGATATACGGAGAGACAAAAAAGCACCAAAACTGAGTAATTTCGTAATTATTAAAAAGTCTAATATAAAATATCGGTTAATCATTAAAATTTTGATGATTGATATTATAACACTAAAAGAAGGGCTTAAGCACAGGGCTTAAGACTAAAAAAGTGAAAAAATACAGAAGAAAGAACTATGCCACTTTGATTGAAACGACATACTCGTAGTTCATTGGGGCTTTTTTGATGTAACCCTATATGCTTCGATCAACAACTATATGTCATTTTTTGTTTAAAACATGCATCTGAAATAAAAAAAAATATTTTTGTACCCACAAATACATCTATGTATTATAATATACCAGTAATATTTATTATATGCATTAAAAAATATTCCATGATTATTCCCATAATTTGGTTACATTACCTACCATATAACCCTATACCCTATATCATGCAAGTCAGTCATATTTTTCTTTATAGAAGACGAATAAACAGCATAAGTATTCCTTGATCATTCCTAAGTATCACCAGCTAGAAGAATTAATATGTTCTAATGGTTCTTAAGTCGTATTCATTCAAAAAAACCCGCTAGCAATAACTGGTTTCCTATAAGTATGGCGAGGGATTCAGTTCCTGTTGAACTGCTGAAGCATCGAAGAGCTGAGAACACTAATAAAATTATTGTCCTCAGCGCCATCTTCATAAATTACTCCGCATCTATGTTTCGTTGTAGCGACCTCTATATTAGTTTGTGAGAAGTAGCGGCCTGTAAACTATGGATATTTAGGGAATACGTTGATAAAGAAAGAAGTAGAAATAGAAAGAGCGTTCGTGCAAAAGTGGTGATGATGATGGTTAATGAGAGGTGTAATTAATATTTAGTTAATGATTTCAAGTTAACTGAATTTTTATTTATAAGGGAAATTTGTCAGAATAAAGAACGTATTAAGGATAGCTTTTAAGCAGTCCTTAATGGTCATGAGGGTTTTCAGAATTGGACCGCCTGATATGCGCCTGTACAAAGGTGCACAGCTATGGCTGATGTATGTCAGCGCTCGGCTATGGCTAAGTATATAAATAAATAAAAAGCTAACGATAAGAAGTAGGCTAAGTACTTTGCGACATATTTCTTATATATCACGTCTTATTACCACGGGAATTAAGCTTAGCAATAAACCTTTATACAGACGACAATTATAGGTTATATAATACGTTTTTACCGTAATGACAAAATAACATATATCAATAATTATGAATCCACTACTTAAAGTTAATTATTTTACAGCAATATTCATGTAAACTACCCATTAAATAGTTTATGATAGATACGGACGTCGTGTTAGTGTTCTATGAAAGCAAAAGCACATTACAATTTTAAATGTTAGAGAAAACGAAATTGTCTCTAGAACTGAAAGTAAATGCGGAATCAAAAAGCGTATCATTTACTTTTATTGACTACATAATGCTCGTAAATTTTCATTTTATTTTAGATATGAGATGTATGACTTAAAATAGTATAAAGTTAAAAATTTAAAAAGCATTTTTTTTTAATAAAAAAAAGTATGTGTTCAATTCCAATATCAGCGTTAACTGGGTCATTATTCTAGGCCTAAAATTGAAAATAAATGTAAAAAATTCAATGTTATAGAGACAATTATATTAACTTTATACGAATCTCACCAACTAACCTTGCAACCAAACTAACCCGACCCAATGGCCACCACCAATGAATGAAGTGCAGTGCATTACCTGAAACGCCACGCTCTTTCTATCCAAACTGGGGGGATACTTTGGCGTCGTTTTCACAATTTGGACAAAACCATCCGGCACATCAACTGCCACTTCTCGTCCTAGCAACACTGGGGTCGTATCGAAGCCTGGGGGCAGCTGGTACGACGCATACACCGCTTCTCTGATCAAAACAGAATCCGTTCGCGCTGAATACGTCACGCCTTCTCTGCAATCTAATAGAGAGTCTTCTCCGTTCGATATCAGCAATTGTATTTTGTGATCACTCAAATTGTGAGTTATATTGGACGCTACTGATTCTGATCTATCGGATATTAGGTCACATTTGGTCGTTTCGGAGGAACCTTTGCTCTTTTTGCTGCCAAAACTGATGGAATCTGAACTCTGCGGTAGCGAGAGCAGTTCTATAGTGTTCTTGAAACTTCCGGAACCGTCTGAGCTCGGACCTGAGATGTCTATGCTCTGCAGAACGGTGCTCTGTTTGCTGCCGAAGGAAGTTCCGGAGCCACCTGACGAGAGGAGAGGTTCTTCGTCCCTGGTACGAGCGCGTACCTGAGGCGGTCGCGGTGGAGGGTAGCGCGGGGGCGTCTTGTTTCTCGCGATGAAACTGTCCGGAACATCCACCGCCATCTCGCGGTGAGGTCCTGGAAATAAAAATTATTAAATACTGTTAGTGAAAACCACTCTCACTGCCTCGGCTACTCAAAATGAAGGAAGAAAAGAGCGCGCCAATTAAAATTGGGGCCTTTTTAAGTATTAAAAACATAATTTTTATATTATTTCAGATCTGAAGAAATGACTAATAATTTCTTAGACTTTTGAATTTTAAAAGTCAGTATAATTATTATTAGACTTAAAAATACAATTTTTGTCTAATTTATTTCCCAAAAGAAATAAAATATAATTAGTAAGAAAACGTAATACTGTTGGCATTTTTTTCTTGAAGGTCGCTTGAAGCACGACGTCAATTTATCAAATTATTTCACGGCACTTATTACTTAGCCTCAATGTCAGCAAAAATAATTGTCTATTTGTTAAGACGGCTTCCTTTCGCGACTTAATTAATTTATTGGAAGTATTAGAAGATGTCGAAAGGTAATATCCATAAGACAACTCCCACATTCTCGATGAATTCGTTCTAATCAATCTGACATTAGTCTAGGAAGAAGCGCCAGAGTTTCAATATTGTATTTTGATCAGACGGCCTAGCACGAACGACTTGCGAGGTAGTATGAACAAATAACTCATACAAGTAATAGATAGAAGATTCAAATACTTTCTTGATAGTCGTTCGTGCTAGGCCTTTTTGGCCTATAAGCCTGATTGCCTTCATGACAGAAATGTATCTGTCTCATTCAGCAGTAGAGGATAACTAAGACCCATACCGGTGTCTGAAGAGAGCGACAGCATGGTGAGCATGTCTGGCCCGTCATCCGGCGGCGGTCGTTTCTCCTCGTCCGCACCGACCACCACGATACTGGAGCCCGATCTGCGACGCGGCCTGAAACATCACACGAACGCGTTAATGCATAGTAATCGGATAATAACTTTCCTATAACTGGGATCTCAAAGGACCTAGGAATTTTCACTAGTTATAGAGGTTTCATTTGTTTCTTTAAATTCCTACTCAGATGTTTGCCTGGTAGATATCGCATTATGCCGACCGTATGTTGTACAAAGATTGAATATTTATATGTATATCCTAGTTTTAGGCACTTTGTTTATGTTTTTACTTGTGTACAATAAATACTTTTTCTTTTCTTTTTACCTAGTTTCCCAAAAATAAAGATTTATGACAGTAGTCCTATTTTGTAAAAGGTTCCGTCAAGAGAGACACTATGTGCCTTATAAAAAAATCCACGTGCTAAGCATAGTATGGTCTTCAAACGACAGTTTGAATTCAGTTCAGTAAGTATAATATAAAAATATTTAAAGACATAATACATAATAATTGATTATTATAAATAATATTCATAAGTGAGCCTAGTATATTCAAGATATATTACAATTTACATGTATGTTACTACATAGAGTACAGTACGTTTTCTCTCGTGAAAACCATTTCTTCCAGGTAAGTGAAGAGCCACGAGCATACCTTAGTTATATAATTTGTTATTTTATTTGATACTTGTCATCAAAAATATTAAATATATCGTTTTTATATGTAGGATTTTATAAATAGTTTTTTAATTAATCTCTCAATAGCGCTGTATTCTTAGTCGTGGGAAAAAGGTTTGTTAATGACACTGCACTGGTATTATACTGGTATTTGATTGCTCAGGGAATATAATTCTTATTAAAATAACCTGCTCATTGAAAACAGTAATTATGTTCATAAGACGCCCGCGGATATGAAAATATATTTCCGAGCTATTTTAATAAGTACCTACAACTAATTCATATTGTTTCTTGTTTATAAAAACACACAGATTAAGATACAGAGAGACAATTCTTGTAATTCATTGCACCTGTAAGTTACAACCGATTTAAGGTTTTTTTGTTGTTAGGTCAAAGTCATTAATTTAATTATGCGTTATAGACGAATATTTTTATTCCGAGAGTTCAGAAACCATATTCTAAAGCCGAATCCAAATAAAAGGGAACAGGGAAGGTATAAGGCTGGTAAAACCTACACGAAATTTCGACATTTAAGACTCGAAGTTGACAAATGTAGACAAAACAAATATTTAAATATCAGAACCTGTAAATCCTTCGCAACAAACCCTTCGTAAACACTTTATGTAACCATTACTCCATGAGTCAAAACTTCAGGAGACAAGATTTTCCAAGGCTAGTAATAGAAGACGAGCACGATGCGGACCGGACGGTGCGAAGCGGTCACGCGTGAAGTCACGCAGTGTGCGCACCGCTTTATGTAACGGCTTTTGGAATACCTATATTTTTTTATGTACAATGTGATTGATGTGTGTAACTATGATGTAAACTTATCGATCTGAATTATTAGTTACGGGGATCACTTATATATATTTATTTATGGGCTAAACAAGAATAAATTGAACAACGAGGTGAAAAATGTGTTTCCTCGATTCATACTACTACAAGGAAAATACTAACCAGTTTTCGACAAAAAAAATCACACTCAAATAAAAATTCCATATTTTTTACATACTTATTTCACGCATGTTTCTCATTGGAGTAAGCAGAGATTACATATTTTTGTATGGTTTGATCTTTGCAGACCACTTTCGCTTCCTCTACTTTCATCAACGCTTTCATACACGCTCGGCGGTTTCGAGTACTTTTGACTTTGCCTTTGAAACGACGTCCTCGATCTGATCGAAGGCAATTTGCCTAGTCGACCATCCTACACTTCCATTGAGATCCCAGTTTATACCTTATACAATATACATACCAACTCAACACGCCTTTTTTCATTCAATAAATCGTCTTTTAGGCTCTTTTTTATTAATCTACAGAAAAAAGTAAATGACAAATATTATCTTATGACGGCATAAAGCATAAGCAATAAGCATATTTCATTTATTTCAGCTTATTTTATTAAAAAGTATGAACGTATTCAAAACACTAAATTTCCGAACAGATGTAGTATTAAACTATTTAAAACTGATTCTTTTAAATTAAATGAATTAATTATAAGTTGATTTTTTTTCGTATATTTTTATATTAACGCGATCAAAGTTTTAAGTATTAATTTTAATTATTTATTTAAGTATTAAGGTCAACCGACGTTTAGTTACATTAAAATTTTACATTGCTATTATAATTTTAATTATGATTGCTTGGTTTGATTTCTTCTGTATTAGAAATAATAAGAACAATAAATGCTTTATTATTAATAAGAAACTAGCCCCTGAAAATTAGTTTTTTAGGAACAAAATAGACGAATTCTATTTATAAAAATACAACATATTATAGATAATGGAGATAAAAAATAAGAGACTTAACTCCAGCTTTCACCCAAATCTAGACGTGTAACTCGTCAGGATAGAGTACTGTCAAACGAGGCGCATGATTACAGTCTAATACCGGCCGGGCTTACGTTTATTGCCACCCGATGCCACTGGGGGAAGCGATGGAATGAACACAACGGGAAAGCTTTGAGATGTAAGTCAGAAGCGATTTTTTTAAAGAGAAATGTCCTAATGTTTAAGCCTGCAACTAACGAAAGTAAGATAATCCATAGTACGAAATCTTGCGAAACTAGCTCTGCCTGGCGGCACCATGCACAGGGACTTTGGAAATTTCAGTAGTAGAGAACTTTCATACTAATTTACAAGTTCGTGACCTTCAATGTAACGTGGCTCACGGGACTAACAGCTAATATCAACATTTAACTATCCACAGCGTGAGAAAGCTGTCACATATAATATTATATTCACATATAGTCTCATTTTTTCGAAAAAAAAATTATCGGTACAAAATAACTTATTTACCACTTCTTAGAAATAGATGGGTCCTAAGTATTTCGGCCAATCTAATAATTATGTCATTGTGACTTTTTAATGGTAAACAAATCTTATTGATATAATTAACCAGGTAAGCTATGAAAAAAAAAGTAATTTCGGTTTAGAAACACTATTTTTTATCATAGTATACTTAATGACGTAGTATAATGATTTTTTGTAAGTCTGTAAATTTAAACTTTCAGAGCCTCTCTTGTGTAGTTGTGATTTGTGCCTGGAAGATTTTGCTTAGAGCAGTTTTCTTTAATTTATTCTATAGGTTAAGTTTTATAATATAAATTAGTAAAATAAATAAATAAATATATATTTAACTGATATCAGAATTCAACAATCATTGAGTTAATCACTATCTAGTAAAGAATAATACAAAATAGTTAATTCTTATCGTAATTTTGATTAAAGTATGGTCGCTACCGCCTTCAAATTAAGGCGCTCATTTCCATACGGAATATTCCAATTTCGTTGGGTGCGCATATATGTAAAATAAAATCGTAGCTTTCACCATACTGCTGGGAAATCCTCATAGTATAAGTGCAAAATTTACTCTGTGTATCGGAATGTCTGGGCACAGACGTTTCTTATGGAAGTTTCTGTCAAATCAATTCCGAAACCAACTTCCGGTAGCTGTATTTCCGAATCGATCGAGTAAGGCATCTCCATATCCTCTGAAGATAGGTCATTCATTATTCTCCTCATTCAATCAGTGGAGTATAAATCCTTAGCTCGTTATATCAATTAAAGAAATGTCTGGTCTCTAGCTTACAGTAATTAGAGGATCGAGCTTCCCGGAAAATCGTTCTCATTTCCTGAAGTGAGAAACAAAGGCTCTCAACAAACAAACTCATTATTCTCCTTTACACAAATTCAAAAATAACAAACCAAAAGTTGTAATACAAAATTATAGTAAAAGAAAACATAAAAAAAACAAAAACCGACTTCAAAACCACAACTTGCACTAAAAAGTAAAAAATAATACTTTAATTACTTCAAAGCATTATTTATTACCAGTTATTTTTGAAATCGGTGCCGCTCCATACAGTTCCAAAACTTTTTGCAAAAGCAGGACTAAACTGTCCTTCTTGGCTGGCACCGACTCCAAAAATAACTGGTAATAAATAATGCTTTGAAGTAATTAAAGTATTATTTTTTACTTTTTAGTGCAAGTTGTGGTTTTGAAGTCGGTTTTTGTTTTTTGCTTAAAAATATTTTTTTTTTCTACATTTTTGTAGGAAGTGTATGTATGTAATGTAATTTAGTAGACCTACCACTAAATGAGACAGCGCCGTGAGAAGAACCACAAACCAAAACATCATCTACGTATAAGTAATTTTTTGTTATTGTTGATTTCCTAAAAAAAGTAATAAACCAAGGCCGATAAAAATTATATGGGACCACCTCTGAAATATCCCCTACCACACAAAAAAAGAATCATCCAAATCCATCTATTACTTGCGGAGTTATCGCGTAACAAACATACAAAAAAAAAAAAAAAACATACAGATGAATTGAGAACCTCCTCCTTTTTTGAAGTCAGTTAAAAAGCTATTGGTCTCCTGTGCAAACTTTCAAATGATGACAGAGTTTTAGCCAGAAGTCAATTGAATGATTTCATTGAATTCATCCATATGGGGGCCATTCCACAATCTATTGTTATTGCTATCTTACTTTATTTTATTTTATTTAAACAAACAGCTTATGTAAAATGTAGACAATAGAGAATGTAAGCATATTTAAGCTTTTTATAGTCTTCACTTATAGCAATTATATTACGAAGGAAAGTGACAGCGTGATACACCGAGTGTGGATTATCTTTTTCTATCTATATAGATTTACTGCTAGAAACGGCGGTACGGGCCCAGGAGCATCATATTAAATATTTCCTAGATATTCAAATTACCTATATTAGCACGGCAAAATGATTCCCTATTTCTATACTAGGTATAAATAACCGATTCATATCACGGTTGAGTGAGTATCGGATATATAACAGAAAGCCAACAAATTGGGTCAGGTACCTGCTACCATACAACAGGTTGCTATTGTCACAAGCGAGGGAAGCACTTCCGATGAGATGGGTTATAAGCGAGACAAGTTCAATAGAATGGGTTTTTTACATTGAGCTAATATTAGTAACGCTATTGCTATTACTACGCTATGGTCGTTCAATGGTTTACTATCATAAATTACAAATCGTTCTTTGATAAGTTTGCTTATACTTACTACTTACTTAACTTGGTATTGCGACAACCAATGATCCCGTCTGCTGTTCCTCAATAATATATTTTCATACAGATATCAAGAGCGGAAGGATCACTTGATGGTAACCGTTTTTAACCGACTTCAAAAAAGGAGGAGGTTCTCAATTCGTGTGTATGTTGTTTTTTTTTTTTTTTGTATGTTTGTTACGCGATAACTCTGCAAGTTATGGATGGATTTGGATGATTCTTCTTTTGTTTGGTAGGGGATATTTCAGAGGTGGTCCCATATATTTTTTATCGAAATTGGTTTGGTGCTTTTTTAGAAAATCAACAATAACAAAAAAAATCTTATACGTGGATGATGTTTTGGTTTGTAGTTCCTTTCACGGCGCTGTCTCATTTGAGCAGCACGTTTAGTGGTAGGTCTACTAAATTGTAATCTAAGGATTAATGAACTTAAATACATACACTTCCTACAAAATTTTTGAAAAAAAAATTATTTTTAAGCAAAAAACAAAAACCGACTTCAAAACTACAACTCGCACTAAAAAGTAAAAAATAATATTTTAATTACTTCAAAGCATTATTTATTAACAGTTATTTTTGGAGTCGGTGCCAGCAATGAAGGTCTGTTTAATCCTGCTTTTGCAACTTTTCGAACGGTACGGAGCGGCATCGGTTGGGTGGCACCGACTTCAAAAATAACTGTTAATAAATAATGCTTTGAAGTAATTAAAATATTATTTTTTACTTTTTAGTGCGAGTTGTAGTTTTGAAGTCGGTTTTTGTTTTTTGCTTAAAAATAATATTGTTTCATTAAAATATGTAATCAACCTCATGTTTTTCTACTACGAGCGGTGGTTTATTATCGGGAGGACTTTCAATATTCCTCCATTTGTTTATTGCTCCAAGACGTTACGTTACGAGATCGTTAGACGTAGGGTAATACTACGCTCATTAGAACTTAATAGGACCCGATAGGTTGCTGCATCTATTATTATAAAATGCAACAAGAATGCTGTTATAAGAAACGTTAAGGGCTGGTTTTGTTACATTACCTTTAAAAGAAAAAAAACTTTCAAGAATACAAAATTATTAATTTAGTAAAAAAAAGATAAATAATTTGTGAAATAAAATCTGGACCTTTAAGTATAAGATAAACCACAAACAGTGGCGGATTTATCAAATGTGCAACATAACCAATTTCCATAATCGCAATCAATAAGAAGGTAACGGAAAACATTTTCTTCCTAACAGACTTTGTAAAGTTTGTAAACCTACAAATTATTTTGCTCAGTTTATTTCAGTATGTAATATAGCTATACGAACCTGCATTTACATATCATTAAAACAACAGTGTCTATTTTATCATCAATCCTACTGTCAGAGCCACAGGCGCACTCGGACAAATGTTGCGAGTGCGACATTGCAGACTGATAACGTGCGTTTGATTACATATTGTAAAACACTGTGTAAACTAATATTTACCATACACAATTACTAGATATTTTGCAATGAAATAATGATAGTCCAAATTTATTAATTCTAGAACTACTCATTCATCACTTTAATTTAGAAAAATATAGACATGATGTTCTTTTAAAAAGCAAAATAATGGCAAGATATACATAATAAAATAATTACTAACGTAACTGTGCACTTCATCTGAATGAGCTTCATTGTGTACGAAAATTCAAGCGTTGTTAGGTTTATCCGGATTTGGAATTATATCTAGATGACTTTCTTCTCGACAGCTGAATTCTACGAAATCAAAGGTATATTATGTTGCTCATGTTATAAATTGGGCTTGATCTTCGTATGACAACATTAAATAATTATTTTCATGTATTGTGTTACCCCACCCCTATTTAATAATTTAACCATCTATCTATATCATAATATATCAATTGTACAGAGTCGTAGATATAACTGTTTTAATATATGTATATTGTATAGATTACCCTCCACTCAGTGGTCTGAATTTAATAATAACCTGACCTACTATTTTTATACCACATAGATCTATGACGCTTAAAATAATTAAGAGAAAGTGTGATACTTTATAAAGTGGAGAACAGTTTCATGAAGCTAGATTCTAGTCTAATATCAATAGAAGTATATAGCTTTAACAATGGCACCCACAATAGCATCCCACAGCATCGAGACGCGAATATAAACCGGGCTTCGGAAACATTGTTCATTATTCAATACATTGACGTTCAATCGACGACCAACATTGTGTAGCCGTATACAATAGTCACAGTGCTTTGTTTTGTAAAGCAATGCTGTTATATCGAAGCTATTATATGGAAAGGCTAGCTGAACTGGGGAAATCTAAAGAAAACTGCTTACTGGTTATTGTTAGGTTTCTAACAGCATACAAATTATTTTTCTTAATAGTAAATGTTCTGTTTTTTGTTACTTATATATCATATAGTTAATACTTTTATTTGCCATTTAAATAACACATAAGACTTCTGTCTAATTTCTAATCTAAAAATTATAAATACAAGAATACTAAATAAAAAGATGATGACAAACAGGACTACTGATTATCAGAGGACAATGTGGCCGCGGTAACATACAGACCAAGTTACAAATAAAATATGAATAATTTCAGATTATTGATATACTAAAAGGTATTCGGAATAGCAGAGCTCCACAATTGCAGTGTTCATATTAGCACGGGTATTTCTACATCTCTGAAGATTTAAGTACGGAAAATTGGTTTCCGAAAACGTTACTTCACCCTCGTTTTATCACAAAGTATCAGCGAATGAACAACGTCCAATATTTGTTATTTCCATCCACAATGGGCATTGTCGTGGGCGAGTGTCTGTTTGATGTTCCCAGACCGTCTTCACTTGTTTGTGATACAATTATGTCTTCATACTTGCATATTAGTGACTCGTATAAAATCGGAGGCTTCTACACTAGGATAATTTCAACATAGGGAACCTATATTCTTCTTTATTATGCCAATAATTATTGAAGAGCAAAGGTTTCTATTTTCCTTTTCCAATAGAAATTTGTCATTAAAATGTAATAATAATCGCGTTTTAATCCATGACAAAAAAAAATATTAAAAAAAATAGGTTGAAAGCGCATCATAGATTGATATTCTGTATGCCTCACCTCAATATTCTGTCATTAAAAAAGCAAAAAAACGCTTTATTACACGGTCAAGGCATTCTATTGTTAAATCTAGATAATTCGCTATTCCACTTCACGAATTATCTATTAAATTCGGCTGTTATCATTTATTTATACAATAGCTGAAATTAAATGCTATGTTTTATCCATTAAAATTACGGACCAATCTCGTTAATCCCACCGGCCATTTAAAAAACGCGCTCCCATAATCGCCATTGATTTATCAACATTTGCATTAGCGGATAGTGTACGAGTTACTTTGTATCATTTCGTTAACCAATTTTCGCGATTGTAATTCCACCCGCGTTTTCACATAGTGGGCCAATAAAACCTCTTTGCGAGGGAAACTTATTCAATATCGAGAAAAGTTGTACTGCATCCATCCATGTTTTATTTTTTGGTATATAATTATGTAGTAGTATATTCTTCAAGAAGAGATTGAAGGCTGAATGGCCCATAGATGATAGAAGAACAAGTTAATATAAAAAAATCTGTACATGTTATGTAGTTTTTGAAATTTGTTGGATTTAACCAAGAATCTTGTAAAATAGACAAAAATAACATCAAACTTCATAGCAACAATTAGTAATATACATAACTTACTAAAAATAATGTCATATTGTATTCACAGAGTGTGTGCTTAGCCTAATTTATTCAAAAAGTCTAAACAATGCACTATGTGCGCCGGTTTACAAACAAAAGACTGAATGGCGGACCCAAAACAAGAATTACAGGTTTTACCGGAAGTGAGCGATCTGATCAAGTAGACGTCACATCCGTATGTGTTAGAGAGAGAAGGGGGAACATACTGTCTCTGTTAAATCACAGCTGATGCTTACGTTGCGTTTAACACAAGGTGCAAAAAAAGAAAATAAATTGTAGTTTTAATTACAGTCATGTAAAATCGTGTTTTTAATGAAAATATTTGGTTATTGTAGGTATCCATTTTATGATATATCGATATTATATTATTTAAGAAGGATAACATAAAAATGAATTTGAAGAAGATATTAACATTCTCTATACAGCTTGCATATATCTCACTATTTATTAAATTTATAAGCGACTTTTGTTTACTTAGTTATTTTAAAAGACACATTAATAATAACAGGTAATCATCTAATACTCAGGAACATGTTATTCGTAGGTATAACAGTAGCTGTGATACGAGGAACAGGTACCGCATATTGCTTGTTACAAACTGAACTTCTAATTTACTTATTAGACGTACACTGACAAACAATATTCCATTTCAGCTTACACACACTTGATTAAATAAGGCTTCTCCGTTCTCGGGTTAAAATCAATACCTAACAACAGACTGGTGTGATTGCCATAATCTAATTAGGGATTCACGGACTATCGTTAAATACAGAACATTCCGGGGGATTAATGTGGGATTTCGAACAAATAGGGACTGTCCCGAAAGTAAGTCTTCCGAATACGAAGATAAAAATTAATAAAAAAAAATCATAGATACAAAGAAATTGATTTTGAAGAAAACTCGTTAAACGAACACATGCACGCGCTTTCTCACACACACTCTCATATCCTCTATACCGATGGTTACGTCTTTTTTACAAACATAATTAATATAAAATATAATATTCCTATCTAAACCTACCTAAATGTTTTATAACATTTGAATGTATCTTGGTTTACTGTGTACTATGCATATAATATTATGTAACCAATAAATAAATACATTAATCCGATTTATAGATTTTTCTTTAGAAATTATAATTCTATGTCAATGTTAGAAATAGTTACATTTTGAAAAAGGATTCTCAAAAGGAGGAACAGGTGGCAATAGACGAGGACTCACTCGATTCTCATTTTTGATGACTGTTTTTCACTTTTGCCTTTTTTATCTTTAGAATGTAAAAAAGGCATTGCTTCCCAAAAACCGCAGAGTCCAGAAATCACGGCCCGATAAAGTTTACCTAGTAACTCGTAACGACTCTCATGAACATTAATTAGTCCCAGAGGGACTGCCCTCGCCCTCTGCCGTCAGTTAAGTACAAGTATCTAGTCCCAAGCTTGGGACAGAACGGTTATACGATATTATTAACAACTAATTAGTTTGCGTTAATTCTTTTTTATGAAAATTTCTTGTTTAAAATTGCTTTTCTATAATTTTAATAACTGAAAATATCCGTTTAATATTTAGTTACTTGGTAAATTATAATTTACTAGTAACGCGCCCCGGCTTTACACGGGTGCAATGTATTATACATAGATGTACACAGTATAGACAAAAATGCTATGATGCCTATGTTACTCGCTGATAATGTAGCTTTCTATTGGTGAAAGAATTTTTAAAATCGGTCCAGTAGTTTTTGAGTTTATTCATAACATACAAACATACAAAAATACAAATCTTTCCTCTTTATAATATTAGTATAGATTTATACAAAAAGGTATTATTATTTTGTAACGTATATTTGTATTGTTTTACTCATTAACAGTATATTTAAATTTAAAAAAAATGTTCAATATTGAAGGAGATACCGCGTAACATACATACAAAAAAATACAATCTAATTGCGATCCTCCTGGCTTTTGGAATGGAGCCTAAACTAAAGATTTTTTATCAAACATCACCTTTCGCCCTGTAACTTTGTTCGAACTTCGAATCCATGAAATGTTTGGGAATTGGGAATGTCTAAGGATATTATCATAAGTAAGCCAAATGGTTTGTTTTCAAATAAAAAATAAAACAAAATTGAAATGAAACGTTATACGTAATAAGAAGAAAGTCAAAAGGCAGCCACAGAAAGACTCACCTCAGAACTCTAACCGCACACCGCTAGCTTTACAAGGCTTCTGACTGTTATTGCGTTATAACAATGTTTTTTTTTATATCCTACAAGCGACTTCGTCGGAACTTTTCACTCAGAAACTAGGCATAAGTGAATTTGTGAACTGAAGCTGTACCATGATCGCGTTTTGCCAGTTTTATTTAGGACAAAATGAAACAGCGCATAATATCTTTATGTCGTTCTGTGGAGATGGCGGTACGGCCCAGAGACGGAAATGAATGTTTTCACGCATTTCTTCTTATGATATTGGCTAATTAAACGACTTCACAATAAAGGAGGTTCTCAATTTTGAACCTTTTGAACGATTTTCAATTATTTTGTATGTTACATATGTTACATAACACTAGATAAGATTTGCGAGTAATTAAAACTCATATGTTTCATGTTATTATACAACATAGATAACTTTCACCATTTCCCAACTACGGCCATTGTTCTATTATATAACTCGTTACTTCGTTAGAGATAACATTGACAATGATTTATAGATCGAAATCGATGAGCCAGGATTTATGATTCTGTCAGTTTTAGGTGGTCCTAGAACCTGAAAATTGCACTGCGTATCAGCTATTGAGATGATTTAGGTGTAGGTACAAATATATAAAATCAATAAATGAACGTCAAAATTAAACAATTTTAAGCTCCGGCACATTTTCGCAGCGGAACGAGTGAAACGGAGTCTTTTAATTTTAAGTGAGAGTAATTACACGTGCTCGTGAATGTTTTTATTTTATGTACATAAACTGAACACGTTTTAACGACAAGTGTAATCATTGGCTCCGTAGTAGAGCCGACGCGCTAAGGGTTAATAATAAATTCTAAAACATATTTTTAAATCTTCGTGTTTATGAACAATACGTACGGATACTCTAAATGTAATTATACCTTCAATTTAGTATTTAATATAATATAATATACGCGGTTTAATTTTGAAGAATAGCTAAATATTCATAAAAACATACGATATTTCGAGAATTTATTTTATATATTTATTTTGATAAATCGGATCGATTAAATATAAATAAATATTCTGCTTTTTAAGTTTTTAGTAACCCTAAATAAGGGATAACTTGGAAAGCCCAAAATCTATATTAGCTATAAAATATACAGATCTTATTGAATCTCGCGACTGAAAAGGTTTGAAGTGAGCTCTCGAATCAAAATACCGTAAGAACCTAACTTCTGAGAAAGCCGTTATTCATCTTGCCTGTGAATAATATGATATACACAATATATTATATAATTATGGATACGCGCTTTTGAACACGAATGACAAGTTGACAACCAATTCGAGGTGTGAAACCGACACGCAGTCACTTGGTAATATTTTATACTTGTTAAGTGCTGATAACTTGTAAGGTTAAAAATCCTTTATTTCTTCTAAACGATAGGGATTTTTTTTTGCTAAAAACTAACAGACTTTTTTTTCTTTTTATACATAAAGGTATCGACGGACAAGTGTGCACTTGATATCAATCGACGATGCGCTGCTGGCTTAATGTTTACTTCTAAACGTGAAAATACACGGTATAATTAGATAGTTCTCACAACTTATCTGAAAAAAAAAACATTTAGAATTCTGTTTACAAGTGTCAGATCATTCTAGCAGATATTATATAATTTTAACAAAATATAAAGTATATAGTTACTGTGAAAAGACAAATTAACATTATATGATCGATAATTGTGTTTAATACCGTTTGGGAATTTTCTACCAACTACTGATAACAGGACTAAAAAATCATTTAATTTATATTTTATATAAAGCATTATCCGTAACTTCCAAATTGACTTCGAGAATTATAAAGATAGCGGTTTAAAATATTTCAAATGACTGATTAGTTACGAGCTGTTCAAATAAGTCTTGTTGAATTATTCATGACGTTTGAAACTGTTACGTACGGTATATCACACAATATGCAATTGTACGTCAATAAACAGTGTCAGAAAGTGCTCTGAAGAAGTGCATGATCTAATCATGGATGACCATTGACTAGTATCATTTCTTGACCAAACTCCGCTTTGACCGGGGCGTTCATAAAATCGGAACGTCCATCTCATAATTTTGTAAATTGAAAGTTAAAGAAGATTTGTGTGATTTCCCGAGTCCGTCTTAGTGTGGCATAGGCATAGGGATATGTTTTTGTTAGACATCGACAGACTGCATAAGGTTCACTTGGTGGGTGATTCGGAAATTTATAGACTGAAAGCCACGCGATGCTTTAATGATCTTTTTTTATTTTCAGCAATCGGAGAAAAGAGGCCTAAAACAACTCCATAGCACTTGGACAAACGGGTTGATGTATATGCTTCTGCGCAAATATAAACGGATAGAATAGCAGCGAATTAAAGAAGATTACATTCCATTGCCTTCAAAAACCTTTACCCCGAACTCTTAGAGCAGATTTTTACAACAAGGACAGCACAATACATTTTGTATAGCATTGTCTCGTCAGGACTTCTGCAATAATACTGCTAGAGATGGCAGTACGGCCCAGGTTTCGGAGAGCAGAGATTATAGCTTCGCATAGTGTAATAGCGTATAGACTTATTGGAATCATTTACAAACAATTTCAATGGCAACCATTGAATTACGGCACACCTTGCAGAGGCGCGCCACGGCCGCGTGGGAAGCAGAGAAGGCGGAGTGTTCACGTGCGGCTGTCACGCGATCAATAACATTACAACTATTCAATACAAGAATATTTCAAGTAGAGCTTTTTTATTATCGTTTAGCATTCAGCATTAAATATCAACTATACGGCCTTAACATATGTAACAACGTGTTCTATGAATGAATGATATTAGTAGTATTTTTTTCCAGGCGACCATTATTGGAGATTGCTAGGCCGAAAAACTGATAGGTTTGTGCACTTTTCAATTGGTTCTATGTATGTCTTGCACAGTTTACTCAGTGTTAAAGAAAGGAGGATGATAAATAATATGTGAAGAATAAAAAATATGTGGTAAGCAGTACTTAAGCGAAATTGACCTTTTAACATGGTACATTTTTAAAGATTATTCAATAAATCATATCAAAATCTAATAAATCGTATCTTACAAAAAAGTTATTAGGCTCTCTTAGCACTTGGTCACAAAATATATCTTTAAGACGTAAAACGCGAGCGCCCAAACAGCGTTATATCAATACTAAAATGGTCACAAAAACATGTGACAGCGAGTGAAATGTATATGTGCGTCTGGTTTGCAAATTATCTTCATTAGCTGCCAGACGACTTTCAAAAACAACACCAATGCATAATGTGAGCATTACATATGACGATCTATGGGGACACGGTAAATAAATTACGTATAAATTAAATACTGTTTACCAGATTAAAACGCGATTTATTATTTATATTGTTGAAATTATTTATCCCTTAGAGCTGTCATCTATCCGTCTGCTCATGACCACGGTTTCTGAAAAGCATCCAGCATAAATTATATATCGCGTTTTAATCCGGTATACAGTATTTTATTTAAATGTGTGATACTCGCGTTAATAAAGGACAATATTAAATAACGTTTATTCCACGTATGTAAATAACGTAACATTAAAAACTGAATGCACTAGTACTCAAGTTGCGTAATAAATTAGTTATAAATGTTTCGACTGTCTCCTGAGATATATTCAATATACCTACGGGACGAAAGGGTCACATTCCGAAAACCTTGATCGCCGTATCACAAGAGACGGTCTAGGCTTAAGTTTACAAACACAAAGTGCGTAAAATAAACGAACGTGAGAAATTTCGCTTCACGGAACCGTTTTGCTATCATTTGCAAGTTTCTAATTTCTTACGCTATCAGGTTCTAGATGCTTGTGATTTTTTTCAGATGAAACCGTACAATTATTACATATTGAAATAGATGTTTAGAACAAACTGATAAAACATCAATTTAAATGATTTTAAGTTAGACTTCGGCAAAACCGTGATTAATCAAAGAATATGTAAGAGAGGAAATAGCAAGTTACGTGTAATTGAGAAAACTGATTTAATAAAATTTGAAACTTCGAAAGTTGGAGAACTAGTCCGAAATCGTAAAGAGACGAATTATAACGCAAAGGTTTTTATAACAGGCAAGAAAACCGGATGATTTAAAATAAGAGCTGGAATGAGAAAGGCAAAAACAGAACCTCAACGAAGTTCCGTACTTCAACTTTTAATGTTGGGTAGTATACCTACCGGGGTGCACACGGGTTCGAATCCCGCCAGGACTACAGGTTTATAATTTTCTGTAAACATGTTTTCCCCAGGTCTGGATTCTTGCATTAAATGTGTGGGATGAATATCGAAATACTAACCGGGTAACGAACCACCGTTCATAGATGAAAATACCGTGAAGTTCATCTTGCGCGTTACAATTTCAGTTTTCAATCTATGGATTACCGAACACTCCAAATGAAAAGGTCGATAGCACATCATTGATTCATGCGTGGTTGAGGTATCACCACATACCACGATACCTTCGCTCGTTTATCGATATCGGACAAAAAACAGTCAGAAAATAATATCTCTTGTCGTGTTTGCAAAAAAATTTCGTGACGACGATTACGATTTGAATGATTTTAAAACATGAAAAGAATTAGAAACTATGACGAAATATTTATCAGTTTCCCGTGTAAATCAGCCATGGCGAAACCGCTTGACGTCGGAAAACGTATGAACCGTTGTTATAATTCCATGCGGGCGTGGCGAGACAATAGTTCAAGTGCTCGGATTTTGAATTAATGTTATGTAAATAATTTGAGAGTACTTTCACTAGATGAATGGTAGCGTGAGAAACATTTTATTTTAATTATAACACGAAATATACACAGAGGTCTTTAAATCAAAGCTGTTATATGACTGCGATCATGCTCTGTAGATTTATCCGATACATTTTCACATAACATTTTCAAATATTTCAAAAATTCACATCTCTTTTACTATATAATGAAATTAGTGTAGACAGTGGCGTAGCTAGGGCATACCTACATAGAAAATAATCACAGCCCTCCTCCCATCCGTTCGGTTATTATAAATGTTAATTTTAGATCTTGCAAAAATAAAATGCTTCTAGAAATTATTGCTCCCCTCTTTCCAAAGCCAAGGGGGCTCTTTAAGCTTCAAGGTCTGATACCTACGTCTAATAACCAGCTTTACCTATGAGAATGTTGATAGAATCTATGACGACAAAGAAAATAGCTATTTAATGAGGCACTGAGTCATAGCTATTATTAGTGTTTATTATCGGTAGCATTGTGTAACAAATACACGAATGGCAGCAATTACATCATAATTAGCTGAATAACAAACAAGTCCTGCGAGGTATAATCCCGTAGGAACGTTTAAGGATGGAGAGGGCAGGATAAAAGTCCAAAGATTAACAAATCTAAGTCTGTTAAAATTTCTTGTCCTTTTTTATTTTAACTATAGAATTTTAGTAAGTTTGAAAAGAAAGAATGCTGATACTGATCAGCAGCAGATTTTTTTCTTGTGTTTTAACACAACTTTACTTAATATTTACATAATCTAAGAAGTTGTATGTTCTTGAAGACTAAAACATACGTATACTTGATGGGAAGTATGCTTGGCACAATAATTTAGATTGAAAATTAATGTTGTGGTTTGGAAAACAGAGAGAGAAAAATATATTCAAATTCAAATTTTCTGAATAAATACACAGTCAATAATAAGGTACGGGGTAATCCTAGTGAACAAATGTCGGCATATTTAAACATAATATTTCTTGAGAATCAATTTCTTTAGCTGCGTAACTTCGAGTCAGTGAAACCCTCTCTACTCTCGAGTTGATCCACGGAGTCGTATCAAGATGGCGTCGATATCTCGTAGCATGAGAAACTCTCCGCTTACCAGACACCTGACACGGATTGCTCGACATATAACGTTACAACTTGTTGTACTTGTTGCTTCAACCGTCTTCGGTGTACAATGAAACCCGGTAATTACGAGGGAAGCGTGGCAACGCTCTACTTGCCGATCCAAAGTACGTAAACTAAGAAGAGTTTAACGAAACTGAATACCGAACATCCGATACAGATTCCCAAGGTGTTTCTTCAAATTCGGTCAAATTGTAAAGACAAACAAAATTATTTAAAAATATTTAATTTTCTTACACAACTTATCCTTAACAAAACTATGTAAAGCTTAAAGTTATTTTAACCCAGTTCAAGTGAGTAACGGTTCAGCTATTCAACCACAAGTGCGACCGATAAGACATCGCTTTGTTTACCGAATTATCGTGAACGGTGGAGCACGCCCAGGCCCTAATCTGGAAAGGAATGTTTAGAACCTCATCAAATAGGTGGAAATGTCCTCTATGCAAGCGCGCTTATAGACGGCCCGAGACTCCACGTTGCGTATTACTGACATTTGTAACGGTGGACTGTATTAAAAATACATAGAAGTATTGTATTGTATAATGGAAGAATTATTACGAAAGTGCTTTAAATTTTACGAAATCGCACCTACTCATGTAATTAACTAGGTTGAAACTTTAAACGGTTGATTTCTGTTCCCATCTTCTGTGCCTCATCCGATTTTTTTTTAAATCTTGTTTCTCAAAGATTCGATTCTGGCACCTCAAGGGAGGCAGTGAAACGGTCAGACGGTTAATACAAATTTACCTTAATACATTATTATTCAATGAATATTGTGTGTTTTATACTACAGAATTCCCTAACATCGATCGAAACAATTACAGTTCACTACGTTGGACGTTAACGCAAACGCTTTTAACCGAAAATCGTTCAAGAATTTACCAAAATAAAAGGACGAGCTCGCTAAAGCTTACCAGGAAACCATAAATGTTCTCACGGAATCAACAATGAGCATACCGAAGACATAAAAACGCCGAACCTCAGAAAAAGTATAAAAACGCGCATACCGAGATAATCGAAGGTGATTCCCGAAACGTCAGGTAAAATGACCGGATGACGTCACAGTGGACTTGATATTTAGTAAAACTTCTTAAAATATACTTCTAAGACACTTTAACGGCTTCCGAAACTTTTTTAACAATGTCTTTTGTCATAGATGGAAAAACCGTGAAGTGCACATTGCGCGTTTCGGTTTCAGTCTATGGATTTCCGAATGCTCGAAGTAAAAAGTAGGTCGACAGCGCATCATTGACTGATGTTCTGTGGCTGAAGTAATACCTCCCAAAAAAAAAATTGTCATTAGCCACTACGCAAAATTCTCTATATGTTATAGCATTTTAGTGCCTAATTTATTAATCAATAGTTGTTACCAGTTTCAGAAAGTCTTCCTCGTCTGTACCCCACTGTATAATAAAAAAATACGAACATTTTACTTAAATATCTTTTTTTTATGTGTGACTATGCGTTGATACCTTAAATAAATATAACAAACCTCTTAGAGTGAAGCTTGACTCGAGCGACAGCTTTTTAAAGAAATAATTTCTAGTGTGACATAATGAAGCGACGTTTCAAGTGCTATTTAGTAAAGTGCACCGTTTCAACACATGTTAAATCACTTAAAATTTTTAGCCGTTTTGTTAAATGCATAAAGTATTTCACTTCAATTTATAACTAACTTCACAAACTTTCGAGTGAGTTCATTTTGCATGAAAAGTTTAAGCTTTTTATACATTCATCATAAGAATTTAAAGGAAAATGAAAAATATTTGAATACTTTCATTGCCAAAATAATATTTTAATTATTGAGTTATGAATACACGCTAGTTCATATGTACTATGTGTATTATACACATAGTACATACATATGTGTATATCATTATCCCCGTATACCTACTTAGGAGTTATAGTGTTTATGTTTTTATATTTAGATGTTTACGCGTATTTAGTCATAATGCATCAAACACAGTAATGAAAAGGGCATAGGACCGCACTTATCGCGAATACTATTAGATATAAAATTAATTCATCCTCACTCTACCATAGATGGAAAAACCGTGAAGTGCATATTGCGCGTTTCGGTTTCAGTCTATGGATTTCCGAATGCTCGAAGTAAACTGATAAAATAAATTGACTGATGTTCTGTGGCTGAGGTATCACCTACCATCAAGTGAACCTCATGCTCGACTGTCGATATCTAACATAAAAAAATAGAAAAAAATAAAGTAAATTTTACCCTTACTATATTATGTAATACAGCAGTCCAGAATCCTCAGGTAACCTCTGTAGAATTCATGAGCACGAGTTTTCTGTCGCAGGACTAATTGCGGTGGAAAACCCCTCATTTAACTTGAGCGTATAATTATTTGCAAACACTAGCTCCAATTATGACACTGACGTTCACATTAATATTTTATAATTACGGTCGCGGTAACGTTTTAGGGAAACTAACATTATACCTAATGTGTGATCATGTTAGTTTAAACAATTACTAAAACTGTCATTTTAGATTTTGTATAGAAAAACTGTCATACCATTATAATAAAGGATAATATAATTGGACGTATTGCATATAATATTATATTAGAGTTTATACATTAGACCATGCTCGTTAAACTCAGTACTTTATTAATTAAATATTATAAAGAGGAAAGATGTATGCTTCTAACAAATAAAATCAAAAACTATTGGACAGATTTTAAAAATTATTTCACCAATAGAAAGTTATATTATCAGCCAGTATCATAGGCTTAATTTTTGTCTATAGTACATCGACATTGCACCTTGTGAACAAAGGGCGTGTAGTAATTAAATATAACCCTACATAATTGATCAATTGACGTTGCTATTTTTTAAATTAATTGTAAGGTGTAAGGTATCATAGAATTCAATTATAAAATCGACGATTTGTTAATGATATGTTTATCTTGAACCCACAAAAATCTATATCAAAAATCAATTTCGACACATGTTTGTCCGCGCATCACTTCAAAGAATATTTGGTTAATAAATTTTTTCCGTAATTGTATTTAATAGGAAAATATTTTTATAAAAGAAAATATTTGAAAACTCGGACGGAAAAGTGAAAAATTTATTTTAAACATCTCTTGTTACGATTTAACTCAAAAACTATTCGACCGATTTTAAAATTATTTTCACCAATAGAAAGCTACATTTTTTTTGTGTACCTATAGTACATCTACATTGCATCCGTACAGAACCGATGCGTTTTGCCAGTAAAAATTAAAGTTAATGCTTTTCTTTATGAATATAATCCTCATTACCATGCCATCCGAAGTTACCGAAGTAAATCATAATAAGTATATACGAATTGTACTGAGATGAGATTTAGTATAGTCCCTAATTGTAGTAATCCCTTCTTAGTATCGTATCTATACTATTTCGTTTTATGGCTCCCAAGCTTGATTTAAGGATGGCTTAATGCGTGTCTACGGGCTATTTTGTCATTAGAAGTGATTACTAGCTTTCTAAATTTACAAATTCTTTGAAGATTAAATTTCTCTCTCATCGAAAATAACAAATTTATTACAGAGAATATATTCCTATTCACATGGCTATGTGTAACCAAATCTTAAAATGTCAATTTAACTCACCGCTACTCAATGAAAAATCGCCGATAAGGGGAAAGTGTAAGTTTTTTTTAAGTTAAGAACCCAGGCACTAATAAGAGGATGGCTATGTGCGCCGACTCCAAACAAATGACTTGAGGGCAGTGGCGTAGCTATCATAGGGCAAAGTGGTGCAGTGCACCGGGGCCCTGAAGCAGAGAGGGCCTCATGGGCTTTAGAAAGAGGGGGAGACAGCACTTTAAGCTAGAAAAAAATTATAACAATGGAAGTGCCGAACGTCTTTTATAAGTAATAATTTTCAAATAATTAATTTTGTGCTAGAGGGTTGGGGAGGTTGCGATTTTTTTCTCCATGCACCGGGGCCCTTCTCCACATAGCCACTGCTTGAGGGACAAGAAGGAGGTTACAACTTGTAACTTACAAGAGGATAAGCACGTCTACTACATGTGGCCATGATAAGAACCTCACCGTCCATATATTTATATACCCATAATAAAGAAGACCACAGGAAACCGCCGCCTTCTTAGCAGAAATCATCCATAACCTACACAAACGTTTGTGACTATCCATTGTTCACTTGAAAACTGGTGAAATTCAACCAAAAGAAACGTCATATCTTACTAAATGGCCATGTGAAATTCAATCTTGAGATGACGCGATAAAACGCAATTTCTATTAAGTAATGAATAGGCCGAGCTCCGGAGACTAAATCGTTAAGTATTCGGGTAGCGTAAGGATTTCTCGCGATCGACTTGATATTCGACGTCTGTTCGGATTATGTTTGAGAGTCTAGCTGCGTCACTCAAATAGTTTCTTATTTTAGTTTTTAAGTCAGCATAGTCATATTACCTTAGTATAATTAATTTCCCAGATTTTGAAGATACCCGTAGAAGTCAAGGCATGCCTCAAAATTTATGGGTCTTGGAATCAAATGTGCCTTATGATGTTAGCTTTGATGGGATCTACTCCTCTGGTCTTAGTTATCTATCATTTGCATGCAAATACTAGAAAGCTCATCGTCTATATATACAAAAAGTGAAATCAATTACCAGGCAAGTGATATTTCACTGAATAACTTTTCAAAAGATTTTATTTTTAAAGCTGATTTTTGTTCATTCAGAATTAGTTTTATACGAGTACACTTGTTTATATTATAGTATAATTTGACATAGCAGCGATATTGAAACAGTAGGTAGGTACCTACCTATAAGATTTTTTACTTTATGGTCATAAAATTGTATGCATTTCAAAATAAGTATGAAATGCCTGTTATAATAACATGAGAACCTACTAATGTAAGTAGGTAGCGGTTAATAATAATTATTATTAAAGTAAAGATCTAATAGGTGCTTAGTATTCCTGTATTTCGCAAATTGCAGTAGGTAGATAATATATTGATCTGAAGTCTAGATAAGTTGACAGGTATGTAACAGGTAAACAGCGATGCATTAAATAAAATAATATACAATAATTGCGTTGCCGTGTTGATTTTATCAATATAACGTCATAAGTTTCATAGTAAGCCAGAAGGTAATCTTAGTTTAGGTACGAAGCAGTTTGGAGTTCATGATATGATTTATTCGATAAAATGTTACGAATCGACGAATAAATGAGAGAAACAGTCATAAAATGCATCACTTATAACAGTGAACTAGCTAAAGAAGTGCCCTCCGAATGCACTCAAGCATCAACTGTGGGGAATAGCTCACATAATATAATGACTGTGAAGACAAGAACAGTACATAAGTATTATACATTTCAAGTAAATGATTAGTTACATTTGAACGTAAAGGCGGAAGTAATTTATAGAAAGATGTTTCTGATTTCACACTAGTTTTGCCAAATTCATAGAACTCTCTGATTAGTAGTTTCTGTAGTTGATCGCGGTTTTAAAACCGGTTTTTATCCGCTTATCACTGAATTCAATTGAACTTGATAAATATAATAGAAATCAAATTAAAAGTTAAAAATAAATTTCGGTTTGTCTCAATATAAAATAATATTTTGGAATTCATTGCATTACACTGGTCTACAGTAAAAAAGTATTCGAAATAATTTAAACTAATTTTTATTTGTCTACCCATGCTGAATACTAGTTGATAAGTAAAATTCATTTATTAGTTTGAATTTTTGCGATACTTGACATTTTCCAAATTTAATTATTCTACCCTGATTGAACTTGTTATGTTCATATTTACTTAGTTAATAGGCATCGGATGTTAAAAATATTGTGTTTTAGTGCTCTGTTCTGGATTACTAAGTGATAAAAGTGTTAAACGTGAAGAAATAATTATATTTTAAAGCAAAATGTTTCGAAAATGTGTGAATAAACTCTACATTTTTTTTACATTTGTGGTGAGGTGATATTTAGTAAACAAAGGTGTTCTGTATCACCTATAATAAAAATGCCTATTCTTACTATTTTAACGAAAACATAAAATACCAGGATAATAGCTCGGTTCCACATTTCTGCTGCAATCCACGTGCTACAGGTTTAAAAGATTGGCCGTGTGGAAAAAAAGTCATTTCATTTTGCAGTGCCGAGAATTGAAAAAAAATGCAACTGCCTAAATTATTATTTCTGCCTAACAACTCGTGTATTTGGAAAAGGCAAGGGTGTTTTTAAAAAAAGAAGAATATCGTCAAATCTACTGTTGGTTACTAATCCTCTGCCGCACAGCAATCTTCACCCGATTCCGAAACGTCCTAAGATTGACGAAGATGAAATTACACTTACTTCATCATCAATTTCTTCAATGTAGAATATTAAATATCTAGTAAATCATCATAGCCATACAGTATAACACAAACTGAATTAAATGATCTTGTACGGGACTTAGAATTGTCCAAGAACAAAACAGAACTACTAGGCTCGAGACTGCAACAATGGAACCTTGAAAGTAGTGTGACTTTTATTATATATCTTAAAATGTAACATGCCCTTGAAAATGCACTTTCTATGTTTTCATTTGAACTTCTTTCCGGATAAATGTGGGGCTTTTAGCGATGAACAACGGGAGCGCGTCTACCAGGACATCGCAAGCATGGAAAACCGGTATCAAGGCCATTGGATCATGTCAATGTTGGCAGATTATTGCTGGACTGTTTGTCGAGATGTTATAGAAGCAGAATACAAGAGGGTAGCGAATTAACTATATCATTATTCTACTAATGAAGAAAAAAACTGTATGATTTTTGTTAATTATTGCAAAAATTATTTATTTATTTTTTCTAAAAAAGTAAAACTAATTTTAATGTATATTTAATATTTTTGTATTCAGTACGTACTAATAAATAAAAAAAACTACTTTTCATGAAGAATACTTTTTTAAAGTTAAAATTTGTAGACCAGTGTTATCAGCGAGTTTTAGACCAATTTTATTGTTTCTAGTTGCTGTAACTAAAACTTTTTATATCGTTTTTTCATAACATGCATACATTATGATTACAGTTGAACAAATATTACCTTTTAAATAACTTGTAATGCATCCTGAATTATTTTATACACATTTCACTTCACACACAACAAAACACTGTTTTCTTCACTGGAATTTTAAAAACAAACCGACACACGACACGACCGCACGGCAAACGAGTTTGATGAGTTCTGAATAAAAGAAGAATAACCTTGTGCGTGGGAAAGAGATGGGCAAAAACAGGTCTGCGCACGCACAGGTGGGAGGTTCGGGACAGGTAACAAAACATACCCCGACTCTAGGGGTTTTTTACGGTTAATTTAAATTTTGTTATTTTGTATTCTTTCAAAATGAGCTCTTTGTTACCCGTGGTGCATATTTTCGAGGATAGTTTTTTTTACTATTACAAAAATGACTTCCGCACGTAGTTTTTTAGAAGTAATTCCTTCAAACTGTGAAACCATCAAGAATTTAATGTCTTACAGAGTGTAATCATAGCTGTATCCAACGTATACGTATATTATAAAGCTAAGACAGACATAGCTTCCAAAAATGTATTACCTTTCTTGGATTTATGTCGTATCTCTGCCACAACCACATAATTAAGCGATAAAGCTAGATATAGCAATTGATCTGAACTAGGGTTATCGATAATATGTTTTTATAATTCATGTCGTGTTATTTATATGCAGGTAGATCTATATAAATATTATCTACCTGCCGGCTGCTAAGTGCCAACTGCCGACATTGTCATATAGTCACGTATCATACTAAACCACGTAGGGACACTATTATTTTTACATCACAGATGGAATTCAAAACATTAAGATACTCGCAATGAAGTACTTTGGTATTTTCTTTTCTGCATAGTTATATTGACGTCACATCTCCAAATCAAGAACTTAGAGGGTTTTTAGCGTTAACTCTTAAACAATGCATTTTCCTTAATTAAAAATATGTTACATTAGAAAAATCGGCCATTCATTTACAGACGTATTCAGTTTGAACCTTACATCAGTGGGCAGTTTTTTAAACATTCCATAATGTTAGGTTCCCAACTTAAAGTCATAATATTCTCTACAGTTTAGCTTTGGAACCAAACTAGCTTTATTAGTTCTAGAGAAAGAAATGTTTAAAAAACTTGCTGGTATCAGATCATTTTTCAAGGTTTCTCAAGGACAGTACAGTAAGAGATAAGCTGTCAAAAACTACATAAATAGTAATGTAAATGAGTAACGTATCTAACAATATAATATTCATTACATTTCGCTCTGGAGGCACATTCTCTATACTTAACCTGCTATATCCTTTATCTAAGAATTTAGTTCCCATTTATTCCGCGCCTCTTTACGGATTTTCCTCAACAGAACTACAGGGAATGATCCATCAAACCGTATTTGACGTTATATGATGGAAGCTTAAGTCTAATAACAAATAAATATTTCGGACTTTCATCTAAAGACTCGCCATATTTCTGTTCTAAACACTGGGTTTAGATTTTGGAAACACCGAAAAACTAGTCCAATAAAGTTTTATTAAAACCGGTGTTCGAGTTAACTTAAACAAAAGATAATAACACCACAAAAGGTAGTCCTGTTATTATAACTGTATTAATAATTAAATAAACAGATGTTACATTTGCACAGAACTAACAGAGTTACAAGTTTACTATGAACACATTTTTGCAACATTTTTTAAATTTTCTATATAATGTACAATCTACGGAATTGTTTACAATTACACTGAAATGGGGTTGTCACTTAACAAGTCAGTTATTTTTTATGATGCTATGCCATCTCCTTAACCGGTTCCTTGTAAAAACCCAGCTGGTAAAATACCTCTGTATGAATAAACGGTGAAATAGCTTACTAGTTTTGCAATCTATACTAATATTATAATCTATACTAATATTATAAAGAGGAAAGGTTTGATTTTTTGTTTGTTTGTTTGTATGAATTGAATAGGCTCCGAAACTACTTGGCAGATTTGAAAAATTCTTTCACTGTTGGAAAGCTACATCATTTCTGAGTGACATAGGCTATATTTCATTTTCAAAAAAAATAGGCATCCTTACTAAAATTACGATAACGTAATCCAAGGTGTGAAAAAAATATCAAAAAACTACCTTACATCGCGTGCGCTGCGAAAACTATTGATGATAGAACAAAATGATATACTACATTTTTTTAGAACACACCATTATCTACAAAAATCATCATAATTTAATACAAAAAATACTTGACCGATTTTAAAAATTCTTTCACCATTAGAAAGCTACATTATCAGCGTGTAACTTATTTTCATCTAAATTGCACCCGTGCGAAGCCGGGGCGTTTTGCTAGTATATTATATGAGTCAATTGTAACAAATAGAATATTAATTATTATATTTAGTAACAGTTACTACTAGATTAAGTTGAACTTGATCTATTTAATTCTCTGGAATAATTGAGAGTTGAAGATAAGCCTCAAAGTATGCTGATTGAACAACCAATTCGGCTATAACCCTTTACAATCATATATAATATTATATTATTATTATTATATCTACTCTCAGCTCCTCATGCTTTTTTACTGTTAAGGTCAAGACTCAGGATAGACCGTGGTAACGCAGAATGAAAAATATACTCGTGTTATCTTAAGTTTAAAAAAGTATGAATACGATTAGAAAATAAGAATGGTATCTTCATTAGATTACTTGTTATGTATTAATGTCGTTCAACGTAAATTAATTCAGATCAGCATAACTATGTATAAACAAAGGGCTAGTACTGTGCGGTACACACACACAAAATGTCACTCACCGATTGTCTCCTGGCGTCAGCTTGTTCTCCTGAACCGCGGGCGACCTGGTCACCGATTCACCCAACAGTTTCTCACACCGGCCGTTACTCAAATGCTCTCTGACCACATTCAACGCATCACTGATCACTGCACTATCACACTTATCACTCAAGTCCTTCTCCTCTTTTTCCGGGATCCCGTTGGCTATGACCGGCGCTGGTTTCGCTTGGAGCGCCTTCGGTTGGGATTTTGGCGAGGATATAGTTGGTTTACTTTCTATTGCGCCGTTCTCGTTGATGGAGGTAACGTATACGGTAGAATTCGCAATGTAGCCGTTTAGTTCTTTACTCTCGGACTGTGTTCGTTTCCTTCGGTTTAACTGAAAGAAGGACAATAACTAAGTTATATAATAATAATAATAATATGAGTCGTATAGAATCAAAGGCGGCTATCTGACTTATGGCTGATTGTTAGCAATTTAAAAAAGATAACGTTTTTCTCCTTTATTTTTGTATTAGGTATAATTCATTGCATGTTTAAGGTATCTATTAATATTAACAATTAAAGATAAAACCAGAAATATAAAAAAAAACATAACAGTCTAAACGACAAGAATTTATTTTATTTTGGTAGATTGCCGGACTAAAAATGTCAGATAGCCGCCTTTGATTCTATACGACTCATATGTAATGGTTCACGGGTGCAGTTGATTTTCATGATATTGTAAGAGAATCTATTGCAATGTAATATTATAGTTCGAGTAGTCTGATTGCTCAAGCTATAATCAATTTTCTTACTTCGCCTTAGATGCAAAATATAGTTTAATTGCTTTACTATAATATGGTATGCTTGCTCGAATGTCTTATTATTTTCTAAATACGCATTAATTAATATTTGTATCTATTTATAATAAGATATATAATATGTAGTTACTCAACCACATCTCATATTTAATATTATAAAAAAATATTATCGAAATTTCTGAAAGAGACTAGGTAACTATTTTCTTTCAGAAACTTAAAGAAAGTAATTTAATAATAGGTTTCTGGTGTGCAATAATATATTAGCAATCTACTATTATATATATTTACTTCCTATACCATACCTTTTTTTAAAAATACTATTAATTTTTGGCATTTTTTTTAGTTTTTCAATTACTCACACATGGACAGTAGCAAGGCTATACTACCTAGTAGGGTTTCTATAAATAATTAATAAAGAGAACCTTAACCTAACTTTGCAAATGTTAAAGTTTGTTCAATTGTTTGTCTTTCTTAGCCCTGGCTGGAGACGGACGCTATTTATTCTGAATGTTTAAACCTTTCATATAGAATGTAGAACATCATGAGGCTTATTGCAAACGTGATCTCACGTTGGACATGCGATAGTAAATTTAATATCCATATAAACATACTACGGCACACAACAATAGATCATCAGGCGTATTGCGGAACTACGAGTATATATTTCTATGTGTATTACCACAGAATATTACAGTTATGTAAATATTGGACTTTTGCGTCGATCGACATTTTACGATTGCAGTATTATGCAATATTTTGTATAACTTCTTAAGCTACTGAGACTTGACTATATTTCCTAGGGAAATGAACTTAGGACTTCATACTATACGGTCTGGGGTTTTACTGCCATCTCTTAAAGCAGTATTATTGTAGAAGTACTTGCCGACAGATCTAGACAGAGCTATACAAAGTGTGTCACGCTCTTATATATCGAGGTACAGACCCTAGATGGTACCACAACCCGGCAAAAATACGAAAAATATCAATAGCGCCATTTTAAAACATCTTAATAAGTTAATATTGTCTTTTATTAACGCGAGTATCACACATTTAAATAAAATACTGTATACCGGATTAAAACGCGATTTATTATTTAGATTGTTTAAAGTCGGGATAAATAATTTAAACAATATAAATAATAAATCGCGTTTTAATCCGGTATACAGTATTTTATTTAAATCTTAATAAGTTTTTATAACGCCACGATAATTTGTTATCGAAAATATCATATTAAGATGTCAAAGTTGAAACAATCACATTGAAAGTTAAAAAGATTTTCATCTGTAAACGACAAAAACTTAGCTGGCCCGGGACACCACTAAGTACTTGACGACGGGTTAGGTTAGTTCGAACAATGTTAGACGACCGTTAAACAAAAAATCGCATAAGTGGTTCCATGCCTTCATCATTGAGTGAATAATTGTTCCCATAAATTGGACGTAGTTATATATGGCACAAACCTATTATTTAATCTGATCTCAATAGCTCGGAATTGTCTAGGCCTGCTTCTCCTATAAAATTATTAATTTTGTAGATTTAATTTCAAAAAAAAATCTTTAAAAATAGTTTAATGAATAGGCTCTTTTCTTCTTCCCTAAGTCGTATGAATAAGAAAATATTTTACAAGAGCCTATTGAGAGGACTGACTGTTTTAAAACACCACAGCAGCCGGGCTAGCATGACCGCCACGAGATATATCTCGCGCGAGAGAAGACAAACTAAGATGTTAAATATCTCGATATATTATATCTCGACATCGACAATTTTGATAGAAAAGATATCTCCATCGACAAATGTATCTATTTTTGATATTAAAAGTCGAGTTTTGTCATGTAATAGACCCGAAAGAAATAAAGCGATAGTCGATTGAAACACGAGAAAACGGTAGACAAAATTTTGTCGCGCTTGTCATGTTAGGCCGGCAGTGCTGCATTTAGAGGAAGTTTTCGCTACAAATAGCTATCATCTTTGGTTGCAATGGTGGTGAAAATATAGGTGTAACGTAAAGGAACCCATTACCGACCGGCTACCTAAATACGACGTACTTTGTTGTTTAGTGAATAATTAATTGTATATGTATTTTTACTATTAAAATATATGTAGAATAATGAATAAACTTGCGACTAGTTGGAAAAAAATATATATCAAGTGTCTTTAATTTAGAGAAAAAAATTATTACTACTGGTACTGACCAATCAAAACTAAATAAAAATATGAAATTTATTTATGATTGGAATAGTTTATCATCGTTTTAATAACTTTTCGATTTTTTTTTATTAGTTATAAATAGGTCAAGGATTTTTTCAGTGATAGTGGATGGAATTAGGGAACTTTTACGGTAATGGGTGATGTCTTTTTCAATAGCAATATTGAATATATTTTTAAATAAATTGTCATTATACAGAATCCTTTAAACTTTTAGAAATTCCGTGATTTTTTTATTCATATTTTTAAGACTATTTTTATTTTAAGATATTTATAGATAACATTTTAAAGACGTTTATATTTTATATACGAATAAAGGGTTATTTGAACATAATATACATATGATACAGAGTTCAACGGATACCGCTAAAAACCAGTGCTGTGTCACAGATAATCCTGAGTCGATGACCCATTTCCTGCACTGCACAGAAACTCTTTACAAATAATCAAATAGACAAGACAAGCACGAAAATCATCCAAACACATTTTGTTATACCTATTCACTATTGCAATCGCAAGTTTCATAGAAGATCTAACTATTGTATAATGCAAGTACCTACTACGGTAAATAAAATGTTTTGTATAAGAACCTACGTCCCTAGATGAGAGACAATTGTACATGTTTCCATAGAATTTCCACGACATTACTAGCTGTTGTTTCTAAGGAGAAGTCTGAAGAGGCATTTGAATGAACGCACACTAACATAGAGAACGTATAATAACGTAACGTGCACATGTATAGGTTTTAAAACTGAAATACCAGTGTATGTAAACAACTAAGTTTAGTTTAAGTAAGTACCGTGCTTAGTAACATTATCGTTACTGGGCTAATGAACGACACAGTCCCGGCGGACTAGACAATAAAGTGATCCTAAGCCTTACAAAATAGCCTTATATTTCTTTACATCAAGGATTTACAACTATATTAATACTTTTTAATATATAATACATAATTTTTTGCAGACTTTTTATGCAGATTTTTTGCAGATTATGTAAAGCCGAACTCTTTGTCGTAATCAGACAATATTATATTATCAATATTTATTATCTAGAGAAATCCTACAGCTAATACTAAAATAAATAGTATTTTAATACACAAAAAAGCTGTAAGATAATTAAATGTCAATGTAATTTTATAATATAAAATAAAGTCAGTTACATCATTTATAACTCAAGAACGGCTCTACCGATTTTAATGATATCTTATTTGTTGGATTCGGCTATATCCCGAATAACATAATAACTATTAAAATATTGGAAAAATAACAAAAAATATTATGCAATATATTAATTAAAATAATGAGGTTCTGAACTGCGCCATCTTCCGCAATTGACACCACTGCTCATGTCACGCATGCTTTTCAAAAATCAAAAATCCAACATTCTGTCGGGTCCGCTAGTTTAAAAAAAAAGAAATCAGAAAATACATACTTCTAAAGATAGTTTGGACATATCGACCGGTGTGATGCGCTTGAGTGCTGAGAGACGCTGGAGACGCTGGCGGGCCTGCTCCTCCACCGCGATGAGGAAGGCATCCTGGATAATGTTGTGACCGATGTCTGATACTGGAACAAACACATACACTTATATATTGATCGGAGAGGTTATCGCAGTTTCCAATCAAATAATGAAAATAGGGGACAAATGCATTAAACTATTAATTTATTTATTTTATATAGAATCGGGGGCAAACGGATAGGAGAAACACCAGACTAGCAGGTGTCTGCTTCAAAATTATTTAATTCTATCGTCCCTATACTTGTGTGTACATGTTAGACGTCAATCAATGATGAGCTGTCAACCTAATTTTTACTTTCAGCATTCGGAAATTCACAGACTGAAACCGAAACCCGAAACTGCCCTTCATGGTTTTTCAATCTTTTTTTTTGTTCATCTCGTTGTTTGGTTCGCTACCCGGTCGCAGTTTAGATATTCCTTCCATCCATTTAAGAAAATACCAGACTTAGGGAAAATATGTTTATTGAAAATTTAAAAAATAAATGTCATCCAGACGGAAGCCCGCGTCCCATCGGAACGCAAGGTGTACCATGTAGCCCTGTAGCACGTCATACCAATTTTCCTAAAATTGAAATTAATTGAAAAAATAAAAATTAAAAAAAATTCTAGCGAAACGAAAGTTTGCCTTAGTATTTAGTTTGACAGGGCCTGTCCTATATAGGAAACGGTATGTACCTATGTGTTAAGTAAAATCAGGATGTCCTTTGCCTACCGCCTTCAATTCAAGGAAATGAAGTATTCGACTTCAAGGCTGGCTCGATACTTAGCTCGCCATCGGGCACACCCGCAAATAGTAACTTTACAGAATAGGATTTCATACTAACAGATAGCTGTGCAAGCTTGCTGCGACACTTTAACTGCTGAGTGGCGATTAAATTATCAGTCAATGAAAAAAAACCAATGAAATGCTTTAATATCGCTTCTAGTGCTATACCTAGTCAAAAGAGCTATATTATACTATAGCGTTGGATATTCTTTCTCCAAATGGTTATTATTCAAGTAGACAAAATGTTATATGTTATATTATAATAATACCTATTTTAATATTCCCAATATTCAAACAGGTTTAAATCACTACTAGTATTTATCTAATACTTGGATGAATCACTTCCAGCTGCGAAAATAGCAGTTAGACGTTACATAACTGATTCAAAACCTACATTATACATTCAGACTGGGTACTAAAATTCCTCAACTATTCGCGTGACTCAAAATTAAAATACATATATTGTAGAATAAACTCTATTTATTTAACAATACACGTAGTAATTGAATGATACAATCGAGAATCTAGGCGCAAGAATTGCGACGCATTAACAAAAATAAATCATATAATAATAGCTTTTATGTTAAAGCTATTGTGTTTGAAATTGCATGCTCTTATCGATCAACGCGTTGTATGACAATGAGATTGATGCCTTCATGTGAATACGTAATTTTAATGTTCGAAGATGCGATCGAAGGCGTATTTACTGCGCAGGTAATATCTAGACGACCGCGTCGTGTCGCCGCCTTGGTGGAAACATTTAATATTTATTAAAGTAATTCAAAAGAACTATAAAATACGTTGCAATAACAGTTTTTTTAACTTTGCATAATTGCATTTATCTAAGTTTGTTTATATTAGATTGCAGCTAATTTGTGAAATAACACAAGTGATAGGAATCTGCGCAAATAAAAGAAAGGAGTTTATTTCAAGGGCGAATTGCGAAAATATTTTCAGTAACTAAAACACTATCCCGAGGAACACGATATTATCATATTGCGATTTAAATAAGTAGTAGATGTCGCAGCTACATATCAAAATAATTGTTGATTTGTCTGGATATGATTGTTTTTCTGGATGTTCCCGAAAATCGTACCTAATTATTTTACCATAAATGCAGCAAGGTTAAGGTTCTCTTAGCAGCACCGCATTATTTCTTATACACGTGGGTAGAGATTTGGTGAGGCGGGATATAACTTACGCTACATACCCAATTGAGATTCTGGTTCAGTAATAATAATTAAAAAGATAAGCTTAAGAAATTCAATATAGCAAGGTAGCCGCGGTTAGTTATTCTTGCTAGTCCACTTTGATTATTACCACGCCGACGATCCACAGACTGTCTACATAATGAGTGATTATTATAAGCAGCCATCCACGCATTATAAACAACTTTATACATACGTATCACGATAATGCTGTGACATATGTATGTATTTGTACTTCAAATATGACAAACAGTACAATTATTGCATATTTCCTAAACCAACTATCAACATTACGAACTTAATAGTAATAATTTTGGAGGTTTTTATTAGTTTATTGATTCATTGGGACCTACCTACATTTAAACTTATCCTGCCTCTTTATAAGGTACTAGCGATCCGCCCCGGCTTCGCACGGGTGCAATGTAGATGTACCTACTATTCTATGAAAGAATTATTTTTAAAATCCATCGATAGTTTTTGAATTAAATCGTAACAAACAAATCTTTCCTTATTATAAATTAGTATTGATAATATAAAGATACAAACTTTTCTCGCATAACAAAAAATATTAACCTGTTTCCATTCCTAGGTTGCATGCTTTCAAGTTTCACCATAGGAAACTTTAAAAAAATCGCTAAATTGATTTACATTAGTCGTAAGAACATGAAAGACAGACAAAGTAACTTTCGCATTATATTAGTATGAATAATTATGGTTAAAAAGATCAATGCGGTACTAACACCAATTGTCTTCATTCCAGAAAGAAGATTGTAACTTGTAAGCTCCAGTTGTTCCTAATCGCTTTCGAGAAATCCTTTGTTTTAATACCATTGTATCCAGATAGTCTTTAGTATTTAACCCTTAATAAAACGCAAGCCTATGTGAAAGTAACTACAAAATTGAAGGTGAATTTAGGGTACAATGATACCACTGATTTCAAAAAACTATATGCCATCAAAAACATAAATTGTAAAAAAAGCCAAGTCTTGCAACTCAGTTCTTCTATCGTAAAAAGTTGTGAGATCCATATAATACCAAGTCGGTCAATTTATTCAGTCTCTACTGAAGGATCCTTCTGTCTTAAGTAATTACATGATAAGCTAACCTAACAATATCTTATAGTGATCGTATCAGTAATATTGTAGAACGTTTTTTTGTTCTATCATCAATACTTTCCGCAGCACATGCGGTGAAAGACATTTTATGGCTAATTTTTTTACACCTTGGGTTGTTTTTAGTAGTGTTGTGATTCGTAAATTTAAAAGGAAAAATCGTATATTGTAATCAAATTTAGTGTTAAAAAAGAAGTAATTTATATTAGTTATAATGAGTTTACATATTGTTTTGATGCTTTTAAGTGTATTTAATTCAGATGGTCAATTGTTATAATTTTAGAAGTAATATCATTCATTCAATTCATTCGACAGTTCATTCTTTATTGTATCGTTCATGTCATTCGTTTGTTTCAAGAAGGGATAGTCAAGACACTGTATCGACTCATGTTTAGCTGTAAAGTAAAATATTAGAATAAGATCATTCTGGCTGCAGTCGTGCTGCAGTCAAGTTCTAATTATTATAAAGAATTATTGTAAAGTCGTGTCGTGTCGTTGTCGTGATAATTTAAAGTCTATACTATACTAAGTGAATGTCGATATTTTGAAGTGTTTGAAGTGTTGGAAGTTAAGTTAGAGAAGATATACGAGAATTGTTCTGTATTGAAAATAGAAATATACGTTTGGATTGTACACCAGTGATTTTCTTTACATTCAGAAGCGTGATAAGGACCCACGTTAAGGTACGTACAAGTGTTGTTAATGATTACAAATTAAACTTATTTCAATTTAGAAGTAAAGCTATGTGTGCTTAGTTCTTGGAGGTTATGTGTGCCTACCAAAAGAAGCTATGTATGCTTAGTTGTTGGAGGTTATGTGTGCCTACCAAGAGAAGCCAAGTGTGCTTAGTTGTTGGAGGTTATGTGTGCCTACCAAAGGAAGCCATGTGTGCTTAGTTGTGGGAGGTTATGTGTGCCTACCAAAGGAAGCCAAGTGTGCTTAGTTGAGGGAGGTTATGTGTGCCTACCAAAGGAAGCCATGTGTGCTTAGTTGTGGGAGGTTATGTGTGCCTACCAAAGGAAGCCAAGTGTGCTTAGTTGAGGCAGGTTATGTGTGCCTACCAAAGGAAGCCAAGTGTGCTTAGTTGTGGGAGGTTATGTGTGCCTACCAAAGGAAGCCAAGTGTGCTTAGTTGTGGGAGGTTATGTGTGCCTACCAAGAGAAGCCATGTGTGCTTAGTTGTTGGAGGTTATGTGTGCCTACCAAAAAAAAGCCATAAGCAAAGTGTGTCTAGTGTCTAATAGAGTTTATTAACGTAAGAGCCAGGTTATTTTGTTTCAAAAAGAAGATATTAAAAATGACAAGGCATTATTGTCTTTTATTGCATATACTATGCAAAGCAATGTTTTATTAATACATTTAAACAATAATGAATCGAGTTACCTTTTGACATGATTAAAATGATATTTCTTTCTTTTTGGTATGAATTCTGACGAAGCGATGACTCCTGAAGGTTCGCCTGCTCGAAAGGATGAATGCCGAATAAAACTTCACGGAGTTCAAATAAGAGGAAGTCCAAGGAAAGAGCTGGTATTCTAAAGAGCCAACCAGAGAAGAAAAGAGGGATTCATCTCGGAATTTAAGTAAGCGCAGGACGCAGATCTTTTACATCTAGTGGGACAAAAGATGTACATGCTGTAACTAAGAGGATATCGAAAAACTGTTAAAAATAGTAGTAAGTTCATTGATTATATAAAAACATTTGTGAGTCTTAAACATTTGATAAGATTACTAGAAGTACCCGCCGAATTTTAAGGAAATATTACTATGGAAAGGCAGTTGACTGCATTATTTATGAAATCATTGATAGTTCAGTAGGCAATGAGCCCAAGCTCTTAAATTTAGCGAACCAGAAGATTTCTTGAACCATTTAGCTTCTCAGCAATTCTATCAAATTAGAAATAATGCTAGGGTAAAAAGTAATTCTTTTAGAAAATTCAATCAAGGGACTGGTTCTATTATCATAGTTAATGTTTGCAAGTAAATACAACTAGTGGAAATTATTCAACACATTTTAGTTGTCAAGAATGTGGACATACATATCAAAATAGTAGTAAATATGATAATTCATATACCATCATAAGAACAGTTCATATACCATCTTGAAGGCTGTAACAGAAATCTCTTCATATGAATGAAAGTAGTAGTACAAATAAATGAATTGACAAAAAGTTCTTAAGATATCTATTAGAGAAATTCCGATTCAAATTGTTAAAAAAAAACCGTTTAGAACAAATCAGAATTTGAAATTGCGTCTGAAATAAACAGAAAATATTTTACAATTAATGTCAAAAGTGAAAGTCTCTTAAAACATTCATAATCTCAGTAGCGATCGTAATAACCATAACTAGAACTCTACATACTGACTTGAATACAATTTACAAGGATTTACCATTTATAGGAATTATCAAACTAAAATTTTAGACGAATAGTTATTAATTACGTTCGAAATTTTTGAGGATATTGTAATTGTTGATATTAATTTTATTTTGTCACAAACAGTCATTTCATTAAACAGTGTTACAATAATATTTATTTTACGTACACAGACCTATAGTGCCCAAAAATAGTATGTAGTACAAAAACATTAATAAAAGCCTCCAGTATAGCCAAGATAGAAAGGAGAAGAGCCTAAGATAGAAGTTATGATAAACATTATACATATAAAGGCAACATATTAGATGTAATGATATTCACAGTAAGAAGCTATTGAGATAGTTCCTTATGAATTATTTTACGAACTTGTACAATCGAAAGAATAAAAATGTAAATATTAAGAAATTGTTTATTATGAGTGGTAATTGATCGAAACACAAAACTGTTACAGAGTAACAGACTGTTTTACTATGTGAAGGAGGTACAAATATACTTTTCATTTGTGAGAGGCGAACATGTAAGTGCATCTTAATAATAAATGGAATCCTGGCTAGAGACTAGGAGAGTCAATTTTACAGTTAATGATTTTTAAAAAAAAATAAGATGTTAGACTGTTTTTCTTCTATTGTAGAGAGAAAGAATATTATAAAATAATTAAGAGAATTAATTAATGTAAGAATCATTATAACGCTTATCACGATAATTAAGGTAACTATGATTTTTTTGAAATCTCTCAAACCTATCTATGTGATTTCTATAGTTCGGATTCCAGATTACACTACCGAAATCTAAAGTTGATCTAACATACGCAAAGTATAGAATTTTAAAGTTGATGTATCACGAAAAGGTTTCGTAACTCTATATATAAATCCTAGACTTCTATGTGTAAGCTTTTTGAATATATATATATATAAATAATAGTATCATATTTTGAGGAATAAGACTTAGTGAGAGTCAAGGAAGGATTAATAAAAAAAAGAACCCTATCTTGGGCGATATTTTGATAAAACACTAGAACGACCCCAAAGCCAGACTATCATTTACATAATATTCTTCTATTACAAAATTAGTGATGGAAAAGTATTTTATTTGTATCTGCATGAATACCAAAAGCTAATATATTACATTCAGGAGTTTTGTTTGTTAATCAACTCTACTGAGAAAACGAATGTGTGAACAAAAATTACACATGATATTATAATTAATTGGTTATTCAAAGTGTTCAAGCTCTTTGATAATTATTTCTAAAACATTCACGTTAAGTAAATAAATAAGAAGTCAATACTGGTTTCCTGAATTATCAATTAAAAAAAAAAGTAGTTTATTGGAGATCCCATGATGGAAAATGTTTCTATATAACTTTTGCAAATTACTGAAGTTATGAGGAAGCCCGAATGTTTATTTTAAAGCTTTTTCTCAGTAATGGCAAGATCATAAAGTTATTTGCTCCTAATATATCAAGATGCGAACTGCAAAGGAGTGGAACTCTCTTCCAGCGACGGTTTTCCCGGATCACTATAATTTGGATCTTTTTAAGGCGCGGGTGAATAGGCTTTTTCTAGGTCGGCGTGCTCTACCTTAGATCACATCACCACTTACCATCAGGTGGGATTGTGGTCAAACGCCTGCCTATCATTAATAAAAAAAAAAAAAAAAAAAAAAAAAAAGATGATTAAGTAACGGTCGATAAACAAGTTATTAAAACCGAACAAACACATATTATATCCAAGCATCTTAATTTCGTTTGGGCAAAAGTACGAATAAAAAAAAAAAAGGGGAAACCTTAACCATTTAATTACAAACTTTAAAAGTCCATAGGATAATTAATGTGTCGGCGCGTGATGCGCTATCGAGTTTAATTAAGAATCAATCAAAGAGTATTATGTATACTTAAGAAAGAGTGAACCAACTCTATGATCTGTCAAATAAATATACATACTCGTATAAGACAAAGTAGCGCCACGTAGTGACTTGCGGACAAACTTTCTGTTGCTATACCTATGTAGCTACATGTGTTTGTATTTATATAGGAATGAGTTAATATTATATCATTCATTTGAAGTTGATTGTTGTAATTATTATTTGAAACAAACCTTTCTGTATGATTTTCGAATTAATGTTTCCACAATTTTCAATTTTAAATTATGGAAACATTAATTAAAGGAGGCCATACAGAGAGTTCTTTTACAATTTAGTATGAGAATACAATATTTAGCAAATAAAAATATGAACACATCGACATTATTGTGAAAATTTTCAAGTTTACTTTGACATTTAATCAAAGTTTGCCACTTTAAAAATATTATCAAGAAATATCTAAAGCGATTATTTTACTGATATTTAAGACACTTAAAATCGGCTAACCTGTCTTTTTGTTAAAATGTTTTTAACTAAATAATTACAAATAACTAAAACAAGAGATATAGTTCAATTGTGTCAAATTTATTTATATTTTGAATCGTAAGACTTTCAAAGACAAAGTAGATAAGTCCTCGGCCAATAAATAGATTGTGTGAAAGACCAATTTAAGTTGCCTCCCCATGGTATTTAATTCAGATGGTCAATTGTTATAATTTTAGAAGTAATATCATTCATTCAATTCATTCGACAGTTCATTCTTTATTGTATCGTTCATGTCATTCGTTTGTTTCAAGAAGGGATAGTCAAGACACTGTATCGACTCATGTTTTTCGGCATTAGATACACAATAATATATATTTTATTGTATGTAGTAAGTTTAAAATTGTATTAAATATTGTGTTTTCTTTTTTCGAATAAAGTATGTCTATGTCTATGTCTATGTCTATGTCTATGTTTAGCTGTAAAGTAAAATATTAGAATAAGATCATTCTGGCTGCAGTCGTGCCGCAGTCAAGTTCTATTTATTGTAAGGGAATATTGTGAAGTTGTTGTATTAAAGTCTATACGAAGTGAATATTGATATCTGAAAAGTATACACGTGTTGGTAGTTGAATATACGAGAAGAGTAGTCTGTATTGAAAATGGAAATATACGCTTTGGACTGTACACCGGTGATTTTCTTTACAGTAGGGATTTCTAAGGATCTCTATTTTTTCTAGTAATAAATACCCTATGTTACTCAGTGATAATGTAGCTTTCTAACGGTAAAAGAATTTTTAAAATCGGTCCAGTAGTTTTTAAGTTATTCATTACATACAGAAATACAAAAAAAAATTGTATATCTAGAAAACTGGACCGAAATTTCAAAATATTGTAGTTTTTCCTTGATTTATAGACTAAACACTAATTGTATTCTAAATTTCAAGTTTCTATGTCTGCTAGCAGTGCCTTAGAGTTTTGATGATCGGTCAGTCAGTGAGTGAGTGACAAATTATCAAACTTTGACTAGTTATAATTCTTAAACTACTGGTTCAAACAGAATGATATTTGAAATATACCGAGTTTATACAATGCCTGCTTAGTGACTGAAAATTCAGGATTCTAGTTTTATCCACAACGAAGTTATAGGCGGTCGAAAATGGCCCGAACTACTTCGAGAAAAGGATAGTACGGCCGTGCCACTTTTTGCTCGACTTGGCGGGGGCACTACCGTGCCCCCAGATTTTTTAGAGGAAGGGGGAGAGGCAAACCCCCGTTTTTTATGGGAAAATAATACCTACCCCTTGCCTATTAAGTTACAGTACTTTCATCGATTTTAAGAAAACTTAAGTTATTTGAAATTAAGTACTTAAGTTTGACGGGCTCGTTGGCGCGTTCGGTAGAACACCTGCCGTGCGCATCGATGGGTCGTGGGTTCGAATGGGTGCCACCGGGAGCACATGCTTATAAGTTTCTGTAAGCATGTTTTCCCCACGTCTGGTAACTTCGGGCATTGATCGGGTGGGAGGAATATCTAAATTCCGAAAGGGTAACGAACCACCGTTCATAGATGGAAAAACCGTGAAGTGCATATTGCGCGTTTCGGTTTCAGTCTATGGATTTCCGAATGCTCGAAGTAAAAATTAGGTCGACAGCGCATCGTTGACTGATGTTCTGTGGCTGAGGTATCACCTACCATCAAGTGAACCTCATGCTCGTCTGTCGATATCTGACATAAAAAAAAAAAAAAAAATTACTTCAAGTACCTATAATGAATCTATACAATAAAGACTTACCAAACATTACATTTTTAAATCATGATTAAGCTTCAGCTTTTATTTAACTATAATTGGATCTGGACTCTGGAGTGACTTGTGACGTATAGATCTCATTTCTGAGTGATCGGAAGAAATAAGGGTGAAGGTGGCGAAAGTAACATGAATATTCAAAGACAAAAGCAGAGATAAGATTAAATATTGAACCATGTCATGTATAGCTATGTGGAAAATTCCTGGTTTTTGCTTTATCACAATATTTAAAAAATGCATAGGTATTCGTTAATTAACTATATAAGAATATAAAGAAGACAGAAGAAAATGTAGAGGGATTGATAAAAAGAGTATTTTGATGACAAAAAATGGAAGGAAAATAAATTTTTTGTAGTGAAAAAAACCAGAGATTGCCCTTCAATGCAGAGAAAGATTTGACTCCGAAAGAGATACAACAAAATATATATAACTGTCTCCACCTTACTAGGACTGATTTATCTAAAGCTTCTAGCTGTAATGAAGGTAACAATCTGGCTGCTATGGATTTAAAGAAAAAGCTGTGATAACTATACACAGTCCTCCTATTAGTTGACTACCTTTACCAACCGAAGTCTGCCGCAGGTTTTGATTCCATCTTTTTGTTATGGACATTCCGTACAATTGTAATTTCGTATGTATCAAATCAAAAAAAAAATACATGCCAGCGAGGAATGGAACGCAGTATGTTAAACATTAAGAAAATACAGAAGATAAATAAAACACACAAAAATTGAAGATCGTAGATGGACAAAAACTGTTACGTTATGGAAAGGCCCATTGGGCAAACGATGTAGAGAAGGAATCTACCCTTCACTAGATGGGAAGATAATATTATAAAAATTGCTGCCCCACAGTGGCAAAAAATAGCCCAAGATCGAGAGAAATGGAAAACTTTGGAGGAGGCCTTCACCTGAGAGGGGTTCCAGTGGAATATTAATAAAAACTTTTACTTACCTACCTACTTAAAATAAATATTTTTTTTAATCATAACAATTAAAAATTTAAAACTTATACTCTTTTTTGTATAAATATAGCTGAATTAATGTTAGTAGTTAGTAGTAGTAAGTAGTGTTAAATCTTTTCTTTTATGTATGTTAAATTGAAAAACTGGAAATAAAAGGCTTTTTTATTTTATATTTATTTATTTATTTTATATATCAAATATCGTCTTTCTAATGGAATTAGGGTAGATCGTATCGGTCGCGTTTATACATCACGTTCATCCATCAGACGGTCAAATTATAGTTTACTTACTAAAAAAAAAAATATATAATGTCAATATAAATATACTGCTATAATTGCATGTATAATGGCGAAAGCGTCATACCACGGTACCATTGTCATTTTAATCCACTATCCACTCTGTTAAGTTAAACGATGCTATCTCGCGATTTATATAATAACCGTGCTATCCTTACACTAATCAACAGTAAATCACCAAAATAAACCGTAACGTTCAGGAAATAAAACATGAATTCCTTTAAGTGCATCAGCGACTGTCATCAAAACTTTCGTTTTAAAAAGAAATGTTGTTTTCTACGCGATAAAGTTGAGTTTGCTTTGTATTTTGTGTAATGTTAGCCATTTCGGCGATGACGACCGACGTGTGGAACCGGTTTAATACCACAGTGCGTAATCCTTCTGGTAAATAAATTTTCCTGATGGCTATTGTCCTGTTGGCTACTGGCTACGTATGATCAATGGCATTCGTTAAAATAAATACCAGCCAAAATATGCATTATAAATGTTTTAAAAATTATGATTTTGTTATTTGCCTTCAGCTCTTAGGAGGCAAAAAGAAAAGTCAACTAAAAGGAAAACATTTTTAAAGATCCTTGGTCAGATTTGTAGGACTAAAAATTGAGCCACTTTCCTTTTTATATACAATGATTTTTGTTTTTGAATTTTTATTTGCTTATCTGCATGCAATTTTTGTAAGTTAGTGTATTTTTGTAATTTATTTTAACACGTAACTTGATACAGATTAAAGTTAAGATGTATAAGACGTTTTCTTAATATTTTTAACTTTACTACATAGTATAAAACAAAGTCGCTTTCTCTGTCCCTTTGTATGCTTAAATCTTTGAAACTACGCAACGGATTTTGATGCGGTTTTTTTAAATAGATAGAGTGATTGAAGAGAAAGGTGTTATTATATGTATAATAATAACAGTTTTTCTGTAGTGTATTTAGTATCAGCATTGCACCGGTGCGAAGCCGGGGCGGGTCGCTAGTTAAAAATAATACAAACTTCTACGTCCACTAGGAGTTTCACCACTATTCGTCTGCAAACTGTGCCCATACATTCCATGAAACGGTACACAATTACAAAAAGTAAAGGAGTATGTCTCGTATGTTGTCTGCTTCATACTGCGAGCGACGAGCACAATCCACTATACATTGCTTTTCAGGTTAGATTAGGAAAAAAGTTAAACAGTTTATTCTAATTAAATAGGTAATGTAAGTAATAATTTATGCATCGAATTTGCAATTATTTTTGCAGACGGTACACCTTGGATCTGGACAAGAATCACCTTCCCTTGTGGGAATTGCCAGACCTTCGATCGGTTGGCGTATAGGGCCTTACAAATACTGGAGGGACTGGCCTTAGCCCTAACATCATCCAAAGCTGGTAGGCCATCTTGTGCCTTCGGTTTTCGGAGTACCACACGGAACACATTAACTCTTATCAGACACTATCCCCTCATTTTATAAATAAATCAATAAAATTTCTCCTTTTAGTTGGAAATATGGTTTGACAGGTCCCAAAAACAGAAACCTCAGTCACGTCTTAGAATACAGATAGAGTTGCCAAGAGGGGCGGATTTAAAACACTGGCCGCCTTAGGCCCTAAGGAAGATTGCCGTCCGAAGAAAGCACGAAGAATTCAATGATATATGAGAATATTTAAGTTAAACATAAGGAAAGTATGTATATGATAAAGTAACATCAATCATTGTTGTCAGATACTGATGCATACCGATTTTTTGTGAGTTTCTAACGTTGAAATATTAATAAGTTCACAGATTTTGCCACCCAAGACTCTGGTCTACTCGGCCTATAGGGAAATCCGACCCTTCTTGTCAATTCGATTACAGCACATGCTTTTTGAGGGATAAGCCGGTATGTACCTACCTACTTTAACTTCCAGAATATATCGATGCCAATACGTACGACGTCCGACACATTTCTGCGTACAAAATATTATTGAAATAATAAATTCCAACGCATCAAACAATAGTTGTTGAACCAAAGTACAGTTACGTGGTAAATTGCTGACAATGGTTCTTCGGTTTTAATCATCACTGTACAACAATATGCGCCAAAACATTGACGCAGTGCACATATTTATAGTTACTCAACTTATTTTGCTTTCATATAAAATTTATATTAATAATACCTATAATTCAAATAATTTATAAATAACTTTTTGTAGTAAATATTTACACCTTTTGAGTCATCTTTAAGTTATCACCACACCGGTTTTGAAGATCGCTTCTGCCGAAAAGAGCCGGCCAGAAACATGACAGTATATGTGGCACCTCCCACATCCCTCAATCAATAGTTACAGTTACACTGTCTTTTTCATTTTACTGAAACTCCTATTCGACCATAGCAGCCAAAACATTGGTTCGGATAGAATTCCTACATATCTTAGTATAATGACATGTCTATATAAACATATTGACTTAACTACTGCAGTATCACGCCAACGAGCCGTTCAAAGTATCTATGGAATTTGCATATTATTTTCTCTGAAAATAACTTGGTGTTATTATTTCTTTTTCTTGGGCGAATATTGTCAATACTGTCAGCCGATACAGCGGTGGCGCCATCTATCAGAGCTTTTTATTCTTCAGTCTTCACATTCACGCAGATTTATACGTCTACGAAAACAAACTTCGTCATGTCTGTTTGGTTTCAAGGAATAGTAGATATAGAACAGTTTCTTGCAAACTAATATTATTTGATTCAACAAAAGACTATTACCAAGAAATAAATATAAAATATGCGAAAAACTTAAAACCGCCTCGGGGGTTACCTCGCTAAGGAATGCTAGCATCACTCAAAAAGGATACATTCTTGTATTACCAGCTAACAACTAGATGCTCAGGGATAAAGCTCGCTAAACGAGTTTAAATACGATCAAGACTCATATTGTGACGTTTTATCCCCATGATATTTAACCTTATGCTACATTTTCTTCGAATTGAATTACTATAGTAAGTCATATTTAAGTAATTTTTCAATTAGTTGGGTAATCTTGCATTTTCTAAAATTTAAATTTCCAAGTATGTATACAAGATAAGAGAACCTATAATTAAATTAAGTGAAAGTATAATTAACCTTATGACCACATCAGCAGTATATGCGGCGGAAGTTGGACCTTTGCTGCTCTACAGCTCTAACTAGAGTTTTCTGGTATTAAAGAATACAGTTAAAGAAAGGCTTTAAAATAAATTGCACCAAGAGGCTGTGGCTAAGGCCAAAGCCGAGAGGTCACTCACCCCGAGAAACTGGCCACTATCACAAAACACTAGTAACACATTAAACAACTGTCACATTCACATCCACACAATGTTTTGAGCCGAAACATGAGTAATTGTTTTACAATAATATTGTTCACTGTTGAAACACCGGTAAATAGTGCGATCGGCGATGACTCGTCGACCAGTTTTCCATCTCTGTCCCACTCCAGTCACTACTCACTAATCGGTACGTTACTGTGCTGCCACATTCATTTGTTTTATTTCCTCATCTATACTAATATTATAAAGAGGAAAGATTTGTTTGTTTGTTACGATTTAACTCGAAAACTACTAGACGGAATTTAAAAATTATTTCACCAATAGAGCTACATTATCAGAGAGTAACATAGGCTATTTTGTGTATTGTACAACTACATCGCACGGGCCGAAGCCGGGGCGGATCGCTAGTTTTTTTATAAACTTAACGATTCTATTTTGTAATCAGAAATGGTTTAGCTGTTTATTATTGAATATTAGGCTGTATTAAGTGTGCATTATGCAACATAAAAATCTCAAAGGAAAAAAGTACCTATGTTGATCTAAGATTTGATCAATTAATCTGAAATCAGAATTAAGATCAGGAAATCGCATCTCTAAAATAAATACATATTGGTCACTCACGTGGAATAAATATTATTTTTAAAAGTTTATTTACGGTTGTAGGTAAAACTAAAATACCTACTTACTCGTATTTCAAATTATATTCCGGAAATAAACTCACATCCAAAGGCAACAATTCTATGAAACCATTAAGAATATGAGAAGAATTGACGTACACATAAGCGAATTAACCTTAGTATTTCAGAGTTGATTGTTAGAATGAGAGACAACTAAAAGTTTTTATTTAAGTAATATACAAAACTCAAAGTTATTCTTGCAACAAGATTCTAATAAGGTATTCCATTAATTTATACGAATAATGATAACCTTTTCACTTCCAATAAGAATAACTTTCAAGTTTCTAATTAAAAGGTACCAATATAACATAATAACATAAGCGAGTACAGACCATTACTTTTTAATGAGTTGTAATTATATTACTGCTATTACTTAAATTGATATCATAATTAACTGAAGTCATACGAAAAATATTTTACTTAATTATATTATTACTAAACTACTTTATAATGATCAATTTTATAAAATTGGGTAGAATGTTTTACATGTGGCAACACCGCTCGCAACCTCAAAGGCTGTGTCCAGCGAAAATGGAGAACGTATACACTTAATTTGAAATGGTTCCAGCAACGTTATTACTCACAAGCTAGAGAACTTTGTCTAATTAAATTCTTTGCGTTGTTTTAAATGTACAGGCCGATAGAAAAGTCGTCGTTATGGCATTATAAGTCTTCTGAATATGTTTTAAAAACTACATTGGCAGTACTCGACATAAACTGGTTTGTTATCTTATGGAAACACCGTAGAGAAGCCATACTACTCTTAATCACATTATTGTAGAGTCTTACAATTATTGTAATAACAGGTATGGGAATGAGGAATGTATTATGACAATACACAAATGTTTGTCATAATCATTGTACCAATGAGTATACATCCAAGTGTTCGATTTCCGACGGATTAGAGATTATTTGGAAATTAAATTAAAATATTTTTTTCTATGTCTACGTAGTTGGGACCAGGGCAAGAGGAATATAAAAAATTGCCCCAAAAAGGAAGAATAAATTTTTCTATTAAATATTTTTTATAATATTTATATATTCCTTTTAATTACAGCGAAATATTCCACAATATCTAAGCAATAATTAATGTTATATTAATTGCTTGAATTTTATCAACGAAATCTTCACACAGATGCAAAAATGACAATTTACAAAAATATATAGACGAATTTTTCGATATATGTATTATATAATAATAATAAAGTCATTTGTTTACACACATAAATACTTGATATAGTGCGCATCTTTTGCTATTTAATAATGTATAGCATGCAAATATTTTAACTTGTCGTTTGTGAAAAAAGTAATAAGTATGTACAGTATATTATTTGCCTATAAATAGAGATATTATTAATTTAATGAAATTTATAGATTATACAACAACAACAACTTTTACTGTATTCCTAGGTATTACTGTATATATACTGTATATATATCGTATACATAAATTTTGTGGATCTCTTACTTTATCACTATTCCTATATAATTTCTTGATCTTACATTTTAAAAGAAGTGTTTTTGATGTGAAACTCAAATATGAATGTATTTGGGTAATATGGACTTTCAAATGAATTAATGAATAATAATTATAAATATACTCACATAATTTTGTTTCGCTGCGTCTCTTCACGCGCAACTTGATAACGCAAGATGATATACACTGGAAGCAAAAAGTAATGGTGAACTCTTGCAACATTTAGAGACAAGCAGCATCTCATTCGGCTGAAGGACAAGTATCCATGCAGTAAATTAAAAACAGCACCTCACCGCCATGACGGTCATCCTGACTCCATTCTCTTTCTTTCTTATTTACAACGCCTTTTGAAACAAGGCAAGCCTTTATAGAGCAACGATTAAAATTATACTATTTGCTATTATATTGAACAATAGTAGCCCAGGCTTAGCCAGAAGAAAACTTCTAATGATGTATATAAATGATTAAAATCTCAAACATACAGATATAGCAAAGCCATAAAAATTATTATTAAGTATATCTCTCAACAAACCCTGAACACATGCGTCGAAATCCGTCGCATAGGTATATTTAATAAGATGTTTCTGAAGATCATCGTCATAACCCACATCCTGGCCCATTATTGTATCGTTTATTTGCTAATATAGCCTCTCAACAGATATTAAGTATTGGCATCTGTCCAAATAATACACTCGAGAGCCACAAGTCAGAATTGATTACCTTCATTGAAGCAAGTTAGATACAAATTGTATTTGATTAGCTTAGTCGTTGTTGGGGGGAATCATTTCCGTTATTTTACACTTTTCTCTTTTTAAAATAAATATTTTTGCTTGTTCACATTAATAAAAGCTTTACACACTGTACACGAGTTATATTTGATATATATGCCGCGAGACAACTTTTGGCTAACAAAACTAACATGAAAATGCACTAATAGGAGATACTGAGGATTACTAGACAGATTAAACCCACCAGCAATGAAAAAAACTGGTCCAAAAGCAAACGCTCTATAAATAAATATTAAGCAAAAAATTCTGCCTCATTTTTCAACTCTATAGAGTTAAGACTTGTTGTTGACTGAGATATATTCAAGAGAAGAGCCTACTCATTCCATTCGATTAATGTGTCTCCAGCGGTCGGTCATCACTCATGATTAGGCGATCCGTTAGTAAAGGCCGTAATGCCTACTCATAAGCTCTCTCTTAAAAAAACTTTTACCTCATGAATATGACTGAGCACCTCCGTATGAGACATATCTTCAAGCTTCGTTTCGTTCACGTCCATAATTTCGTCTGCCAGCTCCAAGTTGTCAAAATTGCCCGCTGACGGTGAACCTGTTAAAACATGGCCTTATAAAATATAGTACTATTTATACATTTATATTTGCTTATTGATTTTAACTTGTGATCCACGGATGCCCTTAAAACTTAAGAGAAAAATTTATAAGACCCTTTTTGATTGGTTTTGAATGTTGGGCAAGTAAGCTGATGGATGAAAAACGTTTGCAAGTAGCTGAGATGAGAATGCTGAGGTGGGTGTGTGGAGTGACAAGATTAGATAAGAAACGACTATATAAGAGGAAGTTTGACAGTAGCGCCAGCGCCAGTTTAACAGTATAGGCATGTTATGAGAAGAGATGTAGGGCATGTGTCTAAAAAAGTTTTGAATATGTAAGTGGATGGGTATAGGGGAAGAGGGAGGCCAAAAAAACATGGATTGACTGTGTGAAGAATGATAAGTGTTTGAGAGGTGTGACTGATGATATGGCGAGTGAAAGGAAAGAATGGAAAAAAACATACTGCGCCGACCCCAAATAAAAAAGGGAACAGGGCAGGAAGATGAAGAACATTTTCTTATTGATGATTATAAAAATTAGTTTTTTCATAGTGCTTGCTGGTACTCCAACAGTTAAGCAGGCAGATGCTGAGATCAGCGCTGTAGCCAGTATTGGCTAACAGCAGAAAGCTGCCGTTTCTGTTAGAAATATGAGGCCTAGAATACATTTAATCTTGTTCTGTTTGTTGGTTTGACGTACTTTTAAAGACTTATAGATATTGTGTGAGAGAGTCATAAAGGCTATTTTTTATCGCGGGAGACGATCTCAAATTTCCAACAGATTTCAGAAGATTAACAATATAAATTCTATTTAGTTTATTCATACGAACTTTATTCAGTTTACTCATACGTAAAATCGATGCAATGTAACAGAATCTATGTAATTCCATTTCTGGGATTCACAGTGGGTCGTGTGAAACCCTGAAGATTATTCCACCGGAATACATAATAAGACACTTACTACCAGAAACAGCAATTCACATGCCATGTTACTGGCATATAGCAGACATAGTAGACATAGTCAATCGTTTTAATTCTTCAGTCAGTTCCATTACGGTGCTTTACCAGTTTCTCTTGTTGAGCTAAGTGTAATGGACTGGATAACCAATCAGCTCTTAACTTACCATACCAGGTCAATACGATGTCGTCTAATATTGAGGTAGGAAAACGCACCTGGATCTATATCCAAGCCCCTTGATGTTTAAAAGCCCTAATCCAGGTATAAATTAATTTATAATAAAAATAAATAATCGATTTGAGTGGTATTTCCATAGACGTGTATAGAAACTCACCGTATAGTTTTATTTTATTATCCTTCGTCTGCACAACGATAATCACATATCCCTCTAAGTCGACCGATTTGCACTTCACCGTAGTCACTTTATCTATCGCATTTATTTGCGTAGTTGGCGCACTAAATGTGTTCATTTTGCCTATTTTTATAAAAACGTTTAAATTAAAAAAACTTAAACACCCCACTCGTATATTTTTAACTTATTTCAGTCGCTATTTCTTTTTAAACCGTACCAACGCTTTTCCCAACACCATTTCAAGAATTTCGAACCAATTAATTTTGATACGAACATTTTGGTGCATTTTTAATTAACCCGGCGGTAATTCGGCCATTATTTTAATAGTTTTTCAGGTATATAATTTATAAACACAATAATATCATGACGATAATATATTAACACGGCACTTGGTTGGTGTTTTGGTACAAATTAACACTTAATTTTTTTATTTTTATTGTAAGGGCGATGTATTGTCGAAATTTCGTTCGTTTTACTCACAGATTGAGATTTCAGCTTGTTTTTCACTGTCATTAGCGTGTTTTATGTTGTTTCGCGGTGGTCTATTAGCGAGATTTTGGACGGGGACATTAAAGCGCGATTTTGGTTTGTTAAAATGTATTTTTTAAGTATTTAAGCGTGTTTGTGAGGTTTAGAAGCAGTCCCACGTCTCGCTGGCAGGGTGGTCGCCGCGAATGGATACGTCCATCCCATTTTCGCGCGATCAATAATGCTCCCTACCCAGCATCCCTACAGACGTTCACAATACTCACTGACGTTTGAAATAACATATATTTTGCTTAAAGATATAATTTCTTGTGTTGTCAAAGAATCCATATTAAGCAAAAAAAAAATAAACATTACTATGCATCTATAAAAAATTACATTAAAATACAAAACAGGAGTGTAGGTCCCACCGAGATTTGAACTCGGATCGCTGGATTCAAAGTCCAGAGTGCTCACCATTACACCATGGGACCTGATACCAATTTAAACAAAATAACCATGTAATAAATCTGATAAAGCAGGTAAATAATTTAAAACAACCAAAATAAAATACTAACAAAATACATACTGGTTCCAAAACGAGGTACAACATTAATAAGTCCAGTATTTTGTTTGTAGTAGTTTTTTTGATTATAATATTCAATCGGAAGTGCCGTTGTCGTCTATCGTCTTCTTGCCCTTACCTATATCTCTAGACTATACGCCCCGGCTTCGCACGGGTGCAATGTAGATGTACTATAAACAAAAAAGAAGCATTATGTTGTTCGCTGATAATGTATTTTTTTGTTGGTGAAAGAATTTTTAAAATCGACCTCGTAGATTATTGGTTAAATCGTAACAAACAAACAAATCTTTCCTCTTTATAATATTAGTATAGAAGACTGTTTCTTTAATTTTCCACTTATACTCCTGAAATATATCGATACCATCCCTAATATACCCGACGCTTCTGTAGTTTTGCAGTTGTTGCTGTTTATTCGTTCTCGTCGCCTAGCCGTCGCGTCGCTTATTTACTGTTGTTCACTGAGGACCATAATGTCTTAATATTACCTAATACTAAAGACATAGAAGAATAAGCCTTATAGGCGCGCTTGGCAGGTTTCTCTGGGGTAAGAGTAGTTCTCACCCCAGCCACCGCGGCGCTGCTAGTATCCGTGTGCACGCTCGCTCTGACGCTGGAGTCATAGCGCGAACTCTCTCGCACCCAGCCGCTTTTAGAGCCGCGTTAGATGTGTGTCACACCGATACATTGCGGCGCTCTCTACAAGTCAAAAGTAGAACTACTTTTTCTGTGCCAAGAGTTTGTATGGGCCTTTGCAAATTAATACTTTTTGATATGACGTGTTAATTCTTAGCTAAATGTATGTAGGGGCTTCTTGCTTTCGAGGATAAACATCTTTCTGACAAAGAAGTTATCAGAATTTTATTTTTTTGGATAGAATAGATTAGGTAGGTACATTCTTTTGAATCTAGTGAATATTTTCGGAGATAGAAAAGAAAAGAAAGAAATTGCCTATAAACCTCTCCTCTGTTAAGGCCTTGTATCGTGTACGTTACTACATCTAACTTCTTATCCCGTATCACTTCTTAGCTCATATAACGACTAGATGACTTTTAATAATATTTTATTCACATAAAATGTGTTTTTACTCATAATTTAAATTAAATATTTTATCTTCTCTCTTTTTAATTAAGATACTTATACCTAGTTAATGCTTGCCAGTTGCCACGCAATGCTGAAGATGCCTTTGTGCTAATTAATTCATTTATTTTGCAGCCTAAGTTAATTCAATTAATCGCTTATTTGTTTCACAGACATATATTACAAATGTGCCTTTAAATCTCTAAATACGTAAAAAACATAATATTATGTGACCAATTAATAAGAATTGGGTTCCTTTAGGAATCTAGATATAATTTTCAAATAACTATGTTTATCTTAGGTAGAGTCTCCCGAGACTCCCGAGTGGTCGACCTTGGAGAACGTTCCTCGATCAGATTGGGGACCTTCTTCAAAAAGGCCAGGTCAAAAGTACTGGACACCGACGAGTATGTATGAAAGCATTGATTGATGAAAGTTGAAGAAGCGAAACTGGTATGTAAAGATTGGAGCATATGGAATTCCGTGATCTCTGCCTGAAAGAAGCGTGATGTATGTATTTATATTTAGCTGGAGTCAATTATTATAGACCAAAATGTCATCCCCAGTCAAGTGGCGGCGGCGACTGTTTTCTGTGTTCGCAGAGTGGCGGTAACTTTTGAATCTCACAACTTAAAAATTGGAACAACGCCATCTATGTATATCGTCTGATAACGCAAATAATTCTCATGCTCAGTTTGAAGTTGAACATAACATTATAATATTTTACTTGACATTCAATATTAAATTTTAAATATAATTTCTTCTTTAAGATCAAATAGATAAACATGTTTTTCTTCATTTTCATTATTTTAAATGAATTACTTTGATGTTACTATTAGACAAAACACTTTATGTTTCTAAATTCAAATATTTCAATATAGTAACATTGCAAATGACAGTTTGTCACTGACTTCGCTGTAGTAAGGTTGTCATTTCTTCCATCTATTGAAGAACGTGATAGATGAATGAGAAATAATTAACATTATTGCGGCGGAGCTAACACGTCTCCTAGAAACGAAAACGATCGCCGGCGCGAATTAACGAACGATTCTGTCCGTGATAAACGCTTGCAGACACCGCCATGATCGATGTGGAAAACAAAGATGGCGGAATAATACTGTGATCATAACCAAACGTGAATTGTTGTAGCTATGTGCATTAGTGGGCGGAGGTCGCAGCTGTGTCACGGCGTCTGAGCGAAGAGGAGCTCGATGGTACGGCCGGGGTGATGCCGCCGCGGCCAGCGGCTATGGCGGCTGAGGAAAACCGTCCGCCACTCGCTCTGTTTACCGCCGTCTACGACTACCAGGCGCAGGGAGAAGACGAGCTCTCCCTGCGCAGGGGAGAGATCGTCGAGGTCCTGTCGAAAGATGCGAATATATCCGGTGACGAGGGCTGGTGGACGGGGAAAATCGGCGACCGTGTGGGCATCTTTCCCGCGGTGTACGTGACGGAGGAAGACCCGCTGGCTGTCACCTCTGTCATTGGAGATGTTGACCCCCCGCGAGTTTCCTTCTCTGAGCTTAAGTTAGAAGAGGTGATAGGCGTTGGTGGTTTCGGGAAAGTGTACCGCGGTTATTGGAACGATGAAGTGGTGGCCGTGAAAGCCGCGAGACAGGACGCGAACGAGGACATAGAAGTTATCAAGGAGAGTGTCTTGCAAGAAGCAAAACTATTTTGGATGTTGCAACACGAGAATATAGTGTCGTTAAAAGGTGTTTGTTTGGAAGAGCCTAATTTGTGTTTGGTGATGGAATACGCTCGCGGCGGCCCTCTAAATAGGGTACTGTCTGGGCGGAAGATTCGACCGGGGATCCTGGTCGACTGGGCTATTCAAGTAGCCCGTGGGATGGCATATCTTCATGTTGACGCCCCTATTTCTCTCATACATCGAGATTTAAAGAGCTCAAATGGTGAGTCTAGTACACAATATTATTTAGTCTAGCAATTAGTAAATTTATATTCTATAAAACTACCTACAGGTCATGAAAACAAGCTTTAATAAATTGTGTTTAATGCATTAGCAATTGTAGGCAATAACTGGCTTTCTGTCTGTGAAATTTAGCATTTTGCAAATTTTTTAATTAGTTGTTTGCTTATGTCTGACAAATAAATATTGTATTGCCTATTTAAATCACCAATCACTTTTATTGCCTAAATTTTATAATGATAATTCTTTATTAACCCTTAACCACTGATGTGTCATTTTGTTACACTAACACTGACGTACGTACATAATTTTGAAGGTGTTCTGATGCATTAATAGGGTGTAATTCTAGTGATTATTGTAATGCGTTTGTTAAAACATATTTAAATGATATAGGGATTATAAAAAAATAGTTATAATATTCATAAAAATATTTGCCTTTGAGGTAATGTAATTTTTATAGACATTTTTTAAAAATCAATACAAAAATATTCTTATGTTAGTATAGTATAGTTATGTTAGTTCCCGCGCAAAATAAAGTTTTAAACGAAAAACCGTTTGGATGACGTACCACATACGTACGTCAGTGGTTAAGGGTTAAAAATAAGTCATTACACTGAAAACCTAAATGAACTCATTTCTTGTCAAACATTTTTTTTAAATATGTTCATTGTCCAATCACCTCAACTTCCTCAGTATGACAATAGATTATTTACCTTTAGGTTGACAACCTGATAACTCATCCTTGGTTATTATCTCTGAAGGTTATATCCTACTTATTGCTATCAGACAGGAAATAACTGCATTCCAGTGATAATAGCTCAAATTGATATGGCTTTATTGACAATTGCAAAGTATATTAAGCTGATAATTTTAAAGTATAGTGAGTGACACTCGACTATAAACCTGCTCTGCTAACACTACATCAAAAAGCTGTTATAATAGGTTCTGACAAATATTGTGAGTGGTGTGTGAATGATAGAGATAATAACACATTCAAGCACTAGGCGTAAGCTGTTGACCCTCTATGCTAAAGCACATAAGATTTATTTTCAAAGCCTACTTTTCTTCGAAGCTATTTCCAAGATAATAAAGTGGATCTGAATAAACTAATAAATTATCTTATAAGTTAACAGCTGTAAATTATTCAAAATAAATTAAGTGGAGATATATACCTTCCTAGGTATATATCTCCACTTAATTTATTTTGGCCTCCTGGCCGAAAATGGTAATTTTTTTGTAGGTAAACTATTTAATTTCGCATTGAAAGTTTATACATTCAAGAACATGTTCAATGTTTTCATTAAAAAATATCAAAATTATATAAAGATATTGCATGTTTCTTGGAGCGCCATAAAAAATATTCTTACATAGTACCCACTGCAGTTTGTTCAAAAATCATCTGAATATTATTAAACTAGATACTATAATCTAGCAGATGTCATAGCTGATTTTGAAAATATTGATTTATGACAAAATCAATATTTTCAAAATCGCATACACTTTGTCATTTTGCTTATTGTAGTGCTCTTCAATCTTCAAAACGCATGCATGTGCATTGATGGGTCGTGGATTCGAATCCCACCGGGACAACATGTTTTTAATTTTCTGTAAGCGTGCCTGGTAACTTCGGGAATTGATCAGATGGGAGGAATATCGAAATTCCGACCATGTAACGAACCACCATTCATAGATGGAAAAAGCGTGAAGTGCACATTGCGCGTTTCGGTTTCATTCTTTGGATTTCTGAATGCTCAATGTAAAAATTAGGTTGGCAGTGCATAATTAACTGATGTTCTGTGGCTGAGGTATCACCTTCCATCAAGGGAACTTCATGCTCGTCTGTTGATATCTAACATTTAAAAAAAATATTCATCAGTAAAGGGAATATTTCTGACATTTATTTCAGCTTCTCTTTAAGTGAAGGTTGTGGGTACCTGTTGCTTTTCTTTGGGTATTCCTTGCACTGTATGGAAATTCGAAATTAGACAGTGTGGTATGTTTTTTGGAGCAGCTTGATTATATATTAATTACTTAACAAAAACCTTGGTCAAAAAAACTAGATCAACTATTATAAATTTTCCATCCATGGTTATTCTAAATCACTATAATAATTGCTCCTTAATTTATGATCTCAAAATTAATAATGTGGGTTGTAAAAAATTACATTGGAACAAAATTATATTTTAATTATAGTAGCTCTTCTAAATAAGAGGTCAAGATTATCACATTACTAAGTTTTCAATTTGATTGATATTTAGTGTGTGGGTGTTACATTATTGTAAGTTTGAGTGGGTTGAACAATATGGGTGTATTGCATAAGGGCTTGTGACATTGCAAATATGACAGCCTCTTGTTAACTGACTTATGAATGGTCTTTGTAAAAGAAATGCTTAATGTGTCTTTGTTACCTGCTAAGTGCCTAAAGTTTAAATAAAAAATTTAAATTTCTGTCATTTTATAAAAAATATTTTTATCATGTAGCATGTACATTCGACATCCAAAAAAATTTATATGTCTTTGAGTCTAAGATAACAGCCTTAGATTGATTTCTGATTATTATTATTCTTTGGGATATTGTAGGAAGTTAATAGCTTTGAGCTCATAGGCAAGTGTAGGTAAAATCTTAATGAAAGCTGAAGTTGCAGCTCGCAAGAAACTAGTATAATTATTATGCCAAAACCTGAAGGCATTATCGTAAGAATTCATAAATTAAAAATAATATATTATTGTGTGTGTTATAGGCACCACCATCTACACAAGATTACAAAATAATAATCTCGATATTTCTAAGACGTGTCTGGCACCCCGTCGCGATTACCCTGCCCTCCCCACACTCTTCACCCCCTGAACTCTTCTGACCCAATCAGCTGAAAGCTTCCGGTCTCCCCTTTCCTGTAGATTACATGTTTTCACAGCTTGACGTGGTTTAATCTACGTCTAATTTACAGTAGTCTTAGTTAGCTGTAGCAATAGGTATTCTGTAGGGAATAAGAGAGGAAAAATAAGAACTAGGTAATTTGTTGTAAAATTAAGTATCTGTACCAAATTCGAATGCAAATACATAATAAGTGATAATTGATAACATGTAAAAACTAAAACGTGCAGACTATCAAAGATTATCAATCATTTAATCTTCGATAGATAGTCTGCACTTATAAAGTTCAGATAATTTACATATTGCAAATATAAAAATAAAATTAACCGTATTTTGAATATACCTGTAAATAAGTTAATCAAAAATTGAAAAATACCTTATTACATCAACAACATAAGGTAGACACTTAATGTTTCAACGCATTCACATATAAAAAGTCGTTTATGATCTCCATAAAGTTACAAATATCATAATTTGTTACTTGCAAAAAATAACCAAAATGCCACGTAAATCATTAAATGAGATAACGAATGGCGCAAAATTGAAACAGTGCAAGACACACCTTATAAATTACTTGTAACCTTAATAATTAATTAAACAAATAGTTTGTTAACTTTCAGAATAAGTATTTTTAATAGCAACTTGTGTATTTCCTAAATACACGCTTGTTTTTTGGACAGAACTCGTTTTATCGTCTATAATAACCAAGTAAGACTTGAATATTGTGTTATTATTAAAGTCACTCTGAACATCATCTCTCTGAAAAATATGTTTCCTGTCATTTCTGTAGTAAAAAATGATAACTAGCCAGTACTTTACAAATACTACGATTGGTTTCTTTATATAATATATTTTTATTATATTGCAAAAAAATACGACGTAAAAATTTCCTAATAATACACAAACAGTTGTGGTACAGCACGTAACACGCGAGTATTGCGAATAACTCATAAAGCGGTCACGTTATGTATGCAGGGAATGCGTAACGTGACATAACTGCCCTACGGACAGCTGGCGTTTATAAAATGCCGTGAAATTCAGTTGTTCAGTAGTGACCAACCCTTCTAGACTATTTCAACAACAACAACAACAATTTTCATGGTGTTTGGTCAAACGCCGATGGAATATAGCGATTTCATAATATATACAAAGATGCCTTTTTTTAAATATACAGATTATCTGTCAAAACAAGCCATACTTATCGATCGACAAACAAATAATGTTATGTTAATATATCTGCGATGTATTATCCTTTGTTGAATATGCTGCGTTAGAAATTAAGCGATTCTTTCTTCTTTTACGTTGAATCATTGACAGATGGATTTATACTTTTATTCATGTAACATAAAATAAAGTAACAATGTCGAATATTACGTTAGCATACGGTACTAGCGACAGTGCTGGTATACTAGCCTAATCTAGGATAGTAGCCATTTAAAAATGGGACTAGGTTAGACCTCGCCGTTCTTGTAAATCACGGGCTAAGTTTATTACAAGTTATAGATAGATTATATACGTTTGTTGTAAAGTTTCACATTAACGCCAACACGAGGCATATATATTTTTATTTGATTGTAATTAACATAATATTACTAAATGTTTTTTGCCGGTACAGGTTTGTACGCCCTATCGAAGCGGCACGCAACACGAGATATTTCACTAAATTAAAGTCCATTTGCATCACCATTTTTGGTCCGAACGTCGATTTCAGTGACGGCTGATGATTGTACGCGTGGAGGATGAGATGTTATTTATTATGATTTATTTGGTTTTTTTTGCTTGTAACAACGACTTTAAAGTTTACGATTTAATCGAGCATGTTGCGAGGAATTAAAATTGTATACAATTAAGTTTGCACGGTTAAAAATTTAACATAGTATTGCTTCGCACAATTATACATAATATTATGAAATTTTATATACTATCTATTCAATGAATCCTGTAAGTTTATCCCTATATATGTATTAAGATGTATTTTGGTATACGTAATCAGTAATTTTAATCTTTAACACAACGGTTATCGACCTTTTTTGCTCTCAATAAACAGTGCAGTTTAAAGAAATTGTCAAGCTTAAGTGGTTTAACACGTAATGCTGATCATCAAGTTTTTCTCCACATTGCGTTATCGAAGCTCGTTCGAGATATTTTCGTGGTAATTTTCCTAATGAGCTATACGTGCCACCTTGGCGTCCATTTACCGAGTGACCTGAAATGGAGCCTTGGTCTTTGAAGGATTTGGAAATCAGTGGTTAATGGTATCGTTAATGAGAAGTTGAACACGAAAACAGTTTATTTCATTTCATAAACACTAGTTGAGGCAAACATGTTTCTAGGGGTATAAACAACATTATTTTCAAGACATATTAGTAAGAGGTCAGATTTAATTATAGTTTCTTTATTTTAAGTGGGCGATAGAACCACTCGAAAGCCTCCTGTGTTAGCCTCTGAAACCTCTCTGGGCGCTATAGAAAGGGTTGGAAGTGTCTTCTAGCCACTAGCTCCTTAGACCGCTTCAGTGGCCAAAATATCTGGGCCTTTTACCGAAACCTGAAGCCCCACAGGAGGCGTATATCAATATACACTTTAAGTAAATGTGTGTCGCAGTTCATTGAATAAACTTTAATATTTCAGGCTTCCATAATAATATGTAAAGTTTTACGTAGAAAATGTGTTAATTTTTTAAACGTGCATAGTTAATTGTATACCAACAATTTCAATTCCTCTCAACATAAAGAGGAACTAAGATCGAGGAACTGAATAATGAGATATTAAATCGTAAATTTTGGACTAACTTAACTATTTTCAAAGGCCCCATAGTCGTCCACATGTCTTGAACATTAGCAACCCTTGTAGACTGTAGTGACCAACCTTATCTCCCTTAACAAATACGTCCTTATCTATGCGTTCTTCAAGCTCACTACTTAATTTATTTACACACGTAATAAAACAATAGTTATCGCACCGGACACGCGCCGCTATCGCCACGGATCCGTGTAATTAGATGGTAATTATTCTAATTCACGAAAAGGGGTGGTTCAGCTGGGGGTCGATGATCGCAAATGGAGATAGTGCGGGGTGCAATGTGTACGGAATGAAACAGCTTATTATTTTTTAAACTTAATTACATTTCGCGTTATTCCCACCCGTGGAAAGTTTGAAGAGTGTTTCTTGGTGAACTATAGATAGATATATCAAAAATTCACTTTTCCTTATATCTCCTACGTATCATTAGACCGTAGGTACTATTAACAAGTAGCTTTCTCAAGTCCTCTTGTATGAAATAAAGTGTTGCAGATAATAGATGTTAATTGTTCAAAACACGCGCGTCTTTATTTCGATTTTATGATAATGTCAGATCAAATAGTTGTCAGACTACACTAAGGCGCGTGTCTGTATTCTGTTGCCGATAAACTACCTCATGGAGCCATTATTTAGGTTAATATTGTGTAGATATCATTTTTGCTGAACGCCGATGACCATCTCCGTCGCTCAACGGTATTCAATTGATCGAGTTTGATCCCGGACACACAAAAATTAAAAAAAAAAAATGTTCGGGCAGGATACAGAAAATTGATCAGTGAAACAGACAGAAATAATTATGTCTTCCCCGTGCCCCGTTAGAGTAAGAGGTCATCGGTTTATAGCATCGTCTTATTTGCTGCGAAACTAGTCATCAATAAATTTGCTATTCCACTATCTATACTTTTGTTTACAATAGTAAATAGCAATACATGTGACTTAAGTTGTCTATTATTGCACGGCGTGAAGTTAATAATGCAATAATAGACAACTTATCACAACTATCGTATACTATTTTATAGCAAGTGTGACATAAGCCCGCATTTTACGCACTCTTTTACGGTGTGAAAATGGTATATTTAGGTCACGGAAAAGCGTGCGTAAAATACGGGTTTAGGTCACACAGTGCTATAAAGATATTTTTACTCACCGCCTTAAGTATTAGGCTAGGCTATTGTTTTATTAACTTAACTAAATTCTTTCTTTTATATTTTTGCGACATAAATATATCTAAAAATATTATTAAATAATGTAGAGAACAATTGTAAAGGAAAAATATATCTGCTAGTGATTTTTATAGGAAGTAATTAACGGGTACGAAGTGTAGTATTTATAGTACCAATTTGCACTAAAAGTGTAGGTATTTCTTGTCTCAGAGTTTGAAAGTGTTTCCTCAATAAAGTAAAAAACAAGTTTTTTTAAGTAATCCTCTTTCTTATTATCGTTCCAGTGTTCCGCTATAAAGGCAAGTGGTCTTCATTAGAAGTTCGAGTAATTTTTTTTATTATTGATATATCAATTTAAAAACAAACCCTTTTTGGAATCGAAACAGTTCATTAGCCTCGTTATCTTCACCTGAACTGAGATCAGAGTGCGTACGCTGGCGTGTCTAATCGGACGCCATAACGTGGGCCTTTGGGTTTACTGTGCGATACGGTTCATAGGAACTCCAGATATTGCTTCGGTGTTTTATTAACACTAAACCTACCAGAGCGGTCAAATGACCGCATTCGAAACTTTAATAAGAATTGTTAAATTCCAGGTTTCCATTTTTCTAAGAACTTACTGCACGGCTTTTTCCTATAATATATGTATAGCTGGTAGGTTTAGTGTTAAAAAAGGGGTCGATTGCGTCTCTGTATTTATAGAGAGGCAATGCAATTGCATCATGAGTAAAACGATCCTTTTTGAAAATCGATTTTGTTAACACTCCCTGGGAATAATTAGATCTAAGTAACCTAAAGTTATAAACTCAAAATAATTTATTACATTTAATATAGTATGTATAACATAACTTTATTGATAGTCCAATTTTAATATATTGTTACTACCATTTCCCTGGAGTATTTGTCGTATTTTGTTATTTATCTTTGTTTATTTGTTTAAACCTATGTATAAGTAGGTTTAAAATATAATATGTGTTACATAACAGCAATGTATGTCGTCTTTATACGGCTATAGACGATCTCAATGCATAAGGAATTAATCGTATAGACATCTAATATTAATGATCGCATACATAAAATACTTATCCAAGTAGCCGTGGGAATTATACTATTCTCAGTAAAAACACACTTTTTCCTAGAATAACGAGTCATACCAACATCAGAGGCTATTGTACAGCTTATCAGCTGTGAAGATGTATAATTATATAAATACGTTTTTGTTCTTTTCATGGTAATTATAATAATCTTTATTAATCTAAATATCTTAAACACCTAGTGGAAATATAACGTATGATTCAATGAGCATTTCATAGAACTATAATAATTTGTGGCCACGCATGGCTACTTTGTGAAATCGGTTCAAACACTTCAACATTGGGCTCTTAAAGTCATGGGTATATAGGGTGTTACTATGTAGCTAAATTGTAAATTTACCGAAATTTATTAATTTTTAAATAGCTGTAATTAGTCTTTATGTAAAGATAATCGTACTTTGTAATAGAGTTTTGTAAAGCTCGAAGACTCTACTTTAAGGATATAAAATCGTTTTTTATAAAAAAATGCGTTAATTATGTGTAAATTCAATTTAAAACAAAAAACGATTTTTCCCATGTTAATTAAATGGGAAACTAAAAAAACAATAGCGACCCCTTAGAGTTGAGCTATAGGGCTCGGGTTTGGTGAGAATTTTTTTTATATCAAATAAAAACATTTGATAAAAACATTGTATCAGTTAAAAAAAAAAGAAAAAGTTTTTTGAATCATCCTAATGTATGTGCACGCCTGACAACATTCATAGCCAACGAACTTCGTGAGATAGAATATGTGTAAATACTATATATCTCTCACTATTGTTCTAAATAGTTAATTTGTTCTAGAAAATAATTATATAGTGAGGATTTAGATTACAAAGTGGGCAATAGCAATAAATATATTATATATATTATAACTTCAATGCATAACATGGGCAAAACCCACTGATATCCCACTGAGATCAGTATGTGTGGATGAAGACAAATAAGTAACATTCTCTTATATTTTAACGTCATATTAATCATTATGATACTGTTTTTATAATTGTCGTTAAGCTGATGAAGGTTATTGAATTTATACGAAAAGTACAACCGACAATAACAAAGTTTAAATATTAAGTAAGTAATTTGAATAATAATGTCTCGTTGACACGAATATCACACATTTATACGAAAAAGCTTTCTCTGATTGAATTTAACGCGATTTACGAGTATTTTTATGTTACTTTGGCTCATATTTCTAGTAAACATATTATATTTTTGTTTATCGCTTTATTGTATTATTTGATTATGATTTCATAGTATTTTTATTTTTGTATGTTATCTTTTTTGTGTATTTACTGAAGCTTTCTTTCTGAAATGGCGTTTCAAAATTTGCTTGTTTTTTACTTTAATATTTTAGATCGCATTTGTACTCTAATGATGATTAGTTACTTGATCAGAAGCCAAAAGTCAGAAGTGATTTGGTATAATCAGGCGGCCAATGACTCAATCATCTCAAACTCCTTTAACTATAAAACTCGTCATGATTCACTTTCTTACTACAGTTTAAAGTGGTTTGAATCATTGGAGATGACTTCTGTTTTTATAGCTTAATATTGTCTAGGTACTCTGAACTAGATATTATTATTTTGTACTAGCTAATGCCTGCGACCTCGCTCGCATGGGCTTATTGTTTGGAAATGGAAATTTAACCGTCATCTTTAAATGACAATTACTTTATTTCCCGACAACTATGTTCCATGAAAAAAAACGTATATGAAGATCTTAACAGTAGTTTCAGAGATGAGCGTGACTGTTCACGCTTATCTCAGACAGACAATTTATTATTATTTATTTCGATTTTATATCGGCACACAGATATGATCGGGACGGAGCCTGTGATTGATAATTAAATTTCAATTTGATAGAGTGCAAGTGATTCGAAATTGAAATTAATTGATTTAATTATTTCTGGTTATTCAGTAAACGTACTTTAAGCAGATTAAGACCGCTGAAAATATTATTTCATTTTCACGTGAGAATTTAAAGATGTGGGTTTTATTGGAAATGATGGTGGTGGGAATGTTTATTTTTTTTTTTTAAAGTGAAATTGCACAAGCATTATACAATTGATATTAAACATTTTTTTGAAATTCCGCGTACCGTGGGCATAATACATTGTACGTTGGGTCATCAAACCTTGTATTACCTAAGGATTAAATTTTGTCAAACCAAGTTTTTCATTTAAGTAGCGATTCGGAGAAAATAGGCTGTGACGACTGACAGACAGAGTTGCGAGTTATAAGCCTTCCTTTATTTTCCTTTATTTACTTCGAAAATAAATGCTTCGCTGCTTTTTTTTTACAGATTCCGATAAAATCTGTTTCGTAATCTAGCAACCAATACGCAATGCGAAAACACAGTGTCATCATGATATCTAGCTCCCGCGACACCGTTGACGGTCATTGACCTTGCTGCCGAAAACTGTACTTTTTGCCGTCAAACATTGTTTTACTACATACGACAAAGGTACTATTTTGATACGCTTGTTAATGATCTGGTCAACGCAAACAGTTAGTGCTTGTATTGATTATAATATTACTCTGCGTAGTCTTGGATAACAATACAACTCCTTAATTAAAATTAAAGTCTTGTATTTTAATAAATATTTCCTTCATTAATTTATAATTCACCGAGATCGGTATTTATTCGTGGCCCAAAAGGTCAAGGTAACTCCGAGTAGGCGTGGTCAAACATTTCATTACTTTCCAGACATACATACATTCTTAATACCATTCAATATTTTCGGTTCTAGCTTTCTAAGTTTATTTAAACGATATCTGTCGGCGATTCTATCTTGTACGTCAGAAAAGGCTATTTATTCCTGCTTGAAATATATAATTGCTCGAAAAATAAGTTCGAGAAATAGCTGAAAATAATATACCGCATTAATACAATTAATGGCACAATACAGTGGTTGTAGTCGCTGCACAGTTGTGTAAGACGGCTGGCTGTGTCCGTGACCTCCAGTGCCTAGCCCGCGCTGGCACGGTAATTCGTGTGAAAATTTATCGTGTGCCACCACTAAACATCGGAAACGTTATAATATATACTACAGTTCTAAGACCGTAGTACGATATTCTTTAATCCGTAGAACAACGTTACTTTACACTTGACCTTATTTTTTAGAGAAATTAATTAACTTCTTGAACCATTATTTGACTGTTATCTTCGAAAACATGTTGTTTTTTTTAAATTTGATTTAAGTAGTAACCTATATAAGGTCAGTTTAGCTTTATAAATACAAAAAAGTGACTTGATATCATAATCATATCCGACTTTGTTCCACGGATACGTCGATATGTATGGCGTTGTAATACAGATGGTTCTGTCACTATAACAATCGTATAAGTTAACTTTGACGCGATCGGGTACCCAAGAAAACTGCACTAAGGCTTCTGAAATCATTCTATTCAGTATAGGTATAGGTATGATTAGTTTTAGTATACTTATAGTTAAATTAATCATCTCTACCTATTTAAGCGCTCCTAATACAAGAACCTCTATATCGCTTGACGCTACTGTTACCTATTAATGCAATTATTGCAAAATAACATACCCTACCTTAAGTAGTGTAAATAGCAAGAAAAAATCCTAAATGTATTACTTACATAAGTTTTATCTCTTAAAGTACTATGAATTTTGGAGTCGGTTAACAATTTAATCTATTATTTCACAATTCGTGAAAGCTAATCAAGTTTTAACAGCAAGGCTCGTTGTCGAAAGTGCTGTGTTTCTCTAACTAACCAGTAGGCTAGTTCGAAAGCAATGTACTGCCACCCACTGTGAGGAAATATGGAGGATTAAACCTAAGAGCGATAATAAATAGGCATCTAAGGGGTTGGTGGTGATAAATAAGTAAACATGAACATTTCATGATGTATACTTCGATATAATATTTTTTTTAGTGTTTTAGATGATGATGATTGTCATTTTTGGTTATTTAAAAGATATAGTCGCTTACTATAGTCTATCGTCTCTGTAGTAGTTTTACTTGACTGAGAATTTATGAGCTGACGTGACTCTATTTGTATTATGTTTACCTACTACACAAGTCTTGAAAGCTTTTTTATACATATATATTATATATTGTTTATTAAGGCCAGTATCAGCTTATGTTGCGATATTTTTTCTAGATTAACTTCACTCTGAATATTTTCTTTTACTAAGTTTTATGTTACTCTACGAAATATCTGCTAAGCAATGGATCGCTTTCACTCATATACGTGACTTTTTCGCTAGTCGATATTGCATTATGATCCTGGTTATTATAGTCCAGTGTTATTGATGGCATATAATTAGACCGGTCGCGTGATGCAAATACTTTTATAAAGCGATTTGATAGAATAGCTAACCCAAATTCACCGAAATATATAACATCTGTGGACATTAGAGTTCACTGAACTCAGATCAGACACGTCTGTAAACATGTTTTTCCTTACGACTGCCTACTTTGAGTATTAAATGGCGGAGAGAAATAATCAGGATAGGTAATTAACCATTGAAATGCCGCGATGCAAAATGCGCTTTTCGGCATCACTTCAGCGATTAATATCTGATTTATGTTGCTGAAGTCTTATTTGTTATCAAGTGATCCTAAATCAATATATTAATGATTTGTAGCTTAGACTACTATCAGTATCAGTCTTATTATTCAAATAAAGTATTCTAAGTGTTAAATGATTGCGAATCAACATCGCTCACTAAGATAATGACGTATATATAATATAATTGATGACGATATTGCAGATTATGCGCATTGCGCATGTGGAGGTTAGCCGAGCTTCCGCTCTCATTTCGAATCCATGACGTCACTAGGCCTGCACTGTTTTATCAGTGTTTTGTTTTTATTGAGTTTATCAGCATTTGCGCATTATATGGAGCAATGTGTATCACCATTCGTATAATGCATTTTGTACTTTCCTATTCTATGCTAATTTGATCGAGAAACCCTTCCATCATCGTACTCAAATTGATTGTTGATGTGAGAGCTTATTTGTCTTGTTACAGAAAAACTGGTCAAATTAATACTTTGCTTGTAAGGAGCTCTGAAGTGTGAAATTACCTAATTCTGCCGTGTTGACCACGTGACTTTCATACTGTATAGTAATAATACGTAATAGTGAGTTCTCGTGTCGCAGAGTAAATGCACTTTTTGTTCCAACTTCACTTAGCGTTTTTGTGTACATCTACTGGACGGATTACTACGGATGCATTTTAGTTTTTGTATAGGCTCTACATTATTTTTCAATTTCAGTTAATTTCCTAAATGTAGCGTTAGAAGGCAGACATTTATCGGTATAGCGGGTGACCGAATTATGTAAAAGCTTTGAAAATTCCTACAGGATGGTAATGAAATCATTAATTTTGTGTTTTAAATATTGTAAAAACTTTAATAGTGTCACTCGATGTCATTAGAAATTTATAATCTAAAACAGACTATGCTCATGGTGCGCTCACATATCCAGTATCCACCATGCAAACATATACATACCTAAAGCTTATATCTACATACGACATTATATTGCACACAATTGACACTGACGAATTAGGATTAACACTCTGGTGAATTTAATTCTACTTTTCTCTCATTGAATCAGTTCCCTGGAACTTTGGTTACGATGTTTTAATGTTTATTAGCTTCGTAAAAAAGAATTAAAATCTCCATACAATGAACTGTTCAAACCGTCCCCAGTCAAGTCGTTGCCGATTCTGTATCGTTGCCAAATTTTACTGACGAGACGGTGTCAACGGCCTAAGACAGAGGGTGTGTTTAACTGCTATTTGTGTCCATCAAGATAATTTATGCTTATTATAATTGTCTTTTAATTAACGGAACTGAAGGATTTTTATCTACTTCCAAAATGAGGAAGTTCTTAATTCGTCGCATGTTATATTATAAACGTATATAATATTTATTTAAAGTAATAATCGGTATATTGGTGGTTCCTGATATAGACTAGCCTAGCCTTTGGGCAAAAAAATTCTCGGGTAAATATTAATAAATCCAAATTAAAAGAAAAATTGATGTGTTGGGTTACTTACGTTCGAATCCCACCGTAATATAATAGTTATTATATATTTTTCAATATTTTATCCAAATAAGTAAGTTTTTTGGCCGATTTGGGCATTAATCGAATATTGAATACCTATATCATGACTGAGGCACCTTCAATCTTGTGTGTCTCAGTCGATATGACATTGATACAAACTATTTCGTGGCCAATATTTTGCAAGCAACCAAAGTGCATCGCTCAACATCCGCGTAAGCCGGTTTTATATCGACTGATATCCTTAATCTATCCGTTACTATCCAGTTTCACACCCACACAGCAATATTTTCCCACGACATCTAACTTGTAACTAATCACTTATGTACATATGTGATTGAGAAGGTCGTATTTGGTAATAGCTTATAATTAATTGTATATGAACTAGCTTTTGCCTGCGACTTTAGTGTGCATGTATCGCGAAACCTAAAATAAACAAAGAAAAATATTTTTTGGAAATTATTCTTGTTTGTACATAGTATCCAAATGTCTAGTTTCTAACGCCAGTATCTTTGACTGCGTTTATAGATCAGCCAGACAGAACTGTTTATATTTTTTTAAATTTTCTGATTAAAACAGAAATGATGGTTAATTTAAAAGACTTCTTATTGGTCTGACTCCGCTCAGCTCTGCAACAGTAAAACTCGCTTTAATAATAGAGAACGAAGCCACTAACAACTTGCGAGAAACTATTGGCATTGTTAATATGTCATTTATATGTAATTTAAAATAGTTTTTCATAATATAAATTACATGATGCCATTTTCTTGTACATACAAAAGCAATAGTTGACATCTCAAAATTGTAAGCAATCGTATTATGTCCTGTTTACACCAAGAACATTATTGAAACAAAACTTGTATAATAGATCAAGAATGTTACCTATTGTTTAGACCATGCAAGTCATATATTACTTAAATTCTAATTTATAAGCAACTTGCATCGTGTAAATATGCCTTAGTACTTTCTTGTAACTCATTGCTTGGGCATCAGAGCTTGACCCGCAAAACTTTGTTAAGTTTTTGTGGAAGCCGTCAACAGCCGTATATGGATTTGAATTTAATTAAAATCTATGATATACGTATCAAAGTAATCGTGGCGCCAAGACGGAACAGTCAAGTTCCCTAAATGGCTCAGATGAAGTCTAGGCGAGGGATCAGGCTAAGCTAGTTTTCCGGACATTGAACCCGACATAAGTATTAATTATTCCTTCTAAGGCTAACTCTTCCTACAAGCTCATGAAAAACTCATTTAATATAGCCGAGCTGGAAAAAGTTTATCCTAGGATTCTTACTGTGGAGTGTTTCGTACGTTTTTACTATTCGGGTTTGTTAAATAAACGTCATTCCTATAGAGATTAAAGCATATATTCCCGTATTAGAGAGCCTATGCGTAATTCAGTAGGGATATAGGAGTAGGTATTTTGAAATGCAACCTAGGTAAAAATATATTTCATAGTTCACATCAAAGTATAAACCATCACAAAAAATGATCGGCGGATATGCGTGTTAAAGGGGTGAATTAAATCCTGAAAAATCTGAGGGTTTTTTTTCGTTTAAGCTTATATTTTCGAAATTAGGTTAAATTTAGATAATTAATTAAAATTTTAGGCAGCAACGTTATTAATTTTTCAGTTGTTGTTTTAAAAATAGTATCAAACCCGTGCCACTGATATCAGACCGACCTGTTAAAATTACATAGATAGAACGTTTATTCCGTTACTTAACAAATACATTTTATGATTATAAAATATCCTATTTATGGCATACCATATTTTATTACCGAAGCGAGTTGCGTTTGAAACGTTCTATTAACGATAGCCATAATCGTCCACTTTAAAACGTTAAATATTTATAATAGTTTATTTATATCTCATTCGATTTAATGTTTACTTCGCGCCAGTTTAATACAAACAACAAAGTGCCCTAGCTTTGGCTTTTAGGAATAAATCCATATCTCGGCTGTTCATACGTATAGTATCCAAAGTATAAAATAATAGCATTTTTTATTTTCGGGAGGGACATACTATATGCAGGGAGAGTCCATTTCTTATTTAAAATGGACTTAACACTGATTAGATATACCGAGTCTTACGTTTACGTATTCGTATCTTATTTGCAGAATACGAATACGAACAAACAAATTTAATAGGATTTTATTTCCACTTAAGCTAAGAATGCGTTACTTATGTTAATCTCACCGAAGAACAATTAAATAGACTTGAGCGACTACAAAATTTCTGCATACGTTTTATTTTCGGCCTCAAGAAATTTGATCACATCACACAGTTTCGTTCAAAACTTAAGTGGCTACCTATCCGCCTTCGCCGGGATGCTCACATCCTACACCACCTCTATCGCGTACTCTTCAACCCTAAAACGCCTCACTACCTAAAGGCGAGATTTGAGTTCAGAGATTATCATGACAGACCTGTAAGATCTACGGAGCTCTTACGTCTTGAATTGCCAAAGCACCAGACTACATATTACGAGCAGTCATTTACGGTCCAGGCAATCAAGCTTTGGAATGCTCTACCACTTGCCCTGAAGAAAGCTCAAAGTTTAGTTGTATTTAAGAATATGCTTTCGGATTATCTTTTCTCAGTAAATAATTTGTAATAGTATGTGTATATGTGTATGTATTTGTATGTGTATGTATATGTTTAGTTGGATAATATGCGTGTATGTATGTATGATTATAATTCAGGTTTTCTTATTATTAGTATTACTTTTTTTTTTATTTATTTGCACTACCCATTTCTACTCTTTTGTCTCACTTGTACCATATGGTTGCCTGGAAGAAATCGCTACTTAGCGATAAGGCCGCCAGTTGTACTTTTCCTGTGTGTTTCTATGTTTGTATATATTTTCTGTATTTCTAGTGCAATAAAGTTTTAAATAAATAAATAAATAAATGCGTATTAACATAACAATCAGGTGATAGGTTCGATTCTCATTGGAGAATTCCAAGCCTGAAAACTACTGTGTATTAACAATTATACTTATTAAATATTATAAAAAAAACATTAGAAATCATATTATTTTATAGCTTGTTATGCATAGCGTTTAGATAAAAAACGTAGATTATTACAAAACGGTATTAATTATGTTTAGAATCTACTGCCTCATAAGGGCCGGATTAAGGCTTTCCATTCCTTTCATTTAATCATAATTAAAATCACTTATTAGTTCGTTAGTAAAACAGTTCAATGAAGATTATCATATAAATACGTTGCGTGGGTGTATATAAAATGGTTTTAGTTCTGGCGCCGGCGCCGGACTAAACATTTATAGCATTTAAAATAAGCATCTCTAATATAGCTTAGATCATGTTAGAGTAACCATTCAAACCAGCCTTGATGATATATAACTTCCTATCTCTTAGAGCAGTAGTTTTACCACCTTATTTTACGAAATAACGTCGTGTATAACTTTCTCTTGTTCAATTGTCCCTACTAGAAAATATTGCTTTATGAGATGACGGTCTAACTTTGTAATATTAAATCCATAGCATATTCTTTATACGTACATATATGGCAGTGTCGCACTATTTATTAATGGCCCGCCGATATATGCTTAGTAAAAATGAGGCCATGAGAGCCAGAGCGGCCTAACTGCATGTTTTTCAATATCAATTAATGGTTCTAAAGCTCACATAAACAGCATCAACATTATGATAGCAGTACATTTTCTACGCATAAAGTCGCCGTGGAAACGTTGCGTGAGAGTAAAACGGTATCGAGACAGGCGCCGGCGCAGCCGCAAAATGTATGTTTATTTTGTTGACGGATCATTAATCATCTATCAGTTTGTTATTCATACGGCTTTCGTGTTTTGTGGAGTGAACATTGTGTTGAAGTTCTTGTTTGTAGATAGTTGTATGCTACTTCAATGCACATTGTGGGCGCATAGATAAACATAACAATTTACGAGTTTTCCATCTATTACGACAAAATGCCATACTGACATTGATTTTTTACAATTGATCCAATGTTTTAGACGTTATTTTAGATATGTAATGTTGTAAAGCAGACGTATCCAACAAATCTGCCAGACACTATTATTTGAGCCGTGTTTTGTAAAAGTTTACTTAAATAAAGTTATATTTGAATTTTCTTGTTATACAGAACTTTCTTCACGATACAATTGGTGAATCGTCGGTATCCTTGAACTTCGAAGTCCAGAGCCTTTATTATTAAATCTTATTACACTTGTATAGTCCGTAATTGAGGCTGTTTACAAACAAGTAGCGATATAAGGTTTTAACCAGCGGGAGGCAACGCTTTCAAATTGCTTTGTATATGCCGGGTGTAGTGCATATCATGATAATAAAAACATAACAAAACATTGGCATATTAAATCATATATTAAGGATGGAGTAAGGTTCGTTCACTTCACTACGGTGCCCTCAAACATTGAATAGCTACACGGGTACTTTTACTAGAAGGTAACAAAACGACCCTCGGTGTAAGGAAAGGGGCACTTAGCGCCCCATCTTGAAGTTTAATTAATTGACGTCTGAGTATTTACGCGGGTTGCCTCTGAACAATGCTGTGCGGTTTCTGTTTCATTTTTGTGAACCTGAGGGTTGTGTTGTATGGGAGTAATGAAGCTCAATACTTTCAACTAGTATTCAGGTAAGGTAGCGATTGATGAGATTTATAGATCGCAGATCCAGTATGGAGGATAAAAAAGCCTGTATCACTAATAATTACCTTTGCAAAAAATTTAGTTTACCAATTGCCTTCATTGCATCTATTGTAAGAAAGGCAAACAAACGTCGAAATAAACATGATGTAAATAGACTTTAGTTAACTTATAAATTGAATTTCCGTCTCCTGCTTCCCCGGGATTTTGAACCTATGATCATAAGTACTAAATGTATTATGGTCGATTGACACCTATGAGTTTTCTTGGTTATATCTAAATTGCGATTGCAGTACTAGAGGCCCAGGGACGAATAACTACCGAGAAAGTATTAATATTGTCAATCCGTCATTTGTATGCAATTTCAACTGATTTCTTATATTCTGTAATCGTCGAGTGACGCTACGAATACTTTATCGCAAATCGTTCGTGCTTGGGACTTGGTGCATACTTAAGTGAAATACAAAATTCTGTACCGGAACGTAAATTATATTCGAGGACGTCGCTCGTAAAATGTCCTAAGCGTTTTTTCGACAGTAAAAGTAACAAATTCATGTTCTTTCAGAGACATGAAGGTTTTTATGGGACTCATACGTGTGGACGTCTTAAAAAGAAAGGTATCTCTAAGAATGACTAAGAATATTTAATAAAGGTTGCAAATATGCTATGCTAGATTCCAATCAAGGGATTGTCATTGATGACAACTAGCTATTAATCTCATTATTTTTCATCCAAATTCTGACTAGAATCTCAGAGGTTTTATCTAAACCATTTTAAAGTAAGATTATTTCATATCTTGGAGAGAAAACTTAGAAAAGTGAAACTATGTAACGTAACATAATTTTGATTATTTTACGTAACAGCTTTGATTTGTACCTTTAAAAATATACATGTGATCATGGGTCTATAAATGTCGAAATTAATTTTTTTTTTTAGATAATTTTCAATATCACACTAAGTTTTAGCTTAATTCAGCGTTTACAAGACATACGAATAAAGTTTCGCGCTTATTAGAAAGACAAATTAATTAAAAAGGCTAAACCTATATATAAAAAACTACCAGCTGGTGCCCGCGACATTAGTCTTGGCCGTTATAATTTGGCTAATCAACTCAATATGGTTATTAAAATTATATCCTATATGTTATTCTGATGTATAGACATAATACTGTAGTTTCGTCAAAATCCGTTCCGTAGCTTTTGTGAGGATAAGTAACAAACATTCATCCACACAAACTTTACAAAATTATTATTAATTATTATAATATTATAATAAGTAGGATACGCACAGACTTATAATTCCATCTGACTAAAGTCCGTGTCAGACAGTCAAAGCGTTTAAGATAAGACGATCAGACTGTGTGTCGCCTGGCTGATACGAAGCGACACAAACGCTTCACAATAATTATGATTGATTTTCCGCTTATATGTTTGTTCATGTTTTAAGTGCAGTTATTTATTTATAACATATAGTGCCGATTAATAAGCTAAGCTTATCAACATTGTACCAGAAACAATATTATATCGATGTGTGAGTGTTCGATGATATTTGAATTAACTTTTGGAAGTTTTTGATGTAGATTTTTTTTTGAGAAAGCATTTCGTAAAATGCTTTCAGCTAATAAAGGAAGCTGTACGGCTCCCGAGAGGACAATTTCCCCCTCTTCAAGTAGTTAGAGCCCTTTTACTTTGAAGGTACGTGGATAACAAAAATACCTATTACGGTTATGACACATAGATAATATAGTGTAAATAATTTTATAAACAGCTTTACGGTTAAATAAGTATATAGGTACAGAGGTACAGTTAGATTTTGTTCTGTGGTCATTTTGCTAATTCAATATTTAGGTTACTAACTAAATTGTAAATATAAAATATGTCACGCTTCCGAATCAATACATTATAACATGAACTTTCCTCTCCCTTAAGTTCTTTTCATGTATAAAAGTCACGAGTTTAAAAATCCATCAGTAAATCGATCGCGTCGAGGGAATTGTATTTCCCCGTGCACAACTAATGTCTCCATATATCTTCAGTCGGAAATCTATCGCACACTATAATACTCCTAAATTGACTACTGATCTAGTTTGTGAGGAAGAAATACGAGTATGTTTGTGAAATTGTCTCTTATTAATGCGATTATAAAAAATGGTCCTCAATAACATAGAGAGAGGTCAACTTTTATTGTTTTTCTTTAGTTTATAGTAAATATTATATTAGTTTCTTTATAGATGACGCAGTCTTTAATTTACTTAATGAGAAGCTTATTTAATTCCAGTGCCCGTAGTCGAGTGTCGAGAGTTTAAAAATGGTTAAATGGTTTCGGGGCCGAAAGGGGTTCCGAATTAAATGTAAGGTTCAAGATATCTTTATTTCTCAAAAAGAATTACAATTCACTTATATGAGAAAAATATTAAAATTAACTTACAAAATTATTGACAGTACAGTACAGTAACAGTTTTAGCTAGAATAACAAATACAAAAGTTTAGGGTAGTCGTAAATGTAAGAGAACATATTTTCTTTCTTTTCATAGAATACATAAATTTTGTAGTGACCAGTGTAACGGAATCCTACTTGCCGGAACCCGACTGGTCCTAAGCCGATATATTAATAACTTGACATTATGAGACATCCTGTTGCCTTCATTGCTATAATATTAAACCAGTAAAGTTGTCACAACATTCCGACATCCTTCGATGTTATTCTGTATTGCGTTTGTAAATTCACACATTTCCTAATACAATGGAGGGTTTTGCGCGGCGATACGCGGAATCGGATATGTGTTTTGTTATAATCGAAGTGTTTACGTATTCGCCGCGGTTAACTGATACGCAATTCCAGGCGAGTTCCACAACACGGTAACGGTTTTATTCCACGTACACCCTTGACTACTGTGTTTCGTCTTAGATATTTCAACTGTATGGCCAAACTCTATTAAGGATAATATTGTATTTTATTAACGCGAGTATCACACATTTAAATAAAATACTGTAAAACGAAACGTCGGGATAAATAGTTTAAACAATATAAATAATAAATCGCGTTTTAATCCGGTATACAATATTTTATTTAAATCAATTAAGGATTTCATCCTGTCTCTTTTTTATAAAATAAGGGGCGAATGGGCTGTTTGCTTACCTGATGGTAAGTGATTACCGGCGCCCATAGAGATCTGCAACATCGTAGGAATTGCACGTATGTGTATTGCTGGCCTTGAATAAATGAAGTTGGCACTTAATAGATTTTTAAATACCTACTACTGTCGAGTGATGATCTTCTGTGGTCGTACTTTTGGATATATTACACCTATATTGTACATCCGAAGTGAAATTGTATTCTACAGACGACTAAATTGATAACAATTATTATCTAGGGCCGTGCAGTCATCTTAAAAGCACTATTATTTCAGCAGTCTGTGACGATAGAGCTAGACTATTTATAGCGCTGTCCCGTTTCTCTTAAAGTAAGGTGACAATAATATTGCCCTAAGATAATCACTTGTCAATTTATGCCACTATCGATACAACTTTAATGGATCACCTTAAATGTAAAGAAACTGCTGTTTAAACGAAACATCAGTTTGTCGGCATTTTTAAATGGGCAATTGAACGCCCACGCAGTGCATTGATTTGATAAAATGTTATGGTACGAAATGTGTGCGGTTCATACACCTTTTGGGAAACAATATTATACGGGTAAAATTTCTCGGAATTTGCTGGTTTGTTTCATTACACCTTTGTATTTTTTTTTTCATATAACCTCCTTTTATTTTTCGTCATACGTATAGTATGAATTTCGGTTCTTAAATTCTATACATGCCCTGACAGTTGCAACTTGCAATCATGTACAATCGTCTTATCTATAGGTATGAAAGCCCATAACATCAACGCTTACTGACTACGACCGCGTATCCAGCCGGCCTAGCATGACAACCGCGACAAAATTTTGTCGACCATTTTCTCGTGTTTTAATCGATTATCGCTCTATTTCTTTCAGGTCTAACCTGACAATTACACTTAAAACTCGACTTTTAACATCAAAAATAGATATATTTGTCAATCGAGATATCTTTTCTTTCAAAATTGTCGATGTCGAGATATAATATATCGAGATATCTTACATCTTAGTTTGTCTTCTCTCGTCCGCGACAAATCTCGTGGCGGTCATGCTAGGCCGGCAGGTTGAGTTTTATTATAAATAGTATTTTCGAATGAAACAATGTAATCTCACAAATAAATCAATCGGGTTTAAGTCGTAGACTGGGACCGGATCTGTATCCTGTAAGTCGCATTTCCCGCGTCATGTGGGATGAATAATTCATTCAGTACTTCAATATTGTTCATATGCGCGCCTCTCTTCAATTATTCGAGAAATGTTTAAGAACGAGTTTAATTAAAAATCTTGTCTTTAAAGTCTGATGTCTTCCTTGCCATATAAAGCTTGAAATAAATTGAGCCTCAAGGCATAATGATAGTTTGTAATTATTTTCTATTTCAGCATTATAGATGTCGTACAATTTATTATTGTTAACCTTAAATTTTGTGTAAAGTATTTATCGTAGGAACATTAAAGTATTACACAAGAATAGTTGTTTATTACTAGATGAGAGATTTCCTTGGTACGAACGAATACTTGATATATTGAAATTAAAATTGTACATACAGGAGGTAGATGCTTAGAATTTAATTTCTCAAACATATCGTAATGAGAATTGATGCATTAGCAACGTTTGCTATACATATTTTGTATTATTTTATATTACGTATAACATAGTTTTAAAATAACGGCTTAGTTTCTTAGCAGTCTCTTCTCGATTGATAAAAAAATGCCAACCGGATGTTATAATTTAGAAAAAATTATTCAAAATTACTTTGCTTATTTGAGTAAAGATATATTTATCTGAATATATTATTATATTAGCATATATTTAATCTTTCAGTGATGTTTTATTTGAAACTATCAACACTCCTTCGCACGGGTACAATAGGTACACATAAAAAGCTCAAGTTACTCTCTGATACTCTAGCTTTCTAATGATGAAGTTGTCCGTGTTGTAAGTGTCCCATAGTTTTTCAGTTAATTCGTTACAAACATAAAAATCTTTCCTCTTATTTTTTTAGTATAGATGGTTTAAAGTAACATTTGAATGTAACACCGTAACAAAATAATGAACAAACCGTAGTAAATTAGAAGTGACGCAACCAGACGTAGACGCGATTCTAGTTCACCTCATAGTTCATTAGACCTTCGGCCCACCCATGCCGTACACTTAACTGATAGTACAAAAACAAACGCTGTAACCTTCAGAGGGAACGCCTGACGCCTGTTTCAACTTGCTTTTTATATTTAAGTTTATATTGATGTTAAACATCGACACATTTGCGCGAGGCTTTTTGATGGTATGTGATACCTTCAGCTACAGGATATTAGTCGATGATGTGCTGCTGATGTGTCTTTTACGTAGAGTATTTGGAAATCTATCGACTGACACCGAAACGCGCTGTATAAGTTTCACGGTTTTTCGTCTGTGAATTAAACTAAATACGTTTCGGTAATGGATGTACTATAGATAGTACCATAGAAACTGTGGAGGAAGGAAGGTGTGCTCTTTCTCCAACCTAAAGGGAGTTTGGGAGAGAAGGTGGAACCACGACCAATTTATCTATTGACTGCGTACTTCGCGCTCGGAGAAACATTGATAGCTTGATTCAGTATTATTGACATCGTCGTCGGTCTGAATATAGGCGCAAATTGTAGATGTTGGTAAAGAAATTTTGTTAATTTGTCAAAACAAATGTTTTCTTTCGACGTTGCTATGTTTATGGTATGGTCTATGGTTATACGTAAGTTAGTCGAATGATGGAACTAAGGTTAACTTCAGGTTCAATTTAAAGCGATTATTTATCCTTTTACCTACCGATCACTACAATTACCGCAGTGCACTGAAATGTTATTTTAGAATATCGGTATAACATTTGCAGGGTATTAACGAGGTCTCCTTAATATAAACACCACATTCAAAGAGTAACGAAGCTGGGGGTTATATCGACTTTCTCTTCGTCTAAAAGTTAGTTATGAGCTATCGATAACACGTTTGACAAGCTTATTGGAACAATAATTTATATCGTTCATCACTGGTATATAATATGTATTCATGTACATGTTTTGTCCTATATTTATTTATGCCTATATCTTGCCACAGAGCATTTAAGAGATTGGAGGATTATTCAGTCGTTGTTTTCAAGGATTTTTACTTCAGTCTTAATGTTTTCAAGGCACGATGAAAATGTACACTACACTACGCGTAGCTAACGAGAGTAAAGTGAGCCTTGGGCACGTCTTTGTAGATATTTAATATATAACAAAATAAACAAATCTTGTTCATCATTTACCTTAACGCATAGTAATTCAGCATTTAAATATCAGATAAAATAAACGTTCAGTAAGTATTCTGTCTCAGTTTGGATCAGATTTTAGTGAATACTGAAAAAAATATTGATAGGGACTCTACTACGATGTGTAATACGAGACTGAGCTAAGCTTCCAAATACCTATTATCCCAATAATGTTAGTACTACCTTACTATTGCTTCCTTCCAGTCTGCTAGTAAGCCTTCTTTTGAGTTTACTCTAAGCATCCTACGTCTTTACCATGCATATGATCTTTGTTTATCATTGGGGGCGGAAATAAATGATATGATTCCCATATAATGACGAGGAGTTTCATTCCTTAACGTAGTCATTTTAATATCTACAATCTTATAGCTTATTGCCTAAAGACACTACTACTTATTCAACATTAATTTAATTTTCGATTTTTTTAAATCATCAATACCTTATCGAAGTCACATAGAGAATGTTTCGGAAGCTGTTGTTTGCTGTTATTCATGTATTTGTACACAAAATGTCACCAGAACGAGGCTGAAGCCTAAACGAAAAACGAAATCGTTGTCGGATCTGGCATTATTCGCACGTGGCCGTGGGTTCGATTCAAACGTCGATCAATGTCGCGTACAAAGCGGTGAGCGGCGCCTTCGGATGTCGAGATGACGCGTGATTGTTAACTTAAATGGTCTGCCATCGTGTTACTTGTAACAATTAAAAACTTGTCATATGATTGTCTGTACTTTGAGCAATACGAATTCAGATTTGCCTTCGTCGAGGGACGGAAGAGTGATTGTTGAGTTTGATTGTTGTGGGTAGTTTGTATGGTGTGGTTATTTCCTTAATGTGCGATATCAGGAGTTGCTCATCACCATGTGTTGTCGTGCTTTATCAGGAAGCGTGTGTATTGTAGGTATTTCATTATTTATTCGAAGGTGAATGACGGGAGAGAGACTCATTTTGGGTCTCAACTGTCAGTGATATCAATTCATAGATATATGTAGATGTAGAAATAACCCAATCCGAATTCAATTTATTTAAATAAAATACTTTGTAACGGATTAAAAGTTTAAAGTTCATATAGTTGTAATACAAAAGATCAGTCTTTAAGTCAATCACATATAATTTTAATTTTATTAAATTTTATTACTGCACAGTCGAATTGGATTTTTATGATCTGTAATGGCATTTGTGTAAATAAGTTGGAATAAATAAATAAAATAAAATAAATAAGTATAATGTACTTTATATGTTGACGTACTGATTAATTTCCAACATATCTTCTCGCATAGTCAAACAACGATGATTCGATAATTTTCATGTGCTCGTATGAACATAAATTCGAATGCAATTTCGTCAAGACGGTTTATATCTTGCTTCGACCGTTTAAGGCATCGGTAATAACCCTTGGAACCTTTTCAGTTTGAATGACTTGAAATGAATTATTCGCAACGGCTTGTATGAAATGTCATTTGTAAAGCGTCATACACACGAACGATTTTTTAAAGTTTTATTCGTCTTTATGTAGGAACTTTGATGTTGTATTATATTCGGTTTGTGTTCTCTTCCATCGCGTCGTCATTCCTTGTATTTGTTTCACGGCAGATTATAGTGAGGCAGATAAAATTATGTATGTGCTGTCGACTTATACTTGTATATTAAATCTGCTCGTGTATAGCTCGCGTCAAGTTTAACAGTTATTATGTGGCAACAAAGAATATGATTTTTACGATAAAAACTAAGTGATAAGTTAATTATTTTTAACCGAAAATGTAAGATAATTGACCTTTTGACCGTATGGAATTATTGTAACCGACATGAACTGTGAATCGTATTTCGTTCACATTTAGACTTTTTCGTTGAAGTTTTATAGAGTATGAATTACTTGAGGCCTAAATTCAATTAAAGTTTACTGTATGTCATTAGAGTCCAATAATAACACAAGTCCTTACTTGCAAATAACGCTATTAACAATACAGACATATCTGAAACTGTGCTGATACCTATCTGGCTATTAAAAAAAGAGGCCTGCTGATAAATTTTGTACACAGCATGTGTAAGCTAATCAGCAAATAATTCCCTTCTCCCCTAATAACATCTGAAGCAAACAAACACATTTCCTTGTCTTTTCATAGATCTATATAACCAGTGACGCGATACGTGTTCAAGGCTCGATCAAGTCGGACTATGTATATTTTATTTATTCTCCAAAAATAATTCCAATTAAAAATGCAATGTGCATACGCAATGCATTACGATAGCCACGAAGGCTTTCAGAATTGATCAGCACTGTTGTATATAAGAAATTAAAAAAAGTTTACTATTAATTTCGAAGTCAATTTACCGGCAATTTAATGTTTAATGTTAACACATTTAATTCACTCAATTGGTGATAAGTATTATTAGACCCCACGCGTGATCCATCATAATATAATTTGTTTGTCCATATCAAACTCAATTTAGGCACTACTAGAACGTAGTTACAATTTTATTACCGTTTATATTACTACAATACACGTATATACCGTGTTGTCGTAGGCGGTCAAACATGCCAGGAATCGAGTCTTAATAATTCAGAAAATAAACTTACTTTCTGACTTATTTATTAGTTTACAATTATGTCACTCATATATTTTAAATGCGTCTAATTTTATATTTACTGCCAGTTCTCAAATCATGGACGTAGAACGGACGAGAAAAACTAGAAATAAACTCTCCGCCACTCTTTTTAATCGCCAAGTTTATTATTTTACAAAATGTTGCAACCATTACACCATGTTCCACATGAGATCTTGAAGTAATAGCTATAATAATATGAAATAAACGAAAAAAAAAAAGTAAAGATTTGCCCTCTATCAGCAGTACATAATTCACTATACTGTATAAACTGTTAGAACTTTTCAAGCAACTAAGCCTCAATCTTAAGAGCTAAAACGTTTGCAAAGTGCTCGTTAGGAACACTGAAAGTTGTTGGCTATCTTTTGGTCTAGACCCTAGACACAGCGGGTTGACCTAGATGTTGAAAATCGATTCTACTCCACAATTTACTTGTTTATTTATTTACTGCTTTGTCAAGTCGATCGGAAAATGCTATACCTACATTCTACTTATAGTAAACATTCTTGCTGGCTATGCAAATTTGAATTGGCAAATGATGCAACTTATCTATCTATCGACTATTACTTTTTTACTGATTACCCACAGCAGAAAAGTCTTAGTACACTTTTTTATTGTGAAAATTACACAAGAATGACGTAGACAGAAAAAGTCGTTATTTACCAACTAAAGCTATAAATGGACACAATAATATTATATACAATTGCGTTCCGATCCGGCTTAGCACGGGTACAATGTAGATGTACAAAAAATAATAAAAAATAGCAAGTAACATATCGCTGATAATGTAGCTTTCTATTAGTGAAAGATTTTTTTTAAATCAGTCGAGTAGTTTTTGAGTTAAATCGTAACAAACAAACAAACCAATCTTTCCTCTTTATAATATTAGTATAGATTAGCTTAGTTTAAATATATTGTCGACGGTACGCTTATAATACGATTAGAAAGTATCGGGAGCTAGATAGAAAGATCAAATTAAACATATAGATATAGGTAATACGTTTATTTCTCAATCATAGAAAAAAATGCATAGCTTTATTTAGCTTTAATTATTATATTCAGTATAGCAATCCAGTGTACGGTGTGCGAAACTTGCCAACACAATTTTTCAATAGAAAGGTTAGAAGCAAAGGGTATAACATAGCGCCAAGAAAGTGACCTCCACACCCCCGTAGTTATATCCCATTTGGGTCACGTAGAAGTTGAGCCACCCACGTGCACAGAAAGCGTGACTGACTTGGGTTTCAATATCATAAATGTACAATTGAATAATATCAAAACTTTGACTCAAATGTGATGTGAAGATTTCTTCGTTATCATGAGGCTATAATATTAGATAAAGCCAGTTGCCACCTGAAATCTTACCAATGGGATTACTTTATTGTACTTTTTTTTGTCAGATATCGACAGACGAGCCTGAGGTACACTTGATGGTAGGTGATACCTCAGCCACAGAACAACAGTTAATGATGCGCTGTCGACCTAATTTTTACTTCGAGCATTCGGAAATCCTTAGACTGAAACCGAAACGCGCAATATGCACTTCACGGTTGTTCCATCTATTTTTCATTGTACTACTTTCCAGTTGTGTGACCCAAAGGTTGTGCTATTTGCTATGTGAATATCCTATGGCGTTCATGGTCTCATAAAATAAGTGTTTTCTTTAGTAATATGCCGTAGAAAATACTTAGAAACATTTTAAAGGAAACAGCAAATTCCATAACTAGTGTTTATTACGTTACTCAAAAGGAGTACTTTTGCGGAACGAATCTTTTGTAAACTTTGTAAAACATATTTTTAATGAGCTATTTTTATTTTCAGTATTGCTCAGCGAGACGATCTTAGCGGATGACACGTTAGAGAACAAAACATTGAAGATCACGGATTTTGGCCTCGCCCGGGAGGTTTACAAGACGACCAGAATGTCTGCCGCGGGAACGTACGCCTGGATGCCGCCTGAGGTAAGAAGAAGCAGTGGCGTAGCATAGGTAACTAGCACCCGGTGCGGATCCCATATTTGCCGCCCCCTTATTTTTGTAATTAATTATAAAAGATTGGGACGTGGTGAAAATGGTACTCTTATTCAATAACACTAAACTAAAGAGAAACTCTGTTATAAAGGTGATATACTGACAATTTAAAAAAAAATTTTTGAAGGAAGTCATTTTATTACCGTTACCCGTGAAATGTCGCCCCCGCCTAAGTGCCGCCCGGGGCGGACCGCACCCTCCGCCCCCCCCATGCTACGCCACTGAGCAGAAGATATTTTCTCCCATACGAATTCAGAAGGACTATATTCTTCTTTGGACTGACTCATATTGCGAATCACAGCTTAAATAGCTGGAGTTAAAAACTTGTAAATTCGGTAGGTAGGTACTTTTAATATTTTAATGTCAGATGTCGACAGACGAGTGTGGGGCTCACGTGGGTTTAGTGGATCATACCTTAGTAACAGGACTATATATTATTTATTAATATGGTTAAATAATTAAATCATCCTTAAAGCCATTTACGTTTATTAACGTCTTGTTTTGTAATTCATATATAGATAAAAGAAAAACTAGACATTGAAGGACAAGTAATAATAAAAATTTTATAATATCAATCGATTTTGCGCTATCGACCTATTTATTACTTATCTATATTATCTATACTAATATTATAAAGAGGAAAGATTTGTATTTTTGTATGTATCGAATAAACTTAAAAACTACTGGACCGATTTCAACATTTACATTATCGCTGAGTAACAAGGGCTATATTTATTACTAGAAAAAAATAAAGATACTTAGAAATTCCTACTAAAACCAACCCAAGGTGTAAAAAAATTTGCCAAAACATGTCTGCGCTGCGGAAAGTATTGACGATAGAACAAAAAAAAGTTCTACAATATTAAAGAACATATAAATATCGACAAAAAACTTCGCGAGACCATATGTTTAAAAATAGAAAGCTACATTATCAGCGTGTAACATATTTTCATCTAAATTGCACCCGTGCGAAGCCGGGGCGTTTTGCTAGTAATATAATAAAGAGGAAAGATTTGTTTGTATGTTACGATTTAACTTAAAAACTATTCGACCGATTTTAAAAATTCTTTCACAAATAGAAAGCTACATTATCAACGACTAACACAGACTATTTTTTAGTACATCTACATTGCACCCTTGCAAATCCGGGGCGAATCGCTAGTAATTTTATATTTGAGAAAATCGTAACAGACTTACTGTCCCCCATAACCCTTTTAAGATATATTTATTAGCTTAGACATAAATTATTTCAGGTGATAAAAAACTCAACGTTTTCCCACGCGTCAGACGTATGGTCGTACGGCGTGCTCCTGTGGGAACTGCTCACGGGGGAGACGCCGTATAAGGGCATCGATGCGCTGGCTGTGGCCTATGGTGTTGCCGTCAACAAGCTGACGCTGCCTATACCCAGCACCTGCCCGGAGCCCTGGAGGGTGCTCATGGAAGGTGAGAAAGTTATTATTAGGTCCTTACCTTGAAATTGACGTTTTATCAAACTGGCCACTTTGATCTCAAAAATCCGGCGTTTGGTTAGGAATTCCAAATTCAAATTTACATCAATTTAAAGCTTGTCTGTTTGAGTTTAGAATGTGATAATTCATTTGTTTATGCGCCATTTCAGTTTGCTTTGACATCGTTCTGTAATTAACTCAATTGGATAATGAATGAATAAACTAAATAGAAGAAATAAAAACATTCCAGCATGCTGGCACTCGAATCCCCGCGAGCGACCCCTGTTCCCGGAGATCCTGGAGCAGCTGGAGAGGATCAGGCAGTCGGAATTCACGCGCGCTCCCCACGAAAGCTTCCACACCATGCAGGATGGCTGGAGAATCGAGATCGAGGAGGTGCTCAGAGACCTTAGGAGAAAGGAGAAGGTAATGCATTACCAACCAACCCTTTTTTTTTCAATTTAAACGATAGCAAACAAACAGATGGTGAAGAAGACGGTAGAAGAAAACAAATCTATAGCGACTTTTACAATCTGCGCCTACAATCAGTACGAAAAAGTTCAATAATCCTGAATCGCGCTATCAAAGTTTTTCTCAGCCCCGAGAACTACAACACTTCGCCATCAACGACTTGGGAATACGACCGGATAGACAGTGGTTCGACAGATCGAGGATTCTCCTTTTAGGATGGAGGAAGAGCACACCTGCCTTCCCCTACAATATATATATACATTTTTATTTTCAATTCAAACGGGCAGGCGGGGCTCACCTGATGTCTGACAAGCTATAAGATCGCCTTCGATACATACCTTTAACGCTGTATATTATGTGCAAAAAAGTATTGACTTATTTCCTATAGTAACTGATTAATATACTACAATGGAATAGTTTGTTAATAGAATCAGTAGTGTATTTACAAGTGAACTAATGCCAAATTGTCTTCCGTCTGCTTACATAGGAATGCAAAACAATAGAAGAGGTTAGTGTGGTAGCTAACTCAAGTCGTGGATACTATTATGTTGTAGTGGCTTTTTATGTCCTTTTGAATTATGTTGCTGATTTTGTGTTTATGGTTCATAGAATGAATACATGAGTTTTGGCTTGCATTGTATTGTAGTGTGATGTTGTATTAAATTTTCCCAATTTCTTTCATACAATTTTATTTGTATTAAGGAGGTCACTTTCTTCCCAACAATATGAGAAAAGTACAAGTACAAGAAGCAGGCAAGTCCTGCAAGTAATACTTAGCTTAACTATATGCCTAATTGTAAAACAAAGTGGTATATATAACTAAATCTCATCATCAATAAATAAATAAATATTAGAATTTAATATAGCAATACTACTGCTATAGTAAAAACTATTGCAGTAATTGCTTAATTATGTTGTGAGCTCATTAAAAGATCCTATATATAAATCTGTTTCAGTAGTAGTTGCCTATGGCATGTTTTCTGGTTTTAACTTCCATTTCAATATGTGTAAGATACAGGGACTGAAACCGGTTAAGTAATTTTTATTTTACAAAATACGTGTCCGACAGAGATACCATGATATTAGTTTTAAAGTTTACACACTAAATTACCTCAGTAATTTTTTTCAGTAAATATCTATAAAAACTAAAGAATATTAACAAAAACCTTTACAATACCAGTATAACTCCCATAGTAAATTAACCGGTATTTAGTCCCTGGTAAGGTATTTAAAATAATGTATATCTTTTTGTGCAATAAAGTATTTGATTAATTATGTTGATGGTGTCTAATTCCAAATGGGTTCCATTCCAGGAGTTACGGTGTCGTGAGGAGGAGTTGACCCGAGCCCAGCTGCAGCAGCGGCTGGTGGAGCAGAACCTGGCGCAGAAGGAGCGCGAGCTGGAGATGCGCGAGATCGACCTGGCGGCCCGCGAGCTGCACATCCTGATCTTCGCCAGCAACATGTCGCAGCAGCCGCCGCAGCCCAACAAGAGGAAAGGTGACTTGTGACGTATCGACCCCCTGAACCGCTGTGCCCCACATACAAAAACACGCACGCTCAAAAGTTTAGATACACCAGTTGATATTTTTTGCCGCACAAAATGAAATTTCCTTAAATTCGCGAAAAAATATTTAATTTTAGTTAGTAAGTTAAAAATGTGTACTAACACATTGGACCATTGTTATATTGATTAAGTGAATGATTATTAATATTATCTTTTATTAACGCGAGTAATTAAAATTATTTATCCCGACGTTTCGGATGCTTTTCAGCAACTGGACAGTCCAGTCTGGCCTGTGACCACGGTTAAAAAAATATATTTCGATTTATGACGGTAGTTTTGAATTCGTTCTGTTTGTTTCAAGGGAAATTCAGCAAGATCCGACTGCTGAAGAAGGACACGATCTCGTCCCCGCTGGACTTCCGGCACACGCTGACCGTGCGGCCCAACGACGAGGCCAGCGTGAAGCAGCTGGTGGCGGTCGCCGCGGACACGCCGCCCGGCTCGCCCGCCATCATGCGCGCCATAGCACGTGAGTGGGACCCCTTCACTGATACAGGTGTCGGAGGGGCCAGCGTGAAGCAGCTGGGGGCGGTCGCCGCGGACACGCCGCCCGGCTCGCCCGCCATCATGCGCGCCATAGCACGTGAGTGGGACCCCTTCACTGATACAGGTGTCGGAGGGGCCAGCGTGAAGCAGCTGGGGGCGGTCGCCGCGGACACGCCGCCCGGCTCGCCCGCCATCATGCGCGCCATAGCACGTGAGTGGGACCCCTTCACTGATACAGGTGTCGGAGGGGCCAGCGTGAAGCAGCTGGGGGCGGTCGCCGCGGACACGCCGCCCGGCTCGCCCGCCATCATGCGCGCCATAGCACGTGAGTGGGACCCCTTCACTGATACAGGTGTCGGAGGGGCCAGCGTGAAGCAGCTGGGGGCGGTCGCCGCGGACACGCCGCCCGGCTCGCCCGCCATCATGCGCGCCATAGCACGTGAGTGGGACCCCTTCACTGATACAGGTGTCGGAGGGGCCAGCGTGAAGCAGCTGGGGGCGGTCGCCGCGGACACGCCGCCCGGCTCGCCCGCCATCATGCGCGCCATAGCACGTGAGTGGGACCCCTTCACTGATACAGGTGTCGGAGGGGCCAGCGTGAAGCAGCTGGGGGCGGTCGCCGCGGACACGCCGCCCGGCTCGCCCGCCATCATGCGCGCCATAGCACGTGAGTGGGACCCCTTCACTGATACAGGTGTCGGAGGGGCCAGCGTGAAGCAGCTGGGGGCGGTCGCCGCGGACACGCCGCCCGGCTCGCCCGCCATCATGCGCGCCATAGCACGTGAGTGGGACCCCTTCACTGATACAGGTGTCGGAGGGGCCAGCGTGAAGCAGCTGGGGGCGGTCGCCGCGGACACGCCGCCCGGCTCGCCCGCCATCATGCGCGCCATAGCACGTGAGTGGGACCCCTTCACTGATACAGGTGTCGGAGGGGCCAGCGTGAAGCAGCTGGGGGCGGTCGCCGCGGACACGCCGCCCGGCTCGCCCGCCATCATGCGCGCCATAGCACGTGAGTGGGACCCCTTCACTGATACAGGTGTCGGAGGGGCCAGCGTGAAGCAGCTGGGGGCGGTCGCCGCGGACACGCCGCCCGGCTCGCCCGCCATCATGCGCGCCATAGCACGTGAGTGGGACCCCTTCACTGATGCTCGGCGGAGGTCCCATGGTCTAAGAATTGCCTTTGATCCAAAAATATAATCATTCCGTTCGTGATTAGGCCGAGATCGTGAATTTAAAAAATATATTATGCTTATATAAAATAGTCATCTCATTTGGAGTTAAAATTCCAAAAAAAATAATAATCCTAAAAATCTACTATGTCAAAGTAATTTTATAAACGATCTTATAATTCTCTAGACAGTTTCTCGTTACCTCTTTCGTATCAGAATATATTCATAATACAAAAATCCAACAATACAAATTGTTGTTGCTTGACGACTACTACTGAAGAAAAGTATAGCCGCATCACATAACATTACGTGAGCCACCTGCCCGTTTGCCCCCTATTATATATAAAAAAATATCTATTACGTTTCCAGTGCCAGCGGACGGCGTGAAGGGCAAGACGTGGGGCCCGTCGACGGGGCACACGCGCACGCGCACGCACCTGCCGCTGCCGGCGCTGCGCGCGCGCCCGCACCGCCCCTCCACCTCCGCGCCGCACCTGTCGCCCGCGCGGGCCTCGCCGCACGCCCGCCACCCCGGTGAGTTGACGATGACGATAGGATACTTTCTCGCAAGTGCCCAGGGTCTGGCTAGCGGAAGTTGAGACTGGAAGAGAGCGGCAATTAAACTAAAAATATAATTAAACGCAAAAAATTAAAATGAAAAACTGGTTCAACATAATACATACATACATATACATCACGCTTCTTTCCCATTGGGGTAGACAGAGATCACGGAATTCCATATGCTCCGATCCTTACATACCACTTTCGCTTCTTCTACTTTCATCAATGCTATACACACTCGTCGGTTACGAGTACTTTTGACCTGGCCCTTTTGCAGAACGTCCCCGATCAGAGGGGTGAGCACGAACAACTATCGAAAAAGTATTCGTATCGTCGAACTGTCAGTTGTATGAGAAATTAGTTAAAATTTCATACAAATGACAGTTCGACGATACGAATACTCTTTCGATACTTGTTCGTGCTCACCCCTCTGATCGAGGTACGTTCGCCTAGGTCGACCACTCCCGCATCTACCACTCACACCAGTTTCATAAATGTTTTCGTTTCCCTACTTTCATCCATCCATTCTAAATGCCCAAACCACCTCAACAAATCATTCTCCATTCTCGTCACTACATCGTCTTTTACTCCACCACGCTCAACATAATACTTTACATATATACACACATATAATACTTTAAAATAATGTATATGTTTGTCGGAGATTGAGGTGGATTTGACATCCACGTGATCTTATTTGCTGTCCTCCATCATGTTTTCCTTACCACTCAGTGTCTCGAGAGCAGCCATAGAAAAAAGTTACTATAAGAGCAAATCAAGCTCGAATGAAAGACCAACGCACAAGTCACAACTGACTGATACTTGACATTGACAACTCAAACGTCATGCCACAGACCTCACAACTTGAACTGGAAATTATGTTTGCGTGGTTTTGGTATTCAAATAGGTTCATTATTATCATTTCTGACCATCATATTATGCCCCACGTGATGGTAAGTGGTGGGTGATACGGTGAGGATGGTAAATCACAACTGCCTATTCACTCTCACCTTGAAGAGACTGTTCCCTAGTTTTCTCAATATTGTTTGAATTTAACACGCTTTTCCAGTCCCAACTTTGGCTAGCTGGAATAATACAGGTAAACAAATAATTGGTCGTTTTTTTTATAGCAGTGGCCTGTGTATTTATAGTATTTCTGAATTAGCCTGAATCCGAATCGGACCGCTGTTATGTTATATTACAGAACAATGTTATATTTTTTTCTATATACTACTAGCAAAGCGCCCGGGCAATGTAGATGTACTAAACACAAAAATGTATTAATTATAAATCAAATTTTAATGGGCTCGTTGGCGCGTTTAGTAGAACAGCTTTCTTGCGTACCGATGGGTAGTGGGTTCGAATCCCGCTGGGACGACTAGCTTTCTGTTGGTGAAAGAATTTTTAAAATCGGTCCAGTAGTTTTTGAGTTTATTCGTTACAAACATACAAAAATACAAATCTTTCCTCATTTTAATACTAGTGTAGATGTCGACAAGTCTTCCTGTTTCAAATGGCGTTGATTGTGGTCAAATATTATTTCAACTTTTTTCCAACAGCCCTCAAATACCACAGCAGGTTTCTGCTATAAAATCTTGTATACCTGACAGGTTGTGGGTATTATATTACAGGTAATAAATATAATACCCACAACTTAACTGTAATATAATAACACAACTCAGTTCACAACGCGTGCCTATTATAGAGTACACTTAACATTGATTCATTCGTGGTAACGACCAACTTATATTACAATGTTTTTGACAAAACTAAGCTTGTGGAAAATCTGGCACAACTCCTTAGTTTTCTGAGATTGATTTTAAAAACAAGTCTCAGCTAAGCAGTTCCATTTTTAAATTCTTTAAAATATAACTGAATCATTAGACAAAAAAGATATATTATATTATATAATTTTTCATCTTATAAGTTTGAGTTTATATTATTCCAAATTATTGGGAACCAGAGAATTTATTCTATGTTCTTTAGACTTTGCGGATTTCCAAGACTTCGAGAATTTGAAAAAAAACATTGTAATGTGTATTGCTATATTCCACTGTCTTATTTGCCCCAGTAGTTAATGAAAATCTCAATTCCGTGATTTAGTTGTATTTCTGTTTTGAATAAGCTCCAAGGCTGGGGATATATTTCAGGGATATAAAAAAATATTGGTCTGGTAGTAAGATACAGAAAGTCGATCGACTGTTAAGAAAATTAGTAGAATGTGTCTATCTTACGCCCCAAGGCGGGCTCACTCTTGTAGGGTTGTTTGATATTGTGCATGAAACGGATACTGTTAAAACTTATTTCGTCATAGCAACATAGGAAAGCATTGGCAATAGGGAATATGCATGTTGTTTAAATTTACTTGATATTTTTTCCCTTGAATCCTTATGGCCCAGATATTATGCCTAAACAATTATTTTCTTATTTAGTTCGTGTTTAATTGCAAAAAATATTAATTAAAATGTGTAAAATAAGGGAGAGAAATTCAAGTTTGCAAAACGCATCACCATTGGTCGAAACAAAACGTGACGTCACCTTACACATTCTGTCATTCATCGGCAGCGATTTATCAATGGCGTCCATTGACATCGAAGATGGCGTCAAACACTGGTTACCATAGTTACCTCACTCTATCCGTCACTGAGCGTGTAATGTGATATCATCCACAGCCCGCGAAATATGGCCGCGTTTAAACAGATCAAATTTTATCGATGTTTTCAAAGTAATTTTAAAAAATAATTTGGACATTGCCAAGAGTATTTATATTTTTTATTAGGGTAAAATGATGTAACAAGTCGATAAAAAATATAAAAAAAATGCATGCATATTCCCTATTCGAAATTAGGGAAGATTAATAGGCAACACACCTGTGACTCTATAATTGTTACGAATATTTGCAGGTGCTAACCATTATTAATGCCTCACAAATTAATAATAAAAAATGTTTCCGTTTTGTTTTATACTAAACTGTTATATTTATATTGGTGTTTTGAAAATATAATATTCAAATTCATATAAAAATTAAACATAAAAGAACATCCTAACAGCATTTTTTAAGTATTATAATTTGCATTATTTAATATTTAATATTATTTTATAAAACTGTGGTGATGCTATATAAAATAAACATAAATAATTACAAACACTGTATGATACTCTTTAAGGAAAATTATTAGTTTAATTATTATAAATTAGTAATAGAAATACATTATTTGACTAGTTTGCCCCGGCCACGAAAATATCGCTACGCTTGAAGCGTCAATTCCTGAATAGCGGGCATGTTTGTCATTATACGATACGTACAAGGCATTTTCCGCGTCGCTTGCAGCTCGAAACGATCGCTTTGAGCGTCGCAATTCGTGGCCGTCGAAAAACACCAGATCAGATAGTTCAATGATGGAAACCCAGTATTGACCATATATTTTGTTCGCAACAAAGAAACGGAACAGACCGCAGGAGTTATTATAAGCGCGATCGAGCCTGAGCGCGAGCGCAAGCGCAAGCCTCGCAAGTCGAAATCTCAGGTCCGCGCGCCGAGGGCGGAGCTCGCGGCCAAGCGCAGCGGGAGCCACGACGACCTGCTGGGCGACCCGGACGAGCCGCGCCGGAACCGGTTCCTCCTCTGCCCCATGTTCACCTCCGCCGCCGACCTGCCCCACCACTACGACACCGTCTTCGACATCCCCGGCCTCCCCGGCCTCCCCGGCCTCCCCGACAAGCGGAAGGGGTCGCACGGGGAGATCAAGCGGAACTTCCTCAAGTCCATCCGGTCGAACAGCCTCGCCGGCCTGCTGGCGGTCGCGGGCAGCCTCTCCTCCGACACGACCGAGCTGCTGAGGGACGAGTGACGCGTGACGGTGACGCGTGACATTGACACTGACAGGGACGCGTCCGCGTGACAGCTGTCAAATAGTACAACCGTGTTGCCATACCGCGAACACACCGCTGTGTTAACATTCCTCGTATTTTGCTATTTCGATTATGATAGGGTGAAATTATTCTGTTTGAATAAATACGCCTGGAACGATGGTCTTGATAAATAGTATGTTGCCGCGGAGATAATGTCACCGTTATCTGGTAGAAATTGAGGATGGGACACACAGTTCGTTTCTAGACGCATTTATTTAAAACTTCCTAAAGTATCTCAACTAAACTCGTCCCTTAACAGGTACAATGTAAATAAAGTTCCATGGATTTGATTTAGTATTTAAGGTTAATAATAAAAAATAAAATAAAAAAGACTTATTTTTCGCTAGTTTTAGCTTTAGAACCAGTGTTCGTTTAAGTTGAATTGATTATAAATCGGATGCCTTCAACGTTATTGTCGAATTACTAAAAGGGAATCATTGTATTCTAGATAAATTTTCGGACCATAGTGAGTTAATTTAAAGCATTTATTCCGACATTAGTTTAAACTAAGATAGTTTAAGAAAAATTGCTGGCACTTAAACTTTATATAATTTTATACTTGTCTATTTCTGTATGACAAATGACGTTGGTCGATGTTGCCAGTAATTTAATCGATAGTTTTAATTAGAAATAAAACGTTAGATCTGTATTTTAAGGCGTTTCCAAAAGACTTGATAGTCCCAATTGACTGAATTTTTAAGGGTTCTTGCCAATTTTTATGATCGCGGGGCACGTAGGAATCACGTCGAGTCGACCAAAAAAAAGAGTTAAAATAGAAAATGCACTCGACGGTTGCTATGCGTCCGGCTAATTTTTAACTAATATTTGTCCTGATTTTTTTTTCTCGCTGCTAAAGGATCTTCAGATAATCTGCCATATCCTTGTAAGTATTTCTTTCTCAAACATTTGTATTCTCTAAAATTTTGGTAATAAAACAAAATTCAAAAAAGGTCACAATTTTTAACATAGTATCGGATCGTGGCAGATATTAGATAATAAATTAATTATTAACTAGTACTGACGGTATGCGATGTGTCCAGTATGTTTGTGTGTTGTAGAACTATAGATTTTGTAATTTTTTATCAGTTTTTATTTTTTGTGAATTGTAAGCATTTGTTTGCTTTCAGCCTGTTTTTAGTTAAGCGCTATGCATGCTTATCAGTTCATAGTTACGCTATATACGGTACAGTATAGAATATTATATATGTATTTGTTGTACTTACTCGATAGTTATTACATCGCTTTGTTCCTTACACCGAGTCATATGGCACGCTTTCAAATGTTTACAATGGTCTAATCTTATGTTTTTGGAAGCCTGTTTGATTTACATTCCATTTTTAACAAGCACTGATTGAATATTTTCTCAAACGATATTCTGTTCGTTTATCCCTCGTTACTGACGTTGTCAGGCAGACTTTCAAAGCTAGAAAGTAGAAGTAGGTATATAATGTAAGATAGTACAAAGTATAACTTTCCGCTGTAACATTGGACAATAACAAAACGTTCCCGTGGTGGTGGACCTTGAGGCTCAAATGTCGTATGTCGTGACGTCACCAGCGCGGTGCGCGGAGTTGCCGCTCTGTTGTAACTGAATCGAATAGAAACTCTTTGGTGATCCGGTTCTCTAGTTTATACTTAATTCTTTTTATATATCAATAAACCTTTTCCATAAAATCGATTCTGGTGTATTCTTTTAACATGGGTCTACTAATAAAGCTAACATTCCCCATAACATAGACTATAATCTATGGCGATGCCATAGATATAGATAAACCATAGACAAAAAATAAATAAAGGTGAAGGAAAAGCAGAACGGCTTAAGCTTATCTAATCGGGAAGGATACGATGGAGGATAACTTTTTAATAACAATTATACGAAGTTACAAGTCTCGTGCCGTGACTGATTTAATTTGCACATGTAAGTATTATTTTATTTTTTTAGTTTTATGCCTGTGTCCTCTACACCGCCCCTTGCTTACAATTCGTATGTCTCTTTTTTATAAAATAATATCAGAGTAAGCATGATACGGTGTACTGGACATACGTCCGTACTCAGAAACCTTAATTAGTCTTTAAATAATAATAAATTAAAGTCTCTGAGTTCGGCTGTCACCTAATTAGCTTTTTATGTTGCTTTATAATGAACTGTTTGGCATGCGTAGTTCCATGAATGTACTATACATACACGCGTTTATATTTGCACACTATTTCTTCATTCGATTTGCATCATTTCACTATAGACGACGAATATAATCCAATGTGTAATTGTAACATCTAAAAATGTACTGTTATTGATAAGCAGTTCAAAGGTTCAAAATGTCAAATTTTTTAATTAATGCTGAAAAACAAATTTGAAATTGGAAATTTGAATGAATTATTATTGAATATACCTAACGTTTTTTTTACTCATATAGAATTTCGCCTTTCATTAGTTTCTGGAATCACGTTTTTATCATTATTTTGATTGCACTGTTATATGGTAAAAATACTTCTCAGAAACGCTACTTGAAGCATCGATGTAATATGATAAAAATAATGTAAACATGAACGATTTAAGATCAAATTTGATTTTGACTTTTCAAATGAGATCAATTAAAAATAACCACAGTTTTACTGAAACTAACCCTCAAAAAGCGTTTCATATCTCGACATGGAGAGCCTCTCTAACACATCCATCGAGACATATCGACCACTGAAAAATACCGTATTAAATATAAAGTTTCAGAGCCTGCTTCGCAAAGAATGTTTAATTGAACGAATAGTACATCGATGCTAAATGTTGCTAATGTTACAGTCGTTGTGAGCACGCCCTTAGTCTAATGCCTATGTTTCTATTCACTTAGGTTGTTTTCTTCCTTACACAGACTTCAGTCCGGACGATTGGGGTCCAGAGTTCCCTCTCAGCGCCCCCTCGAGGTATACGATACCCATGCCCACGCTGTACAGTACAGAAGGTTAGTGTCGGTGTACGACTGGGGCCTTACCGTCGTCCCAAAGCAGTACTATTGCAGGCCCTTGCCGACAGAACGAGACAGAGCTACACAAAATGCTGTCTCTTCTCTCGTAAACTAAGACGGCAATAATACTGCTTTGATTTTATGTTTCCTAAAAACATACAGAATAAGTGTGTTGTTTTATGTCTTATTTGAAGGATTATCGTGCTGAAATAATATTTTTCTTAAAAATAAATCTTATATAATCTTGTTCAATAACATTGGTGCGTTTGTTACTAAAACTAAGAAAAATTCAAAAACTGTTTCAGGTTACAAGTATAAAAAGCCGAGTATAATCGAATTGGTGCTATACAATATGGCGGCGCTGCTGGGCGGGGTCGCGGCCGGATATGACGTCAGGGTGTCCAACGTCAGCCCGCTACACCCCACCCTACAGCCACACAGGTAAGGAATTATAAGCTCGTTCATCTGTTCCGATGGCTCGTAGGCTCAAATCCCACCGGGATGTGTATAATTTATTGTAAACATTGTTTCCCCACGTCTGGAAGGAATGTCAAAACTCCGACCGAGTAAGACTTTTCAATTCACAGATAAAAAAATGGCCGAATGCGATAATAAAAGATCAACAGCACGTCCCTAGCGATTTATGTCTCGTAGATGACGTATAGAAATATTAGTAACTGAGACTGTAGCCACACACTGTCTGTAACTGCACATCAATGGGTCGTGGGTTCGAATAACACCGGGACGATATGTTTATAATTTTCTGTTAATATAGGTATTTGCAGTAAGAATACAGATAATATTTAGTTGCCGCATTCAGGAACCTGCTTTTTCTTTATAGCGCGCGGAGACCAATTATTTATTAATCTAAGGGTGCAGGTGTATAAGTTAATTGTACCTTCAGGGAGCTGGAAGCGGAGGCGCTGAGCCCGGCGGTGTACGAGGGGTTCGGGTTCGCGCACAACACGTACCACGGGCCCGCCAGGCACGCGCGCGCGCCGCTCTCCGCGCTCACGGACACGGTGCGGCATTTCATACTACTTAAAAATAATGTGTTGTCTTACTGGTTAAGACTTTTGGAGGAAGGAGGAAGAAAGGAAGGGATGTGTGGTCGTCCTCCAACCTAAAGGGAGGATCCTCGACCAGTCGAACCACTGACTGGTTCCAGTGGTTGATGTCGAGACGTTTTATATATACTCAACGCTCGGCAACATTTATATAGCGCGATTTAGGATTAGACGTCTTCGTATTGATTCTTGTAGCGGATCATAGACGTCGCTACAGAGCTATTCTTCTCTTACTGGCTAATAAGCCATAGCCTCGCTTTGTTACGTGTACAATGTACATAGATGCAATGAAATAAACTATATTAATTATTATTCTCATCGTTTTGGCATCGGGCAGACATTTGAAATGAAGATAAAATGAAATGATTAATTTCTGTTTCTTTCACAGGCAAGTACAGATAGCGGCACGAGTCGTGAGCACAATTTTCATTGGTTGATATGACGTTAATCACGCTGACGTGGAGCGCGATTGGTTCGGCAGTCGATGCTCGTCGTCTATTGGGTCCGCGCGTATCATTCGACTATCGTACACTTGAGTGCAATTTTACTGACAAATTTTTAATTAGTGTATTTTTGTTCTTTTTGTTACCGATTTGATTAAACCTTAAAAATAAAATATGCAGAGCAGAAAGAATTCGATGTTAAATAGATAATCCCGACCAATGATCTTCTCATTGTTTTCTTCCATGAAATAAATACGTATTACGAAAAACATGATGTACCTTTATTAACAAACTGCAGAGGCGACTAATGCAATTTAATCAATTAATTAATGTAATTTTCAATTACCGATTGAAATAATAAAGGTGCCAAATAATTTTGACCGACAGTGTACTCAATCCCCACCACGGTTCATCTGTGCTCACGACTCGTGCCGCTATCTGTAGTTCATCAGTACGTTGTTCTATGCCCTGACAGAAAGAAACCTTTCTTTAAATTCTTGTTTCACCGAAAATCGAACCCAGTTCGAATCAGTGGCGGGACCATGCAAGCCCAAAATCCTGGCTGGCCCTAATAATGCAACCATAAAAAGAAAAACAACAATGCCCTTAACGTAATTAGAAAGTCACTTATGACTTATATGATTACGTAATTATATAAGTTATATAAAATATAAACATGTATTACGCGAAAGTCGGAAACCGGTCCCGCTACTGATAACAATGAGCCAGCATGTGACAAAAAATGTTTGAAGTACAGCAGCATTTAATATGAATTTCAGATGTCAAGTCTCCAAGTGGAAGAGCAAAAACCACTCAGATTCACGGACTCGCCGACGCACTATGCGCACCCCTCGTCGTCGTCCGGCTACGGGCACTCGGCCCAGCCCCTGTCCGGCACCTCCGGCCTCGGCACCAACTACACCTCCACTCAGCCGACCCCCTCCCCCCGGCGGACCTCCTCCACGTCAGACCATCTGGCCGACCTCTACCACAACTACAGAGAAAACTTCCAGCCGTCTCCCTCCCAGGAACGGCAGGACTTCTTCTACCGACCCGACTACTACGATAGAACAGCCGATTACGTCGTCAAACACCCCTACTACGGTTATGACGAGTGCTCCTTCGAGTACCGGGAACCGACTCCCGACTACCGGCCCCCGTTCACCCACAGACGGACCCCATCCAACTCCTCGACGTCGAACTCCCATCCGGAAGAATTCTCTCCAAAATTTCAAAAATACCCCAAAGATCGCCAAGATTACCGCTCCAAAACGGAGTATCCCCGTAAAAATGACTACTCCCTACCGAGAGACTTTTATCGGGAACAAGAAATAGAGAGGCCGGCGAATTTGGGGTTGGAATTGGCCCCCACGAAGTTGAGGTCCAGTCTGAAGAAGTACAAGAAGTCGTCCGCGTCGGGGGGCAGTTCGGGGGGCGGCACCCCCACCAACCCCACCCCGCCGGACAGCCTGACGAGCGAGACGGACAGCTCGTACGTCTCGGCGAGGGACGTCTCCAGCGGCTCGCAGTCAAGAGTCAGGTAAATTCATAAAAAAAAATAAGGTATGTGTGTACTTATGTACACGCGTTAGAAGTTATACTTCTTTGGCGTCTGAAGAAATTTTTTTAAAAACAAAACTGCAGTAAATATCGAAGCAAAATGTTAAAATCAATCAAATTCTATTCTGTAGCCAACTTCACATCGTGCGCGCGCAGCTCATCAATTCACTCTCATCCAAACGCGCCAAAAGAAGTATAAAGACTTAATGAGCGGTTAAGCAGACAACTTCATACTGTTAATTTTGTGTCACAGATGCGCGCGCATCTTAAAATTTCACTCTCATCATTTTTTTATAACGCGCCTAAAGAAGTATAACTTCAAAGTTTCTTTTTAAAGGAAAAAAAATATATAAAAACCACTGACTAGTAAGCGAATAATTTAGACAGATGCTTCGCTACAGGTGACGTGCAACCCAGGGGCATATCCAGTAACTTCGTTCTTTAGCTAGTCATCAGGGATATTGTACCCTGTAACAATTGTTGTAACAACAAAAAATGTTAAAATAAATACAAGGGTAAAAAGTAATTATCTTCTCCCAAAATAGATGAAGTAAGTATAATATTACTTCTTCATGAAAAAATATTGACAGTGTTGCTGTTTCATTGCGTTCATGTTTTTTTTGTAACAAAAGTGCGTTCGGTAATGGGTTGACAGTACTATCAGTACTAGATGTCCGTTCTAAAATACTTTCCAGCGTGGCTTTTACAACTGAAACGTATGACCGTTATGTTGGACATTGGTCCTCTGGAATAACTGACTTTCGGCTGTCGAGACTGTCAGCACCGAGGAAGTGCACAGTCAGTATTGCATATGGTCGCGCGTCGTGCTATGTTCGGTTTGATTAAAGTTGGATTACTGCTCGATTAGTTTAAAATTATTTTTTAAAAATTAGCGTCTTGTGTTAACGCAAGAGGTATGGAGTGTCGTAGTATTGAAATAATCGTCATTCCGTATGTAATGGCCACCACTACACTGAAAGTACTGAAAGATGCGTTCGGATTTAACAGTGGTGGCAGCACTATCAGTAAAATAGGACGCGCAATTACCAGTAAAACCAGCGTCAGTACTGATAGTATGTTCAGTTCATTTCCGAACACGCTCCCGTACTTTAAGGTATTTTCCCTTATCTTTTTAATAATATTCGTACATCTTCCAGGTTCAGCCCGGAGACGATGGAGGGCGGCGTGGAGCGGCGCGGCTCCCGGCCCTCGTAGCGAAGGCTCACGAAGTTCGACGACTACCTGGTGTGAGCCCGCACTGGCCGCGTCGGACGACGTTTGGACCGCTATTTATGTGCTTTTTACAAAACTTTACTTTTGAGGGTACTTGGACAATATTACCGAGCCGTCACTTCCGACTTTGTTGGGACAACTGCTGTGCTTTTTACAGAATAGAGCAATATATTCGAAGTACATAACTTATTCGAGTATCACACATTTAAATAAAATACTGTATACCGGATTAAAACGCGATTTATTGTTTAAATTATTTCGAATCCGAAACGTCGGGATAAATAATTTAAACAATAAATCGCGTTTTAATCCGGTATACAGTATTTTATTTAAATAACTTATTCGAGCTGTAATAAAAATTTTTGAGGGTAGTTGGAAAATACGTTTTCAATTTAGCACACGTTTACGTTACACTATACTACTGACTATACTACTACGATTCAACATTGCCTAGAGTCATATACTGAAAGATATTTGGACTTGAAATCTCAATATTATTTGCGTCGTCAGAATTGACAATGCTTAATTAAAGCTGAGATTAATTTTATTTAAAAAACAGGATATGAATAATAAAAGTGATAGAACGGAGACGTGAGAACTTTTAAAGGAATTTAATGCGATTTTTATACGATTATACTTACATTATTTGAAGATTTTCAATTTAAAGATCGCAGATCCTTTTTACTATCAAAACTACAGTATAATGTTAATACAGACTGGAATAACTTAGAGATTTGTGTATACAACGCGTGTTAGGGGGCGGCCATGCGCTATCGCTCTAACATTGTAGATATAGGTAGGTTAGAGCGAGACGGAGATTGTTTGAGGCATTGCTTCAAACAAATAACTAGATCATATTGACCTCGAGGGCTTTTCCCTACCTCAGTGGAGCTGACTGTTCCCATTGTAATGAAATAATAGACCATTAGAGTTTATAAATTATTAGGGATAAAATATTGTCTTTTATTAACGCGAGTATCACATATTTAAATAAAATACTGTATACCGGATTAAAACGCGCTTTATTATTTATATTGTTTAAATTATTTATCCCGACGTTTCGGATGCTTTTCAGCAACCGTGGTCGCGGGGAGACAGAAAGATGACAGTTGTCTGATTTTTGAAATGTCACAAAGTTGCCATATTAACGCCATCTATTCCTACGGAGTTGATATTTACTGTAATTTTCTATATTATGACAATATTGACTAACGGTGTCCTCTTGTTTTTTAGTATGTTTGATTTGGGGTTTCAGATTTTTAATTACTGGATCCCAGGTGTTGGAAAGTCTCAAACCATCTTCTCTATTGAAGTTAGGATGTTTTTTTTAATTTCAATAGCCTCGCGTACTAGTCTGGTAAAGAATCTACTTTCTCTTGCAAGGATTTTCGGTTTGTCGGGATAAATAATTTAAACAATATAAATAATAAATCGCGTTTTAATCCGGTATACAGTATTTTATTTAAATACTACTTGTTTCGTTTATAGTTTGTTTGAAGTAATATTCCTCAGTAACATGAGATCTGTGTGATTGTGTTCAATATGATATTACGTTACGAACCATATTTGTACATATTTTGCGATAATATTAGCATATAAAAACAGATGTGAATTTCTGAAACCTATATATTATGAGGGTGACGTGATTTTGCCTTTACTGAAATATATCGAGTAGATTTTTATAGATACAGAATATTTACGATATATTATGATACAAATTATAATCAAATGGTTTCAGAAAGAGGTGATTTTTAAGGAGATTAATGAAAATACTATGAGATTTTGCGCGACCAATGCAGGTAGTGTACTTGATTTGCGATTTACAACATTTTTATGTTAAATTTATTTGCACTTATGCGATTTTATATATAAGAGACTTGAGAGATTTTGTGATATTTTGAAAAACTAGAAGAAATTAATTGACACGAAAACTGGTTAAGAAAACGATAAATTTTCTTATAAATTGACCTCTGAGTACGTAATTTATTATCGAAATTAATCTTTATATACATAATCCGGATGTTACAAAAGTTTATTATTATTATATTGTGTATATACCGCAGTGTACAAGCTTCTTTAACTGGCATTTAAGTGCGACTCTTGTGTTTTCTCTACGTTAAATAATAGTACAAATACGTTAAGTTATATGTGTAGGTAACCTGTAATCGTTTTGTGTACATTTGAAACTATATCGTATGTATTTTGTACAAAGAATAGATATTTTTTACTAAAATATCATGTTTACGTGACTGTCAACGTTCGCCGGATGCTAGAGCGTTGCTATTATTCATATATTGCAAAGCTACGTTGAAATAGATAAACCGAATAATTGTAGCGATTTTGTTGAATTACTAAATCGAGAGGTTACGGATTGTTACCGTTTATTAAACGATCTAAAGTATACTAACGTAACATTTTATTTAATATTATGTAATAAACTAAAGGTAACGTCAAACCAATCAAGGTTTTTTTTTAAATATTAGAGTTACCTGTCTTTAACTCACCGGATTAAATTGCAATAGCAATAATAAGACTAATCACCAAATATAGCCTTTTCAAGATTTCTGTAATTTATTAACTTCACTCATATAAGCTAATAGCTCTCGCTCTGGCGTCTAGGCGACGGTAGTCTAGGACACGCAGTCGGCGGTAGTCTAGGACACGCAGTCGGCGGTGGTCTAGGACACGAGGTCGGCGGTGGTCTAGGACACGCAGTCGGCGGTAGTCTAGGACACGCAGTCGGCGGTAGTCTAGGACACGCAGTCGGCGGTGGTCTAGGACACGAGGTCGGCGGTGGTCTAGGACACGCAGTCGGCGGTGGTCTAGGACACGCAGTCGGCGGTGGTCTAGGACACGCAGTCGGCGGTGGTCTAGGACACACAGTCAGCGGTGGTCTAGGACACACAGTCGGCGGTGGTCTAGGACACGCAGTCGGCACTCGTATAGTCCTAGCGGCTTTCGTATTCGACAGTGGATGTGGGCGGAGTCAAAGTTACTAGTCGGGATATTGGCGATGTTAATATAAGATACGTTGTGATACCCCAATGTGTTATTTCATTATCATTTTATTATTTCATCATAATTATGATAAAAAACTAACGCACATTTTCTGTCAAACTGGTTATTGGATTATAGTAAATATACCAACTTATATTATTGTATGTTACCTCCAAGTCTAACTCGAATAAATTATCTTACAGATAATGAAATAACACGTTTTCAATCGTTTCATTGCGACAATACATAGATAAATTGATAGTATGCGTTTTGTACTGGATTTGATTTATTGTAGCTATAAGTTTTGTATCTTGCTGGAATAAAATCATTGTAATATTATAACACAAAATTCCTGTTCACTTATAGCATTTAAAATTATTGTGTTAATACTAGTGATGTACCGGATACCCATTTTTAGAATTGACCGATTTTCGGTTGGTAGTGACCACAACCTTTGAGGGCTGGATACGCGCATGTATCTGTTACTTTTTTTGGCGGATCTTTTACATTATTAATTTTCAATACATATATGAAATTTTATATAAAGTGATTAGATAGCAATGAAAGACTATTAAATTCCGATGATTTTTTATTCCACCTTTATATTTCAATTTAAATAAATAAATATATTGAAGCCCCATGCTTCGACACCGATTGAGTAAGAAAGTTAAGATCCGTATTCGGATCCACGGATATACATTTTAACGATCCGGTACATCACTAGTTAATACGCTTAGGTACAATAAAATTATATTTTTATACTGTTACAAATTCTAGCAAGACATAAAACAGATTCTAAAAAGGATCGTTATTTTTATGGAGTCGCTGCATAATATGTATGGTATGGTATGGCTCCTGAGGATAATGTTATTTTTTATTCATTCAATATCCCAAATCGCTTAGGTTTATCTCGTTAAAATTAAATGTAAGATTTATATCAAAAATTAATATTAAAATTAGCTTTGATATTATTAGAAAAACCAGTGCCTAATAACTGCTGGAAAGGTATTTTGGAGTGTAACTGAATTGTATGGAATTGGCAATTTATGGAGTGGTTCAAATATTTGGTTTTTCAAATAACGGTTCTTCGAAACTAATCAGAATCAGAAAGTTGTTTTTTACTCTATTTAAAAAAATAATTTATGCATAATTTTGTATACAAATTATCATTTTGGACATGATTTTCTTTTTATCTCTAATATTCAGCGATAGAGTTACAATTTACGTTTTAACACGACATTCTGGTACTGACTTATGGAACTTATGAACAAGTCTCATATTTCAAGGAACATTTTCATTTTTATTCTAACATGTGAACGCTTGCAATTTCATAAATGTTACAAGTGATAATGCATTAACCATTAGTGACATTGCATCGCGTATTATATCGATATTTTTTATTTATTTATGTGCAATATGTGTTAATTATTTGCGTCCATTTTTATTTAAACCGTCGTGAAACAGTATTGGATACAGTATTCGAGTCTTGAAATTATTATATTTATAATATATTGTGTATATTTGATGTTCTTTATATGTCATCGTAAGTAGTATTTAATTTGTGCTTGTCTGTGCCAACATCCAGTTTATTTATTTAGTACAAACCAAAACCTAACCAAATTATGTTAAGAATCTCTTGTATAAATAAGTTTCAAATTAGTCACAAATTATTATTTTTCTCGATTCAACGAAACGAACACTGTAAATATTCACGGCGAAATTACTTAAAATGTCTAGTCTTGTATTGTTTATTTGAGTTTTGTTTGGTTCGACGACTGGTTGCGCGCTCTTCACACGAGCTGGGGTCACAAACTTCACAAACATTGAAGCCGAGGGCGTCTGCCGGTACAATAGTTGCAACCAGCACTTTAGGGCATTCAAGTCTTGCCTGTACAAATTATCAACACGCCAAAACAACACTAGTTTCTTGTGTAAGAGCGCCGATCCGGGCATTCCATTGTTTTGAACTCTACATTCCATATCGGTGAAGTGATACTGTGCTCATTGTAAGCGTTAGAATGCACTGATGGAGGTTCTGTGTGCCAATGTACTGGGATAATGCCTTACGTCTGTACGTTCAACCGACAAATAAAATAGATTAAGCTTTTTACACTGACTTTTTATTTTATGGACCATTTAACCAAGAGTAAATGTAGATCTAACCTTTTTCTGTCATCTCTTCTAAACAATCAGGTTGTTAGTTGAATAAAATATTTTTGCAATTGACCTCTTCGCTTCATATGTCCGTTTTGGTCAATTTCCTCTGAATGGATGCTGTTTGCGGTTCCTGTGAATAAAGTTCGAAGTGAAGCCGGAAGTAACTTTGTATTGGCCTAGCGGAGAACAAACGGCTTGACCCTGACCCTGGCCTCCCTTTAGGTTGGAGGAAGAGCACACCTCCCTTCCTCCATAACAGAATTGATCTTCATATTTTTCGGAGTGCCTTTGAACAACAACGACGAATCGTTGAAGTACTTCGGGAACAACAATAAATTAATTAAAATTCAGTATTCTCTGATCATGAAATGCTTTAAAGAATTCATAACTCTCGTAATGCATTATTTTATGACTTATATTAATGAATAACATTATTTTAAATGTTCAAAACATCTTGAGATACTGATATTTTTCTCTCTATCTGATTAGGTAAATTTTTCTGTGCATGAAGCTCGTTTAAGGTTCCATTCAATACCTGTTGAACTGATGCATCACAATGTATAAAGTAAGGATTTCAAATATTTTTAATTTGTTTACTAAAGTAAAAGAACTAGATACCTAGTAATGATATAACAAATGTCAATTTTGAAGCCTCTTCTATATTTATTTCGCGGTAAAAAAATTGTACACTGCCGTCAAAAAAAATTTCAAACAAAAAGTACAAAGCAATGTTGGTACATAATATATCTTAACCGAAGTGTATTTCTTATAAACCAAAGGTCAAACAAGCGAGAGGCTCATGATGGTAAGTGACCACCGCCACCCATAGACGCTCGCCACAAACGAGATCCAATAAAAAGGAGGACGGAACACTGGTTCTTTAGTCAAAAGTGCACATAAAGAGCGGTCACCAGAAATCTACATGTGCTTTGATGAAATTCATAACAAACATATTTCAGTAATCATAATATTGACAAGAAATACGCGAATATTCGTTACATCACCATTAGATAGTTACCGTATACAGGAAACGATAGCTTCCCTCGAATAGAAGTGATGGACGATGTAGCATGCTTTTTGAAAATATATTTCTTTACTGTAAAAAGAAAATCACAGGGTCAATAGAAGGTAGTGCAATCGAGGCTTAAAGAAAATAAAAGAAATTGCTACAAGTATAAAATGAACAATTTATTTTCATGAAAGTCTATACTATTAGGTAGTGCAAGTATAAAATATATATTTAATTATAAAATTGTATCTTAAAACTATACTTATTTACAACTGCGTGACTCTCACGAGACCATAAAAAAAGAAATTTCATAATTTTTTATCACATAATCATTGCATTCATCTAGAATGTTTCATTTACTTCATTTATTTAGTATTAATACAAGCGATGCAATACTAAGCTTTTTGAAACCATTTGGTTGGAAGTAATGTCATAATTTTGGTTTTCAACCGAATCTTATATCTAGCATCTAGATAATAACCGAAAATATCACAATCTATAATCTCTGTTTTATTATCAATAACATCTAAAATTACTATGACTAGCGGAATATGTCTCGACATTAATTAATATTTCTTGGATCCGATTACTCTATGCATTCATTCATAATTAAGTATAAAAATCTCATCATAATAGACACAAGAAAAGGGTATTAACAGATGCATAAAAGTAAAAATATTATCATATTAATTTTAACTTAGAAAATTTTTAAAAATTTATATCTGTAACTATCTTTCGTCAAGACGGCCCAAAGGATAGGAACCTGCAATAGATCCTTTGCTTATGTCCCGTTCGACTCATATACATACATATTATGTATTATGGACGGCATCCCATGAACATTGTCATAGGTACGTGCTACCCATTTTGTGTCCGCTTAATGATACAAATATAATACTGTTCTGTTTACCGCATGGGAAGGAAACAAAAAGTTTAATTTTCACGGTTCGTAACCGTCCGTCGCATCACGCCTCGTTGTGGCTCAGAGCCAAAAATACCCACTCAATGAAGATTTATCATCAACTCACTTCCAACTTGTTCATCTCAATTCCTTTTGTCCTTATATGAGAAGTTGATTATTAATTCAATACTGAGCTTCTAAGAACATCATATGTCTTTGAACTTTTAAACGCTTTATCTATTGTAGATCAAGGGCGCGAGTCTGAATTTTCATAACTACTTGCACATTAAGTGATCAGTAAATAACAGTACTGGATTATTATAGACGCAAACATATAAGAGATAATGCAAAAGCAACATACAACACCACACCCATTCTTCAAACACCAGTTATTAAAATTTAATTGAAACAACCAAACACGTTTGCTATTCTAACAATGCATGAATCATACGGAGTCAAGACAAAATTTAAACAAAAAAGCGTTTGCATATGCAAATACGTATATATATACGTATTTGAAAAATAAAGGGAACAGACAGGTAACAACGGAATTTTATGGCATGAAGTTTCCACTTTCCATGCCATCAAGACAATTTTGGTCTTTCAACCGACATGCGACTTTCATTAAAATGTCCTAGATAAATATTTCCTACAACATGTTTTATAGCTTATTTAATTCCTTCCTTCCTTTAACTCTAGAAGTTATATTTGTGTGTTGGCAACTTCACAAGCCTGGAGTTAGAAATTCTCAAAATTAATAGGCATGTTCAACTTTGCTATTTACAGTTATCTTGAACAAACCACTGGATAATTATGGAGAAAGATTTGTTAATTATATGTAGGTACATATATCAACGCCAAACTTCAATACCATATCCACGGAGATATTGAATAGTACATTCTGTCCAAGCTACTACACGTCTATACTCTGCTATTGTTTCAACTGTACAAATAGCTGTTACCGTAGCAAACTTGTTTTTGTTCCTGCCATAAATAGTCCACGTACCGTTTCAACGAAGAATTTCATTCCTTTGCCTAGATCACGTATAAGCTTATCAATTTGAATTAATTTCACGAAACACCAGTCGGTTCGGAAACTCGTTTTAAAACCAATAATTATATGGACACGGAACTCGATCAAAAGTAGTAACAAGCTCAATTTTATATCATTCGATTGCTCTTTTTATCACTCAGAAAATTATTGTTTTTAATTTATGTTATAAAAAAAAACAGACAGAGTTTATATAGGCATACATATTTAGCTAATTTATAGTTATTACGCTTTTAGAAATGCGAGGACAATTATGAAAAAGTTATAATAAAAAATGTATTAACATATTCCATTAGCGTCACTACTTTTTTACAAATAGGAATATTACATACACGTGTATGTATGGAAAGAGCTACATAAGTAGTATTCTATGTCATAGCAATATTTTAATTATTTTGCCAGACATTCTATAGATTTTCTGAATGTGAGTTCCAGACCACATGAACAGAAAAATACTTTACCTTAATAAAAGTCAATACAAACGGTTATTGCCCTTACATAACGGGTGTATAATTAAATAATAGCCATTCTCTGTTCAACCAGTATCTACTAAGTCGGTTGTCTTCGAGTGATACACAATGTGACTAATAACGCAACCAATTGACATTTGATGATCGACTGGCGCGAAGTACATACTTTGTACACTGCATTAAATCTTCGACATCATATTCTATTGTAAAGCGAGAATAAGATTAAGATCAAGGCCGACTCCAAGTATTACGTCCTTGGAAAAACGGCCTATTTAGTTAAAGTAATCAGTCTTATTATATTTGAGATCGAAACGGCCTGAGCTAAGATGTGGCTGGCTGAGACGTGAAAGGTCGTCGACATAGGGTCAGACGAATATTTATAGGTAATGACCTTGAAAAGGACAGAGGAGACGTCGGCTTCTACGGAGTATGAAAAACAAAATCGATATTCAACCACATTGGACTGTTAGAACTGTGCTTTGTTGGATTTTCATTATCACGAGTCTTATCATTATGTATTGATTACATAGTTTAGTTAAACATTATATTATTCAACTATGTTTAACGTTTATCGCAAATATTGGCATGAAATTAAAAGATTTATTGACTAAAGGTTGTAAAACCGTGAGCGATACGTGGATATCAATATTTTATTACATATTGCTGCAGTTTTATACTTTAAAATCACTATTTTAAACATTTTACGTTGGAAAAAAATGTTTTCTTATCATGCCAGCAACATACCTATAAAGGCAACGTCTAGGCACTCGATTTGTGGCAGTTTTCACTTTCAGTCAAAATAGCTTTTGTAATTACTGTAGGGTTTCCTGAGACGAATACTATACGTAACGACAAGTAGCAATCGACATTTATAAGTAGTTATTAATGAATTTTTATATATAAATTAATATATATTGCTTATCCTACTTTTTAAGTAGTTCTGAAGCCTTAGAATATTTCAAAGACGAAGCTCATGCTCAAACATCGGCACCACGGCTTAAAGGCAACCGCATTATCATATTAATTAATTTGATTGATTTTTTAGTTTCGTATAACACCGAAAATTTGAAATAAAACAAAACTAATGACGACATATACAATAACGGGAGCCGTAAAACCTGAGGTAACATAAACAAATAAAAACTTATTTTCGTTCTCAACTACACAACATGCAATATTCAAGCAATTTTACACAGCTGACCTGCCGTTGGACAATACAATAAAATACTATAATGTATATGTTAACTCTACTGCCACAAATAATTATACTTATTATGGATATCATGTATATGTCATATATGTAAATAAGGATAGGATGAGGATTGTTGTATATAGAAAAAAAAATAGAGAAATATACAATACACTATATTTAAACATGAAATTTATTAAAGATTAAAAAAAACATACAATGTTTGTTTTACACAAAATAAAATACCTGGAGGGTTTGGGTGGAGAGGGCAACAGGCAGGCGGTCCCTGCTCCAACCCATAATACATATTCGACAGGTCCATACATAGTCAAATAATAAGATAACATATCATATGATAAAGTACACATATACGATAATGTTAAGCCAACTCTACTCACAGGTAGTCATGTTGCGCTCTTGCTGGTATAAAACTATATTAAATCTTACAAAAATACTTATGTGACTAATTTGAAATGCACATAGAGGATCTCGCGTCTCGACTACAAAAATATTCTTGAGATTGGAATGAAAATCTTTAAGCTTTGGGCCTCCCAATAATCACAAATGGCGTTTAGAACGTCCAGCAACCTAATTATTATTTCTCTTTTGAGTCTTAAAGCTAACAGATAGAACCTGACCGTTGAGCGTGTAGCCGTTTAGGGCCTGGATAGCCATTGCTGCCTCATCATACTCACGCATATTGACAAACGCAAAACCTTTATTTTTTTTGGTCTCTGGATCTTTAATCACTTTTATAGAATCTATTGCCCCATATGGGCCGAAAAGCTGCCACAGTGCCAGCTCTTCAGTATCCTCACCAATATTGTATACATACACAGTTGTTTGGTGTGGGGCAGCAGGAGTGCCTAGCAGTGGGACAGGACTTGCAGGCGCTCCTAATAATGGTATTGGTGTATGGTTTGTTGCAGCCATTGGATTGAAACGCTGTTGACCTTTATTGATAAATGGTAAAGCTTTCCCTGGAGATGGTAATAATGGAGGTGGCGAGGCCTGGGGAAAACCTGGCGCAAACGCGGCCGGACGTGTCCCAAATGCTGCACTCAAGTTAGTACCATTAAATGATGGAGTAGTACCATTGAATACTGCCGTCGCGCCGTTGTAGGCTATCGGCGCAGTTGACATGCCAATTCTCTGAATCGGTCTAGGGGCAATTTTATTCATATTAGGTTTATTCGCAAATTTGACGACAATAGGTCCCGCGGCTGGGATGGGAGTCTGACCATTCATGTGGTTGATCGCGTCTTCCGCTTGCTGCCTGGTCTCATAACAGACGAAACCGATCCCTTGTGAGACACGACTATTGGTAATGTTGCCGAACTGACTAAAGAGATTGTTGAGTCGCTCCAATGTCATATCTGGAGGTAGGTTACTGATGTAGAGATTCGATTCTGTATCTGGTTTATGGCTAACCTTATTCTCTGGATTAAGCAGCGCGAACGACACTTTGAGAGTTTTCCCCTGCATCAACAGCCCGTTGAAGGCGGCTCGCGCCTTTTCAGCGTCCTCGTGCTTTTCATACTCGACGAAGCCATATCCTCGGTTCGCTATGAGCTTACAGCTCTCGATCTTACCCATCGCGGAGAAAAGCGCGTACATCATGTCGCGCGTCATAAGCTCCGGAATATAGTTGACCATGAGTTTGGTCGGTGACACATTGGCGTCGACGCCGCCATTCTCATTCATTTCGTTTTTTATCATTGTTCTTATTTATCCACGAACTACACTACAGGGAACAAATTACTAAAAAAAATCACTCTGATCACAATTAGTTAATTCATCTGCGATGTTTAAAACTAACAAAGATCAAATAAAAGAACCTAAATTGCACAAAAACGCCAACTACACAACGCCGGTTCACTTCACAAGTTCATCATCACACGGCACACGAACAACTTTAACAAGTTTGTTTTTTGGAATGTTACCAGTATAATACCTACTTTTATCGCGAAAATATTTTCTATTTAATAAATGTATTTATTAAAATTTACACGTACTCAACTTTTTGAGTAATTTATATTTTTTTTATAAAAAATACGTGGCATAGTAACGATTTCAGTACCGAATACAGATAACAGATTACAGATCTTTCAAAGATCATCATTCATCTTTGTGTCTCTGGTTGTGACAATCCCTACTTCCCTACTATCCCTACTAATATTATAAATGCGAAAGTAACTCTGTCTGTCTGTCTGTCTGTCTGTTACGCCTTCACGCCTAAACCACTGAACCGATTTTGTTGAAATTTGGTACAGAAGTAGACTAGAGCTTGGGAAAGGACATAGGCTACTTTTTATCGCGAAATATAGGGTTGGAGGGGTTGAAATAGGGGATGAAAAATTGTATGGAAGTTCGTTAAATATCGAAGATGACACCATGAAACGTTGTATTTAGGCACTTAATAAGACATAAATAAATATTTGTTCTTGCGTTTTTGAAATTGCGACCTATGTGGGGATGAAATAGGGGATGAAAGTTCGCAGGGAAGTCCTACCAAATCTATTAATATATTTACTATACGTATATTTATTGGAATCATTTATACATATTATGATTAGTAAAAATGCCGTACATTCAAAGATATCAAAGTAACCAGGGTATCATGAGAGGGATGCTGGTACATTGTTTTAGAAACAAAAAACAAAACACACATGGTACATAGTTTATAAAAATGTATTAAGAGAGATTAATATGTTAATGATATATTATATAGCCGCGATCAGAATATTAAAATAGCAAGGAGATTGATAAAAAAATAGTTCAGTTAATAAATAAGCTACCCGTAGTACTAATTCTACGCAGACGAAGTCGCGGGCAGAAGCTAGTATGACATAATTGTCGGAGCAGAGGGCTCATACAGGCAGATTGGTAGGGTGAGTCCCACACTCCCTGCGTCCTTGCACTGCATTTCCCCTGGTTAATAAAAAAAAGGGTAGGTACATAATCTAAGTAGACTAGACTTTAGAACAGAGGTTCCCAAACTTATTTTGTCTACTGCCCACTTTGAGAATAAATTATTTTTTAGCGCCCCCTTTTATTCACCTACTTAAAAACCACTTCAAATTAAATTAATTAATTATTATGAGCTATTAATTATCTTAGCGGAGATTAAACGCTAAACTAAGAAATTCTAAACGAGACTTTTACTATAATCCGACCGATTGACATGATTTTTTTTTAATTATTGAATAAAACAGGACAGATATATGAACTTCGCGGAGAGAAATATCGAACCGAGTTTGAGTAATCTCTTAATTAATATTAGTTGATGTTCACAAATTGTATTCGAGGGTCGAGAGCTCAGTCGGTGTCTATGAGTCCTCCTAGGTAGATGAAATTACAAATCGCCCCCCAAGCCTCTGCACAACGCCCTAAAATTTTTTAGACCTGCAGCGCCAACAAGGGGACGTTATCGCCCACTTTGGGAAAGGCTGCTTTAGAATAAAGTTACTCTAGACGTATAAGTGTATAATCTATGGTCTAGACAGTTAGAAGTCAGAACTGTCAAAAATGAAATGACATTGGAATCGTAGTACATGATACAATAATAATTAAGGAATAAGGTAAAAGGTTAGAAAAATAGAAAATTGAAGATCATTAGATACGTATTTATCCTATCCAAACAATGTTTATAACTAATATACTGCTTAAAAAAGCTAAAAGCAAGTGAGTTTATGATAACAAAGATTATAAAATTCAAATTTACTTTAAACTTTGAAATTAGAATCCTATAAAATATTTGATTTGTTTTTAGGCACATAATGGTCTTGATGGAGAGTGTTGTATCAGGACACAAATTTAATTCTATTCGAGAAAGACTTGGGGATAAGTTGGAGCTTATTCGCTATGATCCATACAGTAAGTTAAAGTTTAGAAGAACGGATATTTTTGCATTTTGTGTAAAAATTTGTACATTTTCACCTAAAATTAGTAATTATAAGTCATTTTTTGTAAATTATTTGTGGTCTCAACCACATAAGGTCTGTTATTTTCTGTAAGTATTCAGTCCAGGAATACCAATTGAGTGCTACGAAGGTAGCATTAATAATAGTTTGCACATTAACTGATTGACCATTGACCAGAACACTAAACTTGATTTCTCCATTTAATTTGACAATCTAATATTATATTTATAATTTAATAAAAAAGATGCGTTTCACATTCGGTTTAACTGAATTTTGGGGACTTAACCGAATTGCTACAATCAATATTGAAAATAACAATTTTGTAATTTTTCGTGTATAAACTGCGTTTTTTAATTTGTTGGATTCTGTTTCATAAAACCTGAAAACATTTGATCTATTTACTAAACACTCGAAAAAGCATATAGAAAATAACCAAATTTGGCCAAATTTTAAATTTTCAACAAATGTTAGGCCAAACCTAATATTAATTTCAAACCACATTTTGCCCAGCTCTAAATTTTATTTATTAATACTGCAAATTGTTATCAAGTGTAAAAACCCCTTTTTATACTCAATATACATTACTTATATGCAATTATTATATACTATATATAGCCCATATTCAGGCTAATTTATTTTTGTACAAGAGCAACACAGCTATGTAATCTAACATTTATTACTTTGATTTTTATTTTACAATTTATAAGATTTTTTTGACTTATTAATCAAATATAAGCCATAAGTAGTTATGAATTGAGATTTACAAATTGATCCTGTTATATTATCTTAGGCTTGTATTCAAAGACTCACTTATCAAGTTTCAGTCTTGTCAAACCACTTTTTTTGGACAATTTGGACAGTTCTTAAGAATTAAGCATCTTGGAATATGGGCTTTGTCTTAATAATTGTTTTATTTGACTACATTGTATTTTTTCCAGTTCAACATGAAAGCTTGTATAAAGAACGAAAGAAAATAAGGAGTATCAAGAAGTGAAGATTAGGCTAGGAAAGTATTGAATAAATGTACAAATTAATTTTTCATAATAGTTTATTTAGTTATATAATATTAGAACAATAAATAAAAGTTTGGAACAATATCTTTGCTGTTTCAATGAATCCTTGTTAAATCAGTCATTTAAAGTTATAATAACAATTAGCTTATAAGATAAAATAATATGTATTGATAAATAACAATGTGTTGTCTAATATAGTACTCTTTTTAAACAAAAAGTGGTTTTTCTCTTATTTATAAATATTAATGAGATTTCAAATAGTATTAATAATTTTAAATAGCGAAAATGTACTGAGAGGCGAGCACGAACAAGTTTCGAAAAAGTATTTGTATCATCGAACTGTCATTTGTATGAAATTTCAAATGATTTTTCATACAACTGACAATTTGATGATTCGAATACCTTGTCGATAGTCGTTCGTGCTAGGCCCCCTGAATTGTACTTTAGAATATATGCTTTACATTTCCTAAATGCTAAATAATAGATTTTTATTACAAATAATGTTGTGTGCAAATTTAATATTAAGTGCAAAATAATTTTAAAATATTATATTCTTAATAATATTTTATGAGAGCATAATTCAAAGTAATACACCCAAATATAGGCCCAAATATATATAGACATTATATAATTTAATTTATTAATCAACAAATTATTTAGATGTGAAGAAAATAATGCTTACACTATTCTCACTATATTTGTAAGTGCTAAAACTTTTAAAATGTATTTTACAATTACATTAACAGGTATAAATCATATTTGATTATTTTATGTAACGCATAATATTATGGTCATACTGGCTAAATTGACTAGATTACAATAATGTACTTATGACCAGGGCCGGATTTAGAGGTGTGGAGGCCCCAAAATTGTTTTCCAAGAATCATGTTTGTACAAAGTACAGTTGGTAAAGGTAAAAGAGCGAAATAAAAATATATCAAAGGCAAAGTTGTTTACTAGTGTTTACTCCTCGGAATTTATAAGATATTTCTTCCGATGTCTCTATTGTTTGGAGTCCCCATTTGGGGCCTCAATTTTGTGGAGCCCCGGATCCCCTAAATCCGGCCCTGTTTAGGACAATATTTTGAAGGATTATTTAAGTACAAGAATAATATTACGACCTACCCCAGATACCTTGCTCGCTATATTAATATAATTTAGTATAGTTTTGTATAAACTTTTGCGAAGAATTCTATTATAAATGATAGTGAAAACTACATCTATATTCTTTATGCAATTTAGAAGACAAATTTAAAATAACCGATACAGACATCGTTTTAGAACAAACTGAATATTTATTATATAGTTCTAATAGTTGGTCCGCTAATAATGAAGTTATAGACATTTCAGAATTATAATTTTAATGAGTAGGTATGATACAAAGAATTCTATTAATGTTAAAAGGTCTCAATAGTATTTACACTATTTTAAATAATTAATTAATATTATTTTTTAAATATTCAAAATATTTACAGTAAAAAGTATGTGTGAAAAAAGAATAAGTATTAATTTGAAAAGTGAATATGCAAATTCTTAATACCCGTAAGCAGAACATTTTTTTTATTAACTGTTGTTTCTTTAGAAAAAAAAATGAAAATATTCTATCTCTATATAACTTCAAGATACAACAGATCTAATTGTGGATGCGCAACTTTAAATCTACTATAAAATATGGGATAATAGGATTGAGGAAACTATATATTTTTGTATATTTACACACATTATATTAAACAACATAGATAGTAATAGTTATCTAAAACCTACATTTGTATTTCCATATGTTTTGTGTATAAATACATAAGTATTATAAAAAAAATGAAGTACCTAGCGTAATATGAATTTAAACAACGACCATTCTAACGCTATTCAACATTCGAGGTTTACTTTAAAATAGTGCTGTCGCTTTCAGTAACATACATAATTTGAGAGATAGGAACATTTCATGTGGACGCTGTTAAGCAATACAGTGTCAACCCACAAAATGACAAATGTAAATTTTGATACCAATCGCTTCCTTATGAGCTGGAGTACATATTTCAAAAGAGATATATATCATTTAAATCGTTTTAATATAAAAATATTGGAAAACCTTTAACATCTTTAGAACAATGATGCACTGAATTCTATTACTTTGATTGCTACCAAGAAAAACTATATACATTTAGTGTAATAATAATAATTACAAATAAATCTATTATTTCTGTTATTTTTTAAAATAAATTTAATAAAATCAAACTTCAAACTCAATTTTCTCAAAATCGCAACCATGTGGGTCGACACTGTATTGCTTAACAGCGTCCAAGTAGCCGTCTTAACTTCAGTATTATTGCACGCTTCCTTAACGACAGAGTGAGACAGCTATACAAAATGTATCATGCTGTCCCGTTCTCTCGTAACACGGCAACAATACAGAGGGGTATGGAGGGTAGAGACAAGGAGGAATTTCTCTGTATATTAGCAGTGTCCATAAAGTCATGTAAAATTAAGGTGGCGCTGCTGTAAGCTAATGACTGCATTTGAAAGAAAGCGCCTACAACTGTTAGAGTAGGACAGAATGAAACGAATAAAGATACATATCCGGTCCGTAACGACTTTCAAAAATTTAGTTGTAAAGTAAAGTAATTTCTTACATTGATTAAATATATAACAATAATTTTAAATATTTCAGAATTCTTTTGAATAATGACGTTTTCAATTGCATACTCATTTACTTTATTTTTATGAATTACTCAATTCAGTAGAACTACTTCTGTACTTTACTATTTCCGTTTGGCATACTTCACTTCATTAATAATCGCCAAATTCACATCGAACCATCAGTGGTCATCAGCACCTTTTTAAGTTTTTAGTTGGTTTTGGAACTATAATCTAACAGCTTATCATGGACACTTTTGAAAGTAAAGCCCCATATGAGAAATTCCTCCTTATTTCTACCCTCCATACAGAGGGGTGAGCACGAACAACTATCGAAAAAGTATTCGTATCGTCGAACTGTCATTTGTATGCAAATGATTTCTCACACAACTGACAGATGGACGATACGAATACTTTCTTGATAGTAGTTCGTACTCACCCCTCTGCTCTTAGAGATCGCGGTACTCCTGTTATAATATTCCGTAGCTAGGTATCTTATTAACATAATCGTACAGCGTGTGGGACGTTTATTTATAAAATAATGTTAGAAGAATAACAGATAATACCATATTTATTTAAATATACTTTTATACGTACTTATTGAATAAAGTTTAGTTTATTTAGAATATGACACTCATTTAAGTAATCGATTTAAAATACTCAATTGACACTAAATATGTCCTTTAATAATACAATATCTAAGAATAAATTTGAAACGAAAAGCTTTAGTTCTAAAATATTAATTAATTATTTCTAGAACTAAGACGGTCTTATTTATAAACGTAATATAAGCTTGATATAGTTAAAATATGTTCTGTTTCTTTCGTTCTGTAGTATTTTTATATACGATAGAGCGAGATAAAACATATTTTAACTATATCAAGCTTTACGAATAAGACCATTAGTTTTTTAATCTAGATAATGAATATTGTGAAACTATTGTGTTTCAACTTAATTTCTAACAAATTAATACTTATACTTAATATTGACAGTTAAGAAGGAACATTTTTAATGATCATTACTATTCTTAGTTCTGGTCATTTATTAATTGATTTTAAATACTAACTTTAATATATTACGAGCATGGTTTATGAAAAATTATAATTATATTTTAATATGAATAAAAGCTTAATATTAATATAATAAATTGATTATATAAAGTAACATAGTATTTTAAATATTATATAAGTAATACATAATTTAAATCAACTTGCAGTTTCAAATATTGTTAGAATTTTTTATAGGTATATAAAAATTATCTATTTAACCTACATATATTAATAATTAAATATTATAATATGCTTTAAACTATTTTAATTTTTAACATTTTGTATTTTCAGGATTGTATACAAAAATGTCAATATCTTCTAAAATACGAAATCATATTGCAAAAGGCGCAGTTGTAAACCCATAATATTATTGATATTTAAGATTCAGCCGATATCTTTATAAGTTTAAACTTACTTACAGATATCATAGGGAAGGATTAGAAATTCAATAGATTACATCTAATTTCATGGATTAATCCTTATTACACCTAAATTCATAGATTAATCATTGTTACACATAATTCCATAGATGTATCCTTATAACACCTAATTCCGTGGATTAATCCTTATTACACCTAAATCCATAGATGAATCCTTGTTACACCTAATTCCATGGAATAATCCTTATTACACCTAATTCCGTGGATTAATCTTTATTACACCTAATTACACGGATTAATTCTTATTACACCTAATTACACGGATTAATCCTTATTACACCTTAATCCACAGATTAATTTCGATGACACACTGCGCCCGGAACAAACTAGAGATCAGTCGTCACTTGTCAAGACATTCGCTCGATCAGCGGAGCGATGTCGGGGTATTTTCATGCGAAAAACTCCGTCTTGCTCGCCATATCGAACTCGGATTCCTCCATTTTGTACATTTCGATCAACTGAAACATTCAACAATCGTTTTTCCTGAGTATTTAGATAGATAGGTAGATAAAACGTTTATTCACAAACACAGTAGGTACAACATGACCACAGCTTAAACTAACTATAACTAAATCTATGCTAGTACAGTCAAGTCTCAATAGGAACTGGCTCAGCAATGCATATGCTGTGACACTTTCATGCCACAACGCTATTTGATAGGTTGATTGAAAGTGCTCGATTAAGGAAATATATTTTGTATTATGTGAACCTCGTCTAGCTATATCTAAGACCATTTCTATCATAAGGCCTCGAAGTTATTGCAATGATATGAGTAGTTATTTAGTACTTTTGTATAGCTAGATTTTGCGAAAGTTAATAATTACTAAATAATAGAGAAAGTATTATTGTAGTAGTATATTATATAATCCATGGAATTATGGACCGCAAAAAAGTGTTTTGTAAAACATATTAAAATAAAAAATGGTAATGGATGCATTTTTTTAATAATACTCAAAGTCTTGGCCAGTAAGCATATACGCAAATATTATACCTAGATATTTACAATCTCGGTGGCTCAGTGGTCATTGCAATGTGTTTAGCACCGGTGATACTGGGTTTGAATCCCGGAGAAACAAGTTTTAAAAAAAATCGGTCAAAAAGTGAAACAGATACAGGTCTGCCCCATGCCCACTAGGGGGAATCGAAAGTAAATAATGACTCATAGAAATACTTACATTATCAATATCCTTAGACAACTCCTCCATCTGTTTATCGTGTGTTACTTTTAGCTTCTCTTTCTCACGATTCTGTTTTATTGTCTGAGTCTGGAAATAATTTCGTATTAATATAACACAATAAAACATGTAATATTGTTTTTTATTAATGCGAGTATCACACATTTATAAAAATTAACTTTTACTGGACTAAACAAACTAAACCACTACATACGCATCCGAAACCTACAAAAAATCCTTGCAAGAGAAAGTAGATTCTTTCCCACACTAGTACGCGAGGCTATTGAAAGTAAAAAACATCCTAACTTCATTATAGAAGATGGTTTGAGACTTCAACACCTGGGATCCAGTAATTTAAAATCTAAAATTCCAAGTCAAACATACTAAACACCAAGAGGACACCGTTAGTCAATATTGCCATAATATAGAGAATTACAGCAAATATCAACTCTGCAGCAGTAGATAGCATTAATATGGCAATTTCGTGAAAATTGAAATTAGACAGCTATAATTTTTTCAGCTTGCCCGTGACCATGTTTCCTGGAAAGCATTCAAAACGTCGGGATAAATAATAAATCGCATTTCAATCCGGTAAAAGTTCTTTCATTTCTATAAAACACGATCAAAGGTAAAACCGCAACTTGAAGTCGCATTTTTTAATGTTAGATATCGACAGATGAACATGAGGTTCACTTGATGATAGTTGATACCTCAGCCACTGAACATCAGTCAACGATGCGCTGTCGACCTAATTTTTACTTCGAGCATTCGGACATCCATAGACTGAAACCGAAACGCGCAATATGCACTTCACGGTTTTTCCATCTATGAATGGTGGTTCGTTACCCAGTTTAGATATTCCTCCCACCCGTTCAATGCCCCAAAACAACTTTCTCACACACCTCATACGAATACATTTTCGCTAGTTGTTCGCGTCTGAGTTTTCCTTTCAGCCACAAATAGATGCTTATAATATTGTCTTTTATTAACGCGAGTATCACACATTTAAAAAAAATACTGTATACCGGATTAAAAAGCGATTTATTATTTATATTGTTTAAATTATAGACAGCTGTCTCCCCGCGACCACGGATAAATAATTTAAACAATATAAATAATAAATCGCGTTTTAATCCGGTATACAGTATTTTATTTAAATAGATGCTTTTTTATGAATCTATTTTTATTTATGTTTTTCTTAGTTCTTAATTTAGGAATTATTATTATCATATTTTAGTTTTATTTGTATTGTAAAATGTTATACTTAATACCTATATCGAATGCAGTGCTCACTAATATTAGGAATTACACCGAGCATGGTAATTTTTAAGTTAGACCTAAGTTTAGTAATTAATCTAGTGTATATTCCGAGGAGTGAACCAAACAAAGTAAAAAAAAAAAACATGAACCTGTGGAGGAAGGGAGGTGTGGTATTTCCCCAACCTAAAGGGAGGATCCTCGACCAGTCGAACAACTGACTGGTTCCAGTGGTTCAAAATCAAAAGTTTTTTATTTCAAATAGGCCTTTGCGGGCACTTATGAAACGTCTAGTTGCACGGTTCCAAAAAGTGGGTCTCATGGAGAAGAACCGGCAAGAAACTCCATGGACACTCTTTTCAACAATGGTTAAGCTTACAAAGACTCGGTTACAATAGTAATAATCGGCTGAGAAGTTTATATAATGCAAGGTATACAGAGATTCTATACAATGCAAAAGAAAATTGAGTTTTTACTATTAGTGTAAAATGAGATACACACACTTGCACAGCGCAAGTTGCCAGGGAAGCCGCACATGCAGAGATGAATTAGCGCCATACATCTTTATCGTCAACATAGTGGTTGATGTCGAGATGTTGTATTCAGCGCTCGGAAATATTTATATAACGTCTAAGTATTGATTCTTGTAGCGGATCATAATCAAAAAGCTACATGATGTCGCTACAGACCTTTCGCTCGTCCATAAACTTCTTGGTGTTGTTCTGCTTCTTCTCCCGCAGCCGCCGGTCCTTCTCCTGCTTGGTCTTGAGCGTCTTGTCGTTGGCGACCTCCTTGCTGGTCTCCACGCTTATCTTCGCCTGACGTGTGTTCATCTCCTTCAATTCCCTGTTTAGGAAACGTGTTATTTAGGATTCTACTACAATGACTGAGCGGCATGGGTTTCCCCTTCCTGATTGCTGAACAAGTGACCTGTTAGTGAGGCATCATATCTACTGATTAATAGGTATATTATATGAAATTCACCACATCAAGTAGATTCTTACTATGGAGCCATTGGCGTCAGGACAGGATTTAGAGGTCTGGAGATTTTTTTTTTAAATATTTAAGAACAATATAATCATGTGTGTAAAAGTACAGTAATTCAGTGAAAAAAAAATCAAAGGAAAAGCCTCGGATGCCCTTCCGTAAAGCCGGCCCTGATTGGAGTTATTTTCAATATCTTGTGTTCCTCATGTGGTTTATATGATTATAAGAAAATATGGTTTTTTTTCTGACGGAGAGGTGAAATTAAAATTTTCAAGACTTACAGAGGTAGCGCACTTATTCAGTATAGTTATGGCAATAGCGTATTTTTATATTAGAGGAGGCAAACGGACAGGCGGCTCGCTACTTTGCCAAAAATATCAAATTAATAAAAGATCTAATCGAATAAATTAACTTATAATATCTTAAATCAAAAGACCAAATTCATCTCTCACACAGTTTTAACAGTGGCACTGCCATGACATTTTGTTTTTTATTCCAAAAAAACTAATACATACATTAATCCGTCTCGAAGCACCAAGCTCACCTCTCATGTTTGGCCTCGAGCTGCTTCATCTGCGCGAGCTGCGTCTGCTCCATCATCCTCTTGAGCAGGTCCCGCTGGTCGTGCAGGCGGGCCCGCGCGGCCGCGCTCTCCTCGCGCCGCTGCCGGCCCACCAGCTCGCTCCAGGCGGCCGACTGCTCCGTCACCAGGTTGCGGAACGCTGTGTCCGTGCTTAACTGCTCCTTACTGGAACATTTGTATTGCACTTACAGATGGGAATATCAATTCGGTTTTTTTAATAAAAATGTTCATTTTTATATTGTCCTTTATTCAGACTTAGCAAAAATTTTTATTTTTATATTTGCCTAATTAAATTCTTATTTATTTATGAACGTATCTTAGTACTTTTGTTGATTAAATTACACTAAATACCAGTTTTATTGTAGTTAAATATTTAAACTTTAAGGTTGCACAAGTCGCGGGCTCGAACTCACTGGTGGGCGAGGCCAAAAAGCATGCTGTTCTTCCGCACCGCACCGGGGCAGTAATTATTAAGTGAGATGCACGATAATTCATAGTAAAAAGGGCGTCTAAAAAAATACGAAAAAGCCTTTGTAAAATCGAGTTTTATGAAAAAAACATAAATCAAATACAAATAAAAGTTATTGTATTCTTCGATAATCATGCTTTGTCGGTAGCGACTTTGTTTTGAAAATTTTATACTTCTTTTATTACTAATTTAAGCCCAAAGTTGTGTTAAAAATGGCAATAAAAACGAATCTTTGGTAGCTCGTAACTATTTGATGGTTTTTTATTTTACCATTCTGTTTCCGCACAGACAAAATTAATAATGAGACAAAACGATATCATGTTCAACTTTGCATGTACAGTGCTAAATAGTGGAGAAAAAATGTCGACTAGTGTCACCTTAAGGCCGAATACTGAAATGCTAATCAAAATTGAGCTTTACTTAAGACGTATTGCTGTCACTGTCATTAAAATATTCAATATAAAAGACAGAAACGAAAAGTAGCTCTTAACTTCGATTATCATAAAATTATTCCTTATTCTAACGTTATAATGTACGAAACGGATCGGAACAAAAAAAACTGAACTCACTTCTTTCCCTTAATCATTTTCTCGAGAGCAGCACACTGCTGCTTCTGCAGCAACATCTTTTCTTTCGCGTGACGCTTTCTCATCGCCTCCAGATCTTTCTGCTGCTTCTTACCAGTCTTCAGAAAGCCTTTGTCTTGCCGGAGAGATTCCACTGTGATCGGTTCGAATACTAAGGGTTCTGGAAATCGTATTTATAATAATGATTAATTGATTATGTTGAAATATGAATATTATATTATCTTGATGAAATTTCCATAATTCAGCATGAGAATGGCCAAATGTAGGAGAAATTAAATAATATCTTTATAGAAAAACATGGACATCAGATCCCGTGGGGAACCGAAATCGCAACCCATGATTGCAAGGTATGCATAATATAAACAATTCACCAAAAAGCCCATCAAAAACCACGTAATGAGTATTATATTATATGCTAAGACTCACGCATTAAGACCTCATAGTTTAAATTAGATTATCGGTATACCCTTCAAAAACTACAAATGATCGAAGGGAATTGAAGGTATTGAATGAATGAAATGAAAATACTATTAAAGTACTGCTGAACACTGACAGCACTTCAAATTCTTAGTCCAGTCTGGTCGAGAGGTCGATGAAATGTTTTGACTCTAAGTTACTGTTTGATATTCCTGTACATTTATTTATTAGGTTTGTGTTGTAACACAAATAGCGATATATATCCTTTGTCTGGCGTGACATTGCGACAGTCATAACCGCTTAGTACACACTCAATACTCACAAACCTACATGCTATGCTATATAGGTACATAGAAATACTTGCTCACTATAGCTCAAGGCAGAATATCTGACGCTTATGATCATAAAATTTTACGCTAAATAGTTTCGTGTCTCAGAAATCTATGTTGTCTCAAATAGATAGAAAGCTAAAATACTTTTATCTTCTTTAGTCAGATGTTAAGGTAATATATTATGTATAACTAGTTAGTAGTGAAGCGGATGGAATCTCGTAAGATTTTACTACATTATAAATTGAGTGATGATATCAAAATCAACCAAAGCGCAGTTCGCATGCGGTGTACAAAAATAACCATCAAAACTAGCTCAATGACAACATCGAAAACATAAAAGTTTTGAAGAAGGCGCTGGAATCGCGGAGTGTGTTTATATTGTTCTACAGGCAGATAGGATCGTTATTAATTAAAAAATCAAGCTCTTTTATTTAATATAATAAAACGGATGGGACCTCACGTTAGTAATTAATTAATACAAATTAGCAAAGTGAACAATTTTTATGAATACAGGTCAGTATAGGAATCTTGATAAGTGATAAGCGAATATCAAATAAAAGTTTAGTTATATTCTTATAAACTAGCCACACGCCACGGCTTCGGGTGCAATGTAGATGTACTACTATACTCTACGTTACTTGCTGATAATGTAGCTTTTACAATTTTTAAAATTGGATCAGCAGATCCAGAGATTACCCCCTACAACCTCACAAACTTTACCTTTTATAATATTAGTATAGATAAATAAAGAATGTTTGCAACAGATAGATTAATTTAATATGCAAAATATTGAAGATTTATCAATGAATTTTCTAGTATCACTTTATTTATTTGTCAATGAATATTCATTAATTTTATTTGAAATATTTTTTATTTTATAATACTAACATCTAACCAACCTTTGCTACTATTAATCCAATTCATTTTATTCATAAGCACAGAACAGTACACACATTACTCTTTACTCTTAGAAGCACTGCACCTAAGATTGGCCGTCGGAGTGGACGACATCTCCCTGACTGACGCGTAGGAAGCACAGTGAATCATGGAAATGTATCCAAATTAAATTTCAAGTCATAAGAGTCTGCGTTTTATAGAATATTAATTTTTAGAAGAAAGAAGTTTATTTTTAGATATCGACAGATGAGCATGAGTTTCACTTGATGGTGGATCATACCTCTGCCACAGAACATCAGTCAATGATGCGATGTCGACCTACTTTGTAATTTGAGCAATTATTATAATTATTAATACAAATATCCTTTTCGAAACGTTTCGCAAGATTCGTTAAAATTTGAGTCATATTTTAAAACGTCTTTTTACCTTTTAATGAAATAAAATATATAATCTTATATCTATACTCTATTCTAATATTATAAAGAGGAAAGATTTGTATTTTTGTGTTATGAATAAACTCAAAAACTACTCGACCTATTTTAAACCAATAGAAAGCTACATTATCAACGAGTAACATAGGCTTTTGGTGTATAGTCATTGCACCCGTACAAAGCCGGGGCGTGTTGCTAGTAGTAGATAAAATTATCAGGATAATTTTAGTTTAGCTTATTTCATAAATAAATAGTTATCATTACAGACAATATTCCGATATGATAGAGGTATCACCTGCAATAGCTATTAGAAAATACCACATGCGAACTACTAATGAACACATAACAACGCCTTGTGAATTCTGTGACCTATTTCTATTTCATTATTTCGGTGTTCAACACATCAATGGCGCCGCAATAAGCAACAATTTTATGTACTGACTTATGTATATAATAATATGCTGATTAATTCTCACTGGCTTCAATATTATGTATAACGTTAATTTTCCTGTGCTATTGCACCAAACCAAAAATATTTCAAATAAAATTAATGAATATTCATTGACAAATAAATAAAAGTGATACTAGAAAATTCATTGATAAATCTTCAATATTTTGCATATTAAATTAATCTATCTGTTGCAAACATTCTTTATTTATCTATACTAATATTATAAAGAGGTAAAGTTTGTGAGGTTGTAGGGGGTAATCTCTGGATCTGCTGATCCAATTTTAAAAATTGTAAAAGCTACATTATAAGCAAGTAACGTAGAGTATAGTAGTACATCTACATTGCACCCGAAGCCGTGGCGTGTTGCTAGTTATTCCTTATAAATAATATTTTAGAAGGTATTCCTTCTAAATAATATTTTAAATCGCTTCATCTCAAGTCTCGTGCCATACAGATTCTCTAAATATAATAAGTACGATATTATCTGCAGTCCAGGCGTTCATAAACGAGCTATTTGTAGGGATTTGCGTGTAATATAAATACATAAACCTGTCCGCGACCGGACTATAACTTTGCTTTACCTTGACGCGAGTTCACAGAAGAATTCAACATTCGTGTATGTTTACGATTTCGTTTGAAATCCGCTATATGATAAACAAATTTTACAACAGGAAACGAATTTTATTCATTTATATGAAAAAAGATTAACGTAATTTTCGTAAACTAAGAATAAATAAGATAATTTTTTTATTGACGAATTGCTACCAAGCAGAATATATTATTATGTTTCCGTTTTTTGTTTTAAATTAACCTGATCAAACATAGTTAGATATTTATTCACCGTAACACTTTTATACATAAACAATGTTTGGACACTTAACAATCTAATCAGTATTAAAAATTAAATCACATACACACTATGTTTCCGACGTCTATTCTATGTTTACGACAAAACCATGTGGTCTCAGCATATCGTGAGTAAACTTTGACTGAGTAGCCGGTAAGTTTTAGTCAGTAACGTTACGAATATCAAGACGAATAACAAAATAAAATTAAACGAAAGGGTCGGAAAACGGAATTAATAAAATATCAAATAAACACAAATATTATAAACCTGGCCAAAATTTGTTTTTGCGCCTTATATGAGTAGGTACAGTTCGCGAGATGTAAGCTGAGCTTTGCGTTTGTGTGAGTGCACATAGATAGTGTAAGTGTGTGTCCCCGCACCTTCCGTATTTCCCCTCTTGTAGTAGTAGCAGCGTGACGTGATTAATTTTTAACATTTTGTTATTTTTATTTGAAATAAAATACTTTATAACGGATTAAAACACGATTTATTATTTATGCCGACTTTTCGGATGCTTTTCAGCAACCACGGTCGCGGCTGACTGAAAGGTGACAGTTGTCTGATTTGAAATTTTAATCCGTTATAGAATATTTTATTTAAATGTGTGATAGTCGCGTTAATAAAAGACAATATTATTAATATTTTACTAGAATACCTCTCCCCATTATGTTATGTATCTATTTAAAACAAACAAAAATTGATTTTAAGTTTTTTGTTTGACTTTTGGTGATCACGCACACCAATGCAAAGCTCAGCTTACGCTTCGCGAACTGTACGTATGGCAGGTGTTCATGCACAGATGTACATGATTGAAACTCCCGTAATTATACAAATTCACTGTGTATTAACCTTTTATAAATATATTTTTACATTAATAGAAATAAGGACACACTTTTAGCTTGCTTCAATGAGAACGAAGAAAAAGTAATGTAGGTAGAAAAATATTCATTATGTAATGCTACTAATCGCGGCAACCCACAAATACACACTTTGCTTTTTGCGTTAACAGCAGGAAATTGTTTTTTGACGGGCTCGTTTGGTGGAACACCACCCGATGCACCATATTTGTCGCACCCTTAATTTTGCAATTGATTTGGGCATGGTACAAATGGTACTGTTATTGAAAAACCCTAAAGAGAAATTTTGTCATTACGGTGAAGTACAACAACAACAAAAAAATCCCGAAAAACGGGCTCGGGCCCGAACGGTGGTTTCTGTCAAAGTGTGAGGTGGTACTCAAGGAGTGAACACCGGTTAATTTACTATGGGAGTTATACCGGTGTAATAAAGGTTTTTGTTAATATTCTTTCGTTTTTATTCATATTAACTGAAAAAAATTACTGTGATAAGTTCAGTGTGTACTCTTTAAAACTAATATCATGGTATCTCAGTCAGACACGTATTTTGGAAAATAAAAATTAACCGGTTTCAGTCTTTTTTGGTAATACTGACCTTCTTTCTTCTGTTCCGGCTCCGCCTTCTTCTCCGGCCCGCTCTCCTCGATGCCCATGGCCTTCATGTTGTCGGTGCGCTCCTTGGCCGCGCCCATGAACGCGCGCGGGTCCGACAGCGCCGCCATGAAGTCTGAAACGTTTTATAACTCATCATATTTTTATAATATTTCAAAGTACTCGAAACCGTATCCCGTTTAATTCCGGCGAATTTTCCGTTTTTGGGGCTGGATGTTTAATAAATAATAATAAATTTATACAATTTTAAATAATACAAAATATACACAATCGCAAACTAAGTATCTGATATAGAAGTCGTCTAACGGTTCAAATTGTTCTTGTAACGTGCTATTTTTTTTATTTTTCCTTATTTTAATTTTATTACAAAACGTAAAAGAAATGCGCTTTTAATTGGTATCTTAATTTTGTAACGCCTTTTCAATAGAAATGTTGTAGATGAGATTAGAAAATCACATAACGTAACGTAAGTTGTACTACTGTATTAAAATTCAAAAATCCCGTTTTTCAAATAAATAAGCATGTACAAAGCTCTTTTGATCGTCATTTTTTTAAATCTACACAAAACTTTACCGTTGGCGTTCATAGATAATAATAAATAATACCATATAAGACAATAAATTTTGAGGTTAAGATCGAGTCACACCGGCGACACATTATTGTCAGTCACTATAAAATTAAATACGTCGAAATTCTTTATCAATTCCCGTACATTACAAAAACGAAAGCACCTAATCTAATAAGAGTCCTAGCGGCCTCCACCGACCTTCAAACCCATCGGGCACGTAGATCTTGAGCTCGATGTTGCAGAACAGCATGGGCAGCGACATGGGGAAGTTGGCCTCCGTCCGCAGCGAGATGTGCCGGTAGCCCGCCTGCAGCCCGTCCAGCGGCAGGATGCGCTGCCCCAGCAGCTTGCCGTTCTCGTCGTACACGCCGAACCGGAGCACCGCCAGGTCCGGGAGCACCACCTGCCCGACATTTTATATCATATCTCACGATATACATGCAAAATGTTCCAATATTAGTTGGATACTTAAATTAAAAGATAGTTTATATAGAATCTTATATTGTTATATATCAGTATTCCAGTTTGAATAGAGATAATATGTAATTGCGAGTGGCTTTGATTGTCGACCAGTCGAGAGTGTTCTTCGGTGTGGTGTCCTCCTCGCCCTGGCCGTGCCGCCTCCCCCGTTGTGGCCCGTTCACTTCCACAAATGAAGTTTTCGAGAACACAAAAGGTGTTCTCTAAGAACCATACGATCCACCCAGTGGCGGGACCACCATACAAGCCCAAACGCCTGTTTTTACTTATTAATGCATTAAAAAGAAATATAATAATGTCATTAGTCATATATAACTTATACTATTACGTAATTATATATGTTATATAAATATATAAACACGTATTATGTTAGAATCGGCAAGACGGGCTTTTGGGCTTGTATGGTAGTCCCGCCACTGGATCCACTTATCCGACATTTAATGGCTTTTTATATTCTCTCATATCTTACGATATACAGACTAAAGGTGGTCTCTAGAGATCTCACGATGGAAGGGACCAGTATCGGGAAAAAGAAGTGTAGGTAGACCAAAAAAGCGGTGGGCTGATAACGTGTGGGCAGTGGCGGGACTACCATTCAAGCCCAAAAGCCCGGCTTACCGACTTTAACGTACGTGTTTATATAATTAAATAATAACGAAATTGTATAAGTTATATATGACTAATGACATAATTATATTTCTTTTTAATGCATTAATAAGGAAAAACAAGCGTTTGCAACAATACAAAAAATTTGTAATTTTGGTAGTGTTTGGAATAAATTTTCTTTATTATTATTATCCTCTCATATGTGGACGGCAGCCATCTATATTATACAATAAAGAAGAAAGATTTGTTTGTAACGATTTAACTCAAAAACTACTCAATCAATTTTTAAAATTCTTTGACCAATAGAAAGCTACATTATCAGCGAGTAAGACAGGCAAAAACTACAAACTTTTCTGAACAAGAAGGGTTCCTCGTTGTAGACGGGGTTGAGGCCGTTGGCGGGCACCATGCGCGTGCGGAACTCCTTGCGGATGGTGTCCGTGGGCAGCCCGTACATGTCCACCTCCACGTACGTGCCCACCTTCTTGTCCGACAGGAACTGGCCCGCGATCACCTGAGGGCAAGTGGGGTCAGACTAACTTTACTAACGCACAAACTCTGAAGAGATACGACAAAAATGTAAATTCTTGGATTTTTGAGGTCGCGCGCATAAACATGAATGCCCAATTAAATCTCCAAAATTCAAGATAGCGATTCCAATATGGCAAATTGAAAAATAAAAAATATCAATTAATCAAGGTATTTATAGTTAGATTTACAAAATTAATGATAACAGAAATAATATGCGACCCGACACCGTAAACCAGTGCTAATTCAGCGTAAATCTCGAAAATGGGTATAAAACAGGTGGCACTTTCAGAGCCCCTTTATGCCCCCTTTAACCCTTTCCCCCATGGTGGCACTCTCCTCCAAGGTCCTTGACGAAAGAAGTCCCCTGGCGAGGTCGTACCTGCACGGCGCACTGGGCCGCGATGACCCCGTTCGTACCTGCACGGCGCACTGGGCCGCGATGACCCCGTCCGTACCTGCACGGCGCACTGGGCCGCGATGACCCCGTCCGTACCTGCACGGCGCACTGGGCCGCGATGACCCCGTCCGTACCTGCACGGCGCACTGGGCCGCGATGACCCCGTCCGTACCTGCACGGCGCACTGGGCCGCGATGACCCCGTCGACGGGCGCGTCCGCGAACGGGTCGAAGCTGCGGTCGGCGCGCCGCATGAAGTCGGGCTTCAGCAGGTAGCCGCAGTTGCCGTTGTACTCGAACTTGCCCTGGTTCAGCTGCATGGGCAGGTCCGACGTCTGGAAGTTCAGCGACACCATCTGGCAGCCGGCATTCCAGAACACCTGCGGAAATGGTACGATGAAGTAGGATCTAGCCTCGAAGGCAGTTTCAAAATTCCGATATTTGCTTTGTTTATTTCTCCAATACATACATAGTACAATAGTCTTAAAATTTCAAGTCAGTAACGATTAAGGTAAAGGACCGGTTGTAAGACGGCGTGTACGCGTATAGTGTGACGATATTTTTATATATTATGTATTTTTGTATATTTTAAGGGACAGGCAGAAAATCTGCGCTGCACATGTTGATCCTTCTCCTCATTTCACTTTAAAGCCGGGTATCCAGTATGTTCACGAACCTCTTGCGCTCCGCGCGACTGCAACTCCATAAGAAACATGCATGCTCCACAGTCCATAGTTAAACATGTTTCATTCGACCCTTCCATTTATCCGAGCGTACACAAAATAATATGCACTTATATGGTATTTTGCTCGCGTCCACGAACAGACTGAGCGCGCTTTTGTGTTCGCTCAAAAACCGCGTGTTGTTTTAAAAAGGAAAATAAGTGAAGAACACACCTGCGGCATGTAGTTGGAGGAGTCGGCCCTGGTGCCCTTGGGGTAGATGCGGGACATCTGCCGCTTGTTGTAGTTCACGAAGTCGATGGCCTGGCTCTTGAGGTAGTTCATGCCGGTCGTCTCCGCGAACGACGACATGTTGTGGTGGATGTTGCGCTCTGAATACCATAAGGAATTACTCTCAGTACAAAATGGATATTACCTATTATAACGAACTATTTTTTTTTTTTACTTCGAGCATTGTGAAATACATAGGTTGAAAATGCAGATTAAGCATTCAATCAAGTTAATGCACAATATCGAAATATCGCCCGTCACTGAAAATCTAAGGCTTTTTGCATCGGTGTGAACGTATGAAGGTATTAAGTATTAAGGTGTAAAGGTGTGAACAAAAACAAGTAATTGGAAGCCTCAGTACTAACAACTTGGGAGCAATCATGCATATCGTCAATATGTGAATTGTATGTATGAGAAATCAGTCGTATAGGGGTAGAGGGAGGCAAAAAAAACATGGATTGTGACTGTGTGAAGAATGAAATGTGTTTGAGAGCTGTGACTGATGGCGAGTGAAAGAAGAGAATGGAAAAAGAGAACATACTACCGATACGATTTGGAAACCTTCAAAAAAGAGCCTACTCATTTCTTAAAGGCCGGCAACGCAGCTGCAAGTCCTCTGGTGTTGCAGATGTCCATAGGCGCCGGTAATCACTTACCATCAGGTGAACCGACTGCCCGTTTGACCCCAAATAAAAAAAAGGGAACAGAGCTGGAAGAAATAAGAGAAATCAGTTGAAATGGAAAACATATTGACAAACACGTCGTATACGCACTCTCGGCCTCCTCGAAGCTCTGGAACTTGATGGGCTGCGCGTAGTTGACCATGGAGGAGAGCCAGGGGTGCACGTTGGTGGTGGAGCCCGTGTACTGCACCGGCGGCGGCGCGTCCTCGCCCGCCGTCGCCGCCTCCGCCACGATCTCCTCCGGCTGGGGGCACGGGGGAGCTCTACATCACTGGCCTTTGGGTTCAGAGGCGAGGGGAGTGGGGGGTCGCGTCTGCTCCGAGGGTTTGGGCCAGTTGTCGCGCCAACTGGCCCAAACCCTCGGAGACAAAATTGGTTACCCACGAAAGCATCACGGCCCACTATCCGCTTTTACGGGATCCCTAGGTTCGCAGAGGATATCTTCAGGGGTACAAACCTCTATCATCTCCCCTGGCTAGGGATGTTGCGGATGTGTTACGTAATTCTAAGCTCAAAACCTTGCTTGCTTTATGCCTTCGGTGCTATTTTTTTATTTTATATAAGAAGAGGAACACGGATAGGCGTGTCACCTGATGGTCAACGTAATCCGCCAATGCGATCTTGAAGACGCTTTGCCGAAATCGTTTTATACCCCTCACAAATTACCACTATAAGTAGTAGTACTGACTGTATTGTATCTACTATATTATCATATCATAGGTGAAGCTTTCAATTTGTGACTTCAATCATAAATAATAGCTACATTACAATTAAATAATTTATTTTTAACAATAATACATTAACAGTCTTAATTATAAACGTAGTATAAGCTTGATATAGTTAAAATATGTTTTTATTCTTTTGTTCTGTAGTCTTTGTATATTCAATAGAGCGGGACAAAACATATTTTAACTATATCAAGCTTATACTACGTTTATAAGTAAGACCGCAATATTATAGAAATTAGTTCGAGGTTTATATTTAAGAACACTGAAGATAACTGAAGTTCACATTTTCAAAGCAATCTTTTACTACTTCCAATGTCCATATAGATATACAATTTAGGGGTACGTAAAAAGGGTGTAGCAACCTTCTTGTCCTCGGGCAAGGCCACAGCGGACGCGTCCTCCTTGACCTCGTCCTCGATGACGAACTGCCCCTGCCGGAACAGCTCCAACTCCTGCTTCTCCACCTCGGGCTTGAGCCGCTTGTTCTTGATCATGATCTTCCGCTTGAGCAGCGAGGGCGGCGGCAGCGGCGCGCCCGGCTCCAGCTGGAATATATAGTTTTTGTTAGCACTGCGCTGAAAAGAAGAATTAATTCATTTTATTTATTTTTTAAAGTACCCACATTTTTTATAAATGTTACAATATTGATAAATTTTATAATCGTTGGAATGTTTTCAATTCAAAATAGTAACTCATTTCGGTCTATGCGCATGCTTTATGTAACTTCGTATAAAAAATAAAATTATTTCCATAGAACAGAAGGTTATTTCTGTAATACCATATTTTTTACTATAACGTCTGTTATAGTTCTAATTCTTCTAAAGTACAAAGGTTATTAAGCGTTTTCCTATGCCATTCATTACGAAGATCTCACCCAGAAGGTTTTGCTTGACGCAAGGGTAGGTCACTAATTTATAAATCGTATTTTAATCCGTTGAAAAATTGCATTTAAATGCATACATATTGGATTAAATACTACATGTATTAGTAAAAACGCCTGGGAATACTTCTTATAATCCTAACTAGTTACTGTGTCTCATATCATTACGATAATACAAAAACTTGGAAAAACTATAGATTGATACATAAAAGTTTCAATTTTTTATATATTTCACATCAAATCCATTATGCTTCAGTTTTACCGAAGGATGCTTATAGAAAATTTTAAGCATTTCGTCCCGGTGGGAATCGAACCCGCAACCCATCGGAGCGGTGTTCTACCTATCCCGCCGCAGCCCATCAAATACTACCGGCATATATATATGAATCCAAAGGCAAAAATCAAAAAGAATTTAAATTACTCACTGGATAATCTGGCAGCGGTTCCTTCAACAGTAAATCCCCGAGGATTTCATCACAGTATTTCGCCAGTTTGTACTGCTGCGCCTTGCAGCAGTGGTTCTCGAACGAGAGGATCACGGGGTAGTCTGACGTCACGAAGGCAGTGTCCCTCAAGGCGTAGATGACGTCCTTGAACAGGATGTCCGTACACATGGCCATGCCGTGGGTTATTATGGGTTCTTCGTCTTCGCCCTTGCCGTCCCAGCAGTCCAGTTCGACGCATCTGGAATTGGATAACAACGTTTAAAGAAAACTCTCAAAAATGGTAGGACATCTTAAAATAAAAGTACAGAGGGCCTAGTACGAATAACTTGCGGAAAAGTATTCGTATCGATGAGCTGTCATTTGTATGAAATTTCAAATGATTTCTCATACAACTGACAGTTTAACGATTTCAATACTTTCTCGATAGTCGTTCGTGCTAGGCCTTCTGGTTTACAGCACAAGCTGAGCATCAGCCTTTTCTTTCGCCACACATCATATTTAGTTCAAGTTAGGATTAAGAGTAATGTGAGTGAGATTTTGTGTGTGGTATCGAATAAATATTTCTTATTCTAAATTTTATTTAAAGAAATAGTTAAATATTTAAAGGAACACCAATTTTTTTTTTAGATGCATCTGTTACTTTTTAGCAACTATCCACAAAGTTTCAGGAGTTTTAAGCACTATAACTTGATATTGATAATGAACATAAGGCTTAATACGTACGTACGTCAATCATACGTTAACATTGACATAGATTAATACCATGTCAATGGCTCTTAATCTATTTTTATTTATACTTCAACCATTTAGAAGTTAATAGACAGAACCGGAAACGCAATACAATACGGTTCACGGTTTTCACGTTTATGAAGGATGGTTTCGTTTTAATATTCTCGGTGATCAGATCAGAGATAATTGATTTGGCTGTAAAATATACAGACATAATCAATACTAATATTATAAAGAGGAGAGATTTGTTTGTTACGATTTAACTCAAAAACTACTCAACCGATTTTAAGCTACATTATCAGCAAATAACATAGGCTTTTTGAGTATTGCACATCTACATTGCACCTGTGGGAAGCCGGGGCGGCTCGCTAGTCTTAAGGTAGCGTTCCGATCTTGACTGCCGCGACTCGGCAGTCGCTGCCGTCGGCTGCAAGCACTGCCAACTGCTCAGCAGCGCGACCACATTCATTCCGATCGTAATTGCCAGGCAGTATCGGCGAGTGTAAATACCGCCATTTTTATTTTAGAGCACGTGCAAAAATAGAGGGTCGCGCTGCCAGACTGCTTCACAAGCGGCTGGGCAGCGCTGCCACTCGTGCGCAGCTTGGCCGCACGACCCGGTCGCGTGCATCGGAAAGCTCTCTATGCATGATCATACAGAGCGGTGCGTTGCTGCCCGGCAATGACTGCTGGGTCGCAGCTGCCGAGTCGCGGCAGTCAAGATCGGAACGGTACCTTTACATGTAACAAATTCTACATTGATAAGCACCCTAAAAATCAGCTAATGTGGATGAGGCAAAAATAACTAGTGTTAATATCTCAAAGGGGTGCAGACTATTTAAGTAAGTAAGTAAATACTTTTATGCACTTAAAAAATACAAAAAAATCTTAAAATAATAAAAGGAGACCAAAAAAGTAAACAGAATAATTAGCATTAGATATGTGTACAGAAGGCGGTCTTATAGGTATGACAGCTATTTCTTCCAGACAACCCGTGATGGAGGCAATGCATAAATAGACACAATAAGATGGTGCGATACAATAATTAAAGAGAACATTAAAAGATATATTAAAAATAAATTATTAAGGTGAATAATAAACAATGAAATTTCGACGGGTTCGGTGGCGCGTTCGGTAGAACACCTGCCGTTCGCATCGATGGGTCGTGGGTTCGAATCCCACCGGATGACATGTTTATAATTTTCTGTAAGCATGTTTTCCCCACGTCTGGTAACTTCGGGCATTGATCGGGTGGGAGGAATATCGAAATTCCGACCGGGTGTCCGTTCATAGATGAAAAACCGTGAAGTGCACATTGCGCGTTTCGGTTTCAGTCTATGGATTTCCGAATGCTCGAAGTAAAAATAAGTAAGGTCGACAGCGCATCATTGACTGATGTTGAGGCTGAGGTATCACCTATCATCAAGTGAACCCCATGCTCGTCTGTCGATATCTAACAAAAAAAAAACAAAATATAGTTACCGACATCCAGCCAACAGCACCTGTCGGTACATCTCCACGGAGCTCTTGCCGCCGAACTGCCGCCCGGACAGGTAGGTGTTGTGGGACGAGTTGATGTAGTAGTGGGACAGCGGCTGGTCCATCTCCATGTAGAAGTCCAGCCGGTCCAGGAACACGGGCGCGTTCTCGTCCGACATCAGGTAGCGGATGAGGCCGTCCTTTGTTAGACATTCTGCAAACGTTGGTTGTGGTATATATTCCTAATTAGTATACGGGTCGAGCTAATGTGCTCCCATCCACCCATTTGACGGGCTCGTTGGCACGTCTGGTAGAACTAGGGATGTAACGTAAAGAGAAATGCGTAATAAAATAAATCAGTTTCATTCATATCAGTTAAAAAATAAAACACCTAAATAGAATACTGTATACCGGATTAAAACGCGATTTATTATTTTATTAGCAGTCTCCCGCGACCACGGTTGCTGAAAAGCATCCGAAACGTCGGGATAAATAATTTAAACAATATAAATAATAAATCGCGTTTAAATCCGGTATACAGTATTTTATTTAAATGTGTGATACTCGCGTTAATAAAAGACAATATTAAATAAAACACCTTCTACATCACTAGGTGTTGAAAATAAAAATAAACGAATTTACTTAAAAAATATTTTTTTTTTACAAATTAAAACAAATGGCGCTGATCGCGGCCGCGACCTTTCGGAACCGGAATCGAAGCTCCGTAACATCCCTGGGTAGAACACCTGCCGTGCGCAACGATGGGTCGTGGGTTCGAATCCCACCGGGACGACATGTTTATAATTTTCTGTATGCATGTTTTCCAATTTTCCAATCAGGTAACGAACCATCGTTCAAAGATGAAAAAATCGTAAAGTGCATATTGCGCGTATCTGTTGCAGTCTATGGAATCCCGAATGCTCGAAGTAAAAAATAGGTCGGCAGGCATCATCGACTTATGTTCTGTGGCTGAGGTGTTACCTACCATCAAGTGAACCTCATGCTCGTCTGTCGATATTTAATAACCATGCGCAGAATGTGTCACTGAAATGAAAAGATATGTTACATAATATATCTTTTCGTCACCGTGAACTATATCATTATTTTAGTTCAGTAGTTCAGTCTAGTTCAGTTGCTCACTATTACCGGTATGTACTGTTGAACTAAAATGTCTCATATCATGTCATTAAATGTATCACCGGTAGTTAGAATCAGAGTGAGTGAAACAGAAAATTATTTCAGTACAACAGTATGTATACTCACTAGCAGTTTTGGCCTCCTCATTCTGTTCGTACGTATCAATGATCTCCACTGCTCGCTTGTCATCGTACAGTGGGTACAGGATTTCGTTAAGACGCGGGTCACGCTGCTTTTCATTCAGGAAGTTGACGAATTGCTCTAAATTGATGCGGTCCGACTTGCCTTGTGTTCTGAAGATAAAAAGTAACTAATTGTATGACATGATTTGGTGCAGAAAATAAGTACCCATAGTCAACAACAAAATTACAAATTTTATCTATATCTTATGGGCCGTAAATACATAACAAATAAATAGTGTTTTTCGCATTTATAATGGTAATAAGTATTCGCTTTGGTATAATATGTAACTTTAAAAGGATTTTAATATTTATTTTCATCTTAGTATCTGTACTAATATTATAAAGAGGAAAGATTTGTTTGTTTGTAACGATTTAATTCAAAAACTTTTTGTTTTAAAAAATATTTTAATTATTTTTGTGTATAGTACATTACACCCGTGCGAAGCCGAGGCGAATCGCTAGAATTTAATTTTTTACGAAAATTATACTCACACTGTCCTAAACAATTCTTCAATATCATTCCTGGGGCAGATCTTGTGATACAGAGCGTAAAACTTATCGAAGGTGAAGGCCTCTTTCTCCATCGCCTCATTCTTCCCGGACGGCAGACCAAGTTCCGACAGGCATTGATAGACTAGTTTCTCTGTTTTTCCTGAGGCGAACGTTCTAGCAACCACTTTTACCGGAACCTTGCCTTTTGGATCGGTCAGGAAACTTAGACGCATCCAACTAGAATATATGTATGCTATTATTAATAGTGTTTTCAAATAATAGAAGTGATAACTACAGTTTCTAAAGCAACGGCCTCAGCCATTATAATTTGAGCAGCTATAGAACAAAATTGTATAATACCGCTTCTGGTCAAAATGTATTTAATAATTTGGTCGGTTTTCACCCCCAAAATACAAATGGTCAAACAAAAATCTTTAAAAGTTTCGTATCCCATCAAAATTATATAAATTGGCCGATTTTACCCCCCTTGTATTTTTTCATATTTTTTACTATTATCATATTTGATGGTAATGGGGATGTGACTAAACTTGGCAAGTAAGAATCGTTTTCTCGACCCTTATGGAAGGGAGATAATTCCAATCCTTGGCGATTCAAAAAAAAGACTAAACTAATGGTACAGATTAACGAACCAATGTCTGGCAAGATTTTCGGCTTAAGCTTGTCCCTATGGAAAACTTAGTAATTTCATGTAATTACATAATTTTATTCAATAGCTCCTCATTACCAACACCAATAGGCAATAACTAAGAAGTGAGTACAATTAGTAATGACTTTCAGCCATGAGAAACGTGGATTACACCTTATTATTGATTATTATCTACAGGTATATCGAATTCATGTAAATATATTCAAATAATCTGAATAGAAAAGTTAAACTGCGTCTCAATAAGGCCATATATCATAATCATTACTTGTATTGTACAAAAAAAAACATGCACTATACAAAATTACGTTCCACAAATAGTTTGTCTGATCCGAAGTGAAATGATTAAAATAAATATTATATACACGTAAATATATATGAGACAAAGATAATGATGCTATCAACTCAATTAAGAAATTTAATTTCTCATAACATTCTGCTAACGGGAGGCAATTATAGAAGTTATGTATATCTGCCTTCGTGGTTTAGTATAATACCCGTTACGTTATGGAAGTCTCGAGTTCATATCCCAAGGGTACAAATTTTAAAAAATGTTTCAGTCGGGCATGGTACAAAAAGTTGCTCACCTACTGTACAGAAAAATGTTAGTGAAACAGATACAGAAATCTAAGTAGGTATTTCCCAGGCTCCTCTAGGATATAAGAATTCATACTTTATCTAAGGAGTACATAAAGTTCGCATGAAACACCCATCACATAAATTATTGAATTTTGCTCACAAGTTACAACCAAACGTATTCTAAATCCAACAATTGATAATAACTGATACTTTTACAGAGTAAGCCCGGGATTTTCGGTTTTCTGCTACTGAGTTAAGGTAACATATTATTATCTGACATCAAAAAAGGAAAGAATCTACATATTTTACGTATTTTCATTAATATACAAATACCCAATCATTTTTTCTAAAAGGGTACATATATTTCAAAGAGTCCTTACAAACAGAAATGCTCTGTTTACGAAACAATTTTATTTACCTTCAATTTGTTTCTTTGTCATTTTATAATTACCTGAAACCTTTCCAACCTTTCCGAGCTCAAACAACTTTATTGTTTTTGTTTTATAAACTGCTGTACGCACAAACAGGAAAATACTTTATTGGCTGGAAATTGAGATTCTTTTCCAAAGTGCTTTTTATCGCAGTGGCTTAACTTAATATGCTTGACAATATAACCGAGGAGAATTCAATTTTTCTAACATATAAAAATCTATTCGATATATTTTTTAAATTAGGCCATTAAAGCACTATTTTATATATTTCTCTATTAAGTTTCTCTCTCTATATTATTATCTAGAAATTCAAAAAGCGGTTTCGGTATCGGTACGAGTATTATATTGGTTTAGTTAACAATTACTTAAAAATGAATAATTGTAACCTAATGTAGCGTAAGATCAGTAGGGCTATTCACGATCATTCGAAATCGATCCGCTCGGAAAGCTATGCTCTCCCACTGAAAGTTGTTTCGTATTTACCGGATATGAAAATAGTATTCACAATTCCCATAGGATTGAGCATCGGCATTCTTCGGTAAATCCCGATTAGAATCTTAGTATAAAATGATAGAAAGCTTGATATATCGGTACGAAATCTTGTAATATCGGAACGGTAAGTTTTCGAATGATCGTGAATAGCCCTACAGGGCCTTATTTAGAGGTGTTGGGGCCTTGGGGCAACAAAGAAGAGGAGGCCCCATGGCCTCAAATTATTTTCCAAATAAAATAAACATTTTTTTTTAATATTTAAGAACCTATAATCATGTTTTTTCAAAGTACAGTAGGTAAAGGTAAAATAGCGAAAAAAAAATAAAGGAAAAGTTGTTTACTTTTTCAGAATTTTCTTTTATTTTGAAGGTCCGGGGCAATAACACCGAATTCCCTTCCCTAAATCCTCCCTCCTGTGTGTTTCCATACTTCTGTACAATACCGAAACTTATTTTTGTTTCCATGGAAAGCATCCCCGGGATACGCGTACCACTTAGTTACACAATGATACAACAACAAAAACTAATCAGTTCGGATCAGACAATAGAAAAAAACAACATAATTACGTACTGTTTCATGAGGTTGGTCCTCGGGCAGACGTTGTTTATTTTGTTATTGTGTGTTATGTGTCGCAGACCCTCTTTCCACACCTTAACAAAGCAGAAGCATCATGCATGCATGCAGTGACCTTTGTATGATTTGTATAAAAAATATCTATAAAAATAGCTATAGGTACATGGACACATTAAGACGGTGATTAATAACAAACAAAAAATCTTCTTCTTCCTGCCCTGTTCCCTTTTTTTTATTTGGGGTCGGCATGTTCTCTTTTTGATTCTCTTCTTTCACTCGCTATACCATCAGTCACACCTCTCAAACACATCATTCTTCACACAGTTAATCCATGTTTTTTTTTGCCTCCCTGTTCCCATATACCCATCCACTTTCATATTCAAAACTTCAAACAGAAAGTAATGTCTTTAATAATTTTATTCATCCAGACTGCCGAATACTTAGCTACAGTTTACAGCAAAATCGATAATTATTTGCAACGATTAATTTGGCGAACTTTGAAATAGGAGAATTCCTGCCTGCAAGTAGATAAATACAAAATAACCTCGTCAACATTAACGAAATCACTTGATCTCGTGTATATCTTTGGAAATAGAAAAAAGGCACGGCAAGAAACTCCATTATATTTTCGAATTCCGATCCAAATTGAATACATATCTTTATACAGTACTAGTATTAGCTATATTGTTGTAGCAAGTACGGTCCTTTCGCATAAACCCAGTGCAAGCCGATAAAACTTCGCATAAGCACCTTATTAACTTTTACCGGATAGATTCAAACGCGATTTTGATTAAATTTTGTTTAAGTATTATGTATGTATTGAAATAGTTTAAATTCAACAGACACTCTCATTTTATTCTTAAGACATTTTACTTTCAAAGTTTCGTTTGTTTCAACAAATCTATTCGAATTTTATGTTAAAAGGTCCACCATCTGCTTAAGCTAGATTCTATTTATATTTATTTTACAAAATATACAAAGGTCACAGAATACGAAGTATTATTAAAACACGTCAAAGAAATAAAACAAAATATTGGAAAATATCGAAGCGAAATCAATAAGTGTTCTAAAGAAAATATATTACTAAAAACAAAGATGTTCGTTCGAAACAACAAATCCTGTCGCAGACATACATAAATAAATACAAGAACCTATTTTCGGCACATCTAGTTATTCTGCATATTAATTAATACTACATCGCTAAATTTCGGAATAGAGAATAAGCTATAAGTACGATTACGTCCTTATTTTTGAAATATATAAGTGAGCTAACACCATACAATAATATATAACCTATATAGTGACCACCGCCCACCATATTATTTACTAAAGCTGTTTAATAGTCTCCTTATCATATAAGGCTATATTTGCTAGTCAAAGTATCGAATTTAGCAAGGTATTCTGCAGTTTAATAATTTGCTGTAACTAAATGTTATATAAGCACCTTATATATTTTATTTTGATAAGCACTAGTATAAAATTACTGAACTTACTGAACATTTAAGCATTATATTGTTATTTTTGATATTTGAAAAATATGATGATGATGGATCATATGGATGTTTTAACTATACTTAGAACATACAATAAAAATTACATGCATATTTAAATGGAATTATCTATACCCAACGAACTTCATTATGTAACTGACAGTGTTACCATCAACCCAATTAATATCATGTTTAAATAGGCTGTAAGATTACTATATTGCAGACATACAAGAGTGCATAATATACAAACGAACACAGGACAAAATCAGAAGAGAAATTCTATCAGTGAAACTTTTTGCTTCCACTCCATGCGATAAGCACCCGACCAGAGTAAAAGGGTTAAGTAGGCTTATGTAGCTTACTATAAATACAGGATCGTAAATGTATATAAAATAATGTATAAACTTTTACTTGCACACAACAATATTATCCATGATAACAAAAAGAACTACATATATAGGTAATTCAAGAAGAAAAGTATAACGTCTTCATTGCAAAATTTAATACACAGTGACAGATGACAGATATAGTGGGAGTATAAGTTCGAAGTTATGACCCAATCCATGGAGAGACAGTAGGGGATTTACAAGCAAGCTGAGTAGGCTTGAGAAGAGGTTGGCAAATTTGGGAAACATTTTTTTTCTTTTAGCTATCTTATAAAAATAAAAATTTACGAGGTTTTCTGTATCTTGCAGAGGTTACTCAAAAATTAAGACGGTATTTTATAGTGAGCACTACAAGACATAATTTCGATAACTTTCCCTCTTCCTTATCTAAAATTTTATAACTGAAAGTTGCAGAAGCAAGAGCGGCAAAATTTTAATAGCCTATACGAAGGAAAAGTAAATATGACTCTATGGAGAGATAAAGCGTTTTTGACTGCAACCCTGTAGACGCTATGCTTGTGAACTTTAAATTCTAAACTTTCTTCTTTGACTCTGGTCGGTGGTTAGTTTAAGAGCAATGCAAATTAGACGACTGGTGGTACTGTTAGGCGTTTAGCGAACTACTATAATCTGTAGTCGGTTGACGGTCTGACGATAGACAACACAACTAATATATTAAAATTATAGTAGATCGGCAGCAATTCGACACCAATAGTCTCATTTCAAAGCTCAGCGGAAGCGTTAGGTCCCGAACTTACTGTTTCTTGAGACATGTCATCGGGCACACGTTGTTAGCCTTCACGTTATGAGTGATCTTTCTTAAACCCTCCAACCAGACCTTGCGACAATTTATTACACAATTTAAATACTTTCTAAAGGTCGTAGAAAGTAAGAAGGCTGGATAATCCCCATTTTGTCTTGCAATTTATTACAGTTCGGCCGTTTCAGAAGAGAGTTCAAGCATGTGGTTGCTACCGCGATGTTTAGTACTGTCTTGATATGAGGCTAACATGATGATTTCACTTATGATATGCTGACGACCTATTCATTTCTATATTTGAATACTTAACCAAAACCAGCATTTATTTAGTATGATACAAAAGTGGGAAACTGTCCAATAATGGTCTTCTGATAACGGCCCAACTGTCTTGTTCTTTTTTTTAGATTTTTTTTTATAAAATGATATATAATTTTCTGTAGTACATTATTTAAGAAAATACAATATATGAACCAATTAGAGTTGGACGAATACTTTCTCGATAGTCCGTGCTAGGCACTATCAGGGGTAACACTAAGCATGTTACATAGTTATTTATTTTATTATGTATGTAAAGTGTTAGCTTCAAGTTGTGGGCCAAATAAATTAAAAAAAAAACACTCAGTCTAGATGCAACTAACCTTTGCAGTGTCGGCATCAGGACAGACTACATGCTGATAGTTGATGTTGATGTAGTCTGTGCCGCTGCATATCGTCAACGATTTGTCTTCCAGCTGGTTCCCATGTTTGGTGGTTAGCTTGTCGTTCAATTTTGCATCCTGGAATTTGTAGCATAGGGTTGAAAATTGAGTGACTGAAAGTAACTATTTATTCAATATAAAAAAAAAACAAATGAACAGCCAGCCTAGCATGACAAACATGACAAATTTTTGTCGACCGTTTTAATCGACTATCTCTTTATATCTTTAACTACTTAACACACAACTTCTAATGTCAAAAGTAAAGGTATTTGTCGATTGAGATATCTTGTCTGTCAAAGTTGTCGATGTCGTCTTAGTTTGTCTTCACTCGACCGCGAGATATCTCTTGATGGTCATGCTAGGCAGGCAGTTATACTCATATTGTTAAAAAGTGTGAATTTTTAAATTACTGGTAAGATTATTGAACGGTGTGTTAAATGCGTTGGTTATTTAATAGTCATCAAATGACAAATTGTTTGCGAATCTGATGAAAATTCATTCAGTATAGGCAACAAATAAGATCATTTTCAGTAAGTTTGCAACTGGCAGGAAATGACGCAAGATATAACCCGGTGGAAGACTCTCGTTTTGGAGGCCAAGACTCATTTTGGGTCACTGAGCCATCGGAGTAAGTAAGTAGCCAAGTAGTAGGTACCTGTTAAAAATTATATGATACGTTTTCACAGTATTCTGGTTTCCTTTAAGAATTAAACTCAAGACAGAAATAACTTTCAAGACTACGTAAACTTTCGTGAGACCTACAAAACCTTCAAAGTTTTAGTCTTGAAACTATAATATAGTGGTTTACCTTTGGCACTCCTCCAGATCTGATATCGCTCACTTGACATAATTCTATCACGTCCCCATCCTGAAACAAATCCATAAATCATGTATATGTACATGGCTATTTTCTTATTCCATAGAAAGTCTGCCAACGATTTTGTGAACATGAGATAAGGTTCAACCTTTAATAGTGGGGTTTGAGAGACAGGAATTTGGCAGGCCTTTTGACTGCCAAACATTTATTTTTTATTGGTTAAGTTTAGTTTTTAAGTAATTTCTGTTTACACATGTTTATATACTATTACATATTACTTCTCTCTGTCGTTTTTCAAAATTATTGATGACAGAGCCAGACAAAGCTATATACGATGTATAGTGGTATCACGTTCTCTCGTAAAGTAAGGTGACAATAATACTACTCTAAGATATATATATGTATAGCTCCTGGACATGGGTTCTTCTCTGGTTCAAAAACAATTCATTTAGATATGTCACCTGCTATGTTAACCGGAGGCAAAACCGTGTTATCACTGATGAAACACTAAAACTTGACGGACTTGTTGACGCGTTCGTTAGAACACCTGCCGCGCCGTGCGCATCGATGGGTCTTGGGTTCGAATCCCACCGTTTATAGATGGAAAAACCGTGAAGAGCATATTGCGCGTTTCGGTTGCAGTCTATGGATTTCCGAATGCTCGAAGTAAAAATTAGGTCGACAGCGCATCATTGACTGATGTTCTGTGGCTGAGGTATCACCTACCATCAAGTGATCCTCATGCTTGTCTGTCGATATCTGACATAAAAAAAAGATTCGTTAAGCTTTGAACTTATCAGAACTTGAGTACACAATTTCTGCCGAGAGACATGTCCATTCCAAGACGTTAATCAAGATCTATTATTAAGAAATGACGAAACATCCAATTTATATAAAGAATAAATGGTTTGACAAGTACTAAATCAAAATTCAAACCTGTAACACGTTTTGGAATACATGCCTAAAACTTGTCACACAATTGTAACATTTAAGCGGCCTATTTACTGTCAAACATTGGTTTGATGTAAAAGACATGTAATGACTTGTAATGAACACACGTTAAATGGCGATCAATTTTATTCCCATCCCCTGGTAGTTGATGTAAAATAGGAAGGAAGTAAATAAACTCGTCTAATATGAAGAATACCGTCATTCCATAGAATATCTCATTGCCATTGTTTCCTGTTAAACTGACAGCCTCATATCCGTTGCTAGCGGATTCCTTGAGGATATTAGGTTGACATTTGAAATCAAACAGACAAGGTAAACCCTAATTAGGGAAATGTTTGTCTTAATGCGACATCGTTGTATTTTCTATATTATAATGTGGAGAGATTTGATGATAATAATAATTTTATTCTAAATTTTCTCAATTCATAAAGGCATTGCTTTATAACAGTAAATATTGTTGCAAATGCTAGGCTAGGCAAGCGATGCTTTTAGCACTGGTGGTCTCGGGTTCGAATCCCGGGGAAACAAGAAAAAAAAATTTATTCGGCCGTGCAGGGCACAGAAGACTGTCTGTAATGAAAAATGTCTGCCCTATGCCTCACGAGGGAATTCACATATAAGTAAAGAAGCTTTCAATATTGACGAATAATGTTAAGGTTTATGTATCATGTAAGTTTCAGTAGGAGTGTTCAGTCCATTTATTCTGTGCGACGTTAAACTAAGATTTAAAGAATATCTTGATTTTTTTTATTAATTCAGTACCCATTGAAGAGCTCATCATCAATGTGCAACTGATTCAATTAAAAATGTTACTCAACAAACCCATTCAATTAAAATCAACTGAGTTATCGTTCAATCGCATTCATACTCATACACTGCACATCGCAGCTGACCTATGACCTAGATATAAATTTTACCTGTCAAAGAGATACGAGATATTTTGTATGGATCTTGTACGCGAAGGCTACCAGATACTTACATCCATGCAAATATAAATAAAATAAATATTTATTATGTAGGCGTTCCCCTTTATTTATGCGTATCATTCCGTCTCCACTTCTGGTAAAATGATTAAATGTGCAGCCGGCCTAGCATGACCGCCACGAGAAATGTCGCGGACGAGAGAAGACAAACTAAGATGTAAGATATCTCGACATCAACAATTTGGATAGAAAAGAATCGATTAAAACACGAGAAAACAGTCGACAAAATTTGTCGCGGTTGTCATGCTAGGGCGGCAGATATTTTAATTGTACTATTTTATGATATTTATATAGCAACACTTACATAACCGATTAAAATACTTCCACAATTAAAAAAAAATACTTACGATAGGTACGAAACGTAACATGAAGCAATAAGTTTTTGGTTATAACAATTATTTATGTGGTAAGAATCGATATATTTTTTAAAATACATAATGTATAAATAATATATAATACATAATGTGTACATAATAATATTCGAACAATATGTAACTTAAAAATGACCACAACAATTTGTCAATAATGCGCTGTCACTTTTTTTTATATTTTTTTTATCATTTCGCTTAATTACGACATGCAGGTTTAAAAAATTGAGAAGAGAAAAGAAGTGTCGGCACGTACACAGTCGAACGTGCGACCAATGGAATAGGAGTCCGACCACTACGCTAACCGCTGCTTATCCAACATACTAAAATTAATGGCAATAAATATTCTGTTTTCTAAATGTTGGCTAGAAGAGCCAAGCCCTGCATATGCCATATCCTGAAAATTTTAACGAATTCCGTGACATTTGGACTTCCATTTCTAGCCAAGCCTGCATATCCTGTAAATCTGAGCAAATCCAGTGACATCAGGACTTTCATTTCTAGCCAAAGCCCGGTTTATACAGATAATTTTATCAAATTCCGTGATAACGAGTAGTAGTGTTCTTGTGAGATAGAGTATATGGAAATTTATTAACTGAAACAGAAACGCTCAATATGTGCAAATACCCAACCAGCCTGCTATTCTCGCAGTTCTCCGCATCCATTGTGTAGTTTAAAGTCCAAGAAACAGTGGAACAAAAGTGTTACATATACACCGAGCAAATTGTATTATTTACTTAGAGATCGAACAATGTTCATTCCATTATCGTTCTTATAGCACGAAGCCTCACATTGCGCATCACATTTAACCTAGATAGATATCTGGAACTGTCAAACTGTCGCCTCCACTGACGGCATTGTTTCTTGCCACAACCAGTGCTGGTATACAACTTCGTACCTAACTATTGTTCATATTGTATTTTAATATTAATATAGCTTTATCATTCTTAAGTAAAATATCGTCTACATAAGGTCTATTTTCACTTAATAGATCAACGGCTTTTGTTAATTTTTTTTCATCTTAATCTGAACTTTATCATAGTGAAATTTCCTTTCCCCGGATGTCGAGCAAACACACCGAATTTGTATAAGTTAGATGAGTTTATTAACTTGTGTAATGTATATTGTCCAAAAAGCTAGATCCTTTTTTGAAAAAATGATTTTCTGTAAGCAGATCTTCCCCACATCTGGTCACTTCAGGCATTAAACGGATGATCATCGAAATTCCGACCGGGTAACGAACCAACATTCATAGATGGAAATCCATTAAGTATTTCGGTCTCAGTCTAGTATTTCCGAGTGTTTTATTGTAAACGTAGGTATCACCATCAAGTGAATCCATGAGGTTCATGTGTCGATATGTAACATAAAAAAAAACAAATAGCGTCTTATACTTCAAGTCGATACATATAAGGTTAAATACAAAAGTTATATAATATTTTTAATTTATTCAAGTTAATATTAATTGGAATGTAACTCTGTTACATAATAAAAAAAAATGGTAGTACAAATTCTAAAGTATATTTTAAATAACATCGCGTACAAATACCAAATTCCCTTGGAAAGTATTATATTTCAATGTGAAAGCTTTTTAGGCATTCCTGAGTGTACCGGAGCACGACGGCTCTCAGGTCTCAATGAGACCTCAATGCCAATGTTGAGAAGGTTACTTTGATGCCGAGATCTGTCAAGAATGCTCTATACAGTTACTAATTACGAACAAGTATTATTTTTTTTTAAATTTATGTTAAGTGATCAAAAATATATATTTTTTTGATAATTCCTGCCTCACACACTCTGTTGAACAGTATTCGACTTGAGAACTTTAAAGAAAAGAGCCTATCGGAAATCAAGCTGATGAGAAAACTGGCCGTTTGTCCCCTCTCCCCCATTTTTAAAGCAAAAACAAACAATCAATTGGAAGAAGGTAGAAATTATAAAAATCCCAAGTGTTAAACGACTTTTTCTAGATAATAAGAGATTTAATGTTGCACAACAAAAATTTAAACATGAATATTATGGTACGATTTATTAGTTATACCTCATTTTATTATAATAGTTAAGAATTTAAAAATTTGAAAGATCTTCTCTCATTGCTGTTATCTATGGCCAAACTAAATTATATCAAGGAAAGTGTAGGTAGACATTCGCATCGATAATATTAATATGGAGAGAATTAGTACATTCAAATAATATTGAAAACTTATTCCTGTTTAGTCAAGAAGAATAATTAAATAGAAAATTACATCTTTCCGAATGTAAACTATAAAGGGTGAAACTGAGTAACAGATGTTCAGAGTGTATCATTCTACCATCATTACAGTACCTTTTAGATGTTATGTCTAAAAGTTACTTTCCCAAGTTTAAAATTGTTTAGTTTCCCTAAATTAGATCTCTTCGGTATCTCATCATACTGTAGTATGGTTATCTCCCCCGAGAATCCAAAGGTCAGCTAGTTTAACCTAATTAACCGGTAAAACAAAAGAAATAAACTATATAAGAAGGGTTAATAATAAAAGTAAGATGAGCTGCCAGTGGTTAATTCGTAATTACTCGTTGGAAACAACAGGGTCGAGTAACTTATAATCCTCAGAGACCTTTGCAAACCTACAGGTGGAATTTTTCTTCTTGAATTGTATTCGAAATTACATATAATACACAAATAACCTGTCTGTATATATCTACATTAAAGGGAGATGGAAGGAGGAGGTGCAATCGACATACGAGCGTGAATCCTACATGATGTAGGCGATAGCTTCAATTTACCAATGACGCGCTATTGACCAATAAAAGTCCGATCAAATACATCAAATGAATTTCCCAGTTTCAATTTGAATCAGTTCAACGGCTGAGCGCGACTGGCAGACGGAATAAAACGTGACCATCGCCGAATAAAATTAGACGTAATAGCCCATAACAGTTTATGTTTCTCCTTAATCCATTACAGTTCATTGTAGTTTCGACTTCAATTATATGTCATGATTTATTAGTGTTGTACAGGCATCGGGTTAGTAAATTGCGAAACGTGCAGTTCTGTGGTGAAATTTTCATTGTAGGATGTGAAATATTTCTCAAACCGATTGATATACTAGCGACCCGCCCCGGCTTCGCACAGGTCTAGATTTTTTGACAAAAAAAAGTAGGGGTTGGATTACCATATTTTCACTCTTCTATTAAGAAGAGTGAAAATATAGGGTTGCATGTATTTTTAATGCCACATTATAAAAAAATAAAAAAAAAAGGTAAAGCCGTTTCGGAGAAGTACGGTAACTAACATTGTGACATGGAAATTTTATATATAAGATGTATGGTGCTCTGAATATGGCAAGGAGGAAGTCAAAGACGGATAAATTGTGTTTAAAAGGAAGTCACTGAGAAAATGATTTGAGGAGTTCTCATTATATCACACCTCTGGTGGACCACTGTCACATTTACAAAAAAGCAAATTTTTCAGGAGAGGCATTTTAAGATTGTCCTATATCCGTGACATTTTTTCATCAAGTAAAGTGTAGGTGGGTATACATGTTTAACTCATTTTGTAAAATATTGCAAGTGACAGAGTTGCAGCGGAGGTACGATATTTTATTAAACAGTTTGCAACATTAGCACACCTCACAGAGATAATGCAAGAGATAATATATTACATACAGCTTTTCTATTTACACTCGAATGCATCCTGACACTGCCGCGTGTTCACCTTATATCGTCGGTTCAAAAGTAAAACTCACTAAGTGTCATTTTTAATAAAAACTATTTTTTACTACTATTGCTATTTTAAGCGTAAACCTTCTGCAAGAAAAAAAGCACGCGTATTGTGGTCCATAACAAAACTATGAGCGCAATACGCACTAAGCAATGGGTATCATTTAAGCTATCACCAATTTAATTAGTTTTGTGTTTCTTAAATAATAGGGTTTGTCCTCAAAATAGTAGATCTGTCACCAAAATGTAGTCACCAAACAATGCAAAATCAGTTCCACAATAAATCACCTAAAATCCTGAGATATAAGGTCTAGTACCAAATAAATGTTTTTGTATGTATTATAATAGGTGTGTCCTAATAAGTATTTAAGCAAACTAATTTAAAGAGATCACCAATAAATCATATTATGTTACTAGAAAATGGAGAAAACTCTAAAACGGAGAATAGGAATCGGTTCTGGCACTCGTCGGCCGCTACCGCGGCACCGCTCGCTTCGCTCGCTCGACTCGTGCGCGGTGGTCACTATACCAACATAACCTAACCTAGATGGTGGTTCCTTGTAGCCAAGTTATTTGGTGACAGATCTACCATTCTGAGCACAGAGCTATTATTTAAGTAACAAAACTGTTATTATAAGAACGAAGTTTATATTCATGTAATGCAATATAATTTTATTGGTTATCGATCTCTTATTTTACACATATATTAACATTAATTTGATAATTCATACCTGGGAACAATTTTTGTTTATCTGAGAACGAAAATATTTCGTGGCGATAGATCTATTTATTAGGTGATACAACTTGATGACAAATATAAATTTTGGTGATAGAAAATATAGTTCCCCTAAGCAATTGGTTCTTATCGTAGATTTAAAATAAGCAATATCAGACAAATTTTTTTTTATTCTCAATTACACTTAGTGAGTTTTACCTTTGAACCACCGATACAATAGAAGAAAAAGAAACACAATTTCATGTCTCTGATAAAATTCATTGAAATATATACGAATTAAGCATTATGTACGTGCCTGTACGTCAATTTCGTTAGCTTTGATCAAGTGAGATGTGAAGTCAAGGAGACCCTTAAATGGATTCCTTTGATTGAGGGGTGAAAGTAAATCAACTGATATAAGCCTTGAGAAATGTATTAAAGGCTTCCAATTTAACGTTCAGCAACGGTCAAGGGGTCACTTTATATTGGCTTTAGTTACTTAAGTGACCATTCTACATAGTTTCACCTATACGGTATAGGGGATTAAAAAGGGCTAGGTTTTATTTACATGAGACTAGCAACACGCTCCGGCTTCGCACGGGTGCAATGTAGATGTATTACATACGAAAAAATGTTACTCGCTGATAATGTAGGTTTCTATTGGTGAAAGAATTTTTAAAATTGATTCAGTAGATCCAGAGATTACCCCCTACAACCTCACAAATTTTACCTATTTATAATATACCTCTGATTCATAAACGTAGTATAAGCTTGACGGGCTCGTTGACGCGTTCTGTAGAACACCTTTAGTGCGCATCGATGGGTCGTGGATTCGAATCCCACCAGGACGACATGTCCTAATGTCTGATAACTACGGGCATTGAACGGGTGGGAGGTACGAGTATATTGAAATTCTGACCGGGTAACGTACCATGCACCGTTCATAGATGGAAATACCGTGAAGTGCCTATTGCAAGTTTCGGTTTCCGAATGCTCGAAGTAAAAAATAGGTCGACAGCTGTTTTGTGGCTGAGGTATCACCTACCAACAAGCGAACCTTATGCTTGTCTGTCGACAAAAAAAATTTCGCTAGACATTTACAAACTTATTTTCACGGATATTGTCCCTATTTTGTCTTATTAAAAGAACAGACATTCTGTATACACATAGCATGAAACGTTGTGTGAACAGCGAGAAACATCAATTTACGCCAACGTGTCTGTGACTAATCCAATTTATGGCTAACTCCGTATCAACGAATGAGAATTGACACTAACCTTATAGAAGAGAATTGTAATTTACGAAGGTTTGACAGACGCGGGGTAATTTATTGCTTTGTGATATTATGTAGTTACACCTTACATACATCCACTACATATTATAAAATAAAGTCCTTCGCCGCGACTGTCTGTCTGTTCGCGATAAACTCAAAAACTACTGAACAATTTCATGGGGATTTCACAAATATATGTACTGATTCATGAGTAAGGTTTATGTATATACTTTCTTAAGGTTTTGTGTTAATTGCTTGAAATATAACGATAACAATTAGACACGACGCCCCTCACCTCACAGTGCATCGCCGATTCATCTCTTTACATTTTTTAAAATATAAAACAGTCCAAAAGACAAATATATAACCATAGTGTAATGTTAACGGTATATAATAAATAGTAATTTGGAATCAATTTATAATAAAAAAACTAAGAGTTTGAATTACTGCCCGACTTTTTCGTCGCTCTAACATAATATCTTATATTTGGACGAACTCAATTGGAAATTTTGATTAGGTTTAATAAGTCAATTTTAACTTAAAGGGCAATTCGCTCACCGTTCTTAATTACTCTTATATAAATAACCAATTCAGTTCCCATTGAACATTAATAAATAGGTGTAATTGAAGGTCTGGCAAGGCCGAAAGAAAATTTTCAGTGCCCTCTCAAAATTATCACAAAAGAACTTGTTGAGAATGTTTAAGGCAGAATATTTTACTGCAATAATCCTACTCGGGCCTTAGTGTACTCTGTGTAAAGGCCTAAGACCCAATAATATAAAGACAACAAACTTTTACAGATATTTTCTTTATAATAGTTCTTTATAATAGATGGTAAAGCCAAGTGGAGTTGCATATTTCAGTTTCAGTCAGTGAGTTTTTAAATGTTCGTAGTGAAAATAAAATAAATGAGCCTCACGCCTGTCTATCGATGTTTGATAGAAAGAAAATCCAGTGCCGTAAGTGTAAGTAAGTAGGTAAGTATACGTCCCGTGCGAGCTTCTATAACTGCGCATTTGAATCATGCTAACTATGGTAGTTTAGTACCATATTGGTTCATATGAAAATTTGGTACTTATCTGGTCTAATTAGGGCACTGTAAACACTTACCTTCCCTTCACTCTTCCAATAGATGAAGAAGCCATACTCGTCAACCTTGAAAAGGCAGTCTTTCTCTAGCTCCGTGTTATCCTTTTCTTCCGTCCATCTGTCGAAGACAGCACCCTGCAAGAACACAGCCTTGAATGGTATCTTGAATAAGTTATTAGATTGTAATATTATACGTATAAAATGAAGAAATATGGTTCATTTTCCTCGAATTGTTTTTCTTTTCGCACCGTAGATAAGTACCAAATCTGCTTTGGTTTTGTCGTTAGAGAATTAATTAGCTTCATCTAAAGTTATGGTCCGTTTAACTCGGGACTTGATAAACAATTAATTCGGTATAAAGTTTTAAATTTCTCTTATAATTATACCCGATTAAAGACCGAGCTTTCAGAAGCACTTGGCGTTTTTTATTTTTTTACATAACTGAAAGATATTTATTGGTGATAAATAAGAAATGAAAATTAGTCTGAGGCAGACATATTTCTATGTTCTGACTGATTATTTTTCTTTATAGAGGAGTAGGCTATAGGGCCCAACCGGACCCAAATATGTTTTATTGAAATCGAATCCCAATCAATCAACAGACAACCCATTGGCGTGGCAAAACTGCGTGTCCTATGATTCCTCGTTGCCCAATATAATATATTCAATAAAATGAATTACTTGTAACAGGGGTTCAGGCACGGGTATCTGCCAGAAGAACTCGAACCGCTTGGTCATGATGGAGCGTTCTATTCACCCCTCCTGACCACTGCGACATTCACCACGCTGCCATTTCCTGCAGACAAGAATACTATTTAAGCTTAAATTTTATCAGATATTCGTCTATAAAAGTGTAAAGGATTTATAGACCTCTAAAAAGTGCCAAGAACATGAGGATGTAAGAATACAGTCAATGATGCACTGTCGACCTATTTTATACTGCAAGCATTCGGAAATTCACATACTGTAACCGAAATCCTTATTATGTACTTTTTCCGAAAGTGACCCTACGTAGGGCAGAAACATGTTTACGAAAATAAAAACCTACTGGTATTCGAATTTCCAACCCGTTTGTATGTAAGGTACCCAACACACCAACAAAGACGCCCCGCCCGCTAGATAATAATACATTTACACGATTGATTACATAATTCAAAAACTATTCATATTACAAAACTATAGTAATGTCTACTATAAAAAAGCTTTAGGTTAGGTATCAACGAAAGCAGAAGGTTCGACAGGCAGTAATCCGAATCTAAAAGTTAGTTACTCAGTAATTACTGTCTTTCTTCACGACACGGGCAGTCTCTTTTAACTTGAAATTACGTAGAAAGTTTAGACAAGGACCTATTAAATGGAAAAAGTTAGAACTCTGGAATGTGACCTCTTTACTGACTTCAAAATAATGAATGATGTAAAATGAAAAATAGAAAATAACTGTTAATAAATAATGCTTTGAAGTAATTAAAATATTATTTTTTACTTTTTAGTGCAAGTTTGTACATACTATGTGTAGTTGTAGTTTTGAAGTCGGTTTTTGTTTTTTGCTTAAATTTTTTTTTTTCTAATTTTTTGTAGGAAGTGTATGTGTTTAAGTTCATTAATCTTTAGATAATAATTTAGTAGACCTACCACTAAACGTGCTGATCAAATGAGACAGCGCCGTGAAAGTGGTTCCGCAAAACATCATCTATGTATAAGTAAATTTTTGTTATTGTTGATTTTCTAAAAAAGCACCAAACCAATGCCAATTAAAATACATCCGAAATATCCCCTACCAAACACAAAAAGAATCATCGAAATACATCGATAACTTGCGGAGTGATCGCGTAACAAACATACAAAAAAACGAAAAAAAAAAGAAGCAACATACAGACAAATTGAGAACCTCCTCCTTTTTTGAAGTCGGTTAAAAATGATTTCCTTTACCCAGTGGCGGGATCACCAATCCAATCCCAAAAGCCTTTTTACGCTATTAATGTAAGCATAACAAGAAAAATAATATATAAACATGTTTTACGTTAAAGTCGGCTAGCCGAGCTTTCGGGATTGTATGGTGGTCCCGTCATTGCCTATACCCACGGAATATCTTCGGTCCTTTCATCAATTCTGTGTCTATACCTATATGATGGCTATAAGAAAATATAAATAATATATGCGTGGCATTGCAACGCCTACCAAATACAGCTAGTAGGTATCTATTTATTAATACGTAGGTATACAAAACGAAGCTAATTGAGCACGCTAAAGAAAGAATTCTGCTTTTATCGAATGTTTTATAAGTATATGCTCTAATGGGCTCATTAACACAGTAATGACGTCGGTGATATCTCAGTCAGCAATGATGCGCTGTACATTTTTTTTTACGTCGAGCCATCGGAAATCTATATGCATTCAATTACGCAATTCATTTTGTATGCAATTTGAATAGATTTCTTATACAACTGAGAAATTTTCGATAGGAAACTTTCTCGCTCGCGTGCTTGGAAGTTATTCATTATCGCGGGATTTATTCGACAATCTGCTAGAAGTAGGTAATCATAAAAACATATTTATATAAAAATAAATACAATATGTAAAACTCACAGAATCACACGGCATCGCATCAACGAAAACATCAAAAATATTATTTTCTTGTTATGAAATAAATAAGGCATCATTAAAATCTACCAACGGGACGTAGCTACTATATACTCAAAATATTCTACCTCCCACACATTCTCAGGAGTTCAGGACTCTTGACTAAATTGCCGTCCGGATTCAGACGTCTGCACAAACCCACTTAGTAACTACGGCCGTTTCGACATAATGATGTTTGATGTGGCAACACTGGATCATTTTTAGATGGAATAATACCGCGGTGTTATTTCAATTAAGTGGGGCGGAATAACAAACAGCAGATGGGCTTAATTAGACAAAGTTCAGCCACAAAGCTATATTGTACCCTACATATGCATATATGTATATCTTCAACAAAGAAGCACCAAAATTCATTTATTTATTTAAATTTAACTAATTTTCCAAAAAAATAAATTTTGAATAAGTAAATGATTCTTAGATGATAATTAAGATTTCGTAATAAAATATTAGAGGTTGAAAAGATAATCACTTTTTTTTCATTCTACATTATTCTCGGGAGTTGGATTTTTCGTCGTCTTTCATAGATATTATTTATTATTTTTTATTATTAATTCTATTTAATTAAATAGATACTATTATACAAAATATACATAAATTAGATAATCCAGAAAAAAAATTCTCAGTAATAACCAGCAAACTTTGATTATTTATATTAAATAATCTAAGCCAGCAAATCAAAAAATAAATATTGTGTAATTGTTATTGCCTAGGGATGCCACAAGGTTTATATTTAGAGTTCGTGGAGTCAGGGCTGATCATTAAAATTATCTTTTGAGATAATCTAGAGAGATGGCAGTAACGTTTTCAATTTATTTAATAAAGTAAAACTTCTCTTTATATTTAAATATTTCCCCATTATTTCCTTAATCGCATAATTGCTATTATCTCTATCAAGCACATAATGGGATGGTCATGTACATAGATACGGTCAGTTTATTACCTCGAGCAACATAAGGATAATTGTAAACAAAAGATTGATTAGCCTAGGACTTATAAAAATATATGTGATAAATATTTTAGTCAGATAAAATCAATATTTAAAAATAAATATTATTTATTTGAAAACTTCGTTCAGAGACGTATAAATGCTTGTAGTGCCGTTTCTGCGTTTCGGTAGTCCTTGTCAAACTATCCAGAACCTCACCTTCGCCTGTCTATCTGACAAAATAGGACCGATCTAAATAACATACTCCACAAGAAGGCTTCCAAAAATATTTTTTTTTGGCTAATTGACCACTTGACTATGTGACCACCCTTTCAAACAAAAAATAATTTTCCAAATCGGTTCAAACGTCTTCTAGTAATTGGGGAACACATAAAAAAAGAGATTCTGACGAATTGAGAACCTCCTCCTTTTTTTATAGGTAGTCGATTAAAAATAATAATTTAGTGCTTATTTTGTTATCGCCTAATATATGTGTATATAATATACATAATATGTAGATTAAAAACAGGCCAATTAGTAATAACACCAATCAAAATAATAGATATGGAATGGTCACACATTGAGAACCGCGCCCATTCTGTCCCATATATGGGTCACAAACCATAATTTATCGTATTTTCACACGAAGGACTATATTTTCTAAGATATTATTATTTAATATAGATTATAGTATGCCATCAAAAACATAAATTGTAAAAAAAGCCAAGTCTTGCAACTCAGTTCTTCTATCGTAAAAAGTTGTGAGATCCATACAATACCAAGTCGATCAATTTATTCAGTCCTTACTGCAGGATCCTTCTGCCTTCAGTTATTACGTAATTAGCTAACCTAACAACATCTTATAGTGATCATATCGATATCAATATTAAAAATCTTTGATGTTTAAAATAAATAGATTGACTCGGCAATCGCACGGCAGATATATAGGGTTACGAAACACCAAACTACCTACCTAAAGCTTCTAAGATTCAGTTCGTTTTTCTTGATTTCAGTCAAATATCAAATAGTTATAGAGAATATTATAGAAACAGTCAACTACCATAACTATAATTTTCTTTTTCAACAAACTTATCGCATTCAAAGTGCCTGATAGACTTTTACTCGTATTTACGTAACTTTTACTCGTAGAGAACAATCCAACTAGACCGTAAGGTACGGTGATAAGAAATTATCATGCGAAGAATTTGTTCGCTGTCATAAAGCTTGCTGAGCACATATTATGTAGGAAAGTTAATACCGAAATAGTTCAAGGTTCAAATATATCCGGTGATCTCTCTTTCGCCAAACGTCATGTTGTTGTTCGCTTGGAAAAAATGGGGGTTTCTTGGCAAAAAATAGGCCACACTATGTAAAAAATTGAATCAATCCGATACTCGGTTTTGGAGTATAGAAGGAGAACCCATTAAACATTTCTAGTAGGGATAACAAGTAAGCATTATTTACATCATTATCTTCAGCCGCAATATCTCAAAATAAATACGGATATTTGAAGGAAATTTCAAATATTTTGGAAAATCGTTATCGTATTTGTTAATTTCAGTTTTAGAATTCATCATCACCAAGGAAGCGATTGGTATCAAAATTTACATTTTAATTATTTTTTGGGTTGATTCTGTATTGCTTAACAGCGTCCAATTACATTGCAGTGCATATTGTTATCAGTTAAGTTTAGTGTATGGCATAGATTATGTAAGGGAGATACGGTCGATATCAAGGTATATGACCCGGTTATAGGCCGGGGCGCGGCTCGCACTAATTGCCGACCGGGTGAATAAGAGTTATTTCTATAAAAAGGCACGCCATTTACATTTTATTCAGAAAAAAAATGCTCAGCACAATTGTGCGATGTCAGCTGGGTTCATTTGCATTTTGCAGAGTCGCACGACAACCGTTTTTGACGGGCTCGTTGGCGCGTTCGGTAGAACACCTGCCGTGCGCATCGATGGGTCGTGGGTTCGATTCCCACCGGGAGCATATGTTTATAACTTTCTGTAAGCATGTTTTCCCCACGTCTGGTAACTTCGGGCACTGATCGGGTGGGAGGAATATCTAAATTCCGACCGGGTAACGAACCACCGTCCATAGATGGAAAAACCGTGAAGTGCATATTGCGCGTTTCGGTTTCAGTCTATGGATTTCCGAATGCTCGAAGTAAAAATCAGGTCGACAGCGCATCATTGACTGATGTTCTGTGGCTGAGGTATCACCTACCATCAAGTGAACCTCATGCTCGTCTGTCGATATCTAACATAAAAAAAAAAAAAAAAAAATGTTGTCGACCGTTTTCTCGGGTTTTAATCGATTATCTCTTTAAGTCTTCCGGGTTTAACATGACACTTACATTTATAACTCGACTTCTAATGTCAAAAGTTGAGATATTTGTCAATCGAGATATCTTGTCTATCAAAATTGTCGATGTAGAGATATAATATATCGACATAGCTTATATCTTAGTTGGTCTTCACTTGTCCGCGAGATATCTCTCGATGGTCGTGCTAGGCGGATAGCTGCACTCTCAGGGAGACAGTACGCTCTTACGCATTTAAAGATGCGTGAGAGTCGAAGAGAGCTATACATTTCCATACACATACATACACACACAATTAAAAGGTGCAGGAAAATTGAAGTGGTCCGGTATCCTCAATGTCTGTCATCACTGATGAAGAAGCCAACCTATTGCCAACCTTTCTATATCATAGTCTTAACATTTTATGTTCAATTATATGTTAAATATTAAATTATCTAATAAATATATTTGGTGTCTTGTTACTTTCCACAGATAAGGGGCCGTCCATTAATCACGTGAGGCTCAAAAGGGGGGGGAGGGGGTACGGAAAACATCACGAAACATCACGAGGGGGGAGGGGGGGTCTCGTTAGACATCACGTGTATTAATTTTATTTATTTTTTCTCAAAAAGCGCTATTTATGAACCGAAATTTTGAACGGCGCGAAAATTTATTAATTAATTAATTAATTATTCATTAATTTTATTGCAAATACATATAAATGTTTTTCGAATCAAAACGCCATTTGTTAAATATTTTTTTCCAGTCAAAAATAGCCTTTACATAGACTTCCAAAAAAATACACGTGATCCAGGGGGAGGGGGGGGGGGGGAGTGGTCCCAAACGTCACCAAATATCATCAGGGGAGAGGGGGGGTCAAAAAATGAGAAAAACGACCTCACGTGATTAATGGACGGCCCCTAATGAGATGTAGATGTTTGTCACAAAGTTGACATCAAACCGTTTAGCGGAGCGTAATAAACGCGTCAGACGACAGGAAAATTCGCAAATCAACGTCGCTGAAGCATCATAACACATTTATTTAGGTACTAGCTGATGTCAGCGACTTCGTTCGCGTAGGCTTCACCTTAAGCTGAGCTTTTGAGCATGGTTTCTTCATATAAAATATTCAATTGAAAGTGGAGAAATAATCAAACTATTTTAGTTACATATCAAGCTATTGACATCTGATAATTCGAAAAAGATCGACGCGAGTCTGTTTGCATTGCAATTTGTTCATATCGTGCCTTTAAAATATTTAAATGATGATAACTTTTCTTTCCGAAAACCGATTTTGATGAAACAAAGCCTATATGTTGCCCCGGGATTTGCGTAATATATTTGTGAAAATTGCTTGAAAATCTAATCAGTATCTTCGGAGATTAGCCCGTACAAACAGACAAACAGATACACAGACAAACAGGCAGAGAAACAAAAAAATTAAAAATAATCTGGCTTTGTTCTGTTTCTCTTACATCCCCCTGACTCGGTTTTTAGCATTTTTTTTCTATGTACAGACATTTCACCTCTATAGTTTTATTATATGTATAGATGTATAGATACCTTCAAGAAACAGATTTGATATTCTATTTGTAGTTTTTTTCACATATCATATACGAGCGATCCCCCCGGCTTTGCACGGGTGTAATGTACACAAAAAAAACTCAAAAACTACTCAATTGATTTTAAAAATTATTTCACCAATAGAAAGCTACAGTATCAGCGAGTAAAAATAGGGTAAATATGTATATATTTTTGTGTATCTACATTGCACACGTACGAAGCCGGGGCAGATAGCTAGTTGGTAATAAACCAAACCAAGCAACTTCCATAATGTTCAAATAAGTACAAATGACCTAAGTGAACTTCTTAGTTACCTAGTGGAGCTCACATAAGAGAATTCTTAATTATATGTGGCACGACTCTACTGAAGCTAGCCTTTGTTCGGTTCTCAGTTATTTAGAATAATTTATAGGCTTTTCTCTTTGTATAGAGAAACTTAGTATTTTGAGATGTTAGTATATACTAGGTATTTAACACGTTTTCATTAGTGTCCAATAAAGGTGGAAGATATGCAGCAGCCAGCACCAGAGGGCCTGCAACCTTCGGTCTGCCGACTTGACTGAAATCTGCCGACCTTAAAGAATGAAGGCTTGAAAAGTTTTCAAATAATAACTCAACAGCGAAACTTTCAAACCGATTAAACTATAGAATATAACAAAGAAACAATGTCTAAGAGTGTTATTATTTCCGTCTTACTCTACGAGATGACAAAATGACGCCTAACATTTTTTAAAGCTTTGTCTCGTTCTATTGATATGCAATGTTTTGCTCTGGCTTTGGAAGAGAAGGCGGTCACCTCAGAAACACATACCTAGTACCTACACCTGTAATACATCCTTTAAACCTTTAGTAGACGAAAAACATTCTTACCTTAATATATTAATTCGCAAATACGCATTACATACACTAAAACCCTTAAATATTACAAACTATTGAAAGCTAAAGTTTTGACACTAGTATATTCTACAAAGCGCAATATTAAACTGACAAAAGCGACTGTTACAGAAATGTTTAATCCTATTTACTGAATTCTGTATGAAGCCCCTCTAATTGAATTAAAAGTTAACGGGCTTGGATAGTTAATCCGTTTTACACGTGATTGTGGACGCAACGGGAGATGTAGGTCTTTAGAGAACCATTGTTAAAATTGGCTCGTTTGGTTGTTACGAGTAGTTATGTTTTAAATAATGATTAGTAGGTTCGACCCAGGTCTTACATACAATTCATATTTTTTATTCAATCATTCATGGATCTTTTGTTATAATTTTGACGGACCAGACGTAGGAGATAAAGTTACAGAAATTAAATCAACATGTCCAAGGAATCTAATCTGTGACTCCGAGCCGTTTATCTACATATAATAAAACAGTAGGATAAATAAAATTGTACATTGAAAATTTTACCAGAAATGGAGACGAGATGATTAAAGAAGGGGAACAGTGTACATAAAAATAATTTTGAACATTTTCGTCTGTCTGTTTGATCACGCTAATCTCTGCAGATATTGCCTGATTGTAGATTTAAAAGATTAAGCTTTGTCTGGGGCAACATCAAAATCGGATCGGATTACCCATGTAACCACGCGTACAAAGTCGCGGGCACCAGTTAGTCTACTTATAAAGTAACAAGTGCAATGATTTCTTTTTGTACTATACACAAAAAAAATACTCACTGATAATGTAGCTTTCTATTGGTTAAATAATAAATTTTATAATTGGTCGAGTAGATTTTGAGTTAAACCCTTCCAAACCTTACGTATCATAGTTAAGCTCTTCATTATTGACAAAATAATTATATTCATAAACAGTTAATATTTTTTGAGCTATTAACTCTCCGTACCTATAAAAAGGAAATCTTTATACAATTTTGAAATTCCCTATAAAGTAATTCGCTGAATGGGCAAAGAGAAAATTATTAAATTCTTTAATATTTCCTCAGGTGGTTACTGCTTTTACTTTGTGTGTATTTTTCCTTGTAAATTTGTATAAAAGATTTCTTTATTTTTGGCTTTATGAAACATTTTTTAACGAGCTAGGTTCGTGTTACTCGTGTTGAAAAATAACAGGACACGAGTAGCTAGTGCCCATTAGGTACATTTATTCTATCTATTATACTAATATTATAAAAAGGAAAGATTTGTTTGTTTAAACGATTTAACTCAAAAACTACTGGACCGATTTTAATTCTTTCATCAATAGAAAGCTACATTATCAGCGAGTACCATAGGCTATTTATGTTTGTATAGTACATCTACATTACACCCGTGCGAAGCCGGGGCGGGATTGCTAATATAGTAATAAAATAGAAAATTACAGCAAGTATTAGCTCTGAAGAAATAGATGGTAAAAATAATGTGAAAATTCATATACAACATAGACAACTATTATTTCAGTCTGCCCATTATGATAATATCTTATACTGAGAAAGTTTGATTTCTGGATAATTATGTATGTAGGTTACTTTCATCCCGACTCTGAGAGTTATTTGTTAAGTTTTCTTGAGAGTAAAAGTTATACTTCATTACATCAAGATATCATGTGGAGCTTGGTGTACTGGTTGCAAACATTTTGTAAAACAGTGGCAGAGTGGCAGAGAGTATTGCCAGTTCTTCTCGTCCGATCTACGCCCTTGATTTGAGAACTGGCAGTAAATGTAAAATTAGAAGCATTTTTTTTCTGGTGACGTAGGTACATAAGTGTACACTGTGATACCTAAATGAATAAATGATAATTTGATTTGATGACAAACCCTAGTACCTACTACCTAGTAGTAAGATATCATCACTGAATGTCTCCAGGCGCCTTTAATTGCTTTTACTATAATATTGATTCTGTATTAAACTCGGGTAATCGACAGTTAAAAGGTAACCTTCATGGTTAGTATGTAAAAGTTAAAAATAACTGTCTGGATCTAGAATATGTATGTATGTCTATGAAAACTTCGATCTTGTGACCCAGATTTTAGCTTTTAGTGGCTTTCCTTGTCCGCTGTATTACTTCAGCTGCCTGAGGTAATGAAGTTTCTTATTCGTTTCTAACTGAGGTAACGAGGCGATTCAGTATTATTATTACTCGGTTTTGTACTATATTTAAATTATTAGAAGTTTTTAGTGTATCTTCCAAAGTTTGATTTTTTATTTATGGGGATAATAATTTTAGTTATGGGGATAATTCTCAACCTATGCGGTACATATTCCCTGGCTATTTTTAACCCGGATAATACTTCTTCATGAGACGTGATAAGCAGTTCAGAAGCGGAAAACAACGTAAAAAAAATAACTCATCATCAAGCTAAATCTACAAAATAATTTAAAAATGTTAAACAATGAAAATGTTTACTAAATTAAAAAAAAAATAACTCTTTTTTTTATACCCCAAGTTTTCAGCAAGTGTGGTCACGGGTAGACTGTGACCATGCTTGCTGTGTTGGTCACGGTGACAGCTGTCTGATCTGATAATCACAGAATTCAAGTTAAAAGAGTTTTCCATTTAAATGTTATTCGCGCTAAAAAAAGATTTAATTAAAACTTCAATTTATCTTAGTTTCAGTTTATATTCAACAGAAGGTGAACAGAGGGTCCTTTGGCACGTTCGGTAGAACACCTGCCGTGCGCATCGATGGATCGTGGGTTCAAATCCCACCGGGATGACATGTTTATAATTTACTGTAAAGATGTTTTCCTCCCGTCCGGTAACTTCGGGCATTGATCGGGTGTGAGGAATATCGAAATTCCGACCGGGTAACCGTGAAGTGCACATTGCGCGTTTCCGTTTCAGTCTATGGATTTCCGAATGCTCGAAGTAAAAAGTAGGTCGACAGCGCATCATTGACCGATGTTCTGTGGCTGAGGTATCACCTACCATCTAGTGAACCTCATGCTCGTACGTCGATATCTAACATAAAAAAAATCTCCAATATTTCCACTGAAATTTTAAAAAACTCTTTATAAGAAATCAATAGGGGATTTAATTATAAAAGTGTTTCCTGTTTTGCTATGAACCCAGGAAAAATTTAATCAAACATTTATTTACCTATGTACAAATTGAAAATCACAATCATTCCCCACGGGAGTGCGTGCCCGAATGTGAAGCGAAACTGTATCGAATTGAATCGATATTTTTGTCATTACGAACTACCACAAATTGGATAGATAATATTAGTATTAATATTATAAAGAAGAAAGATTTGTTTGCTTGTTTGTTTTGAATTAACTCAAAAACTACTCGACCGATTTTAAAAATGCTTTCACCAATAGAAATCTACATTATCAGCGTGTAACATAGGCTAGTTCGTTTTTTTTGTGTATAGTACAATCTAGATTGCACCCGTGCGAAGCCGGGGCGGATCGCTAGTACTTTCATACTTGCAAGTTTTTCCCGCTCGCACCAGGGCGCCATACTTCCAAGCGAAGTCCTGGTTTTTAAACCTGGTATCATAAATACATTTCATCTCTACTTCGAAGTAGATGTCCTTCACATTAATAGAGAGGGATTATCAAAATTCCTACTAAACCACCCTTCATACATAAAAATACCGAGTTTTGTTTCAGTCTATGGATGATCAAAGTAAAAAATAGATCGACAGCGCATCATTAACTGATGTCCTGGCTATGGTATCACTAAGAAGTGATCCACGCTGATCCACCAATATATGACAAAAGACAATTAGACTTAAGGGGGGTAATCACAAGCAACTATATAACTTAACAACCAACAGTGCTTTAATTTGAAGCGGATAATTAGCTACGAAATGCCCGGATAGACCCAGATTTGCGGGTTTAGCGGCTCCTTTGTCACATTTAATGGATTTACGCCTCAAGCGGCCGTAATGGCTTAAGTATCTTTACGGGGTTTATTGTCTATGGAGAACAGGCGCGGACTAGTTCTTGTTAATGAGATTCTGTTGTTGTTTTGACGGTAGAAAGTTTTATGTTGCAGTTTTAGAAGCCGTATTTGTCTGAGTTTGCTGTTTTTTGGGTGCAATGTAGATGTACTATACCTGATGCCTATGTTACTCGCTGATAATGTAGCTTTCTATTGGTGAAACTATTTTTAAAATCGGTTCAGTAGTTTTTGAGTTTATTCTTAACATACAAAAATTCAAAAATACAAATCTTTCCTCTTTATAATATTAGTATAGATATAGATAATAAGGTATGAAATTATATGAATTTAAAAAAATATAACTTGATAAACATCCGAAAAGGGTAAACCAAATTTCATCATGAACACTGACTGACATTCCATTTGACTATCTAAAAAAGGATTTTTGGCGACTCGCATTATTTTTCGAAATAATGATTTTTTTAAAAAGTGTAGGTACTCAATGGACAACAAGGCAAAGACACCAAAGTCGAATAATTTCGACGTTTTAGGGAGTTTGACGTTAAATCGAGTGACGTTACATTGAGTTTACCTACATTGTATTTATCCCAATAACGTTTGTCCGCCCGTGACCACGTTCGCTGGAAAGCATTCGAAACTTCGGGATAAATAATATAAAGAATTAATCGCCTTTTAATAATAATGTAATACTCACGTCAATAAATATATTTAGTTTTATGGTACTGAGAATATCTTATAATAATTATTTATGTAAAAGAAGTTCAAAGTGAATTACGGCCATTTGTGTGAGACATAGGACAGATATTGACAGTCTTCTATGCTCTGCCCGACCGAAATAATATTTTTTGTTTCTTCGGGACCCAAACCCGGGACCAGATCGATGGAGGCGATCAAAAAAGTCCAAAGGAAGGTCAAAATTTATTCATAATTCGTACTATGGTACTTCAGTACAAGACAATGTTAAAGAAGCGTGGAGATTTACGATATTTTTGTACATATCTATTTAAAAAAATACATAGAGATTAATCATTGATAGAGCGAACCGACGCGCCATCATGGCATTGTTCCGCGAACTAACAGCGTCTCATTTAAAATCTAAATATACGATAACAAGGTAATATTTTTAGAAATAGATTAACCACGCGTTTTCTGGTGTTGGCCGTGACTCGTGGTGATTCACAATACAAACGTAAACAATATAGCCTAGGAGCTGCTGAACAGGACTAGGTCATATTTATAGCGTTACATCAATTATCGCCATAAATCGATTATATTATATATTTTATTTCATTAAGTAATGAACAGAGACAAGAGAATTCAGTAGCCGGGATTAATCCAAACACTGAGAACACTCCCCATGATATATGCGATAGAAGATGCAGAGTGATCCAACATCTCTACGCAGCGCCAAAGGATCAAGTCGTTCGGATAGAGTCTCATCGTCGACGATTCGAGCCGCTCTACGTTGAATGCGGTCAAATGGAAGGAGCTGGTACTGGGGAGCCCCCGCCCAAAGGTGAGAACAATACTCCATGTGTGGCCGAATTTGCGCCTTATAAAGATGCAGGCGATGGGCCGGGCTGAAGTAAATATTTGAAAGACTAAAAGTTATTGCAGTTATTCTCAAATGATCGATATGAGATGAATAGAATCAAAGTAATAATTATACATTTATGTTTGGGGTTGAATCGAATATTTTGAACTTTGATTTAACAGAACATTATCGCATTTTTATCGAAAACAAATAGTTTTAGTCAAAAGATTTATGGAATATAAAATGCGTTAATTGCGTTCTATAAGTTGTAGATTAAACGCAATTCAAAACGAACTAAAACTAAACGAAAAAGACTATTATTAAGATTATTAATTAAAAAAAAATTGTTATAATTTGGTCCTTCCAATATATACTCATTTAAGATTTGAAATTATATCTGCTGAAGAGAGCTCTTAGACTATACTGATGTACACAAAGATCAAGGCGGTTCTAACGATAACCGTCTGTTTTGCAAACTCATTCAACTGTGTAACTTGCTTACGAAATCGCATTTAGTTTTATTACATAAGAGCTAATTTTATAGTTTCCCGTACGAAAAGGGCCTTTACGAGTTTAAGCTGTTATTTCGGTAGGTATGGAGGATTCATGGTATGAAACGGTTGTGGGCAGTCTCCTTTATCTGGCTGATTATCGCTGTACACAATGGATTCAACGCAATTCTGTAAAATCACGTTTTGCTAAACGTGACGAATATAATAATTTATTATTCGTCTCCATTGACATAGTATAAATTCAAGGGTACACTGCAGCAACCCAATAACTAATAAGTATGAAATTTAATTTGTAAGTTAAATTCAATTTTAAAGACGACGTTATTTATATTTTTCAATTAGCTTAGATGAAAGTGGAAGAAGTGAAAGTGGTATGTAGGGATCGGAGCATATGGATTTCCGTGATCTCTGCCTACCCCAATGGGAAAGAGGCGTGATCGGTGATGTATATATTTATGTAATATGTATGTAGGAACGTAATATTTGTAATGTGATATATCTTACGAATTTTTGTCACTAAACTGTTGTAGGTAATTCAACTTGAAATTTCATACTTAGCCAAATCTTCGATATGTTTAAAGTTCGACTCACACACTTTTTTGCCAGTGACGAATCGTTTTTTTTTTAACTTCTATGTTATATTGTCTTTTATTAACGCGAGTATCACACATTTAAATAAAATACTGTATAACGGATTAAAACGCGATTTATTATTTATATTGTTTAAATTATTTATCCCGACGTTTCGGATAAGCAACCGTGGTCGCGGGGAGACAGAAGGATGACAGTTGTCTGATATTTGAAATGTCACAAAGTTGCCATATTTAATTCAATTCAATTCAAAAATAATTTATTAATTTAGGTAACACAATGTACACTTATGAACGTCCGAAACGTCGGGATAAATAATTTAAACAATATAAATAATAAATCGCGTTTTAATCCGGTATACAGTATTTTATTTAAACTTCTATGTTTTCATCATACAAATAGTATAGTCTAAGAACTTAGGTTCGTGTCATTTACTCATATATATTTTATTTTTAGTAATCTAGTCTCTCAGTAAATAGGTAGTATTTATTGTCTGCATAGACACAATTTAAACTTGTGCTGCCCAGCTAGCGTGACCATCACGTGATATCTCGCGGACGACAGAAGACCAACTAAGAATTAAGATATGTCGACATCGACATATTTGATAGACATGATATCTCGTTCTACAAAAATCTCTACTTTTGACATTAGAAGTCTAGTTTTAACTGTAAGTATCATGTCAGACCCGTAGTAAGACATAAAGAGATAATCGATTAAAACTCGAGAAAACGATCTACAAGTCGTGGTTGTCATGCTAGGCCGGCTGATCTGTACGTTTTACATGCAAGAACTGAGTTTAGTCGATTTGGATTTGAAAGAGGGACTTTAGTGTTACATACAGATTACAGCAACTGACTGATACTGCGAATACCTACTTTCTCGCAAGCTGTTAGTAGGTACTTAGGTAAAGCTTAATGTTACTATTGATGTCCTGCGGTTGAAGTATTAGATGCCATTGAAGCTAGTCTTTTTATATGTCTGATTTAAAAAAAACAATATTTTTATCTTAATTTAATTCAGTATTCACTCCAATACTCTTTTTCATCTGCATATAACAAAAATTGTATTTTATCTTTCGTCCAATTGTCTTCTAGGAAGAATTCACCACATATTGATAAGGCAATAATTATTTATTCATAATGTATATTTGGTTTACTGTTACTATTTTTATGTATAATTTGTTGAGTAATAAAGAGTATATAAATAAATACAAGTCATAAAGCGTATCCGATAACAGCGAGAATCACTCGAGCCTACAAAATCTTTACAGAAATTGTTTAGCTCCACTAACTTCTCCGATACAAGCGATAAGGTCCCTTTGTTAGCTCGTTGAGACCCCAGTCTTGACCCTTGACCCATTTTCAATTGTCTGTCTCCAGCAGACATCGTGATTAATATCCCTCAAGTGTGTCGCACCGTATTGCCAGTCTGTCAGTTTTTAAGCTGAGAGAATGGATATAAAACAATCTAATATATAAAATTCTCGTGTCACAGTTTTCGTTGCCATACCCCTCCGAAACGGCTTTACCGATTTTTACCAAATTTTAAATGCGTATTCAGTAGGTCTGAGAATTGGCTACTATCTATTTTTCATACCCCTAAGTGATAAGGGTTGTTCACCCTTAAATTTTTTTTTTAATTTTTGGACGAATTTTTTTGTTTTTATTTTTTTATAATGTGGCATTAAAAAATACATCGCTAGTAATTACAATAAAATGTTATCATCATGACGCAATATATTTGTGGGCTTCAATAAATAAATTACTTTAGTGAAATTTTTATTGTATTTATACTTCGTCAAGATCTATTTACATGAAATGAAGAGACTAGACCTTACCTTTGATATCAACGACAACGCGCCCCGGCTTCACTCGGATGCAATGTAGATGTACTATACACAAAAATAGCATTTGTTACTCGCTGATAATGTAGCTTTCTATTCGTGATAGAATTTTTAAAATAGGTCCAGTAGCTTTTGAGTTTATTCATAACATACAAAAATACAAATCTGTTTTCTTAATAATATTAGTATAGATATAGAAGTATAGATTTATAGAGGTGTCTTGCCGCCGCTTGCTAAGTAGAATCAACTGAGCAAGCGGCGGCTCTGAAACTATTATACTATAAAAATTAAAAACCTTTTGAATTTGTATTAAATATTTTAATGAAGAATAGAATAGTTTCGAATGTTATTTAGACTACTGTTTTTCTTGGTTCTGTTGTTTACCAAAGCTGATGAAATAAAAACCACACTCCTTGTATGACCTCTCTATAGCGACTCCGACAATTTGTGCCATAAATGCCCAGTTTCTCACCAAAATGTATTTATTAAAACAATCTATTCTTAGCTACAGAAATGTTTAATAATTAGTCAATATGTTGTGATACCTTTAGGTTTTACTATGATGTGTTAATAAAGAAATTTAATCATAATAAATCAATAAGGTTTGTTAATATGACTAATGACTATGGTTACGTGTAAATAGAAGATCGGGAGCAGTCGACCTCGATGAAATTCAGATTGAAACTGCTCTAAACCGAGAGGTATGTATGTATGTGTGTATCTGTGGGATCATATGGGAATCTGTGACCTTTGCCTTCCCCAATACTGCCTACAAAAATCTGGTAAAAAGCGGACACGTCAGTACGTTTTAAATTTACAATACAAAATACAAGCCGGATGAATAAAATTTCATGTATAGTTTATCGGATCATTAGTATCCTATAAAAAAGTCCCACTTATATTCCGCATCGCAGAAACCTTTTTAGTTTCATAAGACGAGTCCGTGAAGCAACCTCTCTGCAAGTAAATTACCGTAATTTTCCATTAACCGTATTAAAAGTATAACAATTCGCGGTCACGCGAAGTCATTGAGAAATTGTTCTGAGTAATCATTTAGTATGTACACGAGTTGGAATAATTATACATATAATTCCAGGTTGTACGGTGGGCCCTCGAGTCTACTGTCTATGCAAAATATACACCCATTGTTCAGTTTTATCGTGAAGGACGAAAGAACAAACTAATAACTAATTTCTGTATATAATACTCACAGTGACAGTTTTATAAATGTATATAAATATGTTATTCCCTTTGTGCTAGTTACTTTGACGAGAGAAAGGGGAATGTCAAAATCCGTTCCAGAAACTGATCAAAAAGTATACTCGGGTCCCAAAGTAGAAATAAGTCCACAACGCATCAGTGTTCTATCAGGTATCAGGGTAACTAGCAACTACCACCAAATGAGCCTTCCGCACATCTGTGGATATCTAACAAAAATTATGTGAAAACATAGATACATTTGAGCTAGCTAAAATAAAACAATAGTTGAAAGTAAAATATACACAGTAAGTAAATACCTGAACGTAAATAACAAATTAAAATAAACAGAAGGATAACGGTCGGGTCGAGGGGAATGTTTCGTTTAAACAAATAGAAGGAAAATATGGCGAGAGGCTCGTGAGGGGGGGGGGGGGGGGGTTGTTTAACAAAGGGTTAAATAATAGCAAATTAAGTCGCAGACTAGTTATGGTTCCGATAATGAATATTATCTTGCAATTTTCAAAAGGATTGTCTGTTTTTAAAGTAATTTTATTTGCCCTAGAGGTCAATTCTTGTTGTTTGAGTTATTATGAAATTTTATGACGGAAGTACCATCTAAGCAGGTATTATACTATAAAATGGGCCATATATTCAGTTACAAGTCGGAGCGGCCATTTGTAATTTGCACTCAATAGTCATATTAGGGTTGGTTTATTCTTTAAAATAAACTAATCAAACTCTGTCTCTGTTGCCTTAAGAACCTCATGATAATATAATATTTTATAAATAAAAATAATACCTTTTACATCTGGTAGTATTTTATTACCTTTCTCCTCCTAACTCCCTAAATTATATCCCAAATTGAGTGACGACTTTGAGACCTACTCGTGTAGATATGTCGCCCACGCGAGAATAGACCTCCATTCGTTACTTACAATGTCCTGATAACGAGGTCACAGATTTATTTATTCCATCCCGCTCGGACCCTGAGGCGGAGTTAGTTTTGCATATTTTGTGTTGGACTCCGAGGAATACGCCTGAATAACTTATTTGCATTATGAATGCTCATTTTAGATGTTGATGCTATTCAAACATGTGAATAATTTAAAGTGTGAACAAGGGTCATAAGTCACAATACAATTCGTTATAAAAAGTTTGAGATGGATAATAGATTTTGGAGGAGTGATTTGCGACATTCCCACGAGTACAGTGATGAAAGAAAGTCACTAAGCCGAGTCGGCACTCGGTCCAGTAACTAGAATAGGGTATAAACTTGGCTCAGCGAGCAGTCAAAATATCGGTGATGTGTATCGTAGAACTTAAATATCCGTAACAAAGGTCTTGACTTCTAAATATATATGTATATGAATATTTCTATTAAAAATGAATCGGATGGATATTCGATATCTCTCACACCATATTTCGCACCGTCCGCGTCGCGTCGTGGTCAGACAGGAAAATATATTTATACAAAAAGGGCCATTAGAGGTCATACATTTTGAGGTCCCAAATTATTTAATGTTTTTACAATATATATAATCATGTTATAGCACAAAATACAGTAGGTAAAGGTAAAACAGCGAAAAAAAAAATATCGACAGACAAGCATGAGGTTCACTTGATGGTAGGTGATACCCCAGCCACAGAACATCAGTCAATGATGCGCCATCGATCTACTTTTTACTTCGAGCATTCGGAAATTCATAGACTGAAACTTCACGGTGAACGGTGATTCGTTACCCGATTGGAATTTCGATATTCCTCCCACCCGTTTAATGCCAGACGTGGGGAAAACATGCTTACAGAAAATTATGAACAGGTCGTCCCAGTGGGATTCGAACCCACGACCCAACGGTGTTCTACCGAACGCGCCAACGAGCCGGTCATTACATGTTTACTAATGTTTACTCGTCGTAGTTTGAATTTCTTTCTTTTGTGGGTGGGCCTGTTTCGTGGCCTTCCCCTAAATCAAAGCCATGTTAATACAAATTTACTGAGTTGTTTAGTTAATATTTCTTTAAAAATATTGTCCGGAGCCCTAAATTGTATGAAAGGTTTATCATATTTGATATCAATTTATACAATAGAAAGATGTTCTTTAAATAATTATTATTATAAAGTCATGATATGCATTGTAGAATGTAGACACCAAAATTTGTTATGTATATTAATAAATATAAAATAATTGTTATTTAGGTAATAGAAAATAAATAGAATTACATTAGACGCCTGTAATATTCTATAACTATTTTTAGCTCTAGCGCATCTAGGTCTTTTAAACGTAGTATCTGACCCGTAGTGAGAAAGGGTTAATGTGAACAAAAACTAAATGTACCATGATTGATTACGTATTTATAGACGAGGGTTAGGTTTCTATTTATGCTTATTGCGTCTATACGCAATTATCTGAGGTATTGTTAGTGAAAGGGGCGTTAGGAAACCCATATCTTATACGTAGTATTATTTCCACTTGCTTATTGAAATAAATACATTTATTTGGATATTTAAACAGAGTATATTTATTATTTATATTATTGTTAAGATCAAATTAAAAAATTGAATGCTACTGGTACAGGCGGTTGACATTGTATTTTAATATTATCAACCTTGTACCATATTTTTTATAAATAATAATTTCTTATATATTAAGTTATATTTGAATTTGATTGTTACAGAATGAGTTATTTGTTAAATGGTTCTATTTTGCTATGTCTATCGTAATACTATAATGGTATCAGTTTGAGCTGAGAAAATTTTGATTGTTAAAGTCGGATTAATTCCGAAAATGTCTGATAATATCACTGAATATTTGATGTTAATAGTTAAAGATCGGCAACGATCGAGTCTATGGGTAGTGGAGATATTTTGCTATCAGGTGGATCAGGTTACCTATTTTAAATACGCAAATTCCTTTTACCTCAAAAAGATTCAAAGGCCCTTAGTTAGCCCAAGGGCTTTCACAAAACACTTTCCGTGATTTGTAGAGATTTCGCAGAGTAATATACCTATAGATCATAGTCCAAGTCTATGTGTCATGCCGATCGGTAAGACCCTGTTTCCATAAAAAAATCGACACGCTTTTTTGTTGAATACCGCTTTTGATCGCCCTGAGTAGCTCGCACCCACAAGTGGAATAGTACCTCGTGTGACGCCGATTCTGCTATTGCAGGTGTTGAACTGGTATCTCATTTCATTAAGCATACCGAGCTTCTTAGAAGCAAATAGCTTTTCCTTTCACCAGTGACCACGAACTGAACGTCACTTAATATTTCTAGATATTTCAATTTTAGTTGATTCATAAAATGAGGAGTTACAACTAATAGCATAATTAAGTAGTTAAATCGACAATTTCTGAGTATTAATTTATACTCCATTAGACTCGATTTCAAACAAAAATATCTCCTAAAATATTAGCACGCCTGTTTATAAGGGAATTTGCAGAGTGTAATTGATATGAGAGAAGCGGGTGGGAAGCACATACCTAGAACACCACAATTGATGGATTTTAAAGTCCGAGCATGCACTGTCGACGACCTTGATGCTCCGATGCGCTAGGAAGGTAATTTACATGCAGCAGCGCAGTTTATTTATTGGAAATCGTTACTCTTACAGGCAATGACTTGGTCGTTGGTTGAATGGTTCAGCATCTGGTGAAGAATTGCTTATTGTTTTCATATTAAAGTATGTTACAGAATGATAATATCGTTAATATGAAAACTATCTAGGACGGCCAAAAAGCAAAGATGTCGATGCAACAAAATTTTAGAAAGGGATATCGATTCCATTTTTTGGCTAATATTATTTCCATTTTATAGGTGCTTTAGATTAGGTAAGTAGTTAAAAAAAACTTTTATACTGAAAAAATTGGCTTATCATTTTTATTCTACTTATGGGTATAAAAATCGTTGCATGTTTTCCTCAAATCTATAAGGTATGGGAGTGGACGCCGAGAATAGTCTGTAGAAACCTAGGTACTATAGATATAAAGAAGGGCAGAAATGTAACGTACATGTGCTAAGTATTCGTGCGCTAAAATTAATTTCAAATAGTGAAGAAATTTATTTGCTGCGAACATTTCAATAAATGTTTTAGGTGTTTCCAACTTGGCACTGGATTGATGTAAAACCGATTTAATACAAATAGATATTACAATGGGTCAAATAGTTTATCTGAAGCGGTGCTGTGTTAGGAAATCCTAAACCTAACATTAATCTATACTATACTAATATTATAAAGAGGAAAATTTTATATTTTTTGTAACTTTTATGTTATGAATAAACCCAAAATCTACTGGATCGATTTTAAAAATTCTTTCGCCAATAGAAAACTACATAATCAGTGAGTAACATAGTGTACAATGTACAATGTACACTATGTTACACTGTACATCATCGGGGCGTGTTGCTAGTAATAAATAAAGGCCTAATTACAGGATACCATTTTTCGTGTACATACAAGAGCAATAATTTAAACGCAATAATTGATATCAAAAAATTGCAAGCAACTGTCTACATTCATCTCTACAATAATGAAATAAAACTTGTATAACAGATCATGATTGTCATGCGTCATTTAGACCATGCAAGTCATTTATCTGCATGCAATAGGCAAGAATCTTGCATCGTATTAATGGGTCGTCTTTAGTGAACGCTAGCTTATATTTTAGAAATTAATCCACTAATTTTATTCAAAATATTAGGTACTAGCAACGCGCCCCGGCTTCACAGGGGTGCAATGTAGATGTACCATACACAAAAAATATTATATATAGCCTATGTTACTCGCTGATAATATAGCTTTATATTGGTGAAAGAATTTTTAAAATCGGTCTAGTTGTTTTTGATATATTCATATCATACAAAAATTCAAAAATACAAATCTTTGCTGTTTATAATATTAGTATAGAAATATAGATATAGACTACGTCATGTAGTGCCCTACGTTACAGGTGATTGGGCGATTGGCCTCCTGAGCCTGAGCTCTAGATAGCTACCGCAAGAATTTTTTCATTTCTTGTTTTCCTGGAACTTCTGGAGCTGAAACTACTACTCATATATAAATAAAATACTGTATACCGCATTAAAACGCGATTTATTATTTATATTGTTTAAATTATTTATCCCGACGTTTCGGATGCTTTACAGCAACCGTGGTCGCGGGGAGACAGAGGCTGTAAAGCATCCGAAACGTCGGGATAAATAATTTAAACAATATAAATAATAAATCGCGTTTTAATCCGGTATACAGTATTTTATTTAAATGTGTGATACTCGCGTTAATAAAAGACAATATTACTACTCATATAGTTTCGTAGATAATACGTATGTAGGTTTGAACTCTTTATCAAGTGGCTATACCGTGTTTGAATACTTCGAACACAAAAATGCAATTTAAAAACCGATCGTTAATTTGATGAAAAGCAGATGTTTCTTGAGAATTCGTTATGTTGTACTCACGAATTTGTTACGGGAATTTATTTTTAGAGAGAATACTGTTATGAATTGTTTTTACATCTTATTTATTACAGCTGAAGAGTATTTGTATGTTAGCGTGGCATTTAACATTACTAGATATCCCTATGTAATAAATTATCTTAATATAATGTAAAAGCTAAATCAGGAAGTATGTTTAAAAATACGTTTCTAACAAATTTGTTCATAATCCTATTGGTATGGAGAAAAGTACTGCGTAACGTCATTGCTTTCATATGTGAAATGTTGGCCCGGAACAAAATTCAGCGTGAAGCGTACTCTAAGCATATACCCAGTTATATAGAAAATTGTATTATTTAGTTATATTGCTATTGAATTTTATATAAGTCATTTACGATGTTCCAACTTGAAATATTTTGTACAGGCAAGATACAATAACGTCCAAGCTCAATCAAAAACCTTTCAGTATCAACACAAAATATTTATAATGTAAGAGATTTTCTGACATTTTAATTATTATTTAAAATGTAACGAGCGTTGTAGCATTAAGCATATCGACGGGCTCGTTGGCGCGTTCGGTAGAACACCTGCATCGATGGGTTGTGGGTTCGAATCCCACCGGGACGACATGTTTATAATTTTTTGATAGCATGAGGAATATCGAAATTCCGACCGGGTAACGGACCACCGTTCATAGATGGAAAAACCGTGAAGTGTATATTGCGCGCTTCGGTTTCAGTCTATAAATTTCCCAATGCTCGAAATAAAAAGTATGATGTTGACAGCGCATCATTGACTGATATTCTGTGGCTGAGGTATCACCTACCATCAAGTGAGGTTCATGCTCGTCTGTCCATTTCTAACAAAAAACAAGTCGATAAAAATACTCGTCTGTGCATATTGATACTAATTTTTATACAATTTATTGATAAAAAAGTCATAGATCTAGAGTTAGCCTGAACCTCCAAGACATTATTATAATTTATATACTCTTTCTTTTTTTTGTCAGATATCGCCACACGCATCAGATTTACTTGATGGTACAGAACATCAGTCAATGATGCGCTGTTGACCTAATTTTTACTTCGAGGATTCGGAAATCCATAGACTGAAACCGAAACGCGCAATATGCCCTTCACGGTTTTTATTTTATTTTTTTTTTCTATGACTCTTAGTCTCTAGTAAGTAGTAGGTAAGTACTTCTACGTTATTATCCTTAAATATTTGACCAGTACAATTGAACCCATAAAACGCATGGGTGGCCTTTAGTCATTGCTAAAATTGAAAAAAAAAACGTAGGTACATATTTAATTTGTTATGTAATTCCAAACTTGAAACTAGTTCTAAATTGAATGTAAAGTGTAAACAATCTTGAAACATCCTAAACACTGGAAACTCAATACGGATAGCAGTAGTTGCTTATCGGATAAATACAGATTTATATTATAACAGCAATAAATAATTAATTATGTTGCCTGTAATTGTATCCTATGTAGAACAATAAGACCTACTTACTTACTTTTTAAAACTTGAAAAGCGATGACAAATTGTATGCCTAGAAAGTATACTATATTCTACCACTATGTAAGTATATAAAAAAATATACTTAGACTTACATATCTAATGTATCTAAATAATAATTTTGTCGATTTTAAAACTCTTCAAGCTATAGTTCCTAGGTCATAACCAATTTGGCCACAGTTAATAACAAATAAACATCAAAAGTATGGCGATCTATTATCGTACGTATTTACGAAACGTGACCGCACGGATAATCGTTTACTAACCTTATCAGACAGCCAGCAACGTCGAACACTATTATCACATAAATAACAGTCTACAGAAACAAAACAACACGATAAATAAGCAAAATTATGTCAATAATTTGATGAAATATTTTATCGGGGTCCGCCAAATGGCGCGAGAATCGAAACACAAGAAGCGCAGACAACGCGGTCTCGCGAACTGTGTGAAAAGTGGAAATCCGATGTCTATGGTGACCCACGCATGCGCGGCTGACCAAGGTCGCGCGCGAACTCTAGTTTATGGCTTTATGGCTGATGATTTAACCAATAGGTAACGACTTAATATACGTAAATAACGATAGCGAATAGCGATACGATACTTGCACACAGGTAAAAATTAACAACTCTTAATAATTGGTTTTGTTGCATACTTTATATTATTACTATGTGGTACACATGGTAAATAAAACTAGCTCAATTAATGAAAAGTATAGATGTAATTTATGAACAAAAAACAGTTGTATGAGAATATGTTACCTTAAAAACTTATTATGATTTGAAAGTGAAAAAAAAAACAAGATAACAATTCATTATCTTAATACATAGTTGACTTAATATAAAAAAAGGTAACTCAAGATTGTATTTCCTTACGCTCTTAATAATTAAAAAACTTTTAAACATTTATAAACTTAATAAATAAAACGTTAACAAAAAAAAAGCCTTAAAAACTTATTATGATTTGAAAGTGAAAAAAAAACAAGATAACAATTCATTATCTTAATACATAGTTGACTTAATATAAAAAAAGGTAACTCAAGATTGTATTTCCTTACGCTCTTAATAATTAAAAAACTTTTAAACATTTATAAACTTAATAAATAAAACGTTAACAAAAAAAAAAGCCTACGACATTTTATATAGGTATATAAAAAAAATGAACTGTTTGCAAGTAGATTCTCGTAGATAGACCTTTGTTTTGATTATAAGTGGTCAGTTCATTTAATAAATAGAACATATAAAAAAAAAATATCTTTTCTAATGATCGGTCTTGATAAATCACAAGATCAATTCAACTCAGTACGATAAAGGCACGTTGACTTCACGTTTTAATCACATATCAGTTATCTAAACTTAACACTACATAGTATATAAAAAAAAACTTATTTCATAATTTTAAGTCCCTTCACCAATAAAAAAAAGAAATTAACAATCTTGAAACTGATTTTTATCGTGATAGTCGCAGTTCACGACCGCTGCAACATGACCTTGGCCAGGGGCATCTCCAGGCGGTGCGTGTCGTGGCAGTGCCGGCGCAGCTCCGAGTACTTGCGGAACTTGAGGTTGCAGACCAGACAGTCCACGATGGTCTTGCGCACGTTGTGCGTGTGCCACTCGTGGTCCCACTTCTCCTTCAGAGACTTGAATTGCTTCTGGCAGAACCGACAGCGGACCCGCGACGTCTCCTTCGAATGCAAACTCTTGATGTGCTTGTTGAGCATCGATTCGAAATAGAATTTTTTATCGCAGTATTTACAGTAGACCGGGGGATTTTTGTTATGGTGCTCCATGTGCAGAGCGAGCGTCTTCTTCGAATTGAATTTGCGCTGGCACAGGTCGCACTGGAAGAAGGTTGTTCCGTGAATTTTCTTATGTTTGGAGAAATTGCTCGAGTCGCTGAAGGATTTGTCGCAAAACAGGCACTTGTAGAGGGTGAGCTGGGCGTGCTCGCGCAGGTGCGCCTTGTACTTGTCGATCCTGGCGAAGGTCTCGGTGCGGCAGACGTCGCACGTTATCGTCAGCGTGCCGTTCTTGTTGACCGGGTTCTTGGCGAGAGTGCTCCTTATCACGTGTTCGATCAGGTGACGTTTCAAGTCGCTGAGTCGGTCGAACGTCTTCTTGCATACGTCGCAAACCTAGAACAACATTATAAGATATAAACTAAGGTAATCACTGATTAACTGCGTATGTAGCCTTGCGGTCGCACGTTCAACCGTAAGAGCATACGTCCCGGGTTCGATTCTCAGGTTGGTTATTAAGAAATGGTTGATGATCAAAATTTGAGACAATTGTGGTATGTTTGACACACCCGGAAGGGCTCATAAAAAAATTGGTGGAAAAATTTGAATCTTTATTTGAAAGTTATTTATCTCACACGTGTTGTAAATGTTTCGAACTCGCGAATCATTAACGTAAGGTAACTGGTAAGTGTTCGTTCGATATGCCAACGAGCTCGTCTTAAAAAATAAAAAACAAGCTACCTTCCGGTTCCTCCTCTTCTTGCCGCGCTTCGGTCGCATCAGGAACATCTTGTTGGACATCACCTTGGCTATGACCGAGTCCGCCTCGGCCGCCGCGGCCGCCCCGCTAGCCCCACCCTCCTCGCCCGCCTCACCCGCCTCGCCCGCCTCACCCGCCTCACCCGCCTCGCTCGCCGCCGACACCTCGCTCAGCACAAAGTTGGTTTCCACCATGGTGCCGCTGCTGACGCTCTCGCACTCCAGGGACAGCTCCTCATCAGACTCGCAATTTTTTATATCATGATCCTCCAAATGCTCCTTGAAATCTTCATATATTCTGCACCCGAAATTGCATATGTTGCATATGAATTTGAAGTGAATTCTATCGACATGTTTAATTAGGGCGATTTCGTTTTTGTATTTCTTAGGGCAGTAGAGGCAGGCGTGTTTCCTGGAATGCATTTTGCTGATATGCTTGCTCAGGGCGCTCGCGTCCTCGTAGGATCGGGTGCAGAACAGACAGTGATGTTTTCTTTCGTGAATTTTGATGTGATTGCGAAGAGTGTATTTGGATGCGAATACTTTGTGACATTTGCTACATTCTAAATCGGGATGTCCGTGTCCTGAAAAGAAGTATTTTTTTTATAATATGTGTGTATAGTGATAGTGATTAACAATTTGCGTGAGCTATAAGCATGGGGACAAGCATATAATGCAATCTTGATTCTTCTACTAGGAGTGTGCGATGAAAAGACAATCATTTACATAATTATTCCGAGAAAGAAATTTAGTAAGAACGGCTGTGTAAGGACGTGAAAGCCTCTCAAATGTATCTATAATGACTCCATCTGCAATTAATAGATTTGTAAATATATACCTAGAGCAGGAATAGATACAATGAATACTTTAGTACGGCATACAGACGTGCAAAAAGTAAAACGAAAACACATCACTCAATTTAAAAGTCCTCAGCTATAAGCAAAGCTTCCAAGAGGGTAAATCTCCCCTCATATTTTATTGAAATCCTTCCTTATCTAAGAAATAGACACATATACATATGTATGTACACTCGAAAAGCACTAACTTCTGTCGCAATTGGGTCATGATCAAATTAAGTCTTTATCTTAATACTTAGTCGTTATAAATATTTATTTCTTAAAAGTTATTTATTCAAATCTGAAACTAATAATTCAAATCAAAGTAATGCATAAGTTATGAATTGTAAGAAACATTCAAGCAGATGTATATGTGATATTCCAGCTTACTGAAGCAGTATCAAATGATGTTATACACAGGGCCGTATTTAGGGGAGGGCATCCGAGTTTACTGCCCGGGGCCCTCACAACAGCGACTTTTGAAAAAAATATATTTCAAATTCCGATGAGTAAACACGCGTAAACAACCAACTGTACATTAAACAAACATGATTAAAGTTATTGTTCTTAAATATTAAAAAAAAATTATTGGAAATTATTTGTAAAATAATTTGAGGCCAGGGCCTCTATTCCTTAATTGCCCCAAGGGCTCCACACCCTCTAAATCCGGCTCTGGTTATACAGTACTTATCCTGAGTCCAACTGAAAGTTTTTTGTTATATGGTTGTAAGCAATCATCGTCCATCATAAGTAGCAGCATCAAATAAATCGCGGTTGTGCTGCTGGTTTTAAAGACCTTATGATAATTCACTTCAGAAGTAGCACAAATATTTAACAAAAACCTGGTTAAGAATTGTAATTGCTAAGGTCCAAACAGTAAGGGTTGAATATTTTTAAATTATATAACAAACTAGCTGTGTACCCGGCATGATTCGCAATGGCACATAAAGTAAAAAAAGCATTTTTTGGTTTAGGAAACTTCGCGGGCGGCAGAAAATTTCATCAACGTTTCATCATAATCAAATCAATAATTCAGGAGTGCATTGAGACAAACAAAATTACTACTAATTTTTAAAGGTCGGCAACGCATCAGCCCTCTATTGTTGTCACTTACCATCACGTGTCCCCCGCAAGCCAATTTGCCCCCTATTCCATAAAAAACACTTGCATTATTTTTTCATATTGATATTATCCCCATTGATTCTTTCCACCCTGTATATTTGACCCCTCCCTCCCCACCTACTTTGCCTACTTAAAGAGACTATAGCAAAATATAAAAACAAACAACATACCTTGACAGTGTTGTTCATACTTATCGCGGGATTTGCAGTTTTTATTGCATTTCTTACAAGTGTATTTCGAACTGCAATTCTTATCAGAGTCCCTCGCGCTGGACGGCTTCTGGCGGTGGTTGATGATCATGTGCCGTCTAAATGCTTGAATTTGATCGAAATACTGCTTACAATTATCGCACCGATATTTCTTCTTATCGCCGAAACTGGTTATATCACTAGGGTTCTCTGTAAAGAGGATCATGAAGTGTTTAATAAGCACCGCTTTTATGAAATGCATTTTCCTCTATAGGTCCGGATTGGTTCGGTAATAATTCTGACGACAGCAGATTCAATAGAGTGATTGTGCGAAGCCGAAAGGGATTTAATTATGCATAATATATATATATAGTTATATACGTAGATCGTCAGATACCAGTAACCAGACGTCGAGTGGAGCTAACTTTGTATTTTGACACGATGTCCGGTAATATTTTGACGGGCACGTTGACTGTTCGGTAGAACACCTGCCATGCGCATCGATAGGTCGTGGGTTCGAATCCCACCGGGGCATGTTTATAATTTTTTGTAAGCATGTCTTCCCCACGTCTGGTAACTTCGGGCATTGAACGGGTGGGAGGAATATCAAAATTCTGACCGGGTAACGAACCACCGTTCATAGATGGAAAAACCGTGAAGTGCACATTGTTCGTATCGGTTTCAGTCTATAGATTTCCGAATGCTCGAAGTAAAAAGTAGGTTGACAGCGCATCATTTACTTATGTTCTGTGGCTGAGGTTTACCATTATGTTAAGTGAACCTCATGCTCGTCTGACGATATCTAACATAAAAAAGTACATATTAAATAATTCGAAACACATTCATATAGTACCAGAGATATCAAAACTAGTAGGTACTTTTAAAAATTAATTTCAATAATAATTAATGATGCGCCGTCAACCTATTTTGTTATTATAGAAAAAACAAAGTTTAAATTGAAATAGGCGCCTTTTCTGTTTCGACGATGGTCTTCGGATTTCGTAATATCGTTTCTCGAACCGTTACAATGTTCGATGTTGACTTAAGAAAATTAATTTTAATAAATACTGGGAGTATCGAACCCGAGACCCATCCAATCATAAGAATATCAGTTAAAACTTTGTCTTTTTGTAAAGTTTTTCCCCCCAATCAAAATTATTTAAGCACTTCTCTGTTACTTTGAAGTTAATTTATAAGCTAAATAATTATCATCAGTACATAATAACTATATTCTCAAAAACACACACAATTTAAGTATTTTCTGATTATTATGGGTAAATATAAAATTGTATATAAAAAGTTAATTTTCTGATATTTATTCTCTAACTATTAGATATTGTTTCAATTAAAATAAAATAAAAACTAGTATTGAAAATATAAAATTGCAAACTTATAATAGTACTTAAATTTCAATAGCATCTTTAGGTTTTGTTGCTTTTTAAAAATTAATATTAATTATAGAATATATTTTTGTATTGATTTAATTCAATTCCAATAAGTTTATTTCATAAAGGCAATGACTTCAAAAACTTATAACATTTTAACCAAACACAAAAACCATAAGCATTATAAACTAATAATTACTTAAATTCTAAAATTATATGAAAAGATAAACAATCTTACCTTTCATATCTACATCACAGTCAACGCACTCCAAAAATGAATCATTGATAGCAATGTTCTGCACCGTCTGACCGCTCTGGGAATTTTGGCCCAAATACAAAATGGTCTTTTTCTGCTTTGATGTCTGTACATCTGATGACATCAGTTGCTTAAGGGCACTGTTTTCCCTCTGATCATGTTCGGAAATTGTATTTAAGAAAACTTTTGGGCTTTCCTTGCTTATCTCATCGGAGCTTGTATATGCAAATCCTCCACGCCTATCATCACTATCATAATCAGCCAGCTGATTTTCTTCTCTCTCACGGCTGGTTGATTTCCTGAACTTTTTATGCTGAAATGTGGGTTCTGGTGAATAACTAATTGGTCTGTTAAATACATTCTTAGTAATGTATGTTGATGATGCCTTCACTTGTTCCACTCGAATGTGATTAGAGTGAGATTCATGATATACAGCATAATTCTCTTGAGATTCCATAAGATCAAAGTTGTTGTATCCACTAGGACTAGCAAGGTTCATCCATTGTTCATCATATGGGTCTGTACTGAGAGTGGCTTCCTCAAACACATCTGGTGGATTCTCTAATGAATCATCTGCGATAAGGCTGTAACTATCTAGAACTTTAACATTGCAGAAACCAGAAAATATGGTCATTACATTGTTTTCGGTATCCATAGATGTAATTTTCAAGTCAAGAAACACATTATCTGTAACATCACAGTTAATTTCCAACGATGTACACCTTCTTGGGATCAGCAGTACTGGGTATGGCTGATCTGAGACCATACTGAATGCTTCTTCGTCTTGCATCTTCTAGAAGGTAGCAATAAAATAATTAAAACATCGTTTAATAATACCGCTTCGTTATAATAACTTAAGTGTACGCAATTGAGTGAAATAGAGGGTGATATTAGGAAAATTAAAGAGTAAAAACAATAAAATTATAATTATATTACTCACCACGTGTTAAGAAGGTGTATTGAACAAATGCTATTCGTGAAAGAGTTCTTGAAGCTATGCATTTTGCAAGTAAGTTATTTCTACCTTCAACTCCCATAATTTGAATTAAGTAAGAACAAACGAATGTTCAGTGTAAAACAAAGTCAAGAATAATTTTATTAAAATAGTTTGCTGAGGAATAAAATATTATTTGCAATAGTTTATACACAGGAAAACCAAATATTTATTTTTTTAACTTTTACATTAGGTACCTGTTAGATATTAAAACATAATTTACAAATAACTTTGAAAGGGACGCTTTTCCGTATTTATTGGTAAGTTATAAATTTGAATCCTATTCCTCTTAACATACGGTTTAAGCTATAATTAACTTTTATATTTTATAAGGTGTTATTATTAGTGAATTCTATTAAGTGTTAAATTGTCAACATTCAAATTTATATTTTGTTTCGCTGTATTGTATGTCATTTCGAGATTGACGTATTTTCCAACTTCCGGGAAGTATTCAACATTATAAAATATAGGTAAAGACATATCCTACTTTTTTTATATGACTTATATAACCATGACAATATTATTTGGGAAAAGTAACCAAATATGTAATTCCGTTTTGTATTTATATAATTACCTTTATATTTGCGCTTTAGGTACATATTATATGTAGATAAGTCTTGTTGGCAAATATTAACAAGTGGGGCTCTATCTATAATTGGGCCGATGTTTTATGAGTAAAAAACACGATAGAAAAGAATATTATGATGGTGGACAGCCTTATTAACCCATAAAAAATTTCAAATAAAAAAAAAACTAATTGTTTCAAGGTGGAGCCCCGCTTGTAAAATATATTCACCGTCTTGTTTTTACATATACATTTAAATTATTTGCTTAAAAAATAGTCACTCAACTCATGCCTTCATGTTGAGTGGTTATTTTTTTAAGCAATAATTTAAAATATTATCTTAAGTGACAGTGGTGGCGTAAGGCGAGGGCGACGTGGGCCACCGCCTTCGGCCTCGCGACCCAGGGGATCTCGCGCCCCGAAAATTAATGTATTAATTAAAAGCCGCAAACGCGCCAAAAAAAAAATGCCAAAAAAAGCCCCTTTTTGCGCTGGCAGAGGGCCCTAAATTTAATAAAGGCAAGATTAATTTTGCCAACATAACATTTAGGTCTTACGCCGCCATTGTTAAGTGACGGTAATCCATTTAATATAGCTACTATTCCATATTGAATAGAAGAAAAAAATACAGTATTGAGATCTTATCAAATTGAGACAACAATAAAAAACTTAAATCAAAGTCAAGGTAGACAAAGTTTCATTAACACGACCCTATCTTCTTTTTATCACTGAATCTGAATAAAATAAAATATAAATATGAGAGGTCCTTATAATTAATCATATAACAATTATAGCAACAAACTCATAATGTCGTGTAGAATTCAAACAGTTATTTTTCTGTTTTATTTTCTTTCAGAAATAAAAGGTTTTTTCTGTTTTATTTTCTTTCGATCTTGATATGTGACCTTGTGTGTGTTACCTAGTTTAACTTTTTTTTAATAATGACGTTGCAGGGGGACCAGTAAAGTATGATGTGAAGAATTTCCTATCGTCTCGCATAGTCGGAGGCATAGAAGCACCTCCTGGCTACGCTAAACACATGGTTGCGTTGATATTCGGGGAACCCCTAGCTTGGCTCTCGTGCGGTGGGTCCATAATTACCAACAGGCATGTTCTCTCTGCTGCCCACTGTATTGAGCCGTTCGCCTATCGGGGAGAACTTTATCCGTGAGTTTTTTTACTTATTTTTATACCAAAATTGATATAATAACTCAGGACATCAATAGAAACAGCTCTGCGCTGCCTGCTTAAATATTTTACGTCGAGCATTTGGAAAATCATTGTTCAATGACGATACGCACAATGTGCTACACGACTATCTAATTTATATGCAGTGGTTTTAAAGTCCTACTGTCAGATCAATACCTTATTTTCAATTAATTAATTGCCCATGGTCAGTATAAAATATACACATATTACATTTTGTCCAGCTATATTCCGAAAATAGGGCAAGGTATAGAAGGCTGATCACCTACTTGCCTGTAAAGATAAATGATCAGTGAAACAGACACAGAAATGGGTGTGCCATGCCCCGCTAGGGGACTCGGGAATTCACTTATATTCCGAAAATTAAACGCCTGAAAATATATATAACCATTGCTAGTAAAACCATTTGGCGAAATAAAAATATCTTCTTGATTCTTTTTTAAGAATGTTACAATTTTATTCATTCTAGTCTAGGACTTTTTTACTATATCATATACAATTATTAATAATTACTATACATCAATATTAATATTACTCACTCAAAGAATGTATTTTATTTCTTTTGACAAAAATATTAATTGTTGATTTTCTAGAACATTCCGGGGATCTATTGGAAGTAACTATTGGAATTCTACAAAATACATAATTCATTTCAAAAGTTACGTCAATCACCCCGAGTGGAATTCGGTAACAATTAAGAACGACATTGGTGTGTTAATCACTAAGAAGGAGATAGTGTTTAATAACGTCATTGGGCCTGTTGCTTTGAACTTTGAAAAAGTGGACGAACGAGTGAAGAGCTTCGTAACTGGATTTGGGAATCCTAGAGTAAGTTAAATTATATGAATTTGAATTAATTGTGCACCTTATAGGTTTTAACAATATATTAGCAAATTAAAGTTTCCAGTCTGTCTTAAAACCTCGCTGATTTCAAACAATTCGCACTTCTCTTGCAACATTAATATTATTAATTATCATCATGCCATTGTGGGGCATGTCTCAGCTATGCCGATTCCTGTTCTTGTCAATTCAGTTTATAACAAAATTATAATTCGCTTTTTATACCTATTTATTTATTATAACAGTACAAATACATTAAGGAGGTGACGTGACCCCAAACTGGACACAGCCTGTCTCTTGGTGGTCACATGAGAAATGCCGTAAATACATTGTAGCAACAGATAACATCTGTAGAATAGCAATAAATATTTATATTTTAAATTATAACACATAATATAATAATTTTATACAACAACAATATTAATAATCTACAGTGATATATGAGCCAGAATGTGATTAGAATAAATTAGTACATTTTATTAATTGTTAACAATCTTAATCACGCGCAGTAATTTTTGCGAATATAATATACGCAGGAGCAGTGTTTTTAAAATAAAAAAAACACTTCGATCTTCAAATGTAAAATTGATGAAAAAGCAGTATTAATTGTGTACCATATCTCAATCTCAAATGGACGGACAAATTGCAATTTTCAAGCCTTGGTTATATTTCTATTCCAGTTGTATGGAGAGACTCCAGACAGATTACAACTCCTGTATACAGAAACGATTACATCTCAGCAGTGCGCACACGATGTAAAGAATGCCACCATCAGCTTGGGCAACGCACCGCCCCACGACCCCGCTGTGGAGATTTGCGCATTCCATTCATATGGGCATGGGATGTGTCATGTAAGTGACTTCCTTGTCCGCGATACTATGACATCAATCAATGATGCGCTCTCGACCTACTTTTTACTTCGACCATTCGGAAATCCATTGACTGAAACGCGCAATATGCACTTCACGGTTTTTCCATCTATGAACGGTGGTTCGTAACCCGGTAGGAATTTCGATATTCCTCCCACCCGATCAATGCCCGAAGTTACCAGACGTGGAGAAAACATGCTTACAGAAAATTATAATCATGTCGTCCCGGTGGGATTCAAACCCACGACCCATCGATGCGCACGGCAGGTGTTCTACCGAACGCGCCAACGAGCCCGTGTCCGCGATACTATGATATATAGTGGCCTATGGGATAGATTGGATAGGGGTACACCACTGGGGTACACATTACTTAAAGTTAGACTTTTATTCCCAGTTGTTTCACACAAGCTTTTCGTTTTGCTGGCAATACAACCTAATCTACTGTTAAACGAAAAGCGGACCTACAGGAGCGATCCATACAACACCTAAAGGGTTGTGTTGAGAAAATAATTTTAAATCCATATCATCCTATCTTACTAATATTTCTTATTTCTTACTAATATTATAAATGCGAAAGTTTGTGAGGATGGATGGATGGATGTTTGTTACTCTTTCACGCAAAAACTACCGAACGGATTTTGATGAAACTTTACAGTAATATAGCTTATATATCAGAATAACACATAGGCTTTATATAGATTTTTTGTATATTGGCCATAATATTACGATAAGTATCAAGTAACTCGGAAAAATTCCTGCCTTCTAAGAGCTATCTTGGCGTGCGCTGCCTAAACCGTTGGAGTTACAAGAATAAAATGTATGGTGGGATTGTTTGTTTTAAATAGTTCTAAATAAAAGTATATTTCTACTTTTTATGTGGAAGCCAATATACCCTAAACTATGAGCCATAAATACATTTATTGTTCATTTTTTCAATTGCACTTTTTAGAGTATTTAGCAAATTCTTATCAAAACTGATACATTTTTCGCTTTCAGTATTTAATATAAATGAACTTTGTCTTTTACACAAAGTAATTTGGATGAATAGTTTAAAAAATATCACGGTATAATTGACTTGAGTGCAGCTCCATTAAGCGGAGATTGATAAAAAAACAGCTCGGTTAAAAAATAAGCTACCCTTAGTACTAATTCTACGCAGACGTAGTCGCGGGCAGAAGCTAGTATCATATATATGCGATTTTAATGTTTCTGCCAATTGTTCCCAAGTTGTTTGACCATTATACGTAGCATTCGAAGGCGATGGGTATAATAATTTCTATACTGAGTTATAATTTTTAGGGAGATTCTGGCAGTGCCCTGGTGACGTACGTTGGCCGTGTGCAGATCGGCATCGTGTCGTGGGGCTTCCCCTGCGCACGCGGCGCTCCCGACATGTTCGCGAGGATCAGCGCTTATTTTGGATGGTTGAATGTTGTTCTGAACAATTATTAAGGCTCCAGTCCGATTCACGTGACATGAGAATGACTATTCCTCTATACAAAATTCATATTAAAAACATAATTTTGCAATGTTAAATTAAATAATTATGTTAAATAAAATTAAATTATTTTCAACCTACTATTTGGTAAATTTTATGAAGGTGCCGTACTGCGTACCGCCATCCATCCTGTATAGCAGCGGACGTCCTTAGCGAAAGAAGGAATACCCTATGTATAGTCAACGCCACGACTCATGCCCGATAGCCGCGGCGCCTCAGTTGCATATCAAAATGTTGCAAGCAAACAGTGGAACTTTTCCTTACATTCCATCAACTTGATATTTCTCGACTTCTCAATACTTATTTTGTTCTCCTACTAATATACTATGTAGGATAATAATCCTACTTATATTATAAATGCGAAAGTTTGTGAGGATGGATAGATGGATATTTGTTACTCTTTCACGCTGAAACTACTAAACAGATTTTGATGGAACTTTACTGTTTTACATCAGAATATCATATAGGCTATAATTAATTTATAACGATATTGAATAAATTGGCCAAATTATTACGATGAGTATTCACTCATGGTAATAATTTTTATCGGAAAAAATCTTGCTTTCTGAGCGCTATTTCGGCGTACGGTGCGTAAACCTTTAAGAGTCACAAAAAAGAGGTTAATATTTTAAAAATGTTTCAATATTTTTCATAGTTTTATTTCTCCCTTGAAAATTTATATGTTCTTAATGTAAAAAAAAAAATGTATTTTTTGGCGTATAGCGCATTAATCAATATTATCCAAAACAACTTATTTTTGCTTGTCGACTTTTCTTATTTTTGCTCGTCGACTTAACAATTTTCTTTGAAGTTCTCGCAGCTGGTTTTCCTTCGATACTGTTTTTTTTAGAAAAAGATAAAATTATAAAAAATGATCTCAACAGAAATGCTATTATTAAATGTTTATTAATAAATATTAAATCAGTCATACAAAATACGCAATATGATTATAGGAAAATTAAGTAAAACTGTTTTATTATAAGTTAATAAATAAACCTTTACAAAAAAAATAACAATGTATAAACCACCAAATAAAAAATTGTACTGATTAAGGCAAAAATCAAAACCCATGCAACCCTAAAATTTACCTGTCATAATGCGACTCACATTTGAATATTTTGTAAAGTGATCAATTCATAATTATGTTTTCTTTTCCAGTTCACTAAACTCTTGCACCTTAAGTATTATTGCTCGGGCCGCACCACTTACTACTTTACGCTCCATAATTTATCCGATTTTATCAAAAAACAATAACAATCTAATGACAATGACAAACAAGATGACGGAACTGTCACGTTTAGTTCTAGACTTCGCCGTAAGACTTGATTCGTGGCGTCGACTCTATCGCTGTCACACTGTCAAACAACGTATTCTATAATCAGAAATTATCATACTACTCATAATTACAGAAATTAGTCAAATCTCGGATAAATTCCCAATAGGAAATGTACATTTAATACTATTTGTGGTTTTTTGTTTTAAAATATAAAATCAAATGCTGAATATTACAGTTAATAAGTCGTAATACACAACCCGATTTTATTGTAGGATGAAAATAGCAGTACTACTTTTGAAGGAAACTAGTGTTTATGAGCACCTGATTCAGTGGCGTAGTTAGGTGGACAAGGGCCCCGGTGCAAAGAAATAATCGCAATCCCCTCTGACATTTTTTTTCAGTAACTACACAAAATTAATTGCAAATGATCACTCCACCTTCTTTACCTCGTTGTGGATATGAAATGCCTTCATTTCGCATCACCCAACGAGAGGTTCTCAAAGTCTTGCGCAATCTTGATGTGAACAAAGCGAGTGGACCTGATGAAATACCAGCGATAGTATTGAAGAAATGTGCTCCTGAGATTTCTCCAATTCTAACACGCCTGTATCGCCTATCTTTAAGCACTGGCATTGTTCCTAAGTGCTGGAAACTTGCCAATGTACAACCTGTACCAAAAAAGGGCAGTCGTGCTGAACCAACTAACTATCGACCGATTTCAATCACCTCCATACTCTGCAAGATTATGGAGCGTGTATTGAACAATCGGCTCCTTATGTACTTAGAAGGTAACGATCTCCTCAGTGATCATCAATATGGCTTTCGTCGTAACAGATCCACTGGGGACCTTCTGGTACATCTCACACATCTCTTTGGAGAAGCCATCGATGGTCAAGGTGAGGCTTTAGCAGTTTCACTTGACATATCGAAGGCTTTCGATAGAGTCTGGCATGAAAGCCTTAAGAGCAAGCTCCCAGCTTATGGAATAAGTCCTGAGTTGTGCCAATGGGTATCAGACTTTCTGAGTGACCGTCTTATCCGCGTGGTTGTCGAAGGGTGTACTTCAAGCCCACAGACGATAAACGCCGGTGTTCCTCAGGGATCTGTTCTGTCTGCAACTCTTTTTCTGCTGCACATTAATGACCTGCTTGGACCCGGAATCTATGGGTATGCAGATGACAGCACAGTTGTAGATAGATATATTCCCGGTGCACGCGCAAGCCAGGACCATATCCAACTTGAAAGAACAGCCATGGTGGAGCGGTTGAATTTGACCTTAGAGGCGGTCTCCGAATGGGGTAGTGCCAATCTGGCCGAATTTAACGCTTCAAAAACACAGGCGTGTTTGTTTAGTGCAAAAAAGAGTCCTTTCAACTTGACTCCCACCTTCCGAGATGTGCCTGTCAAGGTTACTGATCGACTGGACTTGTTAGGTCTTACGCTCAGTTCAGATTTAAATTTTAAAACCTTTCTCGAGTCAAAAGCGGGCACGGCAGCAAAAAAGCTCGGCATATTAGCTAAGGTCAGGCAGTATTTCACACCAGAACAGCTATTAAACCTTTATCAAACTCAAGTTCGGTCATGTGTGGAATACTGCTCTCATCTTTGGGCTGGAGCTGCGCAATACCAGTTGTCCGCTTTAGACTCAATTGAAAAACGAGCCAAGAGACTAATTGGTGATGACTGATGACACACTCGTCTCAGAAAAGTTGCAGAGCTTAGACCATCGACGATCTGTTGCCAGTCTGTCAGTCCTCTACAGAGTATATTTCGGAGAGTGTTCTGAAGAACTACACCAACTTATACCGGCATCACCTTTTTACAACCGAACGACCAGACACCGGTTGGGCCTCCATCCTTATGTAATCGACATCCCTCACAGTCGTACAAAACGATTCACATCGTCTTTTATTATAAGGACCTGTAAGGAATGGAACTCCCTGCCGGCGTCCATCTTCCCGCCGAGTTATAATCTGGGTCGCTTCAAAGCAAGTGTGCATAGGTTTTTAATGAGTAAGCGTGTTCCATCTTAGGCTGCGTTATCACTTTCCACCAGGTGAAACAGTAGCCAAACACTTACTCATAATAGTTAAAAAAAAAAAAAAAAAAAATGATTACTAATCAAGGGCGCTTCCATTATCGGCGTTATAAATCTTGAATTTTTCTAGCTTCAAGAGCTGCCTCCCCCTCTTTCCAAAGGCTCCGGGGGCCCTCTCAGCTTCAGGACCCTGGTGCACTGCACCACTTTGCCCTATGATAGCTACGCCACTGACCTGATTATGCAGCCGTTGGCTTTGTATCTATTGATTTGTTTAGTAATTATTAAGTACTCTATAAACACTGATGGTAATAATAATATCACTATCGAGACTGATAGCAGTCAATAATCATACAAATGAAATATCTTTATTTATCAATGACCAGTTCTTCGGGAAAAACCACAAATATATAATTCAACATAAGCTTAAACTATACCAACACTGTTGTCCAACCTTTGTCTGCCTGCCCTTATCCTAAATGAGCGTCTGCTTATTTGAAATAAGATCCTACTTACTGGATTAAAGTTGTAATTGATTTTATACAATGTTTAATCTTCAGAAGACATACAATATAAAATATAAAATCATTAATTTAACCTTATCTAATCAAAGCATATATACCTACACTCAAGAACAGTGAACACGGCCATTCGGCACATAATTAATTATCTAGATTATTAACTAAATAATTTATACCTTTTAACAATAAAATTAATGGATAACTTTAAAAACATTCGAATGGGCTATTGCAGTCATCTCAAAACTGTTATTAGGTACCTCATATACAAACAGGATAATTGATTTGATCAATCAGTTTGTGATAATATGATACGAGTGTAATCATGAATAATTACAGAAAGATAAAATATTTTAACCTTAGTATAAAAAGAACGTACACACTACATTGGAACTAAATTAAATCAATATGTCGTTTAAAGTGGGAATATTTGCACTGACGCTCCTTGTCGGAGGCTTGGGTAAGTTTTATTGTTGTCTTTCACTCATCTATAAAATATATTATGCATCAAACATCATCTTATGTAAATAATAGTTTTGATTTAGGTATAACGAATAATGTGATGTTTTTAGTAATAATTAACTGCCAGTTCGCCAATACAATTTTAAGTGAAGTCAGATATAAGAACTAGTATTTTTTGAAGGTTTCCATCCTGAAAGTAAAATAAGTAATGTAGGTTTGCGCAGACTAAGTTATGGGCGAGTATGGTACTTGAGTAAAAATAATACCGTAGACTCTTACTAATCCGGCACTATTAAAAACCAGAGGGTGACGGATTACTGGATTGTATAGAAAAAATAATAATAAATAAAATAAAGCATTTCATAAAGGGAATACAACGTACCTATTTCTGTTCATGTTCTACACTTTTTTTTATAACTGACAAAGATATAGTTTTAAAATAATCCTTAAGGCGATACTACCAAAAAAACGCTCTTTTTTGGCGAAATATTTCTGATTCATTCTTTGGTTACAGATCTAGTTTTTTAATATGTTATTTTTGATTATATTACTAATTTTATGACTAAAGCCAAAACACAATTAAAGTCAATTTTCTCGATAGAAAAAACAATTTATATAGGGTGCTGGATTATTGGACATGTCGGTCTATTGAAGTGCCGGATTAGTGAGATTCTACTGTACAAAGAAACCTTATTTTCCAGCAATTCCCGCTGAAGATGACATGTCCATCTTCTTCGACCATACGAACCCCGACGCCCGCATCGTCGGCGGCTCTGTGGCTGGCTCGGTGCCTTGGATGGTATCACTGACCCACGGATTGATGATCAGAAGTCTCTTGTGTGGAGCCTCCATCATCTCAGACAGACATCTCCTCACAGCTGCACATTGTATCGACGCAGTTTTCAGTGGCAGCTTAAGTAGGTTGGTAAAATATATTATAACTTCAAATAAGAAAAATGACTGCTAATATTCAGTTTCATTACTAGTAAAATGTAGATGTAGGTATTATACACAAAACATATGTACTCACTGATAATGATTCTTTTGGTGAAATAACTTTTAAAATCGGTCCAGTAGTTTTTGAGTTAAATCGTAATAAACAAAATTAATATTTCTTCTTTATAATATTTGTTGGGTTTTAGGGATAAAAGGAGACACGATTATAGTTTTATAAATCAAATTAAATTTTATATTATAGAAAATACACAAGTCATATTGAATGTCAGTAAAATAATGATAAAAGAGCAGCGTGTAGAAAACAATAGAACCTTAGATTATTTTAAATAATCAAAGAATAGAACAATATTTGAATTTTAATAACAATATCTTAATACTTGTATAAATTATTCGTAAAAATATTTGCAGTTCTCTGCGTGCCACAGTTGGAACAAACCGATGGAACAGTGGCGGGACTAACTACAACATCGCTAGAAACATCTCCCACCCACATTACGTCAGCAGAATCATTAAAAACGACATCGGAATACTCGTCACATCCAACCAAATTCGTTTCACAAACACTATCTCTCCCGTTGCACTCACCTTCGATAACATTGGCACTGGCGTTGCTACGACGGTCAATGGATGGGGGAGGACGAGGGTAGGTTCTATAATTATATTTTTTACGAGCTTTGTCATACATTTAAGTTCTAAATCAAAAGATGTCATTTATACAAGTAGTTATCTCTTTATTGGATCACACACAAGACTTACCAGAGGAATTTTGATATAATTGTAGAAGCATTGTAGCTTTAATTTTTTGTTCGTTTTACCCCTTCATTGGGCAGGCTCCCAAGTGGCTAGTATAAGCCCAGAACTCAACATTCTCATGGTCCAACACCAACTCTATGTACATGTGTGTTTATTTGTGTAGGCAGGAGGCGCTATCTCCGCCCAGCTGTTGGAACTGCACGCGGCCACCGTGGACGGCCTGGTCTGCATGAGCGAGGTGTCCCGCATCGCTCAGCAGTTCAACGTTAGAGCGCCTGCCGTCGATCCCCAACTAGAGATATGCACCTTCCACTCAGTCAACCATGGCACATGCAACGTAAGATATCTTTCAATAATCTTTATTGTACCACAAAATAAACAATATAACAAACATAACTAATCTGGAGAAGTACATATTGGTGGCCTTATCGCTAGGCAGCGAATTCTTCCAGTCAAAGACAAAAGACAAATAGTATCTTTGATTGTCGAACTTGTTGGAATGAGTAATGAGTATGCGTCCAGGCAATGAACGCGTTAAAGCTTCAAACTACTTATGAATTAAATAAAACTATGTTAACAGATCATCATTGTTTGTAGTTAGCCATCTTTGAATTGTAGGCGAGGCTGTCGAAGTATACTCTGATTTTGCTCAGCGAATACCGTTTATCATTACTTTCGGTAATTCTTATGACGTTAGTGTTGTTGTGCGTCGAGGAGCCGGTTAGAGACAGTGGCGGCGTAAGACCTAAATTGTATGTAGGCAAGATTCATTTTGCGGGGCCCTCTGCCAGCGCAAAAAATGGCTTTTTTTGCCAAAAATTATTTTGGCGCGTTCGCAGCTTTTATGTAATGCACAAATGTTCGGGGCGCGTGGCCCCCTGGGTCGCGAGGCCTTAGGCGTGGCTCCATATAATATGTCTCTAACCCTACGACCGCTTCCTCCAGGGCGACTCCGGCAGTGCGCTGGTGAGGAGGGACAACAGGCAACAGATCGGGATCGTGTCGTGGGGGGTCCCGTGCGCGCGCGGCGCTCCAGACATGTTCGTGAGAGTCAGCGCTTACAGGAGTTGGATCGAAAACGCCATCCGATAAATTATTTGTACAATAAACTGTTTTATAATATAGAAATATCTTTTCTTTCTTTAGGAATTAATTCAATCAATAATGTAATAAATGATTACTGTTGTGCTACGTACGCACTGACTTCCCTAACTCAGGTTTATCCTAGCTGAAGTAAATTAAAATTGTTAAGTATTGAATAAAGATTATTATTATTATATTAAGTTCAATTAAAGTGAAAGTGAATAACACCGCCGTTTATCTAGAAAATACGTAGGTATCTACCCCATAAATACATAAATACAGACAGGTATATTTTAGGTAATATAAAATTACTTTTTTTGTCTTTCGCTTTAGTCAAAATAAAATGGAAATTATTTTAAGGAGTAAATGATGTTTTTATGTTTACTTGATAACGCATTATACGTTCCAATGTTAATATTTAGCAAATTTAAATACATTTTTTGAAAGTCGAAAGGGGACAGTACAGGCTTCTTTCGTAGGGGGGTAAATGAAAAGGGAGAAACCGAAATAAAAGGGAAAGACGTCAATATTTGAATCTAAATATATTATTTCCTAAAAACACCCTTGTGGTGGAAATACAAGCAAAAAAGGACGATGTTGTGGGTATTAGTACAAATCCACGTCTATTAAACGAGGACGCTTGTGTTTGAATTAATTAGCGCTTCCATTCAAAACAAACAAAGAGTTAATTATTTCCCATCTCTTGACCTAAATCAACACCGAGAGATGCTCATTGAAAATTATGTCAATTATTAATTTAAAATATTAATTTAATTATCAAATTTTGATTTAAAATATTATTGCGACAAAACTCGGGGACAGTTATTTGACATCTGTATTAACTGTACAAGTGTTTTTTATTATTTATTTTTTCTTAAATACCACTTAGAAGCAAACTGTATGCAAAAAAGACTAAACCGATAAAAAAGTAATTTAATGAGTAATGAGAATAATTGACGCATGCGGTACCTAATCTATACCTATCTATACTCTATACTAATATTATAAAGAAAAGAGATTTGTATTTTTGGATTTTTATATTTTTGTACGTTATGAATAAACTCAAAAACTACTGGACCGATTTTAAAAATTCTTTCACCAATAGAAAGCTACATTATCAACGAATAATAAGATAATATTATGTATATAAAATTATATATTTTTGTGTATAGTAATCTTGCACCCGTGTGAAGCGTTGCTAGTCTATACTAATATTATAAAGAGGAAAGGTTTGATTTTTTGTTTGTTTGTATGAATTGAATAGGCTCCGAAACTACTGGACCGATTTCAAAAATTCTTTCACCAATAGAAAGCTACATTATCGCTGAGTAACATAGGCTATATTTATTACTAGAAAAAAATAGAGATCCTTAGAAATTCCTACTAAAACCAACTCAAGATGTAAAAAAATTAGCCAAAATATGTCTTTCATCGCATGCGCTGCGGAAAGTATTAACGATAGAACAAAAAAATGTTCTACAATATTATAGAACATATCAATATCAACAAAAAACTTCGCGAGATCATATATCTAGCTATTGTAGTTATGTTACTATAACTACTTTTTAACATTTAAAAAATTGAAAGAAATGCCGTTCAAAATCAGACCATGTTATCCATACCTTTATATTAATTCTTATCCAAATAAATTATTTCATATCCAAGACTGTTTCAATACCTATTGACTACTTTTTGAATTATTGAAATCGGACATTCCATTCAAAAGATATTACGAAATTAAAAATATCAATACAAACAAAAATACACGCCGCGGCCGTCGCGCCGCGGCCGGTGCGGCTTCAAGCAGCGCAGCGCAGCGAGCAATGCTGCGAGGGGTAGTATTGTATATACTTTGTCATTTTCTTCAATTTTTGCGGTTTTGTTACGATTTAATACAAAAAATACTTGACCGATTTTAAAAATTCTTTCACCATTAGAAAGCTACATTATCAGCGTGTAACTTATTTTCATCTAAATTGCACCCGTGCGAAGCCGGGGCGTTTTGCTAGTTATTGATAAGAAAGACATAGCCATATTTCGGGAGATGGGAGCGCCGGCGTTTCATAAGTATGTATATAAATAACATTAAAAAAAGATTTACACAAAGTGCTACTGATATCGCAAATATATCACGGCGATATTTAGTTTGTTTTTTTTATATCAGTATTATTCACTATTGACTACTACCCGTGTGTTGAAAGAATTTTAATTATATATATGATTTTTTAGTTCGTGATGTATTATATGTAATCTATCCATAAGCTAAGTAATAACAATATTTGCTATCACGATTGATAGCAGTCATTTATGTGATTATATAATTCCGATGCATTATTTATTAATGCCGATAAATTCGAGACCGACGAGATGTTTTCGTTGATGTCGCGTGTAAAAAGCAGTAAGCACACAAAAGTTTGATGTCAGCTTTATTACTACCTGTAACCTCGTGGATTCACTCATTAAACCATGAATAATATTTATTTGTGTACCTTAGTTGTAGTGACATCTACAATCAGTACTAAGACATTCTGAATCGCGCCATCAAAGTCTCTTCGAGCGCTGAGTTCAGGTATTTACAATGGACTCGACAGTGGTTCGACTGGTCGAGGATCCTCCCTTTAGGTTGGGGGAAGAGCAATCCTTCCTTCAATCTCATAATCTTCTATGAGGAGTTGCTAAAGATAGATTTCTGCAGGGCAGCCCCATAGGATTAACATTACATAGCTGAAACCAAGCTATCAAGAATCAGGTATAATTACTTTTTAATGTTATTTAATGTTGAAAAAAAATTGTACAGTGGTTGGTTTTGTTTAAATTTCTCTTACAGGATAATCGTATGTCGATAATTATGTTTGAGATAATATGATACGAATGTAATCAAGAATAATTAATAAAAAGATAATATTTTTACGTTAGTATAAAAAGAAAGTTCGCACGTCTTTCAAACTAAATTGAATCATAATGTTGTTTAAAGTGGGAATATTTGCCCTGACGCTCATTATCGGAAGCTTGGGTAAGTGGCATTTATTTGACGGCCTGAGGGGTGAGCACGAACAAGTATCGAAAGAGTATTCGTATCGTCGAACTGTCATTTGTATAAAATTTCAAATAATTTCTCATACAACTGACAGTTTGACGATTCGAATACTTTGTCGATAGGCGTTCGTGCTAGGCCCCCTGACCTCAAACATATTTATCTTTATTGCTTGCTGGAAATCATTCGAAACGTTGAGATATTAAATGGCGTTTTAATCCCATAAAAGTTATTTTATTCAACATATATTTATACAATATGATTTATGCATGTAAACATTTATAAAGCACTTATCGTATTGTTTTTTAAATCTATCACTGCAACTGTTTCGAAATGTTACACATACCTACAAGATCTACAAGAAAATAGATAGTTACTTTTTTAAACGTGATATACATTAGTAAAGTAATTTGTGTCTTTGCGACACACATTATTTAGCAAATATTTACAAGTAGGGCTCCACCTATAATTGGGCTGATTTTTTTTACATTTTTTATGAGTAAAAAACATTAAATAAGGAAGGAATATTATGATGGCGGACAACAGAAAAGCGGACAAGAAAAATACTAAATTTGTAATAATCCTGTAGACAAATCTTTATTAAAATAACTTATGAGCATCGCAAATATTGGAAAATCTTTATTCTTCTCCAGCAATTCCGGCTGAAGAAGATGATATGTCCATCTTCTTCGACCACACAAATCCTGACGCTCGCATAGTCGGTGGTTCTGCAGCTGGGTCAGTACCCTGGATGGCGGCGCTGACCCACGGATTCCTGGTCAGAAACATCTTGTGTGGAGCCTCCATCATCACGGACAGACATCTCCTCACAGCTGCACATTGTATTCAGGGAGTTTACAGCGGCAGTTTAAGTAGGTTGGTAATAAAAAGTGTTTTTCATCATATTCAGTTGTAGGAACTAATAATGCGGAGTTAACACTCAGAAGCCCATCAGGTTATATGAGAATAATATTTATTCTACATTGTTAGGGAAAATACGCAAAATTGTCCATGAATTTGACACATTACAATAAAACTCTTATGAGGATTTTATACTGATGGAGAGATTTGGAAAATCTCCGAATGCTCGAAGTAAAATTAGGTCGAAGATCTGATGTTCTGTGTTGTGAGACTGATGTTCTGTGGCTGGGGTATCACCTACCATCAAGTGAACCTCATGCTCGTCTGTCGATATCTGACATAAAAAAAACACACAGTATAAGTATGTATTTTTAACCTCAGAGTCGCTAAAGTTACTACAGCAGTAAGTTTGTTATAAAAATTATATATTTGATGAACATATTTACAGGACTCTCCGCGCCACGGTCGGAACAAACCGGTGGAACACTGGGGGGACTCACTACAACATCGCTAGAAACATCACCCACCCACATTACGTCCACAATGCCATTAAGAACGACATCGGAATACTCGTCACTTCTAACCGAATCCGCTTCACAAACACTATCTCTCCCGTTACACTGAGCTTTGATAACATTGGCCCTAGTGTTGCAACGGCAGTCCATGGATGGGGCCTGACTAGAGTAAGTATCCTTCCTTATTTTGTTTAATGTAGATATCGACAGACGAGCGAGGCACGGTTCATTTGATGGTACGTGATACCTCAGCCACAGAACATCAGTCAATGATGCATTATCGACCTAAATTTTTACTTCAAGAATTCGGAAATCCATAGACTGAAACCGAAACGCACCATTTGCACTTCACTATCTTTCCAACTAGTTCAATGACCGAATTTACCAGACGTGGGGAAGATATACCTACTTACAGAAAATTATGAACATGTCATCCTGATGGGATTCGAACCCACGACCCATCGGAGCGCACGGCAGATGTTCAAGCGCACGCCAACGTGCCCGTTTAATAATATACCTACTGAACTTTATCCCATTGTTCCATTTCTACTTAATCCGTTCAGACCTCACCTGATCCAGAACAATTGATTCAACTAGAAGATTGATCTAAAGCACACCACGAGAGGAATAAAACCCTTCTTCAATCAGAAGATTGCTGGATCCAGAAGTAGATTCCGTAGGCGAATTTGGCCGGTATTGTAATACTAGGGGAAAGGTTTGTAGTGTTTGTTTCCTATAAAAATATGTATTTTTTGTGCAGGCAGGAGGTGGCCACTCTCATCGGCTCTTGGAACTGCACGCAGCCACTGTAGACGGTCTATTCTGTATGATCGAAGTGTCCCGCATCGCTCAGCAGTTCAACATAAGAGCACCACCTGTTGAACCCCATCTAGAGATATGCACTTTCCACTCAGTCAACCATGGCACATGCAACGTAAGATATATATATTTTTTGAAAAGGGCGGTGAGGAAGAAAAGGATCTCTATAAACATACTTTCTCTACGTTTGTCTTCAACGTTAAACGGGTGGGAGGAATATCGAATCCAAATAACAACCAACCGTTCAAAGATTTGAAACTGCGCAGATATATGTTTCAGCTTCGGTTGAGAATGCTCGAAGCATTATTGTTTTCGTGGGCTGAGAAAACGACCATTGGTAACACAGAGTTCTTGATTAAATATGTATAGTCTTTATTATTCCAAAGCTTTTTATATTATTAGACCGGTCAACCTTGCTTACTTTAGCCCCTCTTAAGAAAACTATTATTTTTTAGTTTTTCTGTAATATTTCGGTTTCACCTTTGAGATATAAGATGTCGCTAACCCTACGACCGCTTCCTCCAGGGCGACTCCGGCAGTGCGCTGGTGAGGAGGGACAACCAGCGACAGATCGGGATCGTGTCGTGGGGAGTCCCGTGCGCGCGCGGCGCTCCAGACATGTTCGTGAGGATCAGCGCGTACAGGAGTTGGATCGAAAACTCGATAAACTACTTGTACCAACAATAAACTGTTTTACATTAAATAAATGTTAAGTATGTGTTTTTATTTATAATAAGTAAAACGTTTTTCAATTACTATATATGCTTAAAATTTATCAAAGTTTAGCCCTTTTGGCCTTTATAATATGCTATCGGAAAAAGGAATTTAAAGTTTTTAATTTAAGTAAATTTATTTCCAGTGGGTTATAAAATATAATAATAAGACTATGGCTATCAGTTTCCGTATCCGTATCCGTTGCTACTGCTTTACAAGATTTCGCTTTGACATAATGACGTGGAAGTGAATTACACTATCTCAGTAAGGTTGATATACTTAATTTCTTTAGTTTAAGCTATAAAAAATTGATTAGGTTTATATCTAATTATTAGGCTAGCAATTGCACGTGCAACATTATGTTTACGATTACGTGGCTTAAGGAAGAAGACGTCCTCTCTGGACGACTACCGTAGTGTGCCGTCATAAAAATATACCGAAATAACCGTAACTAAGGAACTATTCCGAATGTAAAAGAATAAGCAAGATATTGAAATATACCCATCTTTTTGTTTTTTATCTTAATTATATTGACACACGAGCATGAGAGGAGGCGCTTAAGGCACAGAACACCAGTCTAAAATGCAATGTGCATTTAAGTATTAAATATTTCCATCTTTGAACAATGGTTCCTACCTAGTTGGAAATTCCATATTCCTCTCACCCGTTTATGAAACTCAAAGTGACCAAATGTAGGGAATTATATAAATACATGTCCCGACGGCATTCGACCCAGCGACCTTTCAGAACGCAAGGTAAGTCTACCCAACAAGTCAGGTTAGTAAATATCAATTATTTTGATTGAAATTTTAAATCTGTATTAGTAAGTATGATCGTTATCATAATTATCGAATGCTAAAATAATTATTATATAGATAAAACGGAGATTGTAAATATAAAACGATGTTTCAATATATTATCATTTTCGAGTGCAAAAAAGACCGATGATGAGCTTCAAACTTGGTTTTATACTGGTAACTCTTGTGTTAGGAAGTTGTGGTAAGTCCGTTTTCTTCAAATAACAAGTCTTGACAACAGTTTGTCAATTAAATATAAAAAATCCAGTTTATACCTGTTTCATTATCTCCAAACCAATGCTGTGTTCTTTGAAGCTTGTCTCAATACTAATCTATTTCTGTGACAATAATTTTGATAGCACTTACATAATTTAATGCCTTTGGGTAGGGGTTAATACGGTTAATAGATCCTTTAATAAAATATAGTGATTAATTTTACGTAACAATCAGAAATTAATATTTAACCTTACTTATTCACGAATAGTAGATGACAAAACGAGTCGACCTATCGAGAGGCTGACGACCTCTGACTGTCATCTGACTAAATAAATTAGAACTAAAATAATGAATAACTTGAATTATATATTCTCATTCTTCAAAGGCACTCCTATGGTGTTACATACATATATCTATAATTTCACTTATTTCTATTATTCTATAAAAATAAACATTTTCAGCACTTCCGTTGCAAGATGAATCTGATTTACATAAGTACTTCTCGGAGGGCCGCGTGGTAGGCGGTGTGGAGGCCGCAGACGGTAGCGTGCCCTACATGGCCGCCCTCGTCCATGGTCTGATGGTAGCCACCTTTCAATGTGGCGGTTCTCTCATCACAACGAGACACGTGCTCTCTGCAGCGCATTGCTTTGATCGATTGTACTCTAATGGGCAGCTGACGCCGTGAGTAGCCTGAATATATTTACCTTAAATTTTGTTACCCGCTGAAAAGTATTTTTTCTTTCCATTAATGAGAAGAAAGATAAATAATGCAGGTGGCGCAACGTAAGGGAGCGTCTTCACTATGGAGGGTTGTCTCTACCCTCCATAGTCTTCACTTTGTTTTTTATTACAAAGTTTTGTTTAAAGTCATTGATCAGTCATTTGATACAGAGGTATTGGCAGAAGAGGGCAGAAGACAATAACATAAATCAGTGATACGCTGTCGACCGAAACGTGCAGTATGCGCTTGGCTGTTCTTATGAAAATTTATAAATGGAAAAACAGCCAAGATATGTTTTATGATATACCCGTTTCATAATCAAGTTATATACATAATTACTAGAAAATTATAAACATCTAATTGTATCCCGGCGGAATTAGAACCATCGTAACGTAGGTTACCGAATGCCCGTCAAGACATGCCAATTCATATCCGATGTCAAAGCCCTTAGAATTTAAAAAAAATATTGCAGGACCCTTCGTGCGGTGGTAGGGTCGAATCGTTGGAACCTCGGCGGTCAGGCCTACAGCATAGAACGAAACATATCTCACCCGAAGCATATCTACGTTCGCGACCCGCTCAATGTGGAATACGATATTGGTCTGCTGGTCACTAGCAGGGAAGTCGTGTTATCAGATAGAGTTCAGTTGGTGCCTGTAAGCCTTGAACCTGTTGGCGCTGGTGTTGTGGGCAGAACTGCTGGTTGGGGACGCATTTACGTAAGTAAGACGAACGGTTATTGAAAAGGATGAATTAACACGTGTGACCTTAAGATTAACCGAGTGAAAGTGGAACAACATGTGGACGAGCATGAGGTTCACTTGTTGGTAGGTGATACCCCAGCCATAGAACATCAGTCAATGATGCACTGTTGTTTTACTTCGAGCACTTATTATATTTTTTGATATGGGAAGTGTGAGAGGCATATTGAAAGGAGAGTGAAAGCCGAAAATCTATACGCTGAATACTCTTTAATGAGCAGCCAGATGCTGTTCAAAAAGCCTTCGAAAAACTAAACTGAAAAGTGCTATCTGCACTTCTATACGCTTTTAGTTTTATCTACCCTACCCATAAACCCGTTTAGTGCCCGTAAGCAGAAGAAGGTATCCCTCGAACGATATCTCGTTTTCACAGAAAACTAATAACATGTTTTTCCTGGCGAAATTAGAAATCGCGATCCGTCGAAACGCAAACTATGTGTATTTATTACTAACTAAAGTATTTATATAATTTTTCCAGCACCAAGGCCCTTTATCTCCAACCCTCAGAGAACTGTTCGTGACAACGCTAGATGACGAGCGATGTTACAGAGAGCTGCGTCAGGCGTCCGTCGACTCCGGAATGTCTCTGCCGGACTTCGATTCTGCGACTGAGTTTTGTGTATTCCACTCCATCGGCCATGGCGTGTGTAATGTAAGTTCGTATAAAGTATTTATATCATACGTGTAAGCACAATTAAACACACAATTACGACCGAAAGCGGAAATACTTTAGGCCTTTATCCTAAAAAGTGTCCATTTCTTAATTTAAATTTTACTAAAACTATAATATAAAATAACATCTAATTATAAGTACTTTGTGATCTCATAGAATTGAAATGTAACAATTTTATTATATGTATTCTATCATTTATTGTGATGCTACATACTATTGGCATCAGTCAATACAATAATTGCCTTTTAACACATAATCTTTGATCAGTATTAAACGGAAAAAATAGTGAATTCCTCAGTCCTCAATAATTGGAGCATGAGCCAGACATATTTCTGTGATCTGTACAGCAAGTAGGTAATCAACTGTGTCTTGCATGACCACAACAATATTTGTTGTTGTTTCCCCAGAACTCGAACACGAAAGAAAAGAACGCAACTTGCATTTGGTTATTTTGTATTTATATTATACTATCAAACACTAGTATTTATTATTTAGTAATGATTCAACAGTGAATATATGTATATTATCAGTAGCGGCGTAAGGCGTGGGCGACGTGGACCACCGCCTACGGCCTCGCGACCCAGGGGGCCTCCCGCCTCGCACCCCTAAAATTTATGCATTACTTAAAAAAAAATTGCCAAAAAAAGTCATTTTTTTGCGCTGGCAGAGGGCCCCGCAAAATGAATCTTGCCCATATAAAATTTAGGTCTTACGCCGCCACTGTATATTATTATCTTGTATGTAGTACAGTTTATACTACCTGTGGTATTTCTTTTATCACATGTATTATTTAATAATCTTAATAATAAAATAGGTACATCAGTAAATTATGCGCTGTAGAACTATGTTTTACTTAGAGCATTCGGAAAAAATATCTATACCTCTTTCCTAAATATCTAAGCATATTATTACATAGGCTGGTTGATTCCAGGGCGACTCCGGCAGCGCCCTGGTGCGCGCGGACACCGGCGAACAGGTCGGGGTGGTGTCGTGGGGGCTGCCCTGCGCCCGGGGCGCGCCTGACGTGTTCGTGAAGATCAGCGGCTTCAAGGATTGGCTTAGAGGTCTTGTAGTGACCCCTACAAGACTAAATTTTAGATGTTTAATACAATTTTATAAACGATAGCGATGCTTCAAATTGCAATGTAGATACTAAAAAAATGTTACTTGCTGATAATTAGCTTTCTATTGGTGAAAGAATTTTTAAAATCGATCGAGTTGTTTTTGAGTTAAATCGTAACAAACAAATGTTTTCTCTTTATAATATTAGTATAGATTACAAAGCACGTATTCCATCTGATACCAGATCCAGAGAAAGTATACACTTTATACCAGGGCTTGGAACCGGATAACCTTTATATTTCGGTTAAGCTCCCATATTAAATTAAACCGGCTTCCGAGCCCTGGTTTATACTTTATACAGCTGTATTCCATACTCGTTAATTAAAAGTTGTCCCTGTCTTGTCTCATCTTTATTGTATGGTAGTTAGTGTTATTGGGATCGCGGCATAACGTTGTAGCCTTTTCTTGACGGCTTGCTTGGATGTGAAGGGATATATGTATGTAATATGTATAAATAAAAAATATTATTATATTCAGGTTTTTAATGGCAATATGTTTATTCAGAAGATCATCATTCAATTACATCTATATTAAAACACTATACGTTATTATTACTAGACAACAGTTTTGTTTTACATTTTCTATGATACGGATGGAGTAACGTCAGCAACATAAGTAGCATAGCGATTCGGAATTTTTATTATTTAATATTATTGTTTTAATTAAGTAATCTATTTTAAACGTTAAAATTCTTGTGTTGCTGACTTTACTTAGCCATTGCCAGGTTCAATATAACAAATAATAAAAACACAAATGGTATTGTTATTAAACTCGTTATATTAATTTATACAGTATTTAATAATTAAGATGTAATCTATATATATAAAAGAGATTTCCACCTATATAGTCACTCATCACGATATCTCTGGAACCATAAGGCGTAGCGACTTGAAATATGGTAGGAATATTCCTTTCGCCGAGTAGAGGTCAGCTAAGAACGGATTTTACGAAATTCAACCCACAAGGGGGTTGCGGGGGCAATTGCTAGTATACATATAAAACAGAATTAAAGATGCATAGATTATAAATATAAAATAATTATTTATCGATATACGAAACATATATAGTATGGCAATAAATAACGTTGTATTTTTCTATCGCCAGTATTTACACATTTAGATGAAAAACGTATCGAATAAACGGTGTAATATTTAATTAATAAAACTCGATACGTTGTGCAACTTTTTATTTAAATGAGAAAATAGTGAGCATGTTTTTGAGTTTTTGATACGGGCCAGACTTATTTCATAGCTTTTTTATAAACAATTCGCACACATACATATACATATAGATATGTATATTGCTTAACGTCAATGACTTGAGTTTTTTGGTCAGACGAATATGGTGGAGAAAATATTAATTTGCCTACTTACACGTGTAAAATATTACGAATCAAGTGCATTTTTCTAACATAACATTTCCAATACTCTAATCATAAGAAATAAATACTACTTTCCGTTTCAGGGATTACCAACCTTGTGTTCTGAACAATAAGGTTCATTCTTGCACTTTGTGTCATTTAATTGATGTATTTTGATATCTGACGTTCTGAATTGGGATTTGCTCGAGATTATAAGTGCTAAAACCCCGCCAAGTGCGAGTCGGTAATTGAAGTTAATATATATATAAGCAACTTTTTTTTTCTTTGTTATCGATAAACTTGAAAACTACTGGACCGATCGGCATGATACCATGACCATTCGACGCGGAATTAATTGTAGAAGGTTTTAGGCTATTCATTTTTTGAATTCCATCAACCCTTTACCATTTTTTTTCAAATTTATATGGATAGTTCATATTCGTCTATCCTTTACAATTCGCCCAGCGAAGCGGGCGGGCGGGGACGGCTAGTTGTAGTTAATAAATGTGAATAGTAAGCAAGCAATAAATAGTATAAATACAGAACTGAGTTATTAGAGCACCAAATTCGGATATAGTTCATAGTACACTATTTAATGAATTATTAGCCTTTGATGCTGAAGTTGATTTGTTTTTAGTTAACAAACCTAGATTGCTGAAACAATGTTTGAGGTTTCTTAACTCTTTGTTTGTGTAAAATGTAATATCTGTTAAGTAAGGAGTAACAAGCTGTTTTCATGAATTGTATAATTTTTGTACGTCTTGGCTCATAGGTCTTTCTACCGAATCACCGAATCTTTGTAAGCTAAACCATTGTTGAAAAGAGTGTCCATGGAGTTTCTTGCCGGTTCTTCTCCATGAGACCCACTTTTTGGAACCGTGCAACTAGACGTTTCATAAGAGCCTGCAAAGGCCTATTAGAAATAAAAAACTTTTGATTTTGATTTTTGATAGGCTGTAAGTACAATTATTGCAATATGATGATAAATAAATAAATATCTTCGCAAATAAAATAAATAGTTATCGGAATGCCCTTGTGCTCCGTGCCGGAGTCGTAGCCCCCTGCAGTCTGGTCTCTGGATCTATGGCGGGACGTACATTGTACAGTCAGCACCAGTCGTGCACACAATCCTCGCGACACCTGGACCGCGTGACGTAGCCAGCGGCCAGCGCCCGCAATCATCTCATCAGATCCAGCACCTTTAAAATCAATTTAATATACAAATAATTCTATAAAACTGTCTTTTATTAATGCGAGTATAACATATTTAAATAAAAAAAGATTAAAAGTTGCCATATTAACGCCATCTATTTCTATATAAGGCAACTTTGTGATATTTCAAATCAGACAGCTGTCCACATTTCAGCCGTGACCACGGTTGTCGGGATAAATAATATAAACAATAAATCGCGTTTAAATCTGTTATAAAGTATTTTATTTAAACTAATTCTATGTTATAGGATATTATGATACAGAACAGTGTTTAAATTAAGAACGAACAACTTGCGCGAAATTATTGGGTATGGTCAATCTTTCACAGGGCCTAGCACGAACAACTTGCGAAAAAGTATTCGTATCGTCGAGCTGTCATTTGTATGAAATTTCAAATGATTTTTCATACAATTGACACATTGAAGATTCGAATACTTTCTCGATAATCGTTCGTGCTAGGCCCTCGTTCTACGAGAAAGTACGCTGAATTTGCATACAATTAATGATATTTTGATTCGATACGAATACATACTTCCAAGTTGTTCGCGTGTATTTAAACTAAATCGGGCCGTAAACCATTTTCTTTTTAAACATGCTTCTAGAGTTTTCTCTAGTTGGCAAACATTTCCATAGTGAGCTCATATCACAGCCATATTTTTGTCTTTGCGTGGGTTGCATTTCGATTCTCACCGAGCCGTTCATAAATTTGACAAAAAAGTAAAAATGTATGAGGAATATTAAAATTTCATTGTTCACAGATGCTTAATAATTTTTCAGGATAGAGAAAATGTAAAGATACTTGAAAAAAGCTAATATTTTTAATTTGTAGTAAGTACATTTAAAAAAAACAGTTAAAGTGACGACTCTGTATATTGAATATACCAGAAATTGAGAGGGCATGATAAAAATATAAAAAAAGTGTTTGTCTGTATGTTGTTGAAAACAGTCGCTAATTTATCTCACCTTGCTAGCAGCATCTCCGCTGAGTGCAGCCTTCTCGCACATGACCAGGCCTAGTTCGGAGGACTCGAACCCACTGTCCCTGAGCAGGTTCCGCCGCAGATCGTGGTACACTATGAACGACGCCAGGATCCTCTTGATGTCGTCTTGACAAGTGCCTATGGTGCGACTACTCGGCATACCTGTTAAAGCATCAATTTTTTTTTTTAATATTAGAGGAGGCAAACGGGCAGGCGGCTCACCTGATGGTAAGTGACTACCGCCGCCCATGGACATCCGCAACACCAGGGGTCTTGAGGACGCGTTGCCGGCCTTTCAGATAAGTATATGCTCGTTTCTTGAAAGTTAAGGTATCAATGTATGTATTACAATATACAGAATCATTTTTTCAAGTGGACTTCCATGGTCAAATCCAAAATCAAGAGGATTAGCCAAAGTACTCAAAGGAGTCTCAAGGCCGACTTTGATGAAAACTAAAACTGACTCGAATTTATATAAAATCAATACATATTTAAAGCCAGACATCGAACCCGTTGATTTTGAAAAAATAACATACTGTATTATAACACCATTCGATGGTGTCACTAATAACGGATGACTTTTAATTTAAATTTAAATAGGTAACATATATGGCAAACTTAAGGACTCTTCTTTTAAAGGTTATTATTTAAACTTAGAAAAGTTATGTCCTCTTTTGTGTAATATAGTGCAAAGGTCTCTAGGAGCAAAATGAAATGAGGCGCTTCTCAAAAAAAATAATAATAATGGCGGAGCTCTTTTCATGGTTTCTGATAGAATTACCATGATATAATAATCTTTAATGTTATACTTTATATTATAAACAGTATATTTAATTTTATACTTTATATATTATATTATACACAGAAAAAGTAGTTCTACTTTTGATCTGTAGAGCGCGCGGCAATGTATCGGTGTAACACACACATCTAACCAGTCCGCTGACTCCTCCCCATGCGTTGTCTCGCTCGCTCTTACGAGCGAACGGCAATAACGAGTGAAGAGTGCGCGCTGTGACTCCAGCGTCGGAGTGTGCGTTCACACGGACACTAGCAGCGCCGCGGTGGCTGGGGTGAGAACTACTTTTACCCTCGAGAAACCGTGCCCATAAGTTGTGTGCTTCTATGTTCTTTGACCAAACGCACCAAGGAGCCCGTCAAACCGGTTACCTAAGTACTTCCTCACGACGGGCAGCACCCGCGGCTCGGCCCGCTCGAACAGCCGCGCGACCCGCTGCCGCAGCGCGCGTGAACCCACCTAAGTACTTCCTCACGACGGGCAGCACCCGCGGCTCGGCCCGCTCGAACAGCCGCGCGACCCGCTGCCGCAGCGCGCGTGAACCCACCTAAGTACTTCCTCACGACGGGCAGCACCCGCGGCTCGGCCCGCTCGAACAGCCGCGCGACCCGCTGCCGCAGCGCGCGTGAACCCACCTAAGTACTTCCTCACGACGGGCAGCACCCGCAGCTCGGCCCGGTCGAACAGCCGCGCGACCCGCTGCCGCAGCGCGCGTGAACCCACCTAAGTACTTCCTCACGACGGGCAGCACCCGCGGCTCGGCCCGCTCGAACAGCCGCGCGACCCGCTGCCGCAGCGCGCGTGAACCCACCTAAGTACTTCCTCACGACGGGCAGCACCCGCGGCTCGGCCCGCTCGAACAGCCGCGCGACCCGCTGCCGCAGCGCGCGTGAACCCACCTAAGTACTTCCTCACGACGGGCAGCACCCGCAGCTCGGCCCGGTCGAACAGCCGCGCGACCCGCTGCCGCAGCGCGCGTGAACCCACCTAAGTACTTCCTCACGACGGGCAGCACCCGCGGCTCGGCCCGGTCGAACAGCCGCGCGACCCGCTGCCGCAGCGCGCGTGAACCCACCTAAGTACTTCCTCACGACGGGCAGCACCCGCAGCTCGGCCCGGTCGAACAGCCGCGCGACCCGCTGCCGCAGCGCGCGTGAACCCACCTAAGTACTTCCTCACGACGGGCAGCACCCGCGGCTCGGCCCGGTCGAACAGCCGCGCGACCCGCTGCCGCAGCGCGCGTGAACCCACCTAAGTACTTCCTCACGACGGGCAGCACCCGCGGCTCGGCCCGGTCGAACAGCCGCGCGACCCGCTGCCGCAGCGCGCGTGAACCCACCTAAGTACTTCCTCACGACGGGCAGCACCCGCAGCTCGGCCCGGTCGAACAGCCGCGCGACCCGCTGCCGCAGCGCGCGTGAACCCACCTAAGTACTTCCTCACGACGGGCAGCACCCGCAGCTCGGCCCGGTCGAACAGCCGCGCGACCCGCTGCCGCAGCGCGCGTGAACCCACCTAAGTACTTCCTCACGACGGGCAGCACCCGCAGCTCGGCCCGGTCGAACAGCCGCGCGACCCGCTGCCGCAGCGCGCGTGAACCCACCTAAGTACTTCCTCACGACGGGCAGCACCCGCGGCTCGGCCCGCTCGAACAGCCGCGCGACCCGCTGCCGCAGCGCGCGTGAACCCACCTAAGTACTTCCTCACGACGGGCAGCACCCGCAGCTCGGCCCGGTCGAACAGCCGCGCGACCCGCTGCCGCAGCGCGCGTGAACCCACCTAAGTACTTCCTCACGACGGGCAGCACCCGCAGCTCGGCCCGGTCGAACAGCCGCGCGACCCGCTGCCGCAGCGCGCGTGAACCCACCTAAGTACTTCCTCACGACGGGCAGCACCCGCGGCTCGGCCCGGTCGAACAGCCGCGCGACCCGCTGCCGCAGCGCGCGCGTGAACTCCCCGCAGCCCAGCGCGTCCTCTCGCCCGTCCACGCGCATGTCCCGCGCCGCCCGCCGCGCCTCGCCCTCCGCCTGCGCCAGCAGCAGCTTCACCTGCCACGCGTGGTACGCGCTCGGCTCCGTGCGCATCGTCTTTATTATCTGTGGGACATGAGTCACGACCGTTTAGTCCAAGAGCCTACTGCAAAGTTTCTACCCCAATCGGTAGGGATACGCAAAAAGTATCGATACCTCAGGGTATCGATACCAAGTACTTTTGGAATCGATACTTTTGTTCCGATACTTTTTCAAGTATGTAGATACTTTCTTAAAGTATTGATACTTTTCTCCTCATTTCTAATAAAAAAAAGGAAAAATTGTTAATCCATATGTTAAACAAAATATTTGTCACATCACTACTAAACCGAAGACATGATTCGGGGATTAGTATTTAGTGACCTTGACTGCTAAGCTAAGGTCGTGGGTTCGATTCCCACCCAGGACATTTGCACTGTGTTTGGGTGTAATTTATCTATAATATTATGTATGTATTTAAAAATGTATAGATATGTTTAGTGTTTATAAGCAGCCTAGTTACCTAATTATAGCACAGGCTCTCCCTAGTTTGGGATCAGACGGCCGAGTGTGAGGTTTGAGAGATATATTATTTTTATTAACACTCCATTCAGGTTTTTTATAAATGTATTAAAAAGTACTCGATACCTTCGGGTATTCGTTAGAGGTTATATACCTTATTCCCGAAGTTTCGACTGGGTTGCACCAGCAGTAATTTAAATCGATAAAAAATACCTTTAAGAAAGTGATCCAAATCGGCAATGCCCGCAACACATCGTTGACGGCACACTCGTACGTCACCACGCTGAGATTCTGTATGAACTCCTGTTCATCCTGGCTATACTTCCTACAGACGCAGCCTCTATTCATTATCACGGAACTTTTAAACCCAGCTCTTCGTTTCTTCAACAACAGACAATCCGAGCACACATTGGTTTCTGCGTTTGATTCATCATTGTTTCCAAGGTTGTCATTGGTCAGGTAGTGCTTGATGAAGTTCTTGACTTCAGCGTCGTTAGTGAAGAGGTCGATGTTGTCCGGTTTGGCGGACCAGATGTTGGTCTTGTCGAGGGTCAGCGTCTGGCCCAGCATCGTCAAGAAGCCCTGCGGGTCATTGCAGTACGAGAGGCAGCCGGCTCGCTGTTTTATATCGATGCACCAAGTGTATTCTAAAAAGATCCTGAAAAAAGGGTTCATATAATATCATATCTATATCTATACTAATATTATAAAGAGTAAGATTTGTATTTTTGTATGTTATGAATAAACTCAAAAACTACTGAACCGATTTTAAAAATTCTTTCACCAATAGAAAGCTACATTATCAGCGAGTAAGTGACTATATAATGTGTAGAGTATATCTAAATTGCACTTGTGTGAAGCCGGGGCGCATTGCTAGTTTTTTAATAAAAGAAATACTAATTTTATGAATAGCTAAATTATAATTTGTTTTCTTAAATAAAGTCAAGTAGATTAGATTAAAGTGAAAGGTAGATTAAAATGAAGTGATTTCTTTGAATTGACTATTACTGTATATACACATTTAATTATTTAAATGAATAAGTATTTAATGAAATAAAACGTGATCCATTCATTTAATTTTTTTATTACGACGTTATAAAGATTGTTCTGTAATAATCTGATGAGTTTTTTAAGGTAAGTTAACATTTTTTACTGAGTATTCGAAACGTCGGAATAAATAACACAATCAATAAAGCGTTTTCATTCGTTAAAACTTTTTAATTTTTTTTACTAAAGTATAATGGTAAATTAGAACCTAGTATATTATTACTGATATTGTATTATACAGATTATTTACAAAAATGTGGCTATTTTAAGAGCTTACTTGAGTTGGTCCCAATTCCGGTCTCTCTGGAATGACATGGGCCAATATCTGGGGTCATTGATTTTGACCTCTTTCAGTTTATCTAGCTCCGGCAACAGGCACGGTGCTTTTATTTCTTTTATCGCGCCCTCAAGATCAACCACCTGATGAAAAAATATTACTTTGAGCATGGGCAAGCTTTATAAAACCTAATAGTTTAGTACAAAGTTAGCAATCCCCGAACGAGTGCGAGTGCGACGGCAATATATTCATGTGGGAGTGACAGAGACAGGTCAACGTACAGTCAACGTACGAAATTCATTGTTTCGGCGACTGAAGTATAGCTTAGTTTACCTGTAGTATCTTAATAGACACATGTCATCACAGACTTATGACATCATTAGTTAGTATTTCTACCCTTAGCTAATGACTTTAGCTACTAATATATGGGCTGATTTATTAGCTAATATAACTTTAACTGTTCCATAAACCTAATGTAATGTACCCCATAAATATACCCCTATATAGTTTAGGGAAGACGATGTGCTCTTCCTCCAACGTAAAATGATGATCTAACCACCAGTGATTGATGTCAAGTAATGTTGAAACTTTGTTACCGCGATTCAAATTTTTGACGTCTTCATATTGATTATAGGCGTACCTATTTGTTTTTTTCGGTTATATAGAGGGAGTCATTATCATTTTAAGGATAGAAAACATAAGTACCTGTATGTGTGCATAGCACAGTTTCCCGGTGTCGATGTCTCTGGGCAGCAGCAGCCTGTTCTCCGCGGCCAGCACGTACAGGTGTCTGAACGCTTGCAGGTGATATCTGCAATATTGTGTGGTGGTTCTGTCACAGGAAAGGCAAACGAGCAGACAGGTCGGAAGATTTAAATGAAATACTGTATACCGGATTAAATTAACGTGATTCATTATTTATATTGTTGTAATTATTTATCCTAACGTTTCGGATGCTTTTCAGCAACCCTGATCGCGGCAGACTGAAAGATGACAGTTTTTGAAATGTCACAATTTTAATCCGGTATACAGTATTTTATTAAAACGTGTGATACTCGCGTTAATAAAAAACAAGATCGGAAGATGTTTAACAAGGGATATGTACGTGTTGCTCGCATATCCAGATTTTAAAGGAGATAAGTAAAAGAGGACATGTGCAAGTTATATATAAGCAGCACATCCTATGTGTATAAAAACGGTAAGACAAAAAAATTACATGACTCGATTGCTCTATTTAAACGTTATAATTTATAAATTGTGTAATACAAACACAAAAATGTAGACTAACTATTTTGTATGACAATGGAAATGTCCTGCTAAGCTATATAGTACTCCATGCAATTTTAGCTACCAGACTCATGAACTTTTAAAGAACCGACATCTCAGACGTTTGATCACGATATTAGTTATTTCGACTATGTGTTTATTTCACCATACCTAGTGCTGATAGAGGACAAATCTTTGCTTTTTTCCGTTTTTTTTATTATTATAGTTAAGTCAAGATGTCATGTGGAGCATGGTGTAATGGTTGCAGTTCCTTACAAAAAGTTTATTGCCAGTTTTTCTCGTCCGTTTTACGCCTTTCAATTGAGAACTGGCAGTAAATGTAAAATTTGATATATTTTTCTAATTGACTTTCATAAGTGGACTTTGTTACCTAAATGAATAAATGATCTGAATCTGATTCACCATCGACTGACCTGTTGTCCTCGGTGTGCGTGGGGAACTTGGGGAAGAAGGCGATGAGCAGCGCGGCCACCGCCTCGGGCGTGCTGGCCAGCGTGGCGCGGCCGCCGCCCAGGAACAGCAGGCCCAGCGTGCAGTGCACCGCCATCTGGAGGACATTAACGTCAACTTTACGTCATGTTTGAATTTGACAACAACAAAAAATCCGTAAGCCATTGTTTATGTCTAAATTCTCTTGTGATTTAAATAAAATACTGTATACCGGATTAAATCGCGATTTATTGTTTAAATTATTTATCCCGACGTTTCGGATGCTTTTCAGCAACCGTGGTCGCGGGAGACTGAAAGATGACAGTTGTCTTATAATTGAAATGTCACAAAGTTGCCATATTTAATTCAATTAAATTAAAAAATAATCTATTAATTTAGGTAACACAATGTACATCTATGAACGTCAATAAAAAATAATACATATTAAATTACTAATATTACTAATATTAAATGCTTCTAATTTTACATTTACTACCAGTTCACAAATCAAGGGCGTAGAGCGGACGAGAAGAACTGGCAAGAAACTCGCCGCCACTCTCTTGTGATATTTAATCAATAGCTTTATATTAGAATAGTAACACGCTCCAGCTTCGCACGGGTGCAATGTTAGTAACATTACATTACATTAAAATACCCAAAATAAATAAAAATGGCCTATGTTACTTACTTATCAGTGATTACATTATCATGTAGTTGTCTATTGGTGAAAGAATTTTTAAAATAAGTCGTGCAATTTTTGAGTTAAATCGTAACAAACAAATAAATATTTCCTCTTTATAACATTAGTTTTTTTTTTTTTTTTTTTTATAGTATAGGGGGCAAACGGGCAGACGGCTCACGTGATGGTAAGTGATCACCGCCGCCCATAGACATCCGCAACACCAGAAGGCTTGCAGGTGCGTTGCCAGCCTTTAAGAAAGATGTAGGCTCGCTTCTTGAAGGTTTCCAAGTCGTATCGGTTCGGAAAAACCGCTGGCGAAAGCTGATTCCACAGAGTGGTTGTGCGAGGCAAGAAGTGTCTCAAGAATCGCGCAGTTGTGGACTTAGTATAGATAGTCTTCGATGGAATATGTTCTTCTCTATCGATTTATTATTAGGACGTTTTTTTATGTTGTGTTTTTTTGTAATGAAAATTCAAAGGCGTTAATTTTGAAAGTTAATACTAAAAATATTTTACCCAGAGGATTAAGATACCTGAGCGCCATGCGTGAGTGGCGGATGTGCGGGCTGCCCGTGCGCCGGCGTCGCGGAGCCGCGCGAGGCCGCGGTGCGCGCGCGCAGCCGCCGGCACAGCCGCATCACCGCGATGTCGCCACGACCAGACATTATCTGAAAATATCCATCCAAACCATATATGAACGGTGGTTCGTTATCCGGTTGGAATTTCGATATTCCTCCCACCCGATCAATGCATGCTTAAATGCCGATGAAAATATACTTACAGAAAACTATAAACATGTGGTCCCGGTGGGATTCGAACCCACGACCCATCGATGCGCACGGCAGGTGTTCTACCGAACGTTCCAACGAGCCCGTCATTTAATACATTATCTTACAGCCAATTTTTAATGTTTTATGTTAGATGTCGTCAGACGAAATTAAGGTTTTAGAACTCACCTCAGTCACAGAACACCAGTCAATGATGAGAATATATTATTATTTATTCTAAGTTCCATCTAAGGGCAAGAATTTAAGAATAAGTTTTTTTTATTAAATTCTTGAGCGTCTCTAAACCTGTATACATGTATTAATTTGTCCTGATCGTATATCGAAGACAAAAATGGACAAAAATAAAAATATCTTTATAATACAATATCTTTGCGCAGTCATTGTACGATGAAACCTATCAAATTTTGGAAACTAATGGTTTTATTAGGAATAGCATTCGTACCTAAAAATACTAGAGTTAATTTTGCGAACAATTTCCTATCCACAACTCAACACTCACCATGCCGGCTGCTAGAAGGCACACGCAGCAACAAGTCTCGAGCGTAGAAGCCCCAGCCAGCTCGGGGGCCCCGCTCCATGCTGAAGCGAGCCTCGTCGCGAAGTAGAGAGCTGTGTCCCGGGCCTCTTCGTCTCCGGAGCCCGCAAAACGGAGCCCCAGAGCGAAACAAGCGCCCGCAATTATGTTGCAATACGCTTGGCTGAAAAATTTCATAATTGATTTATAATATAACCATCACGAGTCTATCTTGTTTCAATGCATTGGTTACTGGAGATATCGGATTATTTTTATAAATGTATACTAATATTACAAACATTTATTTGTTTGTTTGTTACGATTTAATTCAAAATCTAATTGACCGATTTTTTTTTGTGTATGGTACATCTGCATTGTACCCGTGCGAAGCCGAGGCGAATGACTAGTATATTATATTATTTTAATTTGGAGCCCATCCAACCTGAGCTGATCCTGTTCTTTACGTCTTTATCAATATTCCAATATTGAACGAATGACTGAACGAATGAAATTGCATACTAACTTCATAGCTTCGTAGTCGATGTTCTCGTCAGTGGGTTTGACGAAGCAGTACGGCTTGATGGTGGCCGGCACCTGGCTCTCCACCCACTCCTCAGTCGGCTCGATGCTATCCCACAGCACCAGACCTGACCGCGAGAAGTCATGATATAACCATCAAATCATATTGCCGTCGAACTTATTGTATATCAGAATATCGCTGGCCTAATTATCAAACTTCGTAACTCAAAAATTTCCGATTTTTGTTTTTTGATGCCATCTTGTGTAAAATACCGTAACGAATATGATGGCTGACTGATGGATGACTCGTATTTACTAATTGTGGTTAATTCGCTAAGGGATCACTGAATAAAAACCACTCACTAATTTTCTTGCAGTGAAAAATTTTAATAAGAGAATAAACTTATAGGTTATTTTTACAACCAGAACAAAGAAGTAGTAATACAACATTACATGAACAGTAACCGCCATCTATTGGCGTCACAGTTAACTATTATTTAAATATTTTGGACAAATTGTTTTTAGTTTTTTTGGTATTTACAAAAAATTAAATTACGTATGTCCACGGAATGTTTGACATGTTTGTAGTTATTTCCTCCTCCTGTAAAGTATGACCAAATGGAGATACGTAGTTTGATAACTAAGCCGACGATATATAGCCATAAAAATACCGGAGTTTAATTTCTTGCAGTTAAAGATATATTATGTTAAAACCTCATAGTTTATTAATGCAATAAGTACAAAAACATTTCTAAAGTCATATATGATATAATAACATTAAAACCTGTATAGTAGCCGCCATCTATTAGCGTAACGTTGAACTAACATTATTAGATATTTTTCGGTATTTTTTGAATAATTTAGATGTTTAGAAACCGGAACCAGAACCTCTAGTGGTTTTAAAACCTATATATTAAGGGTTATACACCAAAGTGTGTCCGATCGTCTAATTTTGAAATCCAAATTACGCCCCGCCAGTTTACCTAAAAGGGTTACTATCTGGTTTTTTCCGGTTCTTCTTGGTACTCAACATTCCGAACCGCAAAAACAATCGTTTCAAAAGTGCTTATAAAAATTAATTTGTTTTTTTGTTTGTTTCCAACGCACCTCTAGCAATGATCCTCAACATGAGTAAATCCGGGCGAACGAAGTCCAACATGTAGGCGGTGGTCGGCGGCTGCAGCCACTCGGCCACGGCGGCGCTGTTGGACTGCATGTAGACCAGCCCCAGCGCGAGCGTGGCGCCCGGCGACGTGACGTCCAGGTTGACGGTGGCGCCCTCGCGGACCGCGAACGAGCCCTGCTTGTATTTGTCTTTTTGTGACCCTAAAACCGAAAATATACCGGTTATTAAAAACTCTTTTGTACATAATGCATTTTTATACTTTATAGGTACTATAGTACAGGGACTGAATACCGGTTAATTAAGTATGGGAGTTATACCGGTATAATAAAGGTTTTTGTTAATATTCTTTCGTTTTTATTCATATTTACTGAAAAAAATTACTGTGGTAAGTTTAGTGTGTATTACTCTTTAAAACTAATATCATGGTATCTCAGTCAGACACGTATTTTGGAAAATAAAGATTTACCGGTTTCAGTCCCTGCTTTAAACGGCTCGATATCTGCTTTAGTAGTTCTTTGTTTAAATTTTAGCTTTCTCTTCTTGTCACTGATTTAAATCGATTATTTATTTATTTATTACACCTTATTAACAATATAGTAGAACTTAAATACTATTATACAGATAGAATATGGTGCAAATGGCGGCCTTATAGTGATCTCTTCCAGACAACCATTTGTTAAACGAATAAAAGTGAGAATTCTGAATTTTTTTCAATCCTCGAACTCAGGACCAGCTTATTCAAAGCCAACATCGTGGTCCTTCGCACCGGATGACGTTGAAAACTGCTGTAGTGTGTGTGTACCCACCGGAGCAGCCCCGCCGGTCCCCGCCCAGCATGTAGGTGCGCAGCGCGGGCGCCAGGTGCCCCAGGTGGGGGCTGCGGCCGGCCCGCAGGCACACGCAGCCCAGCGCCAGCCCCGCCGCCAGCGCGTACCCCTCGCGCTCCACGCAGTTCTCCATTTCCGGGCCCGGGGGCTTACCTTACAAGGAATTTACCTTATTATACTACGTCCGTTTATTTTCTTTTTGACAGATAAAATTAGTGTGGTCTTAAAGCGTTACCGATTCGATTTTATTTGTCAAGAAATTTTAATCGTTTTAACAATGATATATTTTTCATGCTCAACATAACTCACATTATAATCGCATTTTAATTTTTTTGCTGACTAAGTTTGCTGAAAAGCATACAAAACGTCGGGATTAATAATAAATCGCGTTTTAATCAGATAAAAGTTATTTTATTTAAATAATTAATTCACTTCTTTTGGCCATATTGGAGATAAGCGGTCCGCCCGGCTACGCAAGGGGTGCAATACAAAAAAATAATGTTACTCGCTGATAATGTAGAGCTTTCGATTGGTACAAGGATTTTTACAATCGGTCGAGAATTTTTTGAGTTAAATCGTAACAAACAAACAAATCTGTCCTCTAATATTAGTAAATATTGTTGAAAGAGTCGCCGTGCTGACATATACTGAGTATCTTCAATTCAACTTTAACACTACAAAAATTTGTTTCACTTAAATCTTTATTTCTTTTATACTGTACTAGCTGTTTCCCGCGACTTTGTCCACGTCAATTTCTGTTAATTTTCCCCGTTTTTGCAACATATTTCACTGATGCTTCGCTCCTATTGGTCGCAGCGTGATGTTATATAGCCTAAAGCCTTCCTCGATAATTGGACTATACAACACAAAAGTAGTTAGATTCGAACCAGTAGTTCCTGAGATTAGCGCGTTCAAACAAACAAACTCTTCAGCTTTATTATATTAGTATAGATAAGTACTAACCCCAAGTTGTTGTCCAAATAAATTAAAAAAAAAACCCATCTATACTCACCGATCTCGCGCAGCAGCACCTGCGCGTAGTGCGCGTGCGCGGTGCGCTGGTAGAGCAGCCCCACGCCCAGCAGCGCGGCCACCAGGATGCCGTGCTGGATGTCCAGCTCCACGCTGCTGGGCGGCAGCAGCGCCTCCACGTGGATGCTCAGCATCTTCGTCGCCTGCACGTCCATTGTGCCTGCGGATACAACTGCGTTACTTTCCTTAGTTCTATGTTCACTTGAGGTAGGCTTTTTTTAATTATACGGGGCAAACGGACAGGCGAGTCATCTGATGGTAAGTGACTACCGCCGCCCATGGACTGCCGCAACACCAGAAGTCTTGAGGAATTGAGCATAAATTCCCCCCGCCCCTCGTGTGAGTTACACCATTTTTAACTCAGGACCTGCTGCACATTTCAATGATCTCTTATTTTCTGGATTTGTCTATTTCGCAAATAACAGAATAAGTATTAAAATATCGAAAAAAATCAGGAAAACGTATGTGCATGTGCATGTGCATGAATCACACCTCCGCCATCTTTCGGAATTAACAACTCACGTCACTTATAGCTTATACGCTTATATCTTTTAAGATTGCGATTATGTTCAATTTCATGTATTGAATTGCATTTGATTTAACTCAAAAACTACTCGACCGATTTTAAAAATTATTTCACCAATAGAAAGCTATATTATCAGCGTGTAACTTTTAGATTGCACCCGTGCGAAGCCGGGTCGTTTTGCTAGTATAATATAATAATTAATATATTCCACGAGTGTCCTACCCCGGAACGTGGCGGCCAGCCCCAGCAGCAGGCCGATGCTGATCATCTCGTGGCACTTGATGAGGTACTCGTACATGGTCATATAGGGCATGTCCTTCAGGTGCCCGTTCAGCCCCAGCGCCAGCAGGAAGCCCGCGTGCTCCGTCGACATGTCCTGGGTTCCCTGCAATACAAATTATAAGGAATAAAGTAGAATCTCACTAATCCGGCACTTCAATAGACCGACACGTCCAATAACCCGGCACGCGCCTCTCAAATATAAGTTGCACAAAACAGACCCCCATTAACCCGGCGTGTGTACACTATATTTTTCGGTGCACGGTGTGTATACTGGGTATTTTAGGGAACAGTCGAAACGGTTTTGTAGGCTTCCAAAAAATCTGGTTTACTTATTGAAGTGTCTTCTACATGGCCCAGCAGCTACGTAACTCAAAAGTTAAAAACCGTTGTTAATAAAAATAAAACAATCGTCTAAAAAGTGGGAAAAACGGAATTTTGTTAACAAATTCGTAACTCTACAATAAAAAAATATAAAAAAAAACGGTTCTAGGATTTTGTAGCTCAGACTATGAGCTTTCAAAAGAATATAGTGTTTTTTGTGTGGGTTGCGAAAAGTTGAATTATTTAAACACCTGAAAGTGGGGAATATTTTATGTATTCATGCATATCATAAAATAAACGAAAAGGTAATTTTACGATACAAAAATGATTTTTTATTATTCAAAATACAAAGAGATAATATATTAAACATTAAAGATCTGAAAAACCGAAATTACTCTGCGCAATTGTTACAGAAATGGAATCGATGGTCCTCGCAAACCGGCGTTTCGCACAAGACGCAACAGTAAAGTGTTTTCTTGTTCTCTTTCCAATTACAGACAGAACACCTTTTCCGTTTTTCTAGTTTTCCCGTCGTTAAGGGTCCGCGTTCATCGACTCCGAGAATATCGGTAATGAGGTTTCTAATATTTCTCCGTAAGGTGGATTTTTGTAAACGAGCCTCTAAATGTGGCTTCAACATACGTCTTTGAACCAATTGTTTAAAAAAAGTTTTTTATTGAGGTTCGAAAAAAAAGCCGCAGCAGCATTAAATACATGCAACATTAATTTCAGTATAAAAAAAAACTGAAAAATTACGAAAACGAAAAATAAAACACCATCCACTTACCTTTGAAAATACTGACGCGGGGTGTACACTGACCCTTTCAGGGAACGGCAGCGACTTACACTGACTGGCGTTTCTAGATAAACCGCCGGAACCGGCGGTCACTTAGGCATTTAGTCCCTATTACTACTTAGATTTTTTAGGGAAGGTAACCGAATCCTGCCCTTTATCGGCGAGAAAGAATTTTTAGTTCGAAATTTCGACTGTTCCTTGAAAGACCCAGTATACACACGCCGGGTTAAGGATTATTTTAAAACTACACAATATGTAATTAGTTAATTGTGAGTTATGTTGTATTCCCTTCATGAAATGCTTTATTTTATTCATTATGATGTTTTCTGTATCCAGTAAATCGAAAATTCCAATAATCAGGCACCCTCTGGTTAGTGCCGGATTAGTGAGATTCTACTGTATCGACATTGTATTAAAATATATAATTTAATAAATTTATGTGGTCTAATAGTGATCTAAAATAAATGATGAGAAATATATTTTATACAATCGTTGGGTGCATCTTACGTTCCGATGGTCGCGGGTTCGAATTCCGCTGGCATGACATATATTTATGATATTCTATAAACATGTTTTCCTTTCTTCTTGTCACTAATTAATATTAAAAGATTTCTTTCTTTCTTTCTTTCTTACTGCACATTTTGACGTAAGCTTTTATATACAGAGTTTTCAGAACCTTACCCGTGGTTTGTTATATATGATCCAGTTGGAGTCAATGCTGGATCCCGTCATTGGTACGAGAGCCAGGCCAGCCGCCACCCCGTTATGAAAGGTCGGCCACAGTAGGCAGTGCGGAGATGTGTCGTTGGTGCTTAGGTTGATAGTGTTGCAGCGGGGCGGCGGGCCGCGACCAGATACGCACAGTTTGGGGAGACTTAGAGAGTCCGTGGGCGGACACGCCAGGGTTCGAAGGGCAACCATACCTCTGGAAATATTTATTTATTTATTATAACACATGTCAACTGCCATTACAGGTATCCCTAATGCGGCAGTGGCGTACAGAATAAAATTATTTTACAAAAACCGACTTCAAAACTACAACTTCACATAGTATATACAAACCTAAACAAAAAAGTAAAAAAAAAAAATATTTTAATATATAAAATTATTGTTTAAAGTATTAGTTTTGAAGTCGGTTTTTGCTTTTTATTTAAAAATAATTTTATTTAAAAAAAGTTGTAGGAAGTGTATTTTTTAATTTCATTAATACTTATAAAATAATTTAGTAGACCTACCACTAAATGTGCTGCTCAAATGATTCTGGCTCACCTACTTGCCTTTAAAGAAAAGTGATCAGTAAAACAGACAGAAATAGGTCTGCCCCATGCCCCAATAGGGGACTGGGGAATTCACTTCCTCTATATCCTCGATAGAAGTGGCCATTATAACACAACAACGTCTCCAGCGGCCAGTCCCACCACAGGCACTGACCTCCCAACAGGCAGCGCCATGGTCCTGGTGCCGATGGCGTACAGGTACTTCTCCTGCTCCTCGATGAAGTCGTGGTCGGAGATCTCCGGCCGCTGCGTCAGGCTCACGGTGACGGGTTTCGACGACTGCAGCAGCTGGTACACCTCCGACATCCTACGTGGTGTTATCAACACTTGTATTAGAGAAAACTCTTTGGTAGTTTACATACATAATGATATAATATCATAGTTATTTAAAATTAGCGTTACTATGGTGTTGTTAGATTTTATTATTGACTAAAATTGTTTTGAGGGGCTCGTTAGCGCGTTCGGTAGAACACCTGCCGTGCGCATCGATGGGTTGTGGGTTCGAGTCCCACCGGGACATGATTATAGTTTTCTGTAAGCATGTCTTCCCCATGTCTGGTAACTTCGGGCATTGAATGGGTGGGAGGAATATCGAAATTGCGACCGGGTAACGAACCACCGTTTATAGATGGAAAAACCGTGAAGTTCGTCTTTTGTACACTATTTTGGCATTAAGTTCGTCTTTTGTACACTATTTTTTTGTGCAATAAAGAGTTTAAAGCAGGGACTGAATACCGGTTCCTTTACTATGGCAGTTATACCGGTATAATAAAGGTTTTTGTTAATATTCTTTCGTTTTTATTCATATTTACTGAAAAAAATTACTGTGGTAAGTTTAGTGTGTATTACTCTTTAAAACTAATATCATGGTATCTCAGTCAGACACGTATTTTCTAAAATAAAAATTAAATAAATAAAATCTCGAAGAAGTTTGATTCTTTTAAGAGTCCGTAGCAAAACAATACCTGTGGTCCCTAGGATACAGCAGATTGAGCAGCTTGGTGCCCATGTGCTCCATTCCGTTGATATCCTCGTCAGTCCTTTGGCTTATCTCCTCTAAGGCGTTTTCTTTCTGTGTGAACGCCGTTTCCTTTTCCAGAACTTCCAGGGCTAATGCTAGAATTAAATAACAATATTAACCCATATACATATCGTTTTTTCTAAGGAAAAATTCACTAAGTGTAATTTTGAAAAAAAGTTACTACATATTAAACGGTGGTTTGTTACCCGGTTGGAATTTCTATATTCCTCGTACCCGTTCAATACCCGAAGTTACCAGACGTGGGGAAGACATACATGTCGTCCCAGTGGAATTCGAACCCACGACCCATCGATGCGAACGACAAGTGTTCTACCGAACGCGCCAACGAGCCCTTCAAAATGTTATGTTCTTTTACGCAATTAAATGGAGATTTGCCTATAAGCCTTCATTTTTAAACCAGGGACTGAATACCGGTTAATTTACTATGGGAGTTATACCGGTTTAATAACGGTCTTACTCATAAACGTAGTATAAGCTTGATATAGTTAAAATATGTTTTGTCCCGCTCTATTGAATATACAAAGACTACAGAACAAAAGAATAAAAACATATTTTAACTATATCAAGCTTATGCTACGTTTACGAGTAAGACCGTAAAGGTTTTTGTTAATATTCTTTAGTTTTTATTCATACTGAGTGAAAAAAATTACTGTGGTAAGTTTAGTGTGCATCACTCTTTAAAACTCATATCATGGTATCTCAGTCAGACACGTTTTTGGAAAAAAAAATTAACCGGTTTCAGTCCCTGCTTTAAACGGCTCGATATCTACTCACTCTCCAAGTACTCGTCGGTGGAGCTGATCTTGTCCTGGATGCCGGCCTGCAGCGCCAGGTCCTCGCGCATGACCAGCCGGTAGGCGGGGGGCGGCCAGTCCGCGGGCGGCTCCCACTTGCAGCGCCCGAACACCGCGAGCAGCGCCAGCGCCAGCGCGGGGGGGAGGTTGTCCACGTCGCGGGGGGTGATACCTGCCGTAGCGGCAATGCGTTGATTGAAATACAACATTTTTAAAAGACAATATTATTTTCCTTAAGTTTTTTTTTATGTTAGATATCGACAGACGAGCATGAGGTTCACTTGATGGTAGGTGATACTTCAGCCACAGAGCATCAGCCAATATTGGGAAGTAATGACATACAAGTTTGTCGTATGTCATTACTTCTCAAAATTTGTCCCTTATTAGCGACACTATTGAATGGTGTAATGATACAGTATGTGTTTTTTTTTCAAAATCAATGGGTTCGATTCCTGGCTAAGAATATTGATTTTTCAAAAATCTAATGATGCAGCTTTAGTTTTCATCAAAATCGGTCTCGAGATTCCTTTGAATAGTTTTCGCTATTGCTTTTACTTTCGGATTTGTTACACTCAATTGAAAAATTCAATCTGTATAATATATACAGTGCTCGAAAGAACTTTGATATCGCGATTGCGCTAGGGGAAGAGTCGTAGGATATTAATCTTATTGTTTATTTAATTAAGTTTTCATATGTTGTATTTATTAATCACAATATTATAACTTCATATTATTATTACTAGTCTATACAAAATACATTATTATTTATAGTTATTATTACTTATTCAATATTTATAAATGAATGTATACAAATGAGTGTAACTGTCTGCCACAAGTGTCAACAGAATATCAGTGCTGTGTTGTATCGTCGGCAGCACAGCATATGCCTCCTGTTTAAGCTGGCACCCAATTAGTTAGTAAGTTAGTTTAATAGGTATAACTCATATTGTGAGGAGCTTAAATAAAGAGATTTGTTTGTTTACATTCAGGATGATGACGTCATCGCACTGATTGCAGAAGCTACAACCTAAGCACATCCAGTACCCACCTCTCTCGCAGGCCAGCAGCACGGCGGCGGCGTGCGGCTCGGCACGTGCGGCGGCGGGCGCGGCGCGCGGCGTACTGCTGGCGACCGCGCCACCCTCCCCCGCCCCGCACAGCGCGCGCACCCCCGCGCCCCGCCCGCACCCGGCCGTCGACAGGATCTGAGGCATAGTATTAAATGGACTTCGGGTACGGGCTCAAATGTGTCTCAGCTAAATGAGGAACAATTGAGCGAAACGAGAAACAATCTATGTTTAATTTATAATTTTCTGTAAGCATGTCATCCCCAGGTCTGGTAACTCCGGACACTGAACGGGTGGGAGGAATATCAATCAAAAAAAATCAAAAGTTTTTATTTCAAAAGCCTCATGTTTGTCTGTCGATATCTAACATTAAAATAAAAAAAACGCACGCCAGTCATCATTGGATCAATTTATTTCTGATCGAAATATGTCCATAGTTTATCTGTAAACTAGCTTGTTTTTTAAATATTGCGAGGTAATTGATTGACCATGACATTGACCTGAGTAATCATTTAGCAACACCAAATATGACACTCTTCTGACATTTCTTGGCTTAAATGAAAAAATATTCATACATATGTCCCTATTTTCGTTCTGATCGGTCTTATTCCGTTGGAGTTTAGCGATTTCATATATATATATATATATATATATATATATATATATATATTCATCCCGCAACACTTTTGGCATCCAATGAACACAAAAATGCATTTAAAGTGGCGACCACCGACATTTGGCGACCATTATACGGACGCCACTTAGTTTTTCAATATTTTTATCACCAGTCAACGGTAGATGGTGTTAGGGGTACTATATCAATTTTTGAGATGGACACCAAATTCCCTCCGAATTGTTTGGAAAAGTATAATATGATTCCGGGTTCTGCCGCCAGAGGGTCTGTATACACAACGCTGTATATTTGCCTTTTACTATACCGATAATTTGGACACCAAACGTTGCCGGCTCGGCGCCGTATATTTGGCTTTTACCATACCGATGATTTGGACACCAAACGTTGCCGGCTCGTTATTAAAGCGATCGTGGTGTTGTGAATTGCAATTTGAGAAACTAGCCCCGGAGAAGTTTGTTAAAATTGGACGCTGTTAAGCAATACAGTGTCAACCCACATGGTTGCCATTTTGAGAAAATTGAGTTTGAAGTTTTAATTAGGTTTTATGAAATTTCTTTTAAAAAATAACAGAAATAATAGTTTTTTTTTGTAATTATAATTATTAGACTAATTTTTTATATAATATTGTTTTTCTTTGGAGCAATCAAAGTAATAGAATTTAGTGCATTATTGTTGAATATTTTAAACATTTTAGGGTTTCGTGCCCGCTAGTTTTATATATATATATTTTTTTATGAAATATGTACTTCAGCTCATAAGGAAGCGATTTGTATAAAAATTTACATTTTTATCATTTTGTGGGTTGACACTGTATTGCTTAACAGCGTCCAATTACTGAACGCATTTTAGAGTTGAATGAAGAAGAAGGCCTTGGATTGACACGTAGGCTTAAATAACGTGAGCAAAGGCGCGGGTAGTCTTGATATAAAAAATATAACTTGAGTGTACATACTTTTATTTAAATGCCAGTTTTACACCTCCGAGTACACGGGCATTCCAACATTAAACGTTCTATAACTCAAAAAGTATGGGCATTAGAAAAAAAAGTTTTTCACAAAAATTGTAGAGAATAAAGTGATCTTTAAAATTGAATAGATGCATTTTATTGATTAATAAAATATTTTAAGAGTTATTGACCAAAATATAAAAACCAGTTCATTAAATGGGCCATAAATCGTAAACGGTAAGTTTTACGAAAAAGTTTAGAGGAAACAAAAGATGCGATGCATTATTCTTTACAATAATGGTCATTGGTCTCAATAACTTTTGCCCTAAAGTGCATAGTTTCCGAGATATCGGCCAAAAACTTTACTTCAAGATTGCGATCGAAGCTCCACCTGGATCTGTCAGCATTTTATGTTTTTATGGTCAGTAAGTGACCCTTAATCTAAAAAAAAAAATTGGATCGGAAATTAAGTGCGAGGTTGACCAAAAAAACGGCTGTATTTACTGTATTAATAGCGAAACTCAAGAATCGAATTCAGTCATAGAATGGTTTGATACATGTTTATTATTTTATGTAGTAAAAAAAACTGAAGTTTTCATTTAAATCTTTGCTTCTTTCCAAAAAGTCTCTTTATTTTTTTCTCATTAAAGCTTTAAACAATAATTTCAGATTTTTTTATTACTTTTAAAATATGAAACACTTATGAACGCAGACAATTATTATATTAATTTTTATTATAGTATGCTATTTAAGTATTTAGATATGATAAGTTTAAAAAAAAATTCAAGCTGTCTCCTAAAAAAAATCAAAAATCTCTTCACAAATGGCTCCTCGACTATACGAAACGATTCCTAATCTTGCAAAACTCTATTTCTGAAATATATTTGGTGCTGAAGTAAGAGGCGTCTTACCAAGATATTTTCTAAAAAGCTACTTGGAATATAATTTCCTTTATGTTGTTAGTTTTTGTTTCAGTTTTATGGTTATTTGATCTGATGGAAACTCTCTTTCACTATTCTAAGTAGACCCCATACTTTTTTATTTCTCCCTTTCAGTTATGTTTTACTGAATAGTCAAATGTTGAAAATAATTTTAGTATAAAGTCTGTACACTTTAAGTATGATGAGAACAAAATTATTGTGGTAAAAATTATTTTGTGTTTTGGCTAAATATTAATATTATTACTAAATAGATATTTCAGAGTAATTTATCTGTTTCTCCTAAATAACAATTATAACACATAATGTATTATTTTAATAATTTTGATATCTGACTGTACAGTGTACAAGGTTACCACATCAATTAGACTTATGAAAGGTAGCCACTTTTGTCAGTAAATGAACATCAATATATCAAGGCGCCAGAAGTACACGCTAATGGGAGGTTGTCCGACGTACGAGGGAGTGGATTCAGTATACAAACAATATACAGAGTTCCAATTTATTTCCAAGTAAACGGTAGTCTTATCTCTAGTGGAATGATGAATAATATACTTCAATATACGCGGATGGAGTAAGTATACCAATGTGGTTTGGTTGTCAAAAGTACTGCGAAGAATATTGATACTGGTAAATTAGTATATTCTAGGATATTGCAACAAGGTGAATTTAAAGTTACACACTAGGTATTATAGTTGTTGATACGTTAATATACATGATTAATATTGCTTTAAGTCTATTAGAAGTGGTGGTTGCCAGAAGGTTGCAAAATGAAAGGTTGCCAAAAGTGTAGCGGGATTTATATATATATATATATATATATATATATATATATATAAACATCCATTTTATATATGCAGATTAAAAAAAGAAACACAGAACATCAAAAAATAATAAAATTTCCTCACCTCTATGATATCTTTGGACATATCATTAACTTGCGATATATACGGATAATAACCTTCATCCACGTCCTTCAAAACAGAGTTCAAATACGCGAAAATATTCGGCGGTTCCACGCTGAAGTAGTTGGGCTGAACCAACCGCTTGAGAATTTCCTCCCCAATCTGAGACTCGCATTCCGATACAAAATCGAACTCCGTCGGAAAATCCAACCAATAATGGTCCACATATTTCTCCAGACACAAATCCTTGGATATTTGATACAAAAACTTTGACAGCAGCTTCAAATCATTTGCCAATAACGTATTCAGCTTCAAATCTTCATACAACAGGTGGAATGTATAGAAGAGATGCACCATGTATGGGAATAACAGTGCGTTTGCGTTGAACTGCAAAGGTTTCTCTTCTTCGATCCGTTTGCGTTTCGGATCTACTTCTATGAGGGGGAGATTCAGCATGTTTGTGAACGTGTGACTGATGTTTCTGTGGAAGTTGGAGAGTAACATGTGTTCCCAGTCGTCTTGCGAGCCGTCACTGGAGGTTCGTTGCTTCTTGGGCAGGACTTCGGTTTCCTCGTCAGAGGTCTTCTGACCCAGCTTGTCGTAGCCGATGAGGGAGAGGATGAGGTTGGAGAACATGTCCCATTCCTGTTCCGGAGTCAGGTTTTGTGTGCCTGGAGCGTTACGAACGCCGTACCATTTTATTAAGACCTGAAAAATCAGGTACAAGGTTTAATAAATATAATTATGATTAATCAATAATATACGGTTTTAGAGATCTGCCCCGGCTTCGTACGAGTGCAATGTAGATGTACAAAAACTACTGGACCGTTATAAAAAAAAATATTTCACCAAAAGAAAGCTAATTGATCAACATAGGCAATTTTTTTTCTTTTTTTTTCATCTACATCGCACCCGAGCGAAGCCGGGGCGGATCGCTAGTTTTGTATATAGCGATAACCCTGGCACCTGCATAGTGAGGTCCTTAGGTAGAGCGGCAGCCAGCGCGCCGCAGCCGCGGGCCAGCAGCGGCGAGCAGGCGGCGGGCGGCAGCGCGATGCGGTACAGCGGGCCCGCCTCGAAGCTCACGCTGAGCCGGTCGCCGCACGCGTCGCACAGCCCGCGGACACCTGCCGCGATAGGGGAACCGGTGGGACGAAGGACCGAAAGTAAATCTCGAGACGATACTACCTCTATTATATTGAGTACATGGATTATAAAGGCCTCCTCCTCTGAGCAATTCACAAATTGTATTAATCTTATTACTTAGTCATTTCTATATTTTTTAAGTTTGTTTCCAAAATTTTATATAGTTTGTTTAGTTTTAAGCCTAGATTTGTTCACGTATTCATTATTATTCCTCTGTGTATACATGGTTTTGAGAAATAATCTAGCACTCTATTTACTGTACCTGTTATATATCTTTAAGGTTGTTTCTTGTTATGTATACCTAAATAAATAAATAAATAAAGCAATTTTTTAAGTGGGCGTTCATGGCCAAATCCGTAACTATGAATAACGACTTTTCGTTATTCATAGTTACTCAAAGGACTCTCGAAGCTGATTTTGATGAAAACTAAAACTGCGTCAGTAGATTTTTGAAAAATCAATATTACTACTTAATATAACCTGTTGATTTTGAAAAAAAAAACATACTGTATTATTACACCATTCGATAGTGTCGCTTATAAGGAACGGCTTGGGAAGTAATGATAAACGGCAAACGTAAGGAAAATGTTGGCTTTTAATACACTCCTATAATAAGTAGTCTATTCGTATATTTCATACCGCTATTAGGTCCATATCAAAAAATATCTATTATTTGACTTTTTTTTTTAATTGGTATCAAAAAATACCTATAACCCCAAATTTTAATTTTGTCCAGCGAAGGGGGCACGGGTCAACTAGTATCCTATATAAAAATACACACTACATCTCTTTCTTATACAAAATAATACTGTACTTGCAGGTATTAATAGATAGATAGAATATTCTTTATTGTCACACAAAATATACAACTCAAAATTAAACAAACGAAATAGGAAAAAGAAAGTGGACAAACGGCGGCTTTATAGCCATTTAGTTATCTCTTCTAAGCAACCGCATGGAAAGGATAGAGAGGAAAATAATAAGAATTAAGAGTAGAGTGCAACATTTCCAAAGCTACTCACCCGGAGTAGTTTTCTGCTCGAGCCTGGAGGCGGAGGAGTGCGGCACGGGGGACAGGAGGTGCAGCGCGGAGTCGTCGAAGGTGGTGTCGCAGCGCGTGGGCAGCAGGCTGCTGCGGCGCGGGAACGGCGAGTGGAAGGCGGCCCGCTTGCTGTACGGGGAGTCGATGAGGCGCGCCAGCACTCCGCCCACGTGCACCTGAGGCGGTTGGCAACAATCAACAATTAAGTCATTCGATTCCAACCAAGGACTGAATACCGGTTAATTTACTATGGGAGTTATACCGGTATAATAAAGGTTTTTGTTAATATTCTTTCGTTTTTATTCATATTTACTGAAAAAAATTACCGTGGTAAGTTTAGTGTGTATTACTCTTTAAAAATAATATCTTGGTATCTCAGTCAGACACGTATTTTGGAAAATAAAAATTAAGCGGTTTCAGTCCCTGATTCCAACCATCATGACGTCAAAGCCAGACTGAATAGGCTTCTTAAAATTCAAAATCATTTAATCATAGAGATAGAGGACAAATCTTTGTTTTTATTTTTTTCGTTCATATAAATTTACTATTATTATAGTTAATTATTTAAAGATGTGGAACATGGTGTTATGGTTGCAGCTCGTTCAAAAATTTTGTAAAACAAAAGAGTTGGCGATTAAAGAGTGGCGGCGAGTTTATTGCCAGTTCTTCTCGTTCGTTCTACGCCCTTGATTTGAGAACTGACAGTAAATGTAAAATTAGAAGCATTTAATATGTATTTTTTATTGACGTTCATATGTGTACATTGTGTTACCTAAATGAATAAATGATTTTTGAATTTGAATTTTGTATGGTGTGTAGAATATGCAATACAATTAGATAAAATAGTAATATTCGGTTTACTATATATGGTATTGGTAGAGACTAAAAAAAGGAGGTCCATCAGTTCAACCAATACTAATACCAAAATAAATTAATTATTCTCTTGACGGGCTCGTTGGCGCGTTCGGTAGAACACCTGCCGTGCGCATCGATGGGTCGTGGGTTCGAATCCCACCGGGAACACATGCTTATAATTTTCTGTAAGCATGTTTTCCCCACGTCTGGTAACTTCGGGCATTGATCGGGTGGGAGGAATATCTAAATTCCGACCGGGTAACGAACCACCGTTCATAGATGGAAAAACCGTGAAGTGCATATTGCGCGTTTCGGTTTCAGTCTATGGATTTCCGAATGCTCGTAGTAAAAATTAGGTCGACAGCGCATCATTGACTGATGTTCTGTGGCTGAGGTATCACCTACCATCAAGTGAACCTCATGCTCGTCTGTCGATATCTGACATAAAAAAAAAAAAAAAAAAAAAATTAAAGAATCTTAAGGCTCATTAGACACAATGAGAGTAATATTGTCTTTTATTAACGCGAGTATCACACATTTAAATCGCGTTTTAATCCGGTATACAGTATTTTATTTAAACAATGAGAGTATTTTTCAAATAGTCAGATTGACCCTTAATTTGATTTTTTTAAATAAATGTATTTCACTAACCTTTCCAACAAAATTGTTGCCAGACTGCAAAATGATATTCCCCATTTCATCAATGAGTGCTATCATTTTCAAATGATTCAATACCACCGCGTCCTTCGCCAACACAGAGGAGACCCAGCCGACTATAATATTCGTTTTATTTGGCTGTCCATGCGAGTGGGATTTCTTCAACCTCATTATTTGCAACTTACTTACACCTTCTACTTTCACCATGTAACATAGGTACTCGTGGCCAACTAGATCTGTGTGTAAGAATGCTTTAATATCATTTGGTCTTTCTATTGGATCTCGTCGTAAAATTTGACTGTCCGTGAAAATGTGTTCGATGCACACATCGGGGTATAGAGGCAACGCTGGAGGAGTCTGTATCACTGTATTAGCCATCATAGAGGCGGAACTGGCTTGCCCAATTGAAGCATGCGGAGACAATCCCTGCTGCTGAAATATATTAGCCATTGCACTATTCTGCCTTGACATAGTTGGGGTGGTTGGAACTTTCTTAGAATGTAACGGACTCCCCACCCAACTATTCTTTCCAATACTGTGTGATGGACCATGTGCAAAGTCACAGGATTGACTAAAAACAGTGGAGTTCATATTCGAGCAAACCGCCAAGCATTCATCGCGTAACGCCTTTCTTAATTTCCATAACGAATGCGTTCCTAACTTCCAATCATATAGCAATATGATACTAGGGGTTGAAGCGACAAATATTATTTGCAAATCACCGTCGTTATAATACTGTAAGCCCTGAGATGGGGACTTCATTATAATAGGCGTTACTTCATCTAAGGGATGACTGAGAGAAAAGCAAGTTGGGAGTGGACACTCTTGGTCATACCCAGATATTGATTCTGCTCTTAATTTGGCACTCAAGTGATGAAAGGATGTTTTTGACTTCGAAAATGTGCTGTTCTGAGATTCATTGTGTTTAAAAAATGATATTGGTAATATTGAATTGTGGAGGAGTGGCGTAGCATCTTTTTCTAGAAGTACCCCATATTTCATTGGCCAAACTTTCTTTACTTGAAATGGAAGGCTTGTGATATACTCTCGACCATCCATCCCATGAACTCTCATACATTTATTATCGATGAGTAAAATGGAAGGCATTACTTCTGTTTCAATATGTTCTGTGTTGTCTTCGATTTTGATGTTTTTCTTGGAATCTCCTATCTGTGAGTTTAGCGCATCTATAAGCATTGTGTTTTTTATGTCAATGTGGAAGTCTGCGAAGGCTGCATGTTTGATAGGATTCTCTATGGTATAACAGCAAATAGTTTCCCTTTGTTCAGGGGCTGATAATTTTGAGCCAGGTGATGAAACTAATCCTGTAAGTAAAGTGATATTTAAAATTTTATTTTCAGAAGACTATTAAGAATTGATATATTAAAATGAATTATATAAGTGGCTCCTAGCTGGCTGAGTGAATGAAACACACATTAATCATAAATCAAGTGTATTGTGCTATGAAACAAGTAATTACTGAGTATCCGCATTTGAAATACTAAGTAATTAGTTAAACTTCTATTATTTGATACTAATGTGTTGTATATCATTGTTTTCATATTGAGTACGGGTAGGCTTTGCTTTACATTATTAATAAATAATGGAGGTTTAAGTAAAAGTAGGTAGCCTTAGAAAATGTTTAGTAATTTACTTGTGTCATGGCTACCTAGCACAATAAACGTGATTCTTAATTAATAGTGTTTTATTGGACATAATAGTGGCGACGTAGTGTAAAATCATTACAATGGAGTGTAAATCAGTGACATTCAATGAATTTAATCCACAAAGTGATAATTGGGATAATTATATTGATCGTTTAAAATACTGTTTTGAAGCAAATGGAATCGTTATAGACGCCGTTCAAAGGGCGAATTTCTTTACAGTATGTGGTTCACAAGTGTATGAGACAGTTTCGGCTTTAATTACACCAAAAAAATCTAGTGAAGTAACCTTCGCGGAAATCGTAACTATTCTTACAAAACATTATAGCCCGAAACCCAACGAGATATCAGTGTCTTTTCAATTTTACAAACGTGATCAAAAGGAAGGTGAATCTGTATCAGAATATATAGCCCATCTAAGAAAAATTAGTGCGGGGTGTAACTTTACAAACTTGGAGCGAATGCTTCGTGATAGACTAGTGTGTGGTATGATTGACAAGAAGTTGCAATATGAATTGTTAAAAAGAGATAATTTACAGTATTCTAATGTGGTCGACGCTATGCTTTCATCTGAAAGCGCAGTTAGAGATGTTCGTATGATGCAGACTACATCTAGTATTAACACGCCAGTCTTCAGAGAAGCGATAATACCCCCTGCTACAGTGTCATCATCGTCCTATGAACCAATGGACGTCAATGCAGTACAATCGAGGAGCAATATCCGACTTTGTTACCGTTGTGGCGATCGTCACGGTGGCGAGTGTCGTTTTATAAACGTTATTTGTAATTATTGTAAGAAAAAAGGACATATTGAAAAAATATGCATAGCAAAAAAAAGAAGCAGAACAAGTAAAGTCAATTATGCTGATGATAGTGACATGCAACTTCATGGTATTTATAACTTAGATACCTCAACCACACGTGTACCGGCGTACAGAATAAAACTTTTGATGGATGGTGTACCTATATTGATGGAGGTGGACTCGGGAGCTGCTTTTTCAATACTGAACGAGCAAACGTGGAGGCAGTTACACTCCAGCGATATATTAGAACCTTTGCCTAACAAACTGCGGACGTGGAACAACTCGCCAGTACATGTGATTGGACAGGCTACAGTGCAAGTGCAATATAAAGACATTAAGTGTTATTTAAGTATTGTTGTAGCTAAGGGGTTCGGACCAAACTTATTAGGACGTAACTGGTTTCATCCTCTTGACATTACTTTGAATATTAATTTAATTGACATTGACATGACAGATATTAATGAGATAATTAATAAATACCCTGAAGTTTTCAGGGAAGGACTTGGCACCTACAGAGGTGACCCAGTCGATATACACGTTAAACCAAACGCTGTTCCTAAATTTTTAAAGGCTCGGCCAGTACCTTATGCTTTAAAGGAAAGAATTGAAAAGGAAATCGATCGTTTAGTAGAGGAAGAAGTACTTCGTCCAGTGTCGTTTTCAGAATGGGCTACGCCAGTAGTTCCAATAGTGAAACGGAATGGAGACATACGTTTGTGTGGAGACTATCGCAGTACGGTGAATCAGGCTACTGAGTCTGATACTTATCCCATGCCCACTGCTAGTGAAGTCTTTGCAATTATTGCAGGTGGGCGATACTACACGACACTGGATTTGGACAGAGCGTATACACAGGTGGTAGTTACCGATGGTACAGCAAAGCTGTTAACTTTAAATACTTGCAAAGGTTTGTACTCTGTACATAGGTTAGCTTTCGGTGTGAAAGCATGTCCTGGAATATTTCAACGGTTGATGACAGCGCTGCTGAGTGGTGTTCCAGGCGTAGCGGTGCTGATTGATGACATTATTATTAGCGGCCGCTCGTTAGCTGAGATGACTCAACGCTTAGACATCGTGCTACACCGTATCGGAAATTCAGGTTTGCGTCTTAATAAACAAAAGTGCAAGTTTGCTAAGCAACGGGTGGAATTTTTAGGTTTTGTTATCGATTCTGATGGTATTCACCCTGCTCAGAGCAAAGTGGAATCTATCCTGAATACTCCTGAGCCTAAAAATGTCCAACAGTTGCAAGCATTTCTAGGCTTGTATAACTTTTATGAGAGGTTCATACCTCATAAGGCCACTATGCTTGAGCCTCTACATAGATTGCTCGATAAATCAAAGATGTGGCAATGGACTGATCGAGAACAAAACAGTTTTGATATGGCGAAGCGCTTACTTTCATCAGAGTTAACTCTAGTACATTATGATCTCAATAAACCATTGGTACTTACATGTGACAGTTCTGAATATGGCGTAGGCGCTGTCTTAGCACACGTTATGGAAGATGGAACAGAGCGACCTGTCGCGATGGGTTCCAGAACTTTGCACGTACATGAGAGACGCTACTCTCAACTCGATAAAGAAGCCACCGCTATCATTTTTGGTGTAGTTAAATTTCACAATTACTTAATGGGTAGGACTTTCACAATTGTAACGGATCACAAGCCATTGCTCGGTATATTTGACCCTAAAAGACCGATGCCTGCTGTTTTGTCACCTCGTTTGACTAGAATTGCGTTGATACTTACTTCGCATAACTACAACATTATTCATAAGGCAGGAAAAGAAATTGGTAATGCTGATGGTTTAAGTCGTTGGCCACAGCCGGTTCCAGACCAACCCGAGCAGCTTTTGGCTGACGTTCTTCTTATGGCAGAGACTCCTGCTGATTTTCCCGTTGATGTAGAGAATATAGCTTCCGCAACAAGAAGAGATCGAATTTTATCGCGTGTTAGTCATTACATACTAGCTGGATGGCCCGCCAAAATCACGGAAAGTGACTTACGGCCATACTCATTGCGTCGTGTGGAACTCTCATTGCACGAGGATTGCATCTTACTTGGTAGTCGCGTGGTCGTACCGCCATCGTTACATGCCCCGGTACTGAGCGCTTTACATAAGGTGCATAGTGGCGTGGTGCAAACGAAAGCTCTAGCTAGAAGCTACGTTTGGTGGCCACAGTTAAATCATGACATTGAAGAATTAATATCCAATTGTAATAAATGTCTAGAAAACAGGCACATGCCTCCTAAAACAAGTTATGAATGGATCACACCTACTAAAGCTTGGTCTCGGTTAAATGTAGATTTTGCGGGACCTTTTCAAAATAAGACATTTTTTATTGTAGTAGATGCTTATTCGAGATGGCCAGAAGTATTTATTGTTAATAACATGACGTCGGGAACAGTTATCTCACTTCTGAGAAATTTATTTGCTACTCATGGATTATGTGAAACTTTGGTTTCGGACAATGGAACCCCATTCGTGTCTTCGGAAATGAAAGAATTTCTTGAGGCGAATAAAATTAGACATATCACTACAGCACCTTATCACCCGGCTACTAACGGATTAGCTGAAAGAATGGTTCAAACCGTCAAAAATAAGTTACGTAAAATGGACGATATTCCCTGGGAAATCAAATTACCTAATATGTTACTTGGATTACGTGCAACACCTTGCACAACAACTAACAAGAGTCCAGCGGAACTTTTAATGAATAGGCGCCTCCATACTTTACTAGACACAATACACCCAGATAGTCGCGAACGGAGAAAGAGAACACAACAATCGCTAAATAATGCTCAAAAGAATAACAGAGAAGCTGATACAGGTCAAGATGTTATATATAGGAACTATGTTAGAGGACCACGGTGGTTACCAGGAACAGTGGTAAGTAGAAATGGACCAGCAAATTACCGGGTATCTACAAAAGAAGGTAATGTCATTACTAGACATATCGATCAATTAATTAGAAAGAGACAACCGGATGTATTAAGAGGAGCACAAGAAGAGGAAGGTGAGGAAATAGAACATAGTGAGAGCAGGGAAATAAATGACTGTGACTCGAAATGTGAAATGACTGACTACGACTTAAGGCAGGACTTAACTGACAGTGACTTTAGAGAAGAAATAATTGAAATACCAAGCGAAGATAAATGGGCTAAAATGTTGGGCATACCAGTTAATAATGAAGCTAGTTTTTCAGGTGGTAAAATTAAAAATAAAATCAATGCACACTCAAGGTCACCATATGATAGACCAAGTCAATTTACTAATTTTATGAAGTAGTTTAATTATGTAGAACAGTGAAGTGGTATATGGATATTAGTAGTAAGGTTTAATAGGATGTTATATTTTGGTTATTAATATCAGTTAGAATATCAATAGTTGTAAGATCTGGTTCATTCATTTAATTTTCTATATTGTTTACTTACTAAGGGGAAAGGTATGTTGTATATCATTGTTTTCATATTGAGTACGGGTAGGCTTTGCTTTACATTATTAATAAATAATGGAGGTTTAAGTAAAAGTAGGTAGCCTTAGAAAATGTTTAGTAATTTACTTGTGTCATGGCTACCTAGCACAATAAACGTGATTCTTAATTAATAGTGTTTTATTGGACATAATATAATGTAAACCAAAGCCTATCTGTACTCAATATACAACCAATGCATATAGATAATCTACAACACTGAGATATACCCTATTTATTATGTAGGTGCTCCCACCTCTTATTACTCTCATTACGATTTAGTCATATTCAAATTCAAAATCATTTATTCATTTAGGTACACTTATGAACGTCAATAAAAAATACATATTAAATGCTTCTAATTTTACATTTACTGCCTATTGTATATAATAAACAAGAAAATTATGTTAAAATATAATAAAACTTGTGTGGATGAGACTAACATAAGTATGTATGAATTTTTTTTTAAATATTAATATTACAAATGATACATAATATTTGGAGACATAGAGATAAAAAGATTGGTGTGGTATGTCTGTTATAGATTATGGTACAATCTCAAATAAATTCCATGTTTTAAAACTTAAAGTTGTTTTCTTGATTATTTAAGTAAATTAGTCATGTTCTCAAATAAGTCAAGGTACTCAATGTTGATTTTTATAGCATACTTAGCATCTTATTTTAAATTATATAAGTATTTTATTTATTATATTATAAAACAAGAGTGCACTGCTAGAACATACTAGATTTAATTAAAAAGCTATGTATGATTATGTTTAAATACATAACACATTCTGTTAGATTGTCTCTTATTTGAGGCTGAGTAAGAATCAAATTTAATGTTAATAAATATTTCCTTTTTATAATTTTAGTATAGATAATACTAACATACCTTTTGACCAAACTGCAGTACAACCTTTGACATACAACTCTTCCTCATAATAGCAATCAGTTTTTGGATTCAAGCTTCTCTTTGATTGGTTGTTTTGTGCACAATTCAAGTTAAATTTTTTGCACATATTACTTGAGCTATTAGCACTACCTCCCTTAGATGTACCAGAGAGATCATCTTTCTTCAAGCCACTCATAAGTTCAGACTTTATTGATATGTTGAAATCATTTTTGAGGCGACTGGGCGGTCTGAATGACTCATTCTCAAATTTGGTATCTTTTGAGGTCTCTGATTCAGTATCTTCAATTTCTGAAATAAATTAACATTCAAATGCAGTTTTTTTGTATTTAATATAAGTTTATTATACATTAAAATGTTTAAGCCATACAAGGCAACAAAATTAGTGTATGTTTCCAACCACAACATCCAACAAAAAATTTCAAACTAAGCTTTGACCAAAAAAACCGACATGAGAAGTTATAGGTTTAAAGTTATGGATGGCTACTCTTTGGATTGAAGATGTTTAAAGGTAACAGTGTTTAATAATATCCCACCAAAAATATTTTAATAAATACTTTACAGTAATGCCAATACAAGTTGGTGCATTTTGCTTGCACTGTAAAAAAGTTATCAGATCTTATGGAGAGCCAAGCCCTTAAGTTTTCTACAAACCCTACACCTCATTATGTGTGTCTTGGCCACTTCTGCTATGTCCCCACATTCTTGCTTTTTTATTGCTTTATATTTACCTGCTGACTTATAATAAACTTCTCTTATAGTCCACCACTCTTGTTCATCTTCTTTCATGTCCGTAATACTATTATCCTTTATACCAAAGTTAGTTAACTTATAAAGAAGAGAATTTTCCGAAGCTGACACATTGTGTCCTTTGCTATATATTTTGCAGGGATGGTTCGCCAATACTGTACGTCCATGCGGCACAAACTCCTAAAAAAAATCATAAGTATATCAAAGAGATGATTAGGTATTCTTTTTTTAAAGAATTAGCAATATATTTAGGCCACTATGAAACAAAGAATTAGCAATATATTTAGGCCACTATGAAACATTACTCTCTATATTAATAATCATCTAATTCATTCAGTAATGCATATATTAATTAAAAAGTGGAAAAAATGGGTAATAAAACAATATTTACCGATGGTTCAGATGCCGCAATCATGTTATCTTCATCCAGATTTGTAAAAAAGTAAGTTAAACACCAGTTGAACCATAAACTATTGCCTTAATTCTAATAAAAACAATATTTTCACATAAGACGCACACCACTTGAAAATATTACAATTTAAATGGAATATGCGACGGACTTTGCGATACTTTTGGTTTTGGTAACCGCCGGCCGCCGCATTCGCAATCCGCAATCTTCGACATCAATGTTGCCAGCTATGTCTTGTCAAAAATTACCTAAAATGGATAAATAAAATAATCTTTATTTTATTTTTTTTTACTTACGGAAATATGGATAATTAAGTAATGTTTTCCATTTTAAGTTGCATTTACCAGCAACTATTTTTTTACATAATATTACTGTAATTTGGAAGTAAATTAAAATATATATAGAAATGTAACTAGCCTACCGAAAAGCCAATTGATAATTTTGGCACCAATATCAGTGCGAGAGAAAAAGACTTGTCTTTAGAATTTGAACCTGAGAGGATTATTCGTCTGAGAGTTGCATTCATTGTCTACGAATTAAGTTATTCGTTAACCAACACTGCGTTCCATTTCAAGGTGGTTTCATGTAAGAAATTAAAAATTAATTCTACAAAATTCCGCAGAATCACCTAAAAGTAACCTTTCAAGTCGTGTAACCGTAAGTTAAAAATTTCCTAAAAGGTTACAAAATTAACATTCTGGCAACGCAGCTCGACAAACGTCTAGTGTCGCCAAACCAAAGACTAACGTCAATGTCAACAGTAGCATATTCTTTGGTCAACAGCAGCTGTCATTTCATGTAATTTCCCTATCCTCATTGAGGCACTGGGTAATGTTTAGAGGTGTAAAATAGCGTTTACTTTATATTACTCATTACTCGTATGTACGAATTGAATGCGCACTCTGGTTCCGTTTTTCTCCGTTGAAATGCCAATATTAATTACTGTGAACCTTAACCGGTAACTATGGAGGGTAGGGTAGAGATAAGGAGGAATCTCTCATATGGGGTTTTACTTTCAAAAGTGTCCATGATAAGCTGTTAGATTATAGTTCCAAAACAAACTAAAAACTTAAAAAGGCGCTAATGACCACTGATGGTTACATACGAATACATACGGTTTGCTACAGCTCTATTAATGTTCCTTTTTTAATTTTTTTCCAAAAAGCAGACTAAAGAAAGCAGTCTTTCTAACGCAATATTTTTTTCTCATATATAATAACAGAGAATATAGATTTACATGGAAGCACAGGGCTTATGTGCGCGCTTGGCATGGATTATCTGGAGTAAGAGTAGTTCTTAGCCCAGCCGCCGCGGCGCTGCTATGTATCCGTGTGAACATGAACTCTGACGCTGTAGTCATAGCGCGCACTCTCTCGCACCCTACTGCTTTTCTGCGCTTGGGTAATGTTCTCACTCACTCTCACACGTATGGCAATGTTCGGGGTTCGATGCCAAGTCTGCGAGAGAGCGTTATTGCCGTTCACTCGTAAGAGCAAGTGAGACGCGAGCATAAGGAATGGTATCAGCCAAGCCTGGAACATTGGCGTGGCCGCACATGAGACAGACATAGTTGTAGACTGTGTTGTCATATAAGAAAGAATTACCCATATCTGGGTAAAATTGTCGTGTGATTAGGTGAAATGCTTAAATTATTATTATGAAACCATTTGCGGCTGGATTTTTAATAATAAATTAACATTGCTCCAAAACACTTTTTAATTACAAATTTTATTTATTTATATAGAACGTTTTAGGTTCTTATGAAAATAAATTCCTTTAAACCTTACTTTTTATGCCGTCTGTTCTATGGCGGGTAGAAATAATTATTTAATAAAGAGGTAATAAATTAAAAAAATATTACAATAATAATCAACAAACATTTATTTACAATCAGGTACATAATTGTGAATCTATTGTCCTTTAAATAGGATTAATTTATTATAAACATTTCTTATTCGTTCTCCTTGCTTCGAGAGTGAACTCATAATAAAATGAATACGAACTTCTAAATATCTAAAAGAAATGGCTTTAATCAAAAGGGAAATATGGTTGTCCAAGGGACTTTGATCTTTAATATGATCACTTAAATCTGTAAATATTTGTGTATTAACAAATTTTTTAAAAATAGTGCATATTATTTTTGGTAAGCTACTTTTTTGGGAAAAATATGTATTACCATGTACGGCAATAACATGCCTTAGAGTTTTCTCCGCAAATACACAAATTTTTATTACATCCTTTGATGGATAGTGCAATCCACCAACATCTCTCCGGTGGATAAAGCTATCAAACTTTTCCGATAAGATTACTGATAAACATTCCTCACATTTGATTAGTTTTTTTAAATCCTTACATATGTAACCTGATATGTAAATTGTGGCTTCTTTTGAAAATTCTGATAGTGAAGAATTATTTAAATAATCGTGACTTTCTGGTGTATCCATTAATTGCTCTTCTATATCTAGACAGTCTGTCATTGATAAGAGCCTCTCTTTCCTACTATTAATTTTCTTACAAATTGAATTAACATTGCAAGTTAAAATATTAATGCTTTCTAAAGGTATGCTGTTACCTGAAGTTATATTCTTTAATTCTCCGTGAATCAATAATCTTTTATAAGCTCCTATAAACTGCAACGCAGTAGGATTATTATTAAATCCTCCTTTTGAACGTATAGCACTAAAGAACAATTCTAAATGATCTTGACTCATTTTGTAAGTACATAAATACTTAAGAGGTGCAACATCAATATTAATATATTTATCAAACATCGTTTTTACTGCTTTAGCACAAATCAAAAAGCCTATAAAGCCAGTTTTTCTGCCCGAGTTGAGGATAGTCTCACCATTAGAAAATGTAAGTAATTTGACATACTTTTCGAACTGTTCTAATTTTTTGTAAACAACATCAAAATTTTCTAATGATATTGGTTTTTTGAACCCGTATGCACTTAGCCTGCGACTATTAAAAATATCGAAAATATCATTAAAATATTTAATGAATTCTATAGTTGCACCAGCATTCTCAAAGTCTTCTATAGCTAAATCGTCCTTGCAAAATGAAAGAGCTTCTGCAACTGATTTGCTGAAGGTTTGTGCAGCAAGACGTACCTTCATTATTTGTTTTTTATAATTAATGTGTGCATTCCTTAGTTTATTAGCTAAATGTAAGCCCTCGTTTTTTTTGTATGTTATGTAATTTGTTAATATAATCCCAAGAAATTATTTCGTTATTAGAATTTAATATTTCTTTTTTGTCAGCTAATGTATTTCTCACAAGTTTTAACATATGACAGGCATCTGGCATTATAACTACATTTTGATTTGCAACACTGATTACTGGATTGATATTATTAAAGTCATGGAATGTAGCACCTAAGTTTTTGGCCATAGAAAAATTCGCCGGACATCCATCAAAAGTTACTGACACTATTTCTACACCACATTGCTGTAATAAATAAACACAATTTTCTAATAGAGCACTACGTTGCTCACCATTAACACCGCTTGTAAGGAAATAGCCTACAGGTAATTTCCAACTACTGTTTAACGCGGTTATCATGAATACTAAAGCATCTTTAGCTATAGGTATGTTGTCAGTATCTAAATTATGTCCTATATTTATGTATCCAATTGTTTGTTCGCCATTCCACTGAAGATGTTGGCGAATTGACATTTCATCAACACTAACACAGCACAGTAATTTTTCGTGTGATTTACTTTTAATTAATTTAATAGCATCAAAAGATTCCCTAGTAAAGCCTGGTTGACAATCAATACTCCTATACCACCTACACAATGTTTTCGTATGCGGTAAGCATGTATTAAATTGCTTCCTAACAAAATCATAAGCTTTAGGACTTATATAATGCAAACATAAAGCAAACTTTCTCAATGATTCTGAATATTTTCGAGGACAATTTTGTTTGTTAAGATATCTTTTTAAAAAATCAGAGTTATCCGTTTCAATATTTAATAATAAATCGATGTCTTCAGATTTTATTTTCATCGTTAATTTGAGTTCTGATATAATTTTTTTTAAAGAGGCAACTTTTTTTTTTAATCTACGTTTAGATTCACGTATTGCGTTTATTTTTTTTAACATTCGAGCAGATTTGAAGCGTTCTTTAATTAATATTGCTTTTATTTTAGTATCTGTTTTTTGTTGGTTTTCATTAATTTTTGAAGTTTCAGACTGATCGTGTAGTGTATTTGTTTCAACGTTACTGGAAACTTCCTGAAAGTAAAAATTCATTATTAACTTGAGATCTAACGCTTAAGATGTGTGACATTCCAATTTTTGAATAGAAAAAAAAACTTTTATAATCTGGCATTGAATATGAATGCTGAATATTAAAAAAACAAGGTATAATGATAATGATAAAATATTTAAATATGAACCAATTGTCTAATTTTAGTACATATTTTATATATTATGTTATAGATAGATGGAACCAGACATATGATATTGTTTTCCTAATTTTACATAGATTAAGCACCAGCCTGTTAATAATAATACTCACTAAACATAGTTTCTTTGGTAGAATATTTTGCAGATTTTGAAAAATACGTTTTCTTTTTTCTGGAAATATTCTAAGTTTTTGATTATCTTGACTTGTTGATGGTAAAGCTAATGGAATATTTTGATCCCAAATATCTGAGCTTGTAATCTGTAGAACATAATATAACGTTAAAATTAAAATTTTACAAATTTGGGATTTAGGATAGGCACAACATTGTCGTCATATGCGCTGCGGAAAGTATTGATGATAGAACAAAATAAAGTTCTACAATATTATAGAACATATAAATATCTACAAAAAACATCACGAGACCATATGTTTAACTATTGTAGTTATGTTACTATAACTACTTTTTTACATTTTAAAAGTTGATAGAAATGGCGATCAAAATCAGACCTTGCTATACCATACCTTTGTATTAATTCTTATCAAAATAAATTCATATTTAAGACTGTTTCAATGCCTGTTGATTACTTTTTGAAATATTGAAATGGGACATTACATTCAAAAGATATTACGAAATTAAAAATAACAATATAAACAAAAAATACACGCCGTCGCGCGTCGCTCCGCTGTGGCTCCACGCAGGGCATCGAGCAATTCGGCGAGGGGTAGTACTATGTCATTTTGTTCAATTTTTGCGGTTTTGTTACGATTTAACTCAAAAACTACTCAACCGATTTTAAAAATTATTTCACCAATAGAAAGCTATATTATCAGCGAGTAACATAGGCTTTGCTTTTTTTCATCTACATTCCACCCGTGCGAAGCCGGGGCGTTTTGCTAGTACTTAAATAAAATAGAAAACTTAGATCCAGACTTAAAGACAAAAAGTCATATAATTCCTTATCCATTCCATCCACGTCATCCACCATATCAACGGTATAATGCTAAAACCAATTTAAAGTTGTGAGTTAAATTCAAATTTAAAAGTTTAGTAACAATATTACCTAAAATACAAATAATATACGTCGTCCATGCGTCGGGTTGTCTCTCTCACTAAAATATGGCGAGGGGGCCGATGGCTGGCCATGCGTCATACTCGTGAACGGGTGCTACTTGTGGTGACAGGTCGGACATGAATTCGTGTATGCGGTGATATTAGTTATTTCGACTATGTATTTGCGTGTTGTTCCCACGAGAATGTAAGTGCGTGCTCCTATTTCACCATGCCTACTGCTGATAGAGGACAAATCTTTGTTTATTTTTTCTGGTTTATATTTTTTTATTATTATAGTTAATTACGTTATAAAGATGTCATGTGTAATGGTTGCAGCGCCTTACAAATATTTTGTAAAACAAAAATTTGGCGATTAAAAAGAGTGACGAAGAGTTTCTTGCCAGTTCTTCTCTTCCGTTCTACGCCCTTGATTTGAGAACTGGCGCTAAATGTAAAATTAGAAGCATTTAATATGTATTTTTTACTGACGTTCATAAGTGTACATTGTGTTACCTAAATGAATAAATGATTTAGATTTTTTTTTTTATTATATATCTATGCTAAATGTTAATTATGACTATTTATTTTAGCACTATACCTAACCTTTGTACTCTTAACATATATTAATCTAGTAAGGTCAAAAAAACGTACGTGAATTTGTTTCATTGGTACAGAATTTGGCTTCAACTCCACCCTCTTTTTTTTATAAATAAAACAATCCGTATCAAAATGGACAGAGCAAATTTTGGCATATTTGCTAGGTTGCCAATTTGTACGTCCCGTCGTAAAAATCCAATTTGTTTTTATTTCCTTGTTAGCAGGAAACCTAAAAGTTAAAATATGGCATAGTAAATAATTACTTATATATAATCTAAGAAAAATTGGGAAAATGTGTACATGGGTAAAACCGAATCTATTATACGTTTAGTTTATCGTCGTTGCGCCTGCCAAATTACATATGTGCATTTTTTGATTTTTGGTTTTTGCACAAAAAATAATCTTCGTTTTATTCTCTACTGTGTTACTAAAATCCTTTTTGTGATATTCGAACTGGAAAGGAGTTTAACTAACTCCATATGTGTTTTGACCGTTAAGAAAAACTCCGTATGTGAGTCAATAATACGTTTTTCGTTGTTTCCCAAAACTATACAAAAATGCACATATGGAATTTGGCAGGCGCAACGACGTTATGTTAACTTTAATATTGAGAAAAAGGCATTAGTTACGCAAAAACAATTAAACATCACTACAGGAAAGCGTAATAAACCAATACATTATAATATTTTTCTAAATTAAAGAGATTATCATATACTTACGAATGAAATGTTATTCCACTTAAATTTCTTTCACTTCGGCTTTTACAGCCTTTAATACTACAACCTACCATTGTTCACAAATTAAATAAACCTTAAATAACAGAGTCTATGTCTCAAAAATAACTTACATTCACTTGAAATCACTTTAAATACCAATAGTCGCATACGCTGAACTACCGCCGAAGTTAGTTTGTCACAGATAATTTTTGCCAAATATCAAAAATAATATTTTAATGTTACATCTATAGGTACTTTATCTATGCTCTACACTAGAGCTGTGTAATAAAAGTTATAACAATTTATTTATTATGATAAATGTAAATTACCAATAACACTGTTAAAAATATATTTACTTAAATAATATTTTTTATAACATTGTTAGAATTTAATTATTCAATTATTTACAATAGAATTAAGATTAGCGCCATCTATCAAAATTTTGCTAAACTATGAAAGCGAACCAGCAAATATTCAAATTCAAAAATTATTTATTTATTTAGGTAACATAATGTACACTTATGAACGTCAGTAAAAAATACATATTAAATACTTCTAATTTTACATTTACCGCCAGTTCTCAAATCAAGGGCGTAGAATGGAAGAGAAGAACTGGCAAGAAACTCTTCGTCACTCTTTTTAATCGCCAAATTTTTGTTTTACAAAATATTTGTAAGGCGCTGCAACCATGACACCATGTTCCACACGACATCTTTATGTAATTAACTATAATAATAAAAAAATATAAACCATTATAACAGTTGATTGAAGACATGTTATATTCATTTCCTACAAGGTAAAATAAGCTTTGGTAATAGATATTATACACAATAGAGTATTTTTTTATGTGAATAGAAAATTTACATATTGTACTTATTAGTTATAACCAACAAAAAATGATAAAAATGGTTACTTATGGCTTTAACATTAAAGTCGACTTTTCCATGAAGAAATTAAAATGTTATTTAAAATGTTATAGGTTTAAATGTTCAGTTACTTCGCTAGCGCCATAAATGAATGTTGTGATTTTTATTGTTTATAGTACTTTGTATGGAATTGGACCATTTGATTAAAATTTGATTATTAGGTTATTACAAATAGGATTAGGATATTTATTTAGGACATAGTTTTTAGTATAAATAGTAATCTGAAAGAAATTTGGGTGTAATTTGGTTGTATGAAAAACTTTATTTAGGACCTAATTATAAAGTAGCAATAAAGACTAAAAAGGTGTAAATTAAGTTTAAGTAATTAATTAGTCTAAATGATTAATTGATTTTTGTCTAAATGATTATTTAATCAATGAATTTTGAAATACGCCTGAATATGATCGTTACCGTAAAATGGGGCAAATAGGGACGATTTCAAGTTTTGAGTTGTGCTCATATCAATTCCCTGCTAGTTATCGCTGTGAAACTAAATTCAAAACATTGATCTTGATGATATCTCTGCGATACACTGTGAAAAATACTCTTAAATATATTTTTTTATATAAAAAAACACCAAAATATGGGTCGTCCCAATTTACCCATTACCTGGAGTAAATAGGAACGGAGCAAGGCTAAATTGGGAAATCTGTCAGGGCTATCACCTTGTAGTAATAAACTAGGTATATACTTACCTGCTAACAAGAATCAAAGGCAGCAGGAAAACGGGATAAAGAGTTATTAAAATATACCTATTGTTGCACCTACATAATATTTTTAATCAAGAATTGAACAATTAGTTTTTGCTTATTACTATTACAAAAACCATGATAATGGTGAGATCGACAATATACGAATCTAAATACAGTTCACATACAATAATATGAGAAAAACTCTCATTACACGTGTTATATGCCTGTGTAATACAGATTTACTTATATTATATTTTTTTCCTATTTCTTTTAATGATGTGTTTGTATTGCTTTCATATTCTGCAATCGCAGCCTTAATATGTCCAGGATCATATTTTTATAAGGTGTTTTACTTGGTAAGTATGTCCGCGGCATTTCTGTAAAATAATCGCATATTTTCACATAAAATCTACATCTACAAATCTAACATAGGTAAAAATACATAAAAGATCAAAATATGCAACAGAAACTACATAAATCTGAGTAACTGAAGATAATCAGTCAGTAGGAGCATATCAGTGACAACCCTAAGAAGCTATCCCAACTTACACATTTCTCGTCTCTATTTTACCGGTTCTCGTCCCAATTTTTCCAATTCCCGTAACAATTTACACTGTTTACGTCCCTATTTCCCCCAAAAAATAATGCAAATTGATACATTTTTTAATATTGCCTAAATAAGATATTAAAATGAGAAATTACTAACCTTATTGTTTATTGCGGTGTTCATAAAATACCAAAATATATAATTAACGCGAAGTCTTGTTAGAAATACACCAAAATAACAAGTTTTAGCGAAGTTTCTACAGCACACAAATATTCTCTCTTCCAAGCGCCACATTCAACTGAGACCCACAGCTTTTAGCGGATTAATTCACTATTATTCAGTATTGCTATAGTTTCTTTTACTTTTTTACTACATATTTAAAAAACACTTAAACAAAAATAAAACGAAGAGTCTATAGTTTAGACACTTTAAAAATCTTCCAGCCATTTGTCCCAATTTACACCTGGATCCCTATTTCCCCCATTTTACGGTACTTATTTATTACCTACTTCAAGGACTTTATATATATAACAGGACTGAGCACTGCCAAAATTTAAAATTACAAAAACACATCTTAAGGTATAGGTATTAAGACTCAATTTTGGCTTCCAACATTGACAGAGGCAAAACGAGCCGAGCGAGATATCTAGTACGGAGGCTGTTTAGCTCTTTCTAACACATGTCATGCGATAGAAATTAATCAATGTCAATCAATCATTTGATGACTGATGTGTCATGGCATGTCATTGCATTTATGCGATGTAATGTCATAATAGTTGGTTTTATTTATTTTTCGTAATTTAGTAAGGTTTCTTCGAAGAAATGGTTGTGTACAATTGAAAAAGTGTTGTGTACAATTTTGTTAAAGTGAATCCTATGATGTTTGCAGCATAATATTTTACAGGTAAGCCGAAAAAAGGTAATTTTAGATTTATAACAAATAGGGTAACCATATCATGCGGGATTTCGGGATTAGTTGGTCGGAGTGTCTTATGATCCGTTTGTTATACCTACGATTGCTATCATCAGCGTGTAATATTGTTATTAGTTATGTAAACCAAATAAAAAAAATAAGGTGCAAAGCCATTCATTTAATTTGTTTAACCAACTTGAAAAAAGGGTCCGTTTTTCCTGGTGTTATCATATGCCATGACGTATTATTATTTTTATTTCTTTGACAGTTTTCCGAAGAATGAAAACCAGAAAAAATATGGCTATATGTTGTTCTGATGTCATAAAAGATTACTTAAAGCTCCGTTGTATGTAGCCTTCACTTTAGTACAGCTAATTCCCAACAGTTATTACAAACGCAATACCGTCTGTTTTTACGGTAAGCCCATTATTAGCTGATGGACACTTACCTACTTACATATATTAATATAACTTTCTGCACGCAAAACACAGAAAAGTCTACTTTTTGAGCAAATGTATAAAATTCATGAAGTTATATTATTATTTTGTTGCAGGAACAAAATAAGCAGATAAGAGTACTGAGTAAGGCCCCGTTACAACCCGTCGAACAATGTATTCCTGATTCAGAAATACTATAAAAAATAAGATTTTGATGATACTAAAGCATTTATTTTTACAAAACTTAAATTATTTTGCCCTCCACATCCTGTTCAATGTAATGAGGAACCCATAAGTTGCAGTTAGTGAAGGCATTAAGTAATTCATATTTCAATTTAAGAATATTCTATCAAAATCAAAATTCTAATTACTTAAGAAAAAAATAAATTCAATGAATACAGTTTCTTTTATTTGAATTTGTTATATCATCCATACTTAAAATTAAGGGTCTAGTGGCTAGCCGGTTAAGCACAGGCAATCTGCCCCCAATGGAAAAGTCTATTCATGACTATACCGTCGTTTTGAGGAGTTTATATGTATACTTATTTTGGACTAAAACCAAGTTGTTGTAGAAATATTTAACGAAATATGAAAAAAGTAGACTTTTTTTAAATTGTGAAATGATTCTAGTGATGGTAGACTTACAGGAGAATATATTATTTTTCATACCAAGCTTTGTTATTAATAATAATTATAATGGATATGTTTATATTATATTTTAGGCATTTTTATGGGGTTATTATAGAGTGAACACCTCCAAAATAATAAAATAAATGTGATATAGTAGCCTTTATTAGCATACAAAATGTTATTGAAATCTTGGTTTCTGTAGGTTTGTTCCCGATTTGTGATTACAAATATTATAATAATTACAAGCCAATTACGTGAGGGCCGGCGGTGGATCCCAAAAAAAACCAAAACTATTTGAAAATTACTTTAATTAAATTAAATTACAATGTAAACTTATAACTAATTTTGTGGGCTCAACCGGACCGATATGAGGTACACGATTAAAGACCGCCATCTGTGTTGTCCGCTTCCGTTTTATTGGGCTGATACGTCAGAGGGGTGACAATACTGCTGTGCGGGGCAAAGGGGGTGCAATGGATATGTAACACCTCCCCCATAAGATGAGCAACTATTTGCTATTGATGTCTATAGCAAAAGTTGCGGCTCGAAGTTCTTGCGTAGACATGTTCTTATTCTCCGTTTTCGAAATCGTTTTCGAAGATGTAGTATTCCGGCGATATCATAATACGAAGAAAAGTGCAGCTGCACTCAATAGTGTGATCACCGCGAAGTACAAAGTAATCGTTGTGTGGTATATTATGTTTAATAAACCATATGTTTCTGCAGGTGCTTTCATCGTAATTCCATTCTGTATGTTGTGTAATTTCGTGAGATCGATTGAATTTAGTTGGACACCTGGTTGATTTTGTCGAGTGATGTTATCCATTCGAGGAAAGTTGATGATTTCGACACCGCTTCCCTTTATTCAGTTGTCGATGTTGGTGGCCGTAATTTCGGAGGATTTTAACATGCATGATTTAGGTATCGTTGCGAAATAGCTTCTTTATACATAGTAGTAGATGTTGTGGAACATGATTAGTCTATTTCTTGAAAATGAATAATCTCGTAGATGCAGCCCTGGTTAGTCTTCATCTGATGACGTAGTTTTTGCTCGCAGATGTGCCATGTGCTGATCTTCGGACATTCTGTCTCTATGTACACAAATTCTTTAGAATTAGTTGTTACATATGGATAGGATAATTACTTCAGAATGTATATTAGGTACAGGACATAGTGGATAAGGTTGGAACATTGAAGGTCAGGTAATAGGAAACCTAAGGACAACCACAATTTTCTTATCCATATAATATGAACCTAGACTAATTATATTGTAAAAGTTTATTATCTCTTAATATAAGATTTGATCTGTGCCGTACAGATTTTTTTAATGTTCTTAACATTAATTTTAAATCATTAATATTTAATATAGAATTGTGCAAAGACATAGTGCGACTAAAAGCTAATATATTTTCTATTCTAATTATCTCGATATATAACTCCTGCACGTTATCGTTTATAGTGTTGAATATTAGCGACAGGTGGGAGTATCGAATTACACCTTGATTGTCCGAGTTACTTGAGTTTATAATATAGTTAAGTGCTTTGCTTAATTTTATTTGATTATATGTTAAATTATTCAATACCTGAGTTTGTTGAATGCTATATTCCTTAAAAAGTGAAATATGTTGATTAAAACTAGGACTTAATTCTTTATTACTTGATTATAAAAAAATAATTATCTTTTAATAAATATATTTTCAAAAAAATATTCTTAATCTAAATTTCGGTTGTGATCTCCCAGCTCGATGCGAGAGGCAACTCTTGATAAATATATTTTCAAAAAAAAAAATTCTTAATCTAAATTTCGGTTGTGATCTCCCAGCTCGATGCGAGAGGCAACTCTTGGGGCTTCGATTCCCCGGGTTTTCCTAGGATGGAAAATTTTGGAAGTTTTGGGAACACACAGGAATGTAACAACCAATCGTAAGAAATGTGCAACTTACATGTACATCTCGACGAATATGGCGACACCTTTATGCATCGATTTCTGGATGCGCTGTGTGTGGTCCGCTGTCCTCGGTTCTTGTAGATCGTTGATTCAACTTGAAAGTCTATCAGTCCGCGCACTTTAGTACGTAGTCGATCTACGGATAGTACATATACGCGCACTGACTCAACGATCCTACCGACTGCGCCAATTACGTGAGGGCCGGCGGTGGATCCCAAAAAAAACCAAAACTATTTGAAAATTACTTTAATTAAATTAAATTACAATGTAAACTTATAACTAATTTTGTGGGCTCAACCGGACCGATATGAGGTACACGATTAAAGACCGCCATCTGTGTTGTCCGCTTCCGTTTTATTGGGCTGATACGTCAGAGGGGTGACAATACTGCTGTGCGGGGCAAAGGGGGTGCAATGGATATGTAACAAGCCTCACGTAACAAAAATATTGTGGTCACCCTATTAGAAAGTGACACACCTCCTCCGTACTAAACGTCCTGCTCGGCTCGTTATCAGGCTGCGAGTACTCAGTCCTGTTATATATATAAAGTCCTTGACCTACTTATATATACAAAAAAAAAATAAAAATTCAGACAGTCCTAAGCCTGTTAAAATATGAAGGAAATTTCATTGATTGATTGTGTTAAATCAACTTATTCAACGTTATAAATATATTAGTTCGTAAATAACGGCTAACTTCTTGAATATAACAAAATCCTAAACAGATAATAAAACAGTAATACTAAATTAGCAAACGTTATTTTTAATTAATATAACAATTAAAATGTTGCTTAACATATTATTCTCAAGCATAATAAAATCCTAAACAGATAATATAACAGCAATGTTAAATTAATCAATGTTATTTTTAACTAATAAATTTAACGATTAACGTTTTGCATAACATGTTATTTTTTTATAACATTTAACATTTAATGCGTTAACCAATCACAATAAAGCGACACGATCAGTCAAATCGTTTTTGTGACTTGCATTCTAACCCCGCTGAATACTTCCGGAGACAAATATCTTTATTAAGACATGTTTAAAAAAACCACCTGAAAATAAAAATTCTTTGTTAACTTGATTTTTAAATCTTAATATCTATGAAATTATTATTTATCTATTTTTTTATTTTGAATTTAATTAATTAGTTACCTAAGAAAATTTGGGAAAATAAAAAGTGTAAATTGGCAACACAGAATCTGTCAAACATTTAGGTTATATTTTCTTAAATTATTTTAAATATTGAAAAATAAGCATAAGTTACCCAAAAAGAATTAAACACGACTATAGAAAAACATAAAAAAACCATTACATTGTAATATTTTGCCAAATTAAAGAGATAATCATATACTTACGAATGAATTGTGATTCCATTTATATTTCGTTCACTTTGGCTTTTGCAGCCTTTAACACAACAACCTACTATTGTTATCACATTTAAGAAACCTTAATTAACAGAGTATATGTCTCAAAAATAATCAACATTTGCTTGAAATCACTACAAACACCAAAAATCGCATATGATGAAAAGGCGCCGAAGAAATTTGTCACAATTGACAAGAAAAATTGGCCACGCCGACGGGGACAAAACATCTGTGTTTTGTCCTTCTTTTTTACATACACATTGTAATTTGCTATCGCGCTTTAATATTTTAGTGTTACATCTATAGGTACTTAATCTGAGGTATCAGCTAATTGCTCAGATGTGTATGTCACAACTCACACCAATACATTGCTGCGCGCTCTACATTCCAAAAGCAGAACAACTTTTTCTGTGGCAAAAGTTAATATAGGCTCTGTGTTTCCATGTAAATCTATAATATCATTATAATTCTTTGATAATAATCACAGTTTTATTACGTTATGTCGAATTTCTTTGCTTTATTCTATTTTGTTTAAAGTATGTTAACATCTTTAATATCAGAAGTGATATGTAAGATGTTTTCAGTCAAAATATACCAATATAGAGAGATACTATTAATAAAGATCTCGATATTGTAATATTAGATATACATAATAGTTATTACATAATATATTGACTTTTTTAGAGATAGAAATACCTACAATATTTACAAACCCACTAACCCCTTACCATAGCATAATATCATGAATTAAGGACGTCATCTTATTTATAAAAAAACTGTATATTATGAGCTTTGTATTGTTTTAATTAGAAATAATCAAAACTTCTAAGTAGCACGCTCAACGACTGCTTCTAAATATTTATTACTTATGGACAGGAATAAAATAAAACAAAAAATTGTTAATAATATGAATAAACTTTATTACTATAATAAAAGTATTTAATTAACCATACTTGCTTGCAACAAAACATTCAACAAATACTTTGGGAGCCAGCATAACACTTTGGGTGCTGACTTATTATGCCCTAAATAAAGACCAGTGTTTCTCAAACGACCTTCCCCACACCTTAAAATATTTTATATATATAGTTGAGTAACACGCAAATTGTGCTGTAAGGTATACCAAATTGTAACGAATAACTAAAATTTTCAACAGATTCACAGCACAAAACGAATTGCGATCTTAAAATTAACATAAAATATTAACGTGACTAACAGTAACATTCACCATTTCCTCTCAGATACAGGAAATCTTAATAAGAAAAGGCGATAAAGCAATGATGGTCGACATGCATATTTACCTTGCCTGCTATCCCTTCGTGTAATTTTAAACCTTTTATAAGCTTCGATGTCATAATATTATTTGGTTAAAAAAGCAATCAATTTCATCGATTTGACTAATGCTTAGCAACTTTGACTGGCTAAAACCGTTGAAATTGATCTCGCTTAGGGATGTGATGTTAAAAAATACAACAATAAATTAAAACAACAGAGCTGGTATGTTCCATTACCCACCCTAATAGCTACAAATATTCCTATTAAAATTCTTATCAACGTAACGCAGATCTGACAGCACCATATTTTCAATAACACTCTTTAAAAATACATAGTTAAGCTCACAATATTATAGAAAATGTATAAAATGTAAAGGATAAATATTTTCTGCCTTATTCCATCTTCAACGTGGCCCCATTGGTATCTTAACACTAGCATCCATTCAATATAAGGCCCTGTCTCCTCAAGGCATAAAGTTTAAATGTTAAATCAACATACATTGACGAACAATATTACAATATAGTTATTATGATCTAAACATCATAATAAAAGCCCCGCTCCGTTGTTCTTATAAAAATCTCATAAAGGAACCATCAAAAGCTCACTAATTCACAAGGATAATCATAATATGTAACAATTCACAAATAAAAGTGTATTAACAAAAGCAAATGGTCATAGAATTTTTTTGTTTAAAATTGTTATAAAATCACTTAGAGAAATTTTGACGCCGATACTCTATCGTAATCATATATATATTTTGTTATTAACCACCTATACAATATAATATACGATAATCAACCTACAAACTAGCTTGTATGTATATGATTTATAATTATATAGTGTACTAAATACATTTGGTCTTTGGATGAGCATGTCACATCATGGCTTAGGTCATCGTTTGTAACTAAAACATTAGTGCACTTTAGAATTTAGTATTCAATGTTTACTTTTTAAAATACTTTTCTAGACTAGACCTGCAACAAAAGTTGTGCACCATTAAACTTCTGATAATTAGTAAAATCACAGAAGCCATTAAATCCATTAAAAATAAAAAACAAAGAACAAAAATTTGAGAAACACTGTTCCACAAAAAAAAAGTAAAACTAGACATATATAGATTAAAATCAAATCATTTAATCGTTTAAAATAACGTTGCAATGCTTTTGAAAAGTCGAGGAAACTGTATTTTTTCGAAAATCAGGTACCTACTAGGGAAAATTACTTAAGAATATAAAATATTTTTTTCAAAATTATAAAGATAATATCTACTTGATACTTTAACAAGTGTCCAAAACAGATACTTAAACGAAACGAGAAACACTAACTGTTTTTTAAACTAAAACTAAATAAAAAAATATCACAAGCTATACGTAACGAGTTTTACTCGCTTATGTGATTGTGTTTTTAGTCCAAATAATATCATGGTTTTATTGATATTCGGATAAAATAAACAATCTTGATACTTTACCATTTTTGATAATTTGAATTCAATCATAAAATTCTCTCTTATTCTCCTCTGTATCTATTACATATAAGAATTGATGATGTATTAGTGATGTATTTCAGCGCTATAAAAAGAGTACATTGGATTGCACTTTTAGCATTTAAAAAAACATCTTAAAATGCAATGCAGTCTATACACGTTTCTAGTAGATAATTATTCTAGGATCATTAAGGCGGTCAGATAAATCTAACTTTATATATACTTGAGGTTCATATATTTATGATGATTTATTTTTGGCATTTTTAAAAAAATATTGTGATGAATGGCCGGAATACAGTATGCTCTTCTGATTGTTTATTGGCAACTGGAAACATTCTGTATACCGCTTTTTTAAAGTTTATACCCATTAAAAATACATTATGCCTTGATATATATCTGTTACATTATAACCCTTATTGTTTCCTAAAAAGCAGGTTATCGCATCCTACTTCTAAGTATACATATACTTCTTCTATTCAATAGTATAAATAATCTATCTCTATTTTATAAAAACTACCATTAAAGGTGTACAATTATCTTTTATGGGTACAATGTAAAAGTAGATCTATGTATATATAAATATTTTCTGATTAAAAATAAATAATTTTTGGAATATCTCTTTAAGGCTAGTCCGGTATTTTATACCAAAGAAGTGTCTTCAGCCATATTGGCGAGTTCACTTGACTCCTCCATTTTAGAAGTGTTTGCGGCGACTTCTGCAAGTGTTGCCAGGGCAAATAAGTCAACATTACTATGCGGTGTGTGATTGCACATGTCCATATTTTGAATAATTGTGTTTGGCGCTTCGGTAGCAATCTTAATCTCAGGACTTGTTTCGTCTCCTCCATTCATATCGTTTGACACGAGACTGTTTACTTCGAGTCTTGTGATGCTAATTTTCCTCGGTTTTCTTTTCTGACTACCAATGACCTGTTCACGCGGATGTTCAACCATTTCACTTTCTTCAATTAATGGCCGTGGGACAGAGTTGATTATTGGCGCGTCCAGGTGTTGAGGTATCAAATTAATAGATTTTTTCTTACGCTTCTTTTCGCGTTTTTTCTGTTGGAACTTTTCTATGCTAAGTGGTGGTAGCGCTTTAATTTTTGCGTCTAAGTCAAAGTCAGAAGCCTCAAAATTTTTGCTTTTATTATCATCTGGTTTGGAAGTTTCGATTGTATCAGCATTTTCACTTTCAGTTGACGTATCGATTGTGGAAGTCGATTTCGAAATGTCAGTGACCGAGTCATCCTGATAGTTTCCGGAATCCCAGCTACAAGTTGCATTGTAGCTTTCGTCCATTCTATCGTAGTCTCTCTTTTGTCGTTTAACTAAGAGTCCCCCAACAGCCATGAACTCCTGGTAACGCTTTCCCTTGCAAGACCGTCCAGATTTTGAGTTCTTCTCATCATCCGACGAAATGTTGTTAAAACCGTCATCATCTTTTGAATAACGCGTATCGACTATTTGGTCAATCACATCTTGGTTCGTAAACTGATCGTTTGGTGTTTCAGTATGTTTAAAATACTGTTCTTTATCGTTAAAGCCTTCTTCAAATATCTTAGTTGTTTCAGTTAAAGCATTTTGGAGTTCACGTATATTCTCTTGTCTTTGTGATTTTGGTCCTTCTATTACGTCATGAGATCTGTATTCCATAGCAGTTGAGATCGGGTTGAATTTAAAGGAGGGGGGTGAGTAATATGGGTTTGGAGTTGGGTTGTCAGTCTTAGGCACGAGGAGGCTGCTGAGGCCTCCCATTTGAGCTTCATCGGCTAGTTTGCCAGGTGTGAACATTGAAACTTCTTGAGGTTCACTTTCTAAAACATTATAATTGGACTTCTTGTTGAAGTCTATTTTTGTGGAGTTATTGTTTGTCTTCTCGTATTCATCGTCATGATATTCGTTATTGGGGGACTCATGTTTGTCTGAAGAGTCTCGCGGGCGCGAAGAGAGCGTTCGCAGCGGTGGAGCGGGTAACTTGTACCATTTGAAGTCGGGATTTGCGTTAAAGAACGCGTCTTTGTACTAAAACAAAAAAATATATATTTGTACCAACATGGAAAACAAACAGCTTATAAATGACAATATAGCATAATAGACGATGCAAACAGACTGAAGCTATTTGTAGTTTTCACTTATACAATTAAAGAAACTAGGTTTCGATCTTAAAGCATATGAAACAATGTAAATGTATACCTGAGTAGCAAGACCTGTGTAGCAGTTTTTTTCTTCCCTGTCCAAGTTAGCCCACCACTCGCCGAGAATTTTGGTGATTGATCTGCAAATTATTACAATTAAAAATTAAAAATTGGTTGGAAGTATGAACTTATTAGCGTAAACAATAATTACAATTCTATAGTTTCCTTGACGATAAATATTATGTCTATGAAATTTCTTTGTCTTGAAACGTTTTTATTTGATTTACCCTTCATTAAAATTGCGATGGATTGACAGATATGATAGAATACAGGCCATTTCAATATACATTTCCCTTTAATGACCCTGGATACTCAATATCTAAAGATATACAAAATATATTCACCTGTTTTCCAGATTGGGGAACTTCTCGCGTACGACACTACGGTGGCGCTTGCAGAATATAAGGAAGGCATTCATGGGGCGGCGCGCGTGATGCGCCGGCTCCCTGTCCCTGGCCTGGTCACGCATCTTCACTGTCTATAAACAAAAAGAAAATAAATTTTAACACTTATATCAAGTAAAAACAGAACTTTAGTGGTTTACGTATTGCTCTATAATCTTATTGAGAATCGGAGAACTCAATTTTCATATTTTGAGTCAATATTATTAATCAGGGCTGATTGAATCACTCTTTTTATTTCTACCACACTGACATTTCAATTTCGTCTTTAATAAGTACTTCTGTACATACTTCTGAAACTTAAACAGCTGTTTCATTTTATACTGTGAGGTGTGAATATTTTTCTATATTTTACTGAGTTTTTTCAATAACAATTTGTAATAATAACAATAACAAGTCTCAGCACCAATTCGGTTCAAATAAAACAGACAGAGTTACACCATAATAAGTATATTATTATCGATAGATATTTATAAAATAAAAAAAACCTATGCAAACTATGATCGACAATGCAGCCGGTCACTGACCTTCCTTATCAGCGCTTATCACGTTATAAAAGGTGCACTTGGCCAAGACACTGATACAGTAAATAAAATGATGGATGAGTTATCATTGTGTTCATGTTTACAACTGTCTCTCATCAAAATAAAAAAAAAAAACAATATTCTAATTCAAACTATATCGCCAAACTAATCTATTTTCATAGTGCTCAACTTTGCTCGTAGATATGAAATGACAGAGTAATTTATGTTATCATGATGACAGAGTACACTATAGAGTATATACTGACCTTAGATACTTTCTACATTCTATACAATACTCGATACATTGAATGTTAGTGTGTTTATAAATTCCTACATAATAATACATCTGGCACAATTTCTGTGACCTCTCAATGTGGCTATATTTTCAAAATATATATAAAAACGACTGACTGGATTCACAGACTGAGTAATTTATATGATACTAGCTACTTGATAAAAAATTTGCGATAACTCCTAAGACTTGATTTAATTTATATGGTGTAAAATATTATAATTTTGCTATGCATTGTTTTGATATATCTTAAAGGGATTAGGCTGCATTTTCGATGAACGCGCCCAGGCGGCTTGACTTTTTCCGACACGCCTTTTGTCGTTATATTTCAACCAATTTACACAAAACCTTGACAATTTATATACGTAAACCTTCCACATGATTCACTTTATATATTTGTGAAAACCCCATGAAAATCCATTCAGCAGTTTTTGAGTTTATCGCGAACAGACAGACAGACGCGGCGGAGGACAGTTTTATAATATGTAGAACAGACGATAACCGGAAAACGTTTGGCGGATGTGTTGGCATTGCATGTTCTTAGTATAAATTCTAAAGTAAATAATAATGATGTACATATAAATTTGAATTTTAATGCTTAGTGTAAACAAATGGCACATGAATGACAAATTATTCATAATTAAATGATAATTATACTTTGGACTGAAGAATGTTATTAGGCTAAGTTGATCTGAATAAAGGGCTATATTATTATTATACTTTGGACTCGTTTGATTTATGTGAACAGTAACAAAACTGTTAAAATATTAATAGTTAATTTTTTTTTAAATAAGTAAAATACTTGTTTTATCGAACACATTAACAGTTTACCTAGGGACTTCCCATTTCAAATATTTATGAAAATTTCATCCGTGGTTATAAAAGTACCTACACTTATAAAAAAAAGGTATGTGTGTACTTATGTATACGCGTTAGAAGTTATACTTCTTTGGCGTCTGAAGAAAAATTTTAAAAAACAAAACTGCAGTAAATATCGAAGCAAAATGTTAAAATCAATCAAATTCTATTCTGTAGCCAACTTCATCATGTCGTTTTTTTGGGACATCGTGCGCGCGCAGGTCATCTGTAGCCAACTTCATCATGTTAATTTTGTGTCACAGATGCGCGCGCATCTTAAAATTTCACTCTCATCATTTTTTCATAGCGCGCCTAAAGAAGTATAACTTCAAAAATTTATTGTCCGTAGGTACAGTGTAATTTTTTACTCTCTCATTATCTCTTGGTTTCATATATAATAATTAATTTTATCAGGTTTATTCTATATATTACATATGCATCTGAACATAATTGTAATTTGGAGTTTAGTTTAAGTCATTCTTATTGTCATATATGCATGTGTCTTGGTATATTTTAATTTTTAACCACAATCATGATTACGTTTTAATGTATAATGGTTGGTTTTATTTGTTGATATTGTTGCGAGCTATAGGGGTTCGGGATAAATAAACACCGCTCTTCTACACTGAGGATTTATTTATAACAGAAATAAAGAAAAGAAATTTAATTAAAAAAAATAATAAACTAAAACTTCACTAATAGAAATATTGAACTAAAAGAAAACAGTAAACCGCACACAAAACACTGACTCTTATACTCTACTGGCTCTCGAACTATCGCACTTTAATCTCTCGTAAATCGCTGTTGATCTCTTGGTATCGCTTCCAAAAACTCACTAACGTTGCGACTGTTCCCGCTTATATAACCCGTTCGTATTGCGTCTCTAATATTCTCGAACATACACGCGGTTATACGCTTACGCAAAGTTTACTGGTAGTTTCTAGGCAATGACTACTCCCGCGCTATTCGCGCGCGCCTTTCTCTCTTTTGCGCACAATATTCCGTCCCCGTCGCACGCCATTCAGAACGCGAGTATCTCTGTCGCACACCGTATGCGTCCTTGTCACACACCGTTTGAATGTTCGATCTTCTATCTCTGTCTGCTATGTGCATGTCGTCCCTGTCACACATCGTTTAGAATGTTCGGGGGGCCACAACCAGTCCAAAGATGCTTCTCGAACTTTCTTCAGCCTATCTCCGTAACACTACCCCCTCCTTAGACATGCTCGTCCCGAGCATCATTAGATCCTTTGTAGGGTGCCAAACGATTTACATGAACAATTTTTGGCGCGCTCCTTGTACTACCCATCTTCTTTATGCGATAAGTGACGTCATTAATCTTTGTAATAATTGTGTATGGGCCGTCCCAATCAGCTTGAAGTTTTGGAGACTTTCCTTTACGTTTCACTGGATTATGGAGCCAGACAAGTGAACCTTCTTGAAATTCTAAGTGATGAATTTTGCTGTCATATCGAATTTTTGAATTCTCACTCATTTTACTTTCTGATACTCTAACATGTTCATGGATCTCATGCAATTTATTACGTAAGTCTGCTGCATAATCTGTGATACTCTCTGGTGAATCTGGTGGTCGTCCTGTGATGATATCCGCTGGTAATCTGAGCTGTCTACCGAATATGGCTAAGGCGGGTGTTACATTCGAGCTTTCATGAACTGCAGATCGGTATGACATAAGGAATAATGGAATGTACTTGTCCCAGTCTTTTTGATGGCTATCTACTAACTTTGCTAGGTGTCTCTCTAAGGTTTGATTAAATCTTTCAACCATACCATCTGATTGTGGGTGGTACGGCGTCGTCCTAGTTTTATGAATTCCCATTATTCGACACATTTCTTGGAAAAGTTGTGACTCAAAATTTCTTCCTTGATCACTGTGTATTTCCAAGGGTACCCCGAATCTACAGAAAACTTCCTCCACTAGTACCTCTGCTACCGTAGCTGCCTCTTGATTAGGAATCGCGAATACCTCAGGCCATTTTGTGAAATAGTCCATTACTACCATGATGTACTTGTTTCCCTTCTCTGATAACGGAAAAGGTCCAGCTATATCAACCGCTATTCGTTCCCATGGGGCGCCAATGTTGTACTGTTTCATTCCAGCTCTTGTTCTAGTCTGTGGACCTTTAACAGCTGCACAAACCTTGCATTTCCGGACCCAGTCTTCAACATCTTCGCGGCAGTGTATCCAGTAAAATCTTTCTTTTATTTTCATAAGAGTTCTTTTAACTCCTAAGTGTCCACCAGACGAACCATCATGAAACATTTCCAATATGTCACGAATCTTGGACCTAGGTACAACTAACTGCAAGTGAGATGCATCGCCGCGGGCGTTTTCCCATTTGCGACACAACACACCGTTGTGCAGCATTAAGCTATCCCATTGAGCCCAATAACTCTTGGTTATGGTGCTTGTATAAGCAATTTCATTCCACCGTGGCTTGACATCAGAAGATTTCATCCAATCCAAAATCGGTTTAATGTCGCTATCCTGTTGTTGTGCTTCCATAACCAACTCCCCACACCAGTCTGGGCTTATGGTGTCCGTCCTAAGTAGCCTCACGTGAGCAAGCTCTCTCCCCTCGTGCCTAGTACAATACTTGCAGTCGACGTCACATGGCCTTCTAGATAAAGCATCTGCGTTGCCATGAGCTCTTCCCTTACGATGCTCCGTCGTAAAATTGTACTCTTGCAGTTGTTCAATCCATCGTGCCACCTGTCCTTCCGGATTCTTAAACTGCAGTAGCCACTTCAGTGCAGCGTGATCAGTTCTAAGACGGAACTTACGTCCGAGCAGGTATTTACTAAAGTGTTGCAGTGTCTTCACAACAGCTAGAAGTTCCCGTCGAGTGACACAATAGTTCCGTTCCGGTCTTGACAAGGCCTTACTGAAGTATGCAATCACTTGTTCATGGTCGTCTTTGATTTGTGATAGCACTCCTCCAATACCGGTACCACTGGCATCTGTATCTACCACAAATTCACACTCTCGGTCAGGGTAGCCTAGAATCGGTGTCTCACAGAGTCGGTTCTTTAGTTCGTTAAACGCAGTTTCACACTCTTCATCCCATGTGAATTGCCTTTTGTCTTCTGTAAGTCTATGCAGTGGCTTCGCGATATCCGCAAAGTTCTTCACAAATCTTCGGTAATAGGAACATAGTCCCAAGAAAGCTCGTACTTCAGTTTTATCTTTAGGTACTGGCCAATCCTTAACAGCCACTATCTTCTGAGGGTCCGTTCGAACTCCATTTTCAGATATGACATGACCCAAATAACTAACTTCTTTTCTGAAAAACAAGCACTTCTTCGGGCTAAGTTTAAGGTTAGCCTCACGTAATCTAGTGAGTACCCGTCTTAGATTTCGAATATGATCATCAAAATCTCTGCCAATGATGACCACATCGTCCAGGTATACTAGACAGGTTTCTCCAGTCAGTCCTGACAGCACTCTTTCCATTAATCTTTCAAAAGTTGCTGGTGCATTGCAAAGCCCAAATGGCATTACCTTAAATTGATATAACCCTTTCCCTGTAGAGAATGCTGTCTTCTCTTTGTGGCTGGGGTCAATTTCCACCTGCCAGTAGCCACTTTTCAAATCTAAGGTGGTGAACCATTTTGCCCCATTTAGCGTGTCCAAAGTGTCGTCTATTCTTGGAAGAGGGTAACTGTCCTTCTTTGTGATGTCGTTTAAGCGTCGATAGTCAACACAAAACCTCAAACTGTCGTCCTTTTTCTTCACTAGCACCACTGGAGAGCACCAAGGGCTGGATGATGGCTCAATAACATTGTTGTCTACCATTTCTGTCACCATCTTGTCTACCTCCTTTTCATACGCGACAGGTACCCGGCGTGGTCGCAAACGTATCGGCGTCTCCGTTCCAGTCTCAATTCTATGCTTAACTATGCCAGTCCTTCCTAGTTCTCCATCATTATTTGCGAAGATGTTAGAAAACTCCTTCAACAGTTTTTCTGCCTTTGACATCTTTTCCGGTGACAAAGTTCCCTTACAACTCTCGAGCACTGGTTGAATTATATTCCGGTCTTGCTGCTTACTACTAGTCTTTGAAACCCCCGTAGTAATTAATCTTTGGAGATCGTAATCACCTTTTGATGAAACTCCTTTTAAAAAGACTTCATGTGATCCACATTTGAAGATTCCGCTTTCTAAATCAATTTTACAGTTATAGTGTTTCATGAAATCTAGACCGATAATGCAGTCATCCACTATATCAGCAAAAACAACTGTATGTCTATAAAATTTGCCACCAATTTTGAAGGTGGCGACACCCTCTCCTCGAACGGTTATGTACTGGCCGGTAGCTGTAAGGAGCTGAACATTGCCACCTGAGGGTCTCTTATAAAAAGGTTTCAGAAGTTCGTATCTAATCACCGTTCGTGAAGCTCCAGTATCGAGAGTAAGCTCACATTTAGTTCCATTGATCACCCCATCGATGACTAAGGTATTCCCATCCTGCGTCTGAGAGATCATAACTTTTGGGGCCTTCCTCACATTACCGGCCAGCACCCGCCCCGCGGTCCTGGCTTCTACTCGTTTCCCTGCCGCTCTTCTGCGGCAGCTCCTGAAATATCTGCTGCAGGAGAAGCAGGAGATTCTCTACGTCTGCGTTCCATATTGCCTCGATATTCCTTCTTGGGGCATGAAAACCTCATATGCCCTACCTCCCCGCAGATATAACATGTAGGCCCACCTCGTGGTTTAGTTTTATCTGCTACCGCCCTAACGCGATACGTTCGCGGGTCCCTGCGGATTGCTTCCACTTCCAGGGCGTGCGCTAGAGCATCTTTCATGGTTTTGTGGTGGCCCAGCCCTACGGTTGTCTTAACTTCTCGGTCTCTGATACCATCTATAAAGGCTTGCACTAACACGCTGTCAGCCACACATGGTGAGGATGAGTATGCCTTCCTTACTAGCTTCTCAATTTCGAGGCCCCATTGCTGTAGGCTCTCGTTTGCTTGCTGCACCCTCTCCTTTAACTGAGCCCTGTAGACGTGTTCTAAGTGTGAGTCTCCATAACGTGACTCAAGGGCATCTATGAGTCGCTCTAATGTCACCTCACTCGTCATGGTCTCTAAAACAGTAAGGGCTTGGTCTCGCAGTCCTAACATGAGAGCAGTCACAGCCTGTTTTTCTGTCCAATTGTTCGCCTTTGAAACGGTCTCGAACTGAAGCTTGTAGGCTCCCCAGGAAGAAGACCCGTCGAAAGGAGGTACCTTCAGTTTGCCAGTTGGTGAAACAGTGGTAACTACTCCAGTAGTTTTCAAGCACTGAATTTCCTTTTCTATACCGAGCATTTGCTTATCATGTTTAGACACTCTGCTATCCAGGTTCTCTGTCTGTGATTCCTGTTTTGACAGTCTGCAAGAAAGGGTGTTGAGGTCTGATTCTAAATTCTCTATTTTTTCTTTGAAATGTACCCCTAAAACAGCTAACTGTTCCTCGATACGGTGAGCCTGTTCTTCCTGGCGGCGTGCCTGCTCCTCCTGTCGACGTGCCTGTTCTTCTTGGCGGCGTACCTGTTCTTCCTGGCGGCGTGCCTGTTCTTCCATCATCTTTTGTAGTGCAAGAAGTAGGTGGGAAGAATCATCGCCTATGGTACGGCCGGCGTCAAAACTTTGAAGTCGGGCAGCGTCACGTGCTACCTGTGCCCTTGTCTGTATTCCTGATGGTGTAGCTGTACCTCGTGACGACGTGCCTGTTCCTCCTGATGACATGCCTGTTCCACCTGAAGACGTGCCCGTACTTCCCTCATACTCCTCTTGATCGTTCCTCGGAGTGATCGGCATTTTTTATCCCGCACTTCTGACACCAAAATGTTGCGAGCTATAGGGGTTCGGGATAAATAAACACCGCTCTTCTACACTGAGGATTTATTTATAACAGAAATAAAGAAAAGAAATTTAATTAAAAAAAATAATAAACTAAAACTTCACTAATAGAAATATTGAACTAAAAGAAAACAGTAAACCGCACACAAAACACTGACTCTTATACTCTACTGGCTCTCGAACTATCGCACTTTAATCTCTCGTAAATCGCTGTTGATCTCTTGGTATCGCTTCCAAAAACTCACTAACGTTGCGACTGTTCCCGCTTATATAACCCGCTCGTATTGCGTCTCTAATATTCTCGAACATACACGCGGTTATACGCTTACGCAAAGTTTACTGGTAGTTTCTAGGCAATGACTACTCCCGCGCTATTCGCGCGCGCCTTTCTCTCTTTTGCGCACAATATTCCGTCCCCGTCGCACGCCATTCAGAACGCGAGTATCTCTGTCGCACACCGTATGCGTCCTTGTCACACACCGTTTGAATGTTCGATCTTCTATCTCTGTCTGCTATGTGCATGTCGTCCCTGTCACACATCGTTTAGAATGTTCGGGGGGCCACAACCAGTCCAAAGATGCTTCTCGAACTTTCTTCAGCCTATCTCCGTAACAATATATTATTGAGACAAAGCCATTGTCCTTTCTGTTAGCGTATTTATAAACTCTGATTATCATACACTTTTAAAAGTCTTTAGGTATCACGCGCAAAGGAGACGAAATTAGCGTTATTTTGGACTTTGGAGGTATGACCAATCGTTCATCAAAGTTAAAGCTTTATTTTTTTTGTATGTTCACATAGACAGAACGGATCGTTTATACATTTTGACGGGCTCGTTGGCGCGTTCGGTAGAACACCTGCCGTGCGCATGGATGGGTCGTGGGTTCGATCCCACCGGGACCACATGAAATTTCTGTAAGCATGATTTCCCCACGTCTGGTAATTTCGGGCATTGATCGGGTGGGAGGAATATCGAAATTCCGACCGGGTAACGAACCACCGTTCATAGATGGAAAAACCGTGAAGTGCACATTGCGCGTTTCGGTTTCAGTCTATGGACTTCGAATGCTAGAAGTAAAAAGTACGTCGACAGCATAACATAAAAAAAAACAATATTTTGTTAAGTGTTATATTATGGTTATATTATGGTCAGTGCCGGTGTTAGGGCCACTGACGCCCCGGGCAAGAATATTGTGGCGCCCACTTTACAAAATCAATATAGAATGTTAATTTTCTCCTATTTTTTTTTTATACACGGATTAAATTAGATTTTTTTTGTTCCAGCTGTTTCATTTTCAATCGACAGAGTAGCCAGGTTACGATATGCATAGAGCACAGGGCGAAAGGCATAGCATATTGAGGGTATGCATTACGGGAGGCAGGAGACAGATCTCAGACCCCACCACCAATTTGGCGCCCTGGGCCGTCGCCCCATCCAGCGCCCCCCTAAGACCGGCACTGATTATGGTTTTTTTTCTTCATTTTTCTAAAGATGTCTGTTTGTTAAGTACGGAGGAATGTAGAGGAATTATAAGGACCTTCTAAATATTATACTATTTTAATAAGCCGTTTTTTTATCTCAATTCATACGGTACACATGCGATGTTCAAATGAATTATAAGGTGTACGTGTATTCTGTTTGTGTGTGTCTGTCTTTACGTGCGGTCCCGTTGCACGATTTTCACTTTCGGCGGACAGTGCCCGTAACCTCGGCACACACTTCGTTATGCGGTCAAGGTTATTTGATTCGAATAACAAGTGTGAGTCGAATATGCCCAGATCGTTCCGTACTATGTGGCTTTCCGGGAATTTTTTGGTTATTTTTTTATTATAAGCCCTTTTGTTTTTACTTAATTTTTAGTTATTTCACACTGGTCATGAGAGGATTCAATAGTTATAGGTATAGTGTATAATAGTTTTAGGTATGCAATTCTATTGCATGAATGAGGCTTTGCAAGGATGAGATGAGTCTAAATGCTTTAGTGATAGTTAATATTTTGTCTTTCTCTATTAATTTTTATTTTTTTACGTTTTTTACCACTAACTGCCGTTGAAAATAACGTCATCTTTATTTATTGTCATAAATGCGAAAGTGTTTGTCGGTTTATCCTTTTTACGCAAAGGCGAAGATTAATTTTTTTCACCTTTTTCTTCCCTGGAAATTAGCAATTTTTACACTCAAAACCACATATTAAAATGATGTTACCGCCTAGAGTAAGCCTGCTAACGTGATTTCATAAAATAGCAAGGTTTGTAACATCTCGAAAACAATTTACTTAATCTGTTAAAGAATACGAAAGGTATATTTGAGACAATAAAGCGTAAAAGTACAAATACTACCTAATTTATTCTGTTTTGTGTCGTCGTCTTGAATAATTTTTTAAATCTTTAAAAATAAAGCTATTAACCTCTTTAGGAACAAATCCACTTACATGCATACACGTATGTATTTGTATGTGTAGTTTATACTTTTTTTAAATTACATATTCCTTAAGAAAATTAGGTTCGAATTTGTCGGAGAGATGTTCACTACAGAATCTCTTAGCAGCAAGTTAAATTTTTTATACTGCGATTGTGTTGCGCTTATAAAACGGCATATAAAATGAACAACTCAGAATCAATATTTTTTTCCTTTTAATCCACTGTGGTTTGCGAACCACTGGGGGTCCGCGAGTATATTAAGTCTCAACCTCTGTGAAAAGACATTTTCTGCTCTTTTATACTAATCTATACTTCTATACTGTAATATTATAAAGAGGAAAGATTTGTATTTTTGAATTTTTATATTTTTGTATGTTATGAATAAACTCAAAAACTACTGGACCGATTTTGAAAATTATTTCACCAATAGAAAGCTACATTATCAGCGAGTAACATAGGCTATGTTTTGTGTATAGTACATCTACATTGCACCCGTGTGAAGCCGGGGCGCGTTGCTAGTAACAGTGCCGGTGTTGGGGGAGCGCGCGATGGGGCGACGGCCCAGGGCGTCAAATATTGGGGGACGCCAAAACCTAGGCCTTACGCCCTGTGCTCTATGTATATCGTACTATACGTGAATAAAAAAAAATAAGCAGAAAATTAACATTCGATATTGATTTCCTAAAGTGGGCGCCACAATATTCTTGCCCGGGGCGTCAGTGGCTTTAACACCGGCACTGGCTAGTAATAAATAAATACAGAAACATATTACAATTTGAATCCGATTTAATTTTTGCTTTCAAAGTGTTCTGTTACATTAAAATTTCCAATAGATCCCCCAACTACTATGACTTTGAAACACTACTTAGATATTTAGATAATATTAGTCATAAACAGATGTTTTAAATATAGGTCACAGTAGTCTTTGCTGCTTTTAAGCTACGGGTACTTTCTACCGTATAATTAGATAACTTTATCTTCCAGCGAATCAATGACTCTACTGAGGCACTTAGTATGTAGACCTTGAAGGGCGTAGAACAACAAGTTGGGTTTAAACAGGAAACATCTCGCAAATATCAGACATCAGTAATCGAAGACCACGCCAATTCATAACACAGTTCAAGGGCAAGGCTCACTTAACATGCGAAACTGAAGAGAAGGCCACGCTAATTCTTTTGTTTTCATACTTATTCTCAACTCATACGTACTGATATTATGTTATAATATGATGCATACCGGCACGAAAATGTAAAGGATTAAATAGATAAAAAATTGTGTTTTTGTTATTCAAGGTTGGAGTACAGAGCACACTTGTTGAAAAGCAATCAAAACGGTATAAATAAAGTAATAATTAATTCGATGAAAGTCTTTTCTGTGTGTCTTTTTTGCACATTTAAGAAATAGCTACGAAAGGGCAGAAAAATATTGTATATTAAAATAATTTTAAAAAATGGTAACCAGAAGGGCAAATATAAACAAGGCAATTTCGAAAAAAATGAGGTAGGAGTTAAGTTATACAAACAAATTGAATATAATATAATAATTAGTATGTATATTGTATATATCAGAAGTCTTAATTAATACAAATACTCCCTCGTAAGTTGTTTATGTTGCTTCTGAACTAGTTCGTAAGTGTTAATAAGCACTTATAAATCTATATGAGCTACTCTTAAAAAAAAGGTAGGTAAATCGTGTGTGTTGGAACTAAGAACCGGTTCAAGCGAAACGATTCGAAAAATTATTTCACTCATACATTCTACACTACCTGATAAATAAGGTCTAATAATATTTAACTATGATTAAATAAAGTAAAAAGAAAATGAAATAATTGGTTGCTTTATTTGACGAGCTCATTGGCAATATCTAAATTCCGACCGGGTAACGAACCACCGTTCATAGATGGAAAAACTGTAAAGTGCATATTGCGCGTTTCGGTTTCAGTCTATGGATTTCCGAATGCTCGAAGTAAAAAGTAGGTTGACAGTTTATCATTGATTGATCTTCTGTGGCTGGGGTATCACCTACCATCAAGTGAACCTCATGCTCGTCTGTCGATATCTAATATAAAAAAATTATCGGCCGGCGCGGGCGTACGGCAACTTAACGAGATTTTTTTAAAGAATATCTACAAAATAGCAAGGCTATATCTTTGATATTAAAGCCGTCTATTTCTGTAACTATGGCACGACTGACACGTTGCTAATTGATTATAAGTAAAAACAAAATTAAAACCTAGTTAATTAAAATGTCCATGCGTTATCACTTCTAATGTTATTTTCGCGTTATCAATCATCATTCAAAGGAAACAACAAACTTATCAGCTATTATGTATAAAAAAATGTTGGCCTATTAATAACAGTGGTGCAGTGGTTGGTGGTGTGTATTATAAATATGAAAAAGTTGCCTCTGTCCATGGTTAAATATGATTTATCTATGGAGAGTCAATTTTTTTTAAAGTTTGTGGAAAGAATCCCTTATTATGTTGTTGTTTTTTTTTTAATAATGTTGGTCCTTTCTGTCTGACGAAGAGATACCTATCTAATATATAAAATTCTCGTGTCACAGTTTTCGTTGCCATACTCCTCCGAAACGGCTCGACCGATTCTTACCAAATTTTATATGCGTATTCAGTAGGTCTGAGAATCGGCCAACATCTATTTTTCAACCCCCTAAATGTTAGGGGTAGTATACCCCTAAATTTTTATTTTTATTTTTTGGACGAAATTTTTTGTTTTTATTTTTTTAAAATGTGGCATTAAGAAATACATTCAACCCCTGTTTTTTTGTCAAAAAATCTAGACCCGTGAGAAGCCGGGGTGGGTCGCTAGTAACATATATTATAGTCTGAATTAGTATTTAAATCGCACTTGAAACGTCGGGATAAAATAATAAAGCGTATTTTCTTTAATTTCAATGTTGTGTTACTCGCGCTAATAAAAATACTATACAGCTAAGCATAGACGCATAGTTTCAGCAATCACAAAACCAAGTTATTCCTCACAAATATAAGAAATTCGTGTACAGCTATTGAATTTATAGCTAATGAAAAACTGTTCAAGGATCCGATTAGCAGCAAAATATCGATAGTTTTTATTGGATATTCTGGCCGATGTATTGTGTTTTTACCGACAACTTTTTTTTCAAAATACATTACATAGACATTTCATTACCGAGCGCGTCCGTTAGTCTGTCCATTTGTCTGACATTTCGACCGTCAAAACCGCCAAATGCCAAGGACTGGCAAGCAGTACTCTGGACATAAAAATATGAGATATAACAGACGAGAATGAATCGATTATGCACTGTCGAACTATGCTGACGCTAGACGTCGAAACGAACCTTCACAGGTAAAGAAAGAAGAAATTTCGACAGTTCTTAAGTGTTTTTTATGAAGGTATACAAGAATAAATGTACCCGGCGGTATCCGAACGTGAGACCTATCAACTAAAGGCAGAGCCGTCAATCGATTCTATGACTTCTCGGTTGAAACTTGTGACGTGCACTACCTACGTTTTCACTTTATAAATGTTTATTTTATATCCAAAATACACCGGCGTTTTGGAAGTTCGTGTAAACACATACTTCAATTTTAAGGCGTCTCGAGATCGCGTGTACTAAAATTAGACATTTTGACGAGTCTGCAAGCGATGCTGACGACAAAATAATTGCTGACAAGTGGGTAAAGAAATTTTGCGATGCCGAAATTTTGCATTTCACAAATATTGGAAAAAGGGGAATTAAGTTAGAGCTTAAATAAGGTATTTTGAAAAGGTATACCTATGAATACATAGGAGCCAAAAGTAATAACTTGCACCTTTATTTTTAACTAGCGATCCGCCCCGGCTTCGCACGGGTGCAATGTAGATGGTCAAAAATTCTAAGCTATCCTAAGTTGGACCAGACTGCTCACGGTGTGCCAATTTAATTTAAAATCGGTTAAGTAGTTTAGGAGTCCATCTCGGACAAACATCGTGACAGGAGATTTATATATATACTAGCAATTGCCCCCGCAACCCCCCTTGTGGGTTGAATTTCGTAAAATCCGTTCTTAGCTGACCTCTACTCGGCGAAAGGAATATTCCTACCATATTTCAAGTCGCTACGCCTTATGGTTCCAGAGATATCGTGATGAGTGACTATATAGGTGGAAATCTCTTTTATATATTTTTAATAGTGGTTCTATCAAAAATATAAGATGAGGGAAAAGCCAAATAAAATATCAATTGAGTGTGAAGAATCATGTGTTTGCAGGGAGATTGTCTTTTTTTATGTTAGATGTCGACAGACGATCATGAGGTTCACTTGATGGTAGGTGATACCTCAGCTACACAACATCAGTTAATAATATTTTTTAGTTCGAGCATTCGGAAATTCATAGACTGAGACCGAAACGCGCAATGTGCACTTCACGGTTTTTCCATCTATGAGCGGTGGTACGTCATCCGGTCAATATTCCTTCAACCAATTTAATGCCCGAAGTGACGAGACGTGGGGAAAACATGCTTATAGAAAATTACAAACATGTTGTCCCGTGTGCAAGGTAGGTGTTCTATCAAACGCGCAATTGAGCCCGTCATGCTGTACCGTGACATCGCAGACCATTAAAAAGCTCAACCAAAATCAAACAGCATATTTTCTTCAAACCCAAAGCCTGTAGATGAGTGAGAGGTTCATGAATGAATATAGCGTTTGTTATTTTCAAATAATGTCAACGCTCAACAAAAACAAAACGTTCGTATGTCAATAGTTCGTAAACAACAATTATTTTTGTACTCGTTAAAATATCACTTTAATTACCAGAGTATTTACGTCGAGAGCACGATTCCTTCCAAGAGAGTAATTAGTGAGTGTAGTTGTACTTGCTCAAATATGTATTCATGTGTTTAAAATTGTTTTGCGATACATAGCACTGGATATGGAGTACATAAGGGGGCTAATGAGTGACTTGATGTTTTTTTAAACAGGGGGCAAGTCTCACCTAACACTCAGTTATTATAGTATGTAGTATGATGTACATATATAGTAGATGTACTATACAGAAAGAGTTGCCTATGTTACTTGCTGATAATGTAGCTTTCCTTTGGTGAAAGAATTTTGAAATCTGTCGAGTAGTTTTTGAGTTAAATCGCATCAAAAAAATAATTCCTCTTTATGATATTATAGATGCATTACCGGTCTTTGATTTTAATTCCTCTATAGAGTACCTATTTACTGTCATGCGTAAAATACTCTGGAACCAGTTATCGTCGGGGGTTTTACGCGGCGCGGGTCCCCTTGGAAACTTTCAAGAATAGACCGTACGTATTCACTCCTCAAGGTATAGTTTTACGTTCTTAATAATTAACGTATAAATAATTAAAATTTCAATATTCTCGAATGATTCTACTGATTAAAATGCCGTTTTGTTTTTTTGAGATCCGGTAAGTCAATCAACCGGTATCATGGATACATTTTTTCGACATTGTTGCCTTTGGAGTGGTGTACCATACATTTTGATGAAGATTTTGGTCTGAAAATGTTTTCACTCGCTTACACTACACTACTCGCTTTAAAAATTGACAAAACCAATATTTTTATTGGTCGTAAAATAAACCAAAGACCAAAAAACCTAATGAAAATCGGATTTAGCAAAGGCATTTGCTGGTACAGTTTTTTCAAATGTCATTGCTTACGGCTCGATTTGCGGAATTCAGCGATTACTTAATCAAGTCAGTCGTCTGCTTGGCCCTCAAGAAAATATTTTACTTGAGGGCCAAGCGGCGGCCAAGAGCATTCACGTGAAATTATTTAAAAAAAAAAACATTTTGAAATTAATCAAATAGAAATCTCATTAAACATTTTCGTATATACCTAAATACGAGAGGATATAACGTAATTTGAAATTGATTAATATCGGATTAATTACTCCGTAGTTACGCGGTAATGACACCCGTTTACATAATCAGTTAATATTCTATGTTCATTATTCGTGCCACGAGAATATTTCACGCCTGTCATATTATAGTGGGTTGTTATCTTCGATCTATGTCAATGGTTGTTATTCAAAATACTTTGAGTTATGGTTAGTTAAATATTGAACTTCATGTTCAGAAGTTTTGTTTAAATTTCAGGAAGAATTTATAAAGATTTGGTTGACAGGTCTTGATTTTGTTGTGCAATGCAATGTTTAATACAAAAATACCATACAAGATTTAGACATCTTGTAGGGTCTCCTCGACATTCAACCAGCAAACTAGATAGGTATTTAAATACAATAAAATACGTTTCAAATTGAGTATTTACATAAACTTTTTGATTTAGGATGTTAGTATGATCCTTCATATGATCGCTAACTATAACGTCACAAAATGCTGATATAAGTTTCATTTTGGGTAACTTACCTTACAATGTGACAATACCTATTTAACGGATAACCTGCGGCGAACACGGTTACAGAAAAGCATCCGAAACGTCGGCATAATATAGCTTATAATGATATACATTTATACTAATATTATAAATAGGAAAGATTTGTTTGTTTATTACGATTTAACTCAAAAACTACACGACCGATTTTAAAACATTCTTTATTACTGTACAATATGCAATACAATAGAAAGCTACATTATCAGCGAGTAACATCTAGGCTATAGGGTGATTTAGCCGGTTTTCGTCCACTTAGTGGACTTGCCAGCTTATGGGCTTAAAACTAATATGTTCTACTGGCCCAACTCTAACAAACCGAATTTTTATTGAAAGCTGATATAGTCTATTTTAGGCTTACATTTAGTAGCAAATAATTATAATTAACTTTTTTTTATATAAAATGTTTTAGTGAAAAGTACCGATTTCGTTAGTTTTCGTCCAAAAATGTTAGTTTTCGACCTTGTGTAGGCTAGTTTCCGTCCACGGTATATAAAGCATATCCATTGCACATTTTCTTATACATACATTTCTAATTATCACGGATCTCTGCAAGAGCTTTTTTAAGGCATCCTCAGAGTATCATGGTGCCTTTTTCTAGTTTTTTAGACGACGACATCATCTATAAAAATGGGATTTATTAAAAATTAAAATAATAAAATAGGTCCAAACAATATACGCGATTACGTACATCATAAGTGGCTTATATCGCGTATATTCTACACGTATGTAGAAAAAAAGCTAAACGAAAAGTAACATAACGCTGTTTGTTATGGACGGAAACTAAATACTTAACCAGTATTAGTTTTCGTCCACTCATGGACGGAAACTAAAGAAATTTTCAACGTATTTTTTATTTTTCGTCCGCAATATTTGAATATATATTTATACTTGCAATACTGCTAAATTGGTGGACGAAAACTAAATATCTGACTAACTAATCATCGAAGATCATTCCATAATGATTTCAACAGAATTTTTTCGCATTCCTTATTTTAAACGACTAATCAAACTTTACTTGTATTTTTGTGTTTTCGTCCACGCGGACGAGAACTGAATATTTTACGAAATAGGTACTTCAGTTTTTGTCCGCCTCGATTTTTAAAGTAAATCTTTAAAATAGTACGAAACACACATTTTAATATGTTCTATATGTCTTTACTTAGTCATTAATACCCAAAACATAAGAAAAACATGCTAAAACAATAAAAAAAACTGACTGCAAAGGTAAGTCGTACCACTATTTTTTTTACATTTATGATGACATGTTTGTAGCTCGGAAACAAGCCTTAGATAGAAGTTGCTTTTGTTCGAGTCTCAACTAGTTAATAAATATTTTGACTTGATAGACCTGCAGATTTGACGTTAGGGTCCGTAACGAGACCAAATTTGCGCGCTTAACTATTTTTATAATGTTATTCTACGTAAATGTTTTACAAGATCCGCGTTAGTGGACGAAAACAGGACCTGGACGGGAAACCGGCTAAATTACCCTATATCTATTTTTTGTGTATAGTTAGGTACACCTACATTGTACCCGTGCGAAGCCGAAGTGGATTGATAGTGATGTATAAATATAGAAGGAAGTCCACTTTTGCTGTGAGCTAATGGTTATTAATTTAAATATTGCTCAATATGGGTAGATTACATACTAGTAACGCAAACGTTCTGTATAAATATATTCATCAAAATCGTGGGGTTCTCATATGATGATTAACTAAGTGTGTAGGATGAAATTGAATCAGCGACATCGCAATAATGTATGTAATCGTGTGCAGCAATTTATTACGTTCGGCGCGGACCATCGAGATATCATCCTGCCGGCTAATGAGGTAGCAATTGATATTATGTAGCATGGACTGTTGTATTGACCGCCTTTAAGGAGGTGGTATAAACGTTGCGTTTAAACCGGAGGTCATGGGAAAAATGTGGTATCATCATCATTCATAGAGAAAATAGTTTGATCACTATACGATGGTAACTGGTGATGATGTCTTAATTGGTGACTTCTCACAACCGCCTTAAAGGTGACTGATAAATTATCAAAACCTTATAATGGAGAGTTCGTTTTTATCTATGCATCTCATTCCGCGAACTAATTTCAAAATCACATAGCGTAGACTCTTCTATGATATTTGACAATGAATCCTTTTTTCATCAAGGGCAGATTCAGTATAGAGAACAAACTTAAAAATAAATTAAAAAGGTTTATACATAACTCCTGTCTTTTAAGCGCTTTGTAAATGCAATAATTTACCTAAAACTAGGAATCTTTAGGGCATGCCTTTTTCAGAAGCTTTGAACAGGTTATCCTATCACTATCAATAAATAAATAATATTATCTTTTGTTAATGTGAGTATTAAATGAAAAACTAACTGAGTCTGCCTATGACCACGCTAGGAAAGCACTCGAAACGTCCGCGTCGGGATAACCAATTATATAACGAAGAGTCGCATTTACAATCCAACAAACCCTTTTCAGCCGGCCTAGCATGACCGCCAGGAGATATCTCGCACACAAACAACAAACAAACATGTAAGATAAGGACAAACTAAGATGTAAGATATCTTATATATTATATCTCGACAACGACAATTTTAATAGAAAAGATATCTCGATCGACAAATATATCTATTTTTGATATTAAAAGTCGAGTTTTAGTCGAGTAATTCTCATGTTAGACACGGAAGAAATAAAGAGATAATCGATTAAAACACGAGAAAACGGTCGACAAAATTTTGTCGCGGTTGTCATGCTAGGCCGGCTGTTAGAACTTTAGAAGTGATTCCACTGTTTAAACAGGGTTCAGATATTTTTATATTAAACATCAATTCATATTTTATGTTCCGACCAATATACCTCTGGGACATTTCACGTGAAGCGGACAGGGAAAAAAAAGTGAGGTTCTGAAAATCGACCACATTCGGCCCATTTGTACTTCTAGTAGGTATGAATGTGTACGCAAAATATTTTTTTTGTATAGTGTATATTTACCAAGTTATAGGTTTCAAAAGAATTGTCGTTGATTGGTACTACAATTTTTTGAAAGTAATTTTTCGAATATAACAAATCTACTATAAAATATTTTACATAGCGATACATATTAAAAATATAATGTTCTTTCTGACAGTAAAAAAAAATTAAAAAATTAAAAAAAAATTAATGGCCAAAACCGGAAGTAAACTTTTCAAACCAGAATTACAGTCACTTCGACCATTTTTTTTTTATTTTTTTTTCATTCAAAATATAGCTTAAATGATAATGAAAGTACACTAGAAAATTTAAAATGGGATCTCTATTAGTTTAGGAGATACGTTGAATAATATACACCCGCGTCGCAAGGGGCGTCATATGTAGCGCTTGCAAGGTTGAGCAGTTTGCGCGATATTGCAACTTTATTAATATTTTATATCGTTTTAGCGTATATTTAACCTCATTTAATAATATGAAATAAGTTTTATTAATATAATATAATATAAATATAACTACATAATACAAATATAAGTTAATAATATATTATAAAGAAAAAACGTTTTTGGAGCAGTAGAAAAGTTTTATTATTTGCGAAACGTGACTAATAGCGCCATCTGTTAGTAACGTGTAGTACTTTTTTGTCTCAGATAGAGTCAAACGGTCAAAAACCTATCTACAAGAAAGAGATAGAAATATGACGCCTAGCGGTTTCGTAACTTAAACTTTAGTGTTGCTTTAACCGCTCAGCGACTTGTGCACGTTTTAATCTGTGACAGTTGTTATTATTAATGGCGCCGTACGGTGATCGATGTTTTAACCCATTTCACTTGGTACTTCATCGAAAATTTAATAATAATAGCCTTTATTGACAATCTTTAAATATTACATTATTAAAATCATGCATTTGACACCGGTTTTTACAGATCGTCTTGCTTTTCAGCATAGGCCTCCCCAAGTGTTTTCCAAAGTGTTCTATTCTTGGCTTCCCTTGTCCAAAATGGTCCTGCTACTTTTTTAATGTCATCTTCCCATCTGCGACGCTGTCTACCTTTCCTTCTTTTGTTTTGCCTGCCATTCCGTAACATCTTTGGCCCATTTATCCTTTTGACACCTCATTAGATGACCAGCCCATTTCATATCATTAAATGAGGTTAAATATACGCTAAAACGATATAAAATATTAATAAAGTTGCAATATCGCGCAAACTGCTCAACCTTGCAAGCGCTACATATGACGCCCCTTGCGACGCGGGTGTATATTATTCAACGTATCTCCTAAACTAATAGAGATCCCATTTTAAATTTTCTAGTGTACTTTCATTATCATTTAAGCTATATTTTGAAAGAAAAAAAAATAAAAAAAAAATGGTCGAAGTGACTGTAATTCTGGTTTGAAAAGTTTACTTCCGGTTTTGGCCATTAATTTTTTTTTAATTTTTTAATTTTTTTTTACTGTCAAAAAGAACAGTATATTTTTAATATGTATCGCTATGTAAAATATTTTATAGTAGATTTGTTATATTCGAAAAATTACTTTCGAAAAATTGTAGTACCAATCAACGACAATTCTTTTGAAACCTATAACTTGGTAAATATACACTATACAAAAAAAATATTTTGCGTACACATTCATACCTACTAGAAGTACAAATGGGCCGAATGTGGTCGATTTTCAGAACCTCACTTTTTTTTCCCTGTCCGCTTCACGTGAAATATCCCCTCTGTTAACGATTTTATAACAACGGTACGAGGTAGACTAAAGTATCGAGTCGTCTAGACTGCGCTGTTTACTAGAAAATTATTTTCCACTTCAGCTGGCGTCTAATGTTAAAGGTATTGACATAATTCTCATACATATTTAAAGCTTTTAGGATTTTGAATGAGGAAAATAAATGAAGAGCGACGGAGAGTTCGATATAACAAAACGTAACTTATAACGGATATTATGGTTATCAACATAACTGATATCGTAAAAACTTTATTGAGACTGATTTACATATTAACAAAACCAAAACAAAACGCAAACTTCGCTAACTTTATGGAAAAACCACTTAATATTTTTTAGATCTTTTACTGGTTGGTAAAAGAGATGAAAGGAATATGGCATAATTTTGGCCAAAATATTTGAATGGTTAATAGCGTCAGTTTGCAAAACTATATTTGGAAACGGTTTTAGATATCGATATGCACACTTTATATTGGTCACATAACCGTTTCAGAAAAAAAAGAAAACACCCATATCTACGACATTTTTATAAATAGAGATTTAAAAGACTACGCGTAAATAAGCCTGCAGAGTGCACAGATCTTGGCATAAAGATGGCGAACTGCAAGGTAAATTATTCCATTGGGTTTAATGGAGTATAATTTATTTCTTATTACAATTGACTTAATACCTACCTATATCCTTTCAAATGTCTTTGTTTTCCGCATCTTATGAAATAGCATATTTCCATACACCTTTTATCTTGAACGATATTTAAGATCTCGAGACATATCAGTCATGAAGTGCAGGCGACGTTGGGTAACATAAACTTCTTGTTTTGCGAAGAAAAGCATAACAATAAAATTGTCCTTCGATAAATGAAGTGGAATTATGTATAGGTTTCAAACCGCATATAAGTAAACATGCACGTGATAAAAAGTAAAAACTCGCTCGTATCGCCACTGCAAATGCAAGCGGTTTGCAGATTATAAATAGCCGAATGAAATAGAGACAAATGGACGGTAAACTTGTTTCTTGTTTGTCAATAACAAAAACGGGTGAATTAATTATGTATGTATATTAGGCACTCAGGGTATTTCGTGTCCTGTGACAAGAATCTAGTGAGATGAATACGGTCTACGTGACGTAGGCTACGTCATATTTTGTACCTTTTGATTTGATGAGCATAATGAAATATTATGCTACTATTTGTATAGTTACCTAACTACCCATTTATAGATAGGTATTTTGTAATGAGCTGTTGACACGACGCTTGCTACAAAAACGGAAAAGTAGGTAGGTATGTAAGTTGCTTGTCTGTTGTTGTATGTATGTAGGTACGTTAGTGTTTAATAATAAGCGTCAATACCTAACACCATTGTGAAGATGTAATGGCAGCCATTTTAATTGAAATACTTTATTATCATAATTGTTGTAGGTACATACTTTCTATGAGCCAAACATCGAGAGCATTCCATTTCCACTATATGAGTTTTAAATGCGCAATAGTTTTTTTTAGTTACAATTTGACAATATAACAAAAATACCTTGATATTTATGAACATTAATGCGAATAGAAAGCGACTTTACGACTAATCGCCCAATTATTGGTCCAACAACTATGTGATTTTTGCTGCATAATTTTCAAGGACAATTCAATCTGCTAACTTCACTGCCAGTATGGACAAACAGTGCTGTTTGCAATCGCGATTTCCACATTAATTATGAATGAAACTCATTTTGTATAAAGTGAAAACTTATCGAAATAAATGTCGGTTTAATATAATTAATTCAGTAATAAAAGAAAATACTTACGAACTCGGCAGCGATACGTGTATCACACACATGACGTCACTTGACGCAGTACAAACCCGAATTTTAAAGGAAATTATGTCGTAAACGAGGTTAAAATAGCACAAGAATAAACTATGCAATAGAGTTTATTAGATGCAATATAAAAGTTAAGTCATTACGAACGATTTAAGACATTTTCCAATATTTATTTACTGTTACTAACTCCAGCTTTGACAAGATGGTCGCGCACCGACTGTTTTGCTTTGCTTGTCAGCTGATACGAAGCACTGTTCTGTTTCAAGAAAGACATACAAATATCATCTATCTCTTTTTAACATGCTCTTAGTGAACAAGTCGGGAGAGAGACAGACGGCTCTTCATTTGCAAATTGAAAACATTGGAACACAATTAATGACATTTTTGTAGCACATAATAATACAAAAGAAAAACTCTTAAATAAAACTCTTACCGGAATGTGATGAATTGGAAACATTGAGGAAATTAAAGAAACTTAATTTCTATTTCACAACATCGCGCAATCATAAAGAGTTTAGGTATTCTTGCGCGCAACAAAGCAATGAAATATGAATGCGTCGAAACTAACACCATCTAGTTAGAGTTTAGTAAATCACTATGTCGAAAAGGTAAACAAACAACCAGTTTGTTGTGGGGAAATGTTGATTTGTATTAACTTTAATAGTGAAATAATCTAATTCTGTTTTTTATATAATATTATGTGAATACATCTAAGCTCCAAATTAAATTTTAAGTTCGACGCTACAAAAATAAAATTGAGGATATTGTGTTATTTATTATACATTCTAGATGTCGCTAGGAGTTTTAAATTGCACAATGACGTTCCAATTTCCACCATTTATTTATTACTAGCGACCCGCCCTGGCTTCGCACGGGTCTAGATTTTTTGACAAAAAAAAGCAGGGGTTGGTGATAAAAAAGTAAAAATTTAGGGTTGTATGTATTTTTTAATGCCACATTATAAAAAATTAAAACAAAAATTTTCGTCCAAAAATTTAAAAAAAAATCTTAAGGGTGAACAACCCTTATCACTTAGGGGTATGAAAAATAGATAGTAGCCGATTCTCAGACATACTGAATACGCATATAATATTTGGTAAAAATCGGTAAAGCCGTTTCGGAGAAGTACGGTAACTAACATTGTAACATGGAAATTTTATATATGATTTAGAGTATTCTTTATATTATGTACTTACCTAATTCGTGGTCCACCAGTTATATATATTTAATTGTATTATATAAAATAAAACAATGAATACACATTCATTTAATTTAATATTCAAATACATCTTCATTGATATTTACAGGATATTATTTACAATTTTTACAAGAAATACAGAGGATATAATATGCTAATACAACTAACATTTTATTATTTTAAATAAAATTATTATTGTGTTTTTAAATAAATAAAACTTTACATTGAATAATATTGATTTTTTTTGGTCGGAGGGTCATCATATCAATAAAATGCTTATAAATAAAAACGGGTATTAACGCCGATAATGTATACAGGCATATTAATATACAAATTATACTTACTGATAAGAGTTCTGAGTAAACACATAAATATTAATTGAACAGTTACTCAATCTTTTATCATATTATTAAGAGAGCGAAATAAATTTATTTCACAGAAGCAAATACTTGAATACAGGATAATTTGTTATAACAAAAGCAATTAGGGGCGGTAGGTACATACGTGAATAAAAACGCTTGGATTTGTAACTCAGTCACATTTACGGTACCACATACATGGAAATAACCTTTAAATTGTATGTATTTTTATGAAATGTAAAACACACAGTAAACACTAATAGACAGGGCCAGATTTAGGGGAGGGCATCCGGGGCAACTGCACCGGGGCTTCCACAAAAGAGGGGATTCCTCTACATTAGAGAAATATTTCAAATTCCGACGAGTAAACACCAGTAAACAACATTTCCTTTCATATATTTTTTCGCTGTTTTACATCCTACTGTATGTTCTTTGTACAAACATGATTACATTGTTAACATGAAAATAATTTGGGGCCAGGAGGCCTCCACTTTTTTGTTGCCCCTAGACCTCCACACCTCTAAATCCGGCCCTGCTCATAGACATCCGCAACACATACAGGTTGTAGATACGTTGCCGACCTTTAGTTGAATAGGCTAGTTTCTTGAAGGTTCCCGAGTCGTATCGTTTCGGAAAAACTGCCAGCGACAGCTGTTTCCAAAGAGAGGTTGTACCGGATGCGAGGCAGAAAGTGTTCGAGGCGCTTATAGAATCTTATTGATATATTATATCGATGGTTTTCACAATAAAGGGCGTATCTTCATTTAGCATACTTTAGGCAATGAGCAAAAAACGATTCAAAAAACATTATTTCTCCGGTATTGATTATATATTTTTTCCTTATACTTGTACAAACTTTATTTTTCACCGTAGCGCAATTATAAGATTCGATAGAGCTTCGAAAACTGAACAATACAGGGGGCCTAGCACGAACGACTATCGACATCGAATTCGAATCGTCAAATGTCAATTGTATGAGAAATTTCATACAAATGACAGTCGACGATACGAATACTCTTTCGATACTTGTTCGTGCTCACCCCTCTGTAGGCCTATTACGAAAAACGAACGGATCGAAACGAAAGAACAAACAACTTCGTATTTTAACTCATTAAGAAAACATTTTTAATTCTATTTATGATTATTCTTACTATCATAGTAATGTCAAACGAAAGACATAATGTCCTATTGCGAAAGTCTCGTCGATCATCGGATTCATAATAGGTAGTAAAATGTACGATCCGTCAGCCGAAACTTGGTATTTTGTTTTGGTAATAGGCCTCCTGAATTAAAAAGTCATTTTAGGCAAAATGGTTGTTGCGGAAACCATCGATAAATTGATCAGTGTGTCGTATCCGTTGAAATACTATAATAATTCACTTATAGTTACATTATATTGCTTATCACAACCGCGGGGAAAAAATCGGCTTCACAAGACGATCGATTTCAATTGGTCACATTTTACAGTAGGTATATATTCAAAATTTAAATTGATTGACAAAGGGGATGACTTAAGGTTGCACAAGTCGCGGGCTCGAACTCACTTGTGCGACGCGTCGCCAAAAAGCATGCTATTCTCCCGCACCGCACCGGGGCAGTCATTATTAAGTGAGATGCACGATCATTCATAGTAAAAGGGGCGTCTAAAAAATACGAAAAAGCCTTTGGAAAATCGAGTTTTATGAAAAAACCACTGCATAAATCAATTACAAATAAAAGTTATTGTATTCTTCGATAATCGTGCTTTGTTTGTAGCGACTTTGTTTTGAAAATTTGATACTTTTATTACTAATTTAAGCCCAAAATTGTGTTAAAAAATGGCAATAAAAACGAATCTTTGGTAGCTCGTAACTTTTTAATGGTTTTTTATTTTACCATTCTGTTTCTGCACAGACAAAATTAATAATGAGACAAAACGATATCATGTATAACTTTGCATATACGGTGCTAAATAGTGGAGTAATACCCCCCCGAAATTTGTATGGAAAAAATGTCGACTAGTGTCACCTTAATAGCTGATTTTGTACAATAAGCTGTCTAATTTTGTAGAATATGCTGTCTAATTTCTTAATTAGGTAATGAATTATTTATAACTCACAGTAAAAACCAGGTCCATTAAAAAATCTTTGTTATTCTGACAGCTACACAGCCACCGTGTACTCGAATCCCCTGGGATCCTATTGGTGTATGGGCACCCTTTGATATCGTCGTCTGTGTTAGCCTTACATAGATAGTATGTAGATGAATAAGCGATTTAGAACATTATACATGACACCAAAATGTAAAATATCTTACAGTTATTAACATGAACATTTTACATATTTACATGAATATTATTAAAACCACCTATATTTATAATGTTTAATTAACTAAAATATTTTTATTTTAAAAAAATACCTTATAATAAAATATATTAAGTATCTTATTTGAATAATCGTAAATATAGAGAGTTTTCCATGAACCACTTCCTTGGTTTAATGGTCGGAATTTCGATATTCCTCCCGCCCGATCAATGCTCGAAATTACGAGACGTGGGGAAAACATGCTTACAGAAAATTATACACATTTCGTCTCGGTGGGGTTCGAACACACGACCCCTCGATGCGAACGGCAGGTGTTCTACCGATCGCGCCAACGAGCCCGTCAAAAGCGCCTACTTGCCTGATCAGTGAAACATACACAGAAATGGGTCTGCCCCATGCCCCACTAGGGGACTCGGGAATTCACTTATTAAATATAAAGAGTAACTGAGTAATATAAAAATAAGAGTTAATTAAGTACGCCGGCCGCTACAAAAAAGTAGGTATTAAATTTTACTGAAATGCATTTTAAGACAAATTTCTTCATCCATCTTTTTCATTACTTCTTACTAATACATAATTATAGCAGTTTTTCACTTAAAATATTATAATTACATGTAAACATGTTATTTTAAAAATAACCCTTATATTTAAATAAAATACTGTATACCGGATTAAAACGCGATTAGTTATTTATATTGTTTAAATTATTTATCCCGACGTTTCGGATGCTTTTCAGCAACCGTGGTCGCGGGGAGACAGAAAGATGACAGTTGTCTGATATTTGAAATGTTTTAATCCGGTATACAGTATTTTATTTAAATGTGTGATACTCGCGTTAATAAAAGACAATATAACCCTTATATTTTTTAAAAATCGTTTACAAGAATGGTGGCATATTTTTTTACCAGGGCTTCTGTTACATATTATAAACAATATGTAGATTTTTTTGGTCCAGATTAAGAACAATACAAAATCTTTCTAAACGCCTTCCGAAACTCCGGGTTGAAGATGGTATAGATGACTGGATTGAGGAACGAGTTGATGTAACCCAGCCAGGTGGTGAGGATGAAGACAGTGACTCCTGGTGAGCAGCTCAGCCCGAACTTGGTGCAGAGGGCGTCCAGGACGGAGCACGTAAAGAATGGTGCCCAGCAGAAGAGGAAAACACCTGGGAAATTTAGTTTTGAATTTAATTATACCAAATTCCATCATCGCACCACACATCAGAAACAGTCCTATCACCCTCATCACCTCGATGAATGGAAGTCGAGCACGATACGGTTCACGCGCAACTTCATTCTACCCCTATACGAACTACCTCTATTAGTGTTTCCATCTGATTACGATCTCGTTAGTTTTAAAAAACGAGTCTATTTTTTAAAAGGCCTACAATGCATCTAAGACCCTTGAGTCATGGATGTCCATGGGCGGTGGTAACCCACCTGCTCAGTTGTACGCTCTGAAAAAATAAAAATAAAACTTATTTTTTACAGCATAGGGGGCAAACGCGAAGGTGGATCCAATGGTAAGTGATAACCACCGCCTAGCGCCTATGGATATGCAACAACAGGTCACCAATCATGCAGGTGCGTTGACAGCCTTTAAGGAAAGAATAGGCTCTTGATTGGCACTAAATAGGTTTTTTTTAAAGCTGTTATGAGCAAACGTTTGGCCGCCCAAATTAAACATACTAAAAAACAGTAAATATCAACTCCGTAGGTATAGCTGGCGTTAATATGGCAACTTTGTGATATTTCCAAAATCAGACAACTGTCATCTTTCTGTCTCCCCGTGACCATGGTTGCTGAAAAGCATCCGAAACGTTGGAATAAATAATTGAAACAATATAAATAATAAAGCGCGTTTTAATCCGGTATACAGTATTTTATTTAAATGTGTGATACTCGCGTTAATAAAAGACAATATTATGTTTGGCCGCTGTTTCACCTGATTTATAGTGATAACGCTGCCTAAGATGTAACAAGCTTGCTCATTAAAACCTATACACACTTGCTTTTAAGCGACCCAGATTAGAACTAGGCGGGAAGATGGACGTCGGCAGGGGGTTCTATTCCTAACAGGTCCTTATAATAAAGGGGGATGCGTAATGTTTGTACGGCTGTGAGGGATGTCGATTACGTAAGGATGGATCTTGCTCCAGTGTGTGGTTTTCTTAATATCATCAAAGCCATCTTGTGATTAAGTTCTCATGTAAACAAATTATTCTTACCTAAAACTATGGCAAGGGTTTGCGTAGCTTTCTTCTCCTTCTTGGCAAAGGACTTGGCTCTCATTTTTCCAGCCCTATTGGCTTTAAAGATGGTGAACCTTGCGGCTGATGCTGCACTCCTGAACCTTCGCCGAGGAGTCGATATTAATGAGCTGTTACTTAAGCGACTCAGTTTCTTTCTGTCAAAGAAATTAATTTTATTTTATTACATACATCTCAATTTTGACAGGATTATTGATGACTAGCAACGCGCCCCCGCTTCACACGGGTGCAATGTAGATGTAATATACACAAAACATAGCCTATGTTACTCGCTGATAATGTAGCTTTCTATTGGTGAAAGAATTTTCAAAATCGGTCCAGTACCTAGTTTTAGAGTTTATTCATAACATATAAAAATACAAATCTTTCCTCTTTATAATATTAGTATAGATTAGTATTAGTATAGATATAGATTATACTGAAGTATGAAATAGATATAAACATAAAAGGGTTTTATTACAAACATTTACAACGTACAAAATGACAGATACATAAATTCACGAGGATCAAGTTTTAAAAAAGCAATCGCTTATCGAACCTCATCAATTTGAATATTCATAAATAATTGATGTCCCAATGAAACCTTGTTGTTATGCTAATATTATTTAAAACCGAAACATAAATAATAACGAATCATTTGTTCTCTGGACTGAACGTTATTAGCAAAGGGTTGAGCAAATATTTTTTTTAAGTACAGTCGAGTTATTAATACTTCTAAATAATTGGTCTCCGCGCGCTACGACTAGATACCGCGCTATAAATAAAAAGCAGGTTCCTGAATGCGGCATCTCAATATTGTAGTGTGTGTAAAATACTGTAAAATCTCAGTGTTATATTATTTTACTGTGAAAATGACGATTTATACAATACTTACTGATCGTATGTGATGCCAGTATCTTTTTTGTTTCTTGTACCTAGTATATTATTTTTATTATTATAGTTTAACTACGCAAACCGGCATATTTCTTCGGTGGTACGCCGAATACGGCGTAGTATATGTTGCCGCATTTTTTAAGCCGCCGACGGTATCTAGTCATAGCGCGCGGAGATCAATTATTATTAATCTAAGACTTCTACGTACATTTTAAATGAAACAGAAAGTTTAGCACGTTTTTTAATGCTCTGTTCAGCCAGTCTACTAGTTAGACAGTTTTTCCTTTTATATATGAAATAACCTGTGTGTAACAGCTACTAATGAATCACTGTGAATACTCGTAGTGAAAAACAATAGAGACAATACGCGGCTTGAGCTCAGAATATTTTTAAAACTCTGATTACCATTTCAAAGCTCACAGCAACATTTTTCAGAACTTGCAAAGCACTTATCTTCGTGATTGTACATCCAATTAGGGGATATTATGTTTGAAGTGGCCGCCAGATGTCGCATCATTTTTCATGTTGATGGAAATGGCAGTTTTTATGCTAAAAGGAATTATTATATCCGAAATTCTTTCAATTATCAGATTTTATAAAAGATCTATGAAAAATACACAGTAACTGTTATCCTTACAGTCTTTCCGAAAGTTTATTATCTTATATGCAACGTATAATTTTATTATATGCAACTATATTAACATGATATAACATGCAAAATGTTAACATGATAGAAAAGTCATGAACCTTACATGACGGTAGGTCAGCCGAGTGCTATTTTGTCTTTTTTTTTAATACCAAAAATCTTCAGTGACACAGAAACATTAATATAGTAAGTTAGAGAGCTACAGCGTCATATGAAAATCCACAAACTAAAAATGTTACTCCCGACACAGTGGTAGTTGACAAAAATTTGCGATCGAGACTTGTCCAAGTCTCATTGAATAGTTATCTTGAAAGTGATAATAATGGGTAAACAAGAATATACATGGATAAAAAGTCGTAGAATGAGGAATAGAATATGCGTTTCGGTGGCTGTCTATTGATTTCTGAATGCGTAGGTACATCGGAAATCAAATTTCTAGTTTAAACTAATATTATAAAGAGGAAGAAAAAGTTTATGTATGTTTGTTACGATTTATCTCAAAAACTTTTCAACCGATTTAAAAAATTATGATTACTAATAGAAAGCTACATTATCAGCGAGTAACATTATCTTTTTTAGTACATCTACATGGCTCCCGCGCGAAGTCGGGGCGAATCGCTAGCAAAAAGTAAAGATATAAGATTATTCTTGTCATATAATATCGCTCTGTATGTATATACATATTTTATGTATCGCGATGGTTCGAGTGCTTTACAGAAAGTTTTACACAGTGTTTTAATTCCGCAAAAGTTATTTCATATTCAAAATTCAAAATTCAAAAATCATTTATTCATTTAGGTAACACAATGTACACTTATGAACGTCAATAAAAAATACATATTAAATGCTTCTTATTTTACATTTACTGCCAGTTCACAAATCAAGGGCGTAGAGCGGACGAGAAGAACTGGCAAGAAACTCGCCGCCACTCTTTTTAATCGCCAAGTTTTTGTTTTACAAATGTTTTATAAGGGGCTGCAACCATTACACCATGTTCCACATGACATCACACAATTAACTTAGATAATTATCAAAAAAATATATATAAACGAAAAAATAAAAAAATAAAACAAAGATAATATGTCCTCTATCAGCAACAACACGCAAATACATAGACGAAATAACTAATATCACCGCATGCACGAATTCAAGTTCGACCTGTCATCACAAGTAGCACCCGTTCACGAGCATGACGCATGGCCAGCCATCGGCCCCCTCGCCATATTTTAGGGAGAGAGACAACCCGCTATAACTACGCTAGTCTCTCAACCATGGGCATATCTTAACCTTGATGGGGCCCGGCCTGTATAAAAATTTGGTAGGGATTCCCTTATTCCTAACTGTGGCGAAATCCTAATGGAAGGTAAATTTCCGCTTGCACGGTTTCGGGGCCCCTGTAGCCAGGGAGCCCCGTATCTGCGACAGTAGCTACGCCCCTGCTCTCAATATTTGTCATAGAAAAATAAAATTCGAGATACAAACTTACTTCAACTCAGGTTTTTTGGGCAGTTCTATCCTCTTATCTTCCTTCTTCTCCTCTTTATGGGGCGATGGAGGGGGAGAGTGGTCCTTGTCTACGTCCATGTTTGATGGCACGTAGCCGGAGTCATTGTTCGTGTTCGGATCCATCATGGGTATAGGTGAAGCTAGATTCGCCATTATTCTGAAAGAAAAGCTATTTTAAAAAGTTTGTTTATTTCATTTTATTTTTATGAGTTCAGTTTAGTAAGGTGCGTATATCTAGACACAAGACATAATGTATTTAGAAAACTAACTTTCATTACATCTTGGAATCTAATCGATGCAATTTAACCCACCGCAATATTCGTACAGCTCCATTTCTCAAAATGGCTAGCCCGTATGTAATACTTCAAATTATGTAATTCGGCTGCGACATATATACATATAATATTATATATTAAAATAGGAATTATATTATATAAGACATTACTTTCCTTAACTAGTGAACCTTACGCTAAACTAACGTTGAAAATAATAATAGTATTAGGTTATGCAAATTCAGAGCATTATAGGAATTATCTACAAAAACAGAACATCTACTGATGATTACTCACAGTCCGGTCTCTTCAACGACGGCGGCAAGCATGAATCTCGCTGACCTGGTGTGCGCCAACTCTTCCGCATATGCACCTATCTCTGTCTTGTCGTAGCTGAGACACATTGTTATTATATGCATAAGATTATTTATTTATACTTCTATTATCTTTATAATAGGAAAGGTTTGTTACGATTTAACTCAAAATCTACTCGACCGATTTTAAGCGAGTAACATAAGCTATTTTTTAATTGTTTTTGTGTATATCTACATTGCACCCGTGCGAAGCCGGGGCGGATCGCCAGTATTTAATATACAAATATTTCGTGTTTTCGACTAATCTTGATAATATGGTATAATGCTTTTATTTTTCTCCAGTTTTAGACAAATTCTCCATATGAAGATGTGGACGAAGCCGAATCTCTAATAACGTATCATTAAAGACAAACCTTATCTTAAAATAAATACTGTTCTAAATAAAAAAATACTCAACTCACTCGAAGTACCGTGTAAGACCGTCTAAATTCCGTTTTTATGAAAAATGCCTCGGCTGTAAATTTTGATATTTAGTTTCGTTTAGTAACCGTGCTATAATATATTTAATTTTTGATTAAGTGAGTCTAATAATTTGTTATTAATAAAAATTACGTACGTATAAATAAAAAAAAAATTATTTATACGTACATACATTTTTCTGTAATAATAATATTTAAGTGTTATTGAGAATCCAATTGAAAAATTTCTACACTGATTTGTTTGTTGAAATAAAATTTACTTTTAATAATTGCAAAATATGACGTCCGAAGAAGATAAACTGTTCGATGGATTTATTAGCGGTGTTTTGTTAAATGTTTAATTACTACAATATCATCTTTAAAATGAATTTACATAGAGATATGTATTATGTATTATGGCATATCTTTGACATATGTATTATGGAGGGTAGAGGTATAGGAGAACAATCTCTGTGTTTCAAAAAGTGTCCATTAAAGCATGGAGGCGCTTCTGTAGCATGAGAGTAAATTTTACGTCCACTTGGACAACATTTCACTATACAAATATTCTCCATTTTGGTTATATTGTCTTCAAAAATTTATCACAATTCACAATTCAAAATCACTATCAACAATTAATAAAAATCCACAATAATTATTTGATTTTCAATATTATCTCACAGTTGCTTTTTTTATATATACCAAATTATTTATGACTATGTGAATAGTTTAAGTTTTGTATTTCTAGATTTCAAGAACGATTCTAGTAATTAAAAATATGAAATTTTCGAAATCAGCATACTTCAATCCTCTTGTTACACGAGCGTCGTTCTGGTGGGATTTTGATCTGTAATTTTGATTTTACAAGCGGACACTCTTATTACCTCTACCCTCCATAATATGATAATACTATAAACATTATATACTTGTCGTCATCATCATTGCTCCCCGAAGCTGTGTTCGTAGGGCGATCCTCTGTGATGTCAAACCGGTGCCCGTGCGCAACGTTCTCGATGATGACAGCCGTCGCACCGGTCGACACGGCTGCGCTGAGTGTTGACGATGTCTTTGCGGTTCGCTGCTTCTTCGCGCGTTGTCGTATTGCCTGGATTATGTCTTTAATGAGATTAGGTGCCGCGGCGTTAAGGAATAAGTATTACTATAATAGTTACAGCAAAAAAGAGACGGTAAAACTTAAACGTTGTATGGAAAGTGTATCTTACTGAGTGTTAGGTTTTCTAAATTCCGACTTTTTTTTGGAAACAGGATTTAAAAAAATGTTTCGGTCAGATTGATCACCTACTTGCCTGTAAATAAAAACGATCACTGAAACACAGAAATGAGTCTGCCACATGCCCCACTATGGGGATTCACTTTTTAACCGACGAAAACGGAGGAGGATCAAAAGTCGACGCGTATATTGTTTTTACGATGCCCTTATAGGCTGGGACACCCTAATGTAGAGTAAAGTAAAATGTATATTGTTTTCAAAATTTATGCAAACATTTTTAAATTTTTACATTTTACCCAGTTTTAAGTAAAACAAATTAGTCAACTTTGAATTTGTCTGTCAAATCAGTCCACTTCGAGTCCGTCTTAAAAATAGATAAAAGTACATCGTATTTATTTTGGTATCCCATATGATTGATGTCGGCGACTTACTTAACTAATTTAAGATAAGATGTAATTGTAATGTAATCGCATTTAAAGTTATTATAATTTACGTAAAATGTTACATAAAATACATATTAAAAGTTATTAATTTACGTAAAATATTGCATAAGATGTAATTTGATATTTAAAGTTGTTATTTTACTGTATAAGACGTAATTCATATTTAATTTCACTAAAAATGTAAAATTCGTTTTGATATTTATAAAAATTAGTATTTTAATTATCTAAATATGTTTACTGTAAATAAAGTATAATTTGTGACTTTATTCACCATAGAGAAGCAGTGAAATCTGTGTAAAAATGTCAGTAAATAATTTTTCCTGCTTACTATGTAATAGATATGTGGTAGTAATGTATATCATTCGAAAGGGCTTACAATGAGCAATCTAAATATATAAGAAACATATTTGTAACTATTATACATAAAAAGGAAATTAAATAAAAAGGTCGCTTCCGAAGTGAAAATCGGCGCGAAATTAGCGCAAAATCGATACGCCTTCTGCAGTTCTCGTCGCGGTATACTAACGAAAACAGATACCCCGCGAATATTCTCGTAGTAAACACAGTCAGTTCAACAGTCAGACAGTTTTCCCTGAAGAAGCGACCGTATTCAGAATCAAGAATCTTTTAATACTCCCAGTCTCCCAGTTTCCCAGTATCCAAGTTTCCCAAAGTACCTAGTTTCCCTCATTTTCCTAACCCCATACCAACCTCCTTTCCGACGTGTACTCACCGCTCTCTTACTATCGTCCAGCCGAGTGTGCCGTCCTGTGATCGCTTTGCGTGATCAATCTTTCTATTTTACGCACATAACAGGGTGCGTGGGCGAGCGTTCCAGCGCACAAGCCCGAGGCAAAACGCTCGTTAAATTAATAATTGGCTGAGACGACCGACAGTATTGAGAAACGTGTACTGGTCCTACCCTACTGTAGCGTCTTAGCCATAAGGCGGTCCAGGAACAATTTTTTAATTTTAAATTTCTACTTTAAATCTTCAATTTACCTTTTCCTGAGCCAAGACCGCCACAGTTGTTGGTCCTTCGAGCCGGATCCTGTACGAAGAAGATGCCGGTCACCAGATCGCAAAAGGACGCACCATTGAGACATACGGACGACGAAAGTGAAGAAAGCTCTACCCAAGCGACAAGCGGTGACTTCACATCGGAACAAACATCATCGGGAGCTACCAGCACTACGACATCGGGAGAAACTCGAACTACTGTCACCACCGCGACCACTGCCAACCAGGAACTAGGAAGAAACGCAATGACCCTGGTACCAGCGGGTTCAACCCGGCATGCGAGGTCGACACGAACAACGGATACGTCAGCGCGCAGACGCGAGTTAGAAGCAAGGGAGGAATTGGCTCGCCTGGAGTTCGAACAGGCTCAGGCAGCAGCTCGTCTAGCCCGCGTCAGATTAGAGATGGCGCAGTACGAGGACACTGACTCCGTTGAAGAAGAGAATCCGGAAGAAAGAAATTCTCATGTAAGAAACTGGATTGAATCTTCGGTATTAGAAGAAAAGATTCAAGATGTTGAACCGGAAGTCAAGCAGACTTGTCATGTGGAAAAGGAATCATCGAAGATGGAAGTGCGAGTGCTGGCGGACGCGTTGAAGGAAGCATTTTCGGCAAAGTCAACCCCCGCGCCGCAGCCGAAGTATATATACGAGCTTCCTATCTTCGAAGGGAATACCAACGAGTGGCTGGCTTTCCGCGTAGTATACGAAGATACAGCTTCGGTGTTCAACGACACACAAAACATGGCGCGCCTGAGGAAGGCGATCAAAGGGAACGCGAGAGAATCAATCAAGAGTCTACTTTACTCGGATGCTTCGCCGCAAGAAGTGATCAACGCTCTCCGCAGAAGATACGGAAGACCAGACGCACTGGTATTGGCGGAGTTGGAAAAAGTAAAGGCGCTTCCCAGAATATCAGAAGACCCGCGAGACATCTGCGTATTCGCGAGTCAAATAAACAACAGCGTAGCAGCAATCAAAGGCCTTAAGAAGCAACAATATTTACATTCGCCGGAATTAATGAAGCAAATTATCAACAAGATGCCTTCAATCTTGAAGTTTCGATGGTACGACTACACCGCGGTCAAGGAAGAAGATTCATTCTCAGATCTGACCCTCATCAGCGAGTTCCTGAATAGAGAAGCCGACAAGTGCGGAGCCTTCGCATCGATGGAAGACTCCAGACCCTCTTTCCGGAACAGTGGGACTACGAGAAGACCTCTCAGACAAGCCACCCACAGTATCAGCGCCGACGAGGAGAGGAAGAAGACCTGCCCGCAGTGCGACGGAGATCACTCTTTGACAGAATGTCAGTCGTTCCTGAAAGCTTCAACGCAAGAGCGATGGAATACAGTAAAGAAAAGTCACGTCTGTTTCAAGTGCCTGCAAGGACGCCATCGAAAAGAATCATGCCAAAAACCACCATGCAAGCATTGTAAAAGATGGCACCACCCACTGCTTCACGTCACACCTCAACCCAACTCAACTCATGCTGCAATGGAGGTGGACAAGGAGACCACGTGTGAGAAGACTAACGAAGTTGCGATTGTGAACATTGCGCATACGGCACGCGCTCTGTTGAAAATGATTCGAGTGGAAGTCTACGGACCAAAGGGCTCCAAGAAGATAATAGCACTCATGGATGAAGGGTCGACAGTCACCTTATTGGATTCATCGATCGCAGATCACATCGGAACCACCGGAGTCACACAAGAACTGGTCATCGAAACAGTAGGGGGTAACCATATCAAGAAAGAAGATTCTATGATGCTGAACCTCACCGTGAAGGGCATACATCAGACGAAGAGGAAGAATCTTCAGAACGTCCGCACGATAGACAACCTTCGGCTGACCCCACAGTACCTGGATAAAAGGAGACTTGAAGACTGCCGTCACTTACGAAAACTCTCGGAAGTCTTATACTACGAAGCAGAGCCGCCCCAATTACTCATCGGTCAAGACAATTGGGACTTCATCATCTCTTTGGAAACAAGAAGAGGCAAGCCAGGACAACCAGTGGCATCAAGAACCAAGCTCGGTTGGGTGCTACATGGAACCGACTCCAACGTCACGAGACCAGTACACTTCATAAACACCTGTCTACATACAAGCGTCATCGAAGATCAGATTCATCAGATGGTGAAAGAACACTTCTCTATCGAGTCAATGGGAGTTCAACAACGAAGACCATCCACCGACGCAGAAGGCAGAGCACTGGCGCTATTGGAGAAGACATGCCGAAGAAGAGATGACGGCCGGTTCGAGATTGGTCTACTGTGGAAAAACGAAGAGATAGTCATGCCGGAGAGTTACACTGCAGCCGAAAGAAGACTCAAAAGCATCGAACGCAAGATAGACAAAGATCAACGATTGAAGTCTGAATACAATCGGCAGATACAGAACCTTCTCGACAACAAGTATGCAGAAGAAGCACCGGCGGAGAGTCCATCTCATCGCAAGTGGTACTTACCTCACTTCCCAGTCGTACACCCGTTAAAGAAGAAGATTCGAATAGTTTTCGACGCTGCAGCGAAGTCCAACCAGAAATGTCTGAACGACGTACTACTACCCGGACCCGATCTCCTACAATCATTGTTCGGCGTTTTACTAAGATTCAGACAAGGACCCATAGCGGTAGCCGCAGACATCAAGGAGATGTTTCTACAAGTGAAGATACGAGATGAAGACAGGGACAGTCTCCGTTTCCTGTGGCGCGGAGATAGAAGAGACACCCCTCCGAAGGAATATCGAATGACATCAGTCATATTCGGCGCAGCGTCTTCCCCCTGTACTGCGATCTACGTAAAGAACAGAAACGCTCAAGAGTTTGAAAAGGAATATCCAGAAGCGGCAGCAGCCATCGAGAGAAATCATTACATGGATGATTACTTGCACAGCTTCCACGATCCAGACAGCTGCGAAAAGATAATCAAGCAGGTGGACAATATTCATCGAAGAGCCGGCTTCGAACTGAGGGGATGGGCATCGAATCGACCAGGACTCCTGAAGGAAATGAAGAGCGATTCTCCAGAGAAGACAGAGGTCAACCTGGCTGAATCTGAAGAGAAGACTCTGGGACTGCGTTGGTTCACCACCCAAGATGAAGTCGGATTCCGCGCCAATCTAAGAAATACACCGGAGGAGATTTCTCAAGGCTTCAAGACACCCACGAAGAGAGAAGTCACCAGTGCCATCATGTCAACCTTCGATCCCTTGGGCCTCATCTCTCCAATCCTGATTCAAGGGAAGAAACTACTTCAACGGATATGGAAGAGCGGCATAGGCTGGGATGAAGAAATCGAAGAGCAAGACTTTGAATGCTGGACGGCATACCTGGATAACCAGAAGATACTGCAAGATCTACGTCTACAACGATGCATAGCACCTTCAGGCACCGAGGGGGAGCTTCACACCTTCACGGACGCAAGCGAGACAGCATACGCAGCGGCCGTGTATTGGAGAACGCGGAACGAAGAGACTGGAGACTACCAAGTCAGCCTCGTCGCGGCTAAGGCCAGAGTAACACCACTGAAACCTGTGTCGATGCCCCGTCTCGAACTGCAAGCAGCGCTCCTCGGCAGCAGACTGGCACACTCCGTGGAAAAAGAACTAGATTTGAAGGCAACACTCAAGACGTATTGGACGGATTCCAGCGTGGTATTATCATGGATAAAGACCGACCCCAGAACATTCAAGACGTTCGTGGCACACCGGCTCGCAGAGATTGAAGAACTGACAAGACCCCAAGAGTGGCGCTGGGTACCTACAGCGCAGAACCCCGCTGACGACGCTACTCGCGACCTACCGCGAGAATTTAACGAGTCTCATCGCTGGTTCACGGGTCCTGACTTCTTGCGAAGAAGAGAAGAGTATTGGCCAACTCCAAGAAGCTTCAAGAAAGAAGATACCGATGAAGAAAAGTCCACAGAAAAGGTTCATCATGTGTCAAGTAAAGAACACGCGACGCCCTCTCCAGAGAGATTTTCCACGTGGAGAAAACTATTGAGAACAACGGCACGCGTCTTACAATTCATAGAGTTGTGTAAACGAAAAGACACAGTCAGCGCTTGTAAGAAAAAGGATCTACCGTGGAAACCATACAACAAGAAAATTCCTAAGGAAATTCGTCAACAGCGTCTCACTACACATAAGAAATATTTCAAACCCATCGGTGAAGAGATATTGCTACGAGCGGAAAGACTGCTGATACTAAGAAGTCAACACGAGAGCTTCAGCAAAGAAATACAGAGTTTGCAGAAAGGAAACAGCTTAGAAAGAAGCAGCAAACTAAAGAAGCTCGACGTGAAGCTAGAAGACGGAATACTGAGACTACGTGGTAGGATCAACGCCATAAGGGGAGTCTCAAGCGACTATCTACAACCGATAGTGTTGGACGGAAGAAACCGCATCGCCGAGCTCGTCATTGAAGACCACCACAGACGGTTCAATCACGGAAACCACGCCACCGTCATGAACGAGATAAGACAAAGATTCTGGATAGTGGGGCTAAGATCGACACTTAGAAAAGTCCAACACCGATGTCAACAATGCAGAGTGAAGAAATCCGCGCCTTCGGATCTACCTACGGGCGACCTGCCGGCGGAACGACTACGCCACGGCGCTCACCCCTTCACCTGCACTGGAGTGGATTACTTCGGACCCATGATCATCACGGTAGCCAGAAGAAACGAGAAGCGATGGGGGGCACTATTCACATGTCTCACCACGCGGGCGGTTCACCTCGAGCTAGTCCCTACGCTCTCCACAGACTCCATGATGATGGCATTACGAAGATTCGCATCAAGACGCGGAATGCCCAAAGTAATCTACAGCGACAACGGTACCAACTTCGTGGGAGCCAGCAAGGAACTACGGGAAGCTCTCGACACCATGAAGAACGAAGACCTGATCATGGAAGCGGAGAAGATCGGCGTGCTCTGGAAATTCATCCCTCCAGGAGCACCGAACATGGGTGGCGCCTGGGAGCGTCTGGTGCGATCAGTCAAAACCGCACTGGACGCTACACTACGCGAGCGACACCCACGCGAAGAGGTTCTGCACACACTTCTCCTGGAGGCAGAACACATGATCAACTCACGACCGATCACCAATCCAGCTGACAACCCAGAAGAAGAAGCGCTCACTCCAAACCACTTCCTCATCGGGCGTTCCTGCGGCGCGGCGAGGCTTGGAAGCTTCGCAGATCAAGAGCTCGTGGGACGGGACACGTGGAAGACGACGCAACGGCTGGCGGACCACTTCTGGAGGAGGTGGTTGAAGGAGTACTTACCCACCTTGCTCCCCAGAAGAATCAGCGGACAACCCGAAGACACACATAAATTGAAGAAGGATGACATCGTGTTCATCGTGGACTCTTCCCTGCCACGCTGCACCTGGCCTCGAGGACGAATCCTGCACACCTACCCTGGACCGGATGGACGAGTGAGGATCGTCGACGTGCAAACAAGAGGAGGCGTCCTGAGACGACCGGCGACCAGGATCGTGCTGCTGGTGCCTGCAGAGTCACCGAGTCAAAAGGATGGTGCTTCGCACGAGGGGGAGAATGTCGGCGACTTACTTAACTAATTTAAGATAAGATGTAATTGTAATGTAATCGCATTTAAAGTTATTATAATTTACGTAAAATGTTACATAAAATACATATTAAAAGTTATTAATTTACGTAAAATATTGCATAAGATGTAATTTGATATTTAAAGTTGTTATTTTACTGTATAAGACGTAATTCATATTTAATTTCACTAAAAATGTAAAATTCGTTTTGATATTTATAAAAATTAGTATTTTAATTATCTAAATATGTTTACTGTAAATAAAGTATAATTTGTGACTTTATTCACCATAGAGAAGCAGTGAAATCTGTGTAAAAATGTCAGTAAATAATTTTTCCTGCTTACTATGTAATAGATATGTGGTAGTAATGTATATCATTCGAAAGGGCTTACAATGAGCAATCTAAATATATAAGAAACATATTTGTAACTATTATACATAAAAAGGAAATTAAATAAAAAGGTCGCTTCCGAAGTGAAAATCGGCGCGAAATTAGCGCAAAATCGATACGCCTTCTGCAGTTCTCGTCGCGGTATACTAACGAAAACAGATACCCCGCGAATATTCTCGTAGTAAACACAGTCAGTAGGGATACGCAAAAAGTATCGATACCTCAGGGTATCGATACTTTTGTTTCGATACCAAGTACTTTTGGAATCGATACTTTTGTTCCGATACTTTTGAGGTATCGATACTTTCTCAAAGTATCGATACTTTCTCAAGTATGTAGATACTTTCTGAAAGTATTGATACTTTTCTCCCCATTTCTGATTAAGAAAAGGAAAAATTGTTAATCGATATTTTAAACAAAATATTTGTCACATCACCCTAACTTATTCAACCTAAGACATGATTCGGGGATTAGTATTTAGTGACCTTGACTGCTAAGCCGGAGGTTGTGGCTTCGATTCCCACCCAGGACAAATATTGTATGATGAGCACGGTAATTTGTTCTAAATTTTGGTGTAATTTATGTATAATATGGATGTTTTTAAAAATATAAAGGTATGTTAAATGTTTATATTATATTATTAACACTCCATAAAGTTTTTATAAATGTATTAAAAAGTACTCGATACCTTGAGGTATCGATACTTTTGTTTCGATACTTTGTTGGTATCGATACTTTTGATACGATACTGGTATCGAGTAAAATATCGATACTTTTGAAATTTTGCGTATCCCTAACAGTCAGTTCAACAGTCAGACAGTTTTCCCTGAAGAAGCGACCGTATTCAGAATCAAGAATCTTTTAATACTCCCAGTCTCCCAGTTTCCCAGTATCCAAGTTTCCCAAAGTACCTAGTTTCCCTCATTTTCCTAACCCCATACCAACCTCCTTTCCGACGTGTACTCACCGCTCTCTTACTATCGTCCAGCCGAGTGTGCCGTCCTGTGATCGCTTTGCGTGATCAATCTTTCTATTTTACGCACATAACAGGGTGCGTGGGCGAGCGTTCCAGCGCACAAGCCCGAGGCAAAACGCTCGTTAAATTAATAATTGGCTGAGACGACCGACAGTATTGAGAAACGTGTACTGGTCCTACCCTACTGTAGCGTCTTAGCCATAAGGCGGTCCAGGAACAATTTTTTAATTTTAAATTTCTACTTTAAATCTTCAATTTACCTTTTCCTGAGCCAAGACCGCCACAATTGATATAGTAACCACGCGTAACTTTGTCTAACAGAAAACGCAAAAAATCAAGGGTTGCAATTAGTATTGAATCAATTTCTGAAGCAAAATCCTCGAAATTATAGAAGCCATTAGCAAATTCAACTCATGTCTGAACTCAACAGATATAGTTATGCCATCAAAAACATAAATTGTAAAAAAAGCCAAGTCTTGCAACTCAGTTCTTCTATCGTAAAAAGTTGTGAGATCCATATAATACCAAGTCGGTCAATTTATTCAGTCTCTACTGAAGGATCCTTCTGTCTTAAGTAATTACATGATAAGCTAACCTAACAATATCTTATAGTGATCGTATCAATGCCAATATTAAAAATCTTTGATGTTTAAAATAAATAGATTGGCTCGGCTATCGCATGAAATCACAATGTATCTTTTTTATTTTATTAAAAACATAATGTATCTCACAAGTAATACATATTATATTAAATTAGATTGTTAAGTGCGATTGCCAAGTCAATCTATTTATTTTAAACATCAAAGATTTTTAATAATGGCATTGATACGATCACTATAAGATATTGTTAGGTTAGCTTATCATGTAATTACTTAAGACAGAAGGATCCTTCAGTAGAGACTGAATAAATTGACCGACTTGGTATTATATGGATCTCACAACTTTTTACGATAGAAGAACTGAGTTGCAAGACTTGGCTTTTTTTACAATTTATGTTTTTGATGGCATCTCATTTCTTTTTGTAGATAGTCCTTTTCTTAGTTTATTTGGATAAGAATTAATACAAAGCTATGGATAACATAGTCTGATTTTGATCGGCATTTTTATCAACTTTTTAATGTAAAAAAGTAGTTATAGTGACATAACTACAATAGTTGGACATATGGTCTCGTGAAGTTTTTTGTAGATTTTGATATGTTCTATAATATTGTAGAACGTTTTATTGTTCTATCATCAATACTTTCCGCAGCACATGCGGTGAAAGACATTTTATGGCTATTTTTTTTACACCTTGGGTTGTTTTTAGTAGGGATTTCTAAGGATCTCTATTTTTTCTAGTAATAAATACCATATGTTACTCAGTGATAATGTAGCTTTCTAACGGTAAAAGAATTTTTAAAATCGGTCCAGTAGTTTTTAAGTTATTCATTACATACAGAAATACAAAAAAAAATTGTATATCTAGAAAACTGGACCGAAATTTCAAAATATTGTAGTTTTTCCTTGATTTATAGACTAAACAATAATTGTATTCTAAATTTCAAGTTTCTATGTCTGCTAGAAGTGCCTTAGAGTTTTGATGATCGGTCAGTCAGTGAGTGAGTGACAAATTATCAAACTTTGACTAGTTATAATTCTTAAACTACTGGTTCAAACAGAATGATATTTGAAATATACCGAGTTTATACAATGTCTGCTTAGTGACTGAAAATTCAGGATTCTAGTGTTATCCACAACGAAGTTATAGGGGGTCGAAAATGGCCCGAACTACTTCGAGAAAAGGATAGTACGGCCGTGCCACTTTTTGCTCGACTTGGCGGGGGCACTACCGTGCCCCCAGATTAAGATTCAGTTCGAACGTTGCCTTTTTAGTGATTAAGGCTCTATATACACGGACGATTTTGTATAATAATTAAATAGCAGTAGTGTTTAGGATTTATTTATTAATTTAATAAGAATAACCAAAAGCAACAAATAAATAAACATTATGTATGATACCGTCTTACTTTACGAGAGACCGTGATATTTTGTATAGCTGTCGTTTAAGGACTCTGGCTTCAAGAGGTGGCAATCAAGCCCCAAGAGGTTAATTAAAACTATAATAAATGCTTGCTGTTTCACTTGCATTAAATAATTAGAAGGTTTTACCGAGATAAAATAAAGTTCTCTATGTTTCAGGACTCTCTCTTTATTTAGCTTGCTATGTGCATGTAAAATTTCCCGTTTCAAGTCGCTAATAAGGTGGAAATATTGGCATATTTTTTTATTATTATAATTAAATTTTAGGGTACGTTTTTTAGTCTAGAACTGAAAAAAAATGTGGCATCCGTTTTCGTTCGTCGTTACAAAGCCTTAACGCTGTATCTAGATGAGTAGGTACTATTATTGGGTGTTTATTCATCGTTGTTTTGAAAGATAGTTGGGTGATATATTATGAAGTTTGAAATTAATTTCATAGGTTTTGGAAAATTATCATGAAACTTCTGAATGGCTTATACAATCTATAAATAATAAAATAAAGTTTGTTCATTTAGTTCTTCTAAACTATAAGATATTAAAATAATTAAGTTATTTAAAGAATTTCCTTCAAAACTTTGTGTGAGCTTTCATAAATTAATCAATCGAAAGTACTTAACAGTTTATTGAAAAAAGTATTGTACTATTATAGATTTGACTTGATTTCAATTTCAAAATATAATCTAGTAATCATATGATTTTGCAAGTCGAGGCTAAAAATTTCATATAAATTGATATTATTTCAAGTTCTTTTCATATAAATGGTAATAAAAGCTTCGCAGACTTATTTAGGCTAAGTGGTACAAGTCACTCGTACAAAATAAAATACATATTTTTGAATATGCTACTTATACTCTTTAACAAAAAGAGAGTTTTTAGTTCATTATGAAAAGAAAAGAGTCAGTCATCGATAGTTAAATAATTAGAGGAATATGGCACTAGCCAGTGGTATTCTAATCTACCTGACGGGCTCGTTGGCGCGTTCGGTAGAACACCTGCCATGTGCATCGATGGGTCGTGGGTTCGAATCCCACCGGGACCACATGTTTATAATTTTATGTAAGCATGTTTTCCCCACGTCTGGTAACTTCGGGCATTGATCGGGTGGGAGGAATTTCGAAATTCCGACCGGGCAACGAACCACCATTCGTAGATGGAAAAACCGTGAAGTGCACATTGCGCGTTTCAGTTTCAGTCTATGGATTTCTGAATGCTCGCAGTAAAAAGTAGGTCGACAGCGCATCATTGTCTGATGTTCTGTGGCTGAGGTATCACCTACCATCAAGTGAACCTCATGCTCGTCTGTCGATTTCTAACATTAAAAAAAACCTGATAGTTCTGGGCGGTGACGAAAGAGGACAAGGGGAGGTACTGGCGGTAAGTCTGGACAAACTGAGGGCTTTGAGTGGGTGTCACTCAAATCGCTTCCAAAGAAATGGAACAAGGCTCATATAGTTTTATAAGGCATGTTTTCCTTGATTACTGACACTGAAACTTATCTTGGTTCTGTTTCTAGAACTGTTGAAGCTCCTGTTAAGATTGAATGATAATATAGTATAACACGTTCAATAAAATATGCTGTTTTAATATAAAAACTGGTTATCGGTCGCCCAAAAATAAAAATAAATCATTTTAAAGCCACTATTTTGGAAGGAATTTAATGTATAAATAATTCAGATTTATTTAAAAAAAGATTTCCGTATAAATATATCTACGAAGAAAATTCATAACACGGCAAATTCTTTTTATTATATCTCTATTTTTACATGAGTACCTATGTAGTTTCAGGCTACTTTCGTGAAAAGAGCAATTACGAAAGTATTAAGTGTATTAGAATTTCCTTTAAAGGCTGTACTGATTTTTCCATAATGTATAAATCCTAAAGTAGGTCAACCTCGAAACGGAAAAAAATGAGTGAACTGCACCCGACAGCCACAAATCACTGATACTTTCCTCAAAGGGCTCATTACCGGGTCATATTGTGTGACAAAACGATTTCTCAGACCTTTTATTATCTCACTGTCGGATGGCTGTTATCAAACAGATATTACAGAATCTAAGCACCTAAGTAGGCAAAATATTGGGAATATTCTTTGTAGTTTAGGTACAATGTATAAGTACTAATATGAGATAGTACTTAGGAGTTAGAGGTACACGTGCTATTACAGTATAGTGTAATATTACAGTAACTAGACCTCAATATAAATATTTTAATCAGAGGCGGGACCGCCATACAAGCCAGGCTTACCGGTTGCCCTATTAATGCCACCATAAGAAGATATATTATATAATTACGTAATTTTATAATTTATATATTACGATAAAGACGTTTTTTTTAATGTCAGATATCGACAGACGAGCATGAGGTTCACTTGATGGTAGGTGATACCTCAGCCACAGAACATCAGTCAATAATGCGCTGTCGACCTAATTTTTACTTCGAGCATTCGGAAATCCATAGACTGAAACCGAAACACGCAATTTGCACTTCACGGCTTTTCCATCTATGAACGGTGGTTCGTTACCCGGTCGGAATTTCGATATACCTCCCACCCGATCAATGCCCAAAGTTACCAGACGTGGGGAAAACATGCTTACAGAAAATTATAAACATGTGCTCCCGGTGGGATTCGAACCCACGACCCATCGATGCGCACGGCAGGTGGTCTACCGAACGCGCCAACGAGCCCGTCAACTTATTTGCCTTTAATATAAATAGGATGAATTTCTTAAATATATGTTCAGTCTCAACCTTTGGTATACACACCAGTCTTAGTAGATTTTTTCTCGACGACTGATCTGTAACTTATTTCTAGTAAACTCGGGCTATTATGAATTTAATAATTATGTGATATTTACCTGCTGGTTGTGAAACGGACCCTAACCGCAACCGCCAGCCCATTTAATTCATTACCATTCGTGGTCTATGTGTCAAGAGCACTATTGCATTTAATAAGCTAATTCAACATTTCATTGTTATGTTCATGTTAACTGCACCAGTTTACCTACAAATATGACGTTCATACCTAACTGGGAAGAATTTGAAAAATCTGCAGAAATGTTATATTTACGTGATACTGTTAATACACGTTACAGTATTAAATACTCACATTCAAAAGGAGTATTTTTAGTGAAAAACACTGATAACAAAAAGTTTCTTCAATATAAAACAGAAGTTCAGCAAGATGTCAGAAAGATAGATAACTTTATATCCAATCTGATTAATTAATATTAATTAATTAATACAGAATCTAAATTAGTCTATACTTTGCCCTAAATGGGTGATCTTTTTCCATATATCTCAAGTGTATGGTAATTGCCTTTCGTAGAGCGCGCGTCAAAGACGTCGTATTTCTAATTTTATCAACACTTTTGTTAATTTTGGGGTTATAGGAATTTGCTATGAAAATGTTCACTGTCGACTGGGGACTAGTGACAATAAATATTGATTTTATTCTAAATGTGAAAAAATTAAGGTGAAGTCAGATATGTTTTTAGCGTGAAGCTCACTAAAGTATAGAAAATAATTTTCAAAAATGCCTATTTTTGTGACCATTGAGTATTCCATACTGTCAAGTACACCTCATTCTCTTTCGTGGATATGTAACATGAAAAATGATCATTTAAATGAAAATATATCACTGACCTTAAATATCTTATAATAGAGAAACATCATGATGATACACGGTATATAGAAGGAACCGAGAGATGAGAATATGACGTAATCTGTGCTGTTGAAGAGGCATTCATAGGCACTGCGGTCTGGAGTGTTGTTCAGGCCTAGGACCACCGGTGAACCGATAGCAGCAGACACCAACCACGCGACGCCAATCATCAACCAAACGCGGAGGTTGCTTTTGTGTTTCGCGTACTTGATTGGCTGCGTGACTGCTATGTATCTGAAATGGGAGAATATAAATTACCAAAGGCATTGAAAATAGACACGTTACATATCAAAGAATCAGAATTTATATGGATGCGCAGAGTCTATGTTAACTTTTGACATAGAAAATGTAGTTCTGCTTTTGGATTGTAGAGTGCGCGGCAATGTATCGGTGTGACCTTCGAGAGTGGTTAACTCTACGTGTACTGTACAACAACGAATTTAGAGTGCTTTATGCTACTGGGACTGCCACCGCGGCCCTGTAGCACTTCCGGGATGTTTGCGGGGGCTCGCGTTGATGGTTTTGCTGCCATCATGCGAAAAAAAGGCAGCATCAATACTGCAGTGTCTAAAAGCCATTTCTAACAGTATTATACTATTATATATTTATATTAACAAGTCTTTTGTTCTGTGATACATACTATACTGTATACTGTATCTATATTATACAGTATTGTGCGATAGATGGAGATGGTCATTGGATTATAATGTGTGCATGTGTATATAATATAGGATAAGAAAAATTGTAACTAACATACTAACAAATATGGATTTTTGATTTCTAAAATGAATGTTTTATTATTATAACGATTTGAACAGGTTCTTCAGGATCTCCATAGGAACGTAGCACTATCTTTTGATGCTAATGAAAAATATAATCCAAGGTCCATTTTCGAAGATTCTTTTAGTCGTCTCATTCTTGTCCCGAAATTACAAAACTGAAATCACAAGGCCTAGTTAAGTAACCGCTTGACTATAACTAGTTACGGAGATATAATTTAAGTTTGCAAGATATTTATCGTACAAAATAAACGACAATGGAAAGACATGAAATTTAATTTCTAGCTGTTAAGAAAAATGTCGTTTTAACGTAGATAAAACACTGTAATTACTAAAAGCCCTAATAGCCTGTGACAGTGAGTGAAGGGATAGCTGGGATCAGACAGACTTATGTACATTGTATTTATAAAACAATTGTTTATTTTTTATTTAATTGAAATGGTTGACATTAATAAATACCAAATCAAACAAAATATTTATGTAAAACTATTGAAATTATAATAAATAAATACAGAAAAAAAGAAGTACAAGAGAAAATTAAGTTCGAATTTGTCGCAGAATAATTCACTACAAAACCTCACAATAATAGGAAATTTTCAAAGGATCAGGATGTTTTTAAATTAAGAAATTAAACGGGCGAAAATAAATTTAAGGGTGTTTCTCACATGCGATAATCTACTAATAGTCGACGCATCAAGCTGATGTGACCCTAAGACAGACAAAACATGTAGGCATTATATGCTCTACTATCCGTGCGAAGCTGGGGCGGGTCGCTAGTATCTACAATGTATAAGGAAGACCTATTTAAGGAGTTATTAAAATCAATATTTTTTTCACTTAATAAAAATCCTTATTAACAAAACTGATGATTGTGTATGTCTGTTGTTGGTTTACTTCAGACAGTTTGACCCCTAGGTCAAATTCTGATTTTCATCTCGGGGAATATTTCTTTTATAAGTATATCAAGGCAATAGATAAATCAGTAAAATATTAATAATATATTTTTAGAACAGATTAACAATTCCATACATATCTCCTTCAAAGATAGAGTCAACTCTAAAAGAAATGGCAATGAATAAAATATTAACGTGTGTATTACGGTTTTGTTTGCTTTTAATTTTCTATTGTTTGGTGAACGTTTTTAGCGGACTACTTTTCTACTGCAACGGATTCCAATTAAAACATTATTTTTTATTTAAGATAACACAAGCTTTTCATACTTTTAAATAATAATAAAATAATTTATTGCACACACATATACAAGTACTAATATTTGTATAAGGTAAGAGGAAATAAAAGTCATATGTAAGAAAAAATGATTAATAACTAAGCAAAAATTGCATAGCATTTGGTAAGAAATTACGGTGAGTATTATTATCGCAGTCAGTGGTTTCACTCGTCTCCAACCCATGGCGACGGCGTGTGCGTCCCTTACAAGGAGCGTGAAATAATCTTGTAAGAATAATCATGTATTGTAGTTGTTAAGATAAAAACGACTAATTTTAAAGGTCGCCAACGCATCTGCAAGCCCTCTGCCGGCCTAGCATGATAACCGCGTCAAAATTTTGTCGACCGTTTTCTCGTGTTTTAATCGATTATCTCTTTATTTCTTCCGGGTCTAACATGACAATTACACTTAAAACTCGACTTTTAATATCAAAAATAGATATATTTGTCGATCGAGATATCTTTTCTATCAAAATTGTCGATTTCTCGATATAATATATCGAGATATCTTACATCTTAGTTTGACTTCTCTCGTCCACGAGATATCTCGTGGCGGTCATGCTAGGCCGGCTGGTGTTGCGGATATTACAAGCGGCTGTGAACAATTAACATAACGTGAGCCACCTGCGTAAAACCTGTATAAAAAATACCTGTCAACTGAGATGGCGACGAGATTGAAGATGCTGGAAGTTGAGCAAGTGACGTCTATCGCGATGTAACAGTCACACACTACAGCTGGGAGGCCCCACACTCCGTTTACCTGCAGGCACAAACATAGAGCAGTCATTTACTAAGAGAAGCAGTTCTTTTCTCATCTAATCTTTAGAGATTTCTGAAGCATACTTTGTGTATGGTTTCTCCCGTCACTAGATCTTATAATGATACTAGTTTAGTATCAAAGTAGTATCAGTAGCAATAACAGAGGTGGGATCACTCACACAATAAACTCTAAAAGTAGTCGACCGATTTTAAAAAATACAAATTTTCACCAATAGAAAGCTATGTTATCAGCAAGTAACATAGGCTATTTTTTGTGTATAGTACATCTACATTTCACCGGTAGGAAGCCGGGGCGCGTTGCTAGTCTTTAATATTCTAGTTTGTACTATGTAATATACACTGCAAATAATAAAAGGCATTTTTACTTCATAATAATTGGATGCATTAATTTCCCCACAACCCTAATGAGCAATTTGTAGTTATTCCCGCACAGTGGGTCATTGGCGATTTAACTTGAGGTTTAATATATGAATTCCTGTCTCCTACTGGAGTGTAGGATGCACTTAGCAAACTATTGATAACTAGTTATGTAAATTTCCTGGTACCGTGTTCTATGCTCTGACTGTAAATCTTCTTAATTATGATATCCTAATTGTAACCTCATCGTAACTTTAAGAAGGTTGGTTGACTCGTAGTAAAGTTGATAGAATATTTTTAGGTATTTTTTTTTTTTGGTTAGATATCGACAGACGAGAATTAGGTTCACTTAATGGTAGGTTACCTACCTCTGCCACAGAACATCAGTCAATGATGCGCTGTCTACCTACTTTTTACTTCGAGTATTCGGAAATCCATAGACAGTGGCGTAGCATAGGTCACGCATCCGGTGCGGATTCCAAATTTGCCTTCCCCTTATTTTTGCAACTGAGAAAAACTCTGTCATTACGGTTAAATACTAACAACAACAAAAAATTTACGAAAAAAAAAAAACTTTGAACGAAGTCAAATTTTACCGTTACCTGTGAAATGCCACCCCCGTTAAAGTGCACTTCAAGGTTTTTTATCTATAAACGCTGGTTCGTTACCCGGTCGGAATTTCGATATTCCTCCCACCCGATCAATGCCCGAAGTTACCAGACATGGGGAAAATATGCTTACAGAAAATTATAAACATGTGGTCCCGGTGGAATTCGAACCCACAATCCATCAATGTGCACGGCAGGTGTTCTACCGAACGCACCAACGAGCCCGTCGAATATAAAATAATAAATCGCCGGTTCCGGAGAACAAAATGATAAATACCATGAATCGGCGAAATGTATATAACATAATACGTATTTCATATGTAATACATTAGAATAATATTTCTTCTTCTATTATTATTAAATTAATACATGAATAGGTTTTATAGCTGGGTCTCACCCTTAAAATATGAATCCTGTCAGTTCAAATTACAACATTCTATTAAATAAATGTGGGAGAGGTTTAGTTTCCGATAGTTCTCACCCTTATCACGCTGGGTCTGGCAAAAACTACAGCCAAATTGCGAACAGTGACTCACTATAATAAGAAAAATAATATTCTATTTTAAAAACGCGAGTGTTGTCATTAAAAATATACTTTATACCGGATTTAAACGCAATTTATTATTTATCCCGACGTTTCGGATGCTTTTCAGTCTGCCCGTGACCATGGTTGCTGAAAAGTAAATAAATCGCGTTTTAATACTTTATACCGTACTTTATTTAAATAAAAATAATTGTTTCGAATTCCATTTAAAATAGTGTAGAATGTGTCTTTGTCTGACCTTAAATGTAAAAAATCTGATTGTAAATATAGTGTAATAATATTACATATATTAATTGATGTCCTGTAGGTATCCTACTATCAAATGAACGTCATTTATCTATCAGTATTCTAGAGTCATGTTCTCTTACGATGATAAATTGGTGAGTACCCAGATGTAAGGCAAAAAAGTGTGTTCTACAGGCTGTGGTGAAACCTAACGGATCAAGCATATTGGATATGTTACGGCAAATTATAATATTTAATCTTTGGAAGATATGATAGTCATAATTTTCATAAGAGTGGCCGAATTTATGTCATAATATTTCAAAGGAAAATGAACTGCAATCCTCGTGGATTTGATTTAAAATATCTTCGATCAACAATACACTAGATATCGGGTCGACGCAAAAAATCCGTGCCGGTAAATATCGGCTCACTTGAAATGTGAGAGGCTATTTTATTTAGTTAGGTTCAAGCACCGCCAACGTTAACACGTCTCACAGTGACGCAATGTGTCTTCAAAAGTTGCATTAAAATGCCCGAAAAAATAATGTGACGGACGGAGTCTTACTTTCGGTAATACATATAAAATAAAATATATTTTAAGCTTTAAAACTAACAAATAATTCAAAATTTGAACAACATTATCTGTATGAAACCAACGCTACAAATGTTTGTTCAAGATTGACCAACACATGCGCAAACTTTTGTGTAACAGAATAGTGGATGCATGGAGTAGATTTGTACTGAAATAATCCTTACTATCCTTACTTCTTTACTAATATTATAAATGTGAAAGTGAGTTTTTTTGTTTGTTACGCTTTCACGCTAAAACGGAAAAGAAAAGATTCCAATCTGTATATTCGGAAATTTTTGCGGATATTATTTAACATACGAATTACTATAAATAAAAAATATTATATTGTTGTTTATCAAATATATTATAGACTAGCAATTGCCCCCGCAACCCCCCTTGTGGGTTGAATTTCGTAAAATCCGTTCTTAGCTGACCTCTACTCGGCGAAAGGAATATTCCTACCATATTTCAAGTCGCTACGCCTTATGGTTCCAGAGATATCGTGATGAGTGACTATATAGGTGGAAATCTCTTTTATATATATAGATTACGCTTCGTGTTGATATATTATTTTATACCCCATTAGATAAATAATAATTTACAACTACCAAGTTCCAATTAGAAGCATTTAATATGTATTTTTTATTGACGTTCATAAGTGTACATTGTGTTACCTAAATTAATATGTAAATTATTTTTGAATTGAATTGAATTAAATATGGCAACTTTGTGACATTTCAAATATCAGACAACTGTCATCTTTCTGTCTCCCCTCGACCACGATTGCTGAAAAGCATCCGAAGCCTCGGGATAAATAATTTAAACAATATAAATAATAAATAGCGTTTTAATCCGGTATACAGTATTTTATTTAAATGTGTGATACTCGCGTTAATAAAAGACAATATTAACTTAGAAAATCATATTTCGACTTCACTCTTTTCTTTGTTCCCATTGAGCATTGTCATTTTTCAAAATTTGACAAGAGGCGTGTCTTAAATAATCGGGATACTTTTTTCGTGAATTTTGTATGCGACCTGAAGTCTATTTAATACTATGTCAATGTAAAATATATATTAAAAAAATGGAAAATATTGATTTTTAGGGTTCCGTAATAAAAAAAGTCTGCAATCCATTGTCGCAGCAAAAATCGAATTTCTAAGTCGACCCAATCAAAAGATACGGCGTGTTATGCTCCGTCACAGAACAGAAGATATTTTTCCCTGTTCTGTGTGCTCCGTTTATGCCGCATATTTTGACACTCGCAAGGGAATCAAAACCTATAGGGTACTTCCCGTTGACCTAGAATCATGAAATTTGGCATGAAGCTATGTCATTTAGCACAAGTAAAGAAAAAAATCCAAAACCCGTTAATGTTTTTATTGGGAAAAAGGTTTGTTCGGAACCCTCGGTGCGCGAGTTACTTAGGTTACTCTTTTCGGTTGAAGCAACATTCCAAACGCGATGGTAGCTTTAAAAACTGACCATTCAAAAATATTTGTAAACATATAAAATATATAATATGTATGTATGTGTCATTTGATGTCAATGGTAAAAGTTTACATGAATAAAGTTATATTTGAATTTGAGAGACGATCGCGAGGATTTCTTGATGACAGTTAAGCCTGTACCCTTACCATGAGTTGCTATCGAAAGCATACTTCAGTCGCTAACGAATAAACGCGCGTCGAATAGTTTTCAATTAAATTCGTACCATGAGTTACATGAGCGTTTACGTACTCGTTAGCGTTTACTCGACACATTGAGTAGTTTTCATGTCGTCATGTTGGTACACTCCGAATGAAGCTGCCTCTTTCTAACTATACTGTTAAAACAGAGTAAGTTATATATTCTTCTTATATTGAAATAACCCTGCTAATTGAAAGCGTCTTTGTAGGTTTGCATAAGTCTAAAATGTTAGTGATTTTTAAATTTGTATAGGTTATATTCTGTAATTAAGTAAAGTTTCTCGCCGTCATTCGGCTTCGTGTTGTGTTGACGTTCGATGTTTTGTTTATCCACATTCGTTTATTAAATACTGTTTTAAACTAAATACTTCTAAAATGAGAACCAGTTCTTCTTAATTTCAGTTATTGGTGGAATATATGGTATTTATTATTTAAAGTAAAAGGTATGTATTTTTACTTTAAATATATTCTAATAATTTTATATTTAAGTATTTACTTTAATTTTGAACATTGCAATTTAGTTTTCTATACAAATATTTTGTTTCAATAAATTTTCAAGCAAGTGGATTTCCAAGCATCATTCTCATGCCAGTTTGAAAATTCCCTTAATCGCATCATTAGCTTCATATGTAGCCAATTCTATCATATTCCAAGTTAAATAACTGCTTAAAATAATGTCGTCTTTATTTCGATCAAATAACACTCAAAATTAAATAAACTTTAATAATAAACTATAGGATCGAAATGGTTTCATGCTTTATTTTGCTAGTGAATGACTTAACTACTATCGAAATAGTATTACTCGATGACATCTATCGAATTTGTTACTCATGGTACCGAATTCTAAAGCAATGGCTAAAAAACGTTAGTCGCTAGCGATTTGAGTTCGATAGGATTTGCACCTACGAACTCATACTACCGATTTTAGTTCTCTAAGTGACCGCTAGTGGCGCTGTACATATTTACTATAGAAATCTTTTACGCCATCGCTAGCGAGTGCGAACGTTAAAAACTCATGGTAGAGCTACTGGACATCAGCGATAAATGATGCGCTGTCGAACTATTTTATTTTTAATTCGAGGTATCATTTGGAATCATGCAATCTGCACTACTCGTGATAAGGTTTCCGCCTACACCACTGTACCAGCCGTGCTGATTTAAACTAGTAACTAATTGAAATATTTTCAAAGGTGGGCAAGGCATCCTCACGGTAGTCTTGCCTGCCGCCTGTTCGTTTGCTCTAATGTAAAAAAATGCAATAAGTGACTGATATCGATCTCTATATAGAAACAGGTACCTTAGATATATCTTAGTTTAGTAGACCATAGCAGCGCTGATTATTAATAAAAATAGGTGTAGCTTCCTAAGGCTTATAAAAACACTATATTAACCTATTTTCAGATATTAGTTAGTTGAATATACGGGGTACGAGATTTAGACAAAACACTTATTTATTGACTCTGTTAACTCGAACAGATTACGTATCAAAGTCGAGATTAAAAGCGAATTGGTAAATTTTTACGGAGCTCGCTTCATTAAGCTAAAAGCATGTATATTCGCGCCGAGCGGCTTTGTTCGAGCTTTCACGAAATTAATCAGATACCCTTTCCTACTAAATATGTAAACGCACTGCAATGTTAATTTTACCTTAGTGTTATTATACAAAATACACGATGAGTTTTTTAAACAGAGCAAGGTTTCACAAATACATGTATGTATATTCATAATTATAAAAGGTTACATCAAAACCTTAAGAGATATACATAACATAAATCCGATTGAAATAAACCTAAAGTGAAGTTCTTAAAGTGAATTCCCAAGTCCTCTAGTGGGGCATAGGGCAGACACATAACTGTGTCTGTTTTACTGATCATTTATCTTTACAGGCAAGGTGAACAGCCGGTACCATGTCAGACCGAAACATTTTTTTATCTTTCCCCGGGATTCGAATCCAGGACCTCCAGTGCTAAATGCGTCGCGTTAACCATTGAGCCACGGAGGCGCACACTAATCTGTTACAAAACATTTTGTGGGGTAAATTAGAATATGCAAACTGACAACATTTTCTTCTTGTCTTATGTTTGGCATTAATTTAAAAAAAATGCAATGAACGTACAAATGTTATAAGAATATTGTACATTATTCTTTACAAAGACTGTTTGTGCCAAAAAAAACGATATAATAATATTCATATATCGTCTTTGTTTTCGGAGACATTATTCAAGGCAGTCCAGTACTGAACAAACAAATAAATAACAGTCTCCAGAGCGTTCCGTCTACATTAGAAATAAATTTAGGAAGAAAAGCCAGCGTGTAATAAATAGCAAATCTTGCTAACACTCCGCAATATAATGGAGGAAGTCCTGACGTAGTGGAGGCTTTCACGGAATTTATATACCATAGAGGAAATAGTTGTTGTAATTGAACTTTCATGTTTTGACCCTCACAGCCTTGAACTTGAATTCAAATTGTTTCATCCTTTCCACAGATTTGAGTAAAAAGGGTACTTACTAACGTGACCACAATATTTATAAATTACTAGTAACACGGCTTCGCACGGATGCAATGTAAATGTACTATACAAAAATGTGGCCTGTGTTACTCGCTGATGATGTAGCTTTCTTCTTCTTCGCAAAATTGGTTCAGCAGTTTTTGAATTAAATCGTAACAAACATACAAACAATTCTTTACTCTTTATAATATTAGTATAGACAAGTGACTAGCACTACACTTTTTACTTTGCATGCATGCATTGCAGCGTAAAGTAAAAAGTGTTTTAGGGCCTTCGCGGACGAATGCAGAACGTGAAAATTTCATCATAATCAGACGAATAACTTAGGAGTTCATAGATGACAAACAAACATTGATTTTTATTTATAAGTGATATAAATAATACAATTGACGGTACTGATATAGTTATATATGTATGTAGATAGTAGTAGATAGTATCTGATAGATACTTGTATATAACTAAATCAAAATCAAAATCAAAAGTTTTTTATTTCAAATAGGCCTTTGCAGGCGCTTATGAAACGTCTAGTTGCACGGTTCCAAAAAGTGGGTCTCATGGAGAAGAACCGACAAGAAACTCCATGGACAACATGGAAACTCTTTCGCTTCTGTTATTCTAAACCGCTCAAGAATTATTAAAATATTCTTCAAAGGATAGGAAATATACAAACAGTTAAACAGTTTCTTCATCAATTATTCTATGTGTTTAAAAGAATAATAAACGCCAAGGTTCTTAAAAATATAACCGGGCCTAAAGGCAAATTGCGCAGAAAATACTGTTTATATTTATTAAAATGAAATGGCTGACTTAGGAAATGTTTCAGACCTGAAGGTGTATGAGAATTTCAGGGTTATTTCTTAGAAGGTTGAGTACAAGAAAACTGTAAAATTCTCTTTACTATTCATATATGCAAAATTACAACTCTATATGGGTCTAAATAAAGACTGGTATTAAGAAGCTTTTGAGGTGTTAAAAGTTAAAAGTCACATAACATGCTCAGTGACAGCAGTTTGAGGCAAAATCTTAATCTCATTATTGCTTCTGGAAACAGGGCTAAATCTCATAGTGGCCTGAAGACTTAGCTTTATTTTTATATTTTCTGATGTCCAATAAACAGTTTAGATGTAGGTACATTATTATTAAAAAACGTTATTTTGTTATCTAATATTGTCTTTTATTAACGCGTGTATCACACATTTAAATAAAATAACGCGATTTATTATTTATATTGTTTAAATAATTTATCCTGACGTTTCGGATGCTTTTCAGCAACCGTGGTCATGAGGGTCTCCTCTATCTAGATAATCTGTCTAGATTTAAACAATATAAATAATACATCGCGTTAAAACGGATTAAAATCCGGTATATACTATATAGTATTTTATAATTTATTTAAATATTTTGCTACAAAAAAAAAAAGAAAAGATACTTTAACATAAGCTGATGATATATCGTGTAGGGTTAGTTAGTTCTTAATTTAAAAAAAAAGTAAACGTGTCACACGTCTATAACAATATCCGTGAAGAGGATAAATTTGGCGCGTAGTAACAGGGTTGCTAGGTTAACCATAATTACATATAGGATCATATTTACATAATGAATATTTTATTAATTACTAAAAATGAATGAGTTGACATCGTAGTGACAATTGACATTAAACATTGGATGTTCGAAAAATGGCGGGAAAATGTCAATTAGATGGGTTAAAGCTAGGGTTTACGATAGAATCTAAATCAGTTTCGTTCAGTGATTTTGTATATCTGAGGGATGTAAATTGTGAAACAATAAATAATAATAGCTTTTATTGATTAATCTTACATATATGATAAAAACATAATTATTATTTGATCTTTACATATGTCCATGTAAAATAATGACAAGTTAAATATAACGTAATAAAATTAATTATATTTTATAGTATTTAATTTGAACATTACATTGTTCCCATATAACTTTGTGTCAAGGAAGTTAGTTTATTATCATATATGATGTAACAGTTTATTACATTAAGAATGAAATAAATAATTAAACAAAAAACTAAGACAAAGAAAACACATATGGACTTTAAAATCTGTATAAAAAATGAATTCCCGTGACCCTCACTGAAGTATGGAGCAAACATATTTTCATGTCTGGATCTTTCATACTTAGAAATATAAAAAAAACTAGCAACACGCCCCGGCTTCACACGGGTGCAACGTAGGTGTACTGTACACACAAATAGCACATGTTACTCGCTGATAATTATCTATATTATTATTTATAATAAATGTAGCTTTTTATTGGTGAAATAATTTTTAAAATCAGTGCCGTAGTTTTTGAGTTTATTCGATACAAACATACAAAAATACAAATATTTCCTCTTTATAATATTAGTATAGAAGAATGAAATATATTTTAATGAAATTCATCAATGTGTATTATTATGTAGTATAAATATAGGATGTTTAGAAAATTCCATTAGAAAATAAGCAGACATTTTATTCCGTTAGGAATGCTTTTGATAGTAGTTCTGACAATGAAATGAAAAGTAGGTCAAGTGTAAAGCCACGGGCCTACGGCCATTCCTACAACACGAAGTTTTTATTTCTTTTTTACAAATAGTTGAGGAGATTTTCCTTATCTATACTACTTTGTATGTTTCTAAAATCGTTGGATCTAATTCTTATTAAAAAAGAAAGCTATACTGACCTTAACATTTTGCTTTTATTTTGTTTAAACATAGTTTTAAATATATTTATAATATATTTTTACCTAACAATTGACAGTTGTTTGACTACTGTGACGGGCTCGTTGGTACGTAAAATATATTTTTACGGATTTTAAGTTTCAGGTTGTAATCATTAGTAATCAAGAACACAACACAACATAACATTGTTTTTTGAGATACCGCTTTTTGCCTTATGTCAGCGGATCACCCGATATGAGTATGTATGTATGTCGTCGATAGTCGCCGGGAAGTCATACCCACCGAAAATACCACTGGCAATAATTATGCTTAGCTCTTTTTTCTCAACTTGAATTAGATGCGTATTATCATACCAATTATATGAATAATTTCCCCTGCGCTATTATAAGATGAAGAGCGGTTCCTCTATGAATAATTAAATTGATCGCTCGTCAGTGTGAAGCCTCTTCAATGCGTAATTACTTTGGGCCTCATTTAACGGCGTCTATATATATAGATATCGAATATAGGCTGTGGGTTTTATCATGACATCTTTTTTTTTCGGCTGAACCGCATCTCGAAGAGCAATTATTATTTAATTATTTAAATAACATGATATAGCTCTATATACATTTTTTAGTTTTCGGGTCTTAAGTCAGTCATTTAATTTCAAATTCAGTTGTATAATATAATATACGTATCTTAAAGTTTAGATAAAGAGTTATAATTTAGTCATATAAAACCTTGACAGTTTTATTTCATAATTATCACGCGAATTAACCGTAATTTTTTTCAAACCCGTGTTGAACTTCTTCATTTAAATAGAGAATAATTATATTAAAATGAATAGACGACGATATTAATGCATATGAATTGAATTGAATTCAGCATCGGTTTGAATAGTAAATCATTATCGAATACTTATATGAAAGCAATTTTAAGAGCGCTAAGATGAAATTTACTTTTGACTTTCTATGTTAGATATCGAAATGAGGATAAATGAATGAGAGATACACTCGATTATACATATTATTATGTTATTGTTATGAAAGTATCGAGTTGTTTTTATTTTTACTTTGAGAACTCGGATTATGGCTCTGAATGGTGGTTCGATTCTCAGATGGAATTGAAATATTTCTTCCCTCTACTTAATGTTTTAAGTGGACGAGAATTGAATCAGTCTGGATTTTTTTTATTTTTAGATATATCCTTTGTTAGAGAAAGATTTTATTAAAATTTGCTAGTGTATGTGTATGTTCTAAACGTTCGGAGGAAATAAATTAACCTGTGACTCACTCGTTGATGATACTACAGCCACAGAGTATATTCAGTTAACGATGCGCGGTCGACTTATTTTTAACTTCGAACTTTCGGAAATTCATAGTCTGAAATCGAAACACGCACACTTCGAAGCACAATGCAGAAGCATATCCCGACTGATGCTTTTGATCAGTATAGCGTATTAATTGACCTTAAAAATATTTTATTTTTGTTATTAACAAGCAGTCAACCGAGTAAATAATCACTATTGTCAAATATCACAGATGCGATGTCGGTCTTTACAAATTTGAACACTCTTTTCTTTAAAAAAACGGGGTCGTAATCACTTGGAAACACTGAACGGTAATTCATTCCCAGGTTTTATAGAATTTTCAAATATACCAAAAACATGTAGAACTATTCTATTATTCTTATTATTGGGTTCGTTTGATTTGATCATACGAGCTATGACTGGTCGTAAACACAATGGAGGATATAAACTTATTTTGATATCTTAAATTTGATCAGAACGTTTAGGAGTTATATTTTATGGTTTCGAAAACCCGATTGTATTGTTTTATTATTGAGTTCACGTCTCTTTCCCATTGGGGTAGGCAAAGATCACGGAATTCCATATGCTCCAATCTTTACATACAACTTTCGTTTCTTCCACTTTTATCAATGCTTTCATACACAGTACACACTCGTCGGTTTCGAGTACATTCGACCTGGCCCTTTTGAAGAACATCTCCGATCTGATCGAAGTACCTTCGCCTAGGTCGACCACTCTGGACTCTTCCACTCACATCAGCTTTATAAATCTTTTTCGTTTCCCTACCAAAAAAATAACAAAATTTGCTAAAAATGCTAAAATAAAAGTTGTATACACATTCGTGTTAGCACTAACACTTAATTGGTATTTTCAAATCATCGTTTATATATACAAAGGAATGTATTTTAAATGTTATTTTATTACTGAACAGCACGCAAGCCTTGATTATCATTTTGTATCATTAATTTATTCTAATGATTATTAAATAAACACACATACATATTTCACGTCTCTTTCCCATTGTGTAGGCAGACGTCACGGATTGCCGTAATATCCTGCGATCCTTGCATACCACATACGCTTACTCAACTTCACGAATGCTTTCATACACGCTCGTCGGTTACGAATAATTTTGACAACCCTTTCAAAGAACGTATCTAACCTTGGTCCGCCTAATCCGACTTGCAAATCCCGACTTTTTCACTTTCAATAGATACATATTACATCTTTTTTGTTCTTATACTTTAGTTAGTTTATGCTCTCTACATGCCCAAACCATTTCAACATGCCTTTTTCGATTGTTGTCACTACAAAACGCGTAAAAGACGTACGCCACAACGCTCTCGAAACGAGACAATACTATGTTCTGCAAAGAATATACTTCTGAATGCTCTCATTTCAACTTCATATAAACTACTTAGCGACTAGATTTTATTTTATAAGCTTATCGGAGGAAGTGCCTTAGTAACTTAGTTGTTGGGGAATCCCGTATGAAAACAATTTTGTTTATAATAAACAATATGAACGTTTCGAAGCACCTATAATAAAAAAATTCACTCGTAAAAGTCATCAGAACAGCGGCATATTCCATCAAAATGGCGCGATTGTTTTTTATGGAGTGAAATGATCCGATAGTACGACTACGTGACTCGACTCCTTGCTGCCCGATCCTCGACAAAATGTTAGTTAAATGTCTAAAAGATTATTGACCTTAACAAAATATTTAATCGTATGCTACTGTGGAAATTATTACTACTTTTGAACTTACACAGGTTGACAAAATTTTAATTATTGATCATTTTAGGTTTTTTTAATGTTTATGAGCAGCGGTAGTCATATCACCAGTGCGCGGGCGGTAGTGAGCCACCCGTTCGTTTGATTCCTCTAAAATCTAAATATATGTATATAAAAAAAGGTATTCGAATAGATACTCAAATATCTCAAAAACCTAAGGCGATGGAGTAATTCAGATGAGCGTACCAAAATCTTTCGAGTACACAACGCGTCGATCGGCATTCATAACCGTTGTCAGGACAAAGCTTAATTGGTAAATAGATAGATAGATAGATAGATAGATAGATGAACCATTTATTCACAAAACACAGTACAAATGCGTGACATCAGCTTATACTAACTATAACTAAATATATTCTAGTACAGGCAAGTCGCAGTGTGCACTGCGGTTGCGAATAGGAGCTGGCTCAGCATATGCTGTGACACTTTCATGTCACAACGCTGTTAATTCTGCCAGCCCCTTTGGATCGTAAGGCAGCTGCGCCAATACGTATATATTAAATTTAAAATTATAATTAAATATCAAAAAAATATGAAAAAGGTAAGCTAATAAATTTATAGGAGCCATTACGGAGTAAAATAAAAGTCATACCCAGAATACATACGGAGTAAAATAAAAGTGATAAACAAAATACACGATATTATTATAATTAATTTTTTGATATTAACGATAATAGACATTAATAAAATATAAAAATAAAAAATAAAAATAGAGAGTAAATAAAGTAAGTAAGCCATGTACGATGTAGCATGATATTATGTAAATTAAGGCCGGAACAGTTACGTAAATACAGCTAATTGCTATAAAACTTATAAGCTTAAGTTATACAGTTACGGTATTGTCAACAGAAAGTGATAGTATTCATGCTTTTAAAATAATTTTATAATTGCATATTCATAGTACAATTTAAAGTCGCTCGACATTACATTTGCGGTGAATTAATGCCGATCGACGCTACGTCTGGTTTCTGGTTGTAAATATTAATGATTTATTTATTTTCGTTTCAAGGATTTATTAACAGCCCATTGGCCTGAATATTTTTAATTTCGACGCGAGCAATATTCATAACGAGAATTATAGGTATATTATAAAAATATAAATGTATAATTTTGTATTTTACTGATTTTTGTTTTAAGCGTTTTAAAGGAAGACTAAATTTAATACTTTACTGGTTGTGTAAGACAACAGCTGCTATTTTAATTATCTGTATAATATTATATTAGGTGAACCTTATCGACGGGTCTTACGTATACTGTAGGCCTATTACGAAAAACGAACGCAACGAACGGATCGAAACGAAAGAACAAACAACTTCGTATTTTAACTTATTAAGAAAACATTTTTAATTCTATTTACGATTATTCTTACTATCAAAGTAATGTCAAACGAAAGACATAATGTCTTATTTCGAAAGACGTGTCGATCATCGGATTCATAATAGGAAAATGTACGATCCGTCAGCCGAAACTTCGTATTTTGTTTTGGTAATAGGCCTCCTGGTACAAGTTCAAAATCGCAACTTTCCGAGAGCGAGATTCTAAAGCTTAGAACTTTGAGATAATTAAACAAAAATCTTTGCAATTTTGATATGCAATAGCTAGGTATTATGTATGTTTTCTCCATGTCTGGTAACTTCGAGCATTGACCGAGTAATGTACCACCGTTCACAGATGGAAAAACCGTAAAGTGCACATTGCGCGTTGCGTCGGTTTCAGCCTTTCCGAATGCTCGAAGTAAAAAAAGTAGGTCGACAGCGCATCATTGACTGATGTTCTGTGGCTGGGGTATCATCTACTATCAAGTGAACCTCGTGCTCCTCTGTCGATGTCTAAAATAAAAAATAACCCCAACAAAAACCGTGCCAAGCGCGCCTATAAGGCGTTATGTTGTTTACAGTTAGAATTATTTAAAAAAGTTTGTGTTAAATACTCACCAGATAATAAACTCCAAATGGCATCACGATGACCGCAACTAACAAATCGGCTACTGCCAAGCTGACGATAAAATAATTTGTAGCCGTTTGTAAACTTTTCTCTCTTGCCACACTTAAAATAACTAACACATTTCCGAACAGAGTTAATAACGGAAACACTATAAGTGACAGGGCCCACAGATTATAAACACCATCTGACAAACTCGATTTGTCACTGTAGTTTCTAAATTCATTTAGAAAAGTAAAGTTAAATTCAGTTTCGTTCACCAACGTTCGATTGTAATCTATGTAACTTGAATTCGTTGTGCGTATTGCTGTTTTCTCCATTTTACGGAGTTGTACATTTTGATTTATTTGCTGTCAATTTTCACTGGATAGTCAAAGTTTGCGCGAACTCGTGTGTGGGATCTGACGTCATCCATTTTGGATTCACGGACCTGGAACAAATTAACATTGGAGTTACAAAATTAGCTTGACAAATGTGTATTTGAAAACATTGTTTACGGAGTATAAATGCTTTTTGATTTTTCAAACACATAGTGAACTATACATTAATACATTATTATGGGTATTGAGTAGAAACACTAATTATGTTTATCGGGGGAACAAACTACCTTTTTAATAATTAGATTTAAAAAAAAAACGTGAATTTCTAAAAAGTTTTGTCGAATAGAAATAATTTAAAAAAGTATTTGAGTTTGTCTTTTACGAATTTCACGCGGATTGAATACTTCGTGGATGGGTATTTAATATTAATGAAATAAAAAACAACCCTAACTTTGACAGAAGATGGTTTGAGACTTTTCAACACCTGGAATCCGGTAAATAAAAATCTAAAACCCCAAATCAAACATACAAATAAACGAGAGGACTTTGTTAGCCAATATATTATACGTTATAGTTTCTGAATTAAAAAAAAAAGTTTTTTGTAATATTATTTCTTTGTTTATCAAGTAAGTAGGTATTCTTTTTTAAGAGATAAATGTCTTAAACCTCAAAAATCAATATTTGAAAGTGGAACCAAAAGGATCTCACTTAATATTCCAAAGAAATTCCATCCCGCGCGGAAAGTCGGTATAAAATGAAATTCGCGCCAAATGGTGATGTATTCAAGGTGATTTATTCCTTTTTATTTATTCTGAATTTATAATGAAAAATTCGTCTTCACAACCGTGCCGGAATAATTTACTTTGCCGTTATTATGTTTGTTCATGAGAAGCGGAGAGCTGAAAATACATATAATCTAAAATGTTTTTTTTAAATTAAAGTGAGACAAATGAAGTCAAAGAATGACCACGTGTCATTCTCATAAGAAACTGTCGTTTTTATATGCCAATTTGCCATCTGTACGGCATGTTGTACCATGTTGTGTTTCTGGCCTAAAATAAAACAAAAAATAATAATAATAACTCTATAATAAAAGTAAAAAAAAAACATACCTTTGGTTAGTATGTTCCAAGAATAATTATTCTTTTTGAACAAATAATATGTTTAGATACATTATATACAAAACAGATAGCCATACTCTTGTCTACAGACGTCTTTTATGAAATTGAATTAGGGGACCTAACTCGAGCTCCAGTGGACAAAACGAATTGGTACAGTCGTCAACGGAACTGTTTTAAAACTTAACACAATTTTTTCCGATGTCAGAATAATAATTCCCAAATTATATCTTACTATATAACACGTCCCGGCTACCCACGGGTGCTATGTATATATACTATACACAAAAGTCTATGTCACTCGCTGATAATGTAGCTTTCTAATGGTGAAATAATTTTTATAATCGGTCGAGTAATTTTTAGATTTAAATCGTAATATACAAAGAAACAAATCTTTCCTCTTTATAAAATTAATATTAGTATAGATTGGAAATAGGTTTCTTTACAGTAGAGTCAAAACGATTATTACACCTTAAATCTAAGTTTATAGGCTTGTTTAATAATGTGTTTGAGTTTCTGGAAAGCGGCCAAGAAACTCAATCGGGTTACATTTCTTTAACGTCATTCATTATTATTTCCCCCCAGTTAATTTAGCCAACTTCGCTTTCCTAGCTATCTCAGTGTAAATAAACATGTATTTATATTCTTTGATACATATCTTTGAGAAAAACAGAAAAACAAATATTATTTATACATTTTAACTGTTTTCTATTATCGTATCGTAAAAATATCGTAGGGAAACGAAAAAGATTTATGAAACTGGTGTGAGTGGGAGAGTCGGGAGTGGTCGACCTAGGCGAACGTACCTCGATCAGATCGGGGACGTTCTGCAAAAGGGCCAGATCAAAAGTACTCGTAACCGTCGAGTGTGTATGAAAGCATTGATGAAAGTAGAAGAAGCGAAAGTGGTATGTAAGGATCGGAGCATATGGAATTCCGTGATCTCTGCCTACCCCAATGGGAAAGAGGCGTGATGTATATGTATGTATGTATGTATCGTAAAGCGCAAGTTTTTATTTTATTTGAAAAAATTAAAAAACATTTTATAATTTTCATAATGCAAGTCGTTAGTAACAGTTGAATATTGTGATATTATAAGTTGTTGTTGAGTATTTAGTTAATTATGTACTAATATAATATACTAATAGAAATATAATTCAATCACATATAAAATGTTTTTTTAAATTATTGTTGTGAATCACTGTGTATTGAAATCTAAATAAAACAGAAAGCGATGATACGTTAAAAAATGTAGCTAAATCAAAATTCTTTGTATAATACAATGTCATAAGGAAAATATAATTTAAAAAAAAAACGCATCTCGCGTCGACTGTACTGGAATCAATGGTAGTTCTACTGTTCAAACCTGCTTAAGTACCCGTACTGTCGTGGTCGAAATTTGAATTTATATTAAATTAAATTGTTTAGAGGTCAGTAACATATAATACCGTTTACATTTATTAATCATCAATCAAACAGGTGCATTATATAAACATAGAGTGTATGCCTGGTGTCAATATGACATAGCTCGACCCTGAAAATAAGCGCTGAGTCGAGCACCATCCTTTTTTTACGTTGTTAAAGTGAAGCGAGGAGTGTGGGCAGTCAAGGCCAAAAGTGCAATATCTAAATTCCGACAGGGTAACCACCGTTCATGGATGGAAAAGCAGTGAAGTGCATATTGCGCGTTTCGGTTTCAGTCTATGGATTTCCGAATGCTCGAAGTAAAAAGTATGTCGACAGCGCATCATTGACTGATGTTCTGTGGCTGAGGTATCACCTATCATCAAGTGAACCTCATGCTCATCTGTCGATATCTAACATAAAAAAAAAATTATAAATAAAAATACGTTTTTAAAAGGTCATGAACCCACGACTCCCTATTGTTATAACTCAACTGCTAGATTAAGGAGGCATCCTGAGCTTTAAAAGATGATGAATAATAGAAATGCTTAAAAACAAAAAGTTATAACACAGATTTTAATTAGAATTATGAAGAAATATAATGAGAAAGTCGGCGGGAAACCTTTTAGAGATTCCCGCAATCTCCTCGGAATTCGTTTGGTTTCTAATTTTTACTGCGGCTTAATTTTTAATCTTTCGAATTATAGTGGCGGACCTTTTTGTACCGAAAAAAGTTAATTGATTCTACTTTAGGATTACCCTTTCTATACTTTAAAATTTTGTTAATATATAAAATATACTAAAAAATCGAGAATTATTTATGTTTTATAACAGTACTTGCTTCTACTCGTGACCTAGTCCGCGCAGACTTCGATTATTTTAGTTTTGGGCCTTTTCTTTTTTTAGTTTTGGGCCTTTTTTAACTCTCTTATCCCATAGATATTTTTCCGATTTTCTTGACACTCATCGCTATAATTCGCCAATAAAATCAATATCGTTATAAATTATAGCCTATATATGATATTTTGATGTATAAACAATAATACTGTAAAGTTTCATCAAAAACCGTTCAGTAGTTTTTGGGTGAAAGAGTAACAAACATCCATCTATACATTCTCTCAAACTTTCACATTTATAATATTAATAGGATAGTACTACTGTGCATATTTATTTGAAACATGGCTGACTCAATTATAGCTACAGGATAATTATTAACACTGAAAATTTATTTTCTTGCTTCATTCTCAATTCAGACTGTCAAATTTACATAATTTTGGTACATGGCATATAACGTCGTTGCGCCTGCCAAATTCCGTATGTGCATTTTTTTGATTTTTGGTTTTTGCACAAAAAATAATCTTCGTTTTATTTTCTACTGTGTTACTAAAATTCTTTTTGTGATATTCGAACTGGAAAGGAGTTTAACTAATTCCATATGTGTTTTGACCGTTAAGAAAAACTCCGTATGTGAGTCAATAATACGTTTTTCGTTGTTTCCCAAAACTATACAAAAATGCACATATGGAATTTGGCAGGCGCAACGACAATAAGCTTAATTAATTTTTCTGGAACATTCAAATGTTTGAGACAATTTATTTCAACGCGGCAATACTGTATTTCAGTTCCCCGGCAATTTATTATCAGACCGTTTAAGGTTTGGCGACTATGCACTTGCGTTCGAGACGCAGCTTTTTCGTTATCTTTACTCCACCACTGAAAATCAGCGCAGGGGTTTTACACAGTGGTTGTGCGAGAAAGAAAGTGTCTAAGGAATCGCGCAGTTGTGAACTTTCAGACATCGAGCTGATATGAGTGAATCTAGAATTGTAATACATATTACAGTCCGCATTTTTTTATAAATCTTAAGTAGTAAATACTCAATACGAAAATAATGTTTTAATATTTTTATTTTAATATTATTTACCGACTCAAAGACAGCCCAATATAATTTTTAACGTTATTTATTAACGAATTAATGATTTTTTATTACATTGAAAATGTTCAAAGTACTATTAATACTACACTGTTCATATTTCTATGCCCAATGAAATGTTATTAATACTTAAGAGGTGTTTGCCAACATTTTATTAATGAAACAAAATCGATTTTTTTAATATATTTTTTATGCATGTTTACTATATCTTAATATATTATATAAAATGCAAATGTTCGTACGTGTGTCCACGGTTTTTTCTATCATACGCTACTTTGATCAACTTCCCCTTGGGATGGCAAATACCCCTTGGTCTCTAGGTGTGCATAAGGGAGTTTGGTCGGGGTGGGTGGAAGTGGGTGGTTGTGGGTGGCAAAAATGTGGAATAATATATATCTGTCCTTTTCTAACTAATGTAATCACATTTATATCTGTCCTTTTCTAACTAATGTAATCTTCCGTAAAATTCTGAAAATCTTGGAAATGATCTAAAAACTTCCAGAATGTGTGCAACTGATAAAATCAATCTAGAAAGTTCTAAAACTTTCTGGAATGATCTAGAAAGCTCCAACAAGCAGTGCAATTATTGTAATTGATCTAGAATATTTCAGAAAGTTTCTGGAAAGATCTAGAAAGTTCCAAAATGTGTGCAATCGATGAAATTGATCCGAAATAATCTAGAAAGTTCTGAAATGGTTTCGATTGTTGTAATCGATTTAGAATGTTTTAAAAAGTTTCTGGAAAGATCTAGAAAGTTCCAAAATGTGTGCAATCGGTGAAATTGATCCTCAATGATCTATAAAATTCTAAAAAATTCTAAAATGGTCTAGAAACTTCCAAGATGCCTACAACTTGAAGATACTTTACACCGTATGTTAAATGGTCGAATAAGTGTCTTATTATTTAAGATAGAAATCTAAAATATTTATCTACTTTAGAAAATGGATCCTTAAATATGTCTTATACCAATAAACATGCGATGTATTTTAACCCGAGCAACGCCGGGTTTCGCTGCTAGTTTATATATATTTGTTAGATATTTTTTGATAACTACTGAGTTCAAAGACAAAGGACTTTCTTTCATATGCTAATGGTTCTGAACAAATTGATATTAGTTTTTTACGAAAACTAGCTATCATTGTATGAGCGACTATATTGCTTAAAATAAACGCTCGTTTATCTAAAACCTTATGTGGAAAATTGACAAAGATGTAGCTAGCAATCGCATGGAATGAACTGTCAGGCGGTGAAATAATTTCATCCATTGTATGAAGCCGAGGAAACGTTGTTCGTTTTACAATATTGTTGTAATTTATAATAGGTGGCAATAAAGCGAAAAATAAGCGAATTCACACGTGGTTTATTACAAGAAACAGTTAATATATTATAATAATAATATAAGTTACTATATGACTATTATATTATCGTATAACCTATGTATTATGATAATGTTATTTCTACTTTACACAGCCTTTTCTCCGCAAAGCCAAGATTAGGCATTCAGTTTGTATACCTACTTTTTGTGCATTAAATATGTATTAATTGACGGGCGAGTTTGGTAGAACATCTCATTTGCGCTCCGATAGGTCGCGGGTTCGAATCTTGCCAGGACAAAATCTTAATAATTTCCTGTAAGTATGTCTTCTTCACATCTGATCACTTAAGGCATTAAACGGGTGGGAGGAATTTCGAAATTCCGAACAGGTAACGAACCACCATTTAAAGAAGGAAGTGCATATTGCGCGTTTCAGTCTCAGTCTAGGGATTTCCGAATACTGGAAGTAAAAAGTAGGTCGACAGCACATCATTGACTGATGTTCTGTGCAGGGCTGGGTTTATAGGAGGGCATCCGGGGTTACAGCCACAAAAGAAGGGCCCCAACAATAGAGACTTGAAATTCCAACAAGTAAACACTAGTGAACAACTTTTCCCTTTTTTGCCTTTACCTACTGTTCTTTGTACAAACATGATATTGGTTTTAATATTTGGGGCCATGGGGCCTCCAGTCCTTTGTTGCCCCAAGGGCTCCACACCTCTAAATCAGGCCCTGGTTCTATGGTTGGGGTAAACATATAGTAGGTAACGATAAAAATTATAAACAAGTTACACATGGCGGGAATTGTACCTACCGTCCTGGGTACTAGGAACCAGTACCCAGAAAAAAAGTATAATTCTGTGTCCTGACGTCAATAGTACCCAGTAAACATTGTTTTAGAATATCTTCATCTTGTAGCAAATTTGCTACAAGTTGCAAGAAATGATTTTCTTTCAGCTGTAATGATGTAATGCATCGCTGGGACGCGTGGCGTGTTTTCACGCCAACTCAGTGGGACGCTTGAGTGAATATGCAACTTATCACTCCATATAACAAAACACGCACTAAGTAGCTACCTTAGTACCAATAAATCTTTCAAAGGTTATATATTTGACGGGCTCGTTGGCGCGTTCGGTAGAACACCTGGATGTTTCGTGGGTTCGAATCCCACCGGGAGCACATGCTTATAATTTTGTATCGCACTAAACAATCTAATTTAATTTAATATGACGTGTTACTTTTGATACACAGTGTGTTTTTAATAAAATAAAAAAAGGATACATAGTGTTCATGCGATAGCCGAGTCAATCTATTTACTTTAAACATCAAAGATTTTTAATATAGGTATTGATATGATCACTATACGATGTTGTTAGGTTAGCTAATTACGTAATAACTTAAGACAGAAGGATCCTTCAGTAGAGACTGAATAAATTGACCGACTTGGTATTATATGGATCTCACAACTTTTTACGATAGAAGAACTGAGTTGCAAGACTTGGCTTTTTTTACAATTTATGTTTTTGATGGCATAAATATATATTTTATGTCAGATATCGACAGACGAGCATGAGGTTCACTGGTTCACTGATAATATATATATGAACCTCATATATATATATTATAGTGATTATGACAATGAGTTGTAGAAGTATATCCTTCATTGGCAGTCAAAAACACGTTAACCACTTAGATTAATATGGCTTATCTCCATTTCCGGGTAAAGTGCCATCAATTTGGTTAATGAGGGAGTTAGCTTGATTCGCCTAAGCCTGGATAATGACCGTTATTATGTTTGACCTTGGGAACAGTATTTGAAGAAAGAATACATAATTCGCCGGCTCCGGAGAACAAAATGATTTATAAACTGAATAGAACTGCTTCATATTTATATGGGATTTATCATTTTGTTCTCCGGAACCGTCGATATATGGAAGCCCGAGTGTATGTTATTAATTGTTGGCTTTTATTGTAACATAAATTAAACTATTCTTTATAAATGACATCGATTATAAATGACATGAAATTCATGTCATTTATAATCCGCCTACACTGAATGAAAATAAAACAAATAATAATAATATAATGAATACATCGCGTTTTAATCTATTTTTTTGTTTGATATCGACAGCCGAATATGAGGTTCACTTGATGGTAAGTGATACCTCAGCCACAGAACATCAGTCTCTTATTTGTGATTTTACAAGAATGTTATCAAGACCTCCGCCTGGAAAGATATCTTCGCAGGAGGAATATTTCTTAAAAATATTCTTTGACAATGACACAATGTCTTTCCAGGATGATTTATTTTACTTTTAATAATGTTAGCATTGTCTTAAATCCATATACCAGGACAGAGGTGTTAACCTTCCCTCTTGTTAAATAAGAAACTTACATTAAAACAGATATTATTTTAAAAGAAAGTCTGTGTAATATTTCTCCAGAGGAAACGGGAATTATCTTCATATTCTCACCGGACGAAATACTTTGAATCTTTTTTGTTCAATCTATATATACTTTACCAAAATAATAATCTGTATAAAACTCCGTAGATGAAACCTATTTTTTTTGTTTCAATTTCCTGTTCATTGTTTAAGCTATTTCAAGTTCAATTTGGAGATACTTGGTGATCGTTTTGGCGTTCCGCAATAATCGTATTTTTACTTTCATATAAGAATGTACTTATTAAACTCTTTAATTAGTAAATCTATAAAATGGTTCATGGCGCTATATTTTATTTATTTTTATGTATCTAACGTATCTTTAAATCAAATTTGTGCATGTTGTCGCTCCGATAAAGTATGTCATTTTAAAGAAATTTACAGTGAAAATATTTCACTGTAGATATACGCTAACCAGCCGAGTTTCACATAGACAGTTATTTTGTTCAAATGTCACATTTCTCAAAGGCTACAATGACGTGTTAAAGCTTCGGTTCTCGCTTTGAAGTGTAAAAACGTACGTAAATCATAACCGTTTAGTTGGTTAATAAAATAATTCCCCTCGTTCTAAAGCTCCATCTTATATACCATACCATACTCTAACTTTGTCTAAAGTAAGATTATATTTTTAAAATTTCATTGCTTTTTCAATAAGAGAATTTTAAATAGTTTATCAGAAAACTGTTTTTTATATAAAACAGCCCCAGCTTCACACGGATGCAATGTAGATGTCTTATACACAAAAACAGCCTATATTGGTGAAAATCGGTCCAGGAGTTTATTCATAACATACAAAAATACAAATCTTTCCTCTTTATAATATTAGTATAGACAACATATTTGTATTGTATAGTGACTTGTTATAATAAAGTTTATTTTAGATTGAATTTAAAATAATTAAATCGCCTTATGCGCTACGAAGCGTCTACGAATCCAGTGTGACTCGGCACACGCTACGCCGGCATCCATTCGAGCACGCTTAGCGTGTGACGCGTGGTCTATCACGTAGTTCGCTCGAGTTCGTCAATGCTGTCAGAAGCAGTTATTGAGCTTAAGAGGGCCCTTCCCGGTTCGACTATCTTCAACGCGAGCATGGTTGAAAAGCTTTTTGTTTCATGCAGCGCATACCTCTACCGCTAATGAGTGAGTGAGAACACGATAAAATTGAACGAAAAATAGTGTGCGGAAATTTCATAAAACTTGTTCTAGGAAATACGTGTTTTTCAGTAGTCCTTACAAGTTTGGGAAATATTTTTTTGTAATTTAGAATCTCCATTATATTTGCAAGGTTTCTATCACAACAAAATATTTACTTTCACAATTTATGAGTACATTATGAACGTCCAAAGTTCAGGTAATTTTTTTGCAAAAAAGCAGATTTTTGGAGGCTTATACTGAATTTATTTCTGAAAATTTTGAGATTTTGTTTCGATAGAAACCTAGACATAGTGCACGAGATACCTATTAGTTCAAAAGTTTCAAAGAAAAATCGTTTACATCGCCATAATCACGTACGAGCTTTTGTATGGAAAGTAAGACGGGTTGGGCGCTCTTAAGTACATTCGATGTATCGCATAGTCTGTATTCTATTTCATCTAGATTCTAGATCATACAGTATAGAGAAACTTATTTGAAGACTAAGAGGAACTTTTCAATTATTAGATTTCGTATTAAATATGTTTCGAATCTTTTATTAACCTAAGTATCACATACATACATTTAAACGATATATTTTTACCGGAAACCGCGATTTATTCGTTATACTAGCGGATCCGAAAGACGTTGTCCTGACAGAATATTAGCTTCAAATTTTAAAAAGAATAGTTTTCTACATATCAATATGCTATTTTTCCACTTCTATTCTATAGCGTCTAGTATGTCACTGATTTGCAACGGAGATCAATTATTACAAATAAGATCATAATTCAATTGCGGAAGAAGGCATAGTTCCGAAGTTAATTTATTTTAAAATTAAGTTTCTGCATTTTTTTCCTGTTTTTTTCCGATATTTTTATAGTTATTCTGTTATTCGGTGCGGAGATGAATCCAACAAAAAAGATATCATATCATATATATATATATATATATATATATATATATATATATATATATATATATAGATTATTTGTACTGACATTAGCCATGTCCGATTTGATTGTTCACAATATTGCTACACCTGTTTCTACAAAGTTGATACTTGCTGTGATATACTATATTATTGCAATACTGGCTTACAGTGGGGTAGGCGGAAGGCTAACACAATATAATCCCAAATATAATAAAAAGGAACAGGACAGGGAGATGAAAAGAGAAAAAAATGTCATGACTTTTACGTGGAAGGGGAAATTAAAAATATCCTTCTTTTTTGAATGTTGGTTGAAGAAATGAAGACTGCAGCAATGCATATGCTATATATGATGAATATTATTAAACGATAAATTAATATCACCCTTAAAACTTGTACGTCACAAAATTTAGCGTATTTCCAAGCAACTTAAGCACTTTCAAATTTAATATAACTTCCAAAGTCGTAAAGGCAAAATACGAAAATCAGAAACATCCTTAAGTGACCGGAGATTGCTTAGAAAAGTAAGGTCAAGTAACTACCAAAAGGGACTTTTGGTTGAGAATATTTCATAACATTTTCTCGTAGACATTTTTAGATTTCAGTAAGCCGTATTTATGTGACAAACTCGGCTAAGTAACCCTTGAGTGGTCGTCTTAACCTGAGAGTCGTAGCTAAATGGGGATGTGGTTTTTGGTTTATAAATCCAGATGGAGAGAATCACAGGTCGTATTACTGAGGGCCTAGCATGAATAACTTGTGAAAAAGTATTCGTATCGTCGATCATTTGAGAGAGATCACGAGAATTAATTTCAAATGAAATTTCCAATTAATTCTCGTGCTAATAATTCGCGAGAAAATATTCGTTGCAATTCAAAGGATTTCAAACAATTCATACAACTCGACGGGCTCGTTTGGTAAACCTTCCGCTCCGATGAGTCGCGGGTTCGAATCCCGTCTGGACGATATGTTTACGAAAATTTGAACCACCGTTCATAGATGGAAAAGAACGTGAAGTGCATATTGCGCGTTCTGAAGTTGAGGTATAAAAATAAAATGCTTTTTACATTTTTAACGGACATTGACATAGTAGGTATAATGTCAATTTTATACGTAATGGATATATTAATTGTTTATGTGTAAGCTGTTTGACAATGTAATAAAAGATCCTATAAAATATATAATATCGTTTTCGTAACATCTTATCTGGGACGCTATAAGGAACAACTGACATAAATAATAAAGATTTCTGACAAATCTTGCCAGTGTGTAATAAAATCTCGAAGCTTGGGACAACACACATCATCGGGTACGTTTTTATTGCAAAACTTCTTATCATGTTTGCCCTTTACCATCATCAGATATTTCTTATATTTTTTATGTGTCAGTTGAAGACAGACTTTAGACGGTGTTAGCTTCAAGTAAAAATAAATAAATAATAAACGTCCTAAATAATATAATTGTTAATTTACTATTATACAATACAAAATCTCAGTGTATACATTATTATGATTAATATTAGTATTAATATGGGATATGATTTTAAAAATTATTCTACATATTAATTATATTTAATAAGATATGTCAAATTTATAGAGCTTAATAAATATATACGTATTTATATGTATATCTAATATCTGAGACTTTGTGAATTTGATAAGTGAATGTGACTTATTTAAACTTCACATATTATTATTGTATTTCGAATTAATTTACTTTTATGATATTAATGTATATGTTATTATTGTGATTATTTATTTTCTAAAATTATTAATTATGTAGTGAATTGTTATGTCTATCTTGTAATTTTAGCATTAAGTGTTCTGACATTGGTGGCGCGCGCTGTTCCATTCACTTTGGTATATGTACAAATTTTCATGTCAATATCGCTATAATAAATATCGTGTTTATAGAAATTGAAGAAACGTGAGATTTTTGGAAATATTACTCTAACAAAATATATGTAAATATTGTTATAATTTTTAATTAATGTAATTGGTTTATGTAAAAACAATACAAAAAAGTGAAGCTACTTTCAAATCTATGAAAAATTATGAACAATTTATACATACTTCATTTTACTATCTATCGACTAAATTACATTATTAAGTTGGAAAAATAAGGATTAGGATGTATGGAGACCCCATAGATGACTAATTCGATTAGTTCGTCTATATGGCGACACTAAATCTCAGCGACTGCCGAAGCGACTGTGAATAAAGAAGGTTACATGCTGATTGAGGTTTGGGGCGAGTGGTACTAATAACACAATTTACCTACTATTATAAAGAGAAAATTTGTTTGTTTGTTACGATCTAACTCAAAAACTACTCGACCGAATATAAAAGCTGTAGCTTTAGCGAGTAACATGGCCTTTTTTGTTTGTATAGTACTTCTACATTGGTATGGGTTAGCCGGGGCGGATCGCTAATATACTAATAGAGTCGCTATCTGCGTCTGTTTCTCCTATTTTATATAGAATAGGGGGCAAACAGGCAGGTGGTTCACGTCATGGTAAGTGATCACCGTGGCATAGGTGGAAAAACCGTGAAGTACATATTGCGCGTTTCGGTTTCAGTCTATGGATTTCCGATGGTAAAAAGTAGGTCGACAGCGCATCATTGACTGATGTTCGGCTGAGGTATCACCTATGATCAAGTGAACCTCATGCTCGTCTGTCGATATCTGACATTTAAAAAAAAACGCAGCTGGTTCACGTGATGGTAAGTGATCACTGTGGTATAGGTGACATGGTGGCAGGTGCGTTGCCGACCTTACTTCTTCTCAACCACATCACCGATTTTCATACCAGTTTACACGGCTTTTTTAAATAAAAACATTCTAATCAAATCCAAAGCTATAGCGATAATTAAATAATCGGGGTTGAATAAATTAATAGTGAATTTCTACTTTTAACTAATTGATCGCGTTAAAAAGATAGCTCTCTTGATTTAATATTATCTCAAAGGGATTTTTAATTTGATACAAAGTTAAATATGAATATTCAGGTCTTTAAAAATACGCAGTTCTTAGGGTAAGTTTAAAATTAAATACAAATATTACAGATGAATGAATGTTAACGTGTAATATTTGTCTAGAAATTAATTATTTTTTTAAGAAAAGGCCCGAATCATAATCTTGTCTCCACATTATTATTAATATGGCCTATCATAACAACCATGAAAAAATCTTGTCTTCCGTTTTCTCGTGTATCGATTATCTCTTTATGTCTTCCGAGTCAACATGACACTAACACTTGAAACTCGACTTCTAATATCAAAAGTAGAGTATTTGTCGATTGAGATATCTTGTCTATCAAAATTGTCGATGTCAAGATATATTGAGATATCTTATATCTTAGTTTGTCTTCACTCGTACGTGAGATATCTCTTAATGGTCATTTTAGGCAGGCAGAGCGTTATAAGTACTTAAATTTTTTTTTGTAATATCCCAGACACAGACTTAAAGTACTTGTCCTGACATCTCGAGATATTTATAAAATATAATATAATTAAATTATATGAGGACCATTGTTTGTCTTTAAATTATTTGTTAGAAACAAGTAATAACTATTAATCATTCATATATCTACTCTGAATGTTTGGAAAGTATCAGTAGGGCTATTACCAAAATCGAACGTAACGAACAACAACTTCGTATTTTAACTTATTACCAAACATTTCCGATTCTTTTTACGATTACGATCATAGTTATTTCAAACGAAATACATAATGTCTAATTGTGAAAGACGGATCGATCATCGGATTCATAATAGGAAAATGTACGATCCGTCAGACGAAACTTCGTATTTTGTTTTGGTAATAGGCCTACAGGGCCGGAATTAGGGGGTGACATCCAGAGACTCTACAAAAGTGAGCCTTCGGTAAAAAACAAAAAAAAATCGACCAGTAAACACTAGTAAACCACTTTTGCTTTGTTATTTCTTTCGCTGTTTATCTTTACCTACTCTACTTTACTACTAAAAGAGATAGATAAATTATTATCAAATGTATGATGTTTTTCTCTCGTTTGCGCTGGACCTTAAAATCGCCTCAAGTACTATTGAAACTTCCGGTCTGTATATTACAATAACGTGGCCCACGCGAAATGGTAGCTCTTCTCCGAACGCAAAGTTACCGAGATCGTTTAAATTTAATTAGGCCCATAATTAATGTAGAACTTTGGTATATTGTTTGGTCATTTTACAAGTACCTCGAGCATAATTTATTAGCACTTTATTGGCCTTTATTAAGCGGTTTTGCATAATATAGAAGGGAAGCTGACGGGGAAATTCACTGGAACATTTAACAGAGTTACGTCAAATTAGCGAAAACTTAGAATATTAATAGTGTAATTATTTACAGATAGAACAAATATGTTATCTATAGTCTATACTGCTGCTGAAACGGCTTTAGTAAATTGTGTTTGAGACGCGAAAGCCTTAGTCAGATCATCCAGTGTATTGTCGGTGTGTATAGCTAGAGGAAGAATGGTAGTTATATTATATAAAATAAACTATATAATATCTATAAAAATTACAAGTGGATCACGGTTTTTTATAATATAGGGAGCAAACGAGCTTGCGGCTCACCTCATGGAAAGTGAACACCGCCGCCCAGGATAATCTGCAACACCAGAGGACTTGCAGATGCGTTGCCGTCCTTTAATGGTCATAAATAATCATGTGTATTGCGTTTACCGCCAGAGTTCATGGGTTAAATACCAGGGAAACAATAAAAACATCGTATGGTCAGGACAGAAAACTCCATCTGCACAGAAGATTGCATCTGCACTTATATAATAAGTGGAACAGACAGAAATATGCCATATGTGAAAGTAACTCGGGAATTCACTGTTAAGACAGAATCATTTGATGTCATTGATTGATTGTTAACTTAATGTTGTTAAGAAGAGTATTTGATTTATTTATTTATAATTTGTTCATCGCCACAGAATACAATATAATCTAAATTGGGGTGTGCTGGAACACTGACAGGTGTCGAGTTTTACTGTCCTCCAAAAATGCAACCGCACTACATGATTACATGCGTTGTTAAATTAGCTCTTACAAATTGAATACATAACACAAACTTTTAATAAATTCTAATAATAAACTAGCAACCATTTACAATGTACTATACACAAAAATATGTTACTTCCTGATAATATAGCTTTCTATTGGTGATATAATTTTTAAAATCTGTTCAGTAGATTATCCCCTACAACCTAACAAACTCACAAATCGTCATGATCGTAGAACGACGACGGTTCTGATTTTCTACGATTTTAGTTTTATTGTATAAAAAAATAAAAATCTTTAAAAAAATGTCAATTTATTTAAAAACTTTTAAGAAAGAAAGAAAGAAAACCTCTTTATAATATTAGTGTAGATAAAATTATACTTAAGAAAGGACAAGAAAAATAATAATAATAACATTTGATTTTAAATACGTGTATTTTGGTGCAGAATAAGATACCTCTTGAGATTTGTCATCTAATAAAAGCAGAGTTGCCGCGTGCTCACGTTTCATAAAGCTGTCATTATGAAGGCTTAACGGCGTAAAGCGTTATATTTTACACATATTGAGTCTTCCTCATATAATATTAATTATCAACACCTTGATTAAATTTAATAACCAAGTCTTCGGTAAGCCTCACTTTATATATAGTCTCTTATAGTTCTAGATTCTACTAGCTTTCACCCGTGACTTGGTCGATTACGTTACACTTTTAACAGCCATACAGGGAAAACGCACCTGCAAGTCCTCTGGTATTGCGGATAGGTGGCGGTGATCACTTACCATCACGTGACACACCTGCCCGTTTGCCCCCTATTCTATTAAAAAAGGGGCGAGTCTAGGGGGCTAACGCTCTGAGGGGCAAATAAAAGTCATGTTTTAATGTTCAAATTAGTGGTGTAGGATGTGCAACAATAGAAAATAATTATTCGCTTATATTTTCAGGCTACTTATCTTTACCCCTGACTTTTCAACTTTTCAACAAACTGTTCATTTAAGGATCAAAAAATACTTCCTTAGAGGTCAACTTTCAAATTTTCCTGGTTCTTACTCGCTCGTCAGTTGGATAATATTTTCTTTAAAAACAGATAAAAGATTACAGCCTTTCTCTGTTTTATTATTTTGCGCTCTTATATACTTTGCTGCGCTGTGCTCAATCTAATAAACGGTTTTCCTAGAGTTCTCACAAAAGAATTGTTTCCAACTCCATCTTGTGCCTTCTCTGCTGTTTGCTATTTGCAAAGACACAAGCTAGGGCTACCAAATTAATGGGTATATAATTTAATAAAGTATTTAATTGTACAAAATATACTCAGTTTATGTATTGTCGGAAAAACAAAACTTTGTCATGTATAATATTAAAATCTTTTACTGGATAAAACGCGATTAATTCTTAATATTATGACTTTATTTAAAAAAAATTGTTTTAGCAGGACACAGCAGACTCGTCACCCACTCGCGTGGTGGTAAAATTATCTGTGAAACCGATCACTCTTATTTTGTCCATTTTATTTATATGTATATAATTGTATATTATATGCTTTAAAAATTTGTGTAAAAATGACTTTGTATACATTAGAGCCATTATTTTGATTTTTTTCTACTCATATTATAAATAAATTATCTTTTCTAATATATATAATTAAAAAAATAATTATTGCAATGTTTAATGCCGTATGATCACGCAACAATTTCATATTTAATTATTTACACTAACATAAATACGGTTTTTAAATATTTTATTTCAATTTTAGCAAGAAATGACAACCCTGAGTAGAGTATTTGTCTGTAGCTTTTCCAAAGACTTAGATATCCATTATCCATAACCTAGCTTATATATTTTATTCTGTCGACTATAAACTATACAAATTTATTTTCAATGTCATCTCCGGTCCATTGAGAAATTTTGACGAGCTCGTTGGCGCGTTCGGTAGAACACCTACCGTGCGCATCGATGGGCCGTGGGTTCGAATCCCACCGGGACCACATGTTAACAGGTATAAATTTCTGTAAGCATGTTTTCCCCACGTCTGGTAACTTCGGGCATTGATCGGGTGGGCGGAATATCTAAATTCCGACCGGGTAACGAACCACTGTTCATAGCGTTTCTGTATGTTCTGCGTCTGTATTCCCCGATCAATATAACTTGGGCCTCTTCAAAACAAGAGTAAATAGGCATCTTCTAGGCAGTTGTGATTTACCACCCTGGCCGCAACACCACTTACCACCAGGTGGGTTAGTCAAAAAACTGCCTATTAAGTTTAAAAAAAAAAAATTAAAATAGCTGTTATAATAGACACAAAAAGGTGTGTATCTCAGAATAGATGTATTCTGAGGTGTGCAATTAATTTTCTAAGAATTTACTAATCTATATTTACATAATTTGATTAACAATAAATAATAAATTGAATTGAAAATAAAACTCTCAATAGACTTAACTATAACTCCATTATCTTAATTATAATACCTCTCTCACTCTTTTACTAATCTTCCTTCAGACTATTTCCTCCTTTTTGAATGGAATGTAATACGAGAGATTTTTAATTTATTTTTAATTTATCTACGTTTAAACTGTAGATATAATTAGATAATTAGACAAACTTATAATGGTTTTGTGATAATTTTGTATTTAGTATTATAAAATAAAAACATATTTTGCTATATGGTGCTATTTTCTAAAGAAAGGTTTAAAGTACATAATGTAAAGTATTCATGTTCTGCTAACACGGCCATTTATTGAATGGAAAGTTAAAATGAAACTTTACATTGTATTACTGTATTACGCTTTACGCTTAGCGAGAATTCACTTTTGAACAAGGTTTTTTATGTTATAGTTTGGCCTACTGTCTATAATATGATACAAAAGCCTTACTTTATTCATATCATGTTTTAATAGCCCCGCGTGCGAAGGGTTCGGGGTTCCATTTCTACCGGATCTGACATAGGACACTGAGTAGCTCTTGAAAATTTGATACATGGCATCCCAAATGGTTTTTTTAATTCACAGCTGTGAGTGATTGTGTGTGGCAAAAAGTGCCTTAGGAATCGTGTATTTTTGGACCGCCAGATATCGAGGTGGTGAGGGTGGAATTTCAAGTTTTGACGCGATGTTCGATGTTGAAATTCAGCAGCCGGGATTAATACAAACAGTTCCCCGGAACACTTTCTCTATAAATACGATAGAAGATGCGTTCTTATATTGTAAAAAAATTTACGAGGTTTTTGTGAGAACATTAAATATTTTCATTCGTTTGTTCAATAAGTTTTGTAACTAGCAAGTAGTACGTCGATTCTTCAATGTCAACATACAATGCTTGATATATTTTGTATAATATCGTTAATGGAGCTTATAAATAGCGTAAAGTAATAAATTGAGTAACAATAGTGGTGTTATGTGTACAATGAGATATCACGCGATACAACAAGAACCGCTAATGGACTGCGGTATTCTTTGAGCGAGCGAGTAGAGGTTTTCGAAATTGTGTGTGAAATTATATTTAGACGTATATTGTATTTATTAATATAACAGCACTAATGAAAGCTGTGTGTAGAGATTTTTTTATTAATTATTCGGCGTAACAAGTTGTACATATAATTTTTTTTATGTTTTTTTTTTATGTCAGTTATCGACAGACGAGCATGAGGTTCACTTGATGCTTGGTGATCCGTGATACCTCAGCCACAGAACATCAGTCAATGATGCGCTCAACCTAATTTAATGATTATTTAGATATTAATACTTTAAATAAAATACTTTATATCGGAATAAACTTTTTTCAGCAATCAGCAAAATAATTATATTATTTTATTTAAATGTGTGATACTCGTGTTATATTAATATTAAAACTTATAATACACACATGCATTTACAACGACTGGATTCAACATAAAGTGGATAAGCTTTAACAGCTGTATGTTGTTATTCTTTCTTATTAATAACATTACAGTTGCGTGCAACAAAAGTAAAATCATCGAAACCATTTTTGAGGGAGGTAAGTAACAACTACAAAGATATAATATGTATTTTAAAAACATAGTCTTTGTATGTATTTCCTAATTTTATTCAGAAAACAGGGGATCGGATTCATCTTATGATTCGCTAACATTTTACGCTGTGGTATTTGCGTCCACATTAAAGTACTTATAGTGGCTTTTTCATTTCGAGTTTTCAGAAATTGGTAGACTAACACCGAAACGTGCAATCTGCACCATTCGGCTTTTCCGTCTATGAACGGTGATCCGTTATTTGATTAATAAATATTTCAGATTCGATCGGAATGGACCTGTCGACCAATGTATGCAAGCATACTGTGTCAACTTTAACAGTAAAAACCCCATTAAAAAATTCATATTTTGTCTTTAGGGAGCTTACACTAGAACGCTATGAAAGTTTTTTTTGTACTAGCGAATTATGTATTTTTCACACTCTACTTCAGACCCAAAGAACGTTTTGCGATTACAAAGAGTTCGGTTACAAAGCGACTTGACGGTTCCGTCAAATGCAGTCGTTTTACAGTTTTATCGTACTCTGTCGTTATCTAAAACTTTTGTCCATTTTATATTTTGGTAAAAACGTCTGTATAAAGACGAACGGTATACTACATAGTATAAAACAAAGTCGCTTCCCGTTGTATCTGTCCATATGTATGCTTAGATCTTTAAAACAACGCAAAGTTTTTTTAATAGATAGAGTAATTCAAGAGGAAGGTTTATATAGACATAACATTAGTAGACATAGGCTGGCTGAACCTTACGAGATAGATCAAATTAATGTATGTATGTATTGTACCTATACCTTAAAAAGGTCTACAAAAATGGTATATGTTTATCTGGTAGGGATAACCCACAATAATCATTTTTTATCTTTTACTTTTTACGAGAAATAATGGCTTATGTATCATGTAATTTTAAACAATACATCATTAATCCTTATCCAATTAAGTTAACTTTCAATATATTGTGCATGTTATATATACATTATACATATTAGAAGAAGCAAATTTATATTGCTCTTCAGAAATTGTAGCTTCTAGATTAAAAATATCACATATATTTTTTAGTAATGGTGTGCCTACCTTTAATTTAAGTACATTTAAATAATTGTATAATTTTTGTCAAACTATAAGTGTATAAGTAAATAAATTGTATTTAGTTGGTAAGCCTTATTAAATAAATAAATAAATAAATATCAATATGGGTTGCGGCGGTACCGGTATAATAGTTATAGAATATTAAATAGCAGCATTGCACCCGTGCGAAGCCGGGGCTGATCGCTAGTCGTTAATAAGGTAAAAACTTCGTGGGTTGTTTTATCAGCAACTACAGCGATCCCTTAAATAGTAAAATATTCATAATTTAGTTGAAACAACTGCGACCAAGGTAGAGACCTTTCTCCGAGAGTTCACCGTGGGGAGTAATAAGTAATGAGTTTTGAATTTGGAATAATGTGTAGTGGCTCGCGACCAAAAAGTTTGAATGTTGTTAATATTGTATGCTGTACGTGTAAGTTACTGGCCAATACGAATGGCCAGGCCTTTATGCTTTTAAAAAAAAGAACGAAATTTAAACAACAGTTTTTGTTGCGAATTGTTAGAGAATATTTTTTTAGCAGTTGTGACTATTTTTTAATAACATTCTTGTACTGTTTGAAATAAATATATTTTAGAGTTTTACCTAAAAGCAATATTTTTCTTCCAGAGTTTGATGGAAAGTATATTTGTCACTTAGCCTCAGAATTTGTTTTTCCTCGGGCAATATACTCCGTATCCCTCGCTCCACGCAGGGTACAAAGTAGCGGTCTCGTCGTAAAAATACTGTTTTGCTCCTTTATGATATAATCCAGTATTTACATCAGACAAGCTTGAAATAACCCCGGAAAAGTATTTTATAAGTTAAACCTTGTTAATTTATTTCAAAGTAATATAAAATGTTAAAAGGATTATTTTTATTCGGTGATTAAATCTGAAAACAAATGTAAACTACTTTCAATACAGTTCTTGAGATGGTTTTTTAATATTTAAACTCGTTCGTCTTATACATTTGAAGCACCAATATTTGGTTTGCTTAGATAAAAGGGTTGAAACGGTAAATACCTTCCTCTCTGTAAAGTGGCAGTTGAAACGAAAACAAGCTTTCATCTCTAGTAATTCATACACGAGTAAATAAGGAAATGGTACTATTTGACGCGCTCCCTGGATCATTCGTAAAATTAACATCCAGGGGTCATGACTTCAATATCTAGCGGATCCGACATAATTCTTCAAATGTTAAATGGACGTTGTTAAGCAATACAGTGTCAATCCACACGGTTGCCATTTTGAGAAAATTTAGTTTGAAGTTTTAATTAGGTTTTATTAAATTTCTTTTAAAAAGGAACAGAAATAATAGATTTTTGTAATTATATACACTAAATGTATATCGTTCTTCTCGGTAGCAATCAAATTAATAGAATTTAGTGCATTATTGCTAAATATTCTAAACATTTTAGGATTTAGTGCCCACTTTTTCAATATTTTTGCTTTTAAAAGGTCTTAAATGGTATATATCTCTTTTGAAATATGCACTTCAGCTCATAAAGAACCGATATGTATCAAATTTTGCATTTTTATCATTTTGTGGGTTGACACTGTATTGCTTAACAGCGTCCAACTGTGTGCCCGATGCTAATTCCAATCCATTGTGTCATTCCATGAATTGATAAATATCAGACATTTTTTGAAAGCTCTACCTGAGATTATTATTAAGAGGATATGTTGAGAAAAATGCGGTTTTTCTATTACGTGTAACTTGTTCAGGCTGTGGATTATTGATATGAAATTTTGGAATTTGTTTTTTGACTATATTTCGCAGTGTCGCTCAAAAGGAAAACATGTTTCAATGAAATTTTCTCGATAGAAAATAAATGTGAAGTTATGTCTATTTTTACACTTTTTTGGATCCCAAGGCATAACGGCAAAGAGTTATTTAATTTAATTTATTTTAAAGGGTGTAGAATAAATGTCTTTAAGATTCCTCAAAACCGTCTTTGAATCAAATAAAGTATTATAAAGTTATGAAATGAATTAGTTTTGGCACATACGTTGTTTTATTCCGAGCGCGTTCAAGCTACAGCTATCTCTTTTTTTTACATGTCACAAGTAAATATTTCAATCTCGCTCGCTCACATTCAATAGAGCGATTTGTCGGCCTGCGAGCCTCATCGACATAGGCCCTTAAGTAGTATATGCTCGAAGTAAAAAGTAGATCGACAGCGCATAATTGACTGATGTTCTGTGGCTGAGGTATCACCTACCATCAAGTGAACCTCATGCTCGTCTATCGATGTCTGACATAAAAAAAACAATATTTACTTCAGTTAAAAAATCACCTTACCAATTTGAAAAAGTTGAGAAAATATAAAAGCACATTCCGGTTTCTTATGTTAATCCTATTTTACAATATACGAGCGGTAACTTCACGGGCTAACAAGTTCGCTGTTTAATTAGAATCTACTTCCTAAGTTACTTTAGAACTTTTATTATGCAACTGCGGCCAGAAGAGTTCTCCTCCCTCTTGGTCAGGGATCTCAGTGTGTGGAACTTCGTAGATCAAACTTGTGGGTGTAATATTGAAACTATACTTCATATATTGTCGATAAAGCGATATACAGGTAGCTATATTATTTTATGTTAGCTATATTCTTAGATCAACTCAGTCCAAGTTATCATAAAGTCAAGATATTCGATTCTTTCAGTGTCTTATAAATAAATCAATTATGTGTGAGTCGGGTTCTATATTTAGCGAAATAAATGTTTTTTCATTTACGTTTTCTTTTATTTATGTACAATTTTACTTATTTATATTAGTCCATAAACGCTATCCCGCAACGAATCAAATTATAACGACAAACCTTAATTACACGACTTTTATGGTGTACTGAATATTCAATAAATAATAATATAATATTACCGAAAGCCATTACACATTTGATTATTTTTTATTGTTTCATGTTTTACTTTAGAATTGGTTCTTTAATCTCACAAAGCTTTACGTTCAAAAATGTATGGAAACCTCTAATATAATATTTGTAAGCATACTTTGCATAATAGCACATGGACGCTGTTAAACAATACAGTGTCAACCCACATGGTTGCCATTTTGAGATAAATGATTTTTAAGTTTTAATTCGGTTTTAGTAAAAAAAAAATTAAAATAACAGAAATAATAGATTTTGTTGTAATTATTATTATTACACTAAAAGTATGTATTTCGTTTTTCTTGATAGCAATCAAAGTAATAGAATTTAGTACATTATTGTTACGTATTCTGAACATGTTAGGGTTTCGTGCCCAATAGTTTTTTCAATATTTTTGCTATTAAAACGACTTAAATGATATATATCTCTTTTGAAATATATACTCCCTAAGGAAGCGATTGGAATCAAAATTAAAATTTTTATCATTTTGTGGGTTGTATTGCTTAACAGCGTCCACATATGCTTTAAAAAATAAACTACATATGTATTACAGTTCAAAATAGCCTTTGATTTGGAAACCTGAGCGGACATTGAACCAATTCTTTGGTATGGACCTTATAAATGTCACAAAATCTTCTTCCATGACCTCGACTATGGTAATTCAGAGCTAACATTGTATGTATTCAATTTCACAACCTTTTGCACACAGAAGTAAACCTATTCACTGCAAGAAAGTACTAATTGCGCACTAAAAGAGTAATAAAATTCGAGCAAAGCATAGGTCGTTTCTGTTGAATGCACTTTGTTTACATCCATTTTATCGTGACCTCTCTTTCTTTAAAGATGGAGTTGTTTTAATGCGCTTCAAAAAGTAGACCAAAGGTAGTAGGTATAGTGGAGAATTGGTACTTTTAGGAGAAAGGTTTTATCTCACTCAAATGAGAGTTGGTAAAGACTTGCCGCTACCTTAAATTAAATGCCGATATGTTACTGTCGTGTTTTGGATTATTGTATCAGAAGGTTTGGCTTTTAATGCGTGTTGCTTGTTCGGTTGTTAAGTGAACGACTTTTCGTCTCAACAGATTATATTACTTATTTTACGCTTACATTACGTAACACAAAAATCCATAGAAAATTTATAATATTTATAGTACAAGATTTAAAAAAATATATTTTTATTATCTTGTGTATAAAAATCAAATATTGTATAAATGCTGATTGTACTCTCTATATTTTGTTAATACATAATACAAACTTAAATACTTATTGTAGTTAGGTCGATAAGAAATTAAAATTAGTTTGAAGTGTAGGAATAGTATAAATAGCACACCATGACCTGCGTGCTCTCCGAGTTGATCACTTATTAATTATATTATCAATTGAGCTTTGCACCTTTTCCATATAAAAAATTAGACCCTTAAACAATTTTAGCGTCTGGATGCAATAATTTGTTCACGAAAACAGTTCTCTAGGATTTCCTTATGGCGCTCGAGTTCTGAATAAAACATAAATTTTCGCCGTGCTCATTTTGTTCGCACTCACTCTGAGTTATGAAAGGGCGGAGGGTGAAGTTTTTATCATTTTACTCGCGTTATCAAAGGAAACCCAATAACTCATAAGAACGATTTTGTTTACGGAACTTTACTGGTCTCATAGCTCCTGTAACACTTATTAAGTTTAAAAAAATACTTTTATATTACACCAAGCAAACGGCAAACGGCAGCTAGATTACACAATGAGTTACCCGAGGATGTAAAGAAGTCAGTCTATTGGTGTTTTTAAAAGAATATTAAAAAATATTTGCAGCAGGAGCAGACTTTATAATTTTTATTACAACACAGAGTAAAGTTAATTTTAATTATTTAATAATTTTGTAATAATTGTTCTGTTGTTCAGAAATTATAAATATGTACAAAAAATTTAGCATCGAAGTGATGTCCGTTTGTTTTTCAGTCAAATTATTTTTCTCAGGACCACGTGGAGGTATCAAGTTTAAATTCATGTTAAAAACTCTGTTCTAGTTCTGAGGTTGTTTGCTGCTATAACTTTTTACGCATACATATTATGTACACATCACGCCTCATTCCCATTGAAGAGATCACGGAATTTCATATGCTCCGATCCTTACATACCACTTTCGCTTTCTCGTTCTCCAAGTCCTCTTTCATTCTTTCCTCTTTCATCAATGAAGTATGAAAGATACACACTCGTCGGTTTCGAGTACTTTTGATCTGACCTCAATAATATCATTATTCGAGTTACAAGTTAAATGGTTACATTTAAAAAGCACTTTTGAAAGGTCATATTTTTTTAATCTACCACTATTTTGAAATGATACTCGTACATCTATTTAAGCTCAAGTTTACTAATTAATACAATCAAAAAATATGGCCAATTATATAGATATTTTCTTTAGACATGCCACGACGTAACCAAGAGGTCCCAACGGAAGATCAGCGCTGGTTGTTAACAGCCAGCAACACAAATAAACATTATTTCATTTCAATCATAAACATATATACAAGCAAGATTTCACAGCACAAGTAAAGGAAAAATCGCTAATTTGTAGTTTTATCAGATAATAAAATTCTACGGAACCCCCTGTGTGCAAGCTAGACTCTTACTTGTGCAGTTTTATCTTACAATAACTTTCAAAGAAAGAGCGGCTAGGAGCCTCCGGCGAATTCATATGGAACTGAGTGCTCGAAGTCGTTCGTTCGGGGTTACTTAGAAACCGGATAGACTGAAAAATATCGTAGTCATTGTAGCGAATTTTACAACCTATTAAATTCACGCCATCTAGCGGAGAGGCGATGGAGTGGAAAAGCGGAAATATGATCGTATTATATAATGTTTGAAGGACGCGTTGATATTAAAGTAGAATCTCACTAATCCGGCACTAATAAAATAAAGCATTTCATAATATTCATATTCTACACGTTTTTTATAACTGTAAAATATTTCGCAATTAATTTTAAATTACATAGTTTAAAAGTGATTCTTAATTGAGGTCTTTTTAATGCAACTTGTTTAAAAATACAGAGCGCATACGCAGTTTTTGGCGAAGGAAAGGACGAGGGAGGTGCGGGCGGAGGGTGCCGGATTATTGGACGTGTCAGTCTATTGAAGTGAGATTCTACTGTATATCGGTAATTGTCAAAAACTATTTGATAATTATAATTATTATTGTGTTCTTTTTTACTATGGTATATTTTATGTTAGGTATGGTTGGTAAAGTTGATTTGAAGATTTAAGAAGATGAAACCTACCAGTAGGAACATATAATAATAATAAAATGATTTATTGCCAATAAAAAAAACTTACAAAATAAAAATACAAGCATTAAAACTTATATCTAGTCTTAAACAACATAATATACATATATTGATAAATTCCTAAGTTTTTTGGCAACGGTACCAGTCTCAGCGTAAAGCTGTCGAAAATGGCGAACCATTTATTCGATCAGCGCTGGTTTTCAGACTGGCCCGGTGTTCGCGGTTCGTACGTAACAGTCATAGTAATATGATGCGAATATAATAAATATATGTATATAAAACATAACAGAATACCGTATGAAAATAAAAAAAATAATAATAAAAAGATAATAATAATCATAAAAAAAATAAATAAAAAGAAAACAAAAAATAACACTTTGACTACATAAAGATTAGTACACTTTCTTAGATTCCTGTATCTGATTTCCAAGGAGGAATACTTTTAGATTTTTTTTGAAGGTTAAGAACGTACTTGAATTATTACACTAGTTTACAGTGTATCTGTTGCCGATACAATTTTTGCTGTTGTCGACTACTTATGATATGCTAGTTACAAATATATAAGTAGATTTTTTTTATCAGCTCTAGTTTATGAGTTTCGGGTAGTTACGGTTAAAAATGAAAATTATAAGTATTTACTAAGAAAAATTCTTATTAAATAACTTAAACATCGTTGAGTTCCAAAAAACTTCGCTTTAAAGCTCTTCTCTTATGTGTGGACTTAGGGAAATAACGTATAAGGCACCAGCATTAGTCAGACATCCAAAAAAACTCTGATAACTCTCCTCTATGACGCGTAAATCTTGATGCATACGCTCTCCTTGCTCTTCGCTCATGTCTCCTATTTTTTTTTGAAAACCTGTCTAGATGACTACGGAGGAAGTGGAATTTAATGCTCATATTGCATCTCAGAGTTTTTATTTGTAAAAGCAGGTCTGTAGAAGACAGTATAATTTTCTGAAAAGTTCAGTTTTAATTTTCTGACTTTCTATTTCTGAGAAAGTTCTGCATCATCGATACGAAAGCTGTCCATGCTCTTAATTCAAGCTTATATTACTCATAGAATTTATAAATTCAGTATCTTTGGAAGTTGTATGATATAGGATCTCTCAAAAATACTGGCTTTAATCTTTTTCATAGTGAGCTGAGAAAATTTGTGGCAAATGTAGGAAAAGTAGATCCCATTTTTATCGAGTGCATTAAAAAACTGTTTCATGATCCTCATTTGAATATGTAATGGCGGCAAAATAATTCTATTACGAGCTACTAGTTAGTTTTAGACTAAATATTGCTGCCCACTAACCAAACCTTTACTGTTACTTATTAACAGTCATTCAGATGATTTCGTGGTTCTACCCAAATGGTTGAAGTTCTAAATTTAAAACTACCTTTTTTTCTGCCTTTCCATAATCTTAAATATTCAACCCCCTATTTACAAACACAATCAGGAGCCGAAGACTTGTAATTTTTATCCAGCGACATCCCAAAGTAGAAAAAATTGGAGTTTTTAACGCACTCTGATACACCTTTTCTATATTTTTAGCACATATTCTCCACATATATAGCAAAAATAATGTTGGTAGTTTAAAGAACTTCTGCTTGAACCACTCATGTCGCAAAAACTTATGAAATTAATCTTTACACACTGAAACACCCACATTATTAACGAATAAATCAGCATAAAAGATGAACGTCGAAAACAAAAATATTCGAGCTGCACAAAATTTTCTGAGGGTATATTTGAAAAGACCATGTCATAAGTAAACAAAATCACCCACAAAATTCACGGCAACAGACAAAAAGTTAAATTTTGTAAACTAGTGTTATTTAATCTCAAAGGTGGCGGTAGATCGTTCCACACCTTGGACGCAGCGTATTTGAAACTTCCTTGGAAACCAGATGTTTTGTGTTTAGGAATCTTTAGATAACATTGTGATTTGGTTCTTGTGTGAAACATATGAGTTTGCACAACCGATATTCCGCCTCGAAGCAGTAGGATTTTGCGATATACGCTTTGAATAGCACAGCAGACTACATTATTTACTCGTTCACACTCAATAAAATCAACAAACATACGAAGAGCAAAGAAAAATTAGATTCCACTCCCCATAACGAAATTGGAAGAGAAAATTTGACAAGTACCTACTTCAAGGTACGTATCCTGGATAAACCAGGATTAGAGGATTACACGGGCACATTAAAACGAGATATTGCTACGTATCAGACCGGGAACGGTTTTTACGAACCAAATTTATTTGAGGCTTCGAAAATATTCGCTGAAATTCTTGTGTTATTCTTCGATGTAAATAGTGATTTATGGGCAGTTTTGATAGTGAATTTGATGAATTGGAAAACTGTGGTTAAAAGATACTGAAAATAACAGAATTATTGAAATAATAGCGTTATCATCTCGTGTTTGTGGTCTTGTGGTGTTTGTGGCCTCTATCATAGATGATTTATGATATTTTTATGCATATTTGGTAGGTATGGGAATAGGTCGTAAAGTACCGCTAGATGATTAGGGTGTCCCTATCCACAATATTTTTTCTATTTTTTTTTTGACAAAAAAAATATTTGGTCTTATTTTCTTCAGCCGTGCGAAGTCGGGTCTCCAAGCTAGTTTTACATATAATTTGATTTAAAATGTAAAATGTGGCTCGACTTGTTATATTTTATTATTATATTAATAGCGTTTATTAATACAATAAATGGGTAGTCGTCAACCTTAACTAGAAGTCAATTAAAATTTATGTTTTGTATTTACAAAGTTATTTCATGTGTAATCTTCAAATACAACATAACGAATTTCCGAAGATTTCAAATACTATTACTATTTACACTATATTATCTTATTTTATATCTGAATCATAGATTTCCAAAAATACATACATATAATATATATATATTATTATATACATATATTATATTGGGATGTATTAATGTTTTAAAGCTTGATGTGATGTCTTGTGAAAGTTATTTGAAGTTTCAGCCTTAGGCACTCAATATTTCAATAGCAACTCCGGTAACCCACATTAGGAACCTTTCACTCGGCGTGATGTGAAATGGATCAATCATTTGTTTTGAAAGAATTATATTTATTTTTTTACCTCACTATATTAAGAAAACAAGTTTTGGCTAAGCTTGTAAATATTATAGTAATGTTGTTGTTATTTAGAATAAAAAAGGTTATATATTTTATATGAAAAAAAAAAGTTCAACGTTCAGTTCAAGTTTTTGGATATTATTTCCGAATCCTTTGTAAGATGTAAACACTCAGGATTGAATTACTTAATTCACCATAACATAATATATTTTATCTATGTGAAAAGCCTTTGAAAGTATGGTAAAGAATTTTCTTGAACAGCTTTTTAGAAGGTTGCAAAAGCGTGAAATAAGACTCAAAATAGTGTTTTTTTTACATTTAAATTTAAATCCCAAGGAGAGTTTGTCTCACAAATAAAGTACTGAAGCGTTAAATAAGTAGAAGGTTATTTTTTTGCGCAGAGGAATAAATAAAGTAAGAGGAATTATATTATTTAATATTTATTTTTTACTGTTTATTTAACCTGTTTTCTGTTTCTCAGTTATGAATATTTAAGTATTTTAATTTCAAAAATATTTTCTATTTTTTATGAGTGAGAGTTAATCAATTATTATTTCTAGCATTTGGATACTTATAGTCGTTCCGTTAGTGACTAGGTGTTTGCTGACATCAAGTCACTCTCATTTAAATCAATTATCATTCAAATAATTTGTTCCATCGGTGGTAATCGTTCTCTTACACATTTTTGGGCTCGTTAGCGCGTTCGGTAGAACACCTGCCGTGCGCATCGATGGGTCGTGGGTTCGAGTCCCACCGGGATAATAATTTTATAATTTCATGTAAGCATGTTTATCGTACGTCTGGTAGCTTCGGGCATTGATCGGTGGGACAAATATCGAAATTCCGACCGTTCATAGATGGAAAAACCGTGAAGTGCACATTGCGCGTTTCGGTCTCAGTCTATGGATTTCCGAATGCTTGAAGTGAAAAGTAGGTCAACAGCGCATCATTGACTGGTGTTCTGTGGCTGAGGTATCACCTACCATCAAGTGAACCTCATGCTCGTCCGTCGATATCTAACATTAAAAAAAACAGTGCTTTACTTTCACATACTTTGGAATTTTGGACACTAATGGAGGATTATTGCCAACTTATTATCGATATAGGATAATATCAGACTTTATTTTATGTTTGTTTGCAATAATATAATCGTTTGTCTCAGAGTTTATACATACTATATGTAGTTGTAGTTTTGAAGTCGGTTTTTGTTTTTTGCTTAAAAATAATTTTTCAAGGTGAAAATTCGATCTTCAGTCGCTTAATAATTCAAGTACAGTCAGTGCTTTAAAAAGTTAATCATAATATCAGCTTGAACACTGATTAGATAAAGATAATGGGACACTGTGACGGGATACCCCTTAGTCCTTGAAAGGGGAGGAGTGGTACTAAAATAATTAAACAGCCCTCGAGGGACAAGCGGTCGTAACCTGACCTGTTTTTGCTGACCTGATAAATCCCTTTTTTGATGAATATTTAGCTTTTTTTAACTTTTTATTTGTGGTACTTTAGTTCAACACTCTTGTTGGTTGATATTTTATATTGTCTTTTATTAACGCGAGTATCACACATTTAAATAAAATACTTTATAACGGATTAAACTTTATACGTTTCGGATGCTTTTCAGCAACCGTGGTCACGGGGCAGATTGAAAGGTGACAGTTGTCTGATTTGAAATATCACAAAGTTGCCATTTTAACGCCATCTATTCTTACGGAGTTGATATTTACTGTAATTTTCTATGGTGCTGAAAAGCATCCTAAACGTATATACAAAATATGAAGTACGAAGTATTTTATTTAATTGTTGATATTTAATAAATACTTTGTGTAAAGGTTTTATGAATGAATTACTAAATAGTTATTGTGTAATAATAATATAAAATAATAATGCCACCAATATGTACCACTATAAAATAGCTATTTGTGTATAATACTTTATATTTTTGGTCCAAAACAGAATATTGTATTGAATGATGAAGGACTATATAAAAGTTTCGTAAGAAAAGGGTAGTTAAACACATTTTTTATTTATATTTTTATTAAAGTACGGGTTATTTTGGCGATACATTGCTTTTACCTTTGGGAATCGGGGCGCGGAATTGATTTGAAAAGAAATGGAATTATTTTTTTATTTGTGAAACACAACAAACAAGTTATTGCTTTTGTAGCAATAATTTGTTTGCTGTGCTTAGGCTTAGTTAGGCTGCACCTCAGCATTTTGATGGCTGCTTACACCAGGGCTGATTTATTTTGTGTCCCCTTGGCTTCATAATAGCTCACACTATTGTACCTACTACTCATTAAAAAAGAATTGCATGACGATAATTTAAGATTTCTTAATAAATATAATTGGGATATCAACGTTCCCAACACACCACTTCAATATCTGTAATAGATGGAATAACTGTGAAGTGCATATTGCGCGACGCGCGTTTCGGTATCAGTCTATGAATTTTCGAATGCTTGAAGTAAAAAAGTAGGTCGATAGCGCATCGTTGACTGATGTTTTGTGGCTGAGGTATTACCATCATCAAGTGAATCTCATGCTCGTCTGTCGATATCTAATATAAAATAAAATCTGTCGATTGACATCGACTATGTCTAATTTAGTTGAATTTCTTTTTCATCGAAGAAAATCACGCTAAAGGTTTTATTTCTTCTTTTTAACCAAGATGTAAATTCGCTAAACAGAAGTATTAAACTCTTAAACTCGAATCAAACCATTATACAAAATCCAATTATGACTTGCAAACTTTTCGAATATCCGAGGAATACATAACAATGAGAAAAATTGCTAAATATCCACTGGAGATTCGATTGGAGACTTTATTGTAAAAGATAAAAGGCTCATAGTCGTTTATTGTTGAAAGTTGTAACTTGGATTTAATATGGTCGAAGTTAATAGGATATAAATCCTATAGGATTACTTTATGTCATACGCTATAATAGAAGTCATTCAAATCGGTCGGGTACAAGCATAGAAAAGCTTAGTAAGAGGTTTTCCGTAACAACTTGTAAAATATGCAGTATGTCATTTGCGACATTTTTCAATGAGCTTCGAATTTCACTAAATTTAATCGGATATTTCTTTTTTTAAATAAAAGAGAGTCTATCGAATGCCAGTTTTGCATTAGTGTTAGTTTTTTTAATCACATTTTTTTATATAATAGTTAAGTTCTGTTTGTAAAGACCTTAGTTTTTTCTTTATTCGTTTCTAAAGCGACATCTTTGCTTTCAAAGAGAGGCATCTTCCATTACACACAAACAAATCACGAGTTTTTTCAAAACATAATGTAGCTTACTATTGGTGTAAGAATTTTTAAAATCAGTCGAGTAGTTTTTGAGTTAAATCTTAACATATGAACAAACAAATATTCTTTTTATTTATAAGCTTTTTACATGTTATGTTTATGGACATTGACATACTATGTAAATGTTTATGAGTAATAAAGCTTTTGTTACTTTATTTATTTATTTATAACAATTAAGTAGCTACTTACCACGTATGTACCTGACCCAATATTTCATGCTAATTATCAGTTTTTTTCTATCCTAAACTAACTAAATTATATATCCTTCTTTTATCTCTTTTTTATCGTCTCTATCATAGATAGGAGTACACTAATTTTATATTCCTTGCACAGAATTAAATGATTTCACAGCATAATATTATGTATTAGAGCTACTAAAAACACTGGAGCATTTTGTTAATGGCTTATCGTCATCATCGTTTAAAAGTATTAAATAATGTCGAGTTTTTTACAATTTTCCTTTGCGTTTGTAAACAGAGAATATGTTTGTAAAGGGAAAGTAATGAAAACTGCTGACGACATATACGTGAACTATATATTACATACATACATAGTCATTTAAACTGATTAAAATGCGATTCATTACTTTTTATATTATTTATACCGAAGTTTTGAATGCTTCAAAAACGCTTGGTCATGGGCGGGCTGAAAGAAAATTGAATGTTTACAACGTTGCTACACTAACGCCATCTATTTCTACGAAGTTGATACTTGATAATTTTCTATATTATGGCGATACTGGCTAAGCATCTTTTTGTTTTTGAATATGTTTAACTTAGGATTTAAGATTTTTAATCCCAGGGTAAAAAAATATATTAATGCATCTATAACTAAAGGTAAAAGGCGAGCGAAAGTTGAAATCATTATTCTTATTTTATTTCCAGACTGTTAAAAATTAGACGAGTATGACAGCGAGTAAATGAACAACTCGACGTGTCCGTAGAACAAAGTTACATCTGCATGACGCTGTACTTTAAACTTGACCTTATTCTCAGGGGAAATTAACGTCAGGAACCATTATTCGACTGCTATCTTTGAAAAAACAATGCGATTTTAAAATTTTGGATTTTATTAGTAAATTATATAGGTCAGTTTAGCCTTTCAAATACAAAATAGCGACTTGGTATCATAATCATATCCGACTTTGTTCTTCGGATACGTCGAACTTATTAGTAACTTCTAATTTCATGCGAGTAGATGGGGGCAACAAAATAGCAACTCTAGTACCGGGAAACTCGCTTGTATAAAGGGAATTGTTTCTGAACTATCCAACAGTTAATTACAGTTTCGTTTTGAATTTATTAGTGTTATTACTAATTATTATTTTCAGCTTTGTTTCCCAATTTTGTAATTAGTAATTTATTATACTGTTTGTTTTCAGTTGGCTATTATGATTTTGCATAATATCATCGGGAATATTAATTGAAAATTTTAGTATATTATTTCACTCTATTAAAGAAAACAGTGAAAGAAACATAAATATGTCAGTCTTATACTAGACTAGCAACATGCCCCGGCTTCACACGGGTGCAATGTTGATACATAAAACATAAATAGCCTATATTACTCGCTGATATTTTTAAAATCGGTCGAGTAGAGAGAGAGTTTTTGAATTAAATCGTAAAATACAAACAAACAACTCTTTCCTCTTTATATTCCTCTATAATATTAGTATAGATATAGGTAAAGGATACGATTATTAAAAATACTTGAGAAGTCGTTTGTTCTGCAGTGAAGTATGAAATTAAACTTTTTAAAATTCTTTAAGTAGCTTGAAGTGAATTCTATGAATCAGAAGCTTTGTCATTACTTAAATGACTCCAGAGGGATTCCTGAAGACAGAAACCAGTCAGATGAATAAAATTAATTAATTACATACATAATATACAGGTGAACTATGATTCATAGTAATTTAGCGAAAAGTACTCAAAGGAGTCTCGAGGCCGATTTTAATGAAAACTAAAACTGCAATATTGAATTTTTGAAAAATCAATATTCTTGTATAACAGTTAAGTACTGTACTGCATATTTAATACTGTTTGAGGTTTTTACCTGACTTAGCGAAAACTGGTTAGTTTTTGTGTTATAATCATGTAGTAAGTTGAAGGTAAAATTTGACGATAGAAACAAACTATTATATGAGTTTTATGCAAGCGTTTGACCTATAAAGAATTTATGTCTAAAGTTTAAATCTTAAAATATAAGGAATATCGAAAAATCATTTGATGCCGTAGCCGGTTCTTATAATCGGAAACAGAAAACATGTAATATAATAATAATAAAAGCTATTTATTGCTTAACGAATACAAACTGAAAGACCTTACTGTATAGAATACTAGCAACGCGCCCCGGCTTCACACGGGTGCAATGTAGATGTACTATACACAAAACATACCCTATGTTACTCGCTGATAATGTAGCTTTCTATTGGTGAAAGAATTTTCAAAATCAGTTCAGTTGTTTTTGAGTTTATTCATAACATACAAAAATACAAAACTTTCCTCTTTATAATATTAGTATAGATTAGTACAGACAATCGAGCAAATATCAAAATACATACATATTCATCACGCCTCTTTCCCATTGGGGTAGGCAGAGATCACGGAATTCCATATGATCCGATCCTTGCATACCACTTTCGCTTCTTCTACTTTCATCAATGCTTTAAGAGTACTTTTGACCTGGCCCATTTGAAGAACGTCCCAGATCTGATCGAGGTACGTAAGATCAAAATAACTATAAATAATACGAGTAATTATTATAAAAACACAAGAATAACATAGTAGAATATAGTGAGAGGACGAGAAGTGCCAACTATATAAGGATAATATGCTGTAGCTGAAAGTTAAAAAGAAATAAATTGCTCGGTAAATATTTATCATTCCTCAAAACTTCTCGCTCAAAATAAACTTTTCACTTGAATGCGAGGAGTGTCGCGAAATGAAAAATGTCAAGTTAAACATAAGGCTTTCATTTCATATTTTACCAAGTTCACATTTAAATGTCAAAGAAGAGTAGGGGTTTCAAGGTGATGTAAGACAGAGACACGAGACATATTGGCATAGTATTTAATATATCAATAGTTAGACATGAACAAAAAAACATGATGATGGTGTTGGATGGGTTCATTGACCCGTATGATGTTACCAGTCTTTCATTGCTAATACTGGTATGTTTAAAATGTTGAACCAGCCAGGTAACCCAACACCTTTCATAGATGGAAAAACCGTGGTGTTGTTCAGATCATTAACTTGTACTGAAACAAGTGTTCTAGTAGTAATAGTAGTATTTTATTAACTACTAGGTACTAGTATGAATAAATAGGTTGGCAACACATTGATTACCGACAACAGAACGAACCTCACGTTTGTCTGTCGGTATATTATGACATAAAAAAGCTCACTGTATGGAGCAGTCTTTCCTCAGTCCTTGAGCCATATTACAAATCACTAAATACAATTAAATCTAAACAACCCAATGGATTTAGGTACGGTTTTCACCATGGCTATAAAAATAAAATAAAAGCTTTATATACATCAATGCAGATAAATATAAGGTATACGATAAATATAATGTCTTTATAAATGAAAATAAATGTATATATTATAACATAATATAACTTATAACTGTCCGCTATGTACTCCTAAACTATTCATTCAATTATGATGAAACTTTGGTGAGTTCTACGGTAAACACCAGCGAAGGTCCCTGGCCCAATAAAATGACACTGTTTTACATTGCAAAGCATGTCAGAATAATTCTTATTAAAAATGCGAATGTTTTTCTGTCTATTATTATTTTACGACCAAATCATTGGACAGAATTTGATAGATATTGAAATGGACATTTAAACAGTAAGAGATTCATTACAAGTAAACAAAGCAGTTTTGAGGTAATAAAGAATTTATTTTTAACTAGCTGATGCCCGCGACTTCGTTCGCGTGGGGTTTGCTTTTGAGCAAGCTTTCTTCAAATGACATAATATCCTCCATCCTCTGTACTTAGTGATTTCTTTTGGGAAAGAGCTATCAAATTAGTCACTGATAGTTGATTTTGCATCATATTATCGACACGTTTAATGGTGGTTGAGATTGGGGTTCGAAGTATGATTCAATAGAAATACCATTTTTGAAAAAATGAACCTGACTTTAAAGAAATTTACTTATTTTTTTTATAAATTTAATTAGTGGTGAAGATATTGTATCCACCTCGATATTTATTTCATTTAATTGATCATTTTCATTTTGAGATTTTTTTTTAAAATTCCCTTTTCCCGGGATTCCTACTCGGGTTTCCGGTGCTCAATGCGGAAACCTCTAAGATACGAAGACAGTCCTTAAGAAGCAATAAAAGCAATGTCGAATAATCGTAATTGTAATAGAGAAAGGATGGATGAAAAGGTGAAATAAACGATCTCATAAGAAATAATTTTTCATATAATATTTCAATAATACATTTTCTATTTTTATAATATAGTTCTTTAAAAAAATAAAAAAATAAATACAAAAAAAATATTTCCGTCCACCTTCAGATTCGAACTCGCATCTGAAGTTACGCAATGGGCCTGCATATCCACTATTCTACGATTACATATATCGGAAATGGCGAAATAATCAAAGTATTTCATTTACATATCAAACTGTGATTGACATCTGACAATTCGAAAAAGTTCAACGCGAGTCAGTTTGCATTGCAATTTGGTGATATGGTGCCTTTAAAATTATTTTTAAATGATGATAACTTTTCTTTCCGAGAACCGATTTCGATAAAACAAAGCCTATATGTTGCCCCGGGCTTTACTTAATATATTTGTGTAAATTGCATGAAAATCCGTTCAGTATCTTCGGAGATTAGCGTGAACAAACAGACAGACAGACAGACAGACAGACGGACAGACAGACAGACAGACAAGAATCTTAAAAATTGCATTTATGCATTCTGCTACCCTTCTTTTATCACCCCTCTTAATTTCTGGTAAAAATATTTAGTGAAGCGTAATTTCGATCCTACTCTTTTATTATATGTATAGATTATAGTCTCACGTCACTGTTTCTACAGTCAGGTGAAGTGACGTGATGTAGGTTAATTTGGGTAGAGCGGCGTTTTTCAATTTAGCTTCTTTGAGTAATACAATATTAAGGATTTGTTAAGGTTATTAGAAAAAAAACAAAAAAAAACGTTTAGTAGACATGAATAATTTTTTACCTTATTTCCCCAGGATCCGAACCCGAGATCTCCAATACAGAACTTATACTCAAAGCTTGTGATTAATTATATTTAAAAGAAGGCTTCGAATCAAAACACTATTTAATTATTTTATCTATATATATAAAAATGAATCCCTATTTCCCTTGGTCACGGCATCACGCGTGAACGGCTGGACCGATTTCGCTAATTCTTTTGTTGTTGTGTTTGTTATTGTCATGAGAAGGTATGATTATGAAAGAAAAAAATAAGAATACTAAATCAGCATATTAAATTATTTCTAATGTAATCATAGCGCTTTTACAATTCAAACTTTTTTGATGTAACCTTATGGCGTTTGACATAATATTGACAGAATGCGTGCTGAAAATATCGTCAAAGAGGATTGAAATCAATATTCATAGTTAGGACAACGTCTGTCGGGTACGCTATGAAAGGCTCGAAAACAAACGTGGTCGGCAGATTACTGATTTGCCTAAATTGAAAATACTAAGTTTAATTGAACAATGTAAATCAAATGAAACTTTCTCCAATTTGTTGAAATGATATCAGCTCTCTTTACAACGCTAATTAATACTGAAAACAAATTCGATAGCTTGTTAAAACTTTCAGTCTAAACATAAAGTAAATAATATTTAAATTTACCCCGAATTGTTCGTGGTCAATTAATTTCGGAAACCAAGAAATTTCTAATGTTACTGTACGGTGTTTTATACAGAGATTTATGTTATGGGACATACTCGTAACTCAAAGAATTAAGTATACCTACCTACTTATATGACGTAAAAATATATATAAGTGTACCTACTCGTTTCGGGTGAAAAATAATATAAATAATAAATCGCGTTTTAATCCGGTATAAATTATTGTATTTAAATGTGTGATACTTACGTTCATAACAATATTATGTATCTACATATATACATATATTTAACCGACTTCAAAAAAGGAGGAGGTTCTCAATTCGCCTGTATGTTGCTTTTTTTTATATAAGCTATTTATTTTATTATTGTAATATATCAGTTCTTAGCTTTAAATTATTTTACTTTTATTTGAATAGCAGTTGTACTTTTGTGCAATCATATAAATATATAAATGAGTTTGAGTTTAAATTGTATTTCTCAAAGAAATACTCAAAAATAAACAAAACCAGACTCCACCTTATCGTTATAGCAACTTAAGTTTTTGAAAACACTCTTAATTTATTTCGCTGAATTCATTAGTTTTAACTAGATATGATGTGCCGTGTCTTTGAGGTGTTAATTTGTAATTTGTGTGCAAATGATAGGGCGTTTGTATAGCTGCTGTTTGCTGTCTACCTCAATATGGCTTCATAAGACGAATTGAGTAAGACTTTCAGGGATATCGGCAATTTAAGCAGCATTCATGCTTATCAAAGATATAAATTATTCTATTTTTTAAAAAGCTCGGCCATTTGGAATTTCTACTCCGGGTAGGTACTTTCATTTCTAACCAAGTCCTGCATATTAAATTCTGTTTGAGCGAAATCTCTGATGATTTTTGTCTTAGTCGAGTAGTCAAAATTAAGCTAAGTAGGTAAATAGTTTTATTCTCATATATTAATAGCAACCTTTGTCATTTTATTTAAATGTTTGATACTCGCGTTAATAAAACACAATATTATATTATAAACTAGCGGACCCGACAGCTTGTCCTGCCAGAATGTTAGCTTCAAAAATAAAAAAATTTACTAAATTTGAATATGCTATTTTTCCACTTCTATTACATAGATTTACAGTGGACATCAATTATTGCAAATAAGCTATAAGCGTGCGTGACGTGAATTGCAATTGCGGAAGATGGCAGAGTTCCGAACCTATTTATTTTAAAATTAATTTTCTTTTCCGATATTTTATATAATAGTTATTTTGTTATTCGGTACATAGAAAAATTCAAAAAAATTAAGATATCATCGAAATAAATGGTGTAACTAACACGATTCGTTTTTATATATTGTTATTTTAGAATTCTAATAGATCTCGTTCTTATTACATCAAGTTACGTTTCAATCTCAACCAAAGAAATACAAGTGACTCGAAGAGTATTCCTACAATACATTAGTTCAGTTCAAAGTTCCGGCTAGGTCATCTAGATAAGGACGCTTCAATATGAGCTGGCAATGGTACGGACTCGTGTTTACAGAGGCCCCAGTTGTTACACCGTTGCCCCATAATTAATTGAAGCTTTTATTTGTGTGCATGTGATATAGTTTAGGGACCTTTTTTCTACAAACGCGTTCTACAGATAATATAAGGTAACAGACTACCCATTGCAACCAAAGTTGATGTTGTTAGTTAAACTTTATAAAAAAACACTTTATTTTTATTAAAATTACTATATAAAAAATGACGTGAAAAATAAACTATGAAAAACGTAATTAAATATTCAACGATCTACAAAATAAAAAAAAAAACTTGTAAAATAAAGTTGTATAGAATAGGCTTTAAAATGGCTATTATATTATGTAAGCAAATAAACTATATGCGCTGCCGCATATTAGGTCACCGGTGATCGCTACGGCGTAGCTACCCGTGGCGGCTACAAGCTACGAGAGTAGCCAACGCTCGCTTGCCTCCCGCGCACGGCCACAATAGCCAGCTTTTCCCCACCCCATATATAATTAAGTAATGGCGAATGGTAGTCGCGTCTAGAAGCCGGGTATAGTCACTGGTGGCTGTTATTAGTGGTCGCGGTTAAGTCACCGTGATTTGTAGTCGCCACCGGTAGCTGCAATTTGCACAATGATCTCTCAGGTCCTAAGTCATAAAAAGCATAAATAATAATAAGACAGATGTTAGTGCGACTCTGGAGAAGCTAAATTTCAAAGCTTATAAGACCGTCTATCGCTATGACCCACTCTATACAAATTACGTGCATTCGTATCACTAGCTATTGTATGAGCATCTAAGGTTACATTTTAGAATATAACGAAGAATTTTTTAAACTCCCTCCGCCTTCCAATAGATATACATAATGTACAAATAAAATTTCTATAGTAATTTTTATTTATTCTTATTAAATACTAGCGACCCACCCCGGCTTCGCGCGGGTAGTATTATGCCTACAATCTACATGTTTTATCTGATGTAGGAACGTATTCGCGTGCGTTAATTTTTTGCGATAACACCAAAGATATTCATTTAAATTATATGGTGTAAATATTATAATAATGTGCATGAAATGCTTAAGGTAACTAACATATTTATTATTTATATATACTGTATCCGTCTAAATAGGTTTCCAACTACCGCATTGTAAGTGACCATTTTTTTAGAAGATAGAATGGGTATAAAATGCTATCCAGGCAACAGAGAACATATAAATAGAAACGGAGAGTGTTCGTGCAGGTAGTACTCATTTTTACACTCATGCATTTATATCTTTATTCATAACATAGGATTTAAGAGGATTATTAACGAGATAACAAATCTAATAGCCAGCACTCCGACTACAAAGTCCATCTTGTATTAGACCGCAAATCGTCCAAATACCAACTGGATCCATTAATTAGTCCACGACACCACCAGCTGGCCCTTTTATTTTGTAAATGTCAGTTGAAGTACATTTGAAGTCTTTGTTTACGATAGTTTTGTTGAACTATCTGTACCATCCGAGATTCATTACAATTGTATGCACCTAAATAAACTATTACTATATATTTCTTTAAAAGAAAAAGAACTTGGTCTTCTTTAAAACACGTTTGACGGGCTCGTTGGCGCATTCGGTATTATACCTGCACACGGGTAGTTCGGAGGTTCGAATCCTACCGGGATGAAATTTTTATAATTATAATTCTGTAAGCATGTCTTCCGTTCTGTAGTCTTTTTATATTTGATAGAGTAAGTGAGGTTATAATACGTTTATGAATTGGGCCGTTTATGTATAAATATTATTATTATTATTTTTTTATTTTTATATTATAGGGGGCAAACTATATAAAATATTAAATGTAGTTATTTATTTATATTATGTGTTAATGTTTTATTTCAATAGGTTGTGGAGGCACCTACTATAATTCCGTAAAAATCGAGTAACTAAGGTACTAGTTACATGTTTCAGGTACCGTTACGAACAGAACTCACAAGCGAGGAGTTGCTTGGAATCTATTTTATTGAAACCCGCTGACCTGGCATCGATGTGCTCAAACATCGTTCCAACATTTGCAAATATGTGTTCAATACCGCTATACGATAAACATCAAACATAATATATCGATGGCTCCTACGTATACAGGCCTAAGTGAAAAAAGTGAATTTTACAGGAGAGCGGTTTGAAGTTGCCAGAACTATATTTTGGGTCATATCTTTTAAACTACTGATTCGATTTTTATGTAATTTTGCAGTTAGTGTTAACGTTTGGTGGTTTTTATACATATGTACATAAATTTTATGTATTTTTTATATATTTCGAGATTTTGCACATTCGTCTTTTTACTTTGTTGGTTTCTTACGATTTCAGTTTTATTGTTCAACGTAAAAAGGCTAAAATGACTTTCAGCCTATTTACAAGGGTAATTTACATACAAACAGCCTGCCTGCACTTACGCCATCGGAGGTTATTAAGTCAATAGTAATAATTAACTAATAAAGGAACTGTCATAGCATACAAATGTATAGTTCTATCCGTAATTTTATAAAAAAAATCTTAATTAGTTTTCATTAAGTACAAAATATGACATGTCTACAAAACAGGCGAATACGATTTACTAAAAACCGAATCACGTAAAAAGGCAAATGTGATGTTTCGCCTTTATACGAGGTTTTCGGATACTGAGTAAAAGGACTGAAACGGTACATTCGCCCTCTCACCGCGCCCCCGACGCGCTCACACGACGCCGTACATCAACCAAACGTTTGATCGGTTTTTATACGCTACCGATTTGTGTACATACGCCTATGTGCCTAAAATTTTATTTTGTATCTAGTAAAAAAAATATTTTTTTTATTTGTGAATGTCATAGAATCGGATACAAGGAACTCAATGCACTAATAATTGGAAAAAGGCTTAAGCGGCAGTTTCGCCCCTTTACGTAGGAGCCATCGATATATAATCTATTTTGAAATCTAATTTATAATATAAATCCTTTATTTCGGGTAAAATACCCATAATTATAAATCACAATTACATTTTTTAGCGAATGCAATTTTATAGGGATATCTGAGACTCAGTTGATGATAGTGACGATGTGCTTTCGACCTATTTTTATTTTAACGTTGAGCAATTGAATAGATGGTGGTTGAAATATATTTGTTTGTTTGTTTTGTTTTATTGCCCCTCGGCTCATTGGCGCGTATGGTAGAACACCTACCTTGGTCACCGTTCTAATCTCATGAGACGACATGTTTATATTTTTCTATAAGAATATCTTTCTCACAGAAGGAATATCGGAATTCTGACCGGGTAACGTACCACCGATTATAGATGGAAAAGCCGTGAAGTGCATATTACGCGTTTCGGTTTATGGATTTCCGAATGCTCAAAGTAAAAAGTAGGTCGGCAGCGCATCATTGACTGATGTTCTGTGGCCGAGGTGTCACCTACCATCAAGTGAACCTCATGCTCGTCTGTCGATATCTAACATAAAAAAAGGAAACGTAGTATTAATAATTACAATGGATTCAAATAGCCGAATAAAAAATCTACCTCTCAGTCACTATTTTGTCTTTATCTCTAGGTCTCTGAGGAAAACCTTTTAGAGAAATATTCAGTATTGAAATCCAAACGGAAATATTCTGAAATCAAATCGGAATTCGTAACTTTGATAATAGAGCGAATTCAATCAAAGGCCATTCTTCTCGCAACCTAATTTAGTTAGAGCTTCAATTAAATCGTTGAATCTATTAACTAGCTTCAGCTTTAATGTATTGAAATCTAGTCTGATCTCATTTCTGATATCTCTAAGAGTTTATTTGTTAAACAATGGTTCGCGCGGCTCCAAATTAATAGCTTATGGTATACTTTTATGTAATATACGTTTATTTTTTTATCTATCTAACTCTACTAATCCATAAAATCTCAAATACTATACAGATACGCATATTAAACTTAAAAGTAAGTATTTTCATGAAAGAAATCGCTCCTAAGTGATAATGCCGTCCCTTGTACGGTATAATATACCTAATGTGGTTTTTTTAGTGTTTCTGTGTGGAATAAAGAGTTTTTATTATTATTATAAAAAAAAACTCAACCGTTTATTCAACGCCCGTCAAAAACACTTCCGACTATATTTACAAATATTTAAATTTCGAATTGAAAATAGTATAACCTGATTTAAACCTCGGAACAGTTTTTCTTGTTCCGTGATTTAAACTTTCTTGAAATTTGAAATGTGCTTAGTATTTTAAGCTAGGTATCTACAAAGGAACGTGAGGTTCACTTGATGATAGGTGATACTTCAGTCAATGATGCGTTGGTGACCTTATTTTGTTAAACGTAGTGCACTTGCCAGTTTTTACATCTATGAACGGTTGGTCATTTCCTGGTCATAATTTTGATATTCCGCCCACTCGTTTAATGCACGAATTAACCAGACGTTCGGAAAAAGTAGAAAAGAGTTTTTTACCCGCAACAAGATTACGTAGATCTACAATTCAACGAGCCCGTCGAATGTGCAGGGATAATGTTTATACAAACAAACAATATTTAGATAGACATAGTAGTATATTTATGTTCATTATTAGCTATTCTAATACGATAAAGATTTGTTTGTATGTTCGTTACGATTTAACCTAAAAACTAATCGACTGATTTTAAAAATTCTTTCACTAAAAGAAAGCTCTATTATCAGCGAGTAATATAGGATATTTTTGTGTACATCTACATTGCATCCGTGCGAAGCCGGGACGTTGCTAGTAACTTATATAAGGATTTATTCTGTAAAAAATATCATATAGACTTGACTATAATTAGGGAGTTACACGGGTAAGAAGGTATATAGCAAGTTCTAATGAAAATACCGTCTCTACCTTCGGTCACTGAGTTTTAAATTTCAAACGTCTACGTGAAGGATTTATGCGAAGCTTTTATTAAATGCTTGAGAATTTATTGGATGGTTAGTTTTCAACGGGTTCGTTGCTACAGTGGTCTGGATGGGTCACTGGTTCGATTCCCGCTGGTACTAATATGTTTAAAAATCAATTTTATGATTATAAATTTCGCAATTTCCAACATAAATCGACTGGTAATATCGAACCGATTAAAATGCCGAGAAGTAGGTACATATAGCTCGTTTCGATTTCAGTCCATGGTTTGCCGAAAGCTTGAACTACAAATAGGTCAACAGCACATTACCGGTTGATGTTATGTGGCTATCTTATCTAATTCCAAGTGTGCCTCATGCTTGACTGTCAACGATATAGAATAATTGTAAGTTAATAAATTTTTTATTTGATAATAATTCTAATATGTGAGTAAAAACTATATTGGAATTTTATTATATAGTATATTTTTATTTTATTTCGAACAAAATAAAACAAATAAGATTTGGTAGAGTACAAGACTGATCTTAATAAGTGAAACAGACACAGAAATGTGTCTGCTTTATGCTTCTCACTCGAGCATACGAGTAAACGAGCATGAGCTTCACCTGATGGTGGAGTGATACCTCAGCCACAGGACATCAGTCAATGATGCGCTTTCGACCTGCTTTTTCCAGCATTCGGAAATCAATAGACTGAAACCGTAACACTTATACAATGCAATATGCACTTCACGGTTTTTCTATCTATGAACGGTGGTTCGTTATCCGGTCAGAATTTCGATATTCCTCCCACCAGATCAATGGCCGAAGTTACCAGACGTGGGAAACACATGCTTACTCAAAATTATACACATGTCTTCCCGGTGGGATTTGAACCTACGACCCATTGGTGCGCACGGCAGGTGTTCTACCGAACACACCAACGAGCCCGTCAAAAGTCTAATAACGTAACGTGTTTTGTTACTAAATATTTATAGGTCGGAACTCGGAATTAATTGAAATTGTAAATTGCTTCGGGAGTTTTAAACCCACAAGGTCTGTAAAAGCACCAAAGCAGTATAAAGGCTACACAAAAAATCCAATAAATTCCCGATGTCATTAAAAGCCCAGGTTTTATTTGAAATCAAATATTTATCGTTTGTTGTCGTTTGCGTTCACATTAAATTTTATTTTATAGACACTCTGGAATTAGATCACAGTACTCTTTGTTGTATCCAATTTGAAAATGGAATCGTTAGATAATCTACTGATAATCCTATATGACATACACGATACGTCTGTTGTATACCCAAAGATAGTAAAGTGAAAGAGATGTTTCTAATTGGATTTGCTTTCCAATTTGAAATGAATATCGATTGCTGGATACTCAGGTTGATAGTAGAGGTGGGTCGTTGACGGTTTTTGTGTTAACGAAACTGCTTATTACAATTTGATAATATGTTTAAAAAGTAGCTAATTTTATTAGCTGGTTTGCAGTTAGCGACTATGCGTTGAATGTTCGTTGAGCTAATCCGCGCGTTGCGTTCGAAAATCGTTGAATGAAACAGTTAATATATTTAACGGCTTTTGCGGTAAACGAAAAGCAGCTAATTCGTTAACATTAGAAAAGCGGCTAAAAAACGCCCACTCCTAGTTGATAGTGCTCTTCCGTATGTATTTACAATTCCACTTATCAGTAAAACAAGTTTTAATGGTTTTTTTCTATCACAGTAGATGTCAAGCACCAGGGGAACACATACATTTCCCCTTATTAAATCGGCGCTGAGTGGCCTCTTTTCCATAAAAGTACATATTTTTAAGTTTTATGATAGTGTTTTGTATTTTTTTTATAGAATAATAAGAGTTCGGTTATTTTTTTAAAGAATAGATGGAAATGATAAGTGAAAACCGCCGCCAACATCAGGGGCCTTGCAGGTGCGTTGTCGACTTAGCTATGGATATGATAATGATAATAAGTCACCTTTTTTGTATTGGTAAGGCAAAACTGCCCTTTAACACATTGAACGCCAAAAAAATATACATCGTTCCGTGCGGGCCGCGTCGGTCAATGCAAACCATTCATACAGGCCGTAGGGCAGTGTTATCAAACTAAATCCCATAATCATTGACCCGCTTGGCCCTACTCTAAATCTAATTAAAACAACATAAAGTGTAACGGATAGAACTGTGATTTTTGCTTGGCCTAAAGGGATAGCTTGCTGTCGGTCAGCACTGACCGAGTTGGCGTTCAACGTGTATGCAAGATGTCAGGCAGTTCAAGACGAGCGTTTAAATTTGACTTTACTGCTTTCGAGATTGTCTACTAGTGGTATGCGCGTCGCTTTAGACACCGGAAGCCCCAGGTTCGAGTCCCTTGGAAGTAAAATTCAATAATTTAGTCCTCACTTAAAGGAATTGACTTTCTTGCCTCCAGTAGGGATCCAGGGAATTTAGTTCTCCTTTTGAGTTTGATATTTTGTATTTTTAAGTTTTTCGTATTTATACACCTTTGTATTTCAAAATTTAAATCGGACAGTTAACATTTTTTAGTCTGCCTGTGATCACGCCAGTGAAATGCTAGGATAAATATTAATTTAAACGAGTGATACTTGTGTTAATAAAATATAATATTAGGAGTGAGGCGTATTTATTGCAAAATATATAAATTACAGGTATTCAAAAATAACAGATATTGAAAATATCATGCAATACTAAATAACAACTGTTCAACTAATTATAGTAACAGACAAGCCATTATAATAAAAACTGTGATTGTGATTGTCAGGTGCTAAAACAAGATGCATTTAGTATATATATGTTCCAAGAAATACAATTGGACGTTTCACAGGAAGGTAACCTTGACATCTTGAAAAGTAATTCCTAAATAAGTTCATTTAATAACAGATATTTATATCTGCTATCATTAAGTATCAGTAACAGGTATAATAGACATTATGTTTGACCTGTTATCACCCATATCTATATAATATTTCTCTTTATACTTTCAATTTTTTTGCAACGCCTCTCACGTCCGCGTAAAGCTGTCAAGACCAACAGGGCCAGAAACAAATTTTCAGCAAAAAAAATGTATCCTTCAACACTCGGAACCAGAAACTTCATTAATAACTGCACTACATGTTCAACGTTCAGAAATATTCCAATTTTATACACGGCTAGTGTGCATACAAAACTTTTTACAAATACACTTACATGTATTACAGAATGCATACTTTATATTGGACGAGCAACGCGCCCCGGCTTCACACGGGTGCAATGTAGATGTACTATACAAAAAACATAGCCTGTGTTACTCGCTGATAATGTAGCTTTCTATTGGTCTAAGAATTTTCAAAATCGGTCCAGTAGTTTTTAAGTTTATTCATAACATACAAAAACACAAATCTTTCCTCTTTACAATATTATATTAATATTAATTAATTATATAATAGTATAGAAGTAGGTATATATATATAGATTAAAACGTGATTTTTTATTATTTATTCCCACGTTCCTAGTGCTTTTCAGTAACCGTGGTTACGGGCAGACTGAAAGGTCAGGACAGGCAGCCTATTTGATTTGAATTTTCACAAAGTTGCCATACTAACGCCATCCATTCCTACGGAGTTGATATTTGTTGTAATTCTCTATTGTCTATATTATGGCTAACAGTGTCCTCTTATATTTTTAGTATGTTTGATTAGGGCTTAAATATAAATATAAATAATCAAACACGTTTTCATCCGGCATAAAGTTATTTTATTGAAATGTGTGATACTCGCGTTAATAAAAGACAATATTATGGGATGCATAGTTATATAAGCTTAATTGTGATCCCAGAGGGGGTGTGGTGCTCCGCAAGCCGCATTGCGAAGTTCCCAAGCTAGGGTCCAGAGATGTTGACGGTTAATTAAAGATGAAAACAGTTTCGCTTCGCTCGCGGCATTTTGACGGCATTATTAGCGTACTATAGAGTTTGTTTTGCGAGAATTAATCCGAAAATTGTTAACTAACCGCTGCGAATGAAAAGCTCTGGAGTTTGCACGCTTCGGTGTCTGTCTTTGCATTTCAAATGTCAACTGTGGCTCAGTTCCACCGGAGGTTCTGGATTAGAATCCCGGAAAAAAAAATGTTTCGGTCGGGCAGGGCACAGAAGGCTGATCGCCTACTTGACTGTAAAGAAAAATGATCAGTGAAACAGATATTGAAATGGGTTTGCCCCATACCCCAATAGGTTACTCGGGAATTCACTTGTATTTCCAATGCATGAGGTAAAATCATAATAAGCAATGCGTCTCTGATTACAATCCTAATTTTTTGAATCCAATAATTTTCCTTTTCAGGCAAATAGCCTGACAGATTTTTAAAATCTTATTTGGGATCTTCAATGCTAAATGCTATGTTCATACCACTTAGCCAAAACAGCGGTCAGTCCCAGGCCAAAGTCTGCATTAAATTATTAAGATATTTGCATTGGCACGAGCTAACTCGCCTATCCCTCGAACTCTCACGGCGCCCTCTTGAATGAATACCCTGAATGCCATTTATTCGCGAATGGATGGAAAGAACTATTATCAGTATGTTTGATGTTTTGTGAAAGATCTGAATTAATATTGTTAAATATAATTATAATAATAATGATTTTTTTTCTGTTTTTTTCTAATTATATTTTTACATGGTAATTTTAGAAGTGTAATTGGTTTTGTTTGTTTTTGTTCTACTGAATAAATAAATAAATATATTTTAACAGAATACTAAACATTTTAAAGGTCAGAGAGACACATGGATGGTTAACAATAACGTTTTTTTGATACGGAGCCCCCAAAAATTTCCCGTAGTATTCCGTGCTTGCTAACCGTGCGTTTAACGAGTGTTGAAATCTGTAGACCGGCTTGATTGAATTATGCACTCTGTCCATGCTCACTCTGAAAAATAATAAAGTAAAAGTCCGTAGAATCAAATCAAAAATGGCTGAAGCATTGTATGAAAGGAAATTTAACTAATTTATTCCATTTCGCTGATAACAATCGGCCCTGACAAATATCTGAACGTTTTATTTATTGGTTATGGGTTGGTTTCAAAGGAGAGGCTTGTGTGTGTGTGTGTATGAATAAAGGTCCTAAAACAGCTTTTTAAAAGTTCTAATAACTGGGTTTATGGAAATGATAATTACAATAAAAAATATTTTTTGAAAGTCTATTTTTTTTCAAGTTTAAATCGACAAACGCTCATCAGGTTCCTTTGATGGTGGGTGATATCTCAACCACTAATCATCAGTTAAAGATGAATTAATTGCTTATTATTATTATATCCTGAGACCGAAACGCGCAATGTATTCACGGTATTTCCATTTATTGACGATGGCTCGTTACCCCGTCGGAATTTCGATATTCCTTCAATCTGTTTAGTGCCTCAAGTGACCAGACGTGGAGACAGCATGCTTGATGAGACGCCAACGAGCCCCTCTGATATTATACGAGTCGAGAGTGAGTTCAAATGATATTGATACATCAGTGACAGGACATTCAATGATGCGCTGTCACCCTATTTTTTAATGTGTTCGGAAATCTGAAAAGATTGAAACCGAAACGCGTAATAACGACTTAACGGTTCTTTCATCTATGCACGATGATGAATTTCGATATTACATCAATGTATTAATTTGTCGAAGTGATGTAGGGAAAATATGTAACAGAAAATTATAACCATGTCAGACCTGGTACTCGAACCCCCGTCAAGGAACGTGCGAAATTCTTTACTACCGAAGGATTTCTATAATCCTAAGGCACACACTGTAGCTAAAGATATTGTATGTGCGCTGTCAGTAGTATAGTATAATGTATATTTAGGACAAGAACAAACAAACAAAATTATATATATTGGGAGGTATATTTTAAATACTTTCCTCGCATTTCTTAGGCGCTTAAGGTATCTTATCGCTTCGTGTGTGTCTTGAATTTATAAGTAGGGCTGACTATTCACAAATATTGTAATTATTAATTTAATTAAAAATCGTATATATTTCAGCATCTAACTTTATAACGGTAAGAATAACGGTCAAAGTATTATGGGTTCGACTTTCGACGGTTCTGACATATTTACATACATACACTGTCCCATTGGGGTAGGCAGTGCTTTCATACACACTCATCGGTTTCGGTTCGGTTCGGTTTCGAGTACTTTCGACCTGGTCCTTTTGAAGAACATCGCCGATCTGATCGAAGTACGTTCGCCTAGGTCGACCACTCTCGAATCTTCAACCTTCACTAGATTCATTAATATATTTCATTTCTCTATTTTCATACTAAAATATATTATAAACCCTGTCTGTCTATGATATTTTAAAGATAACCACTGATCCAATTTAAAAAAAAAATAGTATGGATAAAGCTAGAATCTAGATAAATGATAAAGGCTAATTTACTGAAACTTAACTATTAAAGAAGCTACTTACCTGTGTCTCGATATATTCTGATATAAAACAAATTACTACTGTACCGAACATTTGCAAAACTTATGGTGGTGATATTAGTTATTTCGACTAAATGTTTTCGTGTTGTCTCATGATAATATAAGTGCGTGCTCCTATTTTAACATACCTACTACTAATAGAGGACAATTTTATGTTGTTTATTCATTTATTTCTATTATTATTATAACTAATTACTTCAAGATGGCTTGTGGAGCATGGTGTAATGATAGCAGCTGTTTACAAACATTTTGTAAAACAAAAAACTTGGCGATTAAAAAGAGTGGCGGTTTATTGACAGTTCGTTATAAAATTAGAAGCATTTATTTATTTTTATTGATGTTCATAAGTGTACATTGTGTTACCTAAATGAATTTGTAAATAGGCAAGGAACAAAATGTTTCAGATACTTTTGTAACCGTATTCAATATATAATTATAAATCAATGAAAATCCATTGATTTGGACGGACTGAGACTAGGCGAAAACCAATCCCATAATTAATTGATACTGGCAGCCCTAAATCTTGCTCATTCATCAAACAAGTTAATTAACGAAAGAATGTTTGCTCGGCCGATATCAGTAATGGAGTTCGCGGGGAAATTGGTGTTAGTAATTCGTGTCCCCGTTCTTGAGAATAGAAGCCCCATATATGTTTGTATAAATGAATTGTGGAGTGGAAATGTTCTTAGCACTCAAGGTATCAGAAAATTCACTACAATTACAATAAAAAAGAAAAAAGATAGGCCAAAAAAGTCGATTCTCCGTTTTTAAAACTGTTAGCCATCGAAATTAATTCAAGGACAATTCTATTGAATACATCATTTCAACATAGTATATGTACCTATATAAGAGCAAAAAAGCAAATTGCTATAGTAAATAATTTAACGTAATATAATATCTATTTAATTATATAATTGACAACGATGCAGTCTTGTATAGGGCATGCCATCCTACTTAAATGTTTTGTATCATAATTCATGTACTGGAGTGTTTAACAACAAGCTGTTTGTTTGGTTTGGACCCCGAATCTATTATAAAAACGGTGTATAGATTAAAATATAAGGATATAATAACAGTAGATGATTTATAGATGTAGACTGCAGAGGCAGTATTTTATTATTTTGTCAATATATGGTTATAAATATAATTGTTTTCTAAACATTTTGAGTCAGTCTCTAATATAATTCGCGACACGGTTTTTCTAAAGTAAAATATTGTAAAAAATAATCAATATTAATGTGTTTTAATTTACAATAAAGTTTTTTTAAGAAAATGCAACTTTACCGACTAACGAGACGAGATGGGCAAAAAGTTCTCGAAACCGACAAGCTTGTATAAAAGCGTTGATAAAAAGGTAGAAGCGAAAGTGGTATGTAAGGATCGGAGCATACGGATTACGGAATTCCGTGATCTCTGCCTACCTCAACGGCAAAGAGGCATCAAATATACGTATTTACTATGTATACTGTGGAATTGTAGCCTTATTCAAAATTCTTGTGTTTAAATTATGTAGTTGACGTCACAATGTTTATGATTTCGTTTTAGACCGTTCTATGAAGAAAAGTAATTATACCAAAATTGAATTAGGTGGTTGCCAATTTTGCCCAAAATCAAGGTGTTTGAAGCTCTTAATACAATAAACAAACTCTTCGTATCTGAATCTTCAGTGTAACAGGAAGCCTATATTTCCCTAATATAATCATTCCAGATCGCATCACGTGTTAAATTGAACACGGCATTGATTAATTGGTTAAATATAATTATGTATATCCAAGTTATAATGTTATGCTAATCTTATTTACGTCCTGTATCGCCTTATAAGGTATTCCTTACATATTATATTATAATGCCTTTTATAGATACTAATGTTTTTAATATCCGAGTTATATGACAGACAGACATACCCAAGGCCTACAGAGGTGTTTCCAATCTAATTTTGATTGATTCGTTGTCGTGTTAGGTAGTATATCCTTGCGCTCCGATGGGACGCAGGTTCAAAACGCCGGGCAAAATCTTTACGATTTTCTGTATGTCTCTAACACGTCTGGTCACTTCGGGATTTAAAAAATGAGTAAGAGTATTATCCACATTCCGAGCGGGTATCGAACCACCAGTCACGAATGGAAAAACCGTGAAATGCACATTGTGCACATTCGAAGTATAAAGTAAATTGACAGCACATCTCTGTCTGATATTCTGTGGCTGAGGTATCACCTACCATCAAGAAACCTCATGCTCGTTTGTCGATATCCAACATCAAAAATGGTAAGGTTGTAATATATTATACTAGTATAGTATAGGAGATTGACAACGAATATTCTATTTAAAGAGGAAGCTTTTCATGAAGGTACTAGTTACGATTTGTTATATCTCAAAGGGATTAGGCAGCGTTTTCTTTGAAAGCTCCCAAGAGGCTTGACTTTTTCCGACACTTCCAACAATTATCGTTATATTTCAAACAATTTAATCAAAACCTTGACAAATTATAAAATATGACATATTAACCTTCCTCATGAATCGATCTATCTGTTCATGAAAACCGTTCAGTAGTTTTTAAGTTTATCGCGAACAGATAGACGCGGCGGAGAATTTTATTTTATTATACGAGTATACGTATGTAGTGATAAATAATCTACACGTGCTACGTAGTAAAAAGGCTCATTGTCGTAACATCCAGGCCTGTCTGTCCTTACACGGGGTTTCCGATTACTTCGAGACGTAGTTAATTCCCATAATTATCCCAATCCACCTGAGCTGAACCGAAACTATATACCTTTCTTGTTATTCTTCTTCTTATAACTTCAAGATTTTTCCATGTATGAACGGTGGTTTGTTTTCCGATCGGAATTTGGACATTTCTCCCACCCGTGAACCATACCATTGAAACTGTGCAAATATGTTCGTAAATGTACCTATGTGTGCCTGTGACCACGTTTGCTGGATAGCAGTCGAAACGTCGGGATAAATAATAAAAATATTTAATCGTCTTTTAATCCAGTATACTTAAAGTATTTTATTTAAATGTGTGATACTCACGTTTTACATAAAATACAATATTATACTTTCTATTTATTATCAAATGTGAGTTTATGGTTTTATAGTTGTGTGGTTGTACTATTCCGCAATATATTTTGTATTTAGAGCCATAGTTAGCTAGAAAAATCTATATAATAGTAATTTGCTATCTCCAAGCTATCTTCTATTTTTAATCAAATAAAAATTTTCTTATCTAAATCTCGAAACGTTCGGACTGTTAATTGAATAACTGGTGTCGTAGCAGGAATCAAACCCGTGATCATGTTCGTTGTTGGTTAATTAATGTAAAAATATGAGTCGTGATTTTAAACTGTAATACTTTAAGAATAATTCCTATCCAAAACTAAAGAGCGGTTTGATGCCGTGCGTTGCCGACGTTTTTTTCAAAATTCTTTGAAAAAAGATCGTCAACGCACCAGCATGCATTCTGATGCTGCAGATGTTGATGGGCGGCGGTGATCACTTGCCATCACCACCTGCAAAATACGATAATATATATTAATACATAATTTCCATAGAAGCGTAATAATAATTGGGTATTTGCTTGGCAATCGGCAACTGTTCGAAGTAGCTCTCAACATCCTAATTGAATGAAATTGGAAAGCGAACTTCCTAAGGGCAAAGGTTACTTCAATCGCTATTCATCGCTAATAAACTGTATTGAATACTCATAAACTGTATTACATACTCTTGATATGCGATGTTTTTCTTATAAAAAATAGCTATATTTAAAGGCTCATTAAGTCAAGGCGGGATTTGAATCCTGTCGAGTTAAAATTTTTACTATTTTCAGCAACTATGATTTTTAAAAAAATCTATTGTGTTATAAAAATTCAAATCTATGACATTATCAAAAATAAAAGAATACATAAAAAATACGTTACATACCTATAGGACTGCGCGCGAGACATTTTTTCGACTTGAGTGCATTTTTAATTTTGACATTTCAATTTATTTGATTAAAGAATATTAAAACCGACTTTATTCTTGCTATTATGTAAGCTCGTTAAAAACGCGAGTGCGAACCAAGGGATTATAGTAGGAATTGTGTTTTTGAAAGAAAAAAAGAAAGTTTTAATCGCTCACTGACAGGTCATGCTGTCAATTGTTTACTCTTATTATAAAAATAAATTTATGACCTAACTTTTCTTCCTCGATATGGACATAAAAGGATTTTAACGAACGAACGTCTGTGTATTAGTGAGTGGCTATTAGTGCGTGGAACCTGCATAATTACGTATCCGCGACTAGAGCTCAGCGCCATAAAGCCATTACTATACAAATATAAAATATTGTTAGTATAGTAGCGTCCGTTCAGAGATCTCATTTTGTAAAAAGCCAATTTTTCTTTGTATGACAGCAATATCTTACATTTGTTATTTTTGTGTGACAGTTGATACAAGAACCTATTCAATTGTTACTAGGGTATATGACTATTGTTTTAATGATGAAATAGGTTAGCTTTTGTTCGCGTTTGTTGTAAGTGTTGTTGTGTTTGCCATCACAACTGATTTAGATTTATTGTTGATGCAAACTAAGGTGAATCACGCTTGCTTATGCGATGAATTGACTTCTATTTAATTTGAAGAGCATAATAGTATATTTCTCTGGAAAACTATTTTTCTTCTTCCTATCCCTTTTTTTATTTGGGGCTTGTCGCAATATGTTCTCTTTTTCCCTTCTCCTCTTTCACTTGCCACGAGTCACTCCTCTCAAACACTTCACACATGCAATCCATCTTTTTTAGGCCTCTCTCTCTCTCTCACATTCATATTTGAAACTTTCTTAGATACATGCTTTTCATCTCTCCTCATTACATGCCCATACTCAGCTCAACGATTACCTTTCAAGTTTCAATCATTCATTCACTGGCGCTACTCTCAAACTTCCTCTTATATTCACATTTCTTATCTTGTCACTCCACACATCCATCTCAGCTTTCTCATCTTAGCTACATGCAAAGGTCTTTCATCCATCAGCTTACTTGCCCAAACTTCAGAACCATATATCAAGACGGGTCTTATCTTTGGAAAACTATTAACGGTTTTTTCCCCAGGGTTCAAACACACGACCTAAGATACTAAACGCAACGCGAACCACTTAGCTACAGAGAAAGATAAATATAAAGAAGGTGGACTTTTATGTGTCTGTTAATCGAGGGTTTGCCATTGTTTATTGTTCAATATATACTATTTATGACGATTTAAGATCATATTTAGTCCACGCTTTTGAACAACTTTACAATAATATTGTCTTTTATTAACGCGAGTATCACACATTTAAATAAAATACTGTACCTATACCGGATTAAAACGCGATTTAATATTTATATTGTTTAAATTATTTTAAATTATTGTTTGTTTCAGAGAGCCCACCGCCTCTGTGATGCTGCCCACCTCAACGGGGAACTGCAGCATATTAAGCGAGTACTCCGTGACAACAAGCTGCGGGTGCCTCCACAGCATCACAGAAACAGGAATAAACCACAAACAGTACAACGTCTACCAGCCTACCTGCCTTATGTGAAGGGTGTTACAGACAGGATTGGAAAAATCTTAAAACGAGCTTCTATTAATACAGTTTTCAAGCCACACAAGAAGATTCAACAGTTCTTGAGACCAATAAAAAGTAATATTCCTTTGCAAGATTCAGGTGTATATAAACTGGATAGTGACTGTGGTTTATTCTACATTGGGCAAACTAAACGTAGCATTTCAAACCGACTTAAGGAACACATTGCGGATATCAAACACAGACGTCACTCTAAATCAGCAGTATGTGAACACACTCTGGATAAACCAAACCACTACATACGTTTCGACCAACCAAAAATCCTTGCAAAAGAAAGTAGATTATTTCCCAGACTAGTACGTGAGGCTATTGAAATTAAAAAACATCCTAACTTCAATAGAGAAGATGGTTTGAGACTTTCCAACACCTGGGATCCAGTAATTAAAAATCTAAAGCCCCAAATCAAACATACTAAAAAACAAGAGGACACCGTTAGTCAATATTGTCATAATATAGAAAATTACAGTAAATATCAACTCCGTAGGAATAGATGGCGTTAATATGTAAAGATTGTAAAACAAAAACTTGGCGATTAAAAAGAGTGGCGGCGAGTTTCTTGCCAGTTCTTCTCGTCCGCTCTACGCCCTTCATTTGTGAACTGGTAGTAAATGTAAAATTAGAAGCATTTAATATTAGTAATATTAGTAATTTAATATGTATTATTTTTTATTCACGTTAATAGATGTACATTGTGTTACCTAAATTAATAGATTATTTTTGAATTTAATTGAATTAAATATGGCAACTTTGTGACATTTCAAATACCAGACAACTGTCATCTTTCTGTCTCCCCGCGACCACGGTTGCTGTAAAGCATCCGAAACGTCGGGATAAATAATTTAAACAATATAAATAATAAATCGCGATTTAATCCGGTATACAGTATTTTATTTAAACTTTACAATATACAGGCCTTAATATGTATATTGTATATATCTCATATTCCAGTGTAAGTTTTGTAAAGAAAAGCGGCATATTACGTTATTCTTACAAGTTTCTGAAGAGTGAGTTTTTTTGTTTGACCCGATATGATATTATGGGAGGATCATTTATTATATTACAGCAATTAGGGAGATACGAACGTGATTAATTGCAACACTGTATGGTTTTACTCACTACGCAATTTTATTTCCTTTACCGCCTGGAAGATTAGAATCCATAGTTTAAACTAAAACTTAGTTATTCCATAAAAAACAAAAGTTACAAAACACATTAAACTATAGTGAAACTTAAAACTAGGTAATTTTATGGAAAGGAGACCACTCAGCTTGTACTACACCACGTTAAAGCGGTGCAGAGCCAATTTTCAGTGGTCCTCTGCTGTTTGACTATGACAGAAAAGAAAAAAAAAACATTTAACTCCTAAAACAATAACTTAAATAACAAAAACAAGCAGTATGTACATGTGTGTATAAAAATAAATACATGCATAATATAGTTATGCAAAAATATAAAAACGCCTCCTGCTTTATCCTCCGAACCGCCAAGGAATGGAATTCTCTACCTGGGTCTCTCTTTCCCGATTCCTACAATCTTGATGTCTTCAAAGCCAGAGTGAATAGGCTTCTTCTAAGTAAGCATGCTCCCACGGATGCGATCTAGCATCCGTGCATCCATCAGGCAGGATTGCGGTCAAATGCTTACTTATTCTTTATAAAAAAAAATTCACTAAAGTCTGTTTTTTAATTCGAGTCAGTAAAATGACATTTCCAGTGTTGCAAGTTTTTTGTCCCAAATAAATAGTGATGTGGTTGAATCAAGTTTTTACAATTAAAAGTTAGTCGACATTATTTTTTTAATTTAATATTTCATTCATTTGTTATAAATGTATCTGATTCCGATTCTGAATACACCGAATCAGAATCGGAATCGGTATCAATAACGACAATGTAAATTAATAAAAACGTATAAAACTACTTGTATTGTTTTACTTAATTCCCTTGAATCTCTTAACACTTTTTTGTAATAATGAGAAAATATATAATGTAGTGAGCAATTTTAATATGCTGGTAAGGTCCATATTTCTTCAATCATATTATTAAATACATATTTACAATAATAAAAAACGCTTTGATACTTAATAAAATAAAGCATGACTCATATTGTCTAAGTCTATTGATTGACGAACATCACTATTGTTGTTGGTCACCCTTTTTTGTATCAGTGACAGCTGTTGTAGTTGTCATTTTACTGACTCGAATTAAAAAACAGACTTTACGCAATTTGATTTCCTTTTATAATGTACAGCTGTTCGAATTTTAAGAGTGTTGACGTGCTCATAACATGATTGAGTGACTTCCATAAAATATCAGTCATAACGTAAGTCGTAAAAGCCCTTAGAAACAAATTTATAATGAAATATTTGGAAATAGCGTGTTCTGATGAAAGATTTATTATTGAGGGTTAATATTTGCACGGGATTTACGTAAATTGAGTCACGGAGACTGCCAAAAAAATAAATTTAGTATTACTTTGATAAGTTAGAGCTCTTGTGCTGTAACTTAATGAATAAATTAAGTAGGAAAGGCAACAAGGCTTTTATAACTTAATATTAATATTTTTTAATATTGAAGTGAAACTACTTTATCGGGGTTGGAAAAAAATTTAGTGTAACATTTTTTCGTTACGCGTCACATTTTTCCGTTACGCGCCATCTTTGAAGTGAAACTTCTTTATCGACGTATGGGAGAAATTTTGTAGCAGTGTAAAAAAAAAAATCGTCACGTTTTTCGGTTACGCGCCATGTTGCTTTTTTATCAAAGTTTAGTATAGTGACGTAAAGAATTTAATGTAATATTAAGAACAATGATAAAATAAATTACTCATTAATTGTATGCATGTCTATAATAATAAAATAGCTTTAATTTAATACGGAAAAAAATGTTTTTCTTAAGGCTTAAGCCTTATCTACCCCATTTTCGTGAAGTTGCAAATAGTACAAAAATGATATGTCGTAAAGAAGTTTCACTCTTACCTGTGTACTCTGGTACACGCACACAATTTTTTTTATATATTTATTATTAAATTTACATGTTACCTTCTGAATGAGGGAATTACATACAAAAAAAGGCTATCCCATTAAGCATGTTCACGGTATAAATGGTAGAAAGTCCAGTTTTAAATTTTCTGATCTTTTATTCCAATAGAAATAGTTAACTTTCGAATCTCGAATCGAAACTTGCTGTTCATTAAATAAGTGAAGGGTTTTTTAACTAATTTTACTTTATTAAAAAAAACTAATGGCTTCCTTATTCACCATTTTATACACAGAAGAAAAAACAGAAAAACGTCTAAATTACAAATCATAAATATTCTTTTGCATTAAATATATCTTAATCATTATCTTTGACTTCTGAATCAGTTCTTTTTAAGTTTTTTTATGTAAGATATTGACAGACGAGAATGAGGTTCACTTGATGGTAGGTCACACAAAATCAGTCAATGATGCGCTGTCGACCTACTTTTTACTTCGAGCATTCAGATATCCATAGATTGAAACCGAAACGCGTAATGTGCACTGCACGGTTTTTATATATGAATTTGTTATTGTTGTCCTTTATTGGTTACACAATATTATAACAAGAAAATATTCTCTAAAACCTGCCGAAAACAACACTGTGTGTAAGGCTCGGGCAATATTTCGGTTCAGCTGAGCCGGTTTGATGAATGATGCTGACCAAATGTGATACCGAGATTTTTTTGTTGTTTCGATAAAGGCTATAGGAATTGTTTTAGAATTTTACTGTTATCGGCACTCATGGTAAAACCTCTTGAATATACTCAACTTTGAGGTTGAAGGAAGAACAACAAAAAGAGTATTTGAACAACAAAAAGAAAAAGAGCGTTAGTATCGCGCATTTTATACTAACTTTTATAAGTATACAATCACCAACTTTGGGGAAAAGGAAAACATTTAAATTAATCGATAACAGTTTAAATAAAAATTTGAAAGTATTATGTTACACTTTCTGGGCCTCATTTCTTTTTCCTTCTTTCTATATTTTTATTTTATAAATATGGGCATCGTATATTGTAGGTACGAATTATGCATAGACACATTAAAGTCAATTATTTTGAATGGAAATCTCATTTTAGTAACTTTAAAATTCTAAAGATCACCTAGACGTATTTCGACCAAGGTTTACGTACTATTGTTGGCAACACTGTCAAATACCGCTGTTGACAATGTCAATCACTGATTTTTAATCTATGGTACGGAGAGAAAAACGGAGAAAGTTCGAACTGAGATTTAAATTTTATTACATAATATTTCGTGACAATGTTTATTTATTCTCTTCTTATCTTTCGTTGAAACTGACCCAGCATTGTTAAATAAATTATAAAGTAAACAATTAATATATGTATAATCTAAAAACTATATTTCACATACCACAAAAGTACACGTAATTAAATTTATTGAACTTAATATGTCTGCCATGTTTCAGTGAGTTGAGACGTGACGTTTCTATCAGAAGTTTCGTCACACGTACAAGAAGTTTAGCGTGTTCAGTCTGCTTTACGCCAGCGTGACGTCAACTTTGAGTAGGATTTGCGACTTTTACTACGATTAATGTCCGTCAAATGAAATTGTTAATTTTCACAATTGAATACTGCGGAATAGGGTTTTATTTTTGACTAGCAACACACCCCGGCTTCACACAGGTGCATTTTAGATGTATCTAATATACATAAAAAATAGTCTGTCACTCGCTGATGTGGTTTTCTACTTGTGAAAGAATTTTTAAAAAGAAACAAATCTTTCCTCTTTATTATATAAGTATAAATAAAATAACCAGGACATGTAAGTTTATTGTATAACCAATTCCTTTCCTACAGTAAGTAATATTTACTCAGAAATTATGTGTACAAAATATATACAAACCCGTTACACTGTATTTCCTCTTTATAAATTAGTTAAAAGTTGTCACCAAAGTTAACGATAACCGCAACAATGAGTTAATGACAGGTCAGTTGATTTACATAATCTGGTTGAATTATATGAAACTTTGCATAGTATAATTGTTCCACGGAACATCCAAGATTTTGGGGACCGAAACATTACATTGTTTGAATTATAGTTCCGCTAGTTTGGCCAAAGTGTGGAATAGTCAAAGAAACTAAAGGCTTTGATGGAATTTGACAAAGGATTCCTGTATTGAAGGTTATGTAAGGAAGCCACAGTGTTCAACCTTTTGCTGATTACACAAGTAATAATAACTCGCGAAAAGGGCAATATGGACTTCATTGCTTTTCCATCTATGAACGGTGTTTCGTTACCCAGTCGAAATTTCGATATTCCTCCCAGCCGTTTAGTGCCCAAAGTTACCAGACTTGGGGAAGACATGTTGCCAAGTTAAGACGAGCTCGTTGGTGCGTTCCTGCCGCGCACACCGATGAGTCGTGGGTTTGAACCCCACCGGAACGACATGTTTATAATTTTTTGTAAGCATGTCTTCCCCACGTCTGGTAACTTCGGGCATTGATCGGGTGGGAAGAATATCGAAATTCCGACCGGGTAACAAACCACCGTTCATAGATGGAAAATCCGTGAAGTGTATATTGCGTGTTTCGGTTTTAGTCTATAAATTTGCTTTGATGTTCTGTGGCTCAGGTATTACCTACCATCAAGTGAACCTCATGCTCATCTGTCGAAATCTAACATAAAAAAAATCTATAGCGGATACGGATATGGATAACTAGCACATCACTACTTAAAACAAATAAGTACGATAAGAAATAATCTGAATTCTGAGTGTTATATACGTATAACATTATTAACCGTGGCCAAAATCTTTTACGTATATAATTATAATAACGTCATATTAATATACGTAGATGCGAGATGGAACTGCGAAATTGGCTTTTATGTAAGGTTTATTAAATTTACTTCGTTTGCAAAATTTAATTTGTAATTATGCTATTTTCGCCCAACTTCCACTTAAGAGTTTGCTGTCACTTTCTTCATCGTAAATGAGGGATAGGAACATTTGAAGTGGAATTTTAATTGTGGAATTGTCGCTTTCAGTTTTTCAATTAACTATGACTAGACATGGGCGATAACAGGTCAAACGTGATATCTGTTATAACTGTTACTAAATAATAACCGATGTAAATATCTGTTATTAAATAACAGTCTGTTATTTAAATACTAAAGGAACTACAGACAATACGATCTTATTTAGGAGTGAATTTTCAAGGTGATTTCGTTCCTGTGAAACATCCAATTATATTTTTTTGTATAATAAATACTAGATCCATCTCGTTTTAAGAAGCGACAATCATATTTGTTAAACTGAGACAGATAACAATCACAGTTGTTTTGTAATGGCTTGGCTGTTACTAGTATTTGTTGAACAGTTGTTATTTAGTATTGCATGATATTTTCAATAACAAATATATCACAATCGCAGGAACAACTATTATCTGTTATCTTTGAATACCTGTGATTTATATCTGTTACGATAAATACGCCTCTCTCCTTATTATGATCTCGCTGGTTTCAAAAAGCGATTCTATAGATTTTTAAAAGGCCGACATCGCATCTGAGACTTTCAAGTCGCGGATGTCCATGGGCACTGGTGATTACTTACTATCAGGTAACCCACCTGCTCGGTGGTTTGCTTTGAAATAAAAAAAAAATTAAGTGTACTTCAATTCGGTTGCCTAATTATTGATAAACCAATATCCATACGATATCACTTATATCGCAGTTCACAAAACTTTTTATTTCGTAGTGGTTTTTAGTCGTCGTGGTTTTTGTTTTACGTTCGACTCCATGCTTAGGTACCTCATTTTTTTTTTCAAATTCATTTACATTAACTGTTATAGTGCTTCTTACTTTAAATTATTTAAAATAACCCAGAGTTTATAGACTAACGGACTCATTCATAAACGTATTTTATGTAGTTTAAGTATGTTTTGTTTTGCTCTATCGAATATAAAAAGCCTACAGAACGAAGGAAACAAAACTTATTTTTTCTATATCAAGTTTATAAATAAGGTCGTATGTACTTAAGGTAACATCCATTTTACATTTTTTTATGAAATATTCACGTATGTTTAAATTTCGAATGCAATAAAATTCCAATATTCCTTTGAAATCGAGACTTCCTCTACCGCCTATTTAAAGGCTTCCCATACAACAGCGAGTGATAGTCTATATAAAGTGTTTGAATATGTTTTTTGTCTGTCAAAATAGTCTCGAAATTGAAGTCAACAAATACCTCTCGTTAAGACTTCAATTTCGGTGTTCCTTTATTATTAGTACACTTCTTTGAAATTGATAAAGCACAGTGTAAAGGATTGAGCCATCTCATCTTTGCAATTCAGCCAATATCTTATAAGTTTACCGAGAATATAAAATGAATACTTTTAATGTACAATAATGTATAAATAAACAGTAATTTCAAAGCAAATTTTTACACATGGTAAATTGCCACAGAAACAAATACGTTACGAGCTAATAAATGATGCAAAAAATCAATATTTTGGAAAAAAAAAATTAGTTAGAAGTTAAAGTCACAATGTAAATGATTTAATATATGGCAGAATTTGTTTATAAAATAAACTTAAAACGGTTAAACGCGGCGTTCTATCCGGTCGCGTGCGCACAACCTAATCTATAGGAAATCACTCAACGTTATTTCGAGACATGTGACATTGATACTGAATCGATTTTCATAGCCATGCCTCTGTATCTGGCAACATTTACATATTCACAATCTCTTGAACACGCTACGCTTGCCGAGCGTGATATTAATAGCAACATTTTTCGTGACAATTCACAGAGCTCTATGTAAATCCTATGCAAAGTGAATTCAATCTTAAGATTGATCTTGAGAGAGGTAAAAAGAGAACAAGCAGATGGGACGTGGATGAACATAATCCGATATAAAACAAGAGTGTAAAGATTGTATTGTAAGGTGGTAACACGGGAGAGAAATTATAGGCACGACTGCTGAGTGAATATTGCATTTAATATCATAAAGCATTCCTATAAATAAGGTGTACAATATATTATATGTTTATATATGTATTATATTACCTATCCTTACATCTCAGTATCTTAAAAAATATATATTACTTTACTTATTTGGAAATAAACCGTTAACAAAAGTTTTCTTAGTTATTCAAATTCAAATTCAAAATCATTTATTCATTTAGGTAACACAATGTACACTTATGAACGTCAATAAAAAATACTAATCAAGTCTAATACTTTACATTTACCACCAGTTCTCAAATCAAGGGCGTAGAATGGAAGAGAAGAACTGGCAAGAAACTCTTCGTCACTCTTTTTAATCGCCAAGTTTTTGTTTTACAAAATCTTTGTAAGGCGCTGCAACCATTACACCATGTTCCACATGACGTCTTTGTGTAATTAACTATAATAATAAAAAAAATATAAACCAGAAAAAAACAAAGATTTGTCCTCTATCAGCAGTAGGCATGGTGAAATAGGAGCACGCACTTACATTCTCGTGGGAACAAAACGCAAACACATAGTCGAAATAACTAATATCACCGAATACACGAATTCAAGTCCGACCTGTCACCACAAGTAGCACCCGTTCACGAGCATGACGCATGGCCAGCCATCGGCCCCCTCGCCATATTTTAGGGAGAGAGACAACCCGACACAGATCTTAGTGCCTATAATACTTACACATCAACATAATAAACGACTAAGTAATGGAGATGGAAACGATTACATACAACTTTGGGCCCCCAATGTAACAAAATGAATTTGGTGTGAATTAATAGATTGAGACTTAATACTCTTTCGTTGAAAATTCTATTAGTTTCGTCAATCTGAGAGCCGAGTTATTAGAGTTTTAAGTAGTAAAAGTAAGGTTATGTTACGATCAATAACTGGGGGGTTAGAACGCAAAACGCAAAACGATTCGACTGATCGTCTCGCTTCATTGTGATTGGTGTAGAGACTCTCTCGCTTCGTTGTGATTGGTGTAGAGAGTCTCTAGAGAGTCTCTACACCAATCACAATGAAGCGAGACGATCAGTCGAATCGTTTTGCGTTTTGCGTTCTAACCCCCCTGACATATCATAAAACGTAGAAAACACGAAACGAATTAGCACAGAGTAAACAACTGTCATACGGCATACCAACGACAGACTAAAATAAAAGATCGATTTTAATCGATAAAAAATCGTTTTCTTTAATTAATAATTTATATTTTATTTATTAACATAACTGTAATTATATGCAATATATTGTATTTAAAGTACATTTAATTTCTTTTGCGTTAATTACCTTGTCCAAAGGTTTTCTTTTTGTGATTGTGTAATCGATTCAATTAATCGAGAATCTCAGGAAAACTATCTTTCTCATATTTCTCCGCTCCCAGATTGAGAATTGAGCTGATTTTTGGTATTATAAGATAAAAAATATGACAATTTTTTTAGATCATATCACAACTTATTACATTTGGGCCCACAATTTTCCATCTCCTTTGATTGCCTAAATATATTGTACTACTAACACGCCCCGGCTTCACACGGATGCAATGTAGATGCAATGTAAAGTCCAGTAGTTTTTGAGTTAAATCGTAACAATCAAACATACAAATCATTCCTTTTAATAATATATAATTACGTTTACTATTTATAGATATAGCAAGAAACCAAGCAAGAACCTTTAATGAAAATTTCAAGTGCATAACTCAAATGGTTTTTTTACCGTTTTATATCATAGTTTTTCATCACACATTTCCACAAATACATTCTTGAAGCATTAAAAAAAATCCATACCTACTGTGGATTTTTTTTGTTCCCAAACATCACCTAGTTTGCATTTTACGTACTCAATCTCTATCAAGTCGAGCTAATTAACGATATGAATGGAATTGTTCAAGAACGTATCGTCATCAATTACCCGTACATCAGTAAACCCTTCATTACTTGAGGGGACATTGCAAGAGGTTTTATACATACTCGTAGCTAATTTATACGCTTTTAATTACCCCTGTTGATGAGGTTGAACGTCTGATTTTATCGTAGTTTTTCAAAGCGTAAATAGCGTCCCCTTGTTACAGGAATCGATAGAAGTTCCATTGAATATTTTGGGTATTGCATTGGTCTAGGGAGCGAAAAGCTCCCGGCCTAGCATGACAACCGCGACAAAATTTAGTGGACCGTTTTCTCGTGTTTTAATCGATTATCTCTTTATTTCTTCCGGGTCTAACATGATAATTACATTTTAAAACTCGACTTTTAATATCAAAAATAGATATATTTGTCGATCGAGATATCTTACATCTAAGTTTGTCTTCTCTCGTCCGCAAGATATCTCGTGGCGGTTATGCTAGGCCGGCTGAACACTCACAACCCATTCGGTACCGGCCTACCGCGTAGTATCTTGCTCGCTGATAATGTACCTTTCTATTGGCGTATAATTTTTAGAAGGCTTTCAAAATGTTAGATTTCTATGGAAAATAAATTGTTTGATTATTTATAGAATTGGAGTGAATAGTCAAACATGGTGTGTTTAATATTGCCATAAATATTAATTATTATCTATGCGAGGCGGCTCGATGGACAATTAGTTCGCGTGCCTACCACTGGGAGCGCTTGCGCCGGTTGTCATTGCTTCGCGCGAGAAGATCCAGAACGTATCGAGTGATCGCACCACAGTGGATGCTATTTCTATTAACATTTTATGTGAACCTTGAGGCTCCCTTGCTGGAGTCAGACACCAGGCTGTGTCATATAGTTATATCAATAATTAAGTGAGTGTTGTGGTTGATGCTGAACAACAATAGTCTGAAGCCCGGCGCCGGTCTGCGAGCGAGATTTAATAAGCTTCCCGGTAAGTCCGTAGGTTTCTTACGCTACTAATAATGTCCGTCGTCACTGCCTAGCATATTTGGGTTAAGTAAATATATTATATTTAATACTTTCAAAAGCATCTAATAAAATACATTCCACTTAAACAATAATAGCAAACATGGTGCATGAATTTTATGAATACGGGCAAAAACTTCGTCGGTGTGTTTTGTTTAAGGGAAACCTTAAAAAATAATAAAAATGCGACACTCGAAGAAATCTTACAGCTTTAGATTGCTGTCACGATAATAAAACTGAGGGTAGCCGTAAAATGTACCACTTAAATTGCAATGAGTAGTTAGGACGTTAGTTTTAGTGCTCCGTGGGACCTAGACGGTACAATCGCAGTGAAAAGTAGTGCTCATTTTGTTGATTTCTTTGTTGTAAAATTTTGATGGAGACTTTAAAAAGAAAACGGTAATCTGTGAGGAGAATTACATGCAATTAATCATAATATCACCCTGAAAGTAAAAGCAGAGAAGATTAATTCTTTGTCGTGATTTGCGCGTGGGATGTTAAATGTATTATGTAGTATCTATGATATGGTCCATATCTATGTCAAGTAATAATTAAAACAGCGCCCTTTTTCTGTGATTAGGTAATTTATGATGTAATTTCAAGATTATTTATAGAATTTTGTGAAAATTGTAGGATGGTTACTAAAATTTGAAATACCTATACAATAAATTAATTTGTGAAAGAAATTATTTATGTTATACAAACATAAAAGAAACATATCTCTTATATCGATAACTTTTGATATCTTTAAAAGAAAAACAAAAATATGTTACTAGATAAGCTAAGCTTAGCACTGAAATCATCTGATCTTTAAATTCGATTTTATTACAGAGTTATAATGTCGTACACTACGTATTGCCTTATTGCCCACGATGTTGGCGTTGAATACGATGGCACTGGGTTTGAGGATTGTAAAACAAGAAGATAAAATAAAATCTAAAAATAGAACTACTATAATAAAAAGTATAATATGACATTATGTACAAAAGAGTTTTTAATATTTCATAAAAAAACTTTTATCGCAAGAGCTTCAATATTTAATTAAAAAACTTATTACACGTGGAAGCTTTTGTGTGTAATGTAAACAAAGGCTCTTGGAACTCTTTGTATTATTATTATATATTATAACTTTCCCATTGCTTTATCTGTTCAGACACAATATTAATTCTATTATGACAGCGGATATCAATAAGCAGTAATCCAAGATCATTTTTCATGTTTCCGTCTTTGGTTCGTTTAACACCAACAGAAGGTCATCAATCACGAGGGTTTCCATAAGCCATAACAACACGCGACTTGAGTGAAGCATGTGTTAGAATTGCCAAAAAAATTTATTCAGAAAACTGTTTTATTTTTCTATTTTATTGCTAAAATTTCGACGGGCTTTTTGGTGCGTTAGTTATACTTTGCGTTGTTATCTCGAGTTCGAATGCCGCCGTGTTTCCAGTGTGTTGAATGGTCACATGTCATTAAATTAATGGGGAAGATATCAAAAAAATTCAATATTATTTAAACATAATACATGTAAATCAAAAGTAATATAAGTATAGTAATATTATTTATTTATTTATACCTAGTAGTATTTTCTCTTTCCTTTAATTTTTATATTAGTTGATATGTAGTTTATAGTTTCCCGGGATTCAAACCGGAACCTGGAGATTCCGGTTTACTTACTTTTCTTCATTGTACGGACTTAAATACTGAAATTTTAACGGACTTAATTACAACAATGAAAATTGCGATTCACCACTTAGCTTAGAGTTATATACGAAACATTAAGAATTGTTCAAAACTTAGATAATTTTTGAAGCGTTTACTAAAAAATAACAATTTTTAAAGATGCGATACATGTATGCAACTTACATATTACGATACTATAATTTTTCTCGGATAACTTTTTCCAAAATGAAAGCTTCTATAGAAAAAATAAATTCACAACATGACTTGTCGAGAAATTGCCGATTTTTCGGGTGTAATCTTTATGAATTTCCTCACAAAAGTCAACAGACTTGTAAAATTTATGGCCGTCGCGAATAACGGATGTGTTGTCGTTTCCGGCGCTATGGTGTATTATTGAGACCATTTATTAAACTTCATATGAGTATGTGTATCGGTGAATTTAAGAGTAGTTCTTTACCAATATTTTTGGATTTTTAATATGTAAAATAAATAAAGCAAATATTATAACAGGTAAGCCTTTAAATGAAAAAAGTAGTACACACTTTAATGCAATTCATTCATTATATAATTTATTCCGTCGTTTGGAATGCTTTTCAGCAAAAGAGGTTTCTAAAACGTCGCAGACTAAACGTGGGTTTCACGTTTTAATTAGCTAAAACTATTTCATTTAAAAATGTGATGTACGTTAGAGATAAAAGAACTTAAGTAAAGAGTGATAGACGACATAAAAGGATTTTAGATGATTTATCCGGAAGACAAAGAGAGACTGGCGGTAAATGTAAAATTAGAAGCATTTAAATGTGTTTTTTATTGACGTTCATAAGTGTACATTGTGTTACCTAAATGAATAAATGAATTTGAATTTGATAATCGATTAAAACACGAGAAAACGGTCGACAAAAATTTATCGTGGTTGTTATGCTAGACCGGTAGATGTACGTTCTAGTGAGCAATGAGCATAGTTTGTTATGTTTCTTTCCGTGACTGTAGGTCTATTACCAAAATCGATCGCAGCGAATGGAATGAAATGAAAGAACAAACAACTTCATATTTTAACTTATTAAGAAAACATTTTCGTTTCTATTTAGGATTATACGTACGATCATAGTAATGTTAAACGAAAGACAATATCTAATTGCGCTGTCGTTCGCAATCATCGGATTCGTAATAGGAAAGTATATTCGTCAGCCGAAATTTCGTATTTTGTATTGGGAATAATAGTTGGTATACTCGTTTAATATGTAGTGGCTGACTGTGCTTAACGTATTTGTTTCACTAATCTTTACCTTTCCCGACAATTTGGTGATTTTCTGTGACCAAAGCATGTAAATTATTGAAAGGTAAACATTTCAGCAGTCCGGCAGCACTATTATAATTAACAAAATATGCTATATCCTATTGTGTTTTATTAACGCGAATATCACACATTTAAATACAATACTTTATAACAGATTAAAACACGATTTATTATTTACGCCGATGACGTTTCGGATCCGGTTTCAGTCTGCCCGTGACCGCGCTTGCTGAAAAGCAACCGAAACGTAGGCATAAAAAATATATCACGTTTAATTCGTTATAGAGTATTTTATCTCAATCCTATATTCTTCTCAAATGGCAACATCGTGTCTCAACTCAGTGTATGTGTGCAGTATCTACAGTTCCACACAACGACAAGCCAGGGACTTGATAAATAGCTCTCACGTATAACGAATGTGTGTTTGTTTGTCCTATTTTCTACTCCATTTTTCTGGGAGTACTGTATTGATAGCCAATTTATAGTGATGTTATAGAGGAGCATTTGAGATGTGAGGTAAAATTACCTACTTAAGATTTGACGGGCTCGTTGGCGCCTACAGTAGAACACCTGCCGTGCGCATCGATGGGTCGTGGGTTCGAATCCCACCGGGACCACATGTTTATAATTTTCTGTAAGCATGTTTTCTCCACGTCTGGTAACTTCGGGCATTGATCGGGTGGGAGGAATATCGAAATTCCGACCGGGTAACGAACCACTTTTATAACGTTATAGATAGAAAAACCGTGAAATACATATTGCGCATTTTCGAATGCTCCAAATAAAATTTAGGTCGATGGCACATCATTGACTTATGTTTTATGTCGAGTACTCAGAAATTCTAAGTATGGAATTTAAACGCGCAATCTAAACTTCAGGACTTTTTTTATGTAGGACCGATGCGATGGTTCGTAACCCGGACGGAATTTTATTAAAACATATCTGGCCATGGAATTCGAATAAGTAGGATGGATATAAAATGCAAGGCATGTCCAGCTTCAAAACCGCTAATGAGATCAAAGCCAGAACTGTCCTTAAGTTAAAAAAAAACAGAAATACTTTATATACGTATAATCTAAGTTAAAGAGATACATATACTTTAGAAAAATTTCCATTTGTCATTTGGGTAAATATTTATAACCGACATGTATGATAAATAATGTAAGTAAAAGTAATTTATGGCGATTAAAATATATAATAAAGTTTCCGATGACATCACGGAATTACCGGCAATATATTTTATTCATAAAAAGATTGACGATGTGGCTGATGACGAAGCAATTTTATAACATCCACGAATTTATGACATGTACTAATTAATTGTTTTTTCGACATGTATATAATATGAAATCATTAAATTGACTTTTTTATGTTAGATATCGATAGACGAGCATGAGGTTCACTTGATGGTAGGTAATACCTCAGCCACAGAACATCAGTCAGTGATGCGCTGTCGACCTATTTTTCCTTCGAGTATTCGAAAATCCGTAGACTGAAATCGAAACGCGAAATATGTACTTCACGGTTTTCTATCTATAACGAACCACGTTACCCGGTCGGAATTTCAATATTCCTTCCAACCGATCAATGCCCGTTACCAGACGTGGGGAAGACATGCTTACAGAAAATTATAGTCATGTCGTCCCGGTGGGATTTGAACCCACGACCCATCGATGCGCACGGCAGTTGTTCTACCGGACGCACCAACGAGCCCGTCAAAAAAATGATTATGGAATAATCTTTGATATTGGTATCTTTTCAATGAAATATAATTATAGAAATATTTGCATACCAGAAGATAATGGTCTTGAATTATAAGTCTAGTTAAAGTCTTAAATAATGTGGTCGTTTGCTATCTTTTTTAACAAAAACTACATTGAAACTATTTAACCGAAACTCTATCTTAGTAATAAACTTGTATAAAACTTACCTGAATAAAGAAAATTCACAATTCACTCTTACCACATCACTTTATCATACTACACAGGTAAGTTCAAGAGAACTTTCGATAATATACGTTTCGCGGTATTTCGCGAGTATTTTCCGGAGCCTGGTACAACCCTGGCTTACTGAGGCTTGCGTGGGAATCAACTGAATACTTTGTTACTGAAATTCAGCCGTTTTCCCGCGCACATGCGCAGATGCTTTTTAAGTTTGGAACAATTTTCCCACACTTCATCTCAAAATTGGAATGTATTTCAGACATTAGGAAAACACATTCCAATTTTGAATTTAAATTTTGCTCAGATAAAGAACGAATGAAATCGATCTCCATTCACAGATAAAACAGTCGTAAAGTGTAAATTGCGCGTTGCTGCTTCTGTATTTATTATTAGTTCTTTATTATATCTCGTGCGTGACTCACTTGGTGATAGGTAGTATCTGAGCAACAGGATATAAATCAGTATCTAATGCGTTGTCGGCATATATTACTCGTTGATCATGTAGCTTTCTATTGGAGAAATCATTTTAAAAATCGGTAGAGTAGTTTTTGAGTTAAATGATAACAAACAAACGAATTTTTCCTCTTAATAATATTATAACACATATAAACATATAACATTAATATCACGATATTAATTAATAAAAGTTCAATAATTAAACGCATTCGTTCGGCGAACAATTTCATACTTCACATGATTAAATTCATTTCGAGCTTTATTTTTAACCTATATCGTGAATTCCTGGATTTACCTTTGTGGCTGACTCCTATTTCGTCATGCTAACACCTAAAGCTTTCGTAAAGTTGCACTGTTATGCCGTTTACTGTTATACATAAAATAAAAAAAATAAACCGTTTAAACAAACAGTTTAACAGTTATGTAAACAAGAATTTCATCTATACATATAATAAAACTATAGAGGTCGAATGTCTGAACATATAAAAAAAATGTAGCATTTTTTAGCAAACCGAGTCAGGGGTGTGTAGAAGAGAAACAGAACAAATCCAGACTTTTTTTTAAATTTTTTTGTTCTCTGTCTGTTTGTACGGGCTAATCTCCGAAGATACTGAACCGATTTTCATGCAATTAATAAGAATCCCTATATAGAAAATATAACCCCTCATAGTAGCGATTAAAGTCGCTACACTGACTTTGAGACTAGACCCAGCGGCTGTGAGAACTACGGACTTAAAAATAAAAGTTATATATTTACAAAATTGTTAACAAAATGAGGCAAAAATAAATATAACAAGGAGTAATAATATAATTGTATAAAAACCTAAGGATAAGAATTAAGTTTTTAGTGAGTAATGCATACATAAGAAAAGTAGGTTGTTGTACTCTAGCAGCTATTATAATAGCTAATATAAATTATAATTTAAATATTTTAAATTTAAATTGATGTTAATTTGAATTTGGAATTCCTAACCAAGCGCCGGATTTTTGAGATCAAAGTAGCCAGTTCGATAAAACGCCAATTTCATAGGATGGACCTAATATTAATGGTTATAGGATGTATTAAGTGAAGTTAGTAATTTTAAGTTTGTGGGCAAGAAAAGATTTGTAATTAAACTTTCGAAATAAATAATATAGTTGTAAGCTTCAGAAAGTTCAACGACACTGTCTACGAACTCTCTTATTACTAATTTAAGGGCGATAAATTCTTGGTAATTTATTAATACTTATATAAATTTTCGAAAGATCCGTTGGAGTACGTTGAGTAGTGCACATTTTGCGTTCTAACGGGCCGCAGGTTCTAATCCCACCGTTTTTGATATCACTACATATTATAAAATAAAGTCTTCCGCCGCGTCTGTCTCTGTCTGTCTGTTGGCGACAAACTCAAAAATTACAGAATTGATTTTTATTCAATTTGACCAATAGATAGAATGATTCATGAGGAAGGTGCAGGTATATAATTTGTCAAGGTTTTGTGTAAATTGGTTGAAATATAACGATTATTGTTAGAAGTGTAGGAAAAAGTCAAGCTGCCTGGGAATTCATCATTAATCGAATTCGAAGCTACGACAGATAAGACATGTAGGCATAAAATGATATAGGTACTACCTGTGTGAAACCGGGGCGGGTCGCTTGTATTGAATAATTATATTAAGTGGGCCCAACCCGTCTTTCTTTCCATACAAAAGCTCGTACGTGATTATGGCGATGTAACCGATTTTTCTTTGATACTTTTGAACTAATAGGTATCTCGTGCACTATATCTAGGTTTCTATCGAAACAAAATCTCAAAATTTTCAGAAATAAATTCAGTATAAGCCTCCAAAAATCAGCTTTTTTGCAAAAAAAATACCTGAACTTTGGGCGTTCATAACGTACTCATAAATTGTGAAAGTAAATATTTTGTTATGATAGAAACCTTGCAAATATAATGGAAATTCTAAATTACAAAAAAATATTTCATAAACTTGTAAAGACTACTGAAAAACACGTATTTCCTAGAACAAGTTTTATGAAATTACCGCACACTATTTTTCGTTCAGTGTTATGGCGTTCTCACTCACTCGTTAGCGGTAGAGGTATGCGCTGCATGAAACAAAAAGCTTTTCAACCATGCTCGCGTTGACGATAGTCGAACCGGGAAGGGCCCTCTTAAACAGGTGGTTAAAAAAAGATAAAAAGGTAAAATTACGTCCGGGTATTGTTACCATATACTCGTACATATGAAATCTTTTTTACTTTTCGGTTTTAGTCTATGAATTTCCGAATGCTCGAAGAAAGAAGTAGGTCGACAGCACATCATTGTCATATATATCCTACCATCAAGTAAGCCTCATGCTCTTCAGTCGATATCTAAGAAAAATAATAGATAACATCTGTATTTGTGTCGTAAAAAAATTTATAGCGTGATTTCAATTTCCAGTATTAAGCCCGGGTGACACGAGGCTAGTAAATCAAGCTAGTGAGCCAAGCTAGTGCTGCCAAGCTAGTAAGCTAGTGACACTAGCTTCGTGTAGACGGAACTAGCTTCGTTTACAAGCTAGTAAGCTAGTGTGGAAGCTAGCAAGCTAGTGCCTCAAGCCAGGATAGTTTTATAGCTTGGGGTTCTATTTTTCAAGCTAGTAGGCGCCCCCCACCACCCGTTTTACTATCCTGGCTTCGTTACTAGCTTCGTGTCAACCGCGAAGCTAGCGAACCTAAGCTAGTGTGCAGTCGGAGAGCGTGGTGAGAGTGCGTGCAATTTGTTAAAATGCCGAAATTAGCGGACGAAATTAATTTAAAATTCGTTCAATTGTACAGAGAAGAGGAATGTTTGTGGAATGCAAGTATTCCATCTTACAAGGACAAGCAAATGCGAGACTCGTCACTAGAAAAAATACGCGACATACTAAATAAAGATGGAATAGAAATGTCGATAAAAGAGATTAAAAATAAAATTAAAAATCTAAGAGCTACATATTGTCAAGAATTAACAAAGATAGAAAAATCTGAGAGGTCTGGAGCAGGAACTGCAGAAGTCTATAAGCCAAAAATTATTTGGTTTGAGGAAATGCATAATTTCATAAAAAAGGTGCCAATGAAGAGAAAAACTTCGGTAAGTTATTTTAATATTATTTACTCTTTACAATTATTTACCTTAAAAGTACTTATTGAAATATTAATAATCGTCGGCATTTTTAATTTTTCTTGTAGTTTTGTCTGAATTAACGAATCATTCTTGCTTGCCATGGTACTGCTCCATCATTGTTGAAATATCTTTTAAATTTCTCCCTTTTTTCGATAGCTGACAGAGAAGAATGGTTACTTCCCTGTCGACTGATACTGGGTAAACATAAATTTTCCATTCTCCATGAACCGGGAATAATGTTTCCCGCTTCAATGTCTTCTTGGTCGACATCACTACTAATGCAATAAGTGCTTTTTTGCTCTTTTCGTAACCAATTATGCAGAGCACATGATGCTAGTACAATTTTGTCTACTGTTTTTACGTCAACTGCGATTGGTCTTTGATAAACACGAAATCGGCTTGCCAATATGCCAAAGGCATTTTCTACAGTTCTTCTGGCTCTACTTAGCCGGTAGTTGTATACTTTTTCTTCATGTGTTAAATTGTCACCTGGGTACGGTTTCATAATATACGATTTTAATGGGAATGCAGCATCCGCCAAAATTACTCCGCCTTGTGGTATAAGGTTATTTTCTAGTTGATTATATATGGAGCAATTCCTAAAAACACTTCCATCAGATGCCATTCCACAGGCGCCGACGTCAATATAAATGAAATTATAATCGTAATCAACAATAGCCATAAGAACAATACTGAATGTTTTTTTGTAATTAAAAAACAAACTTCCACTGTTGCCAGGAGCTATGATTTGAACATGCTTCCCGTCGACGGCGCCATAACACGCTGGAAAGTTCCATTTCACTCTGAAACCATTTTCTATAGCTGCCCATTCTTCAGTTGTAGTTGGAATCTGTAACAATATTTTTAACAAATTTTTTATTTTCAGAACAATCAAGATTCTCCAAACAATAATAAAGATGACAACAGTGCAAGCAACAGTCAGTCATTAGAACCACCCGTAGCAGAAAATCTGTCAGAAAAGACAGTTGAAATGTCTCAACCTGCAAGCGAAATGTCGTCTATTCAAGATAAAACTTCTAAATTTATTTCCCCCGGAAGTAACATTCCGCAATTTAAGAAACGGAAGGTTTCGCAAGTGAGTTCATTGATAAATGAAATTAAGGTGATTAAGGAGGATTTAAACAGTTCACGAGAATTTCAGGAACCAGAGCTGGATGAACATGAGATATTTGCAAAATATGTAGCAAGTCAGTTGAAAAAGCTTTCACCCGGACAGGCCATTTTAGCTAGGGATCAGATCAACGCAACACTATCCCGCTGTCGGATGTATGATTTAAACTTCGGAAATACTACATTTTCGTACCAGTCACCTATCAATTCTTCAGACTCCAATATGTCAACCACATTTTCTTACAATAGTTCTGCAGCAAGTCCACTCTACACTAATCCACCATCACAACTACAACAGACTGAGCAACGTGATGAACCCATCATCCATCCGCCACCACAGCAAGAGTTGGAGCAAGATGAAGATCCCATCTATCAAGCATTTCAAAATGCTTGATACATTTCTCGCCATTTATGTAGCGTAAACGTACATTTTGTCGTCATTTATGATTTCTCATTTTGTAATTTAGAATTTAATCTCGCCATTTATGTAAGCGTAAAAGTACCTACTTTAATTTGAAATAAATAAAATTCTACATACCTGTATATCTTTCTTTAATGCCTTATAAATTTCACTGCAAACTTCTGGTATGAATCTAGATATAGTAGATCTTGAAACACGATACATGTGACTTAACTTCCTGTAATTGACACCAGATGATAGAAAATCTAGAGTTATTTCCAATTTTATTTTAGCCGGTATGGCTTCTCTCATATTAGTATTTAATTTTTGTATTTGTGGTCCCACTAGATTCAGTAAATTGTCAAAAATATTAGGTGTCATTCGCAAAATACTCTTGAATTCGCCGGAATCCTCAGATCGCAGTTCTTTTAAAAGTAATGCAGATGCTCCATGACTATGTCTTCTTAAGATCCAGGGTCTTGTCCAAGTACGCTTTTCTTCTAGCAGAGCTAATATTTCATCTAGCGCATGTTGACACAACTTCCGAATTAACTTTCTTAGTAGAATTGCTTTTCTCTTACGCACACTGTTCATTTTTACGTATACGTGTTATCAGGTTAAGCACAACTCACTACTGACTTGACTAGCTTGAAATTTCCTAGCTTCGTGTAGACAGCACTAGCTTGGTTACAATCCAGGCTAGTAGGTAAGCTAGAAACCAAGCTAGTGACCCCTTACTAGCTTACTATCCTAGCTTCAAAATACTAGCCTCGTGTCACCCGGGCTTTAGTCTCAATATTTTTTAATATATGTATTCTGTACTCAACAAAATGAAGACTATTTTTAATACAGTAATAGAAGTATTTTTTCCACAGCAAAAATATTATTATGTTCAAGCATGCATCGTGTACAGCGTAGTTTTAGCTCGGAGCTAAAACCTTTTCAGTTTTCTAGGTCAAATCGGAGTAGGTTTCTATGACTATAAATAAAAGAAGTTTTTATTTAATTAGTCTAACACTTAAAACTTTAATCTTAAATATAAATTAATATAATATATGATATTATATTATATAGCCCGGTATGACGGGCTCGTTGGCGCGTTCGGTATCGGTCGTAGGTTCAAATCCCACCGGGAGGAGATGTTTATAATTTTGTGTGAGCATGTCTTCATCGTTCATAGATGGAAAATTGTTATGTGACTGAGGTATCACCTACCATCAAGTGAACCTCATGCTCGTATGTCGATATCTGACATAAAAAAAAATATTATCTATCTACTTATCCATTTTACAATATAACCTAAAATTGCATACTTATTGGGTTTTAGCGCTATACCCCTTGTCATTTGGATATGGAGAACTATAATAATATTATAAAGAGGAAAGATTTGTATTTTTTCAATTTTTTTATTTATTTATGTTATGAATAAATTCAAAAACTACTGGACTGATTTTAAAAATTATTTCACCAATAGAAAGCTACATTATCAGCAAGTAACAAAGTCTATTTTTTGTGTAAAATACATCTCATCTACATTGCACCCGTGTAAAGCCGAGGCGCGTTGCTAGTAAATAATAAATTGTATATTGGTTTAATTAAAATTATAATCCGAACTATATTGTATTTCACACGAGAGACAGAACAGACGTCGTAACTCGTTAAAACTTGCGTGATACAAAGGAATGATTTACTTTGAGACAATAAAGTTTCTAATTCATCTTTTATCCAAAACGATCTCTTTCATCTGCCATTTGTATACATTTCTAACGAACTCTATCGATAGTTTTGAGTAAGTCTGGACAAATAGAATTAATGTGAAACATCTTCAAGTAATTGAATATTGTCTGCGTATTTGTTTACGTATTTATTTTTGAAATAAATTGATCAGTGGATTACGTTTTTCTGATATTAACTACACCAACACCGATCCCACTATTTTCTCGCAGTATTGCGAAGCTTTATCTTATGAGGAGAGATGAAGGGCATGTATCTAAAAATGTTTCGAATATGAAAGGGGATGGGTATAGCCTATAGGGGAAGAGGGAGGCCAAAGAGTGTTTGAGAGGTGTGATTGCCTGGATGATATGGCGAGTGAAAGGAGAGAATGGAAAAAAAACATACTGCGCCGACCCCAAATAAAAAAAGGGAAACAGGGCAGGAAGAAGAAGAAGAAGAACTATACCAACACGGAGCCTACTATTTTCTCGCAGCATTGCGAAGCTTTAGCCAAGTTTTGAAGCTTTCAGTGGCAGACACAATTTTGTGTTTATTATTTCGATCAATTACTTTATTAGCAAAACTATCAGACTTTTTTTTAATAAATTTTCTTAAACATGTCGATAATATGATGCAAAAGCACCCTTCAATGACTAATTTGATAGCTCTTTCCCAAAAGAAATCACCAAGTACAGAGGATGGAGGATATGTCATTTGAAGAAAGCTTGCTCAAAAGCTCAGCTTAAAGTGAACCCCACGCGAACGAAGTCGCGGGCATCAGCTAGTAATTTAATAATTATTGAAAGAGTCTGATTCAAATTCTCCCTTACTGAGCTACATGAGATAATATAGGTAGTTGTAAATTAGCGTATCACACAAACGGCCATACATATACATTATTTTTGTTTTAAAATAATTTTTGTTATGAACTTCTCTCTCCCTTTTTCTATTTCAAATTATTTTTCAAAAAAAAATGAATTCCCAAGTCCCCTAGTTGGGTAGACAAAGATATGTCTTTCAAATCATTTCAAAGGCAGACAAAACAAGTAGATGCTTTTTATTATAATATTGCTTCCCAGAGATAAGAACCCAGGACTAAAAACTGAGCCATGGAGGTAATTTTTCAATAAACCTAGTTCTAACTAAAGGTTTAAGTACAAACGATTGTGTATAGTCAATAAGAATTACAAAACCTTTCTCTCTCTTTTTATTGAACATCTGATTAACCCGTATAAAGACATTTAATAAGTAAATAAATATTTTGAAATACAAATCAATATCAAATTTATTTAACAAAGAAATTTACTTCAAAGTGTATTTGCTCAATAAAATTTAATAAATTACAAAATATGACTAATTCTAGATATTACAGAGTATGCAAATCGTTCTTAAGAGAGTTGAAATTCAATTTAATACGCTCATTCTTTTCGTTCATTCTCAGAGAGCGTATCCGACGTTTACTAGATTATGAAGTAATAAAAAACCATCCTTTATTCTAGGACGTCACAATGAAATTTTATCGAATCATTTTATTCTTGATTTTAAAAAGTTTCTTTTTTTAAAGCTGTAACTAACCTAACTTGTTTTTAATTTTTTCATACTTCAATATGAGAATCACAGAACAGAATTTTTCTTGTGCCGTGATGAGAATATTACTCAATAACCTGTGAAGCTTAGGTTAAGTATTCAATATTAGTAATTAATTTTAATTACTTCAGCCTTGCTTGCTAAAGCAAGGAGAAATTAAAATTTATTATCATAAACGTATGTCATATTGAAAATTTTGATACGAGTTTCTTGATGGAAAGTCTGAGTAGTAATATAATTTACCGTGTCCCCGTTGAGTATTTTGTGGATAAATATTTTAGTCTGTTTCACTAATATTTTACTGAAATGATTGATGAAAACCGCATTAAAATTCGATGCGTAGTATAAAAGAACTAAGCGTACAGAGAGACAGACGGCGGGGGCGTGTTTTACGAGTATATTAAATATGTATGCAGACGCAAGCAAGCTATCTACTACAATCTATTATATTCTATTATAATATAAAGCAGAAGCACAATGCATAAATAATGCGGGTAGTAATGGAGTTACACGCGACATTATCTGCACGTGGATGAAACTAGTTAAACTGAATTATGTCGGTCTTTGACTCAAATGTCAAAGTGCCCTTTTCTATTTTTCTTATGGCTTAGTTTTTAAGGGTAAAAATAAGTATGTATACATCACAGAGAGAGGGAGAGAGAAAACATGTATTCACTTTCACACATAAAATACTAATACACAGATTTTAATTTTTTTGTGAGTAACTGACAGCGAAAAGGCAAAGGACTCAACATATTGTGGCAAACATTTTTAACAATATTTAACACGTTGGTTTTCAGCCTCATCACGCCTTCTTTCCATTGGGGTAGGCAGAGATCACGGAATTCCATATGCTTCGATCCTTCTTCCACATTAATCAATGCTTTCATACACGCTCGTCGGTTACGAGTACTTTAACCTGACCCTTTTGAGGAACATTCCCGATCTGATCGAGGTACGTTCGCCTAGGTCGTCACTCAGGACTCTGTCATTCACACCAGATTCATAAACCTTTTTCGTTTCCCTAATTTTATCCATCCTTTCTACTTGCCCAAACCAACTCAACATGTCTTTCTCAATTCTCAAATTTCGCTATTTTTAATACAGACTATTTCCTGTGAGATATAATAGAATTCTTTTCATAATGAATAAAGATAAAACTTTTTGTTACTAGCTGTTCTTTTTGAGCAATTCAGACGAGCTTTGTAATAAGTGAAATCTCAGCCATACGACACGAACGATGAATTGTTAAACATTGTCAGACTATTTCATATACATAATATACCTATTATATACTCTGAGCATTCAGTAAATCTTTAGTCTGAAGACAAAATCCGCAATTTGCACTTCAATGAATCTGTGAATATTATTACACAGATTCTTTAGATGAAACGAGACGCAATTCCACGGAGAATGTGATTTTTCAATAAACGACTAGTTTTTCAGAAGTAATAACACGGGGAATTCGAACTTCAAAGATAATCAGATGTGTAACCATAATGAAGACATATTGCGCTTTAAAAGCTTTCACGGCAGATATTATGGATTCTGATGATTTACGATTTAAACTTTTATATAACGACACAATATGCTTTGTTTTAAAGTTATTTTTTCGAAGCGACTTCATTAAGGTTGCACAAGTCGCGGGCTCAAACTCACTGGTGTAGTAATACCCCCCCGAAATTTCTATGGAGAAAATGTCGATTAATGTCATCTATTACTAGCCTGAAAGATTATTTAGAAAATTGAATTCTAAGATAAAATCCCATGGTGCCATTTTCTTGTACATACAAGAGCAATAATTTAATGCAATAATTGACATCGAAGAAATGAAAGTAACTGTTTACACGCGGATATTAATTGTGTTGTTTACACCAAGAAAAGTATTGAAACAAAACTTGTATGTTAGATCAAGTAGGTATGTAACGTTTAGATCATGCAAGTCATTTATTGCGTCAATTTAATTGTACGCAAAAGGCAAGAAACTTGCATCTTGTATATGGACCTTAACTGATTAAACAAGTAGAATACATTACCATTTATTGTCAGTTTGGCATGGAATTCAAAAAATATAATTTTACTATGATAACCTTTTTGTCTCTCAGCAATACAGCTTATGTGTTAAGTATTTAAGCATTTGAATATGCATAGACTGAAACCGAAACGTTAACGTATGATTTGTCTCACTCTTTCAAAAACGAAATTACTTTAGAATGAAAGAAGTAAACATATATATCTATTTCAAGTTTTTACTATAAACAACACTAAACATATATTTAGCTTGTATTATAAGTAAAAACATAGGCTTATTCAGGGGAAAAATCTCAAACTTTACGTAAATGGAGATGAAGGTAAATCCAAGTTAAAAATAAATACAAACGCAATTTCCATTCCGCAATATACTATTGTTCGGAATTTTATGTTCGTGCGGGAATATTTGTTTAAAATGGTTACAACTTTGATAAAACGCAGGAATGTTTGTGCACTTTATAGCAGTCATAATATTGGAAACGGAATACAGAAATTGATTTGGCTGGAACTTATTCTATGTCGGTGAAACTCGAGTGAATTTTTCCAAGAATTTAAGTTAGCGTAAAGTGTCATTTTATTCAATGAGTTCAGCCGAAAATGTTATACACCGAGTTCAAGATAATTTTGAAGTTTTAAAGACGCCGTTAGAATTGTATGAGATATTTGATGAAATCTATGTCTATGTCTAAACTGTGATGCTTAAGTGGTAATATGTTTAACGGATTATCAATTATTTTTATATATAAGAAATTAAGATTATTTAGGAATCCCGGGAAAAGATTTAAAAATATTTTCGGTCGGCAATGGCACAGAATACTAATTACTTACTTGCTTATTATTAAAATTGATCATGGAAAAATACTGAAAAAGACGGAAAAATGCTGGTAATCAATGAGGTAATGAACATCATTCTATAATTTTTTCCATCTGCAATATTTCTGAAGGCGCGAAGGACAAATCAAATAGGTCGATAACGCATAATTGATTTTATGTTACCACATTTATGTCCTATTAGTCTCACCCGACGGTAGTACCTTATCACTAACAAGTGAAATTCACGCTCGTCTGTTAATACGTATATTTATTAAAGAAAAACATGAGTATGGTTTAAAATCTCGGTCACAGTTAACTGAAAAATTCATACGCTGAGTAATTTAATTAAGAGTCGGGAATAAAATTATTGTTTTCAACGTGACAGGCTGACAGCCACAGAGCGGTGTAATGACACGCAGAAAATATATGAACGGAGGTTTTGCACGCATTTTATATTATTACTAGCCGTCCCCGCCCGCCCGCTTCGCTGGGCGAATTGTAAAGGATAGACGAATATGAACTATCCACATAAATTTGAAAAAAAATGGTAAAGGGTTGATGGAATTCAAAAAATGAATAGCCTTAAACCTTCTACAATTAATTCCGCGTCGAATGGTCATGGTATCATGCCGATCGGTCCAGTAGTTTTCAAGTTTATCGATAACAAAGAAAAAAAAAAGTTGCTTATATTTATATAGATTTTTTTAAATGGAAGAAAAATCCAGAGACATAAAGTAAGCATCGTCGATCACACGGTAAAGACAAAATTCAGAAAAGCGTTTGTATATGCTTTCTTTACAAATATAATATACTAGGAACATATACCGGCTTCACACATGTAACATAGATGATCTTACTATACACCAAAAAACCCTCGCTGATAATGTGAAAGAACTGGTGAAAGAATTTTTAAAATCGGTAATGTAGTTTTTGAGTTTATTCATAATATTATACAAAAATACAAATCTTTCCTTTCTAATATTAACTTATAGATATAGAAGATTAGATATAGAGTGGACGGCGATTGACTTAAACACTAAATAATAATAATGATATAACTAATATTATCCGAAACGTCCCTAGTTGTTTGAGATCCTACTACTGGTAAGTAGTAATATATTAGTTTACGGTTTGACGGGCTCGTTGGCGCGTTCGGTAGAACACCTGCCGTGCGCATCGATGGGTCGTGGGTTCAAACCCCACCGGGAGCACATGCTTATAATTTTATTTAAGCATGTTTTCCCCACGTCTGGTAACTTCGGGCATTGATCGGGTGGGAGGAATATCTAAATTCCGACCGGGTAACGAACCACCGTTCATAGATGGAAAAACCGTGAAGTGCACATTGCGCGTTTCGGTTTCAGTCTATGGATTTCCGAATGCTCGAAGTAAAAATTAGGTCGACAGCAAATCATTGACTGATGTTCTGTGGCTGAGGTATCACCTACCATCAAGTGAACCTCATGCTCGTCTGTCGATATCTGACATAAAAAAAAAAAAAAACGGTAATTAATCACAACAGCCAAAAAGGTGCTTTCTTCTTCTAACTTTTAATAAGTTAAGTTGATTTTATAAGTTATGAGTAATTTAAACTTTTATAGACTGCAAAGTGCAATGCTGTCGTAAACAGTCTACGCTATGTTAGACATATGGGGTGCACTGACACGATAATGCTAGCTCTTAAAGGTATTTTTATTTGGTAACATAAAACCAGGTGACTTAAATTGAACATTTTGTTATATTTATGATACAAGTGGATGGTAGAGATTTATGAGTTTTGTATCTAAGTATTGTTATCTTGTATGGTAATTCTTTTTAAAGGACTTGATGTTTATGTTATGTGAAAAGACAGTGTCCTTGATGGTGTATGTATATCTGTATTAATATTATAAAGATGAAAGATTTTTTTGTTTCTTTGTTACTTTTTAACTCAAAAACTACTCGACTAGGTTTAAAGATTCTTCACTAGGAAGCTACATTATCTTAGCGAGTAACATAGGTTTTTTTGTATATAGTACATCTATATTGCACCCGTGGGAAGCCGGGGCGTGTAGCTAGTATGATATAATTAGGTAAGTTCAAGGAGATGGTTGTTTTTTAGTTTTAAATTATATTTTTTACACAATATATACTTATAAAATAATAAAAATATATAACTAACTGTACAAATACTATAGCATGGTACTAGAGTACTAATTTTTCATAAATTATGATATTGTAAGTTAATTTAAAGTGAGATATGAACTACTTGTATTTAATTATTAAATTTACACTGAGCTTAAAAAAAAGTTAAATAATAAGAATATATAATATCTACTTTTATAAGAAAATAGTGTATAATTTCGCCAAGAGAATCCCACCACTAAACGTAATAACTCAAACGTAACAAATTAGAGATTCGTACACGTCCGAATAAATGACTCGATTCCATTCAATTTGTCGCTGTTTATAATCGATCAGGGACCATAATTCAGCTATCTTATTGTTCCACTCCTCAACCTCTAAGGACTTGGCCGTTTTGAATTATTTATAAGACAGGCTCTTTTATATTAATTGCTTGCACGCAGATTATTCGTTTTGAATCGAATTTTCGAAACAATAATGATTTGTATATATTCGTCTCGTGGATACAACTTTTTAACAAGGGCCCAGTTGACATTGATATTTAGTGGTTGTTATAAACTTGGGCCTCTCTACCAATCCCATAAAAAACCATTGAAACCCCGACCCGTCTGACACGTCTGAGGATATCCTTGTTAGTACTGAGGGTATCGGGTTTGCATATAGTGAAGATACGATGTAAAATTATGCTAGGTAGGCAGTAGTATCTACAGAAGTAATCATACGGTGAAAATATTGTCAGGAAAAGGACACAGAAATGTGTCTGCCACATATTCCACGTGCACATCATTATCGAAACTAAGCATTCTAATGACATAAACACAGTTTTTGAAATCCCCGGAAATTTATGTTTTGGAACAAAATGGTAAGGTATTTATTAATTTATTATAGGGTTATAAGTATTGGTAGAAGATAAAACGCATGGAGTTGACACCTAAGCGGGACAGTTCCATTATAGAAATTAGTTACTTGTATAAATGTTCATTTTTATATTTGTAAAATCTTGATATTTAAAAAGAGTTACTTCCGAGTTACTTGCCGGCTCTTCTCGTTAGAACCAACATTCCGAACCGATGGGTGTGGCGCGTAGACACAGCAAAAATTAAGTATTCGTAGCGATGTAGCTACGCATATGAAGTGCTACGTAGATGTAAGCTTATATCGACGTATCCGTAGAATATGATTATGATACCAAGTCGTTTTTTCGTATTTGTAAGGCTAAACTGACCTTTATAATGTATTAATTAAATCATCATTTTTAAGAACACAACATGTTTTCGAAGATACCAGTCGAATAATGCTTCATAAAGTTACTGTCTCCAAAGAATAAGGTCAAGTTTACCAAACGGTAACTTTAAACCAATTTATAAATATCAAAATATTTTAAAACTTTTTGTCTAGTTAGAACTAGTTTTCACTAATATTAATTTTTGAACAGTTATTTCTAATTGTTACAAAGACGTTTTAACTAGTGAAAACGCGTTATAACTAAAAACGGATTTTAACTGTAACATATGTAAGAATGTTTATCTATATTAACTAAGAAGTCGTTCATTATACCGAAAAAGCATTTTAATTTGCCAAACCTTTTGATACAAATAACCCAACCCCACATCCACACTGATAATACATGGGCGAAGTAACTAGAAATCGAAGATTCGAAAATATGTACTTGTAAATTTTAAAATTTACCTTAATAAAGTTATATTTGAATTTTAAGATTGTCAGCACCGTAGATGGAGTAAATAACATTTCTGGACATTCCGCATAAGTTGAGGACATTACGTTACTAAAATGAACTCAATATTCTAACTCAGTACGCGTCGGAACAATGAAGATTGGCAAATAAAAATGTAGCGCTCATAACTGGCAACCGTATCAGCGACGTGCACATGTAAAATGCATAATGCTGAATCAGAGTCGCGACAAGTTCCCCCCACCCCTCCCCCTAGCGCTGCAAGAGCACTGCTATTGGACTAGCCTAGAGAGTTCGAATTCAAATATTACTTTAATCACGTAAACTTTTTTTATGTCAGACTATCAACGCACCGCGTCTCCACACCGGTGCAATACACAAAAATAGCCTATGTTAATCACTAATAATGTGGCTTTCTATTGGTGACAGAAGTTTGATAATCGGTCCAGTAGTTTTTGAGTTTATTCAAAGCATACAAACATACAAAAATGTATAATATTACTGGTATAGAGTATAGATATCGACAGACACAGGTTCACTTCATGGTAGGTGATACCTCAGCCACAGAACATCAGTCAATGATGCGCTGCCGAACTAATTTTTAATTTGAGTATTCGGAAATCTATAGACTGAGACCGAAACGTGAAATGTGTACTACTCGATTCATTCATCACTGGGCTGACATCAACTTAAACAAAGACACTTAAAATTGTTAGTTTTATCGACGCCTAACGAAACAATGATGTTTAGGAAATGTTATTAGTTTAGTTTTACGAGCAATAAAAACTCGGACCGTAACACAGGTTCTAGTAGGATTTCAATGAATGAATGAGGATGTTAGATTAAAAATAAGGCAGAACAAAATGATTTCGTGGCTAATCTATTTTTATATAAATTCATGTTTGTGGAATATTTTATTCACATACATACATCACGCCTCTTGTGGTAGGTAGAGATCACAGAATTCCATATACTCTGAACCTTGTATACCACTCTCGCTTATTCCACTGTCATAAAATGTCACTGTCAACAAAACTGTCTTTCATACACACTCGTCGTTTTCGAGTACTTTTGACCTGGCCCTTTTGAATAACATCTCCGATCTTATCAAAGTAGGTACGTTAGGTAATCTTTTATCCATTTCAATTAATCTACATTGCACCCGTGCAAAGCCGGGATGGATCGCTAGTTTAACAAAAAATATATACTTTTGTAAGTCAATTTCCGTGTACACTATAATAAGACGTTACTATAATATATACCTACTTATGTGTCCGTTACTCTGATTGGGCTCATCTGATTTTAGAAGCTATTAATTTAATATATGTTTATTACATACTTATGCGATACATGTATGTAATACAATGTTCTGATATTATAATGTATTTGGCACTTTGTAGAAACGTCTTCGTAATAGCAAATCAAGCGTAACCTTTCAAAGGAAACTGAACGTTTGCTACTTCGTTGACTGGCAGTGCCTTTCACGAAGAAAGGAATATAATTCAAGCTTCTCACAAAAATACTACACGTGTTTTGACTTCAAAGGCTCGCTAGCTTTTGTCCATTAAGAAACATTTCTACATCAATGAAAACGTTAAATCTCAATTTTATCAGGAATAAGTTTATTCCACTATTGGGTTCATTCGGCAAAACTTTTGACATGTTAAGACACACTAACATTGTCTTACATAAGTATCTCACTGTTCTTGTATAAACTCTTATAAATACATTGCTGCTTTCTACAATAAATGGGAGCCTTGACACTTCAAGACAAATATATTATTATTATAACTTATATAATTGAGTTAAAGCCATTTAATGAATGCATTAATAAGGAAACTAGGCATTTAGGCTTCTATGGTGGTCCCCTCACTGAGTATATACAGCATTATACACACTTATGTACTTTCGCTGCAAGCTGCGGTTCAGCGTTAAATAAAACTTTTCTTCTATGAACATTGAGTTGTACTTAAATTTAGGGTTTTAGTTATTTATGTTAGTTAGTAGCGCCTCGGCTCCGCACAGGTGTAATGTAGATGATACACACTGTTAATGTAGCATTAAATACCTAGGTGAAAGAATTTTTAAAATCGGTCAAGTAGTTTTTGAGTTAATTCGTAATAAACAAACAAGTTTTTCCTTTTTTTTTTATTTCAGAGCAGACAACCGAGCAGGTGGGTTACTTGATGGTAAGTAATCACCACCGCCCATGGACATCTATGACTTGAAGGTCTCGGGTGCGTTGTCGGCCTTTTAAAAATTTGTAGGCTCGTTTTTTGAAGCCATCCTCTTTATAATATTTGTATTATTCGATTTATTTAAAGTTATTATCGATTATCTCTGGTACAACTAGAATATTATAATCCTCTATATTACTAAGCATAGATGTATTTTCATGAGGATTATGTTCGGGGTTTGCCGAACAAAAATGTTTGCGTTTGAAATGTAAACGTTGGCGATATATGTTCATGTTTGCGATCTATTAAACTTGCTATATTGAAATTTTGTGTCTGTTTACTTACTATACGAGCGTTTTATATGTTTACAGGAGGTATTCACTAATATAAGTGGTGCTTTTATATGACGCTGATGGGTCGGCATTCGTTTGTTACCGTCGATTAATAATCAATGTATAAAACTACGATTTAAAAAAAATTATAAAAAATTATAAACTCACCGTTGGTAATTGTTCGTTTATAAACTCACAAATGAGAACGTTAAATTGCAAGATTTATTGTCTGTGTACAGTTTTTTGGGCGTTTATAAATTCATGCGGGAAATTATAAACAATACAAAAGTACAATAATCCGGTAACATACACGGACTACTTGTCATACATTGTCTGTGCACTTTTTACTAATAAATAAGTAGCTGAAAAAAAATAGTCAGTACATTAGAAAGCTTGCTGATTTTAATTTTTTTTAATATATATTTGATAATTCCTATAACGATTTTTTTTAATTCCATTAAAAAGAAAAATATTCAAAATAGTGCTGATTCACAATCGATAGTTGCAACATTGACGGCATATCTACGCGAGTATGTTGTCAGCCTTTAAATTACGCTAGTTTATTTAAAATCACCTGTTCGTATTAATTACGAACAGCCACTACCTAAAGTCGATTGCATAAGAGGCATATAAATGGAAGAAACTTCAGTAAAGAAAGTCTTGCATAGTAGCAGATTATATAATATTTTAATTTTTTTGTATGGAACCTTGCTATTGGCCTTGACTGCTTAGCACACAATTGTTAACTGCTGCTCAACACAAAATATAGCAAATGATTTTAAAAGTATATGCAAATGTAATCAAACGTGGCTGAGTATAAATAATTTCACGCTGAGGCTCATTAACAGTGACCTCAGTTCAAACGCGGTTGTAGCACGCGAAGAACAACTACTCATATGTTATACTACTAATTGTGACACCACTACAAGGCTCATTCATTTGTGACTATGTACCCGAGGCCTTCCTGTCACGAAAAATATTCCAGGAAAATCCCTTGTTACATATAATTGAAGTAAAATTTTATAAGTACGTAAATGATTAATATTTTTTGTGTTGTGTGCAATTTGTGTTTAATTTCATGATTATACAAAATATGAATAAGTTCCAATCTCTGGGAAACAGTATTTAAAAAAATATAAATACATAATAAACCCATGGCTTTGTTTAGAAAATGACAGATTTTTTTGTGATTTCAAAACAAAAAAAAACCCCTACACAGAACTATAAGATATAAAAAATGATCGTAAATTCCTTAATTATTTTGAAAACTGATTACATTACGGATTCGTTAGCGCGACCAAAAATTTCATTTAAAATGAAACTTGAATCTAATGGCGTTAGATTCTCTTGTATCTGTATAGTTACACGATATAGGTTCAATTCCCGGGAGAAATTATGAGTTCCGCGGCGCTAATACGAGAAAACGTATGGCCTTCGCTTCCAGTATAGCTTGCAATATGTTGGCGCGTTTATGCTGTCATTGGAAGCCGGAAACGGTTCTTTAAATATTTGATCATGACCTCCTAGTGGGGTATGGGGCAGTCAATTTTCTATATCTGTTACACTGATAGTTTTTCTTTATATCTACAAAATATGTTTTTTTAGTCTTGTTTCCTGAGGATTTGATTCGGATTCGATTCGATTTTGCTCTTCAGACTGTGGCTATTTTAAAAATGGAGATTTTCGCAATCGCGATCCAATAAATCTATTGGAACACGTAATGGGCCCATCTAAATCATTATTAATCCGTATTAATGACGATGAAAGTATAAATATAATAAGAAATAGATTATAATCTCACTAGTCTGACACGTCCAATAATCCGGCAACCTCCGCCTGTGTCCCCCATATAAATTGCACAAAAACAGACCCCAATTAGGGATTATTTTAAAACTATGTAATTAGTTAATTGTGAGATATTTTATAGTTATAAAAAAACATGAACACAAATACGTTGTGTTCCCTTTATTAAATACTTTATTTTTAAATATTTATTATTTATCCCAAAGTTTAGAAAGCTCAATCTGCCCGTGACCACGGTAGCTGAAAAACTTCCAAAACAGCGGGATAAATAATATAAACAATAAATAACAATATTTTTTAGATTTATTGTATAGGTTAAGTTTTATAATGTAAAAGTATTAAATAAATAAATAGCACCCTTTTTTTAATAGTGCCGGATTTGTGAGAGTCTACTGTAATGGCTTTTTTCGTCAACCATAACTACGTTTATCAACTAAAGTGATGAGAAGTTATCTTTTGAATAACTTTTATCATCGAGACTCGGTATTATCAGAGTTAGTTCTTAAGTTGCTAGCCGAGTGCTCTGTGTTCACAAGAATGATGAAGTTTATTCTTTGACTTTTATTGAATTATTATACAAGCTTTTGCCTGCACTTTTGTCGTTGTAGAAACTTTAACCTCTATTGTAGTATAAACCCAGTATTTTGATCTTTGCCTTGATAGATAAATCAATCAGTTATGATATAACTTTGCATACATTTTTTTTATTTATGGGTTTCAGATTAATTTTTTACTTAAAAAGAACAAAGTTCACTTACTTGAGTTAAAGCTTATATCTAAATACGTGATTGAAGAGATTACACAGTTAATTATATTAGTACTATTAGTTTACATTTTAATATTTTATTTTATTTCTTAAATTCTTTAAATTTTACGAAAATATTTTTTTTAATAATATATAAGTAATTTAAATAGAAAGAAAATAGAGAATAGGGAAGACATGCGAACAGAAACGGTGGAATTCGAACCTACGACTCATCGATGCGCACAGCAGGTGTTCTATTGAAAGCGCCAACGAGCTCGTCAAAGTAAAGCTGGTAAAGGTAAGATGTCAGATTTTTATATTAACTCGCCATCTTTGATTATGATAGACCAATAAAGCAAACGTAGGGTTGCTTTGTAGTAAAGTGACATTCCAAAAGATGGCGTGGAAAGCAAGCAGACATTTAATCCAAGTATGTTTCCAATCCATAAGGTGTATTTTCTTTATATGCTAGCCAGCCTACAGGCGTCTGGTGTTGCCAATGTTTTTGCCAACGTATTTACCATTATCAGAATATAATACATATATATTATTAAAGTAAATACAAAGTACAGTATAAAATATAAATATTAAATATAAATACACTTCTGATGAAAAGGCAACTTGGCGTTGAAAAGGCGTGGTGAGGTTTTGGCAAACTCACCACGCTGTTTTTCAGCCGTGGCTGTATTACACATTTTTCTATAACAATGTTTATTTAGCAGCAGTTGCTATCGTTTTTATTATGGAAATGTCATCTATCACAAAAATGTAGTACTAACTGGATTCAGCGCTACGACACAAATCTTCCCTTCAACTCAAATGTTTTCAACGTCAATTCATTTTGAAGAATACTTTTAGACGGTAGATAGCACCACTCATATAGTTTTATAGAAACAATTTGATATTACAGTTTGTTCATGCACAGCTGGTGTACACGAATGAAACCCCGTAAAATACAAATATACTATGTATTAACCTTTTATATATATTTTTACAGTAATAGAAATGAGGACAGACTTTTAACTTGCTTCATGAGAACGAATAAAAAAATGTAAGTAGGTAGAAAAATATTCAGTCTAATGTTACAAATCGCGGCAACCCACAAATACTTTGGCCTTTAAATTATGCTACACAATTGCTAATTTATATCTTTACTAATATTATAAAGAATATAGATTTGTATGTTTGTTTGTTACGATTTAACTCAAAAACTACTTAACCGATTTTAAAAATTATTTTACCGCTAGATAGCTACATCTTTACCGAGTACATATTTACAATCAGTATCAACATACATAAATTGTATAATAAAATTTATGCATGTTTTTTATGTCAGATATCGACAGACGAGCATGAGGTTCACTTGATGGTAGGTGATACCTCAGCCACAGAACATCAGTCAATGATGCGTTGTCGACCTAATTTTTATTTCGAGCATTCGGAAATCCATTGACTGAAACCGAAACGCGCAATATGCACTTCACGGTTTTTCCATCTATGAACGTTGGTCGGAATTTAGATATTCCTTCCACTCGATCAATGCCCGAAGTTATCAGACGAAAACATGCTTACTGAAAATTATAAACATGTGGTCCCGGTGGGATTCGAACCCACGACCCATCGCTGCGAACGGCAGGTGTTCTACCGAACGCGCCAATGAGCCCGTCGAAATTACATAATAGTTTAAAAGTGTTAAGAGAACATTCGTTCTAAGATGCAGTTAATCTTTAATTACGTAACTAATCTCTGGGACTTTTAATTAACTTAAGCTAATGACCAAACGAACTGCTACGAAAAATATAGCTCTCATAAATTAAACGGGTCGTACATTAGGAGTTAGGTGTATTTTGTTTGCCAGATAAACTGAGCAGCCGCTGAAAATCAGTGCCACACCATTGAATAATGTTGTGGCAAATGCTGAGTGGCTGTCTTTTTTAGCCACATCTTTAATTAATATTTAATTTTGTTTTAATTTTATTGCTATTATTTATATTTTGGATAATTTTTTGTGCTCTTAGAGCATTACTTTAGATAAGTTAAATTTTATTTTAAATGTTTTAGTTTAAAGGTTAAGTGTATTTTTATTTTTTGTAGTGGCTAAATAAAGCAATTTCCATTTCATTTAAACATACACCTACTCTCTGTAGATCCAACAACTGTATGAAGTGTGTGAATTCCCGAGTCCCTTTGTGGCCCGCTTAGCATGACCATCAAGACCTCCCACGGATGAATTAAAACAAACTAAGGTATAATATATCGAGATATATCTCGACATCGACGAATTTACTTTTGACATTAGAAGTCGAGTTTTAAGAGTGTCATATTAGTCCTAGAAGACAAAAAGAGATAATCGATTAAAACACGAGAAAACATTCGTCATGCTAGGCCGGCTGAGCGTACTAGAAGTTTGGTGCGATTTATACAAGGTAAAAAAAATATTATAAATACAGTACATGTTTTGCCAGTAGTAAGCAGTAATTTTCGTATTAGGTTTTTCTGTCTATCAATCTTGGTTCATCCATAAAAAATCGGATATTCCTTCTTGATTTAATACAAAATTTAACGACGAAATATGTTTATGCAGATACACCTACATACATGTCGCATTATAAATTAAATTAACTGAAACAGAAAATCAAAGAAATATACAGTGTAATCGTATACTTATTTCTGAAGTTAATAGGTAATAGAAGAGTCAACAATATGCCCTTAATACAAAAAATATTACCCGCATTTCCTGGGCAATCAGTGATATAGTCTACTTTTGTCTCCCTTCTACAACTTTTCACAGGATTGGCTCATGCAGTTAAAATGCCTGATGAATTCAGACTGCGACTTCGTGATCTAGCGGATTTATCGAAACCTCCATTTTATTTTTAAAAGAAATGTTGAAAATTGGCTGTTCCCGAATTCTGATCGCCTGGTACTAGTGCGGCGAGCGAATCAAATATTAAGCGTGGTCATGTTCCCAATTTTTAAACTTCATTTCTAAGTCTATGTATGCCGAGCAAAATAGAATTATCTTGTTATAGTAATAAGCCCCGGCTTCACACGAGTGGAATGTATATGTAAATATACATTCCACTCGTGTGTATAAACAAAAAAAGCTTATATTACTCGCTGATAATGTAGCTTTCTATTGAAGAAAGAATTTTTAAAATAGGTCCAGTAGGTTTTGAGTTTATACATAACATACAAAACTCCAAAATACATATTTCCTCTTTCTAATATTAGTATAGAAGTATAGATAGCAAAGTATAAACTTTTTTGCAGACGGTACATCTTTTAGTGCATGTAAAATGTTAAGATGTTTTCACAAAGAACATAACTCCGAGCTCCGCAGTAGTGCTCATTAGACGAAACTTCGCTAATTACATGTCGGATTGTTTCCCCACCCTTATGGGTGCTGCTTTATTAATATATCTTGAACTGTCTTGTATGTGGTAGCATGAAAAAGATTAGCCAAATTCAAATTCAAAAATCATTTAGATAACACATTGTACACTTATGAACGTCAATAAAAAAATACATATTAAATGCTTCTAATTTTACATTTAATGCCTGCTCTCAAATGAAGGGCGTAGAGCGGACGAGAAGAACTGGCAATAAACTCGCCGCCACTCTTTTTAATTCGCCGTTTTTTGATTTATAAAATGTTTGTAAGGAGCTGCAACCATTACACCATGTTCCTCGTGACATCTTTAAGTAATTAACAATAATTATAAAAAAAAATTAAATAAACGAGGGAAAAAAATGTGTCCTCTATCAGCAGTAGGCATGGTTAAATAGGAGCACGCACTTACATTCTCGAGGGAACAACACGCAAATACACCGTCGAAATAAGTAACATCACCGCATAAACGAATTCAAGTCCGACCTGTCACCACAAGTGGCACCCGTTCACGAGTATGACGCATGGCCAGCCATCGGCCCCCTCGCCATATTTTAGGGAGAGAGACAACCCGACGCATGGAGGCCAGGAGGCAAAATTGCAATTAGAGATTACAACTGCAAATGTTCATTATGTAGGTGGCAAAATAATAATGATTTTTATGCCTAGTTGTCTAATTAATTGAATGTAAATAGCTGTGTATTTATTTTTATTGCTATTTAAAATGTCTATTTGGGTATTCCATATAATTTTTAAGTGCCTTAAAGATGATATAAGAAAATAGCTATAAAATTGATGTAGTAATTAATAGAAATAAATAAATGTAAATATTTGTCGCTATATTTAAGTTTTAAGCATTACATTCTCTTACACTGAATGTATATATACACTAGTAACACGTCTCGGCTTCGCATGGTAGCAGTGTAGATAAACTATACATAAAAAAAAGGCCTATTGTATGGAGCCTTGCTATGTAACTTTCTATTGGTTTTTTTTAAAATCGGTTTGTAGTTTTTGAGTTAAATAGTAATCTTTCCTCTTTATACAAACAAATCTTTCCTCTTTATAACATTCAAATAAGTACAGATTTATTTTTTAACATCACTATAGTATAGAATCGAATATCAAGTAAATAATTTAATGAAGTAAGTTAAAGTTCTTAAAGTGAGTGATGTTTACAAAAGTTTACCACCCTAGTCTTTAACTATATTATAAAGATTTTAAGGCCTGGTAACGCTACCTTCAAGCCAAGTATTATTTTCGTGCACTATTTTTCACTTATTCATTTTATCATTTTCATTTTTCACTACGTATTTCACATGTTTTTTCACGTCACGTATATATATATATATGACCATAAACAAAAAAATGAGGAACAGAAAATAGAATGAAACTACGAATCAAAAAATCTACGTAGCATCGGCGTAGCATTTAGCGTACGCTACGTCCATAGATAGTTTCGTAGCGGGAAAGCGGTAGGTCCTAAAGTAAGTAAGTTTTTATATTAGAGGAGGTAAACGGGCAGGCGGCTCACCTGATGGTAAGTGACTACCGCCGCCCATAGACATCCGCAACACCAGGGGTCTTGAGGACGCGTTGCCGGCCTTTAAGAAAAGTATATGCTCTTATGATATTGTGTAGTCATAGTATTTATAGTAGATACGAGTAGTTACTAGCGTTTTCCGTGGTATGTATATTGTATATTGTAGATAATAAGTTTGATTATTACATATTATAAAATGATTAGCCAAAAAAAATTTTTTTTCACATATCTAATTATCTCCAAACAAAACAAAAATTAGGCAAATCGGTTCAGCCGTCGTTGAGTTTTTGTGAGAATAATTTGCGAATTCCATTTGCGAGTCGCAAGCATTCACCACGTGACGTTAGCTACGTGAAAACAAAATTTAATTTGTAAATGATAAAATAAAATTCTTCGTATGCTGGCGGTACCTGCAGTTTTAAGGTAATTTCGTGAATAATAAAACTTCAAGAATAAAAGCAACGTTGACTCTGAAAACCGCGTTATGTGCTGAAGTACTATAAGATAAACCTGCATATTATATTGTCGAGACTAAATTTAAACAATATAGCCATACAAGAAGGCAAATTGCGCGTTTTGGTTTAAGGTTGCACAAGTCGCGGGCTCGAACTCACTGGTGGGCGTGGCCAAAAAGCATGCTATTCTCCCGCACCGCACCGGGGCAGTCATTATTAAGTGAGATGCACGATAATTCATAGTAAAAGGGGCGTCTAAAAAAATACGAAAAAGCCTTTGGAAAATCGAGTTTTATGAAAAAACCACTGCATAAATCAATTACAAATAAAAGTTATTGTATTCTTCGATAATCGTGCTTTGTCGGTACCGACTTTGTTTTGAAAATTTGATACTTCTTTTATTACTAATTTAAGCCCAAAGTTGTGTTAAAAAATGGCAATAAAAACGAATCTTTGGTAGCTCGTAACTTTTTAATGGTTTTTTATTTTACCATTCTGTTTCTGTATAGACAAAATTAAAGATGAGACAAAACGATATCATGTTTAACTTTGCATGTACGGTGCTAAATAGTGGAGTAATACCCCCCCGAAATTTCTATGGAAAAAATGTCGACTAGTGTCACCTTAAGACTTAAGTGTATGCATTTCCGAAAACTTGAAATAAAAAAAAGTTGTGTACTTTGTATTGTGCCTGCCATATTACCTTCAATCAAGTGAGCGTCATACTCGTGTGTCGAATTGAGGTTTGTTAATCTCACAAAAACTCGAGAACGGCTGAACCGATTTGCCTAATTTTGGTTTTGAAATATTTGTAGAAGTCCAAGTAAAAAAATGGAAAAAGGAACTCTCCTCTACTACCCGTGCGAAGCCGGGGCGGATCACTAGTATCTAATATAAAAAGTGACTTATTTGTTAATTTAGGATTCCACGTCGAAAACACTGCCGAACATGCAATTTGTATTGTCTTTTATTAACGCGAGTATCACACATTTAAATAAAATACTGTATACCGGATTAATTATCCTAACTTCAATACAGAAGATGGTTTGAGACTTTCCAACACCTGGGATCCAGTTATTAAAAATCTAAAGCCCCAAATCAAACATACTAAAAAACAAGAGGACACCGTTAGTCAATATTGTCATAATATAGAAAATTACAGTAAATATCAACTCCGTAGGAATAGATGGCGTTAATATGTAATAATTGTAAAACAAAAACTTGGCGATTAAAAAGAGTGGCGGCGAGTTTCTTGCCAGTTCTTCTCGTCCGCTCTACGCCCTTGATTTGTGAACTGGTAGTAAATGTAAAATTAGAAGCATTTAATATTAGTAATATTAGTAATTTAATATTATATTATTTTTTATTGACGTTCATAGATGTACATTGTGTTACCTAAATTAATAGATTATTTTTTAATTTAATTGAATTAAATATGGCAACTTTGTGACATTTCAAATATAAGACAACTGTCATCTTTCAGTCTCCCGCGACCACGGTTGCTGAAAAGCATCCGAAACGTCGGGATAAATAATTTAAACAATAAATCGCGTTTTAATCCGGTATACAGTATTTTATTTAAACATGCAATTTGTGTTATATTCTTCCACGTTCCGCCATAAAGAGTGAATATATAAACAAATCTAACGATTCGTTTGAGGAGCATCGCGGATCGACTTTGAGGAATCTGCCAAATTAAAAATACAATTAAACTTTGTTAATCACGGCTCTGAGGAACGATTCCTTTGCTCGTTCGCCGCTCGTGAAATGTACGGGATGTAGTTAGGGCGAGTTAGGATTCGTCGTCGGTTTTAGCTGAACTGTTTAGTTATGTTGGAGTTGGATATAGACAGACGAGCAGGAGGTTCACTTGATGGTAGGTGATACTTCAGCTATAGGACATCAGTCATCAGGAAATCCATAGACTGAAACCGAAACGCGCAATATGCACTTCACGGGTTTTCCATCTATGAACGGATACCCGGTCGGAATTTCAATATTCCTCCCACCCGATCAATGTCCGTAGTTACCAGATGTGGTGGAAACATGGTAACAGAAAATTATAAACATTTCGTCCCGGTGGGATTCGAACCCACGACCCGTCAATGCGCACGGCAGGTGTTCTACCGAACGCGCCAACGAGCCCGTCAAAATTATATTAAATGCGATATAGGATCACTTCCTTTCTTAAATTGGTAGAATAGAGTCTTTCATTGTCTTAGTAAGTCTATTTTTTGTGTCGTTAGTCATTATTTTATGTATGTATTATATTATGTTAATATTTTATGTTACAAGTAATTAAAATATATTTATATACTCGCATCCCCGTTTAATGTATTACTTGTACCATCCCGATATTTCTTTAAGTTATTCCTGCCACCCAAAGGTTGTCTGAAAGATATACTAGTCTAGCAATAAGACCACATATTGTACCTTTTATTCATGTAATTGTAACGTCATATTTTTATTTCTTTTGTGTTAACACAAGCGTTTTTATCTTCTAGGTACTCATTTACAGTGTAATGGTCATTTACTATATACATAGTATATTTTTGAATATCTCATAGGATCAGTACGATACTGAATTGGTTTTGATATTATTAGCGTCAATTTCATATTAAAGTTACGCTCCCGTATGTTTCAATTATAATTCTGTTCACTGCTCTCAAAATGATTTTATTTACTTTACGAATTTCCCTCACTCTGGCGTGGAATTATCCAATAAATTACTTAAAAATTTACCAACCTCTGGAGCCTTTTTTTATAAAACCAATAAGTATTTTCATATCGTATTTTTAAGTAATACTAGTAAGAAGCCCCAGATTCACATGGGTACAATGTAGATGTATTATCCACAAAAATATAGCATATGTAGCTTTCTACTGGTGAAAGAATTTTTAAAATCGGTGCAGTAGATCAAGAAAAAATATGTATTAGACAGGACACACAAAAAAAATTAGGTTGACAGCGCATCAGTGACTGATGTTCTGTGGCAGAGGTATCACTTACCATCAAGTGAACCTCATGCTCGTTTGTCGACATCTAACATAAAAAAATACAACACTTAAGAAATTAAATATAATATTGTCTTTTATTAACGTGTATCACACATTAAAATAAAATAATTTATCTTTTTATTAAATACTAAATAATATAAATAATAAACCGCAATTTAATTCGTTATAAAGTATTTTATATAAATTAAATATGTTTGATTTTTTTAAAGCGAACACAGAAAATTTAAAACACTAACTTTGTTGGTTACTATAGTTTTCATAGGAGCCATCGAAGTGTGTCTACCCCATACCCTATTAGAGGAGGGAGGTCTTCATGTATGTATTTAGACTTTTTTTTTATTAAAAAATAACATAGATGACATAAAAATTATGTATATTATATACGTAACTAATAACAAAGAACCTAAAACTAAAAACCTTAAAAAATATAGTATAAAAACTAAAATAAATTATTAAAAGGAGTCCCTTTAATATTATATTTTATTATATTTTATATTTAGATATATTTTAAAACAAGTGAATTAAAAAAAAACATATGTTCATATTTCTATGTTTATGGATAAGAGCACTATTCACCACGCGTGCATAACTGTGGAGCACAACTCGTAAATAAAATCACATATTCACTATGCAATTGTATTCAGCCGGAGCCGCACCCAATTACAAAACACAAAGCGACAAAGGAAAAAATATAATATTGAGATAACATTCGACAAAGACAAAGCGTTCTATACAATTTCCCTTGCCTCTACAGTTAGCGACAACACAAGCCGTAATCACAATGTATCATTTAGCAATTATTTCACGAAATTACATTTCTAAAGTAGAATGAGATAATTTATGTGATTTGTATTTTGAGATTCTTAAAATAATTATTACATATTCATTGATAGATAGATGGAAAAACCGTGAAGTGCATATTGCGTGAAAAATAACTCTAACTACATTCTTGTTCACTCTATAAATTTATTTAAATAAAATACTGTATACCGGATTAAAACGCGATTTATTATTTATATTTTTTAAATTATTTATCCCGACGTGGACGTTTCGGATGCTTTTCAGCAACCGTGGTCACTGGCAGACAGAAAGATGACAGTTGTCTGATTTTAGTTTATTTATTTATTTATCATCATATTATTGTCTGATAATAAATCGCGTTTTAATCCGGTATACAGTATTTTATTTAAATGTGTGATACTCGCGTTAATAAAAGACAATATTATAAATATATTTTCTTTAAATAAATGAATAAAAAATCAATGCACCAAAGAACAGGGTAATATATACGTATGTACTGGAAAAATTATATTTATTTTGCCCTCTCTCAAGTTAAAAATTCCTATGTTGCCATCTTAACGGACTTTTTGTCCAATCACTACAAATTAGGTAATTTTTTTATAGTGAAACAAATATTCAAGTCATCAAAGTATTATATCGTCGGTTCTAAAGTAAAACTCACTAAGTGTCATTTTGAATATAAATATATTTAACACTATTGCTTATTTTAAGCGCAAACCTTCTGCAAGAACAAAGCACTAATTGCATATTGTAATCCATAACAAAACTATGAAGCGCAATATGCACTTATTAATTGGTTCTTATCGTAGATTAAGAGGAAACACTAAGGGTGAGAGTATTGAATAATATCTATTTGTAAAATCTATTGCTGTCGCGCAGTGCCCGAACAACCGAGCTAAGACCCAAAAAAGGTCAACCAACCGAAAAATCAACGTTTCGTAGTCCCCTGATTCCTTCTCCAAAACTTGACCGATTTAACTACTTTTTTCATCCAAAATTAAAGAAAGGCTTTGGCCGTGTTCCTATCTTTTCTTTTTTTTATTTAATCAAGTTAAATTTGTTTTCTGGATGTTTGATCACAGCGTAAAATCTGGATTTTTTTTTAGGTTTTTGAAGGTTTATAACTCTTTTAATTATTAATTTATGAAAAAAAGGAAAACATAGGGACATGCAAATAATGGCCATAGATTTTTGGAAAAAAAAATATATTTCTCTACTGGCATTATCCAGGGAGGAAACAGGGGAATACGTTTGTATGGAAATATGGCTCTTGTGTTTCCTCTTAACGTTTAAAATAAGCAATAACAGACAAATTTATTTTTATTCTAAATTACACTTATTGTGTTTTACCTTTGTACCAATGATATTTACTTGTACATACAGACATAGTTCTTAGAGTAAGTGTTCGATAAAAGTTGGGAAGTGGTTCGGCAACAGTTAGAGAACTCCGAAACCTTTTCCATCACAAGTCAAGGGTTTCTAATCGTAACTCTTCCGCAATACTGTGATATTAGGCTGTTTATTAACTTTCGTTTAAATGCCGCTTTTAAGACGCCCGCGCTAGCCCCACGTACTGAGTGTTATACCAATTCAAAGGTCACCAATTATTACTGCAGCAATAATAATTGTTACGTTGTCCATAGACCATTTTGAAGACAAGCATAAATTTAGAGTTTTTTTTTTCTTTGGTTTTCGGAAGATGACTTGAAAATCGTCGACGCTAAAAAATACAGCCCCAGAAAACTAGACACTAGAAATTACAATTTCCTTATTTTATTGTTTTTTGCACGACCATTTTTTTCTGAGTTATGCCTTGTTCAAAATCACCTCAATATTTAATATTTTTTTCCAATATCCCTTAATTTTTGTGAGTAGTGTATAATATTTTATATTTATTATTCTGTACAATATATTCGCGAGAAATTGAGTAATGCTATCAAATTTCATAAATATAGAAATAACGTTGACATATTTTTTCTGTCTGTCTGTTTGTTTGTTTAAATAGCTACTAAAAAGATTTTCATGAAATTTTCACTGGTAGAATAAACTTAGTCTAGAGTATCATAAAATAGATTTGTATCATTTTAATCGGAAGTCGGGGAGAAAGTTTCCAGTCTCCCGCGACCACGGTTGCTGAAAAGCATCCGAAACGTCGGGATAAATAATTTAAATAATAAATCGCGTTTTAATCCGGTATACAGTATTTTATTTAATAGTTATATACCATAGTTATATTGTTTATGGACAAATACGTGCGAACGCGGGTATCAGTAATAGTCTTGAATAGATAAAATTCGGAAAAACATAGCGAAATCTATTGCTGAGCAGTACATACGGTCTACTTCCAAAATAAATGGAACAATTTTGATTGCACATTTCGGTTGCAATTTAAATTTTACATATTTCCAAAATAAAAAATAGTTCAACAACACATCATTGACTGATGTGCTGTGGCTGACCTACCATCCAGTGAGCCACAAGCTCGTCCGTCAATGCTTTAAATTAAAAATTGAAAACCTTTTTGGGAAGTCGATTTAGAAGCAGTGGTGGGACCACGATATAACTCAAAAAGCTTGGAATTTAAGGTAATACGTGTTTATATATAATTAATTACGTAATCATAGGAGTTATATATGGCTAATACAGTTACGTTAAGAGCATTTTTATATTTCTTTTTATGGTCCATTATTAAGGCTTGGCTTTTGGGCTTGTATGGTGGTCCACCGTCTGTTTAGAATCTAAGCCTGCATTTAATACAGCTAGTTCACAGTCGGGTTAGCTCGAATGTTAGTCGTTAGTCGAAGTGTCATCATTACAGTCGCAGGTCAAGGTGCAAGCGTCACACAATTTCTCTCAGTTCTGTTTCAAATGCAAATATGCAAATCTTAACAAGGTGATTACAAACATGATTCAAAATATCATTGAGAAAAAAATCTAGTTAAGATTTTCTGAAAATCCGATTGACTATAAATTTAAAAAAAATAAAAAACAAAATCAGTGATCTCGACCTACTTTGTTTTACTTGAGCATTCGGAAATTCATAGACTGAAACCGAAACGCGTAATCTGTACTTCGCGGCTGTATGAAATTTTGATGCCCAACTCATTTAATGTTGCCGTAAGTCAAAAGATATATTCACAGTACCGCGATTCGCCATCGAGTCCATCAAAAAATGAATAACTTTTTGTATCAAGTATTAAACATTGTTCCTACTTTCGATCAGGTTTGTTTGGAGACAATTCGTGATATACAAGTTTCTTTATGCAAAATTCTCATCATCAGGTAAATAAACGGGGAAAGAATTGAATGGGCGTTCTCGTTTCGGCCTTAAGATCGATCGCCTGCTTCCCTGGAAAGAGTAATGTTCTTTTTCCCTTTAGGCATTTTTATTCAACTGATTTATAAAGAAAAACATACACTGACGTGCAATTATAAATAAATATAATAACATTGGAGAACAGAGGTTTTGTTTTATGAAGTTTTATAGGTGATCCTAAATGATTTCACGGGCTGATTACAAATCTAAAGTCGTTTTTCCAATAGCATATCTACTTTTTAAGATATACAAGGCAGGAGAACTTAACAAAAATACATTAATTCTGAAACTAATCTTTTAATAAACAAAACTAACGTGAAAAACATTTTCTTTTTTAAAATGTTCTTGAATGAGCCCAGTCTGAATTACTACTACGAATGCAATAATCAGTATTAATGTAGTAATCAGTAATCATATTAGCATTCCTACGACCTTGGTATCGCTTTTCCCTTATGTGAATATCTTGATCGAAGCGTTCGCCCTGTGACACTTATATCACTTAAATCTGTAAAAAGTCTAACCGCGGAATACTGAAACGATAATCAAAACTTGAGGGCTTCTTAAAATGTTTCTGTCTTTCATTTTACCTTCGTAATGAAAGAGTTAGATATACTTTTAAGTACACCTCAATGTTGATTAGCGTTCGAGAATTCGGCCGTAAATGACTAAAGAGAAAATGTAACTTAATGACCATGTTCCATCCAAGTGGCTGAAATTGCAAAATTAGTTGTTGATAAAACAAAACAATATTTGACTTTTTTATTCCAGTGTAATCTATACAGATAGTAAACAAATAAATTCGGAGACTGTACATTTAATATATTGATTAGTTGAGAGGGGACGGTAATTGAGAGGGGACGGTAAAAGAAAGATAACAAAGTATAAAATCATTTATATCATTTTTTCTGTCTGTGTGTTGTGTTCACGCTGATGTTTGTTGAACCGTTTTTATGCATTCGGTCAGGTAGATTATACTTAAATTGAACTAAAGTAAGTTTCCTTTAATCAAAACTGGAAGTCGGGAACAATAACTAGATATGGTCGTTTAAAGATCAATTTCGATTGAATTTGCAGGCACTAGCGATATCAATTGAAACATCAGCATAATAATATGTTTGTTATTTTGTATATTATTTTTTTTTGGTACAATAAAGAATATTGAATATTGAATTGAATAATATAAAACAATCGCTTTTAAATTAAGGTTATAATCGTGTTCTTGATCGCCTTCGTATCTCAGTGGTGAGCGCGATGTTTTAAGCACCGAAAGTCCTGGGTTCGAATCCTGGGAAAACAAAATAAACAAAAACATTAAAAATAATTTTTTGGGTCGTCCAGGATACATAATACTGACTGATCATCTTATTGCCTGTAAAAAACTTAGATCAGTACCGGAAAATAGAAATGTACCTGTTCCAAGCCCCACAAAGAGATTCGGGAATTCAATTTTCATGTTCCTCAAAATGGTTTGCTGCTTAAAAGCATAACTTTGCGCCCTCATTTAAATAAAATACTGTATACCGGATTAAAACGCGATTTATTGTTTAAATTATTTATCCCGACGTTTCGGATGCTTTTCAGCAACCGTGGTCGCGGGAGACTGGAACACTGGACAGTCTCCCGCGACCACGGTTGCTGAAAAGCATCCGAAACGTCGGGATAAATAATTTAAACAATAAATCGCGTTTTAATCCGGTATACAGTATTTTATTTAAATGTGTGATACTCGCGTTAATAAAAGACAATATTATTTGCGCCCTCATATTAAATAATATAACTTCAAATTTAACACCAGTTTTAATGAACATTTAAAATAAAGCACGTGCAAGGGTTGTTAAAAAGCTTATTTAGCTCAGATTTAGTTGAAAAACACTAGCTTATGGAGATAATGGTGGATTCATAAGCGCAACGACGTTTAATTAAAACCAACACAGTTAAATAAATTCCAGCAATCCTGCCTTTTGCTGCTAGAAATTAAATTCGAGAGTTATCGCACTGGTTTTTTGAAACATTGACTAAAATATTAGTTGCTAAATTAAATTAGCACTATATAATTAACTATGCTCTATTACTCTATGCACTATTTCACTCGCTGATAATGTAGTTTTCTATTGACGAAAGAATTTTTAAAATCAGTCTAGTAGTTTTTGCGTTTTGAATAAACTAACATACAAAAATACAAAAAAATATATTGCATTCAGGGGCAAAGAAGATTGAATTAAATGAAATGTTACATTTAATTGTGACAAAAAATAATAAAACACAAAGAAGGAAATTTTACAAGGGAATGTCACAAAATGTTGGAAAAGTCGCTCAGCATTCTGCTGGCTGTAGCGCCAACAACCAGCGCTGATCTTTCGTTGCGTAGAATGTCTGTTAACAACACCCTACTTACTAAAAATAAATTAACTATAAGTATTGAAAACAGAATTAAATAAAAATATATTAATAAACGTTTCGGTTTTATATTACTGACCACGAAATACTGGAACCTACTACATACAGGGATTGCAATACAGTTCAGCACAATTCAATGTTAGCGATTGATTATTTATTAGAATGATTAAGCCCATACATGCTATATTAATTCAATACCACCCCTGTGGCTCAGTGGTCAGTGCGTTATTTTTAGCACCGGAGGTCCCTGGTTCAAATTCCGTCGTAACAAGATTGAAAAGAAAAATATCGTTGCGGTCGTCAGTCGGTGAGTAGTCTGATCAGCTATATGCCTGTTAAAAAAAATATAATTATCAGTAAAACAGACACAGAAATATGTCTGTCCCATGTACTATCACAAGGCTACAGTGTATATCCACTCTTTCTCGGTTTTTCGGATACTTAATTGTGTATTTTTGTTACGATTAGACTAATTATTATATTAAGTTTATTTTGTTCTCTTTGATATTTTTTCGCTAAATGACCGAAGGTCTTTGGAATCTCTTAATAACCCAGTCAGGTTAGTCGAAAAAAGCGCCGAACCTTGCATTAGTTCTAGGTAGAAATTTTATTGCATCACTTTTTAGGGGGGGTCATTTTATTGTTTCACCTTTTTTTTATAAGCCACCAAAAGTATGTGTAGTATAAACTAATATTAATTCAATGAAAAATTGTAATTTTAAATAAGATTAACTTGGTTACATTTTATATGAATAAATTACCAGGACCGCAGCTTAGATGAGGCGGTATAAGACGTGAATGGCGAGAAATACGGACGATGTTGAGGTAAGAAAGGATATTTTTGCGACTTGAATAAATGAATTGCTTGAGAAATACTTTCTTGTTATATTTCAAATGGCCTTTTTTAGGATTCTGTATGAAAATGCGTATTTGTATCTTTTTAATATGTGATGAAATTTAAGTGCTTGTCGGAAATCACTTTCAATTGCTGGATATACCAAGTGTATTTTGATTATTTGGTATGTTTAAATAAAGCCCTATAAATTAAAAAAAATATAAAACGTTTTTGAATTAGCTGTTATAATCCTTCCTGTGATCATTTTAAAAATAAGATAAACATTATTTATTCAATAATACATTATGGATTTCACAAAAAATATGACAAATAATAATTAATTTACACACTCAGAAGTAATTTAATGTTTGTTTGACAATATTGCGACGCTGTTTTTCAGTCACAACCTCAGGAAAGAAAAATCACGGTTATACAGTATCATATTAGGATGAGAGAAATCCTTCCATTTGACCGTATCCAACGTAGAGCGGCTCGAATCGTCAATGATCAGGCTCTTTCCGATCGGCTCGACCCTTTGGCGCTGCGTAGAGATGTAGGCTCGCTCTGCATCTTCTATTGCATTTATCACGGGGAATGCTTGGAGGAATTGTTCGATTTAATCCCAGCCGCTGAATTTCACCATAGGACATCGCGTCAAAAATACCACGCATACCATCTTGATGTCTAGAAGTCCACAACTGCGCGATTCCTAAGACACCTCTTGCCTCGCACAACCACTCTGTGGAATCAGCTTTCACCGGCGGTTTTTCCGAACCGATACGACTTGGAAACCTTCAAGAAGGCGACGCACCTGCAAGCCCTTTGGTGTTGCGGATGTCTATGGGCGGCGGTGATCACTAACCATCACGTGAGCCGCCTGCCCGTTTGCCCCCTATACTATAAAAAAAAATCGTTATTGAAGGTTTTATGAAAATTTTCCAGCTATATCATTAGACTGGTAGATCACCAAACAATGGCACTTTCACCATCGCAAAGTTTCTTCTTTATTAAACTTATTCAAATAATTACTGTGATCACCGGCGATTTTTCAGAGTCGATATGACGGAAATATTTCACTGTAAATTAACTATATTGACACTCGAGATGAATATGAATTAACATCCTTTACGTTCAACAAATAAATTATGTTCCTTTCAGTAGCAAGTGTTTCTTCATTTTGAAATGCTGTTTGCCTGAAGTTTAAGATTAATACTGTAAGAAACCTACTTAGAGTAACTGAATATCTTTGTGGTTCAGAGGAACGCGTTTTGCCTCTAGCACCGGATAAAGCGGTAGAAGAGACATATAAATGTGTCTGACACATTCCTCACTCGGGACTCGGGGATACCCGTCTCGAGAATTTCCCACTAGGAGACTCGGGAATTAATTTTCTAAATTAACAGTACTGAATTTTTTTCTTACAAAATTAACATTGTAATTCGATATCGAACAAACGTCACGCTTCCACTTTACAATCGTAACATAAATATCTTATTTATTTTATCTTTTTCGAAGAGACTAAAAATATAATCATGCATTTCCTACATTATGTTATTCATCTGTTATTAAAATGAAATGAATTTATTTATTTTGTGACACAAAAAACATAACATTATTATCACACAAGCATTTGTGGTACTAAGCTCAGCATTTTGCACGTCACGGAACACAAAAGCTATTAAATTATCAAGTTTTAAAATTAAAATGCTTCTCTTAAATATCACTAGCATCGAAGTTAGCCTCTAAGTTTAAAAAAAAAACAAATGACAATTAGCACCAACTCTGTTTGCTCTTGAATCTAATATCCTTTGCAATGAAGACAACAGCTGTTACTCTATGAAGTCGAAACATTAGCTATTTATTAGTACTTCTAGCAGAACATATTTTCTAGGTGCTTTTCTTATTAGTTTTTATGGTAAGGTAAGCGTTATGGTCTTTTGATGATTAGTCGATTGATGATTGATTTCCTATAATCATGACTCCGGTCCGGTAACATAAATCGAAAAACTGAATAAATTTTAATTACATATGTATACAAAAAGGATCAGATATCGATACATATACCAGAACCTTACGGTAGGTGAAATATCGCATCCACAAGACATCTTGTTATCAATGAAGAACTCTTGTCTTTAATCTTAATTCGAGCACTCGGAACACCATAGCTTATTGATGTTTCGTTAAGAGGCTTTTTATTTTCAGATTCTAGTTCCAGCTGATCTATATCAGAAAAGTTTGTATAGAATATTCTGTATAAAGACTTAAATTCTGAAACAAATCTTCAAGCCTGACTTAGAATTCTGGGAAACTTCCACTATTACTTAAGAAATTCTCTCGAAAACCTATTGCAAATATTTCCCGCTTTGTCTTAGACTTAAATTCTGAAACTAATAACCGAAATTCATCGCAGCATCCAATATCTTCATGCAAATATTTTGAATTCTCTGTTCAGTATTAACGCGTATCTTTCAAGGACCCGTATTTGGGCGCATGCGTTAAAACTTGTGGGAATATAAAGTGATAGAGTCTTTCAGTTGTCGGGTCTGCCCCCGGTGAGACGAGAGGTCTGGGTATTATTCGTTCGTGTTAACGGATACGCGATATCGTGTGAGTGGAAGTGGAGTGACATTTGAGTGGTTTGATTGCGAAGATCAGAGGTGAGTGCTTTTGAGTTTCCATTCGCAATTTAAATTATTTTTAGAACACCTCTACATGGGATCAATTTGAATTTCAAAGTGTTATTGAAACTATCGCGCTTTTGTAACTTGTTAACTTCGTGTAAATTACAAACTTTGTTGTTACGAGTATTTCAAATGTTTTAATATAATTTAAATTATGTTATTAAGTGAGATCTGCTTTGAATGACGTTCTATTTTATTTTATTTTTCTTCTCGTTTGTTCTATGCCCTTAATTTGAGAATTGGCAGTAAATATAAAATTAGAAGCATTTAATATTTTTATTGAAGTTCATAAGTGTACATTATATTACCTTAATGAATAAATTATAGTTTTATTTGATTTAAATTGAATTTAAAAGCCTAAATAAAATATTCTTTGACTTAACATGAAGTGCAATGAATTGCGCACTATATATAATATTGTTACAAAAATTATATGCCTGAGTTTTATATTAGATTTGTCAAAGGTCGTAATAATAAAGGATTGGCTAAGAGCAGAATACTTAATTTCATCAGAGGTTTTCGTCATATTTTTTACCTTTTAGGAAATATTAAGATTTAAGATTATGTTTATTTACATTAAAGGAATAACGTAAATAAACCTATTATACAGCCAGGATATATTCAATATAAAAAAACATTAAGTTGAATTCGCATTCAACTAATATTTTATATAGGTCAACATTTAGGTTCGTCTTTTTTCAAATTATCTACTATTATATTTTCTTGGAAAGTGAGATTGTTATCATTATAACTTTCATTTAATGTATACTCTATGGAAGCGCACTAGCAGTTTTTCCGAAACTACTGACAAGGCTTAAAATTTTTCTCCACTTCTCAAATACTACAAACCCGTATTCGATTGTGCTCATATTGTAAGTCGAAGGCTAATGCTGTTTTATAGTTACCGAGCTGGTAAAATTTGAGCTGAAAAGCGGCCATAGATGTTGAATATATACCTTATTAAAAAGCTAGGAATGTTATTGTTATTTTAATCTTATAACAAAATAATATTGGATTACTACTGAAGTCCTATATAAATTCAATAATAATCTAATTCAGTTCAGGACAAATTTCAGACATACTTCAGTTTATTTTTGTCGCAAATATTTTCAAATTCGTTCATGGCGCTCGGTCCGTCAACTACTCCAAGTTGTGCTATGGATCACGTCTGAATTACTTGTTATTGTTTATTGTGAAAACTGGACAAAGTGAATAGATATTGATTATAAGAAGGTTGGATTGGATTATTATCATTTACATACAAGAGCCATGGACTATAAAGAGGAGGATCACCCTCCATCAGTAGAGCTCAGTCGATATCAGAAATGGGATTCGAACCCACGCCCTCAAAGAGGGTCCACCTCTTTAAGGGTATATTTCACACCTGTTCACTCTCTTCTCTCACGGATGTCCATATACCTCCAATCTTGTACTAGTATACCACTTTTGCTACTTCCACTTTCATCAACACTTTCATACTGTACGCTCGTGAATTTCGAGTACAATATTATCTAATTTTTTTAAACAAATAAGCTTAAATTTGTTAAATAATTACGTTTAAATTGAAAAATACTTGTTTTCTATTTTTTATTTATTTAAATGGTATTATTAAATCTCAGAGTTTTGATAAAAAATAAAGTTTTTTTATTATGTTAGATATCGACCTAATTCAGCCATAGAAGATCAGCCAATGACGTGCCAAGCAATTTTTTTTTTAATTTTGTTGGCTTTGGAACTTCACGGTTTTTCCATATTTTCCACCCTCTTGATGGCCTAGCTGATCAGAAGTTAGGAAAAAATGTTTCCAGAAAATTATAAACATATCATCCTGGCGGAATCAAACCCGCGATATATCAGAATATATGAGCAACTACCCAATGAGCCTGTCAAGTTATATATTATAGAAAGTGTAACGGTAGACCGGTAATGCTCACTGCTTTATTTTCACCCCATTGAAGCGAAGGCAATTCCTAACGCTGATAATATTATATATTTTTTATATTTAACTGGTTAAACCCTGCTTTTAGTTCCTTCCTTGATGTTTTTTTTATGGTTGAGTGGGTAAAAGCTCATGGTATGGAAATTATTAAGCGTCACGTGTTTTTTTATATGAGTTATCGACATGAGGTTCACTTTATTGTAGTCGATGATAAACCATATATCAGTTTTTTTATAGAATGGCAAGTGATCACCGCCACTCATAGACAATCTCGCCGGGATATCATTCCAAATTAGTTGTAATAATAAAATCTATACTAATATTATAAAGAGGAAAGATTTGTATATTTGAATGTTTGTATTTTAGATTTTTGTATTTTTGTATGTTATGAATAAACTCAAAAACTACTGGACTGATTTTGAAAATTCTTTCACCGATAGAAAGCTACATTATCATATCGAGTAACATAGGCAATGTTTTGTGTATATAATTATTTTGTATGTTTTTTTATAATTGTTAAATATATAACAGTTCGGTTCGGTTTTTAGTTTTAAAAAAAATTTTAAACGACATCTTATTAATGCACAAAAAGCTTGTACTCCTCAAAGCGACAAACAGCTCTTCTAGTCCTCACACTGTTCCCTATTCTGTTCTTCATGTGTTTTATGTGTTTTTTATTAGTTATTTATTGTTATATATTTTGATTTTTGGTATTGTGTTGTATTCTATATAAAAAAAAATCCAGGTCTTTCAATTCGAATTAGTTTATATGCATACCTTTTATTATGACTATACTCGTATTGTATTTTTTTTCTATCTTCCACTACTGTCTTCTGCCCCACTGGGGACTACTGAAAATCAGCGTCAGAGCTTATGCTCTGACATATGCTGAGTACCTCCCCTTTTCGTGGCGGCACTTCTTCCTATATATTTGTTAATTGTTAGTTTATATTATAAGTTGTATTATTTATGATGTACTTTTACTTAATTCTGTGCCGTCCCGAATAAATGTATTTCATTTCATTTCAATTATTTGTATTTCAGGAGTTATAATTTTGATGCCTTGTCCCAGTCATACAATTGTTTTATTAAGATAATTTCAGAAATGTCTATTTTAATTTTGTTTACTGGAATGACCATGAATAATGGCTTTGAAACATTTTAAAAAAACAACAAACTATCAATCAAAATAAAAAAATCTATCTACATTTTCGTATTAGTTTAATCTAACACATGCTCAAAACTGATTCTTTTTGTATCATAATAAAAAATTCAAAACGGAACAGCCTTCTATCTTATTATCATTCCCCACGTGTCCTCAACATCTATCGCAATAACGTACGAGCAAATAGGCACATTTCCTTTCCATTTCATCGCATTAACTTGCTCAATTTGTGGCGCTATAACCATAACACGTAGTGTATACCTGTATTGATCGTACGGTAAACTTCAGTGATAGGTAAGTAGGATGATATTTGGAGACACATTTTTTATTTTTTTTTGCAAGACAAAACTTATTAAATTTATAATAACAATAACAAAATATATGCAAAAACTCTATCATCATATATGCAAAATTATTACATCTTTCCGCAAAAAAAAAAATCAAAATTGAAATACATAAAAAAGTGATAAAAATTAAACTATTCTATTTTATAAATTTGTAGATATATTTCTTATAATATAGAAGCTGGTTAAATATGCAAAAGCTTTTTGAAAACACGATAACTCTTTATTTCGCTGTATTTGAATGAAAAAGGGTTTTGCGGAATAAATGGCGATTAAAATCTAAGCATGGGTTTATGCTGGAGGCGGTAAAGGCAATTAACGGGATTTAGGACAGGTGTAATATGGACTTTATTAATTTATGGTCATTAAATTATAGTAACATTATAAAATGTATAATGAGTATGTGGAATTGGACAGACATAATATCATCATTAATTCAACGTATATGAGTCGTCAAAATGTATGTATGTAACTTCCGCATGACTGCACAAAATTGGATAATTATTTTTTGTTTTACTTGTGATTTTCAGATCATATAAATCTTATGGAATCCTGAAAAATGTACGTTTAAACATCATTACAGAAAAAAATCTTTAAACATAATCAATATAATAATAGGAGAATATATTAAAGGGGAGATGTGGTATTATTTTCTTCATTACTTTAGCCGTAAGAAGCCGGGTCGAGCAGCTAGTAATATATATATTATTCACTATTCAGTCTAATTCTCATTTAAATGATGAATATTTCTTGGGAATTAAGATTTGTTAGTCCTATTAATTATATGAAGAAATAAAATACTGTATATGGTCTCCCCGCGACCACGGTTGCTGAAAAGCATCGGGATAAATAATTTAAACAATATCTTCTTTAATCCGGTATACAGTATTTTATTTAAATGTGTGATACTCGCGTTAATAAAAGACAATATTATATGAAGAAAGTTATTGCATACAACCTAAAATACCTCAACTTTACCCCACATATTATAATATGGTAGTGATTACTTTAGCCAAAAGGCCGCACTTTATGATTTTCTAGATATTAAATCATAATATTTTTTTTCAATCTGTGTATGTAATAAAGAGTTGAATAATTAACAAGTTATTATTTCCTTTCTAATGATTAATCATTCAATAAGAAACGATTTAATAATATATTATATCTTCTTTTATAATAACCCATAGGAACAACTGATGTTATATAATCCACCCTGTCAATTATAAATTCAAGACAAATCCCCAACTCGAGCCCGCATTAAAAATTCCTGCGCAGTCGATAAACAGATGTACAAACGAAATAGTGTTAATTCACAGATAAGGCTTTTTACTAACGTAACAACGAGAAGACGAAACTTGCCTTGCTGTAACTGAAAATCAGCGTAATAAGTACCTCCCATGAGCATGCTGCACAATACTGATATTGCAGGCTTGTAACTTCTAATTAACTTTATTATTTCTTAACTTTATCTTTTGTTTATAAATGTTTTGACAGGGAATAAATAACTTCCCTTTTCCAATAATCTTATACTAGCAACACGACCTGGCTTCACACGGGTGTAATGTAGATGCACACTATGTTACTCGCTGATAATGTAGTTTTCTATTGGTGAATTTTTAAATTTTTAACATACAAAAATACAAATCTTTCCTCTTTATTATTATAATTAGTATAGATTATATTATAGATATAAATAAAAAATAAACAAATTTGATTATATTTCACATGAACGATTCTTAGTACTATACAGTATGCAATCACTTCCAAGTAAAAATCAGGACAGGAATTATAGTAGAATAATTCTATGTAAGTACTATATTACTACCGCCGTTTCGTCGTGCTAATAAAAAAAAACACAAATCAATATATTATAATTCAACACCATGAATGTTATTTTTCATAGTTACCTTCCGTTTCTTAATAATGTTACCGATGTTCATTTAGTGGAGACATTAAAAACGTACAAAGAAACAAATCGCGCAATATGTTGTCACGTCTATAAGACAGTCTGTATATCTTAATGAATAATGAACATTTAACAATGGCTGTCGTCGTTCATTTAAATATTAAACGTGAAATGTGACAACATACGTTTCACGTTTAATTGTCAGCAACAAAAGTAGGTTAACAGTATCTGAAATTATAATTAGGTAGTATCTAATTAATCTCTTTGGTATCATAATAATTTTTTAGAACATTAAACACAAAAAGCAAACCAGTACTTTTCGATCAATTAAAAATCTTTAGTAGAGAAGAAAGCTTATGATCCAGAATGGTACGTGGTATTGATATAAACTGAAACTTCAGTAGCTAAGTCAATCTGAGACTCTCCGAACAACTGGGATTTGGTTATTAAAAAGCTTAAACCCAATACAAACATACTAAAAACAAGAGGACTAGCTAGTATCGCCATAATACACACAAAATACCAGCGTTTTGGTTTCAGTCTATGGATTTCCGAATGCTCGAAGTAAAAATTAGGTCGACAGCGACTGATGTTCTGTGGCTGAGGTATCACCGACCATCAAATGAGCCTCATGCTCGTCTGTCGATATCTGACATAAAAAAAAATATATGTATCCTTGTTACATACAAAGAAATTCTATATAAGCTTCACTATATTCTACATTACCACAAACACTCCGGATAAATAACAAAACAATTTCAATAAAATTTGAGAAACGGTTTGTAATCGCAAATATAATTGGTTGTAAAGCTCTACCGCTATTGAAATCTAATTAATTTTTCATTAACTTCGATACAGGCTGTGTTTTGACTCCAACTTTTGCAGTTAATTTTGCATTGGCAATTCCTGTGAGATATTGAAATGATACATCATTTGGAATAGTATCAATGTTTATTTGACAGGCCATATGAAGCTTGTTTGTCGTCTTGTTCCTAAAGGTATTTAATTTTTGTAAAGATGTAGTCAATATGAGCTCTGTGGGCTATACTGATGAAACATCGAATTTTGTCGATGTTGGCAATATTGAGCGCAACTCTTGTTTTAAATCTATTTTTAAAGTGAGTCTTAATGGGGCATATGGCAGACATATTATGTGTCTGTTTCGCTGATGATTTTTAGGGTTCCGTACTCAAAGGGTCCCTATTACTAAGAAACATGAACCGTGATAGTAAGACAGTTGAAAATTTCACAGATGATGTATTTCTGTTGCCGCTATAACAACAAATGTGATATTTTTTCGTTTTTATAGATAATGGTACGGAATCCTTCGTGCGTGATTCTGACTCGCACTTGGCCGGTTTTTTCTTAACAGGTAAGAAGGATATTCAATGCCCTAACGGGACAACTTTATTTTAAATTTGTTTTTCCGGGACTCGAACCTAGGTGCTAAACGCATCGCTCATACCACTGAACCACAAAAGTTTATTATTTTTCAAGCTCTTAAACGATGTGAGGATAAAACACTTCAAAGGTGAGAAGAATTTTGAAATACCATCCGGGTTGACACCGGAATATTTTGAAATCCGACTTTCGCAGCTTTGCCGTCTAAACTAATATTATAAAGAGGAAAGACTTGTTTGTTACGATTTCACTCAAAAGCTACACGACTAATTATTTTAAAAATTCTTTCACCAATAGAGAACTACATTATCAGCGAGTAACATATTTTTTGTGTATAGTACATCTACAGTACACCCTTGCGAAGCCGGGGCGTATTGCTAAATATCACATTAACAGTAGACATGGTTAATCAAAGGTCAAACATGATAACTGTTCTACCTGTGATTATTACTCAATAATCACAGATGAAAATAACTGTTCTTAAATAACAGTCTGTTATTTACAGATATTAAAGGAATTATGGATAATACGATCTAATTTAGGAGAAACTTTTCAATGTGATTTCCTTCCTGTGAAATGTCTAATTGTATTTTGTTGGATAGTAAATATAAGCTGCATCTCGTTTTATCACGCGACAATCATTTATGTTTAATTGAGACACGTAACAATCACATTTGTTTTGTAGTGTCTTGGCTGTTACTAGTATTTGTTGAACAGTTGTTATTTAGTATTGCATGATATTTTCAATAACAGATATTTTACAATCGCAGGAACAACTGTTATCTGTTATCGTTGAATACCTGTGATTAATATCTGATACGATAAATACGCCTCACTCCTAATTAACAGTGCCAGACAGACACCAATTGATATAACAATGATTTCATTTAGCGAGCCTATAAAATCTCCAATAATAATGTAAAATCTCCATAATATAATTTAGCCTCAATTGCTCGAAAGACACAGAAAGCAGACATACGTCAGTTCAATATGCCATTATGAAAACGGCCTCAAGTGTAACAATTAGGCACGTTTCGTATCTCTTGATAGAACAATCAGACTCGCTTACCGAGGGACGGATCGCTATTTGCAAAACTCAAAATGTAATTACATTTCTAACAATGCTCCCCGGAGACCGTTTTATTCTTTTAAACCTTTTACATTATGACATTTACTAGATATAATATGTTTACGAGCCGTTTCATTTGCGTAACGAGATCATTTTAGTATATATTTTGCTTTCATCTGAGGTTGCACGAATGTATGAGATGACAGATTGATGATACCTACTAATAGTTTCTAGCAACTTATCGTGCCTCTGAATTAGTGGCGGGCCAACCATACAAGCTCATATAACTTATATAACTTATATGATTACGTAATTATATAATCTATACTAATAATATAAAAAGGAAAGATTTGTTTGTTTGTTTGATACGATTGAACTTAAAAACTACTAAAACGATTTTAAAAATTCTTCACCATTAGAAAGCTACATTATCAGCGAGTAAAATAGTAATACACAAAGTAATTAGCACATTTTTTGTGTATAGTACATCTACATTGCACCCGAGCGAAGAATTGTTTTGAAAATTTAAAGATAAATAACTGCTAAATTTTCTGTACCTACTATAAAACTTCATTTAAAAAAAATGATAAACCTACTCGTATTGTATTATGGCTATAATACAATACGAGTAGGTTTATCATTTTTTTTTAAGACGGGCTCGTCTTTTTAAAATTTGAGATTTGTGACAACGATGAAATCGCAGGAAAATGACCGAGAGAAGAAAGAAATTAATTTTATCAAATCTCGCTGTCAATCATCTGTCGATATCTAACATAAAAAAACCTCGAATTATTTATTAAATATTTTAACACACATTTCGATAATTAAAATTATAGTACCTATGTATTATTATCAAAAATGGAATCAACCATTAGCTAAAAGATTTTATACGCTCTCTTAAGGTTCTGCATAAAATTATGATCTAAAAGACGAAGGAGTCCTTTGTAGGATTACTATCAATCTAACTTAAGAGGACGAAGAAACGCCATCGAACATTATATGCAATATTTTCCTAGGTTATCTGTGTTATTTATGTCAATTTTAAGTTCTAAATTTGAAAGTGGATCTGTATAAGGGAAGAGGAAGGTTAAAACAATATGGATTGGCTGTGTGAAGAATGATATGTGTTTGAGAGGTGTGACTGATGATATAGGGAGTGAAAAAGAGAATGGAAAAAGAGATCAAATAAGAAACAAGCTCGAGTCGGACTCACGCACCGAGGGTTCCGTACAAGGTTTTATTCAAGATTTTCCCAATAAAAAAACTTTTAGTTCATTTAGGGTTTTCCCAATTTTAACAAAAGTCTACGGAACTAGACATATCTATTATATGTAATTTTGCGGCCTTTGTGTAGAACTATTAAAGAAAACATTATATTAATCTATATCAATCCGTTTAAATAAAATACTGTATACCGGATTAAAACGCGATTTATTATTTAAATTATTTATCCCGACGTTTCGGATGCTTTTCAGCAACCGTGGTCGCGGGAGACTGAAAGATGACAGTTGTCTTATATTTGAAATGTCACAAAGTTGCCATATTTAATTCAATTAAATTAAAAAATAATCTATTAATTTAGGTAACACAATGTATAATGTACATCTATGAACGTCATTAAAAAAATAATACATATTAAATTACTAATATTACTAATATTAAATGCTTCTAATTTTACATTTACTACCAGTTCACAAATCAAGGGCGTAGAGCGGACGAGAAGAACTGGCAAGAAACTCGCCGCCACTCTTTTAATCGCCAAGTTTTTGTTTTACAATCTTTACATATTAACGCCATCTATTCCTACGGAGTTGATATTTACTGTAATTTTCTATATTATGACAATATTGACTAACGGTGTCCTCTTGTTTTTTAGTATGTTGGATTTATTATACAGTATTTTATTTAAATGTGTGATACTCGCGTTAATAAAAGACAATATTATATCAATCCGTTTAATCAGCGATAAACCAACGAATCAGACCGTTTATTTCGGAATTGATCAAATATTTTTATATCACAAATACAATCTATCCCACTCAGGAATATTGCAGCTTCGAAAGAATTTTCAAAATCGGTTCTGCAGTTCCAAAGATTACGTCCTACAGACAAACTCACAAACTTTAGCTTTTTATAATATTAACCTAGATTGTTATTAAATGTTTTTCTCTCTATGTCCCTTTCACTCAATATGACCAATCCATTTGAGTTTAAAACGAAGGCAATATTGTTGGTAAAGCCAACAATACAACGTTATTGTCGCTAAGCTGCTCTGCGGCCAAACTTTAAAAGCCCTGGGGTGTCGTTGGGTACTTGTGCAGTATATTCCGTACATATACAAAGACGGAACATGGATGGAATTAAACACTTGCATAACTCGATCTACGTAATAATAATATTGATATGTCAAAAGTCATCAGAATAAGAATTTTTTTTTGTAGTTGGAGTGTTTTTAAATTAATAGATTGTAGCCGAAACAATTATACTTACTGGTTTTGATCTAGATTAACATATTTGAAATTTATTTAAATTAAGTTTATTTAATCCTGAATTATTTTATATTAATCTCGATTTTTGTCTGTAAAATATGTTATAATAATGTCCATAAAAGTCAAGTTTTAAAATAGTGAATTGTTGAGTCTTTTACGAGTATAATACGACGAAGATACATTTATGTATCCGTTTGAACAAGATTTACTGTACTTACTTACATTAGTCAATTATTATTTTTGCCCCGCGCAACAGAAATCAAATATTTAAAAAAAATAACTCCCATAAGTTTAAAACGCGATTTCTTCATTTCGCAGGAAGTTGCCAGATATGAACATTCGAATATTATACTGATTAGATAGCTGTTTGATCCAGTTAGTCTATGTATGATACTTGCATTAATACAAGACAATATGATTTTTGTGAGGCTCATGCTCATCTTAATAAAATCGTCATGATCGTAGAACAACGACGGTTCTGATTTTTTACAATTTTAGTTTTATTGTATAAAATATATCTTTTTAAAAGTGTCAATTCTCAAAAGAACAAACAAAAAATTGGAGTTTGATAACAACAATCAAGTTACTGCCTAGAATAACAGCGGTTCTGCTTTTTCAACGCAGTACAAGAACACGTATTATACCTTCATTGTACTACGTCGTCCCCTCGGCCTCCCCTCACGATAATCATAATATAAAGTTAATATTAAAAAGACACCAAACATAATATTGCCGAGTTTGAACCCGACTAACTAGATTAGCCGTCTTTTAATTATGCATAAAAAACGACTTATCAATCTTTAAAACGCTTTCCTGCCGGCCTAACATGACAAGCGCGACAAAATTTTGTCTACCGTTTTCTCGTGTTTCAATCGACTATCGCTTTATTTCTTTCGGGTCTAACATGACAATTACACTTAAAACTCAACTTTTAATATCAAAAATATATACATTTGTCGATCGAGATATCTTTTCTATCAGAATTGTCGATGTCGAGATATAATATATCGAGATATTTAACATCTTAGTTTGTCTTTTCTCGCGCGAGATATATCTCGTGGCGGTCATGCTAGCTCGGCAGTAAAGTAGCCGTTTTGCAGACCCGCCGTTGTTCTGCGATCACGACGAAATATTTAACTAATTTCAGGTAAAAATGATCGTAAATTTTTGTGGATAGATACCAGGTTACGGTTCTGAAAAGTCGAAACTTCCGAATGATTTTACCATTTTTATTTTCAACACCCAAGTAGGTGTTTCATTTTTTAAACTGATATGAACTGGTTAAAAATGTTTTTTAATTATTTTATTTTGTTATACTTCTCTCTTTTGCCTCTGCCTCCAATTCCGAATTCGGTTCCGATAAAACCACCTCCGTAACATCCATAACAGGTACATTTATTTCCTCACCGGACTGTTGAATACGTTCCAATCCTGTTGTAGTAGGTACTATAGAATTAAAATTAACAAATAAATTAAGCTTCTACAGAGCGGTAGCTAACTTTGTTCATTAAAATCTGGTTCAGTATTTGAAAAGGATATTGAAAATATCCGAATTGAATTGTTAATTTTAGGAAATGGACGAGGCAAAATCACTTTTTCCTATATAGCCGCAATCGTTACACAAAATGAAAGCTTTTGATGGAAACTTTACCGTATTTGTTTTTATTTTTATTGAAATAACGTTGTTGTAACTCGACACCAGTCAGCTTGTAGCTATATATAACACTACATGGACATTTCTTTTAATAATGGCCAAAAATCAACATTTATGATATGGTATAGACGTTTTTCTTTTTTTATTACCTCTATGGTGAGTTATTATATTACCGGGCCCTATGGATATTTGCAATAATAGATAACTTACAGTTGTGACCTTTAATGAATGAATAGGCTCTCCTTGAAGATCCCTAAGTCGTAATGATTCGGATATACCGCTCGCTGGTGATGATTTTGCAGAATGCGAGATTATTCTTTGAAAAAAAAAGGATATATAAGTTCAAGGTACAACGTTTTCTGAGATACCTTTTTGAAAGCATTGACACCCTCAACGTCGCGTCACAGTATATGTACATATTTTTACTAATATTTTAGGAAAGTGCATATATTTTTCCTACTGTAACAGCAAAGTTTCAAATAACATTTTAAAAAGCAATAAATAGGCATCGCTTATAATTGAAAGAAGATTTTGCAACTTTCTCAAAATATTGCAGATGTGTTATTGAATATTAACTTATTTGGTTTTTGCAATTTCTGAGAACATTTACCATAGTAATGTATATATTTCTTTACACCATCAGAAAGTGAAGATTACAACGAACAAAAAGCTCGCCATGTATATGAAATCCGATCCGAATCCAAAGGCCGGCAACGCAACTGCAAGTCCTCTGGTGTTGCAGATGTTCATGGGCGGCGGTGTTCACTTTCCATCAGGTGAGCCGCAGGCTCGTTTGCCCCCTATATTATAAAAAAAAAAAAAAAGAAATGCGTACCCATGTTATAGTAGGGCAAGAGTAGACGCATTTCTGTGTCTGTTTCACTTATCATTTTTCTTTACAAGCAAGCTAATCAGCTTTCTGTGCCCTACCCGAACGAAAACGTATTTTTTTAATCTAGTTTTCCCGGGATTCAAACCCAAGATCTCCGGTGTTAGACGCTTACCACACAGCCAAAGAGGCGTATAATATAGTAATATTCAACCTAACATTTCCATTCTCCGAAGCCAAAGGCTTAAGTAATAAATATTTAATTTCGAGTGGAATAAACATTTTGATGAACTTTTATATAATGCAAGTCTTCATAAATCTTATTACGCCTGCCTTTTAATTAAGCTTGATAATACGCTGTGATTAAAGTGATCCTTTTACTACGTTTGCTTATATTGTATGGTCAGCAAAAAAAATGTATTATTACAATGAGTTCAGTGTTAATCATGTATATGGATTATTATATAATATAGAAATTTCTTACAACAGTAACAGTCTACTTCTGTATTACTGAAAAGGAAATTTCTTCATGGTATGAACAGAAATTTATACGAATTATTGAAGAGTGTAAATAAAAATAACCGGGGTTTTCTTTTTGTTTATGCTCTTATGAATTAGGCATTATATAGAATATTTTGGTGATATATTACTTATTTAAGTGAATTACTTTAAACGGTTTTTAAAGGGAGACTGGTGAATGTGTAAATATATAATTAATGGTTTCAAATTAATAAATTAATGAATATTTGATTTAACTACAAAATATATTTTACCCTAACTTTAGTAGGTACCTACTTTTCAATCGGCTTGAGTTATGGTCCATACATGCATGCTCTAAATGCCATGAGATTCATAAAATCATGAAGAATGTTTACTTTTCTATTAAAGAAAAACAACCGAAATAACAAACCAACTTCTACTTTTGCCAAAACATGGGTAAAACTTTATAAACTGGGAATAATAAAATTGTATGTTTAGGTCGTTAGAACTTTTATGCAATAAAGAAAGAGCTTCGTTGCTGACGGTACTAGTATTTATGGCAGCATGTTAATCCACAAAATCTTTCGGTAATGAACTGGTAACGTTCGCGAGATTAATATCGGGATTTTTGGTGCCTTTTGGTTGTCATGTTTGGGGTTTATAGGAAGAATAAAGTCCTGGCATGACCCAGACTATTTTATGTCAGATATTGACAGACAAGCATGAGGTTGACTTGATAGTAGGTGATACCTCAGCCACAGTACGTCAGTCAATGATGCGCTATTAACCTAGTTTTTAATTCGAGCATTCATAGACTGAGACCGAAACGCGCAATATCCACTTCTCGGTTTTTCCATCTATACGCAGTGGTTACCCGATCGAAATTTATATATTCCTATAATATTGTCTTTTATTAACGCGAGTATCACACATTTAAATAAAATACTGTATACCGGATTAAAACGCGATTTATTGTTTAAATTATTTATCCCGACGTTTCGGATGCTTTTCAGCAACCGTGGTCGCGGGAGACTGAAAGATGACAAGAAACTCGCCGCCACTCTTTTTAATCGCCAAGTTTTTGTTTTACAATCATTGTAAAACAAAAACTTGGCGATTAAAAAGAGTGGCGGCGAGTTTCTTGCCAGTTCTTCTCGTCCGCTCTACGCCCTTGATTTGTGAACTGGTAGTAAATGTAAAATTAGAAGCATTTAATATTAGTAAGATTAGTAATTTAATATGTATTATTTTTTATTGACGTTCATAGATGTACATTGTGTTACCTAAATTAATAGATTATTTTTTAATTTAATTGAATTAAATATGGCAACTTTGTGACATTTCAAATATAAGACAACTGTCATCTTTCAGTCTCCCGCGACCACGGTTGCTGAAAAGCATCCGAAACGTCGGGATAAATAATTTAAACAATAAATCGCGTTTTAATCCGGTATACAGTATTTTATTTAAATTTATATATTCCTCCCACCTTTTTAATGCCGGAAGTGAGGCAGGGAAAACATGCTTGCAGAAAATTATAAAAGTCCCGGCGGGATTCGAAACTGCGACCCATCGGGTTCTACCAAATGCGTCAAGGAGAAATCTCAAAGCCAAAGAGATTCACTGAGATAGTAAAATAGTAATGCTTATGGGCCCAGAATTATACTGCTTAGTTACCAGTAATAGCGGTTGGGTTATGTCCAACCCATTTTATTACTGTGAAGACTAACAAAAATAGTATACCTTCAAGTAAAAATAACGGTATGATATCTGTTATATCTTTGGCATAACAGATGCCTATTGAATGAAAATCCCAGTCAGTAAATTATAAGTCCGACAAAGGGAAGAAAACGTATTGGGTGGCCGTTTAAAAACATGTGTTATTGTATCCAACAGCTGAGCAAAATGATATTAAAATTTTGTACGATATTAAAATGAGTTTGACTTTTTTAGCAAATAAATAAATAATAATAAAAATAATTAATTAGCACACACAAATAAGGCCTTAAAAAATACAAAGGAAAAGTTTAAATTCAAAAATAATTTATTCATTTAGGTAACACAATGTACACTTATGAACGTCAATAAAAAACATATTAAATGTTTCTAATTTTACGAGTATATTTACTGCCAGTTCTCAAATCAAGGGCGTAGAGCGGACGAAAGAACTGGCAATAAACTCGCCGCCACTCTTTTTAATCGCCAAGTTTTTTGTTTTACATTTTGTAAGGAGCTAGAACCATGATAACCATTACATAATAAAACTCTAAGTCCAAACTCAGCTTTTGTACTGCGGGTGTAGGTGCCAGTGTTTGGATCGCCAGACAAGCCCAAAAGCCCGGCTTGCCATAAAAAGAAAAATAATAATGCCCTTAGCGTAATTATATTAGTCATATATAACTTATATGATAACGAAATTATATAAGTTATATTTAAACACATATTACGTTAAAATAGGCAAGCCCGGGTTTTCGGCTTGTATGATGGTTGATGGATGGACGAGTGTGTATGAAAATATTGATGAAAGTAGAAGAAGCGAAAGTGGTATGTCAGGATCGGAGCATATGGAATTCCGTGATCTCTGCCTACCCCAATGGGAAAGAGGCGTGATGTATATGATGGTCTCTACAACGTTACAGCGCTGATTTTCAGCCTGGGCCATTGGACTGAGTACATATATAATATATAAAGTTACCATTTAAATACTGGCCCAAGTGTTAACTTGTAAAACATTTCATAGAATCAATTTTGGCAAATATTTAAATTTGCAAAATGTAAATTTACCTTTTCCTTTTGAACATGCATGTTGAAAAGGAAAGTCGGAGAGTCAGCGACCTTTTTTAAGAATATAATAGTATGATATTAAAAAGTCATAAGCACAAATTGGTCGCTGTTTAGTAAGTTTTTGATGGTTTTAGGTCACCTTAATGAAATATTAATCAACGCAAGGAAATCGATGGAATTTTTAGTTAAGTATTTACTTTACCAAAAAAAAATAGGACTTTTGTCATTTAAACATTTCTTTGAAATAATTGCACTATATTCTACATCTTATATAGTTTTTAAGAACAAAAAAGTAAATTCCCGAGTCCCATAGTGGGGCATGGGGCAGACCCATTTCTGTATCTGTTTCACTGATATTTTTTTCTTTACAGGCAAGTAAGTAAGTAAGTAAGGCCTTCTATACCCTGCCCGAACGAAATAATTTTATGATTTTTGTTGATTCTTGTTTTCACAGTATTCGAACCTAGGACCTCCGGGGCTAAACCCATTGCGTTTACTACTGAGCCACGGAGACTATTAAAGCCAGTTCCTAAAAGATAAAAATACCTTTGTAAATCTATAAAAAGTTTATTTTAAAATATGAATTAAGAACCGTTATGTTATAATCAGCGTCTCTTACGCTAGAAGGTATTGTGTTGTGTCACATTCTACCCGTGGTATATTTGTTTAGGTTGAATGGCAATAAAGCTGGGTCCAATGTAAATGATACAGCAAAAACGGGAATCAGATGCGACAACCCTTGCCTCTATTGTCCTTTATTCCGCTTCTGATTCTAGAAAACCTTAATATACCTTTTATATACAAAGAAAGCTTATACATATGGATGCCTCCTACATTGGTTGATACAAAGTATGTTTTACTTTTTAACCCACTTAAAAAAAGGAGTTTCTCGATTCGACTGTATGTTCATTTTTTTTTGTTTGTTACGCGATAATTCCGCCAATTATGCGTGGATTTTGATGATTATTTTTTTGTATGGTAGGTTATATTTCAGAGGTAGCTGGTAGTTCTATACGTATTAATAATTTTGTTGATTTTCCTTTAAGGCACTTGCTTTGAAGTAATTAAAATATTATTTTTTTACTTTTTAGTTTGAGTTTGTACATAAAAAACTACTACCTGCGACTTCGACCACGCATGCTTTGATTAATTTATTTATCTATTTTAGACCTTTTCTACTTACTGCAATACGCTCCTAGGCAGGATGTTTTTGTGTTACTCTTACGGTTTATGCACTTCACGCTGAAATACTCTCAGATAACAGGATGTTTTCCGACTTACTTCACACTCATCGTTATAATTAAGCCGATTAACTCAATATTGTTATAAATGATATGTTATTCTGATGTATAAATAATAATGCTGTAAAGTTTCATCAAAATCCGTTTCGTAAAGAGTAACAAACATCCATACATCCTCAGAATACCGTCAATTTTAACTCTTTTTTTCGTGTTTACGAACCAAAAATATTTAAAATCTAATGTCAAAAGATTTTCGTACTTTAAAATCTGTGTAAATTCGACCATCCATTTCAACTCGCTTACCTGCGGTAAAACTTTCAAGGCCTGGCTGTCGTTAGAAGCGGGACTTTTTTGACAGAAACTTTGGCTACAAATCTATCTTTCACCGTTTTGTTTTTTACTTCTAAAGTAAGGATAGACGAGGGTTTTAATGTTCTGACAAATGTGTTGAAAGTGATACAGAAAACGTTTTGAAATTAATGTATTTGTGTAAAAGATTTACCCTATTCAGATACTGCTGAGGGGACTATTATTATAATACAGTTTATTAGAAGCAAACATGTTCAGGGTTTTTTGGCATGCATATTTAAACATACAAGGAATACAAGGAATAGCTCGAGCAATACTTTGCAGATACGCATCCTGGAACTATCGTAAATATATATATATATATATAAAAATCAATGTATGTTTGTCCTCTATGCAATCTTAAACTATTCATCTGATTATAATAAAATGGGGAGTTGCTCCGCATACGTCCGCTAAGGTTCTGGCTTTTACTTTACATTCTGGGTACAACTAGGATAATTTAGGGACGCCTGTCTTTTATATTTATAAAAACGTGTGTATAACTTATTATTGGTTTTCATTATAATAAATATAAATTAAACTATGATATATATTTTCTATTTTTAATCTCCCATAGTTTTATAACAATCTCTACGTTATTCTGATATATCACCCAATCGTCAGTAAATATTCCTCTCATCAATGTTAATATATAATGAAAGGAGTAATTATTCGCCACATATTGTTTTGTATTAATCTCATTAGTATTTTTAAAGATAGACATAAAATAATTTTATTCATTTGTTTTTACTTATTAATTTGTCTATACTAACTTACAGCATCGTATTATTCTTTCATATTCGCATAGTTACATAAATACAATAATAGTTTAAAACCAAAGGCACAGGCTTCAGGGTATACAGCGCAGGTGGGTATAACGAGTAACGCGATGCATCGTGTGGAAAATCAAAGTAGTCAGTGGGCCGTGCGAGCCGAGCACCTGGGAGTACGTGTCTTCGCAATGCTCCATTGATCTTGTAAGACGGGGAATTATGAAACAACTGTTTCTGACAATGATACGAACTCTGAATTTAACTTTTTGTTTGAAGCTTATGATTTCACGGTTAAGTTGGAATATTTGGGATGTTTTTGTTAAGTAATAACCCATTCTTTCACTTGTTTTATATATAATGGTAGGTTTAGTATTAAAGTGTTAGTATACAAACATTTTAATACTAAACCTACCAGAGCGGCTATATATTATAGAAAAATTCGTGCATTATGTTAAAAAAAATGAAAAACGGAAATATAAAAAAAAATATCAAAGCGTTCATTTGACAGCTCGATAGCTTTATTGTTAATGATATACTTAGTTAGAGAAAAGTTTTTTTTGGAGGTAATTTCTGTTATTACTGAACAAATTTTAAAACTTAATCGACTATTAGAAGACTACATATTTCCTAATTAATGAAAGCTATAATTGAACGTATGTAATGTAAGTTTTTATGCAGTTTTATTTCAATGCGAATCGAGTTGAAAGTGTAAGTTACTAAGTAGCCTGGCTGCTTGATCGACATAATATATATATAATATATATATATATATACATTGTATATATATATAGATTTGTTTAGTAGTGTAGTACAATAAAGTTTCTGATAGTAAGTTTGACGTTCATATAAAACCAAAAATGGCACATTTTTTATGAAATTTGACTTGGTGTGGTAATGTGGAGAGATGAAAAGTGTGTATCTAAAAACGTTTTGAATATGAAAGTGGTTATAAGGGAAAAGGGAGGCCAACAAAAAAAGATGGATTGACTGTGTGAAGAGTGATATGTGTTTGCCGTGTGACTTATGATATGGCGAGTGAAAGAAGCATTACCAGCCTTATGAAATGATTGGACTCTTTTATGTACATATGTCTTCGTCATATTGGTTTAAAAATGTCGCCGGCTCCAAAGAGCAAAGAAGCAAAGAAATCGCAGAATTATGCATCCTCATAATTTATTTATTTATTTAATTATTAAATTAAAACACACCTTTAATGTATTTGGACATAGGTATATCCAAATATATTAATTAAAAAAAAAACATAATAGTGACATACAATTACAATATATGCTTCATGCTTGTTTACGCTATTTATTTAATAGTTTCAATAGTAAAACAGTAAAATCAATTAACATTTTTCACATGGAATTTAATTTTTTCATTGTCTTGGAAATTTTCGCCTTTTACGAAGGGTAATCTTAAAAAATATACGTCAACAAGAACATCGTGTTAAGATACCTTTAAGAGATAAGCGTGTAAGCTATGACCCTCATCGTTTGGAGTGTATTAAGTGGCTACACACGACAGGCATTTATCCATGTCACTTTCCACTTTAAGACTTTACTTATGTAAGATTTTTTCTTATAGGACATCTTTAAAAGTAAAAACTTTATGAGAAAATAAGGATATGCCTATGTGTACTATATATTATGTTTTAACCGTGAGGGCAAAATGAGGCATTCTTATACAAATATGATGTGGCATAAAAATGTCATATAAATTGCATACAAATTAAAATGAAATTATAAGAAAAATAACTGCTTTACATTTTCACTTAGGTCTATACTATAGTATGGGAATTTTTTTGAGGCTGTGAAAATGCGGTGATAGTAGTCACTCAGTAATTACTATATTAATGTTATATAAATTATTTTGAAATAGTAGAGAGCTTGTACAAAATTAACATCATATTAGGAGGAAAGGAAAAGAAGCGGTATATTATCAATCAAAAAAATATATTTATAATAAATAAATATACCTGAGTATGTTTGTCGTCTGCGCACTCCGAAACACAACTATTCATCCGATTATGATGAAACTTTGTTGAATTGTTTCTATACGAAGGTTTTCGTTCCAAAACACTTTTTTACTTTACGTAGCATTGCAACGCATATCGGAAGCAAATGAATATAAATCCTGCTGTATCAAACTTTATTTTACCTTTACTTTGAGTTGGCTGAAAACAATCATTTTCATTTTTAATTTTTTTTTTCCTATAATTACTTGGCTCCTACATTATATTGTGTTTAGTTTGTATTAATTACAAAACTTAATGTTAAGGCGTAGACTAATTTTAGCACATGTTTAAACCCTAGTGGTTTTTTGATGCTATTCTTAAAGTAACTTTTGAATTTGTATTTTTAAATGGTAAATAAATTAAAAAAAAAAAAAAAATTATTGTTAAATTTGAGAATGTTTACAATTAAACTCCTTCTAAGAAGCAATGGTTTTTGAAAGCTTTAACGATAGGGTTGAACTATAATTTAGCTAATTTAATTATTATAAATATTATTATATCAAGCTTTCAATAGTTCAAGTTTATACTACCGCAGACTCCAAAGTTGTAACCTTACTTTGTCATAATGTATTGAATTGATTTAATAATAATTAAATATAATTAAGTACAGTAAAATAAAATTTAAACCAATTATATCATTGGATTTTTGAAGTATAGAATATCTGTAAATCTCTGCTTAGTGCTTGTTCTTCCCAAAATCTCTATGTTAAACTCACTTCCATTTATATCATATCTTTATCAATACTCATATTATAAAGAGATTTTTGTATGTTATGAATAAACTCAAAAACTACTAGACCTATTTTAAAAATTCTTTCACCAATACAAAGCTACATTATCAGGCATTTGTATCTACCGTGAATCCACGTGAATCCGGGGCCGTTGCTAGTAAAATATAAATTAAGTATAGTTAGTATTTTTAGTATTTTTTTTGGCATAGTGACAGCCCTATTTAAATAGGCCTACTGACAGTTTAGACTTGACTAAGCACGTTCGTTGCGTTAAGATAAGGCAGTTTTTATAGAGTAGAGGGTTTTCGCAGTTTGTTTTATATTTAATAAAGCTTAGCTCGACAGGAAAGTTTTAATTTATACAAATAGAAGCTCAGTCTTTGTTTTACTGCGGCTGTTTTTTATTATTAACTCTTTTGTGTTTTTAGGCCGACGGATAAACAGTCAACGGAGAGCAAAATGGATTTATTTGAATTGGGAATTGACTAATATGTATTTTTTTATTTTTATTTAGAACTCTTTATTGTACTTGGATATATAAATATAACAATAATAAAATTCTTAGAAAATATTAACTTAAATATAAACAATACAATAGGCGGCCTTATCGCTCTCAGCGATCTCTTCCAGGCAACCCTAAACAATAAAAATAAATGGAGAGTATTCGTGCAGGTAGTACAGTAGTACAACAAGTAAGTACATTACAGTAAGTTACATTTATGCATTTTAAACTTTAACGAAATGAACAAAAAAGGATAGTTAAGAAGTAGGATAGGAAATAGCAAAGTAATGTTTATGTAAGAGAGATTTGAAGGAAGTTAAAGAAGGAGCTTGTCTGATATTAACAGGTAAGGAGTTCCATAGCTTTATGGCGGAAACTGTAAAAGAGTTACCATAAAAGATAGATTTGTGAGTAGGGATTTCTAAAGTTAGCTTATCCAAAGAACGCAAAGTGTAGTCGTAAGGACCCATAAATTTAAATTTTTCTTTAAGGTAAGAAGGTGTTCTGGGGTTGAAGAGGATAGAATAAAGCAGTTGCAAAGTGTGTGCATTACGTCTTAACCGAATGGGTAACCATCCGAGTTGTTTGCGGTAATGGGACACATGATCAAATTTCCTCAACCCAAAAACAAAACGAATACAGAAGTTTTGCAATCGTTCCAGTTTATTCAAAAGCTCTTCATTGACATCGGTAGTGCAAGAGTCAGCATAATCCAGGAGAGGAAGAAGGAGTGACTGCGCCAGTGTGATTTTTGTGGAAATGGGTAGGAAGTGACTAAGTCGCTTTAAAATACTTGAGGCAGCATATAGTTTGCGGCTGACTTCTTTGATATGACAGGACCAAGATAAACACTGATCAAAGAAAACACCAAGATTTCTAACAGACGTGCTGACATCAATAACCGCACCATCGATGCAAACTCGTGGAAGAGAGGCCCAATCAACTCTTGATAAGTAATAGGAGCTACCAACAACGATAACCTGGCTTTTGATAGGATTAATTGTAAGACCATAGTCTTTACTCCAGTTTACTAAAGTAGCCAAGTCATCGTTAGTCAATTGCAAGGCATGTGGTAGCTCATCAAGAGTTGATTGTACGTAAATCTGGAGATCGTCGGCGTAGAGGTGGAAATTTGACGAAAGTCGTTGAGTTAGGGAGTTGATGAAAACAGAGAATAAAAGTGGAGATAGAACTCCACCTTGCGGGACACCGGCACTGACAGCATTCCACTGTGAATGGGTACCGTTCACAGTGATCCGCTGGCGGCGCCCATACAAATAGCTATGAAACCAGTCAATCACCGGCATCGAAATATTAACAGAGCGAAGCATACCCAGCAGAATCTCAAAATGCACAGAATTAAAAGCGTTGCTAAAGTCCAGAAGAGTAAGAACGGTGAATTGCTTATTATCCATACCTAGTCGAATATCGTCAGCAACCTTCACAAGTGCAGTAGTCGTGCTATGACCAGGGCGGAAACCAGATTGAAAGGGACTTAAAATAGAATTTTTGTACAGGAATTGGCTAAATTGTTGGTGGATTAGGCGCTCAAGGACTTTGGATAAGAAAGGTAAAATTGAAATTGGTCGGAAATCACCAAAGTTACACGGGTTAGATTTTTTGGGTATAGGAATAATATTCGCGTCTTTCCAGGCAACAGGAAATATTCCAGAAGAAATTGAAAAATTGAATATGTGTGTTATAACCGGAAGGATAACATCAAGGATAGGAGTAATCATAGCACGACTAACGAGGTCACAGCCAACGGCATTCGAAGTTACGGACATAATGCTCTTCTCAACATCCCGATCGGTAAATAGTGTGAAGGAGAAAGGAGAATAGTTAGGAGAGGGAAGAGAAGATAAAGATTGCAGAGTACGCTGAAGACGGCTATCGTCAATGGTAGAAGAACTGGAGAAGTGGCTATTCAAATCGTTTAAATTGAGATCAGAGGGAATTACACTCTGTGCTGGTTTGCCAACCCCCAAAGACTTTAAAAATCTCCAAATTCTAGAAGGATCACCGTTCGAGATGGCGTCATGAATATGTCGTCTTTGTGCATCGCGACAGCGAGTGTTACAGCGATTTCGTATGTTCTTGTACTTTTCACGAGCAGCTTCAGATGTGGCAGTTTTCATTTTGGCTTTGGCGCGATTTTTCTTATTCATTAGCTCTTTTAGTTCATTAGAGAGCCAAGGTGCAGGGAGATGTTTGATCTTGATGGGTCTCAATGGAGCATGTTTGTCGTATAAGTTAGTGATGAAAGTATTTAGTAAATCGACCTTGTGATCGAGAGATGTTCGGTCAAAAACTGCATTCCAATCCACATTCATTGCATCCTGAACGAGTAAGTCATAGTCGATTCCATGAAAATTTCGACGCAGAACAACAGTAGGCTTAGCCTTAGGAGGTCGCACTTTATAGGAAAGGAAAATAAGGTCATGATAGGAAAAGGCTTCGGCAGGGAGTTGACCATGATTGGAAACTAAGTCAGGAGAGGAGACGAACATAAGGTCTAAGAGAGAAGGTGTCGATCCAGAAACAGAGTGAGTAGCATTTAGAGGAAGGGTGTGGAGATTAAGAGAATCCAGAATAGAAAGTAACTTCTTGGATCGATTATTATTTTTAATTAAGCAAGTGTTTAAATCACCCATGATAACTACATTTTTATACAATGGAGTAAAATCTTCAAGGGTTTTCTCGAAGCACGCAAAATAGTCTACGGATAGAGAAGGGGAATAGAAAACACCAAGAAGTACCTTAGTTTTAGACAATATAACTTCAACCAGAAGATGTTCGGCCGCATTGGCTGGTGGAGGTTGCGGCGACATACTGACAATGGAAAAAGGAATATGTGACCGTAAGTATATCGCAACACCACCCCCGCCTCTTCCAATACGGTCATTGCGGATAAGATTGAAACCAGGAAGTGAGAATGCGTGAGAAAGGAAAGATGGATTAAGCCAAGTTTCAGAGACGAGTATAGCGTGAATGTCTTTCGATACAAATGTTGCGAGCATGTCAGAAAAATGTGCAGGAACGCTTTGCGCATTGATGTGAATAACGTTGAGATGTTTTGGAAAATTAAGAAATAACGATGAAAGGGTAACATCTAATGGGGCGGAACTAGCACTATGGAATGAATCATCATTGGAGGAAGAAAAGGAGAGAAAATCAGAGTTATCTGTATCATATAACATTATAGTACTATCGCTCAACAGAAGATAAATTAAATATCAACAATAATGCATAAATGTAAAATTCTAGTATTTAAAATTATTACAAAGTATATAATACAATAAAAAAGCAACTACTTCAAATTAAAGTTAAATTCCGTTCCAAAGCATTATATGCACGAACCGCCTGTATGATAATATAAAGAAGTAACATAATAAAACAAAAAAAGCAAAATAATTAAAAGAAATAAATAAACTAACTAATACCTAATAGATTTTAATACTAACAATAAAATAATGTATGCTTAATATATGCTGTGCACAGACCTACACACAATAAAATTAAAAATTATAAATAGTCAAAAGGACTGGACTCCGAATTACATGGTACATAAATATTAGAGCAACTGGCATTTTTGACATTATACCAACTAAAATGACATTGACGTGACGTGAAAATGACATTGTCAATATCGTACAAATAAAAGTCAAATGGCTAATAAGTTATAAACACCGCCAATTAAAGTTTAATTTTGTTATAATAATTAATTAAAAGATAGCCCATAACAGCAAAGCGTAAACAAAATTACCTACAATAAGTTATATAATGATATCTATGAGTCAGTGCCAGAAATAACGAAAAGAAAGCTTATTATGGTACATACTATGAAAAATAATTTACTTGGTCTTCTGAGGTGGTTTTTTGGGGCGGAGTTGAATCCTTGTTAATGAACGTGGAGCAGAAGACTCTGAAGTAGATTCAGCCGCAGTCTGATCGCCAGTGATATTTTCAATGTCCTTCATACTTTCAATCCGATGACGAGAGCCATCGGCACTGATCACGTATATACGGCCTTCTTTGGTCCAACATTTAGAGATGCCAAAGCGCCTTCTTGCAGACATGAACAACTTGTGACGATTTTTAGTTAAAAACTCGGACAAAGTAATGCCGGAACCCTTCAGATTTGTCTTTGCTGCCCAAATCTTGTCCTTGGTATCACAATCACGTACCTTGATTAACAGAGGCCTGGGCTTTCCATCGCTTCTTGTACCCATTCTATGGCAGCGGCTGAGAGAGTCACCTGTGAAGAATGGACACTTGAGACGAACTGACAGCATGTTGCAGATAGCAGAAGCATCCTCGTCCTTCACTTCATTCACTCCATGTATCAACAGGATTTTGCGTCGGCTTCTCATTTCCTGGTCATCTTGCATCTTAAATAGCAGCTCCATTTGGGCTTGTAGATTTTCTAGACAGAATAACATTGAAGTGCGGAACAATGCAAACTCTCTAGCCAGTGGGGACGGAGGCGAATCGGCAGAAGTAGATGGAGGCGCAAGTGATGCGGTATTGAGTTGTTTCTGGAACTCTTCCATCTTCTTAGTGAATCTCTCTGACATGTCCATTACAGTTTTCTTCAGATCATCCATTTTGACTTAAATCTTGTGTGGGTTTGTGTTCACTTTTAGGTTAAGTTAACTAGTACTGAGAGTGAGTGTTTAATATTGCATTAGAGATGAAAAATGTATAGGAAAAATATATGCGGTAAGTACAGTAAGGCTCTAGAACATAATTAACTATAGAAAAATACTTTTCATAATTAAATAAGAATAAAAATATCAGAGCAAACTAAAACACGTCTAACTTATTACGTCCTACCCGCGTTTTTTCCTTTTTAATATGTCTAAAGGAAGTAAATACATTTTACGACTACGTGGTTAATACGTACGTAAGTCAAAATATTTGCTTTCGATGATTCTTAAAAAAAAACTTTATTTAGAATAATTCAATTTTAATATTTTAACTTTGTTACAATTATATACTTTCGATGATTTAATACAAGGTTTTACTATAATAGTTAAGTCTAAGATACTTGTAGGGTGAATGAATGACTGAGTGCCGTGCTCAGGCATTATATACTAGCTAGCGGGTGACACTGCGGTGTGGTGCGGGCGACAGGTAACGCTGGGTGGCATGTTTACTCTATGCGATACTTTTCTGGAAAACGTTTGCTTTGGTTCAGTAATTAGGCATTGTGTTCGTTGAGACGTTCTTTCCTTAATGTCCATGGGTCGGAAATTGAACCATCATGGATTGTGGTATCGTCTGTTGGTTCCTTATTACTTTTAAAAATAACACTATGTTTCTGGGTGGCTTCACTATCCCCCTCTAAATTTGAAGTCCATGGTTTCGGACAAACCTTGGATCTAAAAAATTTAATATAAATTATACAACATATAATAGTTATAGTTATAACAGTGATCCAACCGTATTGAATGATGTCATGGTTAGTTCCATCGTCTAAAAATTGAATTTGTTTTAATTCCTTAATCTTAGACTTTATCTTGGCAGTATCATATGTTAACTCTATTTCTGTAACAGTCTCGACACTTTCCAAATTTATATTTGCTATGATCACTTTATCACTGGACTCTCTTGTATGAAATATTTTGATTCCTGAAACATTCAATTCACAATTTTCTCCATATAATATATTAGATTGTTTTGTCCATACAGTTTCAGAATGATTGTCACATTTTATTACAACTTCTGTTGTTTTATTAAAGTACATGTAAATAGCTTTAGGGGATATTTCAAAAATTTCCTCTTGAGGACATATTATTGGGACGATTTGACACTTGTCGCCTTCCTTTTTGCTTAATATATCTGTTTCGCAGCTGTCCATTTTTAATAAATTTCCTTTACAAATAAGATTATCCAATTCAACACAATCATTAACTTCATATATTTCTTCGGTATCATAAGCTAGTGTTACCTTTCGCACTACAGGATAGGAACAGGTAGGATTATTTTGGATAATAGGTACAATTTTTCTTGTATTTATATACCTTACTTTTTACTAATGGAATTAAAATAACGAAATATATTACTTCATCAATAATCCTACTATCTACAGTAATAAAAGGCTCTATATCGTTAATATTCTTAGAAATAATTACATTTTTCGGAATATTATTTAAAGTATCTTCTAACAAATGTGATTGTAATATACTATAGTGATACATTTTATGTTCTGAAAACGTTATAGCAGTAGCTAACCTTTCAGCTACATCCTGTAAAGTTTGTGCCTGTAATAACAATGATATTGCTAACTTTTGTTGTAGCTTATTATTCATTGCGGAAGCAAATTGATTGTTAATTTCATTTTGTATTTTTGTAATATTAGAAATTTGTTTATTATACTCTTCTAAAGTATCATCCGTAATGGAGATTTGCTTACTGTAAGCTACTCTAAGGGTTTGCAAATCATGTTGTGTTTTATCTAAATCATTTTGATCAAGATTTCCAGTAATAGCTTTTATCACTGTACCCAAACCATTAATTAACCCTCTTTTAACACGTTTCTTACTCTGAACATTAAGATGCTTACATATTTCTTTAACATGTTCTAAAATTATTCCTATTCTTTGATAAATATACATTACATCTTCTGCTTTATATCTAGTTTTAGCATAACCAAGAGAATTCTGAATACTATCCAAATTATTTAAAATAGGCTTAATATCTAACGTATGAATAATTGACCATCCTCCTTCTATAATTCGGGCACGCTTAAGCTCTACAAGTACTATATTTTCTTTTGATCCTAACTGTCGGAACTTGTATCCGAGGATATTGAAGGGGACGAATCTGAAACAATTAACTCCTCTATATGATAAACTCTGCCGTTACTTAATTTATATTTATTGTGTGGTTCAACACTAATAATTTTATATGGACCCAGAAATCTACTCTTTGTTTTATGTCTATCGGCCATACTGTTCTTTAAATAAGCTACATCTCCTATCTTAAAAGTTTTAGGGGATCTTATATTTTTATTTAATCTAGTATTCCTACTATCTTTTTGTTTTTTTAAAGTTTCGTGAACATTTTTATTTAATTCTTTAACAAAATCGCGATGCTGAGCTGTATAATTCTGTATAACAACTTTTAAAGTATCGAAACTTCGCAACTTGGGCTTTCTACCGAAATGAACTTCAAATGGCGTCATATTAATCGCACTATGTGACGTATTATTATAAGCATGAGTTATAAAACTTATTTTTTGATTTCGATCCAGATCTGATTCTCTCTGTAAACGATATAACTCCTGTATAGTACTATGTAAACGCTCAACATCTGCATTAGACTTATGATGTTGTGGAGATGTTGTATGATTCTTTATATTATATGTTTTAAAAAGTTCGGTAATAATCTCGCTACAAAATGACTGTTCGCCATCATGAATTATTTTATTAGGTGCTCCTATTAAGGCAAAAATCTCACATAAAGTATCATACACTTTGGATTTTTCTGTTGGCTTAATTATAGCATATTTAGAAAACTTATCAATAATGGTTAAGTACCACTGTCTCTCTAAGGACATAAAATCGATATGCCATATGTCCATGGGCTCATATGGTGTTTCAGTTTCTAATGACAAAGTATTATATGGATGTCTATTATATTTTTCCTTTTTACAAGATTCACAGTTTATTATATACTTCTTTATATGTTTTCTCATATTTTCCCAATAATACTTTTCTCTCAATTGTTTATATACACTCTCTATACCAGCATGCCTATTATTTAATAAATGACATTCTTTAATTAATTTTAACTGATCCTCTTTATCATCGATTTCTATCAAAGTCTTAGTATATCTTACTGGTTTAAATTTTGTGTGATCAAAATACTTTCTATAAACTTCAGAAACTTTATAATATAAATCATCATTTGGAATAATAAATGCATATTTCTCTTTATTTAAATACTCTAACATAAACTCTTTAATTATATCTTCTTCATTATTTGGTGGAACATAAAAATACCACATACCTTTCTCGTACTTGGCTTCTTTATAGGGTGCTACTTCAAAAACTACACGTCTTAGTCGCTTCGGTGGATACGAATGAATGATCGGTATACCTATATCGCTGTCTTGTTGACAAGAATGTATGGTATTACTTAACGATGCATTGTTTGATATCCAAGAATTAGACTCGGTGTTTACTGGTGTTATATTGTTATGACTACGAGGCGTGCTACCTAATGATAATTCCTCACCACATTGTGCTTCTATAGAATCACAACTTGTATGATGCAATTGGATCCTACTTAAGGCATCGGCTACATAGTTTTCCTTACCCTTAACATGTTCAATTTTATAATCATAGTCTTGAAGTTTTAACTTCCATCTTGTAAGTCTCTGATTCGGTTCTTTAAGTTTAGACAACCAAATTAATGCTTTATGATCTGTTCTCAAAATAAATTGTCTTCCATAAATATAAGGTCTAAAATATGTTACCGCCCAAAGTATTCCTAATAGCTCTTTCTCGGTTGTATTATACTTTTGTTCGGTTTCACTTAACGTTCTCGATGCATAAGCTGTCGCGTGATTATCTTGGCTCAATATCGCGCCTAAGGCTATATCTGAAGCATCAGTAGTTATAACAAAAGTTTTATTAAAATCAGGAAAAGCTAAAATAGGGGCATTTGTTAACAAACGTTTACAAGTTTCAAATGCATCAATATATTTTTTATCTTTAATATTAATAGTAGCATTCTTTTTCGTAGCTTCCGTTAAAGGCTTTACAATTTTACTCAAATTAGGCACAAATTTCCTATAATATCCTATTAGTCCTAAAAATCCTCTAATTTCCTTAAGAGTTTTTGGAATAGGAAATTTCTGAATTGCTTCTATCTTCGACTGGTTAGGCTTTAAACCATCTTTATTAAGTACATGACCTAAAAATTCTATTTCTTCTGTCATAAAAATACATTTATTTATATTTAATTTAAGATTAGCTCTACGCAAGGCCTCAAAAACTTGCTGTAACCTATTAATATGTTCTTGTTTACTTCTAGAATATATAATTATATCATCGAGGTATACTAAACAAATATCGCGAGCAATCTCAGTACGCAATACATTGTTCATCATACGCTGGAAAGTTGCAGGGGCATTTTTTAAACCAAAAGGCATTCTAAGGAATTCATAGTGACCATTGGGTGTGCTGAACGCAGTTTTCTCGATTGAATTATTATCCATTAAAATTTGATGGTAACCTGATGTAAGATCGAGGGTACTAAAATAATTATTACCTTGCAACTTAGAGAATAATTCTTCTATATTAGGCAACGGAAATTTATCTGATTTTGTTTTTTCGTTTAACCGCCTATAATCTATCACCATTCTCCACTTTTTAACGCCGGATTGATCCATTTTTTTTGGCACTATATGTACAGGGGACGACCATGGGGACTCCGATGGACGAATAATTTTTTCGTTCAATAACTTATTAATTTGTTTATTTACCTCCTCTTGTTGTGTCTGAGGTAAACGAAAAGGTCTTTGATAAATTGGTTCGTTATCAGTTAAATTAATTTTATGTTTTATAGTGATTGTCGCACTATCGGTTACATCCTCCGTAAATAAATCTTTATAAGTCGCGCATAAATCTTTTATATTTAATGAATTTTCATTAGTCATATGATATATTAATATTTCATTTTCAGGCAAAATTAATTTCCTCTCTTTTAAATCTATTTTCGCATTTATTTGCTCTAGCATATCAGCTCCCATTAATATATCATACTTATCACTAAAATTATATATGTAAAACTTCATTAAACCTTTATCAGAACCAAAATATTTATCCCAGTACGGGGTTTCTATTAAACCTACATGATGTGTAACACCATGTGATGTCCTAACTGAAAATTTGTCAGCTTTATAATATTTTAAAAAATATTTACTAGCTTCATTCGTTATAAATGATCGTTGACTACCTGTGTCAATTAATATTTTTAAATTCGGCTCTTGAATTTCAAAATAAGGTAAATAAGACTTTACGTGATTAAATTCTATGTACTCACATTTTGATTTGGACTTTCGTGAAAATTTACATTTTTATTTGAGTTCTCTAAATAATTGTTCTCGCAATACTCACTGTATTCGTGTGGAAATTTATAATTTTCCTGTTCATCATCGTGATGATATACTTCCTCAGCTACAATACCTTTACCTAAATTAATTTGTCCAGGCCTAAGTGACGGAGCTGTTCTCATTGAAACATCTTCCGTTTGAATCGGTTGCCTATTTGGCATTGGATTCCTTTTAAAATAACTGTGTTGTGGTTTGCTAAACACATTGTTTGGATTTGCATTCCACGGATGTTTGTAATGATATGGAACACTAGGTCTCATGTTATAATTTTTTTGTATCGACCTTTGTGTAGGTGGATATGTGTGCTTTGTTTGTTGCATATTATTTTGCGGATAATACGACTGATTTATTATTCGCGGTTGTGGCAAAATATTAGAAAATTTTTGCTTAATATTATCAAATCTACCTTCTGCTTCGAGTTGTAGTATTTTTGCTACAGTTTCGTTAAAATTGCAGTTAGATACGTAGATTTGGTCATGGAAGGGGAGACTGTTTCTTAAAGTGTTTTGGGCCGTATTGATGTAAGGCTCCATAACTTCCTGCACTAATGTTTTATCTGTGTATTTATCTAATAATTTGCTTTTAATAAAAAATAACTTTTGTTTTAATTCAAAAATTAAATCTTTATAACTACCTTTTCTTTTAACATTCGATAATTCTGTAAGTAAAGTATTTAATTCCCTATTATCTCCACACTCCTTTTTCAACGCTACTTCTATATTTGACCATTTAAATTCATGTTCGATCATACTTATTGTGATCGCGGCTCTACCTTCCAGTTTACTTAGTAACATCATAACATTTTGGGGCGTATCGCCTCCCGATATATTCAACCATTGTTTTGCACAATTTATATAATTATATAACGTAAATGCGTCACCGTTGTATGACGGGACGAAATTTATTAAGACTTTTGGGTCCATGGTAGTATTATCTGTCACCTCTATGGGGACTTGTTGACCACCTGGGACTCTAACACAGCTAGACAGAATACTTGTCGAACTTAAATTGCCCTCACTATCAGAAAGAGGGTGATTCACAACACCTTGTAAATTAGACTTATATACAAAAGTCGGGGGTTTGAGAAAGAAAGGAATTTTGAAAAGGAAAGTGCTACTCGGTACTCACATGAAATACAAGACGACTGCAGTCTTCCACATTCCTTTGCCTCGGATTTGACTTATTTATTTGTTGGGTTGCCCTTCTCAAAGGATTGATATCCACCAAAAGGATATGGCGGCAGGTTCGCTGGCGCTTAGTCCCTTTTGTTTTGGGGCCCCACGTTGGGCGCCAGTCAAAATATTTGCTTTCGATGATTCTTAAAAAAAAACTTTATTTAGAATAATTCAATTTTAATATTTTAACTTTGTTACAATTATATACTTTCGATGATTTAATACAAGGTTTTACTATAATAGTTAAGTCTAAGATACTTGTAGGGTGAATGAATGACTGAGTGCCGTGCTCAGGCATTATATACTAGCTAGCGGGTGACACTGCGGTGTGGTGCGGGCGACAGGTAACGCTGGGTGGCATGTTTACTCTATGCGATACTTTTCTGGAAAACGTTTGCTTTGGTTCAGTAATTAGGCATTGTGTTCGTTGAGACGTTCTTTCCTTAATGTCCATGGGTCGGAAATTGAACCATCATGGATTGTGGTATCGTCTGTTGGTTCCTTATTACTTTTAAAAATAACACTATGTTTCTGGGTGGCTTCACTCGTATATAATGTGTTATAACACTCCTTAAAAGGAACTCGATATATTAACTTTATAATTGAAAAAATCATATGTAATCTGGATAGTGTCAACGCCTTTTTATAAGATTAAGCAAATATAATTTTTGTGGTATTTTTTTATGTCAATATACCAGTTTTATCAGCACATTCCGCCTGACACATTTGTCTCTTATTTGTTTTGTAATCAAATTTTAAAACTTTTCTTTATAAGATCAAATCCAAATAAATGCTTTTCTTCTAATACTAATTTTTAAAAATCAGAATTTATTTTGAAAGTCATGTATGATATAATATGCATATATGGAGATATATTTATTATATTCTCTTTTCGTATTTTTATTCGAAGAGTTCTTAATAAAGATTGAAAAATCATTAAAGTCTTATTTACGTGATTATCGTTATGTTGTAGCTCAACTCTATGTAGCTGAAACAGTACGGCGTAGCCGAATCACTATTGCGTAGCTATACTACGGCGTAGCGCTAATGCATATTTGTTCCGAAATGTTTTCGCTAATATACTTTGGAACATCTGTGGATCAGATAGAGTCATTTGTTTCAATTTTCGTCCATTAAAAGTTAATACGAGCGGAGTTTATGGCAGTTCGGATATAAACTCGACCGTAGCGAGTCGACCGAGATTTATACACTTTCTCCTAAATGTTTTAATAGTAAGTGTAGTGTGGACTCAGCATACATTTATAGTTTTAACTATAAAGTGCAAAACGACATAATTGTTACTGACTTTGGGTAGATTTTAATTTTGACACAGTATTTTCTGTATTTGTTATTTACAGTAGGTATATAATACAATTAAATACATTAAAAAACAACTTTACATATGAAAAGGTAATGTTTGTTATTATTTTATATCTGCCAATCAAAATGATATTTGATGATGCTTATTTTAAAAGATACACTTTTGCTACAGAATCTTTATCTATGCCCAAGTATTTTATTTAATATTAAATGGTGGCTAATAGAATCCTTTAAAAGCAAAGTGACTTAACCTGCTACAATAATTATTTCAGGGGAGACTTCTATTCATAATACGTTTCTGATTTCCCCATTCATGCTCTAGAACCTGAATACGTACAATAAATCTCAATCTAACTTTCGCTTAAATACAAGACGCTTAATTAATGATAGCGGCTGAAACTAACTTATCATGAAATCTTATCCGCAACAAATCGAAGGCTTCCAACTCGCTACAAGTTTACCTCTTATATTTGCTAACTACTTGCTAAGCTTCCTTCCAGAGAGCGAGCGAAACTCTAGCGAATTAACGAGATAATATATAATCTGCAACACGAGAGGTCTTTAAGAAATAAGTAGACTAACAAATAATATAAAAAATAAATCGCGTTTAATCCGTTCTAAAGTATTTTATTTATATGTGTGATACTCGTATTAATAAAAGACAATATTAATAAGAAGACTATATTGTTGCAAGGCACGTTCGTTGGGTTTACCACAGAAGGTCCTTGGTTCGAACTTCTGCGAAAAAAGAGAAAAAAAAATCAGAATAAGACAGGGTACATAATACTGAATACCTGTTTATTTGTAACGTAAAATCATCAGTGAATCAGACACAGAAGTGTGTCTACTCCATTTCCTGTCCCGTTAAGGGACTCAGCAATTCACTTATTCTTGAAAGTGATGAAGACGTATTTATTTCGAATACAACCAGTGATAACTGGTCATAGATGCAGTTATTTTGTGTGTAAGGTAGAATCTTACGTTTCGCCATTTAAAGAGCAAGTGTTTGTATACGGATGCTTTGAAGCAGAATATTTATGGCCCTATCAACGGATGCACTATGTTCAACAAATAATTCCTTTTTTGTAATAAACTTTAAAGCATTGAACCCCCATGTGAAGCTGTATGCGATTGCAACCTCTATGCCAAAAATCAATATATTGATGGTAAGGGCAGTGGCGGGACCTCCATACAAGCCCAAAAGCCTAACTTGTCGGCAATACGTGTTTAAATTAACTTATATATTTACATAATCATATAAGTTAGAGATGACTTATATAATTACGTTAAGAGCATTATTATATTCTTTTTATTGTTGCATTAATAGGGCAAACCGGGCTTTTGGGCTTGTATGGTAGTCCCGCCACTGGTTATCCCCTTATAATACTAAAGTAAGTTGCTTACAAATTTCTACAGATATCAGCAATGATATCAAAATTATGCCACGATAACTATGACCCAAGACTTAACCCTTGTTCGAATAAGTTAGTGTACGAAAACTAAGTTTTTGCGAGCGAAGACGTAAGATTGAGACCGCTAATCGATGAACTTACCTGAGTTGCGAACTACTCTCAAGTAAATGACTCGGATATAATGACTTCATTAATTATGTTACTTACTCTTATTAAAATCGGATATAGTAGAATTCTCAAATAATTATTAAATTTAGTGGGAGCAAAAATCTTACTAGCGGTACAAACAATGCAAATAGTAACATATACATACATTACTTTTCAAAATAAATTATTTATATTATTAGCAACAAACGGCTTCGCACGGGTACAATGTAGATGTGTGAATTCCCGAGTCCCCTAGTGCGGCATGGGGCAGACCCATTTCTGTGTCTAAACAGACACAGTGAAACCACTGATCATATTTCTTTACAGGCAAGTAGGTGATCAGCCTTCTATGCCCTGCCGAACCGAATTTTTTTTTTTAAATCTTGTTTCCCCGTGATTCGAACCCAGGACCTCTGATGCTAAACGCAACGCGCTTACCACTAAGCCACAGAAGCGGTCAATGTTAATGTACTATACACAAAAAATAGCCTATCTTACTCGCTGATAATGTAGCTTTCTATTGGTGAAAGAATGAAAGATGAATGAAATGAATCGGTTCAGTAGATTTCCCCCTTCAACCTCATAAACTTTACTTCTTAATAATATTTATATAGATTTGACGGGTTTGTTGATGCATTTACTTTCCGCTATGTCTGACATACTATTGTATCATATTTACATAAAAAACAGGAAAACTGTCTTCTCGCAGCTTTATTGAATTCAGATTATACTCTGAGTAAATCAATCATACGTAGTACTACTTAACCTGATCTGGTTCGCCAGTCAAGCGAAAAGGTACCTTTTTCCTTATTTTTATGGGGAAAAAAGTAGGTTAATGCAAGCGTCCTGGCGAAATGGGACATTGTTTTTATGTCTCCGAAAAGGGACCTGACACCGGAACTGAAAGGTATATTATACGGGGGGTTAAAATGCCACAAAGAAGGAAAAAATACCTAAAGGATGTGTGCAGTGACAAGAAAAAAATATGTGCCCCTGTATGGGAATAATAATACCTACTTATAAATATGTGGTAGTCGTGCAGTATTCTAAGGATGGTGGAAGAAAATTATCGTGGACTTAATATTGTCTTTTATTAACGCGAGTATTACACACTAAAATACCGGATTAAAACGTGATTTATTTCTTATATTATTTAAATTATTTATCCCGATGACCATGGCCTAATCCGGTATAAAGTATTTTATTTAAAATATCGTGGGCTGTCATGGAGTATTTTCAGCAAACACGTGTCGCTTAAAATCATACTTTTATGACTTACTAGTGGAGTTAGCTAACACTAATTTATAATAGCTACTGCTAAATGGTATAAATTCCCAGGCGGTCCCTAGTGGGGCATGGGACAGACCCGTTTCTGTGTCGGTTTCGCTGATTATTTTCTATACAGCCAAGAAGATGATCAGCCACTAGCTACCAGGACAAAAAACAAGAGTTTTCAATAGAAACAAGTTTTTAACCTTGTTTCGATTGGAAAGTCTTGTATTTTTGTTTTCTTGGATTTTTTGAATAGAGAGAGAGAGAGAGAGAGAGAGATACATTTATTCGTCGTAACACATAATACAACTATTACAATTGAACATTTATACTAGTTATATAAAAAACGACTACGACGAAACGGTCATGGACTCAGCATAAAGTGGATAGTCTTTGGCTACTTAACCAAAGCCTGCCACGCTGATTTTCAGCCATAACCTGAAGGCTACGAATATCTTACGAATAGCTATTTAGAATACAGGAATTCACTGACATATAAGTACTTAAATATTTAATAAATTATATTCTAGGATCCTGATTATAATGAAATTATAATTAGTAATAACAACTTATTCATGTAAGTTCACTTACACATACAACTAACCTTGATTATCTAACTTTCGTAATATTATTTAGAACTCCAGCTAAACTACGTTTGTACCCAACTTAGTTTATATGTAATTACTTGATGACGAAATTTATGTTTCATCTGCGTATAAATAATATAACCAAAGTACATTAATAACCGCTGTCATTTCAATGTAATTCAGAAGCCAACTTTAATTAGTGTTCTACCAAAAACTGACTACTCAAAAATTAATTGGCGTGTGTGAACAAGTTTATATTCCCTAACTACCTCTTTCCCATTACAAAGCCTGGCGAAATTATAATGTTATTATTAAAAGTTAAATTTGACTACATTTTACTACGTTAACACCGCCAAACTTGTGACACCCACATCACACGTCTGAACTGGCTTTTCAGCTCCAGTGAACACCATGTTACTGTTTATCCTCTCAAAAATTACTTTTATATAGACATGGGTAACACTGCGCTGCGCCGCGCCGGCACGCTTCACTGCGCAAGGTGAGTCAGCTCACACATTCATAATGTGTTGGCGCACGGCGCAGTACCCACTCACTGAGTGAACTATGAGCGTGAGGTTGCGTGCGTTGCGGAGGTTTCACTGCTCGCTTTGCGCGTCTCATTTTTACTGCATCGTGGCGCAATTTTGAGTTGACTCAAGGAGCCGACACACTACACGCCTGAGTTGCTGAGTTGGCGCAGGGAATTTCGCTCAGTTACCCATGTCTACTTTTATACACTCTTTTTTATACTCATTTAATCCATAAAAGTACTACTAACATTTTATATAAGATAAAACTATATCACACTTAAAACTGTACTGTTATAGAAGGAGAACAATACTTTTACCACGTTGTAACATTAAAAAAATAAGCACTATATTTTTTATGATAGGTATCGACAGACGATGGTAGGTGATACTTCAGCTACAGAGCATTAGTCAGTGATGCGCTGTCGACCTACTTTTTATTCTGAGGTCGGGTCGGAACGGTCAGCCTTGGATCACATTACTGGTACCTGCCAGATCGAAATAATTTTTTATTTAATCTTGTTTCACCGGGATTCAAACTCGGGACATCCGATGCTTAAGGCATCGCGCTTACCTTTACGCTACGTAAGCGGAAGAATGTAAAGCTGGATAAATCGATAGCTCAATGCAAATTGGAACCAGTCATTATGAGCTTACGTACGGACAGAAATGACATTCGTAAATAAACTTTACTTCGAATCTGTATTTTATTGCTGACCCTTTTTGTAATGGATTTAGGCTTGTGGTTTTTATTTAGGTTATTTTAAAAACCAAAATCCTCTTTGACATAAGGTTTACTTTACTTTTTAATAACGGACTTTTTTTAAACACTTAATACGTGTATTTCTCTTGAAATAAAATGTCTATGGTTGTTATTCTACTACATATTATATGATTTAAATTTTAAATTAATCGAGATCTTCTGACATATATATGTGGATATATTAATATATATATTTCAAGTTCAATACTTAATTTTTATTTTAAGCCCAGTATAAATATGAAGGTATGTGCACGATTATTTTTGAACTCAACCTTTGAACTTTGCTTCCTGAAGGACGAAGAATTTAGAGGGAAAACACCAGATAGTAGGTTACGAACATATTTTACCCATCTCTCTATTGAGGCAGTACAATACAACTTGGTTAAGTGTTCTCGCAACACGATCATTTATCGCCAGAAATAAAGATGCTTCGCGAAATGAGAGACAATCTTATAGAAAAACGGTGAAGGCGTAGTGTATGTTATGTCACCATCACAACACTATACTATGTCCGTGACTCAAAAAAATATCTACACCACATTGGTCGGACTTGATTTCGTGTATGAGGTGATATTTCGACTATATATTTGCGTGTTGTTCCCACGATAATGTTATGTTATTATGCTAATAGCGGACAAATCTTTCATGTGGAACATGGTGTAATGGTTGCAGCTCCTTATAAACATTTAGCAAAACAAAAAACTTGGCGATTAAAATGAGTGGCGGTAGTTTATTGCCAGTTCTTCTCGTCCGTTCTACGCCCTTGATTTGAGAACTGCCAATAAATATAAAAATAGAAGCAAATTTTTTTTATTGATGTTCATAAGTTAAGATTGTGTTACTTAAATAAATAAATGATAATTTGATTTGGTACATTAAAAAAAGATTTTAATAGATAATTACATGAAACACCCTGGGACCAATGAAAATCGGCGCTGCACCGCTCTAACGTGGTGTAGCACAAGCTGAGTGGTTTTCTTCTAAAGCTCATAATAGTTTTAAATTTAATGTAATTTGTTTTTTATTTTTAAGGAATATATAAGTTTGTTTCCTTGTATGCATTCTTCATGTTGAATTGCAGTAAAAGTAAACCGTACTGAGCTCAGAAAACGAAATCGAAAAGAGAATCTCCGAGTCGTCGATCAGATCTCTCGTCGTCCCTAAATGATGTCAATTAACTTTTTGTCTTTTTTGTATTTTTTTAATAGATTTATTAATATTACTTTCCATATTTTTTGACTATGTTATTAGAGTATGGCTTGATAACTGAATAAATAATTATAATATTAAAAACATGTCTGAGCGCTACAAAATACAGTAACGCACTTCTTACAGTTTCTTTTATAAAAAATAACCAAACATATCTCACAGCTTTAAAAAACAATAAAAAATGCGATACTACAAAGTATATATGTACTATATATAGAGTACTTCAGCATACTTAGCGTAGGAAACGTGGTTCATCGGTTAGCATTAGTGACAGTTCACCGCGTACGCCTTTCATCTGCCATGTATTTATACCAATTCATCGGCTCTGTGTTAGGAGAATTTCTGTAGTCATTTTATACGTAAAAGTACGTACATAAACATCTCTTTTATGTATACATTTCAGTAACCATAGATCGATTAAATGTCATCTGTAAACAGGATTAAATGTCATCTGTATACAGTAGTTTTTAAAAAATGGTAATTTATTTTTTAAAAACTACTGTCGCTACGCTTTTGATAAAGTGGTCGTGGAATTTTTGGAATGGTGTCACGCCTGATAGTCCGGACATACTTTTAATAAATACCTGATAATCCAAGGATATATATAATACCTACTAGTGATCCGCCCCAGCCTCACACGGGTGTAATGTATATGTAGTATACACAAAAAACAGCCTATGTTACTCGCTAATAATGTAGCTTTCTATTGCTGAAAGAATTTTAAAATCGGTCCAATTGAGTTCAATCGTAACAAACAAAAAAAAATCTTTCCTCTTTATAATACTAGTAAAGATGATATTTTGAAATGATAATATGTTTCTTCTATTTTTGCCTCTGTGAGATAAAAATATGTCACAAAATTATTTATGTGGTTTGGAGTCAGACTTTGGTACCTAATATCAAACTGTTATATGAAATTAATTCATATAAGTATTTATAAAAGATTTATTTGAATACAAGTATCTCAAAAATACAATATATCATACTAACTGACTAGTGCACATTTCGCTGGGCGAAACAGCAATTTTTCGACTTACTTGACACTCGTCGTTATAATTTGGCCAGTTAACTCAATATTAGTTAAAATGTAAGAGTAACTTCAAAAGTAAAGTTAGGGATTATTTATTTTTAAAACAAAAAGAAGAATTCACAGCTATCCATAATTTATATTTATTTTTATTAATGTTTTACTGTTTCTTATTGAACCGACACACGCGATAGATTTATTAATTACTTTAAGATTATATTATTTTATTATATGAAATACGTATGTACTTGATATACATATCTTAAATTGTTATGTTGCTCTGTTATCGTTGTTTTTTCTAAGATAGCTATTCGTAAGATATTCGTAGCTTTCAGGTTATGGCTGAAAATCAGCGTGGTAGGCTTTGGTTAAGTAGCCAAAGACTATCCACTTTATGCTGAGTCCATGACCGATTCGTCGTAGTCGTTTTGTATATAACTAGACGTATAAATGTTTAATTGTAATAATTGTATTATGTGTTACGACGAATAAATGTATCTCTCTCTCTCTCTCTCTCTCTCAATATAATCTATACTCATATTATAAAGAGGAAAGATTTGTTATGTTTATTACGCTTTAACTCAAATACTACTGGACCCATTATAAAAATTCTTACACCAATAGAAAGCTACATCATCAGCGAGAAACATAGGCTCCTTTTTTCTTTTATTCATCTCGATTGTAACCATGCGAAGTTGGGACGGATCGCTAGTTATAAATATATCCTATATGCTATTCTGATGTTTAAACAATTCATACATCCTCACAAAATTACTCATTTCTTATTTTTAGTAGGATACCTACATTATTTCCTGACTCAAAGATTTGACGTGTTGAAAGCAATGAGTTGTCTATTATATAAATATAAACATGTTTTATAGGAACAAAAAAGGTCCCTTAAAGAAAAATAATCAACAAAACAAATACAAAAATAAATCTGCCTCATATTTAATAGAAACTCTTTTTCCCAATCCGAAAAGGGTTTTAGTAATATTACTAAATAAAGACTTATGGATATGAAAATGCCAACAAAAACTAAAAGCTTCGAAAAATATTTGTATAGGTACAGTTTGCGGAGGGGCTACTTGGTAAGTATGGGAATCGTTTTCAATAATCGTAGACGTGCCTGACCGGATATTGAAAACTTCGCGATTGAGGTCTCAAGGTCAACATATAACTTATGACCCTCGATTATAAACACAGCAAAAAAAAATTTTTTTTCTTATATAGTTTTTTATTGTAATAATATAGCTTTATATTTGTATACTAACGATCCGCCCCGGCTTTGGTTGTAGTGCATGGGTGCAATATAGACATACTTACTAAAAGTAATGTAGCTTTCTATTGGTGAAAGAACCTTTCTACAACCTTTCTTTTACACTTTGGGTTCCATTATTCAAGTTTTAGTAGGGATCCCTAATTATTACTGGAAATAAATATGGCCTATGCTACTCGGTAAAGATGTAGCTTTCTAACGGTGAAAGAATTTTTATAATCGGTCGAGTAGTTTTTGAGTTCATAAACAAACAAACAAATTTTTCCTCTCTATAATATTAGTATAGACTAGTAAAATCAACCGTTTAGTAAAATTAAAAATGCATATAAAAGAACATCACATTCATTTCGTATCTCAACAGCCTAAATGTCAAGTCGCATCCAGTTTTCATTTCAGTTAAGAATTCAATAAACAAAAGGCCTCAAAAGCTTCGGAATACGCGTCAAAACAATGCTTTCAATCGAGCTCCAACTCCTTCCTTTCATTGTAGATTAATTCCTTTCAAATTGTTATTTCTTTATGATAAAATAGCTGATACACGTGACATTGTTCTTGTAATATGTATAATTGTATATACATAATATAGTATCTTTAAATAAAATACTTTATAATGGAACAAAATACCATGTATTATTTATTTTATTTATCCCGACGTTTCGGATACTTTTCGGACGTCTGCCCGTGACCACGGTTGGTGTTTTAATCCGTTATAAAGATGTTCTTCTTCCTGCCCTGTTCCCTTTCTTTTATTTGGGGTCGGCGCAGTATATTCTCTTTTTCTATTCTCTTGTTTCACTTGCCTCCTCTTCCAGGTGAGAGTAAATAGGCACCTAGACGAATGTGAATAACCACCCTGACCGCATATCTATTTCATACTACATCAGGAGGGATAGTCAAATAGTCATCAATCATGAATGAACCCTATAGGTTTTGATTCCTTTGCGAGTGTCAAAATATGCGGCATACACGGAGCATAAAAGGCCGTATCCTTTGATTGCATCGGCTTAGTAGTTCGACCTGGGCATTTCATATAAATTTCAATTTGATACCTCTACGCGTTCCTGAGAACCTAAGAAAAACCTAAAAAATTAAAATTTTATTTTTATACTTAAGACTATACACTATTTATTGAAAAAAAAAACCTGGCGAACCCTATAACCCTTTGCTGAAAAATTATACAATGACAATTAATATAAACTAAGCTTAATCAAGTTGAATATAAAGTTAAGGCAGAACGAGTTGTACATTAATTCAAGTGGCGACCCAATTTGATTACGGAATTACAAAAAAGCTGCCTTCGAGCATTATTAATTCTTCCTATGAATGAAGTCGAGGAAAAATAAATATAACCTTTTTTTAATGAACGAAAACTGATCTATGATCGGCAAAATTTTATAATTATTCTCTTGTTTGTTGTTTTTTTTAAATAGTTCATTTTTCATGTTTAGATTATGTACTGACGGGCTCGATGGCGCGTTCGTTAGCCGTCCGCATTTATGGGTCGTGGGTTCGAAACCCACCGGGACAACATGTTTCTGTAAGCATGTCTTCCCATGTCTGGTAACTTCGGGCATTGAACGGATGGAAGGAATATTGGAATTCCGACCGGGTAACGGTCCATAGATGGAAAAACCGTAATAAACAACAATATGCACTATTGTGCGTTTCGGTTTCAGTCTATGAATGTCCGAATGCTCGAAGTAAAAAGTAGGTAGACGGCGCATCATTGACTGATATTCTGTGGCTGAGTTATCTACCATCACTTGATGGACCTCATACTCGTCTGTCGATATGTACAATAAAAATGAAATTAAAAAAAGTGGCATATTATTTCTTACCGACGCGACGTTCACACATTGATAAAAAAATACCATTATGGCATTGACATAGTTTTAATAGTGACGTGGCTTAAATATAATATAATTTACTCCATAATTGGTAATATTTATCGTGAATTTTGTATGAGTCTATTTAATAATATGTGAATGATTCTTGTACCGCCTTTTGTCCCTATAGGTTGACATATTACGTCTTATTGAATTTATCTCTCTGTAAACGCTAGCAATATTGTCCGCCTGAACAATCGTTATTGTACCCAGTACAGAGAAATTTATGTTATTTTATTAATAATTATTAATCTTGACATTGCCTTTATTGTGACAGCGCTTGGCGCTTGTATTTGCGGACCCGACAAACGTTGTCCTGCCAGAATGCTGTCAGTAAAAACAAACTAAAACATCTCTAGATATGAATATGCTATATATATAATGGACATCAATTATCACAAATAAGCTATAGGCGTGGGTGACCGGGACCACATGCTTATAATTGTCTATAAGCGTTTTTTCCCCACGTGTAAAAAGTATCAATGTCAACCGTGCAGAAATAAAATGAAAACTATTTTATGACATATTTGCATTGACATAGTATTAAATAGACTTCAGGTCGCATACAAAATTCACGAAAAAAGTAACCTGTTATTTAAACCACGCCCCTTGTCAAATTTTGAAAAAATGACACTGCTCAATGGGAACAAAGAAAAGAGTGAAGTCGAAATATGATTTTATTTGTTACCAAAATACATATACATATCTATGTATTATACATACACACTTGACTAACTTCGAAGACTGGTATTATTAGTATAGTTTATGAAACACCAATGTGTAAATTATCATGTATCTAATAGGGTACAAAATAATATATCAACATGAAACGTAAACTTTAATATATTTGATAAACAATAATATAATGTTTTATATAAATTGTAATTCGTATTGTTACGAGCTATAATGGTTCGGGATTAATAAACGCCGCTCTTATACACTGAGGATTTATTTATAAAAACAACACAAAAGAAAATAAATAAAATAATGAATTAATTAAAAATTACACTACTACAATTAGAGAAAAACGAAACTAAAACAAAAAACTACAATTACACTGCGCACAAAACACTGACTCTTATACTCTTCTGGCTCTTGAACTATCGCACTCGGATCTCTCGTAAATCGCAGAAGTTGATCGCTTGGTATCGCTTTCCGAACTTTTGCTATTTGATAGATACTGCCTTAAACCGGCCTGAAATCGTATGTCAGCTTGCTGAAAACGTCTCTAAGTGACTGAAATATACCAGAAATGTTTCTCGAACTTTCTTCAGCCTGTCTCCGTAACAGTATGTTAAATAATAATATCCGCAAAATGAACATACAGATTGGAATGTTTTCTTTTCCGTTTTAGCGTGAAAGCTTAACAAACAAAAATATCACTTTCGCATTTATAATATTACTAAGGATGCTTATCCTAAGATAGTAAGGATTATTTCAGTACAAATCTACTCCATGCATCCTCTATTCTGTTACACAATAGTTTGCGCATTTGTTGGCCAACCTTGGCCAAACATTTGTAGCGTTGATTTAAAACAGATAATTTTGTTCAAATTTTGAATTATTTGTTAGTTTAAAAGCTTAAAATATATCTTATTTTATATATACTAACCAAAAATAAGACTCCGTCCGTAAAATAGTTTTTTCGGGAATTATTTTCGCAATTTTTGAAGACAAACTGCGTCATTGTGAAACGTCTTAATATTGGCCGAGCTTGAAGAGAACTAAACAAAATAGACTCTCACATTTCAAGTGAGCCGATATTTACCGGCACGGATTTTTTGCGTCGACCCGATATCTAGTATATTGTTGATCGAAGCATATTTGATAAAAACATGCAGTAAACACGAGTACGTGATATGTCACCAACACATCTGCGTTTTATTTCACATTTTTGTGGCTTCAATTTATTATTGGCTATTGTTTTTTAATATTTCCACATGTTCATGAATATTCATGACGTGATAAAAATTGAAATATGGATGAAATTCGTTGGCAATTTATTGTTTTATATGTAAGATATCGCCTGAATTGATAGTTCAACCTAGGGAAATAAGAGGTGTCATGACGAACACTTTTAAAAAAACCTTTACCGGATTAAATCGCGATATATTAATTGTCTATACAAAATTACAGCAAATATCAATTCCGTAGGAATTGATGTCGTTAATAGGGCAAATTTATAATAAAACAAATCAGACAGCTGTCACTTTGAGCCTGCCCGTGACCACGGTTGCTGGAAAGCATACGAAATGTCGGGATAAATAATATAAACAATAAATTTCATTTTAATCTGGTAAAAGTTATTTTATAATTTACGAACTCTCTTTATTTTTACTTCTATGCAGCATATCTTTATATGCAGCAAACGAGTGCACAGAGCCAGCTATGTACGTTGGTTTGTTACCCGGACGAAACCGAAGAAAAATTACAAAATTTTATTTATTTATGGGCTCAAGTTCTGTTCATGTTCAGTTCATTACTGTTAGTGCATACAATTTGTGTAAATTGTATTCTAAAATACATATTTCTATAGGTTTTGATTACCTTAATATAATATAAAGGCCATATATTTGGATTGCGTCGCCTTAGAAGATTGATATTTTCACGCAAGAGATTGCAGATCTGAGTATTTACTACCTACCTCTACGCATTCCAAAAGGGTGTTGACAGACAGACTGATAGTCCGTTTTCGGTACGGAGTATGGAACCTTAAAAACTAACTTACATAAACAAAAGAGTAAAGTATTTGGACTTTTCAGGTCTTGCAGGACTGAATATCGGTTAATTTACTATGGGAGTTATAACGGTATAATAAAGGTTTTTGTTAATATTCTTTCGTTTTTATTCATATTTACCTACTGAAAAAAATTACTGTGGTAATTTTAGTGTGTATTACTCTTTAAAACTAATATCATGGTATCTCAGTCAGACACGTATTTTGGAAAATAAAAATTAACCGGTTTCAGTCCCTGATAGTAACATACTTTCACTTCATAGTTTATAATAATATTTATATATCGTTTAAATATCTATTGATCATTCAGAGCTTTAAAAAGCAATCTCTAAAACCTTCCCAACCTATTCGATTCCGAACAATTCCCTCAGAACCTTCAGTATTCCATCAGAAATACATCACAGGGTGTTTTATTTATTATCTGCCATGCACTTTTATAGCGATCCTTCCGTAATAGGGCGCGTTTACGGCCCCGGGGAGGAACACTTTCAACCCTTGTCTTTCCATATCTGAGAGCATTCTCAAAAGGAGCAAAACGTATTAACCCGACATAATACAGGTGCTTTTAAGGACATTTGTATATTTACTTTGAAGTTTAAGCGAGTTATTATTGTATTTGAATATAATTCAATTTAATTTTAAACCTGCTGTTGCAGATAACATTAAAAGCACAAGGAACCCTAAGAATGCGATTTTGTTGGTTTTTTTATGTTATATATCGACAGACGAACATGAGGTTCACTTGATGGTAAGTGATACCTCAGCCATAGAATAGCCAAGTTAGATCTCAGTTCTACCGCTATAACTATCCTTATTTGGACACTGTTAATACAATATCAACCCATATGGTTGCCATTTTGAGAAAATTGAGTATGAAGTTTTATTTAGGTTTTATTAATCTTATTTTAAAAAATAACTGAAATAATAGATTTTTTGTTATTATTATTATTATTACACTAAATGTATATTGTTTTTCTTGGTAGTAATCAAAGTAATATAATTTAGTGCATTATTGTTAAAAATTCTAAGCTTTTTAGGATTTCATGTTTTTACGATTTAAATGATTTATAACTCTTTTTAAATATGTACTCCAGCTCATAAGGAAGCGATTGGTATAAAAATTTACATTTTTTGTCATTTTGCGGGTTGACACTGTCTTGTTTAAAAGCGTCCATTTATATTTTAAATTTAAACAAGTGTTCCACAAACTAATACTGTATTCAAGCGCAGTTGTTTACTCGAGTCTCGCGGAGGCGTCGAAAGGATTTACCAAATAAAAATGAGATTGCTCTATTTTTCTAAGCGAATTCCTTTTTGCGGTGCTATTTTGTTTACGGAAATAGACGAGCGAGGTTATTTAAATAATTCATTATTATTTTTATTGTTGGGAAAACTTGTTTGTTGAAGTGTTCCTTTTTAAATGTGAATCAGCAAAAACCTTTTTAGGATAACCGTAATAATATTAACCCCCTAAATGGGGCAGAGGGCATCCAGAGTGTTCCGCCAGCCCGCTCGGTCTTGAGCTACCCTCTTCACTTCGCTCCAAGTCTTCCCAATGGCCTTCGCCTCTGCAATGACAGTCCGTCGCCAAGTCTGTTTAGGACGACCACGCTTTCGTTTCCCTTGGGGATTTCAGTCAAAATCAAAATTAGCGTGAATATTTATTTTATTTATTTAATCAGCCACAATATCTTTTTTCAACACATCATAATTTTTTATATTAATCACTAGCGATTCAACCGGGCTTTGCAAGGGTGCAATGTACACAAAAATCTATGTAGCCTATGTTACTCGCTGATAATGTAGCTTTCTATTGGTGAAAGAGTTTTTAAAATCAGTCGAGTAGTTTTTGAGTTTATTCATAACTTACAAAAATACAAATCTCTCTTTATAATATAACTAGTTGACCCGGCAATCGTTGTTTTGCCATGTAAATAATTTCTAAAAAATTATTGGTTGGTGATAAAAAAGTAAAATTTTTGAGTTGTATGTATTTTTTAATGCCACATTATAAAAAATTTAAAACTCAACTTTTAATATCAAAAATAGATATATTTGTCGATCGAGATATCTTTTCTATCAAAATTGTCGATGTCGAGATATAATATATCGAGATATTTTATATCTTAGTTTGTCTTCTCTCGTCCGCGAGATATCTCGTGGCGGTCATAGTAAGCCAGCAGATCTACGTAGATAGCATTTAAGATCCTTCCGTGCGGGAACAACTCCATAAACAGCAATCATGAGGTGGCTTAAATGTTTGTATGTTAGTAAATAACATTTAATTATCTTAAAAGACTGAACCAAGACGAGTTTCACAGAAGGAAGATGATATTCCAAAATAACATGAGTTTTTGAGAGTTGAAATATTTTACTTCTAAATAATATCTGGAAACAATAGAATATTCTGGAAACAGAAGTGACTGAATTTTATTATTAAAATATTCCAGAATATTGGGTCAGAGGTGTCAACGATAGTTATAGGTATAGCATTGTGATTAGTCGTAGTTCTAAAGGTGATTATATTGAAAATTAATCTTCTACTTCCTGCCTGCCCTGTCCCCTTTAATATCAAAAATTAAAACAAAATAAGTATTTTTGTTCTAATTTTTCTACAAACTATTCCTAGAACCTAATAAAAATGGTAATCATTCACAACAAAGTTTCATTAATTGTTTTTATGTTAACTAGCTACTGTAAATCTCATTATTAAGTTTAAAGAAATAGTCTCTTAATATTGTTATAGATTTATTCTGAATCGATCTATCCTAGTTCTCGTAAGTGTAAATGTAATGTAATATTAAACAACTGCAAAACCATACATAATATTACTCTAGAAGGGAGTGAGGTTTTTATTCATACATAATCTAAGGTCTACACGAGGATTTCAAAGTGTAATTTATATACACACGAGCTCATATCTGATGTCCAATAATCCGAACAAACCCTTTCCGAACCACATTTCTTATCTTTACACTTCATTTCGAGGGTTCTTTGTTAAAATAGACTTGGATGCGTGTGTGTTATTGACTAGCTGTTTCCTGTGACTTCGTTCTCATGGGCATCATCTTAAGATGAGCTTCTAATGGCCGAATTCTCGAACGCTAATCAACATTGAGAATCAAAATTTGAGAAGCTCTCAAATTTTGATTATCGTTTCAGTATTTCGCGGTGAGTTTTTAAGAAGAGATATCCGCTATCTTCTATGATTGTATGTAAACTACTTGCTTTATATGTAAACTATACCTACATTGGAATACGAATAAGTTAGATGCGAGTCAGTTTGGGTGATGGCGAGCGACGAATTTGAAATAATCTTTAAATTATGACCACTTTTATTCTCGACATTTGATTTTCGATGAGAGAAAGCTTATATGTTGCGTCTAACTTTGCTAAATCTATATGTTAATGTTGGTTTCTGAAAATTGGTTTAGTATTTTTGGAGATAAGCGTACATCAAACAGACAGAAAAACTATTACAAAATTCCTTTTATGTAAATTATTACCTCAACCTATTTAAATTCTAATAAATATTCAGTGAATAGAGTCGTAGATTCTACACTTTAATTCGATGTATAAACATAATATAGAAAGGTTGTCTCAGCCAAACTTACTACATTTTATTAAAATCGTATTGAAAATTTTTATCGAAATTGGTTATTTGGCTATTATCACTTGAATTCAAACTAAAACCTTTTTGGTAACCTCGACATAAAATATAGGTACATATATAAAACGGTATTTTTATTTAAATTTATCTACCATTTAAAAATAGAACCCAAAAGTTATCTATATCTATACATATAATAAAAGAGTAGGATCGAAATTACGCTTCACTAAATATTTTTACCAGAAATTAAGAGGGGTGATAAAAGAAGGGCAGCAGAATGCATAAATGCAATTTTTAAGATACTTGTCTGTCTGTCTGTCTGTCCGTCTGTCTGTCTGTCTGTCTGTTTGTTCACGCTAATCTCCGAAGATACTGAACCGATTATCGTGCAATTTACACAAATATATTAAGGAAAGCCCGGGGCAACATATAGGCTTTGTTTTATCGAAATCGGTTATCGGAAAGAAAAGTTATCATCATTTAAATATTATTTTAAAGGCACCATATCACCAAATTTCAATGCAAACTGACTCGCGTTGAACTTTTTCGAATTGTCAGATGTCAATCACAGTCTGATATGTAAATGAAATAGTTTGATTATTTCGCCATTTCCAATATATGTATTCGTAGAATAGTGGATATGCAGTCCCATAGCGTAGCTTCTGATGCGAGTTCGAATCTGAAGTTGAAATGAAAGAAATGTTTTTTTGTATTTCTTTATTTATTTTTTGAAAGAACTATATTATAACAAAAAATAGAAAATGTATTATTGAAGTATTATATGAAAAAGTATTTCTTATGAGATCATTTATTTCACATTTTCATCAATCCTTTCTCTTAAACAGAATTACGATTATTCGACATTGCTTTTTTGCTTCCGTATCTTAGAGGTTTCCGCATTTAGCACCGGAAACCCGGGCAGGAATCCCGGGAATTAAAAAAAAATGTCCGAAAATGAAAATGACCAATTAAATGAACGCACGCATCTATTTAAGACAGAAAATGCATTGAATCCAATCTTCGATTGAACTCTGATAAGTAGAAAAAAGACACATATCTGGATTTTGGTCACGTAAAAGTTTCTTTAAAGTCAGGTTAATTATTTCAACTATTGAATTTCAAATCATCCTTCGAACCTCAATCTCAACCACCATTAAACATGTCGATAACATGATGCAAAAGCAACCGTCAATGACTAATTTGATAGCTCTTTCCCAAAAGAAATCACCAAGTACAGAGGGTGGAGGAGGATATGTCATTTGAAGAAAGCTTGCTCAAAAGCTCAGCTTAAAGTGAACCCCACGCGAACGAAGTCGCGGGCATCAGCTAGTGTAATGAATAAATATGTAACTTTTGGAAAATCCACTGGGATTTAAATAGATGTTATAATTAGTCTACACCTACACATATCATATTATCTTTATAATTAACGTAAACAAAAAGCAGAATGTGGGAGTCAAGTAAATATGTATATAAAATTTTAGAAAATAAATTATTACTTATTTTCATTGTAATATACCTGTATATAAAATGATCTGTGACTGGAAGAAAGTATTCATGAGTCATGGTTCGTTCGCTACACACATAAAAAAGAAACATTGTCCAAGTGCAAGTCAGACTCACGCACCGACGGTTTTGTACAAACTATTAGTTAAGTAAATATTTTCTCAATAAAATAAAACTACAAACTTTTTTTTCCTTTACTTGTGCTACATGACATTGCTTCGTGCGAAATTTCATGATTCTAGGTCAACGGACTCTTTTGTTATAGATATACATATCTCGACTTAGAAGTTTGTTTTATATTTTTATATTCATTTTAACTTGACATACGGACAGAGAGACAGACGGACAACGAATTGATCCTATAAGGGTTCTGTTTTTATTATGGAGTACGGAACTCTATAAAACATATAAATATACTATTTGAATTATACAATAAATATACTATTTGAATTATGTGGACACCTCGTTTTCAATTAAAAATTTGTCACTTACAATAAGTTATTTTTTTTATTGTAAGTTAATGTATTTTATGCGATTGTGTTGCTGAATAAAATTAAAACAAAATAACTATACAAAGAAATAAGCTCAAACTTTCATAATAATAACAATTGATTTGATCAGCTGTATTTGCATCGACATTTCGAAATGTACGTAGTTCAAATTCAACTACATCTAGATAGCTAGCCAGCTAAATATCGTTGAAATAAATTGTTATTTGAACATAATTACAGTTTCTTAAGTAAATTGGATTTATGACGTGATTTATTTGGTGTGAAATTACCAAAATAAGCGATTCTAATACCTCTTTACAAAGGAGAGTCTGAACGCTGAGATAGCGTTAAGTGGGCCCAACCCCTCTTACTTTCCATACAAAAGCTCGTACGTGATTATGGCGATGTAACCGATTTTTCTTTGAAACTTTTGAACTAATAGGTATCTCGTGCACTATATCTAGGTTTTTATCGAAACAAAATCTCAAAATTTTCAGAAATAAATTCAGTATAAGCCTCCAAAAATCAGCTTTTTTGCAAAAAAATTACCTGAACTTTGGGCGTTCATAATGTACTCATAAAATGTGAAAGTAAATATTTTGTTATGATAGAAACCTTGCAAATATAATGGAGATTCTAAATTACAAAAAAATATTTCATAAACTTGTAAAGACTACTGAAAAACACGTATTTCTTAGAACAAGTTTTATGAAATTTCCGCATACTATTTTTCGTTCAATGTTATCGCGTTCTCACTCACTCGTTAGCGGTAGAGGTATGCGCTGCATGAAACAAAAAGCTTTTCAACCATGCTCGCGTTGACGATAGTCGAACCGGGAAGGGCCCTCTTAATGCCTTTCAGAGGGAATCCAATAATTCATGTCTGTTGCTATAATACTTAGTGCTTTAGTTTGTATGCTTTTGTAATATTTCGTTAGAATAACTATATATATGTATTGAAAAAAAAACATGGATTGAGTGTGTGAAGAATGATATGTGTTTGAAAGGTGTGACTGATGATATGGCGAGTGAAAGGAGAGAATGAAAAAAGAGCATACTGCGCCGACCTCAAATAAAAAGGAAACAGGGCAGGAAAAATAAGAAGAACTATCTATATGTATTACATAATATGAATGAATGTAAATAAATTGTAAAATTACTCTTATTTACTATATCTACTGTGTCTTTGTAAAACCGGATCTCCTAGAAAGAAGCTAAATTGGTTATTTTTAAATGTAAGATATCGACAGACGAGCATGAATTTTACTTGATGGTAGGTGCTACCTCAGCCACATAACATCAGTCACTGATGTGCTGTCGACCTACTTCTTAATTCGAGCATTCCATAGACTGAAACCAAAACGCGCAATATGCACTTCACGGTTTTTCTTTATCTATGAACGGTGGTTGGTACAATATATTGATAAAATTTTATTATTATTATTGATCCTGTCCATAACTTCACTCGTAAAGAAACATTTGGCTCTAAAATTTCTGTAAACACATTTTCATCAAAATTAAAACAAAATTGAAATATTTGTCGCATAAATCAGACACAAGTGGTCTAAAGGTTATTATTTTTTACATAACTATTACTTATTTCTATTTCTATCGTAAGATATATTATTTCCAAAAAGTTTTGAAAATTACCTGCAGTATATATATACCGCTTAAAATTCGAATCAGAATGTGAGGACATTTTTGCTTCGCGTAAATTCCAGTAACTCCAACACAATCGCAATATTTCCCGTTTACCTGTGACATAGTATAATTAGAAAAGTAGGCCAACTGCCCACTCTAGATCGGAGAGTACATACACACTTCGAGCGGTTCTTAAAATATTTCGTATGAACCTCGTAAGGTATTATTTTATAAATAAGAAATATATTACTAAGCTACGGTTTCGCACGGATGCAATGAGGATTTACTCTACACAAAAAAGCCTGTAGCCTATGTTATTCGCTGATAATGTAGCTTTCTATTGGTGAAAGACTTAAAAATCGGTTTAATAAATCCAGAGAATCCTCCCTACAGCCATTTTTTTACACCTTGGGTTACTTTATTCAAGTTTTAGTAGGGATCCCTTATTATTTCTGGAAATAATTATACTATATAAATTACTTCGATAGATGTAAAGCATATTACAATATGAAGCAAATAGCATTACTGAATCTGAAAAAATATATATGTATTAGGTTAGTTGACGATATCCTCTAATTTAATCCTCTAGTTTATTTATTGTCGATATCACAGGAGACCGAAGAGCTGGCAGCTACCTCGGACAAAGAATTAGTCTTGGTATTGAAAGGGGGCACGCTGCTAGTATTTTCGGAACCTTGCCTAAAGGGACTCCTTTTATTAATATATTTTAGTTATTATAATATATTTTTTAAGGTTTTTAGTTTTAGGTTCTTTGTTATTAGTTATGTGTATATATTCAAATAAAAATTGCTCTATTTTTATTTTAAAAGTTAAATATCTTTTTATGTTAGATATCGACGGAGCATGAATTACTTAGTCATAGGTGATACATCAGCCACAGGACATCAATCAATAATGTGGTGTCGACCTAGTTTTATTTAGACCGCCCAAAAATTCATACATTGGTTTCGAATATTTCCTCCACTGCACTCCTATATTTACTCCACGTCTTATACACGTACAAAACGATGAAATAAAATTAGGCCTGGTAGGTTTCGAACCTGAGAGCTATCAGACCCCAAAGTAGCTCAAGTCAACAGTACCTATCATTGATAAGTATCATAGTCAAGTATTTGCTCGTATTTAAATATCTAGACAAAGAGTAGTCTATATTCAACATTAACCGATTTAAAATACGATTTTCAAATTGTGATTGTGTTAGTGCCGATAAGCCGAAAGCCATTTGGAGCTACCTTACGTACCGATGGGTCGCGGGTTCGAATCCCACCGCGACGACATGTTTAAAATTTTCTATGTCTTCCCCACGTCTGGCCACTTCGGGTTTAATTTACACATTAAACGGGTGGGAGAAATATCGAATTTTCCAATATTCCGGTAACGAACCACCGTTCATAGATGGAAAAACCGTGAAGCGCACTTTGCGCGTTTCGGTCTCAGTCTATGGATTTCCAAATTAAAAACTAAAAAGTTGGCTGACAGTGCATCATTGACTATCTGTGGCTGGGGTATCACCTACCATCAAGTGAACCACATGCTCGTCTATCGATTTCTAACATAAAAAAACTCCTTCATTAGCTTTTGTTGCAGTATTTTTTTTATTTTTTTTTTTTATAGAGGGGGAAGTTTCAACAAACCTAACCTCACCGGCGGGGCTCTTTTGAAACTGCCGGGAGAGTGTGGGGTTGAGTCACTCGCGAGTGTCTGCTAGCCAGACAGCCTGGTGACCCGACCCACTAAACCCCCTCTGGCCCCTCTTTTCGCCGTGTTGAGGCCGCGGGATAACAGTGTAAACTACCACGACCTCGGCGACTTGCCACGATGGCACTATCGTGTCCCTAAAAGAACACATTATGGACAGCGAAGGAGATGGGCGAACCTTCTCCTACGCTCCCCTCTCCTCCTCGCTCTTATAGTGCCCGCTGGAGCAGCGCACTCTCTTCGCCTCTCGGCGGTCTCCTTCTGCAACATTACTCGTTCGCAGAAGGAGACCATCGCGTTCCATGCCTCGGAACTCCGCACCATCTCCCCCATCAGTACGGGGAGATCCAAGTTGGCACCGACCACGGATCTTAGGTCGTGCCTCTCCCTTGACCACCTTGAGCAGACCGCCAGAGTGTGATGGGCCGTGTCTTCTACGCCCTCATCACACTCCTGACACACTGGCGACTGCTCCCTCCTCGCTATTTTATGCAGGTACCGACCGAAGCAACCATGTCCGGTCAGTACCTGCACAACCCTGTAAGTTAACCCCCCCTTTTTACGCGAGACCCCTAAGGATAGGGCGAATTGCTTCCGCCAGCCTATGGCCCGCCTGCGGCTCCTCCAGATCTCTCTTCCAGCGGTCCATCACCGCCTCCTCCACCCTTCTGCGAACCGCCCTCAGCTCCTCCGCAGTCGCGACTTCGCCCTCCCTTCTCCTTTCCACCCGGAAGCGATAGGCGGAGGCCAGGATTTCTGCCTCCCACTCCCAGGGCGGAGTACCTGCCAAAGCACAGGCCGCAGTGAACGACACCGTCCTAAAATATCTTGTCGCCCTCGCCGCAATGATCCTCTGCGGCCTGCGCAGTAGCCTTCTATTGTTGCGCGTAAGCGCACCGACCCAAACGGGCGCCCCGTACATCGCCATACTTCGCACAATGCCGCAGTACAGCCTACGGACCCCCTGGTCCGGCCCACCTAAATTTGGAAGGAGCCTCCCCAACGCACCAGCCGCCGAAACAAGTCTTGGCTCCAGCGCCCTATAATGTTCCCCAAAACCCCATCTACCATCCAGGATGAGCCCCAGATAACGCATACTGGGACTCACCCTCACAACCACGCCGTCCACACTCAACGTAGACCCCGTAGGAGCCCCCCCCTCGGACCGTGAAAGACTATGGCCTCCGTCTTCGCCAGAGCCACCTCCAGTCCAAGGGCCCTAATCCTCTCGACCACCAGAGTGGCCCCTACTGACGCCAACCTCGACACCTCCCCGAATGTCCCCCCCTGGGCTACGACCAGAGTGTCATCAGCGAAACAGAGGATGCGCAGTCCGCGAAGAAGCGCGCCCCTGAGCACCCAGTCGTAGCTGATGTTCCACAGGAGGGGACCCAACACTGACCCTTGCGGGACCTCGCACTCCAGGCGACGTCGAACCAAGCCACCCGTACCGTCCACGTAGCCGATGACCCTACCTGAAAGGTAATCGGCTACGAGCCGCCTCAGATACAGCGGCGTCTCGTGCGCCCGCAGCGCCTCCGCGATTACCGCGAATGGCAAACTATTAAACGCATTGGCGATATCAAGTGATACCGCCAATGCCTTCCCTCCCCTCCCGACAACCTCCTCCGTATGGGCTTTCAGGGCCAAAATCGCATCAATTGTCGACCTACCGGCCCTGAAACCGTACTGGAACTCCGAAAGACCCGGACCCCCCTCCTCAATTAACTGAAGCTTTGGTTTTCATTTTTTCAGTAAGTCTGTGCTTACAGTTTGTTAAATAAGATTATATTATTTATAAATATGTATATAAAAATAATATATAGCCACTCTGCCTACAAAGTACGAAAATACAAAATATCAACAGCACTTTACCCAAATATTATCTTCAAACGTAAAAAGTCGCAATAAATTCGTTTCCACGTATGCTTGGGGAAATAAGCGGGAAATTGGGAGTTTTCGAAGGAATTATTTGTGATTGGTTTGAATGAAGCATTTGGTTTTGCAACCTTGGAGTTTCGGATGTCAATTCAATTGTTTTCAACATCAGAATGCTGGTAGAGATAATTTTCACTTGTAGAAGAAAAGTTAAACATTTGTTAGAACATGAAGTATCTACTTTATGTTATTTTTGCCAATCTTGGCAAGATAGATGAACGCGCATCTTTGTTTTAACCGACATAAAAACATTAGGAGGTTCTTAATTCGACGATTGATTCTTACGAGTATCTATCTATTTAATATTTATTAAAAGTTACTTTTTGAGTCGGTGCCAGCCAAAAAGGACAGTTTAATCCTGCTTTTGCAACAAACTTTCGAACGGTACGGCACCGACTTCAAAAATAACTGTTAATAAATATTAAATAGATATTATATAATTTTGTCGATTGTCCTTTAAGGCTCTTGTGTTGAAGTAATCAAAATATTATTTTTTAGTTCAAGTTTACATACTATATGTAGGTAAAGTTTTGAAGTTGGTTTTTGTTTTTTATAAAAAAAAAAATAATTATGTACACTTATTAGTAAGCACATCCCTACTTGCAGGTGAATTCCCAATCTTTAAGATAAAAAATCTCTTTTGTTTTAATTTTGAACGATCCCAAGATCCACAACGATTCGGAATTACCGCAGGTCTAAGTTAATTCCACAGAAACGTTGTATGAAACAGAAACTTCCAAAGAAAACGCGCGGTTGTGGATTTCCAAACACCGAGGTGGATTCGCAACTTAGCTTTAAGAGTTAAGTCCTAATGTTCGAAAAATTAAGCAGCAGAAATGAATTTTAACATTAAAACACTCTGCATATTCAAGTTTTATTTTTTAGTTGCCTAACTTCTAAATGAAATAAAATAATATATCCCAAATACCTTACGAAGGTCTTTTACCTACAAATATTTTACGAAAATGACGAAATTTCAATAAGATCATTCATTCTCGTATCAGGAGAGAAGCTTTAGAACATAACTTTGCCATCACTTCGGCTACAGACACTCCATAAGTAAAGTGATGTGATATTATCACGTGAAAGCTTCTTAGGGTTGACACTCTTTAAGACTTTTGAAGAAAAAAGTTGCTAGATGTAAATTATTGTCGAATAATAAAAATATATACATTTTAATTCTAATATTTACTTAAAAATATTGTGAAATATGATATACTATGAGTCCTATTCGAGGCTTGACCGCTTCGGTACATTAGTGGTGCGCATTGATTTAGCATCAGAGGCATTTAATACCAGCGAATCCCAGGAAAACGATAAGAAATCGTTTCCGTCAGCCTCCTAGCCCTAACAGTATTTTATGAAGCACATGCTATTGAATTCTCGAGATTTCTAGTGGGGTATGGGGCAGACCCATTTGTGTGTCTATTTCACTGATGATTTTTCTTTATAGCCATTTCTTTCTGTGCCCTGTCAAACCAAACCATTTTTTTATTAAACCTTGTTTCTCTAGGATTTGAACCCAGGAACTCCAGTGCTAAACGAACTACAACTGAGCCTAGTAAGCGGTCATCATTATCCATAAATAAACATCTATTTGTTTTTTTTTGCGCTATAAGAATACACAAAAGTAAACAAAAGATTGCAAACGTATTTTACTGAGAATTTTTAAGGTACAACTTAAGCGTATTTAAAGTCATAAATCACAGCCCTAAAGCTTAAGGCGAAGGACCGTTTAAGATGCCATTTATTAGAATAGCTCTTTAATTTGTGTGCCTTTCGACTCTCGCGAAATTATTTAATGGGTCAAAGTCTTTATGCAGTTAGTTATATAATGTATTTGTTTCAACAGCTTCCAAATTAGAGTTAAAAAGGAAATGGCGTTTAAATGAAATGGAATTTTGGATTTTTGAATTTGGAATGCTCACACAATTTTAATCATCAACATTTTAATGAAACAGTTAAGTTAATATGTTAACATATTTGAATTAGTATCATCCCCTAATTGGTTCATGACTCTTAACAATCAATAATTTTCATCAAAGAAAAGTTTAGAGAAGTTCTTTCGGGAAAATTACGAGCTTTAGTGATGAAAGTTGCACACTTAATTTATACTATAACGTAGATTATTTTTTATGACAGAATATCAACAGACGAGCATGAGATTCATTTGATGGCTGTCGACCTAATTTTTACTTTGAGCATTCGAAAATCCATACTTCGAAACCGAAACGCGCAATATGCACGATTTTCCATCTAAGAACGATGGTTCGTTACCCGGTCGGAATTTCGATATTCCTCCTACCCAGAAAATATACAGTATCGATGTTTATTCCTCAATGGGTATACATGAGTATCATTTGAGTTACTTTTTATAGAATAGGGTGCAAATGAGCAGGTGGTTAACCTTTTGGTAAGTGATCACCCCTGCCCATTAACATCTGAACACCAGAAGGCATGCAGGTGTATTGCTGACCTTTAAGGAAAGTATAGACTCGTTTCATAGAAGGTTTCCAAGTCGTATCGTATCGTCGTGAGAATTTTTTTTTTAAATTCATATTTTTTTATACCTGTACATATTTTTCATACCTGTTCTAACATAAGAAAATCTGTAGTCACAATTTTATCCGAACCGATATGACTTGGAAACGAGCTTTTTCATTCCATAAATGTTTGCTTCGTACCTGCAAGCCCTCTAGGGTAGTAGGCCGGCCTGTTTGCCCCCGATTCTAGAGGTATAAAAAGTTTCATTAAAGGCGCACTAATCAATAGCCTTAAAAGCCTGTTTTAGGGCTTTGATGGCTTTAATTAATTGCATTAGACTTGAAGCAGTGGTGATGGTTGGAGAGTAATTCCACGAGTACATTAGTGGAAATATATCTTGGTATCTTTGCCCCTATTAAGACTGCACTAACACAAACAAAAGGCTATTTATATTCAAATTCAAAAATCGTTAGTAAAAAATAAAAAATAAATCCTTCTAATTTTACATTTACTGCCAGTTCTCAAATCAAGGGCGTAGAACGGTCGAGAAAAACCGCCACTCTTTTTGATCGCCAAGTTTTTGGTTTTAAAAAATATTTGTAAGGCGCAACCATTACAACCATTACACCATGTTCCACATGACATATTGAAGTAATTACTTAATTATAATAATAAAAAAATAAACGAATAAAACAAATGAAGCTTTGTCCTCTATCAGCAGTAGCCATGGTGAAATAGGAGCACGTACTTACAAATTAACATGGGAACAACACGAACATCGTGGTAATATCGCGAATATATAATATTTATTAATAGCACGCGATAATTCAGGAGGTATTAACAAATGGCTCTCTAAGCTGACAGGTGTCACATTTAAGCCCAAATCAGTTCACTGTGGCACAGAGTATAGAATTTACAGTTGGGAAATATCTGATCGTAATTTTCTACGTCGTGTGAAAATTCCTGTAAACCTTCAAACTATACCCTCCGTGGTACACTTTGCATGTGATTTGAGGGGTTTTTCATTACCCATATAAATACCCTGTTTTTATGCTTCGATTAATGCATAAAATTATATTATGTTATATTTTTATTATGGCTTTTTATGTTAGATATCAACAGACGAGCATGAGGTTCACTTGATGGTAGGTGATACTCCAGCCACAGTACATCAGTCAAAGATGCGCTGTTGACCTACTTTTTACTTGATTGATTTGTTTAAATTCATCGGTATTGTATCGGGATAAGTATAGAATACCACGTTTCGGTTTTGGGCGCGTTTCGATTGCAATCTTATTCTAAAATATCAAAAAGGAGCTCGTAGGTTAATTATCGTAAGATTTCTTTTTCAGCAATCTGTCAATAAAAAAAGTAAGAGTACATTTTAAAAAGCTTTAATTGCGTGCCGATTTTTCTCGTCATTATTTTTAGTCGTTTATAAACGACTTCAATTTGTAGAACTTCAATCATATTAAAGTAATGACCGTTAAAGTAATTGAAATAAAAATTAATTAATTAGAAAAAAGAAATAACAAAAGGAACAAAGAAATTCCTCAATTGCCAAGAGCTTAGTCGATGAAAGTACGATTTATTAAATATAAAACCTTTGAAATTTTTCACGAAACAGCTGTTTGAATTTAAAGGTGTTTTTAATTGTATGTCATTAGTGAAGTACAAGAGATGACTACTCTTTTTAACCGACTTCAAAAAAGGAGGAGGTTCTCAATTCGTGCATGTTGTATGTATGTTGCTTTTTTTTGTATGTTTGTTACGCTATACACTACACACGCACAACTCCTTAAGTTATGGATGGATTTGGATGATTTTTTTTTTGTTTGGAAGGGCATATTTCAGAGGTCAAATAGCCTAATGTCAAATGGCCTGGAGCCAGCCAAGAAGGACAGTTTAATCCTGCTTTTGCAACAAATTTACGAACGATACGGAGCGGCATCGACTTCAAAAATAACTGTTTATAAAATATATAGTACAATACATTTTACATATAAGTACCAATAATGTTGTCGATTGTACATTAAGGCTTTGAAGTCATTCAAATATTATTTTTACTTTAATTTTGTACGTAAATATATTTTTGTGTCTGCAATCGACAGACACTTGGTTCACTTAACTGATATAATTAAGGCATCAATAAATGATACGCTGTATGCTATAAACGTGTAGTGGCCTGGCGTATTATATTTACAAACATTTGTATAATATGTCCACGGGATTCGAACCCAGGATACATTGTAATTTGTAACGCATCAACGAGCTCGTCATTATAAATGATTATCTATTGTAAGAAATACTGGAACTCATTGGACTGTTATTTGGAAAGGCGGTAAAGTGCAGATTGAAAGTTTCGGCTTCAGTCTTTAAATGTTATGCTTTTTAAAAGTTACATATTATCATAAAAATACAAACGTCCTGTTCATGAGTGTTATTCAGTGATCGTCGCACCCACCATTTCCACCTATGAACAGGTTTGTTTTCTAGACTATTTAGACAATACCTATACACGATGCATGACACAGCGAAAGTAAGATGAGGAATTCTAGGTGTTTTTGTAATTCATCAATATATTTATTTATAATTCACCAATTATAAATGGCTAGCTCACCCTGTCCCACTTCGATGATTGAAAATTTCAATTTGAAATAGCTCTAATATGGCAGGATATTTGTCTGTTTTCAATATCGTTATAAATAATAGTCTCAAAATTCAAAATTTAAAATCATTTATTCATTTAGGTAACATAATTTACACTTATGAACGTCTGTATATTACTCTGATGTATAAACAATAATACTTCAAAGTTCCATCAAAATCTATTCAGTGGTTTTTGCGTAAAGAGTAACGAACATCCTCGTAAACTTTCACATTTATTATATAAGTAGGATTTAGTTTTAAAAGAACATTCACTATAATTTCTTTATCCGGTTTCATTTTACGACATAATATCATCCGGGTTCTATACACAAGTTAAAAACTGATATCAGCGCTTGGACTATAGATCATTACGGGCAAAGCTATGTAAATGAAAATTAGCCATAGAACATAGAGCAACACGGGCCACCGGCGAACCGGAGGGGAGTAGCCATAGCGCTCTTTACCGATACCAAACTGTCTGTCATTTTTTGCGGGGGGAAATCTGCGCTATGTGTGCGTACTCAAAGCTGCACACAAAAGCAATCTTCTGTCACTACGAAACTCACACCGTGACAATTAAAAAATACACTAACAATTTCACACACACATTTAAACATTCCGTGTCATAACAGTATAATTAAATGGCGCAACTACACTGACAAGTCTTTATAGCCGTAGTTGCGACAACTGTCGATACGCATTATCGATAAATTCAAGAACTCGGTTAGGGAAATTATAATGCCCCTTATTCCAAAACCAAGACTAAATTTAATACTGAGTTTAATACCAGCTTTAAAACTTGGACTTCAATAAACGATATTACAAAAACGAGTTTATCGCTAGTCTAAGGATTATCTATAGTACTAAAGTTAAAAACTCAGTAACCCCTAGTTTAACTTCGGTACTAACCTCAAAACGTCAAGTTCTCAGTTGTCATTAGCGTCGTATTTGTATTATATTTTAATTACAAATAAACAACAGTAGAAAAATGGACGTGAACTCGATTGATTTCATGGATTTGGAAGATTTGGAAGTGATGGAAATATACTGGCGATTTAACAGACCTCGTAATCGCGTGATTCCATTTGATTAAAATGATGAAGAATTCTACTATTATATTAATATATCAACAAAAGGTTGAATTAAAAATAGTAGATTAACTACGTGAGGATTTAGTCGACGACCCTCGAGGACAGGCCCTCAGTCCTGAGTTGAGTACTTTGCGCGCTGAGGTCGTCATGTAGTAAGTATAAAAGTGATATCTAATGCAAATAGAAAACAATGCTAACATGTCTCAAACGCTGAAATACTAATATTATTGTATTATTCACAGATTCAAGACGATACATTGCAAGCCTTTCTTAAAGATATATAAAGATGCCTACTACTTTGGATAACAAAGATCAGACTATTGTTGCATGTTTAAAGTGGTGGTGAAAGTAATGATCATGTTCACACTGAACATAATATACCAGTACAACCGTATGATGCAAATCCAATAATAGTGGGAATATAAGGAGACGGCAGTTCATTGAAACTCACTTTTCATATTTTAATATGTAATCTATTAATAATAAATTTTCTTATATTAAGTTTAGTTTACAAAGATGATTAAAATATACACAGATAGATAACAATACTTGTTTTTAAAACGTCAAAGATCAGTCTTATATATAATAATTGTCATTATAATGCAGGTAATATAATATTAGTATATGTATGAGATATACATATACTAATAATTTTAAATATAATTACTTCTTATGCATAATATAACCCAGAATTAAATTCAAACATGTATTAATAAATGCATAATATATTATGCAATAAGGGAAGTCTTAGAAGAAAACATTACTATAAAATTGTGTACAAATTTGTATGTATTAATAATCATTTATTAAAACCAATATTTTTTATAAACATGTTTCATTGTCTAGTAGGAATTGCTCCATATTACAACACAAGTAACGTTCGTTGCACATTGTCGTTCAAAAAAAACTATTTTACAGTGAACTTACTGTTCTTAAGACATTCAAATCAAATCATTTTAGAACAGTGCCTATTTATTTTAGTAATTTGAGTTGCATTGCAAATTGCAATATAAACAAACATTTTGATAATATTTAATTTTGAAAAGAAAAATAAAAAGCCGAAAATAAGGTCGAAAAGCTCCTTTATAAACTTATTTAACCTATTAAACTAGTCAATTTTAAAAACCACTGATAGATATTGATACAGAGCTTTCACTGGTTTTTAAAATGTATTAGTTTTGTATAAATATGGCGAATACATTTTTGCGGGTTTGTTTTTTTCAATAAGAAGGAAATTCTTGTATCAGCATATTTTTCCATAATAACTCTTGCCAGTTCCAAATTATGATTTGTAAAATCATTTTCGTGCGAATGATAACTAATGGAGGGAAACAAGTCTTTGCCAATAAACTTTTTTAAGGAACGTGATACGACTTCAATTGTGGTACAAGATCGTGTAGGTTTATTGTCATCACTTAAACTTCCTCTTATTTCTTTTTCACAAATCCGACATAAAAGTATTACCTCTTTTGAGGCATAAAGTAAATTTCCTCTGCTTTTTTGGTGTATTATACTTTTTTGATCTATCGGCCCGAGCAAACCTTTTATGCACGTATTGCATTTAATTCTTTTGGCTGTCGAGAAAATAACAAATCCAGCTATATATTCCACAACTTTTTCCGCAAAAGGGGATAAAAAAGTTAGAGCTTCAATCTCATCAATCAAATTGTCAGTAAAATTGGTAAAATTAACTTCATCAGTAACGTCATTGCTGTTGTACTGTCTTACGGTTGAAGCATTAATTTTTTCCAGAGCAGATGTGCAATTCAGTATTGTTATTTTTTCCAGTGGAATGCAGTTTGTACCTCTTCCAGTTTGTGTTAATTCTGTATTAACAAGAATTTTTTTATAAATTGCTTCAAACTGGGAGCTTGAGGGATTATCGCAATAACCACCATGACTCCTTACAACGGAAAAAAATAGCTCAATGTGATCTTGGCTTATTCTGTGGAGTGGCATATATTTAAGATCATTTTGTTTGTTTTGTATTAAATCTAGAAAGATAGACTTGGTACTCTCAATGCAGATCAAAATACCCAGAAAACCCGTGTATCGTGGAGAATCTAATAATTTAATTTTACGTGACTCCCCGTTGCTCTTTTTTACATATGCCGATAAGCTCAATAAAAGCGTTTGAGCTTCGTCCATTTTTCTAAAAGCTTTCTCAAAGTTTTCAGAGTTTAATGCTCGTTTATAACCATTTTGACGTGACCTAGAATCCAATATATCAAAAATGTCGTTTATCAGTGAAATAAACTTCGAAGTTGCAGTTGATCCATTAAACTCCGGCAAATTTAATTCTTTCTCACAAAACATAAGTGCGTCAGCCACACTTGCGCTGAACAATTGTGCTGCAAGGCGAACATTCATTATCTTTGTTTTATAATAAATGTGATTTGCTTTCAACTTATTCGCCATGAAGAATAATTCTTCTTCCTGGATTTTATGTAATGCTTCCACAAATAACCATTGAATTTTATTTTCATTATCATCGTAAAAACATTTGTAGTCACAAAAAGTGTTTCGAATTAATTTTAACATGTGACTCGGGTCTAAAAAAAAGTAAACTCGCTGCCCCGTTGCAGGATCTAAAATGGTAGTTTGCAATTTATTTGCAACTAAGCAACAACCCAGTTCCATGGCCATGGCTAAATTTGCCTTTGCGCCGTCACATGTTAATGCTTTTATTTCCACTCCAGTTTCATGTACTAATTCAAATGCTTTAGTTACAAGCTGAGATTTTAACTTAGCACTTGTGCCTTTAACTAAAAAATATCCAATTGGGACTTTCCATTGAGTATTAATGCCTACTAATAGAAATACTAGGACATCTGTTGCTTCATCTGTATTATCTGTTATTAAATCAAAACCATAATCAACATACCCGAATCGTCTGTCACCACTTGAGTTGTCATGTGATTGTGTTTTTATTTTCATTTCGTCGAAAACCAAAGAACAATAAATTTTACTACCTGGATTGGCATCGACTTTATATTTTAAAGCCGCCAATGCTTCTTTGGTAAAACCGGGCCGTCCATCAATATGACTGTACCATTTTGTTAAAGTACGTGGAGCAGGTAAACAGGTCCCAAACGTTTTACAAACATACTTGTAGGCTTTTGGGGAGTAAAAGTTGAGAGTTAAAGCAAAACATCTCAGTTCTGGTGAATACTTAGCTCGTGAGAGCTTCCCACTATTACATTTTGTTAGTTGACGCTTAATAATTCCTGCCTCTTCAACGCCAATTTTTTCAAGGATCATCTTTTGTTCCTTATCTATCAAAGCTTTTTCATCTAGACTCTGAAGAATTTCTTCTAGCCCAGCAACTTTTTTCTTTAAGAAATTATTTTTAGATTGGAGCCTTTTAATTTTTTTTTTCTGACCATCTAACTGATTCTTCATTTTTCTTTTTCTAGGTGAAAGTGCAATAGTGGGAATTGAATTACATTTTTTAGATGTTTCCTTTGACTGAACCTGAAAAACAAGTAAGATATTATAATTATGCTGTAATCACATATCTGTATAGCTTACTAAATCTGAATAATAAAATAGTAGAAATGACTATATTAATCATTTAATCAAACATCAACTACAAATAAACAATTAAAATGCAACCCACATCTTGACGAGTTGACGATGTACACGGAGATGTCAACGAATCAGGATTAGTGAGAGTGGCACTAATGGCATCATGAGATGATAGTCTTTCATCTGGTTTATTGAATAATTGTTGATGAGTCTGAAATTAGATTTAACATTATTTTTTTAAGTTTAGAAATATATGCTTCCTTTCGCCACTATGTTTAAGGTGAACTACATCATGTGGACTGTACACTCATTTACCCTGACCATGATATAAAAAAAACTTACGCAACAACTACAGTTTGGAGTTAGAGTTGGTTTGGCGTCATCGATTAATCTCCTTCTTTTGTTCGTCAATACTTGAAAGTCAGAGGCCTCGAAATGGTTTGAGCAAATTACACTGTTTCTTGTGGGAATCCAGGTTATTTTATTATTACAAAATAACGTCCATCTATCCCTTAAATTTGGATCTTTAGGAAACCTGCAATAAATAAATTAAAAAACATTATGGATGAAGTACACACTAAGTGATTTTAATGTGCTAACGCGCGTAAGTATTATATTATATTTCAACTATGTATATTAAAATAAGACTGATCCGCGTATTGTATGAGGGCAAGCGGCCCGTGTTGGTAAAAAAATCCGAAACAACACGACCGATAATATTGTAATTTTTTAAGTTTAAAAGAAAAAAATTACTTACATATGAAAGGTAACCCCATCTTTTTGTAAATTTGACGTGGCAGATCTCTTTTTACAACAAAAAACAGAGCAATTCGGCATTTTTATGACGACAATCAGGAAAGCACTCAAAAGACTCAAAACGTAGAAAACACGAAATGAATTAACAATTTAACACAGAGTAAACAACTGTCATGCGGCATGCCAACGACAGACTAAAAAAAAGATCGATTTTAATCGATAAAAAATCGATAATCATGTATATTAGTTTTATTTAATTAATAATTTATATTTTATTTAATAACATAACGGTAATTATATGCATTATATTGTATTTAAAATGCATTTAATTACTTTTGAGTTAATTACCTTGTCCAAAGGTTTTCTTTTTGTGATTGTGTAATCGATTCAATTAATCGAGAATCTCAGGAAAATTATCTTTCTCATATTTCTCCTCTCCCAGACTGAGAATTGAGCTGGTTTTTTATATTATAAGATTAAAAATATGTCATTTTTTAGATCATATCGCAATTATTAAATTTGGGCCCACAATTTTCCATATCCTTTGGATTTTTAGGAAATAAAAAAAACATTATGGTTGAAGTTTACACTAAGTGATTTTAATAAATGTGCTAACGCGCGTAAGTATTATATTATATTTTAACAATGTATATTATCACAATATAATATTTGAATCAGAAAATTTAATCTCAAAACTGTCTCTGTATAGAAGACTCCTTTACCATTTTTTTCGATAACTTAAAACAATCCGATAACAACACTATCGCTCGGCGACAGCGACTTCTCGGAAATAAACTCGGATCAGTCGCTCGACAGATCCGTGTATTGCATGAGGGCTCATACAATACGCGGATCTGTCGAGCGACTGTGTTGGTAAAAAAATCCGAATCAACACGACCGATAATATTGTAATATTTTAAGTTTTAAAGAAGTAAATAGTAATAATATGATTAAAAAATACCTACATATGAAAGGTAACGCTATCTTTTTGTAAATTTGACGTGGCAGATATTTTTTGGCAACAAGAAACACAAACAATTCGGCATTTTTTTAGGAGGTCGATTCAGTCGCGCATCTGGATTTAGTCTAGTGAAAAGTGCGGCTACAACTAGTTTTATTGTACGCATAGGACCATTTGGACTTGTACTTTGACAGAGGGGAACGCCTGCGTATGGCTACTCCCCTCCGGTTCGCCGGTGGACCGTGTTGCTCTATGCCATAGAACCTTTGTGGATTTATATTATTATGGAGGTCGTTTTTAAATTTTTGTTCCGTTTCGCGCTAAAATAAATTCCGGTAAATGATGATGAGTCCCGTAATTAAATGAATAAATGGAATTTAGTATTGAAGAAATAAAATATGAACCGCTCTAATGATTCAGCGTATGGTTATTACTTTGTATGAAATTTTCACATTATAAATCCTACTTATTTTATTAAATAGTTAATTTCATAAAAAAGTGAATTCCCGCTTCTCCTAGGGGGCATTAGGCACATATATCATTTTGGTTTTTTTTTTAACTAATTTTTTTTACAAGTAAGTAGGGAAATAGATGGCGTTAAAATGACAACTTTGTGACAATTCAAATCAGGCAGCTGTCACTTTTCAGTCTGCCGCGACCACGGTTGCTGAAAAGTATTTGAAACGACGGGATAAATAATATAATTGAAAAACTCGCATTTTTATCTGGTTAAAGTTTTTTTATTCAGCCAGGGTTTCATAAAAATCTTGTTTCCGATTTGTATTAAACCTCCCGAGCTAAATACAACGGGCTAACTACTGAGCCACAGTGGTCATTCTATAATACGTAATGTTTTTTTTTTATACCAGTCCGTACAACCCACCAGATGGGTTATCTGATGGAAATCACCACCGCCCATGCATATTTGCGACTTAAAATATCTCAGATTCGTTGTCGGCCTTTTAAAAATGTATAGGCTCGCTTTTTTAAACCAACGAGGTGGTAGTCAGATGGAAACACTAAAGGCGGTAATTCATTCCATAGTTTGGTAGTGCGTGGAATGAAGTTGCGCGTGAACCTTACCGTGCTCGACTTCTGATGATTTTATTGATGCGAGTATCACATGTTTACAAATAAAAATGTCGTATAAAAATCTGTCGTGCAGTTTTTGATCAGTTGATTGAACGGCGCATGTGTGGTATTTAATCTTTTGTACGAATTAATTTTCCTATTTTTTACTTATTACTAAATAATTTTGTCTTTACAAATATTACAGATAAAAAACCATAAGATTAAGTTGAAAATACACAAAGGCCTATTATTCTAAATTTATTTTAAATTAAATTAATGAATAAAATATAGTCCAATCTCATTTCACACCAAAGGTCCCAGGTAAAAGTCAAATTTAAATAGAACAGCGATTGTGTTAGAAGATTGGAGACTTTAAACGTATATCGCTCGTAAAGACGTGGCGTAAAACTAGTTTACGGCGCTTCGAGGTAATGGCTGCCGATGTGTCGGTGGCCGTTTATTTACCTTTTTATAAGAAGGTGAAAGTTCCTGTGTATTTACGTTGATGATTTTTACTTATACGCAAGTAAATTAGGTCGACAGCGCATCACTGACTGATGTTCTGTGGCTTGGGAATCCAGTGAACCTCATGCTCGTCTCTCGATATTTAACATAAAAAAAATTTTGTTCCTGTGTCTACCTCGACAGCATTTATTTTGTTATTTTATTTCCATTGGTTCAAATTCTAGACCTCTGATTAATTCCATCTTGCACATCACTGAGGCGGAACCAAGAAGACAGTTTGTCAAGACTCCACACAAAACATAATATTGTATTTTATGAACGCGAGTATTACACATTTAAATAAAATAACTGTTACCGGATTAAAACGCAATTTATTATTCATAATATTTATCTCGACATTTCGTCTGCCCGTGATCACAGTTGCTGGAAAGCATTCGAAACGATTCTTTTATTAATTAATTATCACACATACAAGAGGGCGCTGTCATTCAATATTGCCGTAATATGGAAAATTACAGTAAATATCAACTCCTAGGAATAGATTTGATTTGAGAACTGGCAGTAAATGTAAAACTAGAAGCATTTAATATGTATTTTTTATTGACGTTCATAAGTGTACCTTGTGTTACCTAAATGAATAAATGATTTTTGAATTTGAATTTAATGGCGTTAATATGGCAACTTTGTGATACTTAAAATCTGAAAGCTTTCAGTCCTGTTTTTGAGTTTGTCCTTTCAGTCTGCCACGTTTGCTGAAAAGCACTCCAAATGTCAGGATAAATAATTAATCACGTTTTAATCCGGTATAAGTCATTTTATTTAAATAATATGCCATACAACTAAAAGATTGACGAATACTTTCTCGCAAGTATTTCGTACTAGGCCAACTGAGCTGGCTGAAAGTACCATTCAAAGTCACTTGACCTGCACGTTACGAAAACGGCCTTTTTGAAGTATAATCGCTTTACGTAGATGTTTGAACAGAAAAAGAAAGCCTATATTCCTCTCTTTCCACCTCATTCCCCCTACGTGTCACAATAAATGTCCTTAAGTCATGATGGATGGTCGGGGGTGCGTCACATCTTACATAATTCCGGATGTGAAGTGTGTATATGGGAAATATATTATACTTTCCAAATAATTGACTTTTTGAAAATTTTATTTTGTTTTTGACGGTATCATGGCGATGGGTTACTTACTGTTCCAATGGGTCGCGTGTTCGAATTCCGCAGGTACAACATGTTTATAATTTTCTGTAAACATATCTTCCCTACGGCTGGTCACTTCGAGTACTAAACGGGTGGAAGAATATCGAAATTCAATGGAAGTGCACATTGTGCGTATTGGTTTCAGTCTATGGATTTCCGAATGCTTGAAGAAAAAAAATAGGTCGACAGTACATCATTGATAACATAAAAAAGTTTATATAGAGCCGATTCTCCAAATGTAACATAACTTGATTCTTTCTTAATGAACAAACACGGCACGAAGCGTTCTATGGTTGTCGTCAGAGGGTGCGTTGTCATAGGCGCGAGTAGCTGCGTTCTTCTCAGTTATTAGTTGTCTGGCGTCCGGAGGAAGTTCCCAACGTTGGTTAAAATCATCGGGAATCAACCTGGACGCGCATTCAACTTTGGACTGGATGTGTCTAGTGACTGAGGAGGCCGCAGCTAACGCTTGGTCCGTCGAGTCAAGTCGTTCCGGTATAGACTCTAGCAACTATCGTCTTAATATTGTCTTTTATAAACGCGAGTATCACACATTTAAATAAAATACTGTATACCGGATTAAAACGCGATTTATTATTTATATTGTTTAAATTATTTATCCCGACGTTTCGGATGCTTTTCAGCAACCGTGGTCGCGGGAGACTGAACGATGACAGTTGTCTTATATTTGAAACGTCACAAAGTTGCCATATTTAATTCAATTAAATTAAAAAATATAATCTATTAATTTAGGTAACACAATGTACACCTATGAACGTGAATAAAAAATAATACATATTAAATTACTAATATTACTAATATTAAATGCTTCTAATTTTACATTTACTACCAGTTCACAAATCAAGGGCGTAGAGCGTACGAGAAGAACTGGCAAGAAACTCGCCGCCACTCTTTTTAATCGCCAAGTCTTTGTTTTACAATCTTTACATATTAACGCCATCTATTCCTACGGAGTTGATATTTACTCCCGCGACCACGGTTGCTGAAAAGCATCCGAAACGTCGGGATAAATAATTTAAATAATAAATCGCGTTTTAACTATCGTCTTTATAAGCAGTCGGGGGGGCCTAATTCTATGAGAACGGGTCGGTGGTCAGAGTCAAGTTCATGTAACGTTTCTATAGAGCGTAACTGGAGAGTAACGTTACTTAGAATCGCTACGTCGAGCATCCGGCCGGATTAAGGAGATCCTTCACCTAAATCCGGCCCTGGACGTGACACACGACCTCAAGGCTCAATAATTAGTTAGGACTAAAAACACAAGAACAGAAAAATAGGAATATTTACAGAATATTATTCGAGGGCGTTGTGGAGTAAAAGACGATGTAGTGACGAGAATTGAGAAAGGAATTTTGAGTTGGTTTGGGCACGTAGAAAGGATGGAAGAAAGTACATACAAGTACAAGTACAAAACGAAAAAGATTTTTGAAGCTGGTGTGAGTGGAAGAGCTGAGAGTGGTCGAGCTTGGCGAACGTATTTCGATCAGATCGGAGATGTTCTTAAAAGGGAGTGGTCAAAAGTACTCGAAACCTTATGAAAGCATTTATGAAAGTGGAAGAAGCGAAAGTCGTATGCAAGGATCGGAGCATAAGGAATTCCGTGATCTCTGCCTATGCCAATATATATATATGTATGTATAGTGAAAAAGGCTTCTATACTCTATTTTAGAGATCCACTTTAATGGAAACTGATAATAATATTATTCGTGTCCTAGCAACCGTTTCACATCAATCAGTTATCGAGGAGTGTTCATCAATCACCCGTCACACGAGGCGATCTTTTGAATCGATTACTGGAAACGTTATGACGGTAGTTATACAAGACATACGATAGTGGTTGTACAAACGTACTTGGAGACTAGGGCTGTTCAGGTAGCAGGGTTGGATTTAGAGATGAGGAAGCCTTGGGGCAACAAAGCAGTCCTCTGGCCCCAAATTATTTTACCATTAAAATGGACAATTTTTTTGAAAAACAATATAATTATGTTTGTACAAGGTACAAAGTAAAGGTAAAACAGCGAAAACAAAAGGTAAAGCGAAAAGTTGTTTACTAGTGTTTTCTCGTCGGAATTTGAAAGATTTCGAGAAGTCTATTGTAGGGGCCTCTCTTTTGTGGAAGCTCCGGGGCAGAAGACCTTAGATCCGGCCCTGTCAGGTAGAAGGAATAATATCTATGTCAACTTCCTGTACCCAAAAAGAAAGGTAACACATAAAAAATCTCTTGGAAAAGGCTTATTACACTGTAACTAGGAGTATGAAACGCATTTAGTATTAATGCCCATCATTGTTATATTCACTTGATTATAACAATTCTTATTATTTCTATCATAGTTTTAAAATTATTTGTTCCTTTTTGAAATGTTCGCTTTATACAGTATGGTTTTTCAACCCAATTTATTGCCGTCTCTTCTCGGTAAAGGCAATATTACAAACCGGTGATAGCTTTAAAGTTTAAACAATTTAAAAGAATTTATAAAGGTTCACTTGAATGAAGTTATATGTGCATTTAATAATTAATGGGCATTACCAGGATTTATGCAAAAATCAACAATACTTTCAGAAAAAAATGAGCCTAGATTATACGCTATAAAAACTTTCAAACTTTTTGCATATTTATAAAATAACAGACATCCATCTATATTTTTATTTTGAAACAGAACTTAACTGTAAGCTATAGAACCTTATTTCTCGTGAACTCACACAGGTGTCAGGTGATGCGTACTACCGCGGCACATGTGTTGCCGATTTGAAATTAGAACGTTTTTCGAACGTGCTCCGAATTCAAAGTTATTTTTCTTTTGTATTCATGTTAAAGTTACGCACGACGTGACTTCTTCTGCCCAGCGAATTTAGAATTCAAACCTTATCTAGTGACTTAGTTTTCTTTTCTTTATCCAATACTCTATTGTTATAATATGAGCTATTACAAATCAAAATAATATATTTTTCTAAAAAAAGTTCCTTGAGAGAAAAACAAATGACATATACAAAAACTATTTATGTTCACTAAGCAAACAACATCTTTAACTCTATGGTGATTATAATTTAAACATTTTTGTTGATATTTTCATCAATGTCGTTACATACGAGGTTTTTAAAATGAAAAGATTCGATTTATCGATAAATTTATAATGAGAAACTATTTGGAATCATTTACTTCTGAAAATACCTTAGTCTGATGTAAACTTTGTGTGGGCGGGAACTTTGACAGCCCGCCAAAAGCTTAATATATGAGACGTGTAACAGGGATGAAAATGATTTATATTTTATAGCTTACGACAGTATAAGTTTTATAATAATAACGCATCTCTAGAATACGTGTGAATGTCATTTTCTTTATGGATGTTATTGCTCGAAAAAAAAATATTACTCGACTTGGCGGGGGCAATGCCGTGCCCCCAGATAACTCTTACTATTGGATCATGTTTTACGTATTGAAATGAAAGCTTTATTTTGTCAAAATTAAAGTGACTTTATGTATTTAAATGAAATAAAAGTACAGTTTATCTAGTCTAGAATACAACAATTTCTGTATAAGTAAAAAAGTAACATATGTGTTGAATATAAGAAGACTGTGTGGTGGTTTGACTAAAAATCTCAGCATTTGCCTCATCATTAATGATGTCGTGCTGATTTTCAGCGCTTGTTTCTTTTGTTTTTAAAAATAAATATTTATATATTAAGCTTTAATGTTTAAACCTAATAATAACGCGATATAAATATAATTACATGAACACTGCCATGCGGTATGGTTCCCAGGATACTAGCACTATTTCCTCGCTGAATGGCGAGGCTGATTCGCTGATTATAATTAGTTAAGATCTAGGTTATTGTTTTATTTTTATAATATTTTTAATATTCTTATTACATGAATTTTCAAAATAGCAAATCAATACAAAACATAAATAATTGTTATAACTTATTTTTATTTAACTCGAGACTAAAATTAAAGAAGGATGATCTCAACTAAGATGGGTTGTGAAATTCTGTTTGAAATCGCGTACTGTTATTCAGTCTAGCAATTGTATAGAGAGATCATTTCAGCACCTACTCTTGAGAAACAAAACAATTTTTGTACAATAAATATTGAACACAAATAAATATATAAAATTCTCGTGTCACAGTTTTCGTTGCCATATACTCCTCCGAAACGGCTTGACCGATTTTGATGAAATTTTTTGTGCTATCCGGTATCTATGAGAATCGGCCAACATCTATTTTTCATCCCCCTAAATGTTAGGAGTAGTCCACCCCTAATTTTTTTTTTTAATTTTTGGACGAAATTTTTTGTTGTTATTTTTTTATAATGTGGCATTAAAAAATACATACAACCCCTGCTTTTTTTGTCAAAAAATCTTGACCCGTGCGAAGCCGGGGCGGGTCGCTAGTATATATATATAATATATCAAAACAAGAGTAAATAGGCATCTTCAAGGCAGTTGTGATTTACCACTGACCGCAACACCACTTACCACCAGGTGGGTTAGTGGTCAAACAACTGCCTATTAAGTTTAATAAAAATAAAAAAAAACATTTATTACCACTCCAGACCTATATAACGATTCTATTTCCAAGATATATGATATCTGCTGTTTCGCTTTGGGCTAGAGTAGCGAATGAAACTTCTTAGAAACTGCCTATAAAACTTAAGAATATTGTGAAAATGCAATTACTAACAAGTATATTTGTTATATAATTATCATGAATAATAAAGAGGATACATTATATTACAGTACATTCCGCGATACGACAGGTAGCGAGGTAGCGAGGTAGCTCGGCTTCATTATTATCTTTTAATTATCTCCTAGAAATAAAACTTAATCTCAACGGGTTGTTAGTATCTACAAGGAAAGTTTACCTTTCATTTTATAATAAGAGAAGTATGTCTGTCTCCCCGCGACCACGGTTGCTGTAAAGCATCCGAAACGTCGGGATAAATAATTTAAACAATATAAATAATAAATCGCGTTTTAATCCGGTATACAGTATTTTATTTAAATGTGTGATACTCGCGTTAATAAAAGACAATATTATAAGAGAAGTATTCAATGGTTATAACCACTGACTTTTACTTTACTTAGATTGAAGTATACTTCAAGCAAGCAGCAATGCGTTGGCCAAGGTATACAAAAAATGCTTCCGTTTCAAGTTAAATTGAGTAGCTACTAAAAATGAGTGTCACACAAATCAAATCATCATTTATTTATTTAGGTTACACAATGTACATATTTTATGAACGTCCTAAAAAAATTAAATGCTTCTAATTTTAAATTAACTGCCAGTTTTCAAATCAAGGGACTTTTGGGGAGGATTCGTAGAACGGACGAGAAGAACTGGCAAACTCTCCCCCACTCTTTTTAATCGGCAAGTTTTTTGTATTACAAATTATTTGTAAGGAGCTGCATCCATTATACCATGTTCCATATTGAAGTAATTAACTATTATTATTAAAAAAAATAAACGAAAAACACACCATCAAATAACGTTCTATGTTATAAATGTGTCATCTATACTATGCTAACTATGTCATGTCCGAATGCTCGAAGTAAAAAAGTAGATCGACAGCGCATCATGACTGATGGTCTGCGGCTGGGGTATCACCTACCATCAAGTGAACCATATGCTCGTCTGTCGATATCTATACTTCTATACTATATAATATAATACTATAAAGAGGAAAGATTTGTATTTTTGGATTTTTGTATGTTATGAATAAACTCAAAAACTACTGGACCGATTTTAAAAATTCTTTCACCAATAGAAAGCTACATTATCAGCGAGTAACATAGGCTATTTGTTGTGTTGTGTACATCTACATTGCACCCGTGTGAAGCCAGGGCGCGTTGCTAGTCTAACATACAAAAAAAAATGCTGAGCGACTGTATTTTTGAGCGACAACAGTACAGTAGTTTTATTTCATGTAAATTTTCATACAGTGATATTCATATACAGAATCCTTGTATTTAGTTGTCAAGTCATTAGCCCAAATTTCACCGACGAACAGATGTGATCGATCGGTGATGAACGCTGGCATTGAGGCGTAATCGAATTTATTCGGATATTATTCCCCGAGCGGCTGAAAATATCGCCGGCTGTCCGAAATTGATCTCGAATTGGCTATTAATGTTGATGATGGATCTCTAATCACATTAGTATCGTCTCAAACCGAGCTTCAAAAGGTTGTACCTACTATTTTTTTTTAAAGAGAGTTACATAGCTGTAACCCAACTAACCCGGACACATTAAAATTCCATAGTTTCTTATAACATCTAGAGATAAGCCCACCACTGTAACTGTATATTTAACTTGAATTAAATCAGTCATGTAATATTGTCTTTTATTAACGCGAGTATCACACATTTAAATAAAATACTGTATACCGGATTAAAACGCGATTTATTATTTAAATTATTTATCCCGACGTTTCGGATGCTTTTCAGCAACCGTGGTCGCGGGAGACTGAAAGATGACAGTTGTCTTATATTTGAAATGTCACAAAGTTGCCATATTTAATTCAATTAAATTAAAAAAAAAAAAATATATATAATCTATTAATTTAGGTAACACAATGTACACCTATGAACGTGAATAAAAAAATAATACATATTAAATTACTAATATTACTAATATTAAATGCTTCTAATTTTACATTTACTACCAGTTCACAAATCAAGGGCGTAGAGCGTACGAGAAGAACTGGCAAGAAACTCGCCGCCACTCTTTTTAATCGCCAAGTTTTTGTTTTACAATCATTACATATTAACGCCATCTATTCCTACGGAGTTGATATTTACTGTAATTTTCTATATTATGACAATATTGACTAACGGTGTCCTCTTGTTTTTTAGTATGTTTGATTTGGGGCTTTAGATTTTTAATTACTGGATCCCAGGTGTTAGAAAGTCTCAAAATCCTAACTTCAATAGAGAAGATGGTTTGAGACTTTCTAACTCTTACTTAATTATTTCACCAATAGAAAGTTACATTATCAGCGAGTAACATAATCAATGTGTAATGTGTATACTGTATAGTATATCTACATTGCACCCATGCGAAGCCGGGGCGTGTTACAATGTTTTATATAAATGCTGTAGGATATACCACTTCTGCTGTAGGTACTTGTGTCTGAAATCGATTCTTTATTAAATTTCCTTAAAAGTCGGCAACGCAACGGTCTATCGGCAGCGGTGACCACTTACTACGTCTCTATTTGCCGCCTATTATATAAAGATTTTTATATATTAGATATCGACAGACGAGCATTAGGGTCCACTTGATGGTAGGTTATACCTCAGTCACAGAACATCAGTCAATGATGCGTTGTCGACCTACTTTTTACTACGAGCATTCGAAAATCCATAGTCTGAAACCGAAATGCGCAATGTACACTTCACGGTTTTTCCATCTATTTTTAAAAAAATAAATATTTTTTTTTTTTGGCAATCTTTAAAGGTTAGGATGTCCTTCAATAATTAAATAGACTGCACTCCAACGGGTTTCTCTTGTGTTAATAAAATATATAAGCAAAATGTAGAGAGAATTTTTTGTTTTCCTAGGTGCAAAATGTTTATATAAACTAAGTTTTTTTGGACGCTCGCTTCACTTACAGCGCTGGATGCCGGGTATTGCACTTTGCATGTTCGAGATGAAAGAGGCTTTTTAAATTAAATTTTTAAGACAAGAATGTTTGCATTTGAGAGATAACAAATCTGATATTACATTTTACTTTGTGTTCTTTTAGATTTTATACGCTAGGATTTTTTGTATAAACATAATTCAAATATAATAATATTCAAGTAAAATTTTACAAGTTGTTTTGATTCTTCATTTTAGTCGATTTAGAAGAAGTCAATTTATTCACTGCTGCAAGGGATTGCAGACCTGAGTCTTTGATATTAATTTCAACTTGATACCTCCACGCGTTCCTGAGAAAATGAGAGTTGTAAGACGGATTTTTTTGTGTCATGTTAAAATAATTTTTTCGGTTTCAAACCCAGTGTCGCACGCAACCACTTGACCAAAAGGAAGAGGATGTAAACACATTCAAAAAGTGATAAAGTACAAGGCATTCTAAAACAGACAAAAGCAATTAATTCGCTGTAAGCTCGCTGAAGTTTTTTAACAAAAAGTCCCAGTTAAATTGGCAAGAAATGGCCGAAGTAAAGTTTTGAGTAAGTTCTTGCCTCTGGCCATTTGTATCTGTCTTCTGCTAGGAACAATTTAAATTTTATTTTACAACTTTAGGTTAGAATTTTAATAAATAAAATAATTAATTGGTAAAACATAACTAGAAATAATCCTAATACTATCAATTGCCGCTAAGCGATCTTGTTGTAAAGCCTTCGAAATCCTAATGATATTATGAATGTTATAACGCTAGAATATATAAACGGATGTGTATGAAGTTGGAGAACTAAAATAACTATTTACACTACAACTAGTAACAAACACTAAAAGTTTATTGTTTGTTATATTAACACAAAAGAACTCTTGTTTTATGGTCTACTGAAATTATTATATTCCCAAAGCGTTTAGAAAATATATTCCAAAAGAAAAATTCATAAACATAACTTTTACTACAAACGATTGTGTGTTTCGTACACAAGCACACACAATAACAATAATTACAAAAAAAATAAGGAAAAATAAGTATAAGTACAGAAAAATTCATGTTTCTTGAATCTAATCTAATCTGAATCTAATGATCAGTGGAAAATGGTTAAAAGTTTTTTTAAATCATATCTCTTATATATTTAATTCAATTTGATTTATTTAAAAACAATAACATTGTTAAAATTATGTTCTCTCCAAAGGAAATATAGAATTTCTCTTTTTTGACCAAATTTACGCTTCAGCAGTTTTACCTTTCTACTGACGATATGCAATCAGTGGATTGATTGATCTGAATTCTAATTTTGTCAACAGTTACCAGTAACGAATTTTTTTACCTTTAACTGAGTAAAAAAGGGTCTGTAAGTTCGCAGACAAAGACGGAGGCAAAGTATAAAGTATAAACAAACTCCGATCTCATCTTAACGGTTTTTTGATAGCCCCATTTAGAATACGGCGGTAATTAGATTCCCCTTAGCGTTATCCCGGAAAATGCAAGCAGTTTACTGCCTCTCAGGTAGAAGCCGTTTGGATTTTTATCTTTCTCTGGAATTTAACCGTGTCTTTGTTTTGAAATTAGCGTAAATGCTGAAAGAGAAAAGAGACGTTGCCGCTTAACTACGTTCCGTTAATATAATCCACCAAAATAATTTTCATGTAAAGTATTTTTATTAACGCGAGTATCACACATTTAAATAAAATACTGTATACCGGATTAAAACGTGATTGATTATTTATATTGTTTAAATTATTTATCCCGACGTTTCGGATGCTTTTCAGCAACCGTGGTTACGGGCAGACAGAAAGACAGTTGTCTCATTTTTGAAATGTCACAAAGTTGCCATATTAACGCCATCTATTCCTGCGGAGTTGATATTTACTGTAATTTTCTATATTATAACAATATTGACTAACGGTGTCCTCTTGTAACGTCGGGATAAATAATTTAAACAATATAAATAATAAATCGCGTTTTAATCCGGTATACAGTATTTTATTTAAATATTAAAATGTTATCAGATCTTATAACATTTTAATATTTATATACTCAAGCTCCTAGCTAAAACCAAAGACTTTAGAGAAGGAAAACAAGAAAAATCACTTGATTGTTACAATATATTTAACTATTGATGCTGTTAAAAAATAATTGTGTGTGGATGAATACTCATTATTATTTACCTAAGATTTTTTAAGTGAAATACTCGAAGCTAGTATTCAATTAACTTTAAAAATATACACATTACATAACATTTAAATACTTATTTTCAAGAACTCCCTATTATTAGAGGTATTTATATACTTAAAACGCAATTGAAACACATTATTATACAGTGGTACATTTTAAATAAAATAATTTATTGTTATTTTTAACCGACTTCAAAAAAGGAGGAGCTATCTTGCTTTTTTTTTGTATGTTTGTTACGCGATAAGTGCGCAAGTTATGGATGCATTTGTATGATAATATTTTGTTTGGTAGGGCATATTTCAGAGGTGGTCCCATATAATTTTTATGGAAATTGGTTTGGTTCTATTTTAGAAAATCCACATAAACAAAAATATACTTATACACAGATGATGTTTTGGTTTGTGGTTCCTTTCACGGCGCTGTCTCATTTGAGCAGCACGTTACGTGGTAGGTCTACTAAATTATTATGTAAGGATACATGAACTTAAAAAATACACTTCCTAGAAAAATATATAAAAATAAAATTAAAATTATTTTTAAGCAAAAAACAAAAACCGACTTCAAAACTACAACTACCTATAGTATGTATGTACAAACATTAAATTAAAAACTAAAAAATAATATTTTAATTACTTCAAAGCTTTATTTATTAACAGTTATTTTGGAGTCGATGCCAGCTTTTTTAGGATCTTTTATGAAGTAGGTAATGCAAACATTGTAACTCTTGTACGTTCCGCCTAATTGCTAATAATTTTTTATGTTAGATATCGACAGACGAGCATGAGGTTCACTTGATGGTAGGTGATACCTCAGCCACAGAACATCAGTCAATGATGCGCTGTCGATCTATTTTTTACTTCGAGCATTCCATAGACAGAACGCGCAATGTGCACTACACGGTTTTTCCATCTATGAACGGTGGTTCGTTACCCGGTCGGAATTTCGATATTCCTTCCACCCGATCAATGCTCAAAGTTAACAGACGTGGGGAAATCTCTTTAATTGAAGTTTATATTGAAATTATTGCAGTTATTAAATACAATTAATTAATTAATGAGAAAAGAACGCAATCATTTTCATTTGTTCTTTTTTTAGTTCAAATGTAAGTGGCTAGTATCATTGTGCATTTGGAGATAAAAACTTTTTTGTCATTTTGTCAAAAAGTTTTAAGCTCTATTAAAATATTAAACTAGGTTGCCAAATTCGACTAGGTTCATGATTTAACGTTAGAAATGAATTTTCATAAAGCTTTGTAACCCGTTTAGTAGAAATGAATTTTAACCGACTTCAAAAAAGGAGGAGGTTATCAATTCGTCTTATTGTTGCTTTTTTTGTATGTTTGTTACGCGATAACTCCGCAAGTTATGCATGGATTTAGATGATTCGTTGTTTGTTTGGTAGAACATATTTCAGAGGTGGTCCCATATAATTTGTGTACTTTTTGGTACATGGTTTGGTACGTTTTTAGAAAAAAAAATCAAAAAAAAAATATACTTATAGTATATATGGATGACGTTTTGGTTTGTTGTCAGCCAAGAAGGACAGTTTTATCCTGCTTTCGCAACAAATTTTCGAACGGTACAGAGCGGCAGCAGTTGGTTGGCACCGATTTCTAAATTCTTTCACTAATAGAAAGCTACATTATCCCTGAGTAACATAGGCTATATTTATTACTAGAAAAAAATAGAGATCCTTAGAATTTCTTACTAAAAACAACCCGAGGCGTAAAAAATATAGCCAAAATCGCATGCGCTGCGAAAAGTATTGATGATAGAGCAAAATAAAGTTCTACAATATTATAGAATACATAAATATCTACAAAAAACTTCGCGAGACCATATGTCTAACTATTGTAGTTATGTTACTATAATTACTTTTTTACATTTTAAAAGTTGACAGAAATGCCGATCAAAATCAGACCTTGTATTAATTCTTATCCAAATAAATTATTTCATATTTAAGACTGTTTCAATACCTGTTAAATACTTTTTGAAATATTGAAATCGGACATTCCATTCAAATGATATTACGAAATTAAAAATATACCTATAAGCAAAAAATACACGCCGTCCGCTTCGCACCGCGCGCTGTGGCTCCACGCAGGGCATCGAGCAATACGGCGAGGGGTAGTACTATGTCATTTTGTTCAATTTTTGCGGTTTTGTTACGATTTAACTCAAAAACTACTCAACCGATTTTAAAAATTCTTTCACCCATAGAAAGCTAAATTATCAGCGAGTAACATAGGCTTTGCTTTTTTTTCATCTATTTGCACCCGTGCGAAGCCGGGGCGTTTTGCTAGTATTAAATATTTATTTAAGGCTTTTTCTTTGAAGTAATTAAAATATTATGTTTTCCTTTTAAGTTTAAGATTGTACATACTATATGTAGTTATAGTTTTGAAGTCGGTTTTTGTTTAATTTCATACAACTTTGTAACCCACTCTCGGAGACGTCGACAATGTTCTGCCTCATTATCAAAAAAGCCATGATGTATGTTCCGAGCAGGTATAGTATAAAATAGATCACTAACCAGATACAATTTCCTTTATATAAATATCCAAAAAAAGTATAATAAGTCATATAAGGAAGATTCTTCACTTTTATTTATAGGCAATAAGCTAAAATCGCCGACAAAAGTACTGTCAGCATGGAATCCATCAAACCCGAATGTAGGATATTTACCATAATGGCATTTATCATTGCCCGAGACTCGATTTGCATAATGGCTGTCATAGTTCACCTATTTATTGATTTCGTGAATTTCCAAGGGTTCCTTGATGACTTATTGCTCTTTTTTAAATGGAAAATATGTTTATGTGTATGGTTGATAAATTTTGTTGATAACCTCGCCTTTTATCTTGTAATATCATTGAGTTATTTAACGTATTATGATTTTATAAAAAGACGAGGTAGAATTGTAGTAAAGTAATTAATAGCCATAATAAAAAAAAAAAACGATTTCGATATTCCTCTCACCCGTCCAAAATGACTAGACATACTTACAGAAAATTATGAACATGTCGTCCCGGCGGGATTCGAACCCGTGACCAATCGGAGTGCAAACCGCATTCTATCAAATGCCCCAACGAGCCTGTCAATTTATTGATTACTGCATACTCAAGTTATTCATTTATGTCCCATCCGCTTTCGAGGTGATTCGCAAAGCATTTTGCAATGCAGTTCCCGCGTCCATCGAATTACGGGGATATACATTCAAATTCAAATTCAAAATCATTTATTCATTTAGGTAACTCAATGTACACTTATGGATGTTAGTAAAAAATACATATTAAATGCTTCTAATTTTACATTTACTGACAGTTCTCAAATCAAGGGCGTAAAATGGACAAGAAGAACTGGCAATAAACTCTCCGCCAATCTTTTAATCGCCAAGCTTTTTGTTTTACAAAATGGTTGTAAGTAATAAATAACAATAAATTGTTTCAATCGAGCAAGGTACAAAAGATCTCATACTTGTATGTAGGAAAATCATCAATAAAACAGACAAAAGTATATATTAATTAAATAAACTATATTAAGTAATTATATATTATTAATACGGAATATATTTTATTTATTTAATCAATATAAAACCCCACGTTTTTGGCAACACTATTATGATGGTATGTATTTAGAAAAAACATTAATAAAACAGACGCAGAAATGAAATGTTCCATACAAATAGCCTAAAATTCAACCAAAAGTTTAATAACCCTTCATTACTTCCCATGAAATTAAGCCAAAAATTTGAAGTCCTAAATAAAAAAGCGCCACTTTACGCAACGTGAACCATTAAGGTAATTAATAGCCAATTAAAACATCAGCCGGCGATCGAAAATTTATTGGAATTTGTTCAATATTGTGTCAATCATGGTGACGTTGGGATCGCAGGATTCCACTCGTAACGAAGGCTGGTTTCACCGTAACTTTAGGGTGACATATCCTTGCTAACGCTTATCCTCTACATATATCACAAAGCAATTAATACTCGTTTGTAATGAATCGTTTAATTATTTATTACTTACATGATTATGTATCTTCTCTGCTAATATAAAGAGAGAACATTTGTTCGTTACGATTTCACTCAAAAACTACTCGACCGATTTAAAAAATTATTTTACCAATAAAAAGCTACATTATCAGCGAGTAATAATAGCTTTTTGCTTGCTCTTTGTGTATAGTATCTACATTGCACCCGTGCTAAGCCGAGTCGTGTTACAAGTTGAATAATATTAAGTAATTGAATATTACTAAGCCAATACCTATATTATTATATCCTAATTTATATTATATCCTAATATATTTTATTTAATCAAACCCAAAAAAATGTGATATTATATGTAGGTACAATATTGAATTTGAAAAAGACAAAATTAGTGAAAATTATATAATATAATTTTTCATTTTAAATAACATAATTATATAAAATGAAAAATTATATCTATGTATTATTTCATGTAAGCTTCAAATACGTGAGGTGTTTAATGCCATGCTTACAAACGTCTTAGATGCGTTGTCGGCACATTAAAAATATATATTTATATTTTTTTTTATGTTAGATATCGACAGACGAGCATGAGATTCACTTGATGGTAGGTGATACCTTAGCCACAGAACATCAGTCAATGATGCGTTGTCGATATATATTTATATTTTTGGGTTAGTAAGTTAACATTGCTGACTATAATGCCGAAATTTTACTACAGTTTTTTTTGGTATAAGCTTAATAATCATTCTCCACTATAAAAATATAAGAGTATGGCTTATGAAATCTTTTCTTTTTCGTTGTTAATAATACCTATCGTCGCAGTTTTTCCATTATTTTTGACGCCACTTCTTTTCCAATAGTCATTTAACTTTTATGACGAATTTCATTTCCTTCAATACCAATCAAAATCGCCATTGATGTGCCTTCACTTGCTCATCAATCTACGGCCACCTGTCGAATCTCAACACTCCTCAAGACATCAATCATTTCCAAACAACATTATATCCTTCGCATTACGACAAGCGTCCATCTTTGATTTTATGGAGTCAATTTAAAGTGATTGATATCATTACCAAAACGAATTTCCATTTCTTTGTGAAAAAATATGTTTCATTTCCTTTTACTTTCATCATTCTAAATGCGTTTGATTTCAATCGTACGTTATTATATTTTACTAGTAGCACGCCACGGCTTCGCATGAATGCAATGTATTTACTATGTTACTCGCTGATAATGTAGCTAGAATTTAAGAAAGTATTTTTAAAATCGGTGCATTAGTTTCTTCCTCTTTAAAATATTTGTATAGATAAACGGCAACTTTTCCAATAAACTTAAAATTATGTAATTTCTCAATTGAGTGAAGTACGACCGCAAATATACTCGTATGATATACGGATCATATAACGAAAAATAAACGGTCTATTAGGAACTATATACAGCCACAGAATTCTCTAGTAATCATTCAATAAACAGTATTAACATAGTTATTCTTTTGTTTCAGGTTGCAAGTTCTTACAATATGGTTTAGAAGATATACATAATAGCCATGACTGCGCGAAGGTACTTGCATTACAAAGCAAGCATAACATAATGTAAAAAGAAGCGATGAATTCCACGACTGTACCTTCCAAAAACACCACACGCTTTTACTTGAAGTATGACAGAGATACAGAAATACCAAATACCACATACAAAGATGTCAAAAACAAGACTAAAGACACAAGTGATTTTATGATGCTGGTTGACGATTTCAGTGATTACTTCTACGGGAATGCAAGTCATGACGTTTTTAGTGCGCACAATCAATCGCTAGAGGCTTTGAATGACGTTTATACTAACTGTACTATTAATGGGACATTTAACGTGTCTTGTTTTGGAAGAGTGGATACAGAACCGCAATATAATTATTGGGCTTTATTGTTATTGATATTTCCGTTTTTCACTCTGTTCGGTAATGTATTAGTGATTATGAGTGTAGTGAGGGAAAGGACACTGCAGACTGTGACGAATTATTTTATAGTGAGCTTGGCGGTTGCTGATCTCCTGGTAGCGGTCGTCGTGATGCCGTTTGGAGTTTATTATCTGGTGAGTTTTATACGATTGTTATTGACCTTCATTGTATAAAAAAATGACTTAGGATAGGTCCTATGAATAAGGGCCAAAATGCAAAATCACAACGATACAGGAGAGACTCTGAAAGTTTTAGACATACAGAAATACATTCTACATAGGCATACAGAAATACATTCTACATATTGAGATTAAAAATAGTGTTTCTAAGCAGCAAAAAAATACTTTTTTATAGCTTACTTGATTAATTATGTATATCAATAAGATGCGTTTACCAAAAAAGTGAAAATGACAAAATTGTTAGATTGTTCCATATACATAGAACACAACGATTTGTAGGTTATGCCAATATAATATATACATATACATTATGCCTCTTTCCCATTGGAGTAGGCAGAGATCACGGAATTCCATATGCTCCGATCCTTACATACCACTTCCACATCTTCCACTTTCATCAATGCTTTCATACACGTTCGTCGGTTTCGAGTACTTTATTGTAATTCCTCTCTTGGCTACTGATCTGTTGAATTATTTCCTTAGAAATACGACATCAGCTCAGTAACATTTCACATTCAATAAATTTGCTCATGTAATCCTATGTATGCAATTCCAACAAGCAGCATAATGTGTGGTTCAAGTGGATGGAACAAGTTTTTCTAGAAAAGAAATCAAGGGATAGATTGTAAAAAGGCATAGGGTTTAATTTGGATGATATAATTAATAAATGCAATTACTCATTACTAAATTGTTTCTAGCGTAAAATAGTATGACAGTTCTTACATAAAAACATGAATTCGTTAAGCAAAATTGGACTGCGTTTTGTAAACCACCTGTTACTTCAAAGCTTGCTCGACACTAAGCGTCGAACACAACTACGAATAGTTACGTATAACTGTTTTATTTTATCATCTTAGAATATAAACTGGACGAAATGTTAATTTTGACTGAAAGATGACTGTCTATTTCGCAAAGTCTGTTATTCGGGACATGTATGAATCCAACAAATAAGATATCATTAATATCGGTGCAGCTATTCTTGAGTTATAAGTGGTACAACTTTGTTTTATATACTCGTTAAATAGATAACAATCAAATACTATATACATATTTATATAATACAAAACACAGCAAAACTTTAAGGACACAATAAAATCATAACTAGCTAATAAATTATTTAATATACTTTCAACATCCATAGAAACATGAAAAAACGTTTCAAAACTCCAGTCCAAGTGTAAAATAACACAAACAACTCATGTAAAATAAATCTCTGTCAGATATTCCAATACTCCATTCAAAATATTTGATTGTAAGTGTTCCGAAACGGCGAGAGTATTAAAACGAAGAAAGAGGCGTTAACGTCACGTAGACGCGCTCTACATTGTACATAGAGCGCTTGAAATATGAAATATATCGCAAGCCTGACACAATAGCATTCACTTCGCAGCGCCATCTATCATGATTTGTTACTGTTGACCTTATATGGGGGAAATACGTAAGATACTGTAAAAAATGTATTCTTGAGTAACTATACAATATGTGTTATGTTTATAGCAATATTTCTGCAATAGTATTTGACATTTTGACATTTATTTCAGTTACTGACTTGCTTTTAACATCTTCAAGATTTTCTTTGGTATACCTGTTAATCTGTTATGTATGAAATTAATAACTATAGACTAAGGCATAATCTAAACAATTTAATGAAATATAGTATAATAAAATAAAATATTTATAGAACATGTGTAAATCAGAGCGGGAATCGAACCCCCACTACTTGCTTACAAAACTAATTTATTCCAATTAGCCTAATCAATTCTTGTACTGAATATTTACACACCTCAGGGAATATTATCCCAGATCTGTGAACTCATTTTTATTCTACTTAAATATAGTAATTTGATTTTAATTTATTTTCACAAGTGGCAACACTGGGATGACAGGTCATTAATATGCTTTTGCCTTATGAAGCACGATCGTGAACGGAAGGGGTACGAGAACGGAAACTGACCCGTTTACATTCCGCACTTCCGGAATTTCTTTAAATTTCCGGAATTTTCCCTTAATTCTTCTTTTCTTCTGGCAACCCTTAATAATGTTAAATAATCCAGTTAAAGCATTAATTATCTTTTTAAAATTTCGAAGTGGATTTTGATCGCCAACATTACACGCATTCTGGAACTAGAAAGTAATAAAATGCGAATTGTAGGTATGTGGTTTAGGTTCAGGGTTTTGTGTATCGTTTCCCGAATTTTGGAGAAAAATATAAAATAAAAACCTTAGTATTTCACTCATCGGATGCTTAATTATTAAAAGCCCTATAAATAAGGATTTTTTCGATTTTTTTTCACGAGTGTTTATATTAGTACATATTTCTGCTTATAAAAAACTTGACTTTTTTTAAAAAAATAGTATCCTATGTTCTTTCTAATACCTCTAAGAATATGTGTACAAAGTTTCATGATAATCCAGTCCAATAGTTTATAAGTTTATTCGATACATATAAAAATACCAATCTTTTTTCTTTATAATATTAGTATAAATATGTACTGTTACTATGGTAATCATGTTGGATACCAGTAAGTTCAACATTGGAACCAGGCATTAGAAACCCTTTACAATTTTGCAAGTCATTAGCGCGATTTTATTGACGGAGGCGGTATAAATTTGATGGATGGTGATTAAGTGGCTTGCGTACAAGAAAGTCAAATTAAAATCAACGAACGACTTAAGCTTATAATGCTTGCAAAAAAGGGTTTATGTTGAAACGAAACTTATAATTTATCTCGTTTTTTTCATCATACTTAAGAAAAGTGATTTCTTCAGTTCCCTAATTGAGGTGATAAAGCTTAAAGGCAAGCCCATTTCTGTATTTGTTTCGCTGATATTTTTGATTGACAGGCAAATAGGTTATCAACTCGAACGAAGCAATCGTTTTAATTTTGTTTCCCTGGGAATCGAACCCAAAACCTCCGCATAGTGCTAAACCCACCGCATTGACCACTGCGCCACAGAGGCGTTTTATATAGTCATATTAAAATCAAAAGGTGGATTTTTAAACAAGTAATCTATATTTTTGTTATTTTTATTCTATGGATATTGGATATAGTGAAAGCGCTTCACGCTGTTATGAACGGTTTTTCATTACCCGGACTGAATGTTGATATTTTCCCATCTATTTAAAACTTGGAGTGAACATTTTTATACAAAATTATAATTAAATCAGATCTATAGTACAACTGGTAGGTACTGCAACTCTGAGACGATTTGCAGTCAAAATTGATAAGTTTGACAGTTCTTAGATAAAAAAATCGATACGCAAAATCAATCTATCAACACAGCATAAATAGAAATAAGCTACGTATACCATCAGATCGCTAGGCAAACAAATCAGTAATCAATCAGAGTCAGACGTATAATAAATCCTGCAGAACTAATTGATTTTCATTCAAAAGAAAAAAAAACTTCATACGAAAGGTTTTATTAAAAAACATTATAGCAAATATTACTCCTGACCCAAAATGCGGTTTAAAAATAGCCCAGCGTTTACGCAAACCGCCATATAGCAGTAATATTTCACTGAGAGGATCGACTCCGATAAATTAAATATCCCTGACCGCTGCCTAGATACGCCTATTAACTTGATTTTGGTTGAAAAAATTTGCAATTCAAAATATTGACAAAACACAGGTACTGCTGGGTTTTTTTATGTCGAATATTGAAATTATATTTGAATATTCAGACTATCGGCACTCGTAACACACGAGCATTTTTTATTCAAATCACGATCAAATACTAATAGATATTTTGCAGTTTGTTCATAATATAACGTTGTTATAATTAGTTAGTATTAGTTTTAATCATTAAAAAGAAAGAGAATTAGTTTTTTAAAAAAACACATATTTAAGATTAATTAAAAACTAAAAATAAAAAAAACATAGTATATTAAATGTTTGGCAGGCAAAAAGCCATTCTCAATATTTTGTGATAAGCTTTACTTTTTTTTTATTTATTTTTTTTTGGTATTTTGTTTTCTTTAAGATTATAACCGTATTATGTAATTTGACTGCGAAAAAATAAAAGGTTTTTTATTTTATTCATCCTCAGGAAACTTACCACGCTGATTTTCAGCTACAGCCTCTCACAAGTCACGCCACGGACTATCAGACACTTTACAGAAATATAAAATAAACTTATTCAGCCGTCGTACAAGCAAACAAAGTGGTATCTCAAGAGTTGGATTTCTGATATGTATTTGCGTATGTATCGACTATGTATTTGCGTGTTGTTCCCACGAGAATGTAAGTGCGTGCTCCTATTTCACCATGCCTACTGCTGATAGAGGACAATTCTTCATTTTTTTTCTTTTTTTCTCGTTTATATTTTTTATATTATTATAGTTAGTTACTTAACGTTGTCATGTGGAACATGGTGTAATGGTTGCAGCGCCTTACAAACATTTTGTAAAACAAAAACTTGGCGATTAAAAAGAGTGGCGGAGAGTTTATTGCCAGTTCTTCTCTTCCGTTCTATATCCTTGATTTGAGAACTGGCGGTAAATGTAAAATTAGAAGCATTTAATATGTATTTTTATTGACGTTCATAGGTGTACATTATGTTAACTAAATGAATAAATAATTTTTGAATTTGAATTTGATAGATCTGCACCAGTTCAAACGAAGTAAACTTGCCTTAGATATTAATAAAAACTCAAATATTAGTAATTAAATAACATATACAAAATTCATAAATTATTATTATAAAAGTCCCTATTTGACTTATGATGACGGTATTGTATTTTTTTAACGCGAGTAAAACATTTCAGTAAAATAACTATTGATGTATTAAAACGCGATTAAGTGTAACTGTGGCCACACTTTAATAAATAGCGTATAAATAACGAAAAGTAAACATACTTATATTCGGGAAGATGTGTACAATAACATATTATTTCAAAATTAATAAAATCGGAGGTGAGTACTGTTTTCTAAGGTTTTAATGCCGCCTTCAATGTTTCCAACTATTAACGACCTGTGATTGTGGCTTAAAAAATATATCAAGTAGTCTCAAATCTATAGAACCAATCCGTAACCCGTATTTTCTCGGCTTCTATTTCTATGAACCCTCTCATATTCAATTCAATTAAAACAAAACCAAAATTTCAAAAAGCAAATTCGACAAATACATTTTTATTACAAATATTTTACGGTAACGGGAAATTGATGTGTATATTAAAAGTTTATGACGATTCCTTATATCGGCCTCCTTGGCGATAAAAACCTGCCATGCGTGGTTGCCAGTACAAAAAATTGTATTCAGTCAACAATTTTTATTGCTAATGTCTTATTTCGCACTGATGCGAAATTTTTATGGTTTATTTTTAGGAAATTTTCAGTTTCAGGCTGTTTTTATGTATCGCTAACAAAGGATTTATATTTTCACGGACAACTTAACCTACCTACTAGTAAATGTAGACGAATTGTTTTTAAAAGATAGAAATTCGGTATATTGACTCTATATGTTATTTTAATAAATAGAATATAGAATAAAAAGACTTTTATTTCTTATTGTAACACATAATACAACAATAAATATACAATAAAAATACAGCAACAACATTGACATAGTAATGATCGAAGAGCAACAATGAAGATATTTCTATGTAAAATCCAAGTTGTACTTCCAAGCAAGAGAAAGAAGGATGGACTAATCACAATACGTTTGTATTTATTGTATAAATAGGGATAGATAATTACATTCTTATTACATTACATTTTGAACAATAGCATGTTATTATGGCAATGTTCTACTAAAACTTCACCTTTGTAAATATTTATTATATATATAAAAATGAATTGCTGTTCGTTAGTCTCACTAAAACTCGAGAACGGCTGAACGGATTTACCTTATCTTAGTCTTGAAATGTTCGTGGAGGTCTAGGGTTAAAGCTCTACTTGGCATTCATTGCAACGTAAAGTAAAAACATGTTTTTAAATGTAACTCGCAGTCGTATACAGAACAACTCAACAAAATTTCATCATAATCGGATGAATAGTTTAGGAGTGCATAGCGGATAAATTCAAATTCAAATTCAAAAATCATTTATTCATTTAGGTAACACAATGTACACTTATGAACGTCAATAAAAAATACATATTAAATGCTTCTAATTTTACATTTACTGCCAGTTCTCAAATCAAGGGCGTAGAGCGGACGAGAAGAACTGGCAAGAAACTCGCCGCTACTCTTTTTAATCGCCAAGTTTTTGTTTTACAATGTTTTGTAAGGAGCTGCAACCATTACACCATGTTCCACATGACATCTTTAAGTATTTAACTATAATAATCAAAAATATATATAAACGAAAAAAAAAAAAAAAAAAACATACTGACATTGATTTTTATGTTCATAGATTACTTATAGAAGCTATTTCATTTTATTAAAAACATTAATTTGTTTAATCGCAATTTGTTTTTCAACCTTTTTTTTAAACTAAGTCATGGTTGAAAGCAGTAGTTCAGAAAGCGTTGAAAATGGTTTGAGTACTTAATAACTGGGATAAATTGGTAATTAAAAATCTAAAACCCCAAACCAAACATACTAAAAAACAAGAGGACACTGTTAGTTAATATTGCCACTATATGTATAGCAAAAATATCAACTCCATAAGAATAGATGGCGTTAACATGGCAACTTTGTGATTTTTCAAATCAAACAGCTATCACCTTTCAGTCTGCCAGTGACCACGTTTGCTGTAAAGTACTCGAAACGTCGGGATAAATATTAAATTGCGTTTATTTTTATAAATTCTACAATACATTATTATATATTTACTAACCCCGAAGCGAGGAAGACCGCCTAAAAGATGTTTCGATGATTTGAAGAAAACTGCAGGTGTAGCTTGGGAAAGGAAAGCCAAAAATAGATACCGATGGCACATTCTGGAGGAGGCTTTTACAGCGAATAGTGGTCCTTACATAAAATAGTTCATTTACTTTTCTACATTCCCTTTATCGTTTTATTTTATAGTTTTTTTTTTAAATATTTTTATTATATAGAAAAAAGATTTAAAGCACTACTAACAAAAACTGTAATAACTATGTAAGGAATTAAAAAGCTTTTTTATTTATTTATTATTTTATTAAATTACAAACAAAATGTATAAAGTTAAGACTCTTTTGCTGCTTCTTTACATCAAGATGACTCGATTATTATTACTGCATGTTTGTGCAATAAATATATAAGCCCTTGGTACTTTTAAACTTGAGCCACATAACAAAAAATCATTATTCTTCAGCTTGCCAGTACTAAATATTTTCTTTTGCTTTTCGGTTTTCAATAAACGTGCAACCCAGATTAACTCAGCAGAGCATATTTCAATAGCTATAGAAAGTCGTCTTGAAAAGATATTTTTTAATATATTTCTTTACGTATTATGCTGTGGATGCACAACGATTGCATTGTAGAAAAAAATACATTTTTATTTGTTTTTTATGAAAAATTGCAATATAAAGATTGTATAACACAGCTAGGACACGGTAGAACTAAGATGAAATATTCACAAACGCTTTAAAGGCAATTGTAACTTATATGTATGTGGGTTTTTAATTGTTATACCTATTGATTAGGAACGACGAAAAAAAATATATTAAAAATTTAATGAAAGTCTGGTCGTTTTAGAAAACGACAAGTTACTTTTAAAACAGATTTTTTTTTAAATTAATGATAGGCAGGCGTTTGACCACAATCCCACCTGATGGTAAGTGTTGATGTGATCTAAAGTAGTGCACGCCGACCTAGAAAAAGCCAATTCACCCGCGCCTTAAAAAGATCCAAATCATAGTGATCCGGGAAAAAATGTCGCTGGAAGAGAGTTCCACTCCTTTGCTGTTTTGATTAAAAAGGAAGAAGCGATACGAGAGGTGCGAACTGGTGGAATATCCACGATGTAAGGGTGATATCCCGATGTGCGTCCTGATGATGTGATGAAGGAACTAAGTCATGTAGCTCTAAAGCACACTCTCCAAAATGTAGACGGTAAAAGACAGAAAGACATGCAACTATGCGTCGGTGTTCCTGCTCAATAGCCTAGATTCAAAAACACAGTAATGTTTAGAACCTGTTATAAAAGCAGGTTTAGTAACTTTCTTTGTATAAAACTGTTGCACTCTGATTTCTTAGTTAGAAAAAATAAGTCACTAAACTAAAAACTAGCGAACCCGATGTTGTTTTGCCAGAATGTTGGCTTCAAAACAAAAAATCTAGATTTGAATTTGCTATTTTCCCACTTATCACAATATCTAGTAAGTCACTGATTTTTAGCGGAGAAAAGTAATAACAATTAATTAATAAGCTACATATAGTGAGTTGTCAATTGCGGAAGATGGCGGAGTTCCAAACCTACTGTATTTTGAAATTTATTTTTCTGCATATATATTTTTTTCCTGAATTTTTCCAATATTTTAATATTTATTTTGTTATTCGAAACAAAGACGAATCCAACAAATAAGATATCATTCAAAAAGGGTGCAGCCGTTCTTGACTTATAAATGGTGTAACTATTACGTAATTGTTTTATATAATATACAGTGTTATTCAGATACATAATAATTTCATAAACACCTCCAGTGAATTTTTTTTTTATTTTTTCTTTCAATATATTCCTGTTAAGACAATGCTGAATTATGTTTTATGAGTCCAAGTATTTTACATTTCCATGCGGTAGCAGATGAGATTTTTGACAAATGGAGGTATCGTCATAAAGCCAAGGGAAAACTCTATAAAACGCATAATGAGCTCAATAAATTGTTTGCATCTCACATTTCCTTTTTAAATTCTTTTCATAATGTCAGCGTCGTAAATATAAGGAAAATGGAATAAAAAGGAATTTCAAAGAAAGTCTGCTCTTTTATATCGGCCCTAAACATAATGAGAGAGTTTGTGCTTTATACATTGGACGCTTTCACACTATTTCGCTAATATGATGGTTTAAGTTACAGGCGGAAGCGGATAGATAATCTTTTGTATAGTTTTGAAATTACGCTTAAAACTCTTAATTAATCTCAAAAGAGGATTTCTTTTTAAAAAAACCATTATTTATTTTTTTTTGACATGAACGTGAATTATCAGCGAATAAAAAAGTAATACCGATACTTCTTTACTAAAAGAAGACTAATAAAAATTGTGGACTTTTCAGCAACGCAAAACCACACATTTTAAGTATCTTCAAAGACGAAAACAAAAATTATGTGTATATATACACATAATTTTTGTTTATATATACACATAATTTTTGTTTATATATACACATAATTTTTGTTTTCGTCGAGTACGATTTGTCACTAGGAACATTACTGACTCATCAAGAAACCCATAACATAACAAATTCAGCTTCTTGATTATTCAAAAGAAATATTTGTTTACAGAACAACATTAGCGTGGCCCTCTTTTTTTAACCGACTTCAAAAAAGGAGGAGGTTCTCAATTCGACTGTATGTTGCTTTTTTTTTTGTATGTTTGTTACGCGATAACTCCGCAAGTTATGGATGGATTAAGATGATTTTATCGAAATTGGTTTGGTACTTTTTTAGAAAATCAACAAAATCAAAAATATACTTAAACGTAGATGATGTTTTGGTTTGTGGTTCCTTTCACGGCGCTGTCTCATTTGAGCAGCACGTTTAGTGGTAGGTCTACTAAATTATTATGTAAGGATTAATGAACTTAAATAATATTATTTTTTACTTTTTTAGTTTTAGTTTTAGTTTTGTAGTTTTTAGTTTTTTTAATTACTTCAATAATATTATTTTTTACTTTTTAGTGCAAGTTTGTACATACTATATGTATTATGTAGTTGTAGTTTTGAAGTCGGTTTTTGTTTTTTGCTTAATTTTAAGAAGCATTTGAATGAATTATTTTTAAATAGGATACGAGGCAAAAGAGCTATCAGCTCACCTCACGGTAAGTGAACACCGCCACCCATAGACATATAGACATCAACAACAACCGAGAACTTGCAGGTGCGTTGCCGTCCTTTAAGGAAAAAGTAGTTTTTTTTTAAATCTCTAATTAATGTAATATTTATTAAGCCAAAGAAAACAGTAATAGTCAACAATGAATTATAGTCGAAGGGTTAGTACGACTACCTTTGTGTACACATACCAAAACAGTTTATAACTTATACCATAAACCAAAGCAGTGTCACGACTCACGACTCCTTCGTTCCTGCTTCAATTGGAAATGTCCCTCCCTTTGTGCAGTACATATCCTCACGTTTTCCATTTATGATGCTTTGAGACTGGCCTTGGCAGGTGATCATCTATTTCAAACCTAATATCATTAAGGCGCAGTATAATACCGTTGACCTTGATCAAATGAGTGCTACCGCTGAGGAAAACCCCAAGCGTATGTCGTAAAATGCAAATAAATTTATATAAAATTAAATATTAACTATTTAACAAGAAACAATCCAGCATTTAATGCAGTTTGGAATTTTAAATTATATGGAATATTTTGCAAAAACAATTGCTAATGAAGAGATAAGCTGCTTTAAAACAGAATTTAGATGTAGGTATGTTTGAAGATTTTTTTAACACATTAAAGTATGTTTAATTATATTTTGAGTTCCATCAATATATGCACTTAGAAATATCTATTTGTTTTTAAAATTATGTACAGTTTAAGAGAGACACTGAATTAAAAAACAACACTTTTGACCGCTTCCAAGAAATCTTCGTTAATTGTGTATGTGTGCAATATTGTCTTTTATTAACGTGAGTATTGTCACACACATTGAAGTAAAACCGACGATACATTTATGCCGACGTTTCGGATGTTTTTCTGTCTGCTGCGACCACGGTTGCTAAAAAGCATCCGAAACGTTGGCATAAATAATATAAATAATAAATATAATTTTAATCCGTTATAAAATATTTTATTTATATGTGTAAGTGTGTGTTTTTGCGTCCAAAGATTCAATCGTGCCACAGTATAAGGAAAATATAAAATATACTCCTTTGTACATAGAAAATATATACGTGTAACGTACCGTAAAGAATTATCAGTTAATGGAACATGAGTGCTTCTTGGAAATATTTCAGTCGAACCATTCTTGTCACGAAATTGGTAATATTTGTGCTCATTTGTGCTGTAATGTATTAGGAATCGACGCGCTTCGAATATCGTCACGTCTTTGAGAAAACAAAATGGAAAATATATCTAAAAGCGATAAGATAGTAGGATGTTTATTTTCAAGTTAGATATCAATAGATGAGCATGATATTCACTTGATGGTAGTTGATATTCTGATGTATAAAAAATAATACCATAAAGTTATATATACCATATCAGTTCAGTATTTTTTGCATCAAAGAGTAACAAACATCCATCTATTCATACATCCTCACAATATTCACATTTATAATATTAGTATAATATTGATTTTTTTGAAACTCTTAATACCGAGGTAACCTATACGCCATTATGATAAATAGACAAATAGAATATTTAAAAAAAATTAACAAAAAAATCTTAACTTTAATAAAATGGTGCCAGCTTATTATTACTTTTAAATCCAAAACCCAGACTGAAACCGAACTGAACAACACATCACATTTTTTCTCTTATATAATTGTAGTTTGTTACCTCAAGTCAAAAAGAAAAATATTTTAATAGAAAACTGCTATACATACAGTTTCAGCGAGAATCAAACCCGTAATCCAATGAATACAAGGAACGAAATTACCCATTGTACTAAACATACCGTTTATTTTTATTTCTTTCCAGATATGCTAATTCTGTGTTTCCCATTTATACGTCGAGAGACGTGGAACGCCTTAATAAATAGCCTTCTTTTAGCGATAAGAATGAGTTGTCTAAAGAGAATCGAAATGCATTAAACTTATTAAAGCATTCACAGGCTTCCTATCGAGAAGAAAATCGCTCCGCGGAGTCAGAAGGAAACGGATGTGCCACTGAAAGTAATTCATAACTTGTTCATATAGTATTTTTATTAAAACTTATTTTGTTTTCAATTGAAATACAGGCTTATATTTTTTTATGTAACTTTTATTTTGTTTCAGTTTAGAAATTAATTATGATGAAGATGAATATAAAAAATAAGCTGTTGGCACCTTCAAATTTAGATCAATCATTTGGTATTTTTAATATGATCAAAACAAAATTTCAAAACTGCAAAAAAAGGATTTTGGTTTTTAAAACGGTACGGGGCTCAATAGGCCTCGTACTGCTACAGTGATAGTTTAATACAAGGTCTAAAACACCTCGTACCGCAGGAATAGAAAGTACAGATCAGTGCTGCTTTGAACGTGGTAAGGATAGTATAGGCTCGAACCCAGGACCTTCAGTGCTAAACGCACCACATACCACTGAGTAAACTTTTGTTAACAATAGACATGTGAAAATTATATATTAAAAATTAATTTATTGAAAAAAAAAACTTTGAAAGAAGGAAAAGTATCAATAACCGAGGCAAGATAAACTTGTAAGTAATTACGAGGGTAGTTGCTAAAGTGGGTCAAACTTAGGGGACGCTGGGGGAGATTGTTATCTTTTACTTTTAGTGATTTTACTTAAAATACGTTTTTTTTATATTTTCCTGTAGGTTGCGTGTTTTAAGAGAAACTAATAATATCACGCAAATATTTTACGTGTACACAATAACTTGCTTACTTAGGCCATAATGAGTAAATGAGTTAATTAGGTATAAACTTAATGGTTTATTTGTAGTACAAATTATGTCAAATGTAAAGTTGTCGACCCAAACAGTTTCAACATTTTGTTACAGCTCGCAAAATCAGCCGGCCTAGCATGACCACCGCGACAAAATTTTGCCGACCGTTTTCTCGAGTTTTAATCGATTATCGCTTTATTTCTTCCGGGTCTAACATGACAATTACACTAAAAACTAGACTTTTAATATCAAAAATAGATATATTTGTCGATCGAGATATCTTTTCTATCAAAATTGTCGATGTAGAGATATAATATATCTTACATATTAGTTTGTCTTCTCTCGTCCGCGACATATCTCGTGGCGGTCATGCTAGGCCGGCAGGAGTCGCGTGTTTTGTCGGCCTATAAGCCCTCTTCGCTCGCTCGCATTTTAATTTGAAAATCAGGTAATTTCGGTTCAGTTAAATCCCTGTTATGAGATAGTCTTTGGTTTCTTCAAACGTAATGAATTTCATTATATAGAAAATACCACTAGTGAAAACTATTGTACGCGAGGTAACGATGACGGCAAAGAGTCTTAAAAGCCGGCAACGCGTTTACAAATTCTGGTGTTGCGAACTGAATATATTTACAAAACAAACAGCAAAAAATAAAACAAAAAGAAAATCACGGTAAGTGCACTATATATAAATAAACAATAAAACATAAATATTTTTAAAAAGTTATATAGGTATAATAACTGTGAAAACTATCATATGTGTATATAAAGGTAATGTTTCTAAATATGACAAAACTTTGTAAACTTTAAAGCCATATCAGATTATAATGGTCCATTAGGGTTCAATTGTTTACTCAACAAATATTATTTACATTTAAATTTAAAATAAAACCTGTTTTATCCAATCTTAAGATCACTCAAGGCAGAGTACGTGTAAATACGGGTTCCGTAGTTTGACCCACTTAGCACAGGTCTCGATTAGCTGAAATTGTAAACAGAGCTGTTGTTATTTTCCTGTTTTCCTCATCATTCCCTTATTGAATTGTTCGCGGGACATGACTGAAATACGGTATAGGACGTGTGCTATAGAACACTCGTAGTGCTCATAGACTAATATAGTACAGAATGATGATTAATAAAAACTTTTAAATAAAAAAATTAAACCACCGAAAAAACTGAAAAACAAAAAAAAATATTATTTAACCTTAATAACTAAGTTCTCAAACTAAGCATAAATAAGTATTTTTAGTCCACACAAGTAAATATATACATATATTCCATGTCATCTTTACTAATGTTGACGGGCTAGTTGGCGCATTCGGTAGAACACCTGCCGTGCGCATCGATGGGTGGGTTCGAATCCCACCGGGACGACATGTTTATAATTTTCTGTAAGCATGTTTTCCCCACATTTGGTAAATTCGGGCATTGATCGGGTGGGAGGAATATCGAAATTCCGACCGGGTAACGAACCACCGTTCATCTTCATTGATGGAAAAACCGTAAAGTGCACATTGCACGTTTCGGTTTCAGTCTATGGATTCCGAATGCTCGAAGTAAATCGTAGGTCGACAGCGCATCATTGACTGATGTTCTGTGGCTGAGGTATCACCTACCATCAAGCACCTCATGCTCGTCTGTCGATATCTAACATAAAAAAAGGAAAGATTTATTTGTTGTTCAACTCAAAAACTACTCGACCGACTTTAAATTTTTTTTTTGTGTACAGCACGTCTACATTGCACCCTTGCGTGTTACTAGTAGAAATATAAACTAGTAATAATATGTGATAGAAGGTGGTCCAGAACCGGCACTGGTCCAGAATGTGATCCAGAACCGGCAATTCCGTACTACTAGCATTGGAATCGATATTATTTTTAATAAATAATATATCAAGCTACGGCAAAGTCCAAACCCAGGTATAAGATGATTCCTTTAAGTAAGAAGACGAATTATGAAAGCACTGTAAGCCGTCTATTCATTAGGAACCTCCACTTTTACCCGCGTCTTAATGGGTGATCGTTATTTTAGATTGCTCATATCATAGTGATGTTCACGTGATAAAACAGAAATATCGATAAAAAAACTATGCGAAATAGTTGAATCGTAATTATAAACACAGTAGTGAGCTCATTTATACTAGAATTAAAGTTTTTTTCTTTTTTTAACGCGAGTATCACACATTTAAATTTATCAACTTTTACAGGATTAAAACACACATACTAAAGAACAAAAGAACACTATTAGCCATAATATACAAAAAATAATGATATTTCAAGTCAGACAGCTGCCACTTTTCAGTCTGCCCGTAACCACGATTACTGAAAAACATTCGAAACATCGGGATAAATAAGAATCGGAAGTCGGAAAGAATCGGTTGTATCTTTGTCGGCTATTATTATAAGATTAGCTTATTTTTCCGTGTGTGTATAAGTATTCAGATTTATGGGCATATTTTAGAAAATTATAAATACATCAGGCGCAGCAGGGATAATATTTGTTCAACGCGAAGCTGGTTCATTACCTGCGCGCTAATGAGCCCTTCAAAAGATGTTATATCTTCAGTGTTTTCTTTTCTACTATTTGTTTTTATTTATAACTGTAAATAGAAGCAAAACCACTTATATACTCAGAACAATGAGTAAAAGTCTTTCATAGTCTCATGATTGTCAACGATAGATACATTTTATCACAAAAATATTTTCATTGTGATGATGACATAAGTCATTATAGTTTGGCAAGATATAGATAACTGGCTTTATGAAATTAAAATATTTCACTTTTTTAGAATTGTTTTATTTATCACATTGATTTTTATCCACTAACAGCTCAAAGAAATGAAACAACTTTTACTGAATTACCACGTGATTTATTAATTATATTACTTGTTCGTCATCCTAGCGTTGAGTGTTTTCAGCCAGCCTGCTTATGGACAGACTGTAAGGTAACAGGCTGTCTGAATATAATAAACAACCTCAATGCAGTGAAAGTGACTTTCTATGACGTATAGTACGGGGAAGTTATTGAAATAGTGGGTATCAGTAGGGGAATAATTGAAATTGCGAGGTATTCTTTTCCCCCTATAAAAAAAAATCGATAAATATTATCGATCTTAACGCACATCACTACTGAAAGTGTCAGTGTGTACGATAACGTACGTTAATCACAGGCGAACCACGATCGTTTAATGAGCTGCTTGTAACCTAGATCTATCATTATTAACGTGTAAAGGGAATGATGTAATACTTTTTATGTGAAACGGGTATCGAAGTCACGCATTATCAGAGACCCAAGCACGAACTACTTGCGAGAAAGTCGTAAAACTGTCAGTTGGAACTTCAACTGATTTCTCATCAAACTTACTAGCAACACGCCCGGGCTTTGCTTAGGTGCAATATAAATGTACGAGTACTATGCATAAAAATACTAGTAAATGTAGCATTGTATTGACTGTAAGAATTTTTAAAATCGGTTCATAAGTTTTTGAGTTAAATCGTAACAAACAAACAAATCTTTCCAGTTTATAATATTGGTATAGATTTACGATTATAATATTATAATTTACTGTATTTAACCAGTGATAGTTTTGTTTTTCTTTTATAGTATATTAGGATGTGTTTTTTATTCTTATTTGCATTTAAATTAAATTAAATGATAATTAAAAGGCATAGACTATATCATAGTACATCTACAATGTCACATTTTTAAGTAATGTTCAATGTTCCACTCATATAATCTGTAACCATGAGAGACACAGCACTGATTTTCAGTGGGCCCCATGCAATAGCAAATTTTATATCATTACTAGCTAACATGTAGATAGATGTACACAAGAAAGCCTATCTTACTCTCAGATAATGTAATTTTTAAAATCGGTTGAGTTTTTTGAGTTAACATTCCTCTTTATAATTATTATCTAATATATAAAATTTCCATGTCACAATGTTAGTTACTGTACTCCTCCGAAACGGCTTTACCGATTTTTACCAAATTTTATATGCGTATTCAATAGGTCTGAGAATCGGCTACTATATATTTTTCATACCCCTAAGTGATAAGGGTTGTTAACCCTTAAATTTTTTTTTTAAATTTCTGAACGAAATTTTTTGTTTTTATTTTTTTATAATGTGGCATTAAAAAATACATACAACCCTAAATTTTTACTTTTTTATCACCAACCCCTGCTTTTTAGAAATTATTTACATAACAAATCAACGTTTGCCGGGTCAGCTAGTAGAAGTATAGATATCATCTTCAATTGTCAACATAATATAATATCTGCTCTTCACTTGTTAATACAATCGGTAGAACATTGTATCCAAGTCAGAGCTAGTTCCTAAGTTCCGGGTAAAACAGTTTGTCCGCAACATGTTGTTGAGTAATTGGAACAGTATGTAGAACTTTGTTTACTCCGCACAATTGTTGCTGTTTCCGAATTAGGTATGGGTGAATGTTATATAGGTTTAATAACGCCTTTTCCGTAACTTATGGAATTCTAATGCTAAGACATTTAAGAAAGAGGATAGGATTCGGAAAGCCATTTTGACAGGTTCGTTGGCGTTTGGGAGAACACCTATCTTGCGTTCCGATGGTTCGTGGGTTCGAATCCCGTCGGAACGACATGATTAAAATCTATACTAATATTATAAAGAAAGGAAGGATTTGTATTTTTGTTATGAATAAACTCAAAAACTACTGGACCAGCAAATAACATACTATTTTTTTGTGTAAGGTACACCTACATTGCATCCCTGGGAAGTTTTCTATGTATGTATAAGCAGGCGTGGGGAGGCCACGCCTAGACACTTCGGACATTTTTATTAAAACATATTTTTTTTATTTTAAAAATAAAATAAATAACTTTGTGAAATATTTTAATAATTATGATAGTAATAAAACTTTATTCAAGACACAAAACAGCATACAGGATAAGAAAAGCAATTATCTAAAATACGATGCAAACATCAAAATATCATCTTAACCTAAGTATTGGCGTCCATGCGTCGGGTTGTCTCTCTCCCTAAAATATGGCGAGGGGGTCGATGGCTGGCCATGCGTCATACTCGTGAACGGGTGCTACTTGTGGTGACTGGTCGAACTTGAATTCGTGTATGCGGTGATATTAGTTATTTCGTCTATGTATTTGCGTGTTGTTCCCACGAGAATGTAAATGAGTGCTCCTATTTCACCATACATTCTGCTGATAGAGGACAAATCTTTGTTTTTATTTTTTCGTTTATATATATATATTTTTCGATTATTATAGTTAATTACTTAAAGATGTCATGTGGAACATGGTGTAATGGTTGCAGCTCCTTACAAAACATTTGTAAAACAAAAACTTGGCGATTAAAAAAGAGTGGCGGCGAGTTTCTTGCCAGTTCTTCTCGTCCGCTCTACGCCCTTGATTTGAGAACTGGCAGTAAATGTAAAACTAGAAGCATTTAATATGTATTTTTTATTGATTTTGAATGAATAAATGATTTTTGAATTTGAATTTGAATTTGAGTAGCAGCTGCTGCTGTGTGGCAGTGTATGTCAAATGGGTTGCTGCTCAGGTCGCCTGTGACGATTTGCCACAGAACTGATTTTCAGTAGCTTCCATTTGACGTTTGACGTCGTGGTGCCTATATTTTACTGTAACTAGACATTTTCCGGAAGAAAATTTCATAAATGACGGTGAAATTACCTATAGTTTCTCATAATATTACCATACAAATGTTACCAAGTATGTATAAATCTAGTAATTTTACAATGGATTTATTAAAAAAAATACTGCGGGCTCGTCCGGGATTTGAACCCGGGACCTCTCGCACCCTAAGCGAAAATCATACCCCTAGACCAACGAGCCGCTTGGCAGTTCAACGAATTTTTTACAAACATACAATTTTATTAATACTAATTTACCTTTCACTGTTCACACCTGATAATACTAATATTGACATTTGGTTCCATCTATTTTATTATACTAGGCGTGTGCTACATACATCTTCCTTTATCGATGTCAACAAACAAAGTAATTGAAAATGTTGCCGCTAACCTTATACTCGCATATTATACCTATTTTTTCATATATTATGTCAGCAACGCAAAAAATATGTAAAGCAAATGAGATGCTTTTCTTTCATTTCCTCTTTTTTTTTTTTTTTTTTATATCAGATATCGACAGACGAGCATGAGGTTCACTTGATGGTAGGTGATACCTCAGCCACAGAACATCAGTCAATGATGCGCTGTCGAAATTCGGAAATCCATAGACTGAAACCGAAACGCGCAATATGCACTTCACGGTTTTTCTATCTATGAACGGTGGTTCGTTACCCGGTCGGAATTTAGATATTCCTCCCACCCGATCAATGCCCGAAGTTACCAGGCGTGGGGAAAACATGCTTACAGAAAATTATAAGCATGTGCTCCCGGTGGGATTCGAACCCACGACCCATCGATGCGCACGGTAGGTGTTCTACCGAACGCGCCAACGAGCCCGTCAATTCCTCAGTAGCGTATTACATTAAAATGCAGAGAATATTTAAGAATTCCATTTTTAGGGTTCCGTACCCAAAGGATAAAACGGGAGCCTATTACTAAGACTCCGGTGTCCGTCTGTCTGTCCGTCTGTTACCAGGCTGTATCTGATGAACCGTGATAGTTAGACAATTGACATTTTAACAGATGATATATTTATGTTGCCGCTATAACAAAAAATATTAAAAACAGAGTAAAATGTCTTTCCCGATTCTTACAATCTTGACGTCTTCAAAGCCAGAGTGAATAGGCTCCTTCTAAGTAAGCATGATCCCATTTAGATCGCATCCGCGCTTACCATCAAGCAGGATTGCGGTCAAATGTTAACTTATTCTTCATAAAAGAAAAAAATATATTTAAGGGGGCTCCCATACAACAAACGTGAATTCTTTGCTCGTTTTTGCTCGATAAATAACGGTAGACGCTTGAGTGAATATTTAGTTATATGTATATTAACTTTAAAAATAATAATTAATTAAATTAAAATAAAACAAATATTTAAGGGACACAATTTTTTGGGAATACAACAAAATATATTTTTTTGCCGTTTTCACCTAACGTTTTAATCTGTTTAAGTCCAACTGGTACTTGGCCAGTTTTTTATATATAGTATATTATATATATAGCGTACAACTAACATGTTTGCCTCTACTGCAAAAATTGAAACGACTTAGTTGTGCAAAAGGACAGTCACTCCTCTTTAGTTGATAAGTTTTCTATGCCCAACTGAAATTATTTGTAATCTTTTTTTGAACCAGAGATCCTTGGTCCAAAATGCAATGCCACTGGAGCGTCGAGGGGAAAATGTGTTTTTGTTGGTTTACTGTTTTGATTTTTTTACACCAAAGAGAAATAATGTCATACGTTTCTTTGTACATAGAGCTAGTTTTGGAGTATGAAATTGACTTAGGTACTTCTTCTGTTCTGTGGAAATTGACATATCATACATGAAGAGTATTTTCCATAGATCTAAGGGTCTAATTCGCAAATGTTCGAACTAACGATAAAAACAGGTATTGTGGCGAAACAATTTATCACCATATTGTCACGTCTCCATAGTCGGCGCAGTCTCGCAGCTCCATAGCATTCGAGTAGTAGACAAAAACACAACACGGCAACAAAAAATCTTATAGAGGGGCCTTATTCAATAAAATCTACAGAGCGGTTTCAGCAAGAGCCGTGAATACAACCACACCGGCCGGTAGTCGAGCGCACAATGCCCCTCTCACCCCGTGCACGTGCACAAGTTACTTACGCTTAATCAATACGTCATAGGTTGGAAACTCATTACTGATAATGTTCTGAACCTAATCTTCTATATGAATAAAAATAAAATGCCGCATGTATGTACTCGCATCACTTGAGAACGGCTGGACCGATTGAGCTAATTTTTTTTTTTGTTGTCTTCAGAATTTTTAGGAGAAGGTTTGTATGTAAAAAAATTTTTGAAAAATCTTACGAAATCCCTTTCTTCATTATAAAATAAATTAGATTCGGAACTCCGCCATCTTGACAGCTCAGGTCATGCATTCTTAGCTTTTTTGGAATAACAGATGTCCACTGCAAATCAGTGACATATTAGACAATTATAGTGGGTAAAGAATAATTATATAATTTCGAAGCCAAAATTGTGGCAGAACAACGTCTGCGGGGTCCACTAGTAACAAATATAAACAATAGTTTGGAGTTATATTTTACATATACACAAAAAAATCGTAAAAAAACAAACAAACAAATCTTTTTTCTTTATAATATTAGTATAGATTATATTTTTTTGTTATGAAATGTAATATTAAATAGTAATTTAATTTCAAGAGGGTAGATGCAAATATACTTCTCTAAGTTTATCGTTCATATCTTTATATATACGTTTTAATCGAATATTAATCTAGTTTATACGGGATGCGCATTAATATAAAATCCCACTTCATAAATCAAATGACATATTATGATGGTCAGGTGTGGAGATAAGTGAAAGGTGGTTGTGTAAACATTACTCACTTGTAATACTTTCGATAATTCGTAAAGATCTCAAGCGGCTCGTTGGTCTAGGGGTATGATTTTCGCTTAGGGTGCGAGAGGTCCCGGGTTCAAATCCCGGACGAGCCCGCAATATCTTTTTGTTTGTGCAATAGATAATACGTTTAATAAATCGCGGTGTAAGAGTCAGATATCCACATTTTCTCAACTTTCAGGAGAGCAGAAAAATTCTGACAATCCACGACTTAAAATCATAAAATTAAGGATTTAAAAGGGAGGAGAGGTTTTTTTGTAGATACGTTCATCAAGTTCTTATACCGTGAAAATAAAAATATTGTTTTAAAAGAGCATACATGTATCACTGGCAAATTTTATATGTTTGTTATGTGTAGGTGTTCTCAATTTTGTAGGTATTGTTTTTAATACTGTGAATTACTTATAAATAGAGTTGGGCCACTCCTCCTTCCACAAGTTCTTCATAACCCTCGTTATCCTATATAACGAGGGTTATGAAGATGTATTAACTGAACCCATTATTTTTGTTTGTCTCATATAGAACATACAAAAATCCATAGCATATAATATTATCTATATATCTATACTAATATTATAAAGAGGAAAGTATTTGTTTGTTGCGATTTAACTCAAAAACCGATTTGAAACATTTTTTCACCAATAGAAAGCTAGCTTTTTTGTGTATAGTTCAGATGTACGTGTTACTAGTATACGTAGAATTTGGCAATTAATTAGTGACCAAAAGAATATCACGGGCTCGTCCGGGATTTGAACCCGGGACCTCTCGCACCCTAAGCGAAAATCATACCCCTAGACCAACGAGCCGCTTGATATATGAGCGAATTTATCAAGCGGCTCGTTAAAATTTCGGTACCTACCTTTCACTTATCTCCAAAATATATGACAAAATTACTTTATGACCGAAGATACTCGTAGCTTTGATACTTTAATTGATTATTATTTTACTGCAGTCTAATGTGCTGATAGTATGCTAAAAGTTATCACATATATATATTTTTTTATTTAATTATCTTAAAAACCTACTATATAGAGTTTGAAGATATTGTAGAGTTAATAGAGATGGGGTGGGAGAAATTATAATTTTTTATTTTATTACACACTAGTAACACGTCCCGGCTTCACACGGTACAATTTAGATATACTGTACTCAAAAAAAATATAGCCTATGTTACTCGCTGATAATGCAGCTTTCTATTGGGGAAATAATTATTAACATCGAACCAGTAGATATAGAGACTCCTTAGAACCTTTTTTTATTCACCTATAGTATTAAATTTTTAGTAGGGATCCTTAGGAGGAAATAAATAAAGCCTATGTTACTAAGATGTAGCTTTCTAACAGTGAAAGAATTTTTAAAATCGGCCGAGTAGTTTTTGGATTAAATCGTAACAAAGAAATCTTTTTCTCATTATAATATTAAGGATAGATATATGTAGATCTCATTGACATACTATATAAATGTCAATGACACACCTATATAATTATGTTATACTAGCAATTGCCCCCGCAACCCCCCTTGTGGGTTGAATTTCGTAAAATCCGTTCTTAGCTGACCTCTACTCGGCGAAAGGAATATTCCTACCATATTTCAAGTCGCTACGCCTTATGGTTCCAGAGATATCGTGATGAGTGACTATATAGGTGGAAATCTCTTTTATATATATAGATAAGCAAGTTATAGATATAACATTATAGAGTTTCTTGCCAGCCTTTCTCGGGAGAAGTAACATTCTGAACCGAGTTCTGAACAATTGTTAAGTTTAGTTAAATGTCGATAGGCTAGTTCTGTATATTATTAACTAGCAACACGCCCAGCTTCGCACTAGTGTAATGTAGATGTAGTTTACTAAAAAAAATATTCTTTGTTACTCGCTGATAATTAATATATCTTTCTATTGGTGAAATAACTTTTAAAATCGGTTCAGTAGATCCAGTGATTACCACCTACAACCTCAAAAGCTCACAAACTTTACCTCTTTATAATATCAGGTATATACATAGATCTAACTGAGGTACTTACCACCAAGTTAGATCCAATATCTGACATAAAAAACCCAGCATAAATTTCTAATACAGCACAAAAATTGCGGTTAAAAGCCATAAATAATACACAACGATGCCAAAATTCAAGTCCTGTCTTGGCGAAGGTAAAAGGCATAAAACGTCAGGTACAGAGGTGTAATCAAGTGGAGAACGATTTATAGTTAAGAGCTTCCTTTACGAGTGTTTGACCTTTACACCTTGAATTTGCTTTCGTGCGCGATTATACTTACCTCTATGTATGCGGGTATAATAATAGGTTCAAACCTATTCATATAATAGAGTTTTGGTGTTAATTGGAAAACAATGGTTATCGAGTAATTAGAATAAGATGTATACCTCATACTAATACTATGTAATGCTAATTTTTAGTACAATATAGTAAGTAATATTACATTTAATTTAGCAGGTCACTGAACTTTGTGTAGTGTTTTGTGACTACCAAATTAGAGGTTTTTTTTTCTTTTATATTCGGTGATAGAAAGACGAGTTATTAAGGTTAAAATGTGCTTCGTTTCGATCATCGTATACAGAAAAATTAAATAACCATATCACATCCATCATAATAATGTATTCTTTCTCAACATCTCTTTAGATTTTTAGCGCTATTTGGCGTGTAAGTAAACTGATTACTTTACATGTATAATACTTTACAGGAATATATCTAAAATTAATTCGTTTTATTACCAGAAATAGACAGATCGGTCGGTTTTAATACGGATTTAAGTTGATCTAATAGATGTAGAGTGCCGGCATAATAAAAAAAATCTTAATAATTTTTATAGTACATAATACGTCTTCGCTCCAACAGGTTTACTGATGATTTATCTGATTAATCATAAAATAACCATTAGCATACACATTCTTTAACATAATATGCAAGCGAAAGGTACTTGTGACGTAGGTAGTTGAGTTACTTCAAGACGTATCAAAAATTCGGAACTCTATCAATCGGCTCGTTGGTCTAGGGGTATGATTCTCGCTTTGGGTGCGAGAGGTCCCGGGTTCAAATCCCGGACGAGCCCAGCAGTTATTTTTTGTTTTAGCGTTATTTGATTTTTACACTATATTTGATATGACAATGAAATTAATGTGTTATGTGTATGCTTAAGTATTTTTTCCGTATTTCTCGATTTTTTGTTATTGTTCTGTACATCTTGAAGTGAAGGTACACAGAGATATACGAGTATGCATAAAAAGAGAGACTTAAAAATTTATGAACTGCAATCACAAAATCCAATTTAACAATAGAATGAACAGAATTATTATCTATGCAAAGATTTTAATGTTTGCATAGATAATAAATCTGTTCATAGTTGAAAAAGCCGCAATAAAGGCGATTTTCGGTTTGTGAATTCCAAATGGTCTTAACAGAAATAGATTAACAGCGCATCATTGAACTCACAATCACAATATAACCTCAAAGCTCCGGAAATTAACTTCATTTAGTTTGACTATACTCTCTGATTGGGTAACTCTCTATACGAGCTTTATTTAATTCTTCCTTCTGTAGATATAGAGAAATAACTCTACGACAGACATAACGATAAAGAGATTTTTAATTCGTTGTTTGACTAACGTAATTTGTCTAAATTTTCTGCGGGTCTTAAATCAGAGCTGCAGAATTCTAATATTTTACGAAAAAAAGACAATCTGTCGCACAAATAACTTTAAAAACGAATATTTTAAAAGTATGGTATAATGTGTTTTTAATATTTTTTTATGGTTTATCCTTAATTTAACTAACTCGAACAGGAAGAGTGTCACCTAAATCTCGGTGAAGTGGCGACCAACGTGTAACACAATTTAGCTTTCTGGTTTTTGCTCCATATTATATTTAAAAAAAGATGCGCTAAGTAATAAAATATATTCCATTTTACATTGCGAGAGAACTTATATGGTTTAAAATCCGGTCATTTTCACACCTGAAATGTTGGAATGTGAAAAGCATGCGATATTCGAACAACGGGACGTCATTTGCAAACTGTGTAATTTGACAACACCACAATACATTCCGCGGTCCGACCGCCGGACGTTCCGACCGCAATCCGTACCTACAGAGATATAGCTTCCGTAGGCTATTTCCAATAAGGGGACCATCATAGCAGATGCGTTTTAGATCCTACTAGAGATTCTCTGCTGTGACACTCGCGTTAGCATTGAGATCCTTGATTTTGATTTATAACCGGGTCTACCGATGTTAAATGAATACACCTGTAAGGATTTACGCTTTCAGATATTTAGATTTATTCAGCAATATCATTTTTCAAATTACAAAGAAAAACACTAGGAGAGACGCCATAATATTTTTTAACGACACTGATTTTTCGATGAAAAGTGGAAAATATAACTTTTTCGCTTTTTAATTCAGTAAGTTAAATATTTTATTTAAATTATATCAAGTATATCAAGCTCAATCATAAAATATGTATATATTTTTAAATTTATCTTCGAATCCAATATTAAAATCATATCAGAGGTACCATAAATTATAATAGTAAACCAGTATATAACTCTGATAAACCTAATCCAACATTATAAAAACAGAACTAATACATTATCACAACGAGTATAAAAAATTACATAGTTACTATCTAATCAATGATCTCGCTAAGATATTTTCATAAAAGCGCCAAAAGGCCGAAAATGTTGAGAAAGTTATTTGATTTTTTGAATTGATATTTTCATTCAATAAAAAATAGCATACCTTTTTGAGATAGGAAGTTGTCATATCATATCATGTTGGTGGTTTTCTGGGTTTTTAATATAATTCCCTTTAAAATAATTTTGAAGACGAAAAGCAGGCTGGCTATAGTCACAGTAGTTTATTTCGTGAATTATGACTATCTATCACTTCTTACACTATAAAAGTAAATATTATTGTGCTCCCGGACTATCTATTGGTGAAAATATACTTATTGTAAGACAGCTGCTGACAGAAAAGCTGCCTAAGCCAGTCTCTTTTAAGCTATATATTCTATTTGTAAAAAACATATGTATAGTTTCAATGTCTACCTTACCCCATAGAATAATTCCATACTATAGAAAGAACTGAAATATACCAGTCTATATCAAATATTTGTATATTTTTCAGACAGCATAGTCTGCAAAACTAACGCAGTATGTGAAGCAGTTGTCTCGAATCTACTATACCGACTTTTCGATAGTTTTAATAATGTTATTAGTGAGTAAAATAACATTCCTAGTTTAAAATAAAGAGGTTTGATCAAATTTATTGTTTTTTTTATTTATTTAACGTTTTTTTATCCAAATATGCATATTTAATTGGCAATCCTACCGATATCGCATTTGACTTTCGAGAAAAAACGGGCGTGAAGTGATATAATATGACAATTCTTATATTGCGTAATTAGTATCGCAGTCACAGAACAGGGAAAAATAAGTAGAATTGCGAAGTAGGCGTGGTATGCGCGTCACTATTGAGTGATATTTTCCTTAACCCATCACAGTCGTGTCATAACACTGCGTTGAGTCGGTCGTGTCATAAAATTACGTTTTTTCGTAACTATGCCGTACTGTTATATTTTAGAGTATAAGAATGACAGCAGAAGGAAATGTCTTAGTAACGGAGGTGTTTCTTACCATCACTTAGTACAAATTTATATATTTTTTCAATAAATCTTAAAATTTCAATTGACCATAAATTTAATAGAAAAAAAAGCTAAAATCATCCTTATACCTTTCATATAAAGTTCAGTTTAGATCGTTTGTCATATCAGGTGTCAACGCTATTCTCGAATGTTCTATCGCTACTCACTTAGTAGTGATGTGTTAGGTCGAATGTTTTTATCGATATACAACGTGTCAGTAATAATATTATATAATATTAAAATTTATCATTTTTATTTTTAATAGCACGATAGTTAAATCGCAGTCTTAAATACTTAAATTAATAAATTATTAAAAAAATCGAAAGTATTTTTATTTTTTGTTTGTCCTTCCTTCGAGTTGAATTTAACCAACGGATTGACCGAAAATTTTGAAGAAAAAAGAGAAGTCTACTTTATCTTCCTTGCAAGAGAAAGTAGACCCTTTCCCAGACTAGGAAGTAAGTAAAACACCTTAACTTCTAAAACTTCTTCTTCTTAAACAGTCTGCCCGTGACCACATTTGCTGAAAAAACGTCGGTATAAATAATATTTATAACTTAATGAATCGCATTTTAAACCGTTATAAAGTATTTTATTTAAATGTGTGATACTCGCGTTACTAAAATAGAATATTAATATAGCTTCTTAACTAGCAATCGTGTTTTTATTCACTCAAGTTGTTAAAATACATTTGAATTTCTAAAAAAACATTAAAAGATTTTAATATGTTTTTACATATCATATCTACTACGAAAAATAAAACAATAGGAAATATTTATTTGCTCGTGCTTGCACGGTAATAAATGCGATTTGAAGTATGGTGAGTAGTTAAGTGATTTCTGCTGTTACAAATGTGATTTATGATTCAGATTGTTAGTAATACAGAACTGAAAATTAAAAAAGAATATAATACCTACAAGTACTTTACTTTACTTTACTTTTTCAATTCATTCTAACCCTAACTTATGTTATAAATTCGAATGTGTGTGGTTTGTTCTTCCTTCTCGCAAAGGCAGATCTACATATTGATTTGAAAAAATAAATAAAAATTGTATCAACAATAAAATACCTTATTTTTTGGTTTAACACCAGTTTAAAACGGCGCTATACTACGGTATAATTACACCACAAATGATAATCATACAACATAGTAGAGAGAGAGAGAGAAAACATTTACATAGTACTTAAATCGTAAACAAAAATAATGTATCAAATATCGATAATGTTTTTAAACGTGTCCTACACTAGCCGGAAATGACGAAATTATTAAATTTATGACAAATCATGACACAGTTTTCGACTTTTTGAAGTGATGATTAAAACCATTATTGCGTGCAAGAAGAATAACGACATCTATTATCGAGTAGAGGAATTATTTATTAGTTTGTTTCAATATTACAAAGTAACCGTTATCGCGAAGTACTAAGATATATTATCAATTGTAGGACCAGTGTGATTTATGTAGTTTTGAGTTAAATAAAAACAACCAATCGAAGAAAAATTGCAACTGTGTGCAGTATTAAATACTCCATTCATTTGTGTGAATTTGGCGACACTTGATCCGGTACAAATTATGACACATCGCACTTCTACTTACTTCTTCTGTTCTGTGATCGCAGTCATAAATTCACGATATCAATAAAAGTGAAAGGTAGATTTCATTTTTATTCAGGTTTAATATCATCTTACTAGCCAGTATTTCAAACATTTTCCAAGCGGCTCGTTGGTCTAGGGGTATGATTTTCGCTTAGGGTGCGAGAGGTCCCGGGTTCAAATCCCGGACGAGCCCGCAATTTTTTTTAATTATTATTTATTTACCGAGACATTGTATACTTTATACACATAATATCACTGTAATTATGTTGTTTTTTATATTTTAATATTATCATCTCTCAAAGCATCGATAAACTATAATAAATTAATATATTGGATTTAAATAAAATACTGTATACCGGATTAAAACGCGATTTATTGTTTAAATTATTTATCCCGACGTTTCGGATGCTTTTCAGCAACCGTGGTCGCGGGAGACTGAAAGATGACAGTTATTATATATAGAATAGAATTTAGTACATTATTGTTAAATATTCTAATCATGTTAGGGTTTCGTGCCTACTATTTTTGCTATTAAAACGTCTTATATTCTATTTAAGTATCTCTTTTGAAATATGTACTCCAGCTCATAAGGAAGCGATTGGTATCAAAATTTAAATTTTTATCATTTTATTGGTTGACACTGTATTGCTTAAAGCGTCCTAAAGCGTATATTGTAAACAAAAAATATTTTTAAAAGATTCTAAATTTTTTTCACTATATTAGTCTACACAAACTTAATTTATCTTAGTGAATAAAGGCTCATAAAACGGACTTAATTTGTTTGTTTTATTTCTTCTTTACACAAAGTTTTTACAATTAAGTGATGTTAAGAAATACGACTCCAAGCTGACGAAAAAGCTTTTATATTCTCACAAAGCGACATAGCTTTTTATCTTTAAATTGGTAAAAATACTAGAAGAACCGAAAAGATAGCTCGTATACAACAAACAGGGCCGTATTGTCACTATACAGCTATATTAAGGGCCCCACAAAAGCCCTATTGTACTATTTAGTATAGGTGTAAGTATTATCTAGGTATATATATATAAGCAACTTTTTTTTTCTTTGTTATCGATAAACTTGAAAACTACTGGACCAATCGGCATGATACCATGACCATTCGACGCGGAATTAATTGTAGAAGGTTTTAGGCTATTCATTTTTTGAATTCCATCAACCCTTTACCATTTTTTTTCAAATTTATGTGGATAGTTCATATTCGTCTATCCTTTACAATTCGCCCAGCAAAGCGGGCGGGCGGGGACGGCTAGTGTGTGTATATTTAGAAGTGTAAGGCTCGCTTGGTAGATGATACAATATCAGCCCTAAGATATCAGGTTATTATTGATACCTACGTTGTCGACTTATGATTCCTTTATTTCGTTAATTCGGAATTCAGTTCAGATTGGCAAATGTTGAAGACAACTCAACGCGGAGTATTAAAAAAGAAAAAAAATATATTTAAGAATTTGATTTCATACATCTGCAGAATACTTTATTGTGTCACTTCGGATTTTACTTTGAAGTCTATAATAAATGTTTTTTTCGATTTATTAAATAATGTATATTTATTTAAACAAAGCACATATAAGATAGTAACTAATTTAATCGATAGGGCGTATACAAGTTGTATCATGAACTAGATATAATCTAAACAATCAGGTCTGCACTCTATAACTATCGATCCGCCCCGGCTTCTCACGGCTGCAATGTACTTATAGATGTTCTCGTAGGTACCTATTATACAATAAAAGAAGTCTATTACTCGCTGATAATGTAGCTTTCTATTGGTGAATGAATTTTTAAAATCAGTTTTTTTTTTTTTTTTTTTTTTTTTTTATAGTATAGGGGGCAAACGGGCAGACGGCTCACGTGATGGTAAGTGATCACCGCCGCCCATAGACATCCGCAACACCAGAAGGCTTGCAGGTGCGTTGCCGGCCTTTAAGAAAGATGTAGGCTCGCTTCTTGAAGGTTTCCAAGTCGTATCGGTTCGGAAAAACCGCCGGCGAAAGCTGATTCCACAGAGTGGTTGTGCGGGGCAAGAAGTGTCTCAGGAATCGCGCAGTTGTGGACTTCCAGACATCAAGATGGTATGCGTGGTATTTTTGACGCGATGTCCGATGGCGAAATTCAGCGGCCGGGATTAAACCGAACAATTCCTCCGAGCATTCCCCGTGATAAATGCGATAGAAGATGCAGAGCGAGCCTACATCTCTACGCAACGCCAAAGGGTCGAGCCGATCGGAATGAGCCTGATCATCGACGATTCGAGCCGCTCTACGTTGGATGCGGTCAAATGGAAGGAGCTGGTACTGGGGAGCCCCCGCCCAAAGGTGAGAACAATACTCCATGTGTGGCCGAATTTGCGCCTTATAAAGTTGCAGGCGATGGGCCGGCATGAAGTATTGCTTCGCCTTATTGAGCACACCAAGCTTTTTAGAGGCCAATTTGGCCTTCCCTTCCAGATGACCCCGAAACTGAACGTCGCTCGATATGTCCACACCAAGTATTCCAATACTAGCTGCGGCAGTCAGGGGAGTACTCTCGAAATGAGGAGATACGACGAATGGTGACTTTTTAGCGGTAAACGCGCAGACTTGTGTCTTCTTGGGGTTGAATTGGACTAAGTTTAGTCGGCCCCACTCCGAGACTTTGGTTAACAAAGACTCGACTTCAGACACAAGTCTGTTTCGGCACTCGTCGACGTTTTCCCGAGAAATGTTGGCGCGGCCGGAGTATGAGGCATCTCCTGTGCTGTCGTCCGCATAGCAATGAATGCCGCTAATCTGCAGCATATCGTTGATATGCAGTAGAAACAGAGTGGGAGATAGCACACAGCCTTGTGGAACACCAGCATTGACAGATTTGGAGTCCGAGCATGCACCGTCGACAACGACCTTGATGCTCCGATCTGCCAGGAAGCTGGTGACCCAATTGCATAATTTCTCGGGAAGCCCATAGGAAGGGAGCTTCGAAAGAAGCGCTTTGTGCCACACCCGATCAAAGGCCTTCGCTATATCCAAACTAGCTGCCAACGCCTCCCCCTTGCTCTCAACTGCCTCCGCCCATCGGTGTGTCAGGTAAACCAAAAGATCACCGGCTGAGCGACCCCGACGGAAACCGTATTGGTGGTCGCTGATTAGCTGATGTTCCTCTAGGTACCGCAGGAGCTGGCAGTTAATAATGGACTCCATTACTTTGGAGAACAAGGAGGTAATCGCTATAGGTCTGTAGTTGGACGGATCAGAGCGGTCGCCTTTTTTAGGGATCGGATGCACCATAGCAGTCTTCCAAGAGTTCGGGACGACGCCTGATGAGTAAGAATGCCGAAAAAGACGCGTTAGAACCGGTGCCAACTCTGGAGCACATGTCCGCAACACGATCGGAGGGATGCCATCGGGCCCACTCGACTTATGAATGTCCAAGGAAAGAAGTGCTTTACGCACAGCACTTTGCCGGAATTTAACCTCCGGCATGTTGGTATCACACCGCAAGATAGCCGGTGGTTGCTTTCCTTGATCATCCAGGGTCGAGTTGGACGCGAAAAGAGAGCCCAGAAGATCGGCTTTCTCTTTCGCGGCATGGGCCAACGAGTCATCGTCCCTGTGCAGGGGTGGAAGGGAAGGCTGACAGAAGTTCCCTAAGACAGCCTTAGCGAGTGACCAGAACGCACGTGTTCCCGAAGGAAGGCGGACTAATTTCTCGCCAATTCTGCCGATGTGCTCCGATTTTGCCTTGTCAATAGCTCTTTTGAAGGACCTAGAGGCAAAATTATACTCCTTTTTGAGTGCGCTGGTGTTTAAATCACGAGACGCTGACCCAGGCTTGATAGCTCTCCCGCTTTCGGCGCGATGCCGTTTTGCAGGGGCGACCAAACCAAGGCTGGGACTTGCCGCCGATAGGCACCGAAGAGTAAGGAATGAAAAGTTCCATACCCTGAAGCACCACATCAGCCACAGAGTCAGCAATGACGTCTGGATCATCCAGCGAGAAGCAAATTTGCCCCCAGGGGTAGGACGCGAAGAAAGAGCGCATCCCGTCCCAATCCGCTGACCTGTAGTGCCACACGCGGCGGCAGCCCGCAAAGCGGGGCCGTGTTAGGCGCGTCACCGGCACTGTACTCCGGATCAGACAGTGGTCCGACGAACCAAGAGGAGGCTCGACGGAAACCGAGTAGTTGTCCGGATGAGAGGTCAGCAGAAGGTCCAACAGGGAAGGTGTATGATCCTCAACATCTGGGATTCGCGTTGGCGAGGTAACCAGTTGCGTGAGATCATATGTCAAGGCGAAATCGTGAACAGACCTACCCGCATGATCGGTGGTACGTGATCCAAGCCATTCGGCGTGGTGGGCGTTGAAGTCGCCAAGAATCACGATCTCTGCGGTTGGGATCTGCTGTAGCACGGAGTCTGTAGCCATTTGGATGTGCTCAACGAGTCGGTCAGTTTCGGCATTACCGCTATGGGACCTATATAGGCATGCATAGATGCGCGGATGGTCGTCGCTATCTACGCGTAACCAGAGGATGGAGAGGTCCCTACCTTCAAGGCTGCTGAGGCGACGAGGACAGATATCATCCCTAGCGTAGACGCACACTCCAGCCCGTGGTACAAAGGAATGTTCCAATTTGTACCCCGGGTAGGAGAGGTAAGAGGTATCAGCCGGAGAGGATATCTGCGTCTCAGTTAAAAAGAGCAGGGCAGGCTTCGCCGTCTCAAGCAGCAACAGCAATGCCGTTACTTTACGTCGGTATCAAGTGAGAGAGTGGTATTTCCCCGGTCGTGCCGGCCCATTCGGCTGTAAGGAACACAGCGTGGCACTACCACTAAGGTTGACTGACTGCACTGGTGGAATAATCTCTGTCACAAAGGTTATTCCACCAGCGGGCGATGAGGTCGTCACATCCCGACGCCTCAGTCCAGTAGTTTTTGAGTTAAATCGTAACAAACAAAACAAATCTTTCCTCTAACATTAAGTATAGACAATAAAGATTTCTTGGGGCACCTAAATGAATGCATAATGTTCAATCCGTGCCTGGACTTTGTATCGCTGGCTTGTCGCCAAGTGTTAGGTCTTGTGTGTCGAGATAGGACACGGTTTATGAGTTATGGACCAATTAGATGCGCCGTTTCTATAATTCACCAGCACCTTTAATACCTATCGAATACAACTAGTTTATATGTGATTAATATTATTTATTACTTTGGGATAGCAATAATACAAACAGTGTTTCTTATTATCCTACTCAATATTAAAAAATTTGAAAGTTTGTGAGGATGTATGGATGGATGTTTGTTACTTTTTCATGCAAAAACAGCTAAACGGATTTTAATGAAACTTTACAGTATTATTGTTTGTACATCAGAATAACATAACGCAATATGCATTTCACGGTTTACCGTCTATGAACGATTGTCAAAAAGTCCTGCTATCTGAGAGCTATTTCGGCGTGTGATGCGTGAACCGTTAGAGTTACAAAAAAAATATACATATTATTTGGTGGGATAGAAGTGTATTGCAGTATGTAGAAAAGGCCCAAAAACCTATACATATATCAAAATAAACGCCCCGGCTTCGCACGTTCCCTACAACCTTTTTTTACATCTTGGGTTACATTATTAAAGTTTAGTAGGGATCCCTAATTATTTCTGGAAAAAAATATAGCCTATATTTCTATATGAAGATGTAGCTTTCTAACCGTAAAATATTTTTTAAAATCGGCTGAGTAGTTTTTGAGTTAAATCGTAACAAACAAACAAACAATCAAATCTTTGCTCTTTATAATATTAGTATTGAAATATAGATTGTCAGATCTTTATACATATATTAGATTATTGTCACTATCAGACATTTAAATGAAATAAACACTTTATTAGTGAAAGCGTATACGAAAGACAGCTTTCTGCAATGAAATTGTACAAAGTTGCCATACTAACGCCATCAATTTCTGCGCTGGTAATTTCCGTAATACTCTTTATTATGGCGATACTGGCTTACCGTGTTCACTTGTTCTATAATAAGTTAGACAAAGGGTTTTTAGTTTTTATATTTTTCCAGGTTGAAGAGTTTGAAATTATCTTTCCTATTAAATTTTGATTGTTTTTGTATTTCAATAGCATCGCTTATCTTTCTAGGACATAATCTATTTTTTCTTACAATTTTTGATAGAATCTTTATTTTACTTAAAAAATATAAACAATATCGCTGTAATTAATATTATTTTATATGTACTTTTTATCATAAATTGAATAACTATAAATTCATAGTAATTGGGTTTTAGCCTTGACTTATGTTATTTGCGGAATATAATTTAGAATTTTCAACAGACTTCCGAAGTTTTCTTCACAACACAACTTCAAATATATATATAAACTATAAGAACATGTCATGTATTTTCACTATGAAGATATTTTATTCTTAAACGATAGTAAACTTATTCACCACTAGCAATGCGCCCCGGCTTCACACGTGTGCAATGTAGATGAACAATGCTCATAAATAATGTAGCTTTCTATTAGTGAAATATTTTTTAAAATCGGTCCAGTAGTTTTGAGTTTATTCATAAAATACAAAAATACAAATCCAAATACAAAAATATTTGTATAGATATAGTAATATCATATACCATTATGGTAATATCATATTGCATCTACATTTAAAATATTTACCTACATGTAATAATTTGTATTTTGGGTTTGTATTATAGGCTGTTGTTTTCAGAGTGGGATATGGGCTGGGTATTGAAAACAAATACTAAAGTTGTCAAGTGGGGTAGAGTGGCTAGTAGGCTGAGTTGCTTGTAGAATCCAGTAAGTTGAGATGCTTCAAGAATTAGATATGGGGAATAATAGTTATATGAGTCGTATAGAATCTGACATGTTTGGTCCGGCAATCTATAAAAAAAAAAGTTCTTGTCGTTTAGACTCGTCGTTTTTATATTTGGTTTTATCTTTAAGTGTTAATATTAATAGATACCTTAAACATGCAATGAATGATACCTAATACAAAAATAAAAAAGAAAAACGATTCCTTTTTTAAATTGCTAACAATCTGCCATATATATCCGCCTTTGATTCTATACGACTCGTAGGTATATTATAAAAAAAAATATTAAAATTTGTCTAATGGGATAAAATACTAGCCATTTTAGTTTCCTCAGAATCCAGTGTGATTTATGTGATAAAATATTAGTAATAGTAGTATAGTAGATATTTAATTTTGTTTTTATGTCAGATATCGACAGACGTGATACGTGATACAGAGATGATACCTCAGCCACAGCCACTTGACGGGCTCGTTGGCGCGTTCGGTAGGACACCTGCCGTGCGCATCGATGGGTCGTGGGTTCGAATCCCACCGGGACCACATGTTTATAATTTTCTGTAAGCATGTTTTCCCCACGTCTGGTAACTTCGGGCATTGATCGGGTGGGAGGAATATCTAAATTCCGACCGGGTAACGAACCACCGTTCATAGATGGAAAAACCGTGAAGTGCATATTGCGCGTTTCGGTTTCAGTCTATGGATTTCCGAATGCTCGAAGTAAAAATTAGGTCGACAGCGCATCATTGACAGATGTTCTGTGGCTGAGGTATCACCTACCATCAAGTGAACCTCATGCTCGTCTGTCGATATCTGACATAAAAAAAAAAAAAACACCAGTCAATGATGCGCTGTCGACCTAATTTTTACTTCGAAACACGTAATATGTACTTCACGAATATAAATGTGAAAGTTATGTGGCTAAATTGGTCAATGCCCTGGGTTGCTTTAGGAATCTAGTTATTTCATTTTGACACCTTTTTTAATGTTAGAAAGAGAAAGAAATGTAAACAATATAGTCAGTTATCTGCGATAAACCTTAATCAGAATGCACTTCCGACAACATCCGCTCCGTTTAGCTCATCACAATTTCAAGAAGCTCTCCACCGAAATCCCTTCTATTTGCAATGTATCTGGAATTCGCTCTGACGTTCTAAACGCTAACAAAATAGGAAATGAACATGGCACAATAATTTTATCAGGTATTATTTAAACTTTGTCGGATTTTATTTGTTTAAAATGTGTACTTATGTCGGCGCGAGTAGCTGTTAAGGCGTACTATTTTAGCGTCTATTTCAAGCCACAATGTATCATACTGTCTTTTAAAACAGTTATTATATATCGACACTCGATATGAATAACATTGTAACTATTTTTACACTTTTATCTAATTATCTCGACAATGAATTAAGAAAACAAAGAAGCGTATTTTGGACTTACTCCCATATTTCTATGACCATTAGGTTCATTTTTACATAAAATTTTTTTCATTGTAACTAACAAAAAAATATGTATTTCATGAATAACAAAATGGTAGATTGGCTTACGATAATATAAAATAAAATCCTATAACATTTTAAGTCATTAAATAATAGTAAATATTTTTACAATATTTTTCATTACAAAATGTGAGAAAAAACTCAATAAACAGCATTGTAACTGTGCAACTCTTTCTAATGCATGTTATCTCTCATTAATCTATGAGCCGATTTTTTTTCTTAAATATAAAAAAAACTATAGTAGGTAGGTAATTATAATATGGAACCATAATATGGATCCGAACAAGCTGCTCAAATTGTAGCATTGGTGCGGGAGGGCTTGGATCAACAAACGATTGGTAGAAATTTAAATTTAAACCAGTCTACGGTTTCTAGAATATACAGTAGGTTTGTGGAGACAGGTTCTTACAAAAGGAGACGTGGTACAGGCAGAACTCGAGCAACCACCGGTCGTGATGACCGATTTATTGTTACAACTTCCCTGCGAAATCGTTTCCTCACGTCAGTTAACATCAAAACAGAGCTTAATGAAGTGCGTGGAGTAAACGTTAGTGCACGAACAATAAGAAGAATAAAGGAAGCGGATATCACTCCTTTTAGACCAGCAAATTGTCCAAAGTTGTCTGTAGCTCACAGACAAGCTCGCTTAAGATTTACGCGTGATCACCTAAATTGGACAGATGAGCAATGGGCCTCCGTTTTGTTCACACGAGTGTAGGACATGTTTATATGGTGCAGATGGTCGCAGAAGAGTATATCGTCGACGTGGGGAGCGATATGCTCAAAGTTGGATTGAGGAACGTGTTCCTTTTGGAGGCGGTTCTTGCATGGTCTGGGGTATCGATGAACGGGCGAACAGAACTTGTGTTCATTGACATGGTCCGTCAAAATGGTAGTAGAGGGGGTTTGACTGCACATCGCTACATAACAGAGATTTTAGAAGATCACGTGGTGGCTGGGATACGTACAATGAATTGGCCAGCACGCAGCCCGGATCTTAATCCCATTGAGCATCTTTGGGACAATTTAAAAAGAGCTGTATATGCGAGAAATCCTGTGCCTACGACAGTGGCACAACTAAGAACAGCACTTTCAGAAGAATGAGACAATATTCCGCTAGATGTTTTAATAACCCTAATCAAATCTATGCGGAACCGATTAGAATCCATAATAAGGGCACGTGGAGGTAATACACCTTATTAAAACGTAAAAAAACCCTTGCATAAAGCTATTGTTATGTAAAACCATTTTTTTAATTAAACCAATTTTCTTTAAATTTCTGTTTCTCTTCAAAAGTTTTAAGGTCCTTTCCAGTACACAAACTTAAACTTAAGGATATGACCCTACGCTGTTTTAAAGTTAACAAACCAATCTAGACGTTTCAATTTAAATCTGTGTAGAAAGTTTGCATACTTGGTTAAAATATTTATTTCAAAGTTGTTTTTTACTTTGATGCAGTTTATGAGTCCGTCAGTGTATATACTCTGATACAGAAAATTAAAAATTGATTGTCAACTTTCACGAAATAATTTAAATAATAAATCGCGTTTTAATCCAACTTTCACGAATATAAAAAAATAATTATAAATTCCGTTGCTTCTGTTTTTTTTTTCATTTTATTTACTGTTATTTTGTACTTACTTCAACAATCTTACTAATCATTATAAATGCGAAAGTTTGTGAAGATGAACTGATGGATGAATCGATGGATGTTTGTTGCTCTTTCACGCCAATATTTTGATGAAACTTTACAGTAATAACCTTATACATCAGAAATTTAACACATAGACTACAATAACATAGTAGTCTACTTTACTACGCACGCACTAATTCTACGCAGTCGAAGTCGCGAGCAGAAGCTATTTTAATGTAAAGTATAACTAAATTAAAGTATATTTTAATGTTATAACCACATCAGTGGTTAATGGTTTACCCGTGTGCCTGGGTTCTGATCATGGGGAAACCAATGAATGTTTCGGTTTGGTAGGCATAGAAGGCTGATCACATACTTGCCTTTAAAAAAAATGATCAGTGAAACAGGCACAGAAACGAGTCTGCTCCATGGGCAGACACATAGGGGTTACGGGTTCACTTTCTTTTTTTTTTAACAATGATTTACAATTCAATTAATCATATACAAAGACTGATATGTATAAAACTTAAGTCTGTAAAAGGAATTACGATGATATTCATTAAAAAATATACGTGTTTTAAAATCAAGAACTATTGTAACTTCAAATACAATGTTTTTCATTTCATGGATAGATTAAAACTATACATTGTAACTATAGCAAAATCAGGCTTCTATTGGTTTTAATACAACGAGACCCTAAGCACGTTAAATAATAAATAAAAATAGACAACAAAATCCTTAGTTTGTTCAAATAGGCTTAAAACTTTCGCGGAAAAGTTGATTATAACATAATAAATTTCTTAAAATGGCTCCTCTGAAAACCATCCAAATATCAGTTACGATGTTATTCATATCGAGTGTCGATATGACCTATACATATAATAATATTTTAGATATACTCATGTATAAAATAAGTTTTAAGATTTGGTTTTACTCCTCGAAGAGAATGCCTTTTATCTCATATTTTTTTATTTATTTCAGCAATTAAGTCTCCAATGTTTTAATTAAATATTTAAAATTGTGAAATTATTTTGAATACGCTATTAAATCGTATAATCTTAAAACTATAACATTATATTATTATTAAAAAAACCTTACAAAACAAATTTTATTAAAAAAATTAACGAATAATTCGTGGAAATATTAAAATAAATAATAAATTCTTGTTCATCAAACTGTTGGAGGCGCATTTCAAATATAATAATATTATAAACTCGATGTTTTATAAGTCTGATGAAACTAATACCCGATATTATTGTACAATGTAAATGGTTACGTTTTTATTTGCCTAAAAGCTGTATTCTATATTTTTATTCGAGAACCGAGTAATTCGTTTATATTCAATGGAATAAATAAGAACAAAATATCGGTTGTCAGAGAAGGGTAGACAACTAGACAGAGTGTTGGAAAGTTTGTGATGATGCTTGAATATTCATTTGCATTATGACTTTAAGGAATAACGGGTACCTTAATAACATTGTAACACGTGTAAATCATTAATCATGCAAATCGGATGGTGATTATTTATTTATTTATTAAGCAAAATGTCACCTGTCTTTACAGCAGAACTAATGCGACAAGTAAATTATACACTACAAAATGTACAGACACCCAATATAAAATAATAAGAAAAAACCTAGACCATAAAATATCTTATCTAATCAATTATTATTAAACTTAACTATATGTTTAAATAAAATACTGTATACCGGATTAAAATGCGATTTATTATTTAAATTATTTATCCCGACGTTTCGGATGCTTTTCAGCAACCGTGGTCGCGGGAGACTGAAAGATGATCTTTCGATCGACCATTCTATCATTGTATTTTAGAAAATTTAGGAACTTATATTTATAGAGGCTAGGGCGGAAAAAAATTGATAGCCTATACGCCGAAAATGTGTAAATCCGCCACTGGAGTTACTCATTACTCAATGGTACCATTATGTTAGTGGTTGGTAGTGGGCAGGTGAACTACTTTTTTTATTTTGGATATCATATAGATAGGTTCTCTTGGTGATGCGATGTCGGTTTAACTTTCACTTTCAGTATTCAGAATTCCTGAAATTGTAAAATACAAAATACACTCCACTGTTTTTGTACCATGTAGAGGGGTTCGTTGCCCGGTCGGACTTTCGATAAATCTCACGCAGTAGACTGAGAGAAAATTATAAAAATATCATCACGGCGGAATTCAAACCTGTGACCCATCGGAACGCAGAACAGAAACTCATTCAAAGATAAACCTTAATAAGTTCAAATTCTCCAAGTAAAATAAAATAGGTCGATGACATTCCATTTACTCAAACGGTCAGTAGGTATAGTCCCCAAAAAAGGAATTCCTTATTTCTGTGATCAATTTCCAAACCGAGCGAAATAATCGTAAATGTAACCGACACACGTTCAAAAACGATTAATTTACAAATATTCAAAGTGATACATTGTTTCAAAACGTTTGATAAACTTCTGGTTTTTAAACGACGGCCATTTATCTGACTTCGAAAACTTGTGTAGAATGTAGATTAACTAATTTTTGCCTATAATTTAGACTTAATGAATAATAAAATTTTATTACGACTAAAACTAATTTATAAAACGTAGAATTTGGAGATATTAATTTATTTAAGATTGCCTACAGAAACTACAACATCATTCAACTATAAATACATTATACTTAAAAAAAATGGTGATTGCGTTTCTACTGCATGAAACATTTTGTGACGTTTCTGAGCTGATGTAATATAGTAATAATAATTTATTGATTATATAAATCTAAAACATAAAACTACTTCTACATATAAAAAAGAAAATATATATTAAAAAAAAAAACAAATTTAAATTAAATTATTAATAAAAAATTTGAAAGCCTAAGTTTAAACTCATTTACAGAATTATGGTGAATGTTTCTCAATCCTTGGGGACAAATAATTGTATGATCGAGAAAGCCTTGCTAAAGTTGAGTTGGCATCAAGTCTCGTCCTGCGGAATGGGACTTTAAACAGTGCAGTTGCCTTACGAAGAGGATGAGGAACATTGATGTCAATTGTGTCTAATGGTTGCAGCTCCATACAAAAATTTCGTAAAACGATTAAAAAGAGTGGCGGCGAGTTTATTGCCAGTTCTTCTCGTCCGTTCTACGCCCTTGATTTGAGAACTGGCAGTAAATGTAAAATAAGAAGCATTTTAATATGTATTTTTTAATTGACGATGATAAGTGTACATTATGTTACCTAAATGAATAAATGATTTTGAATTTGAATTTGAAAAAATAAACCAAGAGGGAAGGACACTCAATTTTGCTATTCAATATTATGTGATATGCATTTATGACAAAAATAAATAAAAATAAAACAATACTTCCGTCGCAAAAGAAGATCGCTCAGTATACGTCGCGTCGTGGAAATCATATATTTTATGTTTTTGTTAGTGTTTCATATAAATTCGAAGTTTATTTCAATAAAAGCCTGAAGTCGCAAAGTTTAAAGCGGTTCCATAAACACGGTTATTGGGTTTATCGTTTCAACACGAGAGCTGTAAATTTACAGTGCTGGTAACACTGCCGTTAATGTTGAAGTTCAGTTCACGCCGATAAAATGATATACGATTCCGGTATTTATTTTAACACATTTTATGGGGTGAAATGATTTTCTCTTGCGGAGATTGAAAATATATTTATTTTCAACCTAAAGTTGTAAATATCGTCAGTGGAAAGGTTTTGTACTTTCTCTATTTTGAACAATATTTGATTTGCAGAGGTTATAAGAATCATAATACCACAAGCAACACCACAACAATTTAAGCGCTTTAACAGTTTTGCGTTTTAAATAAAATACTGTATACCGGATTAAAATGCGAGTCGAGTCGCGGGGAGACAGAAAGATGACAGTTGTTTGATTTTTGAAATGTCACAAAGTTGTCTGTCATCTTTCTGTCTCCCCGCAACCACGGTTGCTGAAAAGCATACGAAATGTCGGAATAAATAATTTAAACAATATAAATAATAAATCGCGTTTTAATCTGGTATACAGTATTTTATTTAAATGTGTGATACTCGCGTTAATTAAAGACAATATTAAGTTTTGCCTTTTATTAACGTGAGTATCACACATTTAAATAAAATACTGTATACCGGGTTAAAACTCAGACGTCACTCTAATTCAGCAGTATGTGAACACGCCTTAGACAAAGCAAACCACTACAGACGTTTCGACCAACCGAAAATCCTTGCAAGAGGAAGTAGATTCTTTCCCAAACACCCTTACTTTCTGCTATGAAAAAAGCCATTTACTTAGCTGCATAAGCTAGGACGTGGCAAGCCCCAGCGCTGATTTTCAGTGATGGGCTAGTGATTGACAACGGGAATGTATTATACTATATATGTGTGATCAGGATATCGCTGCTTTGATTCAAAACTGCCACAAATCGTAACTAAACTGACCGACCAAAATAGCCCTGATGAATATCGGATATGCAATTTAACTTTAAACTGATAATGACTTGCCACCTATTAACGCGGATTCTTTAACAAGTCGGAATTTTGATATTCTCTTACCAATTTAGCAGCGAATCGTGGAGAAAAACATATTCAAAAAACATTCTCGACGGGTTTCAATCCTGCGACCAAACGAAACGCAAGCCGTGTGTCTCGAGCCCATCAAAGTAAAAGACCGTAATAAGAAAATGACAGAAAGGCAAATCCCTTCCGATCCATAAAAGCACCTGATGCAAACATTTTTGACAGTTCTATGAAAAAATAATAGCCTCAATATATCAGACGAGCTATTCCCTAGAAACTGTTTCCGTAGAGCGGCAATTTTATATGAAATCGTCATATTTTCCAGTTAGCTGAGTAGGTTTGGTTAACGTCTATTTAAAGAAAATTTTCATATAAATCGCAGGAGAAGATTGGAAGAGAAAAGCTATGTTTGGAAAATGGTGAAGAGACATGGAGGAGGCTTCTACGCTACTAAGAGGTCCTAAATATAATGCTTATAAGATTAGATTAAGTTTTATTTTATGTCTGATAACGACAGACGACCATGAGGTTCACTTGATGGTAGGTTCCAGCCACAGAATATCAGTCAAAGAGGCGCTGTGGAGTGTCGACCTACTTTTTACTTCGAGCATTCTGAAATCCATAGACTGAAACCCAAACGCGATACCCGGTTGGTAAAGTACAAAGCCTTTATTTCCTTAAGGTTTAAATAATAAAACGAGCTCGTTGTCGCATTCGGTAGAACACCTGCCGTGCGCATTGATAGGTCGTGGGTTCGAATCCCACCGGGACGACATGTTTATAATTTTCTGTAAGCATGTCTGCCCCACATCTAGTAACTTCGGGCATTGAACGGGTGGGAGGAATATCGAAATTCCGACCGGGTTCTGTGTTTAGGTTTCAGTCTATGGATTTCCAAATGCTCGAAATAAAAAGTAGGTCGATAGCGCATCATTGACTGATGTTCTATGGCTGGGGTATCACCTTCCATCAAGTGAACCTCATGCTCTTCTATCGATATCTAACATAAAAAATGTTTTACGAAATCGTGATATTCAGGAACAGTTCTCAAATCATAAAACTCACTATCATAATAATATTATCTCGGTGACAAAGAGGGCGTTCCCCAGGGCTGTGTGCTTTCGCCTACACTGTTTCTTCTGCTAGGAATCGATGGCATTCATTGTTATGCGGATGACAGTACTGGTGATGCCCTTTATTCCGGCCGTGCAAGAATGACCGGGGACGAAACTAATAAGTGCCGTCTAAAACTTGTGTCGGAAATTGAATTGTGCCTTGAGAAAGTTTCGACGTGGGGCCGACAAAATCTTGTCCACTTCAACCCCTCCAAAACGCAAGTCTGTGCTTTCTCCACATAAAAGGACCCATTCGGCGCTACACCTACATTTCAGAATACTCCTTTAAATACCAAGCCCTGTATCGGAATCCTCGGTCTCAACATCTCGAGTGATGTCCAATTTCGCGGTCATCTGGACGCTAAGGCCCAATTGGCCTCAAAAAAGCTCGGAGTGCTCAACAAGGCGAGACAATATTTCACACCGGCCCACCGGTTGCAGCTATATAAAGCGCAAGTACGGCCACATATGGAATATTGTTCCCACCTTTGGGCTGGAGCGCCCCAGTACCAATTGTCTCCGTTTGACCGCATACAAAAAAGGGCATCTCGAATCGTTGGTGACCGAGACCTTACCGAACGGCTTGATCCATTAGCTCTTAGGAGAGACGTCTCATCCCTGAGCGTTTTTTACCGCATCTACAACGGGGAGTGTTCTAACGAAGTATTTGACATCATCCCAGCTGCCGACTTCCATCATCGCACTACCCGTCACAAACAGTTGTATCACCCTCATCACCTCGATGAATGGAAGTCGAGCACGATACGGTTCACGCGCAACTTCATTCCACGTACAACTAAACTGTGGAATGAACTACCAGCATCAGTGTTTCCATCCGATTACGACCTCGTTACTTTTAAAAAACGAGCCTATAAATTTTTAAAAGGCCGACAACGCATCTAAGACCCTTGAGTCACGGATGTCCATGGGCGGTGGTGATTACTTACCATCAGGTAACCCACCTGCTCTGTTGTCCGCTCTGATATAAAAAAAAAAAAGATGAAACAGTATGATGTTTAATTAGTCTCAGTATTTGAGTATGATGCTACTCTTCACTGAATTTATAGCTAAATAAATGGCGTGGCTTGATTAAATACGAACCACAAAGCGAAATTGACCATTCAATTCTCTATTTATTCAATTGGTCTGTTTAAAGTCTAAAAGTTTCCTGTGATTTTCTTCGAATAAATAATAATTAGATTGAATATATATATTTCATTCATATAAATTAAAGTTTTACTTAAGTTCTCATTTCAATTGGGCAGTGCATAAAAATACTGATAAACAACGCACTTAAAGGTCGACAACGCACTTGCAAACCCTCTGGTGTTGCGGATGTCTATGGGCGGCGGTGATCACTTATCATCACGTGAGCCATCTGCCCGTTTGCCCCCTATTTTATATAAAAAATCTACTTGCCTGTGAAGAATAATAAGTGAAAAAATATATAAAAAATATTTCTATGTCTAAGTTTTCTGTGCCCTGCCCGATCAAAACAATTTTTTTAAACTTATTTCCAGGGACTTAAACCATGACCTCATGTGCTAAAACGCGCATACCATTGAGAGTCTTGGAAGGGATTCTTTCTCGCAAACGACGCAAAAAACCCATATTAGGAAGTATGCTAATATCTTGAATAGTCCAACAAGGAATAAAATGATATATTTGTTGGCATGAATTGCCGTATGTTGTTACAGCTGTTGTTATTGATAGTCCGAAACAAGTATATATAAAAATGTCATTAAAATTCATAAACGTTATTTAGTATTTCCTATATCAAACGTCGTTCGTCAACATGAACTTGTAATCTACATATTATTATAATACATTATGATATAAAGCATAATTTATTTAATATTATCTTTAGACCTTATCTACTACTTACAATTATTTTAGAATATTATATCAAGCTACTACACTTTATGATGATGGTAAGTAGGAATACTGTCGCTGTTGCGTTATGTATCTGTAAAAAAAGCGTTTACACCACTCTCAACATGAAATACAAATGTTCCACATTGAAGGTATAATTTCTTTTAATATGATTTAGAGCAGGCGGGAACAGTTACTTGTATATTTTACCCTCAGATCAAATTTATTTCTTTGAGATACTTTCATATTTATTACCGGTGTGCTTCGCGGTACTTTTCCGTTAACTGCGTAAATACTTTCGTTATGAGGTTTATTTTTTGAATAACGTACGTAATTTTGTTTTCGTTTATTACTTAGTTTGATTTTCTTGAGAAATGGTGTATTTAAAGCCGTTATGTAGCTGAGATGAGAATGCTGAAGTGGATGTGTGGAGTGACAAGATTAGATAAGATAAGAAATGACTATATAAGAGGAAGTATGAGAGTAGCGCCAGTGAATGAAAAATTGAAAGGTAATCGTTTAGCTTGGTATGAACATGTTGTGAGGAGAGATGAGAAAGAGTTTTAAAAAAGTTTTGAATATGAAAGTGGAAAGTGGACCTATAGGGGAAGAGGGAGGCTAAAAAACATGGATTGACTGTGTGAAGAATATGTGTTTTATAGGTGTGACTGATGATATGGCGAGTGAAAGAAGAGAATGGAAAAAGAGAACATACTGCTCCGATCCCAAATAAAAAAGGGAACAGGGCAGGAAGAAGAAGATTAAAGCAATTGCTAGATTGTCTTAACGAATGCAGAAATATCACGATTCTTCAAAAGGAAATGTATTAAACATTTAAATGCAAGAAAAGCAAACAATGAAATTGCATCCCTTTGACAGGTTCTATTTTCAGCTGAGATTGCTTCCGGTAAAGGAACAAAGTTAAATTTCTACTTGTTTGTAATAATATTAGTATTGCTACTGAGATATTGCTTACTGCTATACTTTTTAATTTGTTTGCTTACCGACTTTGAACAAAATAAATTCACTACATAGTCTAACAATATGGGCATATTGTGTTTATACATACGTTTATAAACTTCATAGAACAATTAGGTAGTAAAAATTGGTTTGATGCGTCTCTCCTTACTTCTTCTGTTCTGTGCGTCTCTCCAACTGTCATACCTCTATTCATTATTTTATCTAAATGAAAAGTTAGTAAAGAAAAGGTGGCGCTGCTGGCAGTTGTGACAGTTCGATTCCGTAAACTTTAATGCATAAAAATTCTAAATTTCAAGTTATTGACGTAAAAAGTACTGTGAATTGTGGAAGAATACTTAAAGATCATACACAAGTGTTATCCATACGAATTATCAACAAGAACATAGTGAACAGAATATATTTACCGTGGATAGTAGGATACTAAATACCTACCCTCAAACTAAAAAAGTTAATTCGTCAAACGTAATATATTATCACCATACAATAAATCAAATATGCCTACAACTAATTGTAAAGTGTGCGGAAAATTTGTATCATTCGATACTATTAAGTGTATTAATTGCAAGTCGTCGTGTCACCGACAATGTGCTGTCAAAACAATTTGTAACTCTAAAGTATCGGCGCGGTGGTTATGCAAAAATTGCAGTGCAAAAAGCCCGCAAAACATATCTCCGAATTCCATATCCTCTAGTGCAAAATCCACAGAACAGGGAAAAATCTTCTGTTCTGTGGCAAAATCATTCTCGCAAGCCTCTGAGATTTCACCGGTTTCAGATAGTGAAAAAGACAATAGCTCACTATCACAAAATGTTAAGTATATTCGTACGGAGTTGGCCACTGTGTCTCGGGAGATGGCGCTTTTTAGGCAAGAGATAGCTCGCTTCACCGAAACTATAGGGGTATTTTATAAGCGATTTGAGGACATCGAAGAACGAATATCTATCTTAGAAATGAATACTGAACAGCGCATATCTAACCTTGAAAACAAATTCTCTAATATGAACAGTGAAGATATTGTGAAATTTACCGATCTTGAAAACGAGCTCAATGAGAGAGACCAAATGAGTCTACGTAATGATATTGAAGTTCTGGGAATAACAGAGGTGAGAGGTGAAAACCTAATTAATATAGCTACGCTGGTGGGAGAAAAGCTTGGTGTAACCGTGGACGAGCGTGAAATTGTTTTCGCAGTACGGAAAGGCTCACCAGGTCAACAGCCGCGACCCCGTCCCATCATTCTACGCTTAGCCCGGACTGCGACTCGCGACAAGTTATTGCGATCAGCGCGAAGCTGCTTCCGTGGAGCTGATACAGCGGGATTCAACATCGACCAAGTCCCTAAGTGCTTTTATGTTAACGAGCGTCTCACGCTTATTAATAGGCATCTCTTTTATAAAACTAGAGAAGAAGGAAAACGCAAAGGTTGGCGTCACGTATGGACACAAGAAGGTTGCATATACGCAAGACAGACCTCTTCATCCACAAAACACAAAATTGTTTCTGAAACAGATTTGAAACTAGTCTTTAATAATAATCATACCACAGCTTGTACTCAATGAAAATTAATAGCTTTAAATGTATTTTATATGTAGTAGCAACCACATCTTTCCTATTTATTTGTTAAAAGTAAAATATTTTTAAGTAGCTTTTATAAATAAGTATATTTATACCTACCTAATATTGGAATCCTAAAATAAATAATGATTAAAGTATTATATTAGTTTTAAATATTAGAAATGTTATTATTTGGTACCTTGTTATTTCAACTTATTTAAGTTACAAATATAAAATTTAAATTGATAGTATATTTGTAAAATTTGTAACTTTTTATCATTATTTTATAATTAAGTATATATATATTAGTTTAATATTGTAATGGGATTCCAAAGGATTGTTTTTGTGTTTCTTTGTAGTTAAGTTAGCTGATACATTTGTTTGTTTTTTTCAATTTTTAATTTTGATTGTGTAATCACTTCTGCCAGCGCATCACCCTCACTGGAGCCACTGAAAATCAGTGTTGGGGGTTTGCCCCAACAAATACTGAGTGGTTATCCATTTCAGGGATCATCATAATATATCTGTATTTAGTATAGTTTGAATGTTATTATGTATTGTTATTGTATATGGTGATTTCGTGAATAAATAAATAAATAAATAAATAAATAACCATAGATTCTATATGCGAAAACTTGTAAATGGTATTTTTATTTAATATTATTTGTCATTCAATTATTGTACTGTTTGTTTTCCTAATAAATAATATGTTTAATATAATATATAAAAGATTATTAATCTGGATTAAAGAAATTAATGAAAAACGTTTATTTAACCACTGTATACTATAACAAAAATACATCATCACACGAAGACACACACATTTAAAAAAAAATAACCGTATTACGGATTTACGGATTACTACATACAGGCTGCGAAGAAAAAATCAGTGAAACAGACATACAAATGTGACTAGACATGCCGAAGTGGAAACAGGAAATCATTTTTGAATATCTGCTCTGTGTAACTTTAGAGTACAATAAAAAAAATTAATAAATATTTGAGGTCAAAATGTAATTAAGTGAAACGGAGTTGTTCAGTAATCTGTTAGGTCAGGGCTAATTGAACAATGGAAGGCGGAATTCCTTACACCATACAGACCCGCAATGGTGCCCGATGAAATTCCTTTGCGACTCCAATTTGGGTATATTAATATTGTAAGAGGTGGGTTACATAGCGTCACTTATTATTTTCTAATACTTGAGAGCTAAGGGCCTTTCTAGATATACGAGTAAATAGAAAGGTAGACTTATTATTTCAGAGATGACTTGACTTTAGCGGATACGTTTGAATGTAGCAGTAACCTAGTAATTGTCAGATGTTTTCCGATTAGGACTACAATTTTTTTTTATAATAATATATAGATACCAATGAAAATAGGTGATCAGAGATACGGTGTGGATCATATTTACTTCAAGAGTTTTAAAGTCCTTTTGAACCAAATTATATATGAGCGGAATTTTGGAAAAATATTATTACAGATTATAAATATGTCAGTCCGGGTAGGATAGAACCCGCTACCTATCCCCAACGCCATAACGATACCCAATAGATGTCAATTTTGCTAACTTTGTATCATACTAGCGCACTTCGCTGAGCGAAATAGCTCTTAGATTTTTTCCAACTTACCTGTCACTAATCGTTATAATTTCGCCAATGAACTTAACATCGTTATAAATTATATACTATATATTATTCAGATGAAAATAAAATACTATAAAGTTTCATTAAAATCCGTTTAGTAGTTTTTGCGTAAAACAGTAACAAACATCCTCATAAACCTTCACATTTATAATATTAGTAGAATACGCCCTACGGTTGTATGTAACATTCTAAAGCTCCCTAATAAGGACTCCCTAATGTTTTAATTAGAGAAATAGCGGACTATTTTTCTTCTTTATTTTTCACTGTGCTTATATACTATTGAACGTAGGCCTATTTTCCTCTATCCCGTACATACATAGATTAAAGTATGCTTTTTCCTCAGTCCATTACGTACGTAAACTATGTATAATAATTAGATTTTATATACCCATAGCATATGTATATACCAGCCATTATTTGACTAAAACATTGATTTATGTTACATGCTCATTAATTGAACAAATCCCTGTTAAATAAAAATAGAAAAAATGTGCGTTATTTTCCTCTTTTGTCATCGCTCCAGCGAGCAGGTGATCATCCCACACTGCGGCTTCCAAGGTTAAAAATACTACGGTGGTTATAATTTTACCGCCATGTAGTACCAACGTTAAAATATAATATTCAAATCGCCGTAACATGAGACAATAATATTGTCAATGTATAATTTTGTCAATGTTAGCTAAATTAAATAAATCTTTACATCACTACATAGTATAAAATAAAGTCACTTTCTCTGTCCCTATGTATGCTTAAATCTTTAAAACTACGCAACGGATTTTGATGCGGTTTTGTTTAATAGAGAGAGTGATTGAATAGGAAGGTTTATATGTATAATAATAACAGTTTTTATGTAGTGTATTTAGTATCAGCATTGCACCCGTGCGAAGCCGGGGCGGGTCGCTAGTTATATTATAAAACAAAGTCGCCGAAATTAATGTAGGTAACATAACTTCCGAACGACTGCACCGAATTGAATAATCCTTTTTTTTGTTTTAATTGAGATTATCAGGGCAAGGTTTGTACAAAAGGAAATATTTAAAAAACCTTACGGAACATTGAAAAAAATGTCTTTAAACATCTCTAAAGAAAAAATAATCTTTAATTATATTTACAGATTTATTTTCATTTATAAGTACTGTAAGAGGAGATTTGATATCATATTTTCATAAGTATAGCGGATAGCCGTGCAAAGCCTTTTGAATAAACAAAAAAAAAAATGCAATTTGAACAAAATTTTATAATCGATTAAAATGTTATTTGATAGATAGATAAAACGTTTATTCACAAACACAGTACAACATGACAACAGCTTAAACTAACTATAACTAAATCTATGCTAGTACAGTCAAGTCGCAATGTGCACTGCGGTTGCGAATAGGAACTGGCTCAGCATATGCTGTGACACTTTCATGCCACAGCGCTGTTAATTCTGCCTTTGGAGCGTAAGGCAGCTGTTACAATATTTTATTTATCGTGACGTTTCTAGTGATTGAACAATAGTGTTTCCGGTGAGTCTGAACGGTGTAAGATTTCTGAATCGCGTTTGAATTCGTCTGATATTTGCGTTAATTAAATATTAATTATATTTAAATAATTTTATAACCACAATCACAAATAATATAAAGCATAAATCGCGTTTTAATCCATTATAAAGTGTTTTATTTAAGTGTGTGATACTCGCTTTAATAAAATACAATATTCTATTCAATATCGCTACGCCATCTGTTGATACCAACTATAACTACTCAATATTGTAGCCAGAGCTTAATTTATCTTTTTAATATTTACGATACGCGCTAACAATAATATTTATTAATTTAAAAGCGGTTAGAGTTACAATAAAATATCACCCTGTTAAATTCGAACCCGTAATGAAAATAAGGTGAACAAATATTTGAACTGGAAGGGTCTTCGAAACAATCAAATGAAATTCGCAGTTAAAGTTAGGAAATAGGCAAAATATTCCCGAGTCCTATTTAAACTGTAAACATAGTTTCATTAATTACTGAGTTTAGTTCCAGCTCGTGAACCCTTGTTTTAATATGTTGGAAAATAATTCTTGTTTATTTTGATCAGCGCCATAGACCTATGACCTATAGACATACTGACATTAAATGTGAAATAGTGGAAAGTGGTATGAATAACCGCTTTCAGTGTTTCCAACTGATTACAACTATATTGGTTACAAGAAACGAGTCTATACTTTTTTTAAGGCCGACAACGTTGGTAATCTACTATCAGTTAACCCGTCTGTTCGGTTGTCTGCTCAGTAATAAGAAAAAAAGTTTCATACACTGAACGGAATCTCCCGGGATTGCAACCCAGGACATCCGGTTCAAAACGTATCGCGCATAACGAGCCTCGAATGCGGTCAAAATCTACTATTATAGACATAGACATAACATTTATTACGAACGAAACACACACACAGAATCACAAAATAGTAACAAAAAACATCAAATCAAGGTACAATTTTTAAATTGTGTAAATGTGTGTGTGCTGTGGTTGTAATTGGCCCTGGCTCAGCATAATGCTGTGAAGCAGACGAGTTCCACAGCGCTATATGTTGTATAAAATACTGAACTTCATTCATTTCAGTCAGTTTATATGAGAAAATTATTAGGTACTTATTTGAACGATATGATTTGTACATATGCACTTATGATTTGTACATATGCACTTATGATTTTTTCGTCTGAATTACCGTGGCGTGATTACTTTTAAGGTAGATCCTGAAAAACAGCGTAGTAAATACTGTGAAAGATTTTTACCACAACATGTAGAGTCTTCTGTCTTTTCACTGTCAGCTCACGTATGAATTAATTATTGTTTGTGACGGTTAATAGGTAAATGTTTCTCTCTATCTCACTCTAACCACGGGAAAACTAGTTAGATTTAAATACATAAAGGATTAATACAAAAAACACAAACGGAAAGAGTAAACAAGTGTATTCTAACTAAGCTTTGAGGCAAACTGAACCAATCTCATTTATTTGCTGTCGAATATCTAAACAACTTTCAAGCAGAAGCTTTTCAGATTACTCCTAGTGACTAACTAACATACATTATATAGTTAAAAAAAAAATATTTTGACAATTGCAAAAAAAAACGAATTTGTGTCTAACCTATACTTCTATATATCTATACTTTTATTATAAAGGGTAGTATTTAAACGAGTGACTGTAAATTAAAGTTTTAGTGACAAAAATAACTAATTTACGTTGTGGTATTACTAAGTGAGCGACTGACTGCGAGTGACGAGAAATCAACAGAACAGCAACTTACAAACACTAATTTGAGTTACTTAAAATACAAAATGAGAAGCTTTATTTTATTTTTGGCAATTTATTTATTTATACTGAGCGGCATCCAGAGGTGGTGTTGTAAGTTTAAACAATTTTATTAAGCCAAGTAAAATAAGTAGAATTCGGTTCTGGCACTCATCGGCCGCTACCGCGGCACCGCTCGCTTCGCTCGCTCGACTCGTGCGCGGTGGTCACCATACCAACATAACCTAACCTAGAACTTCAAAACTAGTCGCTCACTTAGTAATTTAGTCGCACGGCTAGTAAATTCATACCGCTCAAGTTATTAAAACAGTATCTCATCATCAGTCGCAAAGTTTTTTTTTGTTCGCTCGTTTTATAATTCCCCTATTATAAAGAGGAAATATTTGTATTTTTGTATGTTATGAAAAAGCTCAAAAATTACAAGATCGATTTTAAATAAAAATTATTTTACCAATACAAAGCTATTATTATCAGCGAGTAACATAGGCGATATTTTTTGTGTATAGTACATCTACATTACCCGTGTGAAACCGGAGCGCATAGCTAGTTTTATATAAATGTGCCATTGAAGAGCTGTAATCACTCTTGAAATTAAGTATTGAACATCTACTCGACCGATTTTTAAAATTCTTTCAACAATAGAAAAGCTACATTATCAGATAGTAACATTTCGGTGGTTCGTTACCCGATCGGAATTTCGATATTCCTCCCACCCATTGCCCGAAATCACCATTCGTAGGGAAAAAAAATACATGCCGTCCCGTTGGGATTCGTTTGTTCGATGTTATTAAATCCAGGTATTTTATTAATTTAATATTATTATTACTTAACATACCTCGATCAGATCGGGGACATTCGTCAAAAGGTCAAAAGTATACCGATGAGCGTGTATGAAAGTAGAAGAAGCGAAAGTAGAACGCAATGATCGTAGCATATGGAAGTCAGTGATCTCAGATGTGACCCTATTGGGAAAGATGCGTGAAATATACATATGTATTATGTATATATTATTACTTCCTTTTAAATAAAAATCCACCTGATTTAGTGCAACTCCTCGCGAAATGTATGGATGGACATAAAATAGTAGTCAACGTCCGCACTGATAATATGTCGCTAACGTGTTTGCGGAGTGTCAGGGAAAAATATATTATAGTTAAACTACGAATTGAGTTACGGTTTGTTGCTGTATACTGTATGAAGAAGAGGAAGTAAAATATTTTTTTAGGCTATATATAAGTATTAAGTATAGTTATAATTTATTTTGTTATTATATGTATAGATATATATAACAAAATTATGTAGGTACTCAAATAGATATAATAATAAGAAATGGGGAGGGGACAATCAAAGGAGACGAACAGTATACAGAAAAATGATTATGTATGATTTTGTCTACATGTTTCGACATCCGAAGATACTGAACTGATTTTCATGTAGTATACGTATGACATACAGAATAAGCTTAGTCTGGGGCAATCTCAAAACTTTAGTTTCATCGAAATCGGATGTCGGGAAGAAAAGTTATCTTGTTTTAAGGCCATACTTACGTCTAGCAGTAGGTACCAAAAATGCGTTAAAAAGATTGTTTTAATTGGTGGGAAAACAATAGAAAATAATAAAAATATATACACATTGTTTATTGATATTTAAACTATATAAAAATATTTCAATGCATTTTTACAAAAAATACTACACATATAAATGGTGACGTGATTCACAGCACTATAGAGGGCGAGCTTGGTTCTGGTCGGGAGCGACGACGCGAGCGCAGGGCGCAAGCGGGCGGCAGCCCCCTTGGCGCGGCCCGCCGCGGCGGCGATGTGCTTGCGCATCGTCAGTCGCCGGTCGAGGGTGACGCCCAGGTATTTGACCTCTGAGCGCCACGGGATGTCTTGTCCGAGGAATTTCAGGGGAGGCGGAAGGCGCTTCCCCCCGAAGACGATCGCCTGCGTCTTGGCCGCATTGGCTGCCAGGCGCCGCTCCTCCAGTCAGGGAGGCAGGAGGTCGAGCGTACGCTGCAGCTTAACGGCGGCATGGCGGGCGTTCAAAGAGGTGGTGACGTATGCCGTGTCATCGGCGTACAGGGCCACCAGAGCGCCCGCAGCGGCAGGGATGTCGTTTGTGTAAGCGGTGTACAGGGCAGGCGAGAGGCAACTGCCCTGTGGGACCCCCGCGGTAATGGGGCGACTGCTCGACTTGGCATCCGCGACGGCGACATGGAAGCGCCGATCGCGGAGGAAGGAGGCTAAGGTCGCCACCAGCCGGCGGGGGAGCGTCGTCTCCAAGAGCCCCGACACGAGACCTGCGTGCCAGACTCGGTCGAAGGCCTTCTCCATGTCCAGGAGTACCGTCACGGCCGACTCCTTCTTGTTGAGGGCGACCGTGACCGCGTGCAGCACTCTAGACAGCTGGAGGGTTGTGGAATTTTCAGACCGGAATCCAAACTGTTCGGGTCTAGGGGCGATGTGCGGGCCGAGCTGCGGCAGCAACATCACTTCGAACAGTTTGGATTGGGTGGAGAGCAGCGATATGGGACGATAGCTCGCTGCCCTCAGGATGTCCTTACGAGGCTTGGGTATCATAATGACCCGCGCCTCCTTCCAGGGCGCGGGAAAGTGGCGGAGAGGACGGACTGGCTCAGCGGCACCGCTAAGCTGTCGGCAAAGGCGGTGGAGACGCGACCAGTCAGTGGTCGCGTCGTCGATGGTGCGTTCGCACGACACGGTGGTGTGGGCATCGAGTTCGGTCTTGACGCGGTTGGCAAGAGCGCGCAGGTCGGCGCGTCATCAGCCGTGGAGGGCGCGGCATCTGCCGTGAAATGCGCGGCATCTGCCGCGGTATGTGCGGCACCAGATGTGGAGGGCGCGGCATATGCCGCGAGGTGCGCGGCGTCTGTCGCGGAGGGCGCGGCATATGCCGCGGGGTGTGCGGCATCTGACGCGGAAGGCGCGGCAGATGTCACCGTGGCGGCAGCGAGGCGGCGGCAGACTCGGGGGTCGCGCTGCGAAAGCGGAGCGACCATGATCGGCCGCATCCGCTTCGGCATCGGGTCTTCGCGGTCCGAGTCAAGGTCGTCGTCGGGGGGGCGTGGTCGGCGGAAGGGGGTCAGTCGCGTCTCGTGGACTGCGAGCGCCCGTTCCTCCTCCGGCGAGAGTGGTCTGTCATCGTATAGACCCTGGGCCCTCAGGGTCTGTTCCCGGCTGCGAATGTTCTCAGCCATCGCAGCCAGCATGGCAGCACTGAGCACGCCTGCCTTAGCGACAGCGGCAGTGGTCAGGATGTCCGCGCGCAGCTCGGAGCGCGGGGACATACGGGGCGTTGGTACCGGCTCATCGCCCAGGATCTTGAGGAGATCGCTGGTCGAGAGCGGGGTACTAGGCACTGACTGACCTGATAATATCCTGGGTTGCGATGGGGATGGAGTCCCCTCCGCTGAGGCGACCGATCGCGGTTCTCCATCATTAGATGAAGAACTCGCCGATCTGATCGGGTCGGGCATATCACCAACCGGGTTATGAACCTCTAGTGGATCGGTGGCGGAATGTTCAGCGTCGCGAACCGATTCTACACTAAAAATTCTAGAATGTTCTGATGGGTCCATGACGTCACCAGACACCGCGGCGCCGCCGACGCTGTGCGAGCGAGAGTCGCTGCACGAGCGAGAGCGAACGTGACGCGCACTTGATGGCGTCGTAGATGGACGCAATATGAGTATGAGTCACTTATGGAAATGTGTTGCATTAGTAATATTAAAATTGCACACTGGCACTGATTTCGTTTTAATTTATAGTATCGCGCACTACACTGATTTGTAACTGGTTAACCCCGTAAAATTAATACACAGATTTCCAAATGTGGTGTAGGCGCTCAACTCACTCAGCAAAACGAATGTTTTAATAATTAAAACTCCATCTCCACTCCACTCGATACCAAAAGTTCAGTTCAGCTTTTCTTCACCCCCGCCTTGTACAGGCGAGAGTGGCACCCTGATGTCCGCATCAGCGGATTGCAGGGGGTATTCGGGGTCGCGCCCTATGACTATAGGGCGGTCATGGGGTGCGGGCTCAATGCCCTTCCGGCGATCGGCGGCGGCGCTGTGCGAATAGGCGCAACAGCGCGGCTCACCGGTGAAGTAGGACTAACTGCGTGGACGGCTGAACCGTTCTACGCAGGGGGTTAGTGGTTGGGGAATTTGCGCGCGCTGGTCTCGCGGATTCAGCCACACCGGGTGAGACCCCCGGTAGACCCGAGGGAAGCCCAGCGAGGGACCTGCGGCTGGGACCATCTACGCGCGCCGGGAGGGGAGGGGTAGGGGGATGTAAAATCCGGTGGGCTGTCGGCCTGTGTAAGTAAAGGCCGACAGTGGAGTCATGTTCAGTGTGGTCAATCCGGTGGTGTCCCGGCGCGAATGAGTTCGCGCGGGAACGCCCTTCTATGGTCCGGAGGCCTCGTGTGGAGGGGGGCGAGCTGTTGCAGGTGCGGGAAGCTCGAAGCGTCCGCACGCTGGAACATACGGCTGGCCATCCCCTCGATGACGTCGTCGAGGCTCTCCAGACGGAGTCCACGAGCGATGGTAGCGTTCCTCACGTAGCGCGGGGCGGCGACAATCCGCCTCGCAGCGATGCTCTGCACGGCGCGCAGCCGGCGCCGATGAGTCTCGGCGGCCAGCGCGTACCACGCAGGCGCGGCGTACGTGAGGTGGGGACGTATATAAGTCTTATAGAGGGCGAGCTTGGTTCTGGTCGGGAGCGACGATGCGAGCGCAGGGCGCAGGCGGGCGGCAGCCCCCTTGGCGCGGCCCGCCGCGGCAGCGATATGCTTGCGCATCGTCAGTCGCCGGTCGAGGGTGACGCCCAGGTATTTGACCTCTGAGCGCCACGGGATGTCTTGTCCGAGGAATTTCAGGGGAGGCGGAAGACGCTTCCCCCCGAAGACGATCGCCTGCGTCTTGGCCGCATTGGCTGCCAGGCGCCGCTCCTCCAGCCAGGGAGGCAGGAGGTCAAGCGTACGCTGCAGCTTAACGGCGGCATGGCGGGCGTTCAAAGAGGTGGTGACGTACGCCGTGTCATCGGCGTACAGGGCCACCAGAGCGCCCGCAGCGGCAGGGATGTCATTGGTATAAGCGGTGTACAGGGCAGGCGAGAGGCAACTGCCCTGTGGGACCCCCGCGGTAATGGGGCGACTGCTCGACTTGGCATCCGCGACGGCGACATGAAAGCGCCGGTCGCGGAGGAAGGAGGCTAAGGTCGCCACTAGCCGGCGGGGGAGCGTCGTCTCCAAGAGCCCCGACACGAGACCTGCATGCCAGACTCGGTCGAAGGCCTTCTCCATGTCCAGGAGTACCGCCACGGCCGACTCCTTCTTGTTGAGGGCGACCGTGACCGCGTGCAGCACTCTAGACAGCTGGAGGGTTGTGGAGTGTTCGGACCGGAATCCAAACTGTTCGGGTCTAGGGGTGATGTGCGGGCCGAGCTGCGGCAGCAACATCACTTCGAACAGTTTGGATTGGGTGGAGAGCAGCGATATGGGACGATAGCTCGCTGCCCTCAGGATGTCCTTACGAGGCTTGGGTATCATAATGACCCGCGCCTCCTTCCAGGGCGCGGGAAAGTGGCCGTGTCGCAGGATCGCGTTAAACAGCCGCAAGAGCGTCACACTCGCCCGTGGGGGCAAGTGGCGCAGGGCGGCGTTCGCGATCCCGTCCGGACCGGGGGCCTTCTTTAGTTTGAGCTTTGCCGCTGCGCGACGCAGTTGCGTCGGCGAGAAGAACAGCGGCGGCTCGTCGGCAGGGAAAGGCGCAGCAAGTCGCTGCGCCACATCGTTCTCGACCGCCAACGCGCGGGCAGGATCGGCCGCGGGGTTGGGGGAGAATTGCTGCTCGAGGTGGGCCGCGAAGAGCTCGGCGCGGTCCGCCGCGCTATAGCGCAGCGTACCGGACTCGTCACGGAGAGGACGGACTGGCTCAGCGGCACCGCTAAGCTGTCGGCAAAGGCGGTGGAGACGCGACCAGTCGGTGGTCGCGTCGTCGATGGTGCGTTCCCACGACACGGTGGCGTGGGCATCGAGTTCGGTCTTGACGCGGTTGGCAAGAGCGCGCAGGTCGGCGCGCATGCGCGGACAGCGCGTCTGTTGCCAACGGCGTCGGAGGGCGCGCTTGCGGCGAATAAGCGCCAGCAAGCGCGGCGGTAGCTGCGGGTAGATCACTGGCGGCGGACGCTCGGAAGTGGCAGCGGCGAGGGCGCCCTGCATGAGCGTCGTGTAGTCGGCTGCAAAGGTGTCGATGGCAGCCGGACTATCTGGCGGCGGCGGTTGTGGTGCGTCGTTGAGGGCCCGCTGGAAGGCCCCCCAATCGACACACTTCCGCATCAGTGGACCGCGCGGAGGCACGGGGTTGGCATCGGTGAGCGTGACGACGACAGGTAGGTGGTCGGACATAAACTCGTCAACGACCAAGTCCTGCGTCATCAGGCATGTGACCCCTTGGTGCACGACGACGTCCAGTACGTCGGCCTGGTGAGCAGCCTGACCCGGGTAATGGGTCGGCGCGTCTGGGCCGGAAACTGTGAAATCATACACCTCGGAGTCGTGGAGTAGACGGCGCCCGCGTGGGTTGCACACGCGGGAGTGCCACGCCGTGTGTTTGGCGTTCCAATCGCCCGCCGCAATGCACGGGCGGGCGGCGCCTAACACGGCGCGGACGTCGGCAGTCGAATAGTCACTGCCCGGCGGGTAGTATACCGCGACAAGTGCCGTCGCGGTACCCGCAAGTTCAACCTCAATGCCGAGCGCTACTAACGGCCCGGCGAGGTCGAATTCAGGCAGTGGACGATGTGGGATGCGTCGTCGGACCAGCACAGCTAGTCCCCGGTAGGCGCGACCCTGCGGGGAGAGATGGTTGATCCGGTAGGCGACGTACCCTGGGCAATGGAGTCGGTGTGATGGCGCTAGGAGCGTTTCGCTTACTAGCGCCACGTCGATGTCCTGCGTCGATAAAATGTGACGCAGGTAGGCGATCTTGTTACGCAGGCCGCACGCATTCCAATGTAAGAGCCGGAGGCTCCTCATGGTCGGCGGTTGCGTACTCGGGTTGGGCGGCGCGGGGCCGGCGCAGCTCCCTCGGGACAAGGGGTGCTATGGCCAGCCTGCACGGCCTGCAGGAACTCAGTCATCGCCAGGATAGCCCGCTCCAGCACGGGGTCCCTGACGGACGAGTTGCGTGGTGTTGCCGCGCGCGAAATGGCGCGCGCGGCGGGGGCGGTGCGTGTAGCACGCGCAAATGGCGCCGGCGGGGCGCCGGGCACAGTAGGTACGCCCGGCGCAGCCGGGGCGGCGCGGGCTTCCTGCGCCGCGAGGGTGGCCTCGCGTTTGCGGCGGCCACCACGTCGAGTTGCGCGGCGGGTGCGCGGCAGCTCGGCAGCAGCAGCAGGCGGGGCGCCGGCAGCAGCTGGGGTGTTAGATTCGGGGCACGAGGCCGGCCGCGCGGGAGCGCGCGGAACGGGCCGCGCTGGTGCACGCGAGGTGGGCCTCGCTGAGGCACGCGAGGCCTCGGCAGTTGCGGTGGGACGCGGGCGCGCGTCACCACGCTGCGAGGCGGCGCCCGTGCGGGCGGCGGTGCCGGCGCGTCTATTGCGCGCCTCCGCCTTCAGCACGGGGCAGGACGCGTGGTTGGCCGGGTGCGGCCCCCCACAGTTTACGCAGGAGGCGGGTTCGTCGCGGGGCCGGGGGCAGTCAGTCGCCCGGTGGGCGCCGCCACAACGCACACACGCTATGGGGCGGTGGCAGTTGTGCGACGAATGCCGGAACGACTGGCACCGGTGGCACTGCGCGGGACCCTGCTTCCCGCGCCAGGCTTCAATCTTGACCCCGGTCATGTACAGCAGCTCTGTGTGCTGGTAGATGGCCGGGGTGACGTCTGGTGTGCGGCGCAAGACCGCCAGGTATATGCAGCCCGGGCGGCCCTTACGCGCGCGGATCGGCTTCACGTACTCGGGCTCGTACCCGAGTTCGCGAAGTGCGGCAGCGATGTCGTCTGGGGCGGTGTCCACCGGAATCCCACGGATGGCCACCTTCAGGTCTCTTTCGGCGGGGACGGAGTAGGAGAACCAGCAAACGCGAGGGTCTACCTTCTCCAAGTCGGAGAGGTACCTCTGCACGATGCGGTACTCGTCCCCGGATTCAGGCACTATACGGTGTCCCCGGCCGTATGCCTTGGCATTGGCGTTCCTGCCAAGAAGCGCCTGGATTCGCCCGAGATGGTGAATCCAGTCGGGCAAGCATTCTATTATTATAGGCGGGTACTTGGGGGCACGTGGGCCCCCAGTGCGGGGGGCCGGGCGAGGGTGCACAGTCGGCGCGGCCGCAACGGCGGCGTAAGACGGCGCATCGGTCGTTGGCCGGAGCGCGGCATCTGCCGTGGAAGGCGCGGCATCTGCCGCGGTGTGCGCGGCATCTGCCGCGAAATGCGCGGCATCTGTCACGGTTTGAGCGGCATCTGTCGTGGTATGAACGGCACCAGATGTGGAGGGCGCGGTATCTGTCGCGGAGGGCGCGGCAGATGTCATCGTGGCGGCAGCAAGGCGGCGGCGGACTCTTGGGTCGCGCTGCGAAAGCGGAGCGACTATGATCGGCCGCATCCGCTTCGGCATCGGGTCCTCGCGGTCCGAGTCGAGGTCGTCGTCGGGGGGGCGTGGTCGGCGGAGGGGGGTCAGTCGCGTCTCATGGACTGCGAGCGCCCGTTCCTCCTCCGGCGAAAGTGGGCTGTCGTCGTAGAGACCCTGGGCCCTCAGGGTCAGTTCCCGGCTGCGAATGTTCTCAGCCATCGCAGCCAGCATGGCAGCACTGAGCACGCCTGCCTTAGCGACAGCGGCAGTGGTCAGGATGTCCGCGCGCAGCTCGGAGCGCGGGGACATACGGGGCGTTGGTACCGGCTCATCGCCCAGGATCTTGAGGAGATCGCTGGTCGAGAGCGGGGTACTAGGCACTGACTGACCTGATAATATCCTGGGTTGCGATGGGGATGGAGTCCCCTCCGCTGAGGCGACCGATCGCGGTTCTCCATCATTAGATGAAGAACTCGCCGATCTGATCGGGTCGGGCATATCACCAACCGGGTTATGAACCTCTAGTGGATCGGTGGCGGAATGTTCAGCGTCGCGAACCGATTCTACACTAAAAATTCTAGAATGTTCTGATGGGTCCATGACGTCACCAGACACCGCGGCGCCGCCGACGCTGTGCGAGCGAGAGTCGCTGCACGAGCGAGAGCGAACGTGACGCGCACTTGATGGCGTCGTAGATGGACGCAATATGAGTATGAGTCACTTATGGAAATGTGTTGCATTAGTAATATTAAAATTGCACACTGGCACTGATTTCGTTTTAATTTATAGTATCGCGCACTACACTGATTTGTAACTGGTTAACCCCGTAAAATTAATACACAGATTTCCAAATGTGGTGTAGGCGCTCAACTCACTCAGCAAAACGAATGTTTTAATAATTAAAACTCCATCTCCACTCCACTCGATACCAAAATTAGAAGATCCTGAGGTAGTCATTGATTGGGAAAACATTTTAATAGTGCGAGGCAGATATGATACTTATGTGTTCAGCGCCATCTATCTGTTAAAGTTGAACTATTAGTAAGCTGTATTTGACTCGCGTGGGTAAATCGTAATGGGTGTTTCACTGATAATTGGAAAATTTCAAAATAGTCATATCATCGTTTACATGCATGTAGAATGTAGATTGTAGATTGTAGGTGATCAGGTAATGTGCCCTGCCCGACAGGTTTTTTAAATCTGGTTTTCCCGGAACTTGAACCGGGACCTTCTGAAGTAAATTTATTTTTTGTAAAAATAAAGTGTTTTTTTTATAAAGTTTAAATACTAATAAACAATGTGTAGGAACATACTACCTGGTACATACTATTTATTAATTTGTACTGTTGTTTCCACTAAAAAAATATATACGTATGTATGCTCAGAGGCTCAGATTTTTTTTATTACAAACTTTTTTTATCGGAATTAGGTAATTTTAACCGATTTGTTCTACTAAACAACAAAAACAGGGTAAAACTGTTATCATGTAACTCATCATATATTGTAGCAGTAAGCTTCACACTTTAATTACTCCGGTAAACTCAATAATGCCAGCCTCGGAGAATTTCCTGAGGGAACATTTCGGACATTAACCTCAAATGCGTCGAAATATGATGTAATTGGATACTGTGCCTTGATATCGTTTGAATGAGAATTTTTTCAGCTTTTGTCCGGGTAATATTAGAAAACGATATTTATAATTTAAGTCATTTAGAAAAAGAATAAGATGATCATATTTTTATCACGTCATGTTTTTTAGTAAGCAGGCGCAATTTTAATAAGTAAATAGGCAAGCGTTTGTTTGCCATCACACCTGGCTCTTAAGGATAACTCATGCGAACTATTCAATTAATTTGTTCTTTAGTTTATAGGTAGGTATATAAGACTAACGATCCACCCCAGGTTTGCACGGGTGCAATTTAGATTTAAAAAAATATATATTCAAATAAATAATAAATAGGCTATGTCACTCGCTGATAATGTAGGTTTGTATTGGTGAAAGAATTTTTAAAATCGGTCGAGTAATTTTTGAGTTAAATCGTAATAAACAAACAAATCTTTCTCCTTGATAATATTAGTATAGATATAATATGTATGTGTGGCATTCAATTAAAAATTATTATTCTCAGATAAAAATACAACAGTGTCTCAGTAATCAGTCTATAACTCTCTCAATCCCTACCATCGACAAATTCACTTATCCGCTGAACAAATCGAATGACAGATCGCAACTCTGCCGTGTCACTGACATGTGACAATTGACAGTTTGATGTGGGTGCCGTCATAATCCTTGCCGATTGCGGGATGAAACTACTACCGAATGACGTCTTACTAAGACGGTCTTAGGTATATCGAATCATGTTTTAGCCTTGTGGTTTATTTATTATCTTCGTTGGATGGAGTCGCCAGTATTTACAAAGCTCTTTATAGATTAAAAAAAGTGTCTGTACTCATTTCTTGAATCTGCACTAGTGGCGTAGCAAAGGTCACTAGCACCCGGTGTGGATCCCAAAGCCGACCCCTTATTTTTGCAATTGATCATACATACAATTTGGGGCATGGTAAAAATGGTACTCTTATTGAATAGCATGAACCTAAAGAGAAACTCTGTCATTACTTATAACAAAAACTGACGAAAAAAAAAAGGTTGTAGGATGTATTTTTTTTAAGTTACCTGTGAAATGCCGCCCCCGCCAAAGTGCCGTCCGGGGCGGACCGCACCCTACGCCCCACCCATGTTACGCCACTGATCTGCACGTGTGGATTTGAGACGCTGGCCGTCCTAGACCTATGTAACATTGCCGCCCCCTACTCAACGAGAGCACTAAGAATTGAATGATACGCGGGCAGAAGTTACGAGTAGTTATAAATAAAATAAAAAAAGCTTAGCTTAGCGTAACAATGAATCCAATACACGTCATAATAATTAAATCCGCAAGTTTTCGCCTAAAATAACTTTTCCGCCGAATCGGCTAAAAGTGTCGCGTCAGTAATTTAATAAGAGCCTTGAGCCAAAAAACTTGGCCGTTTTTGCCGGTCGTTGTTAGAAGTATAATGTCAGTAATGTGTTGGCGACTTCTTTACTTTCGGATTAAAAATATCAGAGGAAGTTTTCGTCTTTAGACATCTTATACTGAATTGTAATATAATATTTAAAAGTTATCAGGTATAATTATCTTTGGAGTAAACCAAAGAGATACCTAATTGTGTCTTGTTCTTAACTTTCACTAATTACTGTTTCCTTGGTTAAAGTGCTTTTGTTATAGTTTTACATTGTTGATTATATAGTCAGTGGCGTTTGATATTTTTTATAATATGGCTATTTTAAACCTGTTTCTACCAAATATGTTAAAGAATACCTTTTCAATTAAGTTCCTAGCTTGAAATTGTTTTCTAGGTTTTAATTTTTTTTTCAATTCGTGTTTCAACTTTTCTTATAATAATTGTTAATTTGATTTAGAGGTATAATTTGTCTTACATTCAAATGCAAAGGGAAAACAAACAATCTTGTTTCCCCGGGACTCGAACAGGTTACTTAACGCGTCGTCCTGACCACTGATTCATGGAGGCGGTCTGGGTTTTCATAACGAATATCATCTTCTTCTTCTCCCTGCCCTGTTCCCTTTTTTTATTTGGGGTCGGCGCAGTATGTTCTCTTTTTCCATTATCTTCTTTCAATCGCCATATCATCAGTCACACCTCTCAAACACATATCATTCTTCACCCAGTCAATCCATGTCGTTTTTGGACTCCCTCAATGTAGATAAATTATGTACTGTACTTGTATATACATTTCACACAGTGCGCACTTCATGATTTTTCCGTCTATGATAATTTGGTTCGGTCAGAATATTAATAGTCTGCCGCTGAATGCTTTAAGGAACGTGGTTAATTTTTTTTACAAAAATGATCAACATTTCAAACCCAGTAAGATCTGAACCGGCGACCAATTGAAAATCCAAGGTAGATATCCGCCCCAACAAGTCTCTCAAAATGAGTGTAATCTGGAAATGTTTTGAAGTAACCAAAAATGTACGAACAGGGTGTAATTTAGAGGATAATAATGAACACTTAGCCTAACTTCCCACCGTCCCAGGATATTAGCCATTAGTACCAATTGTTATGAGCTTCGTTCTCTTGTTATTAAGGCTTCCATTTTAGAGATTAAATTGTCCACTTAATGAAAAATATATTTAAATAGTGCATTATACCGCTTAATTACGAATTAGCAATCAATTCTAGGAGTAAATCTTTTTGCTGTACATATTGTTTAAATAAATCTTAAGCAATTAAAAGCATAAGTATTTTTATCTGTGTGCATTCCTAAACTATTTATCCGATTTTGATGAAACTTTGATGACTTGTTCTGCATATACTCGCTAAGGTTCTTGGCCCAGAAAAATACACTATTTTACTTTATGCGGCATTGCACGAATGACGGATACACCTACTTAGTAATATCATTATAAAATACTTTATAGCGGAAAAAACGCGATTTATTGTTTATATTACTTTCCCGACCTTTCAGTTTGCCTTGACCACGGTTGCTTAAGAACAATAAATAATATAAACAATAAATCGCATTTCAATGCAGTTTTAATTTTATTTAAATATTTCATACAATATGTGTGATACCCGTGTTACCAAAAATATACACACATATTTCACGGCTCTTTCCCATTAGTGTAGGCAGAGACTTCCATATGCTCCGATCCTTCCTTAAAATAATCTTATACATATCTGTTATCAATCATTAATGGATTACCATATAATGTTGTGTTGTATATTCCATATTTTTTGGTATCAATCAGTTAGGAAACTTTAATACAAATCTGCCGTTATTCTAATAGTGATCCATATCAGGTCATGAGGTAGACACATTCCTTTAACTGTTAAAAACGCAATGTGTATGCCACTGAATCATAGAAACAGCCATTTAAAACGAATGATAACATTAGTTTAAGTAAGTCAATGTTATCATTCTTCCATTCTAAAATATCATATAACATTCCCGGAAGTTGAATCAATAAATTTGAAATAGTGCAGTTCGATGTAACTGCACTCATTCCTTATTCAAAGTTCTTCGTTCATTCATTCACCTTTTGGTTAATTTATTTACTTCTATAAACGTGCAAGCAAAGGAATCCTAATGAGACTCTCTTTGCGGAATTATGTACGTTCTTCCTAGACATGAACTCATATATTACCAGGGTGAATCAAAAAGTTCTTAGAAGTGCATATATATGAAACCTTTTTGGATCAAGTTCGATATTCAAATTAAAGAGTGTCTATCACACTATATTTATGCAGACTGTCACTTGTTTTTGTCAGGTCGTTCGCATGTAATAAATTTTTTTTTGCAACGAGTTGCTAAAAAGTCAAAATTATGGATAAAAGTGAGTTACGTGCGGTGATAAAATATCTCAGTTTGAAAGAAATGTCTACGAAGGAAATTTTTTTGGACATTCAGCAGACATTAGGGGGTGATGCTGTACCCTATTCTACGGTTGCGTACTGGGTGGCTGAATTTAAAAGAGGTAGATCAAGCTGTAAAGATGACCCGCGTTCTGGGCGGCCTTCAACCTCCGTTACAGAAGAAAATGTCAAAAAGGTTGAGAATCTGGTTTTGGAAGACAGAAGAATGACTATAAAACATATAGCTGAGATCCTAAAGATATCTTTTGGTAGCGTTCAATCCATTTTAATTGATTCACTGGGGTTCAAAAAAGTGTCTGCAAGATGGGTGCCACGAATGTTAACCGACGAAAACAAAAAGCGACGTTTGGAAATTTCCAAGCGTAATCTCGAAATGTTCCAGCGTGATTCGGATAATTTTTGCCGTCGTCTTGTCACCATGGATGAAACGTGGGTGCACCATTTTGATCCTGAAACTAAAAGACAAAGCATGTCTTGGAAACGACCATCCTCTCCATCCATCAAGAAATTTCGAGTTGCTCCTACTGCTGGCAAAGTTATGGCCTCTGTGTTCTGGGATAGTGAAGGAATCCTTTTTATTGATTACATGCCAAAAGGCCAGACGATTACTGGATCCTATTATGCAAATTTAATCCCGAAAGTGCGTGAAGCGATTAAAGAAAAACGTCGTGGAAAACTGTCGTTGGGCGTGTTGTTCCTTCAAGATAACGCTCCTGCTCATCGATCGGAAGTTGCGCTCAACGCAATCCGCTGTGCTGGCTTCAATCTCCTTGACCACCCACCATATTCTCCGGACTTAGCCCCAAGTGATTTTCACTTATTTCCAAAATTAAAAGAGGAAATTCGTGGAACAAAATTTCACGATAATGACGCGGTTATAGCTGCCGTAGAGGACTTTTTCGAGAGTCAAGAAAATATTTTTTTTTCACAACGAATAAGAAAGTTAGAAACGCGTTATTCTAAATGCATTGCATTGGAGGGAGATTATGTAGAAAAATAAAATATTATTCTTTAAATCTTTGCATTTTTTAATATTGATTCCAAGAATTTTTTGATTCACCCTCGTATTATATTTTAAACTTGGAACAAGCTTATAATTTCGTGATTCTAATTTTATATAACCAACGTAATAATATGATTATATCACTTGCTACTTGAATAAATAACATATACTAATTCGTATAAATAAAATACTTTATACGGGATTATAAGGTGATTTATTATTTATACATAATATTATTTATGTCAACGTTTCGGCTGTTTTTCAGCAACCGTGGTCACTGACAGAGTGATAGCTGTCTGATTTGAAATATCACAAAGTTGCCATATTAACGTCAAGACGCAAGTTTGTGCATTCTCCGCGAAAAAAGACCCTTTCGTGGCTACACCAAAATTCCAGAACACTCCCTTAAACACCAAGCCTTGTATCGGAATCCTCGGTCTCGACATCTCGAGTGATGTCCAATTTCGCGGACATCTGGACGCTAAGGCCCAATTGGCCTCTAAAAAGCTTGGGGTGCTCAACAAGGCGAGACAATATTTCACACCGGCCCACCGAATGCAGCTATATAAAGCGCAAGTCCTGCCACATATGGAATATTGTTCCCACCTTTGGGCTGGAGCACCCCAGTACCAACTATCTCCTTTTGACCGCATACAAAAAAGGGCATCTCGAATCGTCGGTGACCGAGATCTTACCGAACGGCTTGATCCACTTAATCTTAGGAGAGACGTCTCATCTCTGAGCGTATTCTACCGAATTTACCACGGGGAGTGTTCTAGCGAATTATTTGATATCATACCAGCTGCCGACTTCCATCATCGCACCACACGTCAAAAACAGTCCTTTCACCCACATCACCTCGATGAATGGAAGTCGACCACGCTAAGGTTCACGCGCAACTTCATTCCACGCACCACCAAACTATGGAATGAATTACCACCCTCTGTATTTCCATCCGACTACGACCTCGCTGGTTTTAAAAAGCGAGCCTATAAATTCTTGAAAGGCCGACAACGCATCTGAGACTTTTAAGTCACGGATGTCTATGGGCGGTGGTGATTACTTACCATCAGGTAACCCACCTGCTCGGTTGTCCGCTCTGTTATAAAAAAAAAAAAAAAAAAAAAAAATCTAGTTTTACGGAGTTGATATTTACTATCATTTTACTTAAATGTGTGATACTCGCGTTAGTAAAAATAGTATCTATAAATTCAGATAAGGTATTATCTTGAATGCGGATCACCTGTATTTCTAAAAAGTAAGCGTTACTGGAACGGAGTGAGCGAAACATGCGAAACTCCCATGGAGCGATTCAAAAGGTATTTGTATTTTTGAGCAGATCATAGCATACGCTAGGTTGATTTGATTTTTTTTATATCTAAAGATTACTTTTAGCAATTTACTGAGATATTGACCCGAATTTAAATTTTTTTTTGAAAATGCTGAGCCTTTAGCCATTTTCCGCTGCGAAGCGTTTATCAACAACTGTGCATATTACGTGTTTCAGTCATGATTTACAAAGGCTTCAAGAAAAAAATAGATAGACAGCGCATCATTATACTCAATTGCCCGTGACCGTTGCTAAAAATTATTCGAAACGTCGAGATATAATATAATTTAGTGGATAAATCGCGTTTTAATTCCGTACAAGCGGCGACCGAATAAAATCTGTGTTAGCAGCATACAAGTTATTTTATTCGAATTCCTTTTTTAATCGATAGAAAATGTCAAATATTTTTGACGTGGAAACAGATTACTTCAAGCGTTTTACGCATTCTCATGCCCCGATGAATTATTGGCTTTTCTGTTGCAAAAAATATCGTAGCGTTTTTAACGTGAACTAAAAAAAAATTCAATTGGAATGAAGACATATGTATATCTATACCTAGGTCATTTTCCATTAAATAGATTCCAAAATAAATATATAAAATTAAATTGTTAATAATAGCAAAGATAATAGAAATACAAAGGAAACACAGCTCAATATCCTTATATCGTTAAGAACTTTTTTCTTTTTACGAAGGGAAAGTCTTTACGCACCAACCCTCCGCGAAGGAAACTCTACTCTACTCCAAACTGTCTGTCAGTCAGAGAGCTAGATGAGCCACTAAGCTTCTTCAATTACTTATAGATCCACCGTTATATGCACGCTCTCGCATGCTATCGGGGCCCCAACAATAGTTAAGAATGCCTTTTTTATGTTGGTGAAATTGTCACACCCCCGTCGCTTAACAGCTGGTCTTCTCCCAGACACGTATTTTGGAAAATAAAAATTAATCGGTTTCAAGCCCTGCTTTTCATGATTATATGTATGAAAGCAATTGGAATTTTAACGTATGTGTATTTAGAACAATCTAAAAAAAACAAATAAACATGCTCTCAAACTGACAATATGATGCTGGGCTGTGGATAGAAACTGTCTCACATACATTCCCAGGTATAATATTACAATTCACTCGAACTCTATTCTAAAGTAACAAAAACACATCCATACATGACCTTATTAGGTAATACTGCCAAATATTAAATGTATGCTTCCAACGTGTGTACATGTATTTTTGTATTCTCAAACATACTATTCATTGTTGGAATAAAACAATTTATGAAATTAATTACGGAAGCGAACATACAAGCTTTAGAGGAATACTAATAAAACTATTTGAAATAGAGTTGGTTACGAATTAAACAGGTTAATTTGCTACGTTGAAATATGAAAACAAATTGAAAGTTGAGAGTGTACCGATGCACAGTCGTATAGCATCTAGAAAAGTCAATATTAATTTTCGTCGAGTGAATTTAATGGTCACTTTGTGGGGTTTGAAGGAAAAAGGCTACGTCAGCCACAGAATATTATTCAATTATGCACTGTTGTTATTTTTTTTTAATTGAAAAATTCAGAAATTGATAGACTGAAACTAAACTAAACCTTACGTCCGCCCCGGTCAGAATTGTGATATTCCTTGCATAGTAAGTTAGGGATATTTTGAACTTACCTTAAACCGACCGGTATGATAATTAGTTAATTAGTTTCGGAGATAAGCGTGAACAGACAGAAAGATAAAAAATAATTCATCTATATTTATATAGAAAACCTCACAGTTTGCAGAAATATTGAAATTAACAAATAATATGTCTAATAATATTTAATTTAATCTAAAGGTCGGTAACGCAAGTACTCTGGTGTTGCGGATGTCTATGGGCGGCGGTGATCACTTACCATCACGTGAGCCCCGTACACTATAAAAAAAAAGTTTTTGTTCAAAATACCAATGAAGAGGTTTTCTATTCATTAGGATAAGCCTACGCGCAGACTAGAGCCACTGGCGGCCGCCACTAGAAGCGGCCTCTAGACGCGGCCATCGGTGGCCGCGTTTCAGCCACTGTAAAATGTATGAAATATTACGCCCGCACGTTGTGGCGGCCACCGGTGGCTAGAAGCTCGGTGGCGGCCTCTCGAGCGCCGTGTTTGCACGGATGCCCTAAAATGTATGAAATATAACGCCCCTAGCTTGTCGTGGTCGTGTGTGCGCGGTTTTTTATAGACGGAGCGCGCGCGTGTGTGTGTGTGTGTGTGTGTGTGTGAGATAGAGTGAGTGTGATTTAATAAAGCGAAATTCGTTTTATTAATTAAGCGAAAATGATATCAAATTATGACCCTCATATCTCAATAGAAGTAGGGTATATTATACGGTAAAGGTCAAAAATATTATTTGTAATAGTGGAATGTAATTTGATGAGAAGCGGAATGTTCCACTCGCTGGACGCCCGCGGAATAAAAGAGTGGAATGTGACGGTTAGTAATGTTTAAGGTGCTTACACACCTGTCCTTTAAATGTTATGTAAAAATTGATGTGTTAAGGGAAATAAAAATCTAAATTTAATAACAATAAGAAACTTTATAATGGAAATGTAGTTACATTAACACAAAAATTCTAATATTTCCTACAAACTAATGTTATAAATATACTTAAAACTGAAGTAACTCTTTAAAAATAATACTGATAATAATACGTAAGTATGGTGTATTTAAATTAAATAACTTTAATCAGATTAAAACGTGATTTATTATTTATCCCGACATTTCGAATATTTTTCAGCAAGCGTTGTCAAGGGCAGACTGAAAGGTGACAGCTGTCTGGCTAAATCACGTAAAAGTTAATTTACTTAAATTTGTACGTGTGTAATGTACATTGTACGCGTTTATAAAATGAAATGTTAATAAAGTATAATATTTATGAAAAATTCATTTGTATTATAAAAGTTATCATATCAAATGCGCGTCTACCTTTACGTTCCGCTAGCAATCAAATCGCTCTTCCATTCCGAATGATTTCTAACACAGGACGTGATTCTTGTGAACCGATAAAGATGGACGCTATTAGTGAGAAATAAGCTGGTATATATGAGCGGGAGTAATAAACGAGTATAGTAATTAAAAATGTAAGATCTTATGCAGAAATAACAATGTTTTAAATATTGTACATAGTTCACGTTTTGAGTCCATTGTATGTCTTCTGTTGTTGAAAATATAGTTAGGTTGACTGCCTCCGAGTCTAAGGCCCATATTCCAAGACGTGTCTCAGTTTTGAATCTAGTTTTGAGACTTGTCAAACCATTTTTTTTCTATAGAATTTTGACATATTGACAGTTCTCAAGAATAGATTACGACTTGAGTAACGTCTTGGGATATGGGCCTAAGTGGTATTCGTATTGAGTTTTGGAACCGATTTATAGGCTTGTTTTTTGAAACACAATAGTACATTGTACATCAAGGGGAGAAAGTGAGTACATTCGGAAATTCGTGATCTCTGTTTACTCCAATGGGAAAGAGGCGTGAAATAAAATATATATGTGTATTGTGTATGTATTTACCATATAATATAACAGGGTTTCGTCAATAAAACCGGCCCAGTGTCGCGTGTTTGCTGACGTACACAATATATTCGTGACATGTGTAGTTATAGTTCTCTAATAAACCCTTACTGCAAGCCGAGTAACACCGAGTTTAACATTTATATAAAAACAAATATTAGGTATATGAAATTAAATAATTAATTATTGTTCTTTTCTTTTTCAGGTAAGAGCGATGCTGTTAGTAAGTAAGAAAAATGAGCCTTAAGATACCTTGGTTTTAATATTGTATATTTATAAAATTCGTTATTGTCAGGACAAGGTTTGTTAAAATAGTGAAAAAATTGGTAAAGTAGATGAAGGTAGGTTCTATGTATATATTAAAAGTTTCACTTTTTTGGTCTCATTTCCTTCATTTTTTACCCATGCGAAGCTGGGTCCGCCTGCTAGTATCTTATAAACTATCTATATTGACAGAATTATGCAAAGAAGTGCTGAGGCAAAATATCTATGAATTTACAATAAATCTTCAAACTAAGGTTGTTAAAATATCATTAAAATCGTAAATTACACTTTGTATCACCAAAACAAGAATATAATAGGATGTTCGTAATGGTGAATATTACGCGGTTACTATCTCTTACAAATATTTGGTACAAACAATCAAAATACCGCCCTCTTCACTTTATTTACTCCCGTATGTAAGAGTATCACAACTAAATACTGTGGAGATCAGGCAAGCTGAAACAATCGCTTCCTTTAAGAAACTCGTTCGTAATCATTTTTTCTCAATTGCTTTTGATACTTTGCAAGAAATATAACTAAGTACCTGTGTATTTAATTGTTGTGTTATTATTTTAATTTTAATTTTGTTTTTGATGGTTTGTTGTGTTTCACTCTGTGTTACTTCCTAATATTAAATTTTGATCTTTCGCGCAATTTGTTGCCTGTAAGAAATCACTGCTGAGTGATAAGGCCGCCATTTTCACGCTACATTGTTTTGTATGTCTATGTTTAAATGTATTGTGAAATGAAGAGTAAATAAATAAATAAAAATACATTCAAACTGGAGTATTGGAATACGGGAAGTATACTTTCATTATTGTGTTTAGACTGAATGTTTAATATTTTGTAATTTAAAATCTATTTATCTTCGTTTTCATACAATAGGGTCAGGTGGCTTATGTGATGGTAAGTAACGATAGCACTAATGTCTATATTAGCAAAACCAGTGGGTTGCAGGTAGTGTTGCAAAACCATCGATAGTTTAACTATCGAAAGTTGACCTCGAAAACTATTCAGGATATCGATAGTACTATCGATAATATCATCACGTGTCAATACTATCGATACTATCGATAATATCAATCGCTCTTCATGAGCAATACTATTGATAACATCGATACTATCGATACTATCGACAGTAAAACATTCGATAATATTAATAGTATCGATAGTATTGCCAAAACCATTAAATTTTATCAAAAACTATCGATATTAGATTTAGATTAGATTATTATTATTACTATCGAAAGTATCGATAGTTTTCCGTAAAAACGAATGATTTTTCCAATACTACCAATACTATCGAGCATTAATATCGATAGTATCGATAGTATCGCTGTTATCAATAGTATTGCTCATGAAGAGCGATTGATATTATCGATAGTATCGACAGTATTGTCACGTGACAATAGTATCGATAAAAAATCGATACCATTGCTTAGACCTTAACTATCGATAGAGTATCGATTGTCTATCGATAGAGAGCTATCGATATGCAACACTAGTTGCAGGTGTGTTGACGACCTTTAAATCTTATAGTGCGTTTCTGTTGACAGTAATGTAACTGATCTTAGATATAAACGTAGTAAATCTAAGCGTGATATGGTTAAAATACGTTTTGTTTCTTTCATGTGTAGTCGGTTTATATTCGATACTAGTTGACCCGGCAGACGTTGTTCTGCCACAATGTTGGCTTCGAAATTATACAATTATTCTTAGATTTGAATATGCCCAGTTTTTATATAATTGTCTAATATGTCCCTGATTTGCAGTGGACATCTGTTATTCCAAAAAAGCTAAGCATGCATGACGTCAGCTGTCAAGGTGGCGGAGTTCCGAACCTAATTTATTTTAAAATTAATTTAGGCATATATTTTTTTCTTGAATTTTTCCGATATTTTAATAGCTATTCTGTTATTCGGAACATCGAGGAATCCAACAAATAAGATATCGTTAAAATCGGTGCAGCCGTTCTTGAGTTATAAATGGTGTAACTAACACAACTTTCTTTTATATACATATATAGATATCGAGACAAAAGCTTGTACTACGTTATAGTGAGAGTTACCGTTAAAAATACCGTTTTGCGATCATACATTGTAGCAATAAATTACAGGGGTTTTACTGACTGCTGTTAAGAATCCACAAAAAATTGTTTGAAGCCTTCTGTAATACCTAATTATTATAGATTTATATAGGAAATGATGAATATGGAATATCTATCTAATAATTGTCTTTAAATATTTCGAAGGAGTATGATATATTTTCGAAACACGGTACACTAAAGTCTAAAACTAATTACTGAAGAATGAGTATGTTTTCAAATGGCAATTAATAGTTTACGTCTATCGTTACTAGATGGCATAAATATATATATACGATATGCCCCATTATAATTATATATTTATAGACACAATTACTGCAACAATAGCTTTTTATGTAAATAATCCAAAAGCCAATTTTACGTATACAAATAATATTCAAGTTACTAACAAAAAATATGACAACATTAAAATTGCACTTTTTATTGAAATAAATTGAAGGTAGATAGGTTTTATAACAAATTATGTTGGAAATAATTTTATTAAACAAAACACTACTAACAAGTGTCGCAACTTTTTATTACTTTGGTTTTTTGGTCCGCCGTTTATTGTGATATTGTTATATAATTGTTTTGAGTATAATGTGATATGAATGGGCATGATGAAGAATTTTGTTGAAGTGAGTACATAATCTTGTATTTTGTGTATCACGTCTTATTTTACTCCGTATTGGCACCTATAAATTTATTAGCATACCTTTTTATATTTAATTGTTATTTTAATTATAACGTTTATGTATTGGCGCAGCTACCTTACGCTCCAAAGGGGACTGGCAGAATTAACAGCGTTGTGGCATGAAAGTGTCACAGCATATGCTGAGCCAGTTCCTATTCGCATTCGTTATAGTTTGTTAAGCTGATGTCACGCATTTGTAATGTGTTTAGTGAATAAATGGTTTATCTATCTATCTATCTATCTAATGATAAGAGTTTTCTGAGCTGTTCTATAGATTTTTTAAAGCACTTTTATAATATTTCGATTGAAACCATTGGACAACGCAAGTTGGCTAGTTTTTTAACATAGTTATTGTTGTTATTAAATTATATATTTATATAGAAGGTTATAGTATACGACGTCTTTTATTATTATTATTTATTTAATCAATCAGATAACTAGGATCTATCATTGTTGTGTTACCTAGTACCTAATTGTATTCTAAACAAGAATTCTAAAAACAAGAGGCAGTCTAGGCGTAAGCAACGAGCAACTATAACGCACTAATGTAATTGCAAATATAAACCTTACCAGCCTACTTCTGCTGTATCTTATAATCTAAGATAAATGTTTTTTCTTAGTTTGAACCCCAAATGTACTTTATCGATTTTGTGAACCTCTTTAGAAGAAATAAATAAATTTATTAATAGTCTGTTGCTAAAGTTTCTAATAAAATTTGATACCCTTAGGCTTGGTAAATATACTGAAACTTGTCTGCTCAAATTATACTTTTAATTAACTACTTCTATTACTCGGTTGCCAGGTCATGGCTTATTGTTACAATTTCTTTAACCAATGTTTCTGGATATGCGTTACCTACACAGTTGACAAATCTATACAGTTGATATACCCTACACAGTTGACAAACCTACACAGTAGACAAACTTAAACAGTAGACAAACCAACACAGTTGAGAAACCCTACACATTTGACAAACCTACACCGCTGACAAACCTTCACAGTTGACTTACCTAGACGCTCGTAAAGTAGCTCGCTAGTAACATCTTCTGGTATAGATAATAAATAAAAAACCATTTTAAAGCTGTGAGAATTAATTTCCTCCTACCTAATTAAAAACATCCGCTGCACATCTCCAACGTAGTTTATTTATTTATTTATTTATTTATTACATTTTACATATATTGAATATTACATTGTATCTTTACATTTATTTATAATAACAGTAAAATACATTAAGGAGGTGACGTGACCCCAAACTAGGCACAGCCTGTCTCTTGGTGGCCACAGGAGAAATGCCGTAAATACATTGTAGCAACATAATATGTTAGGTAGGATAGCAATAAATAATTATATTCAATTTTAAATTACAACACAATGATAAAATTATAAAACAACAAATAATTTAATTTTAAGTTTAAATTTGTTTTCATTTTACTAAATTTTTATATGCAATGATTTCCCCGATGCGTGATGTATATGTATGCAGTGGCGTGCCTTCCATACAAGCCCAAAAGCCCGGGTTGTCGACTTTAACGTAATACGCGTTTATATATAACTTATATAATTACGTAAACATGTAAGTTATATAAGATTTATATAATTACGTTAAGAAATTATTATTTTTCTTTTGTATGGATGCATTAATAGGACAATACGGTCTTTTGGGCTTGTATGGTAGTCCCGCCACTGTATGTATGTATGTATGTGTGATTTGTAGGAGTGTATGTATGAGTGTTAGAGTTATATATGTGTGTGTGTGTGTGTGTGTGTGAAAGAGACAGTCTTAGCTTAATGTGTACAGCAATTCTTCAGTTTGGTGATATGTCAGCGTGAACAGCCACTTTCACACGTGCAACTAGACGTTTCATAAGAGCCTGCAAAGGCCTATTTGAAATAAAAAACTTTTGATTTTGATTTTGATTTTTCGCACCATGACAGTCGCAGCTCTGCAGTGTAGGGACTTAATATCGCACAACTTGACGACTTTATTATATAAGTGAATATGCAGAAATTTAGGAGACCTCAGTTTAGCATAAGCTGAGCAATCTTAATATAATAAAACTAAGAAACTAAGTAAATACTTTCATGAAAGTATGTACTTAGTTTCTTAGTTTTATCTGTATTGAATTTGTATTTAATGGATTAAATAAGTTAGAATAATATATTCAATAGAACACAGCCTTAAGTTTCTAACAAAGTTTTCAGTAATAATTAATTTATAGATACTGTAAAATATTAACAGAAGCTGCGGTGGCACAACTTCACGAGGCTTTCGTCTTTTGTGTAAAATGTATTTATTTATTTATAATTTGGCTGTCGCCACAGATGACAATACTAATTTAAATTGAGGTTTCTTCCTATACAGGCGTTGAGTCTTATTGTCCTTATACATATATTGCGACCGCAATGCGATTACATTCAATTAAATTTAAATTCCAGCTCCTTCCAATTGAAACCATAATATAACACTTAAATCTAATATATAAAATTCTCGTGTCACAGTTTTCGTTGCCATACTCCTCCGAAACGGCTTGACCGATTTTGATGAAATTTTTTGTGCTTATCCGGTATCTATGAGAATCGGCTAACATCTATTTTTCATCCCCCTAAATGTTAGGGGTAGTCCACCCCTAATTTTTTTTTTATTTTTTAGACAAATTTTTTAATTTCTATTTTTTTATGATACAACATAAAAAAATACATACAACCCCTACTTTTTTTTGTCCAAAAATCTAGACCCGTGCGAAGCCGGGGCGGGTCGCTAGTCTCATATAAATTACAAAATAACACATTAGTTAAATTTACATATAACATAAAAAGTAACGACTTTTTGACGGCTCGTTGGCGCGTTCGGTAGAACACCTGCCGTACGCATCGATGGATCATGGGTTCGAATCCCACCGGGACGACATGATTATAATTTTCTGTAAGCATGTTTTCCTCACGTCTGGTAACTTCGGGCATTGATCAGGTGGGAGGAATATCGAAATTCCGACCGGGTAAAGAAACCACCCATAGATGGAAAAACCGTGAAGTGCACATTGCGCGTTTCGGTTTCAGTCTATAGATTTCCGAATGCTCGAAGTAAAACGTAGGTCGACAGCGATCATTGGCTGATGTTCTGTGACTGAGGTATCACCTACCATCAAGTGGACCTCATGCTCGTCTGTCGATATCAAACATAAAAAAGTGAATTATAATTAATCTACAGTTTATCATACAATATACACTTTAGTGTGTGTCTATCTTCCCCGAAAATTAAAACTTGGCACTTTCTAGACAGTAGTGATTTACCACCCTGACCACATCACCCCTTACCATCAGGTAAAATGGTCAAACTCCTGTCTGTATTTAGGTAAAATAACCAATATTTTATTATAAATAATACCTATACATTAGAAAGGCGCAAACGGTAGCTTCTTTGGGAACCTTTTTTTTAATCAGTTAAGTCTCATTATATATTGTCTGTTAATTTAGGTACATTTTTAAATTGTTCATTCTACTTTAGTATAATATAGTATATATTATAATAATTTATTATCTTTTACTTCTTGTTATACTATACTCTTATTTCTTATTATTTTCCTCTCTATCTTTTCCATGCGGTTACAGAGAAGAGATAGCTAAATAGCCTACTATTTTTTCCTTTTTTGTTTAATTTTGTGTTGTATCAAAATATACAATATTCTCTCTATCTATCTACCTATTAATAGTTAAAAATATTGAGTGTTTTATCTCTTAGTGATTCGGTATTATAACCACATACCCAAATTTCTCAAAGATAAATTGTTTGTAGTTTGTAGTGTAATCCAGAGAATACAGGAAATACTACCTCCGTGATCAAACCAACTTTCAATTGTAGTAATGTTAGAATGTCCATCATCATTCATCACACAATTACGTTCGACTTTACTTTATTATGACATATATCATAAAGTCCATACATAACAAAGTCGTTTAATCCCTTGATGATTTGAACGCTTTGACATTGCAGTAATTACAAGTGGATTGTTTCAGCTGATTTTCGTTGAATTTATTGCTGATACAGTCGCTCGCGTTGCGCTTAAAAGGATTTGCGGGAACCGTATTATTTACTTGCTGCATAATGAGTTATTTATAACGTTTTGTTGAACAATTGTTATTTCAATTGTATAGAGGTGTTATGTTAACGCTAAATTAGAGTCTTAAATCATTTATAAATCATTTAGTGATTTATTAAACACATAACTGTTACAGCAATGATCTATCTCCATAGGTATGGCTCAATTACTAGCGATCCACCCCGGCTTCGAACGGGTACAATGTAGATGTACTAAGTAAAAAACACCCTAGGTTACGCTGATAATGTAGCTTTCTATTGGTGAAAGAATGTTTATAATTCGTCAAGTAGTTTTTATGTTAAATCGTAACAAACAAATGTTTCCCCTTTATAATATTAGTATAGATATAAAAATGAATCCATTTCCCTTGATCATGCCATGACAAATAATAATAATTATTTATTAATTTTGAAAGCTTAAGAACTAAGTTCACAACAAACTTGAATATAGTTTTTAGTGGCTCTATGCTAAAACCCATATGTATGTATATTCTACAGGTGCCAGTACCTCCCCCATCATGCATTAGTTTTTTATTTAGGGTTTGAACTTGATAACGACCTTACCGATTTCATTCATCTTATTTTTTAAGTTTTCTAATACTTTGTAGATAGGTTCTTAGAGAAAGAAAAGTTAAGAAAATTGGATATTTTCAGAAATCTTAACGATTATGTTAACTTCGCGATTTTGACAACTCGTGCGTTACATTGCACATACCAGGGTTAAAGATTTAACTAAAAAAAATAGATATTTCCTCAGACTGTTTCACGCACAGATTAGATCATCAGGCACTTTTCGTAATATTCGTAATATTATTTTTGTACATACATAAAGTGATACAACTTTCATAATATGCAATTTGTCTTACTACAATTTAGAATAGGATTATTTTGCATTTTAAAATATGAAGTGTGCTTAAATAAGTCATTTTATTGCTAATTGGTTGGATGCAGTCCTATTGTTGTTCAGTAGCCGTCAAGGCCAGTATCAGAAAGATTAAAATCAGATAGTCTCTTAGCATTTATTTCAACGAATAATTCTTACGGAAATTATCATTATGAAACAAATTCGCAATTGCACAGCACGTAATTCAAAATTATTTTTATTTAAAATGATTATATTAGCATAATATACACATTATAATTTGCGTTGCAAATATAAAATCCTTGATACTATATAACTTCATTTTTCCAATTACGTGAGGTTCAAAACAAGAGAGCAAGATAGTATGTATAATTTCAATGATTTGTTAATATTATTTATTGGATTATTCCAAATTTAAACTCTAAAAACTTTTTAATGTTTTATTACTTATACTGGATTATTGCAGGTCACTTGTATTGTATGTCATTTGCAATTCTGTTGTCGTGAATGTCGTTGGAAGCATGAACAAAACGTCCATACACTAACATATGACTGTTCCATCTGTCGTGGAAACAGATTCCTGTGTAATCCAGAAGAGTTGAACCAAGAATTCATTGAACACCTGTCTTCACACTTGCCACTACAGTGCAGAAAGTGTAATAAAATATACACCAAAATGGAACACCTACAAGACCTAGACAAGTGTACAAGCATATCCGAATTAATTGAAGTAAAAAAAGAAATCGATGTTGAAGAAAGATTCGATTCCATTTATGAAAAGATTAATAACGATGGCGATAATTTTGAAGCAATTGTTTCGGTTAATAAATCGAGTAAGACAGCAGTTATAACGCCTATATTGAGGAAGCAACACCTGGTTGATTACGATTCTAGCGACAATGAATCTGAAGGTAGTCCCAAAGTGAATTTCATGACGCCTCACCCAAAACTAGCGCCTAAAACACCTAGATTTAAAAAACAGAGAGCAATGACCCCTCATGTTAAGAAGTTGATGAGCATAGCGAGACAGAACGCGTTCGAAGATGGCGAGGAAAGTGTTGATGAAGGAGTATATGATGGTTCCAATGTAAATGCTAAAACACCAACACCTTCAAGGAATAATGAAATGGAAAGTATGTATTATTTTGTTCTATTTATTCATTTTATAAAATACAGTAATATACATTAAAAAGTGTGAATGTGTGCCGGCCTAGCAAGACAACCACGACAAAATTTTGTCGACCGTTTTCTCGTGTTTTAATCGATTATCTCTTTACCTATGTCTTCCGGGTCTAACATGACACTTACACTTAAAACTCGACTTCTAATGTCAAAAGAAGAGGTATTCGTCGATCGAGATATCTTGTCTATGAATGTTGACGATTTCAAGATTAATACATCGAGATATCTTATATCTTAGTTTGTCTACACTCGTCCGCGAGATATCTCGTGATGATAGTATGACACTAGGCTGGCATATAACTATTAGAAAAATCCAATCAGAAATTTTATATTGACTTAATTACTGATGTTCTTTAGTTACTAACAAAGCACCGATAAATTAGCTTGTCGTTCATTTCCTGATAAAGAAAGGATTTTTATTATCTCTGGTGTGTCTCAAAATATTTTATGATATTTTTAAGTAATTTACCTAATTCAAATTATTGCTTTGTGTCATATGAAGGTTGTATGAATGAATTTATGTATAGCAAAAATTATTTTCACTCATACCTCATTCACAATTAATTATTAAACCTTGGTGCGTCCTATTGACCTATTTTTAGAGCATTCGGATGATTCATGGCCTGATACCAAATATAAAATTCACACTCCATGCCTTCTCCATCAAGATATACTTTACCCGGGCGGAATTTTAATATTTTCACCCATGCTTAAAGTGGGCAGAAATAACAATGCGTAATATAATTGTTCCATATTTAAAAATTCTCTTTATTTGCCAATAAGTTGTTTACAATTGTGAGACACGACTAGTGTATATTAAAATCCTAGTGAGTACAATAATTGAACTATTCGTTTTACAAGTAAACAAAACTAATACAAAACATTTAAAATGGGCATAAAAAGGGGCAACTAGTTAATGTTATTTAGGAATATTACATTAATTCAAAAACTTAGCGTAGATATGTATGTTTTTTTATGGATCAGTACATTATTATCAAATGATTGAAATTATATAATTATATAATACGAGTAGATGATCAATAAATTCATTCATTATCATTTCATTTTGTGTTGGTATAAAATAACATATAAAATGTATGAACCTCCGGTGGTACATCCCATCAAGGTTTCCATTCTACAATTTTTTTGACGGGCACGTTGGCGCTTTTAGTAGAACACCGTACGATGAAAAAACAGTGAAGTTCAAATTGCGCGTTTCGGTCTCAGTCTATGGATTTCCGAATGCTCGAAGTAAAAACCTTTCGACAAATTAACCTCGTGCTCGTCTGTCGATATCTAACATAAAAACTATTTAGTTCCAGAGGTAGAAAAGCAGATAACGACTCCTACATCACATCTTCCTCACGTCATAAAGCTAGCACAGATCGTTACCACCAGTACTCCGACTCACCCCGCAACAGGAGGATGGCTGCTCTTCCCTGACACCGGAAATGATTCACCACTGTCGGAAATTGAGACTGGAGATAGTCCTTCACAGAATAAAGAGGTAGGTATAATGTTGACTCACGAATTAGACGATTTACAACTAAGCAAATATATACAAATATATAATTTTTTGCTGTATAATCTCACTAATCCGGCACTCTCTGGATTTTAATAGTGCCGTATTAGTGAGTCTACTGTATTAATTTATTTGCAAAATAAATAAATATATTTATTTGCTGAATTGGCAACAAAATGTTTTATGTTTAAAGGCTGGCAACACATGTGCAAAACCACTTACAATTATTAGGTGAACTATGATCTCGTTTGCCCCTCTTCTTATTTCTATAAAAATATAGTAATATTTTATATACTACTTTTTATGTAATGTAATAATATGTTGTATTTACTATGGCTTTACCTTTCACCCTACCATTTGCCATATTTCTGTGTTTCAATCACTTTACATGAACAAACTTACTCTCAATATTTCATAGACGTCATAAAAGATAACGGAATTCCAATTCGTATCTTTCTCTTTGTAAAATATTCAAATATTTTAAAGAAAACAGAGTCTCTGAATATTTCAATTTATACCTTGATCGATCGCCAGGGATGTACTCGTCCTCAATATTTTAATCAGGTTATAAAATAACGAATAATTTGTAGCAATATTTTACGTAGCACGCGTACATAGAGCAACACGGGCCACCGGCGAACCGGAGGGGAGTAGCCATACGCAGGCGTTCCCCTCTGTCAAAGTACAAGTCCAAATGGTCCTATGCGTACAATAAAACTAGTTGTAGCCACACTTTTCACTAGACTAAATCCAGATGCGCGACTGAATCGACCTCCTAAAAAAATGCCGAATTGTTTGTGTTTCTTGTTGCCAAAAAATATCTGCCACGTCAAATTTACAAAACGATAGCGTTATCTTTCATATGTAGGTATTTTTTAATCATATTATTACTATTTACTTCTTTAAAACTTAAAAAATTACAATATTATCGGTCGCGTTGTTTCGGATTTTTTTACCAACACAGTCGCTCGACAGATCCGCGTATTGTATGAGCCCTCATACAATACACGGATCTGTCGAGCGACTGATCCGAGTTTATTTCCGAGAAGTCGCTGTCACCGAGCGATAGTGTTGTTGTCGGATTGTTTTAAGTTATCGAAAAAAAATGGCAAAGGAGTCTTCTATACAGAGACAGTTTTGAGATTAAATTTTCTGATTCAAATATTATATTGTGATAATATAGTTATATTGTTAAAATATAATATAATACTAACGCACGTTAGCACATTTATTAAAATCACTTAGTGTAAACTTCAACCGTAATGTTTTTTTTATTTCCTAAAAATCCAAAGGATATGGAAAATTGTGTAACCCAAATTTAATAATTGCGATATGATCTAGAAAAATGACATATTTTTAATCTTATAATATAAAAAATCAGCTCAATTCTCAATCTGGGAGAGGAGAAATATGAGAAATATAGTTTTCCTGAGATTCTCGATTAATTGAATCTATTACACAATCACAAAAATAAACCTTTGGACAAGGTAACTAACTCAAAAGTAATTAAATGCACTTTAAATACAATATATTGCATATAATTACAGTTATGTTATTAAATAAATTAATATACATAATTATCGATTTTTTATCGATTAAAATCGATCTTTTATTTTAGTCTGTCATTGGCATGCCGCATGACAGTTGTTTACTCTGTGCTAATTCGTTTCGTGTTTTCAACGTTTTGAGTCTGAGTGCTTTCCCGATTGTAGTCATTTAGGAATTGTTACGATTTGACAACTACAAATATCATTGGTCACAGATTTATGATATATTTATGTCAGTTATTGATTGTAACATAACCTTACTTTTACTACTTAAAACTCTAATAACTCGGCTCTCAGATTGTCAAAACTAATAGAATTTTCATCGAAGGACTGTTAAGTCTCAATCTATTAATTCACATCAATTTCATATTGTAACATTGGGGGCCCAAAGTTTTATGTAATCGTTTCCATCTCCTTTAAGGGATAAATGAAATAAATATAATAACGAAGTATTTTTCAAATTATTTCGAAGATTTTATTATGTACCAACTCATGGTCCACTCTCCGTGACCTGCTACGTGCGCATTATCCGACAAGTTCATTTTGTATTATTGTAGTACGTAATAAATTAAGTCCTTTGTATCACTTATAAACCTAATTTCCCTAACCCAGTTCTTGAAATTATCGATACTGCGTATCGACAGTTGTTGCAACTACGCCTAAAAGGACTTGTCAGTGTAGTTGCGCCATTTATTTATACTGTTATGACACGGAATGTTTAAATGTGTGTGTGAAATTGTTAGTGTATTTTTTAATTGTCACGGTGTGAGTTTCGTAGTGACAGACGATTGCTTGTGTGTGCGAATTTGAGTACGCACACATAGCGCAGGTTTCCCCCCGCAAAAATGGCAGATTGTTTGGTATCGGTAACGAACGCTATGGCTACTCCCCTCCGGTTCGCCGGTGGCCCGTGTTGCTCTATGCACGCGTATGATATAGTGTAAACTTATCGTTTTAATTATTATATTAATGTTTGATATCGCATTTTTTTTGTATCCAACGTAAATTAAATTGTAAAATATTTGCAATAATTAAATTACGATGTTAAATTGTAATAAAATATTATATCATTATAGTCTAATTAGCAAAGCCATCTTCTATATTTCCTATTATTTTTTATGTGATATGCCATATATAATAATATATTAAAATACTAGTGACGATGATTTAAATAAGTATTAATTTTAAAGCACGTCATTAATAGGGAATATGCATGTGATTCCAATAAGGGTCAAACATTTTTTTTTGATAAACTTTATTACTTCAGAATTACGCTTCCATCAATATTTTTCATTAAATTTCAGTTTTGAGCAAGAAATTAATTTTTAAATAGTGCATAAAATCTGTGGGAAATTTAAATTTTTGAAAAGCCACGTCGTTGGTCAGAGATAATTAAGTAAATTTTCTATAAATTGCGTATTCATAAGGTGTTTCTGCTTTGTGTGTTTGCGATTTAGTCAGTTTTTTTGTGGTTTTAAAAGACTATAACGTCAGACAAAGCGCGCGAATATGGCGGGTGATTAAAATGCTCGTGTCTATACTTTTAATCACTTTTTTGGCGTTGAATATTTTTTTCTATTTTATAGCGATGTACCTCATAAAATATATACAAAAATACATGCATATTCCCTATTGTAGTTGATACCAAAGCGAATACGGCCCTGCCGATCGCCTCGGTAGTACAGACAGCAATATTACCTCTTGTTCTTTTATGCAACAGTAAACAACCATAAAACTGTGTCTGATAGTGAAATTGAAGATAGTATTTTACTCACGTCTCGTATATTAGTGTTAAATGATCGGATCTGTGTGGTTTACGAGCGATATCTTAGATAGCAGACAGGATTCAATAAGATAGAAAGCAAGATGGCTAGGTTTAAGTTTTAGTATAATTTTTTATTATTGTTTTGATTTATATTTATTCTCAAAGGTCTGTTATCTGCATAGGAGGTATGAGATTTTTGGGGATTGTTTTTTTATTACATGTATTAAAAATTTCTTATTGATTGTTTGACTCATGCAAAAAATGAGTATTTATTTTGATAAGATTAGCGAGAATTCTCTCGGTTTCATTGATCATTTTTCTGAGTCTGTAACATATTTATCTGGTTTACTTCAAACTTCAAATTCACAGAACACTGAGCCACGAAGGCGTTCGAAAGCAATCCAATTACCTTATTTCTAGTCCAATATTTTAAAATAACATTTGGACTAGAAACATAAAAAGAAAATGGCTCTTTTATAGATGTCCATATACTTCGAAAATTACCAAGATACGGTGGGAATGGATCTAAGGTATTCTAGGACTTAACTTAGGTCTGAACTTACCCTTACTATTAGTCAAATATTTTCTTTTTAAAAATATGTGACATTTTGCAATCAATTTTGATTTGAGTTTATACATGCAAATATAGCATATGTACCAATTGGGTGGACATCTTTTTTTAAATAAAATTTGAGCCCTGAAAATTAATTAACTGATTTTGAGATGGAAAAATAATAAAAAAATTTTTTATTATTTTTCCATCTGAAAATCAGTGATGTGTCCATCATGGCGACAGCTTATGCTGAGTGGAGTCCTATTTGACACCGCACTGCAGCATTTATTTCAAAAATGATATTACATATTTTACTTTATATAATATTTTTATTAACATCAGTTATTTTCATTTTCTTTTAATTTGTAAGTTATGTTTGTAAATTTTTTGTGTGTGTGTGTCAAATAAAGGTATTATTATTATTATTAATTTCTAGCCGTCAAAATCTGAAGAAGTTCCAAAACTGAAGGGTATCATAGTCGATAGCCGACTCCGACTGGGTAGTCAGGACAGCTCAGAGAAGCAAGTCACATTCCAGGATTCCACGGAGTCATCAGTCAAAATTAAGAAAGTAAAATTTGCCGATGACACAGTTTTTAATCAAGAACCTAAAATTAAACGAGGTAAAAAATACGTACTTTATTATTTTTAAAAAGAATCTAATGGCCGAATTCTCGAATGCTAATCAACATTAAGGTGTACTTAAAAGTATATCTAACTCTTTCATTGCGAAGGTAAAATGAAAGACAGAAACATTTTAAGAAGCCCTCAAATTCTGATTATCGATTTCGGCGGTTAATCAGGCAAAGTTACGAATATTATATAATATACATCAACGATGAGCCGATCAAAATATCAAGTTTAGTAGTTTAATTTAGTATAAGAAAGTAATGTTAAAAGCTCTTTGTATTAGTAGATTCGTTTACATAAAATAACACATTTATAGCGAACTACAGTGTTATTTTAGAATATAAACCTTCATGAGTAAAAATATAAAATAAAAATTATTTATATGAAATTTATTGTTAAAAACCTAATTAATGGTCAGATTAATTCTAAGAGAGCATTCAATTCAAAATTCCACAAAAAAAATATTAACTAATTATTATTTTGCTGTCAATATACATATTGACAGACAGCCTTGAATAGCTGCTCATCGTATTTCCTTTAAATTAATCTATTAATATATTCCTGTTTAACCAGACAAAGCCATTCATCAGTAACGAAATATTTAACTTTAGGTAGGTAAATATACTAGCATTTGATCGCAGGTTGCAATACGCTGATCCAGCATTATTTTAGCTCAATAAAGTTTATTCCCTCCTTTATGAACGATAATACTAAAAGTTTAATGCCCGAGACAAGCTGACTTACCTCTGTTTACTTGTATACATTGTAAGAACTTTCTAAACAGGTGTAATTGAGAGTTAGTACCGATAATAATGTTTTACTTCTCAACGTTTAATTAAACAATTTGTTTCTTTATGGAGTGCTTCTTTATATTGTTAATGACTTTACGGCTGAATTTGTTTATAACAGCAGTAATAATATTTTGGCACATCGCACTAAGTTATACAATATACGTAATCCTATAAATATATTTCAATATCGGAGGGCCTAGCACGAACAACTTGCGAAAAAGTATTCGTATCGTCGAGCTGTCATTTGTATGCAAATGATTTCTCATACAACTGATAGATGAACGATACGAATACTTTTTCGATAGTGTTCGTGTTAGGCCTGAGAACCACGTTAATCATAACAATAGCAGAGGAAGATTCAAACAACTCGCAGCTATGTGTAAAAGTCATGGAATTTGGTATAAATCTTTGAAGTTCGAAGCGCTCAACGTAAATAAATCAGTCAACATTTGGATATTACATTATTGTTCATCAATGATATCATATAGCTGAGGGATCTACCATTAAGTGGATGCTTTCATATATAAAGGGCCTTTGAATAATTGTAATACCATAGTCACTAAAATCTAGCTTCTAGCCAATAACATTTTCTGAAATATTTTTTGTTCTGTGTATATATTGATACTTTTTTGCAGTATATCGTAAACCAAAGCGCATGCTAACACCAGGACCACAAAGACCGAAATACAACAACAATCCTCGTTTCCAAGCCCTCCTGAATAGGTTTGAAAACAAAGTCGCTGCAATCACTCAAACTCCTCTCAATACTAACTCTGATAAGGGCCAAGAAACCCCACCAGGCGAACATAACGTACTAGCGAGAGCCATTAGTTTCAAAGAGAGTCCTGGACTTGAAATCACGAAGGAAAATGAATTATTCAACTCATGTGTTGATACACCGGAAGCAAACCACGCAATAACAATGCTTACGGCTAATATAGCCGGATCCTTACAGACTTGCCTAGCATCATTACTTAGAACACACAACGAAGAAACAGAGATACAATTTAAATTCACAATAACAAAGAAAAAGGTAAGCGTGCAAAGGATGGCTGACGATGGAAATGGGAATTTAAACGAGATAGACAGAGATGCGGCTAGCGAAAAGGAAAACATTTGGTCGACTGTCACGAAGGCCGTGAAAAAGGTGTTCTGGGGTGAGAAAGGTAAACGTTATTTACATGATATTGCCTCATATTGATGTTTGACCAAGAGAAATAAATATACAAGTGTTGCTACATTATGGGATAGATATATTGGATATTAAATTATATTCTATTCTAGAATTTTATATTGTAATCTCTATTAGAGTCTACGACCCTCTCCGTGGCTAAATAGTGATAAAGCCCTGGGTTCATATCTCTTGAAATCATGATAACAAATCATTGTTTTGGTCAGGCAAGGCACAAGAGATTTGTATCAAGATACTTGCTTAAATTTCAAATAATCAATGTAACAGACACATGTATATTGCCATGCATTAATATAGTAGTATCTCTATAAAAGTTTTATTTATTTATTTTATTAGAATTTTGTTTTTTATGCGAAGAAATTGATGTTATGTGTTATGATATCGTTTTTAGGGTACCGTAATCCGTACCAAAAACGGAACCTTTATAGGATCACTTCATTGTCTATATCTGTATGTCTGTCCGTCTGTTTGTCAGTCCATCTGTCTAGATAGACAGATGTCAAGACCCTTTATCTCAGGAACGCGTGGAGGTATCAAATTGAAATTAATATCTGATACTCAGATTTGCAATACCTTGCAGCAGTCAAATTTCTAAGTCGACGCAATCAAAAGATACTACAGCCTTTTATGCTGCATAATTGCATATTTTGGGAAAATCTTTACTTAACTAAAAATGTGTACGGACTCGCTCTTATCCAAATGTGTATGAACAATTCATAGTTGTAAGCTACGGCGTAACTAAGTACGTATATGCTCCTATCAGCATATCAAAATATTTCCTGTTAGAAAGTTGCGGCAATATCGAATGCGCTGATAATATTTTAAAAATACAGCTTATAAAATCGTTTTCATACGATGTTAGAATAACAATTATAAAACACGAGGCTTGAACACGGCTTATTCGTAAAGCTGGCATATGCAATATTGCCGTATTTCATCAAAGAATATTCTATAACGGGTTTACAAGATTTCATATTATCTTAAGCTTCTATGGATTACTCAAATATTAATTTTCTGAAATAGATCAAGCATATCATAAGCGATTAAAGAGATATGCCGTTATTAATATTTAGACTTTTCACATAGCTGTATCAAAGTTACCTTTCTCGAAAACTACTAGAAACGAGCTTAAATAAAATTATTTTTCAACAAAAAACAAAAACTGACTTCAAAACTATAAGTACATACTTAAACTAAAAAGTAAAAAATATTTTTATTTCTTGAACTTTTCCGATATTTTAATAGTTATTCTGTTATTCGAGACAGACGAATCCAACAAAAAATTAAATCGGTGCAGCCGTCCTTGAGTTGTGAATGTTGTAACTAAAACGACGTTGTTTTTTATATAGATAACACTAGAAGCACGCCCCGGCTTCGCACGGGTGCAATGTAGATGTACTATACAAAAAAATGCTGATAATGTAGCTTTCTATTGGTGAAAGAATTTTTAAAATCGGTCCAGTTGTTTTTGAGGCAAAACGTAACAATTAAACAAATCTTTCCTCTTTGTAATATTATTACAGATAGCTAACTCATGGTAATAACGCGTATTACTACTGTTAGCAGATGTCAATATAATTTATTAGGTATCAAATTCATTTATATTAGCGCAGATGATTTTTATTTTCACGTCGAACGTGCTCGGTCCAGTATAGCTTATTCAGCTGTTTAGAGCTTGTTTACGACTTAAAACTGAGTAGACACTAAAATGTTATTATGCTTCTGAAAGTTTGTGGAGTTCGGGCTCTAAACAGATTAGTATGGACGCTTCATATTAAACGGGATTTATGCGGACACAATATAAGGTTATTATGTTGTATACATTTCGCACATCGGCAACGTGAGTGTCACAATACAAAAAAGAAGATAGTTTTTGGAATATCACGACTTTTTTTTAAATTTATTGTATTTTTATGGAAATTAAAATCTAAAGATATTTGTTCTATTTTATATTTTTTTTTAACTTTGAGTTTATCGCGAACAGATAGATAGACACATATCAGACAGACAGATGCAGCGGAGGACTTGGTTTTATAATATGTAGTAATGAGAATGTCCATGTGAAACCAGCTTGCATGCCCGTTTATCTATACATACATAAAAGTCAATGTATGTTTGTATGCACTCCTAAGTCCTATCTGATTATAATGTTCTGTGACCACCACGTCTTTACTTCACATGGCATTGCAACATATGCCGGATACAAAAATAAAAACAAAAATTAACAATATTTTAAATGAAAAACATAATTTTACCGTCCCAAATTCAATATTTTAAACTTGCTTGACATGCTTCCAGATACACCATACAGATCGCACTCCAATGACTCCACTTCATCATCTGCTTCGAAACGAAAATATGAGGATATATCTGATGTGGACAGCCCTGTCAACCACAAACGGCATAAGTATGAGGGCAGGATCCGAGGAAGGCCCCCACTCAGAACCAACTTGGGGGTGGCTGGTTTAAGGAACACCCACTCTGCTGAAAACTCTTCTTTGATGCAGCAGTTTTCAATTCAGGAGGATGGTTTGAATCAAAGTTTTTAAAATGAACACACAAACGTTTGAAAAGCCTGGGTTTTATTAATTCTAAATATTTTGTATCAATTAATTATTATTAATTTATTCCAAGAATGCTGTATATAAAATAATAAGTCTAAGAGATCATTTTAATAGTTTCACTTATATTAAGTTAATCTCAAGTTAAGACAGCAAAGCCTTTTAAATCTAACGAATGCTACAATTCATTACATCTTAATATTATAAATTATAACTTGAGAGTTTCTTATGTTAAGTGAAATTCCAATTTTAATTTATTTATGCTACACATAGTTTGATATTATTGAATACAATAGAACGACAGATTAGAAAGCATACGTTTATGCATAAAGGCGCGATTTCATTGCAGCGCCCGCGATGCACGCTACATACGAGCGTTAGCTGCGTGGAATACAGTTCCAGATCACGTGTTTCTAGGTTTCCACTGAAGCACATTAAATTCACGAACACTCAGGCCACACATAGCTGTGTTGTAAACATTGCACCGCGTCTACAGAAATATAGGCACCAGCAGCTAGACAAATGGACCAAGGGTCGTCTGATGATGCTGTCTCTGCATGCATATCCTATGCAGCAATCGTGGGCTGAATGTACAGTGTTGAGCTACGTGGTGATATATCACATGCGTGTTTTAATGACGTCACTAACCCAAAATTCGTGCATTGCCTGGTCGTTGGCTACAGTGGATTATTGTACATATCGTAACTAAGTTAACGTGCGTAGTAGTGTGTGTCGCAGTGGAATAGCGCATTAAAAGCGAAAAAATGTTCATATGTAGGTAAATTCCTTAGCACATTATTCTTTAAATCATAAAATCTCCATGTATATTAGTTATTTATTGTTAAAATTAGATATCATTCTCATTAAATTAAAACAAAAATATTTTTATTCAAAATTATATGAATGTTTATTTATAATATTAACAGATCAAATTCTGAGTGAGTTTTTATGATCTGGTAATAATTGTATTATTAATAATAATTTGCATTGTATGTCTAGTATCTAGTAAGTGTTTTAAATATGGCAACATTGAACAGTGAGCCAAGATAATGATAATCCTTCTTTTCGAATAAAAATTTTGGATACTATTAGAAAATACTTGTTTTCTTTTTTAACTTACATTAATAAGGTATAATGAATCGTTTTACTATAAGCTTCGATCAACAATACATAATATGTCAATGACTATAAGTTACTGGCAGATTTTTTTAAATATTCTTTCTATTTTTGTTTACAATGTATGAAGACAATACTTCTATTTGACAATAAATAAAGTCTGAATAGAATTGGCAAAAATTTACATGTAACAGTTTTGGCACGAGTGTCGATACACGTGTAGGCAGAGATACAAACCAGGGCTTAACAGTAAAGTTAACTTCAATGTAGGTCAACATTTTAATGTATTTTTTTATTTTATTTATTGTTTATATGACTTACTAGCGATCCAACCGGCGCGCACGGTGCAATGTAGATATACTATACACAAGCCTATGTTACTCGCTGATAATGTAGCTTTCTATTGGTGAAATAATTTTTAAAATTGGTCGAGTAGTTTTTGATTTAAATCGTAACTAAAAAATCTTTCATCTTTATAATATTAGCAGCTAAATAGATAGTGATACGCCGATACAGACAAACTATTAAAACATATCTTTCATCAAGTATCTTTAAAAATGATGAAGTTTTGTCGCGGTTGTCTTAACGGCAAGCATTATAAGAACTATCCTCTCTATTTATAGCTAGTATGATTTATGACATATTTTTTATATAGAATAAAGGGCAAATCGAAAGGAAACCCATAGACATCCGCGACTCAAGAGGGCTTGCAGGTGCATTGCGACCTTTAAGAATAGTGTAGGCTCGTTTCTTGAAGGTTCCCAAGTCGTATCGGTTCGGAAAACCCGCTGGCCACAGCTACTTCCACAGAGTGTTTGTGCGAGGTAGGAAGTGTCTTAAGAATAGCTCAGTTGTGGGCTTCCAGACATCGAGATGGTACGCGTGGTATTTTTGACGCGATATTACAAATAATTCCTCTGAGCATTCCCCGTGATAAATGAGATAGAAGATGCAGAGCGTGTCAACATATGCAGCGCGATATGAGGATATTGTTCCAAGATGTCAAGAACATTAAAATCTAATAATAGTTGAGTTACTAAAAATAATTACGACTCGATAAACGATGATAGAGTCACTTGTAATGCGGTACTTGACTATTCTTTTTGTACTACAATCTTCATAGCCTAAAGATGAAACGTGTTGAGAGATGACATCATACTGTATTCCTTTTACATCGTTATGATTTTATATCCAAATTCAGAATTCAGTTGAATATTTGTATTAGGAGAACCACAGTCTTCAATGTAAATGGTTAAATAATGTTGAAATCTCCCAACCACACTCCACTATTTCCCAAACGGTTTGGTGCCTTCAAAAAGCTTTGTACAGACCAAACGGGGATTTGTTTGATCTTCATGATTGCAACACGTGTTTCCACATAAAATTTCTTAATGAATTATCTTTAAATTCTAACGAAAATCGACTTTATATTGTGGATAGAAGGTCTTTTTTAGAGCGGAAAGATAATAAAATTAATGGGTAGAGTCGCAGTGAGATACAGTTGAAAGGAATAGCATATTTACAACGAAATTCATTATACTCTTCATATTTATTACGCAGTACTCAAATTATATGAAAATTTAAAATCTATACTTTTAAAATTTACTTAATTTTAAAATACTCAATTATACATATTTAAAAAGGTGTTTGAAAAGGGGGAGTGAAATAAAAATAAATTTAGATATAAGCACACACATATATACAAAGAATTGTAATATTGTATATACCTATTTACTATAATATTTTTTCTCGTATACTTTGGGGCATAGAGTAGACACATTTCTGTTATTTTTTCTGTTCGCTTCCCAAACTGTAAGTGTGAAACCTGTGTCTAAGTTAAATAAAATATAAAAAAATGTGGGCACGGAAGCACAGATCACTACCTACTTGTTCTCAAAGCGTTTTGTCGTATTTTTGTACCCTTATTATTTCGGTCTGGATAGTGTTAGGAAATACAAATTCAGGATATGATATCAATGGAGTACCTACTTATTAAACATGCCTAGTTTCAAATGTATAGCTGTTATACTTTGTATGTATATTATTGACATCTAATATACCCAGATTTCGTCACTAGGTCTAAAATGCCGGGTTCACCTTTATTTTACCAATCTTTATCAAAATTGGTTTAGCAATTTGACCATAGAAATGTAACAGATGTATATGAATAGTGAGATGTTTAAGTTGTGCTGAATAGAACCAAGGGTATATTCTGAACACGTGCGGAATCGCGCGTGACGATATTATTTCAAATTCAAAGGGTAAAAAGCAGTGCCGTATTAAAAAGGATGGCTCTAGTAATAGAACCCACGCACGAACTATACTTTATAGCAATTTCTGCGACGTTTTTACAATTTAGGGCGTTTAGAAATGAACGACGAAATTTACTTAAACAAACAAACAAATCTTTTAAGCTCTATATATGAGTTATACCTAAAAAAAACTTACTCATTATCTAATTTTGTGGGAGCTTAAGCTTGTGGCAGACATTTAACTACACTCATTTTTATATATTCGTATTCCCTTATAGCTTCATTTTTGTACTTTTAAGATCTGAAAACAAAAATAAAAATCATCAATTAATTAAATAAACAATACAATTGATGTATCAATTCCCTGCCTTTGTAAATTTAAAAGCTATTTTTATAATGGAATTTTAAATTACTAATGTCTTTAAATACTTATATGCTTAAAACAAATATTCTGACGTACATAACTATCTTTAAACGACATTTCATGTTGTTGAAATTTAATGAAACCGCAAGTTGAAGCCTAAACAATGACATTAAACACAACTGAACTAAGAAATAAGTGTAATAATACCTACTACTAAGAGTCTACTGTACTAGCGATCCACCCCGGCTGGCACGGGTGTAATGTACACAAAAAAACACCTATGTTACTTGCTGATACTGGAGCTTTCTATTGGTGAAGGAATTTTAAAATCGGTCGATAAGTTTTTGAGTTAAATCGTAACAAACAAACAAATCTTTCCTCTTTATAATATTAGTATAGAATCTATACTATCTATACTATAGATATACATTGAGGCCCATATTCCAAGATAGAATCTGGTTTTAGTACTTGTCAAATTTATTATTTTTTCGATTAAAAATGAGTTTTTTTTTTTTGGAATATGGACTAAGTGATCTTTAAATGTTATAGGTCGAGTCGCACGGTTAGTCTATAACGGGCCTTACATTTTACTACTACAATTCAATGTTAGAAATAATTGTGTTTTATTGTATGTATATAAAAGTTTTGCGACTTACTTGCACTAAAGGTAAAACTACCTTTTTACTGAATTACTTTTGTTTGAGCAATGGTTTGCGGTTTTTTAAATAATACTACAGCGCTACGCTTAACATATTGTGTAATGTGTAATCCAAATTGCGAATACAGTAATTATAAAAGACAAATGAAGTCACATGATGCCAATTACAATTAACATGTCGTCACCGATCAGCGCCCTCATTGGTTGACGATATGACGCGAAAAAAGCATTAATTAGCGGCAACATGTATTATAATAGTTTATGTATTTATGAAGTGTATATAAATAATAAAATTATAATAAAAAATAAGAACATATTATCTTCGTGTATATTTTATTATGAAAATAATAATTACTTATCCACGTTTTTGTTTCTAAAATACATATATGCTTTGATATTTATATTTGAAAGCAAGGATGTGAAATCCAAGATTGAATGTCAAAGTACAGGTAGTTTTGAGTGAAATTTGGCAACTATTGCAGTCATTTATCTACGCCCGTAAAGGATTTATTGGCTCTTGCTGACAAAGTATAATTGCACAAGTTTCCTTCAGAACCGTCCGAGATAGGAGTATCAGGGAAGTTTGCAACTTATCATAATATTACATTGGATTATTTGGGATACAACTGCTATCTTTATATATACGTTCACGTATGAATGTATGTCACTGAACTCTTGCTAAACTACTGGACTATTTTTAAGAAAATTTGTGTGTGTGTGAAAGGTTGATACCTTTTCTTATTATCACAAATGAATTATCGAATTCAAAACATGGTGTAATGGTTAGCTCCTTACAAAAATTTTGTAAAACGAAAAACTTGGCGATTAAAAAGAGTGGCGGCGAGTTTATTGCAAGTTCTTCTCGTCCGTTCTACGCCCTTGATTTGAGAACTGGCAGTGAATGTAAGATTAGAAGCATTTATTATGTATTTTTTTGCTGACGTTCATAAGTGTAAATTATTTACCTAAATGAATAAATGATTTTGAATTTTGAAAAAGTTCCCTATACGTAGAAAATTAATCATGATTTAAATAAAATACTGTATACCGGATTAAAACGCGATTTATTATTTAAATTATTTAAGTCGGGAGTCTCCCGCGACCACGGTTGCTGAAAAGCATCCGAAACGTCGGGATAAATAATTTAAATAATAAATCGCGTTTTAATCCGGTATACAGTATTTTATTTAAATGTGTGATACTCGCGTTAATAAAAGACAACATTAATTAATCATGATGATAATATATGATAACTCATCATGTATAATTGTTAATCTGTTACCATAATATTACCAAAGGTGTCTCCCTTGAAGTCGTGTGTCACGTGGAGGCCACAGAAGACAGCGTTGCAACACATCTGTTTTGGAACACATGCTGAGTGGCTACCTTTTTAGACACCATTCGTATATTTTTATTTTTTATTAATTTATTTTATTTTTGTTTGTCAATATTTTTTTATTAATTGAATACTATCAAAGTCTGCAATTTAAGAAGAAGAGATCATAATAAGCTGATCAAAATGTATGAGCAATAATTAGCGATGTTTTATCAAGTAATATTCAGGAAGAAACTAATAAAACGCTCACAAAAGATCTCAGACAATAGCCCTAATGGCCACCGGATGTCGCGCAGATAGCGGATGTCGGGGATGTGACGTCACGATAAGAGTTAGACGGGGCTTAACCCGCCTTTGTTCTATTTAATTTAAGATTTTACAACCATTTCGCGGTTGAACGAAGGCCTTTGAATTTTCTATGCTGTTCCTCTGGTGGAAACTTCCTGGGGTAATACTACTATTTTACTGACTGAAGTTTAATTTTTAAATGTTTTTAACTTCTCTAGATATTTTTTTATTTATTTAAATACAAACTTTTACGGATTCAGTCAGTGTATTACTTATTCCTAATTTTCTAAAGTGCTTTAGTAAGCACTAAAAGGTGACAATGTTCCAATCAACATCTATTTTTACGGAGGTTTTACTTGAATCCCATTATCATGTGGCACTTGTTGAACTCAGCCTTAAAGTCGGATTAAGTTATCCTTAAAGCTATTTTATCCGGCTCTCCGGATCCGCCTTGACACACTATAACTACAACTTTACTTACTACTCTTTTTTTACTTTTACAGATGATCAATATTTACTGGAGATATGATGTGGATCTCGTAATTTTTATATACCTAGTATTTTTTATAAAATCAAGTGAAATATATATTTTATAAAGTTTAAATACCAATAAACAATATATTTATTTTTATTTATATCTATTGGTATCCTCATTAAAAAAATTTTTTCTTTTAGCGCATTTTTGGCACTGTTTGGTATGAAGTAGTTATTAGATTCAATAATACTTTAGGTACCTTATCAAGCGACTGTGACGAACTACAAATAGGACCTAAATCTGAATCAATGTTGTGTCAATAATACCTCACACTAAATATACTCACATTCTATCCAACATGATTATTTCATGCTTAGCTATTATTATACGAGTACATAGCACATCACTTCGTCGTTCTCGAAGGCTTAGCGTGTTCAGACCGCAAGCTTATCTATTTGCAACTCGCTGTTGCAATTTCATTAAGGGTGTGACTATAGAAACGCGGATAGAGGTTAAACATTATTTTATAGAATTTTTAATTTATTTAAAGGTCGGAAACGCGGTCTGGGTGGCGGTGATCACTTACCATCGGCCTGTTTGCCCCCTATCCTATAAAAATAGAATTGCCTACCACCACCACATTAGTTGGTAATGATCATGAGCAATAAGATCTCCAATACTAGGGCAATTAATTTAAGGAATAATTATTTTCCATAATAGTATTTCGTTGGCAGGACCCGAAGAGAGGAAGGCCATTGGATCGTTGGGCCAATGACCTGAAGAAAATGCCGGGGGGTGGCTCAGGACCGAGAGAAATTGGGGAAATTGAAGGAGGTTTCACTAACGACTAAAAATATCATGTTATTTCTTTTTTAAGATGTAAATTTTGTCTATTATATAATAGGTATACTCAGTGCTATAGGTATCCTACTAAATTGTATAATAAAAATGAAAATAGTTTTACACTATGGAACTGAGTGTAAACGACAGATGGAAATAATGTATAAAATCAAAAAAATGACGATGGTTTATCGACCAGCCGTTCCAACAACTATCTAACCAGTATCTAATTTAACGTAAAAAAACAAACAAATTTATTTCTGGTACCCGCTCCGCTAATCGCTCTGCTTATATATTAAACACAGTGTCCCTAAAGCTCCCGGATAACAATTTTAACTAAACGCTTTGCAAACTCGCGAAACTGACAGCTGATAGAGATAACATGGATTGCGTTTGAATTTTCAGTATTTTTCTCTCTACGTAAATGTATCTGCACATTCTGCTGTAATGCAAGGAGATGGTCTAAGTTATAATTCTGTTGTTAAAAAAACCTTAATTTTTTTTTTCACATTTTATCAAAACAAAAGTACAAGAACTAGTTACAAAAGTATAAAAAAGATAAAATATAGATAAGTAGGTAATTCTCCTAATACCTTTATGTTTCAAAGAAAATATCTGAGGCCTACATATTTTCTTTTAACGAAAGACAGCCGAAATACTGTAGTTAATCGTTGTAAAGGTGAATCATAAAATAATATGAAAAGCGAAACTTGATAGTCCTCAAAATAATACTAGATATACGAAATACTTTTTTTCAGTAAACATTATAATTATGACTTAGTTAAAAATCGAAGCCGCTTACTTGTTATAATATCATTTAAATACTATTGATCTTTGAGCCTACTCCTTTAAAACTGACTTGAAATATCAGCAAATATCAAGACACTAGTAATAGTTCCAGAGGCCCAATTTTATCATATTATATTATATGGTAGTTGCCATTTTGTAGTAGAGACTGTCAACTATCAACAGTCAGTGTTTTATATTTAGTGTATGTACCTGCATATCGTTGGTTCAAAGATAAACTCAGTGCAATTTTGAATAAAAATTTGTCTGTTATTGCTTTTACTATATATACAGAACGTAATTAGTGCCTTGTTCTTTCAGTACGTTTAAATAAGAAATAGTAGTAAAAAATATTTTATTCAAAATTACACTTTCCGATGATATACGAGTATTAACATTTTTTTTTTACTTAAAAATATATGAGATCTACATATATTTTATAATATATTTTCCTAATATTGTCTTTTATTAACGTGAGTATCACACATTTAAATAAAAACTGTATACCGGATTAAAACGCGATTTATTATTTATATTGTTTAAATTATTTATCCCGACGTTTCGGATGCTTTTCAGCAACCGTGGTCGCGAGGAGACATAATAATAAATCGCGTTTTAATCCGGTATACAGTATTTTATTTAAATATATTTTCCTCTCGAATGTTCTTAAACCAGATGTTACAGCATCATCGGCATAACCCTTCGACCATTAACCATATCAATTAGGATACATTTTGGGCTTTATTCCAAGGTACTAATGTTGGTTTTTGTCCACAGGTGCACGGCTCATGGGGACTGCCGGCGTTCGTGTGTGACGTGTATATAGCTATGGACGTAACGTCATCAACGTCAAGTATTTTCAATCTAGTCGCCATTTCTGTTGATAGGTATGTATTTACCACAAATGCTAAAAAGATTTAGTCGTTAGCAATCGGTTTAAGAAACTTTTTTTTATAAGTAGTGGCGAGACTACCATACTAGCCCAAAAGTCCAAATTCAAATTCAAAATAATTTATTTATTTTGGTAACACAATGTACAATTATATTAAATGCTTCTAATTTTACATTTACTGCCAGTTCACAAATTAAGGGCGTAGAACGGACGAGTAGAACTTGCAATAAACTCGCCGCCACTCTTTTTAATCGCCAAGTTTTTAGTTTTACAAAATGTTTACACTATGTCCCTCATGACATCTTGAAGTAAAAAACTATAATATAAAACAAATAAAAAAACACAGATATATCCTCTATCAGCAGTAGGCATGGTGAAATAGAACACGCACTTACATTGTCGTGTGAACAACACGCAAATATATAGTCAAAATAACTAATACCACCGCATACACGAATTCATATAAAACCGCTTTATAAAATAATATTTATATAACTTACGTAATTATTTCATTACATATTAGGTATTTTTATGATTTGAGTAATTATGTTAGGGGCATTATTATTTTTCTTTTTATGATTGCATCAATAGGACAAGCCGGGCTCTTGGGCTTGTGTGGTGGTCCCACCACTGTATACACGACTTTGCTAGACAATCTAAAAGCTCACTTAGTCACAGGTAACTGATAGCATAGCCACAGGACATAATATGTTACATCAATGATACGCTGTCAGCCTAATCCAAAAATCTGTAGACTAAAACCGATTTCATCGGTAAAATCTAGAATTTCGATGTTCCTCTTGAAACCGGAAATATGAATAAATGTGGTTATAATTTGAAAAATCAAAGTAAACCATGCTAGTTTATGATTTTGTATGTTTATGTTTGATAGTGGAGCTATATAATTTAATGGTGGTGATTTCCTTTCGTCGTTATAAACTTACTTTGTTTTATTTATTTGTATTTTAAATACCTACCGAATCTTAATACTAGGAATGTTATGGATACGACATTTTGGATGTCGATACAGATATGAAATAAAATCATATTGGTTATAGAATAATATCATATCGGTTATATCGGAATAATATCATATCGGTTTCAGATACGGTTTCGGATATGAAATTATTTCGGATTATCCATTAGATTCAGATAGCTTCATTTACGGATTTAGAATTTGGATATTATTACATTATATCATAATCACTGACCGGATGTGACTGTGTAGACAGGCTCGGCTAGACAAAATCAAAAATGTCATGTCTCATTTAGACTCTGCCCACCTAACATTATTCAAAACTTTTATAGTTGATTCGGTTACGGTTATGGATATATTTTTATATCGGATATACGATAGTTTTAGATGCGGCTATGGAGCTCTTGACGGGCTCGTTGGCGCGTTCGGTCGTGTGTTCGAATCCCAACGGGACGACATGTTTATAATTGTCTGTAAGCATGTTTTCCCCACATCTGGTAACGCATCGGGCATTGCTTGGGTGGGAGGAATATCGAAATTCCGACCGGTAACTTACCACCGTTCATAGATGGAAAAACCGTGAAGTGCTCATTGCGCGTTTCGGTTTCAGTTTATGGATTTCCGAATGCTTAAAGTAAAAATTAGGTCGACAGCGCATCATTTACTGATGTTCTGTGGCTGAGGTATCACCTTCCATCAAGTGAACCTCATGCTCGTCTGTCGATATCTCACATAAAAAAAGCTCTATAAAATCCCTGGTAAAAACCAGCTCAGCTACAGTACACTCATTAATTAGTGATGCGCTACGCTTTTACGTCAGGGATTAATTTTGCGATATTATCGTATCTATGGATCGTTAACGCATATACATATACATATGTTTTAGATTTTCTGATAGAGTCTTAGCACTGAAATCTTTCAAAATATCCTTGAAGATTTCCTCACATACCATCTTACTGTATGCACAACTAGTAATTTAATATCATATCTTCTGTGAAGTCTCTGAGTGCTTTTATTAATTTCATTGGCATTTCGCTTTGCACGCTATCTCGGAGAAAATTGGAACAGGGACTATGAACAGAAATCTGTTCTTTTAGTTTGTTTTGTTTTTTTGAAGCCGAAGGAAGCACTTACGCAAATTATTGCAAAGCATACCAAATAAAACTACTGTATAAGAAATAAAAATCTAATTACTTAGATGTATATTTGATCACATTAAAGAAAGCGGGAAATAGCTTTTTTAGATGTTTTTAACGTAGAATAGTTGTTGAAAGCTGTCATAATTTACCTTTAAGTTTGTGTCAATTATAGGGAATAGAATCACTGAATATATTATCTAAAAATAGTTTGGCCATATCCACCAACTTGTATGAGGAAGAATTACTGTAAAGACTGGAACCGTTACGACAAGAAAAGCAGGCTTAAAGCTACCTAGCTTTACTAACATTCCTCTTTCTTTCCTATTTTTCGCAGTAATTAGATTCAAGAAACTATGCTACATTTCATTAAAACTCTCAAACACTATGCTATTTTTAAATATTTATTTATTTTATTTATTTATAATTTGGCCATCGCCACAGAAGACAATCTAATCTTAGTGCCGGAATACAGATGTCGAGTTTTATTGTCCTCCTAAGATGAGACCGCATGGTTACATACGTTTTAAATTGGCTCTTACAAATTGCATATATAACACAAATATTAAAAAATAATAAAACATAAAAAAATAACATGATAATAATAAATACAGTACATATTGGACTGCGCGCAAGACTGTTTACGTTGCAAACTTCGATCAACATTACACTATGTCAATGGTTGCAAATAATGTTTACGGCGAGAGGACCGCGCATTACCTGGTTCCTCGTCTGATGAACAAGCTACCCTCCATGTTAATAAATGAAATAAAATTAAACAATATTAACAATAAACTAAAGTCTTATCTATTAATTAATTTAAATAATTATTTTTAGGATGCACCTATTTAAATTTAAAATAATTTTATTATATTATATAACTATTGTAATAACTAAAACTCAATCTGTTTACGTGAAGATTCTCAATATCGTTGCACGGTAAACCTTAGTGGTTTTTTGCAATGTATAAATTCAAATTCAAATCATTTATTCATTTAGGTAACATAATGTACACTTATGAACGTCAATAAAAAATACATATTAAATGCTTCTAATTTTACATTTACCGCCAGTTCTCAAATCAAGGGCGTAGAACGGAAGAGAAGAACTGGCAAGAAACTCTTCGTCACTCTTTTTAATCGCCAAGTTTTTGTTTTACAAAATATTTGTAAGGCGCTGCAACCATTACACCATGTTCCACATGACATCTTTGTGTAATTAAATATAATAATAAAAAAATATATAAACCAGAAAAAAAAAACAAAGATTTGTCCTCTATCAGCAGTAGGCATGGTGAAATAGGAGCACGCACACGGATAAATTAATAATGTAAATGTATTTTTCTTTAATCAATAAAAAAAAAATAAGACGGCGCGGTGCGGAAGACTTGAGTGCATTTTTAATTTGATATTTTATTTCTTTTTTTTAATAGGTATATAGCAGTAACCCAACCAATCAAATACGCAAAACACAAGAACAATCGTCGAGTGTGGTTCACCATTGTCCTGGTGTGGATGATCTCCGCAGCGATTGGGGCCCCAATTGTCCTGGGCCTAAACGACACACCAGATAGGAACTATGACGAGTGCCTCTTCAACAGTTTGAACTACGTCCTGTATTCATCGCTAGGATCCTTTTACATACCATGTATTATGATGATGTTCCTCTATTATAATATTTTTAAGGTGAGTCTTTATATTATTTTTAGGAAATTAAGCAACTGATGTTATTTGTTAATTTTCTTTTTGAAAACGTTTAGAATATCCCTCATTTTACGGATAGCAGTAGTTCCAATCCTTTTTATTTTCATTTTTTAATGTCAGATATCGACAGACGAGCATGAGGTTCACTTGAAGGTAGGTGATACCTCAGCCACAGAACATCAGTCAATGATGCGCTGTCGACCTACTTTTTACTCCGAGCATTCGGAAATCCATAGACTGAAACCGAAACGCGCAATATGCACTTCCCGATTTTTCCATCTAGCCTTTTAGTTTGTGAGTAAAATATTAAAATATTGTAATAAGTCATATCTATACATATAATAAAACAGTAGTATCAAAATTTCTGTACACTGAAAAATTTTACCAGAAATGGAGACGAATGTATACTGAACATAAAATCATTTTGAATTTTTTATATACCTAGTCAGGTCATAAATTCTGTCACATGTTTAATATAAAATAATTGAAACAAGTTTATTCATTATGTAACCATTTATATACCAAAATGAACTTAACAAAACATAGATTCTTATGACACTAAAGTTTATTCAAAATGACCTTCGTGATTTTGAATACAGGCCTTCAATCTGCGCGGCCAGACGTCTTTCGCAGCACGAACGAGGTCCATGTCAATAACGGCAGCTGCCTTATATCAAGGATGTCTTGAGTGACTCCAAATTGGGATGAGGCTTTGAGCACGCTTTTTCCTCCAAGTGTTGCCATATCTTGTAATCTAACGGATTCAAATCTGGACTGGAGGAGGGCCAGTCTTCGTGCCGGATGAAGTCGATTTCACGCGCCACCAGCCAGTCTTGTGTGCTCTTCGCTCTATGAGCTGGCGCCGAATCTTGTTGGAATACCCAGTGCCAGTTATTGAACATGGTATGAGAAACAGGTTCCACAAGGTTCGTCAGGACTGTATTTTGATACACAACTGCATTCGTTTTTACACCTTTCTCACAAAAATGTACCTCTGTTAAGCCCCAATAAGAAACTCCCAACCATACTATGAGCGAGGATGGAAAATGACCTCGTTGGACACGCGGAATACGGTTGCTCGCTTCTTCACTACTGTGTGCGTACACCTTATCATTTTGTTTGTTGTAGCTCTCTTCTACGGTAAAAATTTTTTCATCCGAAAAAATAATTTCCCGATATTTTTTCCCGCGTACCGCTTCAACAAAGCGCGGCATCTCTTCAGTCTCAGGTCCATTAGACGAGCATTCAAACGATGTCCTGTTTTTCTTCGATATGCCCGAAGCCCTAAGTCTTCATTTAACAGCCTTTTCACCGTGGTTCTGCTTAACCCCATCTGAAGGGCCAACAGTTTCTGCTTACGTTTGGGATTTCTTTGAATTCGCGCCTTCACAGCTTTTATCACTGCTGGAGTCCTAACAGACCGAGGGCGACCACTTCTTGACCTGTCATCTACACTAGAGTCTTCATTGTATCGTTTGATGGTACGATAAACGAATTCCAGCATTCTAAAAGAAAAGTTTTTACTGTGTGACAATACTTATGACCTGACTGTGTATATGTCTATTGTATACTAATCTTTGAAGATACTGAACTAAATTTCATGTAGTACGGGGCAAAATTAAAATTTAATTAATAGAAATCGGATGTCGGGAAGAAAATGTATCATCATTCAAATAGCTTACTTAGAAGCTCAGCTTAAGACCTCACGCGAACGAAGTCACGGGCACCAGCTAGTATGAAATGATTTTCAAATGTATCGCTAGTAAAGTAGTACACATATTATTTTCGACTCTGTTACTAGAGTAAGGTACAGCTGTCATTTTTTAAAAATAAAACAAAAATTAACAGGCGTTAAGAAACCGTGCCAAGAAGCAGAGAGCAGCGAAAAAGCCACCCATTTCTGGGGAACCCACGGGCACAACTGCTGCGGTGATAATAGAGAATGTGGCACACATAAAACAACTAGAGACTGCGATAGATGATAGACCAACTAACACTGGCTCTGGTAGCAATGAAGAAGATCATGAAGATAGGTGAGGTTAAAATTAAAATATTGCCACTACGTTTTCTCTAACATCCAAAATAAGCCTTACCACGGAATGCTGAAACGATAATCAAAATTTGAGGGCTTCTTTAAATGTTTCTGTCTTTTCCACCTCACCTCAATGTTGATTAGCGTTCGAGAATTCGGCCATTGTATCTGCCGTAATTTATTAATTGATTATTATTTTTTTCTTTTACTTACCTTTTCCTAAACTAGCACATCTTTCAACTCGACATCTTAATGATAATAATATTGATAGTTAAAAAAAACATCTAATTTTAATTAAAAACGGACTGAGAGCAGACTGTTCGCTCTAAATGTCAAATTGTCTGAGGAAGTCGCTGAAAATCAGTGTTCCGTCCGTTTCCCATGGCGCGGACGTAAGGTATGCTGAGCGGTCTCCTTTTTATATTAAAACTTAAACATATTTAATTTAATAAGTTATTGGTCAAATAAAGTTTTCATTAATTCATTCAAAATTGTCCTTGAAGGAATATATCACACTGTCACCTTATGCACAACATTATTTTTAATGACATTATTTTCATTACACAGTTTCTTTTGTGTGGGCAGTTTTGACCAGCGGTCGGTAGCGTTGGAAGCTGACGCAGATGAATGTCATGTGATACCAAACGACAAGTCAACTGAGTTTATGCTGGCCACAGTCACCGAAGAGACAAGCAGGTTTGTACTTAAAGACATACTTTTTTTTATGGAATAGGGGCCAAACGGGCAGTCGGTACACCTGATGGTATGTGATTACCGGCGCCCATGGACATCTGCAACACTAAAGGACGGTGTGTTGCTGGCCTTTAAAATTACCATATTTCATACAACCCACAAACTTGCTAATATAAAAAATGATATAGGTTTATCTGTGATCTCTGGATCTAATTAATCGATTTTATTTGGCAATGCCTGAGAAAATAGTATTTTATTTTGGTATTTTTAAGATTGCAATTTTAATGTTTTGAAATTCTGAAATCTAGTAGTCATTCTCTGACTAGTTTAAACTATTGAGCTATCTTAAAGCCTCTATCTGCGTAAGATATTTTCATTTAGGCGCTAAGGATTGCAAGGGATTTATAATAATAATTAATTATAGGTTTTACGTGCCCCGGCTTCGCAAGGGTGTAATCTAGATAGTACTATACACAAAAAAAAAGCCTGTGTTACTCGCCGATAGTGTAGTTTTCTATTGGTGAAAGAATTTTTAAAATGAAGCGAGACGATCAGTCGAATCGTTTTGCGACTTGCGTTCTAACCCCGCAGATGTAGTCGGTATATCCCATTGATTTATACAGAATTTTTTCCTATTATTTAATAAAATATAAAGATAGCCTCGATGGATTTTATAATATGTATATTGTATACTAGCTGATGCCCGCGACTTCGTTCGCGTGGGGTTCACTTTAAGCTGAGCAAGCTTTCTTCAAATGACATATCCTCCATCCTCTGCACTTGGTGATTTCTTTTGGGAAAGAGCTATCAAATTAGTCATTGACGGCTGCTTTTGCATCATGTTATCGACATGTTTAATGGTGGTTGAGATTGAGGTTCGAAGGATGATTTGAAATTCAATAGAAATACCATAGTAGAAATTATTAACTTGACTTTAAAGAACATTTAGGGAGATTCATATTAATCAAACTTTACGTGACCAAAATCCAGATATGTGTCTTTTTTCTACTAATCAGAGTTCAATCGAAGATTGGATTCAATGCATTTTCTGTCTTAAATAGATGCGTGCGTTCATTTAATTGGTCATTTTCATTTTCGGACATTTTTTTTAAATTCCCGGGATTCCTGCCCGGGTTTCCGGTGCTAAATGCGGAAACCTCTAAGATACGGAAGCAAAAAAGCAATATCGAATAATCGTAATTCTGTTTAAGAGAAAGGATTGATGAAAAGGTGAAATAAATGATCTCATAAGAAATTCTTCATATAATACATATTGCAATAATACATTTTCTATTTTTTTTATAATATAGTTCTTTCAAAAAATAAATAAATAAATACAAAAAAAATATTTCTTTCATTTCAACTTCAGATTCGAACTCGCATCAAAAGCTACGCTATGGGACTGCATATCCACTATGCCACGAACACATATCGAAAACGGCGAAATTATCAAACTATTTCATTTACATATCAAACTGTGATTGACATCTGACAATTCGAAAAAGTTCAACGCGAGTCAGTTTTCATTGCAATTTGTTGAAATGGTGCCTTTAAAATAATATTTAAATGATGATTACTTTTTTTTCCGACAACCGATTTCGATGAAACAAAGCCTATATGTTGCCCCGGATTTTGCTTAATATATTTGTATAAGTTACACGAAAATCGGTTCAGTATCTTCGGAGATTAGCGTGAACAAACAGACAGACAGACAGACGGACAGACAGACAGACAGACAAGAATCTTAAAAATTGCATTTATGCATTCTGCTACCCTTCTTTTATCACCCCTCTTAATTTCTGGTAAAAATATTTAGTGAAGCGTAATTTCGATCCTACTCTTTTATTATATGTATAGATAATGATTATCTTCAAACAGGATTCCAAGAAAGAAGCTAAAATCACATACAATTCAAGACCCGAATGGTAATAATGACTCAGGGTATGCTCCATCTAACTTAGAAGATACCATCAAGGAGCACATCTCTCCTCCCACCTCACCTCCCGTCAGAGATGCCATTGTACTGAAAAACATGTCTTGTGATAGCTGGAGGAATAATGGAAAGAGGGTTGAAGCAGATATACGGTAATCACGAATATTATTAAATAAAATACTTTATAACGAATTTAAACGCGATTTATTGTTTATATTATTTATCCCGACGTTTCGAATGCTTTTCAGCAAACGTGGTCACTGTGGGCAGACTGTTGAAAAGCGTCCGAATCCGTTAATAAGTATTTTATTTAAATCTACATATTTTGTCCTAAGGGAAAAGGATTGAGTTTTTAATTAAATACATACAAAATATATTTTCAGAAACGCATCGATAGCCTTCCGGTCAGACGATGACCTTGGCTCCAGCCACTACGACCTTCGAGACGGCACGAACAGTAAAAAAGAGAGAAAAGCCAGCTCTACCGCTAGATTTACAATATACAAGGCCAACAAAGCCAGTAAGAAGAAACGAGAAAAATCCTCCGCTAAAAAAGAAAGGAAAGCTACTAAGACCTTGGCTATTGTTTTAGGTAAGATGATATAATTATATTTATTGGGCAACTTCGACTATTAAAAAGACTTGGACTCTTTCCAGTATTTGAAATCGACTGTCGTGCCAAAAGTGAACATTCTATCGGTATCACTCTATCAAATTTATTCATCTTATCTGATTCACACGTCGGCGTAGGATCTATAATGCGCTTTCGGGAAATCGTGAAAGCTTTCCTGGAAACTTGGATTATGGAGCCAAAGTAAATCTTTACCTTTATACCGTAACCCAATTTCCAGGGAAATTTATACTTTTACTTAAAATAACTTAAGAAATATTACTATATTTTATCTATTTGTTATTACAATGTAGACAATATTATTGTTCGCTAATATTTCCATATAATTTTACTATTGTAATTGCTCCAAATATCCTTCCATAGGTTTTTCTATGACTTCCTATAGGACATATATGTTGAAAACTCTTAAGTGGTTCACCTATTTGAAAAGGGAACCTGTTAAAACTTGTTTCAAGTTTCAAAGTATTTGGGAGGAGCAAAATTACTTATATCGAATCTAAGAAGTTCACACCTTTTCACAAGTAATCAAGTGTTCCGAACTCGGTAACTGGTGATATCTAACGATCTTGTGAACTCAGCGAAATCTTCAAAATTAACAACCAATTTAATGACCTTTAAGGCTCTAACTTTATTCTTCATTAATATAAATTAAAATTTTCCGCCGTAATTATTCACACCTTTATTAATTTTGTGAAAGTTTGTTAATACATTTTGATTGATAGGTGGGCTGATTTTGCGAAGGAAGTTAATGTTCAAATCCATTACATGATATTATTTATCACATCAACACCTGTTTTACATCGCGCTTATATATTTGCCTGTGATTTAAGAAATTTGCTTGAGCTATAAACCAACTTCAAATCATTGTTTTGATGTATATCTTTACTAATATTTTAAAGAGGAAAGATGTGTTTGTTACCTTTTAACTTATAAACTACTCGACCTATTTTAAAAATTCTTTCACCAATAGAAAGCTACATTTTCACACATAGATATGCTATTTTTTTGTATAGTACATCTACATAGCACCCGTGTAAGGCCGGGGCGGATCGCTAGTTTGTTATATTTATTATGCCACACAACTCTTCACTATTTCTTTTACTCTCATCAAGGGAAATATAATGTCTTTTGAGATTTATAAATATCGACCTACCTAATCTATAAAACAGTTTGTAATATTATAAAATCGTTCACAGGTGTTTTCCTCTTTTGTTGGACTCCATTCTTCACGTGCAACGTATTAGACGCGATTTGCGCCAAGTTTGGTATCCAGTTCTCACCAGGAGTCACCGTGTTCATCCTCAACACTTGGTTGGGTTACATCAACTCATTCCTCAATCCAGTCATCTACACAATTTTCAACCCTGAGTTTAGGAAAGCCTTCCGAAAGATTCTCAAATGTAGCACCTAGCGATTTCACTACATGGTCGTTTTCACTCAATAGATCTCATTATTAAATAAAAATGTATATTAAATTACAACGAACGGTGTGGAGATCAAGACGGCCAGAATTTTGTGATCTTCTAGAGATAGCATATCGATAATTGTAGTTTTGTGAATAATATTTGTTTCATCGTACTAGATTTGTAGTATGGAAAGAATATTTCTCCGTGGCCGAGGTTGACGGGTGTGACGAGTGGTGACACGCCTGATGATCTGAAAAATACGTGCTGTTAATAATCCACAGTAATTCAACCGTACGTAAATGTGTCCTTTATATCTTACAACAGAGAGAGGATAGCAATAAAATTTCTAAGAACAGAACTAGTGCGAGTAAACTTTACATTACTATAACTGTGTATCTATAACGATCAGTATTAACTGTATTTACTAGTATTTAATATTAATTAACTATTAGTAATTTGAATGCCAAATTTTGTAGTGATAAGCTTACATTTGCTTTAGGGTTGTGATTTTTTTTAAACAGTAAAATAATGTAGAAGTTTTATTAATATTGTCTTTTATTATTTAGTAATAGTTCGTGGCTTAATACGATAAACGTTATTTTATTTAAATGAAGTTTTATTGTTTTTAAATAAAAAATATTGAAAATATTATTATTTCAAACGATCTCCTAAAATATTTATTTAATTAAAAGATAAGGCACAAATACTCTTAAACTCTTAAAGAATCGTTATTAATTAAATGATTAGCCTTTCTTGAAACTAAGACGTCCATCTTTGTTATGTTTGTGGCTTCGTTCCGTTCTAGTTTACTAAAATCAATTGTTTATGTCAGTTAGTGACAAAGGAAAACCTTACTTGATGGTAAGCCTTAGTTACGGGACGTCAATCAATGATGAAGAAAGATGCGCTGTCGAATTATTTTTTACTTTTAATAACAAGTCTTGCTGCTAAGTGCTAACAGGTGGGAAGGCTATGGAAAACCTGATAGGAATTTCGATAGTCCCCCTCCTGTTAAATACCCGATATAACTAGAGTAGAGAGACGTAGAGAAAAACTTGTTTACTGAACATAATATAAATTCAAATCCGCGACCATATGAAACGCAAGGCGCCAAAAAGCTCGTAAAAATCTATTCAATAAAAAAAATATATAATATTTTCACCGTATTAATATAAATTAATGTATAATTTATTTAAATAGAATAAAGCAATATATACTTTAAAGACACGATTATAATATTAAAGCAATATTTATAACTATATAATATAAAGTTGTCTACAAAAAAGTCAATGCACAGCGTGATTTGAAGTTTGTAAATAATATAAAATGTATATTCATTTGATCATATCAATAATTGTAAATACCTCTCTAATATAAATACTATCTCTAATTATGAGAATACGCATATATCTTAACCATATATTGGACCCTCGTCTAACAACATGTCCTAATTACTTAACCTTAATGTAATATAATAGAATATATTTACTATGATTTCCCCTATGACGCCCGCACTCATAGTCATCAAATGAAATACTTAGCTGTTTGTCTCTGTTTATTACTTAATTTTAGAAAGAGATAATGATAATAAATGCTTCAGGTAAGCTATGAGTGTGGCAGTAAGCCGCTAGCCATAACAAAATGTTTCCGAATAGAAATAGTATGTTATTTGTACTTATAGGATTAAATAAAATCAAAGATCATTATTACGGCTTCCTGATATAAAATTATACTTAAACTATTACTTATAATGATAATTTATAAGTGGATTTTTTTAAAAATTGTATATAATAAATAAAAATGTTAAGGCTGTAATCATCTAGTCAATGTAAGTTTGTATTATTTTAATTATGCTCAACTGTATAAATTGCTCCAATTTGCTCATTACAATGATGCTCATGTTCATTAAAAGACTTTTATAGGTTGTATCTAGCTTATTTGATCATTATAGACTTCTTTTTGTTTATTATTTGTTGCTCTAAGCACTTCTCACCAAAAAACAATGCAACTCAGTTAAAAATATTCGTACCTCAGTCCGTTTGGCTATGAGTGTTGTTAAGCGTGCACATATACATTGTTTTAGTGTGAGTGCTCTCCGGATTACGCACACTTAAAAAAATATATATGTGCACTTTTAACAACATTTATAGTCAAACGGTCTTCTTGAGATAGAATATTCTGTTTCGAGATGTTAACAAGAATGTGGTTTGAAATACGTTTTGAGTTTGTATGCATAACAGCTATGTAAAAGAAGCTCAAATTTGTTTCATTTTTTATAATATTAAGAGTACTATGCAATAATATACTTGGTAGATAGTTTTACGTCAATAAATTATTACTTGTTGTAAATTAAGCTTATGTCCTAGAAGCGCCAAATTATTATATTAAAATGTAAATAATATTAACTAGAATCTTCATACAAATAATTTATAAAAAGATTTGTTATCTTCATACATAGTAAGTTGCGTTAAGTTATTTAAAAAATAAGATTTGTTTTTATTAAATATATCATATTGGTCAAATGTTGCAGTTCATTTAGAAGGTTGGTGTTTATAGAATAATAATTATTATTATAATCAATTACAAATAGAAATTGCCTTTAAAATTGTAAGGGGAAATATCAAAGACAGTCACACAATAGTGATTAATATAAACAGACTAGCGACCCGCCCCGGCTTCGCACGGGTCAAGATTTTTTGACAAAAAAAGCAGGAGTTGTATGTATTTTTTAATGCCACATTATAAAAAAATAAAAACAAAAAATTTCGTCTAAAAAATAAAAAAAAAATTTAGGGGAGGATTACCCTTAACATTTAGGGGGATGAAAAATAGATGTTGTCCGATTCTCATACCTACCCAATATGCACACAAAATTTCATGAGAATTGGTAGAGCCGTTTCGGAGGAGTATGGCAACGAAAACTGTGACACGAGAATTTTATATATTAGATATTGTTGCGGCTTGCATTCCTTCTTCCCTCCAAATCTACCTTTTCCTACATCCACGCCCTCTATGCGGCGGAAGTTAAAACAACACTTCGTACAACGTGTGCGCAATCGACGCATCAGCCGTCTTTTAAAACTAATTTAAAACTTAATAAAACAATCAAGGCAGTGTGTGTTGTGTGCTTGGATTTTATAAGTGAGTTTTCCAGTGCAATTGAAGAAGATTTAAGTGTTCCGGCAGCGCTGTCGAGGGCATCCGCAGCACCTCATCATCCATCGTAAGTCCATATCATATTACTTTCCTTTCCCTTTTCCTGCAAGCCCAACAGGTGTTCTACTATTAGTCGGGATCAAAGGGGGATCAAGGTAAAAAAGGGTAAGGTCAGGGATCAACGTCCAGCTAGTTCACTGCGTTTCCTAGGCTAAACCCTATAAAAATCAACCAGATATAATTATAAAACAAAACCACAACGATATAACTTTCAAAATACTGGCAATTTTACATCACTAAATATTCAGTCGATAGATAGCATGTTGGTGAAAATCAACAAAAATCAAAGCAGAATAAAGCTCGCTAAAGTTGGTATGTATATTGTATAGTATACTAAAAAATACACTGAAGTTTATATGAGACTAACAACATGCCCCGGCTTCGCACGGATGCAATTTAGATGTACACAAAAATACTGATAATGCAGCTTTCGGTTGGTGAATTAATTTTTAAAATCGGTTCAGTAAATCCGGAGATTACCCCTTACAACCTCTCAAACTCACAAACCTCACCTTTTTATAATATTAGATTTGAAAGAGTTTTAGACTTTATTTTTATGATATTTTGGTTGCTTAATTTCTTACTTACTTAATACTTAAATAAGATTATCTATGAACACGAACCTAACTAATAAAATAGTATTTCTTTGTGTAAAATATTTAGTAATTAAGTGATTTTTATGTAACAATTAACTTGATAACAGTGAGGGAAAATTTTTAATGGACAGGTAGCGTTTGAACTTTCTATGCAAAATTGTGATGATTTCAAATATATTATTCTGTTTTTACATACATTGTTTTATTTTAAACCCATCAGAAGCGCTTCTTCTTGCTGTATTATTTAAAAGAAAATATATGCTAGGGTCGCAGGTTTCCCATTAGTCCATATACATTTATGAGTCTCTAAACAAGTTATTATTTTTTTATGTCAGATATCGCCAGATGAGCATGAGGTTCACTTGCTGGTAGGTGATACCGCCAAAGAACATTATTCAATGATGCGGTGTCGACCTACTTTTTAATTCGAGCATTCTGAAATCCATAGACTGAAACCGAAACGCGCAATGTGCACTTCACGGTTTTTCCATCTATGAACGGTGTGTTACCCGGTCGGAATTTCGATATTCCTCCCACCCGATCAATGCCCGAAGTTACCTGACGTGGGGAAAACATGTTTACAGAATTCTTCCCGGTGGGATTCGAACCCACGACCCATCGATGCGCACGGCAGGTGTTCTACCAAACGCGCCAACGAGCCCGTCGAATAGGCGTGAAGTTCGAAATACCATAATATCAAAAAATAATAAGTGCGTTTAGTCTTTACCCTATACTCATTATTATTATTTATAACAAATACATTGAAAGTAATGAAAAAAGTAATTATAATAAAAAGTAGATAAATATTAAGTATTAACAACACAAAGGAGGTCATACGTTGCCGAATGCTGGAAATAAAAATGAGTCACTAGCACATCACTTATTGGAGTCCTTTGAGTAATCTTATTACTATATTTACATGTCCAAGTAAATTAGTTTTGTGTGATATGAGCTATATATCTACACATATAAATGTTATACAGTCCACTGTGTCGAATGAATTTTGTTTTAGTCTCAAATAAACTTGCATAATAACTACACGTCGTTTCAATTTAAAATCACCGTTAAACTGAAGTAACCCTTAAGTCTTAAACAATACACTTATAAAATAAAATAAAATAAGCTTTATTATTCCTTACATACAAGATATGGTTGTTTAAATATTAACACTTATTTTTTATATCTTAACCTATATACTTATCCTAGCTCTTATAACCTAACGTTTTCTTACTATATAATATTTATTTATATCTAATTTTAAGTGTTACATTTTAAGCTAATTCTATGCTATGATGACTAATTATAAGCGTATATAGATTTACTGAGCTATGGTACGAGTATTTATGTAAGGACCGCTGGTGCGGTGAAAGCCTCCTCCAAAATTTTCCAGTCATTTCTGTTTCTGGCAATCCTAGTCCATAGTGATCCAGCGACTTTTCGTATGTCGTCGCTCCATCTTGTAGCTGGTCTCCCTCTTCTGCTTATACACTTAGCGGTATAAAATAACGACCTATTCTCATACCTACCGAATATACATAGAAAATTTCATAAAAATCGGTCTAACCGTTTCAGAAGAATGCGACCACAAACATCGTGACACAAGTTTTGTATAAAAATAGATTTTATTCATCTACATTTGAAGCCATTTTTAATTTTAAACCATTGTTGAAAAGAGTGTCCATGGAGTTTCTTGCCGGTTCTTCTCCATGAGACCCACTTTTTGGAACCGTGCAACTAGACGTTTCATAAGAGCCTGCAAAGGCCTATTTGAAATAAAAAACTTTTGATTTTGAGAAGCTTTTGCTTTACGGCAGGCATTACAGGCAGACCGAAAGATGAAAGTTTTCACTATTCACGCTAATGTAAAAAATCGCGTTACAATCCGCTAAAAGTTTTTTCATATCGCATTCAATGAGCTTTCAACACTAAGCAGTTACGAAACAAAAGTACCATTGCGAACAAAATCCAACTAGTTTTCTCCACAAAAGGTAGCTCCTGAATTTAATATGACCTCTGTTTATGTCACGTGCAAACTTTGTGTCGACTTGACTGTACAGAAATGTATCCTGGCTCGGCTTTGGATTTGTCTTGAATGTAATGTGAAAATTAAATTATATTAGGGCTGGTATGAAACGTGAATTGTCTGGCTCTCGAAGGTAACTTTATAAAATAATAAGTAGGTATTTCTATACCTTAGTTTCAACTTGAATTTTAAGTTACTGCGGCTGCGAAAGTGCAAATAAATCTAAAGTGAGTGATGAATATTAAAAAGTGTATTTCGTTATTGATATTCTCAATTGCTTTCTTATAATACTTTTTGTAAAAAATATTTACGAACCACTAAAGTGAACTAATAAAAATCTTGTTTTTTTGCTATATTATAATATAAGTTTTAGACAAGAGTGTTTGTTAATCTTTCACGCAATAACTACTGAACGGATTTCGATGAAACTTTATGATATTATTGTTCATACAGATTAATAATAATATTGAGTTATTGGCCATTATAACGATGAATATCAAGTAAGTCGGAAAATATCCAGCTATCTGAGAGCTATTTTGAGATATATTTTAAGGTTCATAAATAAATAAATAAATAAATATGAAGGTAATTTTAAACTAAGTGGTTGAAATGATTATTTTCATGATTGAATGTAAAGTAGATAATTTTTATGGTTAGAATGTGTTTTTAGGCCGTTGTATGAAGAAAAAAATTGGCAAAATTTTGATCTGGTCAATTCAAAAAATCGATACAATAAATTAAACAATAAAAAAAATCATAAAATTCTTTATGTTTTATAAATTACTAGCTACCCAATACTAATGAAAAAACAGAGACCAAATCTCTCCTTAACAGTACTAATAAAATACTAACAATAAATACTTTTTAAATATTTACTTTAATACAAACCTTGTTTTGATAATTACAAATACAACAAAAAAGGATCACCCATTTCGGCGATTTTGTGTTTGATTCTTATATAAAAATTGGTAATAATAAAGTTAAATCCATTTTTCACATAAAAGAGGCAATGTTTTTCAATAAAAGTACATATTATAACTGTAGTACATATCCTTTGAACAAAGGTTGCTTCAACATACAAAAGAATTCTTTTGGATCTCATCCTTTATATATATTAATGCTAATTACACAAAGAAAAGAAAATAACTTGATTCTTATCAAGTTTCAATATAAAATATTTGAAAAGACTTCGTAAAGAGCAAGAAAATACATTTACTGAGTTTCGAACAACGTTGTACGTAGAGACCATTGCGTCGACAATACAATGAAAATACCACCTCGCAACACTAGTATACTTATTTTTATGTCCTCTACTTTTTACATTAAATATGCATGTTATGGTTTCAGCATGCTGGTATACATTACAATTTTTATGTAACAACAGGTTCGTTGGTACAAAATTCAAATTCGAATCATTTATTAATTTAGGTTACACAATGTACACATATGAACGTCAATAAAAAAAATGCTTCTAATTTTACGTCTCTCAAATCAAGGGCGTAGAACTGTCGAGAAGAACTGGCAATAAACTCTCCGCCACTCATTTTAATCGCCAAGTTTTTTGGGTTACCAAAATGTTTGTAAGGCACTGCAACCATTACATCATATTCCACATAACATCTTGAAGTAATTAATTATAATTATAATAAAAAATAAGGGAATAAAAAACAAAGATTTGTCCTCTATCAGCAGTAGGCATGGTGAATTAGGAGCACGCACTTACATTATCGTGGGAATAACACGCAAACACATAGTCGAAATAACTAAAATAATAATAAAAACCAGTCACCACAAGTAGCACCCGTAACCACTATAGCGCCGTTCTTGGATCGCGGGTTTGGTTCACGTAAATTTCTCAAATTTAACATAGTTCACTATTTTAGAAAATATTTAATTAATGAATTTAGCTTACATTAATCGACGACTTACAACATTTTAATTTGGTTATGATTTACACTCAACTCTGATACGTTTTCCTATATTTTCAATTTGTTCCCACGTGAATTTTATCTGGACGTAACAAAACACATTAGTTTGAGAAACATCTCAAGCTAATGTGTTTCTACCCTATATTGAAAAAGTTATCCAAATAAAAAGCCAAGAAAACTGTAATAGAAAAGATCTCAGAATATCTTAAAACCTGTCCAATATAAGAATGGTCCTAATTCTTTAAATCCCAACACAATGGCTCTTCAAAGACGTAGTAATAATATCAAGTACATTAACTTGAGATGAATCTTTTCTCTGCGGACAATATGCCTGAAATTGACTTCGGACTTCGAGACAACTCGTCTATTATCCGGGAGGGTGACGTGCAAGTTAGAAGCTTTAACCGCGGAATACTGAAACGATAATCAAAACTTGAGGGCTTCTTAGACAGAGACTTAGTCTTTCATTTTACCTTCGTAACGAAAGGGTTATATATACTTTCCGAATGCTCGAAGTAAAAAAATAGGTCGACAGCGCATCATTGACTGACGTTCTGTGGCTGAGGTGACCTACCATCAAGTGAACCTCATGCTCGTCTGTCGATACCTAACATAAAAAAAAACTTTTAAGTACACCTCAATGTTGATTAGCGTTCAAAAATTCGCCCATATAAGCGGACTATTTTTTTAAAGATGATGATTATTACTGAGGGAGGGAGTGTGGGACTCAACCTCATTCTTGAATTTTTTTTTTCTAACTTAACCACCATATGAATTGGATAGGTTGTTCATTTAGCTTCAATTTATTTTTTTGTATGCCTCGATACAACCATTTTGATCCAAGTTATAGAAGTACAATGAGTTAACTTTCAGTCAGTCAGTGCCTTGGGCCATACACTAAGGTCAAAAGTTGAAGCAGTTTTGCCACTATACGACACTAACAATAGCCACTGCACAAATATAGCACAATCTAACTGCAGAAATTACTATTATAACATGACTTTTGAATTATATAGTTGTTCTAAGTAAATAGGATATTTTGGAAAATGCATAAGCAGTTCTGAACCGTTTAGAACCGTAGTCCAATGTTTGAGTCCCGGGGAAACAAATTAAAATAATTATTTCGTTCAGACAGGGAATACAAGACTGATCTTACTTTCTTTATTTACTCTCTATTTTATTTTATTTTTATAATTTATTAATACCTATTATCGTTAATACCAAAAATTTTAATATATTGTAATAATATCGTGTATTTTATTTTACTCCGTATAGGCTCCTATAAATATATTAGCTTACCTTTTTCATATTTTTTAAATTATAATATTAAATTAAATGTAGGTATACGTATTGGCGCAGCTGCCTTATGATCCAAAGGGGCTGGCAGAATTAACAGCGTTGTGGCATGAATGTGTCACAGCATATGCTGAGCCAGTTCCTATTCGCAACCTCAGTGCACACTGCGGCCTGACTGTACTAGCATAGATTTAGTTATAGTTAGTATAAGCTGATGTCACGCATTTGTACTGTGTTTTGTGAATAAATGGTTCATCTATCTATCTATCTTGCCTGTAAATAAAAATGATGAGTGATGCGAAGATGTCCATGGAATTCACTATGAGCAGTTCCATAGTGCCAAAATCTTTAGTAACTCCTATTACCTATATTTGATTTGGTGATCATTGGACTGAAATAATATAATAGGCATTACCTTAAATTTATAAGATTTTGTACTTATACAATAAATAATATTGTATTTTTTATTGTACAAAATCTTACTATAATTATTATTAAAAAGTAAAAACCTAAAATTAATGTTTCGGATCATCAGATCAGAAAAGTCTTATTAAAATAAATAATGATTTAAGTAGAACAAATCTAAACATTTTAAGAGAAAGTTTAGTTTTGAAAATAATAACGTATTCATTGAAACCAATTGTTTTAGATATTTATAATTTATTTCAAGATGAGCCTTAACTTTGTACCGGCAATATTTCCGGTCACGCGGGCTTTTAATAATAACAGACTGTAACGCAATACTTCCGAATTTTTGCAGGAATATTCAGTTTCAAGACGGCGAATGTATTTTTACTACTCTCACCTCGTATAATCTGTTATAATTAGCGACGCTAATTAAGATTTAAATTTCTCTCACACAGCAGCTGTTGCATTTTTCTTTAAAACTCTGCTTTTAAATGTCTCTTGTTATAATAAAAAGAAATGAACGAAAATTATCTAATAAGAATAGGTGTTAATGTCTTTTTTTATAGAGCGTTTAATAGAACTATTTTGGACACTTATAAATTTTGGATATTATGTTTGCACTCACATATTATGTACATACATATGAATGTTTTTGGTATATATTAGTTGATGAACTTCAATGAAATATCGACATTTGATTCAGTTCAAAACAAGAGTGCCCAAAAACCAATTAAAGAATAAAAACTTGGCTAAATTTGAATCAAACTCACGCTCCGAGGGTCCCAGACAAGCTTTTAGTTAAGTAAAGATTTTCCCTATAAAAAAAAACTGCAAAAATGTTTTTTTTTTACTTGTGCTACATGAAATTACTTCATGACAAACATGATTCTAGGTCAACGGGAAGTACCCTATAGGTATTCCCTTGCGAGATTGCGTCGACTTCCGATACGTTTTTGGTACGGACGGAGTACGGAACAATAAAAATAAAGTAAAATTATATTTTAAAATAACGGCAAAGCGAGTTGATTTCGCATCGTCGAGGTAGGAGAAAGGTAGAGTTACCTTTTATAATAATAATAATACCTTTATTTGACACACACACATAAAAAAATACAAACATAACTTACAAATTAAAATAAAATGAAAATACATAAAAATATTAAATAAAGTATAAACGTTTTTTTTTAAATGCTGCAGTGCGGTGTCAAATAGGACTCCACTCAGCATAAGCTGTGGCCATGACGGACACAGCACTGATTTTCAGTGGTTATTGGAGGTAAGTCTTAATGATCTACTTACATAAGAGAAATTAAACTAAGACAGACAGTTATAAGAAAAATAGATAAACACTAGCTGACCCGGCAAATGTTGATTTGCCATGTAAATAATTTCTAAAAAGCAGGGGTTGGTGATAAAAAAGTAAAAATTTAGGGTTGTATGTATTTTTTAATGCCAACTTATAAAAAAATAAAAACAAAAAAATTCGTCCAAAAATTAAAAAAAAAAAAATTAAGGGTGAACAACCCTTATCACTTAGGGGTATGAAAAATAGATAGTAGCCGATTCTCAGACCTACTGAATACGCATATAAGGTAAAAATCGGTAACGCCGTTTCGGAGGAGTGCGGTAACTAACATTGTGACATGGAAATTTTATATATTAGATACTATTTTCGTTATCTCTATGACATAAGTCATATTAATAATAATACACTGCTATTATACTTTAACTCCTTTTTCAATTTAAAATGAAAAGGTATTGAGGTAAAGCTGCCGAAATTAACTTCAATGTGTGAAATATGAATAGCTGAATTGTTCGTACATTTCAATTCGTATTCATTTCATACACAACAGCCATTAATAAATAAAATCTTAACGAATCCGCGAAAAGGATAAAAGAGAAAGTTAAACAGACAATTAACGGGAAAAATGTGAGCTACAAAGAGGTACTAATTTGCGATGCAGATTGCATTTTGCATACCACCTCGATAAATGGACCTGTACACTGGCCGTATTCAGAAACATATGTTTTGAAAGAGATATTTATGTGAAGTAACTGAATAAACATTAATAGCGTGATTCAGAATTCGTAACGTTATATTGTCTTTTATTAACGCGAGTATCACACATTTAAATAAAATACTGTATACCGGATTAAAACGCGATTTATTATTTATATTGTTTAAATTGACAGCACCCCTGTCACCCCGCGACCACGGTTGCTGAAAAGCATCCGAAACGTCGTGATAAATAATTTAAACAATATAAATAATAAATCGCGTTTTAATCCGGTATACAGTATTTTATTTAAATTCGTAACGTTGTTACAATTAGGCGTAAGATTTTTTTAGAGCGGTAAATACATTTTCAATAATCTTTTGAGACAGTTTTAATAGCTATATATTAATGATCTACCATTTCAGAAAGTCTATTTTACTAGAAAGAAAGGCTGCCAAAACACTGAATTTACCTACAGTTTTTAATAGCAAAATAACTAAATTAAATAATTCATAAATAATAAAAAATCTACAATCTTTGAGAGCTGTGTTACTTAACTAAGATGGTCTAAAATAATGAAATAACTTAAAAAATTGAATTAATTTACGATCTTAAACTTCAATACACACACACCTACACTTAGAACTCATAATTGTTTTTATGTATAAAATGTAAAGACCGTTATTGGCTAAAATGTTGATAATGTAAATTGTAACTGCTTTATATATATTTGTGTTAAATATAAAAAATTAAACATTACTTGCAAGTGCATTCGTTCCTTAACATAGTTGGACGACTAGACGACACGTGTACACAGAAACGTGTGAATAATAGATTTGTTTTTCTAACACATTTGAGACAGAATATTTTATCAAAAATTTAATTAAAAACAAATTTACTTTTCAAAGAAGCAAAGCTTGGCTCGAAGGAGACTTCTCTATGATGGTCAGTTAAAGCATAACAATGACAAAACTCTCCTATTAGAAGACAAATTATTATTTAACTGAACTCTTGTAGATTTTTTTTATGTAAGATATCGACAGACTTCACTTGACGGTAGGTGATACCTCAGCCACAGAACATCAGTCAATGATGCGCTATCGACCTACCTTTTACTTCAGAAATCCATAGACTGAAATCGAAACGCATAATATGCATTTCACATGAACGGTGGTTCGCTGCCCGGTCGAAATTTCGATATTCCTCCCACCCGTTCAATGCCCAAAGTTACCAGACGTGGGGAAGATAATATGTTTATAGAAAATGATAAACATGTCGTCCCGATGGGAATCGAACCCACGACCAATAGTATACGCACGGCATGTGTTCTACTGAACGTGCCAACGAGCCCGTCAAATAGTTGTTGATACCGCTTCTAAGAATAGTTTTAAATATCAGGTAAAATCAACATTTACAGAATTTATATGGTTCCTACATTGTACTTCTAAAAATATTGCAACATTCTACAATTCAAAGGTTCTAGGATTGAATATTCATACTGGGCTGAATAAACAGCTCCGTCCCTTCTGAGCTAGAGGTACAGAAACCATCATGTTTCATTTAAAATTACCTCTATTTAAGACAACTGCGTTAATAACTAGAGACCCCGCCTACATTTATAAGTAGGTAAATATTATGATGTATTATTGTTTACAAAATAAACCGAAATGTGAGTCTGATTCATTCACCGATGATTCCGTTTAATGTGATATCCTTGGGAATGAATCGCTCCAAAATATAAACTAGCAACACGCCCCGGCTTCGCAAGAGTGCAGTGTAGGTGTACTATACAAAAAAGCCTATTTTACTCGTTAATAATGTAGCTTTCTGTTGGTGAAAGAATTTTTAAAATCGGTTCAATAGATCTAGATATTACCCCTACAACCTCACAATCTCTACCTCTTTATAATATGTATAATGTATATACATAAATATTAGTGTAGATGGAATTAATACATACACAACCTTTGCAGAACCTACATATTATGTATTGATTTAAATTATTATTGTGTCTCGTCTCGGTAATTATAATAACATTCTGAACCGGAAATAGATTTAAAAACTACCAAAATAAATTCAAAATTGTTTTAGTTGAGGCTTATTTGAATAAACATATTTTTAAGTTTGATATAACTACAATTGATAACTTTTAGTGTTTTTTCTTATGCTTCCTTGCTTCTTGATAAATACCATGAATTTCAACGGGCAGATCCCTATATTTTGGAGGCAGGATTTGTTGGAGACTGTCAACGTCAAATTAATTTAAAGGACACCAGGTGTCCTTTAAAAGGTGTTTGAGGTCCTCATGAATGTACAAAAAGCTTATACACCTCAAAGCGACAAACTACTCTTCTAGTCCTCACACTATCTCCTACTCTGTTCTTCTTGTGTTTTATATGTTTTTCATTAGTTATTTATTGTTACATATTTAGATATTTGATATTGTGTTTTTTTTTATATAAAAATATTTAATTCCAGGTCTTTCAAGTTTACCTATATTGTTTTTATTATTACTATTTTGTATTTTTTTACTATCTTCCTCTACTGTCTTCTGCCACATTGGGTACTACTGAAAATCAGCGTCAGAGCTTATGCTCTGACATATACCTCCCCTTTTCGTGGCGGCACTTCATCCTATATTTATTGATCGTTAATTTATATTTTTAAGTTGTATTATTATTAATGTACTTGTACTTACTTTTGTGCCGTCCCGAATAAATGTTTTTCATATTATTTCAAATTACACCTTTTTTATATTAGAGGAGGCAAAAAGACACCCGTATTCGCTTCGCCCGCCATTAAGGTAGGAGTAGGCTCATCTCTTCAAGGATCCCACGCAGGAAGGATTCACAAAAACGGCTGGCGACAGCTGGTTCCACAGAGCGGTTGTGCGTGGCAAAACGTGCCTGAATGACTTCTTTCTTTCGAATATTTGTATTTTTCTGTAAATGAAATAACTTTTACCCAATTTAAACAAGCAAACTGTCAAGTCTGCCGGTGAAACAGATTACTGTAAAGCACTCGAAACCTCGAAATACTCGTAATTTGCTTTCTACTTCGTTAAAACTTTAAAAGTAACAATGTGGATTCCTGATAACTAACACACTTCATGTCAAATTAGGTAATATTGCGATGGGAAAGAGGCGTGAAATATTTGTATGTGAATTTCATCCTGTCGAATTTTGAAGCAAACCAATAATATTATTAAAACTTGACAAATGTAAGGGATGAATTCCCGGGACGTTAGAGAAAGGGCACATGACCGCAAACTATTAAGGAATTTGCTTGCGGTCCCTCAGCACCTATAAACCGAAATGTGCGGTGATTGTTAGTAGGAGAACACCTGACCCTTGGTGACACTTTACCTCTGAGGTCCCTCTGAGAGCCCATAATTTGTGTGCCTACTTTCGAAAAGTGTGATTTATTATTATATTTATCTACTAGCTTGGACCGCCTTCGTGACTCAATTGTAAGCGCGAAGTGTTAAGCACCTGGTCCTGGGTTCGAATCCCTGGGAAATATGATAAAAAAAATGTTACGGGCGGGCAGGGTACAGAAGGCTGATTTCCTTGCCTGTAAAGATAAATTATTATCAGTGAAACAGACACAGAAATGGGTCTGCCCCATGCCCCACTAAGGGGCTCGGGAATACCTTTTTTTTATTAGCACAGGCTTCACACGGTAAATTAGTATGAGGTCGAGACGTCGTCCGCAAAGACATGCATCCCGGGGTCGATTCTCAGGATTTATTTATTTGGAAGCAAAACAGAAGTAGGTTGTAAAAAAAATATATTACATTACTTAAATAAATATATAAAAAAAAAACAAAACATAGTAAAGTAGTAAAGTACCTAGTACATAAAGTCTAGTTTAATATCTGTAATATTTTAATATAATATGGTGTTTCCTTAACTGAAATAGTTTCACTGAAAACATTTAAGAAGATATTTATTGTGAGCATGCTTAACGCCACAGAGCTAACCAGTAACATGATAAAATAGATAATTTACATAATATATAAAAATAAAATTATAACATAGAAATACAAAATCTGTATGAATGATATCTATGAAAATGTCATTTTTAGATTGGAGTTCGAGATTTGTGAATGTTGGAAACCTGTGCAGATGGCATGTAAGGAAGAAAGGATGATAAAGGAGTGGTTGTACCGTCACCTTTACCACGACCATTACGTCAAGAATGTCCGACTAAGAAGAAATAAAGTTGATTAATACACTATAATTCAGTTCTTTTTCAATGAATAAATAAATTAGTAGAAGAAATTAACTTAATCTATGCGTCTTTTAAACCGCTTATCTGAGCATCAATGACTCAAAATTTGACAAGTGCTATCAAAGAGATTACAGGCTTTCAGTTGGATTACCATAATTTTCAATAAACTGTTGTCTAAGCTATTAAAGTTCAGCCCAAACAAACAAGACAGACCGTTATGTAGCTGCCAATATCACAAAGTACTAATTGCCGGTAATTGCCTCCACTAATTGATATTAAATCGTAGGATTAGTGAATGCCTGATGTCTTTAATTAACACCGAATTTTGGACTGAATGGCAAAGGTTCTATATTCAAATTGTGCTTGAAGTCATCTCACGAGCGGATATACTCGTAGTTCAAATGGAATACAACATGATATAATAAAAAAGAGTGCGTGTAACGTTCACACGCGATTGAAGTAAAACTTCTTTGGCATTGTACGAGATGGCAATTAAGTTAAAAATCAATACATTATATAATATTTATACATAATTAATTCTATTGTATAATTATTATTATTAAATTTAATATTTTTTACTAAATATTTTTTTTTCAAAAATTTTTGATTGATTTGTTTATAAATTATCTATTGACAAAATCAAAAATATTTGGAAACCGGATGGTACAGAAACGTGAAGCCATATTGCCGTAACGGACTTCCGTTGCATTGTCGTCCAGTTACCTCCTAGTCGCGCCTAAAGAAGTTTTACTTCAATAGAATTATAGGATATGTATTATAATGTTTTTAAATTTATATTTAGTATTCCATTTTTAAATGCATACGCCTCTTTCCCATTGGGGAAAAATGCACTATAATATATGCAATTCTAATTTTAAATGCACCATAGGGTTATTTTGTTTGATGCGAACATTACCGGAAATTGTGTTTATTTCATAGTAAAAAGTAAATAGGTATTTCGGTATGGCACATGGGTTTATTGCCTGTAAAAAATAATGGTCAGTATACACGACGAGTGTAACGTGAATGTGAATTCATTTTAAAGTGTAGAAATTTTAGAATCAAAATAAACCTGAATAAAAAATGTTTTTTCCTCTACACATTGTCGTCTTGTCGATGCATGCTCAATGAATAACAAAGATGTTTTTTTTTAATTCAAAAAAAGATATTCAGAAATCCCACAAGTTGGCAAAGATTTTCCTCTCAATTTTCTTAAAAGCAAGTGCAGTTCCAATATTTCTTATATAATAAAGTTGCAAGAATTTCTCTAGGGATTGGAATTCTATTCCTAAGTCGTGCATTCCTACAGCTTCCCTCGAGAGGAGCTTAAAGCTGAGGTTATCAATATTAAACTACTCCACTGGATTTCAAAAAGAAATATTCAATTCCATACATATGTTTGAATATAAGAATTGGGAGATGTTTTCCACATGTTTGGTATCTTCTTCCTATTTTAAAACAGTGATATCTTAATTTTGTATCGCTCGTTAATCCAAGTTCTTTTTTCACCTAAAAAAAAAGCAAACCCGGAAAAAGCACCCTAATTTTTTTTTATGGAGAGTAATAAAAAATAATATCTAGACCACGTCAAATTAGCGAAACACCTCTCCCAGATGAGCAGTCTATGAATTTCGAAGGATCTAAGTAAAATAAGTCGACAGCTCATCATTGACTGATCGTTTTTGGCCGATGTACCATCATCAAGTAGGTTCCACGATCGTATATCAAACAAATATAATATGCTATATTTAATATTCAATTTTAATAGCTTCCGTAAAGCGTAAGCAGCTTTTATGAGAAGCCGCAAAAATATAACAAATTTTATTGAAAATGTGTCAGAAAACTTCAAAGGAAAGTTTAACCAGATATATACATAACTTTTTTGAATGGAATTTTATACCAATATGATCTTATAAGGTAGATGTTCTAACGCTGGTAACCATAGTATAATCCGTCATACCTAAGTACAGAAGAACGCCGATTATCCGAAGACGTCCTAAGCGTAATAAAAAAAAATCAACTCAAATACTGTAAGTAATGTAATTTTTTTTTGTTGTAACAATTTGGAACATGCTGGAGTCCAGATATATTTCAACTGTTATTTGTTAAACTTAATAAAGTTTAATCAATGTGTGACAGTTCGTTTTTCTTTGTTACCAATCTATGTCCGATTATCCGAATTTTCGACAATGCGAATCGACCCCGGTTCCAATTAATCCGGATAATCGTTGTTCTACTGTATTTTATTTCTAACTAGCAAAACGCCCCGGCTTCGCACGGGTGCAATTTAGATGAAAATAAGTTACACGCTGATAATGTAGCTTTCTAATGGTGAAAGAATTTTTAAAATCGGTCAAGTATTTTTTGTATTAAATCGTAACAAAACCACAAAAATTGAAGAAAATGACAAAGTATATACAATACTACCCCTCGCAGCATTGCTCGCTGCGCTGCGCTGCTTGAAGCCGCACCGGCCGTAAACATAACGGTGACATGACTGTAATAGTTAGAGATATGCTGCCGCTGATTTTTTGTAGATAATGGTGTGTTCTAAAAAAATGTAGTATATCATTTTGTTCTATCATCAATAGTTTTCGCAGCGCACGCGATGTAAGGTAGTTTTTTGATATTTTTTTCACACCTTGGATTACGTTATCGTAATTTTAGTAAGGATGCCTATTTTTTTTTAAAATGAAATATAGCCTATGTCACTCAGAAATGATGTAGCTTTCCAACAGTGAAAGAATTTTTCAAATCTGCCAAGTAGTTTCGGAGCCTATTCAATTCATACAAACAAACAAACAAACAAAAAATCAAACCTTTCCTCTTTATAATATTATATAGTATATAGTATAGATAGTATAGATAACTATGTGCAAAAATGTTAGTCAGTCAGTCTGGATACATAAGATATGGGAATATCGAAACTTTAACCGCATTACCATATCGAAAAGAGGGAAAACCGTAGTTTAGATTGTGGGTTTCGGTTTCATGTATATTCGAATCCACCAAGTAATAAAAATATCAATGATTGTGTGCTTTCGACTTATTTTGTGTGTATAAAGAAATCCTCGCGATTTATTGACGATTTTTAACCGACTTCAAAAAAAGGAGGAGGTTCTCAATTCGACTATATTTTTATTTTTGTACGTTTGTTAGACGATAATTCCGTCAATTATGCATGGATTTTAATGATCATTTTTTTGGTTTGATAGGTAATTTTTCAGATGTGGTCCCATATTTTATCGAAATTGTGTCGGAGCTTCTTTAGAAAATCAATAAAAAAAAAATATATACACAGATAAAGTTTTGGTTTGTGCTTCCTTGCAGCAAAAGTTTTTGACGAAGACTTTCAAGTTTCAATCTCTGTTATTTTAACTATCATCACTGAAACATTATTTACTTTCAGAAACTGGCTTTATCTTCCTTCCTCGTTCCTTTATTTAATCTCATTATTATATTAGTAAGTTTCATTATGTTCTTCCATACATTTTATTATTATATTAAATAATAATAATGGACTATAAATAAAGAATCACATTATAATTCTTACCTAAAACTACACATAATTTACAAGGGTTCAAAAGACTGGCACTTTTATCCGCTTCTAAGAATATTTAGCATAATAACCTTTTTGCTTCTCAGCGTACCTTCACCCTTAAGGGTCCACAAATATGTAAAATATGCTCCAATCTGTATAGCTGAATTAGTAAACCGGAGATTTTATCCACTGAAACATCGTACCTTCCTTACATTTTTTGCCTTTTGAGAAAAACGCTTTGCAAAATATATATACATATATGCATATGTACATACATATGCATATAAAAATCCTGTGTCGCTGCGATTGTGGTTGCACTTATCCGAAATTTTTCGACCGATTTTTATAAAATTTAAATTTATTTGATAGGTATGCGAATAGGTCGAAAAGTGTATTTCATGTCACTAGATGATTAGGGTGTCCCTATCCAAAATCATGCTAATGGCAAACAAATATAGCAAAATGAGGAGTGGGAGTAAAGTAATTAACAGTGTCTTGAATGTATAGGGGTAGAGGAAGATGAAGATGATAACGAATACTGCAACTAAAAGAGTGACAGAAGAATTGGATGAATGGCAAGTAGAAAAAGAAAGCAATGGCATTTATAATCAAGTTTTGATATATTATAATGGCAGGTGGTCTAGACGAGATCGAGTAAAGAAAAAGTAAAAAAAATGTCTACTTATAAATAATTGTATCACAGAATATTTCATCATATTATTTTTATTTATTGATCCTAAATTGGTTCTCATGTGAATGCCATAAAATATGTTATTTCAAGATACAGACGAAAAAATCTGAGACAAGACCAGCATGTCTAGTAAAAGTTTCACTCAGTTTTATATTACACAGCATTTTTATTATTTTTTCACAGGAAAACAGCGGATGTTTAAGCTTCAGTTCTGCTTGTACTAGACATTTTTGCCTAAGTATTTAATGGTATTCGAACCCTACCTTTCTGGTAATTACGTTTCTACTACTAAAGAGCCTTATTTGAAGTAAGGTCTGGATCGTTTTACCAATCGTTTTTCTCAAATATTCGATTATCATTCAAGACGAGTCTCTATTGAAGTACAAATTCAAATAGGTGCTATGAAATGGGTTCATTCTTTCGGGACCTTTTCATTTCTCATTGTAAATTCAATATTTAACTCGCCTTCAAGTGAATACCTAAGAAGTCTTTGTTAGAGGCACAATATAGATTCCGAACTTAGCGCTTATATTCACAAAACTTGTTAAGTATTTGGCACAAGCTTTTGTCCCCGACAACGTCCGCGTGGAATTTGTAACTCCCATTTACGACCTTAGACAATATGTATGTTTAACCTAACTTATCCTTCAGTGTATACGATACTTACTGACAAGGATCAAAATTAGTTCACTGACGCTATTGTGTTCAATAATGAAGAATGTTTAGAGGAGGTTTCATCAGTGGCGTAGCTAGGTGGACAAGGGCCCGGGTGAATAGGAGAAAAATCGCAACTATCTCCCCCCTTTCGGAAAAAAACCTTCAGCAACTGCACAAAATTAATGTTTCAATTCAATTCAAATTTTGAAAGCTTCTGTTGTTATTAATGATTATATTATAACATCTTGAAAAAATAAAATGATTGTGAGAAGCCTCGAAACTTTGTTGCTTCGAGGGCTGTTGCCTCTCTTATCAAAGCATGGGCCCCACACAGCTTCGGGGCCCTGATGCATTGCACCACTTTGCCCTATGACAACTATGCCACAGGGTTTCATACAAACTAAAAAATATATTATTGGTACTACATATATTTTTTGAATTTAACGGTGGTTCAGCATGAACAACTTAATGGAAAATATTATTATCGTTAATCATCTTTTGATTAAAAAAAACTACAATTTAAACTTATTTATCATACAAATGACATTTAGGATTTCTCGCGAATGACATGAGTGAATAACGAAAATTAAAGAAAAGCAGACTCTATGAGGTGTACATAGGTACAACTTTTCAATAAATCATATTCGAATATTAAAAATATTCCCTCAACCTATATAAAACAACACAATACACTAATTACTTCAGTAACTTACGTACTTGTAGTAGGTATTGTTGTCTATACATCAGAATAACATATATGCTATTATTTATAACAATATTGAGTTAATTGGCCTAATTATAACGATGAATGTCAAGTTAGTCGGGAAAAATCCTGTTATCCGAGAGCTACCCGTATTTCATCCAGCGAAGTGAGTAAGGGTCACTTATTCTTCTATATTTCTTGCCTCTTATTTTGATGTATCTGGACTATGTATTTATGAAAAATATATTGTTCAATATTCAATACATATTATATTGTACTCTATTTTAGTATTACTATTAATTTAAGTATTGATATTATTATACCGTATCCATTTACATAACCTTATTCTTCTTAAATATCAGGGTTACCTGGTAGGTGACAATGTTTTTTTTATGTCAGATATCGACAGACGAGCATGAGGTTCACTTGATGGTAGGTGATACCTCAGCCACAGAACATCAGTCAATGATGCGCTGTGGACCTAATTTTTACTTCAAGCATTCGGAAATTCATAGACTGAAACCGAAACGTGCAATATGCAATCCACGGTTTCTCGTGGTTCGTTCCCGGTCGCTCCATGCACAATTAATTTTAAGTTTAGCTAAGTTACTTAAAATTATGTATTCAATCATTCATTAAATATATTAAGAGTATTTAACAGGTAACCATGTTGAATTGCTATAAAAACTAAATAAACGTACGTACAGCCATCTCTTAAATCATATCCTATTGGAAGATTCCTTGACGATATAACACAAGATACGATATATTGCGCTTTTACGTTATCTCGTAAAGTAAGATGGCAATAATAATACTCTAATAGATCGGGGTAAGACATAAATTGTCGCGATACTTGGGTTTCTTGGCACGTTTGGTATAACTACCTTGCGCTCCAATGGGTCGCAGGTTCGAATCCGCCGGGTCGTCATGTTCATGATTTTCTATTCTCTTCGAAAAACATGATTATTTATATATATCTATACTAATATTATAAAGAAAAAAGTTTTGGTTGTTTGTTATAATTTAAATCAAAAACTATTCAATCGATTTAAAAAATAATAATAAATTTCGCCAATAGAAAGCTATATTATCAACGAGTAACATAGGCTATATATATTTGTGTATAGTACATCTACATTGCACCCGTGTGGAGTTGAGGCGTGTTACTAGTTTTCTATAAATTCATTTTACACATCTGACTAAAGCTAGCTTCCCACGGTCGGTGATATCGCGGACGGACGCGGACCAGCTCGCACGACACACCGTGGGAAGGGTCTCGTCCGTGGTAGCACAGGTTGTCTGTGGCGGTGCGCCGGTATCCATCGCGAGGCGGTAACTTCAAAGGTGCGGTGAAAAAATCTGAGTGCAATTGCAAACCATTCTTAAATGGGAATATATTTTCGCTTTTGGTATGATTCCTTGATATAACTGGGCCAATTTATTTCAGAAGGTATTCGAAATCACTTGAAATCTCTTTCACTTTGCATTTTGAAATGAATCTATCAAAAGATCTACACAGACCGACACGCGCCGTTGGAAGAGCCCTGTCTGTGTGCGTTGCCGTCCGTGGTCGTCGGCTGTGCGTGATCATCCGTAGAATCGCGGTCCGTGGGAAGCCAGCTTAACAGCATTAAATCCTGGATCGTACCCAATTTGACGTACCTGTCACAGATTCGTCACACATAATCTGTATATAATATAATTAATTACTGGCAACGCGCCCCGGCTTCACACGGGTGCAATGTAGATGTACTATACACAAAAAATAGCCTATGTTACTCGCTGATAATGTAGCTTTCTTATGGTGAATTTTTAAAATCGGTTATGTAGTTTTTGAGTAAATAACATACAAAAATTCAAAAATACATATATTTCCTCTTTATAATATTAGTATAGAAGTATAGATTAGTATAGACTATATAGGAATATAATAAATTGCAGCATGTATAGGAATACATGCTGCAATTTGTGTATTTATTAAACCATTTAGAATATTATCCTCCGGAAATTATGATTAGTTTCATATCTATAAGATCCAGTCTAGAGAACACTAACTGACCCACATCCCCTTCTGTCGATATCTGCAATATATAGTTATATTAGTACGTGAGTTACTTAATGAAGCCATAAATAATATTATGTATAGTGACATGTATCGGTTTTATTAGTAGCAGTTCTGTCGCAACGCGCACTAATAACACTGACAGGCGAGAAGACGACAGAATTCTCAATGGTTGTAGGACCACGAAACAAGCGGAAGAATATTGTACTGTGGTATATCAACTTGATCATTCACTCAATATCTCAAGACAGGTTATTATAGTAATGGAAGACGGCTGGAGAGTCCTGTATTCAGTGTTTTACGAATGTTTTATTTATAAATTACTTGCTGTAACTCTGCTGACAGTCCAAGGATCATATACGATCGGTCGGTTCCACGATCGGTTGATCCAATCGGTTATATAAAACTTCTTAATTTTGGCAAAATGTTTTTTATGTAAACATTTGACCGCGAAGCCACCTGATGAGAAGTGATGATGCGATCGATGAAGGGCACGTCTGCCTAAAAGAAGCCTGTTCATCCTGACCCTATAGATACCCAAGTTAAAGTAAAGTGGCCCTGAAAGATAGAAGGAGGCAGGGTGTTTGAATTCGGGGAATATCTATAACAAACTAGTATTTGGGGTAATTATTTCATAGTATTCTAAACAGAGAGATAGATGGAGACAGTTGGAGGAGTCCCATATCCAAAATGGGGCCATGAATTAATTTTAAAAAGTTAAATATATAATGTACTAAACCACTATTCATGGATTAAATAAAGGCTTAATTATTATTATAATTATTATTCTATAAAACTATTAACAATAATACTAACGCTTCATAGCAGGGACTGAAACCGGTTAATTTTTATTTTCCAAAATACGTGTCTGACTGAGATATCATGACATTATTTTTACACTTTTACACACTACATTTTTACACACTAAACTTACCACAGTATTTTTTCAGTATTAGATTTATATTATATATTAACAAATCCTTTACTATACCGGTATAAATCCCATAGTAAATTAACCAGTATTCAGTCCTTGCTTTATAGCGGCATCTTGGAAAGTTTTACCAAAATTTCGGTATTTAAAAAAATATATGAGAGCCAAAAATTGAAGTTCGGGCTTCCACAAAATCTCAATAATTTTCTATTCTCAATATTTAGACAAAAAATTCAAATGCCATTGGAGTCGCTCCATGAGAGATTCACAGTAAAGTTTGAAAGCTTAAAATAACATTGGTATTCTTCATCTCGTCGAATTTTGACGGGCTCGTTGGCGCGTTCGGTAGAACACCTGCCGTGCGAATCAATGGGTCGTGGGTTCGAATCCAGAGCACATGCTTATAATTTCCTGTAAGCATGTTTTCCCCACGTCTGGTAACTTCGGGCATTGATCGGGTGGGAGGAATATCTAAATTCCGACCGGGTAACGAACCACCGTTCATAGATGGAAAAACAGTGAAGTGCATATTGCGCGTTTCGGTTTCAGTCTATGGATTTCCGAATGCTCGAAGTAAAAAATAGGTTGACAGCGCATCATTGACTGATGTTCTGTGGCTGAGGTATCACCTACAATCAAGTGAACCTCATGCTCGTCTGTCGATATCTGACATAAAAAAAAATTAATAAGATAGGCTGAAATAGTTTTTCTATTACCCAATTTCTCCAAAGATGTTAAAAATTAGAATTATATATCGCTAGTTGCCTAGCCTCAGACACTTTGATGAGACGTAGAGAAATGCATTCGTGGAGACCGCGAGCTCTTCACTAGATACCGTTTCAATATTCGAGAATACGTCGCCTGTCGCCTGTCAGCTGTGATTTGCTTAAATTTATTTTTATTCTACATTTTACTTATACTATTCTGTTGATATAAACTTATACGGTCTTACTTATAAACGTAGTATGAGCTTGATATACTTAAAATGTGTTTTTATTCTTTTGTTCTGTAGTCCTTTTTATATTCAATGGAGCGGGACAAAACATACATATTTTAAATATATCAAGCTTATACTACGTTTATTAGTGTTAGACCACTGAAGAAAATACTTGATTTGCTCAATAGTTTATTCACAACAATATTATCACTTCACAATAATCATCAGAATTCTATTTACTCAACCACAGGTCAGCTGTCGACCATCGAACCAAACTCAGCGCGCCAATAATTCTTCTATCATTTTCCCGCCATTTTCCGTTTGACAGCTGACCCACTCGATTGGAGGCAATGTTGTCAGATCATAAAAATAATTTAAATATGGTTCTAGCTAGCATTGCTAGTTAACAAAAATATAAGTGTATAATATTTTGTAACATTAGTAAGACCGATACTGTTAATATTATTTTGTAACACGTGTAACAAGCAGCGTGTGATGCGTGTGTATTTCACAATTGGAAATGTTGTCTAGATGAAACAAGGACTTTATATATATTATAAAAAGTCCTTGAGATGAAATAACTGTAACTGGATTAAAAGGCAATTTATCCCAACGTTTTGACGGAAAGGTGACAGCTGTCTGACTATACATTTTACAAAGTTGCCTTAGTAACTCATTTCTACGGAGTTTATATTAATTTTTGGTAATAGTATTATTGGGTAACAGTATCCTCTTGTTTTAGTATGTTTGACTTGGGCTTTTAGTTTATAAATTATTACTAATTTGACGGGCTCGTTGGCGCGTTTGGTAAAACACCTGCCGTGCGCATCGATGGGTCGTGGGTTCGAATCCCACCGGGACCACATGATTATAATTTTAATATAAGCATGTTTTCCCCACGTCTGGTAACTTCGGGCATTGTTCGGGTGGGAAGAATAGCGAAATTCCGACCGGGTAACGTACCACCGTCCATAGATGGAAAAACCGTGAAGTGCATATTGCGCGTTTCGGTTTCAGTCTATGGATTTCCGAATGCTCGAAGTAAAAAGTAGGTCGACAGCGCATCATTAACTGATGTTCTGTGGCTGAGATATCACCTACCATCAAGTGAACCTCATGCTCGTCTGTCGATATCTAACATAAAAAAAAAACTAGATTTTAGGTGTTTTAAGACCCTCCAACCATTTCCTATTAAAGCCCTCCATCCCTATTCAAAAACCTCGCACACTATGACGTATACGAGGCTTTTGTTATGCAAAAACATATCCTTTATTAGCACTTTATTAGAAGTTTGTTAAAAATAAAGAAATATAAATCTGGTTATAAATGGTGTACTATATTTGTTTAAAGTAATCATTTTAATTGATACAATGGTCTTATTCATAAAACTAGTTATAGCATGTTTTGTCTCGCTCTATCGAATACTAAATGACTGTAAGAAGAAAGAAACAAAACAGTTTACCTATTAAAAGTTTATACCACATTTGTTTTTATTTGTGATTTTTTAGAGATTATTACCATTATCAACACTTTTTTATATTTTTTCATCGATACTCTTTGGTTTTATAACTTACCCTAACTTTACACGTGCCTTAATACTTTATGCAAAGCGGCCACTTTTGTTTCTGAAGGCTTCGCTATAGCCCCGAGACTTACAAATACTTATCATAAGTTAAGCTACCTTATTCTTATTGACTACACATACACATATAGTTTACTAAATTTTTAATAGCACTGTTAGAGATCCTTTCTTGCATAGACACATTAAAATATGGCATAGTATAGAACAAATATAGCAGAAAAAGGTTAAGTTGTCTCAAAAATACATTACATACATAGTAAATATTGGGACAAACACTGGTTTTCCGTGTTGTGCGCAGCTATGCTTTTCCAATTGCATCAATAAATACAATGGTACCTATATCGTGCAACTAATACAAAATTGATCATGGATTCGATTCAGGTATCTGTAAGTTAAAGAAATAAAAAAGTGAATTTCCGACTTCTCTAATATAATAGGGCAGACATATTTCTATACAGGCATGATGGTCACTCTTCTGTGCATTTCTCGAAGAAAACAATTTTATTTACTTAAGTTTGATTTCCCGGGGTCCGAAACTGGAGGCCTATTACCAAAACAAAATACGAAGTTTCGGCTGACGGATCGCACATTTTACTATTATGAATCTGATGATCGACACGTCTTTCGCAATAAGACATTATGTCTTTCGTTTGACATTACTATGATAGTAAGAATAATCGTAAATAGAATTAAAAATGTTTTCTTAATAAGTAAAAATACGAAGTTGTTTGTTCTTTCGTTTCGATCCGTTCGTTGCGTTCGTTTTTCGTAATAGGCCTACTGGAACCTCCTCCGATAGATACAACGCACATAATACTGAGCCACGGACTTGGTAAAAAAATGATATAACGACTAGAATTTATATACCTATAAAAAAACCCACTAATAAACCTCAGTTTCCAACAGAAAGTAGGTAGATGCACTTCATGGAGCTAATATTATGAACGTAGTAATTTAATAGTAATTCAATGGTGTACTTAGTCGAAGATAAATCTTCATGTCCATTTGAGTATATTAGCTTCCAAATAGAAGGTTTTTCTGTACCATATATCAGACACAAATCTCCTACAACCATAAGTTCTCAGGTTATTAATTTCCGGCGTAACCCTATGCCGTCGTTGGGCTAACCTGGTTAGCTATGTTCGCACTTAAGCGAACGTCTCGATAATGCTATTACCGTCATAATTAATATGATAATCTTATATATGTATAATATAAACGTACATTTTAACACAAGGCTATTTTTATAATGTTAGGAAGGAAAATGAAGAGGCCTGGGCAATATTTAGCCGGGCTTCATAATTTCGAAATATTTTTCCCTGCCAGCTACAGATCTAGAAAGCATGGGCACTTCGCTATACACTTTTCCTTCACTGTTGGACGTTGCAACTGGCCTATTCCTCGAACTCTTAGGCACTTAACACCCTTTTGAAAGAATACCCAGAACCCAGTATGTTTGATATTTTGTGAAAGATCTAAGAATGTTGTTAATTCTATTTTTTCGATATATTTTTTTTAAATTTTGTAATTATGTATTATCTAATTGGTGTAACCGTTCTATGAAAAAAAAAGATAAAAATTTAATCGTTACGAATACATAAATGTGAGCTAATGCAAATTTTGGTATAAATTGTAGTATATATAAATAATTTACCAATGGTAGCTTAGACGTCTTAAGATTATCTTTATTGATATAATTATTTTGTACATACATGTTGTCACTCAACTTTTTTGTGTAGATAAATAGATGATATCTTGTTTACCCGGGATTCGAACCCAAGACTTCGCGCTTACCACTGAACCACGGAAGCGGTCAACCGCTAAAACCAAAGCTCAGTTTAACCAAAGCTCTAAAATCAAGATATATTTGTGCCCATTTCATTCAATTAATTAAATGAGCAATCTATTAATTATTATTCATGACATACGCAGATTAGAAATTAATTTTGCTAATTGGATGTCGCTGTCATAGCTTATTATTACAGATATCAATAGATGAGCGTGAGGTCATTTGATGATTGTTGATGATTGTTGATGATTGTTGATGATACCTTAGCCACAGATGAATCAGTGATGGGCTATAAACCTTTTTTTTATTCAATTTTATTTAGTTCGGACCTTCGGAAATACATAGGTAGACAAAGCAGCTCTATGAACGGAAATTCTGTTCTAGGTACCTACATAGGCAATTTTGAATTTGGACCCATATTTTGATATAGGTATATTTTATACTTGAGAAGGAGAGATGAATTGTATATTCGCATTCGTGGATGCGAATTTGTAGTATAAAATATAAATAATGTTGTAGTAAGTCCGCCATTTTCACGTTTATAAAATTCTAGGTTATAGCTATAACATTTACATTTCAATCTACTATTTACAGGTTTAAAGGAAAAACAGCATATTATGTATATATAATATATTTATTACATATTTACAATTGATACACATAAAATTCATTGTACAAATATCACAAAAGGGAGTTATAAGATCGTAGTTATAAGATTATTGTCATGATAGCTCTCCCACTGAGTATTGGAACGAACACATAATCGCGCTATAGTATTACCACTAAATGGCGCTTTAACACAAAAATGCCTTAAGTGTTATTAGCCGGAATACTTTAACGTACATACTTTGAATATGCTAAAAAATGGATCCTTATACAAATGATAAAATCATTATGTAGAGGTTATAAAGATACAATGTAAATTCGGCCAAATATCACTAAGAATCTTTGTACATGGCTTAAATATTTTTTGTGGATAGTGCCATCTAGTGTTGATTTTCTAAACTAACTGCTTAGTGGTAGCCGTAACCAAGTCCATGGCCGTAACCGCCGTAGCCAAGTCCGCTGTAGCCAGCCACGCCAGCCACGGGAGCGCTGTAGTATCCTCCATGACCGCCGTACGCGCCGCCGTAACCACCTGGAATTACGCAGTTGTTATTATTATTTAAAAAAAAATAGAATGGACCATAATTTGGTAAACTGCTTTAAACATTTAGCAATATTATTATCACGATTATGGTAAACCTTATTTCATTCAACAAAAGCGAGAGAAAATTGATGTTTTTTCTATATTATTTTATTGTTTCTGCGCTAATACGTAAAAAATAAACAAAACTATAGCTCCAGCTATTTCTCGATCACAAAATAATAAGCAGATAATTTACAACGTCTAGTTACGTTACGTTTAGTTAGTGAGTAGATTTATTATGAAAACTAAACTAACTTGAAAAATATATAAGCTAAGTAAACTTATTTAATATACATAGATAGAGACATGAAGAGCCAGAGAAATAGCTAAATCGATGGAATAAAGAAAAAATGCGATTGCTTCAATAATATCATGATATTATTACCAAGACCGGAGTATCCACCGTATCCGCCGTATCCGCCGCCAAGTCCGTAGCTACCGTAACCGCCATAGCCCCCAAGAGAACCGTAGCCAGTGTGGTCGGTCGTGTAGGCAACCTTGCTCACCGCAACCGGGGCTGGAAAGAAACCTTACATTTAACTGACATAATATGTATGAAGTATATTAGTTGCCTCTTACAAAATGGACATGTTTCAAAAAAATCAGTTGTTCTATGTTCGTATCAAATCTTAACCACGAAATGAAGTAATGTTTATGATAGATTTATATCGTGACGCTCATAATTGATGAAATGAAATGAAAACCTTTACATTTTTCAATGATGTGTTATCGACCTATACATTTTATTAAGAAGGTATATGTACAGATGAATAGACGATGAAAGCCGCAATAGCCACTTTATCGCTTTTTATCAACGAAAGGTGTTTCATTATCCGGATGGAGGATGATTAAAGTAGCAATACACAGAAGTATGGCGCAACATATTTGAAGATAATAAACTGGGACTCGAATCCACGATCGATTTGAACATGTACACCATTCATCGCCGCAATGACTCCGCCAAAAACATAATTCAAATTTTAAAAATTATTAATCATTGACTAATTATTATTAACTCTGAAGGTCGTAAGATGTCTCAAGTGAAAATTCTATGGAAAAAAATATGTAGTTAAATAAGACCAAAACTATATTTTAAATTGAGTCAAATCTTAGTAGGTATACGGACCTGAGAAACTTATATAATGGTATTATTATCAAATTCATAGTTCATTGAATCATAAAAAGATTACAATCACAGAGCTGTTACGAATTGTTCAATGCTAAGGTCATAGCGATTCCATAAAAACTTCAATTTTATCGCATGATCGATTACAATTTACATTTTGAATTCTGTAAAAAGGTTTCATTGAAGGTCGTTTCTTAATTTATTAGAAAGTTAAAACCCTTGTCCTCTAATGGGGTATATACATTTCTGTGTCCGTTTTATTAATGTTTGTTTGTTGGGTGACTTATTTGTTTTTAGTAATATTTTTGTCGAATCATAAAAAAATGATTTAATGATTTATTATGTCAGTAATATTTCTGTATAACTGTTTATTAGCCTCTGTTGGCTAGATTACAGTAGTTTAAGAGAGAAAATAAAAGTAATATTTCAATTATAAGCTGACGTATGGTGACTAAATATTTGATTTACATGAAAGTGATAATAATAATCTAAAATAGCATTTAAACAAATCTATAAAAAAAGTCCAAGAAGGTCTCTGTACATTGTATTGAAGCCTCTATAAGCTTACTACTTTAATTTGAGAACAAATGACGAGGCACCAGATTGCTATAAAGAAAATTCTTAGCAATACGTTCGTGATACTGCAGTAGTATTATCTACTTAGTTTCTAATACTACTGTTTAACATCTCTATCTCATGGAATATATAATAATAACGATATCATGAAAATTGTAATAACGTAGTTGTAAAGTATGTAGACAGAAATAAGTTGAAAAATTTTCATAATATAAACTTTCGCCAACAGGTAGGTACACCTACCAAAAGTTTCATAGTGAAATTGTTGAATTTTTCATTACTGTTGCTTTAGGATGCTTGTTGTTCTTAGTTGAAGTTTACGTGAGGCTCGCTAGATCGTGGATACGATTTAATTGATAAATTGTCGAGATATATTTACTTTGCTTAAGCATTTGAAATATTTCAGGCGGGTAAAACGAATAATTCCATCCATAAACGGTAGTACGTTATTCTACTAAATATTTTTGTATTGATTTATTGCCATACTGTGCTCCTTTTTTCACTTAATCATTGTCCCGCGAAAAAATATTCGTATATCATAATAAGAAGTCTTTGCATATGTAAATCGAAAATCAATTAAATTGGTGTTTTTTTACTAACACGAGACAGAAAAGTGAGACACTTCATTAAATTTTGAGACACTACCTGTCCCATATCACAGTCTTGCTCTTAAAGATTAAAAAAATACAAGTCTGTAATTCGTTATTTGCTTTGAGCGCGCGCTTTCAATTGAACAAAATGTGACAATTTGACACACCATTATTTAACTTTCAATTTGCGTGCTGTCAGGATAATTATCTAAATAAACTACGAGTCAATTATACCTACGAGAAATAATGAAACAGGGGACTATAATCACTGTCCGATTGTGTGTCAAGGGTGACATATTTCCCACGTTATGCCTACGATGCTTAGTTTTTACTAGATATGTTGACAGAAATGGTAGATGAGAGACATCGTTGGATAAAATTTGATCAGATACCCTACATGAGGAAAAAAACCATTTAATCGAATAATATAATTTCACATGGAGTCGATTTTTTCATTTTACCGACAACGCTTGATACGAGCATTTCATAATAAGTGATTGTACTTTGAAATTAAGTATTTCATTGTGATGCTGATTGTCAAGAAAATAGCCATTCTGATAATAAATGAGCCATTCGGTATTGAATCTTTCGAATGTTACCCGGAATATTTGAAATATTCGAAATATTCAAGTCCTGAAAAAATAGAAATCTTAATGTCCCCAAAGAATTCATAGTCAATTGTATGGAAAAAAGGAACGTTTTTAAGTCACTCTCGATTTGAAACAACATTTTGATCTTGGCTTAAACTAAGCTTAAATCTCAATCTATATGATTACTTCAGTATTTTTGGAGATTAGTGTGAACAAAGAGACATATAGACAAAAACGGTCTAAATGAATTTTATGTATACTTTTCGCCTTTTTAATCCCTCCTCTCAATTTCTAGTAAAAAAATTCAATATACAGAAATTTTCATTCTCTTTTATTGTATTAACAGGTAGTGACAGAAATTAGTAGTCACCAAATGTTCTCTGCAATTAGTATAAAGGACCTCCTTGATTAATTCCAACAATTAGAACCATTTTATTGCAAATGCTTCCTATCTTTGTTTGCCTCGCAATTTATACGACAACCGGAGCTTAATCGGTTCCTAGATTTGGATTTTAGGGTTTTTGTATACTTGCGATTATTTTTATAAGTATATCTAGTACTTTGTTATCGATTTTATCTATATAAGTTCCAATTAATATATTTGACAAAACTTGGTTGATATTTAATAATAATAATATAGCCAATTAAACCCTATATAATATATAGGTTGTTGATATTTCCTAATACAAAATGTTTTAAAAGCTTTTGACCATTGACAAAGTGCTGTTTTATACTGTACAGAATGCGATAGTAATTATCAAATCTATGCCAAAAAATTTTATCGATTGATATTTTTAGCTGAGTAAGTATAAAAATTATTTCCAAAAAAAAAAGAGGAATTTCTTATAAAAATCTGACGGTTAGTAATTCGGTCCTAAATATGGTACATTTTATTAATAATGAAACAATAATATTTTCCATAGTATGTATATCCTACATAAAATTAACTGTGGCAAAATGTCAGAAATCTATGACACATATTGCCTTATTTAAATCGCGTGAATACCTCTTCATAGTCGCCAGTCTGTCTTTTATAATTAGCCTATTTTCTACTACGTTATTGCTTTTAATTGGCAATGAATAAAATTAGTAGTTCGATAGTGTTTGTAAATCGATGAGTTAAATCGAATCCCTTTACAATTGTTATCCTAAATTGCATCTCGCAAATGAAAATTGCATTATCTCAATGAAAGTTTAAAAAAAATCCTGATTTTATGGAAATATTCGATTTTTTGGGAAATTTTAAACGTATGTTTAAAAAAAATAAGAAGTTACATAGACGAAGATCCATCTATTTCTATGTATGATTGTATTGAAATAGATTTTGCTAGTAAAATAATGTTATTTAGAACTGTTTATACATTATACCATATTGTATTACTGGTATGAATAATAAGAATACTTAAAATTTAGGATATAATCCGGCTTATAATGTATTTTTCCAATAACTATATTGTTTATTTGTGAATATTTCACAACAAAACGGAATTAGACATTGGCATGATATTTTCCATAGAGGCAGCTGTAGAGATGGAAACTATTTTATTCGTAAATATTTTCAAGAGATAATAAGTTCAAGTCTTAATAAAACTTACCGGCAGCGTATCCTCCATAACCACCATATCCGCCATAGCCTCCATAACCAAGTCCGCTGTATCCAGCGCCGTAGCCAAGTCCTTGGCCGCTGTAGCCAAGTCCGCTGTAGCCGAGACCGCCGTAGCCAAGACCAGCTACACCACGCTTCTCGGTCTTCTTGGCATCTTCAGCGGACACCGCTGCGATGGTGAGAGCTACTACAATCTGAAATCAAATATGACACTTATTAACATCTCATAATAAATAATTACGGTCATGAGCGAGTCAGGTGCACATGGTAATTGTTCTGTCACAGACAAAAGGTCAGATTTTCTTTTAAGTTTTACTGTAATCAATGAGTGAGAACCTTAATACGTATAATTTCAAAATTTAAGGCTTTTCTGAAAATAACTGCGGTCAATTTTTATTGTGATCGGATCCCTAATAATGACCTAGACATAGACTTCGAGAGGTGTGTTTGACTCTTTTTCATAGTACAGACCTGAATTACCACAAATAATTTGGATATAGAGTCAAAGTTGGAAAAACTACAAGCTTGACTTAACGCCAATACTACAAGCATTAAATATCCAATTGAAAAATGGGAATGCTTATTTACAAAAGATTTGACCTATCTTATATGTACTTAGAACCTTCGGAAACCATCGTGAAAGACATGTGCAAACATTTATTACTTTACGTCTATAAACAATGGTCCCTCACAACGAACGCTTGCCTTGGCCAACAGACAGATAGCCAAAAGACGTGTTGTCGTGGCATCTCACGTCAATGTGTGTTTGAAAATTTAAAAACAAACGTTAAAATGATATGTACGTTACTTGCATTCAAACGGACTCTAACCATCAGTAGTACAAACATTCTTATACTGTAATTTTCACGCATTAAAACTTCTACACAAACGAAAGAAATCCTACTCATCCAAGCAACTAAACATATACCTATAATATATTATATTATCGACAAGAATCAAACTCGCAACCATAAGGATTGAAACCATAATATGATTTTTATTTTTAAATGGTAAACAAAAGAAGTACAATGCATCAAAGAGCCGGTCAAACAATATTGTAACGTAGTCATTGCACAATTTAAACATACTTGGCCTTGGGCTATAGGATATCCTTTGAGTAAATAACGGTGTGTTCTGTGGTTGGCAAAGACCTCAAGTACTTAATTACCGTTCCTCAAAACAATTTTACTTGTACTATATGTTACTTTATACCTCTGACAGTGGCGGGACCATATAGCCCAAAAGCCCGGCTTGCCGTATTCATACTAATATTATAAAGAGGAAAGATATGTTTGTTTGTTGAGATTTAACTCAAAAACTACTCGACCGATTTTAAAAATTATTTCACCCTTAGAATGCTACATCTTCACCAAAGGTCTACATTATACCTATGCGAAGCCGGCGCATGTTACTAGTGATGATATATATTTGTTTTGTTAACTCTTTTGCTTCAAAGTTTTAATAAATAAATCAATAAATATGTTCCCTATGATAAAGACAGAAAAGTGTTAAAGTCTATCTTAGAATCGTCGTATCGACCGAAACAATTTAAATTTTCTTCCGGGATTTGAATCCGAGACCTCCGGCTAGTCGGTCAAGAACTTACATGTTAAGTGCTTAATTATTTAAAAAATCAAAATAAAAAGTGAATGGAATTGTGATTTCTCTAAAAACAAAACAATACGTCAGTTAACATACAAATACATATTAAATGCAAGACGTCTTTTTTGTGAAATTGAATGAAACAATTAGACTATTATGTTCAAGCAAAATCTCTAACAAAGAATATATATATTAGATCTTAATTACAAATATATATTTGCCAACAATCGCTATTGTTTTGATTGCTACATCCATTGTTAGTATGCTTTACTATGTTATACGCTAAAGAGGAAATTGAAATACTAACTCAGTGATTAATGATCCTGAAGTTAGCTTTATATATTTATTATTGTGGCATATGACTGAACAATTCAAGAATTATACAAATTTATTGCCCGTAAGGGTATTTTTCTTTAAAAAAAATAGATTTTTTACATACAAACATAAGGCAGAGATCTCGGATTTCCAAGTGTTCCGACTCTAGCATATCACTTTCGCTTCCTCCACTTTCATACTCACTCGTCGGTTACAAATTCTTAATATTTTAATACGAATTATTATTCAAATAAACTACTTTTATTTATCACATTCACAATATTTATATTAAGATAATTTAAATCCAATTTTTTGAAATAAAAACGATTTATGAAAAATCATATCAAAAGTGGTTCAGCCGTTGCGATAAACATGACTTACCAAGAACTTCATGTTGTCTGGATTTTCACTGAGTGACTGATGCTTGGAGTAACCTACTGACAGCTTATATACTCTGAATGGTCGGTTGTAACATTCAAGGACTATAGAATTCACTGAGGGGGCATTATTATGATAAGTGTAATACCTTTGTGAGAATATGTCTTTAATTATATTTTGACTTTGCTCTACAATTTTGTGTTAGTACGTGGTCCGGAAAAAAATTGTAACAGAATTGTTAAAAGAAAATGTTGTATTAGCTTTTTTTTTCGCGCCGTAAGACAAGCTAAAGTCTTTCATATCGCCTTATAGATTCTATACTAATATTACAAAGAGGAAAGATTTGTATTTTTGGACTTTTGTATGTTATGAATAAACTCAAAAACTACTTTTTTATGTCATATATCGAAAGACGAGCATGAGGTTCACTTGATGGTAGATGATACCTCAGCCACAGAACATCAGTCAATGATGCGCTGTCGACCTAATTTTTACTTCGAGCATTTGGAAATCCATAGACCGAAACCGAAACGCGCAATATGCTCTTCAAAGTTTTTCCACCTATGGACCGATTTTAAAAATTCTTTCACCAATAGAAAGCTACATTATCAGCGAGTAACATAAGGCCGGCAACGCATCTGCAAGTCCTCTGATGTTGCAGATGTTGATGGGCGGCGGTGTTCACTTTCTATCAGGTGAGCCGCAGGTTCGTTTGCCTCCTATATTATAAAAAAAAACATAGTATGTATAGTACAATTACATTGCACCCGTGTGAAGCCGGTGCGTGTTGCTAGTATGTAATATTTTCCTGTTATCTGTTTGAAAGGTGTGACTGATGCGATGATATAGCGAGTGAAAGAAGAGAATGGAAAAAGAGAACATACTGCGCCGACCCCAAATAAAAAAAAGGGAACAGAGCAGGAAGAGGAGGATGCTTTATATGTATCGTAATATAGTTATTAATAGATATATATTTTTTCCCACATCCATTAGCCACATTCTATAATTAGTATTATTTTTTTTACTTGTTGCAAATTCATGTGGGTTTTTTTATTAAGCTGGCAAAGGCTTTGAAATATCTTGCGTTCATAATAAAACATTATGGTTTTCTTAAAAAAACTTGATATTTAGCGTCCTGATTTTTTATACTCTACTTTTTGTAGATTTTACGTTAATATTATAATTTTTTCAGTGAACCCACATAATGAAGAAAAACGTGTCTTCTATCTTAACAACAAATACATTGGTAAAACTCATACAGGTACTGAAACGTATCTTTTTTCACGGGCACGTTCGTGCTTTTGTTAGAACACCTACCTTTACCGATGGATCACGGGTTCGAATCCCGCCAGAACGACAGATTTAAATTTTTTGTGTAAGTCTTCCTCACGTTTGGGAGCTTCGAGCATTAAACGGGTGGAAAGAATATTGAAATTCCGACCGGGTGAAAAACCGGTATTGCGTAATTCGGTTTCATTCTTCAACAAGTTAACGATGTGCGGTCGACCTAATTTTTACTTCGGAAATCCATAGACAGAGCGAAACGCGCAATGTGCATTTCACGGTTTTTCCCCCTATGATACCTACCTAATACCCGAACGATTTTTTAAAATCTTGTTTCCCCGCGTCTTGAACCCGGTACCTCCGGTGCTAAACGTATCGCGCTTACCACTGAACCATGGAGGCGGTCAATTATTTGAATATGATGACGAAATCACTATCAAAATTCCGGTCTGGATACAAACGCAGGAACTACAGATTATTGCACAGCGTTACTAACCACTGAGCTATATTGCTCTGAGCGATAAGAAATAATTATCTTTAACTTCTATATACATATAATAAAACAGTAAATTCAAAATTTCTGTACAATTGAAAATTTTTACCAAAAAAATTTAAAAATGGGAACAATACTTGTAAAAATCATTTTTAACATGTTTGTCGGTCTAAACAGCTAACCTCCGCAGATACTAAATAGATTTTCATGTGACTTGTTGTGTGTATCAACATCATCTTATTTTTAAAAAACGAAATCGAAAGTCGTTAAAATCCCGGATATTCAAAAAAGCGATCCGTCCCGGATTCGCACGGGTGCAATGTACATTTACAAACCAAAAAATGTTATGCCTATTTTACTTGTTCATAATGTATCTTTCTAATGGTGTAAGAATTTAAATCGGTCTAGTAGTTTTTGAGGTAAATCGTAACAAACAAACAAACAAGCAAACAAATCTTTCCTCTTCTCTAATATTTTTTTTTTTTTTTGCTTAGGTAATTTATTTATTTATTTATTTTATTTTTATATTAGTATATTTGTGTTATGTTAAAAAACCAAATCCCTCCTAAATATTCATATATCTAGGGCTGAATATAACATATATGAGGCATAGACTAGTAATTACAATAGAAGTCCTACACGGAATTACATTCGGTAAGAGGATTCCGATAATTGGAACCTAGCTGTAGATTCTATTACGATACGTACTAGGAATTACTAGGATTGGTGTTTAATTATATAACGTGTAAATATTCTCAAAGTGACTAAATATATGTTTCCCAGTCTAAAGCCTATATTTTATTATTATGAAACTGCTTAGTACATTAATTGACGATGTTAAGCAATACAGTGTCAATTAAATAAAATACTGTATACCGGATTAAAACGCGATTTATTATTTATATTGTTTAAATTATTTATCCCGGACACTCTCCCTGTCTCCCCGCGGTTGCTGTAAAGCATCCGAAACGTCGGGATAAATAATTTAAACAATATAAATAATAAATCGCGTTTTAATCCGGTATACAGTATTTTATTTAAATGTGTGATACTCGCGTTAATAAAAGACAATATTAAATACAGTGTCAACCCACAAAATGATAAAAATGTAAATTTTGATACCAATTTTGATCCTTATGAGCTGGAGTACATATATCAAAAGAGATATATATAATTTAAATCGTTTTAATATCAAAAATATAGAAAAATCTAGTGCGCACGAAACCCCTTAAATATTTAGAATATTCATCAATAATTATTATAATGCACTTAATTTTGTAACTTTGATTGCTACCAAGAAAAACGATATACATTTAGGGTAATAATAATAATTACAACAAAAAAACTATTATTTCTGGTTTTTTTTAAAAGAAATTGAATAAAACCTAATTAAAAATTCAAACTCAATTTACTCAAAATACAACCATGTTGACAATGTATTGCTTAACAGCGTCCAGTTAGGGTATGGGTTAGACACTTGTTTGTAACGTTTAGCTTTTTTTCCTCACTGGTACCTGAGTAGTTTTTTAGTTAAGTATAACAATAATAATAAGAATATTTTATTGAATACTAACAACACGTCCTGGCTTTACATGGGCGCAATGTACTTTACGCAAAAAATGCGGTCGAAATTTCAATATTCATTCCACCAGTCCGGAAGTGACCAGACGTGGGAAAGACATGATACTTGTAATAGAAAACTATAATCATGTCGTACCGCGGGATTCTTACCCGTGACCCACTGGAGCGCTAGGTAGGTAGGTGGGACTCGAATCCTTCTGTAAATCTCATTATCATATAAGTGAATTGCCTATAATCTATTCTGTGTACTCAGCCTTAAAGCTTATGAACGGCCTAATATGTATAAATTGATTTAGGGCTTGACGAAATTATATCAGTACTGATTGCTTCCGGCGCAGGATGTTGACCAATCTCACTGCTTACCTATCTATTTAGCATAGAATAGTTACTGTCCGCTATAATTAGTAATTCCAATGTGCAAGGGATTTTGATGCTATTTTGCGTATCTGTGCAAAATGTCTCATCAATTTGTTATTCCGTTTTGAGGTGCAAAACAGAAACAAACAGACAATAAAACATACATTTTTGAAGTAAGAATTAAATATCGGCATGGAGCAGACCTATTTGTGTGTAAGTAGTTACAATACTTTGTTTGATTGTACAATTACAATGCTGTAAGTACAAATATTATAAAATGATGATAAATGTATCAATAAGCTTTTTGTTTTCCCAGGATTTGAACCTGGAACCTCCGGCACCAAACGCAACGCGCATAACGAAGAGACAGGCGATGCATTTTAATTTTTAGTAAAGTTGGGACTTCAAAATTCAAAGTAACTTTGTTACTTTACTTCACAACGAATTTTGTAAGAATACACTAGGATTGCTGAATTTTGTCCCTCGCCTAATATTGGTGGAGGCTTTATTCAAGCTTTTTTGTAAATAATATCAAATATAATTTGAAAAAAAAACACTTTTTGACTCTATTGTTATTGTTCTTTTTTCATAACTTACTTTTCCTGTGTTGTATTTTGGTAGGGTGTCATTTTCATAATTTTCATGTTTATATTATAAGTTAATTATTTGAGTTGGTAGTATAGATGATCTAAGAGTCACAAGGGGGTGAGTGGTGACTGAAAGCCACCGCTGTGTCTATCAGCTGAAGTCACTACCATTTTGAGCGGCCACACAGCTTGCTGTTAATACATTTTTAGCTTTATTAGTTTATTTTCCAATTTTTTTCATTTTATAATATTCTCGATTTTTATTGAGAAATTACACTGTCACATTCAAAGTGGTATTTTGTGTTAGACTAGCGATCCGCCCGGCTTCGCACGGATGCAATGTAGATGTACTATACACAAATAATATATAGCCTATGTTACTCGCTGATAATGTAGCTTTCTATTGGTGAAAGAATCCGTCGAGTAGATCGTCAATAATTTTTTTTTTTTTTATTGACGTTCATAGATGTACATTGTGTTACCTAAATTAATAGATTATTTTTTAATTTAATTGAATTAAATATGGCAACTTTGTGAAATTTCAAATATAAGACAACTGTCATCTTTCAGTCTCCCGCGACCACGGTTGCTGAAAAGCATCCGAAACGTCGGGATAAATAATTTAAACAATAAATCGCGTTTTAATCCGGTATACAGTATTTTATTTAAATGTGTGATACTCGCGTTAATAAAAGACAATATTAAGCCTACATTAGTCAACGACCTATTTTTTTACTTCAGGCCCTCGATTCTAAAACTACTATCAAATACTGGTACCTTAATATTCTGCTCCCTGATAATATTAGATAGTTGAGTTACATTATAAAAACACACATAGTACTCGTAAAGTAATTGAAGAAGACACATAAATCATAATTTTTCTCTACAAATAATTTGTAATAGTATGTGTATATGTGTATGTTTATGTATGTGTATGTATAGTTGCATAATATGCGTGTATGTATGTATAAATATTATTCAGGTTTTCTTATTAGTATTACTTTTTCTTTCTTTTTTTGCACTACCTATTTCTTCTCTTGTGTCTCTCTTGTACCATATGGTTGCCTGGAAGAAATCGCTACTTAGCGATAAGGCCGCCAGTTGTACTTTTCCTGTGTGTTTCTATGTTTGTATATTTCTGTATTTCTAGTGCAATAAAGTTTTAAATAAATAAATAAATAAAATTTAATACTAGGTGACTAACACCTGCGCTCGCCACGATCAATTGATGTGTTATTCGTGAACTTTAAGTTTTTGCCAATACCTACCAAATTAATGGTAGGAAATCATTTCTCGATCATATTTAAATTAAAGTTACTTATATCCTAATATTTGTTTATGAAATTGGGGCAAAGCTATGCCAATGTAGCCAATGCGGTTGTATGGGGCCCGCTGATTCAAGGGGGCCCCGGCGGGCCACAGATGATCCCTTTATTTCAAGATACTGTTTCGCGGAGGGCCTTCATAAAAGTATTAAAGAAAGTCCTAAATTCTAATATTACATATGGCTCTATATTATGTGTTGTGTGTAACAACAACTTGAAAAATAAAAAAAAAACAATTACAATTTCAGTTATAATTCACTTATTATACAACCCAGCTTTTCGTGCAACGCTCGACAGTCTACCGGCAGTCCAATATTATTAATATTATCTCTATATCTCCAATATTAGCAGATATGATTATGATACCAAGTCGCTTTTTTGTATTTGAAAGGCTCAACTGACCTAAATTTAAAAAATATATAATTAATGAATCAAAATTTAAAAAAACGCATCGTTTTTTCAAAGATAGCAGTCGAATAATTTTGTCTTTAAAAATTAAACTCACGAGGATAAAAGCAACGTTGATCCAATATTGATTTAAAATAATAAAAAAATCAACAAAACCGGCTTAATAGATTTGAATAAAATATGGCCAAATACAAATTATTATCTATTAATGCCCCGGGTAACTATGTATTTCTTTCCCCCCACGCAGGCAAAATCTGGTAGGTATATGATAAGATCTTACTCGAGATTTTCCCGTTCAGAAGTTTGGTTTTAGCAAAAAGCAGAAACTAGAAACTTTTGGTTATCTTGTAAGATTCATAATAATAAACTCGGTCGGAATTTGAATAAATGAATAATAAAACAGAATGATAATATGATATTAAATTAAACCCTCTTTTAAAAAATCAATAGCATATAAAATAGATAAAAGACAATGGTTCTATTGACAAAGGAGGCCGCACAAATTGGGTGGAAATTGCATACTTTACTGATTTTCAGCGACACAGAAATAACTGTAGGTCTGAGTAAGTTTAAATATACCTTAGAGCTTAAAATATTCGCTGGCCATATCAATATCGAAGCCCAGTACTAGTACGGTATAGTTATCCCGAGCGGTATTTCCGAAGCGATACAATTTAAGGACCTTCAAAGAGCCCACTTCTTAAAGGCCGGCAACGCATCGGCACGTCCCCTGGTGTTGTATATCGTCAGTTCAGAGGTAAAATTCACCAAGTGTGATCTTGAATAAAAATAAATTTTCCTACTATTACTTGTTTCAAACGTACATGATACATCCACGATAAGAATAAATTAAATGTCCTGTCTCCCCGCGACCACGGTGGCTGTAAAGCATCCGAAACGTCGGGATAAATAATTTAAACTATATAAATAATAAATCGCGTTTTAATCCGGTATACAGTATTTTATTTAAATGTGTGATACTCGCGTTAATAAATGACAATATTAAGAATAAATTACTAAATTCGTATTGCGCCTCATTGTTTTGTTATGGACCACAATACGCAATTAGTGCTTCGTTCCAACCGCAGGTTTACTCTTAAAATAAGCAATAGTAGTAACATTCATTTATATTCAAAATGTCATTTTAGTGAGTTTTACCCACAGAATATGAAAGATAAAAGAAGTGCGAAGTAGGCGTGGCCATCGTGTCACAATTTAGCACGGTGGCACTAAATTAATCACAGTCAGCCAAAATCATCCTAATATCTTTCATATAAAGTTTAGTTTAGCAATTATATATTCGTTTGTTTTAATATTACAAAACGTTGTATATACTTTGTGCGCTAAGCCAAAGTAACCGTTGTCGCCAATCACTAAGATATATTATCAATTGTAGAACCAGTGTTATTTAGCTAATTTTGAGTTAAATAAAAACATCGAATCGAAAAATATTGTAATTTAAATAAAATACTGTATACCGGATTAAAACGCGATTTATTGTTTAAATTATTTATCCCGACGTTTCGGATGCTTTTCAGCAACCGTGGTCGCGGGAGACTGAAAGATGACAGTTGTCTTATATTTGAAATGTCACAAAGTTGCCATATTTAATTCAATTAAATTAAAAAATAATCTATTAATTTAGGTAACACAATGTACATCTATGAACGTCATTAAAAAAAAAAACATAATACTTATTAAATTACTAATATTACTAATATTAAATGCTTCTAATTTTACATTTACTACCAGTTCACAAATCAAGGGCGTAGAGCGGACGAGAAGAACTGGCAAGAAACTCGCCGCCACTCTTTTTAATCGCCAAGTTTTTGTTTTACAATAATTACATATTAACGCCATCTATTCCTACGGAGTTGATATTTACTGTAATTTTCTATATTATGACAATATTGACTAACGGTGTCCTCTTGTTTTTTAGTATGTTGGATTTGGGGCTTTAGATTTTTAATTACTGGATCCCAGGTGTTGGAAAGTCTCAAACCATCTTCTCTATTGAAGTTAGGATGTTTTTTAATTTCAATAGCCTCACGTACTAGTCTGGGAAAGAATCTACTTTCTTTTGCAAGGATTTTTGGTTGGTCGAAACGTATGTAGTGGTTTGGTTTATCCAGAGTGTGTTCACATACTGCTGATTTAGAGTGACGTCTGTTTTTGATATTTTATTTAAATGTGTGATACTCGCGTTAATAAAAGACAATAATATTGTAATTGTATGCAGTGTAAAATACTCCATTCATTTGTGTGAATTTGGCGACACTCGATCCGGTACAAATTATGACACATCGCACTTCTACTTACTTCTTCTGTTCTGTGGTTTTACCTTAGAACCAACGATATGTCTATGGGCGCGATGTCCGGTTAGTTTTAAAAGGCCATATGTGCCAAAAACAATAGTGTCCTTTCGAAAAAAAAAAAAAACTATGGGCACCGGTATTCATTCGACAGGGCTCTTTTTTCCATACAAAAAAATACTTTTATCAGTGATTACTAATTACGTATTATGAACACAATGATAACATCTTTATGAACTAAACACTCGGCTTAACCTCTAATTATGAACAGATCTAATAAGTTTTTTACTAATTAATGACTATACAATGCCAACCAAGTGCTACTTCAACACTCGGAAGTATCTCGGAATTATTAAGATATTTTTTATTTATATCGGTAATTATTACAGTAGCAACATTATTTATTTATCAATCTATCTTATTATTGTTGTTATTACATTTTTATATTATACCGAAATATTATAGTTTTACTATTATCATTTTTATTTTACTACATTTTTATATCTCTAAAATAGTAATTTTATTTTTTTAATTTTAATGTCTGTATTTGTTTTAAATTCAATTTATAGCTATGTTTTTGGGCTGCTTTTGTAGAAAATGATTATTGTAAATTTTTAATTTCTATGGGCATTGCCTGATATAAATATTTATTATTATCTACAGACATCTATAAGTTGAAAAGAAAAATCCGAATTCTTCGGGTTCGTTGGACCGCCTTGTGTTTGAACGGGATGTGGGTTCTAGTCCTACTAGATCTGATATATGTATAAATGTATATACGTTTTAATTATATGAAACGGGTAGGAGAAGTATCCTTGAAGTGAACAGGCCGTGGCCGAAAAACAAGGGGGTGAGAGCTCTCTGTTTGCTTTCTGTTATTTCCTCCCAGCCGTAAGAGCAGGAAAATGATTATAGACATAAATATCCGTCAATTAATAAATTACATGAAAACATTGACGATATAAAATTTTCGCGCTTGGGCCTCAGTCGGCCTAGCAAGAAAACCACAGCAAAATTTTGTCAACCGTTTTCTCGTGTTTTAATCCATTATATCTTTATGTCTTCCGGGTCTAACATGACACACTTAAAACTCGACTTCGAATGTTATAAGTAGAAATATTTGTCGATTGAGATATCTTGTTTATCAAAGTTGTCGATGTCCAAATATCATATATCGAGATACTTAGTTTGTCTTCACTCGTCCGCGAGATATCTCCTGATGGTCATGCTAGGCGGGCTGATCGAACTCACAATTAATGCAAGGTATTTCAAATACAATTCCAGTATCAAGGATTGTTATGAAGATTAAGTACAAAGTTAACAAAAGGGCAATATTTGTGAAACCTTAGTTTTTTTGTCCGTTTATATCATTGACCGAGAAATACGTTCCCACAAAAACTGAGGCCGAACTAATTATTATACACTACTTATTCTCTTTGTTATAACATGGCTTTATTAAATTGCGTAAATGAACTATTGTGGACATTTTGTGCTGAGGTCACACATGCTGAATAATATAATATAATATGAGGTGTGTTTGGTAATTTTTCACTGGCTGTAAAGATGTACAGTATAATTTGTCTGAAAAGGGCTATTACGTATTAGCTACATGCTACAAGGAAGGTAAACATACTGTACCTTCACAACACGGTCAAAAAGATTGTTAGTTCTAAGTATAAACCCTAACAAAATTGCAGCGAAGATGTGTAAGAAGAGATGAAATTTGTTCCTAAAAATCGGTGGTTTATTTTTTGGTTTTTCGCTGATGTCTTCGAAGCTAAAAGAGATATGGCTAAAAGTCTTTAACCCGCTTTGTGGGCTACAGTAAGGTTTCATTTCTTGTCAGAACCGTGAATTACGCACATTGCAATTTGTCAGTAGCCCCTTCACGTATGTTTTTTATGCATGACTATAGCGTTCTGGCTTCACACGGGTGTAATGCATATGTTACTCGCTGATAATGTAACTTTCTATCGGTGAATTTGCAAAATCGGTCCAGTAGTTTTTGAGTTTATTCATAACATACAAAAATACAAAAACACAAATATTTCCTCTTTATGATATTAGGATAGATATATATAGGCAGACGTTTGATCACAATCCCACGGTGGTAAATGATGATGTAATCTAAGGTGAAGCACGCCGACCTAGAAAATGCCTATTCACCCGCACGAAACTACAAAAAGATCTAAATCATAGTGATCCAGGAAAACAGTCGCTGGAAGAGAGCTAGCTAATGTATGTGAAAGAATGGCAACTAGGTACTTAGTCTACAAATTAAAGAGCCATATTTTTTTAATGTAAGTGATACAGCTCTCTCCGCTTATTGTTCTCATTCAGTCCAATCTAAATGCAACTCAGGGATTCGGATTAAAACTTCTGTCTTCCCAGAAATGTAAGACTCTGGTCACTTCAAGTTTCGAATCCTGATGAAACATTAAAAAAAGGTGATGAGGTTAGCCAATAGGCAGCGGTGATCACTTCCCATCACGTAAACAACTTGACCGTTTGACCTCTATCCTATATAAAAATGTTACGGTCGGGAAAACCCCGAAACTGATCGACCCACTTATAAAAAAAAGGATCCATGAAACAGGTAAGGAAAAACTGGAGGTAAGATAAACTTGGGTATTTACCTGTTGTGATTCGTAAATTTAAAAGGCAAAATCGTATATTGTAATCAAATTTAGTGTTAAAAAATGAAATAATTGATATTAATTATAATGAGTTTACATATTGTTTTGATGCTTTTAAGTGTATTTAATTCAGATGGTCAATTGATATGATTCATTCGATTCCCCCACTCCCCACTACCAAACTTATGAACAAGTTTGGTATAAAGGAGGTGGAACGACAATTGCGGAGCATACTCCCCGTTCCAGACGAGCCCTTACCACCCACCTCCGTAGACGAAGTGCAGGCTTTGATCAAGGCTTCCCTACCTAGGAAATCCCCAGGTCCTGACACCATCTCGAACAGGGTCCTCAGATCCCTTCCTCCCCAATTGATATGTCTACTTGTGACCATTTTCAATTCCCTCCTTGTCAACTGCGCCTTTCCGACACAGTGGAAGGAGGCAATTGTGATTGGTATCCACAAGCCGGGCAAACCCCGTAACGATCCCAATAGCTATCGACCCATAAGCCTTCTCAATACACTGTGTAAGTTGTATGAGAAGCTAATTAAAAAGCGTCTCTGGGACACTGTCGTCGACAAAGGCCTTCTGCCTGACGAACAGTTTGGTTTCAGACGAGCGCACTCCTGTGTCCATCAAGTCCACCGCATAACGGAACACATCCTTTCCGGTTTAAATAGAAATAGATCCATTCCTACGGGCGCCCTCTTCTTCGATATAGCGAAAGCGTTTGACAAGGTCTGGCACAACGGCTTAATTTTCAAGCTTTACCAACTTAACGTGCCAGACAGACTCGTGCGTATCATACACGATTTCTTGTCAAACCGCTCCTTTCGCTATCGCGTAGAAGGATCGCTCTCCTCTCCCCGTAGTATACGGGCCGGAGTCCCCCAGGGCTCTGTCCTGTCTCCCCTCCTGTTTTCGTTATTCACTAGCGATATTCCTAAAACGCCTAAAGTGCACATTGCGCTTTTCGCGGACGACACTGCCCTTTTCACTTCCCACCGGGATAAAAGGATCATCACAGCGCTTCTCCAGACTGCAACCACCCGCCTCGGTGAGTGGTTCCAGAAATGGGGAATCCAAGTCAACCCGGAAAAGAGTGCGTCAGTACTCTTTGCTCGTGGTCCTCCCGGTAATCCCAGAAATCCATATACTAGGGCCAAATTCCTAATAGACCGAGAGATACAACTCTACGGTAGATCCATTCCCTGGCAGAAATCAGCCAAATACCTAGGTGTTACCCTTGATCGTAGCCTGACCTTCAACAAACACGTTAGAATGGTCCGTAAAAAGGCCTCCTTTGTCCTATCCAGACTCCGTACCCTTTTAGACTCCAAAAATAAAATGTCCCTGAGGCATAAAGTGACACTCTATAAGGCATGCATTCGACCATGCATGACCTATTCGAGTGTTGCCTTTGCTCATATCGCCCCTTCCAATATCCACAAATTACAGTCGGTCCAGAACCGGTTCATTCGAATCGCTACTGGAGCACCGTATTATGTGCGAAATGTCGATCTCCACCACGATCTGGAGCTACCCACTATAGCCCAATGGATGAAGTTAGCGTCGAAACGTTACTTCGACAAGGCTATAAACCACCCCAACCCGTTGGTTCGCAATGCAATCAACTATTACCCCTATCCCGATAAGGCTCTCTGGAGAAGACCCAGACACGTTTTAGAGGATCCTGACGATCCTATCACAGTAGCCAATGCTAGATTAGACTCCGCCCGGGCGGACATTTCACCTCAGACCCGCGTACAGCGCCTTCGACGGCGAAGGCGAGGACCCTTGTTCCGCGCATCCCTCACACGGGTGAGCTACCGTCCAGCCCTTCAGGCTCCCTCCCCTCCTACGGCAGCCCAAGCCGAGGTACGTGTCTCGCAGGAGACGCCCTTAGGCGTGTCGTAGCGAAACCCCTAATTTCAAGGCTGAGCCACAGTGCTCGCCAATCTTGTCCGCGTTGAGCTGCCGAGGCCACTAGGGCCAGCAGCGAGATACCATACAAAAAAAAAAAAAAAAAAATTGCGGAGCAGTCTTGGCTCTGGCAGGACTTGGTGCAGTGGTTGTACCTCGTTATTAGCTTATCCTTGACTCTTTGCATAATGAATTTGTGGAAACGAATTAATTATCATTCTGACTGCAGTCGTGCTGTAGTCAAGTCATATAGATTTGTTCTATTCTATAGATTATAGATAGAAGATAGATAGATATAGATTTATTGTAATTGTAAGGTTGTGGTGATGTATTAAAGTCTATACTATGTGAATATCGATATTTGGAAGTGTTGGAAGTTGAATATATTCATATATATGAGAAATGAAGTCTGTATTGAAATAGAAATAAATGTTTGAATTGTACACCAGTGATTTTCTTTACATTTCAGAAGCGGGATAAGGACCCACGTTAAGAAGCGAGATAAGGACCAACTCTAAGGAAGCCAGTTCTTGGAGGTTATGAGTGACTACCAAAAGAAGCCATGTGTGCGAAGTTCTTGGAGGTTACGTGTGCCGACCAAAAGAAGCCATGTGTGCTTAGTTCTTGGAGGATATGTGTGCCTACCAAAAGAAGCTAAGTGTGCTTAGTTCTTGGAGGTGATGTGTGCCTACCAAAAGAAGCTATGTGTGCTTAGTTGTTGGAGGTTATGTGTGCCCTACAAGAGAAGCCATGTGTGCTTAGTTGTTGGTTATGTGTGCCTACCAAGAGAAGCCATGTGTGCTTAGTTGTAGAGTTTATACGTAAGAGCCAGCTTAATTTGTCTTAAAGAGGTTTTAAAAATAAAAAGGCATTATTTTGTTTTGATTGCATATACTACGAAAAGCAAGTTATATTAATACTTTAAACAATAATGAATCGATTTAGCTACCGACATGATTTAAATGATATTTCTTTTTTTTTTGGATGAATGACTGATGAGCGATGACTCCTGGAGGTTCGCCTGCTCGAAAGGATGATTGCCGAATAAAACTTCACGGAGTTCAAATAAGAGGAAATCCAAGGAAAGAGCTGGTCTACTAAAGAGCCAACCAGAGAAGAAAAGACGGATTCATCCCGGAAGTCAAGTAAGCGCAGGATTCAGATCTTTATCTAGTGGGACAAAAGATGTACAGGCTGTAACTAAGATAATATCGAAAGGCTAGATATCTGTTTAAAATTGTACAAAAACATTTGTGAGTCTTCAACATATTTTGATAAGTACCCGCCGAATTTTAAGAGAAATATTACTCTGGAAAGGCAGTTGACTACATTATTTATGAAATCATTGATAGTTCAGTAGGTAATAGAGCCCAAACCCTTAAATGTAGCGAACCAGAAGATTTGTTGAAACATTTAGCTTCTCAGCAATTCTATCAGATTAGAAATAATTCTATGGTAAAAAGTAATTCTTATAGAAAACTCAATTAAGGGACTGGTTCTGTTATCATAGTTAATGTTTGCAAGTAAATTATTCAACATATTTTAGTTGTCAGGAATGGGGATATACATATAAAAATGTAATAAATATGATAAAACAGGTCATAAACCACATTGAAGGCTGTAACAGAAATTTCATATAAATATAAGTAGGGGTACAAATGAATTGACAAAAACTACTTAAGATATTTATAACAAAAATTAATTTCAGATTCAAATTGTTTAAAAAAAAATCCTTTAGAACAAATCAGAATTTGAAATTGCGTCTCAAATAAACAGAAAATATTTTACAATTAATGTCAAAAGTAAAAGTTTCTTAAAACATTCATAATCTCCGTAGCAATCGTAATAACCATAACTAGAATACCTACTAACTGACTAAAATACAATTTACAATTATTAGATATTATCAAACCAAAATTTTAGACCAATAGTTATTAAATACGTTCGATATTATTGAGGATATTGTAATTGCTGACAATCATTTTATTTATGTATTTTATTTTGGCACAAATAGTCATTTTATTAAACAGTGTTACAGTAATATTTATTTTACGTACATAGACCTATAAAGTCCAAAAATAGTATGTATTACAAAAACATACGATAAGCCGATAGTATAAACAAGATAGAAAGGAGAAGAGCTAAAGATAGAAGTTATGATAAACGTTATTTAAAGACAACATATTAGATATAATGATATACACAGTAGCTATTGAGATAGATCCTTATCAATTATTTTACGAACTTGTGCAATCGAAAGATTAAAAATGTTAACGTTAAGAAATTCTTTATTATAAGTGGTAATTGGTCGAAACGCAAAAATGTATAATTTTTACTGAGTGAAGGAGGTACAAATATACTTTTCGTTTGTAAGAGGCGAACAGGTTAGCGCAACTTAACAATAAATGGAATCCTGGCTAAAACACTAGGAGAGTAAATTTTACAGTTAGTGATCTTGTAAAAAATAAGATGTCAGACTGTTTTCTGTTGTTGTAGAGAGAAAGAATATTATGAAATTTAAGAGAATTAATGTAAGAATCATTATAGCGATCATCACGATAATTAAGGTAACTAATAAACTTTTTTTGAATTCTCTCATGTGATTTCTATAGTTCGGATTCCAGATTACACTACCGAAATCTAAAGTCGATCTAACATACGCAAAGTATACAATTTTTAAAGTTGATGTATCACGAAAAGGTTTAGTAACTCTGTAGGTATATAAATCCTAGACTTCTATAAGGTTTTTGAATTTTAGTATCATATTTTGAGGAATAAGACTTTGTTGGGCGATGTTTTGATAATGACCCCAAACCCAGACTATCATTTACATAATATTCTCCTGTTACAAAATTAGTGATGGAAAAATATTTTATTTATATCTGCATTATTGCCAATAGCTAATATATTAGAGTCGGGAGTTTTGTTTGTTAATCAACTCTACTGAGAAAACAAATGTGTGAACAAAAATTACACAGATATAATTAATTGGTTATTCGAAGTGTTCAAGCTTTTTGATAATTATTATTAAAACATTCGCGTAAAGTCTTGATCAAATAAGAAATCGATTTTGGTTTCCTGAATTATTTAATTATCAATCTAAAAAAAAAGTAGTTTATTGGAGATCCCATGATGATAAATGTTTCTATTTAACTTTTGCAAATTACTGAAGTTATGACGATATATATAATATTTATTTTAGCTCACAGATTTGCTTTATTTTAAATGCCGAAACTTTGATAATTTTTATTTATTTATTTTTAATTCTTTAAATTAAATTAATAATTAAATATAAGATTGAGAATTTGTTCCAAAATCAAAATGATTGGTTTTATACACCAAAAATCAAAATATTGCTTATTAAAAAGCAATAGATGGTTTTAATAATCATACGGTAAAATAAATAAAGGAATAGAATGAATTTGAAGAAGTGTTGAATCTGAAAGAGTAAAACCTGAAACCTCCAATCAAGACTATAAAAATGTCAAATTTGATGTTTTTAACTAAATAATTACAAATAACTAAAGCTAGACATAGATCAATTGTGTCAAATTTATTTGTATTTTTAATGGTAACACCTTCAAAGACAAAGTTTTAAATAGGTCCTCAGCTAATAGGTGTGAAAGACACTTTTAAGTTGCCTCCCCCTGGGATCAATCGATATATTCAAGTCGTAAAGTGTCAAGTTGACTTTGACGGCACTCTAGTAAAGCGGTGAAATGATGGTGGTGGCGCGGCTATCTGGCATCCGAAAAGTTACATAAAAAAGTCGCGGGTACACCACGAATACGACGAATCAATTATTTCCGAGGCAATCGATATTCCTGTGTGGATTGAAATTGCTGCACATTTGTTAATACCAGTAAATATTTATTAAAAGTAGAGATCGGTAACTCAAGAGAGATAGATAAAAAAAATAAGATATGTATCAATCCGTTTATATCAATCACTCTTTATATCACTTCGAATCCGAATGTATCAGTAATTCAGTATATCTTTTACATCTCGTTCAATCACAACGTCTTTTTGTATCTGTGTCGCAAAAGTGTATACATGTGCAAATGATAATTTTTGTTAAGTCTCGACAGAGTCCGAAACCTCTCTTCGGAAAGTCCAGACGTCTCTTTCGCACCTCCCCATTTAGAATCTTCTGTCACGCTGTCGCAAGATAGAGAGTAAGTGGTTGATTCATGAATTGAGCGAATCGAATCACGCTGAGTAATGTCGCTGCGTGATACAAAAGATATAAAGTTATAAAAGAGTGATACATATCCCAGTGATCGAAAGATACAGATCTTTTCTTTTTAGTGATACATTGTTCCCATGTCTAACTAAAAGTACGCCCATGGCGATTGCCCATGCTCGAATGTTTAAAGAATTTTTCATTTTATTTATCATATAATTTAATTTATTTTAAATAAAGTGTCCAAAGTTATATATTATAAGCAATTTTTTGAAGTATCGACAAATCTTCTATGTTCAAATAATAAATAAAATTTATGAAACAAAGTAATATCTTTGAGATTGGTGACGTGTTGTGATGTTAATAGTATTTTCTAGTAGTTATAGTCTAGGTATAGTATGTATGTTCTAGTTTCCAAGTCAAAAAAAATGTTATTTAATTGTTCTGTTTCTTATGTAAGAGAAGATGTATTATTATTATTATTATTTTAAGAAATTTCTTAAACCACAAGTAAGTTCTTATCTAGATCTCATTGTAATAATAGAGGATAAGATGGTATTGATTGTATAATTATAAGATATAATTGTAAGATTAATTGTATATAATGTGCTCAATGAGTGTTGTGATTTTGCGTGCTCCGGAGATAGCACGCTTGTCGATGGCCGAGTGTTGTGATTCGTAAATTTAAAAGGCAAAATCGTATATTGTAATCAAATTTAGTGTTAAAAAATGAAATAATTGATATTAATTATAATGAGTTTACATATTGTTTTGATGCTTTTAAGTGTATTTAATTCAGATGGTCAATTGATATGATTCATTCGATTCCCCCACTCCCCACTACCAAACTTATGAACAAGTTTGGTATAAAGGAGGTGGAACGACAATTGCGGAGCAGTCTTGGCTCTGGCAGGACTTGGTGCAGTGGTTGTACCTCGTTATTAGCTTATCCTTGACTCTTTGCATAATGAATTTGTGGAAACGAATTAATTATCATTCTGACTGCAGTCGTGCTGTAGTCAAGTCATATAGATTTGTTCTATTCTATAGATTATAGATAGAAGATAGATAGATATAGATTTATTGTAATTGTAAGGTTGTGGTGATGTATTAAAGTCTATACTATGTGAATATCGATATTTGGAAGTGTTGGAAGTTGAATATATTCATATATATGAGAAATGAAGTCTGTATTGAAATAGAAATAAATGTTTGAATTGTACACCAGTGATTTTCTTTACATACCTTACCTCCAGTAATTAATCCCTACAATCAATAAACATTTTAGATAAGCCAAGGAGTAATTTTGTGCCTTATTCATATATGCTTATAATTATGGTAAATTAACAATGACTGGAAAGATAAACAAGCAAATATAATTACCAAATGTAGAGCGTTGGTGTTGGGATTGTGAGGCCAATGTTGCACTCATCGAGGTGTTAATTGTTACAAAATTTAAACAATGTAGACTGTTTAACCAAAACCCAGATTTTCGGAGATTTCTAAATGACTAATATCACTTATATAACTTGAATGATCTCTGATCATCTGGGTCGTTTGACGTTGCCTAGCAATGTTGGGTGACTTTATTACTTTTTTCAAAAACTTTTTGGTACCAATTCCTGCAGTTGAACCCGACTAAATTCAATCATGTCAATCTCTAGGTATAGCAGTAAACAAAGTAGAGGTATAAAATGTTTGACCTTGCACAAAATTATTAAAGAATTCATTTTCTCCAAACAACTTACAATGTGTTCACTTATAAGAGAAAAATATTGTTTACATAAATATAACACAGTAGGACGGAACAATAATTATTCTTATTTCTAAATAAAATTTAAAAAAAAAATTAACAAATTTTAAAACGAATTCAATGTTGTAATAAAAATTACATATTCTGCTCAATTTTTCTTTATTTTAATTTTCTTTTAAAAACACCAATAGACTGACTTCTTAACATCCTTGGGCAACTCGTTGTGCAATTTAGCTCCCTCAATTTTATTACATTTTATACTTAATTTACCTTAATTCGTTCGGGCTACTAACCAAATTATGTTAGTGTCTGGTGAGGTTAGTACTATAAGTAACAAAATGAGGATCGAGTTCGTCTCCAATATTTCCAAAGCGATATGACTTGAACTTTTAGGAATAAAGCCCGATCATTCTTTAAAGCTAGCGATGCACCTATAAGCCTTCTTTTGTTGTAAAACAATATATTGAGGTACAGGTGAACCCTTGACGTCAGGTAAAATAATCTTTACTTATTAAATAATCCGAGAGTTTTACATTTTCACACAAATACTGCTGAAAGGATTTTGGTAAACTTCACAGTATTATTGTTTATTCTTCAAAATAACATATATATATATAAATAGAGATAATTAGCGAAATTTTAACGATGAGTGTAAAGTAAGTCGGAAAAAGTCCTGCTATCTGAGAGCTACTTCGGCGTGCGGTGCAATAAATTATAGGTGTATTGCAGTAAGTAAAAAAAAGCCTAAAAACAGATAATAGTCAAAGTCTGAGTGGATGAAGTCGCAGGTAGAAGCTAGTATTACATAAAGAAAGACTTCCGCTGACCAACTACACCCTAAATTGAGACATGGAAATACCCTTTTAAAGTACATTACATGTGTGCCAGTTACAAGAGGTTAAAATCACTTAATCTCATAAACAATTTAATTTTGTAATAAGAACTCTATTCTATTTACCTTATTATCATTTACATCCATTAAACTAAAATTCATTTATAAGCACAGCGTATAATTTAACGTTCATACATAATGATTTATAGTGAACAGAAAAAATTAGTTAACACACTTAAATTAACCTTAAAATTAACTCAAGGTTATCTGAAAGGATTTAAAGATGTTAAATATAGTTCTAATTACAACATCGCATAAACCGTTTACTTCAAATAATCTACTATATAAAAATAAGTCGGGTTTTCCTTCCTGACGCTATAACTCCAGAACGCACGAACCGATTTCCACGGTTTTGCATTCGTTGGAAAGGTCTCGGGCTCCGTGAGGTTTATAGAAAAGAAAATTCAGAAAAAATTTCAACAGAAAAGCAGGAAAATCTTTTTTCTTTAAGAATAATTATATCATTTCGAAGCTAAAATTGTGGCAGAACAACGTCTGCGGGGTCCACTAGTTATTTATAATAATGTTAATCTTATATAGATTAAATTTTATATATTTAATACATACGCTAATAGTTATTTATTCATGAATTAATACAAATATATTTGAAAGCTGATATTTACTATTCTTCTTCCTGCCCTGTTCCCTTTTTTATATGGGGTCGGCGCAGTATGTTCTCTTTTTCCATTCTCTTCTTTCACTCGCCATATCACACCTCTCAAACACATGCCATTCTTCACACAGTCAATCCATGTTTTTTTGGCCTCCCTCTTTCGCTATACCCATCCACTTTCATATTCAAAACTTTTTTTAGATACATGCCCTTCATCTCTCCTCATAACCAACCCAAACGATTACCTTACTATATACTGGTACGAGGGTGAATCAAAAAATTCTTGGAATCAATATTAAAAAATGCAAAGATTTAAATAATAATATTTTATTTTTCTACATAATCTCCCTCCAATGCAATGCATTTAGAATAACGCGTTTGTAACTTCCTTATTCCTTGTGAAAAAAAATTATTTTCTTGACTCTCGAAAAAGTCCTCTACGGCAGCTATAACCGCGTCATGAAATTTTGTTCCACGAATTTCCTCTTTTAATTTTGGAAATAAGTGAAAATCACTTGGGGCTAAGTCCGGAGAATATGGTGGGTGGTCAAGGAGATTGAAGCCAGCACAGCGGATTGCGTTGAGCGCAACTTCCGATCGATGAGCAGGAGCGTTATCTTGAAGGAACAACACGCCCAACGACAGTTTTCCACGACGTTTTTCTTTAATCGCTTCACGCACTTTCAGGATTAAATTTGCATAATAGGGTCCAGTAATCGTCTGGCCTTTTGGCATGTAATCAATAAAAAGGATTCCTTCACTATCCCAGAACACAGAGGCCATAACTTTGCCAGCGGTAGGAGCAACTCGAAATTTCTTGATGGATGGAGAGGATGGTCGTTTCCAAGACATGCTTTGTCTTTTAGTTTCAGGATCAAAATGGTGGACCCACGTTTCATCCATGGTGACAAGACGACGGCAAAAATTATCCGAATCACGCTGGAACATTTCGAGATTACGCTTGGAAATTTCCAAACGTCGCTTTTTGTTTTCGTCGGTTAACATTCGTGGGGGGTAAGGGGATAGTGGCGAATAACATCTTAGCCAGCCCAAATGTCAACCTCACCTGCACGCGCCGAAGGGCGACGGCGGCATAAGGACTGCCGTGGTACCCCCTGCTAGACAACAGACGAGGCTCTGGCGACCGACTCATGGCGGGATAACCATACCCCGACTGCAAACCAGTTCGAAGAGGTCTCAACGGCCTTGGAGGTGAAATTACTCCTAAAAGGCTTGGTGCAGAAGGCAAGGGGAAACCACTGCACTACAATTCCCTAGTAGAGTCAGCATGAAAATGTCTACAAATACAACGGCCCCGAGTCCCCGGCGTTCCTTTAATGGAACAGGGGTGCGAAGAATCCCCGGGTGGAAAACAAGATCGGATATACAAAACCTTAAAATTGGAACTTGGAACGTACGAAGCCTTCTACGACCAGATAAGATTTACAACCTTTGCAACGAAATGAAGCGATTAAAATTAGACATTTTAGGTTTAAGTGATGTACGATGGAAGGGCAATGGTAAACATCTAATTAACGAAAACTTCACTCTATATTTCTCAGGTTCAGACGAAACATCTAACATGTATGGAGTCGGTGTCATTGTAAATACCCAAAAGATACGTTCCCTTATTACCTTTGTGCCGAAATCAAACCGTGCCATGCTAGTACAAATTAGATCAAAACCGAGGAACATGAACATTATACAACTATATGCCCCCACCTCAGATAAATCAGACCAGGAGTTGGCAGATTTCTACAAAGAAGCAGAACAGCTGCTTTTCTTAACCAAACAGCATGAGATAAATATTATTATGGGTGATATGAACGCAAAAGTAGGGGAAGGTGAAGTTGAAAAAGTAGTAGGCAAATATGGACTAGGAGAACGAAATGAAAGGGGAGATACTTTAGTTCAATTCTGTCAGGAAAAGGATCTTGTTATCTCAAACACATTTTTCCAATTGCCACCACGTAGGTTGTATACATGGACATCCCCAAGACACACCCCCAATAGAATTATGCGAAATCAAATAGACTTTATAATGATAAATCACCGTTTCAGAAATTGTATAAAGAGTGCCAAAGTGTATCCTGGAGCTGATATTAATTCAGACCACAATCCTGTCATAGCAACTCTTTCTTGTACCCTTAAAAACATCAAGAAAAGAATCACTACAAAAAGAGTAAATATAGAAAAACTTAAAGATGACACAGTCAAAAGTTTGGTCTCAGGAGAAATTGATGAATGGGCAAAAGTTGTGAAGGAAAAGGCATCAAAAACTGTTGAAGAAGTCTGGAAACAACTTAAAGAAAAAGTGGAAACAATCAACAAAGAATACCTTGCACCAGATAAGTGGAACCCAACCAAAGAATGGGTGGATGTCTGAAAAGATATACAAGTTGATGGAGGAAAGACGATGTTATAAGGACATTGATCGTAACAAATATAAGAAGACTGATAATTTAATCAGAAAAGAGGTTCGGTATGCTCGTGATCAATGGTATATAAACAAATGTAAACACATGCAAGACCTTTATTCGAAACACGATTCATTTAACCTCTACAAAGAAATTAAATTAATGACTGGCCGCAAAAGTTCTCCTCATCAATTAGTTGATAAAAATGACCAACCAATTCTGGATATCACTACAAAGAAAGATCTATGGGAACAATACATTAGAAATATGTTCTCAGACGACACAAGGGGGCCTATGCTAGTGCAATCTGATACAGATGGATATGACATCTTGAGACCTGAATTACTGAAAGCACTTCAGAGAGCAAAAACCGGTAAGTCTGCAGGACCGGACAATGTTCACATAGACATCCTTAAGTTTAGCCGCAAAGACAGCATTGATGTCTTACTTCAACTAATGAACCACATATATACAAGCGGGCAACTGCCAAATGATTGGCTGAAATCAACGTTTGTTACACTTCCAAAGAAAAAGAATGTTAAAAAGTGTGAGGAATACAGAACTATAAGTCTCATGAGCCAAGTACTAAAACTATTCCTGACAATTATACATGAACGCATTAGAACGAAGTGTGATGAGCAATTGAGTGACAGCCAATTTGGCTTTCGTTCAGGCATGGGCACAAGAGAAGCACTATTTGCAGTACAAGTTATGGTACAGAAATGCAGAGATATGCAACAGGATGTCTTTCTTGGTTTTATCGACTATGAAAAAGCCTTTGACCGTGTCCAACACGACAGAATGATAAAGATACTAAAAGACATAGGTCTGGACGGGAAAGATATTCGGATTATACAAAATTTGTACTGGAATCAGAAAGCGAACGTTAGAGTGGATGGAGAGTTGACCAACGACATTGAAATAAAAAAGGGAGTTAGACAGGGTTGCATTTTATCACCAACTCTCTTCAACCTGTACTCGGAATCAATCATAACGGAAGCACTTGAAAACATTGACTGTGGTATTAAGATCAATGGACGCAATATCAATAACATCAGATATGCCGATGACACAGTCTTGATAGCGTCATCAGAAGCCCAATTGCAAGAACTTGTGCAGCGTTTGAATAATTACAGTGAGAGAGCTGGACTTAAGATGAATGTAACTAAGACTAAAGTCATGGTGATATCGAGAAAAACTCTCCCTTCTTGTGACATTAAGGTAACTGGACAAAACCTGGAGCGAGTGAATAAGTACAAATATCTAGGTACATGGTTGAATGAACAATGGGACAGTGAAATGGAAATCAAGACCCGAATTGAAATCGCTAGGAATGCCTTCAATGGAATGAAAAAAGTTCTCTGTAACCGCAACCTAAAGATTTCCCTACGTACACGACTTCTCCGTTGCTACATTTGGCCAGTTATAATGTATGGATGTGAAGCGTGGACGATAAAAGAAGATCTCAGAAAGCGCATTGAGGCTTTTGAAATGTGGGCTTACAGGCGTATGATGAGGATAAGCTGGACCCAAAAAGTTCCGAATGTGGAAGTTCTACGACGAATTGGCACAAACCGTGAGCTTTTAACGGCCATAAAGAAAAAGAAAGTTGCATACCTAGGGCATGTATTAAGGCACAATAGGTACGAACTTCTGCAACTAATAATTATGGGTAAAGTGGCCGGAAAAAGAAGTGTTGGCCGCAGAAAAAAGTCGTGGCTTCGCAACATCAGGGAATGGACGGGGATCGCCAGTGCCGCTGAACTGATCCGTACAGCCCGGGACAGAGACAAGTTTAAGTCGCTGACCGCCAACCTTCATTGATTGGAGAGGCACCTGAAGAAGAAGAAGAACATTCGTGGCACCCATCTTGCAGACACTTTTTTGAACCCCAGTGAATCAATTAAAATGGATTGAACGCTACCAAAAGATATCTTTAGGATCTCAGCTATATGTTTCATAGTCATTCTTCTGTCTTCCAAAACCAGATTCTCAACCTTTTTGACATTTTCTTCTGTAACGGAGGTTGAAGGCCGCCCAGAACGCGGGTCATCTTTACAGCTTGATCTACCTCTTTTAATTCAGCCACCCAGTACGCAACCGTAGAATAGGGTACAGCATCACCCCCTAATGTCTGCTGAATGTCCAAAAAAATTTCCTTCGTAGACATTTTTTTCAAACTGAGATATTTTATCACCGCACGTAACTCACTTTTATCCATAATTTTGACTTTTTAGCAACTCGTTGCACAAAAAAATTTATTACATGCGAACGAACTGACAAAAACAAGTGACAGTCTGCATAAATATAGTGTGATAGACACTCTTTAATTTGAATATCGAACTTGATCCAAAAAGGTTTCATATATATGCACTTCTAAGAACTTTTTGATTCACCCTGGTATATACAAATAAAAAATATACCCTAGCTCTTAACTAATGATAACATACAAGTACAACCATACATAAAATATACACCTTATTTGTTGATAGTAAAATTGATTATATTGTCTTTTATTAACGCGAGTATCACACATTTAAATAAAATACTGTATACCGGATTAAAAAGCGATTTATTATTTAAATTATTTATCCCGACGTTTCGGATGCTTTTCAGCAACCGTGGTCGCGGGAGACAGTCTCTAATAATAAACAGTCAGTAATAATTTAAATAATAAATCGCGTTTTAATCCGGTATACAGTATTTTATTTAAAAGTAAAATTGATTGATTGATTTGGCATAATTTTCCAGTGTTATTAGGAATATCGTTGGAAGGGCCATACTCTTACTGATAAGAAACGGAATAAAACAATTTAGACACCTATGAACAATTGCCATAGCAAATGGGGAGATACTCAGCATACTATGTCAAAGTAGTATGATACTCTGATGACAAGCATGAGGTTCACTTGATGGTAGGTGATACCCCAGCCACAGGACATCAGTTAATGATGCGCTGGTGACCTACTTTTTTACTTCGAGCATTCGGAAATCCATAGACTGAAACTGAAACGCGCAATGTGTACTTCACGGTTTTTCTATCTATGAACGGTGGTTCCTTACTCGGTCGGAATTTTGATATTCCTCACACCCGTTCATTGCCCGAAGTTACCAGACGTAGGGAAGACACGTTTACGAAAAATTATAAATATGTCGTCCCGGTGGGATTCGAATTCACGACCCATTATTACAAACGGTAGGTGTTCTACCGAACGCGTCAACGAGCCCGTCATCATCAGAGTATCATACTACTTTGACATAGTATGCTGAATATCTCCCCATTTAGATGTGGTAATTGTTCATGGGTGAATTACGGTAACGCCTCCATACCTATATGCTGACACGTCGCTTCTCACGGGAACGGCACCGAGGAGGCATTTGCCGACTTAGCATTTAAGTTTTCTTTATTCCTTTTGATTTATATAAAATAGCATTCCATAGCATACGCTCTACATCGAGTAGACGTATTTTTGTTATCATGTAGTTTTAATTATAATTAAATATGTATTAAGTAGTACATTCTGGTTTTTTTAAGGTCCTCCGGCTGTGGCTTTCGTAATTGGTGTCTAAATTGTTTTCATCACTTCACAGTTTTTCCATCTATGAGAGTATAGACTATAGACATGAATCTTCGACACATTTGAACCCTTATTGCAGTACTTATCATATCGACGGTACTGAGATGGTACAACAGGGTTCTCAAAATCCATTAACCCGAAGCCAAAACTCCATTTATCCGGAAGCGGCAGGAAGAATTAACATATACATTAGGCCGATGCCTTCTCAATTTAAATACTAAATTAATATTCATTTGAGGGCCGGCCTTCTTACAGCACTCAGCCAAATTGAAATGGATTACACAGAGTTGCTGTGAGGCTAATATTAATTTTCTTGTGTTTACGACGCTGTAATATTATGTCCTGAAACGATCGGGAATCAGGATTTGTTTTATTCTACCCTTTTTATTAGTATTCAACACTATAGCCTTTGTAAAGCGATTATCAGGGAATTAAAATGAGATTCATTTATTATATTACTAGTGGACCCGACAGACGTTGTTCATCCAGATCCAGAATGTTGGCTTCAAAAATAAAAAATATTTCTAGATTTAATTATGCTATTTTCTCACTTCAACTATATCATATATCTATAATCGTGTGTGACATGAGCTGTCAAATGCGAAAGATGGCGGAGTTCAAGCCTAATTTATTTTAAAATTTATTTTCTACATAATTTTTATTCTTGAAATTTTCCGATATTTTAATATTTATTCTGTTATTCGGGACATATATGAATCCAACAGAAATCGGTGCAGCCTTTCTTGGTAATAAATGGTGTAACTAACACGACTTTGTTTTATATGTGGATTATTTATCACGACGCCATTAACAAGATATTATGCCTATTTAAAATTAGTTAAAAGTTTTTTTTTTCATTTGAATGTATGTAACTAACTCTCTTTAGAAAATGCAATCCTCCCGTGACCAGACTTACTATAGGACACTTTATATGTATTTCGGGAAAAAAATGATAAAACCCATTTAAAAAAATGGACAATTATTGATATTATCAGTTAAATTCGCCTCGCAAACTAAGTACAAGATCGTGTGTGTCGTGATGTGTGATCGAAAATAAAAGTTGCGAATGCGTTACTGGCCTTTTAATAGAGGGAGAAGATGCGACGAACGGTGAAAAACTATTATTTGAGTAGTGAGATTCTTACTCGTGCAATTAACAGCAGATACTTGGAACTAAAATAAATGAATTAAGATATTAAGTTAATCTTTGGATGGATCCCTCTGCTAAAGAACATCAATTAATGATGCGCTGTCAGCCTATTTTTTTCATAAACTGCAACCTAAACGCGCAAAGTACTTCACGGCTTTTCTATAAACGGCGAAATTATATTATACCTACTAAACAATGATTATATTATTATAAGTCGGATAGCTATGAGTTGTCGATTGCTCATAACAATTACATTGCCAAGGTTGTAACAGAACTATATCCAATGGAGCGCAGTTAAACGTGAGAAACTAGCTAGTTATTATTTCAATTACACTTTAGGCTTTTCCGCACTAAAAGCACAGTATAAATGCAAACAGTTGGGGCAATTTCAACATACGTTATATAAAACCTGTGATTATCAGATATTGTGGGAATCCTCTACTGAGCTTTTCTATATCTATACTAATATAATAAAGAGGAAACATTTGTTTGTTTGTTACAATTAACTCAAAAACTACTCAACCGATTTTAAAATTCACCAATAGAAAGCTACATTATCATCGAGTAACATAGGCTATATATATTTTTATGTATCTTCATTGCACCCGTGCGATGCCGGGGCGGGTCGCTAGTCATATATATAATGACTTGTAATTGCCGTGCGCTTCGATGGGTCACGGGTTCATATCCCGCTGGGATGAAATGTTTATATTTTTCGGTAAGCATATCTTCCCCACGTCTTGTAATTTTGGGAATTGAATGGGTGGGGGGAATATCGTAATTCCGACTGGGTAACGAACCACCACCGAGTGCACATTGCGCGTTTGAGTATCAGCATCAAATATGCGCTGTCGATCTACTTTTTATTTCCGAAAAAAATGAAACTTTTAGGAAATTAGGTTAAAAGTTTCTATTCTTTTAAAAAAAAGCATATCTCTTACATTGTTCATCTGATTTATCTATTTAATAAAAATAACTATAAGTAACATGGGTGTAATGCCTAGATGTACTAAACACAAAAAAGCTTTATATTAGTGATTTTTTTTAAATCGGTTCAGTAGTTTTTGAGTTAAATTCGCACAAACAAATCTTTCCTTTTTATAATATTAGTGTAGATAGCGTTGTTAGAATTATGTTATATCTACCTCTGCAAATGAAATATATTATATATTTCTCAATTTACAAATTGGCGCTTTAGAAGTTTTGCCTTTCCACAGACAATATATATAATTTATTCGACTGAGAAATCTGCGATTTCTGTCACGACTGTGAAAGAAAAATACAGATTGCGAAAAACAATTGCTTTGGGTGACTTTTTGAAAATTATTTTTAAAGTTACTGATATATTAAAATCAATGATATTAATGACGCATACATACTATTACTGAAATATAATGCAACATCAACAACCTTGTCATCACGCAAGTAGGTTAACACTTTGCGAATATAAGTAATATTTATTTTAACTATTTTATTTCATCACTAGCAACGCGTCCCGGCTTCACACGGGTGCAATTTAGATATACTATACACAAAAAAGCCTATGTTACTCGCTGATAATGTAGCTTTCTATTGATTTGAATTCATTGAATGAATTTTTAAAATCGGTCCAGTAGTTTTTGAGTTTATTCATAACAAAAATACAATTTTTTCCTTTTTATAATATTAGTATAGGGTATTTCTACCGTTTCGTGCAAAACACGTGTCAGTAAGAATAAAAGCTAAACTAAGTAAGCCTAAGTTACCAAATATTTTTTATATTCTAGGTATGTTGCATATGTATATCTGCCACTGGAAAATAATAATGCCAGGTACTTTGAAAAAAATATATAAATAAAATATACGCCTAAATATCATTACCAACACTGGTCAGAAATCGATTTTTGGTAGTTGAAAGCTAATAACACAAAAAATTGGTGCATTACTATGTATTATTGTTTTGTTATGAATAAAATACATATGAAGCAATAAAAAAAATGAAATAAAAAATCGTTTACTATTTGTTATTTACAATTGCTCTGATGAAATAAGTTTGACCAAAAAAAATAATCATTACCGTCAGCTGAACTCGAAGTAAAAAAATTATCCTGTTTGAACGCGCACAGGATGTTCTCTACCCCTTTCCCTTTTACGTGATTCTCGCCCAATCGACCAGTGAACAGAGACCGGGTCTAGCGTCTTGCAGTTTGTTGATAAAGAACGATGAAGGTGAGAATATTATGCGTGGTAAGTTTTTTTTTCATTACCATTAGTGCTATTTTGAGATATAGAGTAATTTTTGTTTTGATATATGGTGAATGTTAACATAATAACCTTCGAGTTTATGTAGTTTATGATCTTAATGCTTAACATTTTACAGTTATTTACGGAGTATTTTTAAAAAACTGCTAGAATATCATTACCATTACTTTCATTACCATGATTTACCATCAGATATTTGAAAAATGGTAATGATCATAAAATGATGGTAATGAAGATTAATGTAACAACAGATTTTACTTGTTCTAGATCAGTGATGACGAACCAATGGCTTGCATGCCATTGTTTTGACAGGAATTTAGGTACTTATCTCGTCAGCAATTTTTTTTTCTGTGTCAGTAGGAAGTTATACATTTCGCAACTAAAATACTGTAAGTTGAATTGGTACAAAAATTGTGTTTTAATTCTGATTTCTGTTCTAGATTCATAAGGAGCCATTTAAAATATGTGCTTTATTGCTGATGGCGATAGAATAGATTTATGCTGTGACGTCTATATTGAAAGATGCTTGAACAGAACTTGTGAGAGTTTTAGTAATTAATAATGTAGAGTTTGATTATGAGTATTGACTATTACGTAGGATTCCATATCTTTTAAAGTTTTTTGTTACACGATTGATTGTGAAATTACTTTTGAATGAAACTATTAAGTGAATAAAACTCAATTGAAGTGCCTATATAATTGTTATTAAAAGAAAAACGAATTTTATTTACATTCTCATTACCAATAGTATTTTCTCATTACCATTGTCCCTCATATCATTACCAAATTTCTTTCCTCATTACCATATCTACGAAAAAATTATAAAGCCCATTTTTTGCCAATTTTAGGTATAATTTAATAATACTCAAATAGCTAGTTTATTTTTCAAGTAGCTATGCAATGGCACTGAAAAAAATAAATTCTATTTTTTTCTCACAAATTCTTTCAATTTGCACGAAATGCGAGAATTAACCTATAAGCGAGAATAAACGCAAGTGACGTTTTTTTCTAAATATATACTAATACTAGCAAAATGCCCGTGCATTTTTTCTAAAATGTTTTTTTACCCTCCGTAACTTTTTTTAAATAAAAACTATCCTAAGTCCTTTCTTAATAACTCTAAGAAAGATCTGTACAAAGTTAATATGATAAGCGGTTGAGTAGTTTAGGCGTGAAAGCGTAACAAACAAAATTACATTCACATTTATAATATAAAGTACTTAAATTCACAGTTATAAGGAGGTAAAGTTTGTGAATTTGTGAGGTTGTAGGGGGCAATCTCTGGATCTACTAAACCGATTTTAAAAATTCTTTCACCAATAAAAAGCTGCACTATCAGCGAGTTACATAGGCTTTTTTCTTTTTAGTACATCTACACTGCACTGCACTGAAACGAAGCCGGGGCGTGTTGGTAGTAAAATATAATTATAAATATATCTCCTATCTACAGACACTTTAGCTTTGTTGAGTTGTCAAACCGACTTAAGCAAATATGATAATGATGCGGAACGTGAGCTTTGAGTGATGACGATGATTGATGTGATGACTCCCTTAAATGTTATTAGAAAGAATTATACTTACAAGGCCCTTAGAAAGAGATGAAACCACGTGATCATTCTCCGTCAGGTGAAACAAATTAAAAAAAAAACAGTTTAGAAATTCGCAGGAAATCCATATTCAAGATTGTATTTTAATTAAAACTACTACTACTGAAATTTATTAAACAAATAAGAAACAAAGAGTATGTTTGATATGTACTTGATTTATTTGTATTGTACTTTTTATTTATTTATATAATGCGACGTGATATTTTTTTCTAACGGCATGCTATTTCTATATTTCCCACATAAATTTTTACAGGCTCGTTGGCGCGTTCAGAAGAACACCTGCCGTGCGCATCGATGGGTCGTGAGTTCGAATCCCACCGGGACGACAAGTTTATAATTTTCCGTAAAGCATGTCTTCCCTACGTCTGGTAATTTCGGGCAATGAACGGGTGTGAGGAATATCGAAATTCCGACCGGGGAACGAATCAACGTTCATAGATAGGAACCCCGTGAAGTGCGTTTCGGTTTCAGTCTATGGATTTCCGAACGCTTGAAGTAAAAAAGTAGGTCGACAACGCATCATTGACTGATGTTCTGTAACTGAGGTATCACCTACCATCAAGTGAACCTCATGCTTATCTGTCGATATCTAAATATATAAGATGTGATAAATAATTAAACTATCAGATATATATAGATTTTGTAAAAAAAATATATGACTGACTATAACGCTTCTATGATAATATAACTAAGGACGTATTACATTAGTCGAATATTGGAATTTGGAACGGGATAATATGCTTTATAGTGTCACAAGATGGTCCTAAATAAGTTTTAATGTTACCTTCATTTATCATAACAGCTAGGGATGTTATGGATATGAAATTTCGGATGAGAGTACAGATATGGATATAGGAATAATATGATATCATATCGGTTTCAGATACAAATACGGATATGAAATAATTTCGGATTATTTATTAGTTTCAGATAGTTTCGATTATCGATATTAGATATTGTAATGTAATCCCACAATGACTGACTAGTTATTTTTTTTTTAATGTTAGATGTCGACAGACGAGCATGAGGTTCACTTGATGGTAGGTGATTCCTCAGCCATAGAACATCAGTCAATGATGCGCTGTCGGCTTACTTTTTACTTCGAACATTCGGAAATCTATAGACTGAAACCGAAACGCGAAATATGCACTTCACTTCACTTTCTATCTATGAACGGTGGTTCGTTACCCGGTCGGAATTTCGATATTCCTCCCATCCCGTTCAATGCCAAGTTACCGGACGTGAGGAAGACATAGTTACAGAAAATTATAAACATGTCACCCCGGTGGGATTCGAACCCACGACCCATTGATGCGCACGGCAGGTGTTCTACCGAGCTCGCCAACGAGCCCGTCAAATTATGACTAAGCTATAAATAGTAATGCAAGGGTTGTGCGCAACTACTGTATCGGCTTGGCTAGGCAAAAACCTCGCATAACATATCTTATTTAGACTCCGCTCTATCTGAAATTATTCCGTAACCGTAACCGAATATAAACGTTTATTCGGTTACGGTTACGGATAGATTTTTATATCGGATATCCAAAGGTTTTGGATACGGATAAGAATATCCGTTACATCCCTGACTATAGCATTAACTCGTAGCTCGTCTCTGAGATATGGACCCAAGCAGGCGGTCCAAGAGAAACTATTATATTGCGGTTATCTTATCTTGAAATTTAATTAATAAGCAACGCTTATACGCTAATTATACGAAACAATAGAACGTTTTAATAGTTTTTAGGTAAAATAAAGGTCATAGCTGGAGGTCGAACACACGTTAACTAGTTACGTTTTTTTTGTGATAGAAAGGAACGATTATGTTATGACAGTGTGGGTCATGGACGTTTATAATATTTAAAGGAATTGGGAATAAAGTTTGGTCCTCAACACTTTCTCAGACTATAATATTGTCTTTTATTAACGCGAGTATCACACATTTAAATAAAATACTGTATACCGGACCGCGACCACGGTTGCTGTAAAGCATCCGAAACGTCGGGATAAATAATTTAAACAATATAAATAATAAATCGCGTTTTAATCCGGTATACAGTATTTTATTTAAACTTTCTCAAACTGTTTTTTTAGTATTGGAATTCTTTTATGTATTTACTAATTCTCACGTAGCATAAGGTCAATTATTGCTAGCATATTATACATTACGCCTCTTTCCCATTGGGGTAGGCAGAAATCACGGAATTCCATATGCTCGATTCTTACACCACAGGGTATTCCCTGTTGTCATCCACAATACAGGGTATCCGTTATAGTGTTCTGTAATCCTAGTGTGGGGACTAGTGGCCGTTATTTATGTAAACTATTATTTTCGTTACTAAATAAATTTCATTTTAATTTTTATTCCACTTTCGCTTCTTCCACTTTCATCATACACATTCGTCGGTTACGAGTACTTTTGACGGCTTTTGACGACTCTGAAGAACGAGAATTAAATTGATTTCTTTATACTGTCTAAAATTTCTCCTGGCTCCTGGCTCCAATTAATTGTTATTGTCGCCTGTGTATTGGTTGTCACGTGCGCAATCCAAGTGATGATTATTTTATACTTTCTGTTTTAATTACATATTTGATTATCCGGACTATTTTGGTCAGTCTGTAGAAATTTTTTGAGAATTCTTAATATTACAGGAATTTGTATTTTATTAGTAACATATCACGTTAGTAGAATAGTTAAGTTTACACGTTTAACACCGCCGTTGCGGGCGGAGGCCCATTGATCCGGGTGAAAAGGGTGAAAAGTCGTCCAGCTCTTCAAGTCCTATCCAATTTATAGCGGTCCAAGCCAATGTCATAGCATTTATAAGCTAGATGCTATTTCCGTTTCCGTTTTGTCACGATAAATCCAGCAAATGACATATATTATTCCAGTACAATATTTTACATAAAAAGGAAATCTTTGCTTCATTATTATATTGATATATCCAGTATATACGTATATACAGCGGCTATCGAACTCATGACTCGAAACAACAGGTAAACTAACAGCAGAATATAAGCAAAAGATCATACGTCTTATTTTACAGTAATGTGTGGCTTTCCAGTAAGTCCTTGAGTAACGAAACGGTCAAGCCACACATTTTGGCTAAGGTTGTATTGTTTGTAGAGAACTAGGCTTCAGGCAGAACACTATACGCTATGATGAGAGAGTGTTTGTTTCGGACGTGTAGAGCTAGGATCTTCTCTTCATAAGATCTGATATCTATTTTACAGTGCAAGCAATATGTACCGTCTTGGTGTTACTTTACATAAAAATGTTTTTGGTAGGATATGTCCTTTCAGGGAAAATTTTGTTTCCATGGAATTCGAACCCGGGAACTCCATTACTAAACGCAAAGCACTGAAACAATAAATAAAGCTTGTTTAATGTAATAATGTTAAAATCCAAACAGTTACGACAATAAACATAGTTAATCACTAGCGCGACGAATTCAAGTAAGTGTTGCGAAATGAGTTACGAGAATATGTACCTCTACTTAACGCTAAAATATAACGTAGGTATATTGTAACGGTTGGTATGTACTGTGTGAACTTAGGACTATGTTTTTTATAAGATCGATCAGCGTAACCTGTAGTTGGTAAGCTAAAATTACCTTATTACGATGATTTGGACCTGCTGCGTCGCCCAGCGAATCCTAAGAAAAACGGGCAGCAAAAGACTAATTACATTTTTGCCTGTAAGAAAATGGTCAGTGTAACTGACACTTCACTTTTTATACTACGTTTTTGTTATTTTTTGCCTTATATTAAAATTAAATTATAACTTCATTCGATAGAAATTTGGAAGTTACTTTTAAAAATAAAGTTTTTCTAATTATTAAACAAGGTTTTTAGAAACGCTACCTAATGTACAAATTTTAACTTCGTAGTTATTCACAATAAAACACTATTACAAACTGTTACTGTTATTTAATCACATTTTAAGAAGAAAACTTAATTATTTATGGAACATAAATTAAATGTTTAACATTACCTAATAATAACGAATAAAATTCGTTAATTATAATTATATTATCGTTAATTATAAATTAGCGTTTTATAAGGTATTATATATTTATATATATATTAATATTTTTCTCACTCCACATTGGATATAAGACGCAATTTTGATAAAACCTTTTAAAATTTGGTTAAACATGCCAGTATTAACAAATTAAATTTCTGTGGCTGGGTTACCCACCATCAAGTGACCCTCATGCGCGTCCGTCGATATCTAACATAAAGGGGATTGTATTGGGTAAGGTGGTTTGTTGTTTTAATAAATTAAAATGAAACCCACAATTTGCGTTCCAATACCACCCATTGCGTCAACGAAGTGACGGGCTTGTATGCGCGTTGGGTTAAGATCGCAGTTTCCCGTGGAGTTTTTAATTGCTTAATGTCTATAATTTTCTAAAACAACATTGTCGCTACTACGCACTATATAACAGTTCAATTCTGAATTGGGAGAATCCAAAAATGTTGATTAATCATGCTTAAAATATAGTTTAAGTTTTGGACATTCTCAGATTCGTTATTATAATTAGTAAACAATTGTAATGAGTGGTAATGTTTTCCCGATTAAATGAAAGGGAGATATTGTTTTAATGGTTAGAAAATATTTTTAGGCTGTTATAAAAAAAATGCCAAAATGTTAAGTTAGGCGATTGTTGATGGAGAACGGGATTTCTTGTTGTTGGTTCTTGCAGAAGAAAAATGGCCTTTTTAGTTTAATTCGTGAAAATTACAGTAATAGAAAAATGTGTACCGCTGATGGTCAGGTTCAAGATTTGAATGTGTAAAAATAACGTATAATTTTAACGTCGCGTCGAAAACGTCAATTGTCACGTTGACGTGAGAAGCCGCGACAGTGATTTTAATTTTTAACTATGTACTTTTTTCCTCTTAACGTCCAAAGTCGCAAGTTAGAGTACTCAATACATTCTCATACTTTAGTCACAGTGTAGAGTGGTTTAATAGAATGACTAAGAGGCGTGAAAATCACGTCCTATTCGAGCAGACACTTAGCATTTGTTTAATTGAGAAACAAAGCGGTTGTCTAAATATAACAAGTGAATGCCATTAGCGGTACAGGCTAAGACAATGGTTTTATAAAAAAATAAAAACATTATTTGTCTTAATCTCTATGAATTTAAAAAAATAAAAATAAAATCATTCTTTGTCTTAATGAATGAGATATAAAACGGAAAGTCTATGTGCGTTCATTTGAACAATCAAAATAAATAAATTCAAATGAATGTTGAATGAAGTTTAAATAAGTAGATATATAAATTTTTGTTATTTTAATCTACCAGTAGTGTTTATATTTTTTCAATAAGTATAAAAGGCGTAATTTTTATTTTTTGTATATTTTATTTATTCTGACATAAAATAGTTTATAAAATAAAATTAACTCTATAATAAAGAAAATAAAATAAAATATGAAATTATACAAGATTATATTTGATGGAAACAAAAGAAAAAATTCAATATATTATTATTATTATAGATAGGTACCAGAATAGATTTCGTACGTTAGACAAGACATGTTGGAAATTTCCAACATACTAAAAAACAAGAGGACACCGTTAGTCAATATTGTCATAATATAGAAAATTACAGTAAATATCAACTCCGTAGGAATAGATGGCGTTAATATGTAATTATTGTAAAACAAAAACTTGGCGATTAAAAAGAGTGGCGGCGAGTTTCTTGCCAGTTCTTCTCGTCCGCTCTACGCCCTTGATTTGTGAACTGGTAGTAAATGTAAAATTAGAAGCATTTAATATTAGTAATATTAGTAATTTAATATGTATTATTTTTTTTTAATGACGTTCATAGATGTACATTGTGTTACCTAAATTAATAGATTATTTTTTAATTTAATTGAATTAAATATGGCAACTTTGTGACATTTCAAATATAAGACAACTGTCATCTTTCAGTCTCCCGCGACCACGGTTGCTGAAAAGCATCCGAAACGTCGGGATAAATAATTTAAATAATAAATCGCGTTTTAATCCGGTATACATTATTTTATTTAAGTAGAATCTGTTGACAATTGACATTACTGCAAACCAGCTAATCGACGTGTCCGTAGAACAAAGTTACATCTGCATGACGCTCTACTTTAAACTTGACCTTATTTTTAGGGGAAATTGACATCATTAACCATTATTCGACTGCTATCTTTGAAAAAACTTTGCGTTTTTTAAATTTTGGATTTTATTAGTAAAGTATATAGGTCAGTTTAGCCCTTCAAATACAAAAAAGCGACTTGGTATCATTATCATATCCGACTGTGTTCTACGGATACGTCGTAATAAAATTAGCTGCTATTTTTACATGTTATCAGTTTTAGCAGTTTCATTTCTTTAACACAAAAACCGTCAACGACCCACCAATGACCAAGTAAATTAACAATGTTAGAGGAATATTTAATCTAATTTTATATAATAATGGCCAAAAACAGCGTCAGTTCTTCAACCCGCGCCTCTGCGATAGTTGAGACACGAGCGAGCGGGGTGTAATCAATGAGATCATTTCCCAAATCATCACTCGCTGTTCAGTCGAGTCAGTTAAGACCCTTCTGATGGCAATTTAACACACATGCGAAAAATAATAAGTATCACCCTTAAAAACACATTGATAGCGAGATGTAGGGGTCTCCGACGCCATCTTTTGGTAGCTTACAGAACTAAAACTGATATCTATAAATAATCTATAACTGCGAACACAGATGTTATTCGGTCGCCGATCTATAATAATTATTATTATTGGGCATTGACATAATTATAACAATAATACATACACAGAAAAGATTAACAAGAGCGTTATATTAAATTAAACAAGGTTCGCCTAATACATTACTAACGTTAAATATTAATTCATATCAATAATTAGCCTTGTTGATATTATTAATTATTTCATTACTGTATTTTTGTTCTTACTTACGAGTAAATATCCCCTAGAAAACAATAGACATGTTGATCTCATTCCGATTCAATCTTCTTATACGGGTTTAATTATATCTGCCCCGTATAGACTAGTTTCTTTACAAATGGTTGGTTTCATGAGAAGAACATTGTAAGGGGCTCGTGTTTTTTTTTTATGTTAGATATCGACAGACGAGGTTCACTTGATGGTAGGTATATCATCATCAGTCAACCTACTTTTTATTTCGAGAAATTAGGTTTATCATTCGGAAATCCAAATCCAAACAAAACGCGCAATGTGCACTTCACAGTTTTTCCATCTATGAGCGGTGGTTCGTACCCGGTCGAAATTTAGATATATATCCTCCCACCCGATCAATGCCCGAAGTTTCCAGACGTGGGGAAAATATGCTTACCGAAAATTATAAACATGTTGTCCCGGTGGGATTCGAACCCACGACCCACCGATGCGCACGGCAGGTGTTCTACCGAACGCCCCAACGAGCCCGTCAAATTCCCGTATTTGAGTTGAGGGTTCGATTTTTAATTATAATACGATGATTTTATGAAATGATAAATTTTGATATTCGTTTTTCATCCGCTTAGAAATTACATACTGTCATCGATTAAATAATATTGGTCAGCCGGCCTAGCATGACAACCGCGACAAAATGTTGTCGACCGTTTTCTCGTTATCGCTTTATTTCTTCCGGGTTTAACATGACAATTACACTTAAAACTCGACTTTTAATATCAAAAATAGATATATTTGTCCATCGAGATATCTTTTCTATCAAAATTGTCGATGTCGAGATATAATATATCGAGATATCTTACATCTTTGTTTGTCTTTTCTCGTCCGCGAGATATCTAGTGGCGGTCATGCTAGGCCGGCAGGTCATCATACATTAATTATAAATAAAAAATTTTTTTTGAGATTTTCTTTTTTGGCTAATACACAGTAAATGCTAATGTAAATGTAAGGTAATGGAAAGTGTATAAAGTTTTTTATGTATAAGACAGCGAATTGTTTTATTTATATGTATTGAACGCAATGCCGAAGGATCGGATATGAAAGTAAATTGGATCTGAAAACCGGAAATAGTATCTGGCTTTGTTGAAATAGAGCCATTTCGCTTATTGTAATTGTTTTCATACAGACAATATTTTGCTTAGATTTTGGATGAGTCCCATCTTCTACAAATCTATTAAATGTTTTAAAAGGATGCAAAAATCTGTGTGTTTGTTATTAATAACTTCCATTATAGTATAAATAAAAGTTTTTTTTTTTATTTCAGAGCAGACGATCGAGCAAGTGGGATATCTGAAAGTAAGTAACAAGTGACAACCGATCCATGAAAATCCGCGACTTGTAAATCTCAGATGTGTTGTCACTGTTGTCAGACTTGAAAGTTTAATAGAATAGAGGGCAAACGGGCAGGTGCCTCACCTTACCCCTGGAAATATGGTCTGCGAACCCAAGGATCCCGTTAAGGCGGAAAGAGGGCCGTGGTGTTTTGTGTGCGTTCTTGTCTCTGAGGAAGGAGCAGACGCGACGGAACCCAACTCTCCCCGCGCCTATAAGCTGCCCAGCGTAGGGGGTGTGTCAAAATATTTTCAGCACATTAAAAAAAAAATGTGCCTCACCTTATGGTAAGTGATCACAGCCGCCCATAGACATTCGCAACACCAGAGGACTTGCAGGTGCAAAAGGCCTGCAGACCTTTATGGACTTAAATTAAAGTACATTTTTTCATTTTCCATAACCATTAAAAACTCCTTTTAGGTATATAATTTAGAATCCCAGATATATCATATGTTATTTGTATAAAGCGCCATCTAGTAAATAAATTTTAAAAAAGTATATACCATAAATATAAATTACTATGACACCTATCGTCAAATAGACAAATTTATTTGTCAGATCAATTGAGGTTTTAAAATGTATTGCTAGATGGCGCTTTATGCAAATAAATTTTATATTCAAGTGTCATATCATATCTACAATATATAGTTCATCAGCTGGGGTACTAGATGAAGTATTTACAAAAATTACATACATACATATATATCACGCCTCTTTCCCATTGGGGTAGGCAGAGATCACGGAATTCCATATGCTCCGATCCTTACATACCACTTTCGCTTCTTCTACTTTCATCAATGCTTTCATACACACTCGACGGTTACGAGTACTTTTGATCTGGCCCTTTTGCAGAACGTCCCCGATCTGATCGAGGACATTACATCCGAAATATATATATTTTTTTAATTACCTACTTATTATTTGACTTACTTGTTATTATTACGACTGTTTATTTTTGGTAACATTTACTTTATGCAACTTAATGTTAGATTTAATCATAGGACATCTTTTTTATATCTCAATTTAAATAATAATATGTATGTATGTTACTGCCACTATTAATTCTATTATTTTACTTCTAAATGTCAGTTCACACTTCACTGTTCATCCCCAAACGTCACACTGCAGTGTTGGGTAGTACACATTGACATAGTATTAAATAGACTTCAGGTCGCATACAAAATTCACGAAAAAAGTGTACCGATTATTTAAGCCTCGTTCCTTGTCAAATTTTGAAAAAATTACACTGCTCAATGGGAACAAAGAAAAGAGTGAAGTTGAAATATGATTTTATTAGTTACCAAAATATATATATATATATACATATCTATGTATTATACATACACACTTGACTAACTTCGAAGACTTTGGTATTATTAGTATAGTTTATGAAACACCAATGTGTAAATTATCATGTATCTAGTAGGGTACAAAAACTATAATATATTTGATAAACAATAATATAATGTTTTATATAAATAGTAATTCGTATGTTAAATAATAATATCCGCAAAATGTTCCGAATATATACAGATTGGAATATTTTCTTTTCCGTTTTAGCGTGAAACCGTAACAAACAAAAAAAATCACTTTCGCATTTATAATATTACTACGGATGCTTATCCTTAGATAGTAAGAATTATTTTAGTACTAATCTACTCCATGCATCCACTATTCTGTTACACAATAGTTAGCGCATGTGTTGGCCAACCTTGGCCAAACATTTGTAGCGTTCATTTAAAACAGATAATTTTGTTCAAATTTTCAATTATTTGTTAGTTTGAAAGCTTAAAATATATCTTATTTTATATGTACTAACCAAAAATAAGACTCCGTCCGTAAAATTGTTTTTTCGGGAATTATTTTCGCAATTTTTGAAGACAAACTGTGTCATTGTGAAACGTCTTAATATTGGCCGTGCTTGAAGAGAACTAAACAAAATAGACTCTCACATTTCAAGTGAGCCGATATTCACCGGCACGGATTTTTTGCGTCGACCCGATATCTAGTATATTGTTGATCGAAGGTAGTACAGGACTTCAAAAAGAGTTTGTAAGAGTAGCCTCTTTTTCACTCTGAGCCAGTACAATTTCCCACTTCTAATAAGGCGAGGCGTATGAAGCTCGAAGGATAATTTGTACTAGCGAGTATTAATATTATGACATTTGATGTTTTTTTTTTTTTGGTTATTTAGGACCCAAATACATCGAGAAAAAACGAGCGCGACATAAAATTTGAAGTAGTACATTTTATAATTTCGAGCCGCTCTTACATTTTTACGCCATGTCCGGGACAAATTCACCATGCCTACTGCTGATAGAGGACAAATCTTTGTTTTTTTTTTCTGGTTTATATTTTTTTTAATTATTATATTTATTATTTAATTACACAAAGATGTCATGTGGAACATGGTGTAATGGTTGCAGCGCCTTACAAATATTTTGTAAAACAAAAACTTGGCGATTAAAAAGAGTGACGAAGAGTTTCTTGCCAGTTCTTCTCTTCCGTTCTACGCCCTTGATTTGAGAACTGGCGGTAAATGTAAAATTAGAAGCATTAATTATGTATTTTTTATTGACGTTCATAAGTGTACATTATGTTACCTAAATGAATAAATGTATGTCCTACTCAACAGTGCTGCACACAATGGGGTCATTGAAAATCAGTGCTGAGCATGGATATAATAATTGTAACACATTGAGTAGGTATTAAGATATTTACTTTTGTATTTAGGATAAAATTGTCTAATATTTGTTTTGAATTATTTATATTGTGTATGTGTGGTAAAGTTTTCTTCATTTCATTTTTATTATGTATTTTTAAAGATTTATTAAGTTTATTCGGGAATGACTTCAATAGGTAACTAACGTAGGAAAATAAAATTATGTAAATTCGTAATATAAAAGAAAGATAGTTCATTTAAAAACAACTTAATAATATCTAAAGTCTTCTTTTTTAGATGAGCACGCCAAGCATATCTTTTCAACAGTGCAGGGGCCATCTGAAACGAAAAAAAGATCTATCTAATATATAAAATTCTTGTGTCACGGGGTACGTGATCGAACTCCTCCGAAACGGCTCGACCGATTCTCATGAAATTTTGTGTGCATATTGGGTAGGTCTGAGAATCGGACAACATCTATTTTTCATCCCCCTAAATGTTAAGGGTAATCCACCCCTAATTTTTTTTTTTAATTTATGGACGAAATTTTTTGTTTTTATTTTTTTATAACGTAGCATTAAAAAATACATACAACCCCTGCTTTTTTTGTCAAAAAATCTTGACCCGTGCGAAGCCGGGGCGGGTCGCTAGTATTTTATATAATTGCATAAATGCTAGTATGTGTCCAATAAGACCATGGTAATTATTAACTTATTTCCATAGACTACACTATAGCAACATTGTTTATGACATATCAATAAATCTCTCTTCTAATATATAAAATTTCCATGTCACAATGTTAGTTGCCGTACTCCTCCGAAACGGCTTTACCAATTTTTACCAAATTTTATATGCGTATTCAGTAGGTCTGATAATCGGCTACTATCTATTTTTCATACCCCTAAGTGATAAGGGTTGTTCACCCTGAAATTTTTTTTTCTTAATTTTTGGACGAATTTTTTTGTTATAATTTTTTTATAATGTGGCATTAAAAAATACATACAACCCAAAATTTTTACTTTTTTATCAGCACCCCCTGCTTTTTAGAAATTATTTACATGGCAAATCAACGTTTGCCGGGTCAGCTAGTAAAACTATAAATAGAAACGGTCCATAGATGAAAAAGCCGAGTGATGAAAGTATAGTTATTCGGCGTCAGTCAATGAGTTTGTGATAGGAAGGCAGAAAAATAGATATCAAAGGAAGTATTGTTAAAATGTCGGGAGACTTATAAAATAGGTCGAAAGACAAGTTTAGACCACAAATTTGAGCCGTAACCGTATGCCTTTCGATATTTAAAATTTTAATTAGCGATACAATTATTCCAGTTCTCGCAAGTCGCAATATTTTATGTTATAAATATCATCAATTAATCAGAAGGTATTTAAGTTACCCATCGGAAACCACTCGTTGCTAGGTAGATCCGATTCTTTCCTGGCTTCCACGATGCCCTCCCTCATTGCCATTGGTATAACTACTCCCATGCAGGTGGCTGGTTCACCGGTCGCTATATATAAAAAAATTGTTTATTTTTTATGTTAGATATCGACAGACGAGCAAGAGGTTCACTTGATGGTAGGTGATACCTCCATCACAGAACATCAGTCAATGAAATATGTATTTAAGTCGGCCAACGTTACTATTACTAATATTATAAAGAAGAAATATTTGTTTGTTTGTTACGATTAAACTCAAAAACTACTCGATCGATATTTAAAATTCTTTCACCAATAGACAACTACATTATCAGCGAGTAACTACATTATCTAACTTCTTTGTTAAAAAAAGATCATAACGGACTTGACATTACTAACTACTTGGTAAAAAGTTTGTTTTTGTGCAGGTGATAAATAGTGGACATCGATATTCAGATTACGTTGACATGAATCCTATATCGAGGCTAAAACCCAATTAGTATGAAATGTTAATGCATTTTTTACATATCTTAGGTATTTACTTACTTTTAAAATTGAATAACTTACAACTTTTTATTCCATACATATTGGGTTTAGCACAGCAAATATTTCAAACACTCCATAATTATAAAGGTGATAACGAGCAAATTATTATGACAACGCTTCTGGTCCTAAATCCTAATTTATTTTTTAAATAAAAATTAAAAAAAAATCAGTAAAAATTAAACTCAGTTTCAAGTTGAACAGTCAAGTATGTAGGAATTGTATTAAATTACCTTTGGACCCTAGAATATAATCAGTACTATAAGATTTCTTCCTGAAATATATCCTGAAGTCTTGTGGAATATCTCTCGCCTGGGGGACCCAGTAGTGCCAAGTACGATCTGATAGAAGCTCTCCGGATTTTTGATCAAAAATTAATTCTTCAGACGTCCAGTATCCACAACCCATGATGAAGGCACCTTCCACCTAGATAATTCTTATCAATGAAATTGACCTAATTTGTCAAGTGAGCTCTCATTAGCGGGTTTGGTAGAACACCTTCCTTGCGTACCGATGGGTCGCGGGTTCAAATCCCGCCGGGATGATATGTTTATAACATTCTGTAAGCAGGTCTTTCCTACGTCTAGTCACTTCGGGCATTAATCGTGTGAGAGGAATATCATAATTCCGAACGGGTAATGTTCACCGTTAATAAAAACCGTGAAATGAAATATCTTATAAGCATATAAGCAATATCGTATGTACAGCTTATTGATAGTCCGATACAATTCGCCAATATTTGGCACGTAAATTTTTAGGTCCTATAATATACTTAAATTATTATATTCGTTAAGTGCATATTCCGCGTTTCAGTCTCAGTCTATGGATTTCTGAATGCTCGAAGTAAAAAGTAAGTCGACAACGCATCATTTACTGTTCTGTGGCTGAGGTATCAACTACCATCAAGTGAACCTCATCCTCGTCTGTCGATTACTAACATAAAAAAACTTCATTACTAGGGTTTTTTAGACTTCACTAGGTATACTTTCAATTTTCATATTCAAATTGTTTTATCGTAATTAAAAGAATATCTTCTTGGAAATATCACGATTCAGAATTTCATTGAAATTAGTACCGGCATTACCAGCACAATTTTAAGACACACATATAATAACAGACAGACAGACAACGAATTTATAATCTAAATAGGAATTATATTATAGGAGAATGATTCCTTATTTAGAACACATACTAGTACATCAACAGTATTAAATAAAAGAAAATTAAAAAATAAAAGAGAATTACTATTAGTCTCACCTGACCAACGTCGAGTTCAGGGTTGACACTCCGGCCTACATCTTCAATCAGATCCACTCTTTCAATATTCCACTCACCAGTCAATACATCTATCTCTACTTCCGCGCAAGTTACGCCGTATATATTATAATTCTGTACATCAGCCATTCCCGTTGTTGCATGAGTCTGCAAATCTACTTCTGCTGCGCCTGCAGATTTAATCAGTTCCTCCCAAGTAGGGTTGTTCATTTTTTGTCTAATTGGTTCCAATTTATTTAACAATTTTTGACAACATTTTTGTATACCAACTCCCACAAATTGCGATGTTAAACTGCCCCCTGATACGAAAGCGTTTGGCGATATTGTGCTATCGTTAGGTTTTACTTGAACTTTCTCTACAGGAATATTGAGATGATAGGCGCAAATCTGGGCAGCTTTAGTGTTAACACCTTGACCCATTTCGATACCACTGTGTGTAATAATAACAGAACCATCATCGACATAAGGAGTTATATTTATATTGAGAAATATCGAACCGGCTGGAGTCCATCTTAAAAAAGAATGCCTGATTCCTCGTTTTTTCCATCTATTCTCAGAATTAAACTTATCTACTGCTAATCGTCTTTCTTCATACTGAGAGTTCTTTTTTAGTGTATTAACTAGTTCTTTGATTTCATTATAGTTCTCTGTATCTAAATTAGCAAGACGTACGCTTATAGGATCTAAATTCATCTCATAAGATATTCTTTCCATCATCAATTCAGCCATTGCAATAGATTCAAACGTACCTGATTTATAATTTATATATATATTAAAAACACTGAATATAAAAATTTAAATATCATAAAAAGCAAAACAAGTACCTATATAACCTCTCCTAACATAATATTATTAATAATGTTATACAATGAGAAATCACACACTATTTAAGTGAGCCAGCCCATTCATCAATGATATCAAGATAACACAAGAATGACATAAAATGCTCTCGGCCGAATTGAAACTAATTTTAAATTTCTAACCTAGATTTAGAGGCCACTAAAGCAAGGTTTAGCAATTAAAATCAATCAGTATCTTTAAGAAATACATTTTACGTAAGCAAACCAGAGTTTGGGTGAAAGAATTACTGAAGACAATCCAGATTGTTATTACTTACTTGGAGATCTACACCACGTATTGGATGGTGTATCAGTAATAGCGTCATACATTTTGAAATCCCATGGTGATTTATCATAACAGTTTGAAAATACTTCAAAACCAAACATCGTTAAAGGCTCGTTCACAATATACCCATTATCTTCAAACAATTCATAATTGCTGTATTGTATGACTCCTTCCTTATTAACTGAGATCTAGAAATTTAAAATTATTAAGTTATTATGAAACATAGCAGCTAAAAAAAATTAAAGTTAAAATTACCTCAAAATTGGTAGAACAAGGAAATCTTTTCCCCTCATGTCTCATATTGTTTCTGAGTGACTGGATGAACCGACACGGTCTGTTTAGTTTGTATGTCACAAGGGCGCAAGCCACAGATATTTGGGTGGGTCTTGATATTTTAAATCCATATGCACCACCGAGTCGTCGTACAAAAACGTCTATTCTGAAACAGATGTAGGTATAAAAACTCTATTGCTCTGTAGTGTTACAAAATAAATAATCTTCTGCACTTCTTTTAGGATAAATAAATATGCACGTAATGATTTTACAGATAAAAACTAATGCGTGCTGATGTGATTATTAATTTCAAATACATACAATATAATACCATGTCTTATTCAAATATGTATATTATAATAAATTTATTTGAAGTGGTATATTGTGATACAACGTACCACCATAAACTCAAACACGACTGTAGAGAAAGTGTTATATTATTTAAATAAAGTTCTTTCAAATGTATAATTATCACAAAGTTGCCATAACTATTAACGCCACCTATTCCTACGGAGTTGATATTTATTGTAATTTTCTATATTATGGCATTGATATTGACTAACAGTGTCCTCTTGTTTTTTAGTATGTTTGATTTGGGGTTTTAGATTTTTAATTACTGGATGTTGGAATTGGAAAGTCTTAAACACCTGGGGTGTTGGAAGTCTTAAACTATCTTCTCTATTGAAGTTAGGGTGTTTTTGCCTTATTAGAAAACTATAAATATTAATATTAATAAATAATAATTAATTAGTTTTAACACATTCACAACGGAACTGATTTATCTGTACTTTACATTACGTAGGTACGGGGTTTTTAGACCTTGTACTAAAACTATCATTGTAGCTGCATGAGGCCTATTGAGCGCCGTAACGTTTTAAAAAACTAAAATCCTTTTTTGGCTTATGTATAAAATAATTTATTGGTTTTTGTATTGATCATTTTAAACAATAAACTGATTGATCTAAATTCATGTTTTTCTTTTCCGAACCGCATGTGAGACATGTACAAGGCATCTTAGACCCTGTGTTACATTGAACTTGTAAATACGAAAATTAATTTAAAAAAGCTTCCGTTTATAATACATCGGGTGGGAGGAATATCGAAATTCCGACCGGGTAACGAACCACCGTTCATAGATGGAAACCGTGTCGAGCACTTTACGCGTTTCGGTTTCAGTCTATGGATTTCCGAATGCTTGAAGTAAAAAGTAGGGCGACAGCGCATCTAACATAAAAAAATAAAATATTATGTTAAAAAATGAATGTACAACATACTTGTTTTGCTGCAATTTCAAAACTCTTGCCACCATGCGCTGCACTACATCTATCCACTGGGTCGCGGCATACAACTTCATTCCTTCTTCAGTCGGATGAGACACGCAAACTAAGGTCTCCATACAAAAATGATACTGGCCATATATCGTCATTTCACCTTTAATAACTTTAGCCACATCATTTCCTTTTTTAGTAGCTTTGGATGAAGAAAATAATTTGACTCTCTTTGGATCTCTTTTAGCCAATTTAACATCTATCAGTGGTTTTCTTACATTTGTGTAAGATACTTTAACTAATGTCGCCGCTTTGTCAGCTATGTGCTGTGACTCAGCAACAATAATCCCGAGAGGTTGATTGTAGTATTTCACCTCTTTTTCACAGAGGATCTCTTCATCGGCTGTATTGAAAGTGGTACCAGCTGGTGTAAAACTGTTATAACCTGGTATATCTGCAGCAGTATAGAATGCTGTTACCCCTGGTTCTCTCTGAAATAGACATGATAGAGTATTATTAATGGCGGGGCAGTTATTGTATGTTAACAAGTAATGTGCACTTCACGGTTTTTCCCTCTATGACCGGTGGTTCGTTACCCGGTCGGAATTTCGATATTCCCACCCGATCTATGCCCGAAGTTACCAGACGTGGAGAAAACATGCTTACAGAAAACTATAAACTTGTTGTCCCAGTGGAATTCGAATTCGAACCCACGACCCATCGATGCGCACAGCAGGTGTTCTACCGAACGCGCCAATGAGCTCATCCTTTTGCAATTAACGGTAATGGTGCAGATGTTAAATATGTTGATTTCCATATTTTCTGACAGCTTTCCATCAACAATGTGGCTATAGACAAAATTGATATTGAATGAGGTAGGTACGTATGCCTGTTTCGTATGATCGAGGATGCACTGCGGTATCAAACATGATGAACTAAACCTCACGGTTGTCTATCGTTACTTACCAATGCAAGACTAGCATCGATGTGTTGAATTGTTCCCAAACCAACTGTTGCAAGCACAAATGCAGCAAATACCTCCTTTGGCAGTGACGGGACATCTTCTGAGTAATCAGCTTCACCAGCACATTGGATCTGGATTATTTATTTAAATATTTAAATAAAACATATTCAATAAGCAATATTGATTATATTTAAATATCATGTGAATACATAACAATTTTTTTCTGCAAAATTTAGGATTTTTCCTGGGGAAAAGAACTAACTAGCCAGGGTATTCCAATTATTTGTGTACCTACAAAAGATCAAGTAAAAACATATTTTTCATTTTGCATTATGGTTTGTTTTAATTGTATTTTTAATTTTTACGACGGCTATTTAATTTCGTATACATGGAATTGTTATGCTTAATTATATATTTAAATATATTAATCGACCTACGTCGAAGAAGCGACTACTATTATACCTATATATTAACATTATTTAAAATTTATTTATTTTATATTTAAAATTAAATTTATTTCATAATAATTTATAATAATAATTTATTTTATATTTTAGAGTAATATTTCGTTTGAATAGTAATATAGTATAGGTGATAAATACTGTTTTATTTAACTTTTTAATTATTCAATTTTAATTTAAGATAGTACATGGATATTGCATTTGAAGGCGTTCTTTAGCACTGTAAGTGACATCAGAACTTTCCATGAATTGGGACAGCTTGCAATTACTGACTTACTTTTCAATAAATAAATAAAAATTGTACAATTACCAGTCCATCAAACTTTGGTGAAGGTTGATTGAGTGGCCATAGAGAGGGATCTGTATCGAATATCTGACTTCCGTCGGACAATGACCTTGAATCCCGAAGTCTCACCACACCAGACCTGTATCGAGGAGCTAATATGTTCTGAGGACACAACGACAGGAGACCCTAAAATCACACAACAAGTTTACTTTCTCTAGATGTCTTTGAAGAATCTTAAAGTAATACTAATCATTTGTTTATTGCCATAAGTAGTATATACACAAAATGATAACAGAAATAACAGGTTATCTTGATAAAAAACAGCAATTGGTATAAAGCTGTCAAATCAGGGTTTGCCGTCCCTTCAAACTACAATTTTCATATAAATACATTAATTACCACGTGAGTGTTGATAAAAAAGAATAAAAAATGTCTATTTTTAAAATAATTCTCGGATCATGAAGAAATATGAAGAATTAATCTTGCCCCTTTATAGTAGAGGAAAATGTTAGACAAGTGTATACCTTATAGAACAAGCCCAAGGCAAGTTTACTTCTATATTCGACTGACATCTCAGGCGGATTATCAACTACAACCATCTCTTGATCCAGCGTATTTATAGCTCCTTGAAGGGTGTCATTATCGAAGAGTTTCCGACCAATAAGATATCGTTCAGTTTTATTAGCTCGGATGAAGGCTGATGAGAGACCGCCATATGCTATTCGGCAGTCCAGCACCCTGTTCTTGTCTAGTTTGTATAAGTATCCAGCGTGAACGATAGCATGTGCGTTCTGGGAACGAGGCATTATCTGAAAACAGTAAGAAACGCTTACAACAAGGCAAGGATTTGCGCATGAAAAAGAAACATAACTGTGAGATGTGTACAGAATATTAGTGTTTTTCATGTTATGAAATTTTTAATAATTGAATAATGGAATTAGCATAGTATTACAGGCGTCACTAATAAACTACTATTTAAAATATTTCGTACGTTTTATACCGTAACATCTGGACGAGACATCACTAACAAAAGCGGTGTATTCGAAAAACACAAATATTACTAAAAACACAATTAGGATATTGCAAACTAGACAAAAACTGTACATATAAAAACTACATCATCTCGTACCTAACAAAAAAGCTTTGTGTGCATTATTATGTAAAGTACGTACCTTAAAAGTAACTATCTTTATAAATTCGCTGTTTAGAGGAGGTAACAACACATTGAATAATACTTTTCCTCGCATGTCCTCTTTTAAAAAGGTCTGCATACTTATTCTTGTGATAATACCTTGACCATTTACTGAAAAGTTTTATTTTAATGTTAGATATCGATAGACGAGCGTGAGGTTCACTTAATCGTTTGTGATACCTCAGCCAGCCAGCCACAGTTAATGATGCACTGTTGACTTATTTTTTTTCATTCATTCATAGAGTGAAATTGCAACGCAAATTTCGTCGTGATCGTAGAACAACGACGGTTCTGAATTTTTACGGTTTTAGTTTTATTGCATAAAACTATCTGACTAATTATAAAGGGTTTTAGACAGTTCTAAATTATACAATATAGAACTGTCAAGGAGTTTCATGTTATGACTAATACAATAGAACTAAAATCGTAAAAAAATCAGAACCGTCGTTGTACTACGATCACTACGATTTGCTTCACGGGTTTTCCTTCTAAGAAAGAGGGTTTGTAAGACTCGATGTGAACAGACGCAGAAAAACATGTTTACAAATTATATTAATTTTCATCCCGGCGGCAGCAACAGCTCCGTGACCATTGTTATTAACGTACTTCAACCAGGAAGCAGGTAAATCTTGCGGTTGTATATTTTCGGATATCGAGATGAAAAAAAAATTATGACTTACACCTCAGAAAAATATTACTTACAAATGCTAAGTTCTGCACCAACAGTATTTAAAAGAAGAAATATATCTGAATTAAAATTGTTATGTCTGTTTTTGATCATCAAATTGCCAGCTATTGTACCGATCTGAAAAATACATAATAATTAGTAGGTACAATGAGACTCACAGCATGTGTTATGTGAATTATCGCTTATCGCTTAAATGTTCCAAAAAACGTGTTAAAAATAATATTTTGATCCTCATCTACGTCATTCTTCTTTTAACATTGAGGTTTCAAAACGAATCTAAGTTTAAGTATATTACGAAGCATTGATTATTTTAGGAGGTTATTTTTCTTTTGGTTTTCGGTTCGAGTGCATTTTGTAATTTTTTTAAATGTTTTCACAAGTTTCTAAACCAATTAGCTCTTATACTACAAGATATTGTATTTAAAAGACTTTTATCTTCAAAAGCATTTTTGGCTAAAAAAGAGTTAAATCGATAAAACTATATCAAAATCTAATGAAGTTTCCTTATTTTAAAACGCGTTTTATTGTTTGTATAATATAATGTTTCGAGTACCTGTAACTAGAGTAGTTACAGGTGGACTAATATTTAATTCAAATGCTGTTTTTGCATTAACAAATAACAAAAGACGACACTGAAATTCTCTTTAAATCTATCAACTACAAACTACAATAATATCAAGGTGCAAGTAATAAGATATACCAACGTTTTTAACAGGAATATGCGCTACTAGCTTCAGATGCTCATTCAATACTTCCAGGTATTCGAAATCATCCTTTTTAGACATAGTATCAAATATGCTCATTAGTTCTGTGAGGGTATTCTGCGCTCCAATAACTAGATTTTGCTGCATGTAGTAACCCTTTAGGGCTGTCACTGCAGACACGTCTATTATAACTTGAGGAAGCTCTAGTATTGGATACACACCTAAAATGGAAAAGGGGGAAATTAACAATAATGTCGCGTCAGCAACATCTGGCTTATATTTTTCAAACAAATAGAACCTTGTTAGTCATATGTAGCCGACACTGTTTTTATTTTACTATTATAATATATAAAATGTAACAAAAACATTTTAATTAGGCTTTGTCTAAATCCCGTGAACAAAATTTAAAAAAACAAAAAAACGCAACGCGCCCGACTTCACATGGGTGCAATGTAGATATTGATGAATATACACAAAATATTGGTGAAATAATTTTTTAAAGCGGTCCAGTAGTTTTTGAGTTTATTCGTGTACAAAACTTTCCTCTTTATAATATTAGTATAAATTACCTTTAGCAGTGTTTCCAGCTATCAGCATATAAGAATCCGTTCTATGTAAATTTAAGATTCTAAAAATATCCACAACGTCTTCAACTCTATACCAGTCTTTGTTATCGATAAATTTAATATGCAATACACTGGATTGTTTGACATCATCCTTAGAAACCATACACCATTCGAAATCATCACAATCTTTAGAACAATTTTCACCCTTTTTGCTACAAGTGCTAAGGTCTTCTATATCGACGATTTCTTTGTAGGGATCCGGAGAGTCTGTGGCAAATTTCTTGAACGCTTCTAATATCGGTCGGTAGCCAGTACATCTACATACATTGCTGGATAAGGACTGCTCTATTTCCAGCATCGACATTTTCTTTTTATTTAGAAGGCTGGAAAACATTTTACATGATCGACTCTGATACTGATTAATGATGTGATCTTTTGAGAAAATGTCTTAAACCGTAAGATTGGCATTAGTAGAAAATACATCGACGGTATATTTTCTATTTATTGCTGCAATTTTGCATTGCTGTGTAATTACTATATCGTCAATAAGGCTCAAGTTTAAAATAATTTATGAACACATTACATTATATATTTATTTTTTAAACATGTTATTCCAAAATGCGACAGTTAATTAAACAAAAAGAAAAACAATTAAGGATAGACTATATACCTTGATTGTAATTATTTATTTTTAAAAACATGAAGAAGGACGTGACTCGAGGTTTTAAAGTATGAATACCAAACAAGTGTTTATGCTACTATATAATTAAAGTTATCCAAACATAAAATAAATTAATGAATACAAATAGGTAAATAATCACTTTTTTTGCCGAGGAACTTATTTTTAATTATATATTTAAATAACAATGTACTACGTCTTTATGACCTGATAAAGATATTTCATTCTCGACACATTTATATTATGAATATTAGCTGTGTTCAAAGATAAATCATAATATATTATATGGTTACAGCAACTGAACTGTGAGCTATTTATTCTTTATAGATTATTTTTTTAATATTAGATATAGACACGAGCATGAGGTTCACTTGATGGTAGGTAGATACCTCAGCCACAGAACGCCAGTCAATGATGCACTGTCGACCTACTTTTTAGTTCAAGCATTCGGAAACCCATAGACTGAAACGCGCAATATGCACTTCACGGCTTTTCCTTCCATGAATGAAGGTTCGTTACCCGGTCGGAATTTCGATATTCCTCCCACCAGTTCAATGCCCGAAGTTACCAGATGTGGGAACTGGGAAAGACATATTTACAGAAAATTATAAAAACGTCGTCCCGGTGGGATTTGTCTTTAACCCATCGATGCGCACAGCCGGTGTGCTACAGAATGCGCCAACGAGCCCGTTAAAATAGTCAAGGTAGGATTTAGGGCATCCAGGGCTATAGGCCAGGGGCCTCCACGCCTTTGTTTCCCCAGGGCCTCTATTCATACATACATACATAAAAAATATAAACGCATAAGTTCAAGGATGACCGCATACCTGTACATAGCCATAATCCATCCGGGACTGCAATAGCCGCACTGAGAGCCATTAAACTCATACAGAGCCTTCTGCAACGGATGGTAACCGACCAGCCTGTTGCCTATCTTCTCTATTGTAGTAATCTCCCAGCCATGGCATGATGTCACAGGTATCATACACTGGAAACAAAAAAAAACTTTAAGTATTTTTATCTGGGAGCACGAAAGTCCCCGCCAAGTCGAGCACGGGCATAACATCCTTTTCGCGAAGCGGGCAATTTTTTCCCCTTTAACTTCGTTGTGGAAAAACCTAGAAGCCTAAATTTGTAGAAAATGTAGTAAATTTTGACGGGCTCGTTGGCGCGTTCGGTAGAACACCTGCCACCGGGACCACATGTTTATAATTTTCTGTAACCATGTTTTCCCCACGTCTGGTAACTTCGGGTATTGATCGGGTGGGAGGAATAATTTTTTAGCTGTCATATTTGTGGTCTAATATGATTTGCGTAGTTTCAAGTTTAAAGGATATCTTGGAAGTTGCCAGACTTAATAAGGCTACAATAAGGTAGAAAGGTAATAAAATATTAAGTTAAAAAATGCTTAGCCATGGTGGTTTACTGTGCACATTATTGTTTCAACACAGAATAGGCGAATTTAAAAAGAGCTATTCAGTAAATGGCCAATAATATAAGTCGTAAACATTTTACTTTTTATTATTTTATAATATTGACATAATATTATTTTGTCAATGTTTTTTTAGGTATATAATATTATTTTTGTAATATTAAACATGTTAATTGTAATTGTAAATTAATTATTATTTTGATTTTATTATGTTTTTACCGTAATATTTGAGATACTAAAATTTGAAATTGAAGTTGTACTTTGAGCCTTTTGAGACAAATATGAGTATGAGTTTCAGTAGGTATAACATAGATGACTTTGCTAAAGATACCCTTTATTTGCTTAGAAGTAAGATAAGATAATTAAGATAAGATAACATACAGCGTTGACCGCTTCTGTTGGGGCTCCAGGGCATTTGACGACGCTGACGATGCAGGCTCCGCAGCCAGCCTCCTGACACATGTACTTGGTCCCACGCAGTTCCAACCATCTCCGAAGGTATTCCAGCAAGGTCACACTGGAGCTCACTTCACAGCCAACTAGAATATATATTAAATCTGAGACATTAAAATTATATGAGCCGTTTTGCAGACAAGGAAGGTTATCTTACTGTAGCCACACAACGTAGGTGATCATTCTTCTGTGCCCTTTTTTTATGTAAGATATCGACAGACGAGCATGAGGTTCACTTGATGGAACTTGATACCTCAGCCACAGAACATCAGTCAATGATGCGCTGTCGACCTACTTTTTACTTCGAGCATTCGGAAATCCTTAGACTGAAACCGAAACGCACATTGTGCACTTCACTTTTTTTGCGCACGGCAGGTGTTCTACCGAACGCGCCAACGAGCCAGCCCTACCCGAACGAAGCATTTTTATTTTTCCCGGGACACGAAACCAAAGCCTCCGGCCACAACATGCACACCACTGGTCTATCAGGGTGGTCAATGGTGATACATAATCCCTGCCATGTTAAACACATACTATATTAATATCTTTTTATTACCTTATTTTCTAATGTTTCACTTATTTACAGTGGACATCAATTAATTATTATTAAAAAAAACTATAAGCGTGCGTGATGGTGGAATCACGGAATTCTAATACTAATGTATTTTTAAAAAATCTGCATACTTAATATTCTTTCATTTCGGAAATATTCCAACAAATAAGGGATCATACAAATAAGTACAGCCGTTCTTGAGTTAGAAATGATGTAACTAACTAGACTTTATTTTATTTATTTAAAAATATAGATGTTAAAGTTAAAAATATAAAAAATAGATCACGTTTAGAAGTGCTTATGTTTTATTTACCAATAAGTATAAAGTATGTTGTGTGCTAAAAGTATTGCTAAAATGTAATTATAGTGTAACTGGATTGTCTAGTTACGAAAGTAGCAGTAATTTTGGTATAAGTTAATGCTTGTTGGTAATTAAGTGAATTGATTGTGAAGTCAATAATATTTGTCTTTTATTAACGCGAAATAAATTAGAGTTTATAATATTGTTCATTATCTACTAATTTACATAGTAATTTAAATTGTCCTCCATATAGGTTTCAAACAAATAATATTTAAATATAAATAAATTATCTATAAAACTTGTCAATGGTAGTATATTTAACTATTTTGCTATTTAGTCGTAAGATATCGACAGACGAGCATGAGGTTCACTTGATGGTAGGTGTTACATCAGCCACAGAACATCAGCCAATGATGCGCTGTCGACCTACTTTTTACTTGGAGCATTCGAAAATCCATAACTGAAACCGAAACGCGCAACGTGCACTTCATGGGTTTTCAGTAAAATAAAATAGAAGCACAGAGCGCTAATATTAGATAGATTTTGTTTTATGTATACATTCTTTTGCCGTGTGCAACTCTATTTATCAAAAAAATAAAAAAAAAATTATATGATAATTATCAAGCCCACTAACTTTTTGGTTTCTTGACTCTTTACCCTATTTTTCAGTTTTGTTTAAACCCACCTTACATTAGACATGCGTCTAATGTATTTTTAACTGGTATAAACTTCGATCAACAATATACTATGTCAATGGGTATAAAGCATTCTGACATTGAACAATTTTAATCTCTAACTGTAGTGTGTCGTACTGAGATCTCGATTGATACTCGATTTCTGAGACTAAAGACCAGTTTGTCTATTCACTTTAGAGCAGACACGTTCGTTCACCTTTTATTCTGAGGATTAATTAATTATCTATCACCTGGTTTGTGAAGTTGGCAAATCTGGATTGCAAGTTTGACTATTTCATGAACAAGTCAAATTAGTTTCTTCGGGCTCTATTCGGTTGCTATGGTTACGGTGTTTGATGTACGTTGTGTTTTTATAGTATCGAGCATACGGCTCTCCTTATGGACAGCGAACCACGCCATCATTGAACATCTTGCCTCTTTTATTTGCAAGTGGCAAGTGATTCCAGGGCCGAATTTAAACACACAACTAGAGGCCCCTGGTAGGAAATTATTTTCCAAATAAACCTTTTTTTTATATTTAAGAACAATATAAGCATATCTGGACAAAGTACAGTAGGTAAAGGTACAGCGAAAAAAATATCAAAAGAATTTGTTTAGTAGTATTTACTTGTCGGAATTCGAAAGACTTTTTTCCGAAGTCTATTGTTGGGGCCCCTCTTTTGTGGAGGCCCCTGGGCCTGGGCCCTGGATCCCTAAATCCAGCGCTGAGTCATTCTTATAGATTTTTTTCAGAATGCTCGAAGTAAAAATTATAGGTCGACAGCGCATCATTGACTGATGTTCTGTGGCTGAGGTATCACCTACCGTCAAGTGAACCTTATGCTCGTCCGATGTCGATATCCGACATAAAAAAAATAATTGAAAATTAAATGTTTAACTAACCAACGTTAGTCTTTCGATTCTCGATAAAAAGACACGTCAACGAAATGAATATGCTTCATATCAAACACGAGTCAAGGTCGTATTTGGTAAATAAAGTCAATAATATAATTTTGATTATTACACGAAACTAAGCCTGAAGAAAGAAGAAAATGGCGACTGTTTGATCAGCTGATGAAAGAGTTGTTCTGGATTAGAAAAAACAATTGACACCGGCTTTCACTCTAGTGGACTTTAATGAGAAATTGTGAATAGAAAAATATTGTTTTTTGTCGTTATGTGGAGAATATTAATCAAATAGCGTATTTGTTATTTAGGAGATGGTTTGGTTAATTTATATTAAATTTATTTATTTCAGAAAAATTACGAAATGTTTTTTTTATTTTGTTTTATGTTAGATATCGATTGACGAGCATGTGGTTCACTTGATGGAAGGTGATACCTCATAATATTGTCTTTTATTAACGCGAGTATCACACATTTAAATAAAATACTGTATACCGGATTAAAACGCGATTATCCCGCGACCACGGTTGCTGAAAAGCATCCGAAACGTCGGGATAAATAATTTAAACAATATAAATGATAAATCGCGTTTTAATCCGGTATACAGTATTTTATTTAAAGGTGATACCTCAGCCACAGAACATCAGTTAATGATGCGCTGTCGATCTAATTTTTACTTCGAGCATTCGGAATTAGCATCTATGTAATATGTATACTATAATTTTAAAGAAAAATGAAAAATTACTTAATTAAAAATCGAAGTATTACAAAATGATATAACAATTCATAAGAGCCTTTAAGTTATAAAACAAAAGCATGAAACATTATTTATTTACTGATTAATAGCAATAGGTGGCAATATTTAAACAAGTTTTATTTATTTTATTCGTAACCTGTTTCTCTGCCACACTCCGTACTATGCTATTGTTACTCAAACAATGTTACATTTAACATATTCTAAAAGCAACTTAGTAGAAAAAACTATAATGTATAATAATATTTATTTCGGTATAGATACGATAGAGGATTGGCGCGTAAACTTGATTCCATGACCAAAGACGTGGTTTATAAAATTGTATGCCGCGCGATGGGGTCAATGGCACGTTGAGTAGCACATCTGTCTTGCATTTCGATGGATCGCGATTTCGACTCTCGCTAGGTCTTTGTTTAATTTTATGTAAATATGATTTTTCATACAACTTGCTACTTCGGGCATTAAGGACGGACGCATTAACGGGTGGAAAATTAAGAAAAAATCCCATGTAAAAAACACCGTAGATATACGTGTTTCAATTTCAATGTATAGACTCCCGAATGCTTGAAGTAAAATCAAGGTGGGCAGCGATTTGATGCGCTGTAAATGTCCTTTGGCTGAAGTACCACCGTCCATCAAGTGAATTTTGTGTTCTTCAATCTGATAGAAAATATCCATAATATTGTCTTTTATTAACGCGAGTATCACACATTTAAATAAAATACTGTATACCGGATTAAAACGCGATTTATTATTTATATTGTTTAAATTATTTATCCCGACGTTTCGGATGCTTTTCAGCAACCGTGGTCGCGGGAGACTGAAAGATGACAGTTGTCTTATATTTAAACAATATAAATAATAAATCGCGTTTTAATCCGGTATACAGTATTTTATTTAGAAAATATCCAGGTAATTTATAAAAGTGAAATTTTCCAAGTACTTTTTAAATAATATGTACCCAACATGGGTTGCAATGCCATATAAAGTTAAAAACATTTTTTTTGTCTAGGAACTTTCGCGAGCATACGCTAGAAAAAAATTACCAAAGTTTCATCATAACGGATAAACAGTTTAGGAGTGCATAGAAGACGAATGTACCTACATCACTTTTTAAAATTGTTTAAAGTCACTATTGATCATCAAGACAATTGTTAAACACAACTAACTTTCTTTGATTTCGATTCTTAAGCAATTTTAATTTGATTAAATATGAGTTCTCAAAACATAAATATGCTATCCAAAGTACGAGTTTAATTACAATTCTTGATTATTTATTTAAAAATATATTAAAGCTAATTAGTTCCACATAAACTATTTTACGATTTGAGTGTGTGACTAAGCGTGCCTGCTAATGCTTCGTATTTTACATATTTTTATATTCTAATGAGATTTCTGAATCTAAGAATTTTTAATTTTATTGTAATATAGGAATGGCACAGATAATTAATTGTTTGTTCTTTATACTGGGTTATTTGGCCAGATTCAATGTTAGTACTAGAACTTCATAAAAACTAAAAAAAAAAATCATTTAAAAACTATAATTACTATACAAAAGCACCAACTTGTTTTTTAAAAAAGATTTTTTTTCATTTCATTCATCAGAAATTAACAAAATTATTATATAAGTATTTCGATGTTTTATAAAAAATATATAGGACCGGAACATCCTCCTCTGTTAGCTAAATCAAAACACGGACGTTTCATGCTTTAATTTGTAACATAAAGGCATCTATTACTGACCGATTAAGGATGGCCACATTAATTTATATGTATCAAGTAAATATAAATTATTATTTAAATTTCATTAGTACTACCTAAAAGTTAAAAAGAAACAAATGATATTAATGTTGCTATTGAAAAAGGCATCACCCATTGCCGAACTAGACCCTAATTTCGTCCACTAAGTATCAAAAATTACAAAGATATTATAATAAACTATTCCAATCATAAACAAATTTCATATTTTACAAAAATATTGATTTTAAGGTTTTGATTGATCAACTGTAATGAGATCATTTTTTTTCTATAAATTAAAAACAGTTGATATATTTTTTTTTTCAACTAGTCGCAAGTTTGATCATTATTCCATATATTTTAATAGTTAATACAATATTCTACGTAGATATTCACAAAATAAAGTGGTCGGATTTAGGTAGCCGGGCGGAAATAGTTGCCTTTAGGTCAGAAAGTTTTAAATTGTAACTTGCGTACACATACCGGTATGGTCGACACCGTTCACATTTAATTTTACTCTGTCCATGTCGGTAAGGCGACTGTTGCTGGTAGCATCGCTCAGACTACAGATACGTTTAATGTTATGTTCTGTTTAAAGGTGTATATAGTGTAGGTATTCGAAGGCCGGTTTTACAATGCGTTGCAAACTGCGCGGGCGCATGCATTTAATAAATATTATTTAAGCGCTAGAAAATTATTTCATTTATTATCAAGTTATTTTTTATTGTACCTATTTATAATTTAGTCATCGAGATTTTTATTACACAGGGGTCGAGTTAGACTGTCTTCTATCCGTAACAACTATATTTTGGCAATCAATATTTGGTAAACATCGTATGGCGTAGTGGTAAGAGCTGAGACTAGTAATGCGGTGGTCGCACGTTTGACTCCCCGACTCACTTCTTTTTTACTCTCTTTTCCAATTTTTTTCCCATGTCGCCGGATTTAGAGGTGTGGAGGCCTCGGGCAACAAAAGAATGGAGGCCCCTTGGCCCTACATTTTTTTCATGTTAACAATATGTTTGTACAAAGTACAGTACAGGTAAAGGTAAAAAAGCGAACAAAGATATCAAAAGAAAAGTATTTTACCTACAAGTGTCTATTCGTCCGAATTTGAAAGATTTTTTTCCGAATTCTCTATTGCGGAGGCCCTCCTTTTGTGGAAGCCCGGGGCAGTAGCCGGCAGTAGAAATGTGTCTACACCATGCCCCATTAAGTGACTCGGGATTTCACTTTGAAAAATGCCGCTTATCACATTTCCCATCGAATCCGAGACCCCAGTGATTTTTTAACGCCTGCTCAAACATAAATGCAATATCCCAAACCACTGGATTTGATTAAATAAATGTTAAGGCGTAAATAATGAACAACGCAAAATCTTTAAATAAAAGCTAAAATATATGAAAACTTAACGTTGCGCTAATATTCCATGTCATATATATTTTAAACACATATTTCTATGATAAATATAAAATATAAATAATGTCTCGAACATTTCTGTTTCATAGTAGAGATAATATTGTAAAAGGATATAAATCCATTTCTTCCTTTCTTCTTCGTACATATTGTATATTCGTACGTACGTAAGTGAGAAAATTTACGATACATTTCTCAGTGAAATAATGATGAAAAATAGATATTTGTAGCAACTAGACAAGATATAGTTTAAGTGAAATATAGATTATATAATGGCATGAAACTTGAAAGATAATACAAAACATTTTCATGAAAGTAGGTAATATATCTTAAAATAAAATCTACGCTGAGAATAATATATTGACCAATTAAATAATTCGTTTAAAAGCTAGCTATTCAATAAAAAAATTAAGGCAGTTTTAAGGTATTTTTAATTAGTAAATGCCGATTCTTCATATCCAAACTTTACAGGGTTGCATAAAACATGCAAAGACTGCCTCCGTAGTTCAGTGGTAAGCGCGATGCATTAAGCACCGGAGGTTCTGGGTTCGTTTCTCGGGGAAACAAGGTTAAAATAAAATGGTTGCGGACGGGCAGGGCACAGAAGACAGCTCAACTACTTGCCTGTAAAGAATAGTGATCAGTGAAACACACAGCAGTGAGTCTGCCCCTTGCCCCACTAGTTATTCGTTGGACTCGGGATTTAGTGAAATCTAACTATAACGAAAGAAACTATACAAGTTGAAATAAGTTCGATTTTCGTTAAGAAATATAATTATATTTTTCGTGGAAGACAGAAGCAGGTAATTAAAAAGGCGACAATTAATTGGTTTTCTTAAAAGTTGGTTAGGAAATCATTCTCGGTGCAAATAGTAGACGTTTGTATCAAAAAGTAGAAATAAATTATTGATAGATTTTTGAAATCCGTATAAATGATTGAATCAAACAAGGTGTTTTTAAATAACTTATATAACTTTACTATCAAATAAATGACTAATAAGCTCTGTACATCTAATCACAATCACTTACTCAAGACAATTATATAAGGAAAAGGAACAACGTGGGCGATTTTAGTTTCATCATTCAACTTATTTATTTTCTTACTTCTGAATTAACTCTATTTGATGGTATTCTTTCTTTAATAAGATGTTCAGGCACTGCACCTTTAATTATAGGTTTCATATTATAATTATCAATACGATTCATATTTTCATCAAATTGTTTTCTATTTTGATAAAACTGCCTGCTATTATGTATGTTAAAGTTGGGTTGTCCATTTTCATCTTGAGATCTTCTAGCAATAAATTTTCGCCTGCATATTGGACACATTTTTTCTAAGTACGATCTCTTATTTAGTTTAAATAAAGTAGTTTCTGTAGTTTTCGGTGTCGTTGACGTCAAAAATGTAGTTAGTTTTTGTGTCTTGGTCTTTAGTTTCTTGGAGTTGAAATTGAATAATTTCCTTTTCTTGTTCTTCTTTGTCTGAGTCGTCTTTCTTTTTTCATGGGAAAAAAACGGAATTTTCATGTTTCTAAATGCACTGCAAATAGTAAAATTATTAGTGTCTTATTAAAAATTAATTTAAAAAAATTCTTTCATCTCTTGAAAAAAAAATGCAAAATAGTTCTACAGATCATCTGGATTCTTTCGATTTTCCAAATCTTTAGCAAAATTTGTTTTTAAAATTGTAGATAAAAAAAGACATTCTTACCATTTCTTTTCCATGTGCTTCAGATTGTTTTGCGTCAAAAAGTCATCATGATTTTTTTGATTTTCCATATCCTTGTCATAAAGTCCACTTAATGACCGGTCGTCTCGATAACGCTGAGGTTTTGCTTCAAATATGCTCTCTTCATGTGCATCTTTGCTCAGATAATCTTCATTTTTATCTTGATACTCTTCCAAATTTGCTTCAACTAGTGAGTCGAAATTGTTATTCGCTGAAAGGGTATCACTGAAACAATGTTATTATATATTTTTTTTGCTGAGATTTAAGAATATGCTGATTGACAATAGCAGCAGTCAGAAGCAAAACGTTTTATAGGATTACTGGTACTATCATTGCTATCGTATATAATTGCGTACTATCGACCTCTGCCCGTTTTCTGGATCACATACAAAAAATGACATCCCTTATATATTAGATTTACTTGGTCCAGAAAAACTCAAATAGGAAATGTTGTTGAAGCAAGTGTTTGACAATAACTCCTCAACTTAATATTGTCTTTTATTTACGCGAGTATTACACATTTAAATTAAATACTTTATACCATATTAAAACGCGATTTATTGTTTATATTATTTATCCAGACGTTTCGGATGCTTTTCAGCAATCATTGTCACGTTTTATCGCGTCTTAATCCGTTATAAAGTATTTTATTTAAACTTATTAACTTATTATTTAAATGTTTAGAATATCTATTTAAGCATCTTGAAAGTTAAGTTGAGATTGAAACCTTAACTTATACGGCATAGCAATTAGACTGAATTTAATAAACCTTACAACTAAGTATAACTTTGTTATTTTACCCCATACTAATTTGTATTCGTACCTCTTATCATCAATTACTTTGAACTGGTCGTTATCATCCAATCTATCGTAATCAGGGCTTTTGATAAATCCGGCCACATCAATGTTTGCCATATCGTCATCGACCATTCTATCTTCTTTAACCTTTTGATTCCTTGCAATTTTCGACTGTCTTAATTTATGAATAGGCCTATAATTGGGATTAACGTCCATATATTCATAACAAAATACTACCTTTATAAAGAATAATAAACATAAGAAATAAACGTATCGGGACATGTTTTCGTGACATGCTTAGACAATACGTCACTCTCATGGGAACTCGTGACTTTTTCTTCTTTTATGTCAATTTTTATTATGAAACTTCTTTGTATTGATTCCTACTAATATTTAAAAGGTACGACGTTAGATTATATTATAGGTTTTTACCTGAATATAGTCTAAGGCTGTCACTAGTGAATTAGAGCTACAATTAGCTAGCTTTTTTAATGATTTAACCTAACGTTTTGAGTGTAGCAAGGCAAGCAAGGTGATAGCCATCTGAATTGAAATTCAGCTATGCAACTTTGTGAACAGTTTTCATTTAAATGCGTGATACTTGAAGACAATAGATTTAACGATGGTCTTAGGTGAAAATTTGCATTATTTGTAATAAACCAAAAATATTAACTATTTTGCTTTCTTGGGTATTATCTATTTGTAAACTATAACATATTATACAAGTCATAATAGTAAAATATCGACGTCACCATTTCAAATATATTTTCTTTAATATGTAAATCTGTTATGCGAGTAATATTAAATACGTTGCAAAATAATATAGGAGATTAGTTGTTACAATTGTGTGTGTAATAACAGACACACTTGTGTGTGTAATAACAGTAACATTTCCTTTAACCACTATTTAAACACCATAAAAAACATATTGACCAAATAAAATAATGTTGACCTTTTTTATATCGACAAATCGATCTTTTTTTATTACTTTTTGATAAATCACTGAATAGAAATAATAAACAAGGCAATTACAAATTCCATACACTGAAGTATTTATGATAGTGGAACAGGTAGGCCGATGTACGATAAATCTCCCGAATTTATGAGGCGCCTCCCTCTCGGTGTAATCTCGTTAAACGAATGGGAAGGGTTGGATAACACACCGTACTTAATATGTTCCGGACCCACTCATTAACCTACTTAACAAATGCGTGATGTACATAAGATTTGAAGAAAATTCATTCCCTTAATTTAAGAAAGGTAATATTTAAAATATGGATGATAATGAGTTCAAGAGCAATGGGGCGAGCGGATCAAAGAGTTAGAATATGAGTATATTGGTCCTCTATACACTCCTAAACTATTCATCCAATTAAGATAAAACTTTGGTGAGTTTTAACGTGGCATTGCAACGCATTCCGTGTATAACTACTATATTAATTATAATAAATGTCGTAAATATTGTGCATGAATAAAATTTTTACGACGAAAAAATGTCTCATTAAAACCAATTTCGAAAAATTATATGGGACCACCTCTGAAATATGCCAAAAAAATATCATCCAAATCCATCTATAACTTGCGAAGTTATTGCGTAACAAACATACAAAAAACAAGCAACATACAGATGAACTAAGAACCTCCTTTTTTGAAGTCGGATAAAAATCCAAAATTATTTTGGTTTTTATTGCCAATTCTTCTCGTCCGTTCTACGCCCTTGATTTGAGAACTGGCAGTAAATGTAAAATTAGAAGCATTTAATATGTATTTTTTTATTGACGTTCATAAGTGTACACTCATTATGTAATCTAAATGAATAAATGATTTTGAATTTGCTATCTAAATGAATAAATACTTTTTTCGCTATAAATAACTGATTGTTTCCGAAGCTTAACATTAGCACAGCGTTCAATGAATTCACGACAAGGATTCCAGTTGTTAAAGCTGGCTAACTTTTAAAAACAGAACGAAAACGAGTTACGATTGTTACCGAAAACGTTGAAAGCCACCGCGAGTTTAGATCTAATTTAGAAAGGCTTTACGTGTCACGGGCGAGTCGGCCCTCCAGCCGCCACCAGGTAACTCAAACACCAACTTCATTTAAGATTCGCGGAGAGTTTAGAATCCCTACTATAGAAACTCGATTGTATCACTATGACATCTCGATTAGAATTTTTCCATGGTGAAAATTATCATTGTTGTTATCCTATTCATTTATTAAAAGGCACATTTTCATATCTGGGGGCACGGTAGTGCCCCCGCCAAGTCGAGCAAAAAGCGGCACGGCCGTACTATACTTTTCTCGAAGTAGTTCGGGCCATTTTCGACCCCCTATAACTTCGTTGTGGATAAAACTAGAATCCTGAATTTTCAGTCACTAAGCAGGCATTGTATAATATCGGTATATTTCAAATATCATTCTGTTTGAACCAGTAGTTTAAGAATTATAACTAGTCAAAATTTGATAATTTGTCACTCACTCACTGACTGACCGATCATCAAAACTCTAAGGCACTTCTAGCAGACATAGAAACTTGAAATTTAGAATACAATTAGTGTTTAGTCTATAAATCAAGGAAAAACTACAATATTTTGAAATTTCTGTCCAGTTTTCTAGATATACAATTTTTTTTGTATTTTTGTATGTAATGAATAACTTAAAAACTACTGGACCGATTTTAAAAATTATTTTACCGTTAGAAAGCTACATTATCACTGAGTATACAATATTATTACTAGAAAAAAATAGAGATCCTTAGAAATCCCTACTAAAAACAACCCAAGGTGTAAAAAAACTAGCCATAAAATGTCTTTCATCGCATGAGCTGCGGAATGTATTGATGATAGAACAAAAAAAACGCCTACAATATTATAGAACATATCAAACTATTTATTTTTTTCGAGCCAATCTATTTATTTTAAACATCAAAGATTTTTAAAATTGATATTGATAATATGATCACTATAAGATATTGTTAGGTTAGCTTATTATGTAATTACTTAAGACAGAAGGATCCTTCAGTAGAGACTGAATAAATTGACCGACTTGGTATTACCTATATTATGGATCTCACAACTTTTTACGATAGAAGAACTGAGTTGCAAGACTTGGCCTTTTTTACAATTTATGTTTTTGATGGCTGTATATGTCTAGAAAATTTTTTATCTATTACTAACCAACTCATTGTGGTATTTAAATAAAATACTGTATACCGGACTAAAACGCGATTTATTATTTATATTGTTTAAATTATTTATCCCGACGTTTCGGATGCTTTTCAGCAACCGTGGTCGCGGGGAGACAGAAAGATGACAGTTGTCTGATATTTGAAATGTCACAAAGTTGCCATATTTAATTCAATTATATTCAAAAATAATCTATTAATTTAGGTAACACAATGTAAACCTATGAACGTGAATAAAAAATAATACATATTAAATTACTAATATTAAATGCTTCTAATTTTACATTTACTACCAGTTCAAAAATCAAGGGCGTAGAGCGGACGAGAAGAACTGGCAAGAAACTCGCCGCCACTCTTTTTAATCGCCAAGTTTTTGTTTTACAATCATTACATATTAACGCCATCTATTCCTACGGAGTTGATGTTTACTGTATTATGACAATATTGACTAACGGTGTCCTCTTGTTTTTTAGTATGTTTGATTTGGGGCTTTAAATTTTTAATTACTGGATCCCAGGTGTTGGAAAGTCTCAAACCATCTTCTCTATTGAAGTTAGGATGTTTTTTAATTTCAATAGCCTCACGTACTAGTCTGGGAAAGAATCTACTTTCTTTTGCAAGGATTTTTGGTTGGTCGAAACGTATGTAGTGGTTTGGTTTATCCAGAGTGTGTTCACATACTGCTGATTTAGAGTGACGTCTGTTTTTGATATCCGCAATGTGTTCCTTAAGTCGGTTTGAAATGCTACGTTTAGTTTGCCCAATTAGTAAGCTAAGTAGGACATTTAAGTATTTTTTTTAAATTAATGTCCAAATATTGGATACTTGCTTTACTTCGCTAGGTCATCAACCCAAAGTGGGGGTTGGTCTCCGGAATGAAAGTCTTCTACTTCTTATACCTTGAGCTATTTCATAATATTAATCATCGTTTTGTAGACCACACAGTTTAGACACCAGTGATAATGACTCTCCTTGATTGTATCAGTTCCGGATCATATGTTATGGTTTTTAAATAATATCAATCAATCAATGTATCAACATTGTTTTTTTCACCCTTTGGTGACTGAATAAGGCATGGGGTAAGAAAATAATTTTAAAAATAGCCTTAAATGATTATATTATATTAAGTATAAAACCTTATTATAGACTTTGGGCGAATAATTCTATATTTGAATAAAATAAAAAACGGTCAATAAAATCGCAAAAGAGAAACCTCACAATCTTCACTGCTTTACTGTATAACTGAAGATTAGTTCGAGAAACTATCGAGTACAAATAGTAGTAGAATTATAGAAGTGGTATTCAAGACAGTTTTTGAACTGCAAGTCAAATAATTCGCCCATTTCGCTTTTAGAATTTTAGATTGGTGACTTGAAGGCAACTCGCGCGGGACTTCAGTCACTCCTTAAATATGACAGAGCCTTTGTTTTAGTTTAAGGTGGACTATACAAATCGATCGTTGATCTACAAGCGTGCTAAAAAGTACATCAATGTTATCAATCTTGAAAAGGTAAGTTTGTAAAAGATTTTGAAAGTTTTGAAAACAGAGGTGGGTACATTAATCTGACACTTGACAATGATTTTTCTCAGTGCGATGTTTTTTTTTATTTATTTACAAAAATGGTGATTAGGAGTTAAATTATGATTAGATTGTTATGGAAGTTACAATAACAAGTGAACATCGTTACGCACTACACTGATTTTAATATTCTTCCAAAAATGTCAAACTCGACTACACTTTTCTATATAAAATCTCTGTCGTGCGAGAAACATTAACCTTGTCAGCTGTTTTTGCGATCATCAATGATATTCAAAATCGGAACACTAGTATTTTAAATGTGAAACTTAAAAAAAAAACAAATTTTTCTTTATTCATTTTCGTCTCTACCCAGCCTTATTTTAAGAGCTATCCTCTTTTTTTCATAATCTATGAACAAGGTAAAAAGTGAGTATGTACGGGAACTTATTTATTAAGTTCTATTTCATAACTTTAGCGCACTTAAAGGGTCGCGGGTTTAATTCCCAGCGGGTTTGATATAAATATAAGTTTCTAAAAACATATTTTTCTTGCTCAACTAGGGTGAACCTGTTTACCGAAGCGCTGAGATAATCTCTGGCTTAGGCTTTTGGAAATGGGATGACAACTTTATTTGTCCGGATTGTCCTCAAAGCTAGGACATAATCGGAGAATTTTCGGCGGAATAATTTTTACAGCTTATTATAGCCTTGGTTTTTGGTAGAATCATGCGTGATATTCAGTGAAAGGTAAATTTCAAATTAATTGGCGATAGATGATTTAATTAAATATTTAAGTAAAAAAAACACACATAATTTTTAATGTTGGATAACGACAGACGGCCCACTTGGGGGTTTCGTGTCGACTTATTTTCTACTTCACACTTTACCCGTTTCAGTTTCATACACAAACTGAAACGCGCAATGTGCATTCCAAGGTGCATGCGATTTTCCCTCTACGATCGACACTAGAAATGGTTTGACTAGACGTAGGGAATACATTTTTACAGAAAAAAATATAAAGATGTGATAGCGAGATTCGATCCCACGACCCATCGGAATGCAAGATGGCCCTTAAAACAACCTTTGCTATTTACAAAACCTTTTATTCCAGAAGATATAAAAAAAGTCCATCCAATCCCTACAAACCTTACCCTACCCACAAATCCGAGTTTTAAATAAAACTGTAAAAAGCGAAGCCAAATAGATAGATAAAGAGCGAAGTTAGATATATAAAATTAGCTCTATAGTTTTTTTTTCTTTAAAGATCTATAAAAAATTACACAAGAGTTTTTTAAATATAAAACATCCAATAGAAACGCAAGGCGTGAAGTGAACGCTTTAGCGCGAAAATCACAATTTCATTTTGCTTCAACTTACACATTTAATGACCTCTTAATATTTTGTCACAAGGATTTTTGTGACTTTAATACCATTTACTTGGATTACACTTAGTCACTGAAGTGCTCTGAAGTATTTCTTTATAAGTATTTACTAATCACTGGTGTAGTGTAAAATGCTCCGAATGCTTGAAGTAAAAAGTAGGTCGAAAGCGCATCATCACCTACCATCAAGTGAACCTCATGCTCGTCTGTCGATGTCTAACTTAAAAAAAATGTAGCTTACTTCAGACGGGGCCTGTATCAATATTTGTCAAATTGCAGTGAAGCCTTTTCGCTTCAATTTTTTTTATATATTTGTTAAATAATTATGAATTAATTAATTGAGACGCGGATTTTTCTGTTCAAAAGTGGAACACAATCTAAGTATTGTGAAAAATAATAAATGTTATAGTGGTTTAATATGCAATAAAGTTTATTTTAAAAAACTGAAAATTTATGGACTAACATTACGCAATAGATGCTTTAAAATTGTTTTCAGTACTTTCTCCTTTACGAGCGCTATATAAAACATTCGTTTGAAAAACCCGAAACATACAATCATGTTATGCTGTCATCGACTGTGGTAGAGTGGTGTGAATTGAAAATCAAGGCGACTACAATTTAGGCTGAAACTCTGGTAACTCTCCGGGGATATTGCGAATTCACTCTAAAACCTCTACGTTGTACATACTACAGATATTGAAAACGTGCCCTGTAGGGTTATTCACGATCATTCGAAAACTTTCCGTTCCGATATTACAAGATTTCGTACCGATATATCAAGCTTTCTATTATTTTATACTAAGATTCTAATCGGAAACTCCCGAAGAATGCCGATGCTCAATCCTATGGGAATTGTGAATACCATTTTCATATCCGGTAAATACGTAAAAACTTTCAGTGGGAGAGCGTAGCTTTCCGGGCGGATCGATTTCGAATGATCGTGAATAGCCCTACTGGTGTTTTTGTTCAAAATTCACTTACGTATTAGTAACTCGTGCCTTTTTCAATACATGAATATTGAATACTCATTCTAAAACTGCTTAGAGGTAAAGGCTTTTGCTTGTAATATTATAAATATAAGTTTGTTTTAGTATACAGAATGGAAAGAATTAATTCTGTCCGTTTACGTGTCCATCGTATTCGAAGTAATGATAAAATAAAATTAATGTTAGATTTCATGATCTTTTTTATTTCTAAGATCAAATATTTATTAGACAGATTTTATTCTTAATATTGATCCTATCGATTAGTGGAATAAAATAGCGAATGTTTATTTTTTGAATTTTTAGCTGGTTTCTAATTTCCGGGTGAGGCGAACGAATTTTTGAAAATCTTTGAATGCAGTTTTGTTTCTTTTAAAAAATAAAGGAATGTTTCCTTGAAGTAAACCAATCTATCTTAAGGATTTAAAGTGGTTTCCCTCTAGGACCCAATGATTATTTCCACCCTGTATAATAAAAGGAAAGAATGAGTTATGAGCGAATACTTACCGGAAAGATACCAGAAAAGATAGAAGCAGTTGCGGGAACATTATACAAGCCCAACTGCCCAAAAGCCCAGATTGTTCTGTTAAAGGAACCATAACAAAATAAAAAACCCTAATGGAATTATATAAATCCTTATACATACTATAATTACGTTAATACGGCTTTTGGGCTTCTATAGTGGTCCCGCTTATTTGCTAAAACCTAACGAAACGAAATAGGTATTTTATTAGTTTTTCAAATCTCCAGTCTTCGAACTATCTATGAACAGAAAGTTCGAAGGGTGAAAATTTTCAAACTTTCATATCCACCACTGTTTTTAGTTTCTTAGTAGATTAGTTAAAAAATATACATATATTAAATAGGGTTAAATATGTAGAACTCATCGCCACTGGTAGACTGTAAAGCTGAGGCATTCATCCATATTGCTGTGGAAACGTCAATGGAATCGTCGATGACCAAGCTCTTTCCGATCGGCTTGGTCATTTGGCGCTGCGTAGAAATGTTGGCTCGCTCTGCATATTCTATCGCATTTATCGAATATGCAAAGAATGATTGGAGGAATTGTTTGATTCAATCCCGGCCGCTGAATTTTGCCATCAGACATCGCGTTAAAAACACCACGCATACCATCTCGATGTCTGGAAGTCCACAACTGCGCGATTCCTGAGACATTTTCTGCCTCGCAGAACCACTCTGTGAAATCAGCTTTCGCCCGCGGTTTTTCCGAACCGATACGACTTGGGAAATTTCAAGTAGCGACCCTACATCTTCCTTTAAAGTCGGCAACGCATCTGCAAGCGTTCTGGTCTTGCATCCGCCGGCTATGGGTGGCGGTGATAAAATAATAAAAAGAAAATCTGTAGTCATTTTTGTGTGATGTAAAACATTGCGAAGTTGTTGCTGTGTTAGATTTAGATACATATCATTTCTATGTATTTTATTGTATCTTGAAAGCAATAACTTGATCTAAGCATTACTTGAGTGTGATTTTTCTAGGCAAAGGTTTACTTCTTATTGTTTTCGATAGAACAAAAACATAACATATAACATAAAAAACAATTTCATGATGCATTAATATCGTTTAAAATTGTAAATGACTCATTTGTGTTGTAGCTCAGTAATTATTATGAAGTGTTGCTATCAAAATATGCAAATTTTGCCTTGCTTCATTCATCGGTTGCGTCTTATGGCATACGATGAAGCGATTAATCATTTAATTTTTAACTGGCAAGTGTTCTAGCGTTGTTCACCAAATGAATCGTCGCCTCCTCCCTTTATAACATACAAAAATACATTATTTTCGTCAGTGAATGCTTGACAGTCTCCGTGGTTCAGTGGTTGAGGTCCCGGGTTCGAATCTTTAAAAAAATAATAATAAAAATGTTTCAATCGAACAGGGCAAAGAAGGCAAATCGCCTGATTAATCAAATCTGTAAAGATAAATCATCAGTGTGACAGACACAGAAATGTGTCTGCCCCACGCCCCACTAGGGAATTCAAACTTTTTGGTCAGTGTATAGCCAACCAAAAGCTATTTCTGTTTCTGCTTACGGATACTACCTACATACAACTCTATGATCAACTCGATAGCGTAATTCATATTTTACACTACATACTAGGTATATTCAAAAATACGTTACTATGATAGAAATATGCGGTCTCATAATAATAGGGAACATTATGGTAAATTTATTTCATATGCGTTGAGCAGGCCGAAAATATATTTTTTTAATTTCTGAGTTACTTTTGTTTTCGTATAATGGTTCCAAAAAAACAAAATAATAATAATATTGAGACGCGATCTTCTACGCTGGATATGTTTAAATAATAATTTGTGTTATATATTAATTTAAAAAAAATCTACTTTAGAGGTTTTTTAAAAAAAAAAACAGATAAATATTTTTTTTAATTTTATAGTGGCAATCGATAAAACTTTGTCGGAGAGTCGAAAAAATTTCATTATAAACCAGCCGGAAATCTTGAAGATGCTTGTAATTTTTGTCTTGACATCTTGTAAATCTCTCTCGGGAAACGTCAACCGTTAAGAAAAAAATAAATTGCTCCTTTTAGGTCATAACTTTCTCGTGAAATGTAATGAAAATTGCCGGTCTATCTTCATTGTATGATAATAATATTATAATTATGAATTTAACTCTCTGTCTGTTACATTTTCTTGACTAAACCACAAGCACAATTTTGATCAGAAAATCTGACCACTATACAGCGTGCTACTTAATTTTATTTTATGATAATAGTATTAGTAATAGTAAGCAGCAGTGTCAGTATTAATAAAAATCTAGATATATGTATGTATATTTATATATTCTTCTTCCTGCCCTGTTCTCTTTTTTTATTTGTGGTCAGCGCATTATATTCTCTTTTTCCACTCTCTTCTTGCACTCACCATATCATAAATCACACCTCTCAAATATAATATATGTATATTGAGTATATATTATGCATATTTATATATATTATTTAAATAAAACAAAATTGAAGTGAAACTTCTTTATCGACGTATGGGAGAAATTTTGTAAGTATCGTCACGTTTTTCGGTTACGCGCCATGTTGCTTTTTTTATCAAAGTTTAGTATAGTGACGTAAAGAATATAATGTAATATATTATAATAATAACAACAATATATTAGATTTGAAGTTTGGTTTGAAATAAGAATAACAATATATTAATTTGAAAGTGATAAAATCTTTTTTCTTAAGGCTTAAGCCTTATCTACCCCATTTTCGTGAAGTTGCAAATAGTACAAAAATGATATGTCGTAAAGAAGTTTCACTTCTTACCTGTGTACTCTGGTACACACACACAAATTTTTTTGTTGGATTCGTATATGTCCCCAAAAACAGATTGACTATAAAAATATCGCAAAAATTCAGGAAATGATATACTTATGAAGAAAAGTAATATTAAAATAAATTGAGTTAGGAACTCCGCCATCTTACGCAATTGATAACTCAGGTCACGCACGCATATTTGTAATAATGTCAACTGCAAATATATTTAATAGAAGGAGTAAAATAGCATAATATTTTTGAAGACAACATTCTGGCAGGACGGGCTAGTATTTTATAATTGTTTGTATGAAACATAATACATATATACATTTTTACAACAAAACCTCACCTCTTTGGAGTAATTACGTCCAGCTATAAAACAACTTTTAGTAAAACTATCCGATTTTCAATAAACTTGGAGCTCGTCTCAAGTGCAAGAGTCCATGCAATAAATAAAGTTGAGTGCAGACGACCGCAAAATTAGAGTCATCTGCTCTCTGCTCCACTGCGCTTCCGAAAGTATCCCCTTCTTAGACGATATTTATTGTTCGGCTGTTAGTAATGATGGCTACATCTCGCCCTCTTTATATAGAAAAGTCTGACTAGAAAATGTCATACCTCACTCGGTTTTATTTTGAAGATTCTTGCTGGGAAAATGATGAAGCGTGATTTAGATATTACTGTTGAACAGTTAATACAACGCTCGGGTTGTTTGAAGAATGATATGGGTATAATGATAAAAAAGGTTTAATGTATTTTTATATTTTCTAGTTTTAAATTACGTTCTATGTTTAAAACATAACAGATGTCGGTTGTGAGAAATAAAATCGATACTAACTACACTAAACTAAACTAATGTTCCAGTTTGATTTCAAATTCAGTGATGCCGGCTAATATGGGAAAGTGATACATATTACGTCACCAAGTGGAATGAGAGCAGACCTTGCGTTCAGATGGGTTGCGAGTTCGAATCCCGCCGGGAAATTTATTATAGATATTCAGATTTTACATAACATTAGTTTACGACTGGATAACGAACCATCAATCATAGATGGAAATATATCTATGAAGTGTTTATTGCGCATTTCAATTTCAGTATATGGATATCTATTATAAATGCTCAAAGTAAAAGATAGGCTGATGGCGTATCATTGTCTGTCTGTCCTAATCTGACATAAAAAATAAACTCAGCGACTGGTAATTAATAACTGGAAACTTACAAGAAAAATTTATAACTGAAACTTGAGAGGAACATATGAAAGTCGACGTCAGAATTTAACTTTCAAAATTTACATACATCCAGCTCTTTTCCGAGTTAAGACTCTAGGAGTAGTTCTTAAAAGTTTTTTAATATTTTATTTTGTGCATCTCGCCTTTAAAACGCTTGAGAGATGTCGACACGATATGAATAATTCCTTCTATGTTCCAGTTTAGTTATCTAATAAAATATCTAATCTATATAAAATTCTCGTGTCACAGTTTTCGTTGCCATACTCCTCCGAAACGGCTCGACCGATTCTCATGAAATTTTGTGTGCATATTGGGTAGGTATGAGAATCGGACAACATCTATTTTTCATCCCCCTAAATGTTAAGGGTAATCCACCCCTAATTTTTTTTTTTTTTAGACGAATTTTTTTGTTTTTATTTTTTTATAATGTGGCATTAAAAAATACATACAACCCCTGCTTTTTTTGTCAAAAAATCTTGACCCGTGCGAAGCCGGGGCGGGTCGCTAGTAATAATATAATATTACTGCATCACAAATGATATATGGACGCTGTTAAGCAATACATTGTCAACTCACATAGTTGCCATTTTGAGAAAATTGAGTTTGAAGTTTTACATACATATATATAAATCATGCCTCATTCCCGTTGGGGTAGGCAGAGATCACGAAATTCCTTGAAGTTTTAATTAGGATTTATTACATTGAAAAAATAACAGAAACAATATTTTTTTTAATTATTATTATTACACTAAAATATCGTTTTCTTTGGTAGCAATCAAAGTAATAGAATTTACTTGTGATGACAGGTCGAACTTGAATTCGTGCATGCGGTGATATTAGTTATTTCGTCTATGTATTTGCGTGTTGTTCCCACTAGAATGTGAGTGCTCCTATTTCACCATACATACTGCTGATAGAGGACAAATCTTTGTTTTATTTTTTCGTTTATATATATTTTTTGATAATTATAGTTAATTCTAGTGTGATGTCATGTGGAACATGGTGTAATGGTTGCAGCTCCTTACAAAACATTTGTAAAACAAAAACTTGGCGATTAAAAAAGAGTGGCGGCGAGTTTCTTGCCAGTTCTTCTCGTCCGCTCTACGCCCTTGATTTGAGAACTGGCAGTAAATGTAAAACTAGAAGCATTTAATATGTATTTTTTATTGACGTTCATAAGTGTACATTGTGTTACCTAAATGAATAAATGATTTTTGAATTTGAATTTGAATTTAGTGCTTTATTGTTAAATATTCTAAACATTTATGTCCACTAGTTTTTTCAATTTGTTTGCTATTAAAACAATTTAAATGATATATATACCAGGGTGAATCAAAAAATTCTTGGAATCAATATTAAAAAATGCAAAGATTTAAATAATAATATTTTATTTTTCTACATAATCTCCCTCCAATGCAATGCATTTAGAATAACGCGTTTCTAACTTCCTTATTCCTTGTGAAAAAAAATTATTTTCTTGACTCTCGAAAAAGTCCTCTACGGCAGCTATAACCGCGTCATTATCGTGAAATTTTGTTCCACGAATTTCCTCTTTTAATTTTGGAAATAAGTGAAAATCACTTGGGGCTAAGTCCGGAGAATATGGTGGGTGGTCAAGGAGATTGAAGCCAGCACAGCGGATTGCGTTGAGCGCAACTTCCGATCGATGAGCAGGAGCGTTATTTTGAAGGAACAACACGCCCAATGACAGTTTTCCACGACGTTTTTCTTTAATCGCTTCACGCACTTTCCAGTAATCGTCTGGCCTTTTGGCATGTAATCAATAAAAAGGATTCCTTCACTATCCCAGAACACAGAGGCCATAACTTTGCCAGCGGTAGGAGCAACTCGAAATTTCTTGATGGATGGAGAGGATGGTCGTTTCCAAGACATGCTTTGTCTTTTAGTTTCAGGATCAAAATGGTGGACCCACGTTTCATCCATGGTGACAAGACGACGGCAAAAATTATCCGAATCACGCTGGAACATTTCGAGATTACGCTTGGAAATTTCCAAACGTCGCTTTTTGTTTTCGTCGGTTAACATTCGTGGCACCCATCTTGCAGACACTTTTTTGAACCCCAGTGAATCAATTAAAATGGATTGAACGCTACCAAAAGATATCTTTAGGATCTCAGCTATATGTTTTATAGTCATTCTTCTGTCTTCCAAAACCAGATTCTCAACCTTTTTGACATTTTCTTCTGTAACGGAGGTTGAAGGCCGCCCAGAACGCGGGTCATCTTTACAGCTTGATCTACCTCTTTTAAATTCAGCCACCCAGTACGCAACCGTAGAATAGGGTACAGCATCACCCCCTAATGTCTGCTGAATGTCCAAAAAAAATTCCTTCGTAGACATTTTTTTCAAACTGAGATGTTTTATCACCGCACGTAACTCACTTTTATCCATAATTTTGACTTTTTAGCAACTCGTTGCACAAAAAAATTTATTACATGCGAACGAACTGACAAAAACAAGTGACAGTCTGCATAAATATAGTGTGATAGACACTCTTTAATTTGAATATCGAACTTGATCCAAAAAGGTTTCATATATATGCACTTCTAAGAACTTTTTGATTCACCCTCGTATATCTCTTTTGAAATATGTACTCCAGCTCATAAGGAAGCGATTGATATCAAAATTTACATTTTTATCATTTTGTGAGTTGACACTATATTGTATAACAGCGTCCATATTTACCATTCTCTATCTTTCATTGTCATTGTTAAGTACAATTAGTATAAATTTCATTCCTATCTTTGTGGAAAATAATTGAATTAGAAAACAAAACAGTTGAAACTTCTTAAAGCCCTTTATTATTATTATATTGAGTTGACAGCTAAGAAACTATTGTAGATTCACTTTAGATTGTCAAATTTATTACAACAAAAAATCTTCAATTCAAATCAAAATAACTCTGCTTTAATATTGTCTTTTATTAACGCGAGTATCACACATTTAAATAAAATACTGTATACCGGATTAAAACGCGTTTTATTATTTATATTGTTTAAATTATTTATCCCGACGTTTCGGATGCTTTTCAGCAACCCAGTCTCCCGGGACCACGGTTGCTGAAATGCGAAATTTCATTTATTCATTTAGGATAACATAATTATAATTTATAACGAGAATCTTAAAAAAATCAATCAATTTAAGAATCTTATCTTTTTAATTATAAATTAAAATTCTATATAGAAATATTATCGGAGCGTATTTGAGAAAAAATAATTAATGAAATCAGAGGAAATCTAGCCAAGTGCGACACCCGCGCACACTAAGGGTTCCTTCCAAACTTTTAGTTCGAAAGATCTTTTTTTTATATATCTAACATTAAAAAAAATCTTTCCACAGATGAGCATGAGGTTCACTTAATGGTAGGTGATAGCTCAGCCACAGAACATCAGTCAATGATGCGCTGTCGACCTACTATTTACTTCAAGCATTCGGAAATCCAGACTGAAACCGAAATACGCAATATGCACTTCACGGTACCTCCATCTATGAATGGTGTTTCGTTATCCGGTCGGAATTTAGATATTCCTCCCACCCATTCAATTCCCGATGTTGACGTGGGGAAAACATGTTAACAGAAAATTATAAACATGTCGTTCCGGTAGGATTCGAAGCCACGACCCATCGATGCGCATGGCAGGTGTTCTACCTAATGTGCCAACGAGCCGAGGTATCACCTACCTCAGGTGAACCTCATGCTCGTCTGTCGATAGCTGACATAAAAAAAAATCACTACAATATGTATATCTCAACGTTATATTATTATGTCAGTTCTACTTCATTCATATTTGAGTAAAATGCTTTTATAATATTCTTTTATTAACGCGAGTATCACACATTTAAGTAAAATAGCTTTTAGTGGATAAAAACTCGACTTATGCACGATATTATTTATTCCCACGTTTCGTATGCTTTACAGCAAACGTGGTAGCGGACTGATAAATGACAGCTGTCTGATTTGAAGTTGCCATACTAACGCCATCTATTCCGATGGAGTCAACTCCCAAAAGGAGAAAATACCGTAAAATGACAACAAATATCAATATTTGCTGTAATTTTCTATATTATGGCAATATTTACTATAAAAATGTCCTATAACTTATTATTTAAATATAAAGACGTAACGTCCGCGTCGGGATAAATAATATACCTACCTACTTTTAATAAAATATATTTTATTCAATTTATTTTATTAAAAATATATTGTTGTGTTCATGTTGCTAAATCTATACTTATATGTATTACAAAGAGAAAATATTTGTTCGTTACGATTTAACTCAAATACTACTCGATCGATTTTAATATTTTTTTTATTTTTGCTAGATTGCACCCATGTGAAGCCGAAATATACAAAATGAAAACTGTTGAAAGTATTGATAACAAGATCTTTTTAATAAGATTTCCTGAATGGTCAGAGCCATATAAAACGTAGATCTAACCTCCGATTGAGTATTAGTATACAATCTGTCTCCATTAAGCTCTCCCTGAACACTCCTGAATGTACTGAATTACTTCAGACCTCAATAGATCGGTTCTCGGTCGAAACGACCTCCGTTCACTACCCTATTACAGATGAAACTAAGTCGTCTATAGAAAACTATTTTATACTGTTATACTAATATTACTAGCTGGTACACGCGACTTCGTTCGCGTTGGCTTCATCGTAAGCTGAGCTATTCAGCTTTTTTATGAAATTAAAAAAATAGCTTGCAGAAGCTTTTGGTATAAATATTTTTAAAAGCACGTCTACAAGTGATTTATGCAAGAAACGCGGTGAAATTGTTCAGTTGCGTTTGAATAAAATATCAGAAGTGTTCAACGTTTCCTGCTAACATCTGTTTTCAAAACTTTCAAACTAACGCCAGTTGAATTTTGTACGTGTTATTTTGAGTCTAGACCAACTGGTGAACTTAATACTGTGCTGAATGCTTAAAAGAAGTAAGTTATAGGGAAATGATGTCCTAAGGAAAATATAAAAAAAAATCAAGCACAATACATCTGCCGGCCTAGCATGACCGCCACGAGATATGTCGCGGACGAGAGAAGACAAACTAAGGTTAAGGACAATTTTGATAGAAAAGATATCTCGATCGACAAATAAATCGAGTTTTAGGTGTAATTGTCATGTTAGACCCGGAAGAAATAAAGAGGTAATCGATTGAAACACGAGAAATCGGTCGACAAAATTTTGTCGCGGTTGTCATGCTAGGCCGGCTCGTGTTATTTTTATATATACCCATAAATACAAATATTAGATGAATCGAAACAGAAATGTGTCTTCCCCAACCTATATAGAGGACTCGGGAATTTAATTTTTAAATAAGTGTACCTCAGCCAATTCACTCATGCCCTTATTTGGATATAAGAGCATGCTCCGGGCAAATTGGTATAATTCCGAGACAAATAATCCACTGTCACATAATAAACGCTGAGTCGCACGCCTTCCCGTTATAATTTTATGAACGATAAAGCCTATCCCGGTTTATAGAATAGGGCTGCCCTTTAGCTGCCTTAAGATTATTGAACACATTCAAAGATAACATTATAGTTTAATCAAACTCATAATATCTTTAAATAGCGACTTGCCCCGGCTTCGCACAAAATGAATAACGAAACGAATAAGAGAACATTTCCTAAGAAAACTCTCAGTTGGCTTGATTTTAGCCAGCATCTTGAACAAATCGTTATATTTCAAGAAATTAACACAACAATATTTAATAATACGTATAAAACTTCCTCTTGAATTACTCTATCTATTGATAAAAACCGCATTAAAATCAGTTGCATAGTTTAAAAGATCTAAGCGTGCTGAGGGATAGACGGCGGGAAGCGACTTTGTTTTATACTATGTAAAGATAAAGCTAACAATAGATTAAAAAACCTATTTGTTAATATTTATTTTTCAATACCTACTTATTTCTTCTAAAATTCACACAAACTGATTCACAGTAGGATTGAGTCCCAAACTAAACAAAGCTTGTATCGTGATACAATAAAATACAGTACAATAATACAATGCAAAAATAATGTATGATATAAATAATCTCTTTAATCTTATAGCACGATTCTCTGGAAATTTGAGTATCTTAGGTCTTGCATTGATTTGGAGTTGAACAATCAATAATAACATTAAAAAACGTTTTTTTGGCAACCCTAAACTGAAATTACCTTTACATGTACGCAGCTCCCAAATTACACGCTGCAATTATATGAAATTAGCTGGCAACGTCTAAAAACTTGGCTGTTTTATTATCTACATTCCCCGCACCGTAATACCACATTAAAATTTTATATTTACGACGTGTTGCTTAAAATTAAATGAAAACGTAAATATTTTAAATACAAGTAGTGAGAGATGCTTAATTGTGGGTATTATAACTATTAAATCTGTATAAAGCAAAACTAACTTGCCATTTTGAAGAGTCAAGATTGTACGAAAAAACTTCTGCAAGAAACTCAAACTATTAACAACGTCAAACTTAAAGACATGAGTTGACGTTCTGACGTTCGACGACTCAGAAATTCTTGCATTTTCTTTTAAATTATAAAAGACAAAAAAAAAGAAATGCTTGTCTTCCGAAAAATCCCTATCGAAATTTGAATTAACTAGTAGTCTTATAATACGGTATCATATATTACATAGTGTTTGTTACTTTGATCAATTTTTTCTTTCTTTGTGTCTCACTTCAAAAACATATAAATCACTTTTACAAGGGGACCCCGCGTACTCGTCATCGCTGATTTGGGCCAATCTTATCCCACATGCAGGGCATGACTGTAAATGAAAGTAGCCGAAGGGAGATTTATAGATGGCCAAGCGTTTAGGAGATATTCAAATTTTAAGCGGCTCTCGCAAGCGAAGTACCAATTATGTTAGGCTCGTTTCCAAGCAGCCGTTCGCGTTGTTGTAGTAGTAGAGTGTTTGGATGATGGTGCAATGGTCCCACGTTCGATTCTCCGTGTGAGAACTTTTATTTACTTTCAATTTTTTTTTTTAATATTCTTTTTTCACTTCGCTTAAAAGCGTTTAACAGCGAAGTGAATATTAAAAATAAATAAAATAAATTGAAAGTGAAAAAAAAGTCTCACACGGAGAATCGAACGTGGGACCATTGCATGACCGCATGTCAATAACAATTTACATGTCGTCATAGATCAGAGCCCCCATTGGTTCGTATGTCGCGAAATAATAATCAGCTAATTAGCAGCAACAATGACATATATACAACATCTAAGGAAATCACACAGGATTTTTAGACGAATAGTAGGTCCTTACTACGAGTTAGCAAAAATTTTAAAAGGTTTACAATATTGATAAATATTATTCTTTTATTTCGGACTGGGTAATAAATGTTTCACAGGCTCGTTGGCGCGTTCAGTAGAACATCTGCCTCGATGGGTCGTGGGTTGGAATCCCACCGGGACAACGACATGTTTGTAATTTAGTAATAGGCGTGTCATCCTCACGTCTGGTAAGTTCGGGCATTGAATGAGTGGAAAGAATATCTAAATTCCGACCGGGTAACGAACCACCGTTCATAGATGGAAAAATCGTATAGTGCATATTGCACGTTTCGGTTTCAGTCTATGAATGCTCAAAGTAAGGAGTGGGTTGACGGCGCATCATTGATTGATGTTCTGTGGCTGAGGTATCACCTACCATCAAGTGAACTTCATGCTGGTCTGTTGATATCTAACCTAAAAAAATAGTGGTGGAAAAGCCACGAAGTGCTGCAATATGCACTTCGTAGCGTTTCGGTTTCTGATTATCGATGTAAGAATACACATGAACATGGATACAGCGCATCATTGATTGTCCTATGGCTATCATCCTTGTCTGCCGATATCATATAAAAACCGTCTACAGTCGAGTGAGGTCACACAGAAGCGGAAACCGGATGCGGTGTAACATAATGTTTCGGAGTCATGATGTAACGAACACCTGTTTACACTCGTATGTGTACCAACTTAGTACCAGTGAAAGTTGATCTTATTTTAACGATTACACTTACTGGCCACTAATGTCTATGACCTCTATATGCTATAACTAGCTTCTCGGTTACTATGTGATGGAGACCTATAGTAATTTTATAATATACTAGCGACCGCCTCGCTTTGACGGGCTCTTTGGCGCGTTTAGTAGAACAACTGCCGTGCTCCGATGGGTCGTGGATTCGAATCCCACTGGGATGACGTATTTATAATTTTCTGTAAGTATATCTTCCCTATGTCCGGTGACTTTGTGACAGGAATATCTTAATTCTGACTGGATAAGGAAACACCATAGATGGAAAAGGCCGTGAATTGCATATTTCGCGTTTCGGTTTCAGTCTATGGATTCCCGAATGCTCAAAGTAAGAAATAGATCGTCAGCGCATAATTGACTGATATTCAGTAGCTAGTGTACCTACGATCAAGTGAGCCTCATGATCGTCTATCGTTATCTAACATTTAAAAAATCCTATCTATATAAAGCAAATCTTCAAAATGGCTGTGTCTCAATATGTCACAGCAAGCCGTAACGTGGTATTCTGTCAGCACTACTGAACAGACAAACGCAGGCCTTCTGAGATAGCATCATCACTCCCAACAAGATATTGCAATTACATGACTGAATATATACAATATTTGAATGAATATATATTTGACGGGCTCGTTGGCGCGTTTGGTAGAACCCCTGCCGTGCGCATCGATGGGTCATGGGTTCGAATCCCACCGGGAGCACATGCTTATAATTTTCTGTAAGCATGTTTTCCCCACGTCTGGTAACTTCGGGCATTGATCGGGTGGGAGGAATATCAAAATTCCGACCGGGTAACGAACCACCGTTCATAGATGGAAAAGCCGTGAAGTGCATATTGCGCGTTTCGGTTTCAGTCTATGGATTTCCGAATGCTCGAAGTAAAAATTAGGTCGACAGCGCATCATTGACTGATGTTCTGTGGCTGAGGTATCACCTAACATCAAGTGAACCTCATGCTCGTCGGTCGATAACTGACATAAAAAAAAAAATATATATATACATATACAAAACTGCAAACAAACTCGCAACGTTACGCTATGACACTGCAATAATTCGGAGAATTCACGGTCGTGAGAATTGCACCATTTTGTTATTTGGGAACTAGATCAGAATACCAGGCCTTTTGTAGATATTCGCAATAGTAACAATGAATATTTTTACAAAATGTGTTTCTATTTACTGGTCGTAGCAGTTCTATAATATCGTAAGTTTTTAACTGGGTGGTAATATACGTAAGTTCTTTTAGTGTTTATTTCTGTGAATTATAAATAAACTAAATATTTTTTACTTTATATTAAGAAGACTTGGAAATAGGGGTTCCAAAGATGTTTCCGAAACGGACCTAGAGCTCTCAAAGAAAGGAATCTAATCTTTTGTAAAGGAAATGCGGCACGCACCTATGGAACCTATGATCGCTTATAGCATTTATATAATGCATGATATTATGTAGAATGGAACTCCATATAGAAAAACTGCACCATTCACCAACCTTTTGAACAAAATATAATTTATAATACTGTTTATTACTTTTACTGTTTTTTAAATTATTTCTTATTTTTATTAAAAAGGATTTAAATCTGTATATTAGACAAATAAATTTTTAATGAAATTTTCATTAATTGTGAAATACTTTTTTTTGTTAATAAAATTCCTCAAGTAAAGTAGTAAGATATAGAAAAAATACCTGTCTAGTAAATTAAAAATATGTCAAATCCGGGTTCGAACCCATGAACCGTTGAAGAATACTACCGAACCAGGCCTACTTATATTGACCCCATCTGCAGCTTGCATTTTTGCTTTTTTAAGCTCACATACAGTTTTGTGCTCCAAAAGTCACATAACTTACTGAAAACCAGCACTGTGTAAGCTAAAATAAGGTTACTTTGTAAACGCAGCAAATGCTGAGTCATATCCCATTTGAGCTGTTGTAACCTCACGCGTGCTGTTTACTAATATTTTGTAAGTGCCCTAAATCAGAAATATCATAATTCTTTACGACAACAAATCTTTAAATGTTCATTTGCCACCGCACTGCAGCATTAAAAAAAATATTATCGTGCATACTTGCTTTTAAATTATGTATATTCCTTTTTTTGCTAATAGTGATAGTTTTGTTTGATGGTTTGAAAGTTAAGTTTTTCAAATGTTTATGTTTTTTTCAAATAAATATATTATATTATTATTATTTATTATTAAATGTTTCTCCTAAATCCTCTTTTCCTGCTGATGATATGGCGAGTGAAAGAAGAGAATGGAAAATGAACACATACTGCGCCAACCCCAAATAAAAAAAGGGAACAGGACAGGAAGCAGAAGAAATGCTTTTCCTGAAAAATTACATTTTTTGCAAAAGTGAGAGTGTTCTACCGGAGGTACGATATGTGGAAGTTTTAATCTTCGTCTACAAACAAGAAGTTATTTCATATTATTTATCTTTAAAAGCAGTTGACAGTTGCAACTAGAATGTGTTGACGAATATAATTGCTTTATAATTGGCAGTTATTCAGTACATATATGCGAATTATCTTGTCTAAATTTAGTTAGAGCCGGTTGAAAATTGCTTGATAGAGTTGTGAAAAGCGTTAAAAAATATTAGTTTAAACTCTGTATTTTTTACAGTTTTTTTGCGCATTTCTTTCAGAAATGTCTTAGTATTATCTGCTATTGGAGCTGTGTTGCTCAAGTTTAAACATTTTTAATGTTTTTTTTTTGATGAATTTGACCTCTTTTTGGTCTATTTTCTGATTTTTTTTTAACCGAGCTTTGAAATAATTGATATGCGAGGTATAATTGTGCTGATTTGACGGGCTCGTTGGGGCGTTCGATAGAACACTACCGTGCGCATCGATGAGTCGTGGGTTCGAATCCCACCAGGACGACATGTTTATTTTCTGTAAGCATGTTTTCCCCACGTTTAGTAACTTGGGGCATTGATCGGGTGGGAGGAATATCTAAATTTCCGTCCAGGTAACGAACCACCGTCCATAGATAGAAAAACCGTGAAAGCACATTGCGCGTTTCTGTTTCAGTCTAATATGGATTTCTGAATGCTCGAAGTTAAAAGTAGGTCGACAGCGCATCATTGACTGATGTTCTTTGGCTGGGGTATCACCTAACATCAAGTTAATCTCAAAAAAACCTACTCGAGTGTTTAATCAGTACCTACACAAAAGTATAAGTATCAATAAAATAGGCGCAGAAATCAGAGTTCAAATTGCTATAACTTGAACTCTGCACTATCATACATGTATGTACGTATTTACTCTTTCACTCTTTAGGACTATTTCAATAGTTAGGCGAAAATGTTTTAAAAGACTCATTATATTGTTGGCCCGGTACTATGGTTCTCATGTATTGATTGGATTGGCTTTGAATCCCGCTGCTATCACTGTTGTATTTACAATTTATTGTAAATTATTTTTATACTTTCTCTGAATACTTCAAGACTGCCTCTGAGACTCAATGGTCAGGACGATGTGTAGCATCAGGGGTTCTATGTTCGAATCCCAGGACAAGAAAAAAAAAGTATGTTTCGTTCTGGTATGTCACAGAAGACTCCTATACTTGGCTGTAAAGAAAAATTGTCAGTGAAACAGACACAGAAATAAGTCTGCTCCATGCTCCACTAGGGGATTCGGGAATTCACTTTTGACCACTTCAAGTATTGTAATTCCAAAAGTAAAAAATCGTTCGACAACACATTATATATTGCATTGTCGTGTCCCATATTTTTATACACCTCAACTTAACAATTTCAACTTAATCTCATTTAGATGATTTATTAAGTATTTCATCATACTAAGTTTATTAACATGTAGCTTTTAATTTCATATTATGTGAGGGAATGACTTGTTTCATACGAATGTCAGAATGTAGAGTTTATAAGTAGTGCGGTGTCGTGGCTCGTTCAGTAGAAAGTATTCGACTACCGAGTGCAGTGCGACACAATGAAGCTTACGGTTGGTTCCTCTGATAACTGATAATAGTTCAATTACTGATTTGCATGTTTATATTGGTTATAATAAATATAAATATATATTTTTGCACTTTAATATTAATTTAACGAAACATCCCGTGATGTACATTTTTAAAGAATATTTAATTAATAAGTTAAAGTATTTTTTAAAAGTCTATCACTAAACTGTGGCGTATAATTAAAATGTTGATACCAATTACTTTATATTTATTCAAAAAAAAATCATTAATCTAATACATAGATGACACGACATTACTTAAAAACTATGTAATAAATGTTTAAATGTAAAGTACCTAGTAAGGTGCAATTCAAAATTTAATTTTAATTATTATATCTTTAGATAATCATTCTGCTAGTGGCAGCGAGCCACGCTGCTAAAGTGACAAGCACAAGAAGTAAAGAGAGAAAAGAAGACTTTGAAAAAGAGAAACGAGAACTGGACAGAAATAGTGGCGTTGAGAAGAGAACACCGCTCCTGCCTACAGGTACATACACTATCATTAAAGTTTTATTAATGACTAGCAACGCGCCCCGGCTTTGCACGGATGCAGTATACTTATACTATAAATATAATGTAGCTTTCTATTGGTGAAAGAATTTTTAAAATTGGTCGAGTAGTTTTTGATTTAAATCGTAACAAACAAATCTCTCCTCTTTATAATATTAGTATAGATCTTTCAATAATACGAGTATAATGTTATCAAGGCTTTTCCGATTAAAATTTCTTGTGGTAGATATAATGTAGAATTAATATTGTATTTACTTACAAATGTAGGTGAACAATAATTATTCTTTCCCAATCATGAAACTTAATTTAAACATAAATTGGTACATAAAAATTCCCGGTTATCCTGTTTTTTTATTTAATAAAAGGCAAAAATGCTGGCTCACCAATGCACGATTAAAATCAAAATTGAACGATTCTATATTATTATATATAATAATATAAATCTATACATACATATATATTTTATACCTAATAGTAGTAAGTGTAGGAGAAATATTAATGAAGAAATATCTATTCAATCAAGTTTAAATAAACTGTTTTCTTATTACAGTATCATCTTCTGCATCTCCGGGCGTCGAATACGCTGACACCAAAGAGACACGTTCAGAACAGTCACCAACACAGGTTTGTACCATATGGGTCAAACATACCATATCAACACCGACTTTCCGCTATATGTCCGATAGCTAAATTCGTTGCTATTAACACCAGCTTTTTAAACGGTTGGATGGAATGTCGAAAATTCGACCATCGTTCTTAGAAGGCAAAACCGAAAAGTAGATAATGCTCATTTGAGGTTTTCTACCAAAAACAACATGATCGTCTATGGATGTCATAAAAACGGACGGTCTAGAAGCCAAAATTTTAATTAATTTAGTCCTATTTTTTTTCAATATTGCGCGAAAGAATTGTTTAAATTAACTAAAGAAATGAAATGTTAATGCCTCTAATGGATAATGATTAAGTTAATTATTCGTTATATATGAACTTTTCCTTAGATTTCGTTAAAAATGTATCATAAGTGGTCTACATTTGAAGTCCGCGCGTGCGCTCAAAGAGTTTAGTAGGCGCGTGCACACTAAGTTAGAGATTCTAAGAGTAATAGAGTTAAACGCGTGACTAAGAATGGAGGAAAGTACACAATAAATCTGAATGTCAAAAAAGTGAAAATATTTAGAACATCAGCAATTAAAATAAGGTTTTCAAACACAAGCAATGTGAGATCTATGAAAAACATTAATTAAATTACGATAAAAACTTATTATAAATAATAAATATAAATCAATTAGACTTTTTTGATTCCCCAAGTAGGTAAATTGCTACAACTTTCCTTCTGAGCCAATTTTGTGCGCATGAATATACGCAATTAGTATCAGAATAATATAGAAATCCGTAATCTAATAGAAAACAGGCATGAAATATGTATGAATACAATATACATATGTATTTTCGCTATTACAACTGCCTATAGGCAGTGGCGGGACCATGATACAAGCCTTTGGGCCCGGTTTATCCTATTAATGCAACCATAAAAAGAAAAATAATGCTCTTAACGTAATTATATAAATCATATATAACTTATATGATAACGTAATTATATTATATATAAGTACGTAATACGTTTAATTCGGCAAATAGGGCTTTTGGGCTTGTATGGTAGTTCCGTCACTGCCTATAGGGCATTCAACCTCTTGTATGGAACCAGAAAATATATAAACAATAAAGCTATACGTTTTTACAAAATAAATAAAAGACGTTTCACAAATATAGATAATCTCATAATCTCGATACGAATTGGATCACTTGTCGTAAATTTAATTTGCGTCCCTTCAATATCACTGTGCCATAGAATACTTACAACAGTAACGACAATCAGCAAACACGCACGAATTGACTAAGTTTTATTAAGTTAAATAATAAGTTTCTTATTTTATACAAAACTAGCAACGCGCCCCGGCTTATTACGGGTGCAATGTAGATGTACTATACACAAAACATAGTCTATGATACTCGCTGATAATGTAGCTTTCTATTCGTGAAAGAATTTTTAAAATCGGTCCTGTAGTTTTAGAGTTTATTCATAACATACAAAAATACAAATCTTTCCTCTTTATAAGATTAGTATAGATTGTTACAAACAAGTTAAAGTTATAAGTTGATATTATTTCTATAACTTACTATTTTTATTACTAAAAATATACGAATATTTGTAACTATATCAAGATTTCGGCTAAACGGATTTGGAAAAAATTAGTACAGTTAAAAACCGTATCCTGGATATCACATATCGCCTGTTTAAAATATCCTGGTTACCTCACGCTGTCCTTACGTGGTACTACTAAATGCCTTGATAATTGGATCTATTTTAGTAGTATCATGACTCAAGCTGGCTTAGTGGATAAGAGCAAAAGTAACCCACCGCTCACTTGATAGTCGCAACTGTTCGCTATATTCTGTGATTGTGTTCCGGACAGACCGAAAAATTTCATTTCTCAATCATTCCGCCGGCTATTCTTGAAAGGTTTTAATACATTTCGGATCAACAAATACCTGCGAGACTTGTACGAAATTACAAAAAGATTTATAAATAGATATTGAAAAAACAGTTCAATGCGAAGACCGTTTATCTTACTGTCTAAACGTGAATGAATGATTTGTTGTTGAAATATTGTGTATCATTTATCTATGAATGAAAAATTACATTCTCGGCTTGACGAGGTCGTTGGCGCGTTCGGTAGAACACCTACCGTGTACATCAATGGGTCATGGGTTCGAATCCCGCCGGGATGACATGTTTATAATTTTCTGTAAGCATGTCTTCCCCACGTCTGGAAACTTAAGGCATTGAACGGGTGGGAGGATTATCAAAATTCCGACTGGGACCAACCACCGTTCATAGATGATTTCCGAATGCTTGAAGTAAAAAATAGATCGACAGCGCATCATTGACTGAACCTACCATCAAGTGAACATCATGTTCGTCTGTTTTGTGATGTAGAAATATACTTAAAAAAAATTAACAAACTTTTTAAATAATAAATATTATTTATTTAGTCTTATATGATCGTACCTTATTTTACATAATATATACGTCTTTTAGTCTTCTGTGTTCTACTAGATATTTTATTATGATTTTCTTTCTACGGAATTTGAATTCTAGACCCTATTCTAAGTGCCAGTGCTCACATCACTAAACCATGCCACCATGTAACACCCAACAAAATGAATCATATATTATGATGTAATTAGTGGCTTCTAGTTAACATATCCACTTTCTGGTCATTTCTGGTACTTACGTAAAGTCTACATATTTATTCGAATATCTCTATAAGGATATTAAACTGGTTAACCAGTCTCGTAAGAATATGGAAAATAAGCTTATCAAAATTGTAATAAATTTAATGAAAGTGTACTTTTCTATATTATATTTATACACATAATTATTTTGTACGATAGTATTTCACTGAAATCCCCCTAAACCGCTAAACTGATTTTGATGAAATTTTTGTGTTGAGTGGTTGGTTTAGATTTGATGTTTAAAATAAGTAGGTTGACTCGGCTATCGCATGAAAACACAATGTATCTTTTTTATTTTATTAAAAACATAATGTATCTCACAAGTAATATATACATTATATTAAATTGGATTATTTAGTGCGATTGCCAACTACCGTGCCCCCAGATTATTTATCCAGACGTTTCGAGTGCTTTTCAGCAAACGTGTTCACGGGCAGACTTATATAAATAATAGTGATAATATAAATAATAAATTCCTTACGAACTACACTATGAGTTGGTTGTTTGAATCAATTGTAAATAATAAAAGTTATTCAAATAATCGTACAGTTTGAGTAATAGTTGGAACTAAGACAGTTATTAGTTAGTAGTCGACGGAAATCAAAAGAATTTAAATTGAGGAACTAAAATAAAAAACGGAACACACGATACAATTAAATACGGACAAATCTCACGATAGAGTGCACAATGAGTGTTCTTGCAGTGTTTCCTAATGCTATGTAATTAGCCGGTCTCGTTGCGCTGATAACGGATATTGACCTTTTTGTTAATTGTATTGAAGCAAATACCAAGATTCTTAGCTCTCAATATACAATAGAATCGATAGTATAAAATAATGTGTTCGACTACTCGTGTTAATTGAACTTACTTGCGGACACAGAAAATATGTCTGTTCCGTGCCTTATTAGGGGTCTCGGTAATATTTTCCATTAATTTTACAAAAAATCTTGATTGACTTACATAAACATAATTGTTTTTAGTTTGTTAGTAGGGAAGTCGCCACAAATATAAGGATTATTTCCATTAAATAAATCGTCTCTATTTATTAATTTCATAATCGTCTGAATTTAATTTGAATAAATAAAGTGATTTTTCAGAGTAAAATGCCAAAAGCTTGGACTTAATTAAAAATTGCCTTGACGAGGTGACGCGGACGGTTGAACGCCACCGGTAGAATATTCACTGAATTCATCGCATTTTCCGCTTTCATTTTGTATGATTAGTGTTAATCAAATATCCATTTTCAGAATTGTTTTTTGGTGTATGATTCTTTATCTCTTAAAGAATTAAACAGGTTTAAACAGGTGTTTTATTTAAATACATATATTTATTTATAACATATACATACTTAATTATACTTTAAAATGCTTTTTATATTTTTTATCCCGATGTTTCGAATGCTTTTCAGCAACCGTGGTCGCGGCCAGACTGAAAGATGACAGCTGTCTGATTTGAAATGTCACAAAGTTACCATATTAATGCCATCTATTCCTACGTTTAAATCCCTTTTAAGTATTTAATTTAAATATGTGATGATCACGTTAATAAAATACAATATTCGATTTATTTGTTCTTATAAACTCATATTTTGACATAATTGTAGGTACTTGTGAAAACTTAAGAGTTTTTAATTCCTTATATTTTATTTGTCCAATGCCTTCAAAAGGTTGGATATTCATTCGCCATTTTGTCACTTTTTTATATTAACAATCAAACCTCAATTTTTTTCATTAAAATATGGCTGTTATTGGTGTATTTGTCAAAATACTACGGCGTGTTTGGATAGTTGGCTTACGTGTGTACATTTACGGTCCTATTCATAAACTTATTAAAAGCTTTGATATAGTTAAAGTATATTTTGTTTCTTTCGTTCTGTAGTCTTTTTATATTTGATCGAGTGAGACAAAACATATTTTACTCTATCAAGTTTATAATACATTTATGAATTAGTACCTATTAGGAAATGTATCCTTAGTGCGTTCCCTAGTAACGAACGAACGTGACAGTGTGATATATTTTAGCAATTATATTGCTAAGAAATAGGGCTGATCGTATCTTTATTTCAATATTTTTCCCTATTATACTAAATATCTTGACACTACGCTTAGACAAAATTTACTACCGAGAAAAATATTCATAGAATATACAATTTCCCTTGAGATATATATAATTTATCATATGTTATTCTCAAATGGATTCTAATATAATTTGGCTCTCCGAATACCCTTTTTCTGAAACGATGCTCTTCTTCTTCTGTGAAACAATTTTTTACTAGTGAAATTAACTTCTCACTATTTTTTTATCGATACTATATTATAATATTATAAAGCTCTTTTAATTTATTTGGTAGTACGCGCTTATCTCACGAACTACTGGTTCAAATTTCAATTATTTTAGTGTAAAATAGCCCATTTATCGAGGAAGGAAATAGGCGCTACGATAAAACGCTACGACCATCATTGAAAAATATTGCAAAAACGGGGAATATTTATACCTTTTGAGAGCTTCCGTTGCGTGCGCTGCGTAAACCAAAAAGTTGCATAACTATGACTGTTAGGCGGTACGAAGTTCGCAGGGACAACTAGTCTCAGATACAGACAGACGAGTCTAGGCTCTTTTGATATTATACCTCAGCAACGCATGAACGCAGTGAACGCATATCTCTCGATGTCTAGAAATTAACAACGATGTGCTTACTGACTCGCATAAACATTCTGTGGAAGCAGTTTTGGTTGGCGGCTTTTTTCTTACAGGCCGGCAACAGAACTGTGTGCTTTCTAGTTTTTTTTTATATTGTGGTAGTTTTTTTACCCCTACCATTCCTTATGGTAAGTGGTAATACGGTCAGGGTGGTAAGTGGCAACTGTCTTCTGGTGTTGCAGATCTGTATGGGCAATGATCACTTACCATCAGATGGTGCCATCTACCGTTTACTACCTATTTTATAAAAAAATATCACAGTTATCCCGTCAGAAATTGAAGCCACGACCCATCCGAACGCAATTACCCAACGCGCCAACTACCAGTCAATGTACTGATTGGCTTAAAATAAAGTAGGTACAAAGGTACCGTAGGATATATTAAAAAGTATTTATATACCGCATACCTTGATCTATGTGAGTTATAAAACAACTCCATACCTTCATTGATCAATTATATCACTTTTACTTTACATAACATTATGTAACCTATTTGGAACCGGTGTAAGTTTTTTGTTCGATCGAACGCGTAATCAATGGGTGTTATCGGACATTCTCTCATATAACTTGAAAATGGAATTCATCTGAGTCACATTGTACTCATAAGTAGTGAAATGTAGCGTCAGCAACTTAATTAGCTTACCATTTTGATTTATATAATACTTTCATTTACATTTATATACATATATTATTATATATATACAACTACTTTCAACAATAAGTTTTAATTTCAAAATTATTCTGAATTACTTTGGATGAATATTGTTGCTGACTTTACATACTAAGTACTTAAATTTAAATTATATATTAAAACTCAGATTTTGTATACAATATGACTGATGATTAATGCTGAATAAACATAATAGCAGTAATTACAAATACTTTGATATTTAATATTATATTTCTTTGATGATCTGAATTATATCACAAATAAAAATAAACTTACATTTCTACTAAGAAACTTTAAATCTACCTTTCATTTAACATTCGTTGGTCTGAAGAATAGCTCTAGTTTTGGTTTGGTTTTGATTGGTACCGCCTTCCGCAGACATCTTTCACGCTGTCTGATTTTAACTTTTTAGTTAAAAGTGTGTCTATAAAGTATTTATTCATTTACCTTATTAGTATATACATATATGTGAATAAATCGGAGTTAATAACATGAACATGAACAATGGGTTCATTCATTGATTAAATATACCAAAATCTCTAAATAAGTACCTCCGACTAGCAAGTTCGCATATTTTGTTTTGAACTTCATGTTGTACAACTGATTGTGCGACTGGTTCGTATTATACAACTGGTTGGGCGACGAGTCTATCGCTTGTTTTAATTTGGATCAGTAGCAAATAATGAGACCTCCGAAGCGGCAAATGTCATTAACAATGATATATCGTCTCGCTCCAAGGGTTAATGTTTTAATTTAATTAACAATCAAATATCTTGGGCTTATATCTAGATACTTGTTTATAATTACAGCAATTAAGACACTATTTAATTAAAAAAAGTAATATAAAATATTTTGGGTGATAATTCCTATGATTGTGAGGATGTGGGGCAGAAACTTTTGAAGGGCTCGTTGGCGCTTTCGGTAGAACACCTGCCGTGCGCATCGATGGGTCATGGGTTCGAATCCCACGGAACGATATTTTTATTATTTTTATATAAATATGTATTCCTCCGTTCAGTGCCTGAAGTTACCACAACTAATTTACGTACAGAAGTAACTTCGGGCACTGATTTTGATCTGATCTGACAACTTTCAGATTCACTGTTAATTTTTTTGCGGTCAGCATTGTATAAGAGTTTGCTGATAATTAATTTCTTAACAAATTATTATTTAAGTAAATTTGTCAAATAATTTGGGAGACACATACTTACATGTTTGTAAAATAAACAATAATTCCTAAGATTATAAAGCTTTGGTATTTAAACATTCATTTTTTTTGGACCAAAATCATAACTTTCCAATAAAGGGCTGTCATATCTGTAAAACTGCCTTCTGTTCACACCTTTAACGCTTTTAATTCTATATATTTTTTTGCATATTGTGTGCAAAAAATAATTTACTAACTTATTATCCCCTTTTGGGAAAACAAAATCAACTATAGTCATGCCAACAAAGATATCTAGAATCGATTTTCCCCGGAGACTTGCGCTTCGTCAATAAATTGCAATTTGATCGCCAGAATAACGCGATTACATCCAGTATGTCGCAATAAATAAAACCCTATTTGAGCCGAAGGCATTACTAATGTATAAGTTAAGAAATCGACTATAAATATAGTCGTAAATTCTTACAGAGTATACGGTAAATGGTAAGCTTTAATTTCTTAATGTAAATAGCTAGCGTAATCGTGACTGCAAAAAGAACGAATACATTCAAATTCAAATACAAGTATTTTCGAATCGTCAATTTTGAAAGCTACCGAGAAGAGCCGGTAAGAAACTAGATAGTTACTAAAAAAACATATGTAATTTTACAAAATTGGGTAATACATATACAAAAATGTTCACTTGATAGTTGGTGATATCTCAGCCACAGAACATCAGTCAGTAATGCGCTGTCGACCTACTTTTTACTTCGAGCATTCGGTAAGCCATAGACTGAAATCGAAACGCGCAATATGCACTTCACGGTTTTCCATGCATGAATGGTGGTTCGTTACCCGGTCGGAATTTAGATAATCCTTCCAATCTTTAGTGCCCGAAGTGACCACGTGGGGAAGACATGCTGCAAAATTATAAATGTCCCGGTGGGATTCGAACTCGCGACCCATCCGAGCGCAAGGTAGTTGTTTTACCAAATGCGCCAACAACTAATTTGTATAACAATAAAGGAAATGTACCGCTAAAGAAGATTGTTCACCTTCTCTTCTGTCGTCTTTTAGTTATCATTAGATGAATCATGACACATGTAGTTTCCTTTAAAAAAAATGGAATCACAGCTTTATCAAAAACTCCATTGCTCTATTCTAGACAGGAATTTTCAAAACCTTTATAAGGTATCTACTGATACATTTTGAAGTGTCTGTCATCAGTGGACAAAATAATGACCTGATAGTAATATATTATCATCAGTTCTTTGTTTTAAGTTTAATCTTAGAAAATGTTAATCATTCCGTAAGTTGAGATTTTCATAAATCAATGCGAAGACGACGACGTTTGAATAGGACTCGAACAGACAATAGATGCAATTCTTAATGTCTTTGCTTTTCCCATTTTATCTCTTTTCAAATTGAAAGTCAGTTTTTGTTCTCTTCGCACAAATCACGAAGCAGACTGCCCAGTTTATAGTCACGACATATTGTTGTTGTTTATTAATTTATATATTACTAGTAACACGCCCGGCTTCTCACGGGTGGAACGTAGATGTACTGTACAAAAAAATTGCGTGTTACTAAAATTCAAAATCATTGTCCATTAATTGTTACCTACAATGTACACTTATGAACTTCAATAAAAAATAAAAACGAAATGCTTCTAATTTCACATTTACTGCCATTTCTCAAACCAAGGGCGTAGAACGGACGAGAAGAACTGGTAATAAACTCTCCGCCATTCTTTTTAATCGCCAAGTTTTTTGTCTTACAAAATGATTGTAAGGAGCTGCAACCATTACATTACTCGCTGATAATGTAGCTTTCTATCGGTGAAAGAAGTTTCGAGTCGAATTGGTTTAGTAGTTTTTCAGTTAAATCGTAACAAGTTCAAATCTTTCCTCTATAATATTAGTATAGATTGTCAGACGAGTATGAAGCTCTCTGGATGACATGTAAGAACTCCTCAGGATAAAAAATTATGCTATGAATCTTCAGACTTCATTTTTATGTAGAATCTAAGGTCGCCACTGCAAGCCCTCTGGTTTAGCTGATATTTATGGGCGGCGGTGATTACTTAACATCAAGTGAGCCACCTGCCCATTTGCCCTCTATACTAATATTACAAAGAGGAAAGATTTGTTTGTTTGTTACGATTTAACTCAAAAAATACTCGACCGATTTTAAAAATTCTATCACCAGTAGAAAGCTACATTATCAGCGTGTAACATAGCATATATAAAATTGTATAAATATATGAAAATAAATGTTATTTTCTGTGTATAGTAAAGACGGGGCGGATCGCGAGTTCTATAATAAAATAGAATAAAAATTGCCAAGTATTTTGAGATAAGTTCCGCAGAATAAGCAGGAAGAATTAACAATATAATAGAGTAGTTTATTGGCCACTTCTTGAGACAGGTCTCTTGTCTTGTTAACTTCAAGACGCCAATTATAAGTTTATAAATTGCTTGTTCAACATCTGTATTAACCCGGGATCCGACTTGGAAACTACGTCTAGTTTTGATGAATATAACATACGTTTCTATACACATATGTATATATGTATGTCCATAAAATAAAAATAAAATAACCTTTATTATCCTTTACTGTATTTCATATGATTTTTTACATAGTAACACTATTATTAACCTAGTTCTAATAACTTAAAAAAAAAAGTTTTGTCTATAATATCAATATCAAAATATTATATTTAAATTGTCAAATGTGTTTTTAAAATTAATAGCTATAGGTACCTAGCATATTTAGCAATGCCTTGTAAAGTAAAAAAAGTAGTTTTTACTTTACGTGGCTAGGAACCTTCTTTGGCATATGCACAACAACTCGCCAAAGTTTCATCATAATCGGATGAAAATTTTAGGAGTGCATAGAGGATAAACATACTTTGATTTTTATTTAAATAGATAGATGTACATATATGGCTTATATTTGTATTTATCAGCATAAGAAAATTTATGCTTTTTAAGTTTTCGCTAAGTGTCTACACTATTTATTATTAAGTTTACTTGAAAGACCCTAGACTATAAATAGGTGTCAAAAAATTGTAAGTTCTTGCTTGGCGCTCGATGGCGGAACCCGATTTTCCGCTACTGACTACAATCTTATATGGCCTCTATATTTTAATCTATTCAGCGTTCTCTATAATATAGGTTGAATCGATTCATATGACTTGGAGCCCATCGATGGGAAGTCAATGTGTGTGTGTCATTTAGACCCTTACATCAATGAACTATGACTTTTAAAAAACGAAACTATACATTTTTATAAGGTCGACAACGCATTTGAGACATTTATGTCGCGATGTACATACGCGATGGTGATTACTGACCATCAGTAGATCATTATGATCGTAATTATAATCGGAAATAGAATTGATTTTGTTTTTGAATAAGTAATAGACGAAGTTGTCTGTTCTCTCGTTTCACTCCTAAATGGCGTTCATTTTTGGTAAGAAAAATTTTAGTCGACCGTTTTCTCGGGTTTTAATCGATTACCTCTTTATATCTTTCGAATCTAACATAACACTTACACTTAAAACTTGACTTCTAATAGGCGAGATTCAACATCGAAACCAGGCACTTTTCACCTGGTGAGTTAGCGGTCAAACACCTTCCTATTAAGTAATGAATTTAAAAAAGTGCACTCTGCAACAATATTGCTCTAAAGTAGAACTATAAAAAACTCTACGACGCTATATATCTAGTCTTTATAGTGGCCACTATAAAGGGTTTAATTTAGGAGTACTGTACGGGGTTATAGTAATCTCAGTAGACTTGTTTGGATTAATCCCGGCCGCTGAATTTCGCTATCGGACATCGCGTTCCACGCGTACCATCTCGATGTCTGGAAGTCCACAACTGCGCGACTCTTGAGACACTTCCTGCCTTGCACAACCACTCTGTGATACCAGTTGTCACTAGCGGTTTTTCCAAACCGTTACGACTTGGGAACCTTCAAGAAGCGAGCCTACATCTTCCTTAAAGGTCGGAAACGCACCTGCAAGCCCTCTGGTGTTGCGGATGTCTATGGGTGATCACTTACCATCACGTGGGCCACCTGCCCGTTTGCCCCCTATTCTACAAAAAAAAAAGACTGTGATGAATACTTGAAATTGTCAAACTGAATAAAATTAAGAAATTCGTTATTTAAAACGCGTTACACAACGATGGCTAACAGCCAAAAAGGGATAACCGCCATTTTGCAGGAATTTAAAGTTCAAAATAAACGAAAAAAATATATAAATATATTATGAGCGATAAAAAGTTTATCGTTGGTTCATGAACGAATTTAGACTAAATGACGCAGAAAAAAGCTAAACAATAAGAAAGAAAAGGCAAAAAAAGTATAACAAGTCTATTTTGGCAAAAATGTTTCTTATCCATTTTTGGATGTGAGCCATCGACAATAATTTTTAAAGAACAAACATAGACATTAAATACTGTAAGTTTCAAACTATTTATAAAATACAGAATTTCTAATAACAAACACTAAAGCACATTGTATATCGAAATATTCAGTTATTTTTTCCGAAATGAGGTCACTTTCTTAGCATTTTTGGTAACTATTAATGAATTTAGCGTTATATCCGTGAAAAACTATGATTTCTTCCTATTATAAAAAATGCCTGCGAAATACCAGATGAAAAGTGAATACCGCCGCCCATAAATATCCACAACACCAGAGGATTTGCTGATGCGTTGCCGGTTTTTTAGGTAGGTCCCTAAATGGATTCGGAAAAATCGCTGCATAATCCATTTCATAATAACATTGTTCGTGGAAATTGGGCATAAAGATGCTTGACTTTCCAACATCGAGGTGGAATAAAAAACTTAAAATAATATGATAGGTCAAAGTGAATTTGATTTTCGAAAACCGCTAGCAATATTGTCTTTTACTAACACACATTGGTTCTGTCTCCCCGTGACCACGGTTGCTGAAAAACATCCGAAACGTCGGGATAAATAATTTTAACAATATAAATAATAAATCGCGTTTTAATCCGGTATACAGTATTTTATTTGAACCGCTAGTAATTTGCAATAATGATGCTCGCACACACCCTAGTATATAACGCTAAAAGCTTACCATTTTATCGCTAATTTCAAGAAGCATTTCCCTCTAGGTTAGCTATCCCTCATAATTGTGACACTAATCGGCTTATCGACGGAGGGTGTTAAATAGGGAGTCTAAGGGGTAAGGTGGATTTAATACCTCTTTCGTGGGCGTTGGGACATTAAGCTATCTGTATAGTATTTACGACATAGATTATAACTGATAACTTTTAGATCATACACGTAGACTCTTCTTAGTATTTAAGATTATGTACTATACTTATGAATTAGTATGAATTGATATTCTTTAAAAAGCATAACGCTGAGCCAGGGTCAATAATAAAAATGTACCTACTTCATTTTGCCTTAAATATTTTTTTTATTTTTTTCTGATGACTACTATAATTATTTTATGTGCTTTTGTGTGTAGTTTTCGTTAGTAATAAATGTTATGTCTATGTCTTATATGAATAGGTATGAAATTATTTTTTTTATATTAGATATCGACAGACGAGCATGAGGTTCACTTGATGGTAGGTGATACCTCAGCCACAGAACATCACTCAATGATGCGCTGTCGACCTACTTTTTACTTCAAGCATTCCGAAATCGACTTAAACTGAAACGCGCAATATGTACTTCACGGTTTTTCCATCTATGATTCTCAGAATTGCTTCTCTCAACTAGAACTAACGGGTTTGTTTCTACTTTTCAGCAAATATATGCTACACCTGTGCCGCAAGTTACCAAGATATCAGATGTACTAGCTCAAGGTCCGCCCTTCCAGAGTGCCATCGCCAACCAGCTGTACTCTCCTGTATCTGTCTATCAACCTAGGGTAAGTCATAAAAGACTAATATTTTCTTTTATTAACACGAGTATCACATATTTAAATAAAATACTTTATACCGGACTAGTAATACGCCCTGGCTTCGCATGGGTGCAATGTAGTTGCACTATACAATCCTATGTTACTCGCTGATAATGTAGCTTTCTATTGGTGAAAGAATTTTCAAAATCGATCCAGTAGTTTTTGAATTAAATCGTAACAAACAAACGAATCTTTTCTCTTTATAATATTAGTATAGATATAAATTAAAATGCGACTTATTATGCGGATGCATCCGAAATGTTGTAATAAATAATAAATCGCATTTTAATCCGGTGTAAAGTATTTTATTTTAACATAAAGCAACACCGTTGTTTTGTTCGTTATCGAACATTTCGAAAATGTGCTGTCTACTTATTTTTTACTTTCGGAAATCTATAGACTGACTATGGATTTCCGGATCTTCCGGATTTTATGGAGTTCAGTAAAACGGAACAAAATTTAATATCAATTAACCTTTTAAATAAAATACTGTATACCGGATTAAAACGGGAAGGACCACGGTTGCTGAAAAGCATCCGAAACGTCGGGATAAATAATTTAAATAATAAATCGCGTTTTAATCCGGTATACAGTATTTTATTTAAATGTGTGATACTCGCGTTAATAAAAGACAATATTATCAATTAACCTTAATAAAGAAGAGCAAGAGAACCTTAAAAAAGAGCATTTATATTAAAGCTAATTAAATACGAGATATTAATTGCTACTTTGTACCACAGCTTCAATAAATACACTCAAATATAATATGTTACTTTATCTTTCTAGTTCCCAACAACTTACGAAGTTTCGCAGCCCGTGCCGTCCCAATTGGCGTACTCTGAGCACACAATACAACCACAAAGCATTCAATCGATACCCAAGGCAAACCCACCCGTCAATTACCAACAACAAGTTTTCCAGGAATACGAAAGTTCGCCAATATCACAGCAAATACCGGCCAACTACCAACAACAGTTGATCCAGTACAACCAGCAATACAATCAAGACAGTCAACTACAATATGTACAGGAGCAACCAATTCAGCCCCAGGTTAATTACGCTCGTCAAGAGATACCAGTCAACTATCAGGCTAATTATCAAGCTGAACAAGTAAAAGCCGAACCTGTGCAAGCTATCAGTCAAAATATTCAACAGGTAGGAAAAGTGGCGATTCTTTCAAATTCAGTAACACAAAAGCTAATATTAAGTTCTAAACTAGACATGGGTGATAACAGGTCAAACATGATATCTGTTATATCTGTTACTGTTACTCAATAATAACAGATGTAAATATCTATTATTAAATAACAGTCTGTTATTTAGATACTAAAGGAACTACAGGTAATACGATAAAATTTAGGAGTGACTTTTCAACATGATTTCCTTCCTGTAAAATATCCAATTGTATTTTGTATAATAAACACTAGGTGCGTCTCGTTTTAGCAAGCGACAATCGTAGATGTTTAAGTGAAACAGGTAACAATCACAACGGCTTGGCTGTAACAAGTATATGTTGTTAGTAACAGTTGTTATTTAGTATTGTATGATATTTTCAATAACAGATATATCAGAACCGCAGGAACAACTGATAACAGTTATCTTTGAATACCTGTGATTTATATCAGTTACGATAAATACGCTTCAGTCCTATTCTAAACCCTTTAATATGTGAATCACTTTAATTGCCATAAATAAATTTAATTATACACATTTACCGTTGAGATACGATGTTATCAAGACTTTTAGTTTGCATTTATTTCGTGAACCACTTTTTGTTTCCTATAACCTAGTTCTTCCTAATAAATATTATTACTGTTATTATAAATAAGATCTCTTTTTTCAGGCATATACTCCACAACAGGCATACAATACACAAGGAGCTGTCAGTTATGCATCATTCGCACAGAATCAATACGACCAACTATCGCAGAAGGTTGCCAACCAACAGCCTCAATCACAATACCAACCACTTCAACTCATCAAGTACCAGCTTCAGCATCAGCCGATACAACAAGCGTATCGTGTTCAACCCCAAGTTCAAGTGCAACAGCAGCGATATCAAGTACAACCACAACAGTACCAACTACAACAACAATATGAAACACCACAATATCAAATCCAACAACAGCCATATCAGCAGTACCAACAACAATATCAAAGCGAGTCGAAAGGCCAACAATATCAACCGCAAATTCAACAGGTTCAACTACAACAATATCAACCTCAGTATGTGAAATCTAAACAGAGTGAAAAGCAGCTTTATTTCAAACAATTACAACAACCACAAGTAATACAACAACAAGTGCAACCACAGCAAGTGACCCAGTCGAAATTGGCTCAACAGTACACACAAGCACCGACCCAGAATCTGGGCTATGCCGGTCAAGTCATGGCCCTTCCAACCTTCCCACCAGTGCAATATTTCGGCAAATTTGCCCATTCTATCTTCGGCTAGCAATAGACATTTAGGGAGCAAAGGCAAGGCTCGTAATTAATCCCGTAAATTATCTAAAAACGCTAACAATTTAAATCATGCAAAAACACCGTAAAGGTGAAATAATGATTTAATGAATATTCATATTCATAGACATATTATGAATTCACTTTCATAACACATGTTTATGAAAGGTGCTTAAAGCTGAGCTCAGTTCGCCTTCGCAACTTGCTCCAGGCTCTAACCTTAGAATAATTCCACCACTAACCAAACATACTTTTAATACTAAATAAGATTTTCAATACGTTGTGTATTTAATGTGCCAAAAAACTGATATTCCATTGAATGTATTGAACTGTATACCGGAAATTGTCTTTCCCCTGCGATTCAACAAACACGGAAACGGAATAGAACGATTCGGTTTAATTGACTTGTATGTTATGTGAAACAATACATTTCATCTAAAGTTGAATTATCTAGTATGAAAAAAATGAGCGGCTAGTTGTACTATACTATTTATTGTAATTTAATACTAGATTAAAATTACTTAAAGTTCTTGAATATCCAATTATTTTAAATTGAACATTTAATTTAAGTAAGTAATGTCTTGTTTGAGTGACTGTTAAAGTAAATATAATATTTTAAGTTACTGTGGTATTTTATTTAATCAACAGCAAAGATGTTTTGATGGTTCTACCCGTTGTTTGGATCCTTATTCAAATAAATTAAAACCCATTTCCGGGATGAAGCGTACGATACTACTCCTCGGAACCCTTTTTATTGGGGTTTATTTATGCCTTGTTTGCATGAGATTTATACTGTCTTATTTTGACTGAATCAAGTTCAAATTCAGTTAATAGTGTTATATATTTAAATATTCATTTAATAGGTATGATATTAAAACCTCTCTCCTCTTATGAATAGAATAATGATGTACTCGATATCGGCTCAAAATGTTGAAAGGTCTTTTTTCTATTTAATTCTTTTAAATATAATAATAATAATAATAATAATAATAATAATAAGCCTTTTTATTTTCCAAATCTCTAGTATAAAGTACACAATTTAAATCTTATAATATAAATGTTAGTAGTTTGTTATATACCTAGTTTGTTAGTAAATAATAATACATTTATGAGAATTGGATCCCTTCTCGGGTAAAGGCCTAATTTTAATTCTTTTAAATATACCAATGAGAAATCTTAAACTATAAAATTTAAAAACAGTTAAAACAATTAGATGACCTTATTTTACAAAGGAATTTCCACCAAACTACCTGAAGAGGAAGGGATGATGCAAAAAATATAATTCAATATTTTGTTACATTTTACTTGCCCGTAGCACATTATTGACTGATGTTCTGTGGTTCAGGTAGCATATTATACGATCAATAGATGAGAGTGAGCCTTACACATTATCTAACATAAAAAACCAACTTAAATGAATTGAAATGAAAATTTTATTTGACAGAAACACATAACAAATAACTTAAAATATAAATGTAAAAAGACAACAATAAACAAAATGTCTGTTAAAAAGCAGGCCGCTCCATATTCAAATATTTGCAGCTCGCTAGTACACTAGCCGTGTAAAGAGAGCATGCAATAACAAGGCTGAAAATATAATGTTGATGCTAATTGCACGGGACTCTTGTAACAATGGATATTGTACAATTTAATTTACTAACCAATTTCAAGGAGCCCGTATCTTTATTACTTAGTATTATTCAAAGTAATGGAAGAATTTAGCCCAGGGAGGTATTATGAAGACTTTAAAAAAATCGCTTAAATAAAACTGTTTTAGTTCTTATTTTAAATGTACCTATAGCTCCATAATCCATGCCAAAAACTGCATATTATAACCTAGTAAGGCCCAACAACCAATATACAGTGAAACTTGGTTAAGTGGGACCTGGATAAGTGAGAAACCTCCATAACTGGAACTCATGCTGAGGTCCCAACACTTTGGCACTGAATTACCTCTGTTATTGGGACGAGGTAAGCCTCTATATCTGGGATTTGTTCTTTCGATTTATCATCATAGTTACCTCTATAACTGAGACAGCGAGTAAATTTTATATGCATAAACCTCTGTAACTGAGATAACATTGTTTGTTTACTCATTCTTATTCTACCCACAAATTCCACACGTAATTCCAAGTACGTAAGTAATTTTGAGCTTCAATTACCTTCAGTTTTAGTTTCGCTTAACTATCATACAGATGTTTATTTGAAAAATGCCAAAACGAAAGCTACAATCGTTATCATTACGTGAAAAACTGAAGTTAATATCCGTTTTGAAATGTCATCAATTGGTGACCAAAGCATATTTGATAAAAATTATAACATCGAAAAACATCTGATGGCTGATACTTCCAAACGACAAACTAAAATTACAGATTTTTATAAATGATACATTCTGTTTCCATATTCGTACATTTAATATCAAAAATTACGGCCAATTTTAACAAGTTTTGTACATTCAATAGGTTGTAAAAACATACTATAAATGCCTTTTCAAAGTATTATATTAAATTAAAAGCGATCCATTTAAAGTCTCTTTTCACTAAAATCATTTCTGGGCCCGACTATACCTAATTAACATACTATCTCTTTGGTCACGAAACACTATTCCAATTTCAAAAGTAAGTCATACATTTTCATTACATTCTCTTTGAAAAACTTACTTTGAAGAGAAGATACTACATATTATACAATATACATATTATATCTGTTGTCGAATAGAGGTGACAATGATTTAATAGTATTCAACTCAACGTCTGAATATTTTAGTGCAAAATAAAAATAAAACCTTTAATTTTAATCATTTTAATATAAATTCCCAGAGAAAATAAAGCTTTTTTCACTACGTAAAATAAATTTCTAATAATGTAGGGTAATAATGTAGGGTCGTGTGGAATTTGTAAGTTATGCCAGCTCATCTGACTATGGTAATTAAGCAGCAGGGACAATTTTGCAGAAGAGCATAGCAATATATTTACTTTAACTTATTTTTAAATATAATTTTAAATTTATATTTCGAAGGTGCAAAAGTATGCACACCCTTAAACTCAAAATCTAAAATATATTCTATCAAATAAACTTTAATTTACCAATCAAATTGAATAGTATTTTTTTTTAAATCTAACAATTTGTCTTAACAATAACATCAAGTCTCAATCTCCCCATTAAATATAGTTGCTTTTAAGATGGCTTTTAACTGGTGGTACTCTTTTCAAGATCATATAAAAACAATTCAGCATATTTCTGACGGGCTCGTTGGCGCGTTGATAATACCTACCGTACGTTCCGATGGGTTGCCGGTTCATTTCCCGCCGGTACGACAACCGCCGAACGCCAGAAAATGTGAAATGCACATTGCACGAATCGGTCTCAATCTATGGATTTCTGAATGCTCGAAGTAAAAAAAATTATCGATAGCGCATCATCTGTGGCTGAGGTATCACCTAACATCAAATGAACCGCATGCTCGTTGGTCGATATCTGACATTTAAATAAAAACACTTCTAAAGAAAAAATATGCAAAACGGTAAAACACAGATGTTCAATAATTTACTGTCCCATAGCGAACCTTCATGCAAATGAGCCGACCCGAGGTCACAGCGACCTCGTATTTCTTACTAGCTCATATTTGACACGTGCCTCATGATTATTTTAATTTAATGTTCCAAAGAGAGTCTATCTATCTATAGTCACATAGTATTATAGACGCAACCAACTGGTTACACCAGGATAGTAAGAACAAGACAAAAATGCCAATTCTCATCCGAAAATATCCAATTTACACATGTTATTATAAACGAGCTAAATAGCGAAACATGCATGCAATTATTATTATTGATAATATTTACAAATTTTAGAATTAAACAGACATAACTAGACAGTTTGGCAAAATTACATTTCTTCATAGAACGGCCTAACATCTGCTTTGTATTAAATCATGAAAGTTAAGACATCAACAATGCAGTTTATAATATTAAATACTGAGAAATGTCCAAAACTTAGATATGTATTTAATTAAGAGATTACGCCACTTCAATTCCAAAGCTTGTGTTAATCAAGGATATGAAAGTTTTTTAAAACAGAAATCAATTCAGATTATACCGATACAATTTCAAAGATTACTCATTAAAAAATAATTAACATAATACATTGTAATGTTATATAGTAGGGAGATTAGTGAACAGTCAGACATTGTCCAGATCGAACATTGGCTTCAAAAAATGAAATATTCCTATAACCTTATATCAATGCCACGTATCAAGTTCAATTTGGAAACCACTCAGAAATATTCAACAAAATCGGTTCATAGATTTAGGAGGAGTTCAATGACATAAACATGTACAGTAGTCTATTTTCTGTAATTGGATAACTAAATAAATCTTTAAAAAATCATTGTTATAATTGAAATATATTGCTGCTTCTATTATTTGTTGACGCCCACTCATCAGTAACGGTAATTCGAACAATCAAAGCATTTTTATCTGTCATTAATTCATTGTGCATTTACAGAATTAATAACATTTTTTAACCAAAACTTAGTTCAAATCAATTTCTGTCACTTGCGAATAAATATTAGGTGGGCCATTAAAATAGCTTTCCATTCTGTCACATGCTTTTGTTTTTATTATACATAATATGATAAAATAAAACACAAAATACTGGAATGAAGTAATATTGTATAACGCCAAATTCTAAAAATAAATTTAAAAAATACTCATGGGAATTGTTTCCTCAGTAATTTCGATTCTATTTTTTTTTCACATCTTTCTCAATCTAAACGATTCGATATCGAAAGACAATCGTGAAGTTCGCTCAATTGCGTATCTGATATAGCACTAAATCTGACTAGGTAAAAAGTCTTAAAAAAGTGTAGCGACATCTACGATCTGTGGCTATAATTGGTGCGAAGACGTAAATAATCCTGAAACGCGCTATCAATGTTAGTGACACACAACACCTCAACATCAACTAATAGGGCCCTATGGCCACAGTGTCTATAGACTGTGGCTTACCGATGACTGGCTCAGACTGGTTGAGGATACTCCCTTTATGTTGGAAGTAAGAAATCTAAAGTTCCCAAAAAAGGTTTCCGGTTTTCGATCTCTTAGTCCTATTCCCTTTAAAGTAGTTTTAAGTAAAGTAGGAACCCCAAACCCCCATATGAATATTTTTAGACAGCTGGTATAGTGCTTCTCGCTTAGAGAGATTTATATTTCTGACAGACTGTGGTGTATCTTTGTAGACCCTGGGACTCGATATAGACCACTTTGGGTATAGTAGTACAGGCCCATACAAACTTTTGGCAATTTTGTAAAAAGTAATTATGACTCCAGCGTCAGAGTATGCGTTCACACGGATGCTAGCGGGCCTCGGTGGCTGGGGTAAGAACTACTCTTACTCCATAAAAACCGTGTGAAATGCGCCCATAAGGCCTGTTCTTCTATGTAAATTTATGTTATTTGGTATCATAGATCTAAACGCTATATTAATGGCCCACTAAGGCACCTGCGGTCACTTGCCTTGCATAAAGCTTAGCGAGAGAATTTTATATAAAACTAAAGTCAAAAACACAACATTAGTATTCGCGCGACAATGCTTTAATGAAGTATTTTATTTTCTGAGTGATCCACAGTGAGTATATTGAATATGAATTTTTAATAATTTTGTCCGGGGTTTGAAAGATTTTATAATAAATTTTAATTAAGTATAAAAATTTTGAATTTATGTCAGTTCTGTGCAAAATCAACGATAATAATAATTGTAATTCGTTTTATTATATAAGAAGATAGTATTATTGAAAATAATCACTTATTAATATAGGAAAACTATTAAATTAATAATCTTCATTTGACATACAATATCAGACTTGGAAAATGAGCGTTCATTGAAAGGTATATTTATTCGTTATTTCCGACTGAAGACGCCCATAGGGACTATAAAATTCATTCAGGATAAAGAAAAATAATTAATCTTCTTCCGTGTAACATAACGTACGTATTTATAAGTTTATAAATTATTACAAGTTTACCATCATTATTATAGTCCTAAATCATAAAACATAATGATACTTTACCCCTTTATTCCACGACAAGCTTGGTCAAAAAAAATTTTCATTTCATATCTCTCATTTTTGTGAGGATTTGTTAATAATAATAAAAACATTCGCCTATTACTTTGATAACAAGGAATGTGTGCTCATACGAGTACGTTTATATTTACAAACACCTTCAACAGACTTGTATACAATCGAGGCCAATACTTTCGTTAACATTGGCTAGCTAATTGTAACTTGTTGCTGATACATATATTTTACTGATAATTAATTTATATCACGATCTTTTTTTTAAATAAAATATAGTCTAGCAATCTCAGCTAATTAAAAGAGAGGCTGCGTTATAAATACCTCCTAATGAGATGCCTATTTGGTTATTCTCTTAAATAGATAGGAAAGCTTAACCAGTACTGTATAGATGTCTTTAAGAGATAGATGTATCTTTATATATAGGGAGAGAATAAGTCATTTAAAGAGGACAGGATCATTGGTAGTACGTATATGTTCGAATCATGGAAAGAATGTCCCATTATCTTCTTTCTCTCTATCTCTCTTATATATCTATCGATGAGGATATACGCACATCTTATATACAATCGTCAATTTTTAAATAAAATACTGTTTACCGGATTAAAACGCGATTTATTATTTATATTGTTTAAATTACTGCCCCGCGACCACGGTTGCTGAAAAGCATCCGAAACGTCGGGATAAATAATTTAAACAATATAAATAATAAATCGCGTTTTAATCCGGTATACAGTTTTTTATTTAAATGTGTGATACTCGCGTTAATAAAAGACAATATTACAATCGTCAAAGTGATACTAACAAGTACTGAGGTTAGAACCTCAGTACTTGTGCACGAACGAACAACTTGCGAGAAAGAATCCGTATCTGTCCTTTGTATGCAGTTGCAAATATATTCTCAAACAAATGACAAAGTTGATTGTCCTAAACCCTCTGATAAAAAACCCATCAGAGTATAGTCTAGTTTAAGTTTATGCTAATTTAGTTCAACCCGTCTCAGGTTCACATTTCTTAAAATAGACTATAATTCTCAAGATACTAAACAGCAAGCCTCAATCAATCCACCGGCCGCAACAGTACATATTATTTTCATCGGCAGCGTGTCAGCGTGTCAACGTGTCACTCCACGCGTGACAGCCGTCTCTCCGGCACTCAATAAGCATTCCAAAGCTCGCTTTATTGCTCCGACTTGAGAACAATTTGCGTGTCAATGTTCCGCTTGTATTGAATTACAGAATGATTTGCTAAAGGGGTTGTAACTTCATTCTTAAAAGGGTTCGTTTATTTCTGAAAAGACCCGTTTGGAATAGTTTTTAACAATAAATTACATTTTGTCTATGGTGGTCTAACATATATCACATGAAATGTTGATGTTCATTTGGTTGCGTAGACATTTTGGTTGACTCTACATAATCACTCGCAAGTATGGGATTTGGGCTTAGAAATTATTTTCCTTGAGCCAGCTCGTTTGCCCCTTTTCATTAAACAATTCTATCATAAAATGCTTAACACTTAAAGGTAAAGTTTGTAAGTCTGTGAGGTTGTAGGGATCTATGGATCTACTGAACCGATTTTTATTATTTCACCAATAGAAAGCTACATTATCAGCTTATATATTTGTTGTATATACGTATAGTACATCTACATTCCACCCGTGCGAAGCGTATTGCTAGTATAGATATAAAATAAACTAAATAACTCATTATGTGCACAAAAGAAATTAAATTCAAACAAAATTTTATTTCAGATGCAGTCGACTGTACTTACCCTGCTAATAATCGCCCACATGTACCACGTAACAACAGCACCAACTACAGAGATACTAAACAATCAACAAATAAAGATAATAAAATCATTGCGACAAAAAAAAGCACCCAATTACCCTTTCCAAACATATCACCAAGTATTGATACCAAGTCTCCAGGTGATACCAATCCATGGGGACCATTGGCACAACCAAGTCCACAACATAAGCCAACACAATCAAATATTAGTGCCAATACACAACTTTGTCCACGAGTTGGTGCCAGTAAATCAGCTGTCAGTTATTCCACTGCAGAGAATGAAGGACAGTGTCATGTATCAGTATCACGATGAAAATAGATTTAGGAATCCAATAGGAGGCTATGGAATAGGCTGGAGGTTTGGGGGTCACGGAGCTGGTCACGGATTCCATTATAGCTTTGGATAGAAATAAATATGATACGAAATCAAAGACGTTTTATTTTGCGCTTCACACCGTTACCTTCTAATGGATAACCGATTCTTTCACGTGGTGGAGAGTGATGGAGGATGCTTGGTTATTTTAAAACTGAAAGTCTATTTATTTTTGTTAGATATTGACAGACGAGCATGAGGTTCACTTGTTGGTAGGTGATACCCCAGCCACAGAACATCAGTCAATGTTATGCTGTCGACCAATTTTTTTACTTCGAGCATTCGGATCTTTTAATTGATAACTAATTATTTTACATAGTGGAGAGTGATGGAGGATGCTTGGTTATTTTAAACCTGAAAGTTTCTTTACATTATATTTTTAATTTCGATCTTTTGAAGCTCGCAATTATCAGAGGACAAATTGAGCTTTAGCCTGTCATGCAAAAGGCCCTTCTAAGAACCAGTGGAGGACCACTATTCAAGCCCAAAAGCCCGGTTTGCCGACTTCAACCTAATACGTTTATAATATGTATAAATTACGTAATCATTTAAGTTAAATGTGACTTACAGGTACGTTAAGGGTATTATTATTTTTCTTGTTATGGTTGTACTAATAGGGCAAGTCGGGCTTTTGGGCTTGTATGGTGGTCCCGCCACTGCTAAGAACATATAAATATACGTAGTACAAGATGACTCGTGCCCACTTTACTGGACAAAATGAAAATTTGGAGTTATTGATGCCAAATCAAAAAAAAATATTTGTCAAAAAAACAGACCTTTTCTCATACCTACCAAATATACATACAAAACTTCATAAAAATCGGTCTAGCCGTTTCAGAGCAGTGTGACCACAACCACCGTGACACGAGATTTTTATGTAACTAATATTATTATATATTCTTATTAGAAGCAGTAATGTATATGAGCATCATTTTATGCTAATGAAATAACTTTGTTACACGATACTGTGGTATTTATCTATGCCAAACATAATATTTATTTCATTCTATTCATTATAATAAAAACAATATGATATATGGATAAACTTTATTATAACAACAGATATGTAACCGATAAGGTCGAATAACATCTAGTATAACAAATAAAAGTTACAAAAAAATAACTTAAATAATATTAATAGGAAAGCATCAGCAAAGCTAATGTTAAACAATTTCTAGGCGACCTATGGATGTGACGACACTTAAATAAAAGCTTTTAAATAGCTGGGAACAACCACGTAAAACATTTTAATATTGTGATCATTTTAATAAACTTGATGACGAGTTATCGTAACCGTTACATACCGGTTTGTATAACTGTACTGCAGAGGACCTGAGTACATAATTACTACTGCTCTGGAGGATACCTGACGCATCTTGACAAGTTATTTTTATTCTTATTAATACGTGTTTGAATTGAAGAGTGGGATAAGATATTGGGTAAATTTATTTTTATTTATATACTTATAATTATTTTTATTTTATTTTTATTTTATATTTTCTATGTTAAATATCGACATACAAGCATGAGGTTCACTGGTATTGATACCCCAACCACAGAACATCAGTCAATGATGGGCTGTTGACCTACATTTTATTTCGTGAATTCGGATTTTTTTTATTGTGATCTGCGGACTTAGTAATATTTTGCCCAAAATATATAATATGTTAGAATTTCGAAATTATCCTTAAGTTATTTAATGTACCACTAATAGCAGTATTATTTTACCGGTGCTCAAAGATTATTTTATATTATTTTAATTTTAGAAAGCTTAATTAGAATGTTGTTACCTGACCTATTATGAATAACTAAGAACACTTCGATTTGAACCGACAAGTGTTCCCACAAAGTGCCTCACGATTGGCGCCCTATAAGACAATTATAATTGTCGGCCACCGTTTATAGGATGCTATTACTACAGCCTCTTACCCTACCTAACAGAGATGCTGGTTTTTTTGCGCTTTACTGCCCAAATGTAGTCTGTGTGGATTTCAGCGAACATTAGGTAATTTGAATATGTATAATGTAAATATATTTTTTAATAAAACTGTAATCAGGGCACACCCCTGAACGGTTTTAACATTATAAGGATGAATATATTACACAAAAAGTTATTATTTGATGTAGGTAACACCAACTATTATTATTTTTGTTAGATATCGACAGACGTGTATGTTATTCACTTTATGGTAGGTTATACCTCAGCCACAGAACATCAGTCAGTGATGCGCTGTCGACCTACTATTTTACTTCGAGCGTTCGGAAATCCATGGACTGAAACCGAAAGTTCACGAGATTTTCATCTATGCACGCTGGTTCGGTTATTGCCGGTCGGAATTTCTATATTCCTCGCACTCGTTCAATGCCCGAAGTTACCAGACGTGGGGAAACCAGCGTACCGAAAATTATAAACATACCGTCCCGGTGGGATTCGAACCCACGAGCCATCGGAGCGCACGGCAGGTGTTCTACCGAACACGCCAACGAGCCCGTCAAGTAGTAATTACAGTATTATATAACAATCAATTACGTCCGATATGACATTATAATCAGAAACACACTTATGTAAATTATTCCTCATATATTGTTATCGTTGTATAATTACCCACGTGTATTGTGATCTGTTATTTGCAATGACCCTTTGGTAGTACATACTGGGGCAAGGTTAATGCGGCACGTTGACCCAAAAATACAATTTATAGAGTATACGAGGGTGAATCAAAAAATTCTTGGAATCAATATTAAAAAATGCAAAGATTTAAATAATAATATTTTACTTTTCTACATAATCTCCCTCCAATGCAATGCATTTAGAATAACGCGTTTCTAACTTCCTTATTCCTTGTGAAAAAAAATTATTTTCTTGGCTCTCGAAAAAGTCCTCTACGGCAGCTATAACCGCGTCATTATCGTGAAATTTTGTTCCACGAATTTCCTCTTTTAATTTTGGAAATAAGTGAAAATCACTTGGGGCTAAGTCCGGAGAATATGGTGGGTGGTCAAGGAGATTGGAGCCAGCACAGCGGATTGCGATGAGCGCAACTTCCGATCGATGAGCAGGAGCGTTATCTTGAAGGAACAACACGCCCAACGACAGTTTTCCACGACGTTTTTCTTTAATCGCTTCACGCACTTTCGGGATTAAATTTGCATAATAGGGTCCAGTAATCGTCTGGCCTTTTGGCATGTAATCAATAAAAAGGATTCCTTCACTATCCCAGAACACAGAGGCCATAACTTTGCCAGCGGCAGGAGCAACTCGAAATTTCTTGATGGATGGAGAGGATGGTCGTTTCCAAGACATGCTTTGTCTTTTAGTTTCAGGATCAAAATGGTGGACCCACGTTTCATCCATGGTGACAAGACGACGGCAAAAATTATCCGAATCACGCTGGAACATTTCGAGATTACGCTTGGAAATTTCCAAACGTCGCTTTTTGTTTTCGTCGGTTAACATTCGTGGCACCCATTTTGCGACACTTTTTTGAACCCCAGTGAATCAATTAAAATGGATTGAACGCTCCCAAAAGATATCTTTAGGATCTCAGCTATATGTTTTATAGTCATTCTTCTGTCTTCCAAAACCAGATTCTCAACCTTTTTGACATTTTCTTCTGTAACGGAGGTTGAAGGCCGCCCAGAACGCGGGTCATCTTTACAGCTTGATCTACCTCTTTTAAATTCAGCCACCCAGTACACAACCGTAGAATAGGCTACAGCATCACCCCCTAATGTCTGCTGAATGTCCAAAAAAATTTCCTTCGTAGACATTTTTTTCAAACTGAGATATTTTATCACCGCACGTAACTCACTTTTATCCATAATTTTGACTTTTTAGCAACTCGTTGCACAAAAAAATTTATTACATGCGAACGAACTGACAAAAACAAGTGACAGTCTGCATAAATATAGTGTGATAGACACTCTTTAATTTGAATATCGAACTTGATCCAAAAAGGTTTCATATATATGCACTTCTAAGAACTTTTTGATTCACCCTGGTATCTACTAGTTATTCCAATTTCAGTTGTTTGCTTATAACAATGAGGGCTAATTAATGATAAGTGATGATGAAACACTCAATTAGACTTAAACGGATATTCCGGATATGTCTGGAATCCGCGGTTCATAATTTACGAGGTGGCCGCAATGTATGTTATAATGTTTCACCGCAGCATATTGAAGCGGAGTAAACATAACCAAAGTTTCACCATTTTTTTAAAAATCTGTGGGCCATAAATGAAAGATGTGATAAAAACATTTTATTTTTCATTTTCAGTCCCCTGAAGACAAGAAAAGATGAGGTAAGCTATGAGCATTTTCTTAGTCGTACGTATATATTTCAATTAATTTGATTAGTTTTTAAACTGGATCAGTGTAAAATAGACTGGGGTGGAAAAGGAAACTTTTCATCAGTAGATTCAGTGGAAATAGGCTGTGACTTAAGAATAGAAATGACAGTGAATTCCATTTTTTTTAACAGTAACATTTTTGAAACCTTTATGTTCTGCTGATTTTTTTTTTATTATTTTGATTATTTTAGACATGACAATGATCAAAATAAAAAAATAAAATAAATCTATATATTCTCAGGACGCAATTTGGATTTCTTCTTCTGTTTGGCACCGCTCTTTGTGGACTTCCAAGCGGTAAGAGCATCGTCTGTCTTTTAAATTGAAAATGATGATTAAATGATACTTAGTGAAATACTTAAAGAAGCTTAGAACTAAGAACAGGTGTTAAATTAATTGCAAAATGTAATACGATGTGGACCATTTTTTATTTATTTTTTACGCTGTGAAACCTCAATAATCTCCACTATGACTACTGTGGTATTTTTTAAATCGATATGACCTGCTTACTCTCAGGAAATGAATGTACTCCTCAAAAGCGGTCAACAGACTCGCGACTTCTCATGTTGCGGGTGCTTTTGCCTCACTATATTACAAAAAAAATTGCATATTACAGAGTTCATTGTGAACAAATCAACCAACTCTGCCTACAGACTAATGTATCAATCCGAGTCGTGGCCAGTGGCTAGAGACACGTGCAAGGAGCTAGGAGCGCATCTCGCTGTACCTAGAACACAGGTGACTGACTGACCACAGGTTGAATTTTTTTATAGAATAGGGGACAAACTGTCAGCTAGTTCACCTGATGGTATGTGATTACCGTTACACATAGATAAACACAACAGCAGTAGATCTGCAGTTGCCTTGAAGAACCAAAAATTAATTTAAGTTTAAAATTGGACCAAAAAATCACAACGTAAAGTACCTATATTTAAATGAATTTCAATAGAACAAATAGTAACAAAATAGTTTTTTTTATGTTAGATATCGACAGACGAGCATGAGGTTCACTTGATGGTAGGTGGTACCTCAGCCACAGAACATCAGTAAATGATTCGCCTTCGACCTTTTTATTTCGAGCATTCGGAAATCCATAGACTGAAACCGAAACGCACACTGTGCACTTCACGGTCTTTCCATCTATGAACGGTGGTTCGTTACCCGGTCGGAATTTCGACACTCCTCCCACCCGATCAATGCTCGAAGTTACCAGACGTGGGGAAAACATGCATACAGAAAATTATAAACATATTGTCCCGGTGGGATTCGAACCCACGACCCATCGATACACACGGCAGGTGTTCTACCAAACGCGCCAACGAACCTGTCATTATGTTTTAAATAATTATTTATTATTATTATTAATATAAGGAGAGGGGCTTTACCGTAATCCCTTAAAGCAGTATTATCGCGTTTTCTCGTAAAATAAGACGGCAACAGAACGGCTCTTAGAGATCGTGATACAGCCCCTAACTACAAAAAAGTTTCATAAATTCAGGAAAAAGCAGTTAATTGATGTACCATTTACGTCCTCAGCGCTTAAACATATGATTATTCCAGGAAGAATTCCAGTACATCCAGAAGTTGGTACGTGGTATGCACTACCCCAGTATCTCGAACACCGACAACAAGCTTGTGGTCTGGCTCGGCATCAATAACCTTGAAGACTATACTATTTGGAGGAATATTAATGGTAATACATCCCCTTAGTTTAAAATAATTAATGATTCCGCTGAGTTATCAGTCCGTCCAGTTATCACCAACAGTATTTCCGAACTACTAGGGACCTCCAAATTCTCACCCGCAAATTCTCAGGTATTGCAGATGTCTATGGTTACCGGTGATTACTTATTATACCATCACGCTTTTCTCCCTATTCCACAAAATAATGTTTTCACACAATTGCTCGTTATTATATATTGCTCGTTGGGACTCCGATGGGTCGTGGGTTCGAATCCCACCGAGATGACATGTTTATAACTTTCTGTTAACATATTTTCCCCACGTCTGGTAACTTCGTAGATGTATTCGTGTATGTTTCGGTCTATGGATTTTCGAATGCTCGAAGAAAAAGTAGTGACGATATCTATCATTAAAAAAACGTTACGAACGTTTCATTGTTGTCGGAGCATATGCTGAGTGTGTTTCCCTTCCACATGGCTAGTGTATTTAATCTTTTAGCATTTTAATTTTATGTAATATGTGGAATAAATGTTTGAGTTTGAGTTTGAGTTAATCAGTGACCTTATGCAAGTATAGTATACCATAGAGATAGTTTACCTTCAGGCTGCGGTATTCGTGTTGTATGAATACTCCCTCGATAATTGAAAACAAGCTTATTATCGTTAATATGCAATTTATCGTAATTTGATTTATTTTTCGCGCTCTACTTGCTTTATATTTATTGCAGCATAATTAGCTGCGATAGTTAATGTTGCGTAAATAAAAACTGCTTTTTATATTCTGAAAAAGCTCTAGGCATAAAGCTTTATGAAAATAAATCGCTTGTGTGGAAAGCTATTTTGACCGCTTAAAAATGTAGGTGTACTTTTAAAAAACCAGAATATTTTTTATGTTAGATATATACAGATAGAGCCGGATCTAGAGGCCTTGGGGCAACAAAGGAGTGGAGGCCCCCTGGCCCCAAATTATTTTCTATATTTATATTAATTCTATTACTATAATTGCATACTTAGATAATATTATAAAATATGTGAATGAAAATTTGCTTGTTACACTTTCACGCCAAAACTACTCAACAGATTGTCATGAAACTTTGTACACATATTATTGGTTATTAAAATAAAAAAAATACGGAGGGTAAAAAAATTGTTTGTCAAAAAATCTAGGCCCGTGCGAAGCCGGGGCTGGTCGCTAGTAATATTATAAAGTCGAATCGTTTATTTGTTTGTTACGATATAACTCAAAAACCACTCTATTTTAAATTCTTCCACCAATAGAAATCTACATTATCAGACAGTAACATCTAGGCTAAAACTTTTTTTACGCCGCGCCGGGTCGTACGGCTAGTTTCAAATAAAATGAAAAATTGTTTTATTTTTTTCATTTTAACATGATTAAATTAATCTTAAATAGAACTGAATAAAATATCAAAGGAATAGTTGTTTACTAAAGTTTACTCGTCGGAATTTGATTTGAAGTCTATTATGCAGTGGCGGATTTACACATTTCTGGCGTAGTTATAGAATATAAAAATTTTGCCGCCCTAACCTCTATAAATGAGTTCCTAAATTTTCTAAAATACAATAATAGGGATTGTCTTCTACACTTAACTCTGTTAAATACAAAAAACCGTCTAATTTTAATACTTGATTTCTATAAGATACCTAAAAGAAAAAAAAACCGACCCCAAATTTGCCGCCCCTAAAATCTGCCGCCCTAGGCTCAAGCCTGCTGGTAAATCCACCACTGCTATTGTGAGTCTATCTCCCCTTTTGTGGAGCCTTTTCCCCTAAACCAGCCCTGTAATACAGATGAGTGTTTGGCTCACTCCATAGTAGTTTCGACCTCAAGTTTACTTTGAGTAATTGGAATTTTAATTATTATAGTAGATAAGTTCACAAAAATACAAATCTTTCCTCTTTATAATATTAGTATAGAAGTATAGAAAAGGATGCAATTAGTTACGACGAATAAATATCTCTCTCTCTCTCTTTCTCTCTAGTTATCTAGAATAAATCACTGCTTAATGATAATGCCGCCATTTTCACGCTACAATAAATAATATAAGGTTATCATTCGGGTGAAATACCGATTCATATCTCACGTGATTTGAATACCAACCCAATTGCACCCTCGTCATTTCCTTCCCTTTCAAACAATGAACTCGATACCTTAGAACTAGTCACTGCCAAGAGGTTGCTGAAAAAACAATAATTCAAATGGAATATGTCTAATTTATTGAATGACCAAATAATCCAGTCTAACTATTTTTTTTTATAGAACAGCCGTCTAAGATTGAAATGAAATGAATGAAATGAAATATAACTTTAATGCACACCACAAAAAATCAGATATAATATGAATATAAATAATATAAAAAGCAATAGGCGGCCTTATCGCTTAAAAGCGATTTCTTCCAGGCGACCTGTACTGGCTAAACTGAGATAAATTTAGATGATAAGCTAACAGTAGGTGGTATACATATAGTTTTAACATAAGCATATAGTAGATAATTAGTGAATAGGTACAAGATAAAAGTAATAAATTTGTCACAGTGATAAATAATACTTAATAGAATAAATAATAAAAGATTGTTATTGTTAGATAATAAATAACTTTTAAATTCTACCAGTGAATAGTAAAACAGGTCCATCTCTTCAGATTCCCAAACAACACAGCTGAGCTTTCTATTTAATAGTTTTTTAGGCAATTTATTATGCATGTATACAAATAATTACTAAAAACACGTGTTAAATTAAAAGTACAGATAAAAATATGTTTTATCAATATTCACAATACTAACAAATACTCAACAAACGTTATGTATTCATGAGGTCACAGTGTAGAAACAATTTTTACAAATTTCCTCTTATTTGTTACGTGATAATTTTACTGAATGGGACAAAATGTATGTTCTCCAGGTGAAGACATAAGGAACACTGGATTCTCGACGTGGACTGGAGACAATGGCCAAGGATTCAGGTAAATGTTACCAGATATAATAATTATTTAATGATTTCAGGGTCTCGTTCCCGCCTCTTATTAACACTTACATATTTCAAAGGCTTTGAAGCACCCTTGTTAACTGCTTTAAATAAAATACTGTATACCGGATTAAAACACGATTTATTTTTTATATTGTTTAAATTATTTATTCATTCCTGACGTTTCACACATATTACACATATACACATACATATTTTATTTAAATACATATTCAGTATTTTATTTAAATACTAGCTGATGCCCGCGACTTCGTTCGCGTGGGGTTCACTTTAAGCTGAGCTTTTGAGCAAGCTTTCTTTAAATGACATAATCCTCCTCCACCCTCTGTACTTGGTGATTTCTTTTGGGAAAGAGCTATCAAATTAGCCATTGACGGTTTCTTTTGCATCATGTTATCGACATGTTTAATGGTGGTTGAGATTGGGGTTCGAAGGATTTTTTGAAATTCAATAGTTGAAATAATTAACCTGACTTTAGGGAGATTCATATTAATTAAATTTTACGTGACCAAAATCCAGATATGTGTCTTTTTTCTACTAATCATAGTTCAATCGAAGATTGGATTAAATGCATTTTCTGTCTTAAATAGATGCGTGCGTTCATTTAATTGGTCATTTTCATTTTCGGACATTTTTTTAAAATTCCCGGGATTCCTGCCCGGGTTTCCGGTGCTAAATGCGGAAACCTCTTAAGATACGGAAGAAAAAAGCAATGTCGAATAATCGTAATTCTGTTTAACAGAAAGGATTGATGAAAAGATGAAATAAATGATCTCATAAGAAATCCTTTTTCATATAATATTTCAATAATACGTTTTCTATTTTTGTTCTTTCAAAAAATAAATAAATAAATACAAAAAAATATTTCTTTCATTTCAACTTCAGATTCGAACTCGCATCAAAAGCTACGCTATAGGACTGCATATCCACTATTCTATCCACTATTCTACAAATACATATTGAACATGGCGAAATAATCAAACTATTTCATTTACATATCAGACTGTGATTGACATCTGACAATTCGAAAAAGTTCAACGCGAGTCAGTTTGCATTGAAATTTGGTGATATGGTGCCTTTAAAATAATATTTAAATGATGATAACTTTTCTTTCTTTTCTTTAATATATTTGTGTAAATTGCATTAAAATCGGTTCAGTATCTTCGGAGATTAGCGTGAACAAACAGACAGACAGACAGACAGACAAGAATCTTAAAAATTGCATTTATGCATTCTGCTACCCTTCTTTTATCACCCCTCTTAATTTCTGGTAAAAATATTTAGTGAAGCGTAATTTCGATCCTACTCTTTTATTATATGTATAGAAGATGTGATACTCGCGTTAATAAAAGACAATATAATCTCTGTACTGTTTTCCTTACGTCTGGCTACTCGGGCTATATAACGAAATTCCGACTTTCCGCGTTAAAGTCAGCAAGCCGGGTTTTTGAGTTTGTTTTGTGCCACTGTATTTACCATCAGGTAAGCCGTCTGTCCGTTTGCCTCCTTTAATGTATAAAAAATATAATTTTATCAAAAATTTTATCTATATTGTTATTATAAATATTTTGATACAGTGTTCACAACATGTCGCAATCTTAATATTAGTTGCAGTGTAACGAGATATGCTTCTCATCTTCAACTTTATTCGAATCCAGTCTGTGTTCTACGTCTGAACTTTCATACAAATACTGTCATATTTATGCGAAGCAGGAATTGTTCGGATGAGCAGCCGTTGAATTTTACTATGTACACATTGTGACTTTATGCAAAGTTTCACCACCTTAATGCCTATCATTTTTGCCTCGCAAAAACTACCTAAATGAAACCTGTTTTTGTCGTCAGCGTTATTTCTTAATATGCCTACACAATAATAATTTTTCTTTTTTATTATCTAATATTTTGACAAAGCGAAACGCCCCTTTGTGAAACCTCAACCAATGAGTCAATGATATCTTTTACTTTTTTGACACTTTTACTTCGAGAACTCCGAACTCGAAACTGAAACGCGCAATCTGTACTTACTGTACTCTAACTACTAATTTATACCATTTTCTTAATTTTTAAAAAATAATAATATTCTAAATAAATTATTTAAAGATAATATAAGTGATACGAAGATCATTGAGTTTGCTTCGAGGATGTTTATTTTTAACCCGACCTCACGTTATTATTATAAAGCTAAAAGTAGAGGATAAAATTAACATAAGATTTCTGTATGAAAGTTCAGACATAAGTTTCTTCAATATGTCACAGAGCGCGCTCAACTTCGTAGAATAATAACCAGTGTATCGAGAAAGATGCTGTTCACATCGTGATTTACATTTTATATGCCTTTTGTGAGATTTTTTTGCTTTCCAATAAAAGATGTAAATCATATGAGTGCTTTACAAATACACATTCAATATTATATCTTTTCTACAATATTTTAAACCAGAAAGTGTATTTGCTGGTTTCTTTCACTCAAAAGAATCGCGAGTAATTTTTGCCGCTGTGTCTGTTTTAAATTTTCTATCAACATCCCTTTGCTACGTCTTCTTTCTTTCAGTAATGTCAATATTCAGGGCCGGATTTATATATTGTGGTGGCCTTGGGGCAACAATGGAGTGGAATGGAGGCCCCAAATTATTTTCCCAATAAAATGTAACTTGATTTAATTTTTTTTTTATTTTGTATGGAAGACATCCTGGCAAAGGTATTAATTGACTTAAATTGATGTGATGATATCCCAACAACGGTCAACGGTTTTGTAAAATCTTATTGTTTGATAATAAATAATTATTCATTTTCCAAATATTTAAGAAATTTGTATATAGTACATTAGGTAAAGCTATAAAAGTGAAAGGTTGTTTACGATATTTTTCCGAAGTCTCTATTGTGGGGCCTCTCTTTTGTGGGGGCCCGGATGCCCCCTCCTAAATCCAGCCCTCTCAATATTCCATTCAAGTAATGTAAATCAACATTCATATAATGGACCTACTGTCTTAGAGCACATTTCAGTCTATGAATTTCTTAATCCTATAAAAATTAAAATCATATAGAACTTATTAATTTGTAGTACATCTACCACCAAGTGAAATTCAGGCTTGTCTGTCAAAATAAATTAACAAAAACTCCATTGCTCGTTTTCTCAACAGCAACGCCCCTGAAGAACCTCACTGTGCAGCAGTGGACGCCGCGAACCCTGGTCTCCGCGACTACTGGTGTCACCGGAGACAACCTTATATCTGTCAAATAAATCTTAAAGAAAATTATAACGTTGTTTCATTTATAGAGCATACATATACGCAGTACAAGAACCAGATGAACGTATATACAAAAATCCTAAAAATAGTTTCATTCATTTCATTTCTTCATACGTTAACTAAATAATTCTTAACTTTTGTGAATCTCTAATAGTATGCCAATAAATTATACTGATATATATTTTTATTCGTCAATTGTAAACTTTCTGCACAACATGTACAAAAATGCACAGCCGGCCTAGCATGAGATATGTCGCGGACGAGAGAAGACAAATTAAGATGTAAGATATGGAGATATATTATATCTCGACATCGACAATTTTGATAGAAAAGATATCTCGATCTACAAATATATCTATTTTTGATATTAAAAGTCGAGTTTTAAGTGTAATTGTCATGAGACCCGAAAGAAATAAAGAGATAATCGATTAAAACACGAGAAAACGGTCGACTAAATTTTGTCGCGGTTGTCATGCTAGGCTGGCAGGACTCGCAACGGAGAACGCAGAGCTTGTAGATTTTAAGTACCTTAGAAACTTTGATGATCGATGAGTCATTCAGTGAGAAAATTAAGGAACTTTGACTTGCAATAATCTTTTTTTTTTTTTTTTTTTTTTATAGTATAGGGGGCAAACGGGCAGGCGGCTCACGTGATGGTAAGTGATCACCGCCGCCCATAGACATCCGCAACACCAGAGGGCTTGCGGGTGCGTTGCCGGCCTTTAAGAAAGATGAAGGCTCGCTTCTTGAAGGTTTCCATGTCGTATCGGTTCGGAAAAACCGCCGGCGAAAGCTGATTCCACAGAGTGGTTGTGCGAGGCAAGAAGTGTCTCAGGAATCGCGCAGTTGTGGACTTCCAGACATCAAGATGGTATGCGTGATATAAAAAAAAAAAAACTTAAAATACTGGTTTAAATTAAATGTAATTTGGAAATATATCAATGTAATGCACTCTTGGTCAGTAAAATTTTACGGTCTTTTTCATAAACGTAGTATGAGCTTGTTCTGAAGTATTTTTACTTGTATTACCTGCTGCACCGTCGCTCTACCTATTGTATAATCATACACGAGAGGTGAAATAGCGCGGCTGAAACTTAATACAGAACACTTTGCTGTATTAAATTGAAGCCCGTTTTTGACGCTTCATTCAATTTTATACATATAAAAAATATAGGCAGGTATATTGTGGGTGTATGTTGGGAAGTTGTTTTATTTATTTTTATTTAACACTTTTACATTAAAAACTTAACCTATAGAATTAAAAAACAGAAAGAACGGTAAGGCGGCCTTATTGCTCAAAGCAATTTCTTCCAGGCAACCTAGACAGAAAGTAATTGAAGCTTGAGATATAATATGTATAAAGGTAGGAGGGATATAAAAGTATACAATCATTAATATAGTAATTAAGTACACATGTAGTATAATCACAATAAAAATAAATATTAATTTATATAATACATTGAAAAGAGAGATAGTGGTCTTTCAGCATTCGTTTCAGCAAGCTAAGTAATAAATTGTATTTTAATTGAATTAGTAATACAAATGGTATAAATGACGATATACATATAATATATAGAAGGAAAAACTAAATAAAATAAATAAATAAATTAAAGATTAAAGATGTGTAGAAACTCCTTTCTGAATTGGCTGAAATTCCGAGTTCCATAAATTCGAATTGGAGGGTAAAGTGGAGTATTTTCTTATCCCATATATGTATATATTTTATAATAAGTTATTTCTTGCCGAGCGTATCCTTAAATTAAATCTATAAAAGGTTTTTCTACCACGGTATTCCTTATTTTCTTTTATCATCTGATACAAAGAAAGCTAACTTTAAAATTGTTTCACTTGTTACATTTAAAACAAACATGGTATACTTATGTGCAGAAATACCTTTCTTTTTAAACTCGGTAACGAATAACTTCTTCAATCATACCATAAACATCTTCGTAAGATTACAAAGTAAAGTGAAATAAACTCCAGCTCAGCTAATACAATGCCGTAAAAGATTTAATTCCGAAGCTCAGTCGCGAATTATGCAAAAGTCCCATATAAATGGTAAAACCAACTGAAACCAGCCAATAAAACTTCAACAGATTTGCTTTCAACTTTTAATTCGATTGTAATGCAAGAAAAAAGTTTAAAAAGCTTTTGTCTCTAAGGCTTTGAAAGACAAACTAAACTGTTAATTTTATTTTCAAAAAGTTCTCTGTATTAATTTTAGTTAATTTGCAAGGCAATTTTTAATGCGATATCATAAACAATTACCTTATAATATTGTCTTTTATTAACGCGAGTATCACACATTTAAATAAAATACTGTATACCGGATTAAAACGCGATTTATTGTTTAAATTATTTATCCCGACGTTTCGGATGCTTTTCAGCAACCGTGGTCGCGGGAGACTGAAAGATGACAGTTGTCTTATATTTGAAATGTCACAAAGTTGCCATATTTAATTCAATTAAATTAAAAAATAATCTATTAATCTAGATGTACATTGTGTTACCTAAATTAATAGATTATTTTTTAATTTAATTGAATTAAATATGGCAACTTTGTGACATTTCAAATATAAGACAACTGTCATCTTTCAGTCTCCCGCGACCACGGTTGCTGAAAAGCATCCGAAACGTCGGGATAAATAATTTAAACAATAAATCGCGTTTTAATCCGGTATACAGTATTTTATTTAAATTACCTTATAGTATTCGATACTTATAAAGTAGCTGTATACCGTAGCAATAAGTATAAAAACGATTTTAAATATAAAAACGATTGTTTTATAGGAGGAATTAACATAAGAATTGATTATTCGCATCTATAGTATTATCACAAAATATTATTGTCTCAAATTTCAATATTTTTTTCCTTTTTCTACTGAACACTAGATGGCAGAGTATATTTTAAAAAGCGCCACCTATGAATGAATCAGTACAACCTAAAATTTATTGTACTGGTAATATGTATAAGTTTGACAATTAAAAAAAAAAGTCAATGTCAACGTCAAGCTCAAGTGTCAAATATTTTAAAATTTCAGGTTATGTTTTGATTGTGATTAAGAAGTTTTTTAGCATTTATTTTATCAAAAATATATCTAAACATTATTACAAACTACTAATAAGGTAATTAACAAAACTTTTTGTACATCTTAGTGTTTCATATTTGCAATCAGAAACCTCTATATTAAATTGATTATTATAAGAAATTTCTAACCTTATATTTTCTTTATTTTAGATGAATTTGTTAAGAAAAGGAATATCTCTTCTTTCACTGGGTATCAGAACACAATTCACTCCCTGTCATGGTAAGAATAAATTAGTATTTTAAAAAATAATATTGTTATTATTGTTTTTGATAATCAAAGATAAAGTCTTGGTAGCCCAATTAAGAAAAGGACTCCTACTATGATATTTAATTTTAATATTTGTAAATGACTATACTTTGTTCATGTATCTCAAGAGATATCAATCACATATTTGTTTCTTATTGGACTTAAGGTTTTTAATTTTATTATTTATTTGATTTGATACATGAATGAATAATGAACCTTGTTCACTGGAATATTAAATGTGTTTTTGCAGATGCTAGATAGATAAATGTTTATACATTGAAATTGATGACAATTTTGAGCCAATAAAATTTTTGATTCTCAGCATTTGTGTTGTGGTCAATGTTAGTATTTTGCCCTAAGCCCAGGAAAGTAGCCATAAAATATTAAATCTATAAATCCGAAAACAAATTAACTGCATTTATACATGACAGATATTTATTTAATTTTGTTGCAATGTCATATACAGTTTGAACCGTTTATGAGGACATAATTTAGAACAACATACCGGTTATAACAACCAAATCTAAAGTTCCGACTGTACTTTGTCCCCGAAAACACCACCGGTTGTTACGGCTATCGATTTTCTACGACCAAATATGAGCAGTCCCTTCGATGTTCTTATAACAGATTTTGACTGTATATATTTTATTTTTATTTGAAGGATTGATAGGAGCGGTTACATAATATACCTTAACTTTAGGTTACGCGTAATTGATTTGTCCGCCTCTATGATGGTATGAAGTTTGAACTAGGAGTTCTGGATTGAAACCCTGAATAAACAAGATTAAAAAATATTTTAGTTGAGCAGGGCAGAGGAAAGTTGATTATCTACTTGCCTGAAAAACAGTTCACTAAAATATACCTAGAAATATTTCTGCTTCAAATCCTGCTAAGGAATTCATTAATGCATAATTCAATTTTAACATTATAATAACAAAAATAGTTCAAATTTCTAGCAATTAAAGCTTAGAATAATTGAAACACATTAGTTTAAAATAAAACAAATATTAAATTACAAAATCAAATAAAATTGTTTGTATATGTAATTCAATATTCTCACATTTAAATGTGAAGTCATAACATTGATTGTAATAAAAACTCAAAAGTTCTGGATAAATAAAATGTAATATTGTCTTTTATTAACGCGAGTATCACACATTTAAATAAAATACTGTATACCGGATTAAAACGCGATTTATTATTTAAATTATTTATCCCGACGTTTCGGATGCTTTTCAGCAACCAGTCTCCCGCGACCACGGTTGCTGAAAAGCATCCGAAACGTCGGGATAAATAATTTAAATAATAAATCGCGTTTTAATCCGGTATACAGTATTTTATTTAAAAATAAAATGTAGGTGAAAATAAAACAAAAAATATGATCTTGATGGACTCATTAATACATTTGATAGTACACCTATCATGCATGCAAATAGTTACACATGTTCATTTACATTATTTTTCAAAACAATTTTTTTATTCCTATATGGTATATCTGGCCACTAGGGTCAATAAACGTGCAGAGGAATGTTGAAATTCAAATGTCTTAATAAAAATAAGCTTAATGAACTAGATATTCACCCTTAAATCACATAAATTACGGCTTAGAGTAGCTAAATATTTTTGTGAATAAAAATGTTGGTTATGTATTAACAACAACCAAAAATACATTAATACACAGAAAGCTAGACTATCTCTCATTTACGAACCTAGGCTATATTTTTTTATCTTGATGTAATTTAGTTTTTTGTTGTAAAAAATATTGATATTTTCGGGCCCGTAAGATATACATCAAAATAAATAACGAAAAAAATTATAGTTCTTCAAAAATTCCATAATATTTCTATGTCAAAAAGTTGACACAAAATAACAAATGTGCTTTGGACCCGTGCGGAGCTGATCGCTAATTCTAAATAGAACATGGCATTGCGGTCCATAGTAACCCAAAGATAAACATCGAGTAAATAGGAAAAGCAACACATAACTGTTATTGACATCTGCATCGTGGCAGCTGCAGTAGCGTCATATAAATTAGTCTCTATGCCATAACTATAGAGACTATTTCTCTGTGTTTTTTTCCGGCATGTTGATCGCGCCTGTCTTTACGGAGAACCCTTCCGCGTGGACCGGGATTATGTCCATGGTATATTGTAGGGTCAGCAAATTATTAAAAATATAAATGTTTTTTGTAGTGAATAATTCTATCAATTCAATTTTTACTTAATGTATTCCGTGTCATATGTATACATAATCCGATAATAGAACTTCAGTACTATAATAATAATAATAATAAAGCCCTTTAATCTGATAATAAGAGTATACAAGTTTTACAATTATATGAGTGCATGCAAATTTAAAAAAGTGTTAAAGGATATCTCTTATTTCAGTGTGCCTCTTGGCAAAGGCCTCCTCCAACGATTTCCACTGCCGTCTATCTCTCGCCACCCGCATCCAGTTTGGTCCTATTGTGAATTTGAAATCGTCTTCCCATCTGATGCACTGTCTTCCTCTACTCCTTTTCCCATCTCTTGGGTACCACTCTGTCACTGTCCTGCTCCACTTTCCTTTCGTATCCCTGATAGTATGTCCAGCCCATCGCCATTTTTGTTTGTCAATTTGAGTCAGGACGTCGGTGAGTTTTGTTTTTGCTCGAAGGTCGATATTTTGTATTTTGTCACGTTTATTGCAGCCCGTCATACTCCTTTCCATTGCCCTCTGACATACCGCGAGTTTTTCTCTTAGGGATTTTGTGAGTGCCCACGTCTCGCACCCATATGTCAAGCATGGCAGTATACAAGTATTGAATGTCTTTCTTTTCAATGATATGCTTAATTCTCTGGACTTCATTATTTCCTTTAAAGACCAGTACTTTTTCCAACCAATTGCAGTTCTCCTATTTATTTCTTTTATCATTTGGTCTTTTGTAGATATTACTTGACCTAAGTAAATGTAATCCTCTACATACTCTAGGGACATGTTGTTGATTTTAATGTCAATTTTTGTATAATTTGTCAAAAGTTTGGTCTTACTGGTGTTCATTTTCAGTCCGATTTTCTCACTTTCGTCATTTAAGCTTTTTAACATAGCCTCTAAATTTTTAGGATTTTCTTCCATAAGTACTAGATCATCAGCAAACCTAAGATGATTGATTTTCGTACCGTTTACATTGATCCCAAAGACATCCCAGTTCAGTTTACGAAATATATACTCCAAGACTGCAGAGAACAGTTTTGGAGAAAGTGGATCGCCTTGTCTTACACCTCTGTGTATACCAAATTCATTTCCTAAAGTCTCCAGCTGGATTCGAGCCTTAGCATTTTCGTAAATGGTTTTTATGATATTGATATAAGTTGCCGATATTCTTTGTTGTCTAAGACTTTCCCATATGAATTCATGATTAAGACTATCAAATGAATGTCTTTCTTTTCAATGATATGCTTAATTCTCTGGACTTCATTATTTCCTTTAAAGACCAGTACTTTTTCCAACCAATTGCAGTTCTCCTATTTATTTCTTTTATCATTTGGTCTTTTGTAGATATTACTTGACCTAAGTAAATGTAATCCTCTACATACTCTAGGGACATGTTGTTGATTTTAATGTCAATTTTTGTATAATTTGTCAAAAGTTTGGTCTTACTGGTGTTCATTTTCAGTCCGATTTTCTCACTTTCGTCATTTAAGCTTTTTAACATAGCCTCTAAATTTTTAGGATTTTCTTCCATAAGTACTAGATCATCAGCAAACCTAAGATGATTGATTTTCGTACCGTTTACATTGATCCCAAAGACATCCCAGTTCAGTTTACGAAATATATACTCCAAGACTGCAGAGAACAGTTTTGGAGAAAGTGGATCGCCTTGTCTTACACCTCTGTGTATACCAAATTCATTTCCTAAAGTCTCCAGCTGGATTCGAGCCTTAGCATTTTCGTAAATGGTTTTTATGATATTGATATAAGTTGCCGATATTCTTTGTTGTCTAAGACTTTCCCATATGAATTCATGATTAAGACTATCAAATGCTTTGGCATAATCTATAAAGGCTATATAAATTTTCTTATTGTATTCGTTGTATTTTTCAAGTATTTGTTTCACTGTATGGATATGGTCAATAGTTGAAAATCCCTTTCTAAAGCCTGCTTGTTCGACTGGCTGTTGTTCGTCCAATTTTAAACTGATTCTGTCTAATATTATCTTTGCAAAAACTTTGTAAATGTTAGACATCAAATTTATCGGTCTATAGTTTTCTACGTCATCTTTGTCACCCTTTTTATGTAATAATGTAATGTGAGATATTGCCCAGTGGTCAGGTGTTACATTACTTGACAGAAAGTCGTTAAAGATTCTTGTTAAAATAGTAGTAAGTTCCGGTTTGTTTGCCTTAATCAGTTCATTAGAAATCTTATCTGGACCGGGGGATTTCTCACTTTTTTGACTATTGATAGCTTTTTCGACTTCGCTTGGCAAGATTTCTGGTACAATATCATCTGTTTCTCCGCTGTGCGAGCTGCTCAAATCTATTACTTCACAGCCTTGTTTGGCGTACAGTTGGCGGTAGAAATCTGTAGCTAATTTTTTAATATCCTTTCGTTGCGTGGTGACCTTCGATTTTCTCTTTAGTTTACATATCCATTCCTTTCCTGAGTCACGAAGTGCTTTTAATGCTTTCTTCACGCCACCAGTTTTTTGAATGTGGTGTTCTAAGGTTTGTAATCTCTTCACCTTGCGGTCTTTTCTAATACTAACTCTGATTTTTTTGCTTAATTCGGCAATAGCTCTTAAGTTATCTTTCTTTGGACGAATACTTATCAAACTTTTCCTTTCATTCATAAGTTGTAATGTACTGTCAGCCAGTTGGTATGTTTTGTTTAGATTATTGTTATAATTTCTATCACTTTTTAAGTGCTTTACTAGTTCATCATATTTCTTTGTAGGCAGTAGGTTTTGGTTTAAGATTTGGGATTTTAGTTGTTCTAGGGATTTGCAATCTAACAAGTTCGGTTTATGTTGTTGTTTCAGATTTTGGTCCATTATGTGGTTTCGAGACATTTTGTGTTGGGTTTTTTTGAGAGAGCAACGTACCAGTCGGTGATTGGTGTTGAAGTTTAGCTTATTAATAACAGTTGTATCCGTAAAAGCTTTAGGATTATTACTTATAATATAATCAATTTCATTTTTGTATGAACCATCAGGAGAAATCCATGTCCATTTGTTCCGGATATTCTTTTTAAAGATTGAATTTAGTAATATTAAATTATGTTCCATAAGAAATTCTACTAATTTTATTCCATTTCGACTTCTTTTACCATATCCAAATTTGCCCAGTATATATTCTTCATTGCTCTGTCTAGCTCCTACTTGTGCATTAAAATCGCCCATTAGAATTATATGTTTGTCTGAGTTTTCTTTTATTGCTAGGGACAATGCTTCGTAAAATGACTCCAGCACTGGCTTCTCTGCCTGTTCAGTTGGGGCATATGCTTGCATAATTGACCATGGTTTTTTATAGCCTGGCAGTTTGAGGTTCAGTATTGCCAATCTATCCGAGACTCCAATTAGTTCTTGAATGCAGCTCTTAAGAGATTGTTTTATTAAAAAACCTACACCTCTATGCCCTGCCGTCTCTCCTTTCTGATATAATATGTAATTTTTATGTTCTTCAACTTTGTCTCCTAATCTTCTCATTTCGCTTATGCCTAAAATATCGAATTTAATTTCTTCCAAAGCTTTTTCCAGCTCTAGTAAGCTTTCGTCAGTTCTCAGTGTTCTCGTATTAAGCGTTGCGATGTTAAAAACTTGGCATCTGTTAGTTGGAGGGTGTTGGTCTAGATCTCCCGCGGGGACCAGCCGTGTTGGGAGACTTTTGGTTTGTTTTTGTGTAATGTTTTGTTTTATTGTTGTTCCGGTTCGTGGCATCATTATATGTTTTTTCAGTTTAGTTTCTGTCTGTGTTTTTGACTGACAATGAGTGTGATCTCCCACGAAAGTAATGGAAGGCGTCCAACTTCTTCATTTTTGAATCATTTTCTGAGTCTTTTTCAGCAGTCGTGGGACTGGGGGTGTCGGATCTTTTTCTTTTCTCATTCTTCTTCTTATCCTCAGCTGCTTTTAGCTTCTTTTTGTTTTGTACTTCCCTTGGTAGATCTTGAGTGATGTAGGTATTAGGTTTCATTTTTTTCTTGTTCTTCAAAATTTGTACTTTTTTACGTAGGGTTGTTGTGGCAAGCAAAATTGGCCTGATCTTACTATTTTCGCTATCCTTTCTCCCCAATCTCTGAATTCTATCAATTTCTTCTTCTCTCAACACCACATCAATTTTTTTTAATGTGGAAGTTACGAGTTCGGATAAGCTTTCTTGGTTTTCTTCTTTGTTTTCTTGGATTCCATGTATAATAATATTGTTCCTCCTATTACTTATTTCCAGGATTTCTATTTTGCTATTTAGCTTTTCAACTTCTTTCTTAAGCCTTTCGTTTTCTTCTAAAATTGGTTTTAGTTTGTCGTCAACTTTTTGCATAGCAACTGTTAAAATATTCTCGGTTAGTTCCTTTGTTTGGTTATCAATTTTTTCTGTCATCTTTTCGAGCAGTAGTGCCATCTCTGGTGTCAGTTTAGTTCCCATAATTTAAGCCAAAAATTTACAGACGAAAGTTTATAAGTGTTGATGCGGCTCGTAACACGCTTTTCTTTATGTTGGTACTATTTCGTTGTGTTGGTACTATAACCTGTCAACTCTTCTACAGTCTATGGTGTGAAAGCAGTTGTTTACAAGTCTTACTTCAGTACTAAGTTAAGTTTAAAACACTAATATTTGCATTGGACAGTGATTGTATAATAGCCAGCAGAAAAAAATATAATGATGGAGGCCAAGAGGCTGCAGAGAAATCCAGTGTATTTTTATTAAACTTAAGTGATGAATGGGAGAGAGAATAGGGCTCATATCCCATAGATATATACTTCTAATTTCGTAGATTCGGCTTGTTCGGCCTAGGTTAATAAAATGAGCTTTTTGAATTAAATAATTAAAAAGTGGTCATACTTTTCATAAATCTACGCTTACTAATGATATTTAAAAGAAAAAAAATGTTATTTATTAAAAATTGTGTTGCTGTCTGTACCCATAAATAAGGGTTGCGAATGTCACAAGGGAGGCATGAGTCAGCAAGTGACCGTCGCGTTGAGTCCAGCGTAATCCCATCGCTATTGCCATTCACACCTAGCACTGTGCATATTGTGCTAACTGTCAGGGGTTGCCAACTTTTGTTTATTATTTCAAACTGAAACTCTCTACATTGTTTTTGAACATAATATTATTTCGAAATTAAACTCGAAGGTTTTAGTGCCCTGAGAATAACTTCTGGACTAGCAGCCATTACATAGCATTGAAAAAATGTCTTAATAAACTTAAAAGATAGAAAAGTATGACATGGAAATATTTTTTTTGGTTAAATGCTTAAATGATGTTTTTCTATCGAAAGCAAAATAAAGCATTCTATTTCAGAGACAACTATAAAACCCTAGTATAAAAAGTAAACGGATCTCTTTATATTCTTATATATGAAAATGTTTAAGATTTAAAGTTTAGAAATACATATATTTCCCGTTTAACCTTTACAATTTGACGGGAAATATTGAGATAATTTAAGACATAAGCATCGTCTCAATTCCGTTTAATTTATCACATTAACGTGAAAATTAGGAATGTGGACTGGAATATTAGCTAAGTGCTAGGTTTTCTTCTGTTTCTTTACTTATTTCCTATAATTGAAGTGAACCAAAGGTTCATCATCGCTGCATTTAAAAGTGATTTGCAGATTCCAGGCTGCGATTACGCTGAAAGCACCTCCGATTCGGACAAAGCGATTCCTTGTGACAGAACCGGCTCGATATTCGACCGACTTCACTCTAATTGAGATCTAGTCTAGGCTATGATTCGCCTGAATGCTTTGACGCGTCCATTGTTCTTTTTTTTAATGTTAGATATCGACAGACGAACATGAGGTTCACTTGATGGTAGGTGATACCTCAGTCGCTGTCGAACTGCTTTTAACTTCGAGAATTCGGAAATCCATAGACTGAAACCGAACATAGTTTTTCCATCTATAAACGGTGGTTCGTTACCCGGTAAGAATTTCGATATTTCTCCCAACCATTCAATGCCCGAAGTTACCAGACGTGGGGAGGACATGCTTACCCACGACCCATCGGTGTGCACGGCAGATGTTCTACTGAAAGCGCCAAAGAGCCCGTCAAAATTCACAGTCAAAAATCACTTGAATAAAGTTATATTTCAGTTTGCAAATAAATACAGTTATTGTCTAGTCTAGTATACAGCAAATAAACATAATTGTCTAATGCCAATATAAAAATAATAAACACTTATCGCTATACACACGCCAGTGTTTATAAGTTACCGAAAATACTCTATCCCGTATCATAATAACGGAATCGAATGTAAAGAGTTTGAGATTTAGCGTATTGAATGCGTGGGACAATCACACATGAAACTTTCTCATAGATGTGTCCATTGTTGGGCAGTTTTTATAAGGAAACACGGCCAGTGGTTGTTCTTTTCATATATTCTAGATTTTGTGTTTGGCTAATTGTGGTTTGTATTTGCCTAAATATGGAAAATGTATTGGCTATGACGTATATACCTATCATGATTTCCGATGTATTTGTGTCAAAATTTGATTATCTTTATAAATCTAAATATATATAAAGATCTCGTGTTGTCGAACTCCTCCAAAAAAAATTCCCGAGACCCGTAGTGAATGTAAACGTGATTTGATAATATCGCCTATGTTAATAATGTCGGTTGTGAAAATCGATTACAATTGATTTTGAATGGTTAAAAAGATATTTCTGATTATCAATGTACCTACTTACGAAAAACTTAAGAGTAATTTATTACCGCGGAATGAATTCACAAACATGTGTTCAAAAATGTTTTATTTATTTATTTACACTTTTACATCAAAAACTTAAACTAAAGAATTAATATAAAAAAAAACAGAAATATAGTAAGGCGGCCTTATTGCTCAAAGCAATTTCTTCCAGGCAACCTGGATAGAAAAGAATTGAAGCTTGAGATATATATATGAAGATAGGGGGTTTTGTTGTATTTTTTTAAATAAGTATAAATCATAAGTGAAATAAAAAGAAAATGGTTCAGAATGCACATCCGTCAATAACATGTTTAAAATTTTTGTGTAAAAAAAACTACTCAATGGTATTACAATGGAAAAAAAGTATTGTATGTCTTTATAAACGCTTCCACTTTTGAATACTTAGTAAGTACCTAGTCAGTTTATTGGTAGGCATTGAATAAATTAATCCTAAACACTTTTACGAAAATGAATAACATTTTATCGAATAACATATCTTATTGTTGCGAACGATGTCCAATTCAATCCTTTGCTCTAATTCCACACCTTCCCAGAAAGAAAAATATGACAAAGTCCATAAATACAGTTTGGGATTATACGTGCAGTTTGTAGTCATCATTGTCAATGAATGACCGAAATTTTTTCGCTGACAATTGCGAAAAAGATTTGCCATTATCTGATAAAGTTATTCTGAGTGCTATTTACTTATACAAATATGATTTACAACATTCAGCGAAGACACAATGCTCCCGTCGTGTGCAACTCTTGCCTATTTATTTTTTATTGTACGGTTTTTGGGAACGCAAGTGAAATAAGAGTCATGCTATTGGATCTGGGGTGTAGGGCTGCCTGTATTCAAAGTATAAATGAAATGTTAATTTTTATATTTATTTGAAAATTCTTATTATATGTGGTATAACATTTATAGAATTTTACGCCCTTACTAATAAATAATTTTCAAAAATCGTTATTTTTCCTAATTGTATAGTCTATAGTGTTTACAGTGTAAAAAGACCGACTGTCAAATGTTCGAGATTTTGCGTAGACATTTCCGCCTATGGCCGTATATTTTGATGCGGTTTTCATCATAATTTAGAGAATCCCTTTCTCTAGGAACTTATAAAAATACTGTAAAATATATTATATACATGTTTGTCTATAACAGTGCGGATTCATACTAGTTTATTTAATAATTTCTAAGTATTCCCAAGGAACATGTTTCCAATATCGGTGCTTGGGTTTTAGTATATTCTGAAAAAGGCGTTATCTGTAAAACAAAACGGATAAATTATTTTTCCCACAAAAAAATTAAGATATAGGAAATATGATAAATTTGACAGCCCTAAGTATGACAGTAGATAATTTCAAAACTGTGTCCGTCATCTGTGGACAATGCCCACTATTAACGGATTATAATCCGCAAAAAGAGCAGGTACTGCCGGAGTGGAGTGAAAGTCATAAGCGATAGCGTTTTAAACATGTATATTTATATTCAAGAACCTAAGTAGTAAAATAGTATAATATTAGTCCTCATGTACGCTTCTAGTTGTCCGACTGTTTCTTATGTATAGTGCTTACAATTACTAATATCAAATAGATTAATACTTAGGTATATAATGTTGGGCATTTTGTACTCAAATTCGTTATTGATTTGTTGTTTTATATATAAATATCTACGATCTACCTGGAATAAAATCCTGTCTAGCGCTAAGAACACGAATTTGTAATTCTCTGAACCAGAGCGATTTAAGTTTCACTTCTTCTTCTTCCTGCCCTGTTCCCTTTTATTTATTTGGGATTGGCGCAGTATTTTCTCAATTTCATTCATTTTTTTTTTTTTGATTTGAGTATCACTCAAGAATGTTTGAGTTGATAATAAAAGAATTCAACTATTTCATGAATATTTAAGTATTTACTGGGAGGTTTAAACTAATTAATTATAATATAAAATTGCTGATTCATCGTGGTCAGCTCATCACTTGCACCATACAAAAATATTTGCGCTAGGCAGATGCAAAGTTGTCAATCCCAAAGGACAGCGGAGATTATCGCATACAATAACATTGTGACGTGACCGTCGGGCAGCGGTGGTGGTACCACTGGCCTGCGAGTTACCACCGCCACCGGAACATGCGTTTGTTATTTTAGTTGTTGATCAAATAAAAATAACTTCTGGAACGTGTTCTTAGAATGCTAGAGATAAGCTGACGTATTAGATTTGTGTATTCGTCTCCCTTGGAATCTTGGATTCATTTTATACAGAGTTCTGTTTTGACTGTAGGAAGTAATCAATGTGAAGCAATGATTACAATAATAACATTCTCTAAACAATATATTCAAATTCAAAAATTATTTATTCATTTAGGTAACACAATGTACACCTATACCTATGGACGTCAATAAAAAATAAAAATTAATTCCTTCTAATTTTACATTTACTGCCAGTTCTCAAATCAAGGGCGTAGAACAGACGAGAACTGGCAATAAACTCTCCGCCACTCTTTTTAATCGCCAAGTTTTTGGTTTTACAAAATGTTTGTAAGGAGCTGCAACCATTACACCTATATATCATAATTTTCATGATATAATACGCTGCTTTGCATAAATACTTTAATCATGGGAAAGCACACCTCAAATTTTTTGAATTTCTAACTATAAACACCATACGATCCAATATAGTCCTTATTTTACTGTATATAAAACTCACATTCATATCGACATAATTAACGTAATGGCGAGAAAAAATGAAATTATTACATTGATTGATTTTTTATTCTATATTTATTAAACAGCCACTTTTTTTTATGAGTAAATCTTTAGTGAACCTTGATTAATGCTATTTTGATTTATACATTCAATTTTTATTTAAAAAGATGTGACAACAAATATTATGTTATATTTACAAACGGCTCGCCTGTAAAATGTTCCATTTTGGATTGTGTCATTCATGAAAAGCAGCGAATGGATTATAACTACGGGTGCTACGGCGTAGCTATAGGTGAATCATTGTTTCGGTTTCAGAATAATAATTATAACTGTCGTGTAGTTTCTTAGACAACTTCTATACACAGACATACCGCCTCCGTGATAAGCGCGATGAACTTAGCACCGGAGGTCCTGGGTTTGTATCCCGGGGAAACGAGATTTAAAAAAAATTGTTCGTTAGATTTGGCTGATTACCTACCCGCGTGTAAAAAAAAATGATCAATGAAACAGACACAAATATGTGTAAAGGCTACGTCTTGATTACCTCAAGAACCTAGTAAAATTGGACTGTCGTAGACTTTTATCGCTTTTAATTTTTTTATTTTATTTTTGACATTTAAAATTATATTGTTTTATAGTTTATATTAAATGAAATGTATCATTAATACATTTATTATAACTAGACGCTATCTAGTAATATATTATTGTGTAACACTTTTTATTTTATTATTTTTTTGGTACAAAAAATAATATTGAATAGAGTTGTCTCTATCACTCAGTCACATGTAATAAATCCTTTAATTCAGACAAGACCATATTTAGGTTAGTATGATAATATGATAGTTATAATTTTATTCATACATTAGTATGATAAATACATATTATTTAGGCCCTACATTCCTTTTCATTTTTTTTTAGTTGTCAGTTCATATAACGCTACTTTTCCGCAATAAATAAAAAGGGTATAAAGCTGTGACGGCACCTTTCCAACGAGCCACACTCGGTGGGCCAATTTTACACGGTACCCTCCTACCGCATACGTGTCAATCACAGTACCGCTACGATATGTCATATGCATATAATAATAATCAATTGCGGTGAATTCGCTGAATTTGTATGGCGTTACGAAAGTAATGCAATTTTGACAAAGGTTTACTCGTTCTTTTGTTTCGTTTCTTCAGTTCTTTGCAGAACAAGACCTGTTAGTCTAGTAAATTGATCCTTTACATATAGTAGGTATATAAATAAATAATATAGTAATAATAAGTAGCATAAATATAACCAGGTTGGCATACCACATCTCTTCGTTTTAAAAAAAACATGTTCAAACTGTTAGAAGAGGTTTAGCACATTGTCTTCTTTTCGTTGAATTTATACTGGCACTTTGCATAATACCACTGTGTTACCGTGAATATTGAAATTAAAAAAAAAAACAGGGTTAGACCATATTTCGTAAAGTATCAAGCGCGTTTTTAATCTGGTAAAAGTGATTTTTATTTAAAGTAACTGGCGATTTGGTTTTGAGAACTGGCAGTAAATGTAAAATTAGAAGCATTTAATATATATTTTTATTGACGTTCATAAGTGTTCATTGTGTTACCTAAATGAATAAATGATTTGAATTTGAATACTTTCTTTAGTGTATTATGATTTAAAATTATATGAAAACTGAGAAATACAGTCGTCTCCACGCTTTAAAAACGTGTTTTTCAATATATCCAAATTGCAGAAATCTTTTCGTTGCTTCCATATTGATAATGTTTCCTTGTCCTTTAGAATATATATTTTTTCTTTAACACTATTAAAAGCACACATTTCACAGCATGGAAATTGTTCACTTTTGTATGAAAGATAAACCCTTTCAGTTAAACACTAATCCGTCTACAATTGACACAATTGCCAGAACGCCTCCAATACAATTGTAACAATACAATAACTGTAGCCGAGTGCTGTGAGGCATTTTGGACTGTATTGTAGCGCAGCAAAGTAGAAATTCGTTTGTAAGATTGAATCTGGAGTATGAATAATCCGCGAAATGGCGTTTATGTTGGCACCTGCTTAGCGAGATATGTATAACGGTAGTCAAGAGAGTGTTAATGCTTAATTTAATAAAAAAAGCTACTATATTTTTACCAAACATATATATATCTATTATCTATACTCACGTATAAAACACTTGTGAAAAGCTACAGTAACCCTGAATAATGTAGGATATATTAGGTAACTATTTGTAAATGAAGTAGGAGGCTATCCTCCGGAGTTTACGTAAAGGTGAAGTCTTACAACTCTTTTTATCTATATTTATTTCGATGGCAAACAGCCACAACGTTACAGGAAAGTAATTTAAGGTTCAGAATAAATGAAAAAAATGAAATAAATATATGAGCGACCTAATTTTGTTGTCCTAGGTTCAGAAAAAAAATCAAATTATGACAAAGGAAAAGACAAAAAAAATATTCTGCCAAAAATGTTATACTTATTTATTTTTTGCTATTAGCCATCGATTTATTTACCGTCGTAAAAATAGCACCAGTCAGAATCTCCAGAATAGCACAAGTCCAGAGATACCACATAAATGTAATCTGTCAAAATAAGCCTTTTTTAATAAATATAATAAAAATTTGTAGCCCTGTTTTTTCATAATATTGTCTTTTCTGCCTTTTTTTAATCCTGTCTCCCCGCGACCACGGTTGCTGAAAAGCATCCGATACGTCGGGTAAATAATTTAAACAATATAAATAATTAATCGCGTTTTAATCCGGTATACAGTATTTTATTTAAACCTGTTTTTTCAGCTTGTCTTATTTCAAATCCTATAGCTCCCGAAATGAAGACTAGAAATTCATATATGTATATGTAATTATCAAACCTCAGCTCCTTCCAGCAAATGACTCTTTAATCAAATATTGTATAGGTCTATCTATATATCATAGGGTATATCTTTTCAGCTCTAACTCAACCCAAAGCCTTAACAGCACCAGTGCCAAGTCAGGGCTTGATCTCCAGGGCCATGGCATCCCTGCAACAGATGCACAGGACTGGGCCCCACAAGAAGTCGAGAAAATCCAGAAATCCACTCAATGGGAATCCCTTTGCAAAGGTAAATGTAATTGTAATTTCAACATGATACGTAGCTAGTGAAATTGCTGCTCTTACTGAAAGGCACATATTAAAAGCTCATTATTTGTACTGTTTCTTTTTTGTTTTTTTTTTATGTTAGATGTCGACAGACGAGCATGAGGTTCACTTGATGGAAGGTCATCAGTTAATGATACGCTATCGACCTACTTTTTACTTCGAGCATTCGGAAATCTAAAATCTGTTATGATTATCATAATAACAATGTATTTAAATCTTAATTATATAGATGATTTTACGATTTCGAAAGTTGCTTTTTGTGTCAATTTCATCTAATTTTGTCGTTATATCGACACCGACTCTTATCTCCTTTCAGGCTACTTCTTAGGTAATCAAAACATTAGTATGTAATAGATTAGTCGCGTTAGTAAATATAACTTTGTCAACAGGGCGTAGTACTGAAGACTTTAATCAAAAAACCGAAGAAACCTAACTCGGCTAACCGCAAGTGTGTGCTGGTGCGACTCTCCAACGGCAAGGAAATGGTCTCTTACATCCCTGGCATCGGGCACAACCTTCAAGAGCATAACATCGTTCTCGTCAGGGTTGGACGGTGAGTGACGTTAAACTCTTTTGGGATTATGTGTTCCTGGTACTTTAGCTGGTATTAGGCGTAATGGTCCTTCGTGATTCGGAGGTTTATAAATAATAATCTAATTATTATATCAGGGTTGTGGCAAAGAAAGCATTATAAAGACTACAAACCTTCGAAAATAAAGTAACTACTAGGAGACATTATAAATGCCTCTTGGTACAGAGGTACTTTGATCACCTCCGTGGCTCAGTGGTAAGCGCGATATGTTTATTACCGGAGGTCCTAGGTTCGAATCCCGGGGAAACAAAAAATGTTTCGGTCGGGTAGGGCTGATCACCTGTAAAGAAAAATGATAAGTGAAACAGACACAGAAATGGATCTGCCCCATGCCCCACTAGGAGACTCGGGAATTCACTTTCTAGGTACAGAAGGAATATGGAAATCCAAAATGTGTATGCAATGAGAGAGACAATAAGAAAAGTGTTAAAGGTCACTATCGTAGTAAGAAAGATAGTTTAGGATAGAAGTAAACTGTTAGCCTTAAGTGATAGGCTAGATTGGATGTGCTCTAGTGCTTACTTGGTAGGTAAGTGCTAAGTAGTTTTTAAAAAATGAGTGTGATGGGACAATCCGTGTGTCGATGGGATATCCTATTAACACATTGAGTGCCATCCCCGCCTTGAGGCGGGTTGCGGGGACCGCTACGGGAGGCCAGCCATGCCTCGAAGCGTGATCTTTGTGAACTTCGGAACTTTTGGAACTTTTGTGAATTTTGGTGTAAAATAATATTTTTGATTTGCCTAGGCAATAAAATAAAAAGTCTTACAAATCGGATCTTACAGATACAGTGGCAGTCAATGTGTGAATTGGTAAAATCTTAGGTACCTTTGGGGGAAATCTTACCATGGATAAGCAATACCTTATCAGTAGCAATACCTAATTTGTTGCCTAGATTGTAATACAAAAAAGTTCCTACAGTGTTGTAGGTTTATATAAAAATCACTTGCTATTCTTTTTCGTTCATATCCAGATTATGCATATTGAAAAATATATTTGATAGTCCATAAAACAGTGTATTTATTTGCAGTGTTAAAGATTGTCCCGGAGTGAAACTGAAGTGTGTGCGCGGCAAATATGACTTACCACATGTCATCAAACAGAAAGTCTAACTAATACATTCACCATATAATTTTGTAGATAAATAATTAATAAATGTTAGTTTAAGTATTTGTTGTTTAATTTAGACATCTGTAGATACAGACTTTGAGGAGATAACAGCAGGGGAGGAATGACAAAAACGGGTAACGAACCACCGTTCATAGATGGAAAAACCGTGAAGTGCACATTGCGCGTTTCGGTTTCAGTCTATGGATTTCCGAATGCTCAAAGTAAAAAGTAAGTCGACAGCGCATCATTGGCTGATGTTTTGTAGCTTGGGTATCACCTCAAGTGAACCTCATGCTCGTCTGTCGATATCTAACATACAAAAAATGGTGGGTTTTTTTTTGTAACTTGCATTGTTTAATATTCCGGAGATATTGATATTCCAAATCATAAAGCTCTATAAAGCGTAAGACGAAGATGATAGAATTTTAATACTAATTTTTAAAGATATTGGTGCATATATTTTATAAAAAAAACATAATTACATCTTTACACATAATTTAACATAAAGCAAAAGATATATACCCTGAAACGGATAGTCGCCTATATAATTAAGCTCCGTATGAAACCTCTCCTTTTTAAAAAGAAAAAAGTTGCAAGTTTTTATTTAACAAAAGAAAATATAAAAGCAGCCCTAAATAATCAAAGCTCCCAGCTAAAACATATGTAAACCAACCTTATATATCACAGCACTGTAAATGACCTTTTCCCAACAAAGACTGCATTTATGACCTCCAATCGGATCGGCTGGCGACCGCCTGCGCTTGCGCAAGCCGCGCCCATTCATTGTGCAACATTAGGGGCGAAATACCTGTCTTAAAAACTAAATTTTGAGTGCATTGTTGATCATTTTAAATCGCTTGTACAAAATTATTATTTCATTGGCATTTTGCACAAGAAAAATTATAAGTTTAGATATAAAAAAAGCTCTTCTTCATAATGAATCTATTAAAGCTTACCAGTTGTAGGTATACCAAATTACTCAAATAATTTACTAATTTAAAATAATTAATTTGTGTAACTTTAATTTACACTACTAAACTAATAAGTAACTGTAAGTTATACGTTTAAGCAAATACTGTAAGCATTTTATTTATTTATTTTGTACTTAATTTTATTAATAAACTAGCAATTGCCCCCGCAACCCCCCTTGTGGGTTGAATTTCGTAAAATCCGTTCTTAGCTGACCTCTACTCGGCAAAAGGAATATTCCTACCATATTTCAAGTCGCTACGCCTTATGGTTCCAGAGATATCGTGATGAGTGACTATATAGGTGGAAATCTCTTTTATATATATAGATTTGATTTGAATATATATACTTAATTATAAAATAATGATAAAAGTTACAATTACAAATATACTTTCAATAGCTAAATATAATTTAATTTTTTATATTTGTAACTGAAACATCTGTCGGCTCCGCTAGTAGGTATGTATTATTTTTTACCACCCGTTTAGATTTTTGTGACTAATTTTAAAGCTAATAGATTAAATTTTCAGCAAGACTGAACTCGAATACTTTCGGTGTCCTCACTCGTGGGACCACCGTGACAACGATGTCCCATTGTTGCGTCACACTCGAGAGATTATAGTCACAAAGATAATCGCCTAGTTTTTACGATATCAGGATTTGCGTCTTCATTGTTAAGTTTTTACTACTAGGCAGTAAGACTTAAATATTTATGGCTCCCATTAATGTTAAACTACCTAGCATAAGCCGATTTTTTATCCTAATAATTGTTGTAAGTTAAAAATTACAAGGAAGTAAGTAAGTACTATTCTATAGATCTAGATAATATTAGTATTATACTTTTGTTTCGCCTCGTCCTGTAATTGACAAGGAAAGGTGTTTACGAAACTTTAATTGAATATTTTGTATCTTATAGGTAATATATTATTTGAGAATCTATTTATTTAGGTACTAGTAACATGCTCGGCTTCACACAGGTGCAATGTAGATGTACTTACTGTTAGGTATATAGCTTTCTACTGGTGAATGAAATTTTCAAAATCGGCCGAGTAGTTTTTGAGTTAAATCGGAACAAACAAACAAATCTTTCCTCTTTATAATATTAGGACTTATAAACTAGCTTTAGCTGGCATGCGTAGGGTTTTTTTTTAGCCATGGACGCTCTTGAGCGTATGCAGAACTCACCATAAATTAATATTGTCTTTAATTAACGCGAGTATCACACATTTAAATAAAATACTCTATACCGGATTAAAACGCGATTTATTATTTATATTGTCTGTCTCCCCGCGACTACGGTTGCTGAAAAGCATCCGAAACGTCGGGATAAATAATTTAAACAATATAAATAATAAATCGCGCTTTAATCCAGTATACAGTATTTCACCATAAATTAATTATTATCATAAAAGATGAATAATTTAGGAGTACATAGTACAGACATTTACATTGATTTTTATTTAGGTATATAGATTTATTATATGCTATTTATTAACCTCTCATATGCCGGGCCCGACTCCGTATGGCGCGCTCGCGTAATTTTTCTATTGAGGTATGATTTTCAAACTAAAAATCAAGTATAATATGTAGTTATTTTATATTACTAGATACAGATAGATATTTGTGCATAATATTAACTCATTTTACGTCACTGAATAATGAGTTATCTATTTTTAGAGCTAGGTGTTTTGTAATTTGTTTATGATTGCTGCCGAATATTTTGGAAATGCGTTATATCTGATGGAATTGTGTGAATTTTTATTTTACTAGGTATATATTATCGTAAGATGTTGTATGTATTTAAAAAATTATAAAGAAAAAATAACTGGTAATTATACTGAACTAGCAATTGCCCCCGCAACCCCCCTTGTGGGTTGAATTTCGTAAAATCCGTTCTTAGCTGACCTCTACTCGGCGAAAGGAATATTCCTACCATATTTCAAGTCGCTACGCCTTATGGTTCCAGAGATATCGTGATGAGTGACTATATAGGTGGAAATCTCTTTTATATATATAGATTGGAAATGCTACGAATAATGTTACCTATATGTTATTTTTTACTTCGCCTTTAAACGAACCAAAATAAAGGGATAGAAATAAAAATAAAGTTATTTAAGTAATATTTTTTTATAATTTAAACTAAAATACTTAAAGCTAAATACAATAAATAATTCTTATATACGAAATTGCACACTTTACAAAACTAGCCTAACTAAACTATCTTAACAAATACAAGGTTGCTGGCATCTACTACAAGATTTAGATGCTAGCTGACTCTTCAGTTTCGCGACTTCGTTCTTCAGATAGGTGACTTTTAATGCGAGATGGATCTCTCGCAGTTTCCTTCTATCTCTGCTCTGTTTCGCGGCAAAGTTATTCCTTTCCCGCTGCTTTCTGTAGGAATCGTCAGCGGTCTGGCTGGTTTGTACGGCGCGACGCATCCTAGGGTTGTTTCCCAGCAAAGTTCCACCGTTCTTCTCTGCCATCGCTCTTAAAGCATCACGCTCGAAGGCCTGGAAGTCGGGATCGTCTGACATCGAGTCCACATCCATCATATAACTCGGTCGCTTCCTCTCATTGACCGACACAGGTGAATCCGGTGGTGAGATCATCCCCGTTCGCAATTGAGGGCTCGAAGGTGTCGGAGCGAAGCTAGAACAGCTCGACACCGGAGACGTTTCTGGCACTGGCACATACATTGGATAACTATAAGGTGCACTGTAATACGGCACAAAATCACTTTTGTATTTCGTGGATAAATCCAAGGCGGTTTCTTCAGCGTATGGAGTCCAGAGGGCCATTTTGGTAATGACTTGTGTTGTGGTGGATGATCAATAAATGACTAATGTCGTAGGCGATGGTCTAACGCTTTTTGTATGCTCGTGGGCGGGGCTTAGCGCCGGGGGTAATACAGACCCTCTAGTGATGGAAGGGTTGACTACCTGCGGCTAACGGGATCGGCGCGTGACATTTTATTGTTTATTGCGGTTCTTATTTTCATTGTTTTGCTCAAAATACTGTTGATAAAACTATCATAGAATTAAATATTAGTTGATATTTAATTGTAAATCAAAATTTAGTACTTCTATTCCAATTTTAACCCTTTTTACCGAAACAAAGTTTTTTTATTTATTTATGATGTTTCATGCAACACAACCTGTATTAAAAACCGATGGAACAGATATGTATTTAAGCTATTTTTCCGCCCTATAATTTTGAAATCAATGTGCCGTGGAATGCAGGTTTAGTATGAGATTTGGCTGCATCTTATCTTGAAGGATAAATTAAGATGTATTCCGGGATAAAATCTACCCAAAAGTTAATAAAATAAGAAAGATCATCACATTTTCTTCTGTTTTGGTAAAATTAAGATACAAAGTGGCGATCGCATGTTTTGCCAGTAATAAGCATAGAAATTGTTGACTTTATACCTAACAATGGTACAAACAATCTTACTCCAGTATCGGAGTTCGCCTAAAAAGCTATAAAACTAGATATTAATATAGCTTTTAAGATAATTTTATGATATATTTTTATACCAACATAGGTACTACGACATTGTAAGAATTTGAAGATTTATTTCAAGATCAAATTAGTTACTTTTATGATTATACCATAGCTACTAATTAAACTCTTAAACTAGTAAACAACATTTTTGTTTAATAATTACATTTGTTTTTGCACTCAATTCGTAACAAGGAGTCATTAAGTAATTTGTTTACAAGATATAATACTTTGTACAAAACAACACTAACTGTAAACATAATAGATAATTAATTATTAACCTCCAAATTTTATGTTTTAATGAAATTATATTTTTTTTAAATATACCTCGATGTAAGAAAGAAATCACTTTGAACTAATACTGAAATTCGACAGCAAACCCAAAGCTATTTTCTTTTTATTGTAAGATATATCAGTTATCGTTCTACGACACGATAGCGGCTTACTTTCTGTTGTGGATAGATAATATCTGTAGTATACCTATGTGCTGTATGTGCCTTTAATTCGAAGCTGTGGCATTCATAATTTTTCTACCTATAGTTTATATAGCTCAACGAAATTTCCTCCACATACGTTTCAAAAAGCTTGTTGGTAAACTGTCATAAATTTGTAATATAATATATAGAACCGAAAGTGCTCTGACGTTTTAATAAAGACTATCAGATTAATAGACAGTCCTTACATAAATATATCGATGGACATCGCACTTTACCGGAAAGTAAAGTACCTACAAGTAAACGAAACCAAATGACGCCAAGAAAAGTAGCCAAATAATAAGAACGAAAGCAAAGCAAAGACAAGTCTATTTTTGCAAATAATGTCGCTTATTTTGGCTGTTAGATAAATATCAACTTTGTTTGCCACCTTAAAAATATAAAATAAAAAACAAAACAAAAAGATACAAACAGGTATGTAAATGATCGGGTAACGAACCACCGTTCATAGATGGAAATACCGTGAAGTGCACATTGCGCGTTTCGGTTTCAGTCTTTGGATTTCCGAATGCTCGAATCTAAAAAAAGTAGGCTGACAGCGCATCATTGACTGATGTTCTGTGGCTGAGATGTCATCCACCATCAAGTGAACCTCATACTCGATATCTAACATAAAAATAATATAAATAATACTAATAAGTGTTCAATGTATATGTATAATGTATATACATTCGGTTTATTTGGCAACATTTGGTCAAATCATTAACAGAACATGGCATTGAAAACCAGTGAGGCGTCGAAACCGCCAACTGTCGTTTACTTTCCTTTCAAACTTCCGGTTATCTCTATTAGACAATATCACAACGGCTCGTTCTTTCGTGGTTTAAGTTCGATTCCCATGAGGGCCAAGCGAAGGTAATGTATTGAATTTTAAAGGGTACAGTTATCGGAAGCTTAGGTAAGTTTGTAACTATCTATTTCATTATAAAAAAGGTTTTTTTCGTCTAATAACTCAATTCAGACATGTGTATTTTAAAGACTATCTGTGAACTATACAGAGTTAGGTACATCAAAAATGGCTGATTGGAGAAACGTTATATAGTTGATACTTAAATAGAGAATTATTATTTGATTTTAACACTTTTTTTTAACAACAAATTACGTTTATGTAGTAATATACATATTATAATCCGTACATTTTATAAATCATAAAATTATTTAAGCTACGGAAGAAATTAGGCGGAAATACTATTTGATAGCTAGTATTTTCTACAATATTATCGAGTCAAATTAAAATGTCAAAGATTAAGTTATCAAAAATGGTAAGAATACGTATTAAGAGTGAGTTTATTGCCAGTTCTACGCCCTTGATTTGAGAACTGGCAGTAAATGTAAAATTAGAAGCATTCTATTTATTTTATTTTTTTATTATTTATTAATTGACGTTCATAAGTATACATAGTGTCATATAATTAAAGAATAAGAAAATGTCACATAATTTAAGAATAGTTAAATAAAAAATGCACACTACGCTTTTCTTTTTAGTTATGGTAAATAGATTCTGTATTAAAATTTTAGGTTATCCCTAAAGAAGCCTGTCTATAATCCTACAACCCGCAGATATCAAAATCCCCATTATAATACTTAAGAACAGTTACTACCTATTTACTACTTACTACTGAAACAAAAAAGCATAAACTAATCCACCCTCAATACGGATGCGCAAATTTTATGACAGTCATAATGGCGATTGGCGGCACGCGTCTAGAACTACACGGATTAAAAATAGGAACTGTTATTAACTTACCTGCAGATTACGTCGGTGGCAATTGGGTAAGGATAATAATTTTAATCTTTTTATTGATTCTCTGGAAACTCGGGGAATCAATAAAAAAGTTAGTAACTACCTAGAAATCGGTGGTGTTATTGTTTTCGCTAGATGTTTCTGGAATCTTCCATAGTTGATCGATACCTATGGATCATGAATATAAAATTATTTATTTGATAATCGTGTTGTTGATTAATTAAAAGAAGCATAAAAATGTATCTAGGTCTATCTATACTAATATTATAAAAATTTGAATGTTTGTTACGATTTAACTCAAAAACTACTAGACCGATTTTAAAAAAAAAATCAAATAAAATCTTCATTACACCCGTCCAAAGTCAGGGCGTGTTGCTATCCAATATAAATGGCAATTTATTAATATGTATCGCCTCGAAACAAAAGATTCCCTTTCTCTTTGCTTATGTCCGATATCGCCAGACGAGCTTGACATTTCTCGGTTTTACATCGAAGAACGGTGATTCGTTACCCGCACGGAATTTAGATATTTTTATAAACGGTGACATTACGGTGACCTTCGAACCACCGAAACGCAATGTAGGTGTAATACCCAACGCGTTAATGAGCAAGTCATAATTATTAGAGATATCCGTTTTTCATACTAAACTATTAACTGAAAAAAAGCTGCGTAGAGATAAATAGTACCTACTTACATATTATTGACTAATCGACTATCACGTAGAGGATACGTAGAGCCGTAGCTTGATCCTACATACATACTTCTGGTCCACTTACTGGTTCAGGGCGAACTGGATGTTTTTCTATAATATAGAAGTTTGATAATATATCGTTCAATGTACAATTAAAGGGAAGAGGGAAATTCAGCGACAAGATACCTGTAAAACATCATAAAATCATAAAAACGTTTCACAGTTTTTATTTTATTTCTCCATAGTCCTGTGACAAGCGTGATGAGTTTAACACCTGATGAGGTTCTGGGTTTTGAATCCCGGGGAAACAAGTTTTTACAAAAATATTTCGGACGGACACAGAAGGCTGATCATCTACTTGCGTCATGCCTGTATAGAAAAATACTCAGTAAAACAGACAGAAATAGGTCAGCCCCATGCCTCACTAGGGGACTTGGGAAATCACTTTAAAGATATAACAATTAAGTTTAATTGGAATATAAATATGTATAAAGAGAATGCCAGATGAAATTATTATTTACGCAATCCAAAAGTCTCGAAATGAAAATGAGAAGCCTATTATTGAAAGTATCGAGCGAGGCATTTCGTCACAGTAACAGTACAATGTGCAAATTGTTCTTAGAGGATTAAGATTTAAGATAAAAGGTGTCTGTTTGTGCACCATTGCAAATATTCCGAGAAGCTCTCTCAATGCTAACGGGCACTATTTGCTTTCTTAAAACTAAATCTCGGGGGATCTGTCAATATGTAGCGGTAAAGGCGACGCCAAGGGGTTTAGATTCCTAGTTTTTAGGAAATTGTAAAAAAATATCATGTGTCTTATAGTTACATCGTGTCGTGTTACTATTAAATATTACGAATAAGAAATTAGAAATTGATTTTTTTTTTATTTTATTGTTTTATTTTTATAGTATTTGTATAGTAGGGTGTCCCAAAAAAATCAAAGTCGATTTTTTTCAACGCATACCCTCTAATTATATTTGAATAGTGTCAAAACACTTGTGAATAAAATTTCATGTACCTAGAACCAAAGCAACCCGTGCCGACTTGCATTGATAGATGTCAGTACTTAGTACTGTGACGCGTCGGATTATCGTATCGAAGTGTCTGTTATTACTTGGTTTTATTAGTAAACGTATTATTTTTGCTAAGTCAAGATATCAGTGGGATTACGATGTTCTAAAATAGACTTATTTTTAATAGGGGATGTAAAATTACCGGTTCAAAACTACTCTATATGCGAAGTATCGTCAGTTCTGTTTTGTAATGTTCATAAGTGAATTTAAGTGTCAATGAAAACGCAAATCTTTATATTCGTGAGTAAAACGTTAAAGGCCCGTATATCGACTAAAGCTTTACCTGTGTTAAGAAACTATTTACCGCATACAACATTAGATATTTACAAAAAAAAAAGCGAATAAAACACAAAACATATTCGAGCAGCGTCACATCCGCGCCGTCAAGAGTTTGTTGCAAACTAGGATAGTTTGTTCGATATCGCACATGCCGATGCTCTTCAATTAATAAATATTCTGCAGTGAGAGATAAATATTCTGATCACTTGCTGGGATGGCTGGAGTGGCTGGAGTGGACAAAAAGTTAACTGACAAAGAGGAAATATCTCGCTATAGAAATATCGAGGAACAAAAATGTCGGCCTAATTATTATAAAATATGCATCCCTTACTGCGTCGACTTTATATTATCAAGAAAATTCATCTTTTCATTCTGAGAAATTGGTTTACAAGACAACTTGCCCACCCCAACCGAGAGCGCAAAGTCTGATATCAATAAAACTTCAATGAAAAAAAACATATCACTCCAAAATAAGTGGCAGTTATAGAGAGGTGTCAGTTAAGTATGAGAAATTCTGAAGTTACTATTGAGGTTCTTGGACTCAGCACTGACGAATGTCCCATAAGGAAGTCCTCCATTCAAAGAATTCGTACGGAAAAACGAAAAGAGCGGGCAGAAGCTATTAAAGTTGATTTCCAAAACGAGGTGCTGGATACTGTTACTGTCCACTGGGATGAAAAACAGTTGCCAGCTTTAGACGTGTGCATCCTCTTGAAAGACGATCTTTGTGGTTCACTTTACAAGAATACATCGATTAGTTCGCAATTTTTACTACGTTGCGCACATGAACATAGAGCAATACCAAGACTCTAAAAAGAAAACTTTGAAAAGAAAGTATAGGAAATAACGTTTTTATAATAATAAATATATAATAAATGTAAAATAGTGTTTAAATTATTAAATAAAAATTAAGTTTTAAAATGCCCTCTACAATCTCCATACAAACATTTTGTTAAAAGTTTGACATCAAGTCGGCACGGGTTATCGTTGTCCGATACTAATAATATTTTTTATTTTAGTTAGTAGGGTCAATTAGAAAAAATATAAAGGGTATGCATACTTAAATTCGAAAAAATTTTTTTCGCCCTTATAGGCTGGGACACCCTATTGTATAGTTATTATATAGATGGAAATAAAAGTATTAAAGCAAGACATTTTAACAATAACAGCAATCAAAAATTTATTATGTACATAAGTAGGTACCTAAATATAGTCGTTCATGACTTTTAATTTTTGAGGCTGAAGTCTGCATTTAATTTTAAGATCGATATTTGTAAACGCCTGAATAGCTCAATGGTTATGTTTAGGACCCAGGTTCAAAACTTGGAGAAACCATAAAAATTGAATAAGTCGGCACAGAAGACTGGTAAACACATCGCGTTATGCAGGAAAAAAACTCAAACTACGCTAAATTTAGGTACATATATTGTTATAAGCGTTGATAGAGGGGTTGCACAGGGCGTTAACATAATTATTAATACGAGCAGGGGTCGGTTCGATGCACGAGGGAAGCACCCCAGTTAGCTGTTACACAACCCCTGCCCTTGCGCTATGTAAAATCGATCGATATTGTATCGAAATACTTATTTAAACCTTCCCGATATCGAAATTTTGGTCCGTATTCCAAGACATGACTCAGGTTTGAATCTAATTCTATCAAACTATTTTTGTCAACCAAATATGATATTGTTAAAGTTCTCAGGAATAGATTTCGATCCTGGTTTTTTGGTGTTTTAGAACTGTCTTATCTGTCTATATAAAACAAAATATGTTACACCATTGGGCATTGATAACTCAACGACGACCAATTTTAATGATCTCTTCTTTGTTGGATATTTCCCGAATAACAGAGTAACTATTAAAATATGGGAAAAAATCAGGAATAAAAATATAATATACTTATGCAGAAAATTAATTTTTAAATAAATTAGGTTAGGAACTCCGCCATATTGCCCAATTGACAGTAGGCCTATTACGAAAAACGAACGCAATGAACGGATCGAAACGAAAGAACAAACAACTTCGTATTTTAACTTATTAAGAAAACATTTTTAATTATATTTACGATTATTCTTATTATCATAGTAATGTCAAACGAAAGACATAATGTCCTATTGCGAAAGACTTGTCGATCATCGGATTCATAATAGTAAAATATACGATCCGTCAGCCGAAACTTCGTATTTTGTTTTGGTAATAGGCCTACTGCTCACGTCACGCACGCTTATAGAATATATTTTGTAACAAATGATGTCCACTGCAATCAGACATAGGTACATTATAGAATAGAAGTAGGAAAATAGCATATTCAAATCTAGAAATATTTTTTCTTTATTTTTGAATCGAACATTCTGGTGGAACAACGTCTGGTCCGCTAGTGTAACATAAAACATGAGATAAAATCGCTTCGCCACGCGAACTCAAGGTGTTAACCAACCACGAGTCCTTTAACAACAAAAATGTTTATTTATTTGTTAAGTTCACCGAAACGTTGCCACGCGACGGTATTAAGATATCTATCTGTTAACACCTGGAGGTCCAGATTAGTGAAAATTTCGTGTGTAGTTCAGAAATTTGTATGAAAATTACTTTTATTGCATTGTATGGGTGTAATTTTAGAGTATTTAACAGCTTTCCCCTTGAAAGGCCATGTACCAAAAGTCGCTGGGGGGGGGCCTTTTTCCTAACTACGACGAAGCCCTAATGGAAGGTAAATTAGCAAGGGGGCCCCGTATCTTTGATACGGCTGATACGGCAGAAGTTACGCCCCTAGTATTAAATTCCTATTAATTATGTAACTAGCTGCCAGACCCGGCTTTGCACGGCTTTATTAATGAATTAAATTGGTGGAATACTGAAACCGAAATGTCAGAGTATTGTACTGCTCTGAGTATGTTATTTCACAATTTCGTGGTGTCATTCCTCTGTATCTATATATGAGAATCCCTAACAACTTGCGAGATAGTATTTATACCGTCTATCAATAGACAAAATACTCTTTGGAAACTTCTTGGTATTTATGTAGTACGTACCTATGTTATATGTACTCGTAGTTGTTGGTACTTGAGTCTCTTTTTTTTAATTGTTTTCGATAATGCAGTTTGTACAGAATGCATTTTTCCGCTTTAATAGGTAGGACATATTATGTAGGTATTTCATGGATAAACAGATATTTAGAGACAACACAGCGAATTGTGACATAAATAACTTTAACTATGTAGTTAAGTTTTACGTCTATCCTTATGTATTACTAGAGGTAAACAATTTATTGCCAAATAAGGAGAATTAAAAAAAATATATAAATCTGATTGAGAGGCAAGGTTAACCCATATGCCAAAGATCCCGAGAAGCTCTCTATTTCAAAGTTACCTAAAGTTTTTTTTTTTTAAGAAAAAGTTATTTAAAGATATAAAACTAAACTGACCTATCCCTTGACTCAGGGTTTTATATTTCATTTTCGGTAATGATACCATAACTACACTATTTATGCTTTTTTATGACTTAATGCATATATAAATATAATTAGGTAAATATAAAATAATGTCAATGACTTAATGTTGATAATGTTCTTCAAAGTCAAGTTTATAAATAAATCTACTAAATAAAAAGTATATTGTTTACGTATCTATCCACGGTATACAACTCAGCTGCTATTGGTGGACAAACTCGTAGGTATATTGCGCAAGCGCAAGCCACGCCTTCTGTGAATAGACTCAGAGAGCTAAAATAGTAGTATTTTGTCTGAGGTCTATAGGAGAAATAGGGTATTTTAATTTTCTTTTAACTGTCATGTACCTACACTTATACGGGAGGCTTTTAATAATACAAGAAATTGTTTACAAACATATTTTATTATATTTTCATATTTACAATAAATTTGGTATTTGGCGATTCACTTATGTTGCTATTTAATAATATTTCTAAATATAATCAAGACTATAAAATACAAAAAACGAATATATACTCCTTAGGAAACTTTATATACGGAGTATTTACAAAAAATTACACGATCAATCGAAATATTCCTCACATAATTCCTTTTTTCCTCTTCACTAGCACCGTTTTAAAGTTATATACTAGACTAAAAGTCTAAAAGCATATTAAATTCTTCAGCAGTGGCGCTGACATCGTGAGCACACCGTACCATCAAATCGTGTCCTTAAATTAGCCAGCTTCTTCTTCAAGAACGTCACTTGAAACGCCAAGCGAACCTCTCTTAATTTCCGTCTGTCTCTGCTCTGTTTCGCTGCAAAGTTGTTCCTCTCCCGCTGCTTCTTGTACATATCATCAGCCGCTTGTGTGGTCTGTACTGCGCGCTTCATCTTCGGATTATTCCCCAACAGACTCCCGCCATTCCTCTCCGCCATCGCCTGTAGAGCGTCCCGTTCGAACGCCTGGTACTCCATATCTTCAGAGAGAGATTCAGCATCGTAGAACTCTGTATGATTCCAGCTTTTGATTGAATCTGGAGATATCTGCGATGTGGGCACTCTGTAGGGTTCTACGTAGTTGTAGTAGTCACTGTCCGATGGTAAGGAATGCTGATAGCAATTTGGTTGCTCTAGTTTCATGTTCTGTTTGGTTAAATCTAAGGCTTCGTCCGCGTAAGGTGTCCACAGCGCCATGTTCCTGCTAAGAGCGTGTGCTTCCCCTAAACGTTTAAAGTGAATTGATGAATGGTTATTGGTAAGTATGGGCGGGGCTCAAATGAGTGGTAGGGTTGAACCCTTAACGGGATCGCTTGCGACAGTTTGCGCTTTTTTTTCTTTATTTACAACCGTAATGGCTTACTGTAACTTTTAGAGTATTGTTTTAGTGATAAAATAACTTTTAATAATTCTATCCCCTTTGTTAATAATTATTAGCAACAGTGATTAGCTTTTGTCAATGATTATGTTTACTGTAATATAAACTACATTTTAATGTTTCTAATGAAAGTATGCAAATCGTGTGATGCAAATTGAGTATTAATTACATAGTTTTTTTACCTTTATTTTCTATGTCTTATCTTAGTTTTACTGGGATCAAATAAAATTATATGTAGAATAACCTACTGAAAACAGATTTAGACACTAGTTTAGAAGTAAAGTCTAATATTACTAGATAATTAGGTAGTAGTATCTACCTGATAGATATTTTGTTATCATATGCGCTAGAGTCTAGACTACTAGACTAGACATTACTAGTAATAATACACCTTATTTGTGAGGCAGTATCGAATCAGTAATGAGTTTTTTGTTGGGGCATTGCAATGTCACGTAAATTAAAAAAGTTTTTGGGCCAGGAACCTTCGCCGGAGAAGTTGTTCTGCACAACTCACAACAACAAGTTTCATCATAATTGGAATAATAGTTTAGGACTGCATAGAGGACAAAATTATTACCGACCGTCACTACATAATATGCAATTATATTATATAGCTACTAATTTAAGGTTTTCCAAGACGAGACTCTAGTTGTAGTAGGGACATACCTACTTGATAAAATATATTTACTCTATAAAAAAATGACAATTTTGACAGTTCTCAAGAAAATATTTCGTCTTGAGTATTTTGCCATACTGACCATAAGGTTTGAGTTAACCCTAAAACCTTAGTCAACGATGATCGATATTTTCAATATAGGTACCTACGAAAAGTTCTCAAGAAACAAGAAAAATAAGGTCATATTACCTACTTAACTAATATTAAATCCAAATACGGATATTTATTCAAAATTTGAGTGTTATGTGAACTAGGTGTATGGTTACCAGCAGCTGCGAACTAATGGAAAGCAATTTTAACATTTATTACTACGCAATACAGGCTCATTTCCTTTCTACATATGTATAGCGGTCCGCCACGCGCCTGTCATTTGGGAAACCCTTCCTCATTGAACTGTCAGGTTTTTTCTAACTGTGAATATCATCATTAATATAAAAGTTACGGAAATTGTACATTTTGAATACAGATGCTACGTTATACATATTTAATAACGAATAAAATTGTCTTTCGGATTAAATAATACCTAAAACCCTCTTCTAAATAAATAAAAAAAATCACATACGCTTTATAGATATCGCAATTAAGTTACCATTAAATAATTCTCCGTACATAAATCTCTTGACCACCTCCGTGGCTCAGTGGTAAGCGCGATCCGTTTAGCATCGGAGGTCCTTGGTTTGAATCCCGGGGAATCAAGATAAAAAATTGTTCGGTCGAGCAGGGCACAGAAGGCTAATCACTTACTTGCCTGTAAAAAAAATGATCAGTGAAACAGACATAGAAATGTGTCTCCCCCATGCCCCCCTAGGGGACTCGGGAATACACTTTAAAATAAATCTTATATATGGTACCTACATTATCTAAAAAAAACACAGTTATGACTAATGTAGAAATGTAGAGACGATAGCTTATTCTTATGTTATTAATTAATATTAACGATAGAGTTCGAAATAAAAGATTGTAAAATTAAGTCTCTACATCGAAAATTTAAAAAGCACTCAGTAATAATTCCCAGGAAGAGCTGCGAGTCTAACATAATCCCACACAGCCTCCGCACGTAAGCCCTCGCCCGGAAACAATACTCCCATATTTCATTATCTCAGCAATAAATGTGGATTAACTGTCACTTAACTGTAATTATTATTCAATAGATTTACTATATAATAGAGGTTTTAAGCCGAGATAGTGTACTTCAATAATAAAATAAGAATAAGGAAATATTATTCAATGCCACAAAAAAATCATTATAAATAATTACATTTATAATTAAATCTAAGTGTGCTGAATGGTGAAAGAAAAGACAGTTGTGCTGCAGCCAATACTGGCTATTGCGCTGATACTCGTATATCTGCCTGGGTAACTGTTGAAGTGTCAGTCACTAAAAGAGATTAAAAAAACTAACAAATTTATAAAAAATACACCTTATTTAATATTAGAAAATATGTATTATATATGTAAAAGAATAACAATAATAATAATTCATTTTATAGAATACTAGTAATTGCACCCCCACCCCCCCTTGTGGGTGGAATTTCGTAAAATCCGTTCTTAGCTGACCTCTACTTGGTGAAAGGAATATTCCTACCATATTTCAAGTCGCTACGCCTTATGGTTCCAGAGATATCGTGATGAGTCAATATATAGGTGGGAATCTCGGGATAGATAGGTAAAGGAATTAGCTGCCATAATCTTGGGACTATTTCAAAAATATCAAATATTTTCAAGGCAAAACATAATTTTAATATTTATATTATACTGCTACTGCACAACCTTTGTGCATAATATATCTCAAAAAAAATTGGCAGTAACCTATTAGGTTAAATTATATATTACTCAGTGTCTTTAAATAAGTTAATTTGTATTCTTCATTTTATTATGAAGTGACGAAATCGATTGTAACATAGCATAACAATTTCTGAAGGAAGTAAAATATTATTGTAATATAACTCAAAGAAATGAATAACAGAAAATCAACCATAGATAATTCATAAGCTTTATTGAAATGTCTCAAATATTACTTTATAATAATAAAGAATCGGTCTCACTTAAAATGATTTTCATTATTAACCCTTTGCTGTCACATGCACAATACGTGGGACCACCGCTGGACATTGTGGATGAATAAAATGGCGACCGGAAGCGGATTCGGCACAATACGCGCAAATGGGGACATCACAGTTGCTTCCTCGAGGACGCTTCGATGGACTTTTTGAATGATTATGCTGGACACGCAATTATTTTCTTTGGAAAGTAGCGTTTTTTGCTTGTCTCTGTATGACATGTGTTCAAAAATTAGAACGTCTTAATTTTAATTTCTTTCAGCCTTAGGATAGCTTTCGCGTCTTACGGTCTTACTTTTAAACGTAGTATAAGCTTGATATAGTTAAAATATGTTTTTATTCTTTTGTTCTGTAGTATTTTTGTATTCAATAGAGCGGGACAAAACATATTTTAACTATACCAAGCTTATAGTAATTTGAAAAATAAAACAAACGGGGTGAGCTAAATAAAACCGTTTAAAAACACAGAAATTGTATTTTTGTATTCAAGTAGGTACGTAAATAAAAATAAATACTCCACACTTTCTCTAAATAAAAGTCCCTCTAAAGAAATTGTTTAGAATAACCGTTAATCTAAACCATATTGAGACGCTCAAACCACAACTTGATTCATTGTATCTGAACAATACATATTTTTTTCATTCATCAAATATAATGTAGGTATTAACGGAAATATAAAATGGGTATCAAACAAGAATTTAACAGAACGGTTCACATCGATCCATCTTTGAATATGTCAACAATACAAAATGGTCGCATCGACTGCTGTGCAGATAGAAAGGGTTAACGCTTGCAGTTTACTAGAATGTGATAAATGTGAAATAGTTTGATCTTGCGCCAAGTTGCATCAACGTTATTGTTTAAATAAAATACTGTATACCGGATTAAAACGCGATTTATTATTTATATTGCTTAAATTATTTATCCCGACGTTTCGGATGCTTTTCAGCAACCGTGGTCGCGGGGAGACACGTCAAAACGTCGGGATAAATAATTTAAACAATATAAATAATAAATCGCGTTTTAATCCGGTATACAGTATTTTATTTAAATGTGTGATACTCGCGTTAATAAAAGACAATATAACGTTATTGTTATGTAAATATTTAATTAAAAGAGGTAGATATTTAAGCCTCGTAATTAGCATGATTAGATCAAGTGAAATTATTCTACTCTAATATTATAAAGAGGAAGGATTTGTTTTTTTGTATGCAAACTCAGAAACTACTGGACCGATTTTAAATTATTTCACCAATAGAAAGCTACATTATCAGCGAGTAACATAGGAGTAACTATTTTTGTATATTGTCCCTACATAAACATTGCACCCGTGTTGCTAGTCCTCAATAAACTTATAAATGATATTAATTTATAACAGGAATACATACAAATTGTCTACGCGTATGAACATCATCTATAAGTATTATGAAAATCGTCTGGTTCGTAGTTCAAAACCAGTATTTAATACTACAATATCTAAGTTAAAATATTAAATATTCTGACTCTACAAAATTAAATATTTTCACTACAGTACAACTCTTCTTCATAAAGGAGTAGTTATGAATTAAATTGTTTAAAAGACGAAGAATTACTTTCAACTAGTTTCTGATTACAGATCATTAATAACAACTCCACAGCCATCAACAAACCGTCCCGAACACGGTGAATTTCTTGTTGCGACAATGTTTTTGCATACAAATTGTATAATTTGCATTGTCTATTTTCGCAACATCAACAAAGGGTCCATTGCACCGACAATTGGGCCAATTTAAAGAAATTTCTCCAAGCTGTGTACCGTGACGAAATATATTACTAAAAATATTGTCCTTTCTCTGTTATAAGCGGCAGTTGCTTTCTACAAATTAAACTCTTTCGTTGTCTCTAGTTAGGTAGATTTAAAAGGACACGATAAAGCTTCAACTCCTCCAACTAGGTACACAGCTAAACCCAGATTATAATATGATATCTACTTTTAGTTACAAATTAATAAAAGTTTTAAAATTCTATATAATTATAAGTATAAAAATGAATGCTTGTTTCCCTTGGTCACGCCATAACTTGAGAATGACTCTCCCGATTTTATTCATCTTTATTTTTCAAGTTTTCTCATAATTTTGTTCTAAATAAAAAAGAAAATTAAGTAAATTGCGCAGAAAATATGATAATTTCAGAATAGTTAATAAAAAAAAGGATCTTGAAACATATTTAAAGATTGTTTCCAGTAATTAGTATTGTAAAGGAGAGATTTTCTCTCATTTGCTTCATAAGTAGGTATAGCCGTGCGAAGCCGGCTCGGTCGGATAGTTTAAAATATGAACCCTATTAAAAGCTTACTTACCTATGGTCTACCTCATAAGTGAATTTTACATATGTGTTATATACTAGTGTTTTTTATTTTAGATATCGACAGACGAGCGTGAGGTTCTCTTGATGATAGATGAAACCCCAGCCACAGAACAACATTCAATGATGCGCTGTCGACCTACTTTTTTACTTCGAGCTTTCGAAAATCCATAGACAGAGACCGAGAGACCGAAACAAGCAATATGCACTTCATGGTTTTTCCATCTGTGAACAGTAGTTGTAATACGGTCAGAATTTCGATATTCCTTCCACTCTATTAATGCCCGAAGTGAGCCCACGTGGAGAAGACATGCTTATAGAATATTATAAACATGTCATATAAGATTTATGAAACTGGTGTGAGTGGGAGAGTCGGGAGTGGTCGACCTAGGCGAACGTACCTCGATCAGATCGGGTCGTTCTGCAAAAGGGCCAGATCAAAACCGTCGAGTGTGTATGAAAGCATTGATGAAAGTAGAAGAAGCGAAAGTGTAAGTAAGGATCGGAGCATATGGAATTCCGTGATCTCTGCCTACCCCAATGGGAAAGAGGCGTGATATATATGTATGTATGTATGTATAAACATGTCATCCTGGGATTCGAACCCGCGACCCATCGGTGTGTAAGGTAGGTTCTACCAAACGAGCCAACGATCCTGTCAAAATTATATTATATTTTTGAATTTGACGGGCTTAATAATTTTACAACAACTAGGTAAAGTGTTATCGTAATGCATTGCGATGTTCCATAAGTTTCAGTGAACTTGTAAACGTACGTGACGCTGTAGATTTAGTAGGAGTAGAAACAAAAATGTATTATTAACTTCTGTGTCAAAACAAAATGTTTTGCTGTATTGATCTAGCGGCCAGTAGCGCATAAACTAAAAACATCCTGCACCATCTAGTGGCCGATAGAATAATCACTTTGTATTCACTGTAACCATGTCAAAAATTATCCATATTTTATTTTGACTTTTTAATTTAAACACGTGTATTTAACTAATTTAAATATTTATTTTTAATTAAGAAATAGTAAATTAAAAATGTAAGATATATTTAAATTTCAAAATTATTCACTTAGCACCACCTTAATTTAAGGAAATCAAAATATGTAGTCTGTGCTCAGCCATCTTGGATAATTTAATAAACTGACTGATCGTCGAATAGAAATAAATGTTATGTTTTCACTCTACCTGCAATTATATCACAAAATTTTCACGTTTTACCACGTCACGCTTGTAGCCCTTCCATCGGCGGCGCCGTTACAAGTTGGATTACAAGTTGGACTAACGTTGTTCCGGGATCAGCTGTCATACATCTGACGTGTATAGAACACAAACAAGAGTGTTTTTCGGGTTGATATGCTGATGGGAAGATGAACGGCACTTTTTACGAGCAGCTGGGTGGTGTGGCTGGAGTGTTTGAACAGTGGGGCACGTGCGAGCGGACCGTGGTGGCGTGCGCGCTGGCCCGCAGAGTTCCTTGGCCAGGGCTTCGGCTAGTTCAGAGGACTGTGGAAGCTGCTTTGCAGAATCACATGGAAGACGAACGCCTGGAGAGGGAGGCAAATGACGAAACACTCCTGGCCAGCTTATTGGCGGCAAGGGCTAGTGATGATGATGAAGAAGGTAATATATTTTCATAGCAACTTTTAAGGACGATTTCTAATTATGCGGTTTGTATTGGACTACTGGCCCGGATGACCGAAAATATTTTTTTAAACATTCGTAACCTGTCCTGATGTTGCACGAATATCGTCATGTCGACGTATTGTTTACGTGTCGAATATCGAAGCATCGAAAACACCCTAAATCATGCATTGTTTTTTTACTGCTTATAATAAAGTATATAGTCTAGTTAGGTATGGAAGTCAGACTGCAGTCCATACCTAACTAGACTTACCTTATTATTAGTTTTCCTCATAATAAAAGGCTTACTGTTATATTTAAAAAATATATATAAAACAATTTAAATAAGAAATATTACTTCCACCTCCAGTCAACAAAGTGTGAGTTAGTCCCTGCCCTCACATTGTCAGTGTTTTATAAATCTTAACAAAATATTTTACTTCTTCACGCAGAACTTCTAAGGACTAGACTGCTTTTATAAAATCTGGGTCTTTCTTATGTACATGTAAATAAGATCTTTCTTAAAATTCCAGTCTAATAATTTATTACCAATTATGTGCAAGGTATGTGAAATCAATTTTTAAACATATCTTATTGGCCATGTTAATACAGCTGATAAGCTTTATGTCATCACTATCTTGCTGAACAATGATAATTTACACACAATTATAATTATATTATTTATATATTGTAATCTATACTATCTATATTTTGTATTTGTGAGGTTGTAGGGGGTAATCTCTGGATCTACTGAGCCGATATTAAAAATTCTTTCACCATTAGAAAGCTGCATTATCACCAAGTAAAATAGGCTTTTTTGTGTGCACCCATGCAAAACTGGGGGAGTATTGCTAGTATAACTATAAAATGTTTGTTCAACGCTTGAATGAGATAGATAACAAGGGAATGGGGAAGTGAGCTTGCTTTTAAAAATTGTTTAGTTTTTAATTATAAATTCTATTTATTCAATCTTAGCATACATAAGTTTTTAAATTAAACAATGTTTGCACTTGAATGAACAGATTGGATTTATTTTAAACACAGATAAAATTATGCATAGGTACTAGCAATTATGGGCTAGACAAGCTTACAGAAAATAATAAACATGTCATCCGTGGGTGACCCACACGACAGGAGTTCTCCCAAACGCACCAAAGAGCCCATCAAAATTATTTTCTTGTGATAATTTTTTGCTTCATTTAGATGGTGAACGCCTCCGCCAACTCTTGACACTTTTGCCGCTTTTGCGTACAGACAACGAGAGAGCTAAAAATGTGTATGTGGGCGCGGCACCAGCTCTCGTTCAACGATGCGTCGATGCCCCTAGACGGACCATAGCACCAGACTTGTGCCGACAACTATTATCCTATCTCCTTGTACATCCAGCATTATCTCTACATGACCAGAGGTTGGTCTATATTTATTTATATATTTACTTATTTGATACTTCACCAAAGTATACACTTAAACATACTTTAGATTAGGAAAAAAGTAAGCAAGTCTGTGCTCCTACAGAAGGCTAAGTTATGCAATACAGATTTGCCATATTAATATCATTTTGAATACTATTAAATAATGAAGATTTTTGAGAACTTAAATTCTAAGGTTATAGATACAATAGAACAACAACAAAAAATATTAATTCTTAATCATTTTCACAATAACAACTTCAACCTTGGCAACCAAAATTCAAATTGAAGTAAATATACCCAAAAAAAGTTGTTTAATTTATGCTAGTGCACCTGTCATGTACAGTATGGTCGTAATAACAAATTCAATTTGTGTGTTATTTGCTTAATATTCATATTTCATATTATAATAATATTACTTAATATATTGTAAAACAAAATTATGCATCTACACAAACGCACCTGTTCACTTATTCTTGTGACCTGATAAACTTTTATTCAGTACCATTTGTCTAAATGATGATTGATTATATCTTCAAGTATATACCATGGCTCCATGGCTTTATAGTACATGTAAAAACTATAATACAGCTATGGTTTAGCAGTGTTTTAATGGAAATTAAAATAACTCATAATTGTACCAATTTCTTTGCAGAACTTTGACACAATGGCTACGCTATCTAGAGAACCACATTTCTGGAAACAGAAACACAGAATCTGTCTGGCAACAAAGGATAGATCCCTGTCTACTACCAGAGACCAACATTTGGAATACCAATAGCACTTTTAGACGCACCATCGGGAAGAATGTAGAATTTAGAGGAATACTAGATGCAATTGATCCCCCGTCTTATACGGACTTACTACAGGAATCCTTTTCCAAAAACGGAAGAGATGTAGACATTAGCATAGAAGGAGATATCTTTGATCCAGCGATCGGTCAGCACAAGTCGCAAAGATCCAATAGTTTAACGCCGCCTTCGACGAATTTCTTGCAAATCTCGTCTTCAGCTGAGAATTTGAGCGATGAACCATTTCAGAAACCTAGAAGTTTTTCTCTGTCCAGTGAACATAGTTTAGGACATTTAAGGCCGATTAGTGTAATGTATGGGACTACGGGAAGCGAGACGAGACTGGACGATTTGAGGTCGAATAATTATACAGAACACCCCGGTATGTCCACTGTTGCGCAGTGGTTGAAGAGTTTGCGTTTACATAAGTATGTGTGGCTCTTCACTAATATAACCTATGAACAGATGATGGCCATAGACGACAAGTATTTGGAGAAATTAGGTGAGTTCTTCGTAGAGAAAATAGAAAATTCCATAGTTTTCATGATACTGTAATATTGCATTATAGACAATCCAAAGAGTATTGAATATAAAATGAGATTTTATTCAGGCTGATTGTCGCGTTGGGTAGAGGTTTGGTTGAGGTTCGAATCACGTCAAGATAACTTGTTTATAATTTTGTTTTCCTTACGTTTGATCACTTTGGACAATTAAATGGGTGGAAATTGCGACTGGGTATTGAACCTCGGTGATAAAGAAATCGTGAATTATAAGATCATAATATTATATTGTTTGGTTTTTATGAAAATGATAATAAGGACGCCATTGTCATCAATGCATTCATACGTTTACAGGTGTAACAAAAGGTGCTCGCCACAAAATCCTGCTATCGATAAAAAAGCTGAGCGAACGGACATCCATCCTGGAAGCTGCTCGAGCTGAGCTGTCCTCAGGGTCCGGGGCTGGGGCCATGGTGCGCGCGCTGGAGAAGCTGCGGGGTGTGCTGCTGTCCCCAATGACCCCGGGGTCCGAATTGCCCGCCGCAGTGGTCGCTGCCCTCGACTTGGGTAAGTGAGCTGCCCGCCATGACCATCACGAGATATCTCGCGGACTTAGACAAACTAAATTCAAAATCATTTATTCATTTAGGTAACATAATGTACACCTATGAACGTCAATAAAAAAATACATATTAAATGCTCCTTATTTTACATTTACTGCCAGTTCTCAAATCAAGGACGTAGAGCGGACGAGAAGAACTGGCAATAAACTCTCCGCCACTCTTTTTAATCGCCAAGTTTTTCGTTTTACAAAATGTTTGTAAGGTGCTAACCATTATACATACAACACATACACAAAAAATACCCTATGTTACTTGCTGATGATGTAGCTTTCTATTGTTCATATAATGTTTTTTAGTTAAATCGTAACAAATATTTGCAGCACGCATTCTGTCAATGTTATGTCAAACGCCATAAGGTTACATCAAAAAGGTTTGAATTGTAAAAGGGCTATGGTTACATTACAAACAATTTATGATGGTGGTTAAATATTCTTAAAGGGTCTAGCCGGATAAGCATAGGCAATCTGCCCCCAATAGCAAAGTCTAATAATGACTATACCATATTTTAGAGAAATGTATGAGGAGTTTATATACATACTTCTTTTGGACCAAAACGAAGTAGTTTTGGAAATATTTAAAAAAAATCGAAAAATTTAGACTTTTTTTAAATTATTTTTCTCGTAAACTACTTTACATAGAGAAATAATTCTAAATGTATGTGATAGAAGACTGACTAGAGAAGATTATTCTATTTTTTTTTTCATACCAAGCTTTGTAATGAATAATAATAATAATGATTTTATTTTTTTTTTAAGCATTTTTATGGGGTTCTCATAGAATGACCACCTCCAAAAAAATATCATAAATGTGTTATAATAACCTTTATTAGTATACAAAATTTCATTGAAATGAATGGAGTACAACATAGTGAAAAAAAATGTTTTATCTAGTCATGTAGTGCAATGTATGGTACTTCGGCTTTCATATTTTTAACTTATAACAAAGAAATCGATTGGTAATCATATACATAATTCTTTTTTATGGATTAAATATTATTATTAAATAAGAAATAAATATTTAATTCAACATACCGTAGTATGTTGTGTGCTGGTTACGACTTGCATGTTTTACGACTACGAGTTTTCTACAAGTATAATCAAGCGCGATAATACTTGTTGTATTTTGCTTAAAATATTTTGTTAGTTATAATGTTAGTCAATGTTGTCCGCCGATTTGTAAGTTGCATTCGTTAATACCTTGTTTTATACGACTTACAAGTGTGTATTCCTTTAAGTTTATTTGTACGATTATATAATTATTGAATATGATTAGATGTAAGGTGTGTAATATGTTTTTGAATAAAAATAGTCGCAAAAAAGTTATAGAAAACAGAGAGCAAATGGATTTATATTGTGCATCTACTCTGAAACAATTGTCTGTAGGTGATGTTATGTGCAATAAATGTCGATTAATTCCCTATCGAGGTTCTTCTTCTGCATTATCAGTGAAACAAGAAGAAGAAAATAGTGAAAATAATTCTGATGAAAGTGTAGATGTGAAAAAGTATCGTAAAGACAATAGCAATGATGAGGATGAAGAAGAAAGTGAATTTGATTTGAAACTAATTGATGATTCTGATAAGATTGAGTTACCTTTAAAAAGAGTTGTTTCTACTCATAAATATTGTATTATATGTGAATCAAAAGTTGAAATTCATGTTATACCTCGTGAGGCTAGATTCCAGGCTCTTAAAGAAAAACGAATTTTCATTCCTCAAGGTGATCGATGTTGTAAAAAACACATGATAGGTAATAAATTTTTTAAAGATGAGCTTGCATACCTACGTGTCTATTCAAATACAAGTTGTATGGAAGCTGTTGAAGTAAATTGCGTGTTAAACTGCATATGGGCTAGAGCTGATGAGTCACTTTTTAACAGTATAGCTGACTTTAATATGCCTGAAGACCAATTAAAAACATTTACTGGGCTAAATTGGGAAAATATAATTTTTTTGAAACAAACACTAATTCCCGAACTGTGACACAAGCTATTATATTTTTTCTATTCAAGTTAAGAACCGGGAACTCAAATCGAATTATATCGTCCATTTTTGGTTTAGAACGAGAACAACAGGTGTCTGATTTTTATCATCAATTATTAAGAAGCTTTGAAAAAGATATTTTGCCTTTTCAGTTTGGGTTTAACGCACTTTCTCGGAAAGATTTAGTTGAAAAACATACTAATTACATAGCAAAAAAAATACTTCAAGCCGGAAATGATCAGCTAATATTAATTTTTGATGGGACTTATATTCGTCACGGTAAAAGTGCTAATAATGAATATCAACGTAAGTCATATTCTGGTCAAAAAAAGCAACACCTATGCAAACCTTTCACAATATGCACTACGGATGGATACATTGTGGATTTTGTTGGTCCTTTTCTCGCAACTCAAAATGACGCAACAATAATGAAAATAGTTATGGGTTATTCTGATTTTAAAACTTTGCTACAAACAAACGATATTTTTGTACTTGATCGTGGTTTTCGAAATGTGATTCAATTTGTCAAGGACGCAGGATATATTACATTAATGCCAGCTTTTAAGGATAATCGACCTCAACTTACAACTCAAGAAGCTAATTTTTCTAGGAAGGTAACAAAAATACGTTGGGTGGTTGAAGCTATACATGGAGCCATAGCTCAAAAATACAAACTTCTTCACCACACTTTACAAAACAAATTACTCCCGAATGTTGAATTACTGTGCAAAATAGTTGGTTATTTACAAAATACATTTGGAAAGAGATTGATTTCTGATGAAGAATTCAGTAAAGAAATAACTGAGTCAATATGCAGTAAAATGGATATATCTAATACATTAGCAGAAGAAGTTAATAATAAATATTGGAATAGACGAAAATCAGCGTTTCAACCTCTACAAGTTTCGGACCTATCAGATTTTCCTAAACTAAGTAAACGAGATTTAATAATTTTATTTACTGGAACTTATCAGCTATCGCAAGCAGTCTCTTATTTAGCGGAAATAATTGGAAACAACAGTGTTCCTCATATAAAATACGTAAAAGAAGCTCCACATATATTAAAAATGGAAGTAAAATCACGCCATATAAATAAAAAAACTTACAAGTGTTATATTGAATTTATGCCACATGGATCTGATGCCAAAAGTATTCTTCGATATTGTTGTAATTGCCCTAATGGTAATAGAACTGTGGGGTGTTGCTCACACGTAGCCGCGGTCATTTACTATGTATCACATGCGAGATATCTCTCAAGAGTATATCGACCGGCGGAAATACTTTCGAAAGTTTTTGATAAAAACAATATTCAGGTTGTTATAAATGAAGATAGTGAAGAAGACTAATCTTTCTAAAACATTCCAATCATTGCAATTTTTATAATATTTGAATCGAATAATGTGTGATATTGACACCATTCAATTATTTTGTATATTGAGTTAGATAATCTATTTAATTACTACTTTCATTTGTCTCAACTGTAAATTAATATTTAATCCATTAAAAGAATTATGTACATGATTACCAATTGATTTCTTTGTTATAAATTAAAAATATGAAACTCGATGAACCATACATTGCACCACATGACTATATAAAACATTTTTTTTCACAATGTTGTACTCCTTTGATTTTAATAAAATTTTGTATGCCAATAAAGGCTACTATAACACATTTATGATATTTTTTTGGAGGTGGTCATTCTATGAGAACCCCATAAAAATGCTTAAAAAAAAAAAAAAACATTATTATTATTATTCATTACAAAGCTTGGTATGAAAAAAAAAATAGAATAATATTCTCTAGTCCGTCTTCTATCACATACATTTAGAATTATTTCTCTATGTAAAGAAGTTTACGAGAAAAATAATTTTAAAAAAGTCTCTAAATTTTTCGATTTTTTTTAAATATTTCCAAAACTACTTCGTTTTGGTCCAAAAGAAGTATGTATATAAACTCCTCATACATTTCTCTAAAATATGGTATAGTCATTATTAGACTTTGCTATTGGGGGCAGATTGCCTATGCTTATCCGGCTAGACCCTTTTCTAATATTCCACGCAGTTTTCTTAACTTTTTCTTTCATAAGAACCTTCTCCTGACAATAACAAACACAACAAAAAAAGAATTAGCGAAATCGGTCCAGCCGTTCACGCGTGATGCCGTGACCAAGGGAAATAGGGATTCATTTATATATATATGAAATGAAATGAAAAATGTTTATTTCAAGGTGCATACAAAAAATTATGTACTAAACAAATTATAAAATATTACAATTGAATATAAAGAACAAAAAAAAAACAAATTTATTAGAAGATGTGAGGGAGTACCTTGAAAAAGGAGTCAGCTCAGTTTTTGTTGTGCTATCTATCGATAACACAACACTGGTTTTCAGTGACACCATATAAAAAAAGGAAACAAAAAAAAAAAAATTAATAGATGTGTGTGTGTGTGTAGCGTCGAAGTGCCTGACGAGCGCGGGCGGCGGCGCGCCGGGCGCGGACGGCGAGGACCTGATGGACCCCATGTCGCTGCACTGCTGGCTCGTGGAGAAGGTACAATATTATTATTATTACTGCATACGTAATATACACTACCGCTCATAAGTTTGGATACACCAGTCGACATTTCGTGCCACACTTTAAGTTGGATGACTCTGGTAAATAAAAATATATTCGAATTTAAGAAGCGGGGTTTTAGTATTTTTTATTTCAGAATGTTCTCGTGTAGGTCTAGTAAAAAAAAAAATATTCAAGATTCCCCTAGCATGGGGCAGACTTTCTGTAACTTTCACTGATCATAGATAAATTATTTATTGTACACAAGAAAGAATATAAATAAATTGCGAAAACTAAGTTATATAAATAAAAATTCAATCTTTGCACAACAACGGTCGGCCTTATCGCATAATGCGATCTCTAGCAGGCAACCTCCGGGTAGGAATTAAAGTCTTCTGCGCCGTCTTGCGCGCAGTCTAATATGTAATGTAATTATTATTACTTGTCATGTTCTTTGTTATGTATTATTATTATTTTTTTATATTTGTCTTATGTATCCAATTTGTAAGAGCCAATTTGATGTACGGCGTGATGTATGACGTATGTAACCTTGTAGTGCGGTCGCATCTAAGGAGGACAATAAAACTCGACACCTGTATTCCGGCACATCTTCATTAAGATTATATTGTCTTCTGTAGGGATGGCCAAATTATAAATAAATAAAAAACTAAAAATCATATCTATGTACGGAGCGGACGTGTGTACGTGTTGTGTCGCAGGCGCTGCACCACGAGTCGTTCCGGGCGGGCGCGCTGCAGGAGGCGCTGCGCCGCCTGCGGCACCGCCTGCCGCCGCGGCAGTTCTTCCAGCACGTCAGCGACATGCCCACGCTGCGCCGCAACAAGCCCAGGTACTGTTAGTAGGAGAGCCCGTGGGAGATCGTCCTTCACCGATCTGATAACCAGATGAGACGTATTTTTTATTAAATATTTTTTATAAACAAATATGCCTATAATTGCTTGCCTATCGAAAAGTGGTCATGGCTATTTTTAATTAAATTAACTTTTATCGATTTTTTTTTCATCACCTTCATACTTTTGATAACCAAATGAAATTTATTTGACTGATAGTTTTTGATACACAGAATATGCCTAGGTATGCTTGCCTACTCATTTCAGTGTATAACTACCTGGCAAGCAGGTGTAAACAGGTAAGTCAAAATAATAAATAAATAAATAAATAAAATTAAAAATAAAAATTAAAATAAAAAATTAAAAATTAAATTAAATTAAAAAAAAAAAAAAAAATTTTTTTTATTAAGAATAGCCATGACCACTTTTCGATAGGCAAGCAATTATAGGCATATTTGTTTATAAAAAATATTTAATAAAAAATACGTCTCATCTGGTTATCAGATCGGTGTAGGACGATCTCCCACGGGCTCTTAGACCATGTATTAACACCAGTGGCAGGACCACCATACAAGCCCGGCTTGCTGACTTTAAGAGGGCCCTTCCCGGTTCGTCTATCGTCAACGCGAGCATGGTTGAAAAGCTTTTTGTTTCATGCAGCGCATACCTCTACCGCTAACGAGTGAGTGAGAACGCGATAACATTAAACGAAAAATAGTGTGCGAAAATTACATAATACTTGTTCTTGGAAATACGTGGTTTTCAGTAGTCCTTACAAATTTGTGATTTTTTTGTAATTTAGAATCTCCATTACATTTGCAAGGTTTCTATGATAAAAAATTCTTTAATTTTACAATTTATGAGTTCATTATGAACGCCCAAAGTTCAGGTATTTTTTTTTTGCAAAAAAGCTGATTTTTGAAGGCTTATACTGAATTTATTTCTGAAAATTTTGTTCTTTTAGATATAGTGTTTGAGATACCTATTAGTTCAAATTTTTCAAAAAAATCTGTTACAACGCCAAAATCACGTACGAGCTTTTGTATGAGAAGTAAGACGGGTTGGGCGCTCTAAACGGGAAGATGTTTATATTATTATTGATTTTTGCATAATCATAAAAGTTATATATGTATATGACATATATTTACCGCAAGAGCATTATTATTTTTTTAAATAAATTTGTATGTTATTGCTTATTTTAAGCGTATATCTACGATAAGAACCAATTACTTAGTGCGTATTGCGCTTCATAGTTTTGTTATGGACCACAATACGCAATTGGTGCTTTGTTATTTGCAGTAGGTTTACGATTAAAATGAGCAATAGCAGTAAAACATTTTTTTTTTTTCGAAATTACACTGGGAGTTTTATTTTGTCCCGATCGATATATTTGTAATAAGGAATATAAAAAAATATATTTTTGTTTAGATGGCGAGTGACTCCAAGCATCCGCGGTAGGCGCACCTGGGCGCCGCCCCCGCCCAGGGGCAAGTCTAACTCGTATCCGCCCTTCCCGCCGTTCCCGCCCGCCCTGCGCCCCGCCCAGCCGCCGCACGAAGACTACTCCAGCCTCGACGCCCTATGTCTCCAGATGACTGAGCAGGCAATCAATTAATACCACTTTCAGCATAACCTGTTGATTCAGGTTAGGCCTTCAAGAGTTGAGTGGAACTTGTACCAACAATTTACAAAGTGAGGGATAAAATTAGGGGCAAATTAAGGTGACTTAGCGGGTTGAGTCACGTGACCTTGAGACACGATAAGGCTGGTTTTCATTTTGTTGCCTATCGTCAAACGCAACACCAATTTTGTTTGAGATTTCAATACCTAGATTTTCGAATCTAGTCATCGGTTTTTCTATGAAATTGAAACTTACAGTTCTCAAGATTGAACTTAAGTCGCGCTTTGGAGTAAGGCTGAGATAGAGACAGACAGATTTTTTCGCATTTTTTTTTAATATTATCATAATAGATTTCAGTCAGTCTACAGTATGTTTAATTATCTTTGACAGTTTTTATTCCACAATCAATTATTAATATTTTATACATTTTTTTAATAAAGAAATTGATTTTTTTTTAGATAATGTATATAGTATTCTTTATCTGGTTTAATTTATATAATTCCTATCTAAATACCTCCTACTCGTTAATAGACTTATAGTTTATAGCGATCTCTGTATCTATTTCAATCTGTCTTCAATGCATAACTAACGTTATATTTTTTGTAATTACTAATTTTCACTGGAAGATCTATATTTTGTATTAATATTCTCACGAATTCCGGGAGAGAAGGGCATGGATGCCATCCAAACCATAACAGAAAGGACTGATAGGTTCCTTACAATAATTACCCCTGTATTCTACCACGGAATATGTTTCCATGTTTTTATTGAATGTCTACAAAACACCAAGATGAATTTCAAACAATTTGAAAAAAAATATAAGTTCCTCATTTGCCAAGGTCCATATTCCAAGACGTTACTCGAGCAAAAAGGCAAAATCTATTCTTGAGAGCTGTCAATGTCAATTTCTATATAGAAAAAATGGTTTGACAAGTCTTGAAAGTAGATTCAAACCTGAGTCACGTCTTGGAATACGACCCATAAATAATGTGTCTTTAAAAATAGTTCGAGGGTACAGTACTAAAACTCAATAAGTATGAAATTTTTAGTTTTAATTTATTCAATTTTAAAAGCTTAGGGACAAAATTCCTAAGATATATAAAATCTTTGATACGTATTCTTTCTATATCTTAGATATTTTGGTCCCTAAAGTTTTAAACTTGAATTACTTAAAATTTTATTACTGATCAATTAGCAGATCTTTCATCTGACAGATGACGTAACATCTGTCATTCGAAACTTCAAACTGATTTGACTTTGACATTAAACAGTACGTGCATACAATATTCTACAGGGCGGTATAACATAGTCACAGATAGCTTTAAATACAATTCAATTCAAATTACAAAATGGTCGTTATCGGTGGATATATTTGTAGAGGAAATGCGTAATTTTTATAGCGGATAAGGATATGACAATATAATTTTTTTTATATTTTTGCACTGCGTAAAAATCACTTTTGTTTGTATATGGGATGCTTATATTGTATAGATCGTTTTAATCGTTTATTTATTCGTAAAAATAAGTTTTATATAGGGTAGCGAATTGTTAATTGGAAACTTTTACATATTTTTTTTTTGTTTAATCGTTCTAGTAAAATTATGTATTAAACCACAGACATCGACACTCCGCCTTCAACGTGAACTGGCGGTGATTTTACATTTAAGACGTGTACTACAAAGTTCTTCGACATCTTTGGCAGCAAGTTATAAGTAACCAATACAGTTGTTCAGATACTTTTTAAGAAAAATGCTTGCAATCCATTTTACTCTTTTGATTAGCTCTTGTTTTTACAATATATCTTTAAATAGTACATTAGTTGAGTGTTTGTTTATAAATTGTCATTATTATTCTATATATTTGTTTATGGTCAGAAACAATTACGTCAAAAATCTCACGTCACTGTCAAAACTGACTGTATACCATGACATTTATTTTTACACTTAACAACAAAGTCTAGCAAATTAAAAATATCTATAACAATATCAGTCATATTAATGTAAATAATAATTGATAGTCCTTGAAGTTTTATCAGGTTGTATGTCGTTTTAAACAACTCGATTGTCAAATCAATAACTTGCTAAAAAAGATGTCGTATGTAAAGACTATTAGCGTGACACTATGTCCTGAATTTGTTTGGTGCTAATTTGCAACATTTGTTTTGGGTTAGTCATTAGTACGTTAGCTAGATGTAGGTCTCACGAGCACTGCCGGTCGCTGCAGAGCTTACTAGGTTAGTGTCGGCCTACGCATGTCCGGGACCCGGGGTTTTCCATAGACTAAGAACTCTGTCCTGAGCAAATCCATAGTTTGATATTAAACGTTATGATAAACATAGGGGCCGCTTATAAATTACGTCACACGAATTTTATGAACTCCCCCCCCTTCTTGTCACAGGTGATCACATTTATCAGCCCCCACCCATCTGATGTGTAATTTTCGTTATACAGTTACTTTCGCGTTTCAATACTTGTGACGTCACGAAACTTAGCACGTGTTACATAATGTTACACTTCGTTGACTTCCTCCCCGCCTCTTAACTTGATGTAATTTATGAATGGCCCCTAAATGATATTTCTAGTAATCAAAAGAGAAAATGGTATAAAGTTGTTCGTCTAATGCATGACTTGCTCTTACAGACGGGTGTTTATTAAAATACCGCATGTATTACATTGTAAATTTAACCCGTTTCTGGGCAGGTCTTGCGAATTTGTATCTTCAAGGCCGTTTTCTCAGGGCAATGTCTCTACATGAACTGTATACAATTGTCATACCATTTGTCTGACTATAGTCCATTTCACACAAGAAGTTCAAAGGATATTAACGATTGTGTATTGGTTTTATTTTTTGGGAAAAAAAGGAATTTCATAAATTTTAGCGGTATTCTTAAGGAACTCTTTAGCGAAATGGATTCATAACCCCCGGTATCCCCGCTCCGGCTCGGCTGATTATCATACTTTATCTGTTGTGCGTGTGAATGTTGTTTTGTTGACTGCGTGATAGTACTACCAAAGAAATAAGATATACATAGAACAGGCCTTTACTTTTGGCACAGAAAAAGTAGTTCTATTTTTGAACTGTAGAGCGCGCGGCAATGTATAGGTGTGACACACACATCTAAACAGTCCGCTGACTCCTCCCCTCGCGTTGTCTCGCTCTAAAGGCGGCTGGGTGCGAGAGAGTGCGCGCTATGACTCCAGCGTTATATACGTATACTAGTAGTGTCGCGAAGTCTGGGGTAAGAACTACTCTTATACCCCAGAGAAACCGTGCCAAGCGCGGCCTGTTCTTCTATGCACATCTATGTTCTTTGGTACTACTAAGTTACCCTCCTCTAGCCAATCGAGGGCTCTACATATAAACCTGTATTTATTATTGTATTTAAATTATTTATATTGCACTATGGCATAATTTATGGCTACGGGAAATGCTAAATTTAACTCATTTTACAACTAAGAGAAAAAAATTGACGGTGGAGCTTCAACTCACAAGACAATTTGAATAGCAGCAAGCTATCTACTTATTCTAAATACTATATTTTGATATTTTTTATCAATGAACATTACAGGCTGTCACGCAGTCTTAAGTGTAAATCTTGTAAGAGACCAGTTAACAACAACAGTGTTAACTTATTTAGGTAACTTGTTGACTGATTGAATAATTTATAATTCAATATCATGTTTTTTTTTAAAATGTTATAGAATGCAATCTTTTACGGATGTTTTGACTGGATCAAAATTGTTTTGATTGTAATGTGTGCAATTTATTTTTAATTAATTAAATTATATGGTTATTATTGCATGGTTATTTCTACACTGTGTTGACAATTACAGATGTTTATGCAAAACTAAATATTTACTCTATCGTTTTATTTCTGTTTCTTTGTTATACTTCATTATCTGTTGGCTGCTTTACTTTTTTCTGGGACTGTGATACACTTAAACTAATAAATAAATAAATATGAAGATGATCTTATTTTTATTGATGTATTCAAAGGTTACGAACTTATTACTACACCGCATAAGCAAACCAAATATATTAGTTAATTTTAAAAAATATATATATTGCAAATGGATCACAATTTTGCATTGATGTTGTTTTAATAATATGTCAACGCATATTCTAAATCATATAACAAATACTACTTAACAATGTAAACAGGTTCATAATGATTTTTAAATAATATATGTCTAGTAAAGATGAGACGTATTTACGCTACCAGGTTTTAAAACCAGGGCTTTGCTTGGAAGTAGGGCGCCCTGGTGCGAGCGGGAAAAACTTGCAAGTATGAAAATACTTGCATAGGAAAACGAACCGTAATAATTTATTAATAAGGAGTACAATCCTATGCAAGTATTTTATACTTTTAAAGTATTTTCTTGCAAATACGATTGTGGTTCTTATCTCTAAGAGTGTAGGGATCGTTTTCCTATGTATTTTTTACTATAGGGAGTTCGGAGCTCGTTGAAAGTATTATGAAACCTGGTTTTTTTACGGACTCGTACTTGGAAGCCCCGGTATCGAATTTTGCAAGTGTAGAGAGGGGTGTATCGATCGTAGGTAGCAAATAAAACTCTTGATCAGAAGGTATTATTGGAAGTGAATGTATGAATATATTTACAGAAAAAATGATTACATATAAACAATAAAAATGGAACAATAATATAATGTGTAAAAGCGAATAGGTAAAAATAAGTTGATCTGATTGGCGGATTCAGATCACGCCACATCGCGTGCCGTATGCAAGGTCCGTTCATGTTTAAACTTGTCCGCGCCCGCTATTGTTATAAATACGGCACACATCCCGCGGCGGCCTCACATTGCATATCGCGAGCTAGAGCTCGCGCGCGTCGCGCCGCGAGTTCAATCCGAGTCCGCGCGTCGAACGGGTCGCTCCTCACTGCACCGTCGGGGTACCTCCTGTAGCCTGCGCTCGCTGAGTCTTGCATCGCAGATCCTCGCACCAACAGTAACGAAAATAGTTCTTTTCAGAACTGTCTGCTTCTCCGTTTCTATGATGATTGACGTCAGCTTGTTGGGAAAATAAATGTGTTGGTGTTCTCTTATTTTTCCTCTTCTCCCTCGGTAATTATAGCAGACATCAGTTTGATGTCTGTGAGGTAAAGGTAATGAGGTATTGAAGTAGCCTGGTATATTGGCTGCGCAGGTAATAAGGTAATCTGGTATGTAGTGCAAGGTAAAGGTATATGATAATAGTAACTTGACTATTTACGATGGTAAGTATGTATGCACCTACATAACTCCCCCTCAAGCGAAGCGTACCGGCAGTTTAATATTGCGGCCGGCACGTGTCCTTGTAGGCACTAAGCTTGTGTGCGTGCGAGTTGTGTTCACTGAAGCGTGACGAGTCGTTGCTCTTGACCTAGTTTCGCGCTCGTTCGAATTTGTGTCTTCGCTGCGTAGTAATACGGTCGATTTTTCAGTGTCGTCGCTCGGACTTGCTTCATTTTCTTCTGAGATGATATACGCTGGCTTGAGGCGATCTATAGATATAGTAGATATACGGTCGTTGACTTTTATTACGTAATATTTGTCTTTGCGTTCTATAACTTCAAATGGACCGGTATATGGTTGTTCTAAGGGTTTTCTTGATGCATCTGTGCGTATGAATACTTTCTTGCAAGTATGAAGATCTTGATGAATGAAGATAGGTCTATTGTTGCTATGTGGTTGCGTAGGTACTTGAGGTTTGAGTGAGTTTATTGATGTTCGTAGTTGATCGACGAATGAGTTGTCCAAGGTTCGATGTGTCAAAGTTTCATTGAAGAAATCTCCGGGTAGTCGTAAGTTGTATCCGTAGGTAAGTTCGGCGGTGCTTAATCCGTTGTCACTTCGCATCGCAGCGCGAAGTCCAAGTAAAACTGTAGGTAATTCCTCGTCCCAGTTATTTTTTCCTTGTAGTCTGGCTTTCAGCGCTTGTTTCAATGAACGATGCCAGCGCTCGACGATGCCATTTGACTGTGGATGATAGGGCGTAGTACGAGATTTTTCTATTCCCATAATCTTCATTAGTGACTGGAACAGATGGGATTCGAACTGGCGACCTTGGTCGGATATTAGTGATTTAGGAACGCCGAAACGAGATATCCAGTGTTCGTAGACTACTCGGGCGATGACGTCAGATGTTATTTCGCTAGTAGGTATTGCTTCGGGCCATCTTGTGTGTCGATCTATTATTGTTACTAAGTACCGATGTCCTTTCGCTGTAGTAGTGAGCGGTCCAACTATGTCTATATGTATGGTTTGGAATCGCTCGCTTGGCGGGAAAATTCCTATTGCGCTCGATGAATGGCGTTGTATTTTGCTTCGTTGACATGGTAGACATTGCTTCGCCCATGCGCCCGCGTCGTGGTTAATTGAAGGCCAAAAGTATTTTGTAGATAATATTTTACGCGTTGCGCGTACACCGGGATGACTTATGTTATGAACTGCGTTGAATGCAAGTTTTCTATATTGTAGCGGTAGGTATGGACGAATATTTGAAGTTGAGGTTTCGCAATATAACTTGATATCGGTGTTAGGTATGTTTATATACTTCAATGTGATATTATCTTTATTTTTGAGTTCTTGAATTGTAGTATCGTTTTCTTGAGCTTGTGCGATCTCTTGATAATTTAATGTTGTAGGTAAATTAATTTCTTCTATACGGCTGAGTGCGTCGGCGACTATGTTTTGACTTCCGCTGATATGTCGTATGTCGGTGGTGAATTCGCTGATAAATAAAAGTTGTCTTGTTCTTCTTGGTGTTTCTGAAGGTGAAGGAGTCTTCGTTAGAGCGAATGTGAGCGGTTTGTGGTCGGTGAAGATAATTAATTCACGTCCTTCATAAAGTTTTCTGAAGTGCTTCATTGACATGTAGATCGCAAGTAATTCCCTGTCGTAGGTACTGTACTTGATTTGCGCGTCGGAGAATTTTTTCGAGAAGTAGCCTAGTGGTTGCCAATGGTTTTCGACATATTGTTGAAGTACGGCTCCTGCTGCTTTGTCGGATGCGTCGCTAAAAATAGCTAACGGAGCTTTGTACACGGGATGAGTGAGTAAAGTGGCGTTTTTGATGCTCTCTTTACACGATTCGAATGCTTGCGTTGCCTCCGGGGTCCACTCGATTTTTGTTTTGTCTTTTTTCTTCGTGTTGTGAAGATATTTATGCAGTGGCTCTTGAACTAAGGCAGCGTTTTTTATGTTTTCTCGATAAAAATTAAGCATTCCGAGGAATCTTCGGAGTTCCTCGACGGTTGTAGGCTTCGGAAAATCTGAGATAGCTTGAATTTTCTCGGTAGGCGGTTTGATTCCGTGTTTTGATACGATATAGCCTAGGAATTTTACTTCTTCTTTTCCAAAAACGCATTTTGCGGGATTGATTGTGATTCCGTATTCTTCTAGTCTTCGAAATACGATGCGTAGATGTTCACGATGCTGCGTTTCGCTTTCAGAGGCTAAGAGCAGATCGTCGACGAATGAAAATACGAAATCGAGTCCTCGCAGTACTTCATGGATGAATCGTTGGAATGTCTGTCCTGCGTTCTTGAGTCCAGGACACATTCGAGGAAATTCGAATAATCCGAATGGTGTGATGATGGCTGTCTTCTCTATGTCTTTTTCATTATTACATATCTGTTGATATGCGCGATTTAAATCGACTACGCTGAATATAGTCTTGCCGGCTAGTTGGTAGGTGAAATCCTTGATGCGTGGTATGGGATATCGGTCGGGTTTTGTTATTGCGTTCAGACGACGATAGTCTCCACAGACTCGGATATCACCATTTTTCTTCGGTACGACGTGAAGTGGTGATGACCATGGGCTCTTGCTTGGTCTGCATAGGCCTTGTTGAATCATATTTTCGAATTCTTTTTTCACTTGTTCGTATCGATGAGGTGGAATAGGTCTTGCTCGGCAGTATATAGGTTGACCAGTGGTTTCGATGAAATGTTCGACGTTATGTTTTGAGTTCAGCTTCATTGAGGTTATTCTTGTTATGCCGGGAAATTCTTCTAAAATGTTGTGATATGTTTGTTGTTTGTCGATGCTTCTTATAGTAGGAATACTAGTTGAAAATGCAGGTACGTTGATTTTCAGGTTGGTTAATCCGTCGATTAAACGTTGATTTTGAAGATCGACTATGAGGTTGTGATGCTTCAGGAAATCCGCACCGATGATAGGCTTGGATACTGCAGCTACGATGAATTTCCACTTGTATGGACGTCGAAGATTGAGATCGAGTTCGAGTGTTTTCTCCCCATATGTAGGTATAATTGTGTTGTTGGCGGCGTAAAGTTGGAATGGGAGTGGTTCGCATGTTGAGCCTTTCTTCTTCGGTATGACCGATATATTAGCACCGGTGTCGACCAAAAAAGTGAGTTTCGTCTTCTTGTCGGTGACGAATAGGCGGTATGACTTGTCGTGAACGCTGGATTCCGCCGCAGCCAACGTTCGATTTAATTTAAATCTTGCGTGTTGTTGTTAATATTCTTGATGAATGAACATGGCGTCGTACATTTTCTGGCTTCTTTTCCGAAACGGCGATGATAATAGCAGTACGGAGATCTTGATTGTGATTGCGATGATGATCGATGACGCGATGAATTGCGGTAGCGGTTGAAATTACGACGGCTGTTATGATGATACGGAGATGAAGAATTTGATTTTAATTCGGCGATTTCGAGTGAAAGTTTTTCTATTTTCTTCAATAGGTATTCAGCGTTGACGTTTGAAGATGATTGATTTTCTTCGGCCATAGTGAAGAAATTTGGGCAGAGTAGCAGGCTTCTTGCTTTATTCTTCTTAGGCAGAGTAGCAGGCTTTTTTCTTGCCGGGGAGAGATTCTTCTTATTGTTGTTCGTTCGGGCAGAGATTCTTCCTTATTAATGTTCCGCTCGGGGTCACCACTGTAGAGAGGGGTGTATCGATCGTAGGTAGCAAATAAAACTCTTGATCAGAAGGTATTATTGGAAGTGAATGTATGAATATATTTACAGAAAAAATGATTACATATAAACAATAAAAATGGAACAATAATATAATGTGTAAAAGCGAATAGGTAAAAATAAGTTGATCTGATTGGCGGATTCAGATCACGCCACATCGCGTGCCGTATGCAAGGTCCGTTCATGTTTAAACTTGTCCGCGCCCGCTATTGTTATAAATACGGCACACATCCCGCGGCGGCCTCACATTGCATATCGCGAGCTAGAGCTCGCGCGCGTCGCGCCGCGAGTTCAATCCGAGTCCGCGCGTCGAACGGGTCGCTCCTCACTGCACCGTCGGGGTACCTCCTGTAGCCTGCGCTCGCTGAGTCTTGCATCGCAGATCCTCGCACCAACAGTAACGAAAATAGTTCTTTTCAGAACTGTCTGCTTCTCCGTTTCTATGATGATTGACGTCAGCTTGTTGGGAAAATAAATGTGTTGGTGTTCTCTTATTTTTCCTCTTCTCCCTCGGTAATTATAGCAGACATCAGTTTGATGTCTGTGAGGTAAAGGTAATGAGGTATTGAAGTAGCCTGGTATATTGGCTGCGCAGGTAATAAGGTAATCTGGTATGTAGTGCAAGGTAAAGGTATATGATAATAGTAACTTGACTATTTACGATGGTAAGTATGTATGCACCTACACAAGTATATCTCATCGGCATCGCTAATGTCTAGAGACCCCACGAATCTACCAACAGCCTAATCACATTTTTAGCTGATGACAGCGACATCGTAACATCATCGCTGACGTGAGCGCAATTAATGACGTCATTAGTGACGTTTTTGCCGCGTTTAGAACGGCTAAATGGTGTTCTGGTTGAAATTATCGCTCAATAACGCACCCTTAACTAATTAGTAACCAAATTATCGACACTTCACACAGACACTTTTGTGTTAACGAAATGAAACTGTTAATTACAAACTGATAATCTGTTAAAAAAGCAGCTAATTTTATTTACAGTTAATAAATTCAACTGTTGAAAGATATTAGCGACTACGCGTTGAATGTTCGTTGAGCTAATCCGCCCGTTGCGTTCGAAAATCGTTGAATAAAACAGTTAATATATTTAACGGCTTTTTCGGTAAACGAAAAGCAGCTAATTCATTTACATTAGAAAAGCTGCTTGTTGAATTAACGCCCACTCCTACTGTACTTTTTAATGACATTCCCAAATAACGTAAGACATAAAATAATAAGGAGAGATAAAACGAAAAAAAAATACATAAGACAAGGCGGTATGGTCGAAAGACTTTAGCCTGCCCTATGGGCAAAAAAAAAAAACACATTCCCAAATGTGAAATGTCAGAAAAAGGCGGGAAAGTCATCAATAAGTAAAGGCGCGCTCTTTTTAAAATTAATTTTTAAAAATATTTTCTCTACTTTTGTTCTATTTCAAATACGTTACTAAGGTTCTACTAATAAAGGTTTAGTCCAAAATAAATAAAATGACCAAAAAGAGACGGTGGAAAGAAAATCCACCAGACCCACGGATCGGGTACTCTTCGGACTCAGACTCTGGAGAATTGGATAATGCGGACAAGTACTTAACTTATAAAGTTAAAGGATATGTCCGCAAGTATCCCGAAGATATTCCGCAAAAGGACTTGGTTGTGTTCTTAGCACATAAGGAAGAAGGCAAAGTATTCAACGACAGGGATCGTATGGCCTTGTCTAAGGGCATTCGGGAACATGGTGTGTCTGGAGTTATGCATTTGCGCTCCATCAACAAATATAAAGTCGGTATAACTTTTGATTTACCAAATAATGCTAATATGTTTATTCAAAATAAGAAATTATTAGATCATCTTACATTAATAGCCACAATACCAGCTGGAGGTACCGAAGTTACTGGAGTTCTCACTTCAGTACCAAGCGATATGTCTAATAAGGAAATTTTTGGTCTGATAGGCAGCTCGAAAAATGTGGTACAAGTAAGGCGTTTCATGCGCAGAGTCAGGGGTGACAACGGAGCAATAACCTATGCTCCTACACAAACAGTTGCAGTTACCTTTGCCTCCCCCATCCTTCCAGAATATGTTTATTTAGATTCTTGGCGTCACGAGGTTAAAAAGTATATCCCTCCAGTTAAGCAATGCCTCAAATGTATGAAATATGGACACATAGCTAAATTTTGTCGCAACTCTGAGGTTTGCTCAATATGCACATTAAACCATAACTTTAAGAACTGCCTAACCGATTCACAAAATGCAAAATGTGTCAATTGTAACGGTAACCATATCGCCATCTCCATTCAGTGTCCTTTGAAAAAACAAAAAATTGAAGAAAACAAAATTAAAACAAAGAGTGTAAACTATTCTGAATTATTTAATCCAAATGCTTTTCCAGCTCTTTCTGCTCGAACCTTAGAAGTACAAATAAACAATTTAATGAAATCTAACACATTTATCAACACTTTAGTCGAAACAATTATTAAAATAGTCAGTAATAAAGATATACCAGTAAATACAACATCAATTAAAGAAGTATTAAAATCTACCTTAAGTAACAAGTTCCCATCTGCCTCATAATGGATTTGTCATATTTAAATATCATTCAGTGGAATGCTCAAAGCCTCAACAGTAATAAACATATATTAATTAATTTCCTCTATACACATAATATTGATATAGCTATAATTAGTGAAACATGGCTTAGGCCTGAACAAACTTTTAAAATAAGTAATTACAACATAGAAAGGAATGATTGCGGTAACATACATAATGGAGTCGCAATTATAATTCATAAAAACATAAATTATACAAAAATTGACACATATTTTGATAATTCATTACAAAATATATGCATTAAAATAGCAGTTCACAACAAATACTTATATATAGTAAGTTTTTATAGTCCTTTAAACTCAGTTCCTGTCTTCAATAAAGATAAATTTGAGCAATTATTGAGGTCTATTCCTCAACCTTTCATATTTGCTGGTGATTTTAATGCACATCATACTTCTTGGGGATGTAACTATGACACTCCACGAGGACGTAAACTTTTAGATGTCTTCGATGAAAACAACTTAGTTTTGCTCAATAGTGGTCAACCAACAACTGTAGGTTCTACAACATGGCGTCCCAATGCTCTTGACCTGACATTGGTCTCTTCATCTCTTGCATGTAATTGTGAATGGAGTGTAAACGATAGTCCTCTTGGTAGTAGTTATCATATTCCTGTTTTAATAAAAGTAGTAATTAGTGAAAATCATAACAATAATTTGAATGGGGGAAATTGTTCTAATGCTATGCATTTGCCTCTCTATCCCAACTATAAGTTAGTTAATTGGCAGAAATATAGCAACCAGGTTGATGATTTGTTAGTTGATCTAAAAATAGATAGATTAAATCCTCTTGATTCATATTTACATTTTTGTACAATTTTACGCAAAGCTGCTTCTAATTCTATTGCAAATAGTTCAAACCGCAAACCTACCAGTAATACCATTGATTGTTCTCTTTTTAAGAATAAAGGTAAAAAGTCCCCTCTCCCTTGGTGGAATCAAAAGTGTACTGAAGCTGTATTAAACTTCAAAACTGCATATTTAAATTTTAAAAATGATCCAAAAGAAGAAAACTATATCCATTTTAAAAGACTTAGAGCTGTAAAAAAGCTTGTCATAAAATCAGAAAGACAAAAAAGTTGGTTTTCTCTATGTGAAACTTTTAATAGGAATACACCAATATCTGTCATATGGAAATTCATGCGTAAATACAACAAAACATATATTTCCAATAATTGTGACAATGATACATGGATATTAGATTTTTTGCAGAAGTACACACCAGACTATGTATCAAACACTATGTCAAATCACAATAATAACAACATTAACTCCAGTAATAGGTTTCTTGTCAGTCCTTTCACAATTAATGAATTAATATCAGCCATAACCTCAAGAAGAGATACTGCTTATGGTCTTGATGGAATACCCTATATTCTACTTAAAAAAATTAGCATTGCCAGTTTAGAATCATTTCTAAATATACTGAATTTAATGTGGGATAAAAACATTATACCAGAAGAATGGAAAAAGGATTGTCTTATACCAATTTTAAAACCAGACAAGCCTAAGTTTTGTCCCGATTCTTATCGGCCCATAGCACTTACTTCCTGTGTTGGTAAATTATTTGAACAATTGTTAAAACAACGATTAGAGTTTTATGTAGAAAATAACAACATATTACCTTCCAATCAATTTGGTTTTCGTAGAAAATTTTCTGCCAGGGAAAGTATTTGTCAACTACAGCTTGATGTTCGTAACTCTTTGTCGGATCGTAAAAATCTGGTAGCTGTATTTTTTGATGTAGCAGGTGCATTTAACAGTGTTAATATAGATATTCTTTGTCATGAATTATTATTGTTGGGAATTCCTGCACAATTTACAAATTGGGTAAAAAAATTCTTAACCAATAGGGAAGTATTTGTTAAATTAAATAGACATCTTTATGGTCCTAGACTTTCATTCAAAGGAGTATGTCAAGGAGGGATACTATCCCCACTTTTATTTATATTGTACATTCATAGATTAAATATAATCCTAGGATCCCAAGTTAAAAATCTTCAGTTTGCAGATGATTTAGTTATATACACATCAGGGAAAAATCAGTCGGAAGTAGTTCAAATTATTAACAATGCTTTAACAAATCTGTACAAATATTTTACTTACCTTGATCTTAATGTGAATCCATCTAAGTCTAAAGTCATTGTATTTGGCAAACAATCGCGTGACATGCCTACCATACTATACAATTATTATTCTTTGCCGGTCTCGCTTGAAGTAAAATTTTTGGGAGTTATTTTTACTCATAAGTTAACTTGGAATAGTTACGCTAAGCACATAATAACTAAAGCAAATAAAGCCTATAACATCTTAAAATCTCTTTCAGGTTCATACTGGGGCGCTGATCCTAAAATTCTGTTGTTGTTGTACAAATCATTAGTTCGTAGTCATTTTGAGTATGGTTTTTATTGTTTCGCTGCAGATACTAGTGTTGTAAATAGTTTAGATCTTTTGCAAAACAAATGTTTACGTCTAATAACAGGAGCTTTCAGAAGTACTCCTATTAACGCATTGCAGATTGAATGTAATATCCCACCGTTAGCCATTCGATTCAACTATTTAAAAGAAAAATTCTTACTTAAACTTTATAGTGTATGTGGTAATCCATTTTTGATCAATTTGTTACACTCTGCATCTCATTCAAATGTTAAATCATTTTATATGCTGCAAGGTCTTCAAAATTTCACTGATTTTATAGAAAATACAAACATTCATCAATCTAAGCATGTCTTGCCATGTTACGAGGGTTCTTATAGTGGTAAATTTCCAGCAATTAATATAGTTATAAAGAATAAAGAAGATTTATTTTCAAAAGAAGAAGTAAATGCAATGCTATCAGAATGGTTAGATCATAAATTTATTTATACTGATGGATCCAAAAACAGTGAATCCGTGTCTTTTGCTATTTATGAGCCTTCCTCAAAAGTAGGCATAGGTCAGAAAATCAATAAAGATGCAAGTATATTCACAGCGGAAGCTGTCGCTATCTTAAGTGCTTTGAAACATATTGAGAATTGCTATAGAGAGCACACAAAATGGGTTGTTGTAAGTGATAGTATGAGTGTTCTACAAAATTTAGCAAATAATCATCTAAATGCTCATACTAATTATGTTATATTCTTAATAAAACAGTTATGGGTTGAACTAAGTCATTTAAATGTAATAATTAATTTTGTGTGGGTGCCTTCGCACATTGGTGTTCAAGGTAACGAACATGTTGATTACTTGGCTAAACAAATTGTAAAGTCAGGAGATTCTCCTATTAATATTAGTATTCGTATTCCTTATACAGATGCAATTAGTTTAATCAAACAGCGGATGTGCCAAGCATGGGGAAAACATTCATATTATTGCACAAACGTTCAAAACAAAGGAACTTGGTTCGCCGGTCTCGATGTCCAAATAAATTCTACACCTTGGTTTTGCAAGCACAAAATATTCACAAACAAGAAATTTTATACAACTATTTCTCGCATGCGTTTTGGTCATTGTCGTTTAAATTACCATCTTCATCGTATTAAAATGGTTGATTCTCCATATTGTGTCTATTGTCAATCATCAAAAGTACAATCACTACATCATATCTTCTTTGAGTGTTCGTCTTTCAACATTCAGCGCCTTGTGTTGTCTGATGGGCTTTTAAAAATTTACAATAAAGTTGAAAGTATCCCGCATTGCATTCAGGAGTTACTTAAAAATGCCTCAACTTTTATATTTTTGTACAGATTTGTTATTGAAACTGTTAACGATATTTAAAATTATATTTATGTACTCTTTGTTACAGTAGTAAAATAATAGGTTAATAAGTTAATTATAATATTAAAGCTGTAAATATATTTTTTCTAGTAAATAAGTTTTTTCAGAATTTTTAAATTAGATTCTCCGTCACCACTCTTCGGGAGTCCTGACGGACAAGATAACGGGATTTGTAAATGGAAATGCGCCTTTTCTACTCTTTGTTGGGTAGTAATAAATAAAGAATTGTACGTACGATACGTATGTAAAATCGGATTGAACAAAATGTATTTAACTGAGATTTTAAAATTAAATGACATACGTCAGACTTATGGCCGCGTGGAAATAAAGATATGATAATAACTACTTATATTACGAAAAATACTGGATATTGGAAGATTCCGTCTTTGACGGGGGTCGTCATTAATTAAAAGAAGAAGTACTATATTACGATACATATAAAGGATAAGAAACGTAAGACATAAATAAGGAGAGATAAAAGGGAAAAAATAACATAAGACAAGGCGGTATGGTCGAAAGACTTTAGCCTGCCCTATGGGCAAAAAAAAAAAAAAAAAAAAAAAAAAAATGTGAAATGTCATACGGACTACGGTTGTTTAATGTTTAATTCTGATGTTTACAGTTTAATGTTTTATAATATTATGTATGTAATTTTTCTTATGAATTAAATCTACTTTAAACCGTAGTAATTAATTGAAATATTTTGAAAATAAGTACTATTAAAATCATAAGTGTAAAATGTAGGTTCATACCTTTCAAAGCTTGAAGAATGTACTATTTTGTATGTCTGTTGAATTTTTCAAAACGAAAATGTTAGTAAAAATCTGCCGGTTGTGTTGTGCAAATGAAGGCACTATTGATTTATTTAATAATACCGATGCTCTGTCACCATATTATAAAATACTTTATTGCTTTGATAAATCTAAAGTTTGTATAGAGAAGAATGACAACTTGCCCAAACAGATTTGCTTACAGTGTGAAGATGAACTAACTCATTGCTATGATTTTATACTGAAGTGTGAAATAGCTAGCAAAAAGTTCTGTGCATTGGAGCTCGTTCAAGACACTGAGTATAATGATGATGCTCTTGATGATTTTGAGTATAAATATATAAATGATAATGTTCTTAAAGTAAATAACTATTCACCAGAAGTAAATGATGATATTAGTGATGATGATAACAATGCTAGTAATGCAATACTACCTGTGAAAGAAGAAGATAATTCCTCAGAACAAAAGCTTAAGAGGAAAAGAAGAAAAACGTCAAATAAAGTACCATTACAATGCCCAACTTGTAAAAAATGTTTTTTTTATAATTCAGTGTTACTTAAGCATATAAAAATACATCTTCAAAACACTACATCTGTAGTGAAAAAAGAGAGTAAATCAAAAGTATTCAATGATATTACTAAAAGAAATGGAAAACGGGTTAAAAAAAGTTTGGGGCCAAAAGAGTGCCCAGTTTGTCATAAAGTTTGTTTAAATAATTCTCGTCTAGTCAGTCACTTGAAGACACACTCAGGTGTACGTCCTTTTAAATGCTCTTCTTGCAATAAAACATATAAAGATCCCATAGGATTGAAAAAACATGAACGATCTCACTTTGGGTCCAAAAATTATGTCTGTGATAATTGTGGAAAATGCTTTGCTTCTAAGGCAGGTCTAGATCAACACAAACGCACACACACTGGTGAAAAACCTTATGAGTGCAAACTTTGTTCTACAAAATTTAGTCAAATTTCATCTTTGTTAATGCACCAAAGAAGACTTCACACAGGTATAAAACCCTTTAAATGCACACAATGTAAAAAAGGATTTGTTTCAAAGTACGAGTTAAAAATGCATTTTGTAACACATGGTTCGGAGAAAAAATATAACTGTGTTATTTGTAATAAATGGTTTAAATTTAAAGGTATCTTAAAAAAGCACATTGAGCTGCATAATGGGAACAAGACTAAATTTATCTGCGATTATTGTGGCTTTGTCTGTAATTTTAAAGGTAACCTTGCCATCCACATTTTTCGTATGCATTCTACTAAATCAGGTTTCTGCAATATATGTTTAAAGCAGGAATCTAATATCACAGAGCATATGGGCAAACACAAGGGTGATAGACCATTTAAATGTGAGTATTGTCCAAGTAAATTCCTTGACAAAAGAGGTTTACAATATCATGTTAATTTCAAGCATACCAAATCAGATAAGTACAAATGTGATAAAGCTGGCTGTGAAGCTTCATTTCCTTCTCGTCCAATGCTTAATCACCATAATAGCAAAGTACATGCAACTGTTGTACCTTTTCCTTGTGATCTCTGTTCCAGAAGTTTTTATCGGAAATCTGATTATGCTCGGCACAAAGTTGGCACACATAAACAAAAAATTGATGATACATAACATTATAATTAGCACTTTATGTGACTTGGTTGCTAATATAAAGTTCAATATTGTGGGTAGGTCTCCCATAGATCAGATGGAATAAATTTCGAAATTAAAGTATGAAATTAATTCCATTTGCCATTTATAGATTTCTAATAGCACTGAGTCTAAATTTCATGCTCCTAGCTAAAAAAATAAGCTGGGTTAAATAAGATGAAGTTATTTTAATTATTGTACTGAAACATAATATATAGTTTGATTAAATCTTGTTAAACTGATGAGTGTTTTTAATTTTAAACCTATGATACTCACTTCTATGGGACTGGAAGAAATAGCAATAAAGCAGCCAATGAAAGTATTTACATTATAAGTAAAGGTAATGTTACTGCGTACTTATAATATAAGTAAGCTATAACCGTTATAGCTAAAAACGTTATAGTATAACGTTTTTACTACACAACTAGCAACACGCCCACAGTTTAGACCGTGACCACGGTTGCTGAAAAGCATCCGTAACGTCGGGATTTAATCCGGTATAGAGTAGTTTTATTTAAAGTTATATTTAATTTCGATGAAATAACTGGTTTTTCAGTTATGGATACATAAATAAACCTCCAATGTTTTGTTTGCGCTTTCGTAATTAATTAATTTAAAACAATATTTTTCGAATGTTCAGACAGTAAAATAGAGCTGTAAATTTTTTAGATTATTTTATTTTTCTATATTCTATTATATTTTTACCTCGGTAAAATCAGGAAGATGTAGTTATTACTTATTGTGGAGGAAGGGATGTGTAGTCTTCCCCCAACCTAAAGGGAGGACTTTCTTCCACCAGTCGAACCACTGACCTAACCTAGGAGTTAAGGCCCCAGTAGTTGATGTCGAGATTTTGTATATTATATATTTATATAGCGCGATTCAGGATTAGACGTCTTCGTATTGATTCTTGTAGCGGATTATAGATGTTGCTACAGTACTGTACAGTACCGAAGACCGGAGGTCGATCGAGTTGTTGAAACAGCTGTGTTGAGAATGCCAGTGCCAGGTTGCCCGAGAGTCGGAATCGGATATCGCATAGTTCGCGGTGAGTCGGAACTCGGAACTGAGTGTGATGTGCTGCATGTTTGCTCCAGTGAGTCGGAGTGCTGCAGTGTTCCAAGCTGGCTGCTGCGTCGACCAGGAGAGATGTGTCCTGCTTGCTGACCGGCCGAAGTGCAGTGTGCTGTGCTGAAGGTGTTGAGTCTGTTGACCAGGCATACGCGCTCGCTGTATGCTAGTGGACAGGATACTCGTTGTAGCCGAAGGTGCTGGCTGGCTGTGACTTGGTGCTGCTGATTGATGTTGTAGGAAGGAGTGATGACGTCATGCTCTTGATGTTCAGAAGTAGGTGTTCTTCTGCGGGGTCATCAATGTGGAGTAAGGGAGGTATGGTCTTCCTCCAACCTAAAGGGAGGATCCTCGACCAGTCGAACCACTGACTGGCCAGCCCTAAGGTGCCAGTGGTAGATGTCGAGATGTTGTATATATACTCATTACTCAACGCTCGGAAACATTTATATAGCGCGATTCAGGATTAGACGTCTTCGTATTGATTCTTGTATCGGGTTATCTAGATGCTACATTATAATTAAGAAAAACAGTCATTAACATCAACAATTTTAAATCGAAAAAAAAATGGTTAATTTCGGTTTAAAAATTTTTTTTCCTTTTAAACGGATTAATTCAATTGGTTTTAAACCGGGCTTAGGTACATCTATATTCCTAGATACCAAAATTTATTATATTTTTCGGTCTTAAATTAAATCACCATAATCTATGTATAGTCACAATATAATATACAAATTAATTTGAGATACAATATATTATATACCGTCAAATGGGGCAAATAGGGACGATTTCAAGTTTTGAGTTGTACTCTTATCAATTCCCCGCTAGTTATCGCTGTAAAAAGAAAGTCAAAACATTAATCTTAATCATATCTCGATGATAGACTGTGAAAAATACTCTTTATTATATATTTTTATATAAAAATCGCCAAAATATCGACAATCCCAATTTACACATTATCTGGGGTAAATAAGAACGGAGCAAGGCTAAATAGGGAAATATATGTCAGGGTTTATTTATTTATTTATTTATCAGAATTTTACAATAATTGTACTTACAGCCTATGAGCCAAGACGTACAAAAATTTTAACATTACATTTTACAATTTAGACAAAGAATTAAGAAACCTATAACATAGTTTCATAAATCTAGGTTTGTTAACAAAAAACAAATCAACATCCGTATCAAAGGCTAATAATTCATTAAATAGTGTAAGAGCTGTATGCGTCGGTGCGCTGGCGGCCGCCTGTGTCCGCACGCGGGGGCAGGCGAACAGCGGCCGCGAGCGCAGCGACACGCTGCAGCTCGGAGCCCACATACCGCAAGTCCCCAAAGTCCCGGGGTCATCTATTTTATTGTTCAGTAACATATAAAAGTGTAACATCAGAGCGCGTTTGCGTCGCAGTTCTAATGTGTCTAAGCCTATCATTCCAGTGACAAAAAGTGATGGATATAAATAGGGATAGTAACCATATAATTTCTTATATAGGCAGCGAGCGAACTTTCGTTGAACTCTCTCCAGAAGGAGTGTATATTTTTTTTCATGAGGGCTCCATATTATAGCGTTAAACTCGAGAATGCTACGCACATACGCATAATAAAGATTCAAAACAGTTTTTCCTAATTTAAAGCGTGCCGTTTGCCTCATAATGAATCCTAATAACTTAAAAGCTCTTTGACATAATAGTTCTATATGAGGATTAAAAGTAAGTGCTGGATGAAACAATATACCTAAATCTTTTATTTGGTTGACTCTTTGTAGCGTTTCGCCATCTATCGTATATGAATAACACATGGGAGTACGGGAGCGCGTGAATGTCATTACATTTAGAAACATTAAAGCTTAAATCATTTTCCTTGGCCCAAGTGTAAACTTTATTTATGTCAGATTGGAGTGCTTCACAATCAGCAGGACCTTCTATAGGTAAAAATAATTTCAGATCGTCTGCAAACATAAGACATTGAGAACTGTCAAGGACATCCGGTAAATCATTTATCATGATTAAAAATTGAGTAGGGCCAAGCACACTACCTTGACTTACACCAGAATATACTGGAAATGGGTCGGAACAGAACCGACCAAGCTTCACATACTGAACTCGATTTGCAAAGTAGTTCACAAAGTAGTTTATGAGCTTGGGTGCGAATCCCACCCTTGAAAACTTCAGTAAGAGCACATCATTGTTGACGCGATCGAACGCTTTTTTTAGATCAAAGTAAGCGACATCTATCTGTATCTTTCGATCCAGATATCGAGTCAACAAAATTAAGAAGGTTTGTGGTTGTTGATCGCTGCGCCCGAAAACCGTGTTGTGGGTTATCACCTTGTAGTAATAATCTAGGTACATACTTACCTGCTGTTAGAGAATCAAGGGTAGTTTTAAGAAAAAAAAAACGGGAAAAGGAGTTATTAACATACACCTACTGTTGCACCTACATAATATTTATTAATTAAGAATTGAATAATTATTTTTTGCTTATTAATTGGTATTACAAAAATCATTATAAAGGTGAAGTCGACAATAAAATGCAGTTAACATAAAATCGCAGCCTTAATATGTTCAGAATTATATTTTTTATAAGTTCTTCCACTACCATACATAAAAGATCAAAATATGCAACCGAAACTTTATCAGTCTGAGTAACTGAAGATCAGTCAGTAGGAACATATTAGTGACAACCCTTAGAAGCTATCCCAACTTACACACTTCTCGTTTCTATTTCACCGATTCTCGTCTCAATTTTCCCAGTCCCTATCCCTATTTACACAGTCCCTATTTCCCCCAAAAAATAATACAAATTGAACATTTTTTAATATTGCTTGAATAAGATATTAAAATGAGATATTACTGACCTTATTGCTTATTGCAGTGTTCATAAAACACCAAAGCATATAATTAACGCAAAGTTCTGTTAGAAGTACACCAAAATAAGTAGTTTTAGCGAAGTTTCTACAGCATACAAATACTCTCTCTTGCAACCGCCGCATTTAACGGAGTCTGGTAGCCTTTAGCGGATTAATTCACTATTATTTAGAGTTGCTATAGTTTCTTTTCCATTTTTACTACGTATTTAAAAACACACAAACAAAAATGGAACGAAGAGTTCATAGTCTAGACACTTTGAAAATCTTCCAGCTTTTTGTCCCAATTGACACCTGGATCCCTATTTACCCCATTTTACGGTACCTACAATAAAATAAAATTATAAAAAAAAAATTGTTGTTATTTTAATCTGCAACGAAACGTTTCAGTTTTGACAATTCATTGTTGACATTTCGTTTGATGTAGGTAGCTGGACGCCTGGATCTTTATTTATTTTTACTTAAATTTATATTTTATAAACAATGTAATCGTTTTATATAGGTACCCTACATCTAGGGCAAATAAAAAGCCTTTTCTGTAGATCTCTTAAGCTAAGACCTTAGTTAAATAATTATTTGTTTAGTGCAATGGATAATATCTGTAGAATATGTCTTGACAAAACTGGGATTATTTCTGTTTTTAGTTGGGAATCTAATGAAGTTCAATATTGCGCTAAAATTATGCGTTTCGTCAATGTATCTATTAGTGAAGAGGACGGTCTGCCTACTAAAATTTGCGAAGAATGTGTTGTACATCTCAACTCATCCTTTCAATTTGTACAAAAATGCGAAGCTTCTGACAAGGCTTTACGATGCCTTAATCCTGTGAATTTATTTTCCAACTTCGACCCCAAAATAGAATCTCATGACATAAACAGTGACGAAATAAAATTCGATGCTGAAGTCAGTTTTATTGAGCAAGACTTGGATATTAAGGTGTTGTCGGAAACATTCAGTGACATTAAAGACGAAACTAAAGATCAAGAACAAAAAGTAAAAAGAAAAACTCGTAAGAAGCATGCTAGTACTGGCCCAGCCCAGTGTGTGGTCTGTGGATTAGTGACAAAAAGTCATTCAGCTCTAGAGGTACATATGCGTGTACATACTAAAGAGAAACCATTTGCTTGTGACGACTGTGATGCAAAATTCTCTAGTAAAGGCAATCTGAAACGACACATAGATGTTTATCATTCTATCAGAGAGCGTAAGTTTACTTGTGAGAAATGTGGCAACAGCTTTTTCAGTAAAAATGACATAATCACACATATCCGTATACACACAAATGAGACTCCTTATGCTTGTATGTACTGTCCTAAACAATTTAAACAGTTAGCATCTAGAAATCGTCATCAAACTATACACACTGGCGTGAAACCGTATGCTTGTTCTATTTGCAATAAAAAATTCGCCCATCAAAACCTTGTTGTCAAACATCAGAGTGTCCACAGTGATGAGAGAAAATTCACATGTCATTTGTGTAATAAATCTTTAAAGACCAAATCTAGTCTTCGTGTGCACACAAGTCTTCATAACAATGAAAAACGGAATATTTGTAGCTTTTGTGGAATGACATTTTCAATGAAGGGCAATTTACAAACACATATACGAAGAGTTCACTCAGAAAAATCAGGTCAGTGTAATGTGTGTCTGAAGACATTTTCAAATTTGGAAGTGCATATGCGTAAGCACACAGGAGAGAGACCGTATGTTTGTCCCATATGCAGTTTGTCATTTGCACTTAAAGGTGCACTAAAGTACCATATGTTTTTCAAACATGAAAATACTAATAAATTTAAATGTACTATTGGTGATTGTATGAAGACTTTCCCTACAGCTCCTATATTAGAATTTCACTTATTGAAAGAGCATTCAAAGCATACCCCATATGTATGCCAACACTGTTCCAAGGGCTTCTATCGCAACAGTGACCTGTCGAGACATCTCAAAACCAGTCATGTGGATGTTCAAGTGAAGTCATCTCTAAAAACTGTTGAACCAAATATTGTTTTATCATTACCTAATGCTAGTTAAAGAGACTGATTACTTAAGTATTACATTAGATAGTTATTATAATAATAACTTAACAAGTCCTAGTCTTTGCATAAAAAATATTTATTGTAATTTGTAAGTACAATTAAGGCTAAGGTCTGACAAAAGTTGCCAGAATAGGTTGTATAATGTGAGGACACAATTTTGATCTCAAGGGTTGCCCTGTCTACAATAAATAGGTATTAACTAAAAACAGTGGTTTTTATTTAAAACATTACATTACATGTTTTTCAGGGGCATGAATCACTGGGATTGGGATTCATAATTTCTAACGAAATTGAAATTTTATGAAGCCTATTTAAAAAAATGGATGAAAATTTCAAACAAAATGCCATCCCTTATAAAACCGAAAAAAGAAATTCCCCCAATATTTTTTTTTGTATACAATAGAACATTCTGTACACTGACCATACTTTCCTCTTCCTGTTGGGAAGCGTCAGTGTCAGATGTGGTCAGATGATCGCAGGGGAACCCAAGCCCTATGGAGTCCCTTCGAAAATCAGTAGCGCGGAATTCCGCGTTTAAATTTCAAAATGTCGGTAAAACAATAGCTTAAGCTGCACGTCGGTAAAACAGAGCTGCGTTGTATAAATCGTAGAATTAATTACGCGATGCGCACACTGCACTCTGCTGGTTCGCTGATCTTGAATTTTATATTCAAAATTTTACCGGATACGTTATAGTATTATTGTAACTAATCCGGAATCATTTTATGAAAATTATTCTATTCTATTTTATTGAAATAGTATTTTTTTTTCTATAATAGTTCGTATATCTTGTGTGGAAGCCCAATAAAAATCTTTCATTTCATTTCTTTCATTTCATATTCAGCAACAATTGTTCGGTATATGTATATAAAAATAAAACACCAATGTACTTAATTTTGATAAGGTTTAAAAATATGGTTATCACCACTTTAATTCCAAGAGTTATATCGGATACACCTTTCTCTTTTCCACAGGTAAGTAAATCCTCTCACTCGCGCTAATTAGACGGTGGTCGCCGCTCGGTGATACGTTTAAGCCGCACTCCACAGAGGACGTTAGCCCGCGGCCGGTGACTGACGCGTTTCAATCTAGTTTTAGCGCCAAATTAAAATCGTGGCAGGTGTCGGTACCGTCATGTGTGTATAGTGAAGTTTTGTGCTCCTTTTTTTACCTGTTTACGGATTGTGATACAAGTATGGGTGAAGTAAGTATCTCTGCATTCTAGTTGGAATTTGCTCTATTTGGTGGTCAGTAGATCCTGCGTTCGCCAGTTCGTAGGTCGACGCTCGGGATACAGTTTATTACAACGCAGAGTCGTGTTACTGCTATAATTACTATGTGCTGAATAACTTTTGGAATGTTCGTGAGGGCCAAAGAAAGCTTTTACGGGGGCAATAGGACACGCTGAGCGTCGATCCAAGATTAGAATACTGTTATACATCTGATAAGCCCGGCGATACATTATCTTTGATATTATTCATTTTTTATTGTCCTCGACCGATTTTGCAAATACAAATGAGTGGGCATTGTCTTATCTATTTGTATTATTAATATCGACTGATTTTATTTATCGCTTACGCGTAAAAGGTCTAATGAAAGTATATTCTATATTAAAACTGTAATATCGCAGTTACTCTATAGTTGTCGTTAGTCTCTGTAGTTTTGTACTTGTCACTTGATTACAAAATATATATAATATACATATAAATAAATAAGAAATAAATTAGGAGCTCGTATTAATACTTTTTGCTTTTGTTTTCACTATATGCAACAAAGTTTATCAATATTAGATTTCAACATTAAGATAGGGAAGACAATGCGCTGATTCGAGATAAAATACTAAAATTTCATATAGAAAGCACTCAAGAGTGCAGTCGTAAAATGCATTAGATACGGTTAGGGTGAATAGCACATTCAGCAATCTTACACAACTGATGTGATTAAGAGTCAGAATTCAGAGTTCCGACCTTTATTTACCGGGACTGTTAATAACACACAAATATAAAAAAAACATAATTAACAATTAATAATCGTCTATAATAACATATATTCCCTATACCTTTTGTCCAGAAATCGATTTGTTCATCCTCTTGTTGGCAGACAGAGTGGACAGCTCGTATACCTACAATAAATACCTATTGTTATAATATATCAATATAATCAAACATAAGGATAAGATAAACTTGTGTAATCAAACTTGAAACATCTGTTCTAGAATACATTAAAAATTATTTACTTATTTATCATTGTGAATCATTGCAATGAATCATTATTTAATTATTGTTGTATAATATATAACCAAAAGCAATACAAATTAATAAGATCCTGAAGTTAGTATTTTTAAATTATTTACGAGTAAAGAATTTGTGTGGCGAGATAGATAGCGCACTCATTAAGAAATGCATTAAAAACTGCATAAAATAGTCACGTTTTTAACCAATCTGTGTCATACTGTAAGGTCAACGCGAACCAGTATGTTGCGGGCGTTCAAGACCCAGACGTACTTGGCAATAAAAATATCACATGCTCGGTAATATTGCTCAACTAGGCCATAGTCACGTTTGTTGCTCGAACATGTCTTATAATTATTTTTATCTTTACAGTCATTGCTGAAGGAAGATCCTCTCTCGAGGATACAAAGGGAAATTTACGAAGTAACGGAGAGAGAAAGAGAATTTAAAGAAGGCCATTTCAGAATTAACAGGCTGATGTCCGAATCTACGATTGACGTCACCCTGCAGAATGGCTACGTCAACGGTAATGGCATCGAGAAACCTCAAAAGACTTTAAGCAGAGCCGTTTCTACGTCACATCTGCTGGGTCCTATAGCACCTTCCCCTCCGACAACACCCACATTATTAAATACAAATGGATATACTCGTAGATTCACACCCCAGACAAAAGGTATAATGCAGAGGTTTATTGCAAATAAGGGAAAAATACCGGTTACCTCACCTGTGGGGCCAACTTCTCCAACAGCCCTCAACACAGCTATCGCGTTTACACCAGCTCCGATCGTACCCATCGCTCCGGTCGCAGCACCAACTGTCATAACGCGTACACCCGAAGGTAAGCCAGTTAGAAAAGGCTACGTTCCGGTAGAGGAGAAAATCCAAAAAGAATTACAAGAGATGAAGGACAGAGAACACGAACTAAAGAAGATGAGAAAGAAACAAAAGCCCTTCGATTTAGAATTGAGTGATAATGAAACAACTTCAGAATCTGAGGATGAAGAAATACCCATGCCGGGGAAGTTAAAGGCAACAAAATCGATAGGCGAATTATATGAGGCATTGAACGACGATCTGAGGTCGCCATCGCCCCGAAATAGTTCCGGACAAGATTCTCTAGGCAGCTTAAAGCCGGCTAAATCGTTAGCCGAGCTTTGCGAACTAGGTCCGGGTCAAGAGTTCCTCGCGCCCAGCTCCACGCGGCTGATAGCTCAGTGGGAGTCGATCATTCAACAGAAACAAGAAGCAGGCGCCGCTTAGTATAATGTAGTTCTAGAGGGATATATTAGGGCGTGTGACGCCAAAATTGTATCGTAAACAAAGTCGCTGGAGTGGAACGAGTGTCGGGTGTGTCCACATGTGAGTGTGTGCAGCGCGTCATATGGACAGTGTAACGGATTGGGACCCGGTCGGTATTCGTGATCGTTAAATTTCAACCTAACGGTGTATGCTCGAGTGAAACAGTTCGATTTCTTATTTTTTCGGCCAATCGATTGTGAAGCAATTAATTTTCTCCGCGAACAATGCAAATGATGGTTATCCGTAGCGGCAATAATTAAATCGTTGGAAAGCCGATACGTGAAGCATATGCTATGGTGTGTCTTGTGAGATAGTTTCATCCTATTGTTAGATATTTCTGAAGCGTTATGAAGTTTTTGTTAGCTTTCCCGGCGCAACGCGTCTTTAACGCATAAACTGAACTTTCAATCGCTTTCGTGGGAAATTGTGAAATGTAGAACTTGTGACCTTGTTAATTGTTCGCTATTATGTGGCACTAAACCAAATAAATATATTTAAATGAATATAAGCATTGTGGCGGTCTTGGCTCAGGAAAAGGTAAATTGAAGATTTAAAGTAGAAATTTAAAATTAAAAAATTGTTCCTGGACCGCCTTATGGCTAAGACGCTACAGTAGGGTAGGACCAGTACACGTTTCTCAATACTGTCGGTCGTCTCAGCCAATTATTAATTTAACGAGCGTTTTGCCTCGGGCTTGTGCGCTGGAACGCTCGCCCACGCACCCTGTTATGTGCGTAAAATAGAAAGATTGATCACGCAAAGCGATCACAGGACGGCACACTCGGCTGGACGATAGTAAGAGAGCGGTGAGTACACGTCGGAAAGGAGGTTGGTATGGGGTTAGGGAAATGAGGGAAACTAGGTACTTTGGGAAACTTGGATACTGGGAAACTGGGAGACTGGGAGTATTAAAAGATTCTTGATTCTGAATACGGTCGCTTCTTCAGGGAAAACTGTCTGACTGTTGAACTGACTGTGCTGACTGTATCGAACTAACTGTTGAACTGACTGTGTTTACTACGAGAATATTCGCGGGGTATCTGTTTTCGTTAGTATACCGCGACGAGAACTGCAGAAGGCGTATCGATTTTGCGCTAATTTCGCGCCGATTTTCACTTCGGAAGCGACCTTTTTATTTAATTTCCTTTTTATGTATAATAGTTACAAATATGTTTCTTATATATTTAGATTGCTCATTGTAAGCCCTTTCGAATGATATACATTACTACCACATATCTATTACATAGTAAGCAGGAAAAATTATTTACTGACATTTTTACACAGATTTCACTGCTTCTCTATGGTGAATAAAGTCACAAATTATACTTTATTTACAGTAAACATATTTAGATAATTAAAATACTAAGTTTTATAAATATCAAAACGAATTTTACATTTTTAGTGAAATTAAATATGAATTACGTCTTATACAGTAAAATAACAACTTTAAATATCAAATTACATCTTATGCAATATTTTACGTAAATTAATAACTTTTAATATGTATTTTATGTAACATTTTACGTAAATTATAATAACTTTAAATGCGATTACATTACAATTACATCTTATCTTAAATTAGTTAAGTAAGTCGCCGACATTCTCCCCCTCGTGCGAAGCACCATCCTTTTGACTCGGTGACTCTGCAGGCACCAGCAGCACGATCCTGGTCGCCGGTCGTCTCAGCACGCCTCCTCTTGTTTGCACGTCGACGATCCTCACTCGTCCATCCGGTCCAGGGTAGGTGTGCAGGATTCGTCCTCGAGGCCAGGTGCAGCGTGGCAGGGAAGAGTCCACGATGAACACGATGTCATCCTTCTTCAATTTATGTGTGTCTTCGGGTTGTCCGCTGATTCTTCTGGGGAGCAAGGTGGGTAAGTACTCCTTCAACCACCTCCTCCAGAAGTGGTCTGCCAGCCGTTGCGTCGTCTTCCACGTGTCCCGTCCCACGAGCTCTTGATCTGCGAAGCTTCCAAGCCTCGCCGCGCCGCAGGAACGCCCGATGAGGAAGTGGTTTGGAGTGAGCGCTTCTTCTTCTGGGTTGTCAGCTGGATTGGTGATCGGTCGTGAGTTGATCATGTGTTCTGCCTCCAGGAGAAGTGTGTGCAGAACCTCTTCGCGTGGGTGTCGCTCGCGTAGTGTAGCGTCCAGTGCGGTTTTGACTGATCGCACCAGACGCTCCCAGGCGCCGCCCATGTTCGGTGCTCCCGGAGGGATGAATTTCCAGAGCACGCCGATCTTCTCCGCTTCCATGATCAGGTCTTCGTTCTTCATGGTGTCGAGAGCTTCCCGTAGTTCCTTGCTGGCCCCCACGAAGTTGGTACCGTTGTCGCTGTAGATTACTTTGGGCATTCCGCGTCTTGATGCGAATCTTCGTAATGCCATCATCATGGAGTCTGTGGAGAGCGTAGGGACTAGCTCGAGGTGAACCGCCCGCGTGGTGAGACATGTGAATAGTGCCCCCCATCGCTTCTCGTTTCTTCTGGCTACCGTGATGTTCATGGGTCCGAAGTAATCCACTCCAGTGCAGGTGAAGGGGTGAGCGCCGTGGCGTAGTCGTTCCGCCGGCAGGTCGCCCGTAGGTAGATCCGAAGGCGCGGATTTCTTCACTCTGCATTGTTGACATCGGTGTTGGACTTTTCTAAGTGTCGATCTTAGCCCCACTATCCAGAATCTTTGTCTTATCTCGTTCATGACGGTGGCGTGGTTTCCGTGATTGAACCGTCTGTGGTGGTCTTCAATGACGAGCTCGGCGATGCGGTTTCTTCCGTCCAACACTATCGGTTGTAGATAGTCGCTTGAGACTCCCCTTATGGCGTTGATCCTACCACGTAGTCTCAGTATTCCGTCTTCTAGCTTCACGTCGAGCTTCTTTAGTTTGCTGCTTCTTTCTAAGCTGTTTCCTTTCTGCAAACTCTGTATTTCTTTGCTGAAGCTCTCGTGTTGACTTCTTAGTATCAGCAGTCTTTCCGCTCGTAGCAATATCTCTTCACCGATGGGTTTGAAATATTTCTTCTGTGTAGTGAGACGCTGTTTTCGAATTTCCTTAGGAATTTTCTTGTTGTATGGTTTCCACGGTAGATCCTTTTTCTTACAAGCGCTGACTGTGTCTTTTCGTTTACACAACTCTATGAATTGTAAGACGCGTGCCGTTGTTCTCAATAGTTTTCTCCACGTGGAAAATCTCTCTGGAGAGGGCGTCGCGTGTTCTTTACTTGACACATGATGAACCTTTTCTGTGGACTTTTCTTCATCGGTATCTTCTTTCTTGAAGCTTCTTGGAGTTGGCCAATACTCTTCTCTTCTTCGCAAGAAGTCAGGACCCGTGAACCAGCGATGAGACTCGTTAAATTCTCGCGGTAGGTCGCGAGTAGCGTCGTCAGCGGGGTTCTGCGCTGTAGGTACCCAGCGCCACTCTTGGGGTCTTGTCAGTTCTTCAATCTCTGCGAGCCGGTGTGCCACGAACGTCTTGAATGTTCTGGGGTCGGTCTTTATCCATGATAATACCACGCTGGAATCCGTCCAATACGTCTTGAGTGTTGCCTTCAAATCTAGTTCTTTTTCCACGGAGTGTGCCAGTCTGCTGCCGAGGAGCGCTGCTTGCAGTTCGAGACGGGGCATCGACACAGGTTTCAGTGGTGTTACTCTGGCCTTAGCCGCGACGAGGCTGACTTGGTAGTCTCCAGTCTCTTCGTTCCGCGTCCTCCAATACACGGCCGCTGCGTATGCTGTCTCGCTTGCGTCCGTGAAGGTGTGAAGCTCCCCCTCGGTGCTTGAAGGTGCTATGCATCGTTGTAGACGTAGATCTTGCAGTATCTTTTGGTTATCCAGGTATGCCGTCCAGCATTCAAAGTCTTGCTTTTCGATTTCTTCATCCCAGCCTATGCCGCTCTTCCATATCTGTTGAAGTAGTTTCTTCCCTTGAATCAGGATTGGAGAGATGAGGCCCAAGGGATCGAAGGTTGACATGATGGCACTGGTGACTTCTCTCTTCGTGGGTGTCTTGAAGCCTTGAGAAATCTCCTCCGGTGTATTTCTTAGATTGGCACGGAATCCGACTTCATCTTGGGTGGTGAACCAACGCAGTCCCAGAGTCTTCTCTTCAGATTCAGCCAGGTTGACCTCTGTCTTCTCTGGAGAATCGCTCTTCATTTCCTTCAGGAGTCCTGGTCGATTCGATGCCCATCCCCTCAGTTCGAAGCCGGCTCTTCGATGAATATTGTCCACCTGCTTGATTATCTTTTCGCAGCTGTCTGGATCGTGGAAGCTGTGCAAGTAATCATCCATGTAATGATTTCTCTCGATGGCTGCTGCCGCTTCTGGATATTCCTTTTCAAACTCTTGAGCGTTTCTGTTCTTTACGTAGATCGCAGTACAGGGGGAAGACGCTGCGCCGAATATGACTGATGTCATTCGATATTCCTTCGGAGGGGTGTCTCTTCTATCTCCGCGCCACAGGAAACGGAGACTGTCCCTGTCTTCATCTCGTATCTTCACTTGTAGAAACATCTCCTTGATGTCTGCGGCTACCGCTATGGGTCCTTGTCTGAATCTTAGTAAAACGCCGAACAATGATTGTAGGATATCGGGTCCGGGTAGTAGTACGTCGTTCAGACATTTCTGGTTGGACTTCGCTGCAGCGTCGAAAACTATTCGAATCTTCTTCTTTAACGGGTGTACGACTGGGAAGTGAGGTAAGTACCACTTGCGATGAGATGGACTCTCCGCCGGTGCTTCTTCTGCATACTTGTTGTCGAGAAGGTTCTGTATCTGCCGATTGTATTCAGACTTCAATCGTTGATCTTTGTCTATCTTGCGTTCGATGCTTTTGAGTCTTCTTTCGGCTGCAGTGTAACTCTCCGGCATGACTATCTCTTCGTTTTTCCACAGTAGACCAATCTCGAACCGGCCGTCATCTCTTCTTCGGCATGTCTTCTCCAATAGCGCCAGTGCTCTGCCTTCTGCGTCGGTGGATGGTCTTCGTTGTTGAACTCCCATTGACTCGATAGAGAAGTGTTCTTTCACCATCTGATGAATCTGATCTTCGATGACGCTTGTATGTAGACAGGTGTTTATGAAGTGTACTGGTCTCGTGACGTTGGAGTCGGTTCCATGTAGCACCCAACCGAGCTTGGTTCTTGATGCCACTGGTTGTCCTGGCTTGCCTCTTCTTGTTTCCAAAGAGATGATGAAGTCCCAATTGTCTTGACCGATGAGTAATTGGGGCGGCTCTGCTTCGTAGTATAAGACTTCCGAGAGTTTTCGTAAGTGACGGCAGTCTTCAAGTCTCCTTTTATCCAGGTACTGTGGGGTCAGCCGAAGGTTGTCTATCGTGCGGACGTTCTGAAGATTCTTCCTCTTCGTCTGATGTATGCCCTTCACGGTGAGGTTCAGCATCATAGAATCTTCTTTCTTGATATGGTTACCCCCTACTGTTTCGATGACCAGTTCTTGTGTGACTCCGGTGGTTCCGATGTGATCTGCGATCGATGAATCCAATAAGGTGACTGTCGACCCTTCATCCATGAGTGCTATTATCTTCTTGGAGCCCTTTGGTCCGTAGACTTCCACTCGAATCATTTTCAACAGAGCGCGTGCCGTATGCGCAATGTTCACAATCGCAACTTCGTTAGTCTTCTCACACGTGGTCTCCTTGTCCACCTCCATTGCAGCATGAGTTGAGTTGGGTTGAGGTGTGACGTGAAGCAGTGGGTGGTGCCATCTTTTACAATGCTTGCATGGTGGTTTTCGGCATGATTCTTTTCGATGGCGTCCTTGCAGGCACTTGAAACAGACGTGACTTTTCTTTACTGTATTCCATCGCTCTTGCGTTGAAGCTTTCAGGAACGACTGACATTCTGTCAAAGAGTGATCTCCGTCGCACTGCGGGCAGGTCTTCTTCCTCTCCTCGTCGGCGCTGATACTGTGGGTGGCTTGTCTGAGAGGTCTTCTCGTAGTCCCACTGTTCCGGAAAGAGGGTCTGGAGTCTTCCATCGATGCGAAGGCTCCGCACTTGTCGGCTTCTCTATTCAGGAACTCGCTGATGAGGGTCAGATCTGAGAATGAATCTTCTTCCTTGACCGCGGTGTAGTCGTACCATCGAAACTTCAAGATTGAAGGCATCTTGTTGATTATTTGCTTCATTAATTCAAGCGAATGTAAATATTGTTGCTTCTTAAGGCCTTTGATTGCTGCCACGCTGTTGTTTATTTGACTCGCGAACACGCAGATGTCTCGCGGGTCTTCTGATATTCTGGGAAGCGCCTTTACTTTTTCCAACTCCGCCAATACCAGTGCGTCTGGTCTTCCGTATCTTCTGCGGAGAGCGTTAATAATTTCTTGCGGCGAAGCATCCGAGTAGAGTAGACTCTTGATTGATTCTCTCGCGTTGCCTTTGATCGCCTTCCTTAGGCGCGCCATGTTTTGTGTGTCGTTGAACACCGAAGCTGTATCTTCGTATACAACGCGGAAAGCCAGCCACTCGTTGGTATTCCCTTCGAAGATAGGAAGCTCGTATATATACTTCGGCTGCGGCGCGGGGGTTGACTTTGCCGAAAATGCTTCCTTCAACGCGTCCGCCAGCACTCGCACTTCCATCTTCGATGATTCCTTTTCCACATGACAAGTCTGCTTGACTTCCGGTTCAACATCTTGAATCTTTTCTTCTAATACCGAAGATTCAATCCAGTTTCTTACATGAGAATTTCTTTCTTCCGGATTCTCTTCTTCAACGGAGTCAGTGTCCTCGTACTGCGCCATCTCTAATCTGACGCGGGCTAGACGAGCTGCTGCCTGAGCCTCTTCGAACTCCAGGCGAGCCAATTCCTCCCTTGCTTCTAACTCGCGTCTGCGCGCTGACGTATCCGTTGTTCGTGTCGACCTCGCATGCCGGGTTGAACCCGCTGGTACCAGGGTCATTGCGTTTCTTCCTGGTTCCTGGTTGGCAGTGGTCGCGGTGGTGACAGTAGTTCGAGTTTCTCCCGATGTCGTAGTACTGGTAGCTCCCGATGATGTTTGTTCCGATGTGAAGTCACCGCTTGTCGCTTGGGTAGAGCTTTCTTCACTTTCGTCGTCCGTATGTCTCAATGGTGCGTCCTTTTGCGATCTGGTGACCGGCATCTTCTTCGTACAGGATCCGGCTCGAAGGACCAACAACTGTGGCGGTCTTGGCTCAGGAAAAGGTAAATTGAAGATTTAAAGTAGAAATTTAAAATTAAAAAATTGTTCCTGGACCGCCTTATGGCTAAGACGCTACAGTAGGGTAGGACCAGTACACGTTTCTCAATACTGTCGGTCGTCTCAGCCAATTATTAATTTAACGAGCGTTTTGCCTCGGGCTTGTGCGCTGGAACGCTCGCCCACGCACCCTGTTATGTGCGTAAAATAGAAAGATTGATCACGCAAAGCGATCACAGGACGGCACACTCGGCTGGACGATAGTAAGAGAGCGGTGAGTACACGTCGGAAAGGAGGTTGGTATGGGGTTAGGGAAATGAGGGAAACTAGGTACTTTGGGAAACTTGGATACTGGGAAACTGGGAGACTGGGAGTATTAAAAGATTCTTGATTCTGAATACGGTCGCTTCTTCAGGGAAAACTGTCTGACTGTTGAACTGACTGTGCTGACTGTATCGAACTAACTGTTGAACTGACTGTGTTTACTACGAGAATATTCGCGGGGTATCTGTTTTCGTTAGTATACCGCGACGAGAACTGCAGAAGGCGTATCGATTTTGCGCTAATTTCGCGCCGATTTTCACTTCGGAAGCGACCTTTTTATTTAATTTCCTTTTTATGTATAATAGTTACAAATATGTTTCTTATATATTTAGATTGCTCATTGTAAGCCCTTTCGAATGATATACATTACTACCACATATCTATTACATAGTAAGCAGGAAAAATTATTTACTGACATTTTTACACAGATTTCACTGCTTCTCTATGGTGAATAAAGTCACAAATTATACTTTATTTACAGTAAACATATTTAGATAATTAAAATACTAAGTTTTATAAATATCAAAACGAATTTTACATTTTTAGTGAAATTAAATATGAATTACGTCTTATACAGTAAAATAACAACTTTAAATATCAAATTACATCTTATGCAATATTTTACGTAAATTAATAACTTTTAATATGTATTTTATGTAACATTTTACGTAAATTATAATAACTTTAAATGCGATTACATTACAATTACATCTTATCTTAAATTAGTTAAGTAAGTCGCCGACAAGCATCATGTCATCAGTAACTTTGAACCACAGTTTGCCAGCATATTTATAATGCATTATAATTTAAGCATAATTAATACCAAAATCAAAAGTTTCTTGGCTTATGCTAATCTGTCATGACACCTTTCTAACTTTTTACATTACCAACTCACCCGGAGTTGAAATGACCGATTGCAAACTCATTCTGACTGATGTTGCCTGATTGCATTTAGATGCGTGATCGTGCATTATTCATAATTAAATAAAGATATACTTTCGCGTTTATTCCATCGACTTCACAAGCGACCTCTTTTGAACAAGTTGAACATTATCGAAGCTACGATAATAATTATAAATTAATAATATTTAACAGTTTATACTTTAGATGGTCAAGGTGAGAATAATTCTTAGAACTAACAAGACGTGTAGAATTGATTAGCATCTTTGATTTACATCTAAACGCTGGAGCCTTATATAAAATAAAATAAGAATTTTCCTTCTTGGTACCTGTTTATGAACCATTCCTTAATAAAAATATAAGTGTAATAGTAACTAGGAAAAAAGTACTTAGTCAATGAATTAACTTATAAAGTGAATTTGAATTATATATGTTGTATGTATCTATGGAAGAACTTAATCTTTGAAATAGTGCCTTATTTTATATATAATTAAGCACAAGTTTTAACACTTCATTTTTTAATAATGACAATTTATATTTTATGAATAAATCGTTCATTTGTCGATTGCGTGTTTTTGTATATTATATTTAAAAATGATACAACTATATAGATTAATGATATAATAGATACACTATGTTGTTTATTAGTGATAGAGAGTAGAGAAAAACAGAATTATAACAAATTGTTAATATAACGTAACATATAATATTTTCATCTGTGCCAGAGATAATGATAATTTTTTCTGATAAATTCAATAAAATTGAGCATATTTAACAATCTTTTACATAAGGAACAAAGTATCAGCAGGTGATAATATTATTATCTTTTGTAGCATACGAACTGTAATTAGTGATACATTGTCATTTTATGTTGTAAATTATTTATATTTAATATTTCTGTGTTATATTCAATGTTAAGGCAAAAGAGAGCACATTCTATCTATCATCATCTGCTAATGCTTCCGCTTCATTGCATAAAATCATATCTATCGGTGTATTCAGTGGCGGCGTAAGGCGTGGGCGACGTGGGCCTTCGGCCTCGCGACCCAGAGGGCCTCGCGCCCCAAAATTGTTTGCATGAATTAAGAGCCGCGAACGAGCCAAAAAAAGTTTTGCCAAAAAAAGCCATTTTTTGCGCTGGCAGAGGGCCCCGCAAAATGAATCTTGCCCACATAACATTTCGGTCTTACGCCGCCACTGGGTGTATTAGTAGATAGAAAACCTGCCTCAATTTGAGGAAATATAAAGTTATATAATTTGGTATTTTTATATTATATGGTATTGGATGTATATTCAGCACCCTACCTCCAGCTTTCTGGGTGATATTTTCATGAACATTAGACACGCTATGCAAAGATAATTACTTTTGAAATTACATTTTTGAGGATGTGTCTCTGGTTACACTAATGTTAATTTTAAACTATATTCAAAGCGTGACTACGCTTATCAAATTGTCGCTTATTTAAAGGGTGTACAATTACCCACGAATATACATAGGTACTTGAGTGAATCGTCTTATAAATGTCTCATTCATTCAATAAAGCGTAGTTCACACTAAGCCGATCTGCGTCGGAAAGGGCGGTTGTTTCAGGCTTTGAGGCCCAAGTACCAACAACTTGTAAAAAAGTATTCGTGGCGTTCATTATTTGTATACAATTTCAATTTATTTTTCGTACAACTGCGATATTGTCGCTACGAATTCTTACTCGCGTTTGCACTTGGGTCTCTGAATACAAGTTTAGGTACTTCACGATGGCCGTAAAAGTGTGTATCAAGGATAAACTCCTAACACTTAGCTAGTATGTCTCATCAAGGATAGCTTTACGAAAGTTCTCAGCACATGTACATGGAGTCGCATCTGGATCACCAGTATTTCTCATTTTAAGTGTTATCATACGTTTCAATGAATATTTATTTTATTATTCATAGCGTTTTCTAAAAGCACTCACGTCTACGATAAAAATTTTGCTAATGAAGCTTATTATTCATTATTTACTAATACCTGGCCTCATTGTTTAACGAATATGTCGAAAGGAGACTGTGAGAAATAATGTTGCTATGGTAACCAATCTACTATCATCAATTAGATAAATAAAATCCTTGCATATTAGCTACGGCCATCTAGTGGTAAAGATACATGGTAGAATACAGTAAATATTTTGTGATAAAATGCCTTAATCAATACTTGCATAATATTGTATGAAATTCTTTACAAATTCGATATTTACAAAGTGTATTTATAATAGTAATTTATATGTGTACGTTAATGTTATCGCAATAAAAACGATGTCAACATAGAAATTTTCTCTTTGTTTTACCACAATCCTTATTATATTACCTTTCTAACCGCGGAATATATTAATATAATTATAATTTAATTTTTAAATTCTTCTTTATCCTGCATTCTTCATTTCATTTCTTTGCCACATATGCGTGTGGGTATGTATATTTAGTTCTTATGAAATATTTTAATTTAAACACGCTGACGTTTTTTTTCTGTAAACGTACTTTTCTGTGTACGTAGCTTTAATTTTAACTTATTTAATTTTCACAATAATATTATAAAGGAAAAATTTATATTTTTGTATGTTATGAATAAACTCAAAAACTACTTTACCGATTTTAAAATTTCTTTGACCAATAGAAAGCTACATTATCAACGACTAATATAGGCTATATTTGTGTAGGTATTATGTACATCTACATTGCATTTTGTGAAGCCGGGGCACGTTGCTAGTTATTAATATAATGAAAAAGACGCACTTTAAAAAGAACCTTCAGAGGTTAGGCCTATATAATAACAATAGTTATTTTTTACATATCTAGCACGGGAACAGAAATATTAATATCAAAACATTACATCAACATCCAATCATAATAGTTACTGTTTATATTATTAGAGTTTGTTTAGATGTCAAGTGTATTGTTTGTGTCGTAGCGCGGACGAGCGACGAATAGCATAACAATGAACCTATTAACAGAATAAGATATAATTAGATCACGTATTGTAAGGTAATGTTACTGACGACGCGCGTTTCATAATAAAATACGAGAAACACTGTACAATCTGCATTATAATAGCATTGTATTTGTGAATACTATCATTGCAATAGCAAATCGTCGATAATCTCGATAACTTTTAGAATTATTATTATATTTTTTTTCTTGAATATATACATTAATTTTTAATCAACTTTAAAATTGTAATTTTCTATAGACAATAATAATATAACATTTTATTTTTTGTTATTTATTAATTTATTGCTTTAGTTTAAAATGTAATAAGATTATGTAGTAAGAAATGTGTTTCCGTTTTTGTATTTTTATAGCATTTCTGAAGTTACTGATAAAATTGGGAAAGCACACACTCCTGTAACACAGTTTTAACTATATCCAGGAGTCTGGGTTTAAATTGTTTTATGTAAAAATAGCAGTAATTAATAAAGATTATTATTATTAATTATCAAAATTTAACTACAGCTGACACAATCTGATAGGTACACAATAGCAGCTATGAACATCTATACTACGTAACGACGCGTTTTGAATAAAAAAATCTAAATCAATTATTTTCCGCTATCTTTAATGTCATCAAATATAATCTAAATAATTAGTTTTTTGTTTATTATTCGATTTTCTAAATCCCATCCTTAGTCCGCATCTGTCATACCGTACCGTACGTGCGGTACATTCTATGCGAGATACGAAGAATTATCTTGAGAAGATAAGAGTTCAACGAGAGCGCTTCGTCGCGTTTTATAACAAAAGATTACACTACAGTAATTAAGTATATAATTTTGATATTAACCTGTTAATAATGAAATAATACATTACAATATACATTTTAACGTTTGAGATAAACTTGATAACTTCTAAAAATATATATGTAATATGGAAAAAAAATATTTTCACAAAACTATCTTGGCTCATTGGTATTATTATATTGCGACTAGCATCGGAGGTTTCGGATTCGGATCCTGGAGTAAAAAAATATTTCAGTCAGGCAGCGCAGCGTATTTAAGATTCACCTAATCATCTTTGTTGCCAAGATAAATGAATAATGTCTGCCACATTTATAGTTTTCCGTTAAATTTTTTATTTCATGGTTATAATAAATAAAAGCTGGTGATTACTGAAAAAAAAAACAAATTTTATTTTGTTCCAAACCTGTTGACTCGGATTCAGTGATAAAAAACTTAACCCTTAAAAATTAGTTTAAAAAATCTGTAGATGACAGTTTATATATTTTTTTTTTAAGACAAAAGTGCATGACATCGCCTCCTCCTTCATCATGCGAACCGCTAAGTATTGGAACTCCCTCCCTGCGTCTGTATATCCCGATCAATTTAACTTAGGCCTCTTCAAAACAAGAGTAAATAGGCACCTTCTAGGCAGTTGTGATTTACCACCCTAACCGCAACACCGTTCACCATCAGGTGGGTTAGTGATTAAACAACTGCCTATTAAGTTTAAAAAAAAAGACATTCAGTCATCAATATTATGTAGTCATCCTACATTTGTGAACTTAAGGGTTAAATAAAAATGGGGTCAATAAGTTCGAATAAACTGAATATAGGTATATCAGAACACTATGAAAGTTAAACATGTACACTACAGCAGATGATTTAGATAAGAATAAATACATTCAGTCACGCACAAACAAGGAAACATTAAAAATAGCTACTTACCTATCTGATTGAAGTAACTAGAAAATTAGTTTTTATTAGTTTTACCGCAGCGTCAGTACCTATATATTAACAATTAAAGAATGCATTTATTTACGTGCTGGTTACTGTTATATTATTAGCATAAGCCATGGCTTCAACAACTTATACTTGATATAAACAAGATTGATATAAATAGCATCATATTTTATTTCATTTAGATCGTCCGAGAAATCTTCGGTTCATACTGAGGCTTGTATTTCGATTAAATCTAGTTTTGAAACTTAATAAACCCTTTTTTTATTATAGAAATTTATAAAGATAGTTCTCAAGAATTTATTATTTCGACTGAGTTAATTCTTCAAATATACCAGGAGGTCTATTACCAAAACAAAATATAGAAGTTTCAGCTGACGGATCATACATTTTCCTATTATATCAATGATCGATCCGTCGTTCGCAATTAGAGATTATGTCTTTCATTTGACATTACTATGATCGTAAGTATAATCGTTAATAGAATTGAAAATGTTTTCGTAATAAGTTAAAATACGAAGGTGTTAGTTCTTTCGTTTCGTTCCGTTCACTAGTTCGATTTTGGCAATAGACCGGTCTCAGTCTCAGTAGTACGCATGGTGTGTTAAGCATTAGAGATTCCTAGTTCGAATCTCGGGGAAACAAAAAAATATTTTGGTCTAACACACCGTACTGTCGCTAGGATCTTGCCACATCGAGCATAATTTGTATCTATGAAAACATTCAATTTATATACATAATCCAAAAATGTGCATTTGTGTTAGTATTTTCTAGTCAATCTCTCAAAGTCACTCCTCCTTTGTTATCAAATATCATCATAATAACTATTTTAACAAGGAGCGCCTACTTTGTTTTTGTTAATATATTTTTCAAATAAAGAATCTAAAATGACAACTCGTTCGCCTTGCCCCCAATATTAGATATTATTAACATCTCATATAATGGTAGAATGCAGATTTATTACATATAGATAGCTATCGAGTGTCTCAGATCTATACGTATAAGAAGAATTCTCTTTACATAGCGATAAATAAATTGAGCATACATTTAGTAAATATTAACCTTTGTAATTTACCTCAAGGTTTTCAAGCAAGTAATTTTTTGATCGCTTTATTTATGTCAAACTCGTATTAAATTCGATAATAAGCAGTAAAATTAATCGCAAAAGTTTATGCCTTTATGGATGTTTCAATATATATATTTAATTTCAATTAAATAAAGACATATATCGAGTAATTGATTTACAATATATAGATAATATTCAAGTGATTATAATGATAATAATTATCAGTTAACACTCAATCAGAAAATGTTATAATGACGTTTGTGTCTTATAATATTCCACCTCAAAATATCGACTGTTCCTTTTTACTATAATTATTTAGCTCTACTTACAAGTTATAACCCAACATAAATCCTATATTAGCGCCATTGTTTGCAACAAAAATGCATGAGAAGATACTCAGCTGTGTTAAGGCGATATCTCGATCAATACTTAGTGATAACACTCACTATTACTGTTTTTATCTTTCTGATTATACTTTAAATCAATATTAAGTTTCTAGAATATAATAGGAAAATTGCATTTCGTATACTGACTGATTCACTGATCAGGTATTTATTGAATTTAATGAATTGCGCAATATATCTGTGATATCGCTACAAATATAAAGTGATTTTCCTAGAGATTAATTTTTTGTGTCTGTTTCACTAATCATTATTATATTTTTACTTTATAGGCGTAAGTAGGTGTTGAGTCTTCTATGACTTGCCAAACCAAATTATATTTTTACCGCTTTAACAAGCTTAACAGCTTTGATACCACTTATAAACGTGGTTTAATATAGGTAATAATATAAGGTTCTAGAAAAGTCAACTAGGTATTTTTTTATCGAGTAATTATTTATTATAATTATAGCTTGCGTTTCATTTACACATCTGAGAATAAAAATTATCTTTCAATCTCGTGATTCTTAATGACATCATTTGTTGGAAGAAAATACCGAACAATGTCGAAAGAGGGGTTTATAATGATATTTCAAATTACAAATTGAGAAAATATTGGTTTTTCTTCCGTAAAATATCCTTGAAATCAGGAAATATATTGACCTTTGACAGAATTTTAACAGAATGGGGATCTTTGGAACTTCACAATTATTCCATATTTAAAAGATACCTCACAAACTTGAAAAACAGCCTCAAAAATGTCAAATATCGGCCTTTATATGCCTGTCTGTGTTGAATCGTTGGCATTCAATGTACCTATATATATCTATAGCTACATGATTTTCACCACGATGAAATACAGTTCAAACATCATTGTTTTATTTTTAAAGTATATTATTCTTTAAATTCTGTATGTTACAGAAAAAATATAATTATAACAAATTTTAACATTAGTAACAAATATTTGAGAAAGATATCTGAATTGCGGAATCTATCATAAAACAGAAGAAGTAAGTTTTCCTGTTATGTGGTTCCTGTTTGTGTGTTCATGTCTTGTTACTTCGTGTCCTAAGCCTGACAGTGAAGTGTCGTGTCATAGAAGGAAAAACCATGTGCACACATAGCGCGTTTTGGTCTCAGTCTATGGATATCCGAATGCTGGAAGTAAAAAGTAGGTCGACAGCGCATCGTTGACTGATGTTCTGTGGCTGAGGTATCACCTACCATCAAGTGAACCTCATGCTCGTCTGTCGATATCTGACATAAAAAAGCTATATATCTCTCGGAGTTGTTACTGTATGTTTGTTATATAAAGGTTGCATTAGACCTTTGTCACGGTCAGCGAGGCGCCGCGCATACTGAGTGACTTCGCAAAAGGTTGATGAGACCTTTTACAGTTTTAGTCAGATAGACTTGTGTGAAAGTGCTTTAGTTATTAATACTCGTAGTTAAGAAATTAAATTAAAAAATACTTTACTAAAAAAATAAATAAACAAAAGTTTGTAAAAATGGATTGACTTATATTCTTAATGAATCGATATATTGTTTATATATTTTTATGATCTTATTTTACTAAAATAACATCCTTAAAAACAACAAACAACTGTAATAATTGAAAGTAATTCTTTAATCCTAGTATATAGAATATAGATATAGACTGGTATCGCTTTTTTATGATAGATGTCGACAGACGAGCATGAGGTTCATTTGATGGTAGGTGACACCTCAACCACAGAACATCAGTCAATGATGCGCTGTCGACTTACTTTTTATTTCGAGCATTCAGAAATCGCTAGACTCAGACCGAAATGTGCAATATGCACTTTACCTTTTTTCCGTTTATGAACAGTCGGAATTTCGATTTTCCTCCTAATTGCTCCATGTTATGTGACAGATGATGGGGAAGACATGAAGAAAATTATAAAGTGTCGTCCCAGCGGAATTTGAACCCTAGATCCATCGGAGCACAAGGTGTTTTACCAAACGCGCTAACGAGCCCGTCAACATCGCTATTATAACTACTATACAAAAATTTAAATCGCTATTATATAAATTCTACAATTTTTTTACAGACGCGACGGTATCATTAAATATTTCCTTACTATTTATTTAGACTCGCACATTATATTCTAAATGTAATAATTACTACAGTAATTTCTACGCGAGAATAAGACGTAAAATGCAAATGAGCTCTGTTATTATACTTGACCTCAGTTTATTTCAACGACAATAATTAATTCTTCATAATGGTTATCTAAGATTTAGGGGCGTTATACGATAGCGATTGCGATCATACGGTCTCCACATATAATACTAGCAACGCGGCCGGCTTCACACGGGTGCAATGTAGATGTACTATACACAATAATAACCTATGTTACTCGCTTATAATGTAGCTTTCTATTGGTTAAAGAATTTTTAAAATCGGTCCAGTAGTTTTTGAGTTTATTCATAACATACAAAAATACTCATCTTTCCTCTTTATAATATTAGTATAGATAAATCTTCCGACGCGCGACGGTAATTTTCATTCTGAGGATATATTTATTATAAACAATGAATTATTTAAGTTGGCTTCAAATGAGTCTCGAGGCTAATTTTCATGAAAATTAAAACTGCATTATTTGATTTTTGAAAAATCAATATTCCTAGCCCGGATTCGAAACCATTGATTTTGAAAGAAAAACACATACAGGGGGCCTAGCACGAACGACTGTCGACAACGTATTCGAATCGTCGAACTGTCATTTGTATGAAAAGTCATTTGAAATTTCATATAAATGACAGTTCAACGATACGAATACTCTTTCGATACTTGTTCGTGCTCACCCCCCTGTATCATTATATACCTACGTATCGTTTGATAGTATCACTAATAAGGAACGAATTCAGGGAACTGATGACATACGCCAAACTGTATATTAGGTACCGAACTAGATTCCTCAAAGTTGCGATTAATACTAGTAGGTATTTGATGGACAGCCTCGTAATATTAAACTAGTAGTACCATCAATTTTAGTCCTGTAAATGCATATTCGCAGATGTAAATCTTAGATTTGTAAAAATATGTAGTGTAAGAATCAGTTGTATTTTTGGCGAACCTTATAAACAAAAAACCGGTTCCAATTTCCCAGTTTTATGACGTTATAATGCATTATGCACGTGTCCACGCCTAAATAATTACGTAAGTTTCGGTATCGATTAAATACATACAAATTGTATTTCCGACGGATTTCCATAATAATTATAATATTTTGTATCGGATACGACAATTGTAGAGTTATTATCGAATATCGTTTGATTGTATAACCGGGAATAGGTTAATAACTCCGGAGTTGAACTGCAATCAGCTTTCATTAGCGATTATGTACCATTGACCTAATTAATTATGCACTGATCTGAGTTAATAACATTCAGATGTCACGTTCATTTACGTAATTAATATCGTTGTGGTATATATTTTTTATAAAAATGATTGATGATCATAATCTATAATTTTTAGTATATATTTTGATTTAAATTATTTTATTTAAATGTGTGATAAACGTTAATAAACGACAATATTATTCTACAGAGGGCCTAGCACGAGCAACTTGCGAAAAAGTAGCTCTAACGTCGAGCTGTCATGAAATTTCAAATGATTTCTCTTATAGCTAACAGATGGACGATTCGAATACTTTTTCGATAGTCGTTCGTGCTAGGTCCTCTATTATTTAATATTTTTTCAAGTCGCAGCATCAGATGCGCACGGTACTCTTCATAGATGTTTTGATGGATCTTACTATATTATATTTTAATTTGAGTTCTAGGCCAATGTATTAAGTAGGTACGTGAGCAATATCGCCATTATCAGCCGAAACAAGTGATCGTGCGGCTCTTATCAGTGATAAGCTGGTCTGTGATGTCATTCCTTCGATAGCGCTATTTGCTAAGGAATCGCCTAATATTTACGGATGATTTGTAATTGTAATATTAAAGAAAATGTGGATAAATGGTAAGTGGAAGAGATAGATAAGAATATGGGATTTTAATAGGCAGTTGTTTGACCACGGTCAAGGTGGTATATCACAACTGCCTACTGCCTAGAAGGTGCCTTTAATTTTAAAGAGACCCAAGTTGTATTGTTTGGGGAAAACAGATGTAAGGAGAGAGTTAGTGGTTCGCATGATGAAAGAGGAGGCGTAACGACTCGTGTTGGTTGGTATAAAAAAGTATAGATAAACACTATTTTAAATTAATTATCAATATTATGATTATTTTCTACGATAATATTCCTTGTATTACAGATCTATACATATATATAAAAGGCTCTTACTAGATATGACCCGACAATGAACCAAGTATTTACCGGCTATCGGTTAATGATCAAACTTAAACTTAAATATTGTACGTATAATATAACTTATTGTGATTTTAACGAACCTACCACCACACCGTATGGATAATTTTTTCAGAAGAAATAGCGCAAATAAAGTAAATAATATATGCGTTGAATTGTTTCCATCTTTTTGAGAAATCGGGTAAGTAGTAATTAAGACAGTAAGCTTGAAGTAAGTAAAGAAGCCACAAGACATTTAATCGTCTTAGGCTTGATACAGGTAAAGCGCGCTCAATCAGCTGATGAGCTGACAACCACACCCAAGCTTTTATTTGATTAATTCTATCAGTACTGTATACTGTGGGTGGAAAGAATCAATGGGCCTTGGAGGGAAACCAATTTAAACCTTTATTTTTAAAAAGAAACATAACTGCATTCAAAGATTTTCTAAAATTAGCTTGTCTCACCCGGAAATCGAACCAACTAAAAATTCAAAATTTAAACATTCGCTATTTTATTCCACTAATCGATAGAATCAACGTTCAGTATAAAATCTCGCCTATAAATATTTGGTCTTAGAAATAAAAAAGATCATGAAATCTAAAATTATTTTATTTTATCATCAGTTCTAATACGAAGGACATGTAAACATGAAAGAAAATTATTAACTAGCAGGACATTGATACTTGAATTATTTAAAATTACATTTTAATAATTTAACTGACAGTAAATGTTCGATATAAGTATTTTAAACTTTTTTTTTCTTCATTTTTCCCTCCAGCTGGATTGATTCTTTCCTGTATAATAGCTATAAACAACTTACTTCGAAATATTGGATAATCTTGAAAGAAAAAGGTGTTTAAAGTCCGCAATTAAGTAAGCGTTGAGTAAATTTTATTATGTAGTTACTTAAGAAAAATACGTTTTTGTAATTGAGTAATTATAATAAAATCAATGCCAGATGCCACAAAACGAGACATAATGATGCATAATATTATTATATTATACAATATTAAGATGTATATTTAGAAAACCAATTCATTCATTATTAAATGTATAGTGATGTTGTTGAGCGCCGCCGTGGTACTGTAGTAAGAACTTAGTACCGAAGGTCACAGGTTCGAATCCCGGGGAAACAAAAAATAAATATTTCGGTCGGGCAGAGCACTAGGGCTGATCTTACCTGTTAAGAAAAATGATCAGTGAAACAGTAATGTGTCGTCATGCCCCATTAGCAGACTCGTAAATTAACTTTTTTTTTAATTTAAGAGAATTATATGTTTTGAAATAAAATAAGCCTTCGACGTTTTGGTGTATTAATAAGTACCTAGCCTTCGATAAACCTGTTGTAAAAATTTTAAATGAAAGTATAGCTTTACAGCGTGTTATATGTATTTATATATTATTATACACTAAATATAATTACTCTAAAAAACTTCACTAAATGTAATATTGTCTTTTATTAACGCGAGTATCACACATTTAAATAAAATACTGTATACCGGATTAAAACGCGATTTATTATCAGTCTCCCGCGACCACGGTTGCTGAAAAGCATCCGAAACGTCGGGATAAATAATTTAAATAATAAATCGCGTTTTAATCCGGTATACAGTATTTTATTTAAATTCACTAAATGTAATTTTGAATATAAATATTTTTTTTCTACTTTTACTTATTTAAAGTGTAAACCTACGGTAAGTAAAACGTTATTTTTTTCAAAATTACACTTAGTGAGTTTTACCTTTGAATCGACAATATATTAGCTAGATGTGCTCTCGATAACGAGAGAAACATATCGATTATTTCTTTCTCAGTCTCCTTTCATACTCGAATAATACGATAATGCTGTTATTTATTTCGAATCTATCACAACCAGTACCTATAATACTTTTACTCAGCATAAATTATTTTTAATGAGGTAGCTTTCTTGTCGTGAATCATTAATGAATTACTTAAAACCTCTTGCCAATTTATGTTTTATTAGTATTTCGATTAAATTAATTCTACCTACATACTATAAGTCATTACTTAATACTGAAAAAAATACATAAACTTAAATATAATCTGTGCGTCAGTTAAGATTTAAATTAACATAACGCGATATTTTTTCACTGACTTATTAGCGCATGTTCTCCTATGCAAGGTTATTCTATTCTGAGTCTGATATTATTTAATCTAAGTTCTGAGTATTATAATTCTTCATTGTTTCAGTCACAAGGCATCCCCCATTGAACTAAAACCTTCCTGTAAGGCCGATCATTTGCGGCCTGCATTCAGCGACTCTTGCTATTACAAGTGGGAGGAATATTAAAATTCAGCGCATCATTGACTGATGTTCTGTGTCTGAGGTATCACCAACCATCAAGTGAACCTCATGCTCTTACATAAAAAAAATCAACAAGGCATTTTACATAGGTTTAAAACATTGTTGATCGAAGGTTTAAAAGCAGTAAAGTGATAATTGATCTAAATTCCTTTTTTTTGAATGGGGATGAAAGTTCAACGTGGACGAATTAGTGGGCAAAAGTTAGTAGGTATATAATAAGCATTGATACATCAATAATTATACAAATCTGATACCAGTGCAAAAATAATAATTTTTAACACTCATAAAATGTATAAAACGCCGATTATTACGTAACTATTGCTCTTTTTCGCTGGAATTTTATTCACTTTCGGAAAACCAGCTCAGTTTCACGAAACACGTAACACATCCGGTTTTAAAGATCATATTACAATTTTAACAAAACTGACCATATGTCTAAGGTTTTAGTATAACGCTTAAATAAAAATATTTCCACTTATCAAATTCAGTCAATTACTAATATGACATTAATTGCATATTTTTCTGCAATTTTCGTAAACACCTCAAGTATTGCGTGTAGTGGATGGAAAACGTTTAAAAATACATATAAATAAAATCACCAAGAAATGCCGTCACGTGCGTAGATGCGTGGGTAGGTGACTTTAGCAGGACAGGTACAAAGTTTACTTAATACAATATTAAATTGTGTCAAATAAGGGTACACAATCAATCGTCTGATTAAGTATTTTCACATACAGAATGTCGATAAAAAGACCTGCTGTGATTGCCCCGAAAAATATTGAGAAGACAGACAAGCGTGCGTCAGCTGTGGGACGCAATGATGCGCTGTTACCTGATATTAGACACGAGCAACGCGCCCCGGCTTCACACGGGTGCAATGTCGAGGAATATGAATACTATACACAAAAAATAGCCTATGTTACTCGCTGATATTGTAGCCTTCTATTGGTGAAGATTTACAAGAAAGAAGTACACTGCGGATGAGTTGCTGAGCTAATGCTAGAAATTTAGCTGAGTCATCCATTACCCATGTCTACCTGATATATTGGGAACTAGGTACATAGACTAGACCCGAAAGGCGCTATGTGCAGGTATTTTCCATCTATGAATAGTAATTACGTTGTAATTCGTAAGGATGAAAACTTACAAAGTCTGATATTGTCCTGCCTGAACGTCAGCTTTTATGTTAGGAGAAGTCGGGGGTAAAATTTTGTCGTAATATATTTTTATACTCGAAATTAAATCCTGGATATTTAGACAGCGCCGCCTACTGAGTCCAATTATTATCAAAAAAAAGATCATTGGTTAGGAATATACAAGTAGGTATTATACATTTAAATAAAATACTGTATACCGGATTAAAACGCGATTTATTATTTAAATTATTTATCCCGACGTTTCGGATGCTTTTCAGCAACCGTGGTCGCGGGAGACTGAAAGATGACAGTTGTCTTATATTTGAAATGTCACAATATTTAATTCAATTAAATTAAAAAAAATAATAATAATAATAATAATCTATTAATTTAGGTAACACAATGTACACCTATGAACGTGAATAAAAAATAATACATATTAAATTACTAATATTACTAATATTAAATGCTTCTAATTATTAAGTATTATACATATTATACAGCAATGTATATGATGGAACCAAATAATATACAGTTGACCGCTAAATACAAATTATCAGATATTTTATCTAAAGATTAAAACGTATAACTGTTTTTTACAATAATGATTTGATAAGAAAACGTTAATTTACTTATTATAAGTCATATTATATTGACTCATTGTCACTACTAGGTTATGTTACAGACATCCCTCGCTTTTTTGTGTCCAAGTTTGTTAAATTTGGTTGTCCGAATTAAATTAAAAAATAACTTTAAAAATAAATAAAATATCCATGCATTAAAGTCGATGTTTCGCTTTTATGTGAAGGACAAACCGACAAACAGTTTCACATATCATTTATCAGTTAATTAATTGTATGTTTGCATTTACTTATTTTTAATTGATTAAGCATATACGTATTTATATGGCGTTTGAAATCAGATCGCTTGCGGAGTCATCATATTTAGTAGGTATTCTTTGTAACAGTACTCTTACAGGAAATTACCTACCAATTGATATTAGATGGCTTCCGTAGCACGTTTGATTTGCTCTTTGTAAAATATTATAAGCGTTTCTAAGTATTAATTATTTTTACATAGATTATATTTTATACTATTTGTCTCAGCTTCTAATAATATCAAAATATTGTTAAGCACAAACGATTCTATTTTATGGCTTTAGGTAAATGGAAAAATAAAAGTACTGTATAGTTTTTTGTTTTGGAGTAAAAAACGATAACAAGAATCGAATAATTAAGTTGATTGTGCAGCCATATCGCATGCAAAGAGGGTGAAAAATTGGAAAAAGAAGATTTACGCGTCTAGTGTAGAAGAGACGGGGGTCAGTGCCGGTGTTAGAGGAGCGCGCGATGGGGCGACGGCCCAGGGCGTTAAATTTTGGGGGGGGCGCCGAGGTCTGGACTCTCCTGTCTCCAGTGCTGCACACCCTCAATACCTATGCCTTACGCCCTGTGCTCTATGAATATCATAACCTGGCTACTCTATCGATTGAAAATGAAACCGCTGGGAAATTAGATTTTTCTATGTTAAACCCTATATAAAAAAAAATAAGCAGAAAAAGAACATTCGATATTGATTTCCTAAAGTGGGCCCACAATATTCTTGCCCGGGGCGTCAGTGGCCCTAACACCGGCACTGACGGGGGTAGTCGAGCTAAGCAAACGTACCTCAATCAAAGTTTCTTTAAACCGATGAGAGTGTATGAAAGCGTAAATAACAGTGGATGAAATGTGCAAGGATCGGAGCATATGGAAATCCGAGATCTCCGCAATTTTTGTCTTGGTTTACATATAACATCGTCGTTTGAATTAACTTATAACAATTATAGTCAGGGGTGGATTTAGAGGTGTCAAGGACAACAAAGGAGTGGATTTTTTTTAAGAACAACATTAAGAACAACTTTGTTCAAAGTACAGTAGGCAAAGGTAAAACAGCGAAAAAAAATGGGCGGCAACGCATCCTCAAGACCCCTGTTGTTGCGGATGTCCATGGGCGGCGGTGGCCACTGCCCGTTTGCCTCCTCTAATATAAAAAAAAAGCAAAAGTTGTTTATTGGTATTTACTCGTCGGAATTTGTAAGCTTTTTTTCCGAAGTCTCTATTGTGGGGGCCTATTGGTATTATACTGCTGTTATTTCATAGGGTATGCTAAGGTCAGACCGCGGCTGGAAGTAGAATTGGGTCGGTAAAGGGCGCGCCTCGACCCATTTACCTGACCTCCAGTCGACCAAGACAATCTAAGGCTCTACTGCGGTATTTCTTTTGTGGCGTTATAATAAAAGGTACGCCCTTATCTAAGTAACCAGCGAGCCGCGAGCTTTATAATATAAACGTAAACACATACAGGCTTATTCATAAACGTATTATAAGTTTGATGTAGTTGAAATATGTTTTGTCTCGCTCTATCGAATATAAAAAGACTACAGAACGAAAGAAACAAAGCATATTTTAACATAGGGGGATAATGTATAAATCTTTCCAGCCAATCTCGGATTGACTTTTTTATATGATAGTAAGGCGGGGGGGACAACCTAGCATGATTGAAAGCAAACACCATCAGCCATGAACATCTGCAACACCAGAGGATCTGTAGATGGGTTGCCGGCCTTTGAGGTAGACTCTCTTCCTGAATGTCCTTAAGTCGTATTGTTTCAGAAGAATCCTGGCTCGGATATCAATCAATCTGAGGGCCAAATAATTCTAATAGCTATTTACTTAATAACGAAGGCTTTTAAAAATCTCCATATTATAACGTAAAGTCTATTTTCATTTTTTCTAAATATATATTTTCGTGTCTGAATAATGCCATAAAAGACGGTGAAAATAATTTTATCGTTTATAAATTAATTTTGTGCGTTTTAATATGAATGTCAATTGTAAATAACCTGTAAAATGCAATAATATTAGGCAATCCAGATTCAAGATAAAACTGTACGACCTTATAAGTATATTGCCTTGCAAATTGCATGCGAGTTATTTACTTTCATCATATTAATTTAATATTGACTATAATTACGTAAGTACATAGATAATATTTAAAATTACAATATCATGTTTAAGTTTAATTTGTTATCTAGCAAGTTGATAACTCTTCAATCGGCATGTTCATTTGAATGGAAAAAATAATATATTACTATTAAATAAAATATACATAAATTTGAGAGCTAATATATATGTAATGAGCGAGAGCTATAATGTTTCTATCTCATATATTATGTACTAGTGACCCGCCCGGGCTTCGAATGGGTGCAAAGTACAAATATACCGATGTGTTGTCAGTGTGGAGTGATTAATCTTAATCGGCTTGATTTCTTCAACAAATTTACATAAAACAATATTGAACTAAAATAGGTGCTCTTGAATCACTCTATTTATTTATGAAAACCGAATTAAAATCCGTTGCGTAGTTTAAAAGATATAAGCGTACAGAATGACAGACAGATTTTTAGTAGGTACGTTACAGATAAGAATTTAATTTTGATAATATTTATTTTTCGATTTATTCAATTTTTTTATAACAGAGCGAACAATCGTGGAAAAGCAGAAAGTGCACATTGTGCGTTTTGGTTTGTCTATGGATTTCCGAATGCTCGAAGTAAAAAATAGGTCGAAAGCGCATCATTGACTGATGTTCTGTGGCTGCGGTTTCACCTACCATCAAGTGAACCTCATGCTCGTCTGTCGATATCTAACAAAAAAAACCGAGCAGGTGGGTTACCTGATGGTAAGTAATCACCACCGCCCACGGACATCCGTTACTTAAAAGTCTCAGATGCGTTGTCGGCCTTTTAAAATTTATAGGCTCGCTTTTTAAAACCGACGAAGTCGGATGGAAACACTGAAGGCGGTAATATTTTGTATTTAAGCACAGCACAGTGAGCTAGCAGCAAGTTAGTATTAGGAAAATAAACTAGCTCGAGGCGAAATTCCAAACAATACAAATCGGACTTGCTGATAGTTGTTTCGAAATCACATAGTTTCTTTATGAAACTAGACGCCTTATCCAGTATACAACAATATAGAGCGAGTCCTGTTAAAAGTCACCTTAATTTTATTGAAATTTCATTATAAATAATCGAGCTAAATTAAATCCCAGTCTATAATCTATAATATGTAGTGCTAATAAGCACTTTAATAGATTTTTTTTCATACCAAGTAAGTCGCAACATCTCTAATTAATATGTAGACGTTACGACTTCTGAATCGCGCTATTAAATTGTTTTCGTTTAATTATTACTAAAATTCTCCCACGGCTTTAGTTGCATGGACATTTTAGGATTTTTGGGATCAAAAAGTAACTTGAGTCACTCTCCTACTTCTAGACTATAACTCTACTAAATATCAGGTCAATCGATTGCTCCGTTTTAGCGTGAAGTATAAACTACAAATACACATTTTCATTCATTCGGTTGAGAATGCTCCCTTTACGTTGAATTAACATAATAATTTCATACATAAGAATGGTATGAGACACCTTCTATCTATTCTGCCGTCCTGCCATGGCCGTAAAATAGACATAGGTAATACGTAACATAAAGAAAGGACCACACAAGAACATATTTGAATACGACGTCGTTATACAAATATCACCCAAAAACAGGAAACGTACCATATTGTAATGCTAATTACCACAACCTCTATGAACCACGCGATATATTTATAAAGATCGGTTCATAATGTCTAGTGGGCACTTTTTTAATGAATAAATGTATTATAAATCTTTATTTCAACAGACGTATATAGTATATACAATATACATATATACAACTAATGAAATTCCAAACATTTTGAAAATCAACTATGTATATATGTATGTATTTTATACAAACAAATAACCGTTGCCTGTTTACCACAGATTTGTAGTGTTAATTAGTTTTTATTTCAAAATTATATGTATATCAAAATAAGCTAAGCTTTGTATGTGGAATTGTCTTCTTGTGTTAGATATACACAATAAAGACCAACGTTTCGTCATACTTTATTACATATGGACTGTTATAACAGACACATTTTTTGTGCATTTAAAACAATAAGAGGTGATTTTATCATTATTATAAGAATCCTTTAAAATATAATTATCAAAAATTCAATATTACCCGACAATTATAGGATATCTTACCTTACCTAATCTTACCGCTGTTCACTTCTTTTCTTCTTGCTTTTTCTAAAAAGATTTAAGTAATGGGAAGAGCCGAAACGTAAATCTAGTACCCGATTACGAAGTCGACTCTATATAACCCTCTAGTGCTCTGAACAATCAGACTCTGGAAAAATGCAACAGCAGAACATTGTGATCTCGCCCTAACAAAATTCAAACTAATGGCTAGAAGGTGTACTTACTGCGGTATATGATCGGAATGTTCAATATTGTTGATTTTTTAAATAATAATAAATAGCTGTATACTAAACTAAACTAAATAGTTATAATAAAAAATACTTCATTGATAACAAGGAAATATATAAATAATTGTGAAGATACATCACGTCTCTTTCCCATTAGGGTAGGCAGAGATCACGGAATTCCATATGCTTTCATACACATTCGTCGGTTTTGACAGTACTTTTGACCTGGTCCTTTTGCAGACAGTCCCCGATCGATTAATTAATTAATTGTGAAAATAACGCTTTATAAATAGTACTATTTGGTATTTCAGTAGTAGCCACATATTATTATATCCCTAATGTTGGGAAGATCGTCGAAGACAGCTGTTGACACTTGACAATGCAAATCACTGATTTTTAATTTATGGAATGAAGACAAAAACGCGGGAAGATTGGATTGTCTTTCGCGGAACTTCGGTTTCAACGCGATCTTTAGAATAATAACTGTTGTGTTAATTACTAAATATATTGTTTGGGCTTGGGCAATTAAAAAGTAATATTTTATGATGACCTTCCCAAGTTGGTTGCTGGTTCAATAAATCGCTGCAATAAAGGAAACCCAGACAATAATTAATGATGGAGACTTACTTGTCATGTAGTTCCCTGCAGCTTGTGGTCGACCACTTTTCACTTTCTTCTTAGTTTTGATTGAGAACACATTAATTTATTTTTAACAGTTCAATATTTGTGACCGTGCGCGCGCGCTTACATCCGTCATTCGAATCACACACAGAGTGAAGAAATTGTTTATATTAGTAGGGAATGGAGCGATGGTACAGCGTCGCCAACCATCAAAAAAACTACGCCTGAGTATACCAATATCACAGCGATTGGCGCGAACATAGCTCCCCGCCTTGAAAGGTCATCTTTCAAATAGGAATATAAAATAAACCTAACTTAATGTTACAAATATACTTTAAAGAAAGAAAACCCTATGATAAAGGAATACCAGAAAAAATATAAAATAAAACTATACCTACTAATATTACCTACGAGAAAACATTCTACACTAAGAGAGAGCCGGTAAAGGGCACAAACGTATAATCGGACGTTTGAATGTACCTGACTTAGTACGCACCAAAGCGACACGATAACGATTATCTTTGCCTGGATACGTTTTCTCTACAACACCTAAAGGCCAATGAAGAAGTGGAGAGTTATTTTCCATAAGTAACACAATAGTGCCTTCTTTAACCGGGTGTTGTTCCGTGTTCCATTTCTCACGCATTTGTAACTTATGTAAATATTTGTTACTCCATCTTTTCCAATAAGATTGGACTAACTTATCTAACAAAAGATATCGCGAGAGTAGATGAGATTTCTCTTCTTCGATATTAGAAGCAGGCAAGTAACGTAACGGTTGTAAATTAAGAAAATGAGCTGGTGTTAGTGCAGAAGGCTCAGACGGATCTTCGCTCAATATACCTAACGGCCGAGAGTTTAGAACTGCTTCGACTTGACTTAAAATCGTTAATAGTTCTTCATATAATAATAATTGGCAACCGATTACGCGGAAAAGGTGCGTTTTAACGCTTTTAATTGCTGATTCCCAACTACCACCAAAATGGGGAGCATTAGGTGGAATCATTTGCCACGTGATACGAAATTCAGTTAAAGTTGACCGAAAACTCTCACAGAAAGAGTTGGAAAAAATAAAGTTTTGTAGTTCGTTCAAATACGTACGAGCGCCTACAAAATTAGTTGCGTTATCAGAATAAATAGTTTGAATCGGACCTCTGCGCGACAAAAATCGTTTAAAAGCGTTAAGAAAAGAGTCAGTACTCAAATCTGTGGCCGTTTCTATATGAATTGATCTTATCACTAGACATATAAAAACACAAATATAAATCTTTTGACTTTTACTACCCCGTTTGCGAACAGGGGTGTATGAAAGCGGACCAACATGTAAAATATCATTTATAGAAACGTCTTTATTAGTTTTAGCACTAAAATTGAGTACTATTCTAACTTTAGTAGTCACAGATGAGTCACGGAATACACCATGATGCGGAATTATATAGCCCACAGTGTCACATGGATCGACTACCGGAGAGATATAATCTTTTTCTAAATATTCAGTGAATATATTATTATAAGAAGTACGATATGAGACCGATGATAGTAACTTCCTCTCAAGAGACATAAATCGCCTTTTAGCAATATCGGCTGAAGAACCTAAGCTAGAAGGATCCTTCTTAAAAGGAAGCGCGACAATATATCGACCGGAAGAATAGCGACACGTCGTCCTTTTATAAATTTCTTCGCATTCTTCTTCTTCGCTGCTAAGAAAGGCAGAAGGCTTAGATGGTGCTTCCTCAAGCTCCCAGAATTTACGCAAAACGTTATCTAGAGGTGCGCCTGAGAACGCGCATAAAGCGACAGACTTTACATTATTCAATAGAACAGGAGCTTCCCCCATAAGAATAAAACCAAAAATAGTTTTAATCGCATCAGGAGTACCAGGTGGACCCTGAATACTTCCCTGCATAAGCAGTTTAGGAAACAGCTGAGCACCGATCAACATATCAACCCCACCGGGTTCATAAAACTTGTCATCGGCGAGCGGTATATTAGCGAGGTACGCTAACCTCGATCTATCGATATTTGAAGTCGGTAAATAATCAGTAATATTTTTTACGACTAAAGATTTAATAGGAATAGTAGGTTTTTTATCGAAACGAGAGGATATAACTAAACTAGTTGCCCCTATGATCTCGTTCGAACAACCACCGAAACCGTTCACGGAAACCGGTTCGGAAAACGTGTCATACACTAATGACAAACGTTTACAACATTCCGTTGTTATAAAATGATTTTGTGAACCGTTGTCTATAAGACAGCGCACAATATGCGAGTTACCACGCGCATCAAACGTACATACGCGGGCAGTAGCGAGCAAGACCGTAGAGGGTTGCGCTACGAAATTATTAGTTTTCTTTTGCAATGAGCATAAAGAAACAGGTGCGTAAACAGGGTTATGCGCATCTGTGTAGTGCGGCGCGACGAGCGGCGTTGCGCTGGCCGACGATGAGTCATTAGAACTCAGCGGCTCAGCGGCGCGGATGTCGATACTCGACCCATCGGTCGTAGCTTCGAACGGCGTCGTCTGCGTGTTCGGTACAGTCAGGAGAACTGTACTGCTTTGTTCATTTGAACGCGGGAAATGTAGTAAGGAATTATGTGAATTCGAATGACAAACGTTACAATTTTTGTTAGAATTACACTTAGAAGTTTTATGTTTCACGCTTAAACATTTCACACAACAATTAAATTTTTTAACGATATTAAAACGATCTTTAGGTGTAAGCTTTAAAAATTCAGAACAACGATAAAATTGATCGTGATCCACCCTTTTACACAACGAACAAACTGAATTATTAAATGAATTATTTTTGTTCGAAGTAACAAATGATTTTACATTTTTAGGAGTAGGTATTTTATTTATCTGCGAGTTATTACTCGTAACTGGCTTGCTAGACACAGGATTCGTGCGTTCTAATATCTTACATTGTTCTCGTAAAAACGTAAGCAACTGCGAATAAGAAGGCAATTTTTCTGATCGGACATTATTTTCGAATAGGCGAATGTTTTCGATATCAAGTTTTTTCAAAGCTAAAAATAAAAATACAAAATCTAATTTATGTGGAATATCGAGTTTTTCAAAAGCAGAAATCGAAGTGGCGAATTTATCAAGAAAACTATTGAGTCCGTCAGTTGAAGTTGTGGTCAAAGTTTTAAAATTAAAAATTTGATTTAGATATGAAATGCCGAGAGAACGCACATCTTGATATTTTTCAACTAATGTCGAATAAATAATATCGTAATTATCACCCGTCGGATTGATTCCGGCGATCGCGGTGAGTGCCTTGCCAGTCAGCTGACCGCATAGATAAAACACCTTCTCTGACCTTGAAATTAATTTGTTATTATGCACTAAATGATTATAGCATTCAAAAAACGAAGTCCATCTGTTTGGATCTCCGTCAAAATGAGGTAACTGTATTGGCGGCAGTTTTAATGTTTGCTGAGGCACAGATATAGGTTTTGCCTCTTTAGAAGTGTCTTTAATTTCATGAAGAACACCCTGAATATGTGCATATAAATCTTCAAAGGCCTCCCACGTACTAAACGTAGGGATGTAGTTAGGATCATAATCCATTTGTTCAGAATTCAATTTTTCGACAACGTTATTAAACTCCGTGCGAAGAGATTGTATATTAGAAGTTTTAATTATAAAATTTCTTTTCTGTTCTGAAGTTTCAAGATACAAAGATAAATCATATAAAGACTGAATCTTAGAAAAGTATGCAACCTGACGAGCTCGCAGTATTAAAATGTTATTAGGAATAGTCATAGTTTTCTCAGAATCATCATCACTTTGTTTACTTTTAGATCTCGTATCCATGATGTAATAACGTTAAATATACAAATATAAAATTCAGATTACAGTCACCTAATGTTCGTATAAAACGTGTGAAGAAGCGTGTGCCTTATGTCAATAACTATAAGACTTAAAATTAAGCGCGGCAATATACGGCCCTATGCGGTACAAACACTTGAAAAATGAAACCGACCCTCAAGTGTAATTAATAATGTTACGTATGGAACAATGACGATTGTTTCGTATTAATAGTTCTAACGAATACAACGTAATTATATTAAGTTAAAAAATTAACGTATTTTGGTATTTCTCGAATAGTTCAGGTACATTCAAATAATAAATTATAAAGAAATACGATGAAAACCCATCGGCTTATCACCGCAGCGGAAATAAAGGAAAAAACCACCGTTTTATTCCTGTATTATATTAAAATAGGTTTATTAACATAGGAACTTCCTATCGGCTCGTCCTAATCTAATAATACCTATACCTAAAGTGCCTATAATAGGTCAGACATATAACCTAACACTACGAAGCAAATTAGGGGCGAAAATGAAATGTATACCTAACTTTTACGTGAAATACACGGCTATTTTGAAGGACCAATAGTAATGAAAAAATATAATACGGCTCGAAGAGACCAAATGTTTGGGCTTGGGCAATTAAAAAGTAATATTTTATGATGACCTTCCCAAGTTGGTTGCTGGTTCAATAAATCGCTGCAATAAAGGAAACCCAGACAATAATTAATGATGGAGACTTACTTGTCATGTAGTTCCCTGCAGCTTGTGGTCGACCACTTTTCACTTTCTTCTTAGTTTTGATTGAGAACACATTAATTTATTTTTAACAGTTCAATATTTGTGACCGTGCGCGCGCGCTTACATCCGTCATTCGAATCACACACAGAGTGAAGAAATTGTTTATATTAGTAGGGAATGGAGCGATGGTACAGCGTCGCCAACCATCAAAAAAACTACGCCTGAGTATACCAATATCACAGCGATTGGCGCGAACATATATTATGAAAATGTTTATTGATGTTGACTTCTTTCGTTTAAATAACAATATTATAATGTAAATAAATGTATGATTTTTATATAATGCAGCTGTTAAGTGTTTTATATCTTTCCTTTCAAAGTTAGCCAATAGAATAAAAATACATAATTACTTGTAAAGATTTCCTGTGGCATTGTGCATTTATATTGTTTTTTAACAAAAAAAAATTACGAAAGGAAGGATGGGCAACCAGCCGTTATATTTGAGGTCATATTTAAATAAATATAAAAAATAAAATTACGTTGTTTTAAGTTGAGGGTGAACTTACAGCTAGGATTGTTATAATTGTAAGGAATTTTCCCCACTTGACCTGAATTAATAAATAAGGCAAAAAATGGATAATTTGTTTCACGCTCTATATTTTTTATTTTTCTTATATCCAAGTTTCTACTGAATCCTATTTTTGATACAATCGTACAACGCATCCACAAAAGCTTCAGACTGTTGAAGTATGTAACTTTTTTACTGGAAAACAGTGTGCATTTAAAACATGTCATTTATTTATAAGCTATACTTAATTATTGTAGTATATTTGCAATACCATGTAAGAAATTAATTTTGGGTTTTACCTTCTTAATAAATATACACATATCAAAGTTCTTGATCCAGCCATTCACTAAGTATATTACAAAATCACGGCCATTACACAATTATTGGATACTAGCGATCCGCCCCGGCTTCGCACGGGTGCAATTTAGATGTACTGTGTGCATACACAAAAAATAGTTCTAGTAGTTTTTGGGTTAAATCGTAATAAACAAACAAGTCTTTCCTCTTTATGATATTAGTATAGATGTAAGATTAAAAGTGAAAACAATTTATTATGTAATAAGTTAAATCGGCTAGTAATTTGGAATACATTATTATCTTTAAACCCTCTATGATGATTAATGTACCTAGTGTTATGTTGGTGTTAGACGTAATAAGGCTTCTACGTACGAGGCGTTGACCTGTGAACTCTATACATTGCTTGATACTTACTTTTCTTATAGATATTCGACTAACGGTTGAAGATAAGTTTTTCTAAAAAAAAACGAAAATACTGTATTAGGCTAATGAACAAGTTTTTTAATGACAATGACGTAACAAGCAAAACGAAATCTTATTGGGATGGTGATAAATATACAAGCATTGTAATTAATGACTGTCCATTGAAAAAAAAAATATATAACTTTTATTTATATTAATTACACCTTTCAGCAAGTGTGGTCACGGGCAAACTGAATCCGGTAAAAGTTATTTTTATTTAAATGTGTGATACTCTTTTATTAACAAAAGACAATAAAATATTAAACTATAGAAAATAACAGATATAAGTAATATACAACTGATTTAGAAACAGTAATTCCTTCATAATGAAACTCATGTACATTCCCAATACCGGTGCATTCTATAGTAAATTGTGCACGTGTCTTCATTACTACGAGGAGTAATATCAATTCAAACTATAGAATTGAATAATATCGAATTAAAAGTTGTAAGTTAAATACAATTTCAAAAGTTTAGCGCATAATTACCTAATATACAAAGAATATATCACATGACATTTATTAATAACGGCGATATTCTTGATATATCTTAGGTAATTTTGTCCCTAAACTTCTCAAATTGAATTTAACTCACAACTTTTAATTTCATACTAATTGTATTTTAGCACTCAATCCTAGATATATGCTTCGATGAATCCGCTCCAGCGAGTTTATTGAGAAATCAAAGATATCTTATGTTCGGCGATTATTGGGCCGGATCCGATCCATAAGTGTAGTTTACATATTGTAATAATATTATCTATAAAATTGACTACTTAGTACATGCAACAAAGCGACCATAAACCCCTTGTAGGTACTTATTGGAACTATGCACTCAGCTTAAGGAAATACCAAAGCACTAAGCAGAAAGCTCTGGGATTCCCTTTTTGCAATGATTGGAGTTAAGAAGCTTATGTCTTTTCGCTTTTATTTTATTTAACACTAAAATATGTTTAAATAATATTCTTTTTACTGGATTAAAACGCGATTTATTATTTATCGCGATGTTTCAGTTTTTCAAGTTGTTGAAAAGCATCCGTAACGTCCGCGTCGGGATAAATAATAAATCGCGTTTTAATTCGGTATAAAGTATTTTATTTAAATGTGTTATACTCGCGTTAATAAAAGACAATATTATAAAATATGTTTTATGAATAATATAATATAATGTACTATGTGTTAAGGGCGTATGAAGATAGTTAAATGAAGACTCAATAGTGTAAACTATACACTAAACATCAGGGGGTGATTAGTAAGGTCGGGGAGTTTGAGGAGGTTCTGTTATACCATATTATATATAGGAAGAGTACCTATCTTCCTTCCTCCAACTTAAAGCTAGCCGTCAGATCCCAGTAGTTGATGTTTTGAAGTTGAATATACTGAATCGGAGGAACTTTGATAGCGTATTTTTAATGATTTTGTTGACCTACGGGTTCTATTAAACGCGCCAACGAGACCGTGTGGTAGTACCTACTTCCGAACTGATACGACTTATTGACCTACCAGAATAGGACAGTGATTTATTGCTTACCCCTGGTGTTGAAAACGTCATTGACATTGATACTTTTGTATCCTATCCGACTATCCTACTAATATTATAAATGCGAAAGTTTCTGAGGATGGATGGATGGATGTTTGTTACTCTTTCACGCAAAAACTACCGAAGGTATTTTGATGAAACTTTACAGTAATAAAGCTTATCATCAGAATAACACATAGGCTACAATATATAAAGATTTTGTGTAATTTCGCTATAATAATACGATAAGTATCAAGTAAGTCGGAAATAATCCTGCCCTCGGAGAGCTAGCGGAGATTGATGAAAATACAGCTCGGTTAAAAAATAAGCTACCCGTAGTACTAACTTTACGGAGACGAAGTCGCGGGCAGAAGCTAGTATTATATAAATTAATCCTATGCTAAATCGAGCAAGTATCACAGGCCTTAGTAAAACGTGGCGTGAGTGAACTTTTATCTTTTTTGCTGACACTCATTGTGTGCAGACAAATGTAATGATATAATTTGGGAGCAATATTGTCGAAAGTGTCCGCACAAAACGCTTTGTTGTGTAATGGGCATTTGTATTAAGATTTTTTGCCTCAGGTCTTAGGTAAACGATGTATGTATAGTGTATACGCTATTAGAATAGAAAAGTGAACAATATGACATTTGATAAGTCTACGTTATATTACGTGTCGTGTAAAAGCGACACATTATTTGATTTCTAAATGAATCTAAGGCCCATATTCCAAGACGTGTCTCAGTTTTGAATCTAGTTTTGAGACTTATCAAACCAATTTTTCTCTATAGAATTTTGACATATTGACAGTCTGTTCTCAAGAATAGATTACGACTTGAGTAACGTCTTGGAATATGGGCATCTTTGTTATTCAAATACGTAATTCAAATTTATAATTAATTAATTATCTAAGCGCATCTTTGATCATAAACACATGGTCCGGGAGCCTGCAACGTTTGGAAAGTAAGAATTTTAGGTCAGCTGATTTTGTGATATGTCGTCCATCTTGCTTTTTCGGTTAGAGTCAGGGCTGTCTGGCAGGCGGTAGCGGTTGCGTTCGTTTGTGCGCATCCAATCTGTCAGGTGATAATCCTGGATTTTAAAAGCATTTTAAGACGCGTAATTTTTAATTTTTTGTTTTTAAATAAGTCTACCTGACATATATATATAACTACTATACTAACTAATATACTAACGTCAGAAATGTCTGGCAATAAAAAAAGTATGTCAGGTAGACTTATTTAAAAACAAAAAATTAAAAATTACGCGTCTTAAAATGCTTTTAAAATCCAGGATTATCACCTGACAGGTTGGATGCGCACAAACGAACGCAACCGCTACCGCCTGCCAGACAGCCCAGACTCTAACCGAAAAATCAAGATGGACGACATATCACAAAATCAGCTGACCTAAAATTCTTACTGCAATACTTTTCATGATTTTTTTATTTTATTTTCAAGGTTTAACAACCGAATTAATGTCTGGCAAATTAATTTCAAGCTTTTATTATCTTTAAATAACATAATATTAAAATTACAGACATTCTAAAATACTTTGAAATTTTTATAAAAAATTAATAAAAAATCGCGTATGGCACATAATTAGCAACGTCAGAAATGTCTGGCAATAAAAAAAGTATGTCAGGTAGACTTATTTAAAAACAAAAAATTAAAAATTACGCGTCTTAAAATGCTTTTAAAATCCAGGATTATCACCTGACAGGTTGGATGCGCACAAACGAACGCAACCGCTACCGCCTGCCAGACAGCCCAGACTCTAACCGAAAAAGCAAGATGGACGACATATCACAAAATCAGCTGACCTAAAATTCTTTCTCGAAAACGTTGGTACCTCCTATACCACACAAAAACAAACAAACTCCTTCAATTATTTAAATTTAAGTTTTTCTAATATGACGGGCTCGTTGGCGCGTTTGGTAGAACACCTACCTTACGCACCGATGGTTCGCATGTTCGAATCCCGCCGGGACGACATCTTTATATTTTTTTATAACCTTGTCTTCTCCACGTCTGGTAACTTCGAGCATTCAACGGGTGGAAGGAATATCGAAATTCCGACAGAGTAGCGTACCATCGTTCCTAGATGGAAAACCGTGAAGTACACATTGCGCGTCTCAGTCTATGGATTTCCGAATGCTCGAAGTAAAATGTAGGTTGACAGCGCATCATTGATGATGTTCTATGGCTGAGGTATCACCTACCATCAAGTGAACCTCATGCTCGTCTGTCGATATGTAACATAAAAAAATAAGTATGTCAAACTTTTTAGATCATAATAAATACTACATCACAACGATTACTGTAATAATTGTAATGGTTTACTTTCAATTACAAATCCACATTGCTAAACGACAGTACGAAGTACAGTACTCTCACTCATCCGGCACTATTAAAAACCAGAGGGTGCCGGATAATTGGAATGTTCGGATTACTGGATTGTATAGAATGCATTTTCAATGATTGTGGTGTTCAGTTCGATGGCAAGTTGCCTAAAGTATCGTATTTATGTAACTTGGTTTTACCCAACTTACGTATTATGACCTACAAATACCTATAATTTTATGTTTTACGCGTGTGACATAGTTACCCTATGAATAACATAAATAAAGAAGCATGTTAAATGTGCTGTGACTTGTGTAATATTTGCAGAATCAGTTAACTGCGACGACTTCATAATAATTACTTTCAAAACAATGTTAGCTTAAAGTAACATATATTTTCTGAAATGTTAAATTTAGAAAATGTAAGTTTTCTCTCTTATAATAGTCAAAAGCCAGAAATATATTATTACTTTAAAAGAGATGACTCTGTATTACAACAATAGTACATTGTTTACCAAGGGAACAAACCAATATTTTTAAGGCGAGAGTGTATCCCTTTCCACTCTGGATTCAAAAAACACTCAAATTGACTTTTTATACGAGGCTGACCTATATGTTTAGTTAGAGTATTCATAAATCTATATACTTACTATTGTAGAAGTCAGCCCGTATCACTCATTAATTTTTATTATGTTTACGAAAACTGGTAACCAGTCCAGACGGAATTTTGACAGGCTCGTTGACGCGTTCGATAGAACATGTCTTCCTCACGTCTGGTAACTGAACGTGGTGGTTTGGGCATTGAACGGGTGGGAAGAATATCCAAATTCCGACCGGGTATCGAACCACCTTTCAAAAATGGAAAAACCGTGGAGTGCTATTGCGGATTTCGGTTTCAGTTTATGGATTTCCGAATGCTCGAAGTAAAAAGTAACCTACCATCAAGTGAAGCTCATGCTCGTCTGTCGATAACTGTTATAAAAAAATCAATATTTTTCTGATTCGTTAATGCTTAGTGCATACATAGGAAAAACATATAGTAATTATTATGAATGTCGACGAATTAATTTATTTATCATAATTTTTATATTTGTATCTCGAAGTTGCGAATTCTTTTTAAATAATCGCGATAACAAAACCATGATATTATGATTATAAGAAATTCTTTTCCCGGCCGAAACGGATATCAGCAATCGCGAATAAACAATTGGTGTATTAACAAAAAATATATATATACAGTACAAACTTTTTTGATACAAATATAGCCTATATTACTCTCTGATAATGTAGCTTTCTATTGGTGAAAGATTTTTTAAAATAGGTCGAGTTGTTTTTGGGTTAAATCTTTCACACCAAAGTTTCATATAATAGTTTAGGACAAACATACATTGATTTTTGTATGTAGATTGTGTTTTGTTTTTACAATAAAATAGGGATATGCAACAGCCAACAATAAGCGGTATCATTCGGCCCTAGACAGTAACAATGATAGGGTTGACTATACATAATTTGATATGACAGTAAGCGACTGGCGACTGAGGACAAATAACCAGATTGTAAGTTAAAAACCATAATGAAAATATTATACTTTTATAGATAACGAGATATTTTCACTCGTGAAAGTCACTTTGCGTTAGATATTGTTCGGATTATCTGTATTTACTCGTATAAAAATGGATGTTTATATACTTTGACTGGCTCGTTGGCGCGTTCGGTAGATCATATGCCGTGCGCATCGATGGGTCGTGGATTCGAATCCCATCGGAACGACATGGTTATAATTTTCTGTAAGCATGTCTTCCCCACGTCTTATAACTTCGGGAATTGAACGGGTGGTAGGCGCATCATTGACCTATGTTTTGTGGCTGAGGTATCACCTACCATCAAGTGAACCTTATTCTCGTCTGTTGACATCTAACATAAAAAATATATTGTATAGTTTAGAGTTGTAACTCGTCCGTAGGTATTTTCATCTGAAATATGAGTGGCAATTATTGGATCAACAAATACAACTTTAGTTGAATTGGAGGTGAAAATATAGGTGTAGTCTAGTTTATCTATTTAGTTATCACTTTTTATTTAAATTAAATGTATTTATAATGATAATTTATTTTTAATAATATTCATTTAATCATGAGTTGGCTTTTATTCGGTCGCCGGTGTCACCTTTCCTACACTGCACGAGCACTTTTTAATGTTATATTTGTTATTTTTTTCAATGTTTGTATCTTTGTTTTTTTATTTTATTTATTATGTTCTGACATATGCTGAGTACCTCCCCTTTTCGTGGCGGCATTTGTTTCTATTTTTCTTACTGTCTTTTTTTGTATTTTATTTGTTATTTTGGTCCTTGTACACGTTCACCAGCATCAATAATAATTGGACTGTCACGTCTCAAACCAAATGTCGTGTTTTCACGATGCAACTTATACTTGTAATTAGGGTTATTAGTACCTCCTCCATGTTTTTACTAAATAATGGAAAAGGCTTTGTTAAGGTATGTATGTTCACACGAAGTTATAAGGTATCAATACTTTTTTTAAAAAGCTGATATTTTGACGTCAGAATTTTCGATTGAAAATTAGGGTGCTTTTTTGATATTAAGTTAAAATAAGGCGAAAAAATAAATATTTTAAATCAAATAAATTACAGTGTATTTGTATGGGACATAATAAGGTAAGTTTTCACCAAATTTCGTAGAATTTTTTTTTTTGTAAAATATAAAAATAAAAAACCAAAAACTTGGTTTTTTGAATTTTTCACATAAATTTTGAGGTTATGTGAAAAAAGTGTAAATACAAAAGTTGTAGATCTTTTTATTACCTACAACTTTTGCATTTGACTTTTTTCCATAGGACTTGTAGTATTGCCGGAAAACGAGATAAACCGTTTTTTACCCTTAACCCCCCCCCCCCCCCCCCCCCACTTCCACTTCCCGAACTCGGATCGACCGTAATTTATTTTTCCTTTCATTTTGATCATATTCCCCTCCTTTTCTAATGGGTTTCATCCTACTGTAATTTTTTTTGGTTTCAAATGTATCAACACTGGTCTAAAGTACTGAAATCACGATCGCTTATGTTGGTTGAAGCATTCAGTTACCGACTTATTTCTTGTTTCTTTTGACAATATTAAAACAAAGGTAGGTAACTGTGCGTGTCAGAAGGTTGCTGTTAATTAAAAAATATAATCGTCCGCTTTGGTACGTACCTACCTTGATTGTGGCTCAAACATCATAGACACAGAGTACTTAGAGCTGCAAATTAGGACTTTTTTGATTTATTGATAATACAATACAATATAGGAATTCAGTAGTGTCCAGTTTTTAATGTTAGATATCGACAGACGAGCGGGAGTCTCACTTGATAGTGAATGATATCTTAGCCACAGGACTTTAGTCAATGATGTGCTATCAACCTATGTTTTATTTCGAGCATCCAAAAATCAATACATAGACCGAAGCCGAAATTCGCAACATGGCCTTCAAGGTTTTTCCATTTATTATTACCGGTGGTTCGTTACTTGGCCGGAATTTCGATATCTTTCCCATCCATTTAAAGCCCGAAGTAACCAGAACAAAAACATGTTTCAGAAAATCATAAACATGTCATCCCAGCGGGATTTGATCCCGCGACCTATTGGAACGCTCTGTACTACCCAACAAGCCAGCAACAGTAATACAATTAATATGGAATCGAAAGCATTCGTTTTTCAAACTAACATACAACTGACGGGCTCGTTGGCGCGTTCGGTAGAACATCTGCCGTGCATCGATGGGTCGTGGGTTCGAATCCCACCGGGAGGACATGTTAATAATTTTCTGTAAGTTTGTCTTTCCCACATCTGGTAACCACAGCGGGCATTGAATGAATATCGAAATTCCGACCAGGTAATGAACCACCGTTCATAGATGGAAAAACCGTGAAGTGCATATTGTACGATTCGGTTTCAGTCTATGAATTTCCGAATACTCGAAGCAAATAGTAGGTCGACGGTGCATCATTGACTGGTTTTTTGTGGCTGAGGTATCACCTACCATCAAGTGAACCTCATGCTCGTCTGTTGATATCTAACATAAAAAAAACTTATGTTTAATTTACTTTGTACTACTTACGGAACTATTCATAATAGACCATCAATTTTATTAGAAACATATCGCAATTTCATTTTGATTGAGTTTGTTTTTGCCGTGAATGTAAACAAGAAAAACACTTGTATTTTCAATGAGATATAATTGAGTGAACGCACGCGATTATCGCAAGTAGCTGTCATTCAGCATTGTCTTAATCCACGAAGCGGTCTGCGTACTTTGTTACCTTCACTATTCGTAATATAAAGCAATGTATCTATAGTATATCTCGCTTCTGGTTACATTTTAATTTAATTTTTGGTGTGTTTAACTGGAATTTTTAGAATAAACTAAAAATGGACTATCTTGCTCTGTAGATAAGATAAAAATACTCCCTAGTATACAGATACCTAAATTGTAATGTATGCTTATATCGTACAAACAATGTGCTATATGCTTATAAGAAATATATATATATATATATGTTACGTATGTAACTTTTGTTATTATAATATTCGCTAATGTTTTTTTTATTGCTAATGTTTTTTTTTTTTTTAATATCAATTAGTTGATTAGTAATCAATGATTACACATCACTTTGTTTAAGAATTACAGATAAATTAATCATAAAACTAAAATTCGTTTACTGGTGATATGATTTGAATATTAATAAACATAAAACCCACATATGGCAGAATACTCGAGATTCTGAAACTCAGCATGGAATCCAACGTAAAAGATCTTTTTATAGTCCAATATATTAGTTGACCTTGGAAATAAACAACAATTTAAACGCCTTTTTACCGGTTTGTTCTCGGTACAAAATAAATAAAAGTTCCAAGTTAAACGATGTGAAAGTGAGAGGCATTTTAAGCATGCCAATATAATCGGATGTGAATATATCTGATGGAGAAGGAAACGGTAAGAAATAGATGATATATTTGCCGTATCTTTATCCTAGATTAAATTTTTTATAAAAAAATAAATATTCATTTCTTGTCTTAGATATTGTGTAGATACGCTACATTGCGTTAGTAATTATTGTGTATAGTGCTACTTCAACGAGCGATTACGAACATTTTATAAATACTGTCCCCTAAGGGAACATGAGGCAGATATACTATATGTGTCTGTTCCACTAACATTTATTTTTACTAACAAGTTGGCCAGCCTTCTGTAGCCTACCGAACCGAATATTTTTTAAAATCTTGTTTCCCGTATTCGAACATTGGACCTCCGATTTTAAACGCAACACGCTTACGACTGAACTACGGAGGCGGTCAAAAGACATTATAAACGAGTTAGTAATTGATTCTTCTAAAATTAGATTAGATTTAGTAGAATTAAATCTGTTGACGAAGATACAGAAATAGGTAGGTATCATATTTCAAAGGTCATTTGTTGAACGATTTCTTTCGATCAATATCATTTGTTCCTTGAGTTTATTATACAATAGAATCGCGGTCGTAGTGCGGGTTATTTTTACTCGATTCCTTTACCATCATTGACATTGTATTGTTGATCGAAGTTTACCATACTTTGCATTCAGTTGTGCCAGAGCCATCTAGATATGATTAGATACCATAAAGAATAGGTTTAATGAATTATATATGCCATCAAAAACATAAATTGTAAAAAAAGCCAAGTCTTGCAACTCAGTTCTTCTATCGTAAAAAGTTGTGAGATCCATGTAATACCAAGTCGGTCAATTTATTCAGTCTCTACTGAAGGATCCTTCTGTCTTAAGTAATTACATGATAAGCTAACCTAACAATATCTTATAGTGATCGTATCAATGCCAATATTAAAAATCTTTGATGTTTAAAATAAATAGATTGGCTCGGCTATCGCATGAAATCACAATGTATCTTTTTTTATTTTATTAAAAACATAATGTATCTCACAAGTAATACATATTATATTAAATTAGATTGTTTAGTGCGATTGCCAAGTCAATCTATTTATTTTAAACATCAAAGATTTTTAATATTGGCATTGATACGATCACTAAGATATTGTTAGGTTAGCTTATCATGTAATTACTTAAGACAGAAGGATCCTTCAGTAGAGACTGAATAAATTGACCGACTTGGTATTACATGGATCTCACAACTTTTTACGATAGAAGAACTGAGTTGCAAGACTTGGCTTTTTTTACAATTTATGTTTTTGATGGCATCTCATTTCTTTTTGTAGATAGTCCTTTTCTTAGTTTATTTGGATAGGAATTAATACAAAGCTATAGATAACATAGTCTGATTTTGATCGGCATTTTTATCAACTTTTTAATGTAAAAAAGTAGTTATAGTGACATAACTACAATAGTTGGACATATGGTCTCGTGAAGTTTTTTGTAGATTTTGATATGTTCTATAATATTGTAGAACGTGTTTTTGTTCTATCATCAATACTTTCCGCAGCACATGCGGTGAAAGACATTTTATGGCTAATTGTTTTACACCTTGGGTTGTTTTTAGTAGGGATTTCTAAGGATCTCTATTTTTTCTAGTAATAAATACTCTATGTTACTCAGTGATAATGTAGCTTTCTAACGGTAAAAGAATTTTTAAAATCGGTCCAGTAGTTTTTAAGTTATTCATTACATACAGAAATACAAAAAAAAATTGTATATCTAGAAAACTGGACCGAAATTTCAAAATATTGTAGTTTTTCCTTGATTTATAGACTAAACACTAATTGTATTCTAAATTTCAAGTTTCTATGTCTGCTAGAAGTGCCTTAGAGTTTTGATGATCGGTCAGTCAGTGAGTGAGTGACAAATTATCAAACTTTGACTAGTTATAATTCTTAAACTACTGGTTCAAACAGAATGATATTTGAAATATACCGAGTTTATACAATGTCTGCTTAGTGACTGAAAATTCAGGATTCTAGTTTTATCCACAACGAAGTTATAGGGGGTCGAAAATGGCCCGAACTACTTCGAGAAAAGGATAGTACGGCCGTGCCACTTTTTGCTCGACTTGGCGGGGGCACTACCGTGCCCCCAGATTTTTTATGTTAGATGTGACAGACGAGCATGAGGTGCACTTGATGGTAGGTTATACCTCAACCCACAGAATATCAGTATATTATGCGCTGTCGACTTACTTTTTACTTCGAGCATTGGGAAATCCATAGATTGAGACCAAAACGGAACCCAATGTGCACGTCACAGTTTTTTCCTATCTATAAACGGTGGTTCGTTACCAAGTCGGAATTTCCATATTTCTCCTACCCGTTTTAATTCTCGAAGTGATCAGATTTGGCTTAGACATGCTTACAGAAAATAAGAATTGTCGCCCCGGTGGGATTTGAATCCGCGATTCATCGGAGCGCAAGCTGTATGTAGGTTAGCAGCCTCTGTTGTTATTATAGCCAATTTTAGTCATAAGGAAGTCAGTAAGTAACTCTAGTAGAGTCGATAAAATTCTTCTAGGTTGATTTAATAACTACTATTATTGAAACAACAGTTTTTGACTAATATTTCCTTCACCCATTCATTCATCTTGAACGCGGATCTGAGATATCGATGCTGAATCGATTTATGATTCGCCGCAATGTCACGAGAAAGCATAACGATCACGGACGTGTTTACATTAAAGAGAGATGTTTAAATTTTTAAATAGTCATACAAATTTAACTGGATCTAATTACTACTGTTTAGGCTATGGTTTGTTTGCAACTTTATTTCCATTTAAGGAACACATCAAGTGAATTTTCGAGTTCCGAAGTGATGTATGAGGCAGACATTTCTGTCTCAGATCCTTTTTCTTTACAGGCAAGTACCGGCCTAGCATGACTGCCACGAGATATCTCGCGGACGAGAGAAGACAAACTCAGATGTAAGATATCTCGATATATATATATATATATATATATATATATATATATATATATAATGATATCGATCGCTTATACTGGGAATAAATAAGGCGCAACTGCGTTTCTCTGTGAATATAAAAGATTTATTTACAAAAGAAATATCTATTAATTTACATTAAATAAAAAAATATATATTTACAAATTATTCACTCACCTGTGAATATAAAAGAAACAAAATTTAAAGCCTATATTCTAGGTTTTATAAATTAAAATAATATAATGAAAAAATTAAAATATCTTACATATATGTCAAGTGACATAAATTAAACATCGTCGATTAGACGGCAAAGACAATATTACAAAAGAGTTTTATATACAATACAATATAGACAAGAGTTTGTATAGGAAAATATATTATGTTTTCCTTACATCTCCCCCCCTACAGAGAGTAACAATTACATGTAACTGTTACTCATCGACAATCACAGGGGATAATTTTGTAATGTGGTAGAAATTAGATTCCGCTTTCTTGCGTCCGGTATCAACTTCAAATATTGAAATAAAATACTGTATACCGGATTAAAACGCGATTTATTGTTTAAATTATTTATCCCGACGTTTCGGATGCTTCGGGGAGGGGATGGTACACTTGGCCATACTGTGTTTAGAAAAATAACCCATACTGATAAGTACCTCAATGGTGATTCCCACCACCACCCTTGCCAACTCTCTTCTGTCGGTGTATGTTTGTTTCAGAGAGCCCACCGCCTCTGTGATGCTGCCCACCTCAACGGGGAACTGCAGCATGTTAAGCAAGTACTCCGTGACAACAAGCTGCGGGTGCCTCCACAGCATCACAGAAACAGGAATAAACCACAAACAGTACAACGTCAACCAGCCTACCTGCCTTATGTGAAGGGTGTTACAGACAGGATTGGAAGAATCTTAAAACGAGCTTCTATTAATACAGTTTTCAAGCCACACAAGAAGATTCAACAGTTCTTGAGACCAATAAAAAGTAATATTCCTTTGCAAGATTCAGGTGTATATAAACTGGATTGTGACTGTGGTTTATCCTACATTGGGCAAACTAAACGTAGCATTTCAAACCGACTTAAGGAACACATTGCGGATATCAAAAACAGACGTCACTCTAAATCAGCAGTATGTGAACACACTCTGGATAAACCAAACCATTACATACGTTTCGACCAACCAAAAATCCTTGCTAAAGAAAGTAGATTCTTTCCCAGACTAGTACGTGAGGCTATTGAAATTAAAAAACATCCTAACTTCAATAGAGAAGATGGTTTGAGACTTTCCAACACCTGGGATCCAGTTATTAAAAATCTAAAGCCCCAAATCAAACATACTAAAAAACAAGAGGACACCGTTAGTCAATATTGTCAGAATATAGAAAATTACAGTAAATATCAACTCCGTAGGAATAGATGGCGTTAATATGTAATAATTGTAAAACAAAAACTTGGCGATTAAAAAGAGTGGCGGCGAGTTTCTTGCCAGTTCTTCTCGTCCGCTCTACGCCCTTGATTTGTGAACTGGTAGTAAATGTAAAATTAGAAGCATTTAATATTAGTAATATTAGTAATTTAATATGTATTATTTTTTATTGACGTTCATAGATGTACATTGTGTTACCTAAATTAATAGATTATTTTTTAATTTAATTGAATTAAATATGGCAACTTTGTGACATTTCAAATATAAGACAACTGTCATCTTTCAGTCTCCCGCGACCACGGTTGCTGAAAAGCATCCGAAACGTCGGGATAAATAATTTAAACAATAAATCGCGTTTTAATCCGGTATACAGTATTTTATTTAAATGTGTGATACTCGCGTTAATAAAAGTTCAAATATTGAATTGGAAATCCTCTTCAGTATTTTGTATGGACCAATCCTCAATTCATCCATTTTCTTCCTATTTAGTCGATTTCCATTTTCCACGTAGACTCTATCTCCCACTTCCAATTTATAATCTTCCCTGTGCCGGTCGTATAATTTTTTATTAAAATTGTGAGATTTTATTGTGTTCTCCAGAGCTAGTTCCCTATCTCTTTTCAAATCTTTTTCTGTGCATCTTGATTTCAATTCGCATGGTAGGATATTCACATTCTCGCCTTCCAGAAGGTATTTTGGAGCAAATTTCGTAACTGTGTGTTCCGTTTCGTTATATTTTTCCACACATTTCTGTGCAATAGTAGTCCATGCTATCTTTTTATCACTTTCATTTATTTTACATCATATCTTATTGACTAAAGTTTGATTAAGCCTTTCATTAAGTCCATTTGAAAACGGTGAATCCACAGCAGTGAAAACCATTCGTATATTTATATTTATTAGGAATTCTTTAAATTCTTTAGAATTTATGCCAGGATATTGATCGGTTAGTACCATATCAATATTATAGCTCTGTGTCACATTTTTAATTAGTTTAATAAAATCACTGGAGCTTTGATTTCTTGATGTTAATATAAAAGCATATCTTGTAAAATGATCGACCAAAAGGTGTAAGTATTTTTTTGTCGACCGTGATCCTCCAAAGCCTCCAATGGTATCAATAGAAATAATTTCAAACGGGCGGGTTGGTGGACCCAGATGTGACATTAAGCCATATTTCGACTTCCTCCTTGATTTGTTTTTTATACAAATTTCACATTCATCACAAATTTTTTTAATGTTTGCGATGATATTCTTCGCTGTGTAGAATGGTGTTATTTTACTTATCATCTGAGTTCTCCCAATGTGGCAGTAGGTGTCGTGGACATCTTTTATAAGAGTCTTGCTAAGTTCTTCAGATAGTATAATTTTTTTACTTTTTGAATTCTTTTTGTAGTAAATTTCATTTTCAAATATAAGTTTTTCTTTTTCTATATCTAGATTTATGTTTTGGTCATTTTTTATATCTTCTAAATTTATTATATTGACTACTTTTAAAAAATCATCATTATTATCATAAGGTTCTAGAACTGGGTTTCTGCTTAAACAATCTGCTTCTTGATTTGACTTTCCTGGGTTATATTTAATTTTAAAATTATATTGGGATAAATAATATGTCAAATCGCCTAATTCTTCATCGGTTCTAGACTTGATGTTCATATTTTCTAAGGGTTTATGATCGGAGTATACGATAAATTCTTTTCCCATAAGCCAGTGCTGCCAATATTTCACAGCTTCTTTTATTGCTAAACATTCTAGATAAATCGCCTTCTTCTTTGTTTGAACTTCGTTTAATTTTTTTGAAAAATAAGCAACCGGTCTATTGTCCCCGTTTTTATCTTCTTGTTTTAAAACCGCTCCCACTCCTTTTATACTAGCATCTGTGTAAATTTTTATTGGGAGATCGGGATCATATATATTCAATATTGGTTCTGAACATAACAATGTTTTTATTTTTTCAAATGATTCCTGACATTCTGTGGACCATATAAATTTCACATCTTTTCTTAATAGATTGTGTAACGGGTCCAGAATAATTGCACTGTGTGGTACAAACTTATGATGAAAATTTACTTTTCCTAGAAATTGTCGTATATTTTTCTTTGTCTTAGGAACTGGAAAGTTTCTGACAGCGGTTAAATAATCTTTTAGAGGTCTGATTGAGTTGTTTTCTATTATATGACCTAAATATTTAGCGTGATTATTTGCAAAAGAACATTTTGAAAATTTAAGTCTAAAGCCTTCTGTTAGTATTGCCTCCATTAATCTTGATAGATGAATTAAATGTTCTTGAAAAGTTTTAGAAAAAATTAAAATGTCATCAATAAAATTGACTGCAAAACTAGAAAGTTCATATTTTCTAATGATGTTTCCCAATATTCTTTGGAAGATGGCTGGAGCAGTCTTTAACCCAAATGGTAGACATGTCCATTGAAAATGACCTTCTTGTGTAACAAATGCAGTTTTGTATCGATCTTGAATCTTTAAAGGAATTGACCAAAATGCTGAATTTATATCCAAACTAGTAAAATATTTACAATTTACTGTCTTTATCATTAAATCCTCAATCAACGGAAAAGGTTGTGATTGAGGAATGACAATTTTATTCAGTTCTCTGAAATCTATACATAGTCTTGTTTTTCTTTCATCTTCTTTCTTATATGCCAGAGTTACTGGGGCAGCAAACGGGCTATAAGAATCCTCAATCAAATTATTCTTTAAAAGTTTTAATATTTGGTTTTCTATTTCTCTTCTATCTTCAGGTGTGCATCTGTAAGGACGTTTGTAACAAAATTTATCTACCATTAAGTCAATATGAGCTTCATAATCTCGTACAGTGCCGATGTCATATTTATCCTTAGCAAAGACTGGTTTATATTTTTCTATCAACTTATTAATTTCTGATTGTTGGTATAAATCTAGATGGTTTACTAATATTTCAAATCTATTCGAGTCCATCTGATCATTGAAATTTATATCACATTTATTCGTGTGTTTTATTCCTTTTTTTAATACCTCAGAATATAAAAGAAAGTCTTCTTTATTTTTGTCACCTAGTACATCAGGAATTTTGACATTTGTTATCTTTGAAGTATCATTTTTTGAGAAGTTTTCTTTTTTTATATCCTCTTCATTTAAGGCTATTTTCTTTTCTCTTGGGTTGTTACATTGAATGATCTCTAATTTTTCATTTTGCATTAATTTAAACAATTTTATGCAATCCAAACCAATTAGAAAATCATAGTTAAAATTTTCATTATCTACTACAAAAATATTCATATTTCTTGCAATATCGAAGATTTTTATTATTAGTGTCACCATACCTTTTGTTTTCTTCTCACCATTAATAGTTCTCAAGTTAACTTTTTGTATGTTACTTTCATTTTCTTTTGGCTTTATATTCAATAATTTTGCATTGATTAATGACACATTTGAACCTGAATCATAAATTCCAGTAACATTTAAAGTATCATTTATTAGTAACCTGACTTTTATTAATGGTGGCACCTCTAGTTTTTTGGATTCTCTTCATTCAGTTCAATTTCCAATTCTGAGTTATTTACAGATTTGATAAATGCTTTTTGATTTTTCTCTTTAAACCAGCAATTTTCCTCAGGATGGTAACGTTTCCCTCTTTTCTCGTACATACAGACTTGGCATGGCTTTTTTTCTTCTTTTTTTGTTTTAGTGTCAAAATGAGTTGTATCTTTTTTATCATATATTATTTTTCTAACAAGATGTTCCAGTTTTCCTAGTTCATGGTAGAGATCTTCCGTTCCTTTTAAACTTTCTCTGTCAATTTTATCAGCCACATTATTAGGTAAGCCAAATGCTATAATATCTATGAGTGTCCCAGTATCAATAGATTTTCTTACTTCCAGTAACAGTTTTTCTTTTTTTAAAGCATACTCAAGTAATGCACCTCTTTGATATTTAAAAGCTAGAGCATACCTAATGGGTGACCATCCTTTGTTTGCAAACGTCTCACAAAAGTTTTTCTCCCAATTGATCCATTCTGAATCCACTGTTAGTTTTATTAGCATGCAACTGTACCAATCTATACTACAATATTCCAAAAAAAATTTTAGTATTTCAATTTTCTTTTTGTCTTCATTGATTTGGAAACGTTCACACTCCTTATTAAAAAAATTTATCCACTGGTTAGCATTTGAGTTCTTACCAGTAAATTTCTCAATCATAAATTCCTTTGCAATTTTCCCTAAATTTGGAGTTTCAGATTTTGTTTCTTTTTTTTCAATCAATTTCTCTAAAAGTTTTTCCAACGATTCATTAGAGCCACTAGGTATAGTTTCAGCATTATCTGCTTTTTCCAAAATTTCTTCTAGGTAAAAATCATTAAACTGTATGTTCTGCTCCTCATCTAAATATATATTTGATAACTCTTCTGTAATGGTTATCCATACTTTTCTAGTTTGATATCTTTTATTTAAAGACTTTTTTACTTTAATGTAGTTGGGAGTTTTTATTACAGCTTGGTGTAAATTTGCAGGCTGAAACTCAGCCGGAATTGCAAAAACCTGTCCACCAGTTGTAGCGATCGTGTCTATGCAAATGATGTTTGATTTTCCATCTTCTGACGGTTTCACAATAAAACCAAACCTCAATTTTTCCATATTTCGTGAAATATGCGCAGAAAATGTTGTTTTATAATGATATCGATCGCTTATACTGGGAATAAATAAGGCGCAACTGCGTTTCTCTGTGAATATAAAAGATTTATTTACAAAAGAAATATCTATTAATTTACATTAAATAAAAAAATATATATTTACAAATTATTCACTCACCTGTGAATATAAAAGAAACAACATTTAAAGCCTATATTCTAGGTTTTATAAATTAAAATAATATAATGAAAAAATTAAAATATCTTACATATATGTCAAGTGACATAAATTAAACATCGTCGATTAGACGGCAAAGACAATATTACAAAAGAGTTTTATATACAATACAATATAGACAAGAGTTTGTATAGGAAAATATATTATGTTTTCCTTACATATATATATCTCGACATCGAAAATTTTGATAGAAAAGATATCTCGATCGACAAATATATCTATTTTTGATTTTGATATTAAAAGTCGAGTTTTTAGTGTAATTGTCATGTTAAACCCGGAAGAAATAAAGAGATAATCAATTAAAACACGAGAAAACGGTCGACAAAATTTTGTCGCGGTTGTCATGCTAGACCGGCTACACAACTGAAACAATTTCTTTTATCATGTTTTCCCGGGATTCGAACTAAGGACCGGTACTTGTACTATTGTATATACAACGCACAAACTACTGAACCACGGTGGTCGTCAAAAAAACAAAATAAATAAATACCACCGTGAGCGAAAAAGCCGTCTATATAATAGATTTCCGAAGGTTTGACATAAAATGCAGGTCAACAGAGCATCTTTGACTCATGTTCTGTGGCTGACGTATCACCTTCCATTAAGTGAAGCTCGTGTTTGCTGTGAATAAATATATGCCTATGTCTAAATAGATAGACTCATATTATAGTAATGGACTTAACCCTTAAATGCATATTGTAGGATGCAGACTGCATAATACTGAAGACTGAATGTCATGTGCCTTGGTCTTAAAAACAAAAATATGTCACCTGTCACCTTCAGTTTTTTTTTAACTAAAAAAAAAAACCATCCTTAAATGCATGTTTTTTTTATTTTTTCTGTGTGTTGTTAAGTGGTGTAGTAAGTAAATTTTTTTTCAATTCATTGGCGGCGTAAGGCTTGGGCGACGTGGGCCACTGCCTACGGGCTTGCGACCCAGGGAGCCTCGTGCTCCGAAAATTTATGAATTACTTAAAGGCCGCGAACGCGCCAAAAAATTTTTTGCTAAAAGAAGGGCCTATTTTTTGCGCTGGCAGAGGCAAATATGAATCTTGCCCACATAAAATTTAGGTCTTACGCCGCCACTGTTAAAACTTACACTTCAATCAATATATAATACCAATAATTGAAAAGATTACAGCTTTTCAAGTGTTAAATGTAGGTTAAATAGCCATTTGTACCATTCATATATAAAACCTCTTTCGGACAGTTAATATCCTGTTATGTGTACTGATGCCTCGTATGACGGACTTCGGCCTACATTTTGAGACGCGTTCGCATATGACTTCCGACAGGAAACACCTGTCTTCCCTTCTTATACACGCAAAACTCACATTATACAAAGAATAACATACTTACTACATATTAGAGAGTGTTTTTAAGTGTTGTACCGTATATCTGGTGGAAATATATTCCTGATGCTCAATGAAACTGACATTGGAATGTGTGTGCTTCTCTAAGGGGTTAGGAATTTAACTTGCGTCTTTGTCACAGGAACTGGTGTATTATCCATGGATCAAATGGGAGAAAAAGGTTGAAAATTGCTAAGTTTTCTTAGAATGAAGGATGCCTCCATCTTTAATGTAACCAGGTTTGCTACGTTTATGTAATGACTCAAGTGCATCTCCGTTTTACAAATTAAGATAACATGACGCGTTTATCAGTACAAAGAACTTACAGCGCGTTGCTTTCATATAGTCTAAGAGCTTATTCATTTTTAGCATTAAGGTTAAAGGTTGGTAGAAAGAAATAGCGGCCAAGTGTAACTAATACCAGTTTAGGTCTTTACTATTTAGGAATTGATAGTGTAAATGGCCATAAAATATTTGTGATTTTTTTTAAAGTAAACTACATGTAGTTCATCTGAGTCTTCAATTGACCTATGAATTTCATTTTTACGCAAACTGCCAAAATCTGAGTTATCAGCATGACCTGATGAGACGACAAATAAAGCGACTCTTAGACTATTGCAAATGCGATTATTCATTCGAACTCATTTATTTTCCGATGAGTCAAAAGCATCGTGAGTATCAGTGAAAGTATCGCGTTACGTCTATAGTTCTGATTTCGGTTAAATTTCTTGTAAGCCTTTCATAAGCAAACTAGCAATTCCGCACGGAGCAAAAATTGAAATCTTAATAAACCTTTATATTTTACTTAAGAATCAGGATCTCCTATCAATAATAATAATACGATAATAAAGACCATAATACACCATAATTTTAAAACGAGCTTAGGCTTTATATGTTTAAAACTTGTAAATGGTATTTAGATTTTAAATTGTTTGTCATTCAAGATTTATTTTACCGTTTGTTTTCCGAATAAATAAAATAAAGTGTATTTATTTTGCTATTCATTAAAAAGTTTTAATGAACCTGAAAACTAAACATCAGAAGCTTCAGATCATATCAACTCATCTTACGAGTTATTTTGAGAAAATACATAATTTAATTTCTTTCTCATTCTCGTTGATTATGAATCTTTACGATTCCGTCATTGATATTTATGAAAAGTCAACGAAAATAATATATATTTTATTTAAATCTACGTAAACTTTCATAGGCAGTAGGCATCAGAATCAACTGCCAGGATTTATTTTATTTGAAATATAATAAGTGAATATTCTCATGCAGATGTAATTTAATTATATTGAAGAACAATTGCGCTACAAATTCAGCTAGAACAGTGCAAATACACAATGACGTGGGAACGACCGTCAGTGGTACCACGTCACTCCAGGCAAGGGTACAACTAGCCCACTATGAAATCATCATTACACAATTATTTCAATGATAGACTTTTTTTTAATGTTAGATATCGACAGACGAGCATGAGGTTCACTTGATGGTAGTTGATACCTCAGTCAAAGTACATCAGTCGATGATGCGCTGTCGACCTACTTTTTACTTCGAGCATTCGGAAATCCATAGACTAAAACCGAAAAGCGCAATGTTCACTTCACGGTTTTGGTCGGAATTTCGATATTCCTCCCACCCAATCAATGCCCGAATTAAACGTGATCAATGCCAGACGTGGGGAAAACATGCTTACAGAAAACTATAAGCATGTTGTCCCGGTGGGATTCAAACACACGACCCATCGATGCGCATGGCATGTGTTCTACCGAACGCGCCAACGAGCCCGTCAAAAATTAGACTAACCTTAGAATTCTGAAACTATAATCAATATTGAGAGCTTCCCAAAATGTATTAATCTTTAATTTTCCGTCTGTTAATGTCAGAGACAGGAATACATCTAAGTAATGTCAGATTTAGGGCGGGCAACCGGAGTTACAGCCCTGGGCTCTACACAAAAGTGGGGACCCAAGGGGTTCAGTGTTGCAATTGATTGGGAATTCCTTTGGTATTAGGAAATTAAGAAAGTACTGTCAAAGACGCCTTTTCTGATTTTTGATCTATGGCTTAGAACTGAGAAGACATAAGTTTTTCTTTATATAGCTAATCACTTATCATTGTTCAAAAAAGACATGCATACATCAATAACCTTGTAAATTAGCACGCCGATAGCTTACTTTGGCTTCACTACACGCAATGTCTATAATATAATTCTTATGATCTCGTATTTCAAGGCATGACTCATGTTTATCTAGTATTTTTGTATAGACGCTCGACATTTTGCCCGTTCTCAAAAAGCCCGCCCGCTCTCAATTTGGAGTCTAAATTTCTCGCGCCTGTTGATTTCATAATAGAAAATACTATTTGAAACAAATTAATCGTAAAAATCCTAAATTGGTTACATATAAAATAAGTAATAAACGCATTAATTTTCTTTAAAGTAAGTATGGTATGATTTCAAATTTATTATACTATATAACTTGCGCTTAAATTCTGCAACTTTGTAAACTTTTCGCCAGGGCAATACAGAGCGAATTGTTTAAGATAAATTTTGCTATTTGTTTTCATAAGGCGTTATTTAACAACAAACACTTTTTTAGATTATCTCTCAAGTTCGTTTATATATCTAATAAAATTTGTTTGCCAATTAACACCAATTTTAGTTAAATTTAAATGTTATATCGCCTATTCCAGAACATCATTTCGACATACTATTGATATATGATATTATATGAAATTAAATATATAGTAACGTTATTGCTACAAAAAAGTTGTGGCGAATAAATACTTCGCCAGTATCAACCTCTTTGGTTAAGTCGTTGATCAAACGATTAAGAATTGACAACGAACATCACTTGAAAATATAGCAATGGTTATTACAAGAGAAAGCATTAAACTTGGACAAGCTATACAATAGTTTCATTTATATATCATAATAAAATGGAAGTTAATAATTAGTAATGCACTAACTTCCATAATTGGTGACCCCGACGTGATGTGATAAAAAGAAAAAGAAAAAACGCAGTCGCAGTTCTAGTAGTGACTCTGGTAGCGATTACTCTCACAAACATAAAAAACGGAAGAAAAGTAAATTAAAAAATACAAAGGTGACCCCGCAGAAGGACACCTACTTCTCTGAACATCGAGAAGCCTGACGTCATCCGCAGCAACGCTCTGTATTTTGGATGCCGTCCTTTCAACAATAATTTCTCAACATAAAATGTGTTTCTTGAAATATTGAGTAATAGTCACAGCCAACAAGACTACAACGGGTATCCTGACCTCTGGCATGCGGCGAGCGCGTGTGCCTGGTCGGCACCCACCTTCAGCACAGCACACTGCAACTGCTACGCTACGGAACTAATTCGGAACTAATCTTGGTATTTTCCGTACAATTTTGTGCCACAGTTTTTTTTTTTTTTTTCTTTTTTTGTCAAAGTGTTATTTTTATTTTATATTAATTATTAATATGTACTAGGTAAGTTAGTTAAGTTCTTTTCTACTACTATGTTATAGTTTAATTTTTTGTTTCTATTGTTTTTGTTGTTTGTTTAGTATTTAACATGATGGCTGATGAAGGTATTGGTGAACCTAAGGCTAGTACTTCTGCTTCTAAGATCATGGTAGACAGAGTGTCCATTCGTGTTCCTCCTTTCTGGCCTGATCGGCCTGGTTTGTGGTTCGCCAGCTTGGAGGCACAGTTCCACATTAATGGCTGACCAAATTCTACCATGCAATTAGCCAGCTGGATACTAAGTCTGCGGCTGAGGTAGAAGATGTAATAACTACTCCACCATCAGAACATCCCTATACTAAGTTAAAAGATGCTCTTATTGCGGTATTTTCAGAGTCGTATGAAGAAAAGATGCGGAGGCTCCTTGAAAAAGAACATATTGGTGATAGGAAACCATCTTTCTTTCTTCGCCACCTTAAAGTTCTGGCCGGTGGATCTTTTCCGTCAGAATTATTGAAGACCATTTGGATGAGTAGGTTGCCGCATGAAATACAAGGTATCTTAACTGCACAAAAACAGCAATCTCTTGAGGAATTAGGTGATTTAGCAGATAGACTCCAAGAGGTCATTGTTAGACCCATGCTAGTTAATGCTAACACGTCTATACCAGTTTCCGTCGATACAACAACCGAAGGACAATTAAAAATTCTTCAAGAACAAGTTATGAATCTCACACGTTTGGTCGCGAGTCTCACCACAGATCGTGCGCGTGCAGGTCCGAGTTTCCGAGATCGTAGTCGGAGTCGGTCACGCTCCTGCTCTCGCAACAAATTTTGTTGGTATCATAAACGATTCGGTAACAACGCAACTAAATGTTTTAAACCCTGTTCCTGGAACGTTTCTCAGCAGGGAAACTCAAGCAGCAGTCTGTAGAGGCGACTTCAGATTGCTCGTTGAAATGTCGCCGTCTTTTTGTGACCGATCGGCATTCGGGCCGTCGATTTTTGATCGACACCGGATCTGACATTTCTTGCGTACCTAAATTTTTTTTACCATGTTCAAATACTAAGCCGCTACCATATGAGGTTATTGCAGCAAATGGTTCAAAAATTAATACTTTTGGTACAGTAAAAATTAAATTAAATTTAGGACTTAGACGCGATTTTGTATGGAACTTTATTATTGCAGATGTAGGGACATCAATAATAGGCTCAGATTTTCTTGCCTACTATCAATTATTACCAGATTGTGCTCATGGGATATTGCGTGACGACAAAACAGGTTTAACTTGTAACACCGTGGTATCTTCGATTACTCAACAAAGTATTAAGTTTATTCAGATACCGGACTCTCCTTTCTCACACATTTTAAAAGAATTTTCCAGCATTACCCGTCCTCCAGGTGCTCCTAAATTTCCTAAACATACAACGGTGCATTTCATCAACACTACTGATGGACCACCAGTTTCAGCTCGACCACGCCGTCTCGCTCAACAAAAGCTTCGTGCAGCGAAGAAAGAGTTTGACGAGATGTTGAAGGTTGGCACAGCTAGACCATCCAGTAGTCCATGGTCTTCTGCACTTCATCTTGTGCCTAAAAAGGATGACACTTATCGCCCTTGTGGTGATTACAGAGCTTTGAATGCCCGCACTATTCCGGACCGTTATCCAGTCCGTCATATAGGAGATTTATCTCAAAATCTTTCCGGTTGCTCAGTATTCAGTACTCTGGACTTAGTAAAAGCTTATCAACAAATACCTGTCAATCCTGACGATATTTGCAAAACTGCGATTATTACACCCTTTGGTCTCTATGAATTTCCTTATATGTCATTTGGTCTAAGAAATGCCGGACAAACTTTTCAGAGGTTCATAGACGAAGTGGTTCGTGGTTTAGATTTTTGTTTTGCTTATATAGATGACATTCTTATTTACTCCAAAGATGCCGTTGAACATGCTGAACATCTCAGGCTATTGTTCCGTCGACTGGACGAATACGGAGTAGTCATAAACCCAGCGAAATGCATTATTGGTGCTCAAGAAGTAACCTTTTTAGGATACCGCATTAATGCAGCAGGTACACATCCACCTGAAGACCGTATCCGCGCTCTTATGGATTTTCCTCTTCCTAAGACAGTGCAAGGTATGCGTAGATTTCTTGGCATGCTTAACTTTTACCGTAGGTTCTTGCCCAACGCTGCCAAATACCAGGCTCCTTTAATCGATGCAGTCGCTGCAACCAACAGCAAAGGCGCTAAACCATTTCCATGGACGCCCGAGCTTGAACAATGCTTTATTGATTGCAAGAAGAGTTTGACAGACGTCACAGCCTTATCGCATCCTAATGCGAACGCTTCTTTAGGTTTTTTCACTGACTCTTCAATCACTCATTTAGGTGCCTGCTTACAACAGAAAATTAGTAACGATTGGCAACCAATCGCATTTTTCAGCAAAAAGCTGACAGCAAAACAGGCAGAGTGGCCTACTTATTATAGAGAGCTTCTAGCAGTGTACGAGAGCGTGCAACACTTTCGACACATATTAGAAGCGCAACATGTGACCATTTTCACAGATCATAAGCCTCTCATTTATGCCTTTGTACAGCGTCGTGAGAAACTGCCGCCAACCCAGCTGAATCAGCTTACCTTTATTAGTCAATTTACAACTGATATTCGTTACATTAAAGGTGATGACAACGTAGTTGCTGATACTATGTCGCGGGTTGAGTCCATTTCATTGGAGGCAGACTTTCAAGCACTTGCCGAATCTCAGGAGAATGATTCGGAACTTAACGATTGTCATTTGTCTTCATTCATGAAGTTGGAGAAGATAATGATTCCCGGAACTACAACTTTTGTTGTTTGTGACACCTCAACGGGGCGACCACGACCATTTCTAACTTTACCTTATCGTCGTGCAGCTTTTGACCGATTACACAATCTTAGTCACCCCGGTGTGAAAGCTACCATCCGTCTGGTAGCAGAGCGCTATGTATGGCCGAATATTAATAAGGACTGTCGATCCTGGGCTCGGTCATGCTTAGAATGTCAGCGCAGTAAGGTGATCAGACATATCAATTCACCTCTCATTTCATTTCAAACACCATCATGTAGATTTCGCCACATTCACATAGATATCATTGGTCCACTTCCATATTCTAACGGATTTAAATATTGTTTAACCGCAGTGGACAGATTTACTCGTTGGCCAGAAGCCTGGCCCATGTCTACAATTACTGCTGAAGAAGTGGCGGATACTCTTGTTACTGGTTGGGTATCTCGTTATGGAGTACCTAGTACTGTGACGACCGATCAAGGACGTCAATTTGAATCAGATTTGTTTCAGCGTCTCATGAACGTATGCGCAGCAAAGAGAGTACGAACAACAAGTTACCATCCGTGTGCAAATGGCATGGTAGAACGCATGCATCGCCAAATTAAATCTTCTTTAATGTGCCACGCAGAATCGTGGAGCAAAGCCCTTCCTCTCGTACTTCTTGGTATGCGAACTGTACTCAAGGAGGACTTAAATACTTCGTCCGCTGAGTTGGTTTATGGCGAACCTCTTCGTTTACCCGGAGAACTTATAATGCCACCAGAAGAACCGAGGAGTTCCACCGACGTCGCAGACTTCGTAGCTCAGCTAAAGAGACACATGGAATCCTTACGTCCAGTGCCTGCCTCAAGTCATGCTCGACAGTCTTCTTTTGTTTTTAAGGATTTGGCAACGGCGACTCATGTTATGCTGCGTGATGATACTGTACGTCGTCCTTTACAACCTCCATATACTGGTCCATTTCGCATTTTAAGACGAAGAGATAAAACACTTACCTTGGATTTGAATGGAAGAGAGTCTACAGTCAGCATAGATCGTGTTAAGCCTGCACATCTAGATTCAGACGTATCTTTTTCTCCTTCTACCTCAGTTCAATTTCCAGTATGTTCACCCATTCCTTCGTCAGACGTTTCTAATACCGCACCGCCTATTGTCACCACTAGATCTGGTAGACGGGTTAGGTTTAGAGATGTTTTAGATTTATAAGTTTATTATTATTATTATTTTTAATTTAGAAAAAGTAGAATTGTACAGTTGTTTCTTTCTATGTTAAGTTTAGATTTATTTTCTCCGTAGGGGGGTGATGTGGCGAATAAATACTTCGCCAGTATCAACCTCTTTGGTTAAGTCGTTGATCAAACGATTAAGAATTGACAACGAACATCACTTGAAAATATAGCAATGGTTATTACAAGAGAAAGCATTAAACTTGGACAAGCTATACAATAGTTTCATTTATATATCATAATAAAATGGAAGTTAATAATTAGTAATGCACTAACTTCCATAAAGTTATACAACTTACAAGTTTTATTTCAATACTGTTCTTGGTGTAATTTGTACATTATATCTGCGTGTAAGCAGTTGCTTACAATTCTTGGATGCCAATTATTGCTCTATGATATGAACAATAAACACAATATGAACAAGGAAATAGCGTCAATTAAATGGGCCTTACAATTTGAAAATTTATGTAATTTTACAAGCAACTCTATTTTCAGTTCAATAAGGAAATCTAGCGTCGCTGTTCTAACGTCGCTCAACTTTTATATTGAAAACATTTAATGGCTAATCATAATACCTATTGAGACGCCGAAATACCACTACAAGGTTTCATAACCTAAAAAGAAACTTCATATTATAGGTTAGGATTCATTATCGTAAACTTTATATGAATTGTTGCTGACGGCAAATTACGTTTGGTTAGACTATAACTAGTTTTTATATTATTTGCATGTATGTGGTAGAGGTTAATACGTAGTCCTAAAACGTAACGGGTCATTAGTGAAATGAAATACACCGTGAGGCTTCCAATAATCTCATTTTTCGGTCGTATGTATTCGATTAGATTAGGCTGAATATACATGAACGGTTTAGGAGTCACAATTTTTTTTTGTGGAAATATCTACGAGTATATTTCCTCGAGCCTCCGTGGCTCACTCGCATTATGTTAAGTAGAGGGGGCTCTGAGTTCGTTTCCATGGTTTCAAGAGCGGATTTGAAACACTGGTCACCTATGGAAGATTGCCGCCCCCCTACTCAACTATAGCACGAAGAATTGAATAATATACCTATGAGAATATTTAAGTTAATATGAGGAAAGTCTGTATATAATAAAGTTACATCAATCAGTGTTGTCAGATACTGATGAAGACCGTTTACATTTGTGAGTTTTTAACATTGAACTAAAAGTCCACAGAGTTATGCCGCCCCCGAAATTTTGCCGCCCTAGGCCTTGACCTACTCGTAGGTACCTACTATAGAGAAATCCGCCCTGCCCGGTTGTAAATGTTTTGTTCTGGATGAACGCTGGTCACCTATGAGTTTGTAAAAAAAAATGAACTGAGACAGTATGCCCATACCTTTCTGGGGACGAATGATTTACATACAAACCTGCTCGTGTATACGAAGGCCTTAAGTCTTAACACTCAATGCCAAGTTCAGATCTGTCTTAAAACGGAGCCCCTAATTAGTTGTGGTTTCATATGTTACCTTGAACTAAAATCAAATTATTTTCTTATAGCTGTTGTTTCCTTTGGTCGTACTTGCTCTTTATATGGACGCTGTTAAGCAATACAGTGTCAACCTACAAAATGATAAAAATGTAAATCTTGTTATCAATCGCTTCCTTATGAGCTGGAGTACATATTTCAAAAGAAATACATATATATCATTTAAATCGTTTTAATAGCAAAAATACTGAAAACACTAGCGGGCACGAAATCTTAAAATGTTTAAAATATTTAACAATAATGTACTAAATCCTCTTATTTTTATTGCTACCAAGAAAAACGATATATATTTAGTCTAATAATAATAATTACAAAAAATTCTATTGTTTCTGTTATTTTTTAAAAGAAATTTAATAAAACCTAATTAAAACTTCAAACTCAATTTTCTCAAAATGGCAACCATGTGGGTTGACACTGTATTGTTTAACAGCGTCCGTGTAAGGTTCAAGTTAGGTTTTTGTTACAAAATTTGTTTTTATTTATTTAGATTTTCTAAAATTATACATTTAGTCAACTTAAAATGTAATCTAGTTTCATTGAACTCATTATTTAACATTAAATTTAGAAATGCTGTTTAAATTAAAAAGTTTCCTTATCTATACTAATATTATAAACATATATATATAATTTTATATATATAGATTTGTTTGTTTGTTACGATTAAAATCAAAAACTATTCCGATTTAAAAAATCTTTCACCGTTAGAAAGCTACATCTTCATCGAGTAACATAGGGTCTATTTATTTCCAGAAACAATAAGGGTTCCCTACTAAAACTTGAATAATGTATGGTGTAAAAAAAGTTTGTAGGGAGTAATCTCTGGACCGATTTCAAGAATTCTTTAATCCTTTCACCAATAGAAAGCTAAAATAAAATCAATAGAAAACATTGCACCCATGCGAAGCCGGGGCATGTTACAAGTGAATTATATGCGTCTGTGAGTACAGTCATATTAGTTTATTCATCATGATCAATTATTTAAATAAAATACTGTATACCGGATTAAAACGCGATTTATTATTTATATTGTTTAAATTATTTATCCCGAAGTTTCGGATGCTTTTCAGCAACCGTGGTCGCGGGGAGACAGATAAATAATTTAAGCAATATAAATAATAAATCGCGTTTTAATCCGGTATACAGTATTTTATTTAAATGTGTGATACTCGCTTTAATAAAAAACAATATTATGATCAATTATGTTTACAGTATTTGTAAACCCAGAACGGATCACTAGTTAATTAAAATTCAAGAATTATTTCGTACCTCATGAAAATTGTACATAATAGCATTTACAAATATAATATAGAAATGTCTCGAGCTTTGAGAAATGGGAAGGGCGTGCGCGGTGGACCATGGCGGGACTTAGGCAATGGCGCGACTGACAAAACTGCGGGCGAGTTGTCCCGCGCGGCACTAGCTCGGCGCCATGCCGCGCGCGTTGCTGTTCCTGCCGCTGCTGCTCGCCGCCTCACACGCCGCCAATGTCTTCGTCATCGCCGACACCAACAACCAGACGCAGGCCATCGCGACCGCCGTCAACGAAACCATCGCCGAAGCGACCGACATAGTCTTCAACGATGTAAATGATACGATTACCGATGGAGACCACGAACCGATCATCCGGAAGAAGCGGACCTTTGGCGACATCGTGTTTCGGGGACTGGCTGACGTGCTCGGGTATAACGTGGCTCGCAAACCACCCCAAGCGTTCGTATTCCCACCACCTGTCGCACTGGTGCCTGGGATAGACTCGCCCGCACAGGCTGGGCCCGCACCTGCACCAGCAACTGCTGCTCCAACCGCTCCACCATGTGGCGCTCCTCGAGCCGCAGCTCCCCCGCCATGTCGAGCCCGACAGCCTCCCCCACAACCCCCCTGCGCCAAACCGCGGGCTGTCCCCCCTCGTCCAAAACCCACACGACCTCCAGCTCCACCTCCACCTCCATGTGCTGTCCCTCGAGCTAATCCCACGACGACTGCAGCACCTTGCGCCCCTGCACCTCAACCGAAAGCGGACTCAAATCTGGAAACCATCAATACTAATTTCCGACTGAACTTTAACTTCAACCGTGCTCTAGCGACACCTGCGCCAGCTGCTGAAGCTGATGTTAATACAGATGAAGAAGCACCGCTAGAGCAGGCACCGATAAACCCTATTGCAATACAGCCGCGAGCGGCCAAGCTGCCCCCGCCTGCGCCGCGTAACCCTCGCGTCTACGTTGATGCTTTCGTGCTACGAGATGGTGTTGCTCAGAGGGTGAACACTATCGATGCACAGAATATCAACAGAGCACAGGTCGCTGACGACGACTATCTTTTTTATGTTGATGAGGAGCCTCAAACACAACAAGACCAACAAGATCTAGATGACTACTACGACGACGTGCAAGAACCTCGCGATCGCTCGGGCGCTGTCCGCCAGGTAAATACAGCTGTTGATCAATTTTGGGCGCAAAAACAAAAACCCAAACAAAAATTACCGGCCAACGACTATAGAAAGGTTCATTTTGGGGATCGTGACTTAGCCAACCAGGTTCACCTCCGAAATAATAACAAATTGCAAAATTTACAGCGTGAGCGAGCAAAACCTAAACGTATCCCGTTACCTTTACCAGAGGAAACGGAGGGTGAGGAAGAAAGCGAAGTTACAACGACGACACAAGACCCAAGACGTAAACTGAAACCCCGCGTGCTTCCACCGACAGAACATAATCCAAATCAAATAGATACAGTAACTGTGAGAGTTCCACCGATTTATAAGGAAAAACGTCCCAAAAAGCTACACCGAGAAACCCCTGAAGCTCCTGACCGCGATGAAGATGACGAAGAAGAACCCCGACGAGACGTTTATCAGGAAGACGATTCCGATACTGACAGTGATCAGAGCTCACAAGTAGAACGAACAGAGGCACCAAAACGTAAACGACGCCGAAAGAAAAGTAGGCGGGTCAGATCGACATATAGTGAAGCATATAGCGCAGGTGACTATGACTACTACGGCAAGAAATTACCGATTTCTGAAGAGGAGAAAGATTATAAAACATTGACTGTTCCACCGCCGACTAGGGATGCAGATGTAGCACGCCTAGAGGACGCAGAAGATGAGGGAGACTTCCTCGATGATCACGAGAGACTGCGCGAGGATCCAGAACGAATTACACAAAATAAATCAGATAATGATGATACTGAGGAAGATTCTGAAAGGTCAGACGAACGTGAGCGTACATACGAGGATGGGGAGCGTACAGGCGAATCTGAACGTGCTGATGAACACGAGAAAACGGATAAACTGAGCCCCAATGCGCGGGTCCGTGAGACCGGATACGAGAACAACTACGTGCGAGCACATAACGTTCAGGTCGATGACCCCCGTCCACGAGTGTCTGTCCTTAAAAGAAAGAACACAACGCTCAAGAAACCGTAACCACCTGCGCATCGCCTCGCACAGGCACCCGCCATAATCTCAAATTATTTATTGACTCTTATCTAAAATAATCTATAAAATGAATCTTGTAGTTTGAAACACAAATGAACCTGTGATTTAGTATTTTAGATCTGTTATTGTTAAATTCTTATTACTTTTATATTTAATTAAGAGAATTGTATTTAAGTTTCTTAATAAATGTCGACAAATCGATTTCATTATTTGTATTGGCGAGGCATCGAATCGGCTGCTGGGGCGTGAAATTCGATTTGCACAAGGCGACTTCTGAGCGGGAAGGGGGTCAAGGTCGCGCGAGACGAAATAGAAATCAGTCTAGCGGTCAGCTGTCGGTCAATAACTCCGGCCGCAATAACACACCACCCGCCGCGCCAATGTTCCCTCTATACATACAATTACCCGCCCCGGCTTCATACGGGTGCAATGTAGACGTACTATAAACATAAGCCTATGTTACTCGCTGATAATGTAGCTTTCTATTGGTGAAAGAATTTTAAAAATCGGTCGAGTAGTTTTTGAGTTAAATTCATAACAACAATAAACAAATCATTTCTCTTTATAACCTAATATATAAAATTCTCGTGTCACAGTTTTCGTTGCCATACTCCTCCGAAACGGCTTGACCGATTTTGATGAAATTTTTTGTGCTTATCCGGTATCTATGAGAATCGGCCAACATCTATTTTTCATCCCCCTAAATGTTAGGGGTAGTCCACCCCAAAATTTTTATTTTTAGGACGAATTTTTTTGTTTTTATTTTTTTATAATGTGGTATTAAAAAATACATACAACCCCTGCTTTTTTTGTCAAAAAATATTGACCCGTGCGAAGCCGGGGCGGGTCGCTAGTATTAGTATAGATATAGATAAAGTCGGTTCTATGTATAGGACACATTGTAAAAAACAAGGAATTCAAAGAACTTATCCATAAATTAATTTATTTCGAATATAAATATTAATCTTTTTTACAAATATCAACAGCGGCTGATTTTTTTATAATTTTAACGATTAGCGGAACGATAAGTACGATATTTGGAAATTAGTTACATTAAAATAATATTAATTAAGGATTATTGAATTATCACTAGAACTAGAGTAATCCTATCAAAATAAGAATTTGCAAAGGGCCTGGCTTGTTGTAATGATTCTTATAAGTTGTAACTATTTCTATGCCAATATTAAATGTTTCATTCTAAATAATTTAGCTCATAACCCAGTTACAAATACAAGTTGAAATAAAAATACCAAAAATGTTTTAATAACAAAATATATTACTTTAACATCTATGACTAGAATAGTTTTTGGTGAATATTTCATTTCATTCTTCTCTCTCTGCCTCTGCTCTGCCTCATTCTGTGGTCAGCTTCTGTAACAAAATTATGTGTAAAAGTCATACGGTTTTACTTATAAACGTAGTATAAGCTTGATATAGTTAAAATATGTTTTGTCCCGCTCTATTGAATACAAAAAGACTACAGAACAAAAGAATAAAAACATATTTTAACTATATCAAGCTTATACTACGTTTATTAGTAAGACCGATATTATGTTTGCTATTCATTGAAAAAATCTCTAATACTGTTTGTATATACTTCTTTCTTTTTATTTGCAATAGAATCTAGACTGATAGATAACAATCTAAACAAAACATTGAGAGTGAGTGAGTGAGTGAGTGAGTGAGAGAGAGAGAGAGAGAACATTTATTCACCGTCACAAATAACAATACATAACTGCTATAGTAGTAAATGCAATGCATAGTTATTGCTGCATATTTACTGCTTACTGCTTGAACCCGTCTGTTTGGAGGCGAAATATCTAATCATATGGAAATAATATAAGCGATAAAGGGTCTTATAATTTTTGTGTCACGTGGAGCATAGTGTTAAATAATTAAACAATATAAATAATAAATCGCGTTTTAATCCGGTATACAGTATTTTATTTAAACGTGTGATACTCGCGTTAATAAAAGATAATGATTTGATCGTCACCTGCGTCACATGCCGCTTCCTGACGTGCTTGTTGAGCGACTGCTTGTGGTTGTATGCACGCGGGCACAGCGCACAGCGATACGGGCGCGTGGGCGGGGCGTGCGTACGAGCGTGCAGCGCGAGCGCGCGTGCGTGCGTGAACGTACGCGCGCACTGCGGGCACGCGAGCGAGCGCGCGCCGTGCGACCGCATGTGCGCGCGCACCTTGTTCGTCGCGAAGCGCTTGCCGCAAGTCGCGCACATGTACGGTTTCACTCCTGAACATTAAAGTTACTATATCAGCTAATTTTACTGGTTTTCAGGAACATACATAATGCTATATATGCCATTGTTATCATTCTTACAAGAACATATTATTCAAATTCAACAGACCATGAGGAGCGCACCTTTATGTTATATATTTAGGAATCTGGTGGAAATATTGTAGAAACATGTATATTACACATTAGTAAAATCATTTGGTACATAATTTTACTGATATTGGTATCTGGGACACCATTTATTCTTCCCTAGAAATTGTTTCGAAACGCTTAAAAAGTATCTCTATTCGATGAAGACCATATTCATTATATAGTCATAAAAACTGAAAATTAAATGATCCAATTCATGAGCACTCTATAAATTACGCTTTGCACGCCTTAGTTTTATCTATGTATATCCTATTGACGGGCTCGTTGGCGCATTTAGCAGAACACCTACCTAGCGCACCGTTGGGAAGTGGGTGTGAATTCCGCTGGGACGACATGTTTATAATTTTCTATAGGCATATATTTCCCACGTCTGAATACTTCGGTCACTAAGCGGATGGAAGGAATATCGAAATTCCGACCGGGTAACGTACCGCCGTTCATGGATGGAAAACCGTGAAGTGCACATTGCGCGTTCGGTCTCAGTCTATGGACTTCCGAATACTCGAAGTAAAAGCCTTAAGCAAAAGGTATGTGACATAAAATTAGCATGATTAAAGAGACGTTCGATAGTGCTCTTGTTATTATAGAGTACTGAACCTGTGTGAATCCTCATATGATTGGTGAGCGTGTTCTTGCTGCGAAACGTCTTACTGCACTCGCTGCATGAGAACGGACGCTCACCTGAAATATACAAATACACTCATGATGACTTGCACATATAATTAGAAGATCTATTAAAATATCGGAAAAATTCACGAAAGAAATATTTTATTTATTTATAACTTTATTGCACACAGAAGTAATACAATTGAGAAACTACATTTACAAAAATAAAAGGTACAATAGGTGGTCTTATTGCTAGAGTAGCAATTTCTTCCAGACTACCTTTGGGTGACAGAAATAACTTAAAGAAAATAGGGACGGTGCAAGAAATACATGAAAAAAGAATGGGAGTATAGTATAATATAATACACACAATACATAAGAAGCAATTAAAACAAATTGTAATGACCAATAAATAATGACAAAAATTAGATTAAGACACAGAAAGATAATGCTCCCTCACCAATTTGAGAAAGGAAGTGATACTTTGGGCATATTATGCAGTAAATTAAAATAAAATAGGTTTGGAACTCCGCCATATTATATGCTCAACTTGCTTTTGAGATCCGAGGACTAAATATTTAGATTTAGAGGGGTTGTGCACAGGATTGTTTTTGATTGGCCAATTGTATATATTTCCGAAATAATGATTTAATAATTTGGTGGCAGATAAGGTACTCGTGGAAAGATGCTAATGGGACGGAAATCTTTAATTTCTGTGGGATTATTGTTCTTGGGCAAGGCCTGTACCATGTTGGGTAGGTATGTGTTGATCTATATTTTTACTTAATTTTCATGTTTCAAAAATGACTTCACGTTATATTTTAGCTATAAATTGATGAAATCTCGATATCCCGTTTATGGTCGTAGTAAAAATTAAGTAATATAGAAAAAAAAACGTGAGACGCGGCGGGACTCAACACAGCGACCCTTGAATGTAAGTTTATTTAAATTATTTTTTCTAATGAGTATTAAAACGCTAATTTAGATAACACTTGCTATAAATAAGGATACGTATTCGTTTAAAAACACTTTCATTTAGTATGAAGAATATGAATTGGTTTAATAGTTTTGTAGTGGCATTTCTAATATGTGTAATACGAAATGTAAGCGGTAAGGAATACTGTGATACTGTAAGTTATTTTTCTTAAAAATAAATAAATCTATCTTATTTCATTAATTTATCTACATAGTATAAAAAACAAAGTCGCTTACCGCTTCTGTCCCTTTGTACGTTTATATAATTTAAACTTTCAAACATTTGAATGCGTTTTTCATCAATATAGAGTTTTTTTTTATGTTAGATATCGACAGACGAGCATGAGGTTCACTTGATGGTAAGTGGTACCCCAGCCACATAACATCAGTCAATGATGCGCTGTCGACCTATTTATCAATTCGAGCATTCGGAAATCCATAGACCGAAACCGAAACGGTGGTTCGTTACCCGGTCGGAATTTCAATATTCCTCCCATGCGTTCAATGCCCGAAGTTACCAGACGTGGCAAAAATATTCTTACAGAAAATTATAAACACGTCGTCCCGGTGGGTTTCGAACCCACGACCGATCGGTGCGCACGGCATGTTCTACCCAACACGTTTAATATTGTTTTGTGTAAGTTTGTTGGAATATAACGACAATTGTTAAATATATCGGAAGAAATCAGGCCGACTGAAAGCTGTCATCGAAAATGCTGTCTTCTTTTAAAATTTAACAAAATAATGTATGATGGATCTAATCTAATCCACATTGCATTAGTACTTACATTGCAACCGAGCGAAGCTGGGGCGAGTCGCTAGTTACTAAATATGTAAATGGCAGAATTAACAGCGATGTGGCATGAAAGTGTCACAGCATATGCTGAGCCAGTTCCAATTCGCAACCGCACACTGTGACTTGACTGTACTAGCATAGAATTAGTTATAGTTAGTTTAAGCTGATGTCACACATTTGTACTGTTTGTGAATAACGTTCATCTATCTATCTAAATGAAACCTAAAATAATTAAAATGATTTATTCATAGCGAGAAAAATTAAGGAATAATGAATTAGGAATTAAGAAAAAATGACATTTAATATGATTTTACTAATCTACCTATAGCATCTATGACAGTTTGTATTGGTAGTTGGTACTGAGGCCGACAAGAGACAGGTTATGCCTATTTTGGGGCCACGTCACCCCCTTTATGTACTGTCTAACTTCTAATAACTTTTGTTTTGTTAAATAATAATTATTACTTTCTCAATACTTCACTACCAGTTAGTCGTATTAAGGTTGCAACTGCGACAGTACAAATATGTATTATTGGATATTTTTCTAAGTAAAACCCGACAAAAAGTTAAGTAGATGTCATATTGCAATGTTTTGGGAATCCTCGCAGGAATTAATGGAGTTTTGCTGTACACCTTAATAAAATTTCCCCCCTTTTTTCTATGTTTACAAAGTCATCTCTCGTCGTTTATCAGCAGCATGTTAGGCAGTATTTATCTATCTACTCTGGGGTTGGAGGTTATATTTTGTATTTAAATCATAATAGCTATATCAGGAACTTTTTACAGTATGGGAGAATCCTAAAAGCTGGCTATGAGGGTGAGAAGTATGATGTAGTCACTGAAGATGGGTATATCTTGGAGTTGCTTAGGATTCCCCGAGGCAGAAACCAGACGGTGACATCACAAAATTCATCGGTTTTCTTGATGCATGGACTCGGTAAATCTGCAAGCGACTTTATTACTTTATGTTCGAATTATAAGATGGGTAAGTTCCTTTGATTATTTAGCAAATCAATTTTTTATTTAGAAAATATTTTGTAACACAAAAAGGTATGCAAACCAGCAACATACAGTGTTAAATCTATATAACGACGCTGAAGGGACTATGCCTCTTCTGGATTTATAGAGCTGTTGTTATATGGAATAACTTCCGTCCCAACTTTTGTCAACTTCTAACATCACTTATCATTTCTCCCGAGTCTATTGTGCGTATTAATAAATTATTCGTCAATAGAAAAACGTTTTCTTACTCACCATGTTCAGTTTGAAAGTTTGTGAGCAACTAAGAATAAGATAATGTATAATCATAAAAAGTAATCACAAAAAACTAAAGAACGAATTGCTTAGAATCATCGTTACCTACGATCCTGACAGTAGAGGTAAATACGGACAAGACACTAAAACAACGAAATGACAAACAAAAGGAAAGAACAGTCTCCCGCGACCACGGTTGCTGAAAAGCATCCGAAACGTCGGGATAAATAATTTAAACAATATAAATAATAAATCGCGTTTTAATCCGGTATACAGTATTTTATTTAAAAGGAAAGAATTTCGACAACTTAGAAAGTACCTACAAATAGTAGTAGTGCTTCATAAGTTACCGAAAATACTTGCTCTATGACATATTGTGGTCGGTATGTATGTAGGTCGATGCTACATAGATTGTATCATTGTATGGACAACAAGACAAACCAATCAAAGTCGAGTAATTTCCACGGTTTAGGGAGTTTGATGTCGTTAAATGGAGATTACACTGTAGTAAATAAATTAAACATGTTTCGAACTGAAAATTTTATGAATTATTTAGTTTTAAAATTTTCAATTCTAGCGCCCTTGATGTTGTTATCGTCCTCAAGCCTGCAAAGTTTTGAAGTAGGTTAACGACTTGTAATACCCTAGCAAAATATCTGATTCCGTCTCCTCTCACCCCACTTTGCCGCGCTAAGATATTCGTTGCATTTTACTGCTAGCTGCATATTTTTCCATGTAATTAACAAGTAAAGCGACGATATAATCATGCGTTTTACGGAGGGGGGGAGTTATACTCTACTCTAACGAGGCTCCGTGGACGACTGCCAAGAATAAATACCGATTGCGACCGTCTCGCGCCCCATTTTCATCGTATTTTTAATCAATTATTACATTTTTAAGAAAAAGAAAATTGTTTTAAACACACGAGCTCCATAGTTATCAGTTTCAACAAATTTAGCATTTTCATGTTTTTTTTTGTAACGAGGAAATTTGACTCAATAATGTTTTGGGTTCCATAGGTTTTTAGAAGGTTTCTTCATCTTTATGAGTTTTTTTTTTTCAACTTTATTTTTATTCCTTAGACCACTTTTACTTGAAGTCAAATCGCGATATAGTTGTATTACATCCTCTTAAGTAAAATCCCCTGTGAGGCCCATACCTGCCGCATGGCAGACACATTTCTGTGATCATTTTTTTTACAGGCAGGCGATCAGTGAATGAAACATCCTTCTATTATAAAATAACTCAAGGCGTCATTCATTGAAATAAACAGGTTTTGAGAAATTAACCATCTAATAAATGTCTTTTTGTATCTTTATTGTATTTATTAATCACCAATTAAAAGCGGAGTACTCACTATTATATGTATATATACTTATGTTTTTACTAGGTTAATTACTTTTATATTTTTTTAAGTGGGACAGAATATACATAATTTATTTATTTATTTATTTAGGTATAATATAACAAGAAACAGTCTTAAAGATACATAATTATACAGTTAATAGAGTGCTCGACTGGGGAATAACAATGAATACGTGATCAAAGCTAAGCTTAAAACTAAACAAACAAAATAAAATTAACGGCAGGTTTTTTTTGGAAACAAATTTGAAAATTATAGAAATGTAATACCATAACTAAATAATGAAATCAAGGAGAGCCCTGAGGAGTGCCGGAGGTGACAGTGTCAGGAACAGAAGAATAGCCCTTCAGAATAACTAATTGGTTTCTCCTATCCAAATTCGACAAAGTAGAAATGATTTTTTCACTTTGTCAAATAGCTTTTTCACTATTTCTAAGAGATTGTTGTTTTGTTTTTCAGATACCTAACATATGCAACTCTAAATTGTGACTTTTATAAACAAAATCTATTTTTAATTTTGCATTGTCTATTTCATCATAATTCTAGCTTTCTCAAATTCATTAATTAAATAATTTATTGCAATCGTGTGGTACAAGAGAGCCAAGAAGGTAAATTATAAATGAGTAGTGCAAGAATTAAATATACATATATGGATATTATCTAAATATTAGCGTATTATTAAATTATAGTCTTCATTTTTGCGAAAAACTTGATTAGTGGATATTATTTGTGGAGAAATATTTAAACTTTTATGTATAGCATTACTATCGTGATCGTTTTTTACGATAGAATGAGAGAAAGATATTATTAGTAGGAGAGCCCGTTTGAGATCGTCCTTCACCGATCTGATAACCAGATGAGACGTATTTTTTATTAAATATTTTTTATAAACAAATATGCCTATAATTGCTTGCCTATCGAAAAGTGGTCATGGCTATTTTTAATTAAATTAACTTTTATCGATTTTTTTTTCATCACCTTCATACTTTTGATAACCAAATGAAATTTATTTGACTGATAGTTTTTGATACACAGAATATGCCTAGGTATGCTTGCCTACTCATTTCAGTGTATAACTACCTGGCAAGCAGGTGTAAACAGGTAAGTCAAAATAATTAAAAAAATAATTAAATAAATAAATAAATAAAATTAAAAATTAAAAAAATAAAAATAAAAATTCAAATAAAAAAAATAAATTAAATTTAAAAAAAAAATTAATTAATTTTTTTTTATTTTTTTTATTAAAAATAGCCAGTACCACTTTTCGATAGGCAAGCAATTATAGGCATATTTGTTGATAAAAAATATTTAATAAAAAATACGTCTCATCTGGTTATCAGATCGGTGAAGGACGATCTCCCACGGGCTCTTAGACCAATACATGGCGACCGAATTTTTCTGTGTTCGCAGGTTATAAATGATGTATCGCGCTGTCATATTCTCTTGTTAGGCAAGCTGTCAATAATTCTGACTGGTAGAGCCCCTAAATATTTTGTAAGAGTATTTGTTAATAGATCATCATTATTTTTAGTTTCACGGGCAGTATATAGCAAAAGTAATTATAAAAACAACGAATTTATTAAGATTTAAAACTACCCTATAGTTTCCAGTGTGAAATAGCGACCTCTTGTAAGCAGGGTTCAGCCCAAAATTTTGGCCATTGAAGCGATCTAGGGAGCTTTGAAGACTATAATTATGATCTACCCGGTACATTTATTTATTTCAGCACTTGACCTAGCTGACTCAGGCTTCGACATTTGGCTGGGTAATAACAGAGGGAGTTGTCATTCGCGTCGTCACCAGACGCTAAATCCAGACGACAAAATCGATAAATTTGCCTTCTTCGATTATTCTTATGATGAAATCGGTATATACGACCTACCGGCGATGATAGATTTCGCATTGCAAAAATCCGGTCAGGACAGACTCCATTACATCGGACACTCTGAAGGAGGTACTGCGTTCATGGTTCTCAACTCAATGAGGCCACAATATAACGCCAAGTTCATATCAGCGCATCTCTTAGCTGGAATCGGTTATCAAAAATATTTCCCAAACAAAATGTACAAAAGAGAGGCTGTTTTCACTAATCTTATTTATGTAAGTGTCATATCATAATATCATAAGACTCTTGAATCAGGTAGAACATATGAAACGAGAAGATATTTTTTTTTATAAATGGCAAAAGTTGCGTTCAGAATCTACATTTAATTGTAATATTTAATATATGTTTTACAATAAATCAATACAAAGAAGTTAACAAAGAAATAAATTGAAACCATCACATTTCTGCATTAACACATCCTTGGTTGGCCAGTGGGCTTTCTGTTTAGTCGCCGCACAATTTTACTATTTTTATATTTACTTTTAGCTATTCTGTTTTTGTTTGTGTGTGTGCGCTGTATTATAGAAGTATTTATAATCACAAAAGATATATAGTTCAGTTATTAAAACGGCGCAATTATAATACAATGAAAGTTCCATAATTTATTGATTTTCAGGAAACTGGAAGGGCTGCCGGTATAGTTGAAATAACAGACCCAGACTCGGTCTTCAATGCAAATATCACTCTAGTAAGTATCGACAACACTATTAACAGGGTTTATAAAGCAATAGATTATTCGCACACATCCTAGATATACTTTATAGTAGGGCATTTAAAATATTTCTATAACAGGTTGACATCGGCCGCGACGGCGTGACGGACAAGAGCTAATCCAAAGCGTAAAACGAATATTTTTTACCTAGTGTAGCCGTTTTGTTTTACTGTTATTGGTGTTTGATGCTCGGAGGAAAGGTACACACAGGTCAGGTGCGTGCCACGGGTGGTACGCACCGCTCGGTATGGCGGACTAGTGCGTGCCACCGGTGGTACGCGCCGCCCGGTATGGCGGACTAGTGCGTGCCACCGGTGGTACGCGACGCCCGGTATGGCGGACTAGTGCGTGCCACCGGTGGTACGCGCCGCCCGGTATGGCGGACTAGTGCGTGCCACTGGTGGTACGCGCCACCCGGTATGGCGGACTAGTGCGTGCCACCGGTGGTACGCACCGCCCGTTATGGCGGACTAGTGCGTGCCACCGGTGGTACGCGCCGCCCGGTATGGCGGACTAGTGCGTGCCACCGGTGGTACGCACCGCCCGTTATGGCGGACTAGTGCGTGCCACCGGTGGTACGCGCCGCCCGGTATGGCGGACTAGTGCGTGCCACCGGTAGTACGCGCCAACGCCAGTACAAGTTTTGCCGAGATGGCATGTTTATAATTTTTTGTAAACATGTTTTCCTTGCGTCTGGTCACTTCTAGAATTAAACAGTTGAAATAAACCACCGTTCATAGGAGGAAACCCGTGAAATGCATGACATTGCGAACTACGGATTGAGTTTATGGATTTCCGAACGCTCGAAATATAAAAAAGGTCGTCGACGCATAATAAATTGTTTTCTTGTAGCTGAGGTACCTAGCATTAAGTGAGATTCACGCTCGTCTATATGGATGTACGACTTAAAAAATAGAAATACTATAAGATATATATGAACCTATATACTATTAGACAGGCACTGAAACCGGTTAATTGTTATTTTCCAAAATACGTATCTGACTGAGATACTATGATATTAGTTTTATAGAGTAATAAACACTAAACTTACCACAGATTTTTTTTCAGAAAATATTAATAAAACCTTTATTATACCGGTATAACTCCCATAGTAAATTAACCGGTATTCAGTCCTTGCTATTAGTTTTAAAAATTACTTGTGCGTCTAAGGTTTAAGGTATTCTTTAATTGGTTTACATCTAAATTATTTATATATTTATAATAATAAGTTGTTTCTTATAAAAAATTGTGTAGGTTAGTTAAATTTACGGAATAGATAAAAAAGGCTGGAAGGGTAATGTGGGTGTAACAGCCGCGCCGTCCATCTGAGCAAACGATCGTATTTCAACCGACCCATGCGTTCACCGCTTGTAGTTAGTGTTTATAGTGCGTCGGGAACGGAGCTGCGATAAATAGTGTTATAATCATTGACTTAGTGTTATACTACTAGACAAGCTATGCGGCCTTAAATAATTGGCCACTGAGTTGCGGTTAATTCTCCGTAACTCGTTTAGTCCACTGCGAGCAAGCGAGAAGATCAGTGCACTGTTTTGTAAGCCGTGAACGTTGTTTTCGACAAACTAACACCGATTTTGTTCATAGTAACCAATAAAACACTTATAATTTATGTGCGTAGTTTTCCCAGGTGATTTGAAGTCTATTTCAGTAAGTACCTAAGTAATTTATTTCGTATTTGTCTAAAACAATAATTATCGTAAATATAAATACACAACTGCCATCATAATTTTCTATCACGCTTACTCTTTACTAGAAATATGCGAGAGCGAGCGTTTGCAAGGCATATTCGCCGTGCTTGCTCCCCCTCTCTACCCGCCCGCGCGATCCGAAATTGCGACACAATTATTGTTCCAAGTTGCTTGTCTATACATATAAGTCAATGGTTATAATGCCGTGTTGTGCTATTATTACTTGTAGGACAAGAAGTCAGACTTCGAGTATCGACCGAGGAGGTATTATATTTACATCGTTAAGTCAAAAATAATAAGAAATATCTCTTTAGTTACAAAAATGTAGCAACGATTACGAAATTAAACAAACAAACGATACTATTGAAATAAGCTAAAAACATAATACTCTGCTCGCTATGCATGCGCATAACCAAAGCAATGCGCGACTATTGTCCGCAATGGATAGCGTCCTCTCTATTCGCTTTTGTATATTATAATTGTGTTCTATATATTATAATCAATAAGAATTTCTAATTATAATATGAAGTTTTTATTGTATATTCATAAAACTAAATAAAATTTTGGAATCGGTGCCGCTCCGTACCGTTCGAAAATTTGTTGCAAAAGCAGGATTATACTGTCGTTCTTGGCTGGCACCGACTCCAAAAATAAGTAATTAAAATATTATTTTTTACTTTTTAGTGCAAGTTTGTACATACTATATACAATAATGTAGTAGACCTACCACTAAACGTGCTGCTCAAATGAGACAGCGCCGTGAAAGGAACCACAAACCAAAATATCATCTACGTATAAGTATATTTTGGTTTTTGTTGATTTTCCAAAAAAGTACTAAACCAATTGATAAAATATTAAACGGGACCACCTCTGAAATATCCCCTACCAAACAAAAAAAGAATCATCCAAATCCATCCAGAACTTGCGGAGTTATTGCGTAACAAACATACAAAAAAAAAAGCAACATACAGACGAATTGAGAACCTCCTCCTTTTTTGAAGTCGGTTAAAAATACAAATATTATGTATATTTATTTTAATACACTGACATAAATTATCGACAAAAGCTTTATCGAAATATTTTCTCTTTAAATTGTATCTTTAATACATACATACATACATATACATCACGCCTCTTTCCCATCGGGGTAGGCATATGTACATATATGTATGTATGTATCGGAGCATATGGATCACGGAATTCCATATGCTCCGATCCTTACATACCACTTTCGCTTCTTCTACTTTCATCAATGCTTTCATACACACTCGACGGTTACGAGTACTTTTGATCTGGCCCTTTTGCAGAACGTCCCCGATCTGATCGAGGTACGTTCGCCTAGGTCGACCACTCCCGACTCTCCCACTCACACCAGTTTCATAAATCTTTTTCGTTTCCCTACTTTCATCCATCCTTTCTACATGCGGTTTGGGCACCTCAACATACCTTTCTCAATTCTCGTCACTACATCGTCTTTTACTCCACAACGCTCTCGAATTTCGCCATTTCTTAATCTATCTTTCAATCTTATCTTTAATATCCTGAATAAATATAGGTATTATCTATGTATAGTTGAAGATCACTTTACATAAGGTCACTTTACATAACGTCAGCCAGTTTGCCCCCTATTTTAAGAAAAAGGATTTAATTCAATCGCAGTGTTTATTTAATTTACAGGAGGCGGATGAAGATTCACAAAAAGCTAACATGTCCCTCAAGCAATTTGCGCACTACGGTCAGAATGTCAGAGACAAGCAGTTTAGAAGATGGTCATATTCGAGATTACAGAACATTATTGTCTATGGTTCGGATGAGCCACCTCACTACGATCTTAGCAAGATCAACGTGGATATAACTATGCACTACAGCCTCGGAGATGTATTACAGGATGAGAGGGATGTATTGGCTATGGTTAAAGATCTTCAGAATGCTAGAGCCCGTAAAGTCGCTAAGAAAGACTTTTCTCACGGCGATTTTGTAATATCGCCCAGTGTTAAACCATTGGTCATAGATTTCATTATCGATGACTTTCGACGTCATTAAAATCTTTCTTATTTACAAATAACAATCTGTATGTTTTCATGAAAAAAGACCGCCCATCACATTACAACAAAAATAAAGACAATTTGTAAAGACATCCGATCCGACTATACATATTACTATGTCTGTTATATAGATGTTATTTCTTTATCTAAATCATAAGTTTATTTTACACAATAACTAACAAATAAAACAAACTACTACTTTAATGCAGTAATTTATAATAATTGCAAATATAGATCATACCAGCCCACATTGTGTGCTGTATTTTGCTGTATTGTTTACTTATGACCCCACGTCTACTTTGTATTTCAATTAGCTAATAGTTCGAACCCCAATCTGACCCAGACTCAAAGCTTCGTTGGACATTCATTGGCAGCACAAAGCTTAGCCCATACAAATTGCTTCAACACTTTACAACAGTTTACTTATCAGTATGTAACTTTTGAATTTGTATTTTTAAATGGACGCTGTTAAGCAATACAGTGCCAACCCACAAAATGATAAAAAAAAAATGTACCAATCGCTTTCTTATGAGCTGGAGTACATATCGACGGGTCACAAGAACAAAACCGTATCTGTGAAATTGTTTATTTGCATTGAATTGAATACGATTTTGTTCTTGGGACCCGTCGATATTTTAAAAGAGATATATATCATTTAAATCGTTTTAATAGCAAAAATATTGAAAAAACTAGTGGGAACGAAACCTTAAAATGTTTAGAATATTTAACAATAATGCACTAAATTCTATTACTTTGATTGCTACCAAGAAAAACGATAAATTTGGTGTAATAATAATAACTACAAAAAAAAACGATTATTTCTGTTATTTTTTAAAAGCAATTTAGTAAATACTATTTAAAACTTCAAACTCAATTTTCTCAAAATGGCAACCATGTGGGTTGACACTGTATTGCATAACGGCGTCCTAATGGTAAATAAATAAAAAATACAACTTATTTAACTGTGTATACAATGACCAAATTTGTGTAAACTTTTTTTAAATGCAATTATTATGTATTGTTAAAATTTTAAGAGGATATGTTGAGAAAAATGCGGTTTTTCTATTACGGGTAACTTGTTCAGGCTGTGGATTATTGATATGAAATTTTGGAATTTGTTTTTTGACTATACTTCGCAGTGTCGCTCAAAAGGAAAACATGTTTCAATGAAATTTTTTCGATAGAAAATAAATGTGAAGATATGTCTATTTTTACACTTTTTTGGATCCCAAGGCATAACAGCAAAGAGTTATTTAATTTAATTTATTTTAAAAGATGTAGAATAAATGTCTTTAAGATTGCTCAAAACCGTTTTTTAATCAAATAAAGTATTGTAAAGTTATGAAATGAATTAGTTTTGGCACATACGTTGTTTTATTCCGAGCGCGTTCAAGCTACAGCTATCTCTTTCTTTTACATGTCTCAAGTAAATATTTCAATCTCGCTCGCTCACATTCAATAGAGCGATTTGTCGGCCTGAGAGCCTCATCGACATAGGCCCTTAATGATGCAACTTTGGAATTACTATCAGGCGCAGAAGTAGATTAACGGCCGTATTCATAAACGCATTATAAGCTTGATATTGTTAAAATATGTTTTGTCTCACTCTATCGATTATAAAAAGACTACAGAACGAAAGAAACAAATGAACTCCACAACAAAGTGGCCATTTTTCATTGTATGTGGAGTGAACTCGCAAGGGCATTATTATGTGTTATTTGTTATACCTAAATAGTTTGTTATGTTGCACCTACGTCTTTTGGTTTTTATTATAGTTTATTATTATTATACTCTATATTCATAAAAAAACTCATAATTACACTTTTCTTTATATAAAATAATAATATTTAAAAAAAAGTATAAAAATGGGGATCACCACCGGCAACAAGGCCATAATCTGGCCAAGCTACCGGTGGGGGGGAGGCAGAGAGAGGAACCTTCTCACAATACGAGCCGTGTCCAGTAGTACTGCCTTCTGCATCTGACCCTTGACCCAGCAACCAAGCGAGAGCTTCTTAAGGTGTTGATTATTATTATTATTAATGTTAAATTTTGAGAATTAATTAACTATTCCTTGCTTATTATTCTATTATTATTTTTTTGTATCGTATGACACCGTCGCATTAGGTTAACTGTAATGGCAGTGGATGTGTGTGTATTAAATAAATAAATAAAATCATATTTTAACTATATCAAGCTTATAATAAGAGTTTTGTTTCTTATCATACAATTATAATAGAATGTTTAGTTTCTATAAACCTGATTTGAATATTAAATAATATGATTCACACAAACCGCTATGTTTCCTTATATGTGTTAGCAGATTAGTCTTAGTTGTGAAGGACTTGTGGCATCCAAGCACTGGACATTCTTGTCTAGCCGGGACTCCTCTCTGCTTCCTGTAATTATTAGAAATTAAATATATACTTATAGATATATATATATATATAATCGCGAAAGTTTGTAAGGACGGATGGATGGATGTTTGTTACTCTTTCACTAATGAACGGATTTTAATGAAACTTTACACTAATATAGCCTAGACATCAAAATAACACATAGGCTACAATATATATTTGTATAATTTGGCCATAATATTACGATAAGAATCAAGTAAGACGGAAAAATTCCTGCCCTCTGAGAGCTATCTTGGCGTGCGCTGCCTAAACCGTTGGAGTTACACGAAGATAATGTATGGTGGAATAGTTTATTTTAAATAGTTCTCAATAAAAGTCTGCGACAGCATATAACTACCTTTTATGTGGAAGCCATTATATCCCAAATTATGAGCCATAAATACATTTAAATTTGATACTTTTTTTACAAAGCACATTTTAGAGTATTTAGCTAATTCTTATTAAAATTAATACATTTGTCGCTTTCAGTATTAAATGTAGATGAACTTTGTCTTTTACACGTAGTAATTCAGACGAATAGTTTAAAAAATATCACGTTAGATTGACTTGAGTGGAGCGCCATTAAGCGGGGATTGATGAAAAAATAGCTCGGTTAAAAAATTTGCAACCCGAAGTACTATATATAGTATTTTTTTTTCAATATTCCTCGCACATAATTAAAGCTAAAAACATTTGAACCCACAACTCATCAGGTTACTAGGATAAGCCCCTCAATATTGGTATACCTTAACATACCGAGTATGCAATTCATTTTCTTGATCATATTCCCCATACACTGTGTTTCCATCTGTTGGTTCATTTCCAATGATTTCACATTCATCTTCGCAATTGATTGAAGTGCTATCTGTAAATAAATAAAATGCAACTTTTATTTTTTTATTACATAAATCTCGAAAAAAAATACATACACATAAACATATTAAAAACTAGCTGATGCCCGCGACTTCGTTCGCATTGGCTTCATCTTAAGCTGAGCTTTCGAGCAAGCTTTCTTCATAGGATATATCCTCCATCCATCCATCCAACCAACCATCCGTCCATCCATCCTTCTCCTCTGTACTTGGAAAAGAGCTATAAGAGTAATCATTGACGGTAGCTTCTACGATCTAATGGCTATTAATACCAATGTATATAAGTGCACGGATTGAAGTCAATCCGCTACCCTGTTTTTTGTAATATTGAGATCGTAGTCGCAGGCATCAACTAGTAATACATATACGTGAACGTGTCAATTTTAGAATGATATAAAACAAAAAACCCGTTTTATTCAAAGGATTTTATTTTGAGTGAAAAAACAATTTCCTTTTCATTATAATATGTTTTACTCTACATTATCAACTTTATATAATTAAAAAGAAAATAATAACCTTTTTATAATTAAACTTATTGCACATTATAAATTGCACTATCTCATATACTTAATTATTAAACAAACTCATTAAAAACGCCAAAAGGGTAAGCAATATTTTTTATTTCAGCAGACGAGTGCTAATATTATCGAATGCAATTTGCATCACCTAACAGTGATGCGCCGATGGTCTGATTTTTACTTAGTTTTCAGGTTTCAAAATTTTATTCATGTTATATTTTTAGCTATTAACGGCTCGTTTGGATGAAATCACAATATCCCACCCCATTAGTGATACGTTAACATATCGACGTATCCGAGAAATGAAATTGTAATAGACAAAAGTAAATTTTACAGTACGGGCAAAAAACTGGGTTATATTTCTTACATATTTTTCGGAGAGTAAAAATTAAAATTGTTATAGTTTTATGAATAATTGGAAAAAAATATTATTTTTAAGCAAAAAACAAAAACCGACTTCAAAACTATAACTAAAAAGTAAAAAATAATATTTTAATTACTTCAAAGCATTATTTATTAACAGTTATTTTTGAAGTCGGTGCCACCCAACCGATGCCGCTCCGTACCGTTCGAAAAGTTGCAAAAGCAGGATTAAACAGTCCTTCTTTGCTGGCACCGACTCCAAAAATAACTGTTAATAAATAATGCTTTGAAGTAATTAAAATATTATTTTTTACTTTTTAGTTATAGTTTTGAAGTCGGTTTTTGTTTTTTGCTTAAAAATATTTTTTTTTCAAAATTTTTGTAGGAAGTGTATTTTTTAAGTTCATTAATCCTTACATAATAATTTAGTAGACCTACCACTAAACGTGCTGCTCAAATGAGACAGCGCCGTGAAAGGAACTACAAACCAAAACATCATCCACGTATAAGATTTTTTTTGTTATTGTTGATTTGCTAAAAAAGCACCAAACCAATTTCGATAAAAATGATATGGGACCACCTCCTGAAATATCCCCTACCAAACAAAAAAAGAATCATACAAATCCACCCATAACTTGCGGAGTTATCGCGTAACAAACATACAAAAAAAAAAGCAACATACAGACGAATTGAGAACCTCCTCCTTTTTTGAAGTCGGTTAAAAATTAGGAGGTGTATATTGACTTCTAGATGCAAAAGCAATGCAAAAACTATGGTAATACATAGTAGGTACTTTACAATTTTGTTCCTCGGGAGCGTCGATATAATAAATAAACAATTCAGATGCGTAAGTTTAGTTCCACCATTGTTCCAATGAGTATCAAAACGCTAATTTAAATAACGCTTGCTATAAAAGGAGGATAAATATTCGTTTAAAAACATTTTCATTTAGTCTGCAGAATATGATTTGGTTAAATAGCTTGGTAGTGGCGTTTTTAATATGCGCAATACGAGGCGTAAGCGGTAATGAATATTGTGACACTGTAAGTTGTTTTTCTTAAAAATAAATAAATATATCTATGTTATTTGATCCTTTATTCTTTGACCGCGATTACGAGACGAAAAGTACTTCTTCAAAATAGCCATGTCAAAAATACTCGAAACCGACAAGCGTGTATGAACACATTGATGAAAGTGGAAGAAGCGAAAGAGGTATGCAATGATTGGAGAAAATGGAATTCCGTAATCTCTGCCTACCCCAATGGGAAAGAGGCGTGATTAATATATGTATTTAATCCTTACTAAATAAAACCTAGCTATAACATAATTTGGTCGTAAAATTATGGGTTTCATAGCAAGAAAATTTTCATTTCTGAGGGATACACAAGGGGCCGCTAATAAACACCTATAGGGTTTTAAGTCTTCATCTTTTGAAGATTAGATTTTATACAGCAATCTATTTATTTTAGTTATATAAATTTTCTTAAATCAGCTCTTTTAAGCAACTTGAACGCATTGGCGTAGCTAGGGATTTTGGCTAGGGGCAGCCGTACAGCTGATCTAATCATTTAAGTGGGCCCAACCCGTCTTACTTTCCATACAAAAGCTCGTACGTGATTATGGCGTTGTAACCGATTTTTCATTGAAACTTTTGAACTAATAGGTATCTCGTGCACTATATCTAGGTTTCTATCGAAACAAAATCTCAAAATTTTCAGAAATAATTTCAGTATAAGCCTCCAAAAATCAGCTTTTTTGCAAAAAAAATACCTGAACTTTGGGCGTTCATAATGTACTCATAAATTGTGAAAGTAAATATTTTGTTATGATAGAAACCTTGCAAATATAATGGAGATTCTAAATTACAAAAAAATATTTCATAAACTTGTAAAGACTACTGCAAAACACGTATTTCCTAGAACAAGTTTTATGAAATTTCCGCACACTATTTTTCGTTCAATGTTATCGCGTTCTCACTCACTCGTTAGCTGTAGAGGTATGCGCTGCATGAAACAAAAAGCTTTTCAACCATGCTCGCTTTGACGATAGTCGAACCGGGAAGGGCCCTCTTAATGAGAGATTTTAATACTGTCGAGAATTTTTCGAGAGCACGGACTGCATAATATGAAAAGCAGTGAAATAGCAACTTTGCGGGATATAAGCGGCGGTAGCACCTATTAATAAATGGATCACATAGTGCTACTGATTTCATGACTTAATTATGCCATCAAAAACATAAATTGTAAAAAAAGCCAAGTCTTGCAACTCAGTGCTTCTATCGTAAAAAGTTGTGAGATCCATATAATACCAAGTCGGTCAATTTATTCAGTCTCTACTGAAGGATCCTTCTGTCTTAAGTTATTACATAATAAGCTATTCTAACAACATCTTATAGTGATCATATCAATGCCAATATTAAAAATCTTTGATATTTAAAATAAATAGATTGACTCGGCTATCGCATGAAATCACAATGTATCTTTTTTTATTTTATTAAAAACATAATGTATCTCACAAGTAATACATATTATATTAAATTAGATTGTTTAGTGCGATTGCCAAGTCAATCTATTTATTTTAAACATCAAAGATTTTTAATATTGGCATTGATACGATCACTATAAGATATTGTTAGGTTAGCTTATTATGTAATAACTTAAGACAGAAGGATCCTTCAGTAGAGACTGAATAAATTGACCGACTTGGTATTATATGGATCTCACAACTTTTTACGATAGAAGCACTGAGTTGCAAGACTTGGCTTTTTTTACAATTTATGTTTTTGATGGCATCTCATTTCTTTTTGTAGATAGTCCTTTTCTTAGTTTATTTGGATAAGAATTAATACAAAGCTATGGATAACAGTCTGATTTTGATCGGCATTTTTATCAACTTTTTAATGTAAAAAAGTAGTTATAGTGACATAACTACAATAGTTGGACATATGGTCTTATGAAGTTTTTTTTAGATTTTGGTATGTTCTATAATATTGTAGAACGTTTTTTTGTTCTATCATCAATACTTTCCGCAGCACATGCGGTGAAAGACATTTTATGGCTAATTTTTTTACACCTTGGGTTGTTTTTAGTAGGGATTTCTAAGGATCTCTATTTTTTCTAGTAATAAATATATGTTATATTACTCAGTAATAATGTAGCTTTCTAACGGTAAAAGAATTTTTAAAATCAGTCCAGTAGTTTTTAAGTTATTCATTACATACAGAAATACAAAAAAAAATTGTATATCTAGAAAACTGGACCGAAATTTCAAAATATTGTAGTTTTTCCTTGATTTATAGACTAAACACTAATTGTATTCTAAATTTCAAGTTTCTATGTCTGCTAGAAGTGCCTTAGAGTTTTGATGATCGGTCAGTCAGTGAGTGAGTGAGTGAGTGACAAATTATCAAACTTTGACTAGTTATAATTCTTAAACTACTGGTTCAAACAGAATGATATTTGAAATATACCGAGTTTATACAATGCCTGCTTAGTGACTGAAAATTCAGGATTCTAGTTTTATCCACAACGAAGTTATAGAGGGTCGAAAATGGCCCGAACTACTTCGAGAAAAGGATAGTACGGCCGTGCCGCTTTTTGCTCGACTTGGCGGGGGCACTGCCGTGCCCCCAGATAAATTACTTGATCTTTTTATCCCATTTCAAATTTTTCGCTAAATTTTTTTTTCAGCTTGACAAAATCTTCCCCCTTCTTTCTTTTTTACTAATTCATTGCTCATGCGAGGACGACAGTCAAAATTATTGTGCATTATCGGCAGCATTTATCTAATTATACTCTGATGTAAATCTTTGAATAACTATATCAGGAACTTTTTTACAGTATGAGAGAATCCTAAAAGCTGGCTATGATGGTGAGAAGTATGATGTAGTCACTGAAGATGGGTATATCTTACAGTTGCTTAGGATTCCCCGAGGCAAAAATCAGACGATGACGTCACAAAGTCCATCGGTGTTCATGATGCATGGACTCAGTGGATCTGCAAGCGAGTTTCTTAATTTAAGTCCAGAATATATGATGGGTAACTTTCCTCCGATTATTTAGCAAGTCTTTTTTTAGCTATACAGGAATTCTCTAATGAGGCATGGGGCTGACACATTTCTGTGTCTGTTTCAATGATCATTTTTCTTTACAGGCAAGTGTAAAATAACTCATGACGTCAATCATTCAAATAAACAGGATTTGAGAAATTAAACGTATTTAAAATAAAATGTTGTTATAAATTTTATTTATTAAAAATTTAATAGGTAATTATCTTTTGAAAAGTTAATTATTTACATTAAATTTTCAAGTGAAACAGGATACGTCGTTAAATATTACAAACGTTTAGGTATGAAGTATAACGTTAAAAAATACGGATACTATTAAGAATTACGGAGACTGTATAAATTAATAATATTAGCGTATTATTAATTTATAGTCTTCATTTTTGCGTAAAGCTTGATTAGAGGAAATTATTTGTACCTATCTTAAAATTAGTTTATTATATTTTAATTATTACGATTACTACAAGGTTTTCAATCCAACGAAGTGTAAGTAAATTCGAGAAAGATTGAAACTTGTTATGTATTGCAATATTACTCGTATGCTGACCGTTCTTAACGATACATAGAGAAAAAGATTTCGAATCCCACCGGGACGCGAAATCTTTATAATTTTCTGTAAGCATGTTTTCCCCACGTCTGGTAACTTCGGGCATTGATCGGGTGGGAGAAATATCGAAATTCCGACCGGGTAACGAACCACCGTTCATATATGGAAAAACCGCGAAGTGCACATTGCGCGTTTCGGTTTCAGTCTATGGATTTCCAAATACTCGAAGTAAAAAGTAGGTCATTGACAGATGTTCTGTGACTGACATATCACCCTCCATCAAGCGAATCTCATGCTCGATATCTAACATAAAAAAAGATATACACGATGTAACACGCTGTCACATTCTTGTAAAGCAATAATTCTGAGAAGTGGTACCTGGTTAATGGGTATTCATTACTACTTCACGGGCAAGTTTTAACATAAGTTGCTACGAAAACAGTGAGATTTAAATCGACCTCGTAGTGTCTCAAAGTGTAAAATAGCGACCTCTTGTGGATGTGTTCGGTAAAAGGCTCGGATAAAATATTGACCATTGAAGCGATCTAAGGCGCTAGTCTGACTAACGAATGTTGAGACTGAAAACTGCGACTAAACTTTGAGGACCTATAATTCTAGTATATTCATTTATTTCAGCATTTGACTTAGCTGACTCAGGCTTCGACATTTGGCTGGGTAATTCCCGTGGAAGTTGTCACTCGCGTCGTCACCAGACGCTAAATCCCGACGACAAAATCGATAAATTCGCATTCTTCAATTATTCTTGGGATGAAATCGGTATTTACGACTTACCGGCGATGATAGATTTCGCATTGCAAAAATCCGGTCAGAACAGACTCCATTACATCGGACACTCTCAAGGGGGAACTACATTCTTTGTTCTCAACTCATTGATGCCACAATACAACGTTAAGTTCATATCAGCGCATCTCTTGGCTGGAATCGGTTATCAAAAATATTTCCCGAATAAAACGTTCGGACGCGCGGCTATTTTCACCAAGCAAATTTACGTAAGTGTGAAAGGTCATAGTTTGCATAAACAGCAACAAAGTGTTAGGCTTGCTTTTTGAAAAATCACATATTTTAAAATAAATATTTACAATAATCTATACTAATGGTATAAAGAGGAAAGCTTTGTGTTTCTTATGATTTGACTCAAAAACTACTCGACCGATTTTAATAATTCTTTAACCAATAGAAAGCTACATTATCAGCGAGTAAAAAAGGCTTTTTTGTGTATAATACCTACATCTACATTGCACCTCACATCACATCATATCTCTAGTAAAAAAATAAGTTGAAAGCACCATCAGATCTGTGTGGGTCACATTTACTAAGTGGCTCTTTTTTTAGTCTCCATACCTTTTTATTGTATTTTATACTAGCAACGCGTCCCGGCTTCACACGGGTGCAATGAAGATGTACTATACACAAAACATAGCCTATGTTACTCACTGATAATGTAGCTTTCTATTGGTGAAAGAATTTTCAAAATTGGTCCAGTAGTTTTTGAGTTTATTCATAACATACAAAAATACAAATCTTTCCTCTTTATAATATTATATTAGTATAGAAGTATAGATAATTTTCTTTTAATTATTTATGTGTCTGTGTTTAATAAATGATATTTCTTATTCTTTTTTACTTAATCAAAGTTTAGATGGTAAAAATAAGTATGTTTAATCCAAAAAGAGTTATTAAAAAGGCGTAATTATTATATAATACAAGCAAAGTTCTATAAATTACAAACAATATTTTCAGGAGGAAGCAAAGGCTGCCGGTATAGTGGAATTAGGTCAACCAGACTGGAGCTTCAATATAAATAACACTCTTGTAAGTATCGATAACACTACAGGGTGTATAAATCATTTAATTATTCGCAAACATCCTCCATATACTTTAAAGTAGAACATTTTAAATTCTTCACGCACATTCACGCCGGCGGCGATTGTTTTTTCCACATAGGCGGCTACATTTAAAGCTATCCTCTATTTCTGCCAGTAGATAATCCAGAGCTTAAAACGATTTTGTGTCGTCATTGTAGTCATTTTGCATTACTGTTCTTGATAGGCAACAGAGATTTTTATCCTTAGCCGCGAGCCGCCGGTAGTATGTGCCGGCGTGAATGTAGTAAACAGCGGTATTTAAAAAAATAGCAAAATTGAATATCAATACAAAATGGCGAGCTCGTTAGCGCGATAATTTTATTCAACATTTTCATTATATTCAACAGTTGAAACGAACCACCGTTCATAGGAGGAAAACCTATGAAATGCATATTGTGAATCTCCGTTTGAGTTAATGTATTTCCGAACGCTCGAAATATAACGTCAATAGACCATAGTAAATGGTTTTCTTGTAGCTTACCCTCAAGTAAGCTTCACGCTCATCTATCTTTCTGGATGTACGACTTAAAAAAATACAAATACTATTAGATATATTTAAAAATTACCCAAATCTAAATTATAAGAATATAATATATGGTATTCCAAAATGGTTTACATTCAAATTATTAATATTTAAATAATAATGAACTGTTGATTCTTAAAATAAACGTTCTATGTAGTAGGTTAGTTTAATCTATATATATAAAAATGAATTGCTGTTCGTTAGTCTCACTAAAACTCGAGAACGGCTGAACGGATTTATCTTATCTTAGTCTTGAAATGTTCGTGGAGGTCTAGGGAAGGTTTAAAAGGCGAGAAAAAAAATCGAATAATTTCCGGGAAAACGCTAAAAACAGCCCTTTTCTATTTCCCATACAAACGTTTTAAATTAGGTTCGAAACTCCGCCATCTTGACAGCTCACGTCATGCATTCTTAGCTTTTTTGGAATAACAGATGTCCACTGCAAATCAGTAACATATTAGACAATTATATAAAAAAGTGGCCAAATGGGCATATTCAAATCTAAGAATAATTGTATAATTTTGAAGCCAACATTGTGGCAGAACAACGTCTGTCGGGTCCACTAGTTTATAATATGTATGAGCTGGTAATTAGGCAGGCTTCATCATAATATTTTGTCTTTTAATTGTTTCTATGTGTGTATATGTTATTCTGAATAAATATAATATTATCCGTGTATAGCTGAAGATCGCTTTACATAAAGGTATCCATCAGGCAGTTTACCACATTTCCATTAAAAATGAATGAACTGTATAAAAATCGAAGTGTTTATTTCATTTACAGGAGACGGATAAAGAAACAGAACGTGCTAACATATCCCTCAAGCAATTTGCACACTATGGTCAGAATGTCAGAGACAAGCAGTTTAGAAGATGGTCATATTCGAGATTACAGAACATTATTGTCTATGGGTCGTTTGAGCCTCCTAATTATAATCTTAGCAAGATCAACGTGGATACAACTATGCATTACAGTCTGGGTGATGAACTACAGGATGAGAGGGATGTATTGGCTATGGTTAAAGATCTTCCGAATGCAAGAGCCCGTAAAGTCGCTAAGAAAGACTTTTCCCACCTCGATTTTGTAAAATCGCCTAGTGCAAAACCATTGATCACAGATTTCATTATCGATGATCTTCAACGTCGTTAAAATATTCTTATTTACCAATAAGTATTATCAATCTATATGTCGGCGTGAGTAGCAGTGAAGTTATTTTATTGTAGGCACTGCACTACGTCGCGCAACTGCGTCAACACACTTCACTGCGCCGGGTGAGTTAACTCACACATTCAAATTTCAAAATGTATTACTCACGGCGCAGGACATCAATCACTGAGTGAACTATGAGCGTGGCGTGGCATGCGATTCGGAAGTTTCACTGCTTACTTCACGCATCCTATTGTGTTGTGTTTTGGCGCAATTTTGAGTTAACACAACGAGTCGACACTACATACACTGAGCCTGAGTTACTGAGTTAATGCAAGGAATTTAACTGAGTTAACCATATCTATTTCATTGTCACTGTTACTGCTACTAATTGCGACGTCATCGAACCACCCCTCCATAAATTGGGCGAGGGGGCGACTGGTTGCGAGCACTATTAACGTCGGTGTTTTTTTATTTTAATTTATGATAATTTAACCTTATATCTAAACATTATCTTAATTTTTTTTTTATTTGGGGTCGGCCCAGTATGTACTATTTTTCCATTATCTCCTTTCACTCGCCATATCATCAGTCACACACATCACATACTCAGTTCATAAACACACACACACTAATAAATTTATCATCATTTAACTAGTGACAAGAGAGATTGTTAAAATTTTAATGCAGCTCTGAAAGTGCTAACAAAAACAGAAGTAGATTAAGACCCGTATTTCAAGAGGTGACTCAGGTTCGAATCTTGGTTAGGCACTTGTCAAACCATTTTTCTCTACAGAATGTCATTTTGACAGTTTGTAGATTTTGACTTCAGTAAAGCTGCACACAAGCTATCATTTAAACAAATTATTGAAGATAATAAATGTTTAAGAATCTTTGTTTTTGATCATACCATTATATTGGAATGTTTAGTTTTTATCAACCTGATTTGAAAATTAAAAATTATGATTTACCATTGTGTTTCCTTATATGTGTTAGCAAATTAGTTTTAGTTGTGAAGGACTTGTGGCATCCAGCCATCGGACATTCTTGTCTAGCTGGGACTCCTTTTGGATTCCTGTAATTATAAGAAATTATAAAAATGAATCCCTGTTTCCCTTGGTCACAACTTTACCAATTTCATTCATATTTTTTATGTTTTCTTTTACTTTGTAGGAAGTTCTTACGGAAAGAAAATTAAAAAAATTGAGCAAAAATTTGAATAATCTCAGAAAACTTAAGCTGTTTGATGATTGTGAATTTAGCGTAGATATGACAAAGTCGGGATAGCTAGTTAAATATGTTTATTCAAATAGACATGATAAAGATATATGTGTATTATGGAGCCCATTACAGGCACATTACTGTGTCATTTTACATTCAGTCACATACTTTTTTAGTTTCCCAGGGATTCGAATCTGGAACCTTTGCTGTTAAACCCAAATATATATAAGTAATATTTATAATATTAGTGATATTTCAGTAGATTAGAATTGTCAGAATCATTATTTAAATACCTGTAGTAGTAATTTTTATATAAATAGTCAGACCAACAGAAATGGTTTGATATATTTGATGTAATATGCATAGGACATTCAAGGTGAACTATGATGAGTCGACAATTGTGATTTTTCAGAGCAATTTGGCTCAAGACTTATCTTTCTATAAACTGTGGTTGTTGCAGACATGTTTTCAATATTCCTCTCACATTATGAAAGCTAAAAACAGATTTGAAACCACAACTCATCAGACTGCAAGGAAAGTACTAATAGGGCCCTGAATATTAGTTTAAACATACCGAGTATGCGATTCCTGTGCTTGAACATGTTCCTCGTTCATCGTGTTTCCATCTGTAGGTTCATTATCATTGATTTCACATTCATCTTCAAAATTGATTGAAGTGCTATCTGTAAATTTTATATATTTATTGCAACATTTATAAATAAATAAAAAATGTTATAGATACTTTATGAATGTGTTGATGCAGGCAGAATATTCATATAATATAACATATTTAACTTCTATAATAAATTATAGCAGTGCTTTAATATTAGGAATAATTTGTATGGCACCATACTTCACTGCTCTCATTTGAAACATAATTACACTTTCTACATAACATTTCAAAGTAGATGATGTTACTAGTAGAAAGAATATCTGAAGATACAATATATGTAATAGCATATCCAGCATGCAGAGAATACTTAGCGCCCTAAAATTACAAAATAGGTCAAATTCTACATAAAATTTCAAAATCTGTTTTTATATAGAGGAACCTGCTTGAAAAGAGATATTATTTTTAAAATTAATATACCTTTTGCGACATTCAAATAATTATACAAGATCTTATTAGTTTGATCACACTTATTCATAAACTCAGCCACCGTGTCTAATTCCTGAGCACAATTCGAACATATCCAAGATGAACCTCCATCATCCACTTTTACAGTAAGTTTGGTAAACTTCAACAGTTTCTCATAAGGAGAAAACCCGTTCACTTTTTTATATAAAGAGATTTTATTGTCTTTTATGTGTAAACAGACTCGACAAATGTTTGGTATAATTTCTAAGTGATCCATTACTGAATGATGTATATGTATTTCAAAATATTAACTTTTTTATAATAATTAAATTTTATATTTTTCAACTGAGTCGTTGAACAATAACTAAACATAAACCTTAGTCATTTGTATCAATTTTAAATGCCTTTCGCGACTTATTTTTCAAAACAATGATTGTTTGTTTTGTCAATATAACCTTTTTTACATATTGTCAAGTCAAGTGTCAATTGACAAGTCAGTCTCTGTTTTAATCAAAATGACACACACATCTAAAACTGTCTAAACATTAATTAAATTCTTAAATAAACATTTTTATAATTCAAAAGTAAAGTACAGTAAAATACATTACAAAACGCGCGATATAAGTATAAATGTCTTATGGAAGTATATAAAATGAATTAGTATTATTTTTAATTAATCATAATAATATTAGAAATCAATTTATATATTTCATAGAAAAATCCTGAGGAAAAATCTATCTGCAATAAATCTGCATGATTGCTAAATACGTATAATAAAAAATAAAATAAAAAAAAATGTAAATCTGTTGAGGGGATAAAATGACAACTAGGCACATAATATTATATACAGTGTGTAGCTTTTATAATCTGAGGATATAATATCTGACAACATATAAAATGAATTAGTATTATTTTTAATTAATCATAATAATATTAGAAATCAATTTATATATTTCATAGAAAAATCCTGAGGAAAAATCTATCTGCAATAAATCTGCATGATTGCTAAATACTTATAATAAAAAATAAAATAAAAAAAAATGTAAATCTGTTGAGGGCATAAAATGACAACTAGGTACATAATATTATATACAGTGTGTAGCTTTTATGATCTGAGGATATAATATCTGACAAGATAGAAGAAATATTGAAATCTCTTCACTACGGCCGCGGCCGTTCCCATTATCCTGTCTGTCTCCAGTTCGACGCTACTATAGATAAAATTTATAGCTATCCCTTGTTTTGGCGTCCCAATAATTTTACTAACGATAAGCGGACCTATATTTGGTCCTTATCTATCGATCGGAGGGTGGATAGGTTATTAGATATAGAATTCAATATTATGGCGTTTTCTATTTGAGCGTCCAAATACGAATTGGTACGAAATATCACCAATTATTAGTCTAGTAGTATGAAAAATTCTTTAAATTGCATACAAATGTAATTTCTACGATTCGTATACTTTCTCCCAAATTGTTTTTTCTAAACATTAGGTACAGATATAGTATGGTATTTGAATAAAAAGTGAATATTCTGTTGATGACAATTTTAAAATAGCTTACATAGGATGATGAAGTCAGTCTTACGTAACTCTTCAAGGATGATCAAACTCGTTGCCACACTTCCGATCTTCGGATAATGACTGCCCGTAACAAGAAGCAATGATAGTGAGAGCTGTTAGCGGTGGAAAGTGCTCGCTATTTGGTAACTGATACATAACGCCGTGCATAAGCGATGTCCTGCCGACACAGGGCCGGCTTGAGATCATACTTACATCGAAGTATGTATATTAAAATCTCGGAATAATACCCATGTGGATCTTGGAATTTCAACCTTCTATTGTAAGCCCTTAGTTTGTAGAGGAAGGTAGGTGTGCTCTTCCTAAAGGAATGATCCTCAACCAGTTTAACAACATTTGACAACTTCTCGAAGTACATGTAGGTATACAAACTCGAAACAATAATATTCCATGCTAGGTAAGACTCATTGAAGATTATTTAGTGTCAAGCTAACAGGAAGTATCCTGCGAAGGGATAATATTCTAGGGATTTTAAACAGTGGCGTAGCATTGGGGTGGGCGAAGGATGCGGTGCCCCGGGCGTCACTTTGACGGGGGCGGCATTTCACAGGTAAATGAAAAAAAAATGACTTCCTTCAACGTTCTTTTTTTTGTCAGTTTTCACCTTGATAACAGAGTTTCTCTTTAGTTTATTCAATAAGAGTAACATTTTCACCACGTCCCAATTTTTTATAATCAATTACAAAAATAAGGGAGCGGCAAATATGGTATCCGCATCGGGTAACTACCTATGTTACGATTTTAAAAGTAAGACGTAGAATACGGTCCTGTTGGTACTGGAGCAGTTTTCACTATTACGTATCTTTATAGATTTGTATGCGTCCACATATCCTAGTTACACGAATGACGACAACTGCTACGCGACTCGACTCCTTAATTAATCATCCAACTAAAATAAACTTTCACTCGATCACATAAAGTTTAATTTGCATTAAACACGTTCGGATATTGAATTTAGGAAGGGAAAGCCGCGATGTGAAGCTGGCTCGTCCAGTGAAAATAGGACGATGGTTACATACTAATTGGTTTTATTCTAAGTTATAAGTATGGGTTGTGGTCGCACATGTGGCCCGTTGCTAAGACAAAGTCGCGCCGACCGGGCGGCCGTTCAACATGAGATTCTATACTGTAAGTATCGGAGATGCAGTGCCACCAGTGTTGTGATTGTGACCTATTAGTGCCCAATGTTTTATGGAATATACTAGTGCAGTGATAAAGTGAACTCCCGAGTCCCCTAGTGATGCATGGGGCAGACACGTATCTGTGTCTGTTTTATTAATCATTTTTCTTTATAGGCAAGTAGGTGATCAGCCTTCTGTGCCCTGCCTGACTAAAACAACTTTTTTAAAATATTGTTTCCCTGGGAATCGAACCTAGGACTTCTGGTGCGAAACGTATCACTGACGCTTACCACTGACGGAAACGGTCAGTGCAGTGATAATGAATGGTATAATCTATACTAGTAAAAATTTTATAATAATTAGGTGGTTTTGCATTTGTTTTTTGTGAATTCACTTTTTACTGTGAAATGCATTCACACTAGACTACACTTCTAACGGGTATTTTAATAACTAAAGACTGGTATTTCCTTGAGGTTGAAATTTTTCAATATTTAAAGGATTTACTCATTTCAACATTAAACTGATATCGTTGATATATTTTTGTCTATTTAAAACGACTATAATCTACTCAACAGAGTAATAAACTGTTCTGTGTTTAAATATTGTCCGTCACATTGTCCTTTAAAATATTAAATTACACTAACACTATTTATTACCGTGATCACCTGCACTTTCCACATTCATCTCAGTTTTCTTAATAGTTTTTATACCATACCATCGGGTTTCATCACTAGATATTTGTAATGCATCACTTTTTTTTTAACAATTGGCTTCGGTTTAAAAAAAATTAAAAATGTCACTAAGTATTTTTTTTTAAATATTGCAGGCTACGCTGATCTTGTGTGCTCTCACTTACGCCATTCTCGCGGACGTGACACACATCAAAGCTGCAAAAGCCAAGCTGATAAGTCACCTGGCGAGCAAGGGAAAACACCACAAGAGAGGGATCCTGTCCCACGTTCCACCTTACAAACTTGGTCATGACATCCCGCTAGTCACCCACTCCGTAGTAAAGCCGCTAGTTGTCACCTACCCACCCACTGCTGCAGTCGCGACTGTGAAAGTACCTCTCACAAATCCACTAGTACCGAGATTTCCGGTTGGAGTTGGCCACAAGGTACCAGGGCTGCCCCATCCACATTACGCGTTGCGTTTTCCACATACGAAGTACTATGTCAAGCCCGATCAACACTTTCACCACCACCATCATCACCTGGAGCCGAAGCCCATAGTGCCGGTCGCCCCTCCACCCGCCGTCGTACATGCAGCTCCTGTAGCCCCCGTGGTACCTGTGCCTCAACCGACGGTACCTTTTGCTCATCCTGTTCCCGCGCCAGTCTTCCCGCAGCCTGTGCCAATTGCCTCACCTCCGCTACACATTTTCCCTCATAGTAACCAGTTCCATCTCAAGCCTCTGCTACCTGCAGCCACGATACCATTAGCACAGGCCGCAGTACTGCCACGTCCAGTATTTCAACTGCCCCAGCAATACGTTATCCGTCCAGGCGGGTCAGTTCAATCGTCATACTTTGCCACATACCCCAGATACCCCCTCATCAACAGCTATCAAGCTCCAATATTTCCTTTGCCTAACGCGGTCCCAGCTATCCCAACTGTGCAATCTGTCCATCAAGTGATCCAACCGCACAACCCACATTTCCACGTATTACCACAAGCCATTCCTCACGATGGAACAGTCGAACATCACACTCCTAACGTTTTGTACGAACAGCCTCCAACATTACTTCATCCAAGTCATGAAGCACCACAACCTGCAGTTCACGTGCATCCAACGCAGGAGACCTTAGCGCATCCCACTTTCAATATCCAACCAACTCAACTGATTCCGCAACCAGCGGTACATTTACAACCGACCCAGCCCTCCATTCCTCTGGAGCACGACGGCTGGTCTCCAGTACCTGCACAGCCACAGGATACCGCGCACCATGACCTACACTACCCTCAGCAGGCACACCACTTCGTACAAGAGCAGGGAACCCAGGTATACGAGCACCACACAGATCAGCAATACCACGATTACCAACACCAGATACAACAGCACATTCAGCAGCAAATCGAGCAAGCTCAATACGAGCAGAATTTAAATAATCAACATCAATTACAGCAAGAATACGGTGCACCGCACGCCAGCCACGACTACGCACAGCCGAATCAATATCAAGGTCAAGATTTTGTTCAACAAGCGCAAGACTTTGCCCATCATGCCCAAGACTTCGCTCAACAGAGTCATGATTTTTCACAGCAAGGTCAGGACTTTTCCCAGCACGGGCAAGACTTTTCCCAACACAACCAAGACTCTTCCCATCATGGTCAAGACTTCGGGCAGCACGCTCAGTTCGGTCAAAATGAATACGATGTAGCGCATCCCAGCCAAGAATATGGCGTTCCACAACCAGAAGGGCGCAGCTCAGATGATGATAATCAACAATTTCATAACCACATACCCCTCGCTCTACAACCGCCCATAGATAGACCGTTAGACCACTTCCAATAACTTATGGTCTATTTATCTAAATTATATAGGTACTTATGGTGAAATTGCACGTGAGAGCCGTTGACAAATGACGGAAGCCGGGCGCATAGCATTTAGTTTTAGTAGCATTTATATTATACTAGTGAGTAGTGACCCGCTCTAACTTGTGCAAGTTATTCATTTGATGTGAACTACTTTGCATAGAGTTTCTTTATGGATTGTATCAAGATTAATTATGATTAACTTTAAAAGATATGTGTTCAGACAGAAAGAAAATTTCAATTTATAAATAGATGTAAATATGTTATGTATTATATGTGTCACTACCTCGTCGAAAGCATGTGATAACGATAAGTGTGTGAAAATATTGATTGTCGTAGTGTTATTTAAAATTTGAAGGTTAGAAGATTATTATGGTTATAAAAATATATAACTTTGTACAAACTAACAAAATAGCTTTAAGGATAATGAACGAAATAAGTTGTTTATTTCATTACATTAATTCACGATAGATGTAAATATTGCCTTTTTATTTTTAACAAAGTACGTAAATGTAGCACTAAGAATATTTATTTATTGTGAAATAAATCTTGTTATTAAAAATATCTTGTTTTATTTGTGTATTCATACATTATTATGTATACTATTGTTTTGCGAGTTAATTGCATATAACTGAAATCGATTAAGATCTACATAATATATTGTATCTGTATCGATCTATGCGTTATTAATCACTAGATCACCAACTCGGATGTGGGTCGCACGTGCAGTTTGCACACAGTACACACTATATTGTCTTTTATTAACGCGAGTATCACACATTTAAATAAAATACTGTATACCGGATTAAAACGCAATTTATTATTTATATTGTTTAAATTATTTATCCCGACGTTTCGGATGCTTTTCAGCACAATGTCTTGTCACAACAATGTGACATTTCAAAAATTAGACAACTGTCATGTTTCTGTCTCTCCGCGACCACGGTTGCTGAAAAGCATCCGAAACGTCGGGATAAATAATTTAAACAATATAAATAATAAATCGCGTTTTAATCCGGTATACAGTATTTTATTTAAATACAGTACACACTACTTGCGAACTGACCACACGTTACAGTCAATACCTTTATGAGAGTTCGATATTTTTTATTATTTATTTAGAACTCATTTCAATTAAGTAGGTATTGTAAAATGCAATAATAATTAATTATTATTACTAATTTTTTGTTCCGTAATTATAATTATAAGTATGGAAGATATTAAGATTTTTGGGTACTTTTTTATGTTAGATATTGACAGACGATCTACCATCAAGTGATAGGATACAGCCACATAACATCAGTCAATGATGCGCTGTCGACCTACTTTTAACTTTTTTATTTCAAATCCATAGACCGAAACGGTTTCACGGTTTTTCCATCTATGAACAGTGGCTAGTTACCCGGTCGGAATTTCGATATTCCTCCCACCCGTTCAATGCCTGTAGTTACCAGACATGGGGAAAACATGTTTACAGAAAATTATAAACATGTCGTCCCGGTGGGATTCGAACCCACGACCCATCAATGCGCACGGCAGGTGTTCTACCGAACGCATCAATGAGCCCTTTCACTTCAGAGTGGTACGATATTTTATACCATATCGACAGACGAACACGAGGCTCACGGTAGGGCCTCAGCCGCAAAAATGCGCTGTCAACTTATTGTTTACTTCGAGCATTTGGAAATCTAAAAAATAATTGTGAGAATATTGTATAATGCATATTTTATCGAGTCATACAGGATAGCGAGACTAATTAATTATTATGCAATAAAAACTACAGCTAAATCACGAAACTTCAACATATAAATTACACTATTTTATGAATCGCATGCGCTTGTATTTTCGAATGTAGTCAGGACAAGTATAACTCGTCTAAAAACTAGTAGTACTAAGTGCAGCAGTGTCATTTCCACGCGAGTAGGTACACCTCTGCACTTGGCGTTAAGCCAATTACGACGACCAATATACGCACATGATATGGCTCGTTTACCATATCTGATTTGAATCGCTATAGATCGAATAGATCGAAGGGTCGTACCTCATTCTTTATTTTATGCTAGGTATCAGGGGCGTAGCTTCTGCCGTATCAAGTATCAACCATATCTAAGATACGCTACCCCCGAGTGACAGAGGCGCCAACCCTGTGTAAGCTAAAATTTATCTTCGATTAGGGCTTCGCCGCAGATAGGAAAAACCCCCCACCAAATTTTTGATAGAGGACCCATCAAGGGTAAGCTACGCCCGTGCTAGGAAGACAAGAGCGTCTGTGGCAAATCGCCGAGGCCGCGGTGGCTTACTGTGTTATCCCGCGGTCTCAACTTGGCGAAAAGTGGGGCCAGAGGGGGTTTAGTGGGTCGGGGCACCAGGCTGTCTGGCTAGCAGACAGTCGCGAGTGACCCAACCCCACACTCTCCCGGCAAATGTAAAAGAGCCCCGCCGGTGAGGGAGGGCGAGAAGAGCAATGCTCTTAAAAGATCGTCTCGCCCTCGGTTTTGTGAAACTTCCCCCTCTATAAAAAAAAAAAAAAAAGGAAGACAAGAGCGTGGGGTTCAATGGATGATAATAATCAGTAAATTATCCTCTGTCAACCTTTTCTTTACTTTAAGCATTCAGAAATCCGTAGACTGGAATTTAAAAGCGCATTATGAGTTTCATAAACGGTGGTTCATTATCCCTTTTTATGCTCATATTATATGTTTACAGTAAATCTCGTGACCCATCTCAACTCCAACGTTCGTCTAACAACGGTATATCCAACGCGCCAACGAGCCCTTCAAAAAGCCTAATATTTTTATAAATATCCGAAAACATTTTTAGTTTTGATTAAACATGTATTTTTGTAGACAGGATATCGGCATTTTGACAGGCAACAACCACCATTAATAGACAGGAAAACCAAGTGGACATTGTGCGTTTCAATTTCAATCTAAGATTTTTAATGGCATCGTAAAATATTATCGATGGGGCATCACTAATTAATTATTATTATTGATGTCCAATCTGTATATGCCTCAAAGCCTCAAACACTCCTAACGATATGATTGATATAAAAAACCTCTCAAAGAATATTGCATGTTGCAAACATTACGATTCATATTATAACATAGTTAAGTCACTGTACGAACAGCATATACCTACCTAAGCGTAAATTGTTAACAGTACTTAGTTTACCAATTATGTTATGATATAACATTGTTAAAGTTGATTTAGAATTATTATAATTAAACCTAAACATTATAAATAGAAGCAATGTGTGGATAAAATAACTTACTAATTCATTCATAAATAAACGGATCGGATCGGACTTATAAACAGCTAATGACACTTTCAAACACTATTTTTAACGACACTTTTTTAAAAAATGCTTGCACTCAGATTTTTGAATTAGATCAAATTAGTTTTATTCGGGATACGATCGGATTTAAAGATCGGACGCACCTGCAAGCCTTCTGGTGTTGCGGATGTCTATGAGCGGCGGTGATCACTTACCATCACGTGAGCCGCCTAAAATTTGGAGCTCTAAAGGGTTATTTTTAAGATATTGAGGTACGTAAAGTCTTTTTCAATCTTTATGATGACAGCTGGTGTCCTGGAAGAGATCGCTTAATTGTAGTGTATACTCGTACTTATTATCGTCATAAATAAATTAATAGAAAATTAAGATTGTATTTGAAAATAACAAGTATATAGTAGTTATAAGAATAGCCGCGGTCACCATATGGTACATTTGGGTTGATATTTATTTGCTCTGATTGACCTTATTGTTTAACATTAAACATTTATAAGGCAGGTATATATTATTTGCAACTGTTTCAAATAGGATTGTTAAAATAAAATACTGATCAAACAACTTATGCAATCGAATTTTTTTTAGGGTGTTAGTTAGGGTTTAGGCATACTATGTTATTTATTTACCCGCACACCAAGTAGCCATAAATTAAGTAAAATTGTTGCTATATTTCTTTGATCGAAGGATAAACCAACAAACATGTAAAATATGGATCTTAACCAATGCATTTTCAATTTAGAATAAATACAGAGAAGAAACAAACCACATATTAATATAATAAACACACAAATCCATATTAATTAAAATCAATGTATGTTTGTCCTCTATGCACTCCTAAACTATTCATCGGATTATGATGAAGCTTTGGTGAGTAATTCTGCTGGCCTAGCATGACAGTGACGACAAAATTTTGTCGACCATTTTCTCGTATTTTAATCGATTATCTCGTTATATCTTTCTGGTTCCTGGAAACTTACATTTAAAACTCGACTTTTATGTCAAAAGTAGAGTTATTTGTCGATCGAGATATCAAAATTGTCTATCAAAATTATCGTGTTAAGTTAAATTAATTAAAGTGGGGGCCTCCTGGGCCCTTCTAAAGAAAGCGGGGGAGGCAGCACTTGAAGCTAGAAAAAATTATAACAATGGAAGTGCCGAACGTCCTTTATAAGTAATAATTTGCAAATAATTAATTTTGTGCTAGGGGGTTGGGGAGGTTGCGATTTTTTTCTCTCTGCACCGGGGCCCTTCTCCACCTAGCAGCCCACTCTTTAACTTTACGTGACATTGGAACGCATCCCGGGTACAGCTAGTACCTACATAATATTTTAATCCCATCCGTAAGCGGATGGTCTTGATACTGATGAAGCACTTGATATTATGTTAAGGAAAATACGTAGTAACATGAGGTTCAGACTATATAATAATTAATAGATATTTCCGTTTTACTGAAAGAGCTATATAAACTTTTCTTTACTAGCGCTTTCCACATTATTCAAAAAGAGGTACCTAAATAATACGCTCAATAATTTTCCCATTAAACTAGTTACTTATTACAAAATGTAAGTTTTATTTAACTCTTTCGCATTTTGGTCAATTATCGTTTGTAATTATAGACATTTACGTGTCTTTAGGTGATTGTGTAAACCCTACGATGGATTGAGATCGGAAAGTTTTAGTCTAACTCATTGATAAATAAGAGGGGTTTGGTTGACTGAGGGCGCGTATATAAGTGTTAAGTCCTGCCGCCTGAATCAGTGTTTATTAGAAACCTAGCGCACCTGTTACTACGTTCTTTTTAACTAAACATATAAATATGAAGGCTTTTGTAAGTACTGCACTATTGTTCTCGTTTATAGTTCATTTATAAGTTCACTTTTAATGAAATAATAAGAATAATTAGAATTGAATATCGTGCACATAGATATTAGTTGAATTATATTACTATATTCAAAATGAAATAAACATTATAGAGTTAATATTTCAATGACGCTACAATGTATAGAGGTTCTATTCTTATTGGAGACACCCATTTCTACGGGCTTTTTAACTTCATATTTATAATAGAGAAAAACAGCACTATAGCTCTCAAAATTCTCAATCTACACTAATTTAATGAAGAGGAAAGATTTATATGTATGTATGTTTGTAACGAATAAACTGAAAAACTACTTCTTTTAAATAGAACTTCTACTTACATTACCAGCGAATAATATATTTTATTCGTAACATATTTACCTAACAACAAACTTAGATTAAATTATAGTCGCAAAACAAGCTCTGTTTGATTCCAATGTAAAATTTCTGTTGGCTTTCTACAGATGTTCGTTCTCTTGCTGGCCGCAGTGGCAGTCTTTGGAGCTGAAGAGAAGAAAGAGAAGCGTGGTCTTCTGGGTCTCGGTTACGGCGGCGGTCTGGGCTACGGACACGGCCTGTATGGAGGACAAGGCCTGGGGCTATACGGAGGCCATGGCTTAGGCCTGTACGGGGGTCACGGGCTAGGCCTATACGGAGGACACGGCATCAGCATAGCTTCTGCGCCTATTGTCAGCCATAGTGTGGCTCTCCCCGCCCCGGTCATCAGCCATGGCATCGGGGCTCCCATTCTCGACCACGGCTTGTACGGGCATGGCCTTGGGGCCCCACTTTTGGGACTGGGCCATGGTTGGCATTAGGGTCTACGCCAACAATAGCAGAGAGTTGAGCGAGGGAGAATCAAGAGAGCGTGTTACCACTTGAGTGCCAAATTAGTATTGTTTGACCTAAGTTGTGAATAAAATTACTATTAGACAATAATTGTATTTTCATTGCAGAGGGAGAGGAATTCATAACTCAAAACAATTGAAGTTTAATTAATTATTGTTTGAGAGAATGTATAATATAATTATTCCACAATTGAAAATGCGTATTAAACCATGAATACCTATTTCGACTACTAAAACTAAAAATAAAGAGAACTGAAAAGTACCGTTCATAGAAATGCACATTTCGGTTTCAGTCTATGGATTTCTGAATGCTCGAAGTAAAAAGTACGTCGACAGCGCATCATTGACTGATTTTCTGTGGCTGAGGTATCACCTACCATCAAGTGAACCTCATGCTCGTCTGTCGATATCTAACATAAAAAAAAATTGTGCATAAGTATTTTAAAATTACTTATTTTTTTACTTACCTATTTTATTATATTTAAAGAATAAAGAAAATAACTGATAAATCAAAGGAATAGATAACTGTATAACAATCCATTTTGCAAAAAAGGCTTCAGTCATAATATTTAACCTGTAAAAAGAAATATATAATACAATAAAGTGCTAGCCTTTAAATTATTTATATAATTATTCTAAGGATGCATCTACATAGATACGATTTTATAAGAAAAAAATTATAATATTTTATGCTATTGTAATTGTAAACCTAATCTGTTTACGTGAAGATTCTCGATACCGTTGCAGTGTAGAACCGTTGTAATTGCAATGTCTTTAAATTAACAATATAAATGTATTTTTTTTAAACAATAAATAAAGTAAAAAAAAAACTAAAAGATACAATATAACTAAACTATGAAGCGCAATATACACTTATTTTTTTTACTCTTATCGTAAATGTACGCTTAAAAGTAAGGAATAGTAGCAACATTTATTTTTTATTGAAAATTACACAGTGAGTTTTGCCTTTGAACCAACGATACATTAAATTACATAATACAATAAACTTTACAAAAAATGGTTAAATTATACCTCAGCTGTATGGACTAAATTCTTTTAAGGCAAAGTTGGTTGTGAACGTATTTAGGTGACGTGCGCGTACCTAGGGTGCGGCAGGCGTTTCACAAGCGGATATCCACTTTGCGACACCTTTTAACGTCCACTATCGAACTTTGCCATGTTGTTTGTGCCTCCTGTCAGTGCCCTTTCAAGGTACAAGAAAATTCAAATTTATTCAAGACATTATCCATATAAAATACATATCTAAACAGATGGAGAAATACCGATATGTTTCTACTTGCTATATTCCACGTATTGTTTTAGTATAAGAAGGTAAATAGGTATAGGTGTCATGGTTCTACTAAGTATTCGATTCATATTTCGGATGTGAAAGGTATAGGATATAAAAAATATACCTACGCCTGTCTCCTCTAGTATCAAACTAAGATAATATATAAATTATGTCTAAATACTTTGCGCGTTTCGGCTTCAGTAAATTAATTCTAAATTCAAAAAATAAAATTGGTCTACCTATCTTTCCAAAATACATGTCATTGAGCTGCCTATCAGCTTTATGCTCTTCTGTCGATTTTTCATATAAAAATAGTCAAAACCTAATCATTACTGGATTAAATATTAATTAAACCCTTTAAAAAGCTTCGATTACTGAGACCACAAAATCGAAGGTCTTTCTCAGTATTACATACATATTCATGCAATGATTATTTTCAAATACATAATCTTGTAAACTTTGTCCATGCTAAACTCTTGATTTTAGTATTAGGACAGAATAAAATGACAAAAGGTAATTTTTGCTCCAGATTTTCCATACAAGTGAAGCCATGATCTATGCCTAGTGTTATTATTCAACGAGTAATGAGCGGTCTAATGTTGACAACCCTATTCAACGACTTGTACTTATTTTTAATACATAAGAACTTCATAATGTTTGGTCTAATTCCACGCTACCCTACTTCCTTACACAACCGGATAACTTGATATTACTCCACGCCCGATAGAAAACCAATTCATTATTTAGATATTTTGTGGTGCAATAAGTGTTGAATACGTGAAAAGGGTATTTATAGAATGGTAGTTACTATTACTACACCATAGTCTTGACAGTCTCCGTGGCTCAGTGGCAAGCGCGATGCGTTTAGCACCGGAGTTTCTGAGATCGAAACGGGAAAACAAGATTAAAAAAAAAGATAAAAGATTTTTCGGTCGGGCAGGGCACAGGTTGATCACCTACTTTTCTGTAAAGAATAATTATCACTGAAACAGACATAGAAATGGGTTTGCCCCATGCCCCATTAGAGGACTCGGGATTTCACTTTTTACACCATATTCTTAACACGTGACAGTATGTCAAATTAAAAATAAACGTTTATTTAAAAAAAAACTGAATATGTCTATGTATGTATATATACTTCCATTCTTAGATTATTTAATATAAATAATCTAAGCTTCCATTGTATTCTTCCCACGCCGCAATAGGTATTGTTAATTCAAGAGTATGATAAAAGCCTGGGTTACTCTTTATAAGTGAACGTGTTCTTATGAGAATTCAATTTCAGCTGAACTACTGAACTTATTGTGATGACGTTTATTAATGACTTCTTGAAATCTGCTACCTAGAATATGGTTGCATTTATCCTAGAAAATCATTCTTTGTCGAGGAGTGAACCAACTGGTTAAGGGCCTATGTCGATGAGGCTCGCAGGCCGACAAATCGCTCTATTGAATGTGAGTGAGCGAGATTGAAATAATTACTTGAGACATGTACAAAAAAGAGATGGCTGTAGCTTGAACACGCTCGGAATAAAACAACGTATGTGCCAAAACTAATTCATTTCATAACTTTACAATACTTTATTTGATTAAAAATCGGTTTTGAGCAATCTTAAAGACATTTATTCTACATCCTTTAAAATAAATTAAATTAAATAACTCTTTGCCGTTACTCCCTGGGATCCAAATAAGTGTAAAAATAGACATAACTTCACATTTTTTTTCTATCGAGAAAATTTCATTGAAAAATGTTTTCCTTTTGAGCGACACTGCGAAATATAGTCAAAAAACAAATTCCAAAATTTCGTATCAATAATCCACAGCCTGAACAAGTTACACGTAATAGAAAAACCGCATATTTCTCGACATATCCTCTTAAAACAGTATATTTCTTATATATATAAAAGGAATAAAAATAATATTTTTGTATGCAAGGATCGGAGCATATGGAATTCTGTGATCTCTGGCTAGCTCAATGGGAGAGAGGTTTGATGTAAATGTATGTATGTATAAGATGAGACACTTACTGGCCAGCCGGTAAGTCTGTAAACGTATATTATTAGTAATAATTAATAATTTAAACACATTAGCAGTTGCATTAGCTGATGCGTGTGTATCTCGCAATTTAGAATTTGAAGGAATTAGATTTTATACTTGAATGAGACGACACGATTTTGCAGAAGGTTTCTCTTTGAGTTGCTGAACACAACACAGAGCCACGGGGGCTGTCACAAGTCCACAGATCACCCCTCAAAGTCTTAACAAGTTTAAAAAAGTATATATTCAATAGATACATATATCTTTTAATAAACAGTCTCATAAATGATACAGCACTGAATTTTCATTTTATTTCGTCCACGTCAAAGCAACTAGAGCTGATAATAATTGAAAATTATATACATTGAATAAAATTAAAGGCAATTTCACTATTTAAAATTCAGACAAAAACATATTATCAACTTAATTTTTAAATTGAATATTAATCACAACCTATAAAGATGGGACATATTATAATATAATTAATATTCACACACACACACATATAAAACACACCGATTATATTCGTATGTGTGCTACTACACACATACTCACGAATAAAACACATGAGGTAGTGGAATGCCGTCAATCGGTCAATAAACTCGGAGTCAATAAGCGAATTTGGTATTGATTTCTGACCGCAAAAGCTTAGTCCTTATTAGTTAACATTATAGTAAACTAGCAATCCCACGTGGTGTTACATGCTCCTAAATCGAAAGCTTATTTTTACATCAATATAGAAAATAGATTTATTTCTATTAATCTTTAGCGAATTTTCGGGGACATTTTTATAGATTTACAAAGTAAATCTTTATGTATTTTAAAGAGGAAAGATTTATTTGTTTGTTAAGATTTAACTCAAAAACTACTACACCGATTTAAAAAATATTTCAACAATAGAAAGCTACATTATCAGCGAGTAACATAGGTTATTTTATTGTGTCTACATGCATTGCACCCATGCGAAGCCAGACTGCTACTATATATATACATATGTAGTTACAAGCAATAAACACTGTACATTTTACCATACTGATCACCTAAACGGGAAGAATATATGAAAAGTTATTTAGATAACTTCCGTCCGATTGATGAACCACCGTTTTCATAAACAAGAATCCCTGAATCTAGACTGTACATTTCAGCTGGTTACAGTTAAAATAAAAATTGAATTGAAGAATGATTGAGTAATGGCCGAATTCTCGAACGTTAATCAACATTGAGTTGTACTTAAAAGTACGAGTAGGTACCTATATCTAACCTTTTCCTTACGAAGGTAAAATGAAAGACAGAAACATTTTAAGAAGCCCTCAAGTTTTGTTTATCGTTTCAGTATTCCGCGGTAAGTCAAGTCATCTCAATATCGGGAATTTCACAACCGCGCGATTCTTTACACTTTACGCCTCGCAAAACCAATATAATTAAACAATATATATATACCTATATGGTGAACTAGCTGTCACCGGTGGTTTTCTAAACCAATATGAAGTAGCAGTAGGAACCATTCAAGAAACGAGCCTATACATTCCTTAAAGGTCGTTAACACACTAGCAAGGTCTCTAGTGTTGCAGATATCTGAGTGCCGGTGATCACTTACCATCAAATGAGCCGACAGCCTGCTTACCCCAAGTCCATAAAAATACTTACAGCCCGCCTAGCATGACCATCAAGAGATATCTCGCGAACGAGTGAAGACAAACCAAGATATAAGATATCTAGACATCGACAACTTTGATAGACAAGTTATCTCTATTTTTGACATTAGAAGTCGAGTTTTAAGTGTAAGTGTCATGTTAGACCCGGAAGTCATGAAGAGATAATCGATTAAAACACGAGAAAACGGTCGACTATATTTTGTCGTGGTTGTCATACTAGGCCGGCAGAATAGTTCTTATTAATTCTAAAGGTCGGCAATGCACTTGCAAAGCCTTCGGTATTGCAGATGTTTATGGGCGGCGGTGATCACTTACCATCAGGGTTTGTCTTCTATTCTATTAAAAGTATTAAGTCTCTCGCGTGTTGATAATAATCGACATAATGTTATGGTAAGCTCGTATTTTATAGATTTACACAGAGGTTGTCAACCTTTTCTAAAAAATATTGATATCAAAACCTATGTAATACGAGTGGAATCCTGTTTTTCGGAGTTTATGGCATATTATTTATATCTTTTGCTATCTATATATATGACCGGAGATATGTCGTCACCTCATTACGTCCGCTCGGGTCAGCGTGTCAGGATCTGTACAGAACTTAGCAAAATGAAATTCGTGGTGAGTTGCTTGTCGATATTCATAAGGAGTAACTTTTATATAATACTGCTGGGAGATATTGAGATTTTTATAATTTAGTCGTAATTATTTTCTTTGATTGATAATTACTTCGGATTCCCTGAGCTTGAACTAATAAGTAATATTTATTTCAACATTTTTATCTTTTATTACAATATATTTTTCAGTGTAATATACACATATTTTTAATGTTAATATTGAATAGTTTTGTAAATGTAATATTTACAACACCTTCTGAAAACCTCTTTACCCTATAGTATTTTATGTTTTATTTTCGTCTTACTTGCTGATTAATGTTTCAGTATGATATATAAATAAATAAAATAAGTAATGGGTGGGTGCAAGACATTCAGAAAAAGAGGGAGAATATTTATTAAATCTCACAAAAATAGTGATCACGATATCTACTTACGATCTTCTTCATAAACGTAGTAAGAACAAACTTGATAGTTACTTATGTTTTATCTTGATCTATAAAATATAAAAAGACTTTAGAATGAAAGAAACAAAACAAACTTTAATTATATCAAGCTTATACTACGTTTACGAATAGAGATGAGACCATTATATAAACTTAACGTCTAGAATTAACATTGAATAGAAGACTTACCAAGCTGGTTTTAAGCTTAAAAATCATCATCTTGATGTCTGGAAATCCACAATTCCGATTCCATACTTTCAAACTTACTGCCTCACACAAGGTGTAGCCAGCAGTTTTTCCGAATTGATACAACTTATGAAAGAAGCTTATTTTTTCCATAAAGTTGGCAACGCACCCGCAAACCTTCTGGTGAAGCGAATGTCTATGGGCAGGGATGATCACTTGGTGTCACGTGTGCCACTTGCCCGTTTATCTATATCTATACTGATATTATAAAGAGGAAATACTTGTATTTTTGTATGTTATGAATAAACTCAAAAACTGCTGGATCGATTTTAGAAAATATTTCACCACTAGAAAGCTACATTATCAACGATTTATAGTATAATATTACATTGCACCCGTGCGAAGCGTTGATTCAAAAATCAAAAATCTTCCACAGATCCTAATCGCAGCGCTGTCAGTGGCGGCGGCGAGTCCAGCGCGGCCCAAGCGTCACTACGAACCCGGCTTGCTGCACTCCACTTCGCAGCAGAGCACCTCATTGCAGCAGACGCAGTACCAGTCCACCTCACTTCAGCAGCAATCCTACCAGCCATACCAGCAACAACAGATCGTCCAACCCAGCTACAACGTTCCGACTGTTGCTAACGTAAGTATTGTCTCTTCTCTAAATAGTATAGTGTAAAACAAAGTCGTCTGTCTGTTTATCTGTTTCTCCTCTTGCTTCATCTAAACGACTGTATTTTGATACGGTTCATCTCTTCTCTATGTAAGTATGTAGCATAAAATTAATAGCGACTTTGACTGTTTCTCCGCTAATATAGCAGATCATTTTCCTTAATAATCAATCTATTTTCATGCGTTATTGCTAACATTAACATCTAAATGAAACACTGAAGAATTATGATGAAGAGTCTTTTTCAGCATAACACAATATATATACACCATAGTTATAATATATGTTGTTAATACCATAATTGTATCTTATATGTATTTATGACGAATAAATAATGGCTATGTCTAAGAATTGTAGAGCTAATAAAAGCCTAGATTTTTTCTATCCGCGATTGAATATGTATGTAATAAGACTCCTTGTATCACTTTGATGATTAATTTTGATTTAAAATTCATGATAACATCGCCTAAATATGCCCGAAAGAACACCTGGTATTTCTGAATTATTAAAGAGAATCAAAATAATTTCAAAAATGCTATCTACGAAAATGTTACTTGAGCGCTATATAAAAAACAAAATCAGAATTTTATAGGTACGATGGTAATGTCGGCATCACATTCCACCATTGATTTTGAGATACTTGTAAGTCCTGTTTGTAATAGATAATTTGCATAAAATATGTATAATTAAATCTTGGAAATCCCAACGGTGTTTGAGAAAATTATTTATTACTTACTACAGGTTTTTTACGTTTTAATCTGTTTGGACTTTTTTTAAAAAACAAATATAATATATGTATAACCAATGATACAGATCGTAAAACATCTACTTTAAATATGTATTTTTTTACTATAGGTCGCGACAGGATTTCCCATAACATCCTATTCAGATGTTGAATTTCCAAAACTCCTTTCTTACGTTGTAAAGGACCAACTTAATAAATAACTTAAGAACAGTTGAAACTGTGTCATTATGAAAGTTTTATTACCTAGAAGATTAATTATATACCTTATTATTTAGAGCAACATTATTGAAATCGTTAAACAGAACTTGCATTGCGAATACTTTCAAATACGTTACCAAGAAAGAGCTTAAAATCTCCTTGATATCCTTCATTTTAATAAAAAAAAAGATATAAGTACCCGCGTTCGATCATCACAGAGAATCTAAGCGGCCACATCTATACAATATAAAACAAAGTCATGTTAGTTACACCATTTATAACTCAAGAACTGCTGCACCGATTTAAATTATATTTGTTGAATTCGTCTTTGTCCCAAATAACATTATAACATTATAAATATCGGAAAAATCGGTACGCCGCGGTCGCCATCTTCCTAAATTGACAGCTCACGTCATCACGGAAGTGTATTATTACCTTAAATAAGTGGGAAATAAGCATATTAAAATCAAGAAATATTTTTTATTTTTGAAGCCAACATTCTGGCAAGACAACGTCTGTTGGGTCCGCTAGTTTATAATATTTATTAACTCTAGTTTATTTAAGATAGCTATGACATTTAAATGTAATCTGTCTCTCTTCATTCAATAACTGTAAAAAAGACAGGTGTAGTAATGACTTGAGTTGGTTTGGTTTCATTGAGTAAATGACTATTAGTATGGCGGTTACTAACGTGCTTTCATCTAATTTTCCAGTGGCAAGTTCAACCCCAAGCTCAGCCCCAAGTGATCCCAGTGAGCCAGCAGAAGGTATACTCCGTACCCCAGTACACGATCCAGGAGCCAGTCTACACGGCACAGGTCCAGCCCATAGTGCAGAACATCCAGCCAGTCCAAACAGTACAGTACAGGCCCCAGGAGTACAGAACTGTCCAGCAGTATAGACCTATCCAGGAGTATACACCTATCCAGCAGTACAGACCTATCCAGGAGTACAGACCTATCCAGGAATACAGACCCATTGAGGAGTACAGGACAGTCCAGCAATACAGGCCCATTCAAGAGTACAGACAACCCATCGCTCAAGTGCAACACGTGCAACCAATACAAACCTACACTGTGCCTCTGAACGCCAACAACTACCAAAGGAATCCTTGGTGCTAAGTTTTAGGCTATATCACGCAGAAGACCTTGAAAACTTTGGTCCATACTTTATAACAGAGAGGTGCTCATTGAATTTAGAGTCAGTTCTTTATAGAAATAATTATTCTCGTACTTACAAATTTCAAAAAAGGAACACAATATTGAGATTAAAATAAAATTTTGAAAAATTATTAGCAAGAAAAAGAATTTTACATGATAGTTTCTCGAATTTGCATTATTTTATATTATGTGATATATAGCAATCTCAAACGAGCTTTTAAAGTAACACCTTATAATCGTAATCCCTCAATAATGAAGCGCAAGTTAGATTTATGAATGGACTGAACTTAATAATAATATACTATAGTACAAATTACAAGGGAGTTATAAGATTCATCCAATGCATTTATATTATGTGAATTAAAATAACATAAAATGTTTATTTTAATATTTATGAGTTTTATTTTTATTTGCCCGATTTTATAAGTAAATTTCTTACACAAACTATAAATAAGTGAACTTACAAGGAAAGGTTCCCAGGTGTCCGACTCCGATTTCATTATTTTTCATGTAGATTATGACCCACTTGGTCGTTTGCAAAAGTATCGACTACACGTATGTGAAACCTATATATCCTCTAAGGGGGTGAACTTTGGGGGTTGATTTCACCCCTTAAAAATGTTTTTCCGCTGATAAAAAAAATACGTGTCTACGAATAAGGGTGAGGTGGTCCCAAACTTGATGTACGGAAGGTAAATATTAGGTATGGCAGAAGAAACATGAAAGTAGGATAAATACTGTGAATATGAGAGTATTGAGAAATATACGTGGTGTGATTCTGAAAAATATAATAAGAAATAGTGAAATTCGAAAGTTGAAAGACATGTAGAGAGGATGGATGAAAGTAGGAAGGAAAAGGTTTAGGAATCTGGTGTGAGTGGAAGAGTCGTGGACCAGGCTAACGTGCCTCTATCAAATTGGAGGAGTTCTTCAAGGGGCCGACTTTGAAACCGACGAGCATGTATGAAAGCATTGAGGAAAGTGGAAGATGCGAAAGTGGTATGTAAGGATCGGAGTATATGAAATTCCGTGACTCCAGCCTACCCCAAAAGAAAGAGGTGTAATGTATATGTATTAATGTACATAATATGTAATTCTATTAAATTCCGTTGAGAGATGTTCATATCATAACGTAAATATGTTATAGTTTTATAAATAGTAAATGGCCTTAAAATAGAATGAAAATTAAAATTTCCTTTTTTATATTCAATATTTGTTTAATGTCAGTTAGATCATGTTTTAGTGGTGACTTTAGTTAAAGATTCTGGGTTACCTTGACTTGTATGCATAATATTATAACGATCGTTCTTATACGATAATATACATATACTGATTCATTGTTATTCTCTAAATAAATTGCATATTAGATGCTAGCCTTGCAATCTGCTGCAACGATGCTAAAATTATTTTAATCAAACACATTAATCAAATTGAATTATCGTTCAATAATTTATTATAATAAGTTAGAAGTCAAAATATCGTATCATAATATAAAAATATATTATTTTAAGTTGTAAAATGATGTGATTCAAAGACATTAAGAGTTCTTACTACATTTTAATCATGACTACATATCTATGTATATAATTATTTTTGGGAAAGGTACATCAAAAATAAAGAAACTCAATTTAATAACAGAGTAAGGAAAGAGACAGACAAGTGCTGCCATGAAAGATTTTATATGCGTAATTTATTACTGATTTAGCCTAAGGACTATAACTAGAATTCCCTATGTTTTGAGCAGCTAGTCTCCGTGGAGAGGTCCGAGGTACTAAGTGTGTACGATTTAAGTAGTCCTCCAATGTGAAAAAAAAAACAGTAGTGAAACAGGGATAAAATAATTACTACACTATGTTTAAATAAAATACTGTATACCGGATTAAAACGCGATTTATTATTTATATTGTTTAAATTATTTATCCCGACGTTTCGGATGCTTTTCAGCAACCTGTCTCCCCGCGACCACGGTTGCTGAAAAGCATCCGAAACGTCGGGATAAATAAATAATTTAAACAATATAAATAATAAATCGCGTTTTAATCCGGTATACAGTATTTTATTTAAATGTGTGATACTCGCGTTAATAAAAGACAATATTAACTACACTATGTTCTTACTTAAATCTATGTGCCACAAAAACAAAACTCAGAGTATTTTTATTAACTTTTAACTTTATTTCACGAACAATAATAATAAGCTAAATAACTTAAAAAAAGAAATATAAGAACGTGCAATAGGCAGCTTTATCGCTCTCAGCGATCTCATTCAGGCAACCCTTAAGATTTAAATCATAAATTTATAATTATAGGAGCATATTGTGAATAATCATGATCCGTGTTAGAAAATGTATTTAATTATTTAACGCTTTAAACAATTGTTTCAGTTGAAATCAAAACAAAATCATTTTTTTGCTGGCAACACACCTGCAAGACTTCTGGTGTTGTCTATAGTTTTATTATTTTAAATTATATTAGTTGTCTATGGGTGCCATTTGGTGAGTCACCTGCACGTTTACCCCTATTCCATAAAAAATGTTTATTATGCCTCTGTCAGTCAACGAAGACGAACTGTAATTAAGCAGCTCTCAGGCGTGACTCGGTACTAAAACGGTGCCTGCGTGCTCCGGCGCATTGCCTCATTACCGACATTTGATTAATAATTATTAACACATTAAAATTATTGTTTCCGATTGAACAATAAGTGTTTAATTCGATTATTATAGCCGTTAAGAGGACTGCTTGTGCCAAACGCGTGACTTTGAAGTCAGACGTACTTGATAAGAATAAAAAATAACCTACCTATTATTTATTATACCTACCCAAGGACTTAATATACAGAACATATAAAGTCCTTGTACCTTTTTTTAATGTTAGATATTGACAGATGAGCATGAGGTTCACTTGATGGTAGGTGACACCTCAGCCACAAAACATCAGTCAGTGATGCGCTGTCGACCTATTTTTTACTTCGAGCATTCGGAAATCCACAGACTGAAACCGAAACGCGCAATGTGCACTTCACGGTTTTTTCATCTATTGTTACAGAAAATTGTAAACATGTGTTCCCGGTGGGATTCGAACGCACGACCTATCGATGCGCACGGCAGATGTTCTACGTAACGCGCTAATGAGCCCGTCAATATAATTACTAGTATAAGTACTACAGTTAATAATTACCTCATATTGCAAAAAATATTTCTTAAAAATCTTTTGAATCTAATTTAAATCTACTTTCAGGATATCATACTATTATCAGTATAAAAAACCATTCATTGAATAAAAATAGAAAATATTATATGTATATCCATTTATGACCTCAAAAAGTAATATAATATATAAAACCTTTCTTTCTGAGCTTATTTTGTGGACATGTAATATGCATATTTTTTTTTCCCTTTTACACATATTTTTGGGGTTTCGTATCCAAAGAGTTAGACCCTATTACTAAGACTTCGCTGTTCGCCCGTCCGTTTGTCTGTCACCAGGCTGTATCTCATGGACCGTGATAGTTAGACAGTTGAAATTTTCACAGATGATTTCTGTTCCCGCTATAATAAAAATAAGTGCGTGAGTCCGACTCGTTTTTTAAATAAACTAGATAGTAAATTCGTAATAAAACTGAAAATCTGTGATGTTGATGCGACAAAACGTATGCTGAGAGGAGTGAGAGGAGTATTTAATAATAATAATATGATATTTATTGCCACAAGTAGGTACATACATACTTTCATGTTAATAAGAATAATAAGCTTATACTCGTACTAAAACTCGTGACAAAAGGCAGCAGGCTCAGCATAAAGCTGACAAACCGTACAGCGCTGATTTTCAGCCAGCCCTATTTCATATTTTTAAATTTTTTTTTATATATATTATTTATTTCGGCAATTTAATATTTACTAGAAAAAACGCGTATAATTATTATTATTTTGACTTGGTAATCAAATAAATACATTTCATTTCATGTGTGTATCGCGGAATACTGTATCGATAAACAATATTGAGGGCCTCTTAACATATACGTATAATATGTATCTATCTTTAATTTTGGAACAGCAATATATTATTTTGATACATATTATTTTGATGTAGCGTTGGGTATTCACAAGATCATTAACTCTAGTAGTCTTTTTAAGGTCATTGGAGGTTGTTTACGTTAAACATACGTGAGTCCAAAACGAAACGGTAAAACATTCAACTAAACGCTTCATAGTTATTTATCCGAAAGGGAAATAGGTATAATTTGCGCTCAACATCACATTTATCGTCATCACACAAGGAATAAGAATAAAGGATACTTCATTGGACACACACTTTAAAAAAAAACTGCGAAAACATATAAATTAGTTTGTAGTGCTGCCTTCTATTCTATAATATTTTGTACTTTTGTTTCCTTTTCAAAGGTTTGCCTCGCATATTGCGTTATGGCCATCCTCTTGTATATATAATGTTTAGTTTTAGTTTTTTGTGTACAATAAAGTAGATTCTATTTTAGTTTTCTATAATTTCGTACTGTGATATGCGACTCCATAGGCTGTGGAAGGTATACAATGTACACATTTCCCTCCTAGTATGGCTGATACTTTTATAGCGAAGCTTTCATACGGAAAAAAAGGTTTTTATTGTGAAAAAAAGAGTAAGCACCAAGGATCTTGACAGCTATTCTCAGTAGAAACAACAATCCAGAACGGTGGTAGGTTTACAATTAATAAATTGAAAATCTTTGAAAAAGTTTACTTCAATATGAATATCACTCTCCGTACTAAAAGGCGTGTGCTATGTTATCACTCTTTATTAGGTGAAACAGCGGCTAAACGCTCACTCATAACAGTTAGAAAAAGGAGAAGACACTAAAAAACTCTTAAACTTGATAAAACCTTTAAAAAGCAATATTCTTACATTATGAATTGCTGTTGACATTGATTAAGATGAATTCAATTTGTTCTAGCCACAATCACAAATGTACTACATTAGCTATAAATCATATAACAAATTATTTACATATCTACACATCTCGATAATATAAATTTAAATTATTCAAATATAGGTATCTTCATCCATACTAGTAATATTATAAAATTTTGTTTGTTTGTTTGTTATGATTTAATTCAAAAACAACTCGACCGATTTAAAAAATTATTTCACCAACAGAAAGCTACTATCAACAAGTAACGTAGGTTTCTATAAGAAAAAAAACCTCTTTACATCATCAAATGCTTTGTTACGCAATCGGGAATTAAGCGATTTTATAGTCCAAAATAAATCTACTTACTTCATTAGATCATCCAAAAACATATATCCCAGTTGACGTCTCATTTATTCTCTCGCGACTATAAGTATGCAATAAAACAATGCGCTGATTCTCTTAGAACACGTTATATTTCGGGAGATAATATGCCCTTTCCTCGCTATGAATCACACAAAACACATCTGATATATTTTAATAACTTGTATCGCGTTGGATGTGTTGTCGCGTGGATCTGATACCTAATTCTAGACGCTATATAAGACCGGAGATACGCTTCTTGAACATAATATTCACTCAACAGCCAACGATGAAATACTTTGTAAGTTATTTCATTTATTGTATAAAATCCGATTAAATTAAACTATTTTATACATTCGATAACATCGTAGGCGTAAGAGGTTGTTTTGTTAGAGAGTGTTTTGCGTTTCTAGCCCGTTATTATATTTAAATATTCTCGAAACATGTTTTATCTAAATGTAATAATATAGCTAAATCTAAGGAACAGATTATTAGAATATTACACTTCTAAATAAAATACTGTATACCGGATTAAAACGCGATTTATTATTTATATTGTTTAAATTATTTATCCCGACGTTTCGGATGCTTTACAGCAACCGTGGTCGCGGGGAGACAGAAAGATGACAGTTGTCTGATATTTGAAATGTCACAAAGTTGCCATATTTAATTCAATTAAATTCAATTCTTTCTGTCTCCCCGCGACCACGGTTGCTGTAAAGCATCCGAAACGTCGGGATAAATAATTTAAACAATATAAATAATAAATCGCGTTTTAATCCGGTATACAGTATTTTATTTAAATGTGTGATACTCGCGTTAATAAAAGACAATATTATTTCACTTCTCTTCGGGTGACGAATAACTGCCGTGAGCACGCCGACCATCTTCTCAAACAATCACTTTCTTGCCATTAAGAAACGCAGTTCTTATTGAACTGAAATGAAATATTTGTACACATAAGGTATTAGACATAAAAAGGGGATTCTTTTTTTAAATTTAAATAAAGCTAAAAAATATATGTAAATAACTAAAAAACAACATCTGTGTGGCCGCTCAAAAATGTGGTGACTCAGCTTCTGCTGATAAACACTGTTTCCATTATAATGTCTATTTTTTCCACGTTTCATTGAGAATTGAATGCAACAAATGACTCTGTTTTTTGCCTACAGATTGCTATAAAGTGGTGTTTTAGAAAAATGTAAATGATTATGATAAAAATATTAAATTGTTGTTTTAAATCTTAATAATGAAAATAATAACTTTTTTTTTTATGTCAGATATCGACAGACGAGCATGAGGTTCAGTTGATGGTAGGTGATACTTCAGCCACAAAACATCAGTCAATGATGCGCTGTCGACCTAATTTTTTACTTCGAGCATTCGGAAATCCATAGACTGAAACCGAAACGCGCAATATGCACTTCACGGCTTTTCCATCTATGAACGGTGGTTCGTTACCCGGTCGGAATTTAGATATTCCTCCCACCCGATTAATGCCCGAAGTTACCAGACGCGGGGAAAGCATGCTTACAGAAAATTATAAGCATGTGCTCCCGGTGGGAATCGAACCCACGACCCATCGATGCGCACGGTAGGTGTTGTACCGAACGCGCCAACGAGCCCGTCAAACTCTATAGTTCTATACAACAGGCACGCATATAAAGGTTGCCACAGAACTGGCATTAGAGACCAAGTAAAACCGACGATAAAATGGAATCTCTTGTCCCTCTAACCAATAGTCATGGTTGCTCAATTAACTTTGGGACTAGATATAACATTTAACAGGCTCGTTAGCGCGTTCGGTAGAACACCTGCCGTTGCACGTCTGGTAACTTCGGTCTTTCGAGGGAGGAATATCGAAATTCTGACCGGGTAACGAACCACCGCGCATATATGGAAAAACCGTGAAGTTCATATTTCACGTTTCGGTTTCAGTCAATTGATTTCCGAATGCTCGAAGTAAAAATTAGGTCGACAGTGCATCATTGACGTCCTGTGGCTGAGGTATCACCTACCATCAAGTGTGAGGTACACTCGTCTGTCGATATCTAACATAAAAAAATACATGAAGGCTGGACGGAACAGGACAAGACTCACAATTTACATTTATTAAATCATATCATCTTTATTTACGAAAATCGGTGCATATACTGTTACTTATTAAATACATTGGATCCTTGATTTTCCGCCAAGTGTTATGGCATGCAAATGTTCAATTAACTAACTTATACTTATTTACTCATTTTTACAGCATTAATTAAGTATATATAATATTGATTTTAAATTATCACAACTTCATTATACATTCATCTGAGGAACATTATAATTATATATTATAATAACACTTATTACTATTATTTAATTTATATTTCATTCGTTCTTAATTTATCGTTTTGTCTGAACTCAGAATATCACTTGACATACTATGTTAAACTGGAATGGCTTTCCTTCGAAATAATTAATTATGTTCGTATATGTCTTGTATACAGGCAAACATATGTATGTATATTTCACGTCCGTAAACATGTACATATCATTACCGTGATAATGGATTTCCATATGCTTCGATTCTTGCATACTACTTTTGCTTCTTCTTTCATCAACGCTTTCTTCCACGCTCATCGATTTTGAACACTTTTGATAAGGCTCTTTTGAAAAAAATCCCCGATCTGCCGCCTAGCATGACCATCAAGAGATATCTCCCGGATGAGACAAACTACGATAAATCTCAATATAATATTATGTCTCGACATCGACTTCTTTGGTAGACAAGATATCTCGATCGACAAATATCTCTACTTTTGACATTAGAAGTCGAGGTTTCAGTGTTTCTGTCATGTTAGACTCGGAAGACATAAAGAGATAATCGATCAAAACACGAGAAAACGGTCCACAAAATGTTGTCGTGGTTGTCATGCTAGGCTGATCAAGATAGGCTCACCTAAACTGACGACTCCCAACTCTTCCACACACATCTTAACAAATCTAATTATTATTTGTCCACAGGCGTGTGTCCTTCTTCTCGCGATGGTGTGCGCTCTGGCGGCCGGCCATGGTAGTTGGTCCTACGGTTCTTACCCTGTGTATACACAAAGTGTGCCCTACTACGGTGGCTACGGTGGCTACGGTGGGTACAATGGTGGATACAGCGGTAGGGTTCACTACGGCGGTTACAGCAATTACGGCTACTCTCCGGGTTGGAACAGCGGCTACAGAGGTGTATACGGTCACGGTGGATGGTAAAAATAATGGTATTCTATGTATTGGACGAAACGTTTAAGCAATTAAATATTAAAATTTATTTTTTCTGTTTTATTTCATTTTTGGGACCCGAAAATTTAACCTTAAAAGAAAAACATTTTCCTCTTGTTTGTTCGTCTTTTACTATCTATTTTCGGATCGAGGCGAAAAAAATTAATTAAGAGTGTAGTAACCTAAGTAATCTAGGTAATAATTATATAAAGTCTATTAAAAATAACTAAGTAAATTCCGAGGAGTAAAACAAAAAAAATAAAAAAAAATAATGTTTCTCAAAAATGTCTGTCCAGAGGAAATTATGGTTTTATCACTTTTGTTAGTGAATTATGTAACATACTTAATGAAAAATCGGTACGAAAAATGCTAGTGATTTTTAAAGATCAAAATACATTTATCTCGAATACTTTGAGCTTTTAATTTTATAAATGTGGAATAAAACATCTTACATGTGTACAGGAAAGATCTTTAATCTCTACGGAAAACAAAAGAATATGATAACATCTGAGAATAAAGTATACGTAGGTACATTTTTGCAAAGATATTTTTACTTCAAAAGTCAAAGGGCTAGCACGAACAACCTGCAAAGAAGTACTTGTAACTATCTAATATGGTCTTTTATGAACGCGAGTATCACGCATTTAAATAAAATACTTTATACCGGAATGAAACGTGATTAATTATTTGTATTGTTTATACCTACTTCAAACGTCGCGGTCGGGATAAACAATATAAATAATAAATTGCGTTTAAATAAAAGTATTTCATTAAAGTATCGTCAATATGCTGAGAGAGAAAAATGAGAAATGGTCTAAATTAATATCAGAGTTACCCCCCAGGCACGGCAAAAGAAGTAAAAGTCGACAAATAAAATGTTGGGAAGATGACATCAAAATAATGGATCAGAGTTGCAAGAGACAGAGATAGGTGTAGGACAAAAGATAGGAGGCCTTTGTCGAAGGACAAGCTGTTCTTGGTAAACCGATCGTCACTAATAATATATGCAAATTGGTCGTACCAGACCTTTAATACCAAATCATTGTTAAGGTACACCTTATCTTTATATGTGGAAGTCCACTACTGCGTAATTCCTTAGACACTTTCTACCTCGCACAACCAGTCCGTGAAACCGCTGCCACCGGTGGTTTTTCCAAACTGATACGACGTGGGAACCTTCAAGAAACGAGTTGCAATGAAAAAGGTTGGCAATATACCTGCAAGTCCTCTGCCGGCCTAGTATGACCGCCACGAGTTATGTCGCGGACGAGAGAAGACAAACTCAGATGTACGATATCTCGACATCGACAATTTTTTCAACAAAACAGTCGACAAAATTTTGTCGCGGTTGTCATGCTAGGCCGGCTGGTGAAGCGAATGTTTATGTTGGCGGTGAACACTTACCATCACGTAAGCCAACTCTTCCTTTGCCCCCAATTGTATAAAAAAAAGATTAATTCAGTCTTTTGCGGGAGTGGCTCCAATTAATAAAGATTATTATTATTATTATAATCCTTTTACGATATTGATTCGATGACTTCACCTAAATACCAAATAGTGATATTTAGTAAATGCCTTATGACGCACTGGCTTTATTTTATTCATTCCGTTTCATATAAGGCATATGATCTTATCAAATAAAATTTTATATCATAATTTTTTAAACTCATTGCTTTTATAGTTATGTTAATATAATATTCTTACTGAAGGAATATATAAAAAATATCTACGAGTACCTACTCATTGACACTCATTGACTGTTGATACGACTTTTGACTGTTGACTTGTGTCACGAATTCGAATTCTGCTAAGTACTCGTATAACATGTTTATAAATTGTCTGTAAATATATTCGCGTCAAGTCAGTAGTCAGATTATCAGTATTGGAAATTTTGTCAGAACCAGTGGGATTCGAACCTAAATTGGTGCACCTATTACATGCATCCCATAAACATTTAAAAAGGACAGCTAAAAAAGACAGTTTAATCCTGCTTTTGCACCGATTTCAAAAATAACTGTTAATAAATAATGCTTTGAAGTAATTAAAATATTATTTTTTACTTTTTAGTGCAAGTTTGTACATACTATATGTAGTTGTAGTTTTGAAGTCGTTTTTGTTTTTTGCTTAAAAACATTTTTTTTTAAATATTAGATATCGACAGACGAGCATGAGGTTCACTTAAAGGTAGGTGATACCTGAGCCACAAAACATTAGTCAATGATGTGCTGTCGACCTATTTTTTACATCGAGCATTCGGAAATCCATAGACTGAAACCGAAACGCGCAATGTGCACTTCACGGTTTTTCCATTTATGAACGTTGGTTCGTTACCCGGTCGGAATTTCGATATTCCTCCCACCCGATCAATGTCCGAACTTACCAAACGTGTGGAAAACATGCTTACAGAAAATTATTTGGTCTCATTTTCTTCATTAGCATAGCTGTGCAAAGCCGGGTCGGGTTATTTATGAAAATATAGTATAACACTCTGTTACAACGAACTTCAACATCAAAAGAAGCTAAGGACACTAAGATTCATTGACTCTTTGTAAACGCAATGGCAACATACGTGAAAAACAAATATTTAATAATGTATTACATAAACTTTTGACCAATCTTTAAACATCATAAACTTTTGTAATAACTACAAATCATATTTTATAACACATTATGAAAATATAAGAACAGTATTACAATTATGATTAACAGCTTATTTTAAGTAAATTGTTTAAAAATTAGGGCTTTGAGGTGCTTCTATGTAACTACATACAACAGGTGCTCTACCTTTATTCAAACGGTTGTTGGTTGTTAAATCGTTCAAAAAAAAGAAACGCAAGTGTTTGTACTCGTATGTTAATATTCTTATCACCAACCAGCCAAGTTTAAATATTATTATATTAATTGAAACTGTCTTTATTATCTATCTCTATAGATACTATACATATGTTTATACTATTATTAAGATATTAATATTATAAAGAGGAAAGATTTACGTATATATTGGATGTTTGTATGTTATGAATAAACTCAAAAACTACTAGACAGATTTTAAAAACTCTTTCATCAATATAAAGCTACATTATCAGCGAGTAACATAGGCTATTTGTGTGTAAAGTATATCAACATTGCACCCGTGTGAAGCTGGGGCGCGTTGCTAGTATTAATTAAAATTAATATATGTGCATGTGCATATGTTACAGTCATTTTATATACAGTAAAAATAAAATTATCAAAGAAAATTCAGAATTGTTTAAGTCCGATAAAAGATGCATTAAATGCAAGATAGATTGTTGTTCTTTTGTATTTATTTTACGACATACATCTTTTAAGCAATACAATAGCTTTTAATTTAATTTACATCATTTAAAAGATCTTATCCAGAAGATATATATTACTTTATACATATATGTGCATAACCGGAACCGCTCATTAGTTTTACTTTAAAAAGTGCAAACTTTGAGGTATCAAGGTGAGTCGTACAATTTATAATCCAAAATCAAGTTTGCTTGCACTAATTTGTAATATATACATCTCTTTCTCATTGGGGTAGGCAGATATAACGGAATTCCGTATGCTCCGATCCTTGCATACTATGTATTTTTATCAATGCGTTCATACAGGCTCGTCGGTTTCGAGTACTTTTGACATGGTCCTTTTGAAGAACTCCCTCGATATGATCTCGCCTAGGTCGATCACGTACAGTAAAATACAATTATATAGATAAGTTAACTTTAAATACATCCACATCGAGTAAATAAAACAGAAATATTACAAAAGATAATAATATGTTTGAGCCAATTTTGAGGTTTGGGCTCAGCATTATTTATTTTATTTTTACCAACCACTTTTAATTATTATTATTGTCTTGTATAAACGCGAGTATTAAACATTTAAAATAAAATAATGTTTACCGGATAAATTCGCGATTTATTATTTATTTTATTTATCCCGATGATTCGAGTGCTTTTCAGCAAGCTCGTGAGAGAAGACTGAAAGGTTACTGTCTGATTTTTGAATTTTCACAGAGTTGCCACACTAATAATAATATAATGAAAAAATCGCTTTTAACCCGCAAATGTTATTTTATTTTAATACGTAATTAATTATGCAGTATATGAGAGATTTTCCGCAATACTTTAAATGGATACCTTAACACATTTGACCCTGCTTATGATAATATAGTAGCAATTCTTTATGATTTTAGTTATGTATAAATTAGAGGCCTATTATGAAATTAAATATAAATTATCACATCATGGTGATGATCCGTGAGACTGAGGACGATGTCACAATATTTGACTATATATGGCTAGCTGAGTTAGTGACACAGCATTAGCTGACAAACGGCCATATTGACACCATGAAAACTTTTGTAAGTACCACTGGAAAAAAAACTAATTTATTTTAACCAAAATAATTAAACTTAATATTCTATTCTTTGCAAGTACAATATATCTTTTTTCAAAATAATATTAATATAAGCACTTTTTAATCATCAATTTTTGAAGCTATATTTGAATTGAATATTTGAATATTATACATCATAAACAAATAGTTTTAAATCAATAATCATATAAGATGAAAAAATAATAATTTGTATTAAAATAATAATTTGAAACCTTATTAAACAACTGCTAAACTTAGCAGATTTAGCAGTAAAAGAAATTAACTAAGAATATACATTTTCAGATTGTTGCACTGGCGGTTGTCGTGTGTGCTTCAGCTGGGCACGTGAGGGAGAAGCGAGGATACCTTAGCGGTCTGCACTCAGCTGGTCACTCCAGCCACAGCAGTTCTGGCGGCTACAGCTACTCAGCACCAGCCTCCAGCTACTCAGCACCAGCTCTCAGCTTAGCTCCCGCCGTTAGTTACTCGGCTCCTGCACTCTCTCACTCTGTATCAGCTGTTAGCTTGGCCCCTGCGCTGTCAAGTTATTCAGCACCTGCTGTGAGCTATTCAGCACCATCTGTGAGCTACTCTACACCGGCTGTAGGCTATTCCGCTCCAGCAGTGTCAAGCTACTCTGCGCTAAGTCACTCTGCTCCTGTCCATTACGCCTCAAGTTACGCTCCCAGCTATACTGGCAATAGCTACGCCTCTCTGTCATCTAGTTACGCTGCACCATCATTAAGTTACGCGGCACCTTCAGTAAGCTATGCATCTCCTTCAGTGAGCTACGCATCTCCTTCAGTGAGCTACGCATCTCCTTCAGTGAGCTATGCATCTCCTTCAGTGAGCTACGCATCTCCTTCCGTGAGCTACGCATCTCCTTCAGTGAGCTACGCATCTCCTTCCGTGAGCTACGCATCACCTTCAGTGAGCTATGCTGCACCCTCTGTTAGCTATACTTCACCCTCAGTAAGCTACGCATCGCCCTCATTAAGCTACGCATCACCCTCAGTAAGCTATGCATCTCCCTCAATAAGCTACGCATCACCCTCAGTTGGATACTCTGCACCTGCAAGTCGCGTGGTAACTGTCAACAAAGTAGTCAATGTGAAAAAGGTTGTCACCGTGCCGCAAGTTGTAAATGTACAGAAAGTTGTGTCTGTTCCTAAAGTTATCCAGGTAAAGAAAGTAGTTCCTGTAGCCTCAGGTGGATGTTCCGGCTGTAAAGCCTCCTACGGTTCCGGTTCCGGATACGGATCTACTTATGCATCTAACTACGGTAACGGTTGGTGGTAACCGTTATTGAATATTCTAGTCTGTGTTACAATGTGATTTTAGTTTTATTTTAATAAAGTTTTTATTTTTTAAAATATCTTTTTTATTCTTAATTAAAGAGCCCTTGAAGAGTTTAATTTCGAGCGAGTGAACGTAAGGCCGGAAAAACCGTTGAACATGTTTTGTAATTGTTTCGAATAAAAGAAGGATGATATTATACATATCATTTTTCATTACGTCACAAAACTGTCCGGTATCTGAATCACAGGATTAAGCTCATATAAATCTTATTATGAAATTCGTCATTGAAGTGTGTGAAATATTAGTGAATATAAAGGTAATATTAACCAATGTCACTATTCAAAGCAATATTCATGAATATTAATATGTTGACCGAAACCTGATTTACTTTAATGTAGAGCTTCATCGCTGCTGCAAAGGTTTCTGACACACAAGCTGATCGATCGCCGCGTTATACATAGAACAACATCTTAACAGTAGACTCAAACAACACCCAAAAAATATAGTACATTGATTTATATTATTATTGCAAAATAAGCAATTCTTTAAAAATAATTGTATACGGCAATTAATTATTATTAGTGAATAAATATAAAAAATTGTAAATATTAATCTAAAAGCTAAATCTTATTATTCAGTAACTCACCATTTATTTTATATTTTGCGTTGTTTGTTATGATATAACTCAAAAATTCTTTCACCAATAGAAAGTTAATCTATAAGCTGTTATAGATTTTTTTGTATAGTACATCTACATTGCGTCCGTGCGAAACCGGGGCGTGTTACTATATTAAGATAAATGTAAAATCTTTGACGTTTAAAAATCCGAATGTTTTGAGTAAAAAGTCTTGCTGGTCTTTTCTCGGTAGTTGTACCATTCCGAACCGAAGATATATTTAAAAATATATAATTTTGCTTAATAAACGCTTTTTTCATAAAAATATTTTTGAGTGCGAGTTGGATTAACATGGTTTAAAAACACTATCATACTATGATGAAGTGACCCAAAATGCTAGTCGTATTATGACATGACACTGAAAATGTAAAATTTCTTCAAAATAAAAACAAATATTCAAAATATTATCATATCATAAATATAAGCCATCACAGTATTTTTAAGTTATGAGGAAGTATAAGGTAAATATTTATGTTTAAACATAATTATATCTATACCTAATTTCAACTGTTATAATAGGATAATAAATTTTGTTCAAATTTCTTTCATCTTTTATTTTAGAAAATTTCAATCACTATTTTGATGTATACCTATATTCTCTGTAATTCAAACTATAATTTCACTTGTTCAGCACATTCTCAAAAATACCCAATTATGATATGGTCGCTCTATCATGATTCAAATTTAGAAAACTTATTTAAAGTATATTATTTATCAATATGGACTACAAAAGTACAGAATTGATTTTGTGGAGTCTTGTCTGATTATACAGTATTGATGAGACACGAAATGTTTTTAAGAAAAAAAAACGCTCATTGTCACACTGTCGGTCATAACTCGTATAAATAGAAGCAAAAGAATACGAATACACTCACACACTTAATTTTTTGTAAATTTCTATACCCTAGTCCTTTAACTTGAATCTGACTCTGTTCACCCACAACACAGCGTATCCTACTGTGGGGACCAATTAATGTAATTATAATCTTAAGTATTAGGGTTAAATTAATATATTATTATCTCTTAATCGGACATTCACGATGGACATATACCATTTAAGGCATGAAGCAGATGCATTTCTGTTTCACAGATCAATTTTACAGACTAACAGGTCTTCTATTAAGTTTTATAGCACTGTGTGACCTAAACCCGCACCTTATGCACGCTTTTCCGTGACCTAAATAGGTCATTTTCACATCGGAAAAGCGTAAAATGCGGGTTTATGTCACATGTGCTAAAAATAATATATAACGATTATTGCACAACATAATCGACAACTTAAGTCACATTTAATATGTAATGTACTATTGTTTCACCGGGTCTCAAACCTCTGGTTTTAAATAATATGTTTTTGTTGTAAATAATAATAAAAGAAAAGGTTTTTAATATTGTCGTTGATTTGTTGAAAATAAAATAGTGGCTGTCACCCGCGCGAGTGTAGAACGCCTAAAAGTCAACCTTGAAACCTTGAACTGATGTCCGCAAGACTGTAACCGGGGCGTGTCATCGAAAGCCCGACGTCATATTAAGCCAAACAGCTTTGTATAGATTAAAGTAAACAATATTATTCAATAAATTAGAGGAATTACTATATCAGGGTCATCTAAAATAGTTTATACCACCGCATCATCAATGATATGATATCTTTATTATTAGATTTGCATAATAATTAATAATTATTTTTTTATTGACAAGATTAGATAAAATAAAAAATGATATATAAGAGGAAGTTTGAGAGTAGCGCTAGTATTAAAAACTCTTTTTATACATAGTGTCATTTTTATACTTTTTAATATAGTAGTTCTTTGTTTAGATTTTATTTTTCACTTCTTGTCACTGATCAAAACCGATTACACGTATTTTCCTAATTCTACATATTATTCTTTTCAATCCTCGAACCCAGTACCAGCGTATTCAACGCCAACAGCTAGTGAATGAAAACTATAAAGGTAATCGTTCAGCTTGGTATGGGCATGTTATGAGGAGAGATGAAAAACATGAATCTAAAAAAGTTTTCAGTATAAACATGGATGGGTATAGGCGAAGAGGGAGGCCAAAAAAGTGTGAAGAATGATATGTGTTTGAGAGGTGTGACGAGTAAAAGAAGAGAATGGAAAAAGAGAACATACTGCGTCGACCCCAAATAAAAAAAGGGAACATGACGGGAAAAGAAGATTATTAGTTTTGCATAATGTATAAGCGGTATAAGCCGGTTTTTTGAAACAAATCCAAAATAAATTTTATAAAATGTATAGTTACTTTACCATGAATCATAAAAACTTAATTAAACTCGTTACGTGGCGTAATATTGCAATTTATGTTATGCTTTTTCTCTTAATTACGTATACGTATTCTCTTTGTTGTGATATGTTTATGAAGTGTAATACCAGTTAATGATACTGTTTTAGCAATTTTTAAAGGGTTCAAAAAATCAACTATGTTTCGCTGAAACAATCAAGATCAAATTTAAATTATTTCTGTTCAGACATAATATGTGTATATACTATACTTTGTTACGTTCTAATTAAATCTAGGGAGGTATATTTATTTGCTTTTTAAATCAGGGGTTTTGTATACTTACTGTGTATTTTATCATATTATTATCATATTAATGTCTGAAGCAATCTGTTTTCTTATTATAAATTAGCAACGCGCCCCGGTTTCACACGGGTGCAATGTAGATGTACTATACAAAAAATGCGTATGTAACTTGCTGATAATCTAGCGTTATATTGGTGAAAGAATTTTTAAAATCGGTCGATTAGTTTTTGAGCTTATTCATAACATACAACAATCCAAAAATACAAATCTTTCCCCTTTATAATATAGATACAGATTTATGGAGCAACGTATAATTAAGTGCAAAAGGCTAGTTGATATTTTTCCTCTATACTTTGTGGTAACACTTTTACTTTTACAGGGACAATTCACACGGCGGAAAGTTCCATCAACTTGTTTTAAATAATATGTTGCACTTTGAATTACCAAATTTTTGCAACAGACTGTACACTGGTTTCTTAATAGCAATTATTTTGTGATTGTTATATGCAACTTTGATATTGATTTCATAAAACAACAAAATTATATCGTAAATATACTATGTACGATGCCATAAACTTTGTGAGTTTGGCTGTTATTGCGATCAAGTCTTCTAAATTATTGATTTGGGAGAACAGTACTCAATGCATTTAAATAGAGATATTGTATAACGATAGATAAGAACGGAGCTTATAGTTGGCACATTCGATATAACACCTGCCGTGCGCATTAATGGGTCGTGGGTTCGAATCCCACCGGGACGACATGTTTATAATTTTCTGTAAGCATATCTTCCTCATACAATGTACTCTGTGGTCTTCCTATCGTCTGGTAACAGGTATTGAATGGATGGGAGGAATATCGAAATTCCGACCGGGTAACGAACCACCGTTAATAGATGGAAAAATGAATTTCGAAATGCTCGAAATAAATAGTAGGTCAACGGCGCATCATTGACTGCTCTGTGGCTGAGGTATCACCTCCCGTCAAGTGAACCTCATGATCGTCTGTCAATATCTAACATAAAAAAAAAACTAAATAAACTGTAGTAATACTACAACGGCATTATGATGCTCTCTACCGCCCGACCATTCAATGGTTAGTAGAGTTAATAATTTGATAACAAAACTTAACTTCACACCTAGTAGGATTACAATAAATATATAGTTATAGTATAAATTTAATGATATTATGTATTGTTATTGTATAAGGTGATTTGTGAAAAAAATTTCTATTCTATATTAAATTGAGTTGAAATAAATTAATTTTTTTTATTACTAGCCCTCCCGGCGAACTTCATACCACATAACAATCATTCTCTATATTTTTGTTTACGTTTCGATTCAAGTATTTTCTAGATCTCTCTAAATTTAAATGTGCTTAGCTATTATCCCACTTCTACGACTTGCAGTAGATATCAATTATTACCAATAAGATTTAACGTTACGTCAGCTATAAATTGCGGAAAATAGCGGAGTTCCAAACCTAATTTATTTAACAAAAATATATTCTGTCATAGATATATTTATACTGAAATTTAAAATGCATTCACAACTTGTTCGCTCTTTAACAGGCAGGTATACTCTTTAAAATAAAACAAAAATAAGTCAAATCATTACTCTTATCTAGGAGTAATACACTATAAAATAGCATTTACACAATAACCCATACACTAAAGACTATTTTCTTTTGAGAAATTATTTAAAAATGAGGAAAATATTTGTAAAATATAACCATAAGAAATGCCGTAATCTAATGAAGATTTCTTATGATAGTCTATAACATGTTATCATAAAAATGTATGCCAACAAGGATAAATAATTATAATAGTAAATATAATTATATTAATAACAGTAGAGGGGTGCGAGGACGCAGCGCTTGCATCATTAGTGCAGTTTCTTGGTATATATAGTCAGCGAGGACGAATGCACATCACATACCACCCGCTACCAACAACCACCAACCACCAACATGAAAGCCTTCGTAAGTAATCCAAATTCTAGCTTCCATAAATAAAGCTTTATTTCAAATTCGAAGATTTAAATAAACAGTTAAATATTCGCAATTTTCGAAAATCATATTATGTAATTGTAATTATTTTTTTAATGATATTTTTTTTTATTATTATTTCAAATAGGCCTGTGCAGTCTCTTATGAAACGTTTAGTTGCACGGTTCCAAAATTTTTATTATCAAAAAATGCACACTGAACTCATTCTATCGACAGTCACTGTAATAATCTGTGAACAGAGAGATCAAGTAACCTAAAAAACAAACGTTCAAAGATAATATGTTTTTAAGAACCCTGTAAAATATTAATTTAGTTAATTGAATATTATTAAAAATAAACTTAAATAAACTTTGGTATTTTAAATTAAACAACATATCTGAACGCTCGCACTGTTTTCATAATAAATTTTGAAATGTTTACTTGCACTAATTTAACTTTTATTAGGTAGTAATAATTTCGCTAAAGGTCAGTCTTTTAAATATAATACTATGTAAATATAAATGTCTTAAGAAAATAAAAATCCCTGTACAAAAAGGCTGTCTGCCCTGGGCAGATAACTTGTTCTGCATAAAAGTAAATCCATGTGTTTAACACAAAATAAAATTACTCTACTTTCGACAATTCGCGATCAGTAGGTCATGGTCATGAGTCACGCTAAATGAAGTGAATTAAATTCTCACTGCATTTATTTAATTACTATTATATGTATTTACTTCACATCCGTTTCATTTAATTATATGTGAAATAACGGTATCATAAATCAAGTTTCTACTTTGGCATCGACATATATTATAGAAGCTGATAGAGTAAATAGAAACTTCTTTATTTCATATCACGGGAATCGACTACCCCTTTTTTCTACCCCTAAATGCATAACCTGTAATATTATGTATGCCATTTTAGAAATTATTATTTTATAATTATTAGAATTACTAGAAAATCTACAATTTGTATTCAGTCTTAATAGACTAAATTTATAGTATATACATAGGGTATGTGTACGTATAATAGGGGTAGTTAAATTTCCGATATGCTAGTTAATGTGTTTGCCCGGCAGAAATTAATAAGGTTATAACATTGAAAACTAAGTTCCTGCTAATAAATATGAGCAAATATTTTCATGTATAATTAACATTTTATTATTCTCAGGGTAATTAAAGATAAATAAATTAGTAAAATGATTATTGTATTCTCTGAGTAGAAAATTTAATTGATTATTTTTTTTTTCTTTACAGATTGCTTTGTGCGCTATTGTCGCCTGTGCGGTCGCAGAGGAAGTCCGCGACAAGCGCAGCTACATCAGCGGTGGCTACGGTGGTTACGGCGGCTACGGCGGATACAGCGGTCTTGGCGGTTACAGTGGTTACAGTAGTTTAGGCGGCCACGGAGGTTACGGTGGTTACAGTGGACTGGGCGGATACTCATCCGGCTACTCCTCGCCCGCGCACGTAGTAACCGTCAAGAAAGTCGTCAGCGTCCCCAAGATTGTATCGGTCCCGCAAGTTGTAGCCGTGAAAAAAGTAATATCTCCTAGCTACTCTAGCGGTTACGGATACAGCTCCGGTTACGGCTCCGGTTACGGCTCCGGTTACGGCTCCGGTTACGGTCACGGTTACGGCGGCTACGGCGGATACTCCGGACACGGCTACTCCAGCGGATGGTAATAATCTAGTCTATAGCTCTTTGTGATATATTCTTAGTTATGTTTCGTTACCTTCCTAATTGTTATTGACATTACATGTTCTTGTATTATTAAATATATAGTTTTATAACAAGTACGCATTTTATTTACTACTTTAGTATATCATACCAATCCAATTAATTTATAATAAGTCTAAGAATTATGTGTAGTTTACAAATAGAGATTCCTGCCTACATACAAACTTTAACTATAAATAACCTTACGCTTGGCTCTATGACGATATTATTTACCAATATTATTATATATTTAAATATTTTGTTTTCTTCTGAATAGGTAAGTTTTACGTTAAATGTAATATCTTCATCTTTATAAATGATAAAAAATCAGTAGAGTATTATTTTAACTGTAAGTAAAGTATTATTTAAACTTTAAGGACTATATTCTATATATTCTATTAAGGTGTGGAATAATTTACCTCTTCACATTAGAAAAGCTCAGACTCAATTACAGTTTAAAAGCTTGCTCAAGGTGCATTTCCTTCAGTCTCTGAAGTAGTCTTACTTTTTATGGAGTATTGCGTATATATATATATGTTGTGTATAGACACGCACATGTGAATAAATATATATACATATTTTTCATTAATGTGTGTTATTATTAGTTAAAACATATTGTTATGATTTTTTCGGAAAACATTATTATTATTATTCTTTTAGTTCACTTATTATGACTTGTTTCTTATCTCTTGTACTTTATCTCTTTTCTTATTTGTATATTTTCTTTTTAGAGCACTACCCTAATCTATGTTATGTTTATTTAATATTTTAATTTTTCTGGTTGCCTGGAAGAGATCGCTTCTCAGCGATAAGGTCGCCTTTTGTACGCTACTCATTTTTAATTTTGTATCTTATTATTATTTTCACGTGTGGTGTTCAATAAAGTGTTTTTTGATTTGATTTGATTTTGATATATTTTAAATTATCTATTTCGTTTATTTGAAGGCGTACTTAATCAAGTTGAAAAGTATATTGACACAGTCGTATCACGTTTAATTATTAGTGAAATAACAAAAATAAAATCGTTACACTATAAAATTAAATATGGAATATAAAAAATTCAATATTAAAAGTATTAAAAACTTAAATACTGAATATATATTATATTGTACTGTCTTAGATATTTGTCGCGTTAAATATTAAATACGCTTTAATATTTTCAATTAAAATGGTTAAGCCGCAAAGATATTTAAAAAACTTTTACATTCGCAAGTTAAAAGTTCCTTAATATTAGTAATTCACCTACAACATAACAGTAATAAACTTTATTTAACACTCATTATTTCAATAGCCAATTACAGCTGTGTACGCGTTGAAGTCTATTACATGCGATGAAATATTCACAGTTTATACCGAAAACCGCACGATTATATTATTATATTGATATTAATCATTACTATTCTTAACAAGCATTATTTTATAAGTATAGTTACATTTTTCAGTTATATTGATGGTTTGTTTGTTTGAATTTTCCTAGAAATGTGAAAGTTACATAAATTATTTAGTGAACGTTTTGTTGTGTTTTGTTATTCATGTAACGAATACATTATTATATACCCTAAAAGTATGTAGAGTTCAATCCATTACAAAACTGCATGTCAGCCATACAAATAAAGAGGACATGGCTAGCTACTATTTTTATTAAGGACAAACATTCTGAGATAATCATATCTAAATTGCTATCGTCATGACATGGTGTGAGAGTGAATATAGCTTATTTGCATCATTTATTTTTCATTGCTTAGTGCAAAAAGTTATAACAGATAGACTTTATTTTCATTGTGATATCTCTACATACAAAGTTAATATAAAGGAGGAGGATACTAATACTAGTTGCAAACATCTAAACTACTACAAATGATTATGATATTTTATTAAAGAATAAATATCAATAGTAATATGTACCCATACCGTATTTTTTTGTTCTATTTACATAAAACAATAAAATCTTGACTTTTTTTTTCAATCAATGCATGGAGATTATTAATTGGAACTCCATTTTATACTAACAAGATTTAGATGAAATGTTTTAGCTCTCATACTGTACTAGCATTTTTACTAGTAAATTTTTTTGAAGATCCACCACCAGAAAATGATGAGGCTAAGAATGAAGCTATAAAAAAATTAAACAAACTAAACTTGATAGCCGCAAAAGAAGCATTGAGGAGAAAAATACTACAATGATTTAAAAAAATTGTTTACTCAACAGATGATATTTCTTTCGATAATAAATCTTACAATTTCAAAAGCATTACCTATTCTAATTCATATTATATAAATCTCCATAGCAACAAATTCCCTTTAATGTGGCAAAATGCCTTAGTTCTCCCGACGCAAAAAAAAATGAGATCCAACTACTTTCAAGGTCTGAGGCCTGTGAAAATCCTTTCATGTTCCTCTAAAGAACTCGAGATTTAATTACTATGATTTTAGTCAGAAAATGGTGCGGCAGTTTGCTAGTTCCTTAGTTGCTAGTTTTCTTGGTAATCGTATATCGTTTCTGATTCTGATTCGTGATTCTGTTACAGGAGAAATCGCACTGAGTATTATATTTATTCTGTACACTGCTGATTTAATAAAAGAACATACAATTTTGTAAATATCACCTGTACGTCAATAATGTAAAATTATATTTTTATTTTAAGCCTACCGTGACACCTGATAAATAAATAAATAAAATAAAATAAACTTTTATTGTTTCCTTACTACTTACATACAGGTTATTTATAAGACTATTTAATAGTAAGATAAAAAACAAAAGAAGTGTATATTATGAATTAATAAATAAAAAAGAATTTAATCTTAGTAAGAACCGCCTTTGCGGTAAAAGCCTCCTCCGTACACCGCCACTCTTCTCTATCCTTCGCCCTTCTCTCCTACAGATTTCCCATGAGACACCCATAGCGATCCGCCTGGCTTTGCATGGGTGCAATGAAGATGTAGGTACTATACAAAAATAAGAAAAATAGACTATGCTATTCGAAAATGTAGCTATCTATTTTATAAAATCGGTCCAGTAGTTTATAACAATGAACAAATCCTTACCCTTTATAATATTACTATAGATAGATATAGATAAACATCTCAATCGCTTTTGGTCAATCTGAATTATCAGTGGAAAGCACCCTTATTTTCAATGCTGATAAAACAATATACATACATATAACATAGATAGTAGGCTCTCTTAAGTAAATAATAAGAAATGGAACTTCAGTTTCAATTATTTTCTAATGGCGGTTTTTTAGACAGGATTAAGGAAGCTTATAACTAAGGTATTCTATTTTGTGTGTATCTTAGGTTGGAGAAGAACAAACAGCATGCACGAAAAAAATTTCCGAAAAATAGCTCTTTCTTTACCCAAGCAACTAGACTACACTCTCAATTTTTCATCAAAAATACGTCTTCATTTATGTTGGCAATTTGTTATATATTATTGTATTATATTTCTGAATTCGGTACTGAAATTCAAAATGCATCTATAACTGGGACAAGAGATACTGCCAATCGCACTACTGTTTCCTTCTTAAATCTCTACACCAGGCATGACTCTCTTTCACACAAAAGAAGAATAATTCAAATCATTTGAATAGTAGTAAAATATAAAATGACATAATAAACATAAAACCTAATGCACTGAAAACCGTCTTGTTTTAAGAAATCTTTTAAAATAAGGATAATACTTCTAAAATATTACCGTACCATACAATTTACCGTAATCTAATGACAATTAAGGTATTTCGTAACATGTTGTCATAAAAATAAGACAAGGATAAATAAGTATAACAGTAAATATAATTATATTAATTGCAGTAGAGGGATGCAAGGACGCAGCGATTGCATCATAAGTGCAGTTGCATTGTATATATAGTCTGAGGGGACGAATACGCAATACACACCACCAACAACCACCAAACATCAATCACGAACTACCAACAGCCAACATGAAAATCATCGTAAGTAACCCAAATTCTAGCTTCCACAAATAAAGCTTGATTTTATATTCATATAATTTTTTTAAAAATGGTAAAATTGTAATTTAAAAAATATAACAAAAATGTAATGATTATTTTAATTATTTTTATATAATAATAATGAATTCTATAGTCATCCTATCGATACTTACTTTTTAAAACAGAGTACTGAATTAATCTAAATAAACAAACTTTCAAATTTTTCCTTAAGAACCCAATTCGCAAAAAAAAAACATTAAAATTTATTCAAAAGAAAAAGTTCTTATCCCTGCGGACTACCACTTTCTTTAAAATTAAAATATTACTTAAAGGTATAATCGAAAATGTCAGTTTTTGGACGATTACTGCCTAACGATTACAATGGAATAATAAAATACAATTTATTAAAATGGAAATACATACTGTACTTAGATTCTCGTGTTCGAAAAATATCTTTCGAAATCCGAGCAAACTCAGGGTGGATAGCTTGTTTAACATAATTATAAATACATGTGCGTAACACACAATAAAGTAGGGTTACTTTCGACAATTCGCGATCAGTGGGTCATGGTCGTGAATGTCGCTAAATCAAGCAAATTACATTTTTACTGCATTTATTAAAATTAAAATTATTTGTATGTACTTTACATCCATATAATTTATTGGAACGACTCAAAAGATATTTATGTTTTTGAGCTAATGTCAGCAACCGATTTGATTCTTTTTGCAGCCACATAACATAAACATATGGAATCTGATTGACTAATATTTTTTGTATCATCATATTATTTTCTCATTGAAGAAAAATTAAATAATATTTTTTTCTCATTACAGATTGCTTTGTGCGTTATTGTTGCCTGCGCGGTCGCAGAGGAAGTCCGCGAGAAGCGAGGCTACCTCAGCGGTGGCTACGGTGGTTACAGTGGCCTGGGCGGATACTCATCCGGCTACTCCTCGCCCGCACACGTGGTAACCGTCAAGAAAGTCGTCAGCGTCCCCAAGGTTGTATCGGTCCCGCAAGTTGTAGCCGTCAAAAAGGTGATATCCCAGCCCAGTTACGGATACGGCTCCAGTTACGGCGGCTACTCCGGTTACTCCGGACACGGCTACTCCAGCGGATGGTAATAATCTAGTCTATAGCTCTTCGTGATTTATTCTTAGCTATGTTTCGTTACCTTCCTAATTGTTATTGATATTATATAATATGTTCTTGTATTATTAAATATATATTTTTATAACAAATACGTATTTGATTTATTATACCCATAAATTCTACGATTAATAATGTTCAACTTGGCTCTGTGATGGTATTAATTAACAATATTGACATAAATTCTACTTATTATATTGATTTACTTACATTGATTACTATGAATAGACTGAATGTAATATCGCCATCTTTATAAATGCCAAAATGTTAAGTTTTATAGTGAAGTATTAGATTGGTTACAAAAAATATGTGGTAAAAATGCATTTAATGACATACAAGATACTTTTATCTCATAGTATGGTATGAAATGGATATGGTGCCCTCCAAAATTTTGTTGATCCACCTCATGAATGTTCTCATATTATATTTTATAAAATATACGGTTTCATTGACTAAACAGTTTATTGTTTATGTTCGGATACGTTATACTACTTAATACGTACAGTAAATAAGTTCCAGAAATTAATTTTATTTTCTTCTATAATCCATGATTATTCGCTCACTACTTCAATTAAGTGCGTCAAAATGCGATACTCTCGCGGATTTAGATTTAGATAAGTAGTTCATTAAATAATAAGATATTTTAAGGCAATTGGACTTTGTTTTAATAAATAATTAATCCGAGACTAAAACTATCTTTAAAAAAAGAACGAAGATTGTGTGAGCAATATTTAAAGTGGTAGTTTAATTTGGCTGTATTAAAATATCATTACATTTTTAACATTATTGATAATTTCAACTAATCTCCCTCGCTATCCATTACTGCTTCCAACGCTCTGGAAGTTAATGTACACTTTTGAACTTTTGATTTTCTTTACTTACATTTTCTAGTGAATTTATTAATTGTTCTCATTCATCATACATGTTTCCTCGTAATATCCTCTTTAATTCATAGATAAATCTGGTGAGTAAGGTTTTGTCCAAAGCCTTATAATATGTATACATTTTTTAAAACCTCTTGCATTCTCTTAAAGGAGTATAAGATGAAAAATTTTGTTTGTTCATCCATTCTGAGATTTCTTCATTGAGTATAGAATCAAGGCAGTTATTATTTGACTTTCATCAGGAACCCTGTAAAATATGACGCCATTACAATCTAATGCGACTAATAATAATGCTATGCATCCTCTTCCTCTCGTGAACATTATATGCCAAAACATGCAGAGCCTCATAATTTTTCCCCAGCCCGAACCTTCGCTGATTTCGGTCCGAAGGTATTCAGGGACACCCAGAGTTTCACCTATGGCCAGAGTTCTCTTGAGCATAGAAGGGTGTTAGTTATATTAATTTAATTTACATTTGACAGCTAATAGTCGATGATAGTTTTGATTTTCAGTCAAATTCTGTAGTACCCAGTTTCCTTTCAAATGAAAAATTTCTGTCAAAATCATCCAAACTGAACTGATTGGCAAAAACCACTGGGAAATTTGACGCACTGAATAACCTGTATGTTCCTTCAACAGCTCCTCATTATCATGCCTTCTCAGCTCCCAGGCTTTTGTTTCTCTGTGGTCACCTATTCTACCTTCTTCAACCTCAAATTCATTCTTCCTAAATCAAGTCATCCAGGATTCCACTGTACATTGACTGTAAGCTTGACCACCTAATAGTTGCACTAGTTTGTGAATTTGTTTCGCAGTCAAGGCGATACCCACCCAAAATTTAACAAAAATCTTCTGCTGATAGTTATCGATCGACTTTTTTTGAAGTTATTTTAGAATTTAAATACTGTAATCAAAACGTCTTTCGTATGAAATGCATCCGTCCTCGAAATAACGCGCTACATATCACCACACGTTTGGTATGAGCCTCATAGTTAAAGAAAAATAAAAATAGTACACCGTTTTATTTTTTGTTTCCAAATAAAACAATAAAAACTTGGCTTGTCTTTATTCAATACATGGAGATTATTGATTGGATATCCATTTTACACATAAGGTTTAGAAGTTTTTAACAAGTGCTTAAAAAAAATTGCTTAAAAATGGCAAACGCGGTAAATTCAATTTAAATTTGTCACTAAATGCAATTTGTCTTGCCATCGCCAATAAATAACAACTGGGATCCCAAAGCACCAAAGTGTTGTAAACCTTGTAAGGTGAAAAACTGTCTCCTTCTCAAACAAAAACTCCTAAGGGATTTTATTAGGTACTTCAAACCACTTTTTTATGTTAGATATCGACAAACGAGCATGAGGTTCACTTGATGCTAGTTGATACCTCAGCAACAGAATGATGTTCAATCATGCGCTGTCGACCTACTTTTTACTTCGAGCATTCGGAAATCCATAGAATGAAACCAAAACGCGCAATGTGCACTTCACAGTTTTTCCATCTATGAAAGGTGGTTCGTTATCCGGTCGGAATTTCGATATTCCTCCCATCTGCCTCCTCGGCCTAGCATGACCGCCACGCGATATGTCGCGGACGAGAGAAGACAAACTAAGATGTAAAATATCTCGATATATTATATCTCGACATCGACAATTTTGATAGAAAAGGTTTCTCGATCAACTAATATATCTATTTTTTTTTTTATATTAAAAGTCGAGTTTTAAGTGTAATTGTATATTCACTCCAAGGGCAGAAAGTTTCAATAAACGAGTAGAATGTATAGAAAAAAGTTTATCGAGAAGGCAAGGAGCGTATGGGATCAATTAAAAATAAATTATCTAGTTCAAAAACAAAAATATGTGCTCTGAAATAACATCAGACGTTTATTAATGCGAAAAAATAAGTTAGCAAAATTATTTAGAATTATCAGGCCTCAGAGAACGAAATGGCGAGAGCAAACTTAAAAAAGCAGTAGGACTAAAGATTTGAGTTATCTTGGATGAGCGAGATATAGTGTCCGTGGAGTGGGTGGGTCTTTGTGTACCCGTGGTACATACCAAGACCGCGACCACGTCCCCTAGTAGTGTACCTGGCGCGCCGCCCGGTGAGTGATGAGTTGATCCTAGAGCAGATAATAATGGCTTGGAAATTGACTAATCACAAAAAAATATTAAAAATAAATAAGAGGGAAAGGAAATTAATTTTGACATGACATTGAAAATTTTCGTGTAGGTGATCAGGCCGAACTCTCCTTAGAAACACGCCAGTCTCCTTTATAATGCATCTATAACTTGGTCAAGAGATAGTGCAAATTGCACAGCTGAATCTTTAATCTCTTCACAAGGCATGATGCTTTTTCAAACAAAAGTCAAATCGCCAATCTGAAAAATAATTATTAATTATTAAGAAATCATTTAAAAATAATGATAATATTTATAGAATATACGAAATACCAAAATCTAAAAAAGTTTAAGGTATTACTTATGGCAATCCAAAACACGTAACATATCATAAATAAGCAAACAATTATAAAAAGTATAAATAAGTATAAGAGTAAATATAACATTAATTACAGTAGAGGGGTGAAAGGACGCTTGCATCATAACTGCAGTTGCATGGTATATATAGTCAGCGGGGGAGAATGCATATCACACACCACCCGCTACTAACAACCAACAACCACCAACCACGAACTACCAACAGATAACATGAAGATCATCGTAAGTAACCCAATTTCTAGCTTTCATTAATAAAGCTTTGTTTTATATTCGAAGATTTTAATAAATAGTTACACATTTGCAATTTTCGAATATAATAGTAAGATTGTAAATTTAAAACAATGTAATGCTTGTTATAATAAAATTATGCATAATGAAGTCTCATCCTATCGATACTCTGTGAACAGAGAACTGATATAATAAAAAAAAAAAAACTTAATAGATATTTTTCTTAAGAATCCAATAGTCTTGTAATAAAAGTTAACTAATTATAATAGTAATAATCACAAAAAAAAGAAACAAAATCCTTATCCGTGTTTCATATCTGTATTTATTTCTTCATTTTGATATTTTTATGCCTATGAATAAACTTAAGGAAATTATTGCGGTTTTTATAGAAGCCAGTTTTTTTTTAATTACGTGACTTAACTTATTTAACTCCTCTCCAATATGCCACTGCAGATCCTTATGGCCAGCAACGCGGCACATTATATGTGCAATGACGGTAACAATAGCATTGATCAGTGTCTCACAATTGATAAGGGCCTCAACACATCTTATAGATGCTGATTGAATAATAATATAAAATAGAAACTTGAAAATTCTAAAATAGGAACCTAAGAAATTATTTCCAAATTTTCCCTAAAACATTCTCTAGGAAAACCAGCATTTTTTTTTAAATTAGAACATTTCCAATTTGTTTTATTATATATACATATAGGGGGTAATTATGGTTCCTATATGCTGTAGGTGAGTTGCGGGTTTTTACCCGGTTTAATAAAATAATTATGACAATGAAATCTAAGTCCCTGCTAATAAATATGAGCAAATATTTTCATGTAAAAATTAACATTTTATTTTTCTCAGGATAATTATAGTATTTTATTGTACAATAATAACAAATAGTATTATATTATCTTTGAAGAAAAATTAACATATATATTTTTTCTCATTACAGATTGCTTTGTGCGTTATTGTTGCCTGCGCGGTCGCAGAGGAAGTCCGCGAGAAGCGAGGCTACATCAGCGGTGGCTACGGCGGTTACGGCGGATACAGCGGTTACAGTAGTTTGGGCGGCCACGGCGGTTACAGCGGTTACAGTAGTTTAGGCGGCCATGGCAGCTACGGTGGATACAGCGGCCTGGGCGGATACTCATCCGGCTACTCAAAAGTGATATCCCTGCCCAGCTACTCTAGCGGTTATAGCTCCGGTTACGGTTCCGGCTACGGCTCCGGTTACGGTTCTGGTTACGGCGGCTACGGCGGATACTCCGGACTCGGCTACTCCGGTTACTCCGGACATGGTTACTCCAGAGGATGGTAATAATCTAGTCTATAGCTGTTTGTGATTTATTCTTATTTATATTTCTTTACCTTCCTAATTGTTATTGACATTTCAATATGTTCTTGTGTTATTAAATGTATATTTTAACAACAAATAAGTATTTTATTTACTATACATATTAATTCTACGATAAATAACCTCCAATTAGCTCTACGACAGTATAAATTAACAATATTTACATGAATTAAACTAATTGTAAAAAATATATCTTCTGACTGATTGTTACGACTAAGTGCAATATCGTCAAGAAAAAGATATAAGATTTATAGTACCTATAGTATTATTGAAATAAAAAAAATCACTTGAATGACTACCTTTTTTAAATGAATTTGTTCATTTGTAAGCGTATTTGAGTTTATGAGAATATTGGAGAATAGTATCGTTTAATTAGTATTATTTATAACGTTACGATTTTGTAATTGATTTTCAAATAATTTACAATTTTAATTAAAATATATATGTATACCAGATTAAAATGTGTGATTTAATAAAAGACAATATAATTTACATTTTATAAAGTACATTATCAATCAGAAACGTGAAGTATAAGAAATAAGATATTAATCTTATTAAAAACTTATAATATTGTATAAATTATGTTGTAGATATTAATATTATGCCTCGTTAAATATATCAAATGGATTGTTCACATTTTAATAACAAAATTTTACTAAAAAAAAGCAATCAGAGTTAGAGAAAGTCTCCCTAACTTTTGTTAAGTAGCCATCATTTTCAATGCCGCTCTGCTGCTAGATTTATTATCATAATCAATAGAGTGTTATACAAGTTAGATGGTTTGTTTGTTTAAGAACGGATTATAAAATTAATTTTATTAATTGTACTAATAAAATACCTTTTTGGTCTTGATGTATGTCTATAGTTATTTTTGTCGATGTTTCGACGCGGCAAAGTCGATTCCCACGAACCTGTTAGATCATATTCATATAAATAATAAGTTAAATTGCATTTTATATTCTTAACCTCCGACTACAGTAAACGTAGTTAATGTATATCTATCTAAATTATCAAAAATTTTACAGTCTAAATTGTTTACTAAACACTCATCATTTCGATAGCCAATTACAGCTGTGTACGCGTTGAATTCTATTACATTCACAGTTCCTACTGACTATCATGAGTTGTTCTGTGTGAAAACTGCATGATTATATTATATTTCGACGAGCTCGTTGGCGCGTTTGGCAGAACACCTGCCATGCGAATCGATGGGTAATGGGTTCCAAGCCTACCGGGACAACATGTTTATAATTTTCTGTAAGCATTTTCTCCACGTCTGATAACTTCGAGCATTGATCGGGTGGGAGGAATATCGAAATTCCGACCGGGTAACGAACCACCGTTCGTAGATAGAAAAACTGCACATTGCGCGTTTCGGTTTCAGTCTATAGACTTCTGAATTCTCGAAGTAAAAAAGTAGGTCAACAGCGCATCATTGACTGATGTTCTGTGGCTGAGGTATCACCTACCATCAAGTAAACCTCATGCACGTATGTCAATGTCTAACATAAATAAAAGAAATATATTAATATTCATTATATTGTTATCTTATCATAACCTACTATTCTTAACAAGCGATATAGTATAATAAGTATAGCGAAATCATTCAGTTACGAATATATTCATTCAGTTAATGAAAGTTATACAAGTGTTACGTTTGTTAATACGAATATGCTATTATACTTTTAAATTCAAAGAACGTAGGGGTCAATACATTATAAAATCGCATATTAATCATATTAAGAAAGAGGACATGGTAAGTATTTTAATTCATATAAAAACATTAATACCCAAAAAGACGCATAAACTGTAAGTTTGAAGAAAAAGTAAGTTCACGTGTACGTCAGAACTACACAGTTTGCCCTCTTTTTTGCCTTCCTACTTCGTCCAATTTGGCTGCTCTCACTTCCGCAGCCACACTGGGCGGGGGATGTTGGTGGTCGTGTCGCTATCACCGTTCGTCCCGGCGGCTTGCCGCTGGTTGTAAAGGAGAGGGGGGACGGGTTCGTTGTGGTCGAGCGGGAGAGGTGGACGGTGATCGGCGTCTACTTCTCCCCCAGTAGACCGAGGTCGGAATTCGAGGGCTTCCTTGACGATCTCGGCCAGGCAGCGCGTCGTGCGCTGCCATCGCCGATCGTCGTCATGGGGGACCTCAATGCCCGGTCAAGGGCATGGGGGGACGTGAGGTCGAATCGAAGGGGCGAGTGGCTGGAAGAGTGGTTGGTAGAGGTAGGGCTCGTTCCAGCAAACGTAGGTGGCGTCCCGACGTGTGTGCGACCGCAGGGCGAATCGAGGGTAGACATTACGCTCGTCTCGCCTGCGGCCGCACGGATGGTAAGAAACTGGAGGGTGGAGGATGCGGAGACCCTATCGGACCACATGTATATTAGGTTTGAGGTCTCCGCATCCGGGAGGGCGCAGGACTTGTCCAGAAGTGCTCTGCGCCACTTCCCGAGATGGGCAATTGGTCGCCTCGATCGTGATCTGGCGGAGGAGGCGGCCATCGTGCACGCGTGGTGTACTTCCGGCTCGAGTGCAGGGAGTGTCGACGAGGGGGCTGCCAGGGTGCGTGCGGCGTTGGTCGGCATTTGCGATGCGGCGATGCCACGAGTGGTGCGGCGCTGCGAAGCGAGGAGGGCCACCTACTGGTGGAGTGCAGAGATCGCGGACTTGCGGTCCGTCAGCGACGTAGCACGGAGGGAGTACCGCCGCTATCGTCGTAGGAGGCGGCGGGACCCCGAAGAGGAGGAGGTGTTGCGGGTCGCTTATGCGGAACGCAAAAAGGCGCTCCAGGCCGCCATTAGCGAGGCCAAGGAGAGCGCGAGGGAGGCGATCCTGGAGGGCCTCAACAGAGACCCATGGGGGAGGCCGTTCAAAGCGGCCCGGAAGAAACTCCAGACGGTGGGGCCCCCGCTGACGGAGACTCTACAGCCGGAGTTCGCCGGTGGGGTCATGAGGCAGCTGTTCCCGGAGGCTTCGCCTTTAGAAGTCCCGAGAATGGCGCCGCTGGTGGTGGCAGAGGTGGAGGAAATACCTCCAATTTCAGACGGGGAGATGGAGCTCGCAAAGGACCGTCTGAAGACGCGGTGGAAGGCGCCAGGCCCAGATGGGGTGCCCGGTAAGGTGCTGGCGATAGCGCTGGAGCACGTGGAAGGGGAGTTGCGGGGACTGTTCGACCAGTGTTTGGTGGAAGGACGGTTCCCGGAACTGTGGAAGGAGGGCCGTGTCTGTCTCCTTCCTAAGGCGGGGCGTCCCCCCGACTCACCTTCGGCTTACCGGCCAATAGTCCTTTTGGATGAGGTCGGTAAGACGTTCGAGAAGATGGTGAGTCGGAGGATAGTAGGACATTTGGAGGATGGGGGTCCGGGGCTATCGAAGTTTCAGTACGGCTTCAGGGCCGGTAGGTCGACAATTGATGCGATCCTGGCCCTGAAAGCCCATACAGAGGAGGTTGTCGGGAGGGGAGGGAAGGCATTGGCGGTATCACTCGATATCGCCAATGCTTTTAATAGCTTACCCTTTGCGGTCATCTCGGAGGCGCTGCGGGCGCACGAGACGCCGTTGTATTTGAGGCGGCTCGTAGCCGATTACCTTTCAGGTAGGGTCGTCGGCTACGTGGACGGTACGGGCGGCTTGGTACGTCGTCGCCTGGAGTGCGGGGTCCCGCAAGGTTCCGTGCTGGGTCCCCTCCTGTGGAACATCAGCTACGACTGGGTGCTCAGGGGCGCGCTTCTTCGCGGATTGCGCGTCCTCTGTTTCGCCGATGACACTCTGGTCGTAGCCCAGGGGGGGACATTCGGGGAGGTGTCGACGTTGGCGTCGGTAGGGGCAACTCTGGTGGTCGAGAGGATTAGGGCCCTCGGACTGGAGGTGGCTCTGGGGAAGACGGAGGCCATAGTTTTCCACGGTCCGAGGGGGGGGGCTCCAACAGGGTCTGTCATCAGCGTGGGCGGAGTTGTTGTGAGGGTGAGTCCCAGTATGCGTTATCTGGGGCTCATCCTGGATGGTAGATGGGGTTTTGGGGACCATTTCAGGGCGCTGGAGCCAAGGCTTGTTTCGGCGGCTGGCGCGTTGGGGCGACTTCTCCCTAATTTAGGTGGTCCGGATCAGGGGGTCCGCAAGCTGTACTGCGGCATCGTGCGGAGTATGGCGATGTACGGGGCGCCGGTTTGGGTAGGTGCGCTCACGCGCAGTAACAGAAGGGTATTGCGCAGGCCGCAGCGGATCATTGCGGCGAGGGCGACAAGGTGTTACAGGACGGTGTCGTTCACTGCGGCCTGTGCTTTGGCGGGTACTCCGCCCTGGGAGTGGGAGGCGGAAATCCTGGCCTCCGCCTATCGCTTCCGGGTGGAGAGGAGAAGGGAGGGCGAAATCGCGACTGCGGAGCAGCTGAGGGCGGTTCGCAGGAGGGTGGAGGAGGCGGTGATGGACCGCTGGAAGCGAGAGCTGGAGGAGCCGCAGGCGGGCCATAGGCTGGTTGCTGCGATTCGTCCTATCCTGAGGGAGTGGGCAACTCGCAAAAAGGGAAGGTTAACATACAGGGTGGTGCAGGTGCTTACCGGACATGGGTGTTTCGGTCGGTACCTGCATAAGATAGCGAGAAGGGAGCAGTCGCCAGTGTGTCAGGAGTGTGATGAGGGCGTAGAAGACACGGCCCATCACACTCTGGCGGTCTGCTCAAGGTGGTCAAGGGAGAGGCACGACCTAAGATCTGTGGTCGGTGCCAACTTGGATCTCCCCGTACTGATGGGGGAGATGGTGAGGAGTTCCGAGTCGTGGAACGCGGTGGTCTCCTTCTGCGAACGAGTAATGTTGCAGAAGGAGACCGCCGAGAGGCGAAGAGAGTGCGCCGCTCCAGCGGGCACTATAAGAGCGAGGAGGAGAGGGGAGCGTAGGAGAATTCGCCCATCTCCTTCGCTCTCCATAATGTGTTTCTTCTAGGGACACGGTAGTGCCATCATGGCAAGTCGCCGAGGTCGCGGTAGTTTACACTGTTATCCCGCGGCCTCAACACGGCGAAAAGAGGGGCCAGAGGGGGTTTAGTGGGTCGGGTCACCGGGCTGTCTGGTTAGCAGACAGTCGCGAGTGACTCAACCCCACACTCTCCCGGCAGTTTCAAAAGAGCCCCGCCGGTGAGGTAAGGTTTGTTGAAACTTCCCCCTCTATAAAAAAAAAAAAAAAAAAGGTATTGACAGAGAGTCAAATGTATATTAATTATTTTTATTATAATGTTTGATTATATCTATAATTCGACCCGGGCCCGGCTTCACACGAGTGCAATGTAGATGTACTTAAACATAAAAAAATTGTTACTCGCTGATGATGTAGGTTTTTATTGGTGAAATAATTTTTAAAATCGATCGATAGTTTTTGAGTTAAATCATTTTGTTTAAATTGACATTATTAATTTCGTAATATCTTTTGATTGAAATGTCCGACTTCAATCATTCAAAGTTTAATAAAAAGATACTGAAAAAACAAAACAGTCTTGAATACTTGTTTTTTCGATAAGAATTTACAAAATGATATGGATAACATGGTCTTATTTTTATCGACATTTCTATCAAATTTTAAAATGTAAAAAAGTAGTTAATGGCATATTTTGATTCTCGTGAAGTTTTTTGTAGATATTAATAATATGTTCTATAATATTGTAGTACATTTTTTTGTTCTACCATCAATACTTTCCGCAGCATATGCGATGTAAAGCATTTTATGGCTAATTTTCTTACACCTTGGGTTGGTTTTAGTAGGGATTTCGGATAAACTTCGGAAAAGCCAAAACCGAATTTTGACTTCAAATTTGGTACACACGTTCCATTTGGATTCCCAAGAGTCCCCGTCAAATGATGTTTGGTGACTCGCAATATTTTTCTAAATAATTTTTGGTAAAATACAGAAACGGTACTCACCTCCGATTTTATTCATTTTGAAATATATTATTGTATTCTTGATTTTTTTTAATAAGCCTCTTAGCAGTTTCCGGGATAAAATCTGAAATGTCAAAACTGAATTTTGACTTCAAATGTGGTATACACGTTCCATTTAGCTCCCCAAGAGTCCACGTGAAAGGCCTTTTTGCGACTCGCAATATTTTTCTAAACATTTAACTTTTGGTAAAAATACAGGAAATCGGTACTCACCTCGTGTCTTATGTCAACAAAAGTTTATTATATATATGGTTTTCTTCAAAGTTTTGATATAAGTTGCTTTTTAAGATTATTTTAGTGGTATCGAAGAACAATGACAGGACCTAGTGATTTCAATTAACTTTAATATAATTATTGTTTGAATAAAATATGATTTTTTAATGTTTCTTATAACCTTCGGACAAAATGATATATTTATACACTGGAATAATTAATATTTTTCAATAAGTTAAAGTTGAATGTTATTTCATTTGGCCGTAAAAATGTTTGGTGTTAGGCGACACTTAAAAGATACGCTCTCAATATGATCTAAACCTTGTAATTATGTCTTTATATTAATTATTCAATGCCATTTTGTCCATACCATATGGACGAATTAATGGTTTTTGTGATTGTTTACAATTATTCTTAACATATTTTTTAAATATAGTTCTTATTCAATTAAACACTGTGTAGCTGATAGTCATTCAACCTAAGATTATTATAAATAAGTGAAACTTGATAATTATAATACGTTAAATAAAGAAATATGACTCATAATCAAAACACCATGTCATTTTGTACGTACTTCCCCTACATAAAAACATGCACTGAAAAATTATTATAAATTATTAAGAGACGATTTAAAAATAATGATAATATTTGTAAAATATAAGAAACACGATAATTTAATGAAGATTAAGGAATGGCAATCCATAACATGTTACATATCATACAAACGTATGCAAACAAATACGAAAAAGGATAAATAAGTATAAGAGTATTTTCCATGATTTTAATTACAGTAGAGGGGTGCAAGGTCGCAGGGCTTGCATAATAACTGCAGTTGCATGGTATATATAGACAGCGGGGGCGAATGCATGTCATACACCACCCACTACTTACAACCAACTACAATCAACCACGAACTATCAACAGACAACATGAAAGTTATAGTAAGAAACCCAACTTCTAGCTTCCACAAATTAAACTTTGCTTGATATTCGAAGTATTAATAAATATTTGAAATTTTCGAAACAAAATATAAAAATTGAAAAGAAAATGTAATGATTGTAAAAAATACTGAACAGAAAACAGATAACTTAAGTAAAACAAGAAGACAAACTTCAATAGATATTTTTCTTAAAATAGTCTTATAGTAAAAGTTGACTAAGTATTAACTTGATTAAAAGAAAAATGTTACTTTTTGGTCAGTTAATGCCTAACTCATTACAGTTAAATAATATTAATATTCTCATAAATAAATATAAAATCTAGATTACTAATAGATACTCGTGCCTTCAAAAAGCCTGCAAAATCCGAGTAAAGGTTGCACAGCTTGTTCTACATAATTAAGTATATGTAAATACATGTTTGTAACACAAAATAAAAGTACTCTACTTTCGATAATTCACGATCAGCTGGTCATGGCCGCGAGTGTCGCTAAATCAAGCAAATTTAATTCTCAATGCATTTATTAAAAATCATATTATTTATCTATATTTACTTTCTTCGATCGAGCGACTCAAATGAAATTTGTGTTTGTGAGCAGATAATATTATCTTTTATTGTACTAAGGCCAGTATCACACATTTAAATAAAATACTGTATACCGGATTAAAAATAATTTAAACAATATAAATAATAAATCACCTTTTCCGGTACACAGTATTTTATTTAAATTTGTGAGCAGATCTCAATAACCATTTGGCTGATTTGATATTTTATGTGTCTAAATAAATTTTAGGATGTTTTTGTTATCAAAAAAATTACAACTTGTCTTATAATATATAAGGGGGTAATTAAGTTTCTAATACGCTCGTAGGTGAGTCGAGGGTGATCGGTAGACACTAATAAATTTATTACATTGAAAACTAAGTTCCTGCTAATAAATATGAGCAAATATTTTCATGTAAATATTAACATTTTATTTTTCTCAGGATAATTGAAATAAATAAATTAGTAAAATGATAGTATTATATTCCCTTTGTAGAAGAATTAACATATATTTTTTTCTCATTACAGATTGCTTTGTGCGCTATTGCTGCCTGCGTGATCGCAGAGGAAGCTCGCGACAAGCGCAGCTACATCAGCGGTGGCTACGGCGGCTACGGCGGTTACAGTAGTTTGGGCGGCCACGGAGGTTACAGCGGTTACAGTAGTTTGGGCGGCTACGGCGGTTACAGTTTGGGCGGCCACGGCAGCTACGGTGGATACAGCGGCCTGGGCGGATACTCGTCCGGCTACTCAAAAGTGATATCTCTGCCCAGCTACTCTAGCGGTTACGGATACAGATCTGGTTACGGTTCCGGCTACGGCTCCGGTTACGGTTCTGGTTACGGCTCCGGTTACGGTTCTGGTTACGGCGGCTACGGCGGATACTCCGGACTCGGCTACTCCGGTTACTCCGGACACGGCTACTCCAGAGGATGGTAATAATCTAGTCTATAGCTGTTTGTGATTTATTCTTAGTTATGTTTCGTTACCTTCCTAATTGTTATTGACATTATTGTAATGTTCTTGTGTTATTAAATATATATTTTTATAACAAATACGTCTTTTATTTACTATACTTATAAATTCTACGATAAATAACCTTAAACTTGGCTCTGTGACAGTATAAATTAACAATATTTACATGAATTTTACTATTTGTAAAAAAAATCTACTGGGTAATTGTTACGACTATATGTAATGTCGTCAACAAAAAGTTATAGTATAGTATCATTTAAATAAAAAAACCATTTGAAATAGTATTTTTTTTTAATTAATTCGTTTATTTGAAAGCGTATTTGAGTTTGTGATAATAATGGAAGAATCGTATCATATCGTTAAATTAGCAGTGAAATGCAAAAAAAAGCATTTCTGTAACGGTTGGAATTGATTTTCAAATAATGTACATTATATAAAAGTAAATTATAAATAATAAACATATAGAATAAAGAATAAGACTAATAAGTCGTAATTAAAAACTCATATATTGTAACATTAATGTTGTAGATAGTCATATTATTTTGCGTTAAATATCAAATTGATTGTTCACATTTTAATACCTTCAATTAAGTAGCATTTTTACTAGAAAATAACAAATAAAAAAGCAAACGATGAAAAATCAGTGTAAGAGAAAGTCTCCCTAACTTTTGTTAAGTAGCCTTCATTTTCAATGCCGCTCTGCTGCTAGATTTATTTATTATCAAAATAATTAATCGAGTGTTATACAAGTAAGATTGTTTGTTTGTGTTAATATTGTCTTTTATTAACGCCAGTATCACAAATTTAAATAAAATACTTTATAACGAATTAAAACACGATTTATTTTTTATATTATTTATACCGACGTTTTGGATGCTTTTCAGCAACCGTGGTCGCGGTAGACTGAATGATGAAATTTGTTATTAATAGTACTATTAAAATAACTTTTTGTTGTTGATATATGTCCATAGTTATTTTTGTATGTGCGTGTATTCACTGTTAATAAATGTTTTACATACTGCCTAGTATTACATTATTATATTATTTTACATATGCCTGATACATAGTGTCGACGCGTCAAAGATGATAACCAGGAACCTGTTAGATTATATTTATATAAATAATAAGTTAATTTGCATTTTATATTCAATCCTCCAGCTGCAGTAAATGTAATTAATGTATATTTATCTATCTAAATTATCAACAATATTTCAGTATTAAATGGTTTATAAAACACTCATCATTTTGATAGCCAATTACAGCTGTGTATGCGTTGAAGTCTATTACATTCACAGTTCATACTGACTATCTTGAGTTGCTTTGTGTGAAAATTGCATGATTATAATATTCATTATATTGTTATCTACTATTCTTAACAAGCATTATAGTAAAGTATTTATAGCGAAATCATTCAGTTACGAGTACATAATATATTCATGCAGTTAATGAAAATTATACCAGTGCTTTTATTTACGTTTTGTTAATACGAATATGCTATTATACTTACATTTAAATTCAAAGATTGAAGGGCTAAATACATTATAAAATCGCATGTCAATCATACCAAGAAAGAGGACATGGTAAGCTAGTATTTCCATATTTGACAGAATTATGCATTAATACCCAAATGCTGTAAGTTCGAAAAAAAGGTACTTAGATATATGCGTCAGCGCTCAACCATTCGCTCTCTTCTTTGTCCTCCTGCCTCGACGAATATGGCTGCTCTAGGTATTGATAGAGTCAAATATTTATCAATTATTTTTATTATTATATTTTATTATATTAATGACTAGCGATCCGCCTCGGCTTCGCATGGGTGCAATGTAGATGTACTAAAAAATTATGTATGCCTATGTTACTCGCTGATAATGTAATAGAAAGCTATTGGTGAAATAGTTTTTAAAATCGGTGGAATAGTTTTTGAGATAAACCGGTTTATTTATATTGACATTATTAATTCCGTACATAATATCGTTTGAATGGAATTTCCAATTTCAATAATTCAAAAGAAAAGTAATCAACAGGTATTGAAACACTCTTGAAAACAAAATAATTTATTTGGATAAAAAATTAATGCAAAGGTATGAATTATGATCGGATTTTGGTCTGATTTTGATCGGAATTCCTATCAACTTTAAAAATGTAAAAAAGTAGTTAAAGTGACATAAGTACAATAGTTGGACATAATATTATGATCTCGTGAAGTTTTTTGTACTTTTTTTTTGTTATATCATCAATACGTTCCGCAACGTATTTACACCTTGGGTTGGTTTTAGTAGGGATTTCTAGTAATAAATATAGCCAATGTTACTCAGTGATAATGTAGCTTTCTAACGGCAATTAATACAATTTTTTCTAATATTAATATAGATGTAAGTACCATTTATCACTGGAATTTTGGCCACCTTTATTTCGGCCTGCAATAGCTCAAGTACGTACCGCTCACCCTATTGGTTCTCGGCTTACTCCACTATAGATTAATTTTAAGTTCACTTGGCTATTTGTAATGTAAGTAACGCTTATCACTGGGGTTTCAGCCTCCTTTACATAAATACAAGCTATTATGGTATTGTAGTGGTGGGTACTCACCCCTTGGTCTCGGCCCCCTCTAGTATTATCCTTCTCTATCTCAAATAATTGAAAGAACAGAGCTTTATTAGACGCCAAATCCATATTAACTACCCTAAAATAATAGGCTTACGTAATAGTTGAAATAACAATGATTATTATTTTATGTTGAATGTGAAAACTAAATAAATAAAAAATATGTCATTTGTTTATCATAAATACGTTTTCAAATATGATGGCATTATGTAACATATAAAATTTCTGAACTCAGTACTGAACCTTAATATGCATCTATAAGTTGGTCAAGATATACTGCCAATCGAACTTTTGTTACCTTCTTAAATCTCTTCACCAGAAATTACACTCTTCACAACAGTAAGTCCAATCATCAATCTGAAAAATTATTATTAATCGTTAAAAAATAACATTTAGATTTGGAATTTATAAGAAATACCATAATCTAAAAAAAACTAAGATATTACTTATACCAATCCATATTATATTACATATCCTAAATATGTATGCAAACAAATATAAATAAGTATAAGAGTAAATATAATATTAATTACAGTAGAGGGGTGAAAGTACGCTTGCATCATAACTGCAGTTGTATGGTATATATAGTCAGCGGGGGCGAATGCATATCATACACCACCCGCTACTAACAATCAACAACCACCAACCACGAACTACGAGAACTAAAAACAGACAACATGAAAGTCATCGTAAGTAACCCAACTTCTAGCTTCCATAAATAAAGCTTATTCGAAGTATTAATAAACAGTAAAACATTTGCAATTTTCCAAAAAAGTCTCACTCTGAAGTAATCTAAAAAAACAAACTTTAACAGATATTTCTCTTAAGAATCCACTAGTCTTGTAATAAAAGGTTAAATATTATTACAAAAAACAAAGTTCTTATCGGTGTTTGTCCGCCTTGTTCTTCTTATTTACAGAATTCTTTTTAATGCTGTTTTCACCATTATTTGGAAAAAAATATTGTTAATTATTTACTTGATTAATTCAAAAAATGCACTTTTGTTCACTTATTGCATAACTCATTACAGTTACATTAAATAAATATTCTACTACAGAAATATATAATCAAGACTACTAATAGATACCCGAACCCTCAAAAAAGCCAGCAAAATCCGAGCATGGGGTGTACAGCTTGTTCTACATAATTATGTTTATGTAAATACATGTTTGTTACACAAAATAAAAGTACTCTACTTTCGATAATTCACGATCAGCCGGTCATGGTCGCGAGTGTCGCTAAATCAAGCAAATTAAATTCTCAATGCATTTATTAAAATTCATATCACCTATATGTATTTACTTTCATCGATCGAGTGAATCAATTGGCATTTATGTTTGTAAGCAAACCTCAGCAAAAGCTTGGCTGAATTGATATTTTTATGTGTCTAAATAAACTTTAGGAAAGTACTGAGATATAATTGAAGCATGTTTTTTTTAAATTCCGTGACTTTGTTAACTCCGCTCCAATATCGGTATCAATAGATCTTACACTGACCAGTTTCTATTATGACATCAACACATCTTATAGATGTTGATTGAATAATTGATTGAAACTTGAAAATTCTAAAATAGGAATGTCTTATAACATGAGCATAGATTCATGGGGCACTAAGAAATTATTTCTAAATTATCCACAAAACCAGGGCACACCTGTAACATTCTCTAGGAATATCAGCCATATTTTTTTTAAATTAGAACAAGTAGAATGATATCAACTTTATTTGCCACTATAAACACATAACACAAACAAAACAAATGAAAGAAATAAAACGAAGTTCCTTCTAATAAATATGAGCAAATATATTCATGTAAAAATTAACATTTTATTTTTCTCAGGATAATTAATAATAAATTTATTAGTTAAATGGTAGTATTATTTCTTCTCTTTGTAGAAAAATTAATATAGATATTTTTTCTCATTACAGATTGCTTTGTGCGTTATTGTTGCCTGCGCGGTCGCAGAGGAAGTCCGCGAGAAGCGAGGCTACATCAGCGGTGGCTACGGCGGTTACGGCGGATACAGCGGTCTCGGCGGTTACAGCGGTTACAGTAGTTTGGGCGGCCACGGAGGTTACAGCGGTTACAGTAGTTTGGGCGGCTACGGTGGTTACAGCGGTTACAGTAGTTTGGGCGGCCACGGCAGCTACGGTGGATACAGCGGCCTGGGCGGATACTCATCCGGCTACTCAAAAGTGATATCCCTGCCTAGCTACTCTAGCGGTTACGGATACAGATCTGGTTACGGCTCCGGTTACGGTTCCGGCTACGGATCCGGTTACGGTTCTGGTTACGGCAGTTACGGCGGATACTCCGGACTCGGCTACTCCGGTTACTCCGGACACTAGCCTGTCGCTCTTTGTGTTCTATTCTTAATAAAGTTTCGTTACCTTCTTAATTGTTATTGACATTACAATATGTTCTTGTGTTATTAAATATATATTTATAACAAATACGTATTTTATTTACTTTACTTATAAATTCTACGATATATAACCTTCAACTTGATATAGTCTTTTATTAACGCGAGTATCTCACATTTAAATAAAATATTTTATACCGGATTAAAACGCGATTTATGAGACGTAGACAGTCTGTCCGTGACCACGGTTGCTGAAAAGCATCCGAAAAGTCGCGGTCGGGATAAATGATTTACAAATACAAAATCAATACAAATAATATATCGCGTTTTAATCCGGTATACAGTAATTTCTTTAAACCTTCAACTTGGCTCTATGACAGTATTAATTAACAATATTTACATGAATTTTACTATTTGAAAAAAAAAACTTCTGGGTGATTGTTACGACTATCTGTAATATCGTCAACAAAAAGTTAAGATTTATTGTATAGTATTATTTAAATAAAAAAACCACTTGACATACTACTTTTTTTAAATAAATTCGTTCATTTGAAGACGTATTTGAGTTTATGATAATATTGGAAGAATCGTACCGTTTAATTAGCAGTGAAATGCAAAAAAAGCATTTCTATAATGTATAATACGATGGTAAATGGTTGGAATTGATTTCCAAATACATTATATAAAAAAAATATAAAAAATAAGATACAAAACGTATTTAAAACTTATATATTGTATACATTATGTTGTAGATATTCATATAACTTCGCGTTAAATATCAAATGGATTGTTCACATTTTAATATATTCAATTAAGTAAGATTGTTACTAAGAAAAAAGAAAAAAAGATGAAACATCAGTGTTAGAGAAAGTTTCCCTAACTTTTGTTAAGTAGCCTTCATTTTCAATGCCGCTCTGCTGCTAGATTTATTTATTATCATAATTGATGGAATGTTATACAAGTAATATTGTTTGTTTGTTTAAGAACGGATTAAATTTATATATATATATGTAGTGTCCCTTCTCTGTGGCAGACACAATAGTTTAAATAAAATACTGTATACCGGATTAAAACGCGATTTATTATTTATATTGTTTAAAATATTTACCCCGACGTGGACGTTTCGGATGCTTTTCAGCAACGATTGACAACAGTAATTTGAATTAGTTGTTTTTATTATATACTTTTTAATAATTTTAAATACTAGAATTTTACATTTATGCATTATTGTTGATTTTAATTTATCTTTTGCTGAGCGATAGTACTATAATGTTATATGAAACAGATAACTCTGATTTTCTCTCCTTTTCTTCCTCCAATGATGATTCATTCCATAGTGCTAGTTCCGCCCCTTTAGATGTTACCCTTTCATCGTTATTTCTTAATTTTCCAAAACATTTCAACGTTATTCACATCAATGCGCAAAGCGTTCCTGCACATTTTTCTGACATGCTCGCAACATTTGCATCGATAGACATTCACGCTATACTGGTCTCTGAAACTTGGCTTAATCCATCTTTCCTTTCCCACACATTCTCACTTCCTGGTTTCAATCTCATCCGCAATGATCGTATAGGAAGAGGCGGGGGTGGTGTTGCGATATACTTACGGTCACATATTCCTTTTTCCATTGTCAGTATGTCGCCACAACCTCCACCAGCCAATGCGGCTGAACATCTTCTGGTTGAAATTATATTGTCTAAAACTAAGGTACTTCTTGGTGTTTTCTATTCCCCTTCTCCTTCTGTCGATTATTTTGCATGCTTCGAGAAAACCCTTGAAGATTTTACTCCACTGTATAAAAATGTAGTAATCATGGGTGATTTAAACACTTGCTTGATTAAAAATAATAATCGATCCAAGAAGTTACTTTCTGTCCTGGATTCTCTTAATCTCCACACCCTTCCTCTTAATGCTACTCACTCTGTTTCTGGATCCACACCTTCTCTCTTAGATCTTATGTTCGTCTCCTCTCCTGACCTAGTTTCCAATCATGGTCAACTCCCTGCTGAAGCCTTTTCCTATCATGACCTTATTTTCCTTTCCTATAATGTGCGACCACCTAAGGCTAAGCCTACTGTTGTTCTGCGGCGAAATTTTCACGGAATCGACAATGATTTACTTTGTGAAGATGCAATGAATGTGGACTGGAATGCAGTTTTTGACGGAGCATCTCTTGATTATAAGGTCGATTTACTAAATACTTTCATCACTAATTTATACGACAAGCATGCTCCATTGAGACCCATAAAGATCAAACATCTCCCTGCGCCTTGGCTCTCCAATGAACTAAAAGAGTTAATGAATAAGAAAAATCGTGCTAAAGCCAAAATGAAAGCTGCCACGTCCGAAGCTGCTCGTGAAAAGTACAAGAACCTACGAAATCGCTGTAACACTCGCTGTCGTGATGCACAAAGACGACATATCCATGACGCCATCTCTAACGGTGATCCTTCTAGAATCTGGAGATTTTTAAGGTCTTTGGGAGTTGGCAAACCAGCACACAGTGTTGTTCCTTCTGATCTCAATTTAAATGATTTGAATAGCTACTTCACCAGTTCCACTACCATTGATGATAGTCGTCTTCAGCGTACTCTGCAATCTTTATCTTCTCTTCCTTCTCCTAACTATTCTCCTTTCTCCTTCAAGCAATTTACCGATCGGGATGTTGAGAAGAGCATTATGTCCGTATCTTCGAATGCCGTTGGCTGTGACCTCGTTAGTCGTGCTATGATTACTCCTATCCTTGCTGTTATCCTTCCGGTTATAACACACATTTTCAATTTTTCAATCTCTTCTGGAATATTCCCTGTTGCCTGGAAAGATGCGAATATAATTCCCATATCCAAAAAACCTAACCCGTGTAACTTCGCTGATTTCCGACCGATTTCTATTTTACCTTTCTTATCCAAAGTCCTTGAACGCCTAATCCACCAACAATTTAGCCAATTCCTGTACAAAAATTCTATTTTAAGTCCCCTTCAATCTGGTTTCCGCTCTGGTCATAGCACGACTACTGCACTTGTAAAGGTTGCTGACGATATTCGACTAGGTATGGACAATAAGTTATTTACAGTTCTTACTCTTCTGGACTTTAGCAACGCTTTTAACTCTGTGCACTTTGAGATTCTGCTGGGTATGCTTCGCTCTATTAATATTTCGACGCCGGTGATTGACTGGTTTCACAGCTATTTGTATGGACGTCGCCAGCGGATCACTGCGAACGGTACTCACTCACAGTGGAATGATGTCGTTGCCGGTGTCCCGCAAGGTGGAGTTCTATCTCCACTTTTATTCTCTGTTTTCATCAACTCCCTTACTCAACGACTTACGTCAAATTTTCACCTCTACGCCGACGATCTCCAGATTTACGTGCAATCAACTCTTGATGAGCTACCACAAGCCTTGCACTTGACTAACAGTGACTTGGCTACTTTGGTAAGCTGGAGCAAAGACTTTGGTCTTACAATAAATCCTATCAAAAGCCAGGTTATCGTTGTTGGCAGCTCCTATTACTTATCAAGAGTTGATTGGGCCTCTCTTCCACGAGTTTGCATCGATGGGGTGGTTATTGATATCAGCACGTCTGTTAGAAATCTTGGTGTATTCTTTGATCAGTGTTTATCTTGGTCTTGTCACATCAAAGAAGTCAGCCGCAAACTATATGCTGCCTCAAGTATTTTAAAGCGACTTAGTCACTTCCTACCCATTTCCACAAAAATCACACTGGCGCAGTCACTCCTTCTTCCTCTCCTGGATTATGCCGACTCTTGCACTACCGATGTCAATGAAGAGCTTTTGAATAAACTGGAACGATTGCAAAACTTCTGTATTCGTTTTGTTTTTGGGTTGAGGAAATTTGACCATGTGTCCCATTACCGCAAACAACTCGGATGGTTACCTATCCGGTTAAGACGTAATGTACACACTTTACAACTGCTTTACTCTATCCTCTTCAACCCCAGAACACCTTCTTACCTTAAAGAAAAATTTAAGTTTATGGGTCCTTACGACTACACTTTACGTTCTTTGAATAAACTAACTCTAGAAATCCCTACACACAAATCTATCTTTTATGGTAACTCTTTTACAGTTTCCGCCATAAAGCTATGGAACTCCTTACCCGTTAATATCAGACAAGCTCCTTCTTTAACTTCCTTCAAAACTCTCTTACATAAACATTACTTTGCCATTTCCTATCCTACTTCTTAACTTTCCTTTTCTGTTGAAGTTCATTAAAGTGTAATGCATAAATGTAATAAGTAGTACTACCTGCACGAATACTCTCATTTCTTTTTATTGTTTAGGGTTGCCTGGAAGAGATCGCTGAGAGCGATAAGGCCGCCTATTGTACATTTAATTTATTTCTAAGGATTTTATTATTGTTTTAGTTATATTTTAAAGTGCAATAAAGAGTGCTAAATAAATAAATAAATAAACAGTGGTCGCGGGGAGACAGCTAACAATATAAACAATATAAATAATAAATCGCGTTTTAATCCGGTATACAGTATTTTATTTAAATGTGTGATACTCGCGTTAATAAAAGACAATATTAGACACAATAGTGTCAACGTGGCTTACGATATGATACGTCGATTACCAGGAACCTGTTAGATCATTTTAACATAAGTAATAAGTTAAATTGCATTTTATATTCAAACCTTCAGCTGCAGTAAACGTAATTAATATATCTATCTAAATTATCAACAATATTGCAGTATTAAATTGTTTTTTAAATACATCATTTTGATAGCCAATTGCAGCTGTGTACACGTTGAAGTCTATTACATGCGATGCAATATTCGTATTTCATACTGACTATCGTGAGTTGCTCTGTGTGAAAACTGTATGATTATATTATTATATTATATTTTTATCTAATTATTATCTACTATTCTTAACAAGCATTATAGTATAGTAAATGAAGCTAAATCATTCAGTTACGAGTATCAAATCAAAATCAAAATCAAAAGTTTTTTATTTCAAATAGGCCTTTGCAGGCTCTTATGAAACGTCTAGTTGCACGGTTCCAAAAAGTGGGTCTCATGGAGAAGAACCGGCAAGAAACTCCATGGACACTCTTTTCAAGTATATATATTCATTCAGTTAATGTAAGTTATACAAGGGCTTTTGTTTACGTTTTGTTAATAGGAATATTATGCTATTATATATATAAATTCAAAGATTGTAGGGGTAGTCAATACACTATAAAATCAATCGTACTAAGAATGCACGGGTGCAATGTAGATTAAAAAATATTGTCTGTATTGCTCGCTGTGTAGCTTCTTATTAGTGAAATAATTGATTGATTTTGATTTAAATCATTTTGTTTATATTGACATTATGAATTTCGTAATTTCTTTTGAATTGAATGTCTGATATCTATAATTCAAAAAGTAATCAACAGTTATTGAAACAGTCTTGAATACAAAATATTTTAATAAGAATTAATACAATGGTCTGTTTTTGATCGGATTTTCTGTCAACTTTTAAAATGTAAAAAAGTAGTTACAGTGACATAACTACAATAGTTATGGTCTCGTGCAGTTTTTTTATAGATATTGATATGTTCTGTAATATTGTAGACCTTTTTGTTATATCATCTGAGATTTCAGCCTCCTTTTACATAAATACAAGCAATTATGGTATTATGCTATTTTGGTGGTGGGTATTCACCCCTTGGTCCCGGCCCACTCCACTATTCCCCTTCTCTATCGCAAATAATTGAAAGATTATACAAGTTTTTTTCGTCGCCAAATCCATATTACCTACCCTAAAGTAGCGTTACGTAATAGTTGAAATAACAATGATAATTATTTTATGTTGAATGTGAAAATTAAATAAATACAAAATATCTCATTTGTTTATCATAAAAACGTTTTCAAATATGATGGTATTAGGTAACATATAAAATTTCTGAAATCAGTACTGAACCTTAATATGCGTCTATAAGTTGGTCAAAATATGGTACGCATCGCACTTCTGTTACCTTTTTTTAATCTCTTCACCAGACATGCCACTCTTTCAAACAAAACAAGAGTAAGTCCAATCATCAATCTGAAAAGTTATTATTAATTATTAAAAAACCGTTTATAAATAATGAAAATATTTCTAAAATATAAAGATATCATAATCTAAAGAAGATTAAGGTATTACTTAATATGGCAATCCATAACATGTAAGCAAATAAATATAAAAAAGTATAAATAAGTATAAGAGTAAATATAATATTAATTACAGTAGAGGGGTGAAAGTACGTTTGCATCATAACTGCAGTTGCATGATATATATAGTCACCGGGGGAAAATGCATATCACACACCACTCGCTACTAACAACCACCAACCACGAACTACCATCAGACAACATGAAAGTCATCGTAAGTAACCCAACTCCTAGCTTCCAAAAATAAAGCTTTGCTTTATATTCGAAGATTTTTAAAAAACATTTAAGCATTCGAAATTTTCGAAAAAATATTGATTTTGAAAGAAAATATATATTGATTGTAAAATATACTGAACTGAAAACAGAGAACTACTATAGAAATATAAAATCAAGATTACTAAAAGATACTCTTTCCCTCAAAAGAGCCCATTTAATCCGAGAAAAGTGTGTAGAGCTTGTTCTACATAATTATGAATACCTGTTTGTTACTCAAAATAAAATTACTCTACTTTCGATAATTCACGATCAGACGGTCATGGTCGCAAGTATCGCTAAATCAAGCAAATTAAATTCTCAATTAATTAAAATTAATATTACCTAACTGTGTTTACTTTCTTCGATCGAGCGACACAAATAGTATTTGTGTTTGCGAGCAGACCTCAGCTACCACTTGGCTGATTTGATATTTGTATATGTCTAAATCAGGAAATTACTGAATGATTATTGAAGCTTCTTTTTGAATTCGTTAATTTGTTTGTTATCTCCGCTCCAATATGCCGCTGCGAAGCGTTATGGCCAGCACCACGGCATATTAGATGTGTAATGATGGTAACAATAATATCATTGATCAGTTTCTATGTAATATGGCATCAACACATCTTATAGATACTGTAATATAAAATAGAAACTTGAAAACTCATAGGAATTATTTTTTATTATATATAATATTTTTTAACACGGGAATCTACTAAGAAATTGTTTCGAAATTATCTTTAACACTTGTAACATTCTTAGGAAAACCAGCCATTTTTTTAAATTAGAACATTAACAAATTGTATTATATTATATATATGCTAGTAGTAGGTACACGGTTAAAATTAATTAAGTTATGAAATTGAAAACTAAGTTCTAATAAATATGAGCAAATATTATAATTAAAAATAAATAAATGAGTAAAATGATAGTATTATATTATCTTTGTAAATATAAAATTAAAATATTTTTTTATCATTACAGATTGCTTTGTGCGCTATTGCTGCCTGCGTGATCGCAGAGGAAGTCCGCGACAAGCGCAGCTACATCAGCAGTGGCTACGGTGGTTACGGAGGTTACGGCGCCCTCGGTGGTTACAGCGGTTACAGTAGTTTGGGCGGCCACGGAGGTTACGGTGGTTACAGTAGATTGGGCGGCTACGGCGGTTACAGCGGTTACAGTTTGGGCGGGCACGGCAGTTACGGTGGATACAGCGGCCTGGGCGGATACTCATCCGGCTACTCAAAAGTGATATCCCTGCCCAGCTACTCTAGCGGTTACGGATACAGCTCCGGTTACGGCTCTGGTTACGGCTCCGGTTACGGTCACGGTTCTGGTTACGGTGGCTACGGCGGATACTCCGGACTCGGCTACTCCGGTTACTCCGGACATGGCTACTCCAGAGGATGGTAATAATCTAGTCTATAGCTGTTTGTGATTTATTCTTAGTTATGTTTCGTTACCTTCCTAATTGTTATTGACATTATTGTAAGAACATTACGTGTTATTAAATATATATATTTTTATAACAAATACGTATTTTATTTACTATACTTATAAATTATACGATAAATAACATTCAACTTGGCTCTGTGACGGTATTAATTAACAATATTTACATAAATTTAACCATTTCTAAAATATTTTCTTATCTTCCGAGTAATTGTTACGACTTAATGATATATCGTCTTTATAAATGCCAAAAAGTTAAATTTTATAGAAGTTATTATTTTTATAGAAAAATAATCCATTTGAAAGACTACTCTTTATAAACTATTGCATTAATTTGAAGGCGTACTTGAGATCAAGAGAATATTGGAAGATTTGTATGGAAATGTGGAAAAAGCACTTCCATAACATTGCGATTTGCGATAATACTGAAATTAATCTTCATATAATTTACATTATATGAAAGTAACTTATCAGTAACAAACATGAAATATAAATAATAATCATCTTAACATTTTCTTTTATTAACGCGAGTATCACATATTTTTTATTCAAAAAAGAGCCTTAGTTTGGCAATTTCAACTACTACTATATTACAATTTAGGAAATAATACAATAAAAAAATACACAGTATTTAAATTTGGAAGTTTCAGATGCTTTTCAGTAAACGTGGTCACGGGCAGACTGAAAGTTGACAGCTCTCTGATTTGAAATATCACAAAGTTGATATATAAACGCCATCTATTCTTATAAACTGGTTTGTGGCTACATGTCACTCTAAGTCCGCCTTAGCACTCATGTCAGCATGAAGCTACTGAAAATCAGTGTTAGAGGAAAATTCCCTAACTTTAGAAGCCTTCATTTTCACGGCAGCGCATGGCCGCATAGATTTTTTAAGCAAGCGCTTAAGATATGATTAAATTTATAAATTTTATGTTAATTTATACTTTTATATTACCTTTAGTCGTTGATGTTTGTCCATAGTTATTTTTGTATGAGGGTGTGTTTGCTGTGAATAAATTTATACCAAACCTCTCATTAATTTGATAGCCAATTACAGCTGTGTACGCGTTGAAGTCTATTAAATGTAATGTACAATAATATTCACAGTTCATACTGACTCTAGTATGAAAACCACATGCTTATATTATTATATTGATACTAGCTTCTGCCAATGTCTGATAATGGCGCTCCACTCAAGTCAATCTTGTCGTGATATTTTTTAAACTATTCGTCCAAATTACTTAGAGTAAAAGACAAAGTTAATCTATATTAAATATTGAAAGCGAAAAATAAAGAATTAGCTAAATACTCTAAAAAGTGCAATTAAAAAAATATATCAAATAATGTATTTATCGCTCATAGTTTAGACTTTAGAGTATATTGGCTTCCACATAAAAGGTTAGATATATACCGTCGCGGACTTTTATTTAGAACTGTGATAAACAATCCCACACTCCATTATATTTTTATAACTCCAACGGTTTAGGCAGCGCACGCCAAGATAGCTCTCAGAAGGCAGGATTTTTTCCGAGTTACTTGATACTCATCGTAATATTATGGCCAATATATAGAAAATCTTTATAAATTATAGCTTATGTGTTATTCTGATATATATGCTATATTACTGTAAAGTTTCATCAAAAGACCCCTGCCACAGAACATTAGTCAGTGATGCACTGTCGACCTATTTTAATTTGAGCATTCGGAAATCCATGGACTGAAACCGACACGTGCAATATGCATTTCACGGTTTTAACATCTATGAACGGTGGTTCGTTACCCGGTCGGAATTTCGGTAATTCCTCGAATCTTGAAGTTAAACTACGCATGTGGCTTGAGAAAATTCGATTATATTTAGCTACACCTTTCGCAAAAAACTCAGTGGCTCCCTATAAGATTTCGGAGAACCCTTATATATTACAAATTCTGTATTGAATTCTCTTTGATCCTAGAACTCCAGTTTAGCTTAGTGAAAAAGTTGACCTACTATCTTGTGAAAATTATAGTCTTCGCTCTGTTGATAAACTTTTACTCCGTGTTGCTTCTCATTTCACTTTACTATAGTAGTTCTTTCGTCATCTCCACTGTCAATCTATGAACATCCTTGCCCGTAATGATCAAGCAAGCTCAAATAATGGCTTCCTTCGAAACTCGTTCATAATCACTTCATCTATATTAAATCTATATCTATCTATAAGAAATATGACTGAGAATAATACCTACCTACCATATTATAAATGCGAAAGTAACTCTGTCTGTCTGACTGTCTGTCTGTTACGCTTTCACGCCTAAACCACTTAACCGATTTTGTTGAAATTTGATACAGAAGTAGAATAGAGCTTGGGAAAGGACATAGGGTACTTTTTATTGCGAAATATAGGGTTGGAGGGGTTGAAATAGGGGATGAAAAATTGTATGGAAGTTCGTTAAATATCGAAGATGACACCATCAAACGTTGTACTCGTATTTAGGCACTTGATAAGATGTAAATAAATATTTGTTTTTGCGTTTTTGAAATTTCGACCAATGTGGGGATGAAAGTTCGCAGGGAAGTCCCACCAAATCTATTAATATATTTACTATATACGTATATTTATTGGAATCATTTATACATATGATTAGTAAAAATGCCGTACAATCAAAGATATCAAAGTAACCAGGGTATCATGACAGGGATGGTGGTAGTTTTTGAAACAAAAACGTAATTTATAAAAATGTATCAAGAGACATTAATATGTAAATGATATATTATATAGCCGCGATCAGAATATTACAATAGTAAGGAGATTGATGAAAAAATAGTTCGGATAATAAATAAGCTACCCGTAGTACTAATTCTCGCAGACGAAGTCGCGGGCAGAAGCTAGTTCTATGTAATTATCTATTGATTATGAAATAAATTAGTAGACTAAGTTTCTTTTTATTTTGTTCGTTTTGTTGTGTTTCTTTCTGTGTCACTTCCTTTTCAAACTAAATTGTTTTGTTTGTTTCTGTATCTTTATGTTTAAATTTACTGTGAAATAAAAAGTAAATAAATAATTAATTTTTGAAATACTCATATTTATGAACATATAAAATAAAAAATAATCCTATTCGAAATGAGCACCTCTGACTTTAATCTAGAGATGTCTTAAGAGACTCAAATGCCATGTCCTCTAAAACTGATCATAATTTGTAGTCTAAGGGGTTTAGGTCTGGGATAGACGAGGGCCAGTCTTCAGCTCTTATAAAGTCCGAAACATTGGTTTCGAGCCAGGCTTGGGTAGTTCATGCCTTGTGAAAATGACCAGATTCCTGCTGGAAAGTCCACAATACATTTTTAAAGTTTATTACTGACTTTCGCTGGAGTCTTCACTCCATTTTCACAAATATGAAGCTTTGATAAGACACCCCTCACCAAACCATCACTGACGACTTGTACCTTTCTGACAACTTGAGCAGCCTCTTTAGAACTGTAAGTGAACACTTAACTCATTTTGTTTTATAGTGCTATTTAATCTTGATATTTTTTCATCAGTAAAGAGAATATTTTGTGACTTTCACTATGAATGGATCTGAAACTAAATATGTACATAAAAATACTCCATTTCAGTTCAACAAAAATACGTCTTCAATTATGTTGACATCATGAAATATATTTCTAAATTCGGTACTGACATTTTAAATATATCTATAACTTTGTCAAGAGATAGTGCTAATCGCATGAATGATTCCTTCTTAAATCCCTTCACCAAGCATAACACTAATTCCAACAAAAATAACAAAAAGAATAAGTCAAATAATTTCACGCTTCTAGGAGTACAACTTTAGTAAGCATTAAAATATAAAAAAAAGATATATGTACAAACTTATGAACTGAAAAATAATTATTAAGAAATGATTTAAAAATAATGTAAATATTTGTAAAATATAATGAAATATATTGTACTGCAATCTAATGAAAATTAAGGTAATACCTTATGGCAATCCATAACATGTTATCATAATGTTGCATACATTAACAAATATAAAAAGGATAAACAAGTAAATAAAATTGTTTTAATTACAGTAGAGGGGTGCAAGGTCGCAGGGCTTGCATCATAAGTGCAGTTGCATGGTATATATAGTCAGCGGGGGAGAATGCATATCACACACAACCCGCTACCAACAATCACAAACCACCAACCACGAACTACCAACAAACAACATGAAAGTCATCGTAAGTAACCCATTTTCTAGCTTCCACAAATAAAGCTTTGTTTTATATTCGAAGTATTAATAATAAATTATATATTTGAAATTTTCGAAAATAATAGTAAGATTGTAAATTTTAAAAATATGTATCGTTTGTTATAAAATAATGCATTCTGAAGCCTCATCCTATCGATACTCGCTGTAATGTTTTTATATAGTGAACAAAGAACTGAAGTATGCTAAAAAACAAACTATCAAAGATATTTTTCCTAAGAACCCTTGTAATAAAATTTAATTAAATATTATTTAAAAAAAAGTGCTTATCAATGTATGTCGAGTGTGTTCTTCTGAATTATAAAACGTCCAGTTAGTATAATTCTTCTAAATTACAAAACAAATTTATTTTAATGCTATTTGAATGATTATAACCACTATTTTGAAATTAATTAATTTTGAAATATTTATGATTAAATTTAAAATGTCTCTTTTTGGATGCTTACTGCTTAACTCATAACAGTTGCATAATATTATATTCTACTATAAAAATATAGTAACTAGATACTCGTGCCCTCAAAAAATCTTGCAAAATCCGAGCAAAGGTATAGCCATAGTGCATAGCTTGTTTTACATAATAATAATTATAAATACATGTTTATAAAATAAAATTGCTCTACTTTCGACAATTCGCGATTCGAGTCGGTCATGGTCGCGAGTGTCGCTAAATCAAGCAAATTATATTCTCACTGCATTTTTTTAATTACTATTAGGGGCCGTCCATTAATCACGTGAGGTCGTTTTTCTCATTTTTTGACCCCCCCCTCCCCCTTGATGATATTTGGTGAGGTTTGGGACCACTCCCCCCCCCCCCTCCCCCTGGATCACGTGTATTTTTTTGGAAGTCTATGTAAAGGCTATTTTTGACTGGAAAAAAATATTTAACAAATGGCGTTTTGATTCGAAAAACATTTATATGTATTTGCAATCAAATTAATTAATTAATTAATAAATTTTCGCGCCGTTCAAAATTTCGGTTCATAAATAGCGCTTTTTGAGAAAAAATAAATAAAATTAATACACGTGATGTCTAACGAGACCCCCCCTCCCCCCTCGTGATGTTTCGTGATGTTTTCCGTACCCCCTCCCCCCCCTTTTGAGCCTCACGTGATTAATGGACGGCCCCTTATATGTATTTACTTTACATCCTTTTAATGTATGTGGAGCGACAAATGGCATTTGTGTTTGTGAGCAGATCTCAGTAACTGTTAAGTCGATTTGATATTTTTTTTGTATCAAAATAAACTTTAGGAAATACTGAGCTTTTGTTTCGACAATTTTAATTTTTGAGACACAGTTTTTTTTTTTATTCCGAAACTTTGGTAATGGTAACTCCGCACATGATTATAACGTTCTGTAAGCATGTCTTCCCCACGTCTGGTAACTTCGGGCATTGAACGGGTGGATGGAATATCGAAATTCTGACCGGTTATACTACGCTCAAAGTAAAAAATAGGTCGACAGCACATAATTGATGGATTTTCTGTGGCTGGGGTATGACCTATCATCAAGTGAACCTAATGCTCATCTGTCGATATCTAACAATAAAAAAATATCTTATAGAAGCTGGTTGACTAATAATATAAGCTAGAAACTTGAAAATAGGACTTTTTAAAATCACGGGCCACTAAGAAATAATTTTATAGTATGTATATCCTTAAAAGCGTAAGCGTAACATTAAATAAGAAAACCAGACATTTTTTTTATATTAGAACTTCTACAATTAGTATTTAGGAAAACTTAGGTATTCGTATGTATAATAGGGGTTAGTTAATGTTCCGATATGCATTTAGATTTAAATGCTGCCCGTCACCACGATTGCTGAAAACCATCCTATACGTCGGGATTAACAATTTAGATAATACATAGCAATTAAAAGTATCTTATTTAAATGTGACTGTGATACTCATAAAAGACAATTTTATGCTTGTAGATGAGTAGAAATGAAATAGGACATTGAAACTAAGTTCCTACCAAAATAATATGAGCAAATATTTTCACGTAAAAATTAGAATTATATTTTTCTCAGGATAATATTCTCTTTGTAGGAAAATTAAAATATTGTTTTTTATTACAGATTGCTTTGTGCGTTATTGTTGCCTGCGCGGTCGCAGAGGAAGTCCGCGAGAAGCGAGGCTACCTCAGCGGTGGCTACGGCGGCTACGGTGGCCTCGGCGGTTACAGCGGTTACAGCAGTTTGGGCGGCCACGGAGGTTACAGCGGTTACAGTAGTTTGGGCGGCCACGGCAGCTACGGTGGATACAGCGGCCTGGGCGGATACTCATCCGGCTACTCAAAGGTGATATCCCTGCCCAGCTACTCTGGCGGTTACGGATACAGATCTGGTTACGGCTCCGGATACGGTTCCGGTTACGGCTCCGGTTACGGTTCTGGTTACGGCAGCTACGGCGGATACTCTGGTCTCGGCTACTCCGGTTACTCCGGACACGGCTACTCCAGAGGATGGTAATAATCTAGTCCATAGCTCTTCGTGATTTATTCTTAGTTATGTTTCGTTACCTTCCTAATTGTTATTGACATTACATGTTCTCGTATTATTAAAAACATTTTTATAATAAATAAGTATTTTATTTACTACTTTGCTCCCTTGCTAACAACTTTAACTATACATTTTACGATAACTAACCTTCAACTTGGCTCTATGACGATTATAAATGCCAAAAGGTATAGTAGTATTTTAAATAATCCACTTAAAAGACTTCTGTTTTAAATTAACTATTTTATTCAAATGAAGCTGAAGGAATCGTATTACTCTTACTATCTTCCCGTTTAATTAGTAGTGAATTCCAACAAAAAGGTAATATGTTCGTGACAAGTATAGCTATTAAGGTCGTAGGAATAAGTTTTTATTGTAAATAAAGATTATAAATAGCGGCGTTTTATTTTAGACAATAAGTGAATAGCATATAAGTAAATATAATATGTATAATAAGGCCTAATATGTAAAATTGAGAAATAAATAAAGGAGCCAGACTCTCGGTCGCTTCTTCGACAACGCGCAACTGGTTACACCCACTCGCACTCGAGTCCCGCCAAATCGGTAATATAAATGGCGATTTTAGCCGCTTGCGTCGTCGGCGCATCAGTTGAAGAAGCGACTTGGAAGAAGCAACATATCAAGAAATACAAGTGTGTGTGCATTTCAAGACCCAGCTGCAAGCGAATCCCCCCCTCCTATATAAGTGTGGGCTGTCGTAGGTTTAGGGTAAGCCCGGGCAAGACGCATAAAAGTGATAAATAAAACAATAATCTGATAATCAATAGAACTGTTTTGTACTTTTATTTTGTACTATGTTTAAAAATCTTTGAAAAGTAATATTTAAAATTATAAAAGTTAGATCAGTCTTCACATTAATCACAGAAGTAGCTGCCAACTCCTTTATAAGAAGTGCAGTCTTTATGCGCTTCACTTGTGCACTGATAACACTGAATCCAATATTCCGTTGGTGGTTTAGTATATTTGTCAGGGCATACTAAACAATAAAAACCTTTTTTAGGGTTTCTGTTTTGCGCTTTGCCAAAGGATCTTTTATTTTTGGCTTTTTTCGGCTCGTGCTAACTTAAATTATTATTTGCATTCTTAAATTTTATAGCTTATTGTTAACCTCCCGAAGTCAACTTCACGTGTCTCTGCAAAGTTGTAAACGAAATTTCAAACTTCTTTGCGGTCAAATTGATTGTCCATCATCTTTTACAGCTCTTATTCCTCTATTTAATGATTTACTTTTCCGTATTTAACACCATCAAAAACAAAATATATATCTGTTATTTAAGAAGTAATAAATCAAAACAGGCAAAACGGAAACATATTCATTTTCTAATATCCGTTTTGCCCAAAACTTCTAACTTCAATCATAATTAATCATTTTGCTCATATCTGTTTTGCCCAAAACTTCAATATTAGAAATAAGTCAAAACGTGAATTGTTGTTAGTAGGTAGGTAAATCAAAAGTAACAATCACAGTGTATGCTTAAATAAACATGTAATTGAATAAATAAATATCATTCATAGATAACTGTTATTTAAATATTGGTTATATTGTAATGTTGTAGATATAGGCCGCGTTAAATATCAAATGGATTGTTCACGCTTTAATATCTTCAATTAACATTGTAAAGTCGCAAAGGTATTTAAAAATCATTTCCAGGCGGAAGTAATTTCCCTTAATATTAGTAAATCATCAACAACATTACAGTAATAAATTGTTTTAAAGCACTCATTATTTCGATAGCCAATTATTACGGCTGTGTACGCGTTGAAGTCTATTACATGCGATGCAATATTCACAGTTTATACTGAATCTCATGAGTTGCTCTGTGTGAAAACCGCACGGTTATATATTATATCGATATTCATTATCTTGTTACATTATCATTACTATTCTTAACTTCTTCTATTCTTATCATTGATAATTTTACTTTTAGAACTGTGTAAGTTAAACATGTTCTTTTGTGTTTGTTTTGTCGTGTTTAAATACATTATAAAACATTTAAATTCAAAATTAAATTATATAAAAACTCATGCCGATCATACTAAAAAAGACTTTTATTAGGAATATTTTCCCGATATTATGTACTATATGGATACGAATTGAATTTACTGATTAAGAGGTTCTTATATGACTATTAATAAATATATCACAAAATATCCACCAGTAGACACCACGAACAGTTTGAACATTTGATTTTTTTTAAATTAATTATATTTTATTTTTTAATAATTAATGGGAAGGCGTTTGCCCGCTATCCCACTTGGTGGAAAGTGCAGATGCGGGCTACTATGGTGAATCACGTCTACCTATGAGATGCCTATTAATAATTTTTTGAAAAGATCCATGTATAAATCAATCAATCAATTATTATATATCAAATGAAATATTCACATCATAAAAATAATTATTCGATTAGTTACAGTTAGGCAAGACTACCATCTCAAGGGCTTCCCACAGCTTTATGATCGATTTGTTATTTATGAAGAAATATACCTACGTGTTTTTTATGTCCATACTTACTAAATTGGTTCAATTAAGAATTTTTATTTATCCAGCAATGTTCAGTGTATTAAACTTATAGTTATTTAATTGGTTTGAATGCTGCCTATTTTCAAATCATTATAACTTTCTGTACTAATGTTGTTACTGTCTATAATTATATAAAAATAATTTTTTTTCATACATCTGTCTATTTTACACATTGAACGGAAGGAGTAAATAATGAAACTCCTTTCGCTTAACGAACAACGTTCAAAGGAAAAGAAATAGAATTCAGGTTGCACGTTTCAATATCAACTTATGGATAACGCTAAAAAAATGGGTCGACCAATGATCTCACATAAAATAAACCTTTTTATAGGGGGGAATTGTTAGTCTCGTGAAGTGCGGGGTTAGTGTGAGATTCGGTTTACTCAAGATCTTTCTAATATTGAGGCCACGTTTGCTGGAAAGCACTGGAAACGTCGGTATAAATCATATTAATAATAATTAATCGAGTTTTAATCTGGTAAAAGTTATTTTATTCAATATCTATGTAACAAAATCTCTCTGCTAATCAGAAGTCCGTGTATACCATACCCACTAAACCCCTTGATGAAATCTCTTACGCATTCTACAGGGGCCTAAATAAAAAAAGCCTATGTTCACGTCTGTCAATATCTAATATATATAAAAAGTGTATTCATATCATACATACTTGTATTGTAAGATATAAATCACTGTGTGTTATGAACTCAAAATTTGTTTTCAAAGTTTTAACTAAGATCACAAGAAAATTTTGCTATTGTAATTAGACATAATGGATTTTATTAGAATAAGGAATTATTCTGAGGAAATAACAGTTAATATATTCGTGCACGCTGTTTTAATTTTTGTTTCTAAATAAAATATTTTTTTCGGTTTTAAGCCGTTATACAGTATTTTACAAATGTGTGATATTCGCATTAATAAAAGACAAGTTTATCTAAATAAAACAATAAAATCATGGCATGTCTTTATTTCTTCATAGACTGGGTCTATAAAATGAACATTTAGGTAATATCTAAGTCATTGAAAGAGTCACGTAGTGTAGTTAGGCGACGCATGCTGATGTATGACGTGGGACACTTGCGTCTTGGATTGGACACGAATAAGTAGTTAAAGATCAAACCGCGTGCAGCCGTCCGCGGCGCACGCACACGGCACTCTTCAAAAGGCAATATCTTCGCAATACAAGTTGCGATGTCTTCAATAATTAAGTGCTTGAGAGCGCAAATACTTACTTAAACATTTTATAAATTGTATATAAGATATTAGCAAATTAATTTTACGTAAACAAAGAGTGAAATGAAATATATTATTAAGAAATATAAAAATATTCTGATATTACTAAATACTGTACCCACTTGTATTTTACGAAATCAAAAAAAAACGGAAATACATATGCAATCTTACGATTAGAAAATACATTATTTACTTTGAGTGTTTTTTACCTTTCTAGGTACAACTTTTAGCATACGTTAAATAATTTAAAAGAAAGTATACTCATTGATGTTGAACATTCAATAGATTGCCAAATTATTATCTAAACTTTGGCAATTGAAAAATATAATATTTATAGCAACATTGAATACAAATATAGTAATTTAATATATTATTATGCAAATTGAGTCTCGCGAAAAAACTGGTTTTAAGATTTATGATAACCGATTGCACATAAATGTAGATATTTGTTATAAGGTTCGTGTTCACTACTAACGAAAGCTATATTATTTAGCTTGCAGTTGCAGTGTATGTATTAACAAGAGTGTGTAATATGTAAATATGATATATCTCATATAATGATGATAACATTGAACAAACAAAACAACAAAATGTTAAATAGATATACAGAAAAGCAGGAATATTTACTAAATACACCTATAATGAAATTTTTAATACACTTTATACGATAAAACACTTTCAACATCTAAGTATAAACTGAGACATTATATGTTGACTATAAAGAAACATTAGTTCTATATCTTAAAAACGATCAGCCGGCCTAGCATGACGACGACAAAATTTTGTCGACAGTTTTCTCGTGTTTTAATAGATTTTCTCTTTATGTCTTCCTGGTCTAACATGACACACTTAAAACTCGACTTCTTATGTCGAAAATAGTAATATATTTGTCGATCGAGATATCTTGTCCATCAAAGTTGTCGATGTTGAAATATAATATATCGAGATATCTTACATCTTAGTGTGTATCGCGTTGTGTCGCGTATAGTGTCGTCAGCAAGATATCTTTTGATGGTCATGCTATTACCTCCATTAATCCATTGCAGGATCTCCAAAGAGAAACTCTCACGGATGGTATTAGCGTAAGAGTTTATTTTTGGAGATCCTGGGGCTCTCCGATTTCATCCACCGAAGACGACCACCGAGATGTTTTAGTCGATAGGCCCGTGACGTATATACTTGAAAGTCCAGTCGGGGGAATCCGACATAACGTAATTATGAGGAAACAATACATCGCGCCTTTAATGACAAACCATTACTGAACGCATTTATTCGAATCGAATTTATTCAAGAATCGTACATTCAACGCTACCTATATTAAAATAAATATTGTTCTGATTAATAAATTACCCTTTTCCGTATTATATATCGTAATAACAAACTGTCTCAGATTACCGTATGTTTAGACTATTTTAATATCACAAAACCATGGTTTTTATAAATATTGTGGCCCTGCTTTATAGTATAGTATAGTTTCGTTTGGTAACGGTTTATCTTTAAGGTACGATATGATAATTAATTTTAAGCTTTAGCTTCGCATCTCTCAGTGGATGTAGGGCACAAACAAGCTAGTAGTTAATGTGTATCGCCAACTCTGGCAGCCGGCGGGTACTATCAAATGTCCACAATTACCTCACAACATCGAGTGAGCCTTACATTACAAGTTGCAAAGTTGCTAAACAATTCTTAATTAGAACAATCGCTCTTACAAATACGGATTAACTTTAATCAATTAGCACTTACTATAATTACACTTAACTTACTTAAATATTACATTTATGAGCGAATATATAAATTATGTGTTATTAAACTAACATTTGAAAATCTTAGAAATTTAATTAAAAAAGCAATTTTTTTTTAATTTTATAATGATTTATTTTACATAATATTCATATATTCAATTTTCAATTTCTCTTACTGTGCGCAGTGTAAGACTGTACAGTGTACACATTAAATTTAATCTGGCTTCTTTTTAACGATTTTATCGGCGAAGAAAGTCGTTGCGTCGTAGTGTGTACGACTATAACTCGTCAAAACTACACAATCTTAATGTAATAATATAAATAATAAATCGCGTTTTAATCCGGTACAAAATATTTTATTTAGCTCTTAATATAATTTATAGCCTATATTAGGCATGAATAATGTAGCTTTTCATTAGTGAATTAATTCAGTACTTGCAGAGATGAAGCCAGGGGTTGATAATGAGTTTGTGGGGCACTGGGCTAATACTACATGGAGTCCTGCCTAATTGGACATAATACAGTGTCAACTATCAACCCACATGTTTTCCATTTTGAGAAAATTGAGTTTGAAGTTTTAATTAAGTTTTATTAAATTTATTTTAAAAAATAACAGAAATAATAGATTTTGTTCTAATTATTATTATTACACTAACTTTTTTTTTTAAGTTTTTCTTGGTAGCAATCAAAGTAATAGAATTTAGTACATTATTGTTAAATATTTTAAACATGTTAGGGTTTCGTGCCCACTAGCTTTTTTCAATATTTTTGCTATTAAAAACAATTTAAATGATATATTATAACTCTTTTGAAAAATGTCTTCCAGCTCATAAGATGTGATGTTAGTGTTTTCGACTATATATTTGGGTGTTGTTCCCACGAGAATGTAAGTGGGTGCTCCTATTTCACCATGCCTACTGCTGATAGAGGACAAATCTTTGTTTTTTTGGTTCATATATATATTTTTTTTATTATTATAGTTAAATACTTAAAGATGTCATGTGGAACATGGTGTATTGGTTTCAGCTCCGTACAAAAAATTTGTAAAACAAAAAACTTGGCGATTAAAAAGAGTGGCGGCGAGTTTATTGCCGTTCTTCTCGTCCTTTCTACGCCCTTGATTTGAGAACTGGCGGTAAATGTAAAATTAGAAGCATTTAATATGTATTTTTTTATTGACGTTCATAATTGTACATTATGTTACCTAAATGATTTTGAATTTGAATGAGAAAGCGATTGGAATCAAAACATTTTTATCATTTTGTGGATTGGCACTGTATTGCTTTACAGCGTCCTATTAAGGAATAACACTACCTTGGCACTCGGGTAAATAGGCGTAAAAATACATTTTTGTGTTGATATTAACTATACAAAATCTCTATCTTATAATTGGATTTTTTTTCAATATTGTCCCAAATCCTTGGGGCCCTATGCTACAGCCCTGAAAGCTCTTAATGGAAAATCCCTACAAACAAACTTAATATAAATTCTTAAGTAAAACGTTTATTTTACTCAATAAATGTCTTACAATATATTTAATATGAATTAAGGTAAGATCTAACGAGCCCGAATACCGAAGGAATAAAAAAAAATCTTTTGCTTTTTCAAGTAAATCGTAAAGGTACTATAGCATAATTTGATAATTTATAAGATAGTTGTTTATGTGAAGAGCAACAGAATAAATCAGTACCTACGTACTTTAAATATGTATTTGTACTTAAAATGCTCAATGTCGTTGCATCATCAGTCATTAGTAATAATCACATAAAAAGTTATACATTAAAATTGATGTATATTTCAACAGATGATTATACGTTTTATGTGTCTTCTGGAGTTTTTACCATGTTAATTTATGAAGATAACGAATATCTTTGACTTTAGCACAATACGTGGTGCAACTGTCTTGCGCTACGATGGGTTGTGAGTTCAGTTCCTATCGGGTATGATATTTTATAATGAATAAGCATTTTTCTTACCATTTGCTACTTCGAGGATTGAATTGGGAGAGGTATCGTAATTTTGGATAATTAAAACCCATGATCACTGACATTTCCTATGGCTGTATAAATTATAATACATTGCATGTGGTAAATATTAATTTACTTGCATATGTCACTATAGTAATCGTCACATGATATACTAAGAACACCCACCGCGGCTATCTATGTTTCAACAATTATGAAACTTAACATACTTTAGGTAAATTGCTAGCTTTCACACTTAGTTTTGACAAGTATTTGTGTTAATTACACAGATCATAAAAATATCGTTTATAAAATAAAACACATTATTTTTTATTATTACGCACTTTTTATTAAACAAACATAATGATAATCACAATATAATTCCTAAAAATAACATAAATATACTTAAGTGCAAAAGGTTGCCTTATCCCTTTCAGCGATCTCTTACAGGCAACACTGAACATTAAAAATACATTTAGAGTGTAAGTGACTACTTTATATACACAGATTTATTGATGAACACATATAACACGTTCAAAAGTTCAAAAAGGAAATTAAATATGGAGCTAGTCTGATAAAAACAGTTAGGGTATTCCATAGCTTTTTACGGAAACTGTGAAAGTTACTATGTATAGAAGATAGATTTTTGAGAATGGATTTCCAGTCAGCTTATCAGAAGTGTATTCTTAATTTAAATTTATCTTTTAGCTAAGAAGGTATTCTAGGGTTGAAGAGGATAGAATAAAAGAGTTATCGGGTTGAAAGCCATCCGATTTGCTTGCGGAAATGAGATTTGTTTCAAATTCTTCAACTCAATTCAATTCAAATTCAATTCAAAAATCATTTATTCATTTAGGTAACACAATGTACACTTATGAACGTCAATTTGCAACATGAATACAAAATATTGCAAGCATTTCAGCTTTTCCAAAAGCTCTTCATTCATATTGGTGGTGCAGGAATCGGAATAATCTCAGAGAGGACGAAGGAGTGACTGCGCCAGTGCAATTCAATTGAAATGGGAAAATTGAAACTTTAGTTTTTACTAATTTTAAATAATTATTTCAATGCTAGTACTTGCTTAAAAATGCCTGAAAAAAAAAACTTAAAAAGAAAAAGCGTTGAAATGGTTTGAAGCTATTTGTTTATTCCAGTATTCGATAAAAAATATGTTTTTAATGTAAAATAATTAAATTTTCGTTACTGTTGTTGACTGTACTGTATTCATTTTAATTGATATTTATTTATTAAATAATTTTGAAGACATTACAACTATTAATTACACCATTTAAGACAAAACATTTGAAAAATTACAGTCGTTTATGAAAAAGGTCATATTACTCAGTTACCTTAACATCTCGTTAAACACATAATTAATTTAACATATAAGTAAATGCATCTGATATAAGCGATACGATACGAGCTGTGAGTCAATTAATGTTTTTAACATTTCGCATATTTCTTCTGGTGGCAAAGAGCAAGGATGCCACGAAAACGACAAAGGTGGCCGAAATTCAAATGAATTAATGTATAGAGTGATGGAATAGTGACATAATAAAAATATAATATTTGCACTTTGAAATTTGGTAACTGTCTAATATATCAAAATTTTATATGTAGAGTTTCTCAGTAAATCATTGCTGCATATTGTCTTTTTTATTTAGTTAAAGAGAAAAAAAAAATCTCGAGTCTACTGAAGCATGGGGTAGACACATTTGTGCGTCCGTTTTACTAATAATTACTCTTTATATATAATTATATGATCAACCTTCTTTGCGCTGTATCGTTCCGTAACATTTTTTTTAAAAATCTTGTTAAACAATTACCAGGGATGCAAATCAAGGACCTCCGTTGTTGAATGCATTGCGCTTACTACTGAGTCAAATTAAAGAGATAAAATTATGAATGAAAATGTGTGATTTTCTCAAGTAAGCGGTTTAATGACGTCGCAAATTCATCATCAATTCGTGTTAACTCAGATAAGCATCGAATGGCTGTAACGCTCTACTGAATCTACTTAAATGTTAACTTTTTATCGAACTAATAATGAATTACGATTCCGGGTGTAAGATGTCACAGACCACAGTGCAACACTACTTGTTCTATTATTTTGTACCACTTCTGGTTTCGATATATGTATATCTATGCCTAAATTAAATTCAATAAAATAAAACACAATTTCTTGAATTTTGATTGCTTTACAGAGGTTTTAATGTGGGATTACGAAATTAAGCGTTAATTAAAAATGATTTTAAATGAAACTCAAAATGTCATAATGAAAAATATGGGATCTTTATAAGGATAAATAAAAATTAAGACATATATGTATTTCTTCAAATGTCAGAACTATTTGTCACCCACGTAATATTAACAAAATTGGTTTGGCCGTGAAACCTAACGGACAAAGTTAATTTGCATTTATAATACGGATTAGAATTAATCTATACTATCTATACTAATTTTATAAAGAGGAAAAAATTGTTTGTTTGTTACGATTTAACTCAAAAACTGCTCGCCCGATTTTAAAAATACTTTCACGAATAGAAATCTAAATTATAAGTAACATAGGCTATCTACATTGCACCCATGCGAAGCCGGGGTGAATCGCTATTAATAATATAATATTAAAGTCAATTGGAGAATTTATTGCGTGGTTGAAGATCAGTGAGTAGACCCAGGTTCTACTGGATTATAGGTGGAGGTAGTCCCAGCGTTAGGAAGGGGCGCGATAGGGCGAGGCCCAGGGCGCCAAAATTGAGGTGCTATGCTGTATACCCTCAATCTTGTGCCATACGCTCTGTGCTATACGAAAAAAAAATCAGCAAAAAAAAAGATTGTCTTTTATTAACGCGAGTAGCACACATTTAAATACTTGATATTAATTTCCTTGGGCGCCACAATATTCTTGCCTGGGGTGTCAGTGGCCATAGCACTTGCACTGGATGGAGGCAAACCAACTCGGAACAAAAAAACTTACATATAGGTAGGTACTTTATTCGAAATAAACTCAATATTTAAAATACAATTTTGGACTCAACTAAGCTTAATTCAACGATAAGCTAGTGCCTCAAGATATACGGCTTCCTAGTTTGAGGCTCATTGTTAACTGTGTTTCAAGAAAGTCTAATATTTAATATGCATAAACTGTTTCTTTCCATTCAAATAATTTATATCAGCAAACTCTACCAGCTAAATTGAAATTGATTTGTTTGACCCATCATTTCTTGAATTGTATTTTACATAGCTGCCATACCAAGGCTATATTGTAACTTGAAATAAATTATTATTGTTATTTACTTATAATATTTTGTGTAAAACCTAAAAAGGATAAAGAAACATGAAAAATTTGTGAAAAAACTAATATTGCCGCATATATGATATTTAATTGTAATAATTCGATATACGTTCATAGAAGCCAATGGCTGGTATTATGGTAATTTTAACATATCATGTGCACTTTATTTTATTTTGCCAACTATCAATATCAAAGGTTACTCATCGTATCAATTAATTGTAATAAGAGCATTTTGCGCAACCTGCAGCGTCGCTAGAGATTGCGCGAGCGCACGCACTGGCCGTATATAACACTCATACGCAGTCGCTAAACACATCACTCAGCTGTGTCCACTGTTCTCTCAGTCTTCTAACGAACAAACCAACAAACATCAACATGAAAGCTTTCGTAAGTATTTTTTATTCAATAACTACCCATGTATCCGAAGGGATTTACCATATTTTTGCAAATTTCAAGAATCATGGGGAAAAGTTGTAAAAAACAGCAAAACGATCGTTATGTGTGATTCCCGTGTTCACTACTAAAGTACAGACATATTTTTGTATTTATTCATAATTTTACAGCCAAGACTGTCCTTTGTGCCCTGTTCAAAAAAAATATCTTGTTCCCTGCGATTGAAACCTATAGTTAAACGTAATGTGCTTACCACTAAAGTAGCTCCTTTCGTAACTTTTTTCGTTATATTAATACTTATTTTATATCCCTTCCATCCCTGCACAGGGACGATGACTCGTTGGCCCATGCCGCGAAAGAGAAAGCCGATCTTCTGGGCTCTCTTTTCGCGTCCAACTCGACCCTGGATGATCAAGGTAAGCAACCACCGGCTATCTTGCGGTGTGATACCAACATGCCGGAGGTTAAATTCCGGCAAAGTGCAGTGCGTAAAGCACTTCTTTCCTTGGACATTCATAAGTCGAGTGGGCCCGATGGCATCCCTCCGATCGTGTTGCGGACATGTGCTCCAGAGTTGGCACCGGTTCTAACGCGTCTTTTTCGGCATTCTTACTCATCAGGCGTCGTCCCGAACTCATGGAAGACGGCTTTGGTGCATCCGATCCCTAAAAAAGGCGACCGCTCTGATCCGTCCAACTACAGACCTATAGCGATTACCTCCTTGTTCTCCAAAATAATGGAGACCATTATTAACTGCCAGCTCCTGCGGTACCTCGAGGAACATCAGCTAATCAGCGACCGCCAATACGGTTTCCGTCGGGGTCGCTCAGCCGGTGATCTTTTGGTTTACCTGACCCACCGATGGGCAGAGGCAGTTGAGAGCAAGGGGGAGGCGTTGGCAGCTAGTTTGGACATAGCGAAGGCCTTTGATCGGGTGTGGCACAAAGCGCTTCTTTCGAAGCTCCCTTCCTATGGGCTTCCCGAGAAATTATGCAATTGGGTCTCCAGCTTCCTGGCAGATCGGAGCATCAAGGTCGTTGTCGACGGTGCATGCTCGGACTCTAAATCTGTCAATGCTGGTGTTCCACAAGGCTGTGTGCTATCTCCCACTTTGTTTCTTCTGCATATCAATGATATGCTGCAGATTAGCGGCATTCATTGCTATGCGGACGACAGCACAGGAGATGCCTCATACTCCGGCCGCGCCAACATTTCTCGGGAAAACGTCGACGAGTGCCGAAACAGACTTGTGTCTGAAGTCGAGTCTTTGTTAACCAAAGTCTCGGAGTGGGGCCGACTAAACTTAGTCCAATTCAACCCCAAGAAGACACAAGTCTGCGCGTTTACCGCTAAAAAGTCACCATTCGTCGTATCTCCTCATTTCGAGAGTACTCCCCTGACTGCCGCAGCTAGTATTGGAATACTTGGTGTGGACATATCGAGCGACGTTCAGTTTCGGGGTCATCTGGAAGGGAAGGCCAAATTGGCCTCTAAAAAGCTTGGTGTGCTCAATAAGGCGAAGCAATACTTCATGCCGGCCCATCGCCTGCAACTTTATAAGGCGCAAATTCGGCCACACATGGAGTATTGTTCTCACCTTTGGGCGGGGGCTCCCCAGTACCAGCTCCTTCCATTTGACCGCATCCAACGTAGAGCGGCTCGAATCGTCGATGATCAGGCTCTTTCCGATCGGCTCGATCCTTTGGCGCTGCGTAGAGATGTAGGCTCGCTCTGCATCTTCTATCGCATTTATCACGGGGAATGCTCGGAGGAATTGTTCGGTTTAATCCCGGCCGCTGAATTTCGCCATCGGACATCGCGTCAAAAATACCACGCATACCATCTTGATGTCTGGAAGTCCACAACTGCGCGATTCCTGAGACACTTCTTGCCTCGCACAACCACTCTGTGGAATCAGCTTTCGCCGGCGGTTTTTCCGAACCGATACGACTTGGAAACCTTCAAGAAGCGAGCCTACATCTTTCTTAAAGGCCGGCAACGCACCTGCAAGCCCTCTGGTGTTGCGGATGTCTATGGGCGGCGGTGATCACTTACCATCACGTGAGCCGTCTGCCCGTTTGCCCCCTATACTATAAAAAAAAAAAAAAAAAAAAAAAAAAAATATATAAAAAAAATGTCTATTCAAATAGCAAACAGTGACTATGTACTAATATTAGAGGTAACACTGTTTTTTTTAAATAATAGTTAAAACACCAAATTGTGAACAAAAGTAAATACATACATATATGTATATCATGTAACTAACCCATATCTATATTTTTGAAATAAATACATTATTAAGGTTATTTTGATAATGACTTTTCATTTCAGGTGTGTATAGTACTATTAGCCGCCGCCGCCCTGGCCGCCCCAGAGGGAAAACGTGATAAGCGAGGCTTCCTACACGGCGACTTGCACTCCTCATTGGACTTCGGACACCACTATGACCATATCGACGTACACAGCGTACCCTCCGCCAGAATTGTATCAGTCCACAAAGTGGTCGAAGTACCAAGGGTGTGTATTCCTTAGTACTTATACTGTATAATCTATACTAATATGTATTATAAGGAGGAAAGATTTGTTTGTTTGTTACGATTTAACTCAAAAACTTCTCGACCGATTTTAAAAACCCGAAGCGAGCTTTTGCACCCGAGCGAAGTGGGGCGGATCTCTAGTACTTTATATATTTGTTTAGTTATCTATACTATATTATTTTAAAAGCGAAGGCCTTTAATAAGCTCACAATTATTAATATTTACATTGCTTAAAGACATTGGTCTTCCAAAGTCATAAAAAATATACAAACAGATTTGGTACCTACTATATGATATCTTCAATTTTATAAACCAGCAAGCCTCTCCTATTGTGGTAGTTATAAAGGCGCGAAATACATTATTAGAAATGTATACATACGTAATACTGATTTCAATTATGCATATAACTAAGATGCAAAGAATCGTTGTTTAATTATACAAGCTTGTTAAACACATAAAAATGGTTTTTCGAGTCCCCTAGAGGAAATATAGCAGACACATTTCTGTGTTCTATTTTACTTAAAGGCAAGTGAACAGTCTTCTGAGCCTTGCCCGACAGAAAAATATACTATTTACCTAACTTCAAGTCACTTTTTCTTATGTGATTACTTACCTAATCTCACTTTTTCTTATGTGTGTTTATTTGCAATTGTTGCAGGTGGTTGAAGTGAAGAAAATCGTGTCTGTGCCAAAGATTGTGTCAGTTCCCCAGGTCGTGAAAGTGTCCAAAATAGTGGAGGAACCTCACTACTCCTTTGGATCCCCACACTACTCTCTGGGCTCATCTCACTACTCCCTCGGTTCCTCATACTCCTCCGGCTGGTGGTAAATGTACCTTACCACATAGTCATAGCTAAAAGCTGTATATAGTCAATTCTATAGCCATTAATTTCATTATCATACAAAATGAGCCAAAGTTTGTCCAGCTGTTACGAAATAATTCACTTAAAGGAATAGTCTGTTAACCAGTACAAAGTAACTAAGAATTATAGTTGTTATAGGTATATAAGTATGTATATTATATTTTTTATTTAAAAGTATAGCTGGACAGGCTTTCGGCCTCATTTCCAGTGAAGAAACGTCGCGAAAGAACTTTTCACGAGTGTTTTGAAGCCCTGCTACCAAAACTACTTATAAGAATAAACAATATTTTTTTATTTACTAGTTTTATTACATAATATTGTCTGTTGTTAATGCGAGTATCACTCCTTATTGTAAAAAATCTTTTAGTCGATTAGAACGTGATTTATTAATTATTGTATTTATCCTAACTTTTCGAGTATATAACAGAAATCGGGAATACGGGCAGACTTATCTATCTGAATTTAAATTTCACAAAGTTTCTATACTAACGTCATCTGCAAAAAAGAGATAAATATATATACATATATCCATTTGTACTGTACAGCTAGTTTCATCACAAACTAAATTATTATTAACTATTTGGGGTACCGAAAACTTTACATATAATTTATATTGAGTAAGTTAACCTTCGTTGGAAATTACATTTTAAATTACAGAATTAGATATTGCATACCATATGGCCAATGCCAATGTTACGCGAATACATTTAAATTACTATGTTTAAATGTAAATCATACCTCTCGCAACTGCGAATCATAGAGAAAAAATCTTACAACGTCCGACTGCGTGTTGCAAATGTTCTCTTCGTTATCGAGATCAAGGACAGGGCGGTATGTGATTCTCACCGCATACGGTATTTGCTACATACTACAATTTACGAATTCGGCAGCAGTAGTCAAAGTACAGAGGGGTGAGCACGAACAAGTATCGAAAGAGTATTCGTATCGTCGACTGTCATTTGTATGAAATTTCTCATACAATTGACATTTGACGATTCGAATTCGATGTCGATAGTCGTTCGTGCTAGGCCCCCAGTATCGTAATAAAACGTGATCGAGCTACATAGTTAAGCAGCCGGCCTAGCATGACTACCACGAAAAAAAAATTTCGACCGTTTTTATCGATTATATCTTTATATCTTCCGGGTCTAACATGACACTTCTAAAACTAAAACTCGACTACTAATGTCAAAAGTAGAGATATTTGTCGATCGAGTTGGCATGTCTATCAAAATTGTCGACGTCGAAATATAATATATCGAGATGTCTTATATCTTAGTTTGTCTTCACTCGTCCGCGAGATATCTCTTGATATACGCAAAGTATACTATAGCAGTGATAGAGTGAGGTGGTGTTGGTATGTCAACTTTATTTATTTATTTTATTTTAAACACTTTATTACATACATACATACATACACATCACGTCTCTTTCCCATTGGGGTAGGCAGAGATCACGGAATTGCTCCGATCCTTACATACCTCTTTCGCTTCTTCCACTTTCATCAATGCTTTCATACACACGGTTTCGAGTACTTTTGACATAGTAAAAAAAAATATGTACAAAAGACGAACTTATTTAATCAAAGCAGTTTATGCCAGTTAAACTTAGTTTTGTGGATAAATGTGTTTTGTCTATAGGCAGCGTAATATAAAAATGGGTAGTATTTAAACGAGTGACTGTAAATTAAAGTTTTAGTGACAAAAATAACTAATTTACGTTGTGGTATTACTAAGTGAGCGACTGACTGCGAGTGACGAGAAATCAACAGAACAGCAACTTACAAACACTAATTTGAGTTACTTAAAATACAAAATGAGAAGCTTCATAATATTTGACCGACCTAATATTTGTTTGAGTGTCATCGTTAAGCCAAGTAAAATAAGTAGAATTCGGTTCTGGCACTCATCGGCCGCTGCCGCGGCACCGCTCGCTTCGCTCGCTCGACTCGTGCGCGGTGGTCACCATACCGACATAACCTAACCTAGAACTTCAAAACTAGTCGCTCACTTAGTAATTTAGTCGCACGGCTAGTAAATTCATACCGCTCAAGTTATTAAAACAGTATCTTATCATCAGTCGCAAAGTTTTTTTTTGTTCGCTCGTTTTATAATTCCCCTATAAAAATCTTCTTTACGTCATGGTATAAAACAAAGTCGCTTCCCGCTGCGCCGTCTAGTCTGTCCCTGTGTACGTTTAGATCTTTTAAACTAAGCAACGGATTCTAATGCGGTTTTCATCAATAGATCTCTATCTAGAGAGATTCAAGAGAAGTATTTATACGTATAGTTTAATATTGTTTTGTGATAGGATGATAATTAATTATTCATGATCTGAAAGAAATTAAGCCGACTGAGAGCTTTCGTCGAAAATGCTGTCACACTCTTTTCGTGAGAAGCCGGGGCAAGTAATGAAATGAAATAAAATATATTTTTAAAATTAGACCTACATTCCGGTAACTATTATGTTGCGGTTATTTCATTATGTTGCTATTCTATTTGAGTCATCCAACTTTTTCATACACGAATCAAAAGAAATAATAAAATATCTATAATTTAGTATAATATAATTTATAGAGACGCACGTGATGTTTCTAAAAACTTATGTATATTGTACAAAGAAAGTAACCTGTAGTTCTTCAACGCTTATATAAAATTATTATTATAATCTGCAATACGTAATTTATTCACTACCTGCTCAGTTAAACGATAAATTCGCTATTATTCGATTAAATAAAGAAATCAATATATTGATTACTTCATTTATATATTCAGATAAATAACAGGGAGCGCAAGGTTTAGTATAAAGTAATTTGAATCGAACTAAAATTTCGAAATGAAAGGATTAATTAATAATATATTATTGTAAGATACGAATTACCCAGTTGAGAATTGTCAAAATCTGAGAATAAAATCATCTGAGAAGTCTCAAAACTGGATTATCCTTTAATGACCATGTATTCCGACTTGCAAGAAAGTATTCGTCACCTCATCATATCATTAATCTGTCTTTTGCAATTTCAAAGGATTTCTCATACAACTGACAGATTACCCTGACGAAAGGCATCAGTGTTGCATCTTGAAAGATCTACGTATTCAAGTCTACTAGTCGCCGACCGGCTCGTTGGTGCGTTCGGTAGAACACCTGCCGTGCACATCGATAGGTCGTGGGCTCGAATCCCACCGGGAGCACATGTTTATAATTTTCTGTAAGCATGTTTTCCCCACGTCTGGTAACTTCAGGCATTGATCGGGTGGGAGGAATGTCTAAATTCCGACCGGGTAACGAACCACCGTTCATAGATGGAAAAACCGTGAAGTGTATATTGCACGTTTCGGTTTCAGTCTATGCATTTCCGAATGCGCGAAGTAAATATTAGGTCGACAGCGCATCATTTACTGATGTTCTATGGCTGAGGTCACCTACCATCAAGTGAAGCTCATGCTCGTCTGTCGATATCTGACATAAAAGTCTATCTAAGGGCATACTTATAAACTACCCTTATAGGTCGTCAAAGCCATGTTCTTTTGCCCCAATTTCCATAAAAATATAGCCATATGTTCCATTGTCCAAATGATTGAAATGAAATCCCGAATGAATGAGATTAGGAACTATAAATAAATAGTGATAGATAGTTGGCAAAATTGTGTCTCACGCGGAAGGAAATGCGGTGCGCGAGCGCAAGCGCAATGCATGACCACTTGAAACGGTTTGCATACACGCGCGCGGTCGAACTGCCAGTCACCGATACAATAACAATCATTACTAATATGGAACTATACAATTATCTTTTACCTTAACCTGACACTTTGAGTATTTTAAAATAACGTAGACATAATAATACCATAGTAATATATTGTTTAATCCGATTGTCATTTAAATTATAAAATTTTGTTTTTCATTTTATGCATAACAGGGTCTTCAATTCAATCAGGGTCTATATCAGCAGAGTTTGCCCACTTTACTGATGTGGAATGATTCAGAATTAACCAAGAAAAAGTAATGTAGTCTATGTCATTCTCCTATAGGACAAAAAACATATTGTTATCTGAAAACAATAAATTAATCTACCTTTTATATGTTTTCTCTAATTAATTTAAAATATGTATGTATTTATCAAACTTCTCAACCACATTTCCAGACGATCGTATCGACAGACGAGCATGAGGTTCACTTGATGGTAGGTGATACCTCAGCCAAAGAACATTAGTCAATGATGCGCTATCGACCTTCTTTTTACGAGCATTCGGAAACCATAGACTGAAACCGAAACGCAATATGCACTTATGCACTTGCGGTATGCGGTGATATTAGTTATTTCGACTATATTTTTGTGTGTTGTTCCCACGAGAATGTAAGTGCGTGCTCCTATTTCACCATGCCTACTGCTGATAGAGGACAAATCTTTGTTTTTTTTTCTGGTTTATATTTTTTTTCATTATTATATTTAATTACACAAAGATGTCATGTGGAACATGGTGTAATGGTTGCAGCGCCTTACAAATATTTTGTAAAACAAAAACTTGGCGATTAAAAAGAGTGACGAAGAGTTTCTTGCCAGTTCTTCTCTTCCGTTCTACGCCCTTGATTTGAGAACTGGCGTAAATGTAAAATTAGAAGCATTTAATATGTATTTTTTATTGACGTTCATAAGTGTACATTATGTTACCTAAATGAATAAATGATTTTGAATTTGAATTGAATTTCTTGGTTTTTCCATCTATGAACGGTGGTTCATTACCGGGTCGGAATTTCGATATTCCTCCCACCCATTCAATGTCCGAAGTTTCCAGACGTGGGGAAGACATGCTTACAAGTTACAATACGATGCGCACGGCAGGTGATCTACCGAACGCGCCAACGAGCCCGTCTAACACCAACGTTACTTAGAAACTATTCAATATATCTGGAACCCAACAAAGGAAGTTACCGCGTTCTTGTCTAAGTTTTTTTCCTGAAATGTCGCTAGTGAATAATAGATGCAGGTAGCGGCTATATGGGTCGCACGCAAGCCCCTGTGCCGTCGCCACTGCTCAAAGTCCGACCCGTCCACAGTCGTGATACTGCCGTCGGTACCAACACACGAACTGACCAGCAATATGAACCATATTGTAAGTAGCATTCTTTTATTTTCAATAGATAGAAACACATAAAGGCCATGTAGATTTTAAATAAATGATAGTTTAGGAAATTTTAATTGTAAATTATTGGAATAAATTAATAGGAATTATATATGTCAGTCCTATGAAGCATTATATGTGTTAATCGAGTTTGCTCTATATTGAAAGTCTTGTCTAATTACTAACACATACTAATACATGTTAAGCGGACCTTTTGAATACGTTACAGACTCAAAAATAGATATGGAATAAATGATGTTTTTTTTACAATTTTCATAAAAAAAAATTGATGTTAGATTTGTTATTAACTACAGCAGCTATCACGTCTTATCCTCAATAATTTTAAGTTGCAGGATTAGGTTGCATTATATCGAATCGATCAGTCGTTCAAATCCAATTAGTAATGATAATAAAAATAATTAATCCTTTAATACAGACTGTCTATATGTAGTGTGAGCATGATTCCTAAATTAAGTGTTATGACATCGTACTTATTTTAGCAACTTGAGGTTATTTTTTTGTGTTTCAGAGGACAGTCATGTTCCTGGCTCTCTGTAGCTTCAGTAATGCTTACGAAGCTCTGACCGCGGCCCTTCAGCGGCGGCGAGATTCACATCCAGTATACGCCCGTCACTACGCAGATGAATACGAGCCCTATGCCTTCGCAGCCATTCCCCTTCACGCGCCCGTTCCTGTGGTACATCTCCTCTCGCAGCAACCCATACAAAAATACATCCAGAAGCGCCGCCAGCCTCTCGACAGTGACCTGCAAGCGTACGGTTCCATGCACACCGATGACTACGAACCCTACGAATACAACTCCCCGTATAGTCCAAATAGCCAGAAGTACCAGGGTTTGGTTGAAGAAAACACGCAGACTGTTGTGATATATGCTCGGCCCAACAAAAATGGTGGCTACTCGTACCGCAAGAGACCTTCAAACTCCACGCCGAGACCCAAACGGGAACCTGTCATCTTCAGGATTCACAAATATAAAATTACCAAAGAATAATGTTCTTAATAAGATGATAATAATACAAAATATCTTTATAAATATTTTATAGGCGTTAGCGGATCTGCATCGAGTCAAATGAGCTTTGTTTTTTTATAGTAGAGGTTACCAAAGGACTTTTTTATTTGCGACCGGTAATATTACACTTTTCTGGACTTAATTGAAGTCAAAAATGTATTTTTTTATAATAAAAAAAAATTGGCACTACATAATAAATATTAAGGTGTTTGTTAGATAAATTTAACGTCCATTTATTATGTGGTATGTGTGCCAGGAATAGCGTAAGACATTTTAGTCTAGACAAAGACTGCTAGTAATAAGTATTATTATATTCGTAGATAGGTTCTTGCACCTACGAAGAAAATATATAATACTAATTTAATAAAATAAATTCGCACTTCAAACAGGTATTAATAAATATAAAACCCGATTATCTACTGAAAAAGAATTAATTTTGTATAACATTTATATCGTAATGATTTTTGAAGAAAGAAATATGTATATATTTTTCATGCATGTTAATTTTAGACTATTAGTTCATATTATTATATAATTATTATTAATTTACTAAACATTATTAGTAATACCTACTACTAATATAATTAAGTTACCTTATTTGTACCGTAACATAAAATAGCGTTAATAATTTATAAAATTGAGTTGAATAAGAAATTAAATTATTGAAAAAAACTATATTATATATTTTTATTTTTGATAGAGATTTAATTCAAAATATTTTAGTCTCATAACGTTATCATAAGACAATAATATTACGCCTAGCTATTTATTTAGACCACAGATTTTGATCAAGCATCTGGAAGACATCTTTCGGTAACCGAAAGTTTTGTGTATAATATAGTAATTATACAGTACAGTATAAAATATAGTTCTAAAATAAATTGTAAAGGAGAGTTCACTATCACTACTATTTATTGACATCCATGTAACACCAATCTTACGTTCCGATGGGTCATGGGTTCGGATTCCGTACGGGATGTTTATAATTTATGTAAATATATTTATAGTTAGGCTGTGATAAGTGACTGTGGATGCGTTCCACTAAACGATAATTGCGTTGTTGAATAAAATCGTTGACAGCGTTGCGGGCGTTAAGTGGAACGTACTTTGTAATCATCACTCATTGTCGCTGTGCCAATGACCAATGCACAGAGTACATTCTATATGGACCAATGTCAATTGTCAATTGTCAAATGTAACCGTCGGCCGTCGCAGTTCTCGGATTTTTGTTATTGTTTTCATTTTAATATAGTTATTTTAAATTAAATACCTTTTATATAAATTTTTCTATACATGTATTGTGAAATGTGAATGTGTCTTAGGAAACAAATTTAAAATGCCTCGAGTGAAAATAGACTATGTTGTTAGTTTCAGCAGCGAAGATTCGGTATGTTATAAATATTTTGTTTTCTTTAGTTTACAATAAAAAAATGATTAATAAATTAAATATTATCATACAATAAAAATATTAAATTCAAATTTCTAAACTTCTAAATCCCTAAAAGGCCCAAACCATAACTTTCATAACTTAACCTAAGATATGGCACTTGGTCTAATAATAATCTAGAAACTTACGGCCATATTCATAAACGTATTATAAGATAAAGTTAAAAATGTTTTGTCTTGATCTATCGAATATAAAAACTCTACAGAACGTAAGAAACAAAACATATTTTAACTAAAAGCTTATATGTTTATGAATAAGCCCGCACACTTCTATATTTTTTAAACTTAGGATGAAGTAGACGATAAACTTTATTTTAACTCTATACAACAGTCCACACAATAAACAGAAATGTTATTGTTGCTATGGATTACATTTACTATAATAATTATAGTAAATTTTTGAATCACTAACTTTGTTCATGAGCTTATCAGCGTGGCAGGTTCATAAATTTTATCAGATATAAAAATACCCTTTGTTATCTCTAAGTATGCAATCCTTACATATTATAAAACAAAATCCTCCACCGGGTCTGTCTGTCTGTTCACGATAAATTCTAAAACTACTGAACAGATTTTCATTCAGTTTTTACCAATACTTAATGTGATTCATGAGGTAAACATAACTCCATTATATATGGATGATACAGGAAAATCCAGCCAGCAACCTGCTGTTGTGGGATATCAGCAAGCGGAAATGGCTCTGCAGTAAGGGTGAGCCCTCCTGCTCCGTAGTTCTACAACTAACCAAAGCTGTACAGGTATGTTCATTGCAACAACTCATCTAGAGAAACACTGATATGCATAACTATTAACTAGAATAAGTACTGTTCATTTTAGACATTTTATAACACTCTTGAAGACTCTTTACATTTCATGAGATGACTATTAATGATTTAAATCCTTTATACAAAAGTTGTTAATGTAATATATTGTCAGCAAATATCACCAGACAAACCAAGAGTGGTCTCTAGCAAGTATTCACACAGCTGTGAAGTTCTGACTACCACTTTGTATGAATATGTATAAAATAAAGCTTTTAAATAGGATTAAAACGCGATTTATTATAATTTTAATTATTATAATAAATCGCGTTTTAATCCGGTATACAGTATTTCATTTAAATGTGTGATACTCGCGTTAATAAAAGACAATATTAAAACAAAGCTCTTAAATCAAGCAAGTCAGTTGTACTTTCATGTAATAGTTATGTCTGTTCAACATTTTGCTAGTGGATAAACAATATTTTTCACTTTGATTATTATCTGATCATTTTTCTAGTCAATTACTATGCTGTAGAAATTGTATTTAAATGAATATGCCATAGAGCCTAAGATATGGTTGTTCTTTTTATTATTATTAATAAAATAATTCAAATGTTTTAGATCCAGTCTGTCCATATTGGTGCTCATCACACGGCCCTAGTTGAAGTGTTGGTGGGACTCTCGGAGAAACCAAATGATCCATTTGAGGTAATTAACTTTGTAAATGTATCATTTGGTTTTTTTTTATAGATGTTTCATAAACCATGTCTTTGTATCATACAAATCACAGTGTAAAAATATGTTATTAATGTTCTGTGAAAAATCTATGTATATGGCGACCAGTCTTATTGACTGTTCTTCATATTTTCCTTTAAATAAGTCATTGTTTAGTGAACATTTATGGATTTTTCTACTCTGCTTAACGTCTTAATAAATTATAATTAATTATCAAGCAAATCATCTATAATTTTTTTTTAAAAAGGCATTCAAATTTTGTCAAGGCTGACAATGCATGTAAGATTTTTGAGTCGTGGATATCCATGGACGGTGGTGATTACTTATCATCAGGTAACCCGCCTGTAATAAAAAAATAATAATAACAAGCGATGTGATAAAGACTGGATGGAAGAGGGATGATGTCGGTTTGCCCTAGGTGTTGGTACCGAGCTGCGTATTCGTGTCCGCGAGCGAATCGCGCCGCGAGGAACGCGTGGAGCGCGTGCGCACGTTCGCCGGGGAGCAGCTCACGAGCGCTCGCCACCGTCGCTGGGACCGGCTGCGGATCGTCTGCTCGCAGCCGTACAATAAACACTGCAAGGTTCACGCTTACTATATGTGTATACTATTTGACCCGTATCCACTTCACTGGACAAACAAAAATAAAATTGACAAAACGATACAACAAAAAAAATCTGGGACACCCTATTCACCTAGCGGTATGAAATATACTTTACGACCTCTTCTCATACCTACCAAAAATAAATCATAAAAATTGGTCGAGCTGTTTTGAAGGAGTGATTGGCGTAATACAAAATTTTTGATATATTAATCTGTAAACAAAGTATATTGGGCACGTATTTTTATCTGATTTTTAAACTTTCTAGTTATGAAGTCATTGATTGCGAAAGTTTATCGCTAAAATATGTATTATTGTTATACGACACCACACATAGGAATCTCACGAGAGGAGAATTATTCCAGAATACTCAATTGCGGTAGGCCCACATATTTACTTTTACTGTTGTTGTATGGTTTTTTTAAGACTCAGATATTTCAAAACAAAAAATAGGCAATTTTATAAACAATGCCTATTTTTATGTTTTGAAATATCTGACAGCATAAAATGTTTTACGGATTTAATTTTGATATGAGAATATGACTAATGATATATATACTAATAACGGTTGGACAACGTTTTCAGTACGGTTTATCATTCATCCACGTGTTCTCCCCTGAAGTGGAGTGCGCCCAGCCGACAGCGGAAGGACAGATAGCAGCGAGCACGACGGCGAACCCGGTCCCCAGCGCCGTGCCGAGCCGAATGTTCGCGTTCGATGCCGGATCCTCGGACGAAGAGGAATTCAGACCCGGCGAACTGTTTGCCAAACATCGCTCAGGTGCCGACACTACTACTACTGGTAGGATATTTATATTTTATAATTATAATTATAAACCACTCTAATCTGATAATAAGAATATACAAGTTCTAGACACATTGTAGTACACATAAATTAAATTTTGTTAATAGAATATCTGTTGTGTCTCTCTCGGTAAAGGCCTTCTGCTACGTCTCGCCACCCACATCCAGTTTGGCCCTAGTGTTAATTTTTGATTGTCTTCCAACCTGATGCTCTGTCTTCCTCTACTTCTTTTTCCATCCCTCTTTGTCAATGTCTTACTAGTATGGTCAGCCCATCGACATTTTTGTTTATCAATTTAGGTGATCGTACACTTTAAGTGGCTTTTAATACAAATAGATAATTATAAAAACCTTAAAATATCTGAATGCTATGCAAAGAGGTACAATATTCATTTTTTTTATTAAAACTCTTTCTGATTGTCTCTGAATCTGCGCGAACAAATTGCGAAAAAGTATTCGTATTTATTCAAATTATTTCTAATACAATCAACATATTGTAGATATGAATAGTCTGGGTCAGTTTTTTCTATTTTCTTTTTAATTTACAGAATATTGAAGATTTATATTTTATTTTCAGATGCACAAATAAGACAAGCGTCGTCCAACGCGCTGAAAAACATATCGGACTCGTCCACAAAGCTGACTAAAACACCCATCAGTAAGAGAGGTGATCGACCGAAACATTGCGCACGCGCACCCTCAGATATAGGCACTGAGCACTCGCACAGGCAGAGAGACAGTCTTCTCTACACAAATGATGAAGAGCAGCCTCATAAGAGAATTGATCATCTCGTTCAAAAACATAGAGACGATGTCAAAGAAAGAGACAATAACACCAAAGAACGTAAGAGACATAGTCTTGACGAAAAAAGAGAATCATCTTATAACGATAAAAGAAAAACGAACAATACTAAAAATAATGATAGAAATGATGTTACAATGGAAAGTACAAGTAATTCTAGTAAAAGAAAAAGGGATTCATTGAATGAAAATAAACAAGATTTGAATGAAAGTAAAAGAAATGAGTCATTTAAAATCAAAAGAGAGAAGAGTGATGATAGACAAGAATCTTCTAAACGTAAGAAAATAGATGATAATGATGGTAAGTATTTGTTATTTATAACAAATCGCGTTTTAATCCGGGTATTTTATTTAAATTAGTTTTCTTAAAACTAGTACCTACTTACATTTTAACCAGACCATTGTTGAATTCTTTTTGACTGTCTTCTCTTTGATGCAATAGTAATGTACAGATAGCGGCACGAGTCGTGAGCACAGATGAACCGTGGTGGGGATTGAGTCAGCGTAAGTACACTGTCGGGCAAAATTATTTGGCACCTTTATTATTTCAATCGGTAATTGAAAATTACATTAATAATTGATTAAATTGTATTAATCGCACCTGCAGTTTGTTTATAAAGGTCCATCATGATTTTCGTAATACCTATTTATTTCATGTAACAAAAGACAGTAGATCATTGGTCGGGATTGTCTATTCAACATCGAATTCTTTCTGCTCTGTATATATTGTTTTTAAGGTTCAATCAAATCGGTAACAAAAATACACTATTTAAAAAGTTGTCACTAAAATTGCACTCAAGTGTGCGATAGTCGAATGATACGCGCGGACCCAATAGACGACGAGCATCGACTGCCGAACCAATCGCGCTCCACGTCAGCGTCATTAACGTCATATCGACCAATGAAAACTGTGCTCACGACTCGTGCCGGTAACTATATGATTCGGATACTAAGTGAAAAAAAAAATGATGCAGATCTCACAGCGGGCCCGGTGTGCGGCGAGCTGAGCGCAGTACTGCGCGGGGTCGTGTTCGCGCTCAGCGGCTACGTGAACCCGCGCCGCGCTGCGCTGCGCGACACTGCGCTGCGCCTCGGAGCGCAGTACCGGCCCGACTACACGCCGCAGTGCACGCATCTCATGTGACTACTTTCATATTCTATATCAGATACGAGGCTCACTTGATGGAATTGTTTGTTTATTATTTACATTAATTATCTGATTTGATCTGAAGAGGAAATATTTGTATTTTTGTATGTTTCTTAACAAATAAACTCAAAAACTACTGGACCGATTTTGAAAATTCTTTCACCAATAGGAAGCTACATTATCAGCGAGTAACATATTCTGTATAAAGTACGTCTACATTACCAGGGTGTATTGCTAGTTTTTCTATAATATACATACTTACAAGACGTATGAAGTTGTATTATTATAAAAAGATAAATGAAAAGAACTGTATAGACGGCGCGCGTAAAACCCCAGCCGCAGTGTGTATTTGCGGTTTTGCATTTTCAGCTATTCCTATACCGCTCGCGTTTAATCGCGTTTAATCAAATTAAATAGTTTTTGTAAATTTTGTTTTTAATTGACACAAATTATCATATTTTGTGACAAATATATCAAATAAATGTTGTTTATTCGCGACACTGCACTCGGATTTAAATGATACACAACACTTGCACACAGAAGGGATTTAATCAATATCGATAAACAGTCTAATATAATTACAAAAACGTAACCATATCGCGACTTAGGAGACGCGCAGCGCCATCTATTTTGAGAGTTTGGAAACTCAACAACTTTACTATATTAACTTAAACATCTCGCCCACCAAGAACTCTGTTCTTTAACTTAATTAACAAAAAAAAAAAATGAACTTTAACACAAAAAAAAGTATAGTAACTACATACAAATTGTAATCTTTACATAATATGGATATCTAAGCCGAAAACAATAATATTAATAGCAAAAACAATGGAAAAGAAAAAAAAAAAAAAACAAACTCAGTAATTAATCAAGAAAATAGTATCAAATAAACTAAACAATTTTGTCATTTTGTATGAGCATACATAACTTATTTGTAGGACGTTTATATAATCCAAATTTAGTTTTTATAGTTACAACACGGGTTAAACCGTCTTGACCTGGATGAGTTTCTACAACTTTCGCTAAAAGCCACTTGGCTGGTGGAAGATTATCTTCCTTTACAATGACTACATCCCCTATCTTAATTTCATTGCCTTTCAAAGACCACTTATATCTATTACTTAATGTGACTAAATATTCCTTGGACCATTTAGACCAAAACGAATTAACCATTCTTTGACAAAATCTCCATCTATTATGTAAAGATAAATTGTCCTTTGAATGATCTTGATCAGGCACAGCGATGAGAGATTCGCCCACCAAGAAATGCCCTGGGGTTAAGGGAAGGGGATCATCAGGATTATCACTAATATAAGAAATAGGGCGCGAATTTAAACAAGCTTCTATTTGGGTAAGAATTGTGCTAAGTTCCTCGAACGTCAGTGTAGAATCACCAATCACTTTTTTTAAATGGGTTTTGGTAGATCTAACTCCTGCCTCCCACAATCCTCCGAAATTAGGTGCATGTGGCGGAATAAAATGCCAAGTTGTACCTTCATTGATCAACATTTGTTTAAATTCGTGTGGAAGTTGAAACACAGATTTTTTATGCATGTCACTTAACTCTTTCTGAGCCCCAATAAAATTAGTGCCATTATCACTGTATAGATTTTGGCAGTAACCTCGTCTAGATGTAAATCTTCTGAAGGCTGCGATAAAGCCTTTAGATGTCAAATCTGACACAGCTTCTAAATGAATGGCTCTAGTGGCCATACAAATGAATATACAAATGTAACCTTTAAAAGATTTGGAACCTCTTCCTGGTGAGAATCTTATGTTTATATGACCTGTAAAATCTACACCTGAATTTTTAAAAGGTCTAGATGGAGTAAGCCTTGCTTTAGGTAATTGACCCATTAATGTACTATTATTTTGTTTACCGTATCTTTTACAAGTAACACATTCTCTATATATCTTTTTAACTAATATTCTTCCGCGCAATATCCAAAATTTTGACCTCAAATAGTTCAACATAATCTGTGGTCCACCATGTAAAGTTCTATTGTGTCCATCTAAAGCTATAAGTCTTGTGAAGTGACTTTCATGAGGGAGAATTATAGGATGAATTTTATTATAACTTTCCTGTGCATTCACTACTCGACCACCAACTCTTAATATATCATCTTGATCAAGAAATGGATGCAAGTTATGTATAATACTTCTTTTCGCTACATATTTCTTTGCACGTAAATCTTTTATTTCATCTTCAAAATGTAAACTTTGTGTAGATTTAATGCAAATTCGCGTGACTTCATCTATCTCTTCCTTAGTTATAAGTTTAGTAAATTTTTTATTAGGTAGTTTAAGCTTTAAAAATCTTCTACAATAAGATAAAATTCTTAATGCTTTATTTAAATTTGAAAATTTTGTCCAAATAAAATTTTCTGTTGGTTTAATATTAGTTGTAAATGTTTTAATTGCTCTCATCTCTTCATTTGTTGTAAATTCATTTTCAGATAATTCATATTTAGAAGATTTTGATAAAAAATCAGGACCATGCCACCATAAATAAAAATTAACTATTTCTTTACTTGACAAACCTCGAGAAGCGGGGTCTGCTGGATTTTGAGTAGTGGGCACATGATTCCACTGATTCTCGTCTAACATAGATAATATTTCGGAAACTCTGTTGCTGACAAAAGTATTCCATCTGCTTGGTTCACCCTTGATCCATGCTAATACAACTGTAGAGTCCGACCAAGCAAAAAGATTAGCTTTCGGAATATTCATTATAACCGAAACTTCATAAATCAGTTTAGTTGCCAATAAAGCGGCACACAATTCAAGTCTAGGTATAGTCAGTTCTCTATCAATAGGTGCGACCTTTGTCTTTGCAGTAACTAAATTTACAAATGTATTTTGTTTATCATCAACAATTTTAATATATACAGCCGCAGCATAAGCTGAACTAGACGCGTCCGCAAAAACATGAAGTTCGCGAGAAAAAGATTTTTTGGAATTTAGCCAACGTGGAATTTTTATTAGTTTAACATTAATCAAATCATTTTTATAACCCACCCAGTCATTTAATAAATCAGTAGGAAGCTTGTCATCCCAATTTAAATTAGACTTCCAAAGCCTTTGCATAAACATTTTTGATTTAACGATAACTGGAGCGATCCATCCTAAGGGATCATAAAGCCTCGCAATAATGGACAAAACTTGACGCTTAGTAATCATGTTATCTTCATTCTCATTAATTTTGTAACTATATTCAAAAGTATCTGTTAATCTATTCCAAAATATTCCTAACACTTTTAATATATTATCTGTTTTAAAAACTACGGTTTCATCAGTATTTTGACTCTCACATTTTATATAATCAGATAGTTTTTCTGAATTTGTACACCATTTTTGTAACTTAAATCCCCCGGAACCCATTAAATTGTTAATTTCTTCATAAATTTCGATAGCTTCTTCTTCACTTTCACTCCCCGTTAGTAAGTCATCAATATAAAAATCCTTAAGGGTAATTGCTGCTGCAATAGGATATTTTATTTGTTCGTCTTTAGCTAATTGCTGTAAGGACTTAACCGCTAAATATGATGCACAAGCCAAACCAAAAGTGAGTCGTAACATACGAAAATGTTTTATTCGCTCATTGTCAGTAGTTCTCCAGTATATACGCTGATAGTCTGTGTCATTCTCATCGACAAGTACTTGACGATACATTTGACATAAGTCAGAAACTATGCAATAAGGATGACATCTCCATCTCATTAAGATATGACGTAAGTCTTGTTGTAATTTTGGACCTACTAAAAGCGTATCATTTAAAGATAAGTTGTTTGCGTCCTTACATGAAGCATCGTAAACAACTCTTACTTTAGTTGTCTCTCTATCTGTCTTGATGACAGCGTGGTGGGGCAGATATATTGATTTAGGACTCTTTATCTCTTCAGTTTTAATTTCTTCCATATGTTTTTGATGAATATAATCTTCTATAGCTTTTATATATTCTTCTTTTAAATTTTTATCTTTTCTAAACCGTTTCTCTAATAAATAAAACCTATGCAACGCTATTTTATCTAAATGATTATTTAATAAATTCTGCTCGGATTCTTTAAATGGTAGGCGTACTTTGTATCTTCCGTCCTTTTCTCGTACTGTAGTCTTTTCATAGAACTGCTCACACATTACTTCTTCTCTGGACATTTTCTTATTAATTTCATTAGGTTCCTTTTCGATTTCCCAAAATTTATTTAATATTTCGTCTTCTTTCACACGAATATGAAGGTTTAATACTCTCTGGATATCGGTTGTATTTGGATTCACGACTCGACCTGATAAAACCCATCCTAATTGCGTATTTTGCGCAATCGGACCACTAGAATTGGAAGGATATTTTAAAAGACCATTTAATATTATTTCACCGTATATCTCAGCCCCCAGGATAATATCAATTCGACCAGGCGCTCCGTATTGTGGGTCAGCAAGAGGTAAATCATTAAGTTCAGACCATTCCTTGACAATAATTTTACTTGTAGGTAGAAAAGACGTCAAGGTACTCAACACAAAAGCTTGAACCTGCACAGAAAAATTGGGATTATGGATAGACTCTAATTTGAATACAACACGACTTTTAATTTTCATCTCACCGTCACCTACACCTGATACAAGACCATTTACCGGAATTTTAACTAACCCTAATCTTTGTACAGTATCTTCCGTTACAAATGATGCTTCAGAACCCTGATCTATTAAAACTCTAACTAATTGGGCATACCCAGATACTGTACGTATTTTAGCTAAAGCGGTAGCTAATAGGATTTCGCTATGCTTATCTGACGCGAAGTGCGCAAGAATTTTTTTCTCAGAAATTAAATGGGAAGACCCCTCGGGAACAGATAGGATTTGAGTCTTCTGGCTTTTCGTTGACGGTCCTGGTACTGCCGCTCTTTCTATATGTAGGAGTGTGTGGTGTCGTCTACCACATCGACGGCAGCATGTTGATCGGTGACATTTCTTCACATTATGGGTCGATGCGAAACAATTGAAACACAACCCCTTGGATTGGATAAATTCTATTCTCTTTTCGGGGGGTTGGTTTTGAAATTGTTCGCATTGAAATAGCAAGTGTTGTTTATTGCAGTGCACGCAAGTTAAATTTTTATTTGTATTTTCTTCTATAGTACAATGATAAGATTTCTGTCTTAATGTTATTTGTTTGTTTGGTTTGCACTCCTGTACCATTTCCAAAGTTCTAAATCTTGATTCTAGAAAATTCACAAGATCTGGCCATGTTGGGAGATTATCGGAATTATTCTGGCTTATATTCAATTCCCACAATTTTCTAGACTCAGTATCAAGTTTAGTTAATACCAAATAATTAATTATTGTATCCCATGAATCCGTGTTAATATTTAAATTGTTTAAAGATTTTATACAAGCTGAAGTCGTATCTAACAGCTGCTTTATTGCCGATGCTGAATCAGATGTAATTGATTTTTGAGAAAATAAACGCTTCATAACTTCATTGACAATGTATCGTTTGTTATTATATCTTTTATTTAATTGTTTCCACGCTTCTTCATAGTTTGATTCAGTTATACTCAGATTCAGAAGGAGTTTTGCTGGTTCTCCAAACAAACAACTCTTTAAGTAGTGTAATTTTTGTACAGGATTAATATTTTTATTTTTGTGAATTAAGGAATTAAACAAATCATGGAAAGATTCCCATTCTTCATAACTTCCTCTAAAAGTGGGTAGATTTATTTGAGGTAGTTTAATCTCATTTTTTGTTGTGGTTACAACATTTGTGGGATTAGATATCGTTTTTTCCGTAAATTTCATAAGATCTTCTTTTAGTTTAGTTTTATACTCCGTGTAAACTTCCTCAAATTCATTGTACATATCATCTTCAAAATATTGAAGTCTTTGTTTTTGTTCACTATTAACTGCACCTACTATTTTAGAGTGTGACGTATGAAAATTTTCAGAAAGCTGTTCTAAACTCTCTAACTTTGTTTCTATATAAACCTCATTTAAACGGGATTTAGGAGATTTCTTATAATTTGTAAAAGCCTTTCTTAAGTTTTCAAAATAATCTTGTTGTATCATAAGTAATGACTCCATTTTGTTTAATCTTATTTAGAATATCTTCAATGTTCCTCGTATTAATTTATTTAAGTTCCAAATAATTTTCTATGTTCTGAATGGTTAAATTTTCTATGTTCAAAATGATACAAATTTTTCTAAGTTCCGTTTAGGAAAAATTTTCTAAGTTCAAAGTGACAAGATTTTTTCTAAGTCCCAGATAACAAAATTTTTCTAAGTCCAAAATAGAGTAATTTTTTCTAAGTTCGGAATGGAGCAAATTTTTCTAAGTCTTTAACACTTGTAATTATTTTCATTAACACTGATTTTACTAAGTCTTTACACTTTAGTTATTGTTCACTTTAACTTTACTCACTGTTTACTAGTCCTTCCCTGGTTTCGGCACCATGATTATTCGCGACACTGCACTCGGATTTAAATGATACACAACACTTGCACACAGAAGGGATTTAATCAATATCGATAAACAGTCTAATATAATTACAAAAACGTAACCATATCGCGACTTAGGAGACGCGCAGCGCCATCTATTTTGAGAGTTTGGAAACTCAACAACTTTACTATATTAACTTAAACAAATGTTAACACTTCCTTTTTTTATCATTTATCAGTGTACCGAATACAGAGCACATTTATTTTAATTCCTTATAATTTATTTAAAAATAAAAACAAAATACGTATTGTTTTTTTGTTTTTTCAATGTATTAAAGTCCTGTCCGCAAGTTCTGCCCAGTTAAGCAACCTAACTCATACATCCATGAAGTTAGAGCTCATTGAAATGGAGAAGGAGCTGTGTGCCAGAAGAACACGTACCATTTTCGGTACACTGCACTGCCGGGCTAGCATGACCGCCACGAGATATATCTCGCGCGAGAGAAGACAAACTAAGATGTTAAATATCTCGATATATTATATCTCGACATCGACAATTTTGATAGAAAAGATATCTCGATCGACAAATGTATCTATTTTTGATATTAAAAGTCGAGTTTTAAGTGTAATTGTCATGTTAGACCCTAAAGAAATAAAGCGATAGTCGATTAAAACACGAGAAAACGGTAGACAAAATTTTGTCGCGCTTGTCATGCTAGCCCGGCTGGACAGTTATCGTGTTAAAGAGACCGTAATGCAGGGACTGAAACCGGTTAATTTTTATTTTCCAAAATACGTGTCTAACTGAGATACCATGATATTAGTTTTAAAGAGTAATAACCACTAAACTTATCACAGTAATTTTTTTCAGTAAATTTGAATAAAAACAAAAGTATATTAACAAAAACCTTTATTATACCGGTATAACTCCCAAAGTAAATTAACCGGTATTCAGTCCCTGCCCGTAATGTACAGCTGCGCGTTCCCGAACACGCCGAAGCTGCGGGCGGTGCGCGCGGCGGGCGGCGCCTGCGTGTGCGTGCGCGGCGAGTGGCTGGAGCGGTGCGAGCGCGCGCGCCGCCGCCTGCCCTGGCGGTGCTTCGCCACCGAGCCGCACCTGCGCCGCGACCCGCCGCCCGACGGCTGGCCCGACGAGCCCGACGCGACCGCCGCGCCCGACACGACCGCCGCGAAGCCGGCTCAGCCAATGGACAGCGGTAACATTATACCTAATATCGTCTTTTATTAACGCGAGTATACCAAATTTAAATAAAATACTGTATACCGGATTAAAACGAAATTTATTAATATTGTCTTTTATTAACGCGAGTATCACACATTTAAATAAAATACTGTATACCGGATTAAAAGTCGGGATAAATAATTTAAATAATAAATCGCGTTTTAATCCGGTATACAGTATTTTATTTAAACGAAATTTATTATTTATATTGTTTAAATTATTTATCCCGACGTTAATGATGCTTTTCAGCAACCGTGGTCACGGGCAGACAGGATAATTTAAACAATATAAATAATACATCGCGTTTTAATCCGGTATATAGTATTTTATTTAAACATTATACCTGTTAACGCCATCTATCGTCATCGAGACAAGACACTCATCAAGACAACCAAAAGCGTGAACAAGAATTTTGTGTGTGACTTTTCGGCGGCTAAATAAATAAATAATTAACGTCGTTCCTAAAAAATATCCTTATGGGATCACCTATAAAGTACGTCACACGTTAAGGGAGGGAAGGGATCGACGAAGTGTGACATCGTGTGTCAAGGGTATGTGTAATGAAAATACGGCCTATGGCTTAAATTGTTTTGTTGGCGAGTTTACACTTGCTCGCTGTCACGCACTAGCCGCCTGAGCTCTTTGTAAATGTTAATATAACTAATTTTAAAACTGCTTTTTAATAATCTAGATGTAACATTGTAAATTGTAACGTCACATTAGGGAGTCTCACAAATGTGACAAGAACCGGGCTCCCCGGGATCCCCGGCCCTCAAAAAATCATGAAATAACGTGTGACGTACTTTATGGATGGATTACTATTGATTACTCTGTGGAACCAGTTGGTAACAACTGTAAGCGGTATTTCCGATGACAGATACGACGGGCTCGTTAGCGCGTTTGTGCATCGATGGGTCGTGGGTTCGAATCCCGGCGTGACTACATGTTTTTAATTTTCCGTAAGCATGTCTTTCCCACGTTTGGTTCATTGAACGGGTGGGAGGAATATAAAATTCCGACCGAGCAATGAACCACCGTTAATACAGTAGATGGGAAAACCGTGAAGAGCATATTGCGCGTTTCAGTTTGTCTATGTATTTCTGAATGCTCGAAGTAAAAAGTAGGTCGACAGGGCATCATTGACTGCAGGGGCGTAGCATCACAGGGCAATGTGGTGCAGTGCACTAGGGCTCCGAAGTTCAGAGGGAACTTTTTTTTTGCTCTGCCTGCCCTTGTCCACCTAGCTGATTGACTGATGTGCTGTGGCTGAGGTATCACCTACCATCAAGTGAACCTCATGCTCGTCTGTTGATATATAACATAAAAAAATTATAGAGACCTTCAAAAAATTTATGTATTTACTAGATTTGGACACCGAAGACGAGATCGAGGAAGTGCGAGCGCAGCAAGCGCAGCGTGACGCTGCGGACTTGGACAGTGACGTCACGGAGCCCGAGACCGAGCCGCGCGCGCCGCACGATGACGTCATACTACACGACAAGGTACACCTCGGTACGATATAAACATAATATTTGTTGTATATCATTTGTGCAATAGGGATGTTGACTATTTTTTGGAATTGCTTTTATTTTATAGATACATCCTTAAGTTTTTATTTACGTATTTTTTATTAAATTATGTAATATTTTTTTGTAAGATATTTTTTTCATGTTTATAAAGGATGTATCTATAAAATAAAAGCAATTCTAAAAAATAGTCAACATCCCTATTGTAATCTATGGATACGTATGTGTACATCGGCTGGGGTCTTATTATGAAACACTGATTAAGATTTCACTGCTTTAATAGACACCCTGTTAGCGTGGTGTTAGGCAAATGACTGGCTCACACAGGAACGCCGCCGCCGAGTTACTTGGAACTACGAGTAATTAACATTTATACAATACACTACATATTATGTTCTTGTTAGTTTGTACGACTTTCACTGCATATCTAGACTGTGACGTACTGTTTTTATTAGGGATCATAGTCTTCTCTTCTTCCTGTCCTGTACTTTTTTTATTTAGGGTCGGCAAAATATGTTCTCTTTTTCAATTCTCCTTTCATTCGCCATATCATTCTTCCCACAGAATACTTAATACAGAATACTTCTTCATAAACTGTTTATCCGAAACTGCGAATGTAATGAATACTTCCATACAAGAGTTACACAAAAACGTATAGTAAGTGCATCTTTTCAAATTATTTTCTTGTGCAACCGTTTTTTGTCACAATCCTAAGCGTGTAGTTATTTTAGAACCAAAATTCTCTATCTCAGCTATTTTTTCCTCTTTTTCATTAAAAATTGCATAGTTTTGTTAGCTGCATAATTTCAAACAGGCTGAGACGTTGACCTTTACTATTGAATACTAGCAACGCGCCCCGGCTTCACACGGGTGCAATGTAAATGTACACAAAACATAGCCTATGTTACTCGTAATACAAATCTTTCCTCTTTATAATATTAGTATAGATAAGTAAAAAGTAAATAAGTATAGAAGTATAGATTCACGCAGTGTCCAGTTCAAGTGTTTGCGTTTGTGCCGAAATAGCTTGTACAATTGAAAACGAGCAAGTTCACTTGATAGTAGGTCGGTAGGTAGGTAGGTAGTAATGATATGCTGTCGACCTATTTTTTATTTCACTTTTAGGCACTGTAGGTCTTTAGCTTTATTAATTGTGTTAATAATAGTATAAATATGTGTAAACTACTGTTTCCAAAAAAAAAAAAAATAGTATACGGTATGTGTATACGGTCATGCGCAGTTGTTGGGTAACTTCCTGGAGGGCTACACGTGCGTGGTGTCGTCCGTGCTGCCCGCGCCGCACCGGCCCGCGCTGCTGGAGCGGTACCTGCGGGCGTACGGCGCGCTCGTGCTACCGGTTAGTGTGCTTTGAAAATACCGGTACCGGAAATACCGTTATTTACCGTTTTTCTGTATATTTACTTATTTAATATTGTCTTTTATTAACGCGAGTATCACAAATTAAAATAAAATACTGTATCCCGCGACCACGGTTGCTGAAAAGCATCCGAAACGTCGGGATAAATAATTTAAACAATATAAATAATAAATCGCGTTTTAATCCGGTATACAGTATTTTATTTAAATATTTACTAATTTGTTCAGTGTATTTAAAGGTTTTACAATAAATAATTAATTTACTATTGTTTGTCACTTTATACGGATTTTAAGATGCGACTCCAGCCAGAATCCGCTCTTGAGTTGAAATGTCATAATTCTAAAGAGAAAATAATGCTTATCGTTGGTCAACAGTAAAAGCTACCACCAGTTTGGAATGCTGCTGCTGCCAAAAAGTCGGTAGTTTTTTTTAAAATCTTATCTAATAGTTGGTAAAAACAATGTGACGTGTGTTCCATAGGAGGCGGCGGTGGACCAAAACCAAAAAAAAAAAAAACAAAAGTATACGGTCATGCGCAGTTGTTGGGTAACTTCCTGGAGGGAGGAGGCAGCCGCCGCCCTGCGCCGCGCTGCGCGTGCGGCCCGCCTGGGTGTGGCGAGCGCACGCGGACCGCGCCCGCCCCGCCCACCGCGCCCTCGAGCTGCCGTAGGGCGGCGGTGGACGAGGGATAACTTAAGGTGGAACCACCATATATAGTTGAGGAGTTCCAATAGACTACAATTGCTAGTAATTGTCTCACTAAGTATTTGAAAAAAAATAAAAAATAATAATGTTTGCTTATGAACGAACGATAGAGGACTAAGCACACCTTGCGACCGTGTAGTTAAGGTGGTTCGTTTTCCATACAAAAATTCATGATTATTAACGAAGTCAGTTTAGAGTTTCGATACTAAATATTTGTCCAACTATTTATTAAGAAATCTTTCACGTTGTTATATACATGATTTCTGTATAAAATAACATTATTTTATCAACTCCGCGCAAAGAACACCCGGAAAGTAAATAGTTGCACAAATATTTAGTATTGAAACTTTAAACTGACTTCGTTAATAATCATGACTTTTTGTATGGAAAACGAACCACCTTAACTACACGGTCGCAAGGTGTGCTTAGTCCTCTATCGTTCGTTCAAGTTAAGCAAACATTTTTTTTTTTAAATACTTAGTGAGACAATTACTAGCAATTCTAGTCTATTGAAACTCCTCAACTATGTTCTTTATGTATAAATTTTGTAAGTTCGTTTATTAATAGTATTTTTTTGACTTGTTGTAAGAAGATTAAGAAGGTTCGTTTATTCAGGTTTATGTTTGTGCCGCTTTTAGCAATGTTTTCGACTTAGAAATAAGTTTATAAATTAACCTATTAATACCTCAGACTTCATAAAATAAGTTTGTGTCTGCGGTTACCAATATTATGGACAATAATTAATAATTAAATACTATTGTTGAATTAAAGTTTAAAGGAAAACCCACTCAGTACAATATAATATACTGAGTGGGTTTCCCTTAAAAACTCGACATTATCTAATATCATTGATTATAATGTTAATTGATAATTATAAACACAATTATTTTCTATGACTGTTTTATTTTTCCTATTTGCATATATAAAGCAATCCAGTTATATAAAAACCGTATTATTAAACCGAAGAAACTTCACATTGTCATATTTTAGAAACCGTTTAAGTATGAAAAGGCCGAATACTCGTATCAAAATAGAGTTTCAATTAAAAGTATTCAATTAACATACATAAAATAATAGACAGAATCAAAATTAATAATATTTATTTATTTAAGGTTTTTAATATATATAAATATAAATAGGTAGTCTGTGAGAAATTTACCGATATCATTATTAAAAAAAAAACAATGACAAACGGACAATAAAATTAAAAATGTTTTTGAATTATTTAATTTATATAAAAATAATTAACACTTAAAAAGTACAGTATTACTTATGAAATAGGAGGGGGAGGTAAGTACTAAGAATACAACATATTAAACAAAAATACATCAACTTTTTAAGTTGCCCTCAACCTGACATGAACAAGAATGAAAATATTAAATAAAATTGATTATTAAAATACATTGACATATTATTTCGTCAATGTTTAAATAGAAAGTCAACGCCACCACTCAAGCGACACTAGCCGCGGCTAATAAAAATGTAAGTAAGAACTAACTTTTCCTTACATCCTATCAACTTAATATTTCTCGACTTCCCCGTAATAAACTCGTATTGCGCATTCCTGACAAACAAGATAACAGAGCAGTCACGTTTAGTTCCAGATTTCGCCGTAGGACTTGAGTGGTGGCGCCAACAAAACATTTTTTAAATATTAAAATAATTGTCACACACACTAATGTCACTGATATCCACTTTGGCATGAGTTTTTAATAATTTCACCTAACTGTTAGTAAGACTAACAGCATGGATAGATAAAATAGGACACTGGCCTGCGTTGTGAAGGCGCTAGACCCGCTCGGTCGGTCCGCGTACCGGCCGAGCTTGGCAGCGTACGATATAGCGTAGAACACGAAGTGCTGCTCATGCACGTTGTGGAATAAGTGGGAGTATGGACCTGGAAGCAAAGGGTTTTATGATTAAATATCAAATGTACGATTATTTGTTTGAAAGTCAGATGCACCTGGTTCACGATGCTTCGTTTCCCAGAATTAAGTGGGCCCAACCCGTCTTACTTTCCATACAAAAGCTCGTACGTGATTATGGCGATGTAACCGATTTTTCTTTGAAACTTTTGAACTAATAGGTATCACGTGCACTATATCTAGGTTTCTATCGAAACAAAATCTCAAAATTTACAGAAATAAATTCAGTATAAGCCTCCAAAAATCAGCTTTTTTGCAAAAAAATACATGAACTTTGGGCGTTCATAATGTACACATAATTTGTGAAAGTAAATATTTTGTTATGATAGAAACCTTGCAAATATAATGGAGATTCTAAATTACAAAAAAATATTTCATAAATTTGTAAAGACTACTGAAAAACACGTATTTCCTAGAACAAGTTTTATGAAATTTCCGCACACTACTTTTCGTTCAATGTTATCGCGTTCTCACTCACTCGTTAGCGGTAGAGGTATGCGCTGCATGAAACAAAAAGCTTTTCAACCATGCTCGCGTTGACGATAGACGAACCGGGAAGGGCCCTCTTAATGTATAATATAATAGTATTTTTCTTCTCTTTCAAAATTAATTGAAATTATTTCATACATTTAGAGATAAAGAAATTTAATTCGAAATACCAATTTAAAAAAAAACTTTCTATATTAGTCCGCCTCCTTGGTTCGTGGTTTGGCACCGCAGTTGTCGGATTTGAAGTCCGGGGAAACAAGTTTTAATATATTGGTCGGTCGGGCAGGGCAGACTGATCATCTACTTGTTTGTAAAGAAAAATTATCAGTGAAACGGACACAGAAATGTGTCTGTCTATAGGTGTTCTTGGAAATTCATTTTTAATATTGTATCAAAAAATATGTCGTATAGACGTGAAAGCAGAATTGCCAGGTTTATAGAACAGTGTCGCTAGTTAAAAAAATCGTAAAATTTTTGTTAATTTGTTACAGTTCTGTGCGCGTGACAGTATATATAAAGTATTCTAATGCACAATACATTGTTTAAGCAGTGCATTAGGTACGGAACGTCAAGTAAATGACGCCAACTTAATTTTAATTTTTTGTCTTTTTTATATTTTATATCTCTCATTAATATTATTATTTTCTAGTATAAGACTAAGAATGTCCTTAGAACCTAGAGTCCTAGTCCTTAGAGATTTCTGTATGCAGTCTTAAATAATCTATTAAGACAACACATACCACTGGCATAGACTGCGACGTCACCGCCGCCATGCTTGTTTTCCTCCAAGGTGATAGCAGCGATCTGCTCGTACATGAAGCTCGTGGTATCGTCCTGTGTGGGGTCCCGCCTCACAACCTTCGTCTCATTGTCCACGACCTTCAACTCGAACTGACGGGAGCCGGGCCCGCCCGTGCCGTAAGCTATCGTGGTGTAGTTGAGACCGTCGTATCTTGATGGACCAGTTGTACCTGGAAGAAAGTTTAACTAGAACAGTTTTAAGGGGGATGTTGAACTTGTCACTGCAAAGCAAATGTGCGTAGGTTCCTAATCAACAAACGTGTTCCATGTAAGGCCGCGTTATCATTCTCCGCCTGGTGAAACAGCGGCAAAGAAATTATTTAAACAATATGAAATTTCTAAACAAAACTGAAAAAAGACCCTATGTGACAGACGGATCCTATTTTTTTGAAGAACTATAGAAACAGACATTTAAAATGTCTACTATATATTGACATTTCAGCACTAAGCCAGTATACTCAGACCAACATAAGTGTGTCAGTGTCAATATTGTTTTAAAGTTGTTCTTTTGGCATAAAATAATTTTATTGATTGTCAAAAATTCCTTAAAACAGCTAGGATGAGATAAAGATGGCGCTTATATTATCTAGTTGAAATCAACTACTTAAAGTTCACAGTAAATTTACTTGATCTCGCTTTGCTTTTTTTTAATAGGCCAATTTGGCAGTTAAATAATGTTAGATGAAGGTACATTCCCATGGTCTAAACTGGTGGCCATGTTATCTTTTAATGGAATAATTTATTCAAATTTAAAAATATTTACCATCTAATATATACCATATATATATTTACCATGTCACAATGTTAGTTACCGTACCTCTCCAAAACGGCTTTACCGATTTTTACCAAATTTTATATGCGTATTCAGTAGGTCTGAGAATCGGCTACTATCTATTTTTCATAAGGATTGTTCACCCTAAACCATAAAATACATACAACCCTATATTTTTTTTGTCAAAAAATCTAGACCCGTGTGAAGCCGGGGTGGGTTGCTAGTTTCCCATAATGCATAGGAATTTCTCTTGTAATATATTTTTTATTATTCCTTTTAGTATGTATATCTGTTTCTTTTTTTATTTAAAAGTATGTATTGAAGCATATGAAATATTTTTCTTAAGTGGGCCCAACCCGTCTTACTTTCCATACAAAAGCTCGTACGTGATTATGGCGATGTTACCGATTTTTCTTGGAAACTTTTGAACTAATAGGTATCTCGTGCACTATATCTAGGTTTCTATCGAAACAAAATCTCAAAATTTTCAGAAATAAATTCAGTATAAGCCTCCAAAAATCAGCTTTTTTGCATAAAATTACCTGAACTTTGGGCGTTCATAATGTACTCATAAATTGTGAAATTAAATATTTTGTTATGATAGAAACCTTGCAAATATAATGGAGATTCTAAATTACAAAAAAATATTTCATAAACTTGTAAAGACTACTGAAAAACACGTATTTCCTAGAACAAGTTTTATGAAATTTCTGCACACTATTTTTCGTTCAATGTTATCGCGTTCTCACTCACTCGTTAGCGGTAGAGGTATGCGCTGCATGAAACAAAAAGCTTTTCAACCATGCTCGCGTTGACGATAGTCGAACCGGGAAGGGCCCTCTTAATTTCATATTAACCTTTTAACGCGTAAAATTATTGTAACTGTTTCTAATTATTGGTCAAACAATATACACATTATTAACTCTATGACATACCAAAAATATTCTCTCCTCGATTAGGGTGTCCATTGATAGTCATCGAGTGCATGTGGTCGGAGGTGACCACGATCAGAGTGTCTCTGTCATCAGTCATATTATAGGCCAGCCTGACCGCCTCATCCATGGCCAAAGCCTCATCGATGGCGGTGCGGGCCCTACCGCGGTGGTGAGCCATATCGATGTTTCCACCCTCAACCTAAACAAATAACATCAATTTAGAAGGTTTTTATTGTAGTTTTAGGAATTAAAAAAAAAATAGGCTACCAAGGGTTTGGTTACTAGTAGCTAAGAACATTTAAACATAGAAGAACAAGCCTTAGGCCTCTCGCACCCAGCCGCTTTTAGAGCGTTATTGCCGTTCGCTCGTAAGAGCAAGCAAGGAGTCAGCCGATTGCTTAGATGTGTGTGTCACACGGATACATTGCCGCGCGCTTTACAGTTAAAAAATAGAACTACTTTTTTGTGCCAAATGTTTGTAAGGGCCTGTTCTTCTATGTACATCTATTTTCTTTGGTAGTAGCGACCGCACAGAAACGTGCCAGGTACCAATATAAATAATTGATAGAGATAGAAAATAATATTGTCTTCTATTAACGCGAGTATCACACATTTAAATAAAATACTGTATACCGGATTAAAACGCGATTTATTATTTATATTGTTTAAATTATTTATCCCGACGTTTCGGATGCTATTCAGCAACCGTGGTCACGGGCAGACAGAAATAATTTAAACAATATAAATAATAAATCGCATTTTAATCCGGTATACAGTATTTTATTTAAAAGATATAAAAAAATTTATTTAAAATATAAATAAAAGAAATCGAACTGAATAAATAATTAGTCATATAGCTAAAATAAAAAAAGTCTAGAAGTATTTGGAGTTTTAGCAACGATTATTAATTTGTAGATATGCTAATAGTTTATTAAACTTCCAAACATCACACCATGCGCAGGAGTACCATTGCATACTGCGCATTCTGCCAGGGTAACAAAGCCCCATTCATAGTTGGAAAAGGCGTAATATGCATAAAACACGTTTTGACTGCAGTTTAAATATTTGAAGGTAAAATAAAGATACAATGGCGGCGTTAGTTGATTGCCGGAAAATCATCTGCTACTAATCTACGTACCATTAGAAAGAATCCCTTTTCATTCCTTTTCAGAACCTTAATGGCAGCTTCCGTCATATCGACGATAGATGGCGACTCTGTGTGTCTTTGGAACTCGTAAGGCAAGTGCGCGTTGGAGAAAACTCCTGGAAATATCACGAAGGTTGAATAAATAAATATGTAGACGACTACTTATGAAAAACACAAGCTGATTTTATGAACAGTAGTAATACGCAAAAAATTCGATAGTTTTCGTGTGAACTTTGTGAAAATAATAAAAAGTTAATTTCTACTTTGCTTGTATGTTTACCCAACATCTTACATCTGGTCACTTCAAGGAAACAGAAGGAATATGGAAATTCCGCCTCCATAAATACAATGAATAAATCGCGTTTTGGTATCGTAAAAGTTATTTCATTTAAATGTGTTAAATAAAATACTATTAGACACACCAAATAGGTAGTCTGTGTTATCAGGAACGTTTTTCAACTCTTCAGTGTTAGATACGAATGCGTAAGTGAGATTTCTGGTTTCCTTATCTGTCTTGTACTCCTGGATGAGGTCCCTGCCGTCTTGTCTGGAGCAGGCCCAAGCACTGATAGGGTCATCTTCAGAGGCAACTGCGTTGGGTATTAGACTTTGACGACCTCCTCCTAGGATTACCTGGAAGGGTTTGATATCGCACCTTGAAAACAAATCTGACGCTAAACAAAAAATGTGTTTTTTGGGAAATTCCGTTTAAAGTTCTTGTAACGTGTACGAGTTCGTAATAATGACAAAGTGACACTTGCGCCGTCTAGCGGCATAAAGTTGACCTTTTGAAGTTGTGTTTTTGAATTTTGAACAATAATTTCACAAGATGGCGTCGATAGCTGAAAATTATCAGTTTTCGTTTAGTGACGGTTTGATTTTCAAGGTGCGATATACTTTATGTAATTTATTTCCCACATTTTAGGTCTACCCTTAAGATAAGAAAATCAGTAAACCATAGGTAAACGTGGGTTAACCTTAAGGGGTCTCGGGAATTCACTTTTCTCAGTATTTTTCATCAGGTAAAATTTGGAGGGCGATTCAATAAGAATAAGATAAAGGATCTGATATGACTTTTATTGAAAAGCGGGACATCCTGCCACAGGAATAAATTTTCTTAAAAGGATGTACAATGGTGTTAAATTAAATTGTATGAAATTTATTGTTGAATGATTTATCATTTAAAAAAACTGACGTTCAAATCCCTGCCGGGCCAATCTTCGATCATTTGTCTAGCGATATCCTTGCAGTTTCCAGGCGGAACAGCAGCGTCACACTCCCAGTTCCTGTCCGAGCTGTGTGCGTACAGCGGAGCTGGCGTCGCGTGCGTCACTCGCATTGTGGTCACGAAACCTGGGAAGATATATTTATTTAAACATGGGTGCTAGTTACGTTCGGGATATTACGGCGAGACTGAGGGCTGTTGGGTTTTAGTGGGAAGCGGTCCGTTACACCTCGACCGACCCCACAGTCTGGATGTAATGAAGGGTCCGTAAATGGATTTCCCAACATTAAAAAAGAAGCCTTGGGCTATTTATATTATTAACTCTTTCTCTTATAGGGAGATAAACGAGCTGCAGGTCATCTTGTTCAATTAACTTGCGAGTATGTTGTCAATGTTTAAGTTGGCAGTATACATCGGATATGTAAAGGGTACGTATCAGTTTGGAAAACTGTCGATAATTCTATAAGACGCTTATAAATCTCACAATTATTCTATATCACGATTTCTAGCCATCGGCATAATATGGGTGATATTTTGAATTGTGTCGGCTCGGGTCATGCTACGAGTAGTGTAATTATTGATTCAGTTTTTCAGTGTTAATCCTGACAGATATATATATATAATATGTTCATATCGTAAAGCCGGATAAGGAAGATTAAAATATATTTAAAAACATAAATAATTTTATTCTTATCTCTCAGTAAATGATGTATTAATCTAAAAAGAAAGTAACATCCTTAAAACTACCTATATTAAGTGTAACAAATATTTACCTGCACTCTTTCCCGCTCTCAAAGCGTGTGCAGCTAAGGACTCTAGCTTAGCATCCGGACGTAAAGACGCTTCGCAGTCTCCATGGGGCGCGCTGGCGTCTAGCCCCAGTGTCTTGTCATTCGCTTTGACTCCGCCCAGCAAGGCCGTGGCTGTTGAAGCCGAGTCTGGTACCATTTTGTCCGCTGAGTAAGTCTGAAATAAGAAGACAATGTCTCACTATACTAGTCGAGGTAGAGCTATGCTATACGTCAATTTGCAGCCGATTCAGTTTTTGTCTTTGTCTCTCTTAGGTGCTGTTCGTTGAGGTACTGGGAGTTCGCGACTTTATATTATGTTAGGGGCAAACACGTTTAGTGCGGTCAAATGAAAAGAGCTGATTCTTAGATAGGTACACTAATCTAGAGACGACATGTACTCCACAAGGTCAAATCTAAGCTTTACAAAGTTGCACGTGACAAATTAAGTACCGAGTTTTGAGTCTCTCATCGAAAACTTCCACCAATCAACTAAAAGGAAAATTGAGTTCCTTTAGTAATTATTAACCAAAACTTTTGGTAGCTTATATTCAAGTTATAACTATTGCTACTTGCAGACAACTAGGATATTTGTACCTTCAATAGGCCAATGTGAGGGAACTTTTCATATGTCAATTTATGTCCCTCCCCTCCCTTATGTATCCGCGCAGCGGTGATGGTGTTGGGTCCCATGCCATCTCCTATGAAGATTATTACATTCTTCGCCACTCCAAGATTGTATTTAATTTGTAAGGCTTCATTCAATTCGTTTACTCCTAAGCCCTCCCAGTACTCCCTATCTGAAATGTTTAAAAACGATATTTTCAACTAAATGCTAAATATTTTTCATCCTGCCTCAATTTATTTGCAGTAAAGCATTATTTGTAAGTTCAGGCATGTTGTATGATTACAATTTGTGGCGTCAGAAGAATCTTCGCAAAACAAAATAATATTGAAAATGACGCAGCAAATTCAGCGCGCGAGTGGTGCGCTGTACCACCGCCTCTTCACCCCGCGCCCCGCTGCCGCTAAAACAACTTTCTAAAATACTTGGTCGCCGCGGCGGGGACACTGCGCGGCTAGATCTCACGGCGAATGCATGTCATATCTTTTGCTCTGTACTCTGTTTAATGTGCTCGTAAATTCGTATTTAATAATTAATTTTTATATCAAATAATATTGTAAAATCGTAAATACAGTTGTTATAATATGTGGATTAGTTTTTGATTTGATATACCCAGTAGGCTATCCACATAATTGGTGACCCCGACGTGATTCAGCCACCTTCTCCACATTGGTGACCCCGCAGAAGAACACCTACTTCTGAAGCATGACGTCATCACTCCTTCCTACAACATCATGCAGCATCATCGCACACAGTTCCGACTCACCGCGAACTCTGCGACATCCGATTCCGACTCACTGGAATCTCGGACAATCTGGCACTGGCAAGCAACACTCAACACAGCTGTTTCAACAACTCGATCGACCTCCGGTCTTCGGGGGGGAGTACTGTAGCGACATCTATAATCCGCTACAAGAATCAATACAAAGACGTCAATTCCTGAATCGCGCTATCAAAGTTTCTGTGCGCGCTAACTATATATACAACATCTCGACATCAACCACTGGGGCCTTAGGGCTGGCCAGTCAGTGGTTCGACTGGTCGAGGATCCTCCCTTTAGGTTGGAGGAAGACTACACCTCCCTTCCTCCACAAATATCATTACTTGGTTGCTACCAAAGTAGTAAATTACTAACATTTCCTACACCTAAATATGTTAGATTGTTTATCTCATGAAAAGGCAACTAATTCTACTGGTTTAGTGACACAAAGTAAGAATTGACCGCGAAGTTTCGAATTGAAGATTTTTAAAAATAATATTTAAAGTATTCAAAAACGGATATCCGTAATCATTACGGAGGCTTGATTGTCAATTTCTAAGCATAATGTCACGTTATCATATTATTATACAATGTATTATTATTAATAGCTTATGCGCTACTTAGTTTTATCTTTGAAACACTTGGCGAATGTTCCAAATGTAGGATCACTCTACTATATCTAGCACGTATAGTGAATTGATAAAAAAATTATCATAATTAACTTGTCATTGACGTTTATGCAAAATAATTGAAATTAAATAGTGTATTCTAAATGATAACAGTGATGTTTTTTCCGAGACTGATTAGGTTCACATTAGTCTTCAAAAAATATATATGTCAGAATCATATTATTAATATGATTAACGTACATTGACATAGTAATGTTTACCTATAAGGAAGTCATTTTTTTCTTGGGATGTTGATAAAACGAGCGTGCCACATTTTTGTCTTAATTTTAAATAGCTGCCCAACTTGTCTTCGTCCGGCTATACTAATGAAGAAAACGAGACACCTTTACAGTAGTTACTAACTTAAAATCAATCTGACAATTTGTTCCTTTTTTTTCTATTAAGTTTTCTGAAATTATCCAACAGCGAATAGGTACAAAATATTAGAAATCTTAAAAATACATGTGAATGAAATCGGTAAAGTCGTTCTCAAGTTATGGCGTGATCAAGGGAATCGGATTAATTTTTATGTTATACAATGTATCATACCTATGTATGGGAATGTTTATATAACTTTTTTTATTGTAGAAATCTTAATGAAGTTTTAACATTTAAACATTTATACCATAAATAATTTTGTTCCATAATTATTTTTTTATGATATGATACCTACGGACAGACAAGAATGAGGTTCGCGTAATCGGAGATGATCTCTCAGATCTCATCAGTCAATGATGGGCTGTTGACCCATTTCTATGTACATCGAGCAATCGGAAATCTATATACCTACTGAAACCGAACGCTCAACTAACACTTAACGTTTTTTCCATCTACGATTATGAACGTTGGTTAGTCTATAGGTACTTTGTATTCATAACATGTACATATTTTGGGAACTTCCTGTTAGCTATATTTATGATTCATAGGAATTTGTTTGTTATGCTTAGGTATCGATTGTTGCTACCAATCGATACCTAAGCATAGACTAATATAACCAAAAATTCGTCAACTATGTTGGCATTGGTCCTTTTAAGCAATAATCTAACTGAATTGTGTAAAAGAAATGCAATTTGCAATCTTAAAAATAATACCAACTAAAATAGAACAGTAGTAGATTAAATGGAACACAGTTTATTGTTATCCAAACATAACACAATATTAAATAGATTAAATAAAACGTATAGTGATTGTCGAGGTATTTTAAACGTTTTCTTCCATCTACACCCACCTTCTCCTCGCCATCCGTAGCACTTACACTTTATTTATGTCATCAATAAGACTGATTTTATACGTGTTTGTATTTTTATATAGATTATAAAAAGAAAACATTTTTTATTTTAAAAAATTGCCAGTTATCAACGTTATTTGGAGAGCGATATATCACAGGGGTCTCACAAACCGGGGGTAGGTAGGTAACTGTGCCAATAAGCTACCCCAGGCAGGTTGTTGAAAGTATAGACGCCTGCGCTAAATTTAATAGCAATAGTGCTTGATGCGCATCACGACAGGTCACAAGTTTATATAGGCGCTCTCTATGCGTTGTGGTTTTACTTTAATTAAAATAAATAGCTATACAGAATTGCCTCTGCTTTTATTTCATCATAATTACGTAATAAATGTGACCGTCTCCGTGTGAATATTGACCGGATCAGTGGTAGGCGCGATGCGATTAGCACCGGAGTTCCCGGGTTCGAATCCCGGGGAAACAAGATAAAAAAATTATCAGTTTAAGTCTGGAAAGGTCTGCCCCATGCCTCACTAGGGGATGCGGGAATTCCCACATAATAAATGTAGGGAACGTAAATGAAAATTGCTCATATAAGTAGGTCCTACGTCACATTATATCGAGTGTCGACATCTTACGATTAATAGTGTAAAATATGAAAAGGATCATGGCAAAAATGTTTAGCTAAAATTTTATATATCGGCTATTGTTTTTCGTTTTTATTTAACTAGAAAACTTTCATAGTTTATAGAAATAAAATAGTGTTTCGTCGAGATTCGAACACATGACGAACCTCCAGTCTTAAATGCAATGCGAATACGTACTAATGAGTAATGACCCACTGTGGTGATAACGTAAATAATAGCGAAGGATTATATTCAATGATATCTTGAATGTTTGTGATAAAAACTAAATAAACAATCCTAGCCAAGAATCGAATCGGTTGATTTTGAAGAAAACTTTGATAATTATGATCATTACTTATTTTTAATATATATCAATATTTTTTGTTTCAAGTTATTATCAATTTAATTAAAATCGACTTAGGCGTTCATCTGTGAAAATGTTACGAGAGAAAAGTGTAATAGGTTAATTGATAAGATTTTTGAAAAGTAAATCGTGATGTTTAATTTACTTGTATTATTACTTAACTGGGTACTAGCCTCTCAATGGAATTATATGACATTTCACAATTATTTCAGTAAAATGCTACATAAGCTTGTATATACAAAAACATTACTTAAATTAACTTCATCTTTACTTATTTTATTACAAAACATACCTTTTCGTAAAACACATTGTACAGAGGATATTAAAAGTACCAAAAACACAACCACATCGCACTCGCGCATTTTGACAACTAATTCTAAAATTGAAGTTCAAACTTCAATTCACGACGCTGAGTGAACTACTCGCGAACGAATGACAGTCGACAGACGTCAAATTATATCAATTGTGTTATCAATAAATTACTCGTATCTTTTGTGTTTTCATTCAATGTTCTTACGATAAGATAAACGGGATTATTTCTCTTATTTAAAATAAGTAAGAATTGTAATCTCAAACGTAGTGATAATTACCAATACGGTGTTGGCGCCACCTTATAAAGATGTAGATAGGTACCTACATTGCATTGACTTATATAGTAAAAATTGTCTATGCACGGGCCACGAACACCTCAACTTTAAATAGCTCAAAACTCTTCAAACTTTTAAAAAAAAATCATTTTTTTTTTTATAAAATATATTTAATTCTATAATAAACCTAACAGTTTTGACGGGCTCGTTGGCGCATTCGGTAAAACGCCTGCTGTGCACATCGATAGGTCCTGGATTCGAATCCCACTGGGACGACAACGAACGAACCACCGTTCATTGATGGAAAAACCGTGAAGTGCATATTGCGCGTTTCCATTTCAGTCTATGGATTTCCGAATGCTCGAAGTAAGAAATAGGTCGACAAAGTAGATTAATCTTTAATAGAAAAGATTGATACTGAAGCAATCGAAATCTGAGAAAGCACTCGAAACATCTAGAAGAATAATACAATGAATAAATCGCGTTTTAATCCGGTGAAAATTATTTTATTTTAAGTAAGAAATATTATAGTAAATAAGCTTAGAATTTATCACGCTACCATTTAATCACCAAGAAAGAGTTCATAAATTGAATGTGAATTTACTACTTATACCTATATCTATTTCGAGTTCTGTGTCTTGATTTTGCGCCGAAGTCACACTATATATCTAAAACAATAATATGAGGATTTTAAGAGGAGACATAAGCTGGAGCACAGCTAAAACGAGCCAACAACAATTACTGGATTTGTTTAGTTGCTTGAAATTATTTTACTGGGTGCAGGGACAGTTTTGAGACTTGTCAAACCATTTTTTCTCTATATAATTTTGACATCTTGACAGTTAAATAAAATACTGTATACCGGATTAAAACGCGATTTATTATTTAAATTATTTATCCCGACGTTTCGGATGCTTTTCAGCAACCGTGGTCCACGGACCACGTGGACCACGGTTAATCCGGTATACAGTATTTTATTTAAATGTGTGATACTCGCGTTAATAAAAGACAATATTATCTTGACAGTTCTCAAGAATAGATTACGACTTGAGTAACGTCTTGGAATACGGCCCTTAGAGGTGTGCAAGTCCTGGGGCAACAAAGGACTGGAGGCCCCAAATTATTTTCCAAATAAAATTAAGATTTTTTAAAGAACAATTTAATCATGTTTGTACAAAGTAGAGTAGATAAAGGTAAAACAGCGAAAAAATTAAAATATCGAAGGAAAGGCTAAACAATTTTTCCTTTGATATATTATGTTTTATTAGTATTTACTCCGGGGATTTAAAAATATTTTTTCCGATGTCTCTATGGTCGGAGTCCCTCTTTCGTCGAGGCCCCGGGGCCTCGGATACCTTCTCCTAAATTGGGGCCTGATTGGGTGTTATGGAGTATTATCTGACTAATTAAGTCTCTGATGCATGATATAGGAATATTAATATTAAATATAAGCAATAGGAGTTTATTTTTGCAACTTGGAATGATTAAATTAAACTTGTGTGAGTAAATATTGTTTTGAAACACATACAAAATAAATCTATTTGATAGTTATTTTATAATCATAGGTATTATATATTTATAAGAACTTAAAAATAGCTAATATGTCATAATACAACAATTCTTTATTTAAAAACCATTCTATTTTGTTCTGTCTTTTGTTTAAATACAAAATATTATAAGCATGTCCCGTCAGGATTCGAACCCAACATGACAACTATTCAATTAAAGTATATGAGAGTGACAATAAAGGCTAATGACGACATCAGTGATGTAGGTTACAGAACGATATAGGTTAACGGATATAACGGTAAATGTCGTTGTTCAGGAACACGATCGATATCCATTGAAGGCAGGTTTGCGCAGGACCAATACAGCCTCTCTTAAGGCGAAGACTTCGTATTGATACTATTTTTCAGGATATTTTTTTTTTGCTCTTTTTTTAGATACAATATTATAAATATTGTTTATACATTAAAAATCGCTATGTACCATTGTGAGAATGTCCAAAATTATGTGCGTTTAAACGGATGAATGGATTTCAATTATATTTAGACCAGACAAATATGATATTTTTATCTAGAAAACATGTTGATGGTTTAAAAAAAATTGTGTTCTTCTTTATGAGAGAGAGAGAAAAATATTTATTCACAATCATAAATTGTAATATGAAATACTGGCCTTCTGCAAGTCCAAAAAGTAACAACGTAATTGTTTTAAAATTACGATTTTGTTTTTCATAAATTTTTCCAATGGACTCATCATGAGATGTCTTCGCCTTAACAGAATGAAGAATTCGTACGACGATGAATTCCCGCCAGTTCCCTGAAACCGTCACGAACATGTCTTTAGCTTCTAACTGACAGAATTTATTATTTTATACTAAGTACTTATATTTCATATTATTTAGTGCAAAGAAATTGTAATAAAACTGTGTTGTGAAGCGATCAATTATTAAAATGGTGAGTTCTCCATCTATAATTCGTATTTAAGCTTATTATTTTTATTAATAACACATTATGTATCTACTTGTGGCAATAAATATCATATTATTAATTATTATATATTTGATAAAAAAACGATTTTTATTTTTGCTATATTTTTTTATTTAACATACTTATAAGTACCTACTTATGCCTATATGTGCTATAAGGGCTATTCTATATTTTTTTAATATTCTTACGTAAAATATTATTTTAAATTTAGTAAAACTTAAAACGAACTGTGATTTATGAAACTGGTGTGAGTCGGGAGTGGTGGACCTAGGCGAACGTACCTCGATCAGATCGGGGACGTTCTTCAAAAGGGCCAGGTCAAAATTACTCGTAACCGACGAGTGTGTATGAAAGCATTGATGAAAGTAGAAGCAGCGAAAGTGGTATGTAAGGATCGGAGCATATGGAATTCCGTGATCTCTGCCTACCACAATGGGAAAGAGGCGTGATGTATATTATGTATGTATGTAACTTAAAACTAATCAAATCAATTAATGTCCGAGTAAATTGGTCATTGTTTTTTTTATTATAGGCCAGGATGGAGTTGCCAGTACTGGATAAGTTTTGTTTTATTTTCCAACTGAAAACCGGATGTATCGCAATGGGAATTATCAATTCAGTAAGTTGTTAATTTTATTGGTTGATTGATTCAATATGCTATATACCTACTTATTCCACGATACCAGCTTCTGGAATTGGTTACCAAGATGTTTCCAAACAGTTGCGACATTAGAGCCATATTTAACAAGACTATATCTATATCTATACTTCTATACTTAATATAATAATAATAATAATTAATAATAATATTATAAAGAGGAAAGATTTGTATTTTTGTATATTATGAATAAACTCAAAAACTACTGGACTGATTTTGAAAATGATTTCACCAATAGAAAGCTACATTATCAGCGAGTAACATTGGCTATGTTTTGTGTATAGTAGATCTACATTGCACCCGTTTGAAGCCAGGGCGCTTTGCTAGTATTTATATAAGGCTTGAAATCCAAAGAAACTACAAAACTTTGGAATGGACAGCCTTCAGTGTTACCAATTGATTCCTCGTTGGTTTTAGTAAAATGAACATTTTTTAAAGGCCTACAACGCATCGTATCTATACTAATATTATAAAGAGGAAAGATTTCTTTGTTTTTTTTATGTTAGATATCGACAGACGAGCATGAGGTTCACTTGATGGTAGGTGATACCCCAGTCACAGAACACCAGTCAAAGATGCTCTGTTGACCCACTTTTTACTTCGAGTATTCCGATTGTTACGATTTAAATCAAAAACTGATGAAACCGATTTTAAAAATTCAGTACACCAATAGAAAGCTACATTATCAGTGAGTAACATAGGCTAACATTTTTTTTTGTGTATCTATTTCACCCGTGCGAAACCTTGGCGGAGTAATAATATAAAAATTGCCATGGGCGGTAGCGATTACTTACTGTCAGGGAACCCGCCTGTTCGGTTCACTCTGTAAAATATACATTTGTAATATGTATGTACACTGTATAAAGAAAAACACATGAGAGAACTCGTGTCGGGAATATCTGGGCGGCGATGATAACTTACCCTCTTTGATCATAACTCTACAATACAAATAATACACATACAACAACCTTGAATTTAAGAAGTGTTTTCAGTTTAAATATAATATTACTTCTATATAATTTTTAATACATCTTTCTTCTTGACATCTGGCTATTTCGAGAATAAATTGAATATGAACATCGGAAATCAGTCTTTATAACGTGTCTTTCACTGCTGGTACGTATTTCCGAATGCTCGAAGTAAAGCTAGGTCACTATTATACCATTTACATACAATAATTGTTATATGAATGAATGTATGAAATAATTAAATTATTATTATTGATGTGTTCCGTGGCTAGGTGCACTTACTATTATGCCAAGTGACGATCATCCGTCGAAACTTAACATCAAGAACAACAGGTGTGATGGATGAAAACCTCGTTTTCTTGCATTCTAGATAATAACTTTCGTCCACGCGGTAATTCTGATAACATTTGCTGTGGACATCAAAAACGCGGCTGAATCGAAACGCGATGACTTCGACAACGGCATGTCTTCCGTGGTGTACACTATCGTCGTACTAGTGGTGGTGCTGCTCTTCGTTAAGTTCATAATGGACCTTGTCTTTATATACGCGGTGCATAAGGTCAGTGTTTATTTACTAACTCTATTTTTTTTCAACCTTACCTTATTAGTTTTTTAAACATTGTAATAATGTTATTTATATTCTGCAACTAATTCATGACTTTCTTGTATGGTTTCTGATTAAAGGAGCGGATTGAGTGAGTCTCCAATTTAGATAGAGCATTTCGTCGGCTAGCGAACACTGCACTATTTCGACAGGTCCCAAGAACAAAATCGTATCTGTGAAATCGTTTATTTGCAGATACGACTTTGTTCTTGGGACCCGTCGATTTATGTTTATCTAATTTATAAGGGATGGAAAGAGTTGTTTCTTTTTATGTATATGTAAGTCTGTTTACTGATTTCTTAACTGAGATACTTAACAGATCTAATAAATAAGTAAATATATTTACTTACAATTACATAAAAAGAAACTGTAAAGTAGATAAATACGACTTACGTGGTGTTGTTTGCTAGCCGATGATTTGTGTTTGAGTAGGTTCTCAGCAACCACTTGACCGATTTGATTCTTTTTGTGTCTAAATTTTGATCGCTGTATAGAAATAGTAAAGACACAGAAATATGCCAAATAATTTGTTCGTTTTAAATTCCAGGAGAAGTGTGGCATCATCAAGAAGTACTGCATCTTCTGGATCATATTCGTGGTTCTCTTCATCATCAGCTTCCTCAAGACCCTGTTCAACATGAACGCCGGACATGTCATCGCGCAACTGTTATTTTTGGGTAAGATATTTTTACTTTCCGATCACAATTTCATATCAAGAAGGAAGAGATCTCACATTTCCATACTATTTTTAACTCTGCCATATTTGTCAACGTTACGTTAACGGATGAATGAATACATTTAAATTAATAGGTTTAATAAATGAATAGGCGATTAACGCATACTGGTTAAGTTGTGGCTTTGTCTCAACTCTGTGGTGCCTTTTACTGCTTATCCTTCTTGAGTATTTGTTGAATTATAGTAATTACAGAAGATCAAACGATCGCTTTATAAAGATGAGAAGAGAGTGAGAGAGAGAGAGAGAGAGATGAGACTCTCCTCTGCTTCTACCTGTCCTATTCCCTTTTTTATTTGAGGTCGGCGCAGTATGTTTTCAAAAACAAGAGGAGAATGGAAAGCCATTCGCCTCTTGTTTTTTCAGCCCTCCTTATGAGGATGTTATGACATGCACAAATCAAGCCAAACGATTACCAAAGATGAGATTAACATTGAAAATAATTGTTAAATTTGGTGTTTGCTACTACATAATTGTAATTTCAAAATTTTCAGCGGAAAACTTTTACTTCATCGTTCTTATCCGAAGTTATCTACTTTCTATCAACGAGGACGGTGTGCTGTAAGCATCTAAGACAAAGGCATTAAAGGTAGAAGTAATTATGTAGAAATTAATATCAGGAAAAGTTGGAATTAAGTTTCAGAATATGTAATATGGAAATATCCGAAAACAACTTCATGTCTGTCAAATGAAAATATATATATTTTTTCATTTTAATTGTTTTTTACTATTGTTTAAAATTATAATAAAAATGACATGTCAATTAAAATGGCGGTAAATTCTTAAGTTATCCAAGTTTTGGAAATATTCTACCCATACAATACAGTCATGATAGGATATATTATTATACTGGTTGTGATGTTTTGTTGTGCAAAATAATAATACCTACATCCCACGAAGTTCCTGAACGTAAATAAGCAACAAAAAATGTTTTTAAAGTAAATATAATCGTGTCTTCTTTTTGCCAGTGTGTTTCACATCGAAAATCACAACAAAATCTGATTTCGGGCCGTATCCGGATAGTCGTTATGAATTTGTAATGCGTCACAAATAAAATATACCTACAATATTAGTAAAACTTTAAGAAAAATACAACTACAATCATTTATATAAAAAAATGATTGAAAACTGACAATACTATAACATAATTTTTATAGCAACCCAAATTATTTATATATAAAAAAATATTTATTGTTAATGAGGAAAGATGTCATCTTAATTTCCATGGCAATTTTTTTTAACCTTTTCATATAAGGGCTAGAAAGTAGCTTAAATATGTTTTTATCAACTTGTATCACACATTTGCATAGATTAAAGGTTCAGCTGCATGAAATAAATAGATAATATATTATATTTTTTAAGATTTTGAGTGAGGTTGGTAAACTGTACGCTAAAAGATCTATTGTTATTGATAATAATTTATATAAAATGTAAATCTATAATTTTTATTAAATAAGTTTTAAATTATGTATGGACCAAAACTAGGGGTGAAAGACTCCTCCAATTCATACCATTCGTCTGTTTCTGTCTACTCTAGACCGGAATTTCCTCCCACTTTGGATCATCATCCATCTTTAATGCATTAAATATATAAAAAAACGTTGTTTTGCTAATAAAGTGCGTTCAGTGAGACTGCAGCATGCTGAAAATGTAGTTACGTCATTCCGCAGGCAGTGTGTGTGTAATGTGTGTAAACAATAGGATTTTGATGACTATAAAAAAATTATTTTGTCAAACTATTGCATTTTTGATAAGAAGAATATTATTATAGAATCATGAGATTATAACAAAATCAATACATTATGAGTAACTATGAGTTGCGTAGGTTGGAAATTTTCACTGTTCCAAAAAACCACAGCATGCTGCAAAATTTTGAAATTTCTTACAGTGAGATGAAAACCCGAAGTAAAAGCGAAAGGTGTCCATTATCTTTACTGTTTTAAGTTTGTTAGTAGATTAGTTATTGGGCTAAATATATGTATATAGGGAAGCCGGTAGGAATCTGCTTGATTTCTAATACTGATGTATAAGTTGTTTGGTTATTCCTAGCATTTGTCTTCCAATATAGAATGCTATATTAGAACTATTATTGAGTATTAATATTATGAAACATCAAAATAATACGTAGAAAGTTATTGATTATGAAAATTACGATATCATTTGTATATTTAATATATCAAATAATTTACATACTTCATCAAATCAATCTAAATATATATTAAAATACACTTAAGTATTTAAAAAGTTAAATTTATATCTATTGTTAAAACAAATTATTTAATGATTAATAAGTCATCATATTTAACATATCAACATGACAATATCGTTAATTTAAGTAATTAATGTATGTAATGAAAGTGATTTTAAACAAACTGCGTTTTAATCATTTAATAAAATTATCATGAGCTAGTAAATTAAATTGTTTAAAATGAATTCAACGAAAAAATAAAAATATACAGGTACCTATAATTTGTACTATCTACATAACAAAATGACTTCATATTTTCCATATCAATCTCATTAAGTTTATTCAAATTTTTAGTAGAAATATAATCTTAGTACTAAGAGAGTAATATATACATTATACGTCTCTATGTAGAGACAGTATTCCTTCATAAATGTTAGATTTGTTTAACTTTGCTATGTTGGGTCCATAAAATAAAAGTATCATTATGACAACACAATATATACTTGCATTACAGGGAAATATTGCAAAACTAGCGATCGGCCCCGGCTTCGTTCGGGTGCAATGTACTATATACTATATACAAAAACAATAGCCTATGTTACACGCTATAATATAGCTTTCTATTGGTGAAAGAATTTTTTAAATCAGTCGAGGAGTTTTTCACTTAAAACAAACAATCATATCTCTCCTCTTTATAATATTAGTATTGATATAGCTTTAAAAATATCATAAAATTCATAATAACTGCTATAAAATGTCTCGATATATTTTAACTGAAACAGTAATAAATGTCTCTAAAGATATCAAAACCTTTAATGGAAATAACGAGATGATTAGATCTTGATTCATGATTCAACTTGCAAAATATAGTCTGCAAATGGGGTTGCTACCTTTTTTAGGAAAATAAATTACACACACAGCAAAGCAACAATACAGCATAAATAAGAATACTTAATTATATTTAAAACATGTTTTTGTACCATTCAATTTACCATTCAGTTTATTTAGTCATTAGAAGTCAGTAATAGTCTGAATATTTTAGCGTACTTTAGAGTGGCAACCCTATTTATATTAAACAAAATGACTTCCCAAGTCCCCTCGTGGGAAAGACACATATCTGTGTCTGTTACACTGGTTCTTCTCTACAGGCAAGTAGTTGATCAGTATGCCCTACACAACCGAAACCAATTTTTTTTCCTGTTTCCCCGGATTCGAACCCGGGATCACTGACCCACGGAGGCGGTATTTCATAAACATAATATATACATATATAATATTTTAATAGTCATGGACTCAGCTATAGAAGATTATGCCATTGTTGTTGTGTGTAGGTAATTACGACAATAAGACGTCCTTCGCTTTAATTAGTCCATAGATATTGAGAAGCGAATGTATAACTACAATTAACCGTGAAATTCATGTATGTTTAGCCCGTAGTCTAAATTAATCGTGTTATAATAGTAGATTGTTTCCCAACGCAACGGTCTAAACCACTGTTTTTTAAATACAGAGTGAAGCGAGGTAATCAAAATAGGTTCGATCCCGAGGTGAACACTCTACTTTTTATTACCTCAAGGAGAAAACAAGTGCAACTCATGAAGTAGAATTACATTAATTTACACTTTACATACAGTCAGAAAGAATACGAAACAGAATAATTAGATGCTAATGTTTATATTTGAACAGTTATGAAAGATCTTATCGTTAAATCTGAATTTGAACAAACAATAATTGAATTAATAAATATTTTTTGACAGCCAGTAACGTTTTCATACAATGTTGGTTAATAAAAGACAATATTAAATACATTCGCTTCTCAAAAAAAATAAACCCGTCATCGTGTTAAAATAGTATTTTATGTTTAAATATGTATTATCTTGATGTCTATGTATCGTATCTTACTGCAACTGTCCCTTTTCTATGAATGTATATCTTTTAGATACTTCTTAGGAGTGATTTACAAATCTTGATATCATATAGGTCTATTCAATTAGGTTTTCCATTATCATTAAAATTGCCATATCGATGTTAAGTACCGTATATATTAATATTGTTACGTATAATATGTATCTATTGAGTATTTTTTTAAATATTTATTAATTTAATTTTGTATTTTTTTTCTAAATTCACGAAATATATTATAATATAGTTATGTAAGTTTATTTTTATGCCAATAAGATGAATTTAAAATTTGAAAAAACAGTCATACATAATATGTAGTATGATACTACCAAATCAATTAGAATTATGTTATTCTGTAGTTTAGAGGTGGGTCGTTGACGGTTTTTGTGTTAACGAAATGAAACTGCTAATTACAAACTGATAACCTGTTAAAAAACAGCTTATTTAATTAACAGTTAATAATACACAAGCTGCTTCGGTTGATGTTAGCGACTACGCGTTGAATATTCGTTGAAATAATTCGAAATTCCTTGAATGAAACAGTTAATATATTTAACGACTTTTTCGGTAAACGAAAAGCAGCTAATTCGTTAACATTAGAAAAGCGGCTTGAAATAAATGACTGATATTATTTCCTACACGCAAGTTCTTCGTACGTTTTAGATATTTTCTTTACTGACTTGCACTCTACTGCCGGCGCCTGTGGTAATTCGTGTTATTAGATCTTTTTGCGCAAGTTTAGTAAACACTTTATTGGAAGAACTACTACGTAACAACAACTACAACTTATATAACATCGAGGTCAAGATTTAAAGATCGATAAAGCAGTATCACTTTGACACAAACTCAACCAGACAGCGCACGGCACAAGCCGCATTTCCGACATTGACTAATATTACTAGAGTTGAAAATTAAATGCAATCAAAATGGAATATACATACGCGATAAATTAACATACGCGATCAAAGATAAAATAAAAAGAGTATTTTTTTTTAAAGACGTAACATTTGTGTGTGTTTGGCGCTTTTTAATATACCTATAGGTAACCATAAAATATAATAATTATTTCGCAAATAATTATAGCACCAACCAAGAAAAAAATATTTTAGAATTTAATTTAATTATTAAATGTTAATTAAATTAGGTTATATAGGATAAATAATATTTAAGATCATCATAGCCTAGCAGGAACAACTTGTCTATGGACAAGTTATACATAAATATTATCTCGCAAGTCGTTCGTTCGCCTTTCATCATAGGTATAGGTAATAAAGAGAAATATTTATTAAAAATTATACTAAATATTATGTACAATAGTAAAATATAACAATATTCAATGTGACATATGAAGTATTTTCTGAAATTATTTGAGGAATTTGAAACCATATCATTTTCAGGAGTTCTTTTCTTTATTTATACTACATATCAGTTTGAATAGTTAAGTAAAAACCTAATTGAATAGACCTAAGAATAATATGTAAGCACAATGATCTATCAATTAAACGCTTTAAATGTTGTCCAATTAATTTATGACGTGTATTATTATTAATTTTTAGATGTATTGATGTTTGTGAATGTTGTACAATGCTTTGTTATATACCATGTGTAATAAACGAGTTGGAATTATATATACAGCTCTTTATTAATTTCCTAACCTGTTTTTAAAAGTGTCTGTGGTGCTGACCACAGAACACTTAATAAAAGGTTTTATTTATGATTGATTAAATGTTGCAAGTGTAATCTTCATGTTTAATATTCCTTTATTTTCCTTAATTTTTTTTCGTATTCTTTTCATGACTTTCAATTCTTTTTAATATAACTGAAATCAAAAAAGATGAAAATTAAAAAAGTTATTTCAGAATTGAACTCTTAATTTTTACTATTAATATCAGCTAGTCAGGATAATATCAGTATTATCCTGACTAGCTGATTGAGCAACTCAGGTTGGGGCTGTTTTGTGACAGTCATTTAATATTTCCTATGTACAATGTTTTTGTATGTTTCGTCTCAAATTCACTCATTAATTTCAGTTCTCTCAAAAAGAAAGTTGTCGCAATGAACCTATACTTAGAATACATTGTTTGAAAGTTTCTGAGGCCATACTGCAGTATTTTTGCCACGACTCATTCAAGTGTAAATAAGTGTAATTGTATGTCCCTGCTCCCTGGTTATGTTTAAAGATTGAAATAACGAAATAATTTCTGTCTGAGTCTGTTCAAAGTAATATTCAAACAAATTAATTATTCCATAGAAAATTAAATTTCATTTTCCAAGAAACTTGAAAGTAGGATATATAAATGCAGTGGAAATGAGAGCATTGATAAGTATGTGTGGAGAGACTGAAGGATATAATAAAAAGTTAGTGAAATTCGAGAGCGCTGTTCAAAATTACGTAGTGATAAGAAAAAGAGAGAAAGAGAAAAATAAAGCCTTTTTTAAAAAGACATGTTGAATTGGCTCTACATAGAGACGACGGATGAAAGTAAGAAAACAAAAAGAATCTGGTCTGAGTGGAAGAGCCGGAAGTAGTCAACTGAGAGGGTGTCTTCAGATCGAGGATATGCTTCGAAAGGACCTGGTCGATGGTATATTAATCCTATGATCGTGTATGAAAGTAGAAGATGCGAAAGATGCTGCTTACTCCAATGGGAAAACGTTGTAAATAAAAGGTAAGATGACAATTAAAATAACTATAAATAAATATATTATTTATTTACAAAGCACTACACAATAAACCGTATTACAAAAGTACAAATAAGGCATCATCAGCTCTCAATCACTTCACATTGTATGAACAAACAACCGCTTTTCTTAAAACACCAATTACTGTATTTTAAGCTAAAAGAGAGCAACTGCTGTTGACAGCAGTTAAATAATGTACGCAAGGGAGGCGCGTTATCAGATTAGCTCATAATGCGAGATATCATTTAAATTAAATAATTCCAGAGTACTTTACACTCAGTGTTAATAATAATATGTATCCTTGACTACGATTGTTGTAAAACCCTCGAGATTTCCGGATAAATAAATCGCATTATGAACAGAGAAACATTTTTCTCTTATTTAGAAATAGTCTGATTTTGTTCGGATGTCATTTGCAATGATGGTAGATAAGACTACATCGGGAGCGCAGTCTCACTATAAGACATCTTCATTTTTCTATACAAACTGTTCACGACCACCAAATAGTAGAATGAATATACTGTAACAAAAAATATATGTCCCTGGATTTGCTAAAGCTGCCTATTTTTAGACCTCTGCCTGCTCACCATGACCATTAAGAAATATCTCGCGGACGAGTGAAGACAATGTTAGACTTTTCTGACGGGTTCGTTGGCGCGTTCGGTAGGACACCTGCCGTGCTCATCGATGGGTCGTGGGTTCGAATCCCACCGGGAACACATGTTTATAGTTTTCTGTAACGAACCACCGTTCATAGATGGAAAAAACCGTGAAGTGCATATTGCGCGTTTCGGTTTCAGTTTATGGAATTCCGAATGCTCGAAGTAAAAACTAGGTCGACGGCGCATCATTGACTGATGTTTTGTGGTTGAGGTGTCACCTACCATCAAGTGAGCCTCATGCTCGTCTGTCGATATCTAACATAAAAAAAGACTCGGAAGACATAAAGATATAATCGATTAAAACATGAGAAAACGGTCGACAAAATTTTATCGTTGTTGTCATGCTAGGCCAGTAGACTTCGTAACATGGTATTTTTGTCACTTATTATAGTAAGTAGTTTCTTCCTTATTTTCGACTCGTGAACTTCGATGCTTGGAAATCCACAACAGTGCGTTTAATTAGTAATTGCCTCGCACAAGTGTGCGAGTGTGAGTAAATACTCTGTGGAGTCAGTTATCAGTGGTATTTCCGAACTAATACGACTTAGGAACCTAATAAAGAGACTACTCTTTCCTTAAAGGCCAGCAACGCGCCTGCATATCCTTCGATATTATAGACGCCTATGGGCACTGGTAATCACTTACCATCAGGTGAGCGGACATAAAAAATAGGCCACACAGAACTTTGGTCGAATCAGTGACTGATTTGACCAAATGTGCCTCTAATTGTAAGATATACCTACTTTAAAAGGCCTGTCTCCGTGTTATTGAATGAAATAGAAAGAGACAGGTATAGCATTTTTAAATAAACAACTGCGGGACAATTAGAGTATTAACTGCATTGAGATCTTACCAGCTCCAGCTATCAATGCCATGACGACCAGCGCAATGGCAGCCGGTGTCTGTATGTAGGGCCTGAACTCAGGGCTGAAGAGGCACGTAACGGTTGCCACCAGAAAGATGCACAGTATGAACACCGAGTTGAACAGAAGGGAAAGTTGTAGGTAGTTCGGTCGCCTCTGTAATGAAACATTTATTACAGTATATATATTGAGGGTAGGCGGGTTTTCGACACCTTGAGGCGAAGTGACATTAAAATGTAGTAGGTAGTCAAAATTAAATTCAAAAATCATTTATTCATTTAGGTATCACAATATACACATATGAACGTCAATAAAAAATAATATAATATACATATATTAAATGGTTCTAATTTTACATTTACTGCCAGTTCTCCAATCAAGGGCGTAGAACGAACGAGAAGAACTGACAATAAACTCTCCGCCACTCTTTTTAATCGCCCAGCTTGTTTGTAAGGATCTGCAACCATTATTCCATGTTCCACATGACATCTTGAAGTAATTATCTATAATAATAAAAACAAAGAATATATAATAATATATTACTACCTCTTTCAGTAGTAGGCATGGTAAATCGTACGATAGGCTTTTCGTCGTAAAATTGAATAAAACATAGTTTAGTCATGTCCATAATAAATTGATGATGCTTGGGAACTTCCAATATGCGATACCGATCGATATTGACGACTCTTGATTAATTCACGATTTGAAGTCACGGTCGTTGCCAAAGATAATAATCGCATTTTCTTGAAAGAAAAACTATAATCTTAGCACTGGGTTCGACTCCTGAGGATCTAGTTAATAATCATTTGTTTTGGTCGTATTAAGGCACTGAGACTGATCACCTAGCATGTCCAGATTAATACAATCAATAAAACATACGAGAACAAAGCAGTAAGGTACACGGGTACTAACTCTTTTAAATGGCTCGCTCTATATTTATTCATATACTTCTACTATCTACTTGCATTTCCAAAAAACGCAAAAAAACGCTAAGTTATTTGCTAATATCCATATAGAAAGATTATCTATCTTTGAAGAAATAATCTTCCAGCTATAAAATACTTACTCTGCCAATACCGATAAGAACAATGATATTACTGATGGCAGATAGAGTTGAGAACATCACCATGGTCATGGAGATGAGATTATCTTCCTTCTCCCTCTCTTCATGGCGGGGAAGATTCCATGACCCCGCTATTATGTACAAAATGCAAGCTATCTGAAAAAAATAATATTTTTCATCTTCTACTCTCATCAACGCTTTCATACACGCTAGTTTCGGGTTTTCTGGAAATTGGTCAAAACAGCCAGGTTATAGTTGCTAAGTGTTGCTAGGCGATTTAAATTTAAATACCAGAAATAAAAAATAAAAGTATTATAAAGCAGGGACTGAATACCGGTTAATTTACTATGGGAGTTATACCGGTATAATAAAGGTTTTAGTTAATATTCTTTGGTTATTATTCATATTTACTGAAAAAAATTACTGTGGTAAGTTTAGTGTGTATTACTCTTTAAAACTAATATCGTGGTATCTCAGTCAGACACGTATTTTGGAAAATAAAAATTAACCGGTTTCAGTCCCTGTTATAAAGGTAACATGTATAACATCATTTTTAAAGAATTTTAGGTTATAAAACCTCTTTATTTGAATTCTTCAAAATTAGTCTAATATTATGTAATAATGTAGAAGAATTAGAATAATAATGTTATTATTCTAGGTTTCTGCTCCTGATAATCTATGTATGTTCATACTTGATCAATGTTGGGTGCGTATGACCGAAATCATTATTTTTCCCCCCGAGAATCGAAGTCAGGTACTTTGAGCGAAATAAAGTGAAAATACTCACTGTGGATAGTATACCGAGTAGTAAGCAGCCTCTCTCCAGAGACAAGCAACCGCAACAGCGTCGTAGCATTGGTAACGCCATCCTCTTCTGTTACGTTTGTTGAAGAGAAGAAAGAAGAATATATTTACAAGTACAATCAAAGAACATAGAAGCACAGGCTTTATAGGCGCGCTTGGCACGGTTTCTGTGGGGTAAGAGTAGTTCTTAACCCAGCCACCGCGGCGCTGCTAGTATCCGCGTAAACGAACACACTGACGCTGGGATCATAGAGTGCACTCTCTCGCACTCAGCCGCTTTTAGAGAGTTGTTGCCGTTCGCTCGTAAGAGCAAGCGAGATAACGCGAGGGGAGGTGTCAGCGAACTGCTTAGATGTGTGTATGTCACAGCATTTCATTGCAGCGCGCTCTACAGGTCAAAAGCAGAACTACTTTTTCTGTGCCAAAAGTTAGTAAGTATCTGTGTTTTGGTAAATTTTATCTTTTTATAACAAATTCTCTTAATTTTGACGTAGACATATCGTCGTTGCGCCTGCCAAATTCCATATGTGCATTTTTGTATAGTTTTGGGAAACAACGAAAAACGTATTATTGACTCACATACGGAGGTTTTCTTAACGGTCAAAACACATATGGAATTAGTTAAACTCCTTTCCAGTTCGAATATCACAAAAAGGATTTTAGTAACACATAAAACGAAGATTATATTTGTGCAAAAACCAAAAATCAAAAAAATGCACATATGGAATTTGGCAGGCGCAACGACGATATTAGGATAAGATACCTGCCTTTTCAATTTGAACGTGCTGAATTTTATAGGTTTAAATAAAAAAAATACCGGATTAAAACGCAATTTATTATATTATATTCTTATGAATTTAATGCTTTATTAGCATACGTCAGTCTGTCCATAACCGCGTGTGTGACACTTGCGTTGATAAAATTATATTATAATCGGTTATGATTTATTTACCACTGTGTTGATAAGCACACAATATATTATATTAGGTTTAATATATTATACTAGGAAACAAATTTTATACAGGATTTTGCGCGTTGAGTTGGCAACATAGGAAATAAAATATCGAAAATTACATCTCCAAACCACCATTCATAGCTACAGAAAAATCTTGAAGTGTATATAGAATGTTTCAGCTTCCGTCTATACTAAAACTAAAAATAGAATAGTGTATGAAGACCCTTATTATTTTATTAAGTGTGTGAGTAGCCTTATTCCATTATTAAATCTGTTATCTAGGGCAGGCATGTATAATGTAAATGATATCAAAAATACTTGTGTGACGTCATTTTATGAGACACGCATCCAGTGTTTCTGACGTGATCTTTCCGAATTAGATAATGGAAGGAAGGATAGCACGCGACTTTGCTCAATTGTGTTTATACAAAAATTGCCCCCTCCTTCTACGTTCCCCCTGCAAAATATAATAACGCAAAAACAATAATTGAATTCTCGTAGGTATGTCTATGCAATATCAATACGTCGAATCTTTCATGGGCCCATATTTCAAGATGAAATCTATTCTTCAGAACTGTTAAGATGTCAAATCTCTATAGAAAAAAAAATGGTTTGACAAGTAAGTAACTATTTATCTTGGATAACGAACCATAGTTTTTTTTACAGAATGGGCGGCAAACTGGCAGGAAGCCCACGTGATGGTAAGTGATCACCGCCGCCCATAGACATCCGCAACACCAGAGGGCTTGCAGGTGCGTTGCCGAACTTAAAGGAATATGTAGGCTCGTTTTTTGATGGTTTCCAAGTCGTATCGGTTCCACAGAGTGGTCGTGCGAGGCAGGAAGTATGTAAGCAATCACGCAGTTATGGACTTCTAGACATCGAGATAATATGCATGGTATTTAGACGTTTTTTCATGTGGATATCGATAGACGAGTATAAGGTTCACTTGATGGTAGGTGAAACATCAGCCATAGAACATTAGTCAATGATGCGCTGTCGACCCAGTTTTTACTTCGAGCGTTCGGAAATTCATAGACTGAAACCGAAACACGCTCAATGCACTTCACGATTTTTCCACTTATGAACGGTGGTACGTTACTCTGTTCTATTCATCCCACCTGTTTAGTGCCCGAAGTTACCAGACTTGGGGAAGATATGCTTACAGAAAATTATAAGCATGTCGTCCCGGTGGGATTCGAACCCACGACCCATCGATGCGCACGGCAGGTGTTCTACCGAACGCGCCAACGAGCCCGTCCAACGTCCCGTCGCGTCTTACGCTATGTTATCTTACTCAGGGCCTTGTGACATTAATAAGATACTTGCATGCATAAAGGCATATGGATTGAATAATCTCAAATTGATTACTAAATAAATCTATTTCGATGATTAAAGTTGATGGTGTAAAAATTAGTTTATTAGTTAAAAGGGTATATATTATATGCTACTTTATCAAGTAAACGAACAAAATAAGAACTAAACATCTTGATGTTTTTAAATATAAAACTACATTTTGATATTGTAAGTCCAAATTGTTTATACAGTTGTATTTGGAATGGAAAAACCTAATTTACAGTTTTTTGCTCAGCGATTTTTAGACTGTTGTTAGTTTCTACTGAATCATGTGTTTAAAATTAGGTATCTTATGTAAATAAATCATGTTCAAAATCTATCTTACTACGCTCTAGTATCGCACAATATTAATTTTAATGCATACTAAATTTCACACATACCTTTGATTTTCACATCATTCACCGTTTTCGAACTGTCATTGTGCACTTAAATTCGTATATAGAACACGCATTTAAATTTGGAATGATTCTGAAAATAAATATAGACTACATCTGCAGTGACTGCGGTATAGTCTGTGATGTAAAGTCGACTGGCGTCGCTTCCCGCTGAGTCGTCAGTTGGCCCTGGCCTTGTCTGCCCATCGTCATTTATTTAATCGACTATTTGATTGCCTCTAAATAGTATATTATGTGGTATATGAAAATCATTCAGCTCTATATAGATATCTTTACTTTAGCTTCGATGTTTTGGTACGGATTTCAATTATAAAGATCATGGTATAAAAAATGCATATTTTACTATGTGGTGTATGATTCGATTATATACATGTATAATAAAAAGGTGTATGAAAATTGTTGTAGAAATGCTAGTAGTAGTTTGAATTAACTACTAAATAAGACTGGAAGAAAAATATATTATAAAAAAAGTAAATTTAGCTTTTTTATATTAGATAACGGCAGACGACCATGAGGTGGTGATACCCCAGCCACAGAATATCAGTCAATGATAAACTTACTGTTTACTTCGAGTATTCGAATAAAATAAAATGAGACCGAAACGCGCAATGTGCACTTCACAGTATATCTATGAACGGTGATTCGTTACCCGGTCGGAATTTCGATATTCCCATCACCCTTTGAATGCCCGAAGTGACTAGACGTTCGGAAGAGATGTCTATAGAAAATTATAAACATGTCGTTCCGGCGGGATTTGAACCTGTGACCCATCGGAACGCAAGGTAGGTATCGAAAGTTCTAACAAATTCTACCGCTAGATATTCTCTTCACGATAGTAGGGACTACATGCAGTTTTTTTTTATCTATTATTAAGGCAATGGAAGAAAAATATATTATTAATGTCGTCCTTTAATGCCTTTTAAATATTAACAAAAGAAAAACATGGCGTTGATTAATTACCCAGTTACAGTAACTTAAGTTAATTCTTTAACCTTCAACAAAAATCTTATTTTTTTCTACTTCTTATTCAGTATGTAATAATTAAACTGGTAATCATAATTATTTTTATTTTTCTTTATTTGTACATATACAAGCTTTGTTCGAAATAACAAATAAATGATAAAAACGTTCGTAATAAAAAAATATATTTTAATAACAAATTCTTATCGATTTTTTAAAAGTTTTTTTTAGCTTAGAAATTTTACATCTTGTACATAATACCAACCCACTTAGAGTCGGCCCTAATAATATTAAATTTTATTAACTAGATCACATAAAGGGTAGGTACTAAACTTACAAATATATGAATGTAAAGTTTAAAAAGCGAAAGTATTTACATTTTTTTATATGGCCGGTGATCTAAAGAATGCTGTCTGAATAAGTTTCCTTCTTGCCACTGTTACAAACATTAATGATATTACAACTACTTGATACGAATTAACTATGCAAAAACACAAAATTAAATCATTGTTCTTAATTAGCTCATAATAAAACGATATTAAATCACTAACTAACACTTGCAAACTCGTCATTGATATCAAAATAAAAGCTACTATCGCAGTTTTAATATTATCTCCCAAATTTCTATTCATTTTAAGGCCTCTATTGAAGACATTATAAAAAATCACAATAAACATACCGACATTCATAACTAAAACTACGAATTTAATATTACTGTATACACTGTAATATTTATTAAAGTATTTTGTGTTTATATTTACTAATATAGGCCATATAAACGCTAACGGTAAGGGTAATGTCCATACTAACATCGATACCAAAATTAAATTGTCGATTGATGTAGAAAATACAATAACAATTTTGTTATACAAATGTTTAGTTAATATTAGCATCAATATTAACAACACCAAATCTGAATGTGTGTAAATAACATAAATAAAACTGTTTAAAAGATAATGGTTATCTTTAAAAAACACGACGACAAATTCTGTTGCAGTGTTTATGAGGCGAGCGAGTGACATTTGACAGAAAAGTATTTCGTCGGTCTTCCTGCACTTCGGAATAAGTAGGAAGAAAACACACTGTATTATAACACATAAGGTGGACACTAGGAGACCCGCTGACCACAGAACAAAAAACACATCACTTGATTCCTTCGTACTGGTCTCATTATTTCCAATATCCAGAGTATCAGTAAAATTATTAACATTCATTATGGTCAGTCACGCAACGAATGTGAAAAATGTAAGATGACAACCGGTAAAGATTTGCTATAGTCGCGATGTTTGTGATGAATGATTGAAATTATTTTGAGAATTACTACATACTAGCTGGTGCGCGCGACTTTGTTCGCGCTTTGGTTTCGGCTAACAACCCACCGTGTGCTTAATTGATCACCTCCGTGACCCAGTGGTATGTGCGTTGCGTATAGCACCGAGGTCCCGGGTTTAATTCCCGGGGAAACAATTAAAAAATAATTCAATCGGGCAAGGCAAAGAATATAAGAAAAGTATTTGACCCAATTACTTTAACTAATTTATAGGTATATCGTAACTTATCTATCGTAAGGTTACCTGGAAGAAATCGCTCTTAAGCTATAAGGTCGGATTATGGTACCAAGTTATTTATTATTAAAAAAAATACTGTCTTTCTTTCATTCATTCATTCATAACTTAACGGATATTTACTTTATTGAATTATGTTCGCCGGAACTGATGTTAAAATACAGAACGTGCATATAAAACGTGCTATGTAAAGAAATTTATAAAAAATGTAAATTTATTTTTATGAATTTTTTATGTTAAATATCGACAGACGAGCATGAGGTTCACTGGATAGTAGGTACCTCAGCCATAGAGCATCGTCAGAGATGCGCTGTCTATCTATTTTTTTTACTTCAAGCATTCGGAAAAATAATACAGCTATTCGGAATAACCGAAATACATAGCATACAATACAATATTTATAAATACATATATGTAATGTAGGGAAACGAAAAAGATTTATGAAACTGGTGTGAGTGGGAGAGTCGGGAGTGGTCGACCTAGGCGAACGTACCTCGATCAGATCGGGGACGTTCTGCAAAAGGGCCAGATCAAAAGTACTCGTAACCGTCGAGTGTGTATGAAAGCATTGATGAAAGTAGAAGAAGCGAAAGTGGTATGTAAGGATCGGAGCATATGGAATTCCGTGATCTCTGCCTACCCCGATGGGAAAGAGGCGTGATGTATATGTATGTATGTATGTAAAATAAATATTGTATTTTGTTAATATAATTATTAAATCCGGGTAACCATCCACGGTTCTTAGAATATAATATATAAACACCGTGAAGGGCAAATCGCGCGTTTCGGTATCGGTCTATGGATTTCCGAATGCTCAAATTTAAAAAATCTATTTTTAAATTTAAAAATTAAAAAATAGTTCGACAGCGCATCATTGACTAATGTCACGCCATCTATGCACATCCAACATAAAATACGAGTTTTCAAACCGCCTTAAATATTTTTTTCAACCCCAACAAGACACGTCTTTTCGTCCAACTTTTCAAGACACGTATTGTCAATAAATACCGTATGCTACTGTCATGGCCTATGCGCAGGCATTTAACTATATTAATGCGCACACGCATCCGTGTTACAACAATTATCTTTAATTACGCATAATTTTCCAATAGCTTAATATAATTCTGATATAACGAAATATGTTTCCAACTAAATTATACATAAATACTTAAAATTATATTCTTACTGTAGCATTATAAACCCGCGTTTCTATATGTATGTTTAATCTTTAAAATATATCTTCTATAATTTATAGTATACTTCATTATGTTTTAAGATTCTTATGTTCTATTATATAAATAACGCACTTTTTGCGTTTGGCTTTTCGAGAAAATATATTTTAACATGCATGAATAGAATATTGTACCTGAATATGGGATCAACAACAAAAATGATGAAAAATATGGGGATGAAAACAAATTGTTAATAATATTGTCTTTTATTAACGCGAGTATCACACATTTAAATAAAATACTGTATACCGGATTAAAACGGGATTTATTATTTAAATTATTTATCCCGACGTTTCGGAGGGCAGTCTCCCGCGACCACGGTTGCTGAAAAGCATCCGAAACGTCGGGATAAATAATTTAAATAATAAATCGCGTTTTAATCCGGTATACAGTATTTTATTTACAAATTGTTAATGTTTTTTTTAGCGCTGCAACCTGTGAATTGTCGCCCTTGCAAAGAGTACCAAAATTAAGTATATACAATAATGTATATTTTTAAGTAAATCAGAATAAATACAGATAAAAATATATTTGACATTTGAAAATAGGCCCTAAGCAAATCATTGGTTAATAATGATATCTGCAGGTAGGTATAATATTCCCTGATTATCGTGCAGTGTTGTAAGACTAATAATTGAGTTATTGAAGGTAAAGTTGGATTTTAAACCTGGTATTTTATCAAATTCCTAATTTTACCAAATAGTAAACACATATCCTGCTTTCCGATGGGTTAATTTTTTACCAGATATCACACGAGTTCAATGATGCGGTGTCGATCTATTGTTCTTTCAAAGACCAAGACAGAAACGATAATTCTGCAGTTCAAGGCTTTTCCATAAGGTGAATCCCCAAGACCCCTTGTGGATCTGTCCACTGATCATTTTTAAGGGTTCCGTACACTGTACCAAAAATGGAACCCAGTGATGCTTTAAATCACTTCGTTGTCCGTATGTCTGTCCGTCCATCTGTCAAGGCCCTTATTCTCAAGAACGCGTGAAGATAGCAAGTTGAAATGAATATCAAAAGCGCAGGTCTACAAGAGATCAATCAATCTTCGAAGTCGATTATCAAAAGATACGGCCTTTTATGCTCCGTTTATGTCGCATATTTTGACACTCGCACGATAATCAAAACCTATAAGGTATCTGTTGACCAAGAATCATGAAATTTGACATGAAGCAATTTCATGCCGTGCAAGTAAAGGAAAAATCTGAAAACTGTAAATTTTTAGTTTTTTTTTATTGGGGAAATCTTTACTTAAATAAAGGTTTTTACGGAAACTTCGATGCGTGACTCCGCATGACACTTGGCCAGTTTTTTCTTTACAAAAAACCATTTGATAAATATAAAGGTGATCAATCTTCTGTGCCATGCCCGACTGAAAAGGTCTTTGTACAATGTATTTTGTCCACGTAGAAACCAAGCAAAAGAATTAGTAGTCAATCAGAGGTTTTTAATTGTCTCTGAAAGGTCTCAGTTTATAGTTTTAAATTCTATAAAAGTTGGAGTTTAGTTTAAAAACTAGTTATATCTTGAAATGGCATTTTATTTTAATCACAAAAACACGTTTTCATAACAAAAATTTGAGGCTAATATGAAATCAATACAACCTCATTTGTAATCGGTTCAATTACTAGTATGCAGACTGCATTGTACTCTGAATCTTCTGTTCTGTGTCTGAAGTCATCATGGATAGAATAACTTTTTGGGTGAATGGCGAGTTGTGTTCTGGTAAGTAATCATGTAGTAGAACAGCTAAATGAGCACGAACAAGCAAGAAAATATCTTCAATCGATCATTTGTATACATTTTCAACCAGTTGCGTAGCTATCATAGGGCAAATTAGGGCTTTATATGATAATTTATAACAACAGAAGGGCCAAGTATACTTGATCTACACTTCTATACGAATATTATAAAGAGGAAAGATTTGTTTGTTTGTTTGTTATGATTTAGCTCAAAAACTAAGAGCTCTGTTTTACCGATTTTAAAAATTCTTTCACAAATAGAAAGCTATCAGCGAGTAACATAGGCTACATTTTACCCGTGCGAAGCCGAAGCTTATCGCTAGTACCTAACTGATTTAGCAATACTCGTTTACCTATTCTTCTTGTTTCATTAATACTTTTGATGTAGGGTTTTAGATTTTAATGAATTATATTATTTCTCAATAAATTATTGGAGTTTGAATTTTTCTAAATTTCAAAGGCCTACTTGAGACGAAATTCTGGGAAATAATCAATTTTCTCACTGTATTAATTTTTAATGATTGTATAATGAAAAAAATAGATAAGAAAAAATCATTTAATTTTTTTTTCATTAAAATTATCAAACACATTTTAGTTGGGTCTGAGGTAGACTCAGACGAATCCCTTAATGATTTTCTTCGTATTCGGCTCAACCTTCGTGGCACTAAGTACATGTGCAAGCAAGGTGCATGTGGTGCCTGTATTGTAGCTGCCACGATACCTGATCACAATGGACACAAAAGGACCTTCTCCGTCAATTCCGTAAGTTTTCATTAAATTCATATAAATCTGTAGAAGAAAAAAAGTAAGTTACTTATATATATTTTTTAAATCTAAGACATCAAATACTTCGATGGGCTCATTGTCAAGCTGCCGGCCTAGCATGACAACTGCGACAAAATTTTGTCGACCGTTTTCTCGTGTTTAATCGATTATTATCGCTCTATTTCTTTCGGGTCTAACATGACAATTACACTTAAAACTCGACTTTTAATATCAAAAATAGATATATTTGTTGATCGAGATATCTTTTCTATCAAAATTGTCGATGTCGAGATACAATATATCGAGATATCTTACATCTTAGTTTGTCTTCTCTCGTCCGTGACATATCTCGTGGCGGACATGCTAGGCCGGCTGGAGAGTACGTTCCGATGGGGTTGGGAAAATTCTTTTTCAGTTTCAATCTATGGATTAACGAACGCTCGTAGTTAAAATATATAATAACTTAATGTCCTGTGACTGAGGTGTCATGATCAAATGAAGCTCATTGTATAACATAAAAAATACTTTATTAAACTCTCCTTTGTTAAGTAGACTATATCTAACTAACAGATACGATCCTGGAAAAATATAAGAGTCCTTAATCATATATTTTTTAATATATGACACAAGTGGATTGGGATGTTTACAATCATATAACTTATAAAGATCTGGATTCGATCCCAAAATTCATTAAATAACAAACACAAGTACATTATAAAAACCACCGATAAAAACCAAAATCTAATTAATTTAATAATACGATATTGAATGATAAATGCATTTGCATGTTTTACTTAATTCTTCAGTGTCTGATAAGCATACTATCATGTCAAGATTGGGAGATAACGACAATAGAAGGGATCGGCGATAGACAAGGCTACCATCCGATACAGCGGACCTTAGCAGAGCACAATGGCACTCAGTGTGGTTACTGCACTCCGGGCTGGGTGATGAATATGTATGGGTAAGGATTCCTCTCTCTCTCTTGTTGATCCCATCCGACAATTGCCGCTGGGGGTGAGCGCGTAACGTCTAAAATTATCCCGACGAAAACCCAATTAAGGGCTGTAGCATAGGTATCAAGAACCCGGTTGCGGATCCCAAATTTGCCGCCCCCTTTTTTGCAATTGATTATTAAAAATTGGGGCTCTTATTGAATAACACTAACCTAAAGAGAAACTGTTTTTACTTATTATTGACGGAAGTTGATTTTTTTACCGTTACCTGTGAAACCCCCGCTAAAGTCCCGCCCGGGGTGGACCACCCCCCCCCCCCCCCCCATGCTACGCCACTGGTCTGGACACAGGCTCCAAGTTACTCGCAACACCAACAGACCTCACAACTAGATATGTGCCATTCGTTCACCCGTTCAATCAATTGATTGAAATTATATATTCAATAATCTACCATTCTTTTTGAAACAGCTTAGTTAGTTGGCTATATTTTATGTAATATTGACTTGTTTCCCTTACCCTTTACCAGAAATTTAAATGGAAAACTTTTAACTAATAAAAAATGATTTATTGATTATGATATTATCTGTTTTAGTTTACTAGAAAGCAGAAACTACGACCTCACGCAGTGCGAAATTGAAAATTCTTTTGGTAGCAATAATTGCAGATGCACTGGCTACAGACCTATTCTGGATGCATTTAAATCTTTCGCTAAAGACGCCCCTAAACCCAAGCTAGTGGACATTGAAGATTTAAATAAATGCAAAAACAAAGGCAACTGTAATAAGACATGTGATAAAGATTGGTGCCTGGTTTCAAACAAAGATAATAAAGTTAAAAAGATTTATCTGAAAGATGACAGAGTCTGGTACAGAGTGTATGAAATAAGTGATATATTTGACGTGTGGCGGAATGAAGAACAAAAATCCTATATGATTGTGAATGGAAACACCGGGAGAGGTAAGACAAATACAAGTCTTATACGTACAATATACATAATATCAAAGAACATAGATTTACATAGAAGCACAGACCTTATAGGCGCGCTTTCTCTGGAGTAGGGGTATTTCTTACCCCAGTCACCACAGCGCTGCTATGTATCCGTGTGAACGCACTCTCTGACGCTGAAGTAGTGACTACTTTAGGATGTACATTAGTCATCGTGGACAAGGGCTTTTTGAAAAACTACAAATAGTAAATCGTTTTTTTTTTCATGATTTGATGAGTGTTTTGTAACACTAAACTTCTGTAAGATATTATCTGGCTTCAAAGCAGTAAGCGGAGAACACACAGCGCAGATAGCTAGCTTGTTTTGTACTCTAGTATATATTAGTGTGTTTTTACTAACAAATCTTACATAGGTTATAAAAGTTATAAAGATTTGCGATAAATATTTTTAATATATGTTTTTCAGGTATCATTCCTATTTTTGAATTTCCTCGAGTTCTGATTGATATAAGTGCCATTGAAGAATTAAAATCACACTATGTGGATCAAAATTTAGTCATCGGAGCCGGTACAACACTGACAGACACTATGAATATCTTCAAACAAATGTCACAGAATTACGATGACTTTTCCTATTTACAAAAACCATACGAACATTTAGACTTAGTCGCGCATATACCTGCCCGAAATGTATGAAATATTTCGATTCTTATTTTAAAATTTGTTTTTGATATTTATTTTATAGAAATTTACTTTTAGGTTGGTACAATAGCAGGAAACCTTACATTAAAACACAGGGATATGACGTTTCCATCTGATATCTTTTTGCTTTTAGAAACCATTGGAGCTGTTATAACCATAGGTAAATCATCAATTATAAAGGATTCCAGTTTCCAGAGTATTTTTTTAATATATATATTTTTTTCAGTAAGTGTCGATGGAAGAATAGATGCAACACCTCAAGAGTTTTTGTTAATCGATATGAAAGAGAAAATAATTACCAACATAAAGATTCCACCGCTGTCTCATCATTATAAATTTATTTCTTTCAAAGTATGTAGGTACTTTATCAAATTAAACAAAATAAGTAATTTCAATTGAATATTGATTTTCTCTTTAAATTTAATTAGAGATCAGACAAACAAGCTGTTGGATTACCTGATTATAAGTAATCACCACTGCCCATGGACTTCCACGACTTCAATATTTTAGATACGTTGTCGGCCTTTTAAAGTTTGTAGGCTTGTTTCTTAAAACTAACGAGGTCGTAATCAGGTCAAAACACTGAAGCCGGTGCTTATTTTAAAGGCCGCCAACGCATCCTTAAGACCTCCAGTGTTGCGGATGTCGATAGACGGCGTTAGTCGCTTACCATCAAGTGAGACGCCTGTGCGTTTAAAATAAAAAGGATAGTTTTGTTCATCATTGGATGAAGTTGTACGTAAATCTTACAGAGCTCGATTTATATGCATAAGTAACATTCGATTTCAGGTTATGCCAAGGTCACAAAATTCTATAGCGGAAGTTAACGCAGGTTTCCTCTATGAATTGGACACCAATGATAATAAAACAGTAAGATCAGCACGAATTGTATATGGTGGCCTTTCAAAAGATTTTATCCACGCAAATAAGACTGAATCATTTTTAAAGAGTAAAAATATATTTGAAGATGAAGTTTTACAAGAAGCTCTAAAAATTTTGGAAAAGGAAATTGTAGTTGAAGTAATTCCAGGAAAACTTAAACCAGAATATCGAAAGAAGACTGCTTTGGGCCTATTTTATAAGGTAGAAGTATCATACAGAATATTTAAATAATTCTCCACCTGCACGTGGCATTTATAGAACTGGAAGTTCGAGGTTCGAATCCTGGTCATGGTCAGTCAGGACACATAAGAATTACATATTTACTATCTTTTCTCAACCTTTCTTATTTTTATTTTTTTTAATTAGTAAATAGTAATTGTATTGTTAATTATATTGTGAATATTTTAGGGTTTATTGAATATTATACCAGAGAAATTATTAAATGCACGATATGCATCGGGTGCAAGAGATCTTCGTAAAACTCGAGCACTTTCTAAAGGTTTGGAAGTGTATGATACAAATCCTATATTGTGGCCTCTCAATGAACCAATGCCAAAAGTAGAAGCTCTAATACAATGCGCAGGAGAAGCAAAATATATAGATGATCTTCAGACTCAACCAAAAGAAGTTCATTGTGCGTTTGTAACCGCAAAAATATTTAATGGAGAATTTGAAAAAATCGATCCTTCGCCTGCTCTTGTAAGTACACAGTTGCAGAACAATATTTATCTTTTAAAAGCAGATTATATAGACCATAAAAAAATGTTTACAGAAAATTCCTGGTGTGATAGCATTTTATACTGCGAAAGATATACCCGGCAAGAATACATTTGTAAGCGAAACTGTGACAAGCTATAAAAATGAAGAAATACTATCAGATGGTAAAATACAATTCTTTGACCAACCTATAGGTATAATAGTCGCAGAAACAGAGGCTCTTGCGAATAGAGCCGCTGAGTTAGTGAAAGTTACATATAAAAAGGTAGAAAGAAAGCCATTGCTGAAAATACGAGACGTCTTAATTGAAGATCCAAGTCGCGTGAAACTCTTTCTTACTTTACCACCAAGACAAGCGCCAGGCGTCGATATTGATAGGGTAATAAAAGGAACTGAAGACATTTCTTGGCAATATCATTATACTATGGAAAAACAAAGTTGCGTTACACGGCCCAGTGAAGATGGTATCGACGTTTTTCCTTCCTCCCAATATCTCGATATGTCGCATTTAATTGTATCGGAAGCATTAAATATGGAACAAAGCAGGTATACTTACCTTGAATATATTTCAAAAGATACTACCGTTTCTAAATGATATTATCAGAATTTATTGAACTATTATACCACACTTATAAAAGTTTATTTTCAAACTCAAAAATCAATTACTAGTTGAGAAAGGGAAAATTATTAACAATATCTCAAACTTATAGTCAAATCTCATGAACTTAATTATGAGAGTTTTTATATCCAGAGTATCATTATAGCTTAACCCTTATATTTCCCTATTGTGCTCTTTCTCTCTAGACTGACTGGTGATATTGTACCCATGGAGAGTACATAAGATCCATCTGTTCATTCTCATTATTTTATTATCACTTCTGTTTTTATTTATCTACTAGTATATTATTACAGAGTCAACGTTGTCATTCCCCGTGTTGGTGGTGCATATGGTTGTAAAATAAGTAGAAGTGGATTAATAGCCACTGCATGTGCTGTGGTTACATATCTGTTAAATCGACCATGCAGATTTGTTATGGACCTCAAAGCAAATATGCGCATCATAGGAAAACGAACGCCCAGTCATTTGGAATATGAAGTAATTGAATAAATTTTAGCTTAAGCTTTTATTAACTGGACTCAGTTAACCTCCACTGAAAAATATTTTAATATTTAGCCGGCTCATCCAAACTTAATGGTTTTAATGTGTTTAGTTCCCATCTATCTAAAAACATTTTATAGGATTCAAATATCTATTTATATAATTATAAGTAGAATACACATCGTCATTTTTATGGTATTTTATTGTGCATAATATATTAAATATTATTATGTGACAAAAAATATCAGCTGATCATGCAATTATTGCCACTCTCTGTGTTGCGTGGATTAATCTTTGACGGGCTCATCGATGGTTCGTGGGTTCGAATCCCACCGGGACAACATCATTATAATTTTCTGTAACCATGTCCACGTCTGGTAACTTCGGGCATTGATTGGGTGGGAGGAATATCTAAATTCCGACCAGGTAACGAACCACCGTTCATATTATAGAAAAACCGTGAAGTGCACATTGCGCGTTTCGGTTTCGGTCTTTCCGAATGCTCGAAGTAAAAAGTAGGTCGACAGCGCAAAATTGACTGCTGTTCTGTGGCCGGGGTATCACCTACCATCAAGTTAACCTCATTTGGCTATTATATCGATATCTAACATAAAAAAAATCTGAATATTTTTTTATATTAGATATCGACAAATGGCCGGTAATGATGATTAATAGATGAATTAAATGAACTATTTTTTATAATATTAGGTTGCTGTCAATAGATCAGGTGAAATTCAATACTTGAATTATAATATATATGATGACCTGGGATACAGAGAGAGTGATTTCATTGGTTTTCTGCTAGTTTCTGCTATTAGAAGTTGTTACGACAACAAAAGATGGACAAGTAATATATATTATGTAACTACCGACACAACTTCTAATGCATACGCTAGGAGTCCGGGTAAGAAAAATATTTTTAGAGTCTAGACTTAATGGAATTACCAGAATGAAGTACAGTAATAAATAATGACAGAATGGTCTAAAGGTGGAGGAATCTATAGGTGATAAAACGTGATTTACCAAAATAAATAAATAAAAATAAACGTTTTAGGAAGTCTTGAAGCTATAGCTATGATAGAACATGTATTTGAAAGAATATCATATGAATTGGACTTAGATCCTATAGAAGTACGTAATAATAATCTTAAAAGGGAGGAACAAGATGTGAACGATGTCATGCAAACATTGATCAAAGATAGTGATTATCACAACAGAAAATCGGAAGTGAAAGAATTCAATAATAAAAATAGGTGGAAAAAACGAGGTCTCCGAATGGCAGCTATGAGCTGGCCGGGACCTTCCATGGTTGATTTTCACATTAACATGTCAGTCTTTCACGGCGACGGATCCGTCATTGTTAAACATGGAGGTATAGAACTAGGGCAAGGTATCAACACTAAGATAATTCAAACCATTGCTTTTGTGCTCAAAATTCCTCTTAGCAAAATAAAAGTAAAACCAACAGATGTTGTTTCTCTGCCAAATAATTTTTCAACTGTCGCCAGTCGAACTACACAGTCTGTTTCGTTAGGTGCTATAAAATGTTGTCAGATTATATTAGACCGGTTAGCGCCAATTAAAGTAGACGGTGTTGTAAATCCCAACTGGGAACAATTGATAAAAGCAGCATATAAACAAGGAGTGAATCTACAAGCTAGCTATCATGTTACTGTCGCGGATCAAACTCCTCACAGGGCAGCTGGTGCAGCTGTTGCTGAAGTTGAATTAGATATACTGACTGGTGAATCACATGTACTAAGAGTGGACATCGTAGAAGATGTCGGTACGAGTCTTAATCCTGAAATTGATATTGGACAGGTAAATTTCACACTATCTTTCATGTCAAATAAAATAAAATGTATGATAATAAGCCTCACTTTTTAATACATATAATATAAATTGTTGACCTGATCGGTATGTTCATCATCTTGTTTTAAATAAACATATAAGACATTGAGAGGATCGGACAACAGTACTCACAGAAGCAGCTTTAACGAAGCAATTAATACAACTTATGTTCTCATTTCAGATTGAAGGTGCTTTCATTATGGGCCTGGGCTACTGGACATCAGAACATATAATATATGATGAGGAAACAGCACAATTGTTGACAGATAGTACTACGACATACCACATCCCGCAAGCGAAGGATATCCCAATAGATTTCAGAATAAAACTTAGAAGGAATCACAATCCACTTGGAACTTTAGGAACTCGTTGTATGATATTATCACTTTTTATAATATAACTTTCTTTAAAACAGGTTTGAGCTGTAGCTAATATAACTGCTGACGGATTTATTAGGGACAAAATATTAACGCTTAACCATAAAAAATTGCGTTTGTTTTTCTCATCAAACCTACAATTAAAACATTGTCACCGAAGTTACATAGTTATGTATTCTAAATACATACTCGTAATTCAAACAGCTATATGAAATATAGAGTTTGAATCCATATTTTACAAAGGGGCCGAATTAAGAGGCCTTGGGGCAACAAAGTGGAGGCCCAAAATTTTTTTTTCAAATTTTTTAATTTTTTTTTTAAATTTAAGAACAATGTAATTTTGTACAAAGTTCAGTAGGTAAAGATAAAAATACCAAAAAGAAATATCAAAGGAAAAGTTGTGTACGACTGTTTGCTCGTCGGAATTCGAAAGATTTTTTAAGTCTCTTTTGTGGAGGCCCCGGAGCAGTAGCCCCTAAATCCGGCCCTGGATACACATCTTGTAAATAATCGTCTCTCTCGGTAAAAGTTATTTCTGTCTATAGTCATTTTGTTTTTACTTTCTAGCGGTTTCCGAACCAGCAACATGCTTAGCTGTAAGCGTCGCCTTTGCTCTAAAGGCAGCTATATCTGCATCCAGGGAAGACTCTGGCTTTCCCCGGAATGAGTGGTTTACTGTCGGTAAGTGTTAAAACATATTTTATCCAATCAAATGGAAACTGAGTTGTTGTTGATTTTTTTTGATAACATAAATTTGATATGCACTAATATAAAATACTAGCCCGATCCACCCCGGCTTCGCACGGGTGCAATGTAAATGTACTATTCACAAAAAGCCTATGTTACTCGCTGATAATGTAGATTTTTATTGGTGAAAGAATTTTTAAAATCAGTCGAGTAGTTTTTGAGTTAAACTACTGTAGGCACCTGGCATGCGTTACAATGTCACGTAAAGTAAAAAAGTGCCGAACAACTTACCAAAGTTTCATTATAATCGGATTAATAGTTTAGGAGGACTTAATTCTATTTATATGTATACATAAAATTTCTGTTTCAATTTTCAGATGGTCCATATACATTGGAAGCTAACGTTATGCATTCGGAAGTGAAATTGGAGGAATTTCTCTTTAAGTAACCTAATTATGTTTATTTATTCGCATAATTTCTATTCCAAATATATAATAATTTCATGAATTTAATATGACACATGTATTAAGTATATATCTATGCAGTAACTGCATCAATAAAGAAAATATTAATAGCTAAGTAATATAATTTTATTACAACAACATCCATATAAATATTATAATATTTTGAAAATCTCATACAATTTCTAGTTATTTGTCATTGCAGCATATATTAGGTCCTTACGTATGAAATTGTTGTTTTATATGAAAAAAGCAAAACTATTTTTTTTTAACTTTTTTTTTATTTAATCAATCCTTATTGCTTCCTTTGCTGTAAAAATTGAGGGAGCGAGAATCAATACAGTCTTTGAAGGCGTTTTGGACTTGGACATATGAATTGAATATTTTCCAATTAAAAAATTATCCAAATTCCGAGAAAAGTGGTAGTCGGTTGGTGTTAGGTACGGGGAGTATGGTGGGTGACGGAGATATTCCAATCCCAGCTCCTTTAGTTTTGCCACCTTCTGTTGTGCGGTGTGTAGTCTAGCGTTGTCTTTAGTGAACTAAAGCAGTTGACCAATATCGGTTGTTTAACGGCTAGCTTTTCCATCATAGGTTGGCAAAACAGATCTGCCGTAATCGTCTGACCAGATCTTAGGAAGCTGTAGTGGATAACACCAACGCTGGTCGACCAGACACTAACATGCGGGGTTAGAACGCAAGACGCGTGTAGAGATCATTGTGATTAGTGTAGAGACTCTCTAGAGACTCTCTACACCAATCACAATGAAGCGAGACGATCAGTCGAATCGTTTTGCGACTTGCGTTCTAACCCCCCAGTATCTTTTTTTTACTAACTTTCGCTTGGGGCACGATTTGGCTGGTTCTCCTGGGTCTAAACACTGTGATGAGCGTTTTTATTTATCATATAGGATCTATTTTTCATCACAAGTAATGATATGATTTAAAATCCTCTCGTTATGGTGACAGTTGAGTAACGTGACGCAGCAGTCGACGCGTGTTTGTTGGTTTGCTTCACTTAGTTCATGCGGTACACATTTTTCAAGCTTCTTTACTTTTCCAATTTGTTTCAAATGATTCAAAATGGTTTTATCACTCACTCCGAAGTCTGAAGCTAACTCCAGAACGAAAGAGTTGAAACCAAAAACTAACCGTGTTTTCTTTTACATTTTTTACTTTATGTGTCGCCGTACACATCATTAATCCTTCGAGCTGTTTCTGCAGCCACGGTGGAACTGCTGGTATTCGTAAATAATGCGTTATATATAATAAGTTAATATTATAAGTTTTCCATATTGTGCACAGAATGATATCAAAGCAAAATGAAATGGCGCAAAAACAAAAAGATAAGCTTTAAGTTGATGTAAATTTGAATTTGGATGTCCTAACCAAACGCCGGATTTTTGAGATCAAAGTGGCCAGTTCGATAAAACGCCAATTTCACAGGTAAGGACCTAATATTCTCAAGTGGTAAATATATGTTGAGTTCCACTCAATCATTTTCCTGTAAATTAAGAAATCATTTCAATAAATAGTTTTTCAAAATTTTACACTTCTTCTCGGGTGTTCAATTCTCTGTAGTAGCTGTAGCCTAAAAGAATAGCGTAGATGTTTAGACCTGGAACAAAAAGGAGTTGTAATAAAATCTAGCTTTTTTATATAAGGGGCTGTCCATTAATCACGTGAGGTCGTTTTTCTCATTTTTTGACCCCCCCCTCACCCCTGATGATATTTGGTGAGGTTTGGGACCACCCCCCCCCCCCCCCTCCCCCTGGATCACGTGTATTTTTTTGGAAGTCTATGTAAAGGCTATTTTTGACAAAAAAAAAAGAGAAAGATTAGAAAAAAATATTTAACAAATGGCGTTTTGATTCGAAAAACATTTATATGTATTTGCAATAAAATTAATGAATAATTAATTAATTAATAATAATTAGCCTAGCAACGGCGTCAATCAAGGTCATACTAAAATCGTTCAAATTTTCGCGCCGTTCAAAATTTCGGTTCATAAATAGCGCTTTTTGACAAAAAATAAATAAAATTAATACACGTGATGTCTAACGAGACCCCCCCTCCCCCCTCGTGATGTTTCGTGATGTTTTCCGTACCCCCTCCCCCCCCTTTTGAGCCTCACGTGATTAATGGATGGCCCCTAATAGCAATACTGGGTTGCACAGATTTAGGTACGTAGAGCAAAGTCACTTCTGCATAATCGCTACTTTACACTCGACCTTTTCTATGGAGAAATGTAGGTAACACCTAAATTCGAATTTTATTTTCGAATACATGATTTCTATACTAATATTATAAAGAGGAAAGATTTGTTTGTTTGTTACGATTTAGCTCAAAAACTACTGGAACGATTTTAAAAATTCTTTCATCTAATAGGCTTTTTTGTGTAAATACATTGCACCCGTGCGAAGTCGGGGCGAATCGCTAGTATTCAATAAAATTTTGATTTTACTAATCTTTTTTACTTACCTAGTATAAAACAAAGTCGCTGAAAATGTATAGCTACGTAAACTTCCGAACGACTGCACCGAATTGAATATTTTTTTTTGTTTTATTAATTATAACTAGCAAAACGCCCCGGCTTCGCACGGGTGCCATGTAGATAAATTCAAATTCAAAATCATTTATTCATTTAGGTAACACAATGTACACTTATGAACGTCAGTAAAAAATACACATTAAATGCTTCTAATTTTACATTTACCGCCAGTTCTCAAATCAAGGGCGTAGAACGGAAGAGAAGAACTGGCAAGAAAAAAAAAAAGCAAATGGGCATATTCCAATCTAATAATAATTGTATAATTTCGAAGCCAATATTTTGGCAGGACAACGTCTGCGGGGTCCACTAGTGATTTATAAAAATGAAACTCACTCATATAGAATAATTCCATGCATATTGTACCGGCGGTGTAGTGTGGTGAGTTGAAGAAGAAAGTGAACATCGACAGCAAAAAGAAGACGGTCCACATCACGAAGTACGCTCGGATCACCGACGCTTTCGCCTGAAATTTGAACATTTAGAAATGCTTTTCCCTCCATCCCATTCCGATTTAAAATCGACGTATTGACTGACGAACCGATAATTTTCCTACGGTAAAAGTGTTATGAATTCGACAAATGATTTGATATATTCTTCGATTTCATTTGGAAACATTTACTTAACTGTACCTTCGGTAATATACCACCAAGTTAACATTTTTGTATGTCGATTCATATGATAGTCAGGTTAAAGTAATATAAAAAAGTCTTATATTATCACTTTGGTATAAATGAACAGTATGTTGTTGACCGATAAAGTAGCGAAACAGAATTAAAACTATTATCGTTGGCGCATTATGTAGTAACACCTACCTTGCATATCTATGGGTCGCGGGTTCCAATCTCGATTTTTATAATTTTCTATAAACATGTTTTTCCCATATCTGGTTACTGGGAATAAACTAGTGGGATGATAATCGAATTTTCAACCGGGAAACGAACCACAAATAATAATAGGTGGAACGCCGTAAAGTGATTTTTAGGGGTTTCGGTTTTAGTTAATCGTATTCTTAATGCTCGATGTAAAAAATGGGCCGACAGCGCATCATTGACGGATGTTTTGTGGCTAGCATGACTGTCGATATCTAACGTAAAAGGGTTACTTAGAAACCTTAGTATTTTTTATTTAGTTCACGATAAAAAACCCTGTCATACCTTCATAACACCATAGATAAAGAAGACGTCAAAACAGAACTTGGCGAGGAACATCAGCACCAGAATGACAGACATGGCGTAGAGTCCCGTGAAAGCCGCCTGCGCGTTCAAGTCGTCCTCTTCCATGGCCTCCGTCTTCAACGGCTCCAGAGTGCACGCAACGACAATCATTATTACAAATAGCGTGAACGACCCAAACTGAAATAATCAAAGTCATTTCGTTATTTAATACATACATACATATTCACGTCTCTTTCCCATTGCGGTAGGCAGAGATCACGGAATTCCATATGCTCTGATCTTTTCATACCACTTTCGCTTCTTCCACTTTCATCAATGCTATGTTTTTTAATTATCTAAAAAATCACTTTTACGGGATTAAAACGCGATTCATTATTTACCCCGACTTTTCGAAGTTTTAAGTGCAAACGTGGTCACGGTCAGATGCCCGTTTGCCATGAAAGATGACTGTCTATTATTACGGAGTTTTACTGTAATTTTCTGCGTCGAGATGAATGATAATTTACGCTTGCAGCTTGCCTCAATGATAGCAAACGAATTATCTTTCTTCATGAGGGATATTGTTATTAATTGTTTGTATTGCGCTGTCGACATATTTTTTATTTCAAGCATTCGGCAATCCATAGACTGAAATCGAATTGCGCAATGTGCACTTCATGGTATTTCCATCTATGAACGGTGGTTCGTTACTCGATCGGAATTTTGATATTCCTCCCACCCGATCAATGTCCGAAGTTACCAGACGTGGGGAAAACATGCTTATAGAAAATTATAAATATGTTGTCCCGGTGGGATTCTAAACCACGACCCATCGATGCGCACGGCAGGTGTTCTACCGAACGCACCAACGAGCCCGTCAGAGTTACTGATTTGGTAAATTTCACTCAAATAAATGAATCGATCATACAAGAAAATATTCAATATTATAGATGTCTGTCTTCTCTTCTTAATAGGTACAAAAAACGATTAAAAATTGACTCTCAGCTTTCTGATATACCTACTTAATAGTTTATAACATAGGTACTCTTTAAATATTATTATTTAAGTATATAATTATAATCGTAGTAAGGATTCAACGAACATAATAAATAACTAAGTTGTTTTAATTTGAAAAGTTTATCATCAGCATTTTCATCAATTTTTTGTTAAAATTAACATAGTAAAAAAAGAATTTGCTTTCAATATAATCTTGGCTTAGATAAAAAAAAGATTCCTCACCGCATTCAAGGATCCCATTATAATGTTGCCTGTTTTTAAATCAAAAACGAAGCAGCATCTTTCTAATTGTGGTAACCCCATTCTGAAATCCAAAAACAGAATCGTATTACCTATTTGAAATTCATTCGAACTATTTATGAATATATATTGTTTTTTTATAGCTATCATTGACTGGACTTCTCGAGAATTTTTTTACAAGCTTTCTAGGCGGTAATTAGTTGAAAAACTTCTTAAAAGCGCACGGCAGGTGTTCGACCAAACGCGTCAATGAGTCCGTAGCAACAGGCACTAGCTTCACACGGGTGCAATGTAAATGTACTATACATACTATATTACTCGCTGAGATTGTAGCTTTCTATTGGTGAAAGAATTTTTAAAATCGGTCCAGTCGTTTTTGAGTTTATTCACAACATACAAAAATGCAAATCTTTCCTCTTTATAATATTAGTTTATTTTTTACAAGATTATATAATTATTTACTAATATTTACTATACTTATTAATAGTCCTATCTTATTTATCTCATTTACTAATCTAGGATTTTCGGCTTCATCGCAATGTTTCGATGCGGGGGCTAGCGGCTGGCGGGAAGGGAAGTACAAGGTCAATCTACACTCTGGACAGAGAAAGCGATTTCAATTAATGATACATATGATATTAATTACAAAAAAAATACAATTACACAATGATAATTATGTGCGGCAGTTCTTTTAGTAACACTTCCAAATAAGCAATTATGACACGCTAGGTGCACACGAAATATAGCCGGAAAGCCAATGTATGTAGGGTCAGTTTTTTTTTCTATCCCGAACCCAAGCAATTATTCAATTTATATCAAATGAGTAATGATAGTATATTGAAATATATGTACTTACTTGATGTTTTCCAATTTCCAGTAAGAAAAACTAATATCTCTAACGTAACGCTCCGGGGATGAAAAGCGACTGAATCAGTAGGGGTATTCACGATCGATCGAAAGCGTTCCGCCCCGAAAGCTACGGAAAATGTTTCGTATCCTTCCCGATATGAAAATGGTATTCACAATTCCGATAGAACTGAACATCGGCAATCTTCGGGAGTTTTCGATTAGAATCCTTGGTATAAAACAGAAGTGGGGAGTGTCAGCGTAAAATTGACGCATGCGCGTTTTAAATAGTGCGAACCTGTTGATGTACTTTTAGGACATCTAACACGTTACCTAGACATTCCGTAAAGTGCATGTGGCACTAAGGGAAGTGTTATCAATTTTAAAATATAACGACAGCGTAATACAAAACGACGCATGATTTTTACCTAAAAAGATATTCATGTTTTTTCTTATCTGATTATACTTGTTACCTTATTTTATATTTCATGTTTATATTTTTGTAGATATTCTAACAAAATAAGGTTATAATGAGGAGTAGACATTTGGGAGAAGATCATATCTCGAAAGCTCTTTTAGAGATGAGGAACTCGCCTGTGAGGACACTGACAGTGAGGTTGAATATCATGAAAGTGAAGACATCGTGCAGAGCGACATAGAAGAAGTTTTTTTCATGGATGCGGAGAGAGAGCCGAGGCGACCGCGACGGCCGAAAACGCAGCCTTACGCGAAGAAAGGATTCAACAACTGGTGCCTTCTTCGGCTGCTCATCGAATAGGCGATGGCGGCGGACGCAGCTACAGTGTTACCAGCAAAGGTGGTACAACGCTGATTCGCAAACATTTCATAAAAAAGCTTAACACGGTGCTGTCTTCGTCATATATGAGTAAGAGATTAGAAACTCCTACTTTGAAGAGATATTTGCGGGATAAAATATCAGACATACATCAGAAGATAAGACTGAAGAGCCAGTACCGAAAAATCATACTTACTGCATAATTGCACATATTGCCACTATAATGTAACGATAGGTGAATACAAACTTTTATGCCGAAAACATAATACAGATATGTGCCTATGTTGTATATTATTGATTTGAATATAATTGTATGTTCTCATTATGTTTAATATATCTTTATTATTTAGTATATGAGTTAAAATGGCTGATTATTAGTAAAAACGTTGGTGATTTTTGAATATAGCTAACAAAAATACTTAATTTTATTTTTTATGTTAATATAAGATTTCTAACAATCTAAAATCTTTCTGTGTCAATTTTCAGATGGTCCATATACATTGGAAGTAGGGATCACAAATTCGGGATCCCGGGATCCCGGACTATTTCTGGTCCCGTAAATCCCGGGACTGTACTTGGCTCATCCCGGGATTTTCGGGATTGCAACAAACAGGTCTAGTTCGCATAATGTAGTCCATTGCACCTTTACAATAACCTTGCCTAGATTATATTAATAGCATTTATTACATAACGACTTAAAATAACCATTAGATACGCCGTATAATACGTACGTACCACACAGGTACAGCCCTAATAATGTGTTCGTCGTAGAACTTATAAGGGACTTTCCATCTCAGAATACTTCAATACAATAATCTTTAGGTAATTACCTAACAGACCAACAGGGGAATCATCCGAGAATCAACTACGAGGCAGGCTTGGAAGTAAAAATTGGATGCATGATGATTCAATCGTATTTTAAAATTCTAAATATTTTTTTGTGTTGTCGTTTTGATTTCTTGCAAAAGGACAGTTTTTATTGTTTGTTCTATTTTATTTTCTTACTACATTTATTGTGATTAGTGTGCAACGATATTTTTTAAAGAAATTATTTATTATTTTTCATTTGAGCCCAATAAGAAACCACATAGTCTAATCCCGGGATCACGGGATTACGCATCAAAAATCCCGTAATCCCGGGATTGAAAAAGATGCTCGGGATTGTATTCCCTAATTGGAAGCTAACGTTATGCATTCGGAAATGAAATTGAAGGAATTTCTCTTCAAATAACCTAATTATGTTTATTTTTTCGCATAGTTTCTAAGCCACAGATATAATGTAATAATTTCATGAATATATCGTAATATGGCTTATATATTTTTTTACACAGTTACTGCATCGATAAATAAAATGTTATTAGCAAAGTAATATAATTTTATTACAACATCATTATATAAACTTTTGAAAATCTAATACATTTTTTAGTAAAAGTATCATAAGGTACCTATTTATTGTAGCATATATTCTTAAGCAAAAATATATTTTGAGTTTCACTCTATCATTTTCCTGTAAATTAAGAAATCATTTAATCATACAAATAAATCGTTTTTCAAAATGAATTACACTTCTTCTCGGGTGTTCAATTCTCTGTAGAAGCTGTTGCTTAAAAGAATAGCGTAGATGTTCAGACCTGGAACAAAAAGGGATTGTAATGACATCTAGAATTACTTTTTATAACAAGACTGAGTTGCACAGATGTTGTAAGTAGAGCAAAGTTACTTCTGCATAATCTACTTATTATCTCTACTTTGTATAAAACAAAGTCACCGAAATGTTAGTACGTGCATAACTTCCGAACGACTGCACTAAAGTGGACCGATTTGTGTAGTATGAGACACAAGTCGGGCTATTTTTTTTTATATCTACATATAATGACACAAGTTTGGGATGATAGTGGGGTGGGGAGCCCTTAGGGCTTAGGCCAACAATGAGACACATTACACGCTATTCAATAATGATCTATAAAAATGAAACTCACTGATATAGAATAATTCCATGCATATTGTACCGGCGGTGTAGTGTGGTGAGTTGAGGAAGAAAGTGAACATCGATAACAAAAAGAAGACGATCCACATCACGAAGTAGGCTCGGATAACCGACGCTTTCTCCTGAAATTTGAATATTTAGAAATGTTCCATCCATCCATCCGTTCTATTCCAAAAATCGAAAATCGACGTATTGGCTGACGAACCGATAACTTTCCTACGGTAAAAGTATTATGGATTCGACAATGGATTTGATATCTGTGATTTTATTTGGAAACTTTTACTTTACTGTATATTTTATAATAGGTAGACCTCCGGGTCACTACAATCTACTATAGAACATAAACAAAATTATTGTACTATATTATCACTTTGGTATAATTCAAGCATTTGCCGATAAAGTAGCGAATTAAAAACTAACGATACTGGTGCGTTGGGTAGCACACGTAGACTATGTGTCGATGGGTCGCGGATTCTTAACCCGCCGGGGTTTTATAGTTTTCTATAAACATGTTCCCATGTTACTTCGGATGTAACAATGGAAGGAATATCGTATTTCCAATTGGGTAACGAACCACAAAATAGGTCAGCAGCGCATCATTGACTGATATTTTGTGGCTAGCTAAGAGATCACCTACTATCAAGTGAGCCCCAGTTTGGCTGGCGATATCTATTACAAAATACTGAGGGTTCTAATTAACCCTTAAGTAAGAAACCATCAGTCATACCATAATAACACCATAGATAAAGAAGATGTCAAAGCAGAACTTGGCGAGGAACATCAGCACCAGAATGACAGACATGGCGTAGAGTCCCGTGAAAGCCGCCTGCGCGTTCAAGTCGTCCTCTTCAATGGCCTCTGTCTTCAACGGCTCCAGAGTACACGCAACGACAATCATTATTACAAATAGCGCGAACGACCCAAACTGAAATAATCAAAGACTTTTAGTTATTTAATGTTCTAAAAAAATCACTTTTACGGGATTAAAATGCGATTCATTATTTATATTATTTTTCCCGACGTGTCGAGTGCTGTAAGTGTAAACGTGGTCACGGATAGCGATGAGATATACTTGCAAAATTCGGTACCGGGGTTTCCAAGTACGAGTCCGTAAAAATACCAGGGTCGAAAACCAGGTTTCATTATACTTTCATCGAGTTCCGAAGTCGCTATAATAAAAAAATATTTGCATAGGATTGTGCTCATTATTTATAAAGTATTACGGTTCATTTTCCTATAATTTAAAGTATTATATGGGATAAATAATTTAAATAATAAATTGCGTTTTTATCCAAAATATTGTTTATAAGTTTTAATTTTAAAAGTTTATCGTCACCATTTTACGTTTTTGTGACTCGATTTTTTGTGAAAATTAATATAATAAAAAGAAATTTATATAAAAAGAAAAAGTAATCTAGGCTTAGATATAAGAGATTCCTCACCGCACTCAAACATCCCATTATAATGTTGCCTGTTTTTAAATCAAAAACGAAGCAGCACCTTTCTAAGTGTGGTAACCCCATTCTGAAATCCAAAAAAAGAATTATACTACCTATTTGAAAGGTTTCTTTCGAAATATTTATGAGTAAGTATGTATTGATTTTTTATAGCTATCATTGACTCAGCCTTCGCGAGAATTTCTCTACCAACTTTCTAGGCGATAAGTAAACAATCAAAAAAACTAAACTTCTAAAAAGTGTGTTGTGTAGTTTATATTTAATTAATGGACAGAGAAAGCGATTTCGATTAATTATGTTATTAATTAAAAAAAAATACAATTACGTAATGATAATTATGTATGGCAGTTTTTTTTTTGAATATCACTTCCAAATACGGGCTCGTTGGCATGTTCGGTAGAACACCTGCCGTGCGTATTGAAGGGTCGTGGGTTCGAATCCCACCGGGAGCACATGCTTATAATTTTTTGTAAGCATGTTTTCCCCACATCTGGTAACTTCGGGCATTGGTCGGGTGGGAGGAATATCTAAATTCTGCCCGGGTAACGAACCACCGTTCATAGATGGAAAAGCCGTGAAGTGCATATTGCGCGTTTCGGTTTCAGTCTATGGATTTCCGAATGCTCGAAGTAAAAATTAGGTCGACAGCGCATCATTGACTGATGTTCTGTGGCTGAGGTATCACCTACCATTAAGTGAACCTCATGCTCGTCTGTCGATATCTGACATAAAAAAATAAAATAAGCACAGATGATACTAGATGTACACGAAATATAGCCGGAAAGCCAAGTTTTTATAAGGGCAGTTATTTTCTATCCCGAAACAAAGTAAATACATTATTTATTTAATAAAATAAGTAACGATATTTATTAAATTAAAATATATGTACTTACTTGATTTTTTCCAATTTCCAGTAAGAAAAACTAATATCTCTCTAATGTAAACGCTCCGGGGATGAAAAGAGACTGAATGAAGTATCTGCGAGGGTTGGGTCAAAGAGTAAATAGAGGCTGCTAATACAGGTACATCAAATGCCATATACTGAGAAATAGAGTATTAAACAACGATCGAATTTCTTGAAAAACTGTTAATCATTAAATCTTAATTAATAGGAAATTAGTTTACCTCACTTTTATTTTTGCCGTTACTTTATCCTTTATTTTTTGTAATCAAACCAAAGAAAACAAATGAATTCTCTCGCTCGAGTTGGGGATGGATCAGCTACACTTCTGTGTCTGTTTCTCAGATTATTTTTATTTATAGATAAGTCGATTAAATTGTTTAACATTTTGATTTGGTAAGCTGTTTGTATTACTCAATTACTAAACACGAGAGCAAAACATTCTAATTTTTTCCCAGTGACTGCCAGAAAATAGCATGCTCGTAAATATTTACATCACTGAATTGATAATTTCATTGTTCCTGGCCATAGAAAACTCTCAAACAAATGCTACATCTATATCATTGCTCTTTGCGATGCTCAGGCGACTGAATGTCTGGTTTTTCAATCAATGACGCTCAAAGTATAGAATAAATAGGGTTGTTTTTGGAAATTATTAGTTTTTTTAATCCAACTTTAGATGGCGTTATAGTAAATATTTATTTGCTCTACTTATTTTATAGATATGCGTCTGTGTGTGTTTTTAGTTCGTCCTTATTTACACATTTATCGAATAACTTATAAGCAGTGTATAGATTATAAAAATAAAGTCGGTAAAAATCCCCAAAAAGTATACTTATTTGCCTCGCTCATATTATACTCTATGAAACCAGTTGTATTTCCGAACCGATACCACTTACCACTAAGGGACCTTTTAATAAGAGCCTACTCATTTTTAAAGGCCGGCAACGCAAATGCAAGTTCTCAGATGTTCCATATGGCTATATGCACTGGTAATCACTTACAATCAGATGAGCCTTTAACCCCCCCTTAATAAAAAATAGTACAAGCTACGACGCTCATAATTGTTATCATATGATAACCATAAATAGAAGAAGAAAGAAGAGAAAAATAGTCAGGAATTGGGATAGGAAGATAAAAAACAAGATAACAAACATATTTTGTTTTAATTATGGCACATAAAGCACAATATAATATAACTTATTTGTTACATTATAAGAATAAAATTAAGAAAGCGATTATTTAAATAAAATACTGTATACCGGATTAAAACGCGTTTTATTATTTATATTGTTTAAATTATTTATCCCGACGTTTCGATGACGACAGACAGACTGTCTCCCCGTGACCACGGTGAAAAGCATCCGAAACGTCGGGATAAATAATTTAAAAAATATAAATAATAAATCGCGTTTTAACCCGGTAAACAGTATTTTATTTAACTCGCTTTAATAAAAGACAATATGTTGTACTATACTACTAAGTCAAGTAACGTACATATGAACTGCCAAAAACTCTACATAACAGTAAAACAAACATGATATTTTGACGGAGACTTGTTGATGCTCCAATTTCCAGTTAAAATACATAAATACCAACAACATTACTTTAGAATAATATTCATAACATTATATTAAATAGTTTAGTCGTTAAAGATGATTAAAATGCAATCAATTAAGATAATATTATTTTCTTATACGGACTCTACAAAGAGGCGGGACCACCTAACCAGCCCAAAAGCCTGCTTTGCCCAATGCAACCATAAAAAAGTATGCCCTTAACGTAATTATATATTTTTATATGAAGTTAATGTGGCTTTTAGGTTTTTGATACGTTATATGTATGAAGTTTAAATGGCTTTTGGCCTTGTATTGTGGTGCTGCCACTGACTCTATATGCTTATAAAATTTTTATATCTATACTATATAATATGATAAAGAGGAAAGATTCGTATGTTTGTTTGTTTGTTACGATTTAACTCAAAAACTACTTAACCGATTTTTATATATTTATTTCCATAAATAATAAGGGATCCTTGCTAAAACGTTGAATAATGTAACCCAAGGTGTAAAAAAAACTTTAGTTGTAGGGAGTAATCTCTGGATCTACTGAAACGATTTTAAAAATTCTATCACCAACAGAAAGCTACATTATCAGCGAGTAACATAGGCTTTATTTTTTGTGTACAGTATATTGCACGCGTGCGAAGCCAATATACACATACTATGTTACTCGCTGATAATGTAGCTTTCTAATTGTGAAATAATTTTTAAAATCGATCGAGTAGTTTTTGAGTTAAATCGTAACAAACAAACAAATCTTTACTCTTTATAATATTAAATAAAATAAATTAAAATGGTACAAGATATTAAAATTAATTTCTCAAAAAAAAGCTTTAATTATCACTTACATGAGAATTAAAACAGATAAAATTATTATTTACTAAATGAAGGCCCATTTACACGACGCAAGTTTCTAGCCTGTTACATACAATAAAATTGAAGCAATAAATGACTTGCATAGACTAAACAACGCGATTTGATTTAACATACAAGTTTTGTTTCAATACTTTCCTTGGTGTAAAGAGCAGATAATATCCGCGTATAAACAGTTGCTTACAATTCTCGTATCTCAATTATTGCGTTTAAATTACTGCATAGTACATATACATTGCACCCGTGGTAGTCGGGGCGTACTAGTCTTACATATAAATCTTCCACAGAATAATTCTCACAAACAAATGAGAAGCAGACAGATGATGACAAATGTGGATATTGGCTTTGAATATGACTAAGCATGGACTATGGAAGGACAGTAGTAAAAAATAATTATGTATGAAAATTCATAGAAAAAGGTTAGAAAAAGACCTAAGATACTGCTGAGATTAGGATAGAATTTCCGGAGGTATTGAATTGAGTCTTGTATTCGGCCACGACTGTCGTTTGCGCTTAAATTTATAATGTTAAGGTCGGTAATTAATCTGAATATCTTCTACTTGCATCGTATCGTAGAAGCTCTTGATTACCAGGATGAAGTATACGTTCAGTACTGGAACATAAAATTAATTAAAATAAACACTACTCTACTGATACCGCCGCCGTGATGTGGTAAGGGTGATGCGTTTAGCACCGGAGGTCCTGGGTTCAATTCCCGGGGAAACAAGATTAAAACAAGTTATTGGGGTAGGGCAGAACACACAAGGCTGATCACTTACTTGCCTGTTAAGAAAAATCATTAGTGAAACAGACACAGAAATGAATATACCCTGTGCACTAGGTGTCTTTTCTACTTATGATTACTTTATGACATCGACTGACGACTGCGAAGCTTAAAGAAAGTTAATTTATCAATAACTAGTGGACCCCTCAGACGTTGTTCTGCCACAATTTTGGCTTCGAAATTATATAATTATTCTTAAATTTGAATATGCCCATTTACCCGCTATAATTGTCTCATATGTCACTGATTTGCAGTAGACATCTGTTATTCCAAAAAAGCTAAGAATGCATGACGTGAGCTGTCAAGATGGCGGAGTTTCGAATCTAATTTATTTTATAATTAATTTTATGCATATATTTTTTTCCTGATTTTTTCCAATATTTTAATAGCCTATATCTTATTCCCGACATAGAGTAATCCAACAAATATGATATGGTTAAAATCGGTACAGCCATTCTTGAGTTATAAATGGTGTAACTAACATAACTTTCTTTTATATATATAGATGAGGACTAACGAAATTCCTTCGTAGTAAATAATATTGCCTTATTCTTTCGGTCTATTGAATGAATAAAATAGGCTGAATAATAATAATAATATAAATACTCACTAATAGTTATAATGCCCTGAATAATATCACCAGCTCCGGTTCTTCCGTTTCCTAACTCGACGAAAAATATGATCGCGTATATGATCACGAAGGCTGCTGTGTAAATCAAGTAGACTTTGACAAATTTGCTTCTGTTCTGTAAACGAAAGAATTTATAATTATTAGTACCATCCTAGTTAGTATATACCTGCAAGAAATAATGATACAATCGATCCTTATAATGTAAAGTTCTGTTGGTAAGGCGTCGCCCATAGGAATTAACCATAATTGGGCGATGCCTTACCAACAGAACGGTATCCTTAAAGTAACTTTTAATGGATGAGATTGTCGTAATTTTATTATTAATCCTGACGTTTCGAGTGCAGGGCTCGGACACTGGTTAATTAACTATTGGAGCTTAACCGAAATAATAAAGGTATTTTGTTAATATTCTTTGGTTTATTGGTCATATTTACTGAAAAAGTTAGTGTGGTAAATTTAGTGTGTTTAATACTACATAATATTATATTATGTCCATTGTTTCTAATAAAATTTGTATTTTTATACGAAGGTTGTGTATTTAAATACAAATTACTACACAAATATTATAAAAATAAACAACAATATCCTAGATATATTAACTAACTAGCAATTGCCCCCGCAACCCCCCTTGTGGGTTGAATTTCGTAAAATCCGTTCTTAGCTGACCTCTACTCGGCGAAAGGAATATTCCTACCATATTTCAAGTCGCTACGCCTTATGGTTCCAGAGATATCGTGATGAGTGACTATATAGGTGGGAATCTCTTTTATATATCGACGTAGGAAAGCATATTTGCTGTAAGTAGACAAAATACCTAAAGTGACTTTTTACTATCATTAGAATCAGAAAAAAAATCCGCATCGAATGACCTGGGTCCTGTGTATCTACGATGAAAAAAAAAATATATACGCCGTTGAAAACACCCGTACTTATATTCTTTTTCGCAAGATTAAATGCTGTATGTAGACAAAAATCTCGTCATTTTAGACATTTTGTACTTACAGCATAAGAAAGACTGCATTTTTTGCTTTACAAATACTTACTTCTTCCCCTTTAAAAACTTAACGCTACTTACAGCATTTCTTTCAGCGTGTGATTTTTACATTCGTTTACTTACAGCAAGTTTAGGGAACCTACAGTTTTAGTTTTTGTTATTTACAGCAAATCATCACGTATTTGCTTTACCTAAAACCGATGAAGATGACTGATAAAAAAATGTGAATGATTCGCGATAGCATAATAATTTTCATGATCACCGCCGCCCATAGACAAACGCAACACCAGAGGGCTTGCAGGTGCGTTGCCGGCCTTTAAGGAAGATGTAGGCTCGCTTCTTGTAGGTTTCCAAGTCGTATCGGTTCGGAAAAACTGCCGGCGAAAGCTTATTCCACAGAGTGGTTGTGCGAGGCAAGAAGTGTCTCAGGAATCGCGCAGTTGTGGACTTGCAGACATCAAGATGGTATGCGTGGTCATCGACGATTCGAGCCGCTCTACGTTGGATGGGGTCAAATGGAAGGAGCTGGTACTGGAGAGCCCCCGCCCAAAGGTGAGAACAATACTCCATGTGTGGCCTAATTTGCGCCTTATAAAGTTGCAGGCGATGGGCCGGCATGAAGTATTGCTTCGCCTTATTGAGCACACCAAGCTTTTTGGAGGCCAATTTGGCCTTCCCTTCCTGATGACCTCGAAACTGAACGTCGCTCGATATGTCCACACCAAGTATTCCGATATTAGCTGCGGTAGTCAGGGGAGTGCTTTCGAAATGAGGAGATACGACGAATGGTGACTTTTTAGAGGTAAACGCGCAGACTTGTCTTCTTGAGGTTAAATTGGACTAAATTTAGTCGGCCCCACTCCGAGACTTTGGTTAAAAAAGACTTGATTTCAGACACAAGTCTGTTTCGGCACTTGTCGACGTTTTCTCGAGAATTGTTGGCGCGGCCGGAGTATGAGGCATCTCCTGTGCTGTCGTCCGCATAGCAATGAATGCCGCTTATCTTCAGCATATCATTGTTATGCAGAAGAAACAGAGTGGGAGATAGCACACAGCCTTGTGGAACACCAGCATTGACAGATTTGGAGTCCGAGCATGCACCGTCAACAACGACCTTGATGCTCCGATCTGCCAGGAAGCTGGTGACCCAATTGCATATTTTTTTGGGAAGCCCATAGGAAGGGAGCCTTGAAAGAAGTGCCTTGTGCCACACCCGATCAAAGGCCTTCGCTATGTCTAAACTAGCTGCCAACGCCTCCCCCTTGCCTCCGCCCATCGGTCGGTCAGGTAAACCAAAAGATCACCGGCTGAGCGACCCCGACGGAAACCGTATTGGCGGTCGCTGATTAGCTGATGTTCCTTTAAGTACCGCAGGAGCTGACAGTTAATAATGGACTCAATTACTTTGGAGAACAAGGAGGTAATCGCTATAGGTCTGTAGTTGGACGGATCAGAGCGGTCGCCTTTTTTAGGGATCGGATGCACCAAAGCAGTCTTCCATGAGTTCGGGACGACGCGACGCCTTATGAGTAAGAATGCCGAAAAAGACGCGTTAGAACCGGTGCTAACTCTGGAGCACATGACCGCCACACAATCGGGCCCACCCGACTTATGAATGTCCAAGGAAAGAAGTGCTTTACGCACTACACTTTGCCGGAATTTAACCTCCGGCATGTTGGTATCATACCGCAAGATAGCCGGTGGTTGCTTTCCTTGATCATCCAGGGTCAAGTTGGACGCGAAAAGAGAGCCCAGAAGATCGGCTTTCTCTTTCGCGGCATGGGCCAACAAGTCATCGTCCCTGTGCAGGGATGGAAGGGAAGGCTGACAGAAGTTCCCTAAGACAGCCTTAGCGAGCGACCAGAACGCACGTGTTCCCGAAGGAAGGCGGACTAATTTCTCGCCAATTCTGCCGATGTGCTCCGATTTTGCCTTTTCAATAGCTCTTTTGAAGGGCCTAGAGGCAAAATTATACTCTTTTTTGAGTGCGCTGGTGTTTAAATCACGAGACGCTAATGCATTAACCCAGGCTTGATAGCTCTCCCGCTTTCGGCGCGATGCCGTTTTGCAGGGGCGACCAAACCAAAGCTGGGACTTGCCGCCGATAGGCACCGATTTTAATATCATTGGTCTATTTACTTTTCCTTAAATATGTTTTTGATTGAACACAATGTCTTCATGTTAACTAAGTTTCAATTGTAATTGTATTTTGTTACATCTTTCCTTCTTTTTTTTCAACAATTTAAAAGAACATATATTTTTTTTTGACCATTTACGACATTTTATTTCAACCAAACATTACATTACGAACTGACTCACTGCATTTCTAGATCTAATCATAATTATAAATTTAATCTTACATCTTGAATTGCAGTACCCAAATAAATAAATTTACTGCATACAGCATATTTATCGCCTGTAAATTGATAATATTTCCATCTACGCATACATTTTTCTTCCTTAGTTACAGCGTTTTAAAGGTATGTGATTTAAAAAACTGTTTGCTGTAACTAGCCAAACACGTACTTATAGTAACTTTGGATAAAAAGTTTACATTGCAAATGGTGACTGGCAGTTAAATAAACCTATGTTCCAAAAATGGTAGCAATATCATGGATAGGTCAGACACTATTAATTTTTTTCCGAAATTAATAAAGTTTTTTGGCTCTGGTGAACAATTGCAATATTTCTACTTACAGCAAATACGCTTTCCTACGTCGATATATAGATTATAACATACACCCTGAAAAATACTGTCATGCTGCATGGTTCCCGGGACACTTTTTTCTTTTTAAACTGTTATGAGCAAGCGTTTGGCCGTTGTTTCGCCTGATTTAGAGTGATAACGTGGCCTAAGATGGAACACGCTTGCTCATGAAAAATTGTTTTCCCGCTGAGTTATAATCTGGCACCCAGATGGGCGCCGGCGTTCCATCCAAACATTTTGTACGGCTTTTGAAGGATGTCGATACTATCACCATTGCCTCGCTTAATGGCTGAAGCTGATTCGCTGGGAAAAATAGGTACCAACTCTGAGCTCCCCTGAACCATGGCATATATTACCTTATGAATCCCAACTAGCAGCAGTACAGTACACACAATGTAAGCCGCAATAATAATAAGTAGAATGGAGTTAGACGCGATCAGAGCCACTCCAACTTCGTGGGCACCTTCAATGTTCAGGGATTGCAAGAGAACTCCACCTTCTAGACCGTACACTGTCAGAACCGTTAATGCTATGTTACCAATCTGAAAAGATAATTTTGATAATATTACTATTTAGCCCTCTGAGGGCCTAGCACAAACGACTATTGAAAAAGTATTCGAATCGTCCATCTGTCAGTTGTATGAGAAAACATTTGAAATTTCATACAAATGACAGCTCGACGGTACGAATACTTTTTCGCAAGTTGTTTGTGCTAGGCTCTCTGTAATCTCCCGCGTACACTGACCGCTCTCAACGCTCTCCTGGCCGCCTAGCAAGATCATCAATAGATATCTCGCGAACGAGTGAAGACAAACTAAGATATTAGATTTCTCGATATATCGACTTCGAGAACTTTGATAGACAAAATAAATTATGTGTTTATTCAGATTAAAGGGATCCATAATTATGTAAAAGCTTAATTCTAATATTAGTACCTAAATATATCCTAATATATAAATTAAGAAAAACTACGAGTCAGTCTAGTCTAACTCATAAATGCCTCATAATTGGAGTCTTTACTATTGCTATTAAAAATATCTGGCTAGACGAATCTAAACTTTTTGATTTTCTATAATAGCTACCGAAGTCTGTATTTACTTCAACTTCAGATTTTTTCTCGTTTTTATTAGTTTGGTATATCTCCTCTGATATAAGTAGTAGTGTCTTCTTCTTCTTCCTGTCCTCTTGTCTTTTTATTTGGGGTCGGCGCAGTATGCTCTCTTGTTCCATTCTCTCCTTTCAATAGCCATATCATCAGTCACACCTCTCAAACACATTCTTCACACAGTCAATTCATGTTTTTTTAGCCTCCCTCTTCCCCTATACCCATCCACTTTCATATTCAATTTTTTTAGATACATGCCCTTCATATCTACTCATAACATCCCCTTCCCAAGCCAAACAATAACAATTTTTCATTCACTGGCGCTACTCTATATAAATGTACTCTATGCGCTACTCTCAAACTTCTTCTTATACAGTCATTTCTTATCTTATCTAATCTTGTCACTCCACACATCCACCTCAACATTCTCATCTCAGCTACATACAAACGTTTTTCATCCATCAGCTTACTTGCCCACCATTCAGAACCATACATGCGGGTCTTATTACGGCTTTTCTCTTAAGTTTTAAAGGCATCCGTGGATAAAAATTAAGTAGTGTATGTAATAATTATATTATATAATTATAACGGTCGCTTAATAATTATTTAATACATTACCAAGACCAGATATCCAATGATTAGACTGCCCACTCGTAAATCGATGCAGAAGCAACAGTGTTCAAACGAAAATATACCCATTTTGAATTTCTGAAAAAAAATATTAAGAAAAGGTATCAAGCTAATTTAACTCTAATGGCACGATTCCACCAAAATAGTGTGCAGTACATTTGTTTACAAACATTTTGTGCCGAACTCCAGCTGTTTACGAACTAAGCACACTTGTGCACGAACATGTTCACTGAGCAGTTTTCTGCCTTCAGTTGTTGTTAATTTGATTTTAATAAACAGCTAGCGAGCGCTTTTTGTGCGTTTACAACTTAGTTAATCAATGCGCGTACAAATAAACGTTTTCGTTCCGACGCGGACGGCGGAAGCAAGATTGAGTTCGTGAACAACATGTGAGTGTGCGTCAACTAGAGTCCACTGACTGCATGTGCGCGAATATTTTTAGAATCATTAAAATGTTTGCGAATGAATTTGTTACTGTGTACTTCAGTGAGTCCACCGAAGCAAACATTTGTGGCGCAGTTCAGCACACCGCGCCGTTGGAATCGCATCTTAACATATTTTATATTAAGAGATGGGCGCGAAGCTCACTTGATTCTCTGTAACTGTTATCAACAGGCAACATTTATCATTCAGAATCAAGTAATGCGCTAATGACCTTTTTCTTTAATTCAATCATTCGGCAATACATAGAATGGAACCGAAACGTGCAATACACACTTCACATATTTTTCACGTGAGTTCCTTGCTGTACGAAAGGAATTTTTGAATCCCATACGTGGCAATTGTGAAAATTCAAATCAGACCGTTCTGTCACTTTCAGTCTGCCCGAGAACACATTTGCTGGGAAGCATTCGAAAAGTCGGAATAAATCTAAAAATCTCTTTATAATCTCGTTAAAGTTATTTTATATATATGGAATTACTTATTAGTGGAATAAAGTTTTGCTATTCACGAAAGACGAATAAATTAGTAGTAAGGTATCAATAATAAACCACTGGCAAAATATGCAACTTATCTTATATAACATTTATTAAATACATATATAAATATTTAAATAAAATACTGTATACCGGATTAAAACGCGATTTATTATTTATATTGTTTAAATTATTTATCCGAAGTAAATGTAAAATTAGAAGCATTTAATATGTATTATTTTTTATTGACGTTCATAGATGTACATTGTGTTACCTAAATTAATAGATTATTTTTGAATTTAATTGAATTAAATATGGCAACTTTGTGACATTTCAAATATCAGACAACTGTCATCTTTCTGTCTCCCCGCGACCACGGTTGCTGTAAAGCATCCGAAACGTCGGGATAAATAATTTAAACAATATAAATAATAAATCGCGTTTTAATCCGGTATACAGTATTTTATTTAAATGTGTGATACTCGCGTTAATAAAAGACAATATCATATATAAATACATTTTTTATATATTTCTTTTTAAAACTTAACTATTATATGTATTTGCATGAATTCTTTTAACAATAAGGCTACCTTTTAATATAATTTAGTTTTAGATTTCTATTGTATGCATTTTTGTAATTGAACGATAAATTATTAAAATATGTAAATTAATTTAGTTTGGACTATAACATTCATAAAAGTAATAGAGTATTGAAGTAAATAACAGCTCTCTATATATGAGTCCAATTCACTTAAGACCTGTTTTTTTTATTATTAATCAAATGCCTTAAACAGGGCCGGATTTTGAGGTATAAGGCCTTGAGGCAACAAAGGAGTGGAGGCCCCGTGATTCCAAATTAAGAACAATATAATAATTTTTGTACAAATTACAGTAGGTTAAGGTAAAACAGCGAAAAAAAATTTCAAATAAAAAGTTGTTTACTAGTTTTGTTTATTCGTCGGAATTTGAAAGTTTTTTTCCGGAGGCTATTGTGGGGGCCCCGGGGAGCCTCGATGCCTCCTCTAAATATTTTGTACCAAAGATGATGACGAGAAACTTTCATTACCAAACTTATGAAGATTTCTTAAAATAAGTAAGAAGTTTTTAAAATATCTTACTTTGTATATTGTGGAACCACTATAACACCTATAAAATATAACGTTCTGTATCACCTTCCACTTAAGAATGATGGAAAAATTATTATAACACTTCGAATCAGTAGATGAAGCTAATTAGAAAACCAATCAAAAATCAATTAATGTTCCGATACAACCACTATAAGAGATTTTGATCTAGCACACAATCAATTAAAAAGTACTATTGTGTACCGACACAAAAAAACCAAGCTACTTCGGTCACGTGTTCTGATCTAATCCTCCTTGATAATGCCTGGAAGAGCAGAAACATATAAAAAATAAGCAGGTGGCATTATGTTATATATGTTATACGTAATTATACCTATGGAAGCCTCTTTGATATATGGGGATTCAAATATAAGCAGTTTCATTTACATTTACAAACAGATTCATGACATGATTGTACATATTGAAATTTAAATAAAATAGTTGTCTGAGACAACTGTCATCTTTCTGTCTCCCCGCGACCACGGTTACTGAAAAGCATCCGAAACGTCGGGTTAAATAATTTAAACAATATAAATAATAAATCGCGGTTTAATCCGGTATACAGTATTTTGTTTAAATGTGTGATACTCGCGTTAATAAAAGACAATATCATATTGAAATTGCTTTGCAAAAGGTCTCATGCTTTTTGTGAACCTTTGAGAATCAATAAAAGACGTGGAAAATGTGCAATGGTTTACTATTGCACGTCATGTTATTATGTATGTATTTATACAATCATGTCATTAACATAATATGGGAATAAAAATGGGCCCAATAGGGATGCTTGAGCGGTACCATTCGTTAAAATCATGGTCTCAGTGCACTTATAAAATTACCCATCGCGTTCTTATTTTCTAGGAAATCTTTAGGTACATGTATGCAGAGTACAGGGGGACTTGGAATCACACTGTTATCTTATTCAGGTATAAGTTGTTTGTAGTAAGGTTAAAGGTATCGCACGCCCTTGAAAATTTTTTAACCAATGCCACAATTTTTAATAATTGAAAAGTTCACTTACCTGATCATAAAAATACCGGACTCAAACACAAATTATTTCTTAATATAATCTTCGTTTGCTGTAAAAAAATAAATTATAATACTATGTAACAATTAATCAAAAATTTTATAGCTACAAGTTCATTTCTTGTAATGGATTTGTTTTGATTAATTAATGATGTAACTATGTCAATCTTTCATCTCTTTTGATAAATGTAAGTGAATTTGTATTCGTAATACCGCTCGAATGGTTCTGAAATACCTTGTTGCATTATCCAAGGTAAAAGCAGGACAAGTCTTTAAAATGAAACGCAGTCAATCTTGATTCGCGCAGAGTGGAAGTATATAAAGTAGCGACATCAGTCGATATTTAAATTATCGCGGGTTCATAAATGAATTCAACGAGGTTTTAAAAAATAATATGGAAAATTTAAATGTAAAAATCATGAAATATACTGTGTTTGTTTTTGTCCCAATTTTTTTTGTCATTAAATATTTTATACAACTGAATGAAGTGAATATTTGTATTCTACATAGAAAGCGAATTTTACTGAACATAATAATATTATATTGACTTCTTGTATCACAACATATGTTACACTTCCAGCAAATAAACATATTTTATTTGATAAAATACTATTTTTGGCGAGTTCTACAAACTTTTGATTTACGAGAACTCATTTAGCATTCTGCCGGCCTAGCATGACCGCCACGAGATGTGTCGCGGACGAGAGAAGACAAACTAAGATGTAAGATATCTCGATATATTATATCTCGACATCGAAAATGTTGATAGAAAAGATATATCGATCGACAAATATATCTATTTTTGATATTAAAAGTCGAGTTTTAAGTGTAATTGTCATGTTAGACACGAAAGAAATAGAGCGATAATCGACTAAAACACGAGAAAACGGTCGACAAAATTTTGTCGCGGTTGTCATGCTGCTGTTCGCGTCTTTATATGTAGGTATGTTATATGTAGTTTGTTTGCCGGTTTGATTCCTGTTGTCGTATTTATAATTTAGTACAACAACGCGATCGTTGAGCAGCTGACGCGGACGTCCGCGCCGTAAGATAAAAATGATAATGTTTTTTTATTATTAACTATTGTTAAGAGCTTATCTGCTATTTTCGGTTATTAACCTTGTGTAAAGTGAAGTGGTAAATATGGATAAAATATATTTCACAGTAAATGGAGATCCATGCTCCCTATGTAAGTATTCGATGTTTTTATAACAGACATACTTTATTAATCTATCGATTATATTAAAACCATAGTATACATATGCATATGTATGTACATACGTAATACGCAGAAAAACCGGTATTAATAATTAATAGATAATCAAATGTCATTGACAAAAACATATGAATACCTTATTGATAAACTTAAATTATAATATTGAGATCTTGAAGATCTTAAGACTGCACTTAAGTAAGTAAAAGTTAATTTAGTAATGCTTAAAGCTGTTGTATTTAATAACTTTATAGATTATAAAGAAGAAAGAGATAGATATAATGCTATTGACAAATTATTAGGTCACTATTGCCGCTGTAAGTACCTATTGTTTAACTTTAGTACCAACGTAATATTGTTATTTGGATATATGTACCTACGAATCAATATACTATCCACTATAACGTAAGCTATGCTATTGCGACTGCACAGCATAGTACATATAGGTACCTTACCTACGTAGCAGTGCCAAAAAAAATAGAATACAATAGAAATAAAAAAAAAGAAATAGAAAAAATATAGAATTAGAAATAAAAAAAAAATAGAATACAATAGAATATTCTTTATTGTACACAAAAACCAAACATACAAACAATAAAAACTAAAGCTAAACATTGTACAAGAGGATGGCCTTATCGCAATATGGGATCTCTTCCAGGAAAACCTCTGGGAAGGAAATAAAATTATAAAATAGAATAGAAGGTGCAGCAAGAATGATTATAAATATAAAGGTAAATTTAAAAGCGTATACAGCTACAAAAAGTACGTCAATCCCAATTAACTAATATAAATCATTATATACTAATACTATACAATACAAATACCTACTATACAAAATTAGTGGGGATAACAATAAATATTATTAAAAAAAAAATTTGTTCTTCGTATATAATTTTTTGCAATTTTTGAATTATTAGTTGTAAACACTGTACTGTACTATACAAAAAAAGTATAGCCTATATTAATAAAATAATGTAGCTTTCTATTGGTAAATAATTTTTAGGACCTAGCACGAACGACTATCGACAAAGTAATCGAATTGTCAAACTGTCAGATGTATGAAAAATCATTTGAAATTTCATACAAATGACAGTTCGACGATACGAATACTCTTTCGATACGTCTTGTTCGTGCTCACCCCTCCGTTCAGGGGGCCTAGCATGAACGACTATCGACAAAGTATTCGAATCGTCAAAGTGTCAGTTGTATGAAAAATCATTTTAAACATACAAATGACAGTTCGACGATACGAATACTCTTTCGATACTTGTTCGTGCTCACCCCTCAGTAGATCCAGAGACTACTCCCTATAACCTCAAAAACTTTACATCTTTATAATATTAGTATAGATAAAACTCACATGCATATCAGCCGGGCTAGCATGACAAGCGCGACAAAATTTTGTCTACCGTTTTCTCGTGTTTTAATCGACTATCGCTTTATTTCTTTCGGGTCTAACATGACAATTACACTTAAAACTCGACTTTTAATATCAAAAATAGATACATTTGTCGATCGAGATATCTTTTCTATCAAAATTGTCGATGTCGAGATATAATATATCGAGATATTTAACATCTTAGTTTGTCTTCTCTCGCGCGAGATATATCTCGTGGCGGTCATGCTAGCCCGGCAGCATAACTGACGCAATGGCATGAAAAAATGTATTTATTGCATTGGTTGATTTTAGACTAAAATTTTTTATTAAACAGCCACATCATTTTTTTGTGAATAATATCTTAACCTTGATTAATGTTATTTTGTTTACATTCAATGTTTATAAATAAAAAGATGTGACAACAAATATTTTTTTTATTTTCAAACGGCTCCTCTGAAAAATGTTTTATTTTGGATTGTGTGATTATTCATGAAAAGCAGCGATATGCATTTTTACCTAAATACACTATTTAAACAATTTAAGTGACGTTTAATTATATCAACAAATTTTGTTTACCTGTGTTCAACACTCTTTATAATATTAGGTGCATTAACTAAAAAGGCATTTCAAAGTTATGTCAATATTAATTATGAATTTAGATAATAATACATACTAATAAATATATACATTGATTACTCCAATACAAGAAGCAAGATATTGTTAGTTCAATAATGTTCCAATGTATTTCTCATTAGTCAAACTTGGCATTGCCCAATTATTCAAAAGCCGAGTTTAAAAATGGTGTTTAAAATTGTTTAGTTTGTTTTCGTTGTTGGAATTGTGAATAAATACGTTGACTCGATAAATAAAAACTTGTATTGACTAGGTCACGGTCGACAGTTTCTACTTAACTGTACAGTGTACATAGTTGAGTAAAGCTTGCTCAGTTTGAGCGAGAAAAGCGAGCGCTGGTAATTTTTTATGGTAATTCGCTACGGTATGTGTTACCAATAGCAAATATCAAGGTAATCAAAGTACCACTTACCGGACCGACTGGACCGAATACTGCGCACGAATCTTATATTGTTCTTGATCCGTACTTCTCTTAATTATAACTTAATAATAATAAAGTTCACACCGAAATTCACACTATATAATATATACGTAGGTAAAATAACGACTGAATGGATCCGAAGGGTTCTGATTGTCTCAAGGTACCGAGCCGAACTGTTTAATGTCCTTATTGCACCGACACATGTGGTCGCTGGCGCCATTCGGAGAATTGCACTCTCCAGCACCAAGATAAATAATATTTGCTTAGACTATAGTTAACTTTCTATACTTTTATTTGTATTTATTTGTATATTATTTAGATATATTCAAAGATACGTTCAAAAATTATTCATAATAGTAAAAGTAGGAAGTACGCTCGCTTTTGCTTATCTTATACTAGTATTAAAAAGTTAAATGGAAGAATTGACGATTTTTCGAAAAAAATTATCAGGTTCAAAAATTATCTTACAATTACAATTTCTGTGTAAGACAATAAATCCAATTCGATTCCATTTAACTGTATTACATTTCATATCATACTTTTACTTTTTTATGTTATGTTCGATATCCACAGACGAGCATAAGGTTCACTTGATGGTTTGTCAACAGCCACAGAACACCAGTGAATAATGCGCTGTCGACCTACTTTTTACTTCGAGCATTCGGAAATCCATAGACTGAAACCGAAACTCGCAATGCTTTTCACGGCTTTTTTCCATCTATGAACGGTGGTTCGTTACCCTTTCGGAATTTTGATATTCCTCCCACCCATTAAATGCCCGAAAATACCAGACGTGGGGAATACATGCTTACAGAAAATTAAAAACATGTGGTCCCTGTGGGTATCAAATCCATGACCTATCGGAGCGTAAGCCAGGTGTTCAACCAAATGCGCCAACGAGCCCGTCAAAGTCAGTGAAACAGTTGCGGAAATGTGGATACCCTATGCCTCATCTATATATACATATAATAAAACTGTAGAGATCAAATGTCTGTACATATAGAAAAAAAATGCTAAAAATCGAGTCAGGGATGGATGTAAGAGGAGAAATAGAACAAACCGAGATATTTTTTATGTTTTGTTTCTCTGTCTGTTTATCTGTTTGTCTGTTTGTACGGGCTAATCTCCGAAGATACTGAACCAATTTTTATATAATACATATAGGCTTTGTTTGATCGAAATCGGTTGTCGGAAAGAAAAGTTATCATCATTTAAAGATTATTTTAAAGGATTTTTCGAATTATTATCAGACGTCAATAACAGTTTGATATGTAAATTAAATAGTTTGGTTATTTTGCCACTTTCAATTGAATATAATATAATACGATGTAAGCTTGCTCAAAACATCAGCTTAAGATGAAGCCACTTCGAACGAAGTCGCTGGCATCAGCTAGTTAGTATTTATATTAGTTATTGTTTCAATTTTCAGCGGGATCCGATGTGTCACCAAGCACCTCCCTGAACGACTTCCTCCGTGACCAGCTCGGTCTTCTCGGCACCAAGGCCATGTGCCATGAAGGAGGCTGCGGCGCTTGCGTGGTCTCCGTCTCCATTACTCATGCAGCTAGCTTGGAGAAAAGAGTATTTGCTGTTAACTCTGTGAGCATTTGGCTTCAGTAGCCATAATAGTCTGTGTTACCTTATAATCGGAATATGCTACGTTCACATATAGACCGAGAGTTGAATGCAATTATTAGAATAAGGATTCACCGATTTTGATGAAATTTGGTACTGTGTTAATATAACAGTTTTTCTTTAATTATCTACTAGTTGTACCAGATAGGTTGCTAACCTTCGTAGTCGTATTCAAAACAACTCACGAAAGTTTCATCATAATCAGGTGAATAGTTAAAAGGGCATAGAGGAAAAACATACTTAATTTTTCACACTATGGCGCATGCTGTTTTTGTCTATAATTGTTTTATAAACTTAAAATGATTCAATTCTTAAGTACTAGGCACTGCGTAAACTGTATTGTATATAATAATTGTTCTATTATATATCTATTGTATTAATTTTTAATATCTACTTCCCTACGGAACGAGTCTCGGAAAAAGGGCTTAAAACATTGAATGTTTATATGATCCGTTATTGATAGGTTCATCGACCGCGTTGATGGATTTTCATTGAAAGTTCTTCAACCGTAACATTGAAAGTTTATTTAAAGATACAGTTAGCAAAAATAAATAATAATTATGAATGAGAATAGCAATTGAGTGAGAATTGCTACTAATATTTTGTGTAAGATGACACAAACTTTTTACACACTTCGAGTGTGCAGTTATAAAACCATTGTAATATTATACTGAACTAAACAAAATGTTTTTATAAAATAAGCGATAAATGAACTAGTGGAAAACAATAATACATTATAATTTGCATCTACCCTCTGACATTTCATAATACATATGTATAATATTAACACAAACCATTGTTAGATTGCGTTCAGCTTATAATATATTTATGTTCAACTATATTGTAATAATATAGTAAATAATACTAAATATTTAAGAGAGTACGGAAATAATGAAGGCTGTAAGCGCCATCTAGTGATGACGACTCGTAATCGATGTAAACGTTTACCAGTTCAATTTCGTTCAAACATTCATTCTCGATGAACCAATGAAAAGAACGGAGTTATTTTGGGTCAGTAGTTCGGTCTGAACTCTGAAGTTTGATCTCCGTTCACTTTGAACGGCCGACCGTGCAAGTAAAATTTCTTTTGAGAATAATAAATATCATGAACCAATCAATCAAGCCTACAAGATTGAGTGACAAACTTCAGGACATACATTCATTAATGTATGAGTTACGATTAATTTGAAGCTGGATGTGTAAATCAAAGGCCGTCAACACATCCTCATGAGTTATGGTATTGCGAATGTCAGTGGGCGGCGGTAGTCGCTTACCATCAGGTGAGTCGCCTGCCCGTTTGCCTCTTATATAAAAAATAAAAATTGAAGGTAGAAACATATTTTCAGTGCCTCGTTCAAGTTCTGTCGTGCCATCATTGGGATATAACGACTATCGAAGGGCTTGGCAACCACAAGGATGGGTACCACGTGCTACAGACCAGACTGGCTGAGTTCAACGGAACCCAGTGCGGCTATTGCACGCCTGGGTGGATTATGAATATGTACAGGTTGGTGTTTCAATCAATTTAAGAACTGGAAAATCTATACCAAAATTATAAAGAGTCAAGATTTGTTTTTATATTACGATTAAACTCAAAAACTACTCGATCGATTTTAAATATTCTTTCACCAATAGTAGTAACATATTATTAGCGCGTAATATAGGCTATATTTTTGCCGGGGCTGTTGCGAGTAGAGAATAAAGTGCATAGTTTTAGAATTAAATGAATCCGTACTAAGAAGTGAAATCCGTGGAGCATGAGGCAATGGCGCAGACATATTTTTGTGACACACCATGACGCCAACGTATATTGGCGCTTTTGGTAGATCACCTGCCGTGCGCATATTGGGATGTTGGTTCGAATCCCACCGGGACGACATGTTTATAATTTTCTGTAAGCATGTTTTCCCCACGTCTGGTAACTTCGGTCATTGATCGGGTGGAAGGAATATCAAAATTCCGACCGGGTAACCACCGTTCCTAGACGGGAAAACCGTGAAGTGCATATTGCGCGTTTCGGTTTCAGATATCACCATCAAACGAACCTCGTCTGTCGATATCTAACATAAAAATTGTTAAAATTTTTTACTTATTCAAACAACGGGCATGGCGACCAAATTTAATCAATATTCGTCCAAGGACTTGGCTGAGAACCACTTGAATAAAAAATAATAACTTCCGCATCTAATATACATGTATTCAATGTAAATTATTTATTGTGTACAGTAAAGAATTTATCTATCTATCTATACATATTAGTATGGAATACTAACTACATAATATATATTTTTAGCCTCCAATCAAGCACTGGTGAAAAACTCACTAGTAAAAAAGTAGAAAGAGCGTTTGGCGGAAATATGTGTAGATGCACTGGATATAGGCCTATTTTAGATGCTTTCAAAAGTTTCGCAACTGATTTAAAGGAAGATGTACAGGTAACGTTATGTCAACCAAGCCAATAGTATATGCGAGTACACAGTATTGGCCTTCGTTCACCATGGCTAGGGAATTCAAGGATGGAGGGAAAAAACCAATGCCGCTAAGGTGCTTTGTTTTTAGCTATTTTATAAAATCCTACAAAACAATTCGTATGAGGCAGACGATTAAATCTTACGTAATGTTCACTCAGAATAGAATATTTATTAAGTCATATAGACGAATAAAATAAAGACATTTAGAAATAATTTAAAAATTTACTACTATGTATTTGGCTGATAAATAAAAAAATGTTTCCAGGATCTAGAAGACCTTCATAAATTGAAATGCAAATCTCAATGTAGTAAGAGATGTGAGGATGACGAGTGGTGTTTTATAGAGAAAACGGACAAAAGCTTGATTGAACTTGGTGGCATTCATCGATGGTTCAAGGCATTCACTTTAGATGACGTTTTCAAGGTCAGCAATAATATATTATATAACTTTCCTTTCGAACAACAATCACGATAGGTTGATGACTTAAAATATCAATGTTAATAAAAAGGGTAGATGGTAGAGACGACTGTTGATGTTTAATTATTCAGCAATGGCTGGAAACATGGCATACATGTGCAGACAGAAATGCATTGAATAATTTTGTGTAGGATTCTATAAAGGAAACAAACATGTAGGAATAATCGATGTGTGAAAGAGACTTATGAAAACATTCAATAAAAAATATATGACTTTGAATGTGCGTGGACATTGGACAAGAATTTGTCTCGTACATAAACGTGTATTGTACGTTATTGAAAGTAGGAATTGAACGCGCACACTGGTTCCGTTTTTCTCCGTTGAAATGCCAGTAGTGACATGTGTAATCACATTATTCACATGTGTGTTAGCTACGGCAACAGTAGGAAAGTTGGCAGGCAATGCAAACAAGGCATGGCATAACGATCTAATTTACCTAGCAGCAGATCCACTGTATTAATCTTCCATTGTCACTAAAGTATTGATGATTTCGCACTTTTCAGGTGTTGAGTAGAGAAGGTACAGACAGTTATTTACTCGTTGCAGGAAATACTGGAAAAGGTAAAAAATAAGTAAAAATTAATTATGTTATAGTTTTTTATTTCTTAGTTCACCATTATTAAAGTATTGTCTATATCTTGGATAAATTCATTTCGTTCTATTGGTAAATTTTTTCATATTTTCACAATTTTTCAGGGGTCTACCCTCACAATTCTGAGCCTAGAGTATACATAGACATATCGTCTATAGAAGCATTACAAGATACATGTACTGACGGTAATCTGGTGATTGGAGCTGGGACGTCACTTACTGAGCTGATAAATTTGTGCAATCAGCGCGCTATACTGAACGAGGATTTTTCCTATTTGACAGCGCTCCATGATCATTTGGAGTTGGTGGCTCATTTACCTGTAAGAAACGTGAGTAGAACAACAAAAAATTTACAAAATCATCAATGACAGGGAAGGTTTTAAAGAGGAATCCACACTAATGTTCTCAATAAAAACTTAAGAATATTAACAAAAATCTTTATTATTTAACCTTCAAGCGGTCGCGTCGCATCGAATCAAACGTTGTCATTTCAAATGTTAAGATTTTATTTATATCTTCGAATTTATTCATCACAAATATTTCGTATATACATGTTTTATTATATTTAAATACTATCCTGACTGAAATGTAACTATAAAAATAAATGATTATGTAATTAATATTGTCTTTTATTAACGCGAGTATCACACATTTAAATAAAATACTGTATACCGGATTAAAACGCGATTTATTATTTAAATTATTTATCCCGACGTTTCGGATGCTTTTCAGCAACCGTGGTCGCGGGAGACTGGTCTGGACTGGCGTTTTAATCCGGTATACAGTATTTTATTTAAATGATTATGTAATTATTTGTTATTTCAAATCCCTAAATTTCTCCATGACGTCTTTTCGGTAACGCGCGACCGCTTGAAGGTTAATCGGTATTCAGTACCTAGTTTTAAGCATCTATTTATTCTTCAGGGAAACCTGAAGACAATGGTCAATACAGTCGAATAGGTTTGTTGAGCCATATAGGAAGTTGAATTTTATATCTTAGCCACACATCCCAGGTTAATCGCCGAACAGTTCTAGCGCCTTATATACGCCAATAACTATAAATTCATAAACAAACAATAGCATAATTTGCTAGTTGAAATGAGTTTGATTACTGGTTTAATTCAAATTCAAATTCAAAAAATTCAAAAATCATTTATTCATTTAGGTAACACAATGTACACTTATGAACGTCAATAAAAAATACATATTAAATGCTTCTAGTTTTACATTTACTGCCAGTTCTCAAATCAAGGGCGTAGAGCGGACGAGAAGAACTGGCAAGAAACTCGCCGCCACTCTTTTTTAATCGCCAAGTTTGAATCACCACATGACATCTTTAAGTAATTAACTATAATAATCGAAAAAATAAAAATAAATAAAAACAAAGATTTGTCCTCTATCAGCAGAATGTATGGTGAAATAGGAGCACTCACTTACATTCTCGTGGGAACAACACGCAAATACATAGACGAAATAACTAATATCACCGCATACACGAATTCAAGTTCGACCAGTCACCACAAGTAGCACCCGTTCACGAGTATGACGCATGGCCAGCCATCGACCCCCTCGCCATATTTTAGGGAGAGAGACAACCCGACGCATGGATTCAGTGTGCTTTTCGGCCTTATTTATACACAGAAGAGTACAATTTAGGGGCAATTGAGACCGAATATCTAATATAATCTTCCTACTTAGATAATTTCTAAGTTGTTTCATTAATTCATTTAATAATAAATTAACAAATATTATTACAGATTGGCACAATTGGTGGTAACTTAGCGTTAAAAAATAAACACCACGACTTTGCTTCTGATGTGTTCGTTCTTCTTGAAACCGTTGGAGCTTGTGTTACCATAAGTAAGTATGCTGATAAGAGATTAGTATAAAAATTAGTTTAGTATTTTAATCTAATAAAAAATTGGAAAGTTTTTCCCGTAATAGATAGTAGCCTATATCACTTACTCTTTAGCCAAATTAAGTCAATTTGTCGGACTAATGGCCGAATTCTCGACCGCTAATCGACATAGAGATGTACTTAAAAGTATATTTTCATTACGAAGGTAAAATGAAAGACAGAAACATTTTAAGAAGCCCTCAAATTTTGATTATAGTTTCAGTACTCCGCGGTTAATTGCTGAATAACGTAATTTATTTCGGTTTTGAACTGTAAAGTGGAGTTTGGGCTTTATCTACATTCTATTTGAGTTATGCCTTCTATCAACATTACTTAGACTTTTTAATGTTCTAACTTACAAACAGGTTGATATCCCCTCAGCAACCTATTATTGTTAGTATAATGTTTATATTATTGCATGTTACAATATGCAGCAGTTTGTTGTATATAAACTTATATATTAAAGGGGGAGAGTGTATTTTAGGTTTCTTTCTATAAGCTTTTATCAACACTAGCACAGTTTCAGTGAAGGAATTTAAACGAAGTTAATTTTGTTTCCAGTGGATAGTAATAAACAAAAAACTGTCGTAAGCATGCAAAACTTCATGAATATGGACTTGTCCAATAAACTAATATTGAATGTTAAACTACCACCTCTGTCTACAAAGAATTTGATTCGCACATACAAGGTATGATCGAGTTCATTTACGTCAAAGTAATAACTATACTATTTATTGACTTTTTGATGCATTTTTTTTTTAAGAACGTAAAAAAATATTTACCAGAACTAGTTTAGCCTAGGCAAATCTAGTTTTTCCTGAAATCGGGTTAAGCAGGTAACAAGCCTAGACAATTCTAGTTTGTCCTGAAATCGGGTTTGGCCGGTAACATATATAAACATATATAACACAGATAAAGTTACAAATTTCAATGCAGCTCGTCAATTTTGATATTAACTTTTAGATAATGCCCCGCGCACAAAATGCCCATGCCATAGTCAACGCTGGATTTTTATTCCACATAGACAAAGCTAACAAAATAATATCATCAAATATTGTCTATGGCAATATCGGGCCGGATTTTATTCATGCAAGAGAAACTGAGAATATACTGAAAGGCCAAGACATATACAGTGAAGATGTTTTGAAGATTGCGTTGCAGAAGTTAGAAGAGGAACTGATACCTGTTGACAATCCTCCCGAACCCTCGCCATTTTGCAGAAAAGCAATTGGTTTGGGTTTGTTTTATAAGGTACAATACTTATGATTTTAACATTAAATCAATTTTATTGTTGAAAAAAATATTTTTACTAGCAATCCGCCCCGGCGTCACACGAGTGCAGTGTATATATACTATACACAAAAAATATAGCCTATGTTACTCGCTGGTAAAGTAGCTTTCTATTGGTTAAAGAATTTTTAGAATCGGTCCAGTAGTTTTTGAGTTTAGTCATAACATACAAAAAACAAAACTTTTCTCTGTGACTCAATGAGGAGTTGCTAGTTTCAATTACAAACTTTTTTAATTTCAGGCAATATTATCACTTCATCCGTCATTGAATCCTCGGTACAAATCGGGTGGGACAGTTTTAACTCGGCCAATTTCTCATGGAACTCAGACGTATGATACTGACAAATCGCTATGGCCCTTGAATCAACCTGTCATAAAACTCGAAGCTTTAGCCCAGGTATTTTGTTTATAAATAGTATTCAATAAACATTCATTAGTATTTGAACTACGCTCACCATGAGATAATTTACAAATTAATGTTGATGAACTCATTGGCGCGGCGGTATAGATAGTAATGACAGTTTACAGAACCACTCAAGCGTCCTGAGGGCCTAGCACGAGCGACTGTCGAAAAAGTATTCGTATCGTCGAGCTGTCATTTGTATGAAAAAGATTTCTCATATAACTGACATCTGTCAGTCCATCGTCCATCTGGACGATTCGAATACTTTTTCGATGGTCGTTCGTGCTAGGCCCCCAGGGTACTAGATATCCTAGAAAAGATAGAAAAATATAGATGGAAAAACCGTGAAGTGCATATTGCGCGTTTCGGTTTCAGTCTATGGATTTCCGAATGCTCGAAGTAAAAATTAGGTCGACAGCGCATCATTGACTGATGTTCTGTGGCTGAGGTATCACCTACCATCAAGTGAACCTCATGCTCGTCTGTCGCTATCTGACATAAAAAAAAATGAAGTATAGTTGTGTATCCTGGCGTCAATTACTTAGACTACTCCCAGTATACATTGTTTTAGAATATCTTCATCTTATAGCAAATTATGATACTTTTTCAAACCATTTACATTAGGATCACTATACTAATATTATTGCTGTGTTTTGTAATTGAATATTAAATCAAATACATATCGTTTCATTACAAAAATCGTGAACACATTATGCTTTTTGGCTTTAATTATAGACATACTATAGGCAATAAATAATAGTCCTTTCAGTGAGTCTCACGCTCATCTGATTTTATTTGATAAAATTACATTTTAGTTACAAAAGCATCCTTTTGTTAGTAAAGGTTTTGCTATTGCATTCGCCAATCTGATTGGAGAAGATCGGTGGGTGGATAAAATCTTTAACCTTATCCTGGATTCCCTTGATTCTGTCGCAGTGTTCCGGGGAAGCCCGCTACGCGTGTGACAGGCACGACTCGCCGCGAGACGTCCACGTTGCCTTCGTCCTCTCCACTATATGTGTTGGAGAGATTGTTTCTTTTGATGCATCCGAAGCTTTGGTAAGTCTACTTTGTTATTTTTCACTTATTTTCCAACAAAATAATTTTACAATCGCCAACTGAACATGTAATCTAACTACTAAATAAGTATATAATAAATACTAGGTATAAGAAGGTGAAGGTTTTCTTGAGTTTTAAAACAAGATTAAATGATAATTTTACGTTTGCTAACTGTACATCATTAGGCAAAAAATAATAATGGTGCAGTATGATAGTACCTACCTCGAATAACGGTCTACTTTACAAGGCACGACGTTGTCTGACCATAATTTTCCATATAAGTATTATTAAGAGTCATACAAATGTTATGTATATATGTATTAATATTATAATAATAATCCACTGTCATATTATGAACGATTTCATATTGTATACTTTCGTAACACGAGTATTTATTGTTAAGCCGTGACACGTTAGTCATTTAGCATGAAACATTCTACTACCATAATATATATTTTTATTAATCTCTCATTTCTTCATAACTTTCACTCCTTAAAATAAATATGTATTTATATATTTCAGAAAATCCCAGGTGTTGTAGCATTTTATACTGGCAAAGATATCCCAGGACGAAACTCTTTTACTTCTTCTGAAATACCCATGCTAGAGGCCGATGAAGAGATTCTAGCCAGTACGAAGGTGTTATACTACGGTCAGCCGATTGCTGTGGTCGCTGCGGTCAACCATAAGCTCGCTGTTAAAGCAGCTGGGCTTGTTAAAGTTGTATATATTAAGTCCAAGAATAAGCCGGTTTTGAGTGTGAAAGAGGCTTTAGTTGCACCAGACAAGACGACACGGGTATGTGCTTTTTTAATGGTTTATGTCACTACTAATGATTCTCGCGTAATCTATCTTAGGTTCGAAAACCCATCGAAAACATAACATGTACAGTCCTTCTGTCGTAAACAGTTGTGAAGTCGAATATAAGCCAAGTCGGTTAATTCAGTACCTACTTATGTATCTAAGTGAGTAGCTTTCCCTCTATCAGCTATTCATCAAGTAGCTATCAACTATGTAATGCCCTCTTGGTCATTGAAAATTTAGATTTCTAGTTTTTTCCTCAACGAATTTACCGAGGGATGAAAATGTCCCGAATGGCTTCGAGAAAAGGGTGGTACGGCTGCGCTCGACTTGGTGGGGGCCCGTGCCTAAGTCACCAAGTAATCATAGGAATTATATGATTCTCAGGTCCGTGAAGAATCAACAATCATACCAAAGGACAAAGGGACAGATGTCGTCCACGTGATAAAGGGCACATTCACGATCCCAGACCAATACCATTACACGATGGAGACCCAGAGCTGTACCGTCAGCAACACGAGTCGCGGCCTGGTGGTACGGTCGGCAACGCAGTGGATGGATTTAGCGCAAACCGCTGTCGCTAAGTCCTTGAATATGCCTTTGAATAGGTGAGCGAGAGTGTTATTCGAAGGATCATATTGATATTGTTAAAAACTAAAAATAAAGTAAATCATCATCAATTTTTATAAGTTAATTTCTAAAATATCAAACTGACTGACTATTCAAAATCAGTTAGCATCATCATTTTTGATGTACAAAACAGACATACATACAGTATCAAAATAAATATAATATCAAATACGTTAACAGCCATATAATTTATACATTATACTTAAGAGCTAATAGCTAAGAGTCCATACATACCATCCTAAGGGAAAAAATAATAAATGTCACTGAAGCTTTACCTCTCTCTATGCAAAAATCACGTTAATGTATTGATCAATTTTATGTAAGATAAGAATAAATCAAAAATTCTCATTTATTAGCTAATTCGGACGTTACAGCGTGACAGTAGAAGTGAGCAGAATAGGTGGTGGCTACGGTGGTAAGGCTTCCCGTGCGTCGCTTATCGCTTGCGCCTGTGCCTTAGTCGCGCACAAACTGAACCGAACCGCTACGCTCGTGATGCCGCTTACACACAATATGGCGGCGATTGGCAAACGGCAGGCCTGCTATACTGAGTATGAGGTTAGTAATAAGTGTTGACAGAGACGGCTCTTGCGCAGGCGCAGCTATGTTTTTTTAAATATTATTTTTATTTATTGACACTCAAAAACAATTCCTGATGCACTGTTTAAATCATTACAAGTTTAATAGGTGTGTATAGAAATATGTAATTTCTGGTAAAAAAAAAATGATAACATACTAAAACTTTAAGTTATCATTGGTATATAGTTTTTGCAAAACCGAATTATCAGTCACAACAAAATATGAAGGATAAATTAGATACAATAAAAAATATTTAAAAATGTAACTTATATAACTGATAAGTAGGCTTTTGACCTAATTCATTCATTCATGGTTAATGGTGATGTATTCACACCCCTTTATATCCAAATTATATTGTTCCGGGCACAGAACAGAAGAAGTCTGTTCTGTGGTTCCGGGGTTATCCGGGATATTTGGGTCGGTAATCGGGGTACTCTTTGCCGTTTTTATTATAAAGTAAGAAACGAAAGAAGAGGTTGAATATCCACGATGTAAAGGTGAAACGGGCTTTCACCGACGTTTTAAATTCCTGTTCGAGCAAGAAAGTTATACGCAGTACAAACGCCTATCTTTACGAATAGCTTTTTGATATCTATAATACTATTTGATACCAATAAATATCTTTTTGTTATATTCCAGGTAGGAGTTAACAAAGATGGTCTGATACAGTACGTAAATCTAACCTACTACTCCGATAACGGTTGCTCCTACAACGACTCCGCGGCTGGCTCCATAACCGGTGTTCTGTCTAGCTTGTACGATGTATCTAGATGGAGTGTGAAGGGGTACAGTGTACTTACGGACAAAGCTAGCAACACTTGGTGTAGAGCGCCAGGTAAATTTCTCTTATAATCCGAGACGTCAGGGGCACAGCTTACCCTTGATGGGCTATGTATCAAAATTTTGTGGGGGGCCCTTCTTCCTAGGGTAAATTTTCGCTTACACGGGTTCGCGGCCCCTGGAATTCGAAGCAGCGACAATTATAAATATCTAATATTTTATTTAAAAATGGACATACAGCTTTGTGGGTCGCGGATTCGAATTCCAGTAGGACGACATATTTATAATTTTCTGTAAAATACAGATAGGTGAGTTGTAGGCTTCAGGCATAAAAATGCTGAAAGGAATATCGAAATTCCGACTGGGTAAAGAACTACCATTCATGGTAGGAAAAGCCGTTAAGTGCATATTGTTTCGGTTTCAGCCTATGGATTTTCATATGATTGAAGTAAAAAAATAGGTCGATAGCGCATTATTGACCTATGTCTGTGGCTATCACCTACCATCAAGTGAACCTCATGCTCATGTGTCAATATCTAACATAAAATTAATGTTTCAGCTACAACAGAAGGTGCAGCAATAATGGAACACATCATGGAACGCATCGCCTTTGCTACTAAAACGGATCCTTTAGACGTCAAATTACTCCACGTATCTCCAGAACACAGCGACATCAAAGACATGATCGATACATTTAAAATTAACACTAATTACGATGAGCGTAAAGCTGCGATTACAACGTATAATTCTGAAAACGCTTGGACTAAGAAATCTTTGAGTGTATCACTAATGGCCTTCCCCATAGAGTACTACGGGACCTTCCCGGTTACCATATCTGTGTATCACGTGGACGGGACTATTCTTATATCCCATGGAGGGATAGAAATGGGACAAGGGATTAACACAAAGGTGGCTCAAGTCTGTGCTCATTCGTTGAAGGTACTATATAACTGCATTTCGTACACGGTTAACACAAAAAAATAAAGATTTATTAAATATGTATCGAGGGGCTCGTTTGCACATATGGTAGAACACCTTCCGTGCGTAAAGAATAAAAATATGGTATAAGGTTTAAATGAAATACTGTATACCGGATTAAAATGCGATTTATTGTTTAAACTATTTATCTCGACGTTTCGGATGCTTTTCAGCAACGAGAAAAGACAATATTAAAAAGCAGGTTCCTGAATGCGGCAACTCAATATTGTAGTGTGTGTAAAACACTGAGATTTTAGGGTTATATTATTTTACTGTGAAATTTATGACGATTTATACAATACTTACTGATGGTATGTGATGCCAGTATCTAGTCATAGCGCGCGGAGACCAATTATTAATTGTCACATTTTTCTTCGATTCGAATTACATAATAATTTTCAGGTACCCCTAGACCTGGTAAAAGTGAAAGGTGCTGATAGCTTCATATCCCCTAATGCGGTCGCAAGTAGTGGCAGCATCACCAGCGAGAGCGTAGCGCACGCGACGGTGAAGGCTTGCGAGGAGTTGCTGAAGAGGCTCGAACCGGTCAAGCTGGAGATGAACGAGCCTACTTGGCCTGAGGTGGTGAAGGCAGCGTTTGACAAGGGTGAGGGCGTAGTGACATCTACAATCTGCTACAAGAATCAATACAAAGACGTCTAATCCTGAATCGCGCTACCTATATAAATGATTCCGAGCGTTGAGTATATATACAACATCTCAACATCAACCAACATATACATTTCATTTTATTTCTTTCCATTATACTTATAACATAAACTATTCAAATCTATCTGACTTTAAAAACTCCATGTATATTCCTTGTAATAAAAAAGAGAGTGCTCAAGACACGAATCTAGCAGTAGAACTCACTCATACACTTTTTTTTGTAGGAATAAACCTTCAAATAAACGCGATAACATCTTCACTGGATTCCCTAAAAGGATATTCCGTGTATGGCGTATGTTCTGCAGAAGTTATTCTAGATGTGTTAACCGGAAACCATCAGATCTTACGAGTAGACCTTAATGAGGATACTGGACAAAGTTTAAATCCAGCTTTGGATGTGGGCCAGGTAAAACATAATTCAAATTCGTTCTTATATTTCGCGATAAATTGTATTTTATTTATCTTGACGTTTCGAGTATTAGGTCAAGAATAAAATTATTTAACCATGTTTTAATTTTTTTTAATGTTTCTAATCATCAATCCTCAGAATTGATATTTCTCTATCACTAATAAGAATGTCAAAAAAAAGATATATCAAAAACTACCTGTTCCTATTCATATAGATGAAAATGAGGCTCGAATTATTGCACTCATCTTTTTAATAAAATAGTTTGAAAACATAATTTGTAAATAATATACCTACCAATATTATTAATAATGTTTATTCTTTGACTTAAATGAGCAATTTAATAAAATATTGAATATCTTTAAGACTAAAAATAATCAATTAAAGTTGTTTGCAAAAAACTTTAGTAACTCAGGGTGCTGTCGATGCTGTGTAAATTGTTATATAATTTCAGATTGAAGGTGCGTTCATAATGGGCTTAGGTCTTTGGACGTCAGAACGACTCGTATACAGTCCCTCTGGACGCCTCCTCACCGACAGAACCTGGACATATAAGCCTTTCGGAGCTAACGACATACCTGTAGACTTCCGGGTTGCCTTCAAACGAAACTCGTATAATAATAATGGGATTTTGAGGTCGAAAGGTGAGCTAGATATGTCACTACTATTATGGTAATTAAGGTTTTCGAACAAGTTATGATTCAATGTGCCTTTATTTACGAACTAGCAACGCGCCACGGCTTCACACGGGTGTAATGTAGGTAGATGTTGTTGAAAGATTTTTTAAAATCGGTCCAGTAGTTTTTGAGTTTATTCATATCATACAAAAATACAAATCTTTCCTCTTAAAATATTAGTATGGAAGTAGTACATAAGTGGGATGGAAAACGAAAATAAATAATAGTCACTATTAGCAAGGAGCCACAATCAAATATAGACACTACTAATATTGATGGTTCGATGGATTTATCTTGCTATATGGTTTAATATGATACTATGGTAATCTGTCTCGACTTTGAAATAACATATATAAATTAATTATATATAACCTTTCGGACAATCTATATTAATATTATAAAGAGAAAAGATTTGTATTTTTGTATTTTTTATGTTATGAATAAACTTAAAAACTACTAGACCGATTTTGAAAATTTCACCAATAGAAAGCTACATTATCAGCGAGTAACAGGGGCTATGTTTTGTGTACATCTACATTGCACCCGTGTGAAGCCGGGGCGCGTTGCTAGTATTCTATAAAGAGATAATAATGGGGATAATCTGTCGCCATTTTTGAAGCAAGGTACATATCATACTCGTATAACGATATCACGTTATTTCGTAAAAGTAGCTATATTTTTTATGTGAGATCGTGGTACAGCCCCTGAGCGTTCAATCACAGTGTGTATAATAATTATTATGTCCAAACAGCGACGGGTGAGCCAGCGCTAGTGTTGGCGGTAGTGGTCGCTCACGCACTGCAAAATGTTATCTTCGAAGCTCGGAAGGAGTACGGTTACACGGACACCGATTGGGTTCATGTTGGTGAGTCAATACCCGTTAACTCAAACTTATTTATCTATTGATAAAAGTTCAAGTGCTATTTAATTAAGACAAACTGACTTATAACTAAATACTGTTATCGAAGTAAATATCTGTGCATCTCGTTTTAGCACGCAAAATCAAAATCAAAAAATCAAAATCAGAAGTTTTTTATTTCAAATAGGCCTTTGCAGGCTCTTATGAAACGTCTAGTTGCACGGTTCCAAAAAGTGGGTCTCATGGAGAAGAACCGGCAAGAAACTCCATGGACACTCTTTTCAACAATGCAACAATGATATATTATGTTTAACTGAGACAGCTAATAATCACAGTTGTTTTGTATTGACTTGGCTGCTACTAGTATTTGTTTAACTGTTGTTATTTAGTTTCGCATGATATTTTCAATAACAGATATATCACAACCGCAGGAACAAGTTATGATAATTACGCCTTACTCTTAATTTAAACTACAAATAGCTCTTGCACTCACATAATGGGCTCCCTCATATTATAATCATTAATTATCGGTTCCATTATAATATTAACTTAATCGTTGTATAATGTAATCTGACAGCAGTGATCAATGAAACAATCAGGCCTAACATGACAACCACGACAAAATTTTGTCGACCCGATTTCTCTTGTTTTAATCGATTATCTCTGTCTTCCGGGTCTATGACACACTTAAAACTCGACTTCTAATGTCAAAAGTAGATTATTATTATAGACTATAAGTATATTTTTGTCGATCGAGATATCTTGTCTATCAAAGTTGTCGATGTCGAGGCTTATATTAGTTTGTCTTCACTAGAAGTGGGTGTTAATTCAACAAGCACGTTTTTAAACCGCTTTCTAATGTTAACGAATTAGCTGCTTTTCGTTTACCGCAAAAGCCGTTAAATATATTAACTGTTTCATTTTCGAACGCAACGCGCGAATTAGCTCAACGAACATTCAACGAGTAGTCGCTAACATCATCCGAAGCAGCTTGTTTATTTAACGCAAAAACAATTGAATTTATTAACTGAGGGCCTAGCACGAACAACTTGAAAAAAAGTATTCGTATTGGCGAGCTTTTAACAGGTTATGAGTTTCATTTCGTTAACACATAAGTCATAACTCGTCAACGACCCCATCGCTTCACCCGTCTGGCGTCTTTACTAATAGTGCTATTTATTTTTCTTCTAGTCTAATTAATTTATATTGGGCCGATCCCGGCGGCACTGCAATGCCGGGCCGACCCGCGACGGGAGTGGAGCGAGCCCCGAACATCCCGTCAGCTTACAAAAATCAGTTTAATATACTGGTCCCGCTGTGCGGGAACTTTCAGATATTAAGCTGAAAAGAACAGATACTACACTTTGATCTTAGCCAAAAGGCCGAGAAGCGATACTAAAATTAGGTATTCCAGGGTATAACAGTACGCTAGAAAAAACTTTGATAGCGCGATGTATAGTATAATAATAATATTGTGGCTCCACCTAGTGACAGTGTTTTGAAGATATTGTATAGAATACTGCCATCTATATCCAACTTTACGAACTACCTTTATTATATGGTCACAAATAAATTAGCAATGTCATGTATAATATATAGATGGCGCACAATAATTTGAATTAAATAATTAGAAATAGCGTATTATTTTTCCCGCCAAAATTTTAATTTATAGGTTCTTAAAATTTTACAGATCTATTTATTGTTACAGATACTCCGTACAACGTCGAAAATATACTAAAAGGAATATCTCCAAATATATCTCATTACAAATTGAAATAAAAGTTATTACCTAAAATTATAAAGCTAGGTATCAAAAAGATATTATATGATACATAAGTATTCAACCAGTTTATTAGTATTTTTTATGTTTTATTAGTAAAATAAAACAACGTATAAACCAAAATATAGTTTAATATTACATTATTATACAATTCATTCCTATTTATTTAATAATATATCACGCTCGAGAGGACACTAAAATTTAATGGTATATTAAAAGCTTGTAAAATGTCGAAAAACTTTTTAACAAAATAAAACTTACTTTTGTAATATTGTATGTTAAATTGATGCAAATAAAGAGAAAGTAATTCACATTTTCAAGACAAATGCTTGTCTCAAATGGCTTCCAATAGATAAAAGATCACCTAAGTATGAATTCCCAATACATTTTAGACAAACCTGATGTATAAATGCCCAGTGGGGAGACTCTTATATTTGAGATTTGATTTGATTTTGTGCTGGTCATTAATTATATTATAATTTCTTCAGTATTATGATGAAATGAGCGTGATATATATTTTAAATTGGTCATTCCATGCCTGGAGGTAAAGGCTCCAATGGTTTCGGAACAGGTTGTGGTGGGAATGCGGCAGGAGTTTCCTAGAAACAGATTATTACTATGAGGACATTGAAAGAAATCTATATATAAATGTTGAATTAGTTAGGGGAAAATATTTAAATAGAATTACATATTTATATACATAATTTATAGAATTACATGAATAAAAAACTAACAAAAAGAATCTCAAAAATAGAGAAATATTTTTGTTTGAATTGGTGATATAATGTCAGAGAATCGAACCCGCGACTCATGGATAAAATGTTTACGTCAAATATAGTTATACACCTGCGTCGTATACACGCCTGTATAGAGGTATACACATCTGTGTCGAGGTATACACACCTGCGTCGAGGTATACATCTGTGTCGAGCTACACACACCTGTGTCGAGGTATACACCTGCGTCGTATACACGCCTGTATAGAGGTATACACATCTGTGTCGAGGTATACACACCTGCGTCGAGGTATACTATATTTAATGAGTAAGCGTGTTCCATCTTAGGCTGCGTTATCACTTTCCACCAGGTGAAACAGTAGCCAAAAACTTACTCATAATAGTTAAAAAAAAAAAAAATACATCTGTGTCGAGCTACACACACCTGTGTCGAGGTATACACCTGCGTCGAGGTATACACACCTGTATAGAGGTATACACATCTGTGTCGAGGTATACACACCTGCGTCGAGGTATACACACCTGTATAGAGGTATACACATCTGTGTCGAGCTACACACACACCTGTGTCGAGGTATACACCTGCGTCGAGGTATACACACCTGTATAGAGGAATACACATCTGTGTCGAGGTATACACACCTGTGTCGAGGTATACACACCTGTATAGAGGTATACACACCTGTGTCGAGGTATACACCAGTGTGTCGAGGTATACACACCTGTGTCGAGGTATACACACCTGTGTCGAGGTATACACCAGTGTGTCGAGGTTTACACACCTGTGTCAAGGTATACACCTGTATCTAGGTATACACCAGTGTGTCGAGGTATACAACGGTCTGTCGAGGTATAAACCAGTGTGTCGAGGTATACACCTGTGTCGAGGTACGCACCTGCGGGTCCAGCAGCCGCGCGAGGTGCGGCGGCAGCGCGGGCAGCGCGCGCGGCGGCAGCGCGGCCAGCACCCGCGCCGCCCGCGCGCCCAGCCGCTCGCAGCACTTCACCCACCCCTCCCACGCCACCTTGTTGCTCCACACCTGAACGTTGAGAACACAGCATTTGTACGTGACATACACTATTCTAAAGTTTTGTACATTATTTTCTAATAAACATTATACGTGCTTGTGTTTTATTTAGAATAGCAGAATAGAAATAAGGCCCCTATCCCACTGGCGTTATGCGAGCGTTGGCGTTTCTTCAATGTCTGCGACAACGTCGCTTGACGCGACGTCAACGTTGCGGCTATTGACAGCTGACATTATCGATGCGCAGACGTTGGAGAAACGCCAAAGCTCGCATAACGCCAGTGGGATAGGGGCGTAACAGAATAGAATAGAATCTTGTATGTATAACATGTAAATATAAATAAAGAAGTCGGACGCACCTATATGCCGGTAACACATCTGGTGTGGCATATGTCTATACATATGCCACACCAGATGTGTTATCGGCTTTTAAGGAGTGAGTAGTATCATTTTTTTCGCCGTCGTATGGCTTCGGAAATACCGCTGGGGAAAATTTATTCCACAAAGTAGTTGTGTATGGCAGAAAATTCTAACGAAGCTAAGCAAGGAAGTAGTTTTAAGACTTATTTTTGTAATCTCTCTCACCAAATAAATAATAAAAGACAATATTAATCTCTCTCACCTCTCTATCAATGAGCAGCTGGAGGATATTGAGCGCGAGGGATCCCAGGTTGGGGTACAGCGTGAGGGCCTGGAGGACGCTCCTCATCATCAGAACCGGGGTGTCCTGTTCCTCAGCCAGCCGCTGCAGGACAGCTGATACCACCTGAAAACAACACTCTCATATCATCAGGTGCTTTGGTGATATTTGTAGAAGTCTTTGTAGATACGAAGGATGATGAACTTTATTTTACTACCTAACATCTCATTGTACAGTGATTTATACAAAAAAAGCCCTCTGCAGAAAAAAATGTCTAGATTCGTAGTTATTTTCATTGTTATTCCAGAATCCGCTAGCATGCATGGCATGGGGCAGACATATTTATATGTCTGATTCACTGATGTTTAAGGCGATCTTGTATCACCAAGCCGTTTAATACTTATTAAAAAATGAATGCCTGTTTCCCTTGGTCAGGCCATAACTTGAGAACGCATTAACCGTTTGTGCCATGGTGGCACTCTCAGAGTGCCATCTGTTTTAGAACTATTTTTGGAGCAATTTCGGACGAAATATGAATTTTTTGGTGTTTCCACATCAGTCAGTTATATATCCATAAATGAGAATTGATATTCAATTATTTAAAATCAGTGATGATTTTTTGTTTATGCACATAAACAAATCGCAATGGTTCTAGATAAAATTAATTATCTCCGGAAGTTTTCGAAGTACACATTTTTCCTTACGTGGGATTAGCTCAAAATTTTTTACACGGGAGTTTTTCGGGTCGCTGATTACTAATCTTCAACCAAAATTCGGAAATTCAAGATGGCGGACTAAAAATGCAAAAATCGTTATATGAAAGCAAAATTTGGTACCCGGGGGTTTTCAGTGTCGCTGATTACAAATCATCAATCAAAATTCAGAAATTAAAGATGGTGGACCAAAAATGCAAATTATACATTTTCATCATATTTGCACCGTTTTGCGCCATATTTGAGGGCGGAATCGTAGTCAGCCACCCCGAAACTAGAGAGAGTACTAAATTTCAAGCCGACTGGACTAAAAGAAAAATACGTGACACAAAGTGTTAGTCGATTTCATTCAATTTTTTTAAACATTTTCTAATACTTTGCAGAAGAAAAGAAAAGTAAAGAAAATTGTATAATGTCAGAAAACATAAAGACTATTTAAATTCGCGCCTTCGATGAATGTTAATTTATCAGAGACAGGATTACCAAGTACTTACATCCTGTGTGTAGATCTGCTTCTCGCTGAAGCAAAGCCCCGTGGCCTTGATGATGTACTTTAGGTCCGCCTTGTTGGGGTCTATGAGGTGCAGCGCGACTAGCAATTCCTCGGGACTCACTAAAGTATTCAGAAACATATGTTCGTGACAAACACAACAGAGTGTGGGTCGTCGAAGTTTATAACAAAGAATAAATCCGTATAAACAGTGATAAGGTTGATACTAGTACTAGCGTAGAACTGTTCACCCTCATAGATGGAAAAACCGTGAAGTGCATATTGCGCGTTTCGGTTTCAGTCTATGGATTTCCAAATGCTCGAAGTAAAAAGTAGGTTGACAGCGCATCATTGGCTGATGTTCTGTGTCTGAGGAACCCATCAAGTGAACCTCATGTTCGTCTGTCGATATCTAACATAAAAATAAACCCTATAAATAAAGCAATCCTAATGTCTATTATGATTTTAAAAAAAAATGTATGCAAGTTGATTTATCAACTTATCACGTCTGATACGGAACTATAATAACAAAGAATGTATTTACTCTTTGACGGCAGAATATCTGACGCTGTGTGATAAAAAGTCTTAGAAATATTTTTTTATAAAATTTCCCCTAGTTGGACATGGGACTGACAAATGAGGTCTGTTTCACAAATAATATTTCTTAACTGGCAAGTATTCTGTGCCTATTGGACCGTTTTAATTCAAATTATTCTCACTAGCTCTAGTCTATTTTGAAGAGAATACTAATTTGACCTGACTGAAAATTCATTTTTTCTGTGAAAATGTCTAATAGATTCTAAAGCTCAGATCAGGTATAAATACCTCATAAACGTCACAATCTTGATATAGACGCTCATTAAAAGGTAAAATATTTAGATTTAATGAACTTTTTATGTAACCCATTATTGTAATACTCCAGGTTATATTATTTGTGTCATATCCAATAAAATTATCAATATTACTTACAATACATTTCCGTATAGTCTGCAAAACAACGGATTTCTTTGATAAATAACTTCATAAACATATCGAGGGTACAGTGCCAATAAGTTTGAAATTTTAAGTTATTCAATTTTAACATTTTAGGGACAATTGATACCTAAGATGTACAAAAAAAATCACATCGCAAATATTTATTACGGCGATATTCTTTGTATATCTAAAGGCCTGCACAGACGAGGTACTACTGTCTGCCGGGTACTGTTTTATCCATCGATATGTAGATCTCTTATAAATTGTATCGTTCACAAAAGGTCTCCCAAATTACCGAGGACACCGAGAAACTGGACTGGACAAAAGTACGGGGGAATCCCCGAAAAAAATAGAACTAACGTAACTAGGCGCAACAACGCACACAACGTATGAAATCTGTAATATTATCATAAGAGAAATTGAAAAAATAACTTCATTATATTATTACTATTCTTTATTTCCGAACAACAATTGACCGCACACCATATGCGTTGATTCCGTGACAAATACTCTGTGGACATTTTTGGCGCGATTCAGAGATTTTTGTGATATGGGGACAAGTCCCTCGTCTGCGCAGGCCTTTAGGTATTTTTGGCCCAAAACTATAAAATTGAATTTAACTTAAAATTTCATATTTACTGGGTTTTAGCACTATATCCTCGATATGTCATTTTATACATTCAGTCAGGAATTCAATGTACCTTTTACTACTACTGGGACCTATGTGAAGTTAGCAACCGACTAAAGAATAATTAGTTTTTATCATTCCTATTCCATTGTAATTGGTATTTTTATTTCTGTGATGTGCAATAAATTTGTAAATAAATATAATATTATAACAGTTTTAAAGCTATCTTCTAAGTATGAAAGTATTAGCTATTCGGATGCGTGCCGAGAAATTGAAAATACTGGCATAGGAAAACGATTGTGCTCCTTATTTTTAAGCGTTTACGGTTCGTTTTTCTATGCAAGTATTTTCGTATGGCGAGTTCAGAGCTAGGTGGACTCGCTTGAAAACCAGTACCAACTAGCCACTATTACTGCCAAATATTTCAAGTATTTAAAAATCGGTTTTCGACCCTGGTATTGAATATGGCAAGTATATCTCATCGCTACATGTAATTTATACATAATATATATAACATTTGTTTGTTTGTTACGATTTAACTCAAAAACTACTAAACCGATTTTAAAAATTCTTTCACCAATAGAATGCTACATTATCAGCGAGTAACACAGGAAATATTAAAAGTTACGTTAAGAATAGCATCAAAAAACCACTAGGGTTTAAACATGTGCTAAAATTAGTCTACGCCTTAACATTAAGTTTTGTAATTAATACAATTACGACTAGAACTGTACCTGGCAACTGCTCGTCGTTGGGGTTCTGCAGGCCCAGCAGCTTGTTGAACACCTCTTTGACCACGTTGGGGTTCAGCTTGATCAGCTTCGGGAGAGCAGCGAGGATCTGAAACCGCGTTCTTTATTACAACACTGTACATTGCCGTAATCTTAATTTAGAATATGGATCGACATTGGCCTGAAACAATTGAAATTTCTTCTAATGTTATTGACACATCTCACAGTCCGTGTCACATATCTATTGACAAAGCATGGGATAATTTGAGATACTCCAGCCGGCCTAGCATGACAACCACGACAAAATTTTGTCGACCGTTTTTTTCGTATTTTAATCGATTTATCTCTTTATGTCTTCAGGATCTAACATGAAACTCGACTTCTAATGTCAAAAGTAGAAATATTTGCCAATCGAGAAATCTTGTGTATCAAAATTGTCGATGTCGAGATAGAATATATCAAGATATCTTAGTTTGTGTTTACTGTTCCGCAAGACAACTCCTGACAGGTCCGGGTCATTAAATAATGATGCGCTGTCGGCCTGTTTTTTAATCACATTAGATATATGTCAATGTGCTCAATATATAAATTCAGTATTTCAATATTAATTTAGAAGTAATATCTCACCTCTCGCTTCGACAATCCGTTGAGTATGGGAATGAGGAACCGCACGTCGGACACCCGCGTGGCGTACAGCTCCCGCACGCGCGACACCAGCTCCGCGGACGGCGGCGCTGAAACGGACAGTATGGGCGATGACTATAGTGTACGCGCAAGTAGGGAAGGGCATCAACTATCGATATATCAAAATATCGATATTTTTTTAGAAAAAAATCGATAAATATCGGCGATATTTTTAATTTTGAAATATCGATAATCGATATTTATTTCCGAATATCGGATTCGATATTTTTTGAAGAGCTTTATTATATTTTATAATAATAATTATTTATTCTACTAAGGGCCGGTCTCACCGCTTAGCCCGAATAAGTCCCGAATAGTCTATTCGGAACCTATCTGTAAGATAAACTACAAATTTCGGTTTCACAAGTCTTGAATAGAAATATCTGGCAGATAAAGTTGCTGGTAACTTAACAGCCGATTCAAGTGGATGTTAAAGTTTTTAACTGGAAGATAACATATAAATGGCGGGAATAGAAATAGTTTTGGAATATTTTTCAGTATAATAAATTCTACTAGCATTTTCAAATTAACCAGTGTAGAATCTGTCAAGGCTCCTCCGTATCATCCGAAAGACTTGCTTCAGCTGTACCCAATAATAGAAGCCGATTAACCGGGGACCACATCAAGGAAAGAGTGCTTCTGATGTCTATATCTGATAATAAAATTTAAACAAGATACTATTGTTTAAATTGTTCAAATTTTTGACTAATAATTAGTATTTTTATTTTACTAATGATATTTAAATACGTATTTTAATAATAAATAAAACTCATAAAAATGCCAATTGTGTTATTTTTTTTCACGTTCGAATATTTTGACAATTTTTCAGGTAATCGCGTTTTGAGATAAAAATATCGATTTATCGAAATATCGAACACATCTCCACAAAGCCAAGGTTAACTGGCAGAAAATGCTGTATGACTCAGTCGTCAAGTAAATAGCTTTCCTTTTCATGGCAGCGCACTGCCGCATACATTGTTTCTTAATTAAAAATACAGGATTAAGTTTACATACTTTAAGTTATTAATTATTGTACTCTTTAATATCCTTCTTGTCCTTGATGTTTACTTTTGTATGTGTGTGTCTGTGTGGGTGTGTTTGTTATGAATAAATAAATCCTAATGTATGAGGGACACTCACCCTTATCGGTGAGGATATGCACGAGGCGCGTGAGCAGCGTCTCAGCGCCGCGCGGGCAGTCCTGCAGTAGCATCTGGAAGGCGGGCGGGATGACCCCGGCGGGAACCGAACCGGCTACACTGCGCAGCGGGCCTTCTATCGCTCGCAGCACGCATCGTTTCGCCTCAGCACCCGAGCAACCGTAGACGCGGGCCACATCGATTATTAGTTCTAGAAAGACGCATCATAAAGGGTTAGAGCCCGTTCCCACTTATCCGATCAGTCTTTTTTCTCGGTCAGTCTAAATATACGGATGTGCCAGTGGCAGTACAATTTGTATGGAGCTGTTCACATTATGACTGATCCGGGAAAAAAGACTGACCCGAGTTATTTGACGGACGTTTTGCCAATGCGACGATCAGTCAAAACTCCGGATCGGATGAGTATGAATGAGTTTTCTACTTCTTTTTCGTCTCATTCGTCTCAAATACCACCACAATATAAGAACATCATCGTCGCCGTCCATCGCGTACGAAATACAAATTTACAATTTTATTTTTTAAATAAAATCTTTAAAACGGATTAAAACGCGATTAAATAATAAATATTAAGCGTCCGAAATGTCAAGATAAATACTATAAATAATAAATCACGATTTAACCCGATATAAAGTATTTTATTTAAATGTGCGATACTCGCGTTTTTTCTGTTTCTATATGTGAAGACCATATTAGATGTGTGCTGTTTGTTTGATATTCTGTTATAAATATAATGTAACATTAGCTCTAGGATTTCCTTCAATAAACAAACAAAATACAACATTAGCTCACCATCGTTATCCATGAACAGCGCCATGACCAAATTGAGGCACACTTTGTACGTATCGTCGGACCAGACCCTCGCGCCGTGTCGCGCGCTCGCCAGCTCCGACGGCGGGCTGTCGAGGGCAATGAACCCGAGGTAGAGGAGGCACAACTTCTCTATCACTTTCTTTACGGCATCCGAGCCGGACTTGTAGATTTTGACAGCTGATTTTATTGCCACTTCGCGAATTTCCTGATTCTCGTTCACTGAAAAGGATATAATCAAAAATATTGGCTTTTAAATTTTTAAAATGCGCTTTTATATTTGATACTCCGTTTAAAAAATCAAGAAGATATTCAAGTCAGTCAGTCAGTATTTTAAAACTGAAATTTAGATTTAGTACGTTATTGCACACAAAATAAAAGCCTTAGATTAATAATTGGTGCGCGCTACGACTAGATACCGTCGGAGGCTTAAAAAATGCGGCAACAAATACTACGTACCACGCCGAAGCAAAATGCCGGTTTGCGTAGTCAAACTATAAAAATAAAAATAATACTACAAGAAACAAGAAAGATACTGGCATCACATACCATCACTAAGTATTGTATAAATCGTCGTAAATTTCACAGTAAAATAATATAACCCTAAAATCTCAGTGTTTTACACACACTACAATATTGAGTTGCCGCATTCATGAACCTGCTTTTTCTTTATAGCGCGGTATCTAGTCGAAGCGCGCGGAGACCAATTATTATTAATCTAAGATAAAAGCTTAAAAATATAAAAATCAGCTTTAGAGAGTGTACACAAGGTATATAGCGGTGGCTATGACAGCTGTTTCGTCCATACAATTCGAGATAGAGGAAATGCTGTATATATGATTAATTATTATGAAATGCATAATTCCAACTTATGCATGCAGCATGCAATGCTATTTTGGCAAAATTTAAAGGATTTTTATTATTGCACAAAAGGCAAAGTTAATGACTCAAGACATTTTCTGCCATTTCAATAACGTATGTATATGTTAATAAAATTATCCTTGGCTTTGTGAAGAAGAGTGTGGGCAGTGCAGTAGAAAAAAAATATTCGCGTAATAATGAAGAAAATACTATGAAATACTTACAAACATTGCTGACCAGAGCCGGGGCGTACTTGTGCGCACGCGGCGGCCGCATCACACACAACTCCTCGAGCAGTTCTAACGCCAATAACGATTTCTCCTCTATCACTAAGTGCTTCAAATAATCCACAGCTTCTGACGTCACCACCGGCGCCTCAGTGTAAATCTTCCGCAGTAAAATCTCCTTACTATTCTCCAGCAACGGCTCGCCCCGCTCACACACTTGAGTCACCAACGCGCAAAATAACTGACTGTAGTTCTGGTCGTGCTTTTCATTCACCTTTTGTAAGGTTACCGGGTGCCGGTTGAAGCCTTGCATGTAAGCGTACTCCTCGTATAACCACGCTAGACCTAAATCGATCCGGTTAATTGGATCTTCTAGGATGTAGTTCAAGACTAAGTCGCGAATGTCTGGCGAATAGCTAGACGCAAATATCGTTATGAATTTTGCCCGAATTTGCGCTGCCCCGCCTATCGCCGCTTCTTTCTCCGCGTGAAGGATTCTTCCTACCGCTTGAAGCATGAGCTTTTCTTTGATTTCTTTGGGTATCGGCCGTGTAATTTCTTGCAGCTTTAGTAACTTAACCTTCTGTTTGAGTTTCGGTACGGTAGGCGTTTGTGGCGGTACTAATTTCTCTTTTTCTTTAGTTTTTCTCTCTTCTTCCTTTAAAAATTCTTGTCTAGTTTCTTCCATTAATTTTGTGACGGCGTTTTCCACTTGACGATCCTTTGTTGATTCTTGTAATTTCGCAACTGCGTTTTTGAGGGTTATTTTTTCATCGTCTTCCGAAAGTAATGGAATCTTTGTAGTAACAACAGGTGCTACAACCGGAGGTGCAATCTGAGGAATTTCTGGTTCACCTTTTATCAACGCGTGTAGCATTTTTGCCAAATTGCGCTTTTGAGTAACTGTCCCCGAATTTGGAATGGGTTTGTAAGAAGATACGAATGTGCTGGGCATTTCGTTCGGTAGATTATTAACTAGCGTAGATGTTACAAGATTTATAACATTGTCTATATTGTTGAGTCCATCAAAGATCGAATCTTCATTGACCTGACTGGACTTAGAACTTGAACTGCTGTCATCGTCAAATAATTCTGTGCGACTGTTACTATCACTCTCTTGGCTATTCGGAGGCGAATCTAACCGTAAGCGCTTAGCCGGCGAGTCGCCATTTTTAGAATCTACCGAAGAAGCCAAAGCCAACAAGCGTTTATGTCTTTTTTCTTTGGGCACAGCTTTGTTTATTTCTTGCTGAGTCATACCAATGTCTGATAGCAACTGCATTAATTGGGGAATCATGTCAGTTGAGGATGTATGTTTTACTAAGTTAATAAGTTGGATCTTAAGATGCTTTCGCACCGAATTAACTTGGGATTGTGATAAAGTAGGTGGCAGTGTAGTATGAAGATCGCCTAACGCTTGAATTACTCTCGGCAAATATTTTGGCCTGAATTTGGATAGTGATATTACAGTGGTCATACATGCCATTAGATTCACGCTTGATATGTGTTGTGAATTGTGAAATTTGAGCAGTAATTGGAATATGTGTCTGAAAGGAAATATATTAATATTACAAAACAAAAAGAGAAAATATCTATATACTATCTATAGGCAATTTATCAAGACAAAATTAGTAAGGTTTGTTTTTTTTTTGTAGTGAAAGTGTGAGAAATGCTAATGCTTTAATTTATTATTTCAAAACTAATATAGTTATAAATTAATATGGACTTCAATGCTTTTTCCATGTATTAAATGATTTTTATATCCTTCATTTGAACATTATTTAATACATCATATTTCTCCACATTTAAAATGTCACAGCTAAAAATCATGTGTCACAGATAATCCTGAGTCGGTGACCTATTCCCAGAAGTCCTAGAACTCATTAATGTTATATTTATTATTATTTCTTTGTTGTTTCATTTTGTTTTTTTACTTTTTTTTTTGTGTTGTGTGAAATAAATATTAAAAAAAAAAACTCTTATTTAAATACTTACTCAGCCTCTTCTTCCAAAGCGCGGCGATTTATAAAAGTAGATGTCTTTGGTAGATCATCCAAACTGAAGTCAGCCGAAGTGTTGCTGCTGGTAGATGTTTGCAGTAAAACCACCTCTTCAAGGAATTTGATTGCATGTGTTCGGATTCCTTCATTTTCACTGTCTATCATGTTCAGGATAAGCAACTGGAAAAGATACGTAGATGGTAGTTTTTCTCTTTGAGTTTGAGAGACTGTGTGTCAAAGTGCATACTGAATGCTCAAAGTAAAATATAAACAATTTGGTGGAGTATTATAAGCTGCGATTATCTTCTGTTTTTTTTAATGTTAGATATCAACAGACAAGCATGAGATTCAGTTGATGGTAGGTTATACCTCAGCCACAGAACATTAGTCAATGATGCACTGTCGACCTACTTTTTACTTAGAGCATTCAGAAGTCCATAGACTGAAACCGAAATGCGCAATATGCACTACACGGTTTTTTCACTTACGAACGGTGGTTCGTTACCCAGTCAGTATTTCGATATTTCTCTCATCCGACGTTACCCGACATGGGGAAAACATGCTTACAGAAAATTTTGAATAAGTTGTCCCGGTGGGATTTGAACCCACAACCAGGGCATGTCTTCTATCAAACGAGCCCATCAATCTGTTGAGTAAATATCACAATATTTTCATATAAAAACAATTTTATCTTCTAGTTGTAAAACTGACCTTTGACTTATTAATATGTTCCCACACAAGTTTCATATCAGCTTCATCACTGCCTGTACATATCCATGCCAGTACATTCTTGTAAATAACACTGGCCGCTTGAATAGCTCTCTTTTGCACAGCAACTACAGGGTCAATGACCAAAAGTTGCAAATTACTGATGATTTTTGGTAAGTTTTCAGGGAAATTTGTGCTGAAAGAAAGGAGTTGAAATTAAATATATGTGTTGTATTCATTCAGGTGATTGAGATTAATGTTGTTTTTGACAAAAATAAATTGCTCTTAGTTCAAGATAAGTATTATACATACAAAGAGCATTCACAATTCAAACAGAAACATATGTAAATATAGTTTTATTATAATCAACTAATTTTAAAAAAATTATAATAATAAGATTAGAAGAAGAAGAATAAGAATTTGATATTTTTTAGCTTAACTGGATCCATTTTCTACTGTTTCCTTCAAGAATGAAGTGCTGCAGCATTATGCGAAATGGTAAATTTAATTATTTGTATGTGATGTTTATTTTTAATAGATATCTGGTGTATATGTGGAACTCCCTAATAAATTACTCTTGCTTTCTGACAGTATTAACCCTTTGCACTCCAGTAGTCTCACTCACTCAACATGTGGTTGTGCTGGTGATGCTACAACTCAAAGTGAAAAGGGTTGAAAATGATTATCTGTGATAGTGTATTCTCTAGTGGAATAAGTAAATATATTTTATAAAGGATGTATGTTTAAATTATTATTACATTGAATAATTAACTCGGCTCAGGTCAGTAGATATAGGCTCATGATCATTATTTGTGTTTATCCTAATCTTGGGACCACAAAGGTGAGGGTTTTGACTGAGTATTTTCATTAATAACTCTGATTACAAACAATTATTAACTAACCTCAATTCCTCAATAAAACCTATAATAATTTTTCGTACATCCGTTGACTTGTCATTTATAAAACTTAACACATTCTCCATATACATGGGTATTAATGCTGAAAGCTGATGTGTCAGAACCTCCACAATTCTTCTCAAGAGTCCCGCCTTCTTGCCCCCATCGGACATTCCAGCCTCGTTTATCCATTGTATTAGCTGAAAATGAATTGGGAAATAAAAAACAATCAGATTTAATATATAATTTTAATCAAAAACAATAAAATGCCTCCACGGCAGATAACAAACCTGCTTCTCAGCAGTAATATTAGAGTTTTGTTGATTTTTAGACATATTCGTGTTTATTTTATTATTACTTTAAAACATATTTTAATAAATTAGATTAAATTATTGAAAAATCTTATATTTATCAAGCATCGTTTTCGGTTTTACTGTTAAAGAATGCTTCCACTCATTAGTTGATTCTAGTTCATTTAATCTGAGATTTTAATACTCAATTTGACACTTGTGACTTGACGTTTCTCAGTCCTTGCCTGTTGGGTTGCCACATTAAAAAAAATTGTTCATTCCGCTTGGCGCTCAAAAGCACTTTGGAACGAATGTCAAAAGAAAGGCGGGAAAGTCATCAATAAGTAAAGGCGCGCTCTTTTTAAAATTAATTTTTAAAAATATTTTCTCTACTTTTGTTCTATTTCAAATACGTTACTAAGGTTCTACTAATAAAGGTTTAGTCCAAAATAAATAAAATGACCAAAAAGAGACGGTGGAAAGAAAATCCACCAGACCCACGGATCGGGTACTCTTCGGACTCAGACTCTGGAGAATTGGATAATGCGGACAAGTACTTAACTTATAAAGTTAAAGGATATGTCCGCAAGTATCCCGAAGATATTCCGCAAAAGGACTTGGTTGTGTTCTTAGCACATAAGGAGGAAGGCAAAGTATTCAACGACAGGGATCGTATGGCCTTGTCTAAGGGCATTCGGGAACATGGTGTGTCTGGAGTTATGCATTTGCGCTCCATCAACAAATATAAAGTCGGTATAACTTTTGATTTACCAAATAATGCTAATATGTTTATTCAAAATAAGAAATTATTAGATCATCTTACATTAATAGCCACAATACCAGCTGGAGGTACCGAAGTTACTGGAGTTCTCACTTCAGTGCCAAGCGATATGTCTAATAAGGAAATTTTTGGTCTGATAGGCAGCTCGAAAAATGTGGTACAAGTAAGGCGTTTCATGCGCAGAGTCAGGGGTGACAACGGAGCAATAACCTATGCTCCTACACAAACAGTTGCAGTTACCTTTGCCTCCCCCATCCTTCCAGAATATGTTTATTTAGATTCTTGGCGTCACGAGGTTAAAAAGTATATCCCTCCAGTTAAGCAATGCCTCAAATGTATGAAATATGGACACATAGCTAAATTTTGTCGCAACTCTGAGGTTTGCTCAATATGCACATTAAACCATAACTTTAAGAACTGCCTAACCGATTCACAAAATGCAAAATGTGTCAATTGTAACGGTAACCATATCGCCATCTCCATTCAGTGTCCTTTGAAAAAACAAAAAATTGAAGAAAACAAAATTAAAACAAAGAGTGTAAACTATTCTGAATTATTTAATCCAAATGCTTTTCCAGCTCTTTCTGCTCGAACCTTAGAAGTACAAATAAACAATTTAATGAAATCTAACACATTTATCAACACTTTAGTCGAAACAATTATTAAAATAGTCAGTAATAAAGATATACCAGTAAATACAACATCAATTAAAGAAGTATTAAAATCTACCTTAAGTAACAAGTTCCCATCTGCCTCATAATGGATTTGTCATATTTAAATATCATTCAGTGGAATGCTCAAAGCCTCAACAGTAATAAACATATATTAATTAATTTCCTCTATACACATAATATTGATATAGCTATAATTAGTGAAACATGGCTTAGGCCTGAACAAACTTTTAAAATAAGTAATTACAACATAGAAAGGAATGATTGCGGTAACATACATAATGGAGTCGCAATTATAATTCATAAAAACATAAATTATACAAAAATTGACACATATTTTGATAATTCATTACAAAATATATGCATTAAAATAGCAGTTCACAACAAATACTTATATATAGTAAGTTTTTATAGTCCTTTAAACTCAGTTCCTGTCTTCAATAAAGATAAATTTGAGCAATTATTGAGGTCTATTCCTCAACCTTTCATATTTGCTGGTGATTTTAATGCACATCATACTTCTTGGGGATGTAACTATGACACTCCACGAGGACGTAAACTTTTAGATGTCTTCGATGAAAACAACTTAGTTTTGCTCAATAGTGGTCAACCAACAACTGTAGGTTCTACAACATGGCGTCCCAATGCTCTTGACCTGACATTGGTCTCTTCATCTCTTGCATGTAATTGTGAATGGAGTGTAAACGATATTTGGCGTCGGGATGTGACGACCCCATCGCCCGCTGGTGGAATAACCTTTGTGACAGAGATTATTCCACCAGTGCAGTCAGTCAACCTTAGTGGTAGTGCCATGCTGTGCTCCTTACAGCCGAATGGGCCGGCACGACCGGGGAAATACCACTCTCTCACTTGACACCGACGTGAAGTAACGGCATTGCTGTTGCGTTTCGTTCGGTCTGTGAGAGTCCCGGAGGCCCATCCCCCCCCCCCCCCCCCCCCCAACACACACACACACATATGGCAGCACAAAATACGGTTATACTACCCCAGGAGGGTACCACGTGCCGTAGCCGTGGAGAATCCCTCTCTGGACGTCCACGCTCAGGACCCTCTGCATCGCCTGAGAGTGGACGCCCAGGCTGCCCTTCGTATTCTGGGAGGGGCGATATTGTGCTCGAATCTCATGCATCTGCTCGGGGCAAACGGAGCAAGAAACATAAGGCATCCCCAGTCACGCTTACCGTGGACTTTTGCAACATCAGGGGACTTCATTCCAACTTGAACGCCGTCCACTACCACCTTGAGACGGCGAAGCCTGCCCTGCTCTTTTTAACTGAGACGCAGATATCCTCTCCGGCTGATACCTCTTACCTCTCTTACCCGGGGTACAAATTGGAACATTCCTTTGTACCACGGGCTGGAGTGTGCGTCTACGCTAGGGATGATATTTGTTCTCGTCGCCTCAGCAGCCTTGAAGGTAGGGACCTCTCCATCCTCTGGTTACGCGTAGATAGCGACGACCATCCGCGCATCTATGCGTGCCTATATAGGTCCCATAGCGGTAATGCCGAAACTGACCGACTCGTTGAGCACATCCAAATGGCTACAGATTCCGTGCTACAGCAGATCCCATCCGCAGAGATCGTGATTCTTGGCGACTTCAACGCCCACCACGCCGAATGGCTTGGATCACGTACCACCGATCATGCGGGTAGGTCTGTTCACGATTTCGCCTTGACATATGATCTCACGCAACTGGTAACCTCGCCAACGCGAATCCCAGATGTTGAGGATCATACACCTTCCCTGTTGGACCTTCTGCTGACCTCTCATCCGGACAACTACTCGGTTTCCGTCGAGCCTCCTCTTGGTTCGTCGGACCACTGTCTGATCCGGAGTACAGTGCCGGTGACGCGCCTAACACGGCCCTGCTTCGCGGGCTGCCGCCGCGTGTGGCACTACAGGTCAGCGGATTGGGACGGGATGCGCTCTTTCTTCGCGTCCTACCCCTGGGGGCAAATTTGCTTCTCGCCGGATGATCCAGACGTCATTGCTGACTCTGTCACTGATGTGGTGCTTCAGGGTATGGAACTTTTCATTCCTTACTCTTCGGTGCCTATCGGCGGCAAGTCCCAGCCTTGGTTTGGTCGCCCCTGCAAAACGGCATCGCGCCGAAAGCGGGAGAGCTATCAAGCCTGGGTTAATGCATCAGCGTCTCGTGATTTAAACACCAGCGCACTCAAAAAGGAGTATAATTTTGCCTCCAGGTCCTTCAAAAGAGCTATTGACAAGGCAAAATCGGAGCACATCGGCAGAATTGGCGAGAAATTAGTCCGCCTTCCTTCGGGAACACGTGCGTTCTGGTCACTCGCTAAGGCTGTCTTAGGGAACTTCTGTCAGCCTTCCCTTCCATCCCTGCACAGGGACGATGACTCGTTGGCCCATGCCGCGAAAGAGAAAGCCGATCTTCTGGGCTCTCTTTTCGCGTCCAACTCGACCCTGGATGATCAAGGAAAGCAACCACCGGCTATCTTGCGGTGTGATACCAACATGCCGGAGGTTAAATTCCGGCAAAGTGCAGTGCGTAAAGCACTTCTTTCCTTGGACATTCATAAGTCGAGTGGGCCCGATGGCATCCCTCCGATCGTGTTGCGGACATGTGCTCCAGAGTTGGCACCGGTTCTAACGCGTCTTTTTCGGCATTCTTACTCATCAGGCGTCGTCCCGAACTCTTGGAAGACTGCTTTGGTGCATCCGATCCCTAAAAAAGGCGACCGCTCTGATCCGTCCAACTACAGACCTATAGCGATTACCTCCTTGTTCTCCAAAGTAATGGAGTCCATTATTAACTGCCAGCTCCTGCGGTACCTAGAGGAACATCAGCTAATCAGCGACCGCCAATACGGTTTCCGTCGGGGTCGCTCAGCCGGTGATCTTTTGGTTTACCTGACCCACCGATGGGCGGAGGCAGTTGAGAGCAAGGGGGAGGCGTTGGCAGCTAGTTTGGACATAGCGAAGGCCTTTGATCGGGTGTGGCACAAGGCGCTTCTTTCGAAGCTCCCTTCCTATGGGCTTCCCGAGAAATTATGCAATTGGGTCACCAGCTTCCTGGCAGATCGGAGCATCAAGGTCGTTGTCGACGGTGCATGCTCGGACTCCAAATCTGTCAATGCTGGTGTACCACAAGGCTGTGTGCTATCTCCCACTCTGTTTCTTCTGCATATCAATGATATGCTGCAGATTAGCGGCATTCATTGCTATGCGGACGACAGCACAGGAGATGCCTCATACTCCGGCCGCGCCAACATTTCTCGGGAAAACGTCGACGAGTGCCGAAACAGACTTGTGTCTGAAGTCGAGTCTTTGTTAACCAAAGTCTCGGAGTGGGGCCGACTAAACTTAGTCCAATTCAACCCCAAGAAGACACAAGTCTGCGCGTTTACCGCTAAAAAGTCACCATTCGTCGTATCTCCTCATTTCGAGAGTACTCCCCTGACTGCCGCAGCTAGTATTGGAATACTTGGTGTGGACATATCGAGCGACGTTCAGTTTCGGGGTCATCTGGAAGGGAAGGCCAAATTGGCCTCTAAAAAGCTTGGTGTGCTCAATAAGGCGAAGCAATACTTCATGCCGGCCCATCGCCTGCAACTTTATAAGGCGCAAATTCGGCCACACATGGAGTATTGTTCTCACCTTTGGGCGGGGGCTCCCCAGTACCAGCTCCTTCCATTTGACCGCATCCAACGTAGAGCGGCTCGAATCGTCGATGATCAGGTTCTTTCCGATCGGCTCGACCCTTTGGCGCTGCGTAGAGATGTAGGCTCGCTCTGCATCTTCTATCGCATTTATCACGGGGAATGCTCGGAGGAATTGTTCGGTTTAATCCCGGCCGCTGAATTTCGCCATCGGACATCGCGTCAAAAATACCACGCATACCATCTTGATGTCTGGAAGTCCACAACTGCGCGATTCCTGAGACACTTCTTGCCTCGCACAACCACTCTGTGGAATCAGCTTTCGCCGGCGGTTTTTCCGAACCGATACGACTTGGAAACCTTCAAGAAGCGAGCCTACATCTTTCTTAAAGGCCGGCAACGCACCTGCAAGCCCTCTGGTGTTGCGGATGTCTATGGGCGGCGGTAATCACTTACCATCACGTGAGCCGTCTGCCCGTTTGCCCCCTATACTATAAAAAAAAAAAAAAAAAAAAAAAAAGTCCTCTTGGTAGTAGTTATCATATTCCTGTTTTAATAAAAGTAGTAATTAGTGAAAATCATAACAATAATTTGAATGGGGGAAATTGTTCTAATGCTATGCATTTGCCTCTCTATCCCAACTATAAGTTAGTTAATTGGCAGAAATATAGCAACCAGGTTGATGATTTGTTAGTTGATCTAAAAATAGATAGATTAAATCCTCTTGATTCATATTTACATTTTTGTACAATTTTACGCAAAGCTGCTTCTAATTCTATTGCAAATAGTTCAAACCGCAAACCTACCAGTAATACCATTGATTGTTCTCTTTTTAAGAATAAAGGTAAAAAGTCCCCTCTCCCTTGGTGGAATCAAAAGTGTACTGAAGCTGTATTAAACTTCAAAACTGCATATTTAAATTTTAAAAATGATCCAAAAGAAGAAAACTATATCCATTTTAAAAGACTTAGAGCTGTAAAAAAGCTTGTCATAAAATCAGAAAGACAAAAAAGTTGGTTTTCTCTATGTGAAACTTTTAATAGGAATACACCAATATCTGTCATATGGAAATTCATGCGTAAATACAACAAAACATATATTTCCAATAATTGTGACAATGATACATGGATATTAGATTTTTTGCAGAAGTACACACCAGACTATGTATCAAACACTATGTCAAATCACAATAATAACAACATTAACTCCAGTAATAGGTTTCTTGTCAGTCCTTTCACAATTAATGAATTAATATCAGCCATAACCTCAAGAAGAGATACTGCTTATGGTCTTGATGGAATACCCTATATTCTACTTAAAAAAATTAGCATTGCCAGTTTAGAATCATTTCTAAATATACTGAATTTAATGTGGGATAAAAACATTATACCAGAAGAATGGAAAAAGGATTGTCTTATACCAATTTTAAAACCAGACAAGCCTAAGTTTTGTCCCGATTCTTATCGGCCCATAGCACTTACTTCCTGTGTTGGTAAATTATTTGAACAATTGTTAAAACAACGATTAGAGTTTTATGTAGAAAATAACAACATATTACCTTCCAATCAATTTGGTTTTCGTAGAAAATTTTCTGCCAGGGAAAGTATTTGTCAACTACAGCTTGATGTTCGTAACTCTTTGTCGGATCGTAAAAATCTGGTAGCTGTATTTTTTGATGTAGCAGGTGCATTTAACAGTGTTAATATAGATATTCTTTGTCATGAATTATTATTGTTGGGAATTCCTGCACAATTTACAAATTGGGTAAAAAAATTCTTAACCAATAGGGAAGTATTTGTTAAATTAAATAGACATCTTTATGGTCCTAGACTTTCATTCAAAGGAGTATGTCAAGGAGGGATACTATCCCCACTTTTATTTATATTGTACATTCATAGATTAAATATAATCCTAGGATCCCAAGTTAAAAATCTTCAGTTTGCAGATGATTTAGTTATATACACATCAGGGAAAAATCAGTCGGAAGTAGTTCAAATTATTAACAATGCTTTAACAAATCTGTACAAATATTTTACTTACCTTGATCTTAATGTGAATCCATCTAAGTCTAAAGTCATTGTATTTGGCAAACAATCGCGTGACATGCCTACCATACTATACAATTATTATTCTTTGCCGGTCTCGCTTGAAGTAAAATTTTTGGGAGTTATTTTTACTCATAAGTTAACTTGGAATAGTTACGCTAAGCACATAATAACTAAAGCAAATAAAGCCTATAACATCTTAAAATCTCTTTCAGGTTCATACTGGGGCGCTGATCCTAAAATTCTGTTGTTGTTGTACAAATCATTAGTTCGTAGTCATTTTGAGTATGGTTTTTATTGTTTCGCTGCAGATACTAGTGTTGTAAATAGTTTAGATCTTTTGCAAAACAAATGTTTACGTCTAATAACAGGAGCTTTCAGAAGTACTCCTATTAACGCATTGCAGATTGAATGTAATATCCCACCGTTAGCCATTCGATTCAACTATTTAAAAGAAAAATTCTTACTTAAACTTTATAGTGTATGTGGTAATCCATTTTTGATCAATTTGTTACACTCTGCATCTCATTCAAATGTTAAATCATTTTATATGCTGCAAGGTCTTCAAAATTTCACTGATTTTATAGAAAATACAAACATTCATCAATCTAAGCATGTCTTGCCATGTTACGAGGGTTCTTATAGTGGTAAATTTCCAGCAATTAATATAGTTATAAAGAATAAAGAAGATTTATTTTCAAAAGAAGAAGTAAATGCAATGCTATCAGAATGGTTAGATCATAAATTTATTTATACTGATGGTTCCAAAAACAGTGAATCCGTGTCTTTTGCTATTTATGAGCCTTCCTCAAAAGTAGGCATAGGTCAGAAAATCAATAAAGATGCAAGTATATTCACAGCGGAAGCTGTCGCTATCTTAAGTGCTTTGAAACATATCGAGAATTGCTATAGAGAGCACACAAAATGGGTTGTTGTAAGTGATAGTATGAGTGTTCTACAAAATTTAGCAAATAATCATCTAAATGCTCATACTAATTATGTTATATTCTTAATAAAACAGTTATGGGTTGAACTAAGTCATTTAAATGTAATAATTAATTTTGTGTGGGTGCCTTCGCACATTGGTGTTCAAGGTAACGAACATGTTGATTACTTGGCTAAACAAATTGTAAAGTCAGGAGATTCTCCTATTAATATTAGTATTCGTATTCCTTATACAGATGCAATTAGTTTAATCAAACAGCGGATGTGCCAAGCATGGGGAAAACATTCATATTATTGCACAAACGTTCAAAACAAAGGAACTTGGTTCGCCGGTCTCGATGTCCAAATAAATTCTACACCTTGGTTTTGCAAGCACAAAATATTCACAAACAAAAAATTTTATACAACTATTTCTCGCATGCGTTTTGGTCATTGTCGTTTAAATTACCATCTTCATCGTATTAAAATGGTTGATTCTCCATATTGTGTCTATTGTCAATCATCAAAAGTACAATCACTACATCATATCTTCTTTGAGTGTTCGTCTTTCAACATTCAGCGCCTTGTGTTGTCTGATGGGCTTTTAAAAATTTACAATAAAGTTGAAAGTATCCCGCATTGCATTCAGGAGTTACTTAAAAATGCCTCAACTTTTATATTTTTGTACAGATTTGTTATTGAAACTGTTAACGATATTTAAAATTATATTTATGTACTCTTTGTTACAGTAGTAAAATAATAGGTTAATAAGTTAAGTATAATATTAAAGCTGTAAATATATTTTTTCTAGTAAATAAGTTTTTTCAGAATTTTTAAATTAGATTCTCCGTCACCACTCTTCGGGAGTCCTGACGGACAAGATAACGGGATTTGTAAATGGAAATGTGCCTTTTCTACTCTTTGTTGGGTAGTAATAAATAAAGAATTGTACGTACGATACGTATGTAAAATCGGAAGAAGGAGATTGAACAAAATGTATTTAACTGAGATTTTAAAATTAAATGACATACGTCAGACTTATGGCCGCGTGGAAATAAAGATATGATAATAACTACTTATATTACGAAAAATACTGGATATTGGAAGATTCCGTCTTTGACGGGGGTCGTCATTAATTAAAAGAAGAAGTACTATATTACGATACATATAAAGGATAAGAAACGTAAGACATAAATAAGGAGAGATAAAAGGGAAAAAATAACATAAGACAAGGCGGTATGGTCGAAAGACTTTAGCCTGCCCTATGGGCAAAAAAAAAAAAAAAAAAAAAAAAAAAGCACTTTGGAACTTGGAAGCTCTACCGGTGACCGGTTCATATTAATTTTTGTTGACTTGTGACTTTATCTATTTTAATTTCATATATTGTTTATATTATATTAATTAGCATTTAGTAGTAGTACTGTTTAAATGAAATGAAAGGCTTAAAGTAATCTAAGTTAATAGTAAGGATACAATATAAAAATACATTATGAGTAAACTTTGAAATATTATTTTAATTTTACAATAAATAAAAAACAAATTTTACTATTATAAACATTATAATTATAATCACTATACACTACATTCGTGCATATAAAAAATATTTAGTGTTCTAATGAAATATATTACTATTTACTAAAACTACAAAAGTCATGGTTTTGCATTACGAATCTTAAATTATTATTACTAATAATTTTCACGCATATAGATGGGAAGCCCTAGGTGGGTTGTAAAGATTCTCCATTTCAATTACTGGTGGCTTGTTTGCTTCTTCTATTTCTAAGTAATGGCTTCGAACCATAATGAGACAGAAGAGAATTGTAACTGCAAAATATAAAAAATATTAGCAACCAATAATAATAATTAGTGGGCAATATTATTAAAAAATCCTATATAAAGTGTAATCAGTAAAAAATATTGAAAAACGATGACAAGGCATTTTTTATGAAACTCACCACTCCATTTTAGTAATGACAGTGTTACAAGAAAATGCAAGAAAACAGTTGATACGACTACAGTAGCGAGGGCCAACATTAATGAAAACAGGCCAGCTTTGAAATAGTCCCTCATATATTTTGTGTTTTCCTGAAATGAAAATAATTTCATATTGTAAAAGTTAGGTATATTATTAGTAATTCATTCCTAAGGTACTGAAAGTAAAAAAAATACCTTGTGCACGCCAACGATTAATATAATGCTTATTATTATATTATAAAAAAACACTATTATAAGATATGCATGTGTAATGTATAAACTTATAGCCACTTTGTTAATCTCTTCTGTCGGGTTTTCTGTGTCAGTAATAATTGTTTCATTCTTCTTAATATGATCTACGAAAACTACTACTTTAAACAAAGACACAGAAATGAGACCCAATACAAAAGTAGAAATTACCTGAAAACAAAAACATAATACATATTATATTTTTTAATAGCTGGACTTCCACTAGTCGCTTTTAACTGATAGCAGTAAACGCAGTAAGACACACTATTGACTAATTAATTATTATCAGACTTCAGAGAAAACATACTAACAGCGGAATACTGAAATGGTAATCAAGGTTGAGAACTACATAAAATATTTCTGTCTCTTACATTTGTTTGTTAATCAAAGTGACAACAATATTTTTAAGTTAAACTCGATTTTGACTAGCGTTTGAGCATTCGACCATAACTGAATCATACCAAAAGCGAAGATATGGACAAGCTGTGTTTAATATATTTTACGAAATTATAACCAATAGGCTGATTACACAATAATATAATATGATGAATTTGTTATATGAGGATATTATATAGACTGGGAGGACAATTTTAGTTTTCGCGAGTATAATATTAATTTTCTATGACAGTAAATTAGCTACTATTTATTATTAACTTGAATAATTGTTTTCGAAATTGATTAAATCTCTTTAAAATTATTATTTCGTTATCAATAATCAACAATTAGTATGGCATATCTACAGTAGATCTATTAATATCTCAAAAAAGAATATGCTATATTAATTTATGTCAAATAAAATAGCAGCAAATAATAATAACCGCTATTACCGCTTTACATAATAATCTGTGGCCAAAACAAAAAAAAATTCAAAAATGTTTTACCGGAAATTAAGGGTACATAATATGTACCTAATAGGTACTCATGGGAATTTATTTGTTTCTATGATTTAGGGGCTATACTTTTGTAGATTAAAGACGAGCCTTCTTGATAACATAGAGCTACTCGGTTCTTTTAATTCTAAGGTAACTTAAATAAATAACACTCACGGCTGAAATATAACCAATTAACAAAGATCCTGTTTTCAATGAGAGGCAACACAAACATTTTTTGTACGTTGGCAACTGGAAACCCATTTTTTTTTCACTTATTTCGTCACAAAAATTAAATAAAAAACACTTATTTTAGCGACATCAATAAATAACACAATAGTTTACTCTAAAATTCTTGTACTTGGATAATTCGTAACATTTTGGTTAGGTGCAATGTATCTTGTTATCGCTATGGGTACATCGTTATCTGATTGGATTAGTAACACAACGATAAAACCGGCTATATATTGCAAATGTTTGGTAAAAGATTTCTTTATAAGATATACTGGTAAAATAGAAAGCTCTAAATGCTCAAAGGTGAAGCTATTTCGCCAAGAGCAGCCTATAGTATAGTATAGGTTTTTTTTAATTAATGATGGTTGGTAATGGCCAAATTTTTATTAAACAGATTTATATTAAGTATGTAATTTTATATTATGTAGCATGTACCGTGTTTCCCTGGTGTATAATTAAATAAGATATTTTAATACTGGTAAAATTGCGAAGGTACAGACCCCTGAAACGCACGTTTACGCAGAACCCAATATTATAACAATTGATAGATGACGTGGAACAGGAATGACTCTGGATAGGAAGGAAATGGACTAAAATACTCGACCGTCCAACGCACAATGGGCTGTAGCGCCTTAGATAGATACACTAAACACAGTTGGAACTACATTGTACCTACATATATCGGAAGTCTGAGTTGAACAAAAGTATGTAACGTGGCAGTAATAAAGACTATTATTATTATTACTGAACACAACAAAATATGAGACCACAGTTAAAGGAATGAGAGGTACAATACGTGATCTTTTGATATCTTAGGTCATCTCCTCCAGACTACTACTATCTACTTACCTTTGGATTACAGGAATAACTGAATGAAAATATTGTACCTACCTACAACGGTAAACAAAACCTATTTTCTATTGATTCAACTTACGATATTAATGCGCAACAAACAAAAAACTCTTCCTTGTTCAAAGTAAAAGATGTCTATATTCAGTTTTTCATTTTTTTATGAAGAATAAGTAAGCATTTGAAAATTATTCTGCCTGATGGTAAGCGCGAATGTGATCTAAATGGGAGCATGCTTACTTGAAGGCTATTCACTCTGGCTTCCCTAAGCGGTTGAGGAAGCGTACCGTTTAGTACGAATATAAAGTACATCAACTATGTAAGGATGAAATCCCACTCTGTGTCTGGCCATCCGATGGTGAAAGTCCATATATGATAAAAGTATATTACATCAAAGCTCACCATTTATATTTTGTATTATTTGATTTTGTATCTGTATTATTTTCAGTCACAGCCATCTTCAGCATCCTGGCATTCTTTTTCGTCTTCGACTGTATAATAGTGACTATAGACTACAATAAATGAGTAGAACTCTAAGACTGAAAGAAAAAGTATTTATAATGCGGAATCAAAGTCTAATAGCAAAGTTTACGTTTAAGTTTTACAATGAAATTAGAAAACATGAAAAAAAATAGTTTTGACACACAGCTTTCTTTCAAGAGAAGATTCCTGAAATCGGGTCTCAAACTAAGCACTATAATGTATTTAATATTGTCTTTTATCAACGGGAGTATCACACATTTAAGTTAAATACTGTATACCGGATTAAAACGCGATTTATTATTTATATTGTTTAAATTATTTATCCCGACGCGGACTGCGGTCGGATGCTTTTCATATCAATGTTTGATATAGAACTAAAAAACAAGAGGTTAAAATTGTCATAATATAGAAAATTACAGTCAATTATATCAACTCGTATATTCGCAGGAATGTACTATACGGACGATTTTCCCGATGTTAGCGTTGAAACAGACGTTTTAAGAATCTTTAAACTAATACGTGTCTTATCAGTTGTATACAATTTCTATTGATTTCTCATTAATGCCTGGGCTCTATTATTTCTTGCCCACAAAAATATGAATTTAATACTAACCGACAAAGGAAAGTATACCCAAATACCAGCCAATAAGATCTTGATGTGTCCAACACAAAAGCGATAAGAACAAAACTTCCAAACACCACGTCACAATCCGACATATAAGGTAGTGCTTCAAGCAATATGTGTTTTCCTAAACCATTGTAATATATTTGATTAAAATGTTTTTCATTAAATAAAAACCTAAGCATTAAACTTAACGCTTATTTAGGGATGGGAAAACCCATTTGAATCGAATGACAAAACATGAGTAATATAAAAATATAGTCCAAATAGCGACCCGCCCCGGCTTCCAGATTTTTTGACAAAAAAAAGCAGGGGTTGGTGATAAAAAAGTAAAAATTTAGGGTTGTATGTATTTTTAATGCCACATTATAAAAAAAAAACAAAAAAAATCGTCCAAAAAAAAAATATTTAAGGGTGAACAACCCTTATCACTTAGGTGTATGAAAAATAGATAGTAGCCGATTCTCAGACCTACTGAATACGCATATAAAATTTGGTAAAAATCGGTAAAGCCGTTTCGGAGGAGTACGGTAACTAACATTGTGACATGGAAATTTTATATATTAGAAGATAGATTTAACCCTCTGATACGAGACCACCTTTCCTTTCACGGATCTCAATTACAAAAATGTAAATTGTTATCAACGTAAATATGCATACTTTACTAATATGAGTGCAGTTTCAGTTGTACTGAGACTTCAATTATAAATAGGGAGAGTTTCTCTTGTAATACCTCTACTAGGTTCCAGTTCACTAAATGGAAAGCAAATACCATTGAATTTTTTATAGAACAGGGTGCAAACGAGTTTGTGGTTGATATCACCACCTATGCGAAACCAGAAACGTTGCCGACCTTCAAGAAACATCGGGGGTTGGTCACGCTAGCTAGATAATTGTTTATCGAAATGACATACATTTCACGTGACTCAGCTTGAGTCAGTTGATCTACATTTTTTTATTTTATTTTTATTTAACATGGAAAACAAACATCTTATAAATAAAAATATGGCACAAAAGATAATGTACGCATATTTAAGCTAAATAGCTAAAATAGATTATAATAGTTTATATAGCAATGGAGTTGTGATAGAAAACAAATTTTTAAAAATTCTACTCTATACTTAGTATAAGCCTGATTACAAAGAAAATAATAGAAGAATATGTTTATAGAAATATAACGCTAGTTGTTATTTTTTTATACCTTCAGAAGCCATCCTAAAATTGTAATTTATTTATTTAATTGTATAAAATGTTCGTTATCACGTCTCACAAATGAATGTATTAAGTTTGACGGGCCCGTTGCAGTTGGCGCGTTCGATAGAACACCTGCCGTTCGCATCGATGGGTCGTGGGTTCGAATCCCACCGGGACCACATGTTTATAGTTTTCTGTAAACATATTTTCTCCACGTCTGGTAACTTCGGGCATTGATCGGGTGGGAGGAATATCGATATTCCGACAGGGTAACGAACCACCATTCATACATGGAAAAACCGTGAAGTGTACATTGCGCGTTTCGGTTTCAGTCTATGAATTACCGAATGCTTGAAGTAAAAATTAGGTCGACAGCGCATCATTGACTGATGTTCTGTGGCTGAGGTATCACCTACCATCAAGTGAACCTCATGCTCGTCTGTCGATATCTGACAAAAAAAAAAAAGTAGTATTAAGATCCACTTACAGTTTTTTCAAGCAGTTATAGTTCTAACAAAATTACACATCAGTTGCGTTTATCTATTACATATAATAAAAGAGTAGGATCGAAATTACGCTTCACTAAATATTTTTACCAGAAATTAAGGGGGGTGATAAAAGAAGGGTAGCAGAATGCATAAATGCAATTTTTAAGATTCTTGTCTGTCTGTCTGTCTGTCCGTCTGTCTGTCTGTCTGTCTGTCTGTCTGTTTGTTCACGCTAATCTCCGAAGATACTGAACCGATTATCATGCAATTTACACAAATATATTAAGGAAAGCCCGGGGCAACATATAGGCTTTGTTTTATCGAAATCGGTTATCGGAAAGAAAAGTTATCATCATTTAAATATTATTTTAAAGGCACCATATCACCAAATTTCAATGCAAACTGACTCGCGTTGAACTTTTTCGAATTGTCAGATGTCAATCACAGTCTGATATGTAAATGAAATAGTTTGATTATTTCGCCATTTCCAATATGTATTCGTAGAATAGTGGATAGAATAGTGGATATGCAGTCCCATAGCGTAGCTTCTGCTGCGAGTTCGAATCTGAAGTTGAAATGAAAGAAATATTTTTTTTTATATTTTTTTTTGAAAGAACTATATTATAACAAAAAATAGAAACTGTTTTATTGAAATATTATATGAAAAAGTATTTCTTATGAGATCATTTATTCACCTTTTCATCAATCCTTTCTCTTAAACAGAATTACGATTATTCGACATTGCTTTTTTGCTTCCGTATCTTAGAGGTTTCCGCATTTAGCACCGGAAACCCGGGCAGGAATCGCGGGAATTTAAAAAAAATGTCCGAAAGTGAAAATGACCAATTAAATGAACGCACGCATCTATTTAAGACAGAAAATGCTTGAATCCAATCTTCGATTGAACTCTGATTAGTAGAAAAAAGACACATATCTGTATTTTGGTCACGTAAAATTTAATTAATATGAATCTCCCTAAAGTTTCTTTAAAGTCAGGTTAATTATTTCAACTATTGAATTTCAAATCATCCTTCCAACCCCAATCTCAACCACCATTAAATATGTCGATAACATATTGCAAAAGCAACCGTCAATGACTAATTTGATAGCTCTTTCCCAAAAGAAATCACCAAGTACAGAGGATGGAGAAAGCTTGCTCAAAAGCTCAGCTTAAAGTGAACCCCACGCGAACGAAGTCGCGGGCATCTGCTAGTCTAATATATAAAATTCTTGTGTCACGGGGTACGTGTTTGGGGTATCCCCCTAATTGTTAAGGGTAATCCACCCCTATTTTTTTTATAATGTTGCATTAAAAAATACATACAACTCTAAATTTTTACTTTTTTATCACCAACCCCTGCTTTTTAGAAATTATTTACATGGCAAAACAACGATTGCCGGGTCAGCTAGTATACAATAAAATCGTCTTATTTAGATACCCTGTTATCATTTTCTTGTCTTCAATAAACTCTAAAATTAACGAAACACACGTTTTTTTAATTACCTTAATACTCACCGTAAATATTCCAATACCCAAATTAATGGTGTATACTAGTAGCAGGAATTCAACGAGTAGAAGTATCACGAACGAATAGTAAACTGTGTAGTAGTTTCTGACAGTAATATCAGTAAATACCGGTGTCAGCGGAAAAGGTTTACCCACAAGTACCTCTAATAAAACAGTGGAAAAGAAAAACACGCAAACGAACGTGCGAATCTGAAATTAATAAATTTGAATCATTAAAAGCTATTCTGTAGTTGGATATACTATATAAACAAAAAACCTTTATAACAACTAGAGTATAAAATATAAAAAAACTAGCGACCCGCCCCGGCTTCGCACCGGTGCAATGCTGATACTAAATACACTACAGAAAAACTGTTATTATTATACATATAAACCTTCCTCTTCAATCACTCTATCTATTTAAAAAAACCGCATCAAAATCCGTTGCGTAGTTTCAAAGATTTAAGCATACAAAGGGACAGAGAAAGCGACTTTGTTTTATACTATGTAGTGATATAAAACGCCCAGAGGGCCTAGCACGAACGACTATCGAGGAAGTATTCGAATCGTCCATCTAGTTGTATGAGAAATCATTTGAAATTCCATACAAATGACAGCTCGACGATAGGAATACTTTTTTGCAAGTTGTTCGTGCTAGGCCCTCTGGTTTGTCCTGGAACAAAAGTGCTTTTTGATACAGGACTTTTCTGCAAAGACAGTTACCTATGACTTATTGTTTCCGCTCCGTCGATAAGCTTGCTTTTGTTTCTGCTAAACTTAATATTTTGGTAGCATAACTTGCCATAAGCAATCACTCAAAGTGGGTTTACTAACCAAAGGATAGGTAAAAATAATCTTTCATCAATTTTGAGATACGAACCAATGTCCACAAAAAGGTGATGACACAGCCACATTTCAAGGAATACAATAATAGAAATTTCTTCACTGTTGGCAGGATAACTTCTACGTTAAGACACATGACTGTAAGAACGTGTTTTGATTAAATTATACAATAACTGATTTGGGTCTATGTAAAATAAACATAATCGAAGCCTCAAGGACGCGAATGCACCAAAACCTTAAGGAGTGTTAAAGTAATAAATTAAATAAAGATGGTGGCGCTAAGTACATTTATATAAAAAAAAACAATGTTTCAGTGTTTTTTTATAGTATAGGGGGCAAACGGACAGGTGGCTCACGAGATGCTAAGTGATCATCGCCGCCCATAGACATCTCCATTGTTGAAAAGAGTGTCCATGGAGTTTCTTGCCGGTTCTTCTCCATGAGACTCACTTTTTGGAACCGTGCAACTAGACGTTTCATAAGAGCCTGCAAAGGCCTATTTGAAATAAAAAACTTTTGATTTTGATTTTTGATTTTGAATACCATCCTGCCTAGCATGACCATCGAGAGATAACACGCGGACGAGTGAAGACAAACTAAGATATATCTCGATATATTATATCGAGACATCGACAAATTTGATAGACAATCATTGACATATTGTTGATCGAAGTAGACAATATATCTCGATAGTCTCTACTTTTGACATTAGAAGTCAAGTTTTAAGTGTGTCATAGACCCTGAAGACATAAATAGATAATCGATTAAAACACGGAAAAACGGTCGACAAAATTTTGTCGTGGTTGTCATGCTAGGCTGAAGGAGCTTACAGGTGCGATGCCGACCTTTAAGGAAAATGTAGGCTCATGTTCCCATGTCGTAGATATGGGTACTAAAAAAAGCCGGCGACAGCTGGGTCTACATAGTGATTGTGCTAGGCAGAAAGTATTTTAGGAATTATGCAGTTATTAGTTATAACTGACTCGGTCTTAAACAGAATTTAGTATATTATTTTCATTACCTATTGATGTAGAACCTACTGAATTAAGCTAAGTACAACACAGTAGCTACGAGTAAATATCAAACACACTTTACATTCATACATCACGCCTCTTTCCCATTGGGGTAGGCAGAGATCACGGAATTCCATATGCTCCGATCCTTACATACCACTTTCGCTTCTTCTACTTTCATCAATGCTTTCATACACACTCGATGGTTACGAGTACTTTTGATCAGGCCCTTTTGCAGAACGTCCCCGATCTGATCGAGGTACGTTCGCCTAGGTCGACCACTCCCGATTCTCCCACTCACACCAGTTTCATAAATCTTTTGTTTCAAACACACTTTGCACTGTCTTATACGTACTTACTCATAATACTAGGTCAAATAATAATTATTGTTAAATACCTACTGACCTATATAATATTTACCATATTAACTACTTAAACATTAAATACAACGCTTCTTGTTTACTATTATTTTATTATTTTTTGCGACTGACAAGTCAAAAACAGTGTCAAAAATTTAAGGATACTAAAATCTTCTAAAAAGGTAATATATAAATATAGGGCCATGATTTCTTCTTTCACGTAACACCAGTGGTGGTTTTAGACCAAGGTAGGCTGGGTAGCATACGCTGTAAATTTTTGCCTCTAAATTTTTTTTAATTTTTTTTTTTATTTCAGATATCGACAGACGAGCCACAGAACATCAGTCAATGATGCGCTGTCGACCTAATTTTTAACCGACTTCAAAAAGGAGAAGGTTCTCAATTCGTCTGTATGTTGTTTTTTTTTTTTTGTATATTTGTTACGCGATAACTCCGCAAGTTATGGATGGATTTGGATGATTCTTCTTTTGTTTGGTAGGGGATATTTTTATCGAAATTGGTTTGGTGCTTTTTTAGAAAATCAACAATAACAAAAACATTCTTATACGTGGATGATGTTTTGGTTTGTAGTCCCTTTCACGGCGCTGCACAGTGTAACGCCCCATATACAAAAATATAAAAATACAGTATTTATTACACATGTGTAGAGTATGGTATATCATTAGGCATAATCCAGACTACGTAATGGCAATACCAAATCAAATAATTTTTAAGGTATGTTTTCAAAATATTACTTCAAAGTACCCACTTTCGTATCATTTACTAGACATCAAAATAAATTCGTTGTTGAATGTGGCTTACTGTTCATTCTTGTGTTTACTTATTACGAGTAACGCATTTTATTAACAATATTTATCTATTGCTCAGTGCCTTGACTAAGTTATTTGTTAAAAAGTCTGTTACCATAGGTGAGTACAGATCTTTAATGAATGTAGGGTAAAATAAAAATAATTTGTAACTTTATCGAAGCTTTAAAAAAAACACCTCATTATACCTTTCTACATTTTTTTAACATGTAGGAATACTATCGTACATTTACATTACGTTAGTTGTATTTGCCGAATCTTGCCGAAATAATAGTTATTTTATTTTTTAGCGAGTACGGCGAAAGTAACTTTTAAATCTGTTGTTTTGAAATCACTGAAAATGTCGCCAAAAATGAAAATGTAGACGTGATTGCCAATCAAATGCAAGATGTTTATGGTTTGCATGCCATCCCTGATCATTTAAAAACCAGTCTATTCAAATCTGCCCGATATAGGTATTTTATTGAAAATCAGCAAAAAGTGGAATGAAAGTCACCGAACAAAAAATACTTTTTTAAGCAAATATAGTGATTGGTTAGAGACTGAAGTGAAGTTGGAAGATTCAGTTCTTCAATATATATTGGAACCAAGACCTGGGACAAGCGGTACATGTCGTCAAAGAGCAAGACATGAGAAAGATTTTTCAGAGTTAAGCACTCCGTCTAAGAAGCACAGAGTAGATGATCTTCTAAAAACTAGAACCAGTGATGAGTTGCAATTTGCTGCAGGGGTATTAAGAAAATCTGATCCTCCCCTACCACCCTCCAAAAAACGTAGGTCTCTTTCAATACTTCAAGCATTAGCTTTGTATTCAGATTTTTTGATAATCCTGCTTTAAGTGCTTCTATAACTGGAATTAACCCTTATTTAATTTCTAATTTGGCCATAATATTAAAAATTGTGGTAAAAGAATTAAAACGTTTACCACACTTTTAACTGAAACTAAAAAAATATACCTTGAAAATTATAATTGGTATTATATGCCAGTGGGTTTGCATAAAATTCTTATTCATGGCCCTGCTATCATTACATTGTTATTCGTGCCGACTTCAAAAATAACTGTTAATAAATAATGCTTTGAAGTAATTAAAATATTATTTTTTACTTTTGAGTTATAGTTTTGAAGTCGGTTTTTGTTTTTTGCTTATTAATTCGAGCATTCGGAAATCCATAGACTGAAACCGAAACGCGCAATATGCACAGGACTCGAACCCACGACCCATCGATGCGCACAGCAGGTATTCTACGATTATTAGAGGTATTATACCGAACGTACCAACGAGCCCGTCTTTTTTTAGATCTTTTAATTAATTTAGGTACCTATTAATTGAGAGGCTCGAAACCGAGGCGTGACTCTAGTTGATCTACTTTTGAGACTTGTCAAATTATTATCTTCTACTATATAAAAATAAGTCGGGTTTTCCTTCCTGACGCTATAACTCCAGAACGCACGAACCTATTTCCACGGTTTTGCATTCAAATTCAGGAAAAATTTCAACAGAAAAGCGGGAAAATCTTTTTTCTTTAAGAATAATTATATAATTTCGAAGCCAAAATTGTGGCAGAACAACGTCTGCGGGGTCCACTAGTTTCTGTATAGTAATTTGATTTTGGTAGTTCTTAAGAAAAGATTTTGACTTGAGTAACGGCCATAAGAAGTTAATCCAGATAATATAATACTATCAGGAAATACCTCACAGCTGTTTCCGTTTAGTATCGATAAGATAGCGCCAATACATGAATTACGATAATACATCAGTCGAATATGAACTAGAGGTATCCATGTTGTTACTTTAATTGTTGTTTGTAATAAAAAAATAACATGTTAGAATGTAGTAGTATAGTTCTAAAAATCATGATAATCTTTATAGTGTAATGTTTGTGATGAATTAAAACGAATTATGGTGAAATTTGAGGACGTTTTTCGCAAAATGGAGGAATTTATTACCAGGTAACGTGTGTGTAGTGAAATTGTTATTTAAGTGTTTGTTGATAATTAATTTTATTTTTAAGCAATACTGTATGATCTCACACACATCTTCAGTTTCAGTTTCAATGTAAAAGATAGACTTTGCTATGGATTTATCATAAGCCTGCTAAAGATAATATTGTTGAAGTACATCAATGTCACGTTAAACACCCGTTTAGACAACGCACGTAGATTACCTTAATCAGAGGGCCTAGCACGAAGAACTTGCGAAAAAATATTCGTATCGTTGAGCTGTCATTTGTATGAAATTTCGATAGTCGTTCGTGCTAGGCCCTCTGAGGCCCAGGTACAAACTTGCGAGTTGCGAGAAAGTATTCATATTGTGTGTCTGTCAATTGTATGAAAAATGATTTGAAACTAGCAACACACTCCGGCTTCGCATCTAGCCTCAAGCCTATGTTATTCGCTGATAATGTTGCGATCTATTAGTGAAATAATTTTTAAAATCGGTCTCATCGTTTTTGAGTTTATTCGTTGCCAACATACAAAAATACAAATCTTTGCTTATTAGTGTAGATTGCATACAAAAGACTGATTGTCGATACTTTTTCGCAAGTGGTTCGTGCTAGGCCCTTTTTAAAGTTGCATGCATTATAAAATTCTATTCATTCTAAAAAAATATATTATTTACTTATTCAGTAGAACGGCAAAACCAATTACACTACTAAAATAACATAAATAATTATATTTAACAACATTCATTCGGATCTTTCACAAATCATCAAACATACTGATAATAGTTCTATCCATCCATCCGCAAATAAATCGCATTCGAGGTATTCATTGAGTGCTGTGAGAGTTCGAGGGATAGGCGAGTTAGCTCGTGCAACAGTGCGGCATTATACAATATCTATTATATTATAATATGTAGGTATGTAGATAATAAAACTGTAGAGGTCAAATGTATGTACTTAGAACAAACATGCTAAAAACCGAGTCAGGGGGATGTAAGGAGAGAAATTGAACAAACCCAGATTTTTTTATTTTTTTGTTTCTCTGTCTGTCTGTTTGTACGGGCTAATCTTCGAAAATACTGAATCGATTTTCATGCAATTTACACAAATATATTAAGCAAAGCCCGGGGCAACATATAGGCATAAAGGCTCATCGAAATCGGTTCTCGGAAAGAAAAGTTATCATCATTTAAAGATTATTTTAAAGGCACCATATCAACAAATTGCAATGCAAACTGACTCGGGTCAAACTTATTCGAATTTTTAGATGTCAATAACATTTTAATATATGTGTAAATGAAATAGTTTGATTATTTCGCCGCTTTCAATATGTATTCGTGGAATAGTGGATATGAATATATCATATGAAGAAACCTTGCTCAAAAGCTCAGCTTAAGATGAAGCCCACGCGAACAAAGTCGCTAGCATCAGCTAGTTTATAATAAACTTCAAATATGTAAATGATTTTTATTCGTGAAGTTGAATTAACTTGTAATTATTGCAGATATTCATTCATGGAGCGAGTAGAACTAGTAGAAATTAAATTAATATGGCTTTTAATTTTGTAAAATATTTCAGTATTTAAAGTATCTACCTGAAATTTAGCGAGGTAAATATTTATCAAGCCATACGGTATAGTAAATAGGTATAATTTTATTATTTTATGACATGATTATAACTGAAATGTATTTCTAGCACATCATGATGAGTCTACTATTTTACTTTTATAATAGAATCTCAACAATGCCTAAAATATTATTCTACCACATCATGCTTAGTCTACTGTTTAACTATAATTAGGTACCACCTTATATTAAAATAGCCACAATGTACGCTACGGTTACATTACGAAGTATTGGAAGTCTATGATTTCTATTAATATTCCTATGCTTCTTGATGAATACTAACCTAATACATTATTATAATTATATTGTATTGTATATCATATCATATCATCATATTATAAATGCGATAGTTTGTGAGGATGGATGGATGGATGGATGTTTGTTACTCTTTCACGCAAAAACTACCGAACGGATTTTGATCAAACTTTACAGTAATATAGCTTATATATCAGAATAACATAAAGGCTATAATTTATAAACAGTTTTTGTATATTGGCCATAATATTACGATAACTATCAAGTAACTCGGAAAATTCTTGGCGTGCGCTGCCTAAACAGTGTTACCGTTGGACTTACAAGAATAAAAAGTATGGTGGGATTGTTTGTTTTAAATAGTTCTAAATAAATGTCCACGATAGCATTTATCTACCTTTTATGTGGAAGCCAATATACACTAAATTATGAGCCATAAATACATTTAAATTTGATTCATTTCTTCAATTGCACTTTTTAGAGTATTTAGCTAATTCTTTTCAAAATTGATACATTTTTTGGCTTTCAGTATTTAATATTGATGAACTTTGTCTTTTACACTATGTTATTTGGACGAATAGTTAAAAATATATCACGGTAAGATTTACTTGAGTGCAGCGCCATTAAGGTTGCACAAGTCGCGGGCTCGAACTCACTGGTCGGCGATGCACGATAATTCATAGTAAAAGGGGCGTCTAAAAAAATACGAAAAAGCCTTTGGAAAATCGAGTTTTATGAAAAAACCACTGCATAAATCAATTACAAATAAAAGTTATTGTATTCTTCGATAATCGTGCTTTGTTTGTAGCGACTTTGTTATGAAAATTTGATACTTCTTTTATTACTAATTTAAGCCCAAAGTTGTGTTAAAAAATGGCAATAAATACGAATCTTTGGTAGCTCGTAACTTTTTAATGGTTTTTTATTTTACCATTCTGTTTCTGCACAGACAAAATTAATAATGAGACAAAACGATATCATATATAACTTTGCATATACGGTGCTAAATAGTGGAGTAATACCCCCCCGAAATTTCTATGGAAAAAATGTCGACTAGTGTCACCTTAAGCGGAGATTGATGCAAAACAGCTCGGTTAAAAAATAAGCTACCCTTAGTACTAATTCTACGCAGACGAAGTCGCGGGCAGAAGCTAGTATTAAATATAGTTCAACTGCAACAGAGTTTTGGCGCTTTGTTTCATTGAATAGATGGATTAACTTTACATTATTCTAATGCTAATGCTAAATGCTAAAATTGCTATATCAAATTAAATATTTATACAGAACCCATTACATTTACCTTTCTTTTCTACCATACCCACATCATTTGTGTAAGTTCAATTTTATACAACTAAATAAAAAATATTTACTATCGTTTCGAACGTTTTTAAATTGTAAAATTATGATTTAATATTGTCTTTTATTAACGCGAGTATCACACATTTAAATAAAATACTGTATACCGGATTAAAACGCGATTTATTATTTATATTGTTTAAATTATTTATCCCGACGTTTCGGATGCTTTTCAGCAACCGTTATAAATGGTTAAACAGGTTGAGACCTGTCTGCCCGCGACCGTCGGGATATAATATTATAATTTAAACAATATAAATAATAAATCGCGTTTTAATCCGGTATACAGTATTTTATTTTAAAAAATATGATTTTCAAAAGAGTTTTGCTTGTTATTCTCGGTAGAAGTAACTTGATCACAAACTTGGGTAAAAATTGACAATCCAGTCTAAAATTGCTATTATTATATACCAGTATATTGAGATACATCGTTTCCATCCATTTTTTCAGAATTACGAGGTTCAGTAACTACAATTGGCCAGAATTAAGCAGATACTGCGGCTGCTGTCGTCTCTCGACTGGAATTTACATCAGATGTGTCCTAAGCCTGGTACGTTAATAGTAGACATCGGCCTCAGAGCATAATTATCCCAAAATCACCAGATATTTAACGCAGCTGAATTTCATTAACTATACAGCATGTATTACGCCAATATACTTTGTTATGTTAGATATCGACAGACAAGCATGAGGCTCACTTGATGGTAGATGATCAGCCCCAGAACATCAGTCAATGATGCGCTGACAACTTACTTTTTACTTCGAGCATTCGGAAATCTATAGACTGAAACCGAAACGCGCAATATGCAATATATTCAATGCCCGAAGTTAGGTAGATGTAGATGCTTACAGAAAATTATAAACATGTCGTCCCGGTGGAATACGAACCCGCGACCCATCGATGCGCACGGCAGATGTTGTGTGCAGGCGCACCCAACGAGCCTGTCAAACTCTCGCAAGTTCGTACTAGGCCTTCAGCCGGCCTAGCATGATGACCGTGACAAAATTTTGTCGACCCTTTTCTCGTGTTTTAATCTTTTTTTATAGCTTTATTTCTTCTGGGTCTAACAAGACAATAACACTTAAAACTCGACTTTTAATATCAAAAATAGATATATTTGTCGATCGAGATATCTTTTCTATCAAAATTGTCGATGTCGAGAATATATAATACATCTTAGTTTGTCTTATCTCATCCGCGACATATCTCGTGGCGGTCATGCTAGGCCGGCAGATCATTAGATCTTTCCTGGGAGATTTTCTATTATATTAATGTAAAATTAATAATATCTATTTCTAGGTCTTAGTCTCGCTTCTACTTACATTAAATGCCGTCGGTCTATCGGGGATACTGTCTACAGCATCAGCGATGGACGGAGTGAACATCACAGTGATCGGAAACCAGTTCAATACGACAGTGACCGAAGAAAACATGATAACTATCCAGAAAGCCCTCAATGCTCTAAAGATTTATCTAATTATATGGAATGTTCTGAAACTTATCTATACATTAACTATTTTTTCAACTTTCTACGCTATATTTTTTGTGAGTATTTACAGAATTACTTGAGCTCACAGAACTATCGAGAAAATATTCGTATTGTGAATCTGACACACACAATTTGCGAGAAAATTATCGTATAGATCTCTCGATAGTCGGTAGAGTTAGGTTTATGCTACGAACAAGCGTGGATCCACCGTTGTGGGTACAATGGGCATGCCCAAGACCCTAATAGACTTTTAAATCTTGTATCTCCGGGATTCGAAACCAGAACCTCCGGTGCTAAACGCATCGCGCTTACCACTGAGCCACGGAGGCGGTCCCACGTACATAATGACAATTTCAAATCAATAAAATGAACCAGGAACCATCAAAACATGTTAGATTTCATAACAGAGAGAGAATAATCTAAATAAAATATTGTAGTAGTTAAATGAATTAATTTGTTGCAGAATAAACCAAGACTCTTGAAGATCACTTTCTACATAATGATCCCAAATTGGATCTTTGATATTATTGTGCTATTTGGAGCGAAAGTTTTCCTGCATATTTCAACCCAAATACTATTTTTATTTGGTATATGTAAGTGCACTTTCATTTATTGAACTTTTTTCTTCAGCTTTTAGAGCTTACGACGCTGTCCTCATCAAATCAAATCTTTGATCACTTGTTATGTAAACGTAGGACAAATCAATAAACACTTTCCTTTAATAGGAAGGATACTAGAGAATTAGACAGTCGAGTATGAGGAGAGGAGTTAGATATCTATGTATATTTGGTTCACTGATTATTTTTTATCATTTATTGGCAAGAAGGTGATCAATATTCTGTGTCCTGTTAGATTGAAGCGGGATTTTTTATGTGGAAATATCACAGACTCCGACACGGAGGCCGATAATTTGTTTTTCGTTTGATTGAAATTCGTGGAACCTCTTCGGTTCGTACTAAGTATACTATATACTAATACAGTCACTAATTCCATCATTTGATTTTACCGAACAAAGCGTTTGTACCTTCGAAAAAATATCTAAATTCCCTCAAATGATTAAAAGTGAGGTGTTAATAAATTTATATATTTCCCAAAGTATATTTAAAACTAAGTAATATTACAGTGCAATATTAAAAAATTTACGAATTCCAATATATTAAGTAGGTTATCTAATATATAAAATTTCCATGTCACAATGTTAGTTACCGTACTCCTCCGAAACGGCTTTACCGATTTTAACCAAATTTTATATGCGTATTCAGTAGGTCTGAGAATCGGCTACTATCTATTTTTCATACCCCTAAGTGATAAGGGTTGTTCACCCTTAAATTTCTTTTTTTAATTTTTGGACGAAATTGTTTGTATTTTTTTTTATAAAGTGGCATTAAAAATACATACAACCCTAAATTTTTACTCTTCTATTACCAACCCCTGCTTTTAGCCCGTGCGAAGCCGGGGCGGGTCGCTAGTATACATACATTTTGCGCGACTCCGTAGGAATAAATGGCGTTATTATTGCAACTTTGTGATCGCGCTTTAATGAAAATATTCTATTGAATACTTCGATATATCCGTACTATTATCTAATTTCTTAACTGTTATCTATTCCATTTAATTTCAGGTTCTGAGTTCTACAACTTAGTGGCCATTAACAGTCAATATAAACAAATGGCGTTTAAGTCCAGGATCGTTCCTGAAGACGCCTTAACTGGAAACACTGTTTCAACATTCACCAGTACATCAGAAGCATGGAATCCAAACATGTACTCTGGGATTCACTGTAGGACATGCGTTTGTTCCACATCACCTGATTCAGATCCAGATCAGACTAGATCTGCGAGGACCACCACAACCAGTCTCCAATCACCGGAAACCCCATCGGTTTCGGAAGTCAGAGATGCTTCTCCTATTTCAGAAATATCTTCCAAACAGGAAGAGAAAGTTGTTAATTTCGAAGATGGCCCGATTATTTTTAATCAGGAGCAGCTTGAAGGACGACCAGACTCATTATTTGTTAATGAAAGGTCAAATGTACGGGAAAGAGACGAAAGAACCGGAGATACTTTAATGAGACCGCGTAGACCGAATTCTCTAGCACTTTATTAGCAAAAAGATCGTAACAATAATAGACTAATACTCACTATGAATAAGGTCTACCATAGTTCATGATGATGACACATTTCACCGCCTTCGTGGCTTGTGTTTAAATACGAAGGTCCTGGATTCAATTCGCAGGGAATCATATTTAAATAAGAGTGTTTTGGTCTGGTAAGAAGACTACCCTCCTCGGATGCATGAGAATATAATTAGTGAGACACATGTGTTTGCCTAATGACCTACTTTTTAAGATAATAAAAAATACTATTTTTTGAAATTCCAACTCCGAAGTGAGGAAAATAGAGGGTGAAACTTTGAAAGATGTGCGTCTGAAGTTGTGAGCTTGTTTTATGCCAGTAGTTTCAAAGTGTACCTAATTTGAACATCTGACGTAAAAACAACGTGTTCCGACTTATCTAATTTGAAAAGAAGTTGTGCGATTGGAACATAGCTACTGTTTATTTGAGAAATGAAGTTGTCTCAGATATATTTAAAACTTTTTAACAATGTAATAAATCATAATAGTCTATGTGAAATAACAATTTTTTATTAAATTAAAATGTGTATTATATTAGTATTTAAGTGTATTAAAATTATTTTTTAATATAACAATTAATTTATAAATGTCATCTTTACCTGTGATTTATTTTAATAAAGTAACTAAGCAAGAAACTGTGCAGATATTTATTGATGTGAACAAGTAAGGATTGTAGCCTCTGTCTTCCCTACAAGGTACAATCTGCCTGCCTAGCATGACCGCCACGAGATATCTCGCGGACGAGAGAAGACAAACTAAGATGTAAGATATCCCGATATATTACCTATATATCGACATCGACAATTTTGATATAAAAGATATCTCGATCGACAAATATATCTATTTTGGATATTAAAAGCCGAGTTTTAAGTGTAGTTGTCATGTTAGACCCGGACGAAATAAAGAGATAATCGATTAAAACACGAGAAAACGGTCGACAAAATTTTGTCGCGGTTGTCATGCTAGGCCGGCTAAATGTATTCAAGAGGAATGTGAATAGGCTCTTTTTAGATCAGCGTGCTCCATCGTAAACCACGTTGTCACTTAAGATCAGATGAAACAGTGGTCAGACGCTAATCTTATGATTAAGTTAAAAAAAAAACATAATATATGTATATTTTGTTCATACGTGTGATAGATAAGACCAATATATGTATAATATGTGTAAATAATAATATGGGAAATTCGATGCGATTATCAAGTAAAGTAAACATGTTTGTTATGAATTGAGATAATTTTGTGGAGACGCCCGATGAGCATTGCTTGTATGAGCTGGTTTGTTTATAATACATATATGTGACCTTTTATCATTAGTTAATACAGAGGCTCTAAACTTTAGAAAAACGCAATGTTGACACACATTGTTTGTCCAGGGAATGGGATCCGCCTACCCCATTTTTTTATTCCATGGTTATTTTTGAATAACTTGGGAGTCCTGGGGACTAACTGCATATCTCATGGCGTGTTGAATTAAATTAGTTATTAGTGTCATGTTTGTACTGACAGTAAGAGAGTTATCTATTTTATCGTAATATCACTGCAATTGCTAATTAATTATTGCTATTTTAAGTCGTCACACTGCTACTTTGTCATTTGAAATCTACAATTACAATTAATTTCTGCTACTTTGACTCGTCACACTACAAATTACTTATTGCTATTTTAGGTTATTTTATTATTGCTATTTATGCCGTCATATTGCTATTTGAAGTTCCAATACAGCTAATAAGTTCTTGTCAATTTGACTCGTTGGACTGCGAGGTACGTATTGCTATTTTAAGTTGTTATATTGCTAATTTATAACTGCTATTTTAAATCGTTACACTGCTCACTAATTATCGCAAATTCGGTGCGTGGGCGCATACAAAACGGAGGAATCAATACTGCATAACTATAGCGACGAGTGTGTTGACAATAACGTTTAATGATTTATTGAGCTAAAATGATAGATATTCCTTATTTTGGACGATGCTGCTTCTGTCTTCCCTTAAGAAGGGGTGTGATCACATTCGGATATATTAATATAGTAAGTAGCACTCTTAAAACATTATATACCTACAAGCAACACGGCTTCCCTCGGATGCAATGTAGTCTGTAGATGTACTATACACAAAATAGCCTGTAACTCGGTGATAATGTAGTTTTCTATTGGTGAAATAATTTTTTTAAATCGGTCCAGAAGTTTTTGAGTTTATTCGTTATATACATACATTTTTTTCCTCTTTATACTAGTAATATTAGTGTAGATGTTGCACATAGTAATAATACTTATCTTAAACAATGTTTATATATTAAGATAGGTACTCTTCTCAATTCAGCATATATCCTTAGATTTAATTTAATTTCTCCTACAATATTCGTTTATATAAATGATTTAAGGTTACTCATTTATTTAAGTTGATTATTATTACTACTGTATCCGTCTAAATAGCTTTCCAATTACCGCATTGTACGTGACCATTATTTTAGAAGATAGAATGTATATAGTAAGCCGTCCTTAAAAGATAGAAATATGCCATCACAGGCTTTTTGTAGATCTATAAAAGAGGAATATCCCACCATATATTATTTTGGGATTATGCAGCATTTTCGATGTATGGTCCCAGGCGGCTTGACTTGTTCGGACAATATCTACCAAACGAGCCCTCCAAAACCTTGACGAATTACACACCTAAACCCTTCTCATGAATCACTATTGGTGAAAATCGCATGAAAATCCATTTAATAGTTTTGAGATTATCTCGAACAGACAGACAGACGCGGAGACTTTGTTTTATAATATGTAGTGATGGAAGCATCCATAAGGGTGTAGAATGTATATTAGAAATGTATGTCCTTCATGACCCTTTTTTACATCAGCAGATGCTTAAGTGTTGTGTTTATTTTTATTTACTGAATGTATTCCGAAATTTATAGACTGAAGCGAAAACATGCAATTTGCATTTCGCGGTTTTTTATCTGTGATATGTATGGTTCGTCTGGATAGAATTTCGATATGCCTCCCATCTGTTTTACGCTGAATTATATTTAAGAGGGCCCTTCCCGGTTCGACTATCGTCAACGCGAGCATGGTTGAAAAGCTTTTTGTTTCATGCAGCGCATACCTCTACCGCTAATGAGTGAGTGAGAACGCGATAACATTGAACGAAAAATAGTGTGCGGAAATTTCATAAAACTTGTTCTAGGAAATACGTGTTTTTCAGTAGTCTTTACAAGTTTATGAAATATTTTTTTGTAATTTAGAATCTCCATTATATTTGCAAGGTTTCTATCATAACAAAATATTTACTTTCACAATTTATGAGTACATTATGAACGCCCAAAGTTCAGGTAATTTTTTGCAAAAAAGCTGATTTTTGGAGGCTTATACTAAATTTATTTCTGAAAATTTTGAGATTTTGTTTCGATAGAAACCTAGATATAATGCACGAGATACCTATTAGTTCAAAAGTTTCAAAGAAAAATCAGTTACATCGCCATAATCACGTACGAACTTTTGTATGGAAAGTTTGACGGGTTGGGCCCACTTAAGTAGTTAAATAGTAGAACGTAGAGAAAAACATGTATGTATAATGTATATACTAGGGATGTTACGGAGCTTCGATTCCGGTTCCTAAAAGTCGGAACTTCCGATTGATTTTGCACCTCCGATTCCGATTTCGGTTCCGATAAATTTCAATCGGAGGTTATAATCGGAGGTCGAAACACAGCGGCGGCGGCGACCACGATCAGTGCCATTTGATTTAATTTACTACGGTTTAAAATTTAAGTCAATTCGTTTATTTTTATTTTCAACAACTAGGAAGGTGTTTTATTTTTTGAAGTGATATGAATGAAACTGATTTATTTTATTACACATCTCTCTTTTGCTTCTGCCTCCGATTCTGGTTCCGGTTCCGATTCCGGTTCCGGTTCCGATTTCGGTTCCGACAAACCAAATTTAAAAACTCCGATTCCGAATTCGGTTCCGATAAAACCACTTCCGTTACATCCCTAGTATATACTATATGGATTATGGATATACTAATATATAAAACTACGACCCAACTGAACGCTAAGCCAAAAATCTGGCATCATTGTTGTTTTTACAAAAAACAAAACAGATTCTGTGCCACATATAAGAAGTGGAAACATATTTTGTAAGACACTAATTGGACGCTGTTAAGCAATACAGTGTCAACCCACATGGTTGCCATTTTGAGAAAATTGAGTTTGAAGTTTTAATTAGGTTTTATTTCTTATAAAAAATAACAGATGTAATAGATTTCTTTGTAATTATATAGTATATCGTTTTTCTTGGTAGCAATCAATATAATAGAATTAAGTGCAATATTTTAAACATATTAGGGTTTCGCGCCCAATAATTTTCTCAATATTTTTTGCTATTAAAACGATTTAATTTTTTTTTATGTCAGATATCGACAGACGAGCATGAGGTTCACTTGATGGTAGGTGATACCTCAGCCACAGAACATCAGTCAATGATGCGCTGTCGACCTAATTTTTACTTTGAGCATTCGGAAATTCATAGACTGAAACCGAAACGCGCAATGTGCACTTCACGGTTTTTCCATCCATGAACGGTGGTTCGTTACCCGATATTTCGATATTCCTCCCACCCGATCAATGCCCGAAGTTACCACACGTGGAGAAAACATGTTTACAGAAAACTATAAACATGTTGTCCCGGGTGGGATTCGAACCCACGACCCATCGATGCGAACGGCAGGTGTTCTACCGAACGCGCCAACGAGCCCGTCAATTGATATATCTCTTTTGAAATATGTACTCCAACTCATAAGGAAGCGATTGGTACCAAATTTATAATTTTGTCATTTTGTTAACACTGTATTGTCTACAATAAAATATATTAAAAGTCGATCGCACAGACCTTTAAAATTAACGTATGTATTTGCACTTTTTCATCATTTAGATTTCAGAGGGATTTATTAAGAGGGCCCTTCCCGGTTCGTCTATCGTCAACGCGAGCATGGTTGAAAAGTTTTTTGTTTCATGCAGCGCATACCTCTACCGCTAACGAGTGAGTGAGAATGCGATAAGATTGAACGAAAATTAGTGTGCGGAATTTTCATAAAACTTGTTCTAGGAAATACGTGTTTTTCAGTAGTCCTTACAAGTTTGTGAAATATTTTTTTATAATTTAGATTTTTTTATGATAGAAACCTTGCAAATAGAATCTCCATTATATTTGCAAGGTTTCTATCATCAAAAATTATTTACTTTCACAATTTATGAGTACATTATGAACGCCCAAAGTTTAGGTATTTTTATTGCAAAAAAGCTGATTTTTGGAGGCTTATACTGAATTTATTTCTGAAAATTTTGAGATTTTGTTTCGATAGAAACCTAGATATTGTGCACGAGATACCTATTAGTTCAAAAGTTTCAAAGAAAAATCGCTTACATCGCCATAATCACGTACGAGCTTTTGTATGGAAAGTAAGACGGGTTGGGCCCTCTTAAGAAAGCTTTAAAATGTATTTTAATTAGAATTATTATTTTCAGATATGGTCCGCGCTTATGATATTAGTTATCACAAAAGGAGACACAAATCCTTTGATTCTTTATCAAGGCACATTTCACGAGTGGGGAAAAAATGGAGGTATCACATGCAATGTTATAGATATTATTGTTACCCTCATTCTTGTTACTGGTGGTCATAAGGTGAGGATTTCTCATTTTAATTTATTTTCCTTCAACAGTTGTATTCATTTAAATGAAAATATTTTTACGAGTTAAAAATTAAAATGTATTTTTTTTATTTAAGTCGTTTGCATTCGTAAAGTTTCTTTCATAACTGACAATTATATAAAAAGACAAAACTATAAAATGTATTTAAATGTTAATTTTAATTACATATTATGACCAGTTCAGTCTCTGTCTGAAATACTTTTGATATGTATACCTGATACCTGTGTACATGCCTTTTTTTATAGTTATTTATTGATTAAAGAAAAATACATTTACTTACATTATTAATTTATACATTGCAAAAAACCACTAAGGTTTACCGTGCAACGGTCTCAATAGAGAATTACAGACATGTTTTAAAGACATATTATAACTTAATTCTAATATTTGTCACCGTCATCCATCTCTACGTCTGCTTGCCCTTAACTGGCAAAGGTCTCCTCCAAAAGAGTCCAATGGATCGTATCCCGCTATTTCCTTAAACAGATCCTCCCATCTTTTTAGATCATCATTGCCTTCCAAGATTACGTTTATCGTGTCTCAGGTACCAGCTACGTATTTTATTGTTCCACTTTTACTTACCTATGACCATGACATGTCTATATTTTCAATTTATTTATTAAACAAACGAACACACTAATATCTTTATTCAAGCTCCACATATGATTTATATCTATCGACACAATAGCGGGTAACGTCATTTACATGTCACGGTTATTGAAGAATAATCTTCCTTATTTTTGTGTTTCTAGGTTTTTCATGATTTTTTGTAGCGTTATTCGTTGAATTTATAATGTTTACGTACTAAAGATTATTTATTTTCAGAAATGGATAATTTGCTTGAAAATATTTTACTTCTACACATGTGCCACCTTACTGGCAGTGTTTGTTATCCAAATAATTGATATATTTTCTACATATTCGAAGTATTTTGAAATTGTGGAGTTGGGATTCTACATCATTAGTGCGAGTGCGTATAACATACTATTTTAATATGAGAAAATTTTCAGGAAAATGATTGCGATAGAAATGAAAAATTGACACAGAAGTCCTCTCTTCTTGCTCGTTGCTTAATTAGTTAGATACACGCCATTTTAGTACTTTTGTAAAATCCAGCGCGAAGTACTTGTCAAAATATAAAATACCGCTTTAAGCATAGTTTAGGTAATTACTAATTACTCGTAACTGTTAGAGAAAATGTGTCATTCATTGTGGATTTTTATTGGACCGTCTCACATTTATTTGGCTCCCAATAAACAATGGATAAGAACTAGGTTTTTTTTTTATAATTATAACTGTTGTTTCTGTCATGTCAATTGTCAATTTGAATTAATTGACATTTATGTTTTTTTTTAATAAAATGCCCTTCAAAATTATTTTAAAAGAACTGTATTTGTATTTCTTATAAAAGACCTTTCATCTAATTATAACAAGTAAATATATTAAATTTTTAATCTGCTTCTTATAACCTGAATTATTTTAATTACTTTTAACTTGACGTTTTTTTTAAAATTTGCTTTTAATTAACAACCATCGAGCGCTTGTTGTGCACTGTCGCTACACGTTCTTATTTCTGAGTAGCATTGGACAAAGAAATGAATGACTCTATATTATTATCGACCGAATAAAACAGTGTTCGCCGCTCTATATGTCTAAGTCAATAATAATTATTTTATAATATTTTACAGTTATCCACTTATATATACTGCTATTAGTGAAGAGCTTAATCAAGAAGCTGGAGTTTGATACATCAGAGGCAGGCTACGAGAATCAAATGCAGCAAATTGGAAGATCTGATGTGAAAACTGAAGATAATCTATCTAATACTGATGTAACTGTACAAATAGGATAAATCTGTTTTATAATATACAATTTATTATACATAAATAACATTTATTTAAAAAAAACGTATATGAGTCCCATATTATAATATCAAAAGCTTACTTTTGAAATAAAACGTAAGTATTATGTTCTATCTTCATATCCCTTCTCATCCATTCCTGTCCTTTACCAGCCTTATTTTCCATGCACCATACATTAATTGAAGTCAATAACATATTAGCGTCCTATCCGGGTCTTCTGTTATTTCTAATATTAGTAATTAAAAATTACCGAAATCCTATATACGCAAATAGGGTTTTTACATTGTGCAGACTGATAATATACTGGGAAATTTGAACTGAACTCAATAACAGTAGTTGACCTATAGCTGTTATTACGTGTGTCCATCGCATCTTTATTAGATAAATGCCCGAACAGTCAGCTCGAATACTCAGTGTTCATTTCGTTACCGCAGCAACTGCTGATTTAAATACATACATATTGCAGTTATTATTTTAGTTTGCTCTAGTAAATAATAGTTTTAGGTGCTAACAAAATGTTCTGTGAAATACCGGATTTTGGGCGATGCTGCCTTTGTTTGCCTTTAAGAAAAGGAATTTTGGCATTTGGATATTTTAATGTTGTAAGTAAATATTATAGCCCATATATAAATATATTTCACGCTTTTTTCTACTTGGGGAAAGCAGAGCTTCTAGACTTCCCGAGTAGCCGACTTGTATACTAGGAATGTAACGGAAGTGATTTTTGGTACCGAATTCGGAATCGGAGTTATTGAGTTTGTCGGAACCGGAATCGGAAGCAAAGGCAAAAGAGAGATGTGTCGTAAAATAAAATTACAAACATAATTCATCAGCTTCATTCATATCAGTTCAAAAAATAATAAATCTTACTGGGTGTTGCAAATAAAAAAAACAAACCTAAAATTTAAACAGTAGTAAATTAAATCAAATGGCGCTGACCGTAGTCACCTCCGCCGATCTTCAACCTCCGATTCAAATTTATCGGAACCGAAATTTCACTTTTTTTTTTTTCGAAATTTCGGAACAGAATTTGCACTTTCAAAATCAATCGGAAGTTCCGACCTTTCGGCAAGCGCGGATCCACCGTTGTGGGCACGATGGGCATACCCACAACCCTAATAGACTTGTGACGTCACACTTTTACGGTTGATTGAGATGATTAGGCTGATAATATTTTATCCAAATGCAATGACTTAACATAGTAAAAATAAAAAAACTATGAATCGTGCGTGATTCGGAACACAGCAAAGTACCTATAGATTGACAGAATACTTGTTCCATATTTCTGATGTCCTGGTAGTTTTTAGAATTAACTGATTTTCGGGTGGATGTGACCACAAACTTCCGTGCCTGCCTTTCAGTACCGAAGTTGAAGCTCCGTAACATCCCTGTTGGATACCACTTTCGCTTCTTCAAAATTCATCATTGCTTTCATACGCGTCGGTTTCGAGGACTTTTGATATGTCCAGTCTCATAGTCTGTACAATGTACCTTCACTACAGTAGAAAAACTAATATGCAAGGTGCCAATATATTCAATAATGCCATAAATAAAAGATGTAATAGACAAAATGATTAATGTCCAATCAAAACCCAATTGGTCATATATGTAGACAATATCGCTGTTTACTGTTGACATATCATAATACATAAATAAATCATCATTTCAACTATTTTAGTATGTACAGTACATAAATTAATAATAAAAAGTACAAATGTGAAAACAAGCTAAAATAAATAAATTATTCACGTATATCCTTAAGTTCTTAAAGTTCAGTATTTTACAATGTAGGTACAATAAGTTCTTAGTATATCTTGATGTCACTCCAGTCAACTTAACCTATAGACAGATAACCTTTGTGTCTAGGTCAAAGTCAATTTTCCGCACAATATTACGCATTTGTTTAATATTTATCAACACTAATCATGAACTCTTCCGGCAGCAATCTATTTAATAAACATAGCACATTAACTCATCACTCTGACTACTATTTCAGTTCCTTATAATTCATTTTTATTAAAGGATAGTTAGGCATCATATTATTCTAAAACTCCCGGAAAGTAAATAGTTGTACAAATATTTAGTATCGAAACTCTAAACTGACTTCGTTAATAATCATGACTTTTTGTATGGAAAACGAACCACCGTAATGCATAAATTTTCGGGACGCGAAGCCCACTGGGTCGCGAGGCCGTAGGCGGTGGCCCAAGTCGCCCACACCTTACGCCGCCACTGGTTTGAGGCGTAAATGATGATTATTATTGAATTGAGAGAAATTATTGCGCCGACTCTAAATTAAAGGGGAATTAATTGACTCTAAATTTAAGATGACACGAAATAAGGCGCGTACTGCAGTCGTTTGCCGCCTCGGTTAGTTTCCTTGCAAATCACCCACGCCTCACTGTAGAGGTGGTTTGTTGATGGTTTTTGTGTTAACGAAATGAAACTGCTTATTACAAACTGATAACCTGTTAAAAAAGCAGCTAATTTTATTAGCTGGTTTGCAGTTAGCGACTACGCATTGAATGTTCGTTGAGCTAATCCGCGCGTTCGAAAATCATTGAATGAAACAGTTAATATATTTAGCGGCTTTTGCGGTAAACGAAAAGCAGTTAATTCGTTAACATTAGAAAAGCTGCTTGTTGATTTAAATAAAATACTGTATACCGGATTAAAACGCGATTTATTATTTATAAAAGACAATATTAAGCTGCTTGTTGATTTAACGCCCACTCCTACCTCACTGTGGTCTCGGGAATTAACTATACCTTTACTTCCAGCTCTTCTCGGCTTTCATGATCGGACTGTACAGCTATGTAGTGCACATTGACATCAGTCACTCGTATCTGATGTTCCACGGCAGCATGTCTAATGTTGCCAACGAAGCCTGCCTTGTCATCTACCTGGTTGACTTCGTATTTGCTGTGATGCTCATTTATGGTGCTCATACGGTAACTTACTTTCATTAAATAATGCTGCTACATTAATATCCTTAAATTAAATTGTCTATCCTTAAATTAAATTGTCTATCCTTAAATTAAATTGTCTATCCTTAAATTAAATTGTCTATCCTTAAATTACATTGTCTATCCTTAATTTAAATTGTCTATCCTTAAATTAAATTGTCTATCCTTAAATTACATTGTCTATCCTTAATTTAAATTGTCTATCCTTAAATTAAATTGTCTATCCTTAAATTAAATTGTCTATCCTTAAATTAAATTGTTATTAGTACATTTTTATTATCCTTATTCCATTCTTCCTTCTGTCTGGTTTCCTGTATCCATGCATGGCATCTTTTTCTAGGCTTTTCACTTTTTCTTTTTCCTTCCCTTGTGACAATTTTATTTTAATTTGTTCTAACAATAATTCTTCTTTATGAAAGTGCAGAAAACACGTGGTGGTGTGTTGTGGTGGTTGTATTCAGTTGCTTTTTGTTCCGCTTTTTTTTTTCATTTGATCAATTGACTATAAAATAAAATATTAAGTTCTTTTTTATTTAAATAATGTGGCAAATGATGAGTCGCTGCTTTCTTAACGACATCCTCTTTATCTTTCATTTTATGATAAAAAATATATTTTAAGTTTTATAGTGACTTTTAGTACATATTCTCTTTTAATTTCAAAATTGTTTCAATGAAAACCTGTAACTTTCAGCAAAAGATCATATACCTGAAGATATTCTACTACTATGCTGTGATGACTCTTCTAGCGATAGTGATTCTCCAGATCACGGGTCTCATCTCCTCAGACTATCCCTTTAGCTGGCTCATAGAGACGTGTGGATTGTTCCTTACTGGATTTTGTAAGTTTTTATGCGTATTTATTGTATGATGGTGCGTATTCCCATGTGAAATGAGACAGACATATTTCTGAATCCGTTTTTATCGATCTAAACGTGATTTATATTTTTTTATTTTGTTTACTGATACTAAATATTTGAATATAATAATTTATCAATATAATAATCGAATTAAGAGAAACAAATTGCATCATAAAATCGTTATCAACTTTTTTATAATATTACTCACATAAAAATATAATTTACGCTACATATGTTGATGTAAGAAATTTCCATTTTGTATCACTTTCAATGGAGGATTTTCACCAATATTTCCCTAGGCCTAAACACAGATGTAGTTGTTGGTTAGTCAAGCAACCAGTCGATTTCTTATTTTATCTGGATACAGAAATAAAAGACAGCATTCGAAAGACAACTCTTGTCATTGCGTGTGTTGGCTAATCATGCTGAATCCGTTGACTATTCCACTAAGCTCTGGTGCAGGGATGTTACGGAGCTTCGATTTCGGTTCCGAAAAGCCGGAACTTCCGATTGATTTTGCACTTCCGATTCCGATTTCGGTTCCGATAAATTTGAATCGGAGGCTATAATCGGAGGTCATCGGCGCGGGTGGCCGCGATCAGCGCTATTTGATTTAATTAACTTCTGGGTAAAATTTAAGAAAATTAGTTTATTTTTATAAATCACACCCAGGAAGGTGTTTACTTTTTTGAACTGATATTAATGAAACTGAAAATAATGTTTGTAATTTTTTTTTATTACACATCTCTCTTTTGTGTCTGCCTCCGATTCCGGTTTCGGTTCCGATTCCGGTTCCGATAAACCAAATTTAAAAACTCCGATTCCAAATTCGGTTCCGGTAAAACAACTTCCGTTACATCCCTACTCTGGTGTACATAAATGTAGCCAGTCTGCTGTGCGTTAGGCCACCAGTTGTAGTGGCGGCCTATTATGGATGGAATCGGTGCACCCAGCGTTTTAGTGGCCGCGATCGAGCCACAAGCTACAGAATTGGCCGATGCTCACATTCCCTCCTGCTCACGGCCAGAGCCATTAGCTTCTCTCTGCCTAATATAATAATATATAATCTGCCTGATAATAATCTAATATATATAATTCTCGTGTCACAGTTTTCGTTGCCATACTCCTCCGAAACGGCTTGACCGATTTTGATGAAATTTTTTGTGCTTATCCGGTATCTATGAGAATCGGCCAACATCTATTTTTCATCCCCCTAAATGTTAGGGGTAGTCCAGCCCTAATTTTTTTTTTTTAATTTTTGGACGAAATTTTTTGTTTTTATTTTTTTATAATGTGGCATTAAAAAATACATACAACCCCTGCTTTTTTTGTCAAAAAATCTTGACCCGTGCGAAGCCGGCGCGGGTCGCTAGTAAAAATATAAAAGTTAATTAATTTTGTTATACCTACGTACAAATATTTTATCTTATTTATGTTTTGATTGTTAATGTGTAAGTTGCTTTGTTCTATAGAATGTCGTATGCGCCTACACTCGGCGCAGTGGCGTAGCATATTAGGTAACTAGCACCCGGTGCGGATCCCAAATTTGCCGCCCCCTTATTTTTGCAATTGATTATAAAAAATGGGACTCTTATTGAATAACACTAACCTAAAGAGAAACTCTGTTATTACGGTGATGTAGTAACAAAAAATTTAAAAAAAAAACCTTGAAGGAAGTAATTTTTGTACCATTACCTGTGAAATGCCGCCCCCGCCAAAGTGCCGCCCGGGGCGGACCGCACCCTCCGCCCCCCATGCTACGCTACTGACTCGGCGTGTATTTTTGTTTGTGTTATGTGTATGTATTAGTGCAATAATTAAAAAATTATTACTTTTACTTTATTGGTGCAATAAATAAATAATTAGTGGCCAAAACCAGTGGCCGCGTCTAGTGGTCGTCACCGGTGTATGTGAGACTACTAACTATACGGTTAGACGTGTCACTATGAGATCAATTGGCCAGGCATGAGTCATCGCCGCTATGAATACGAAGCTCGTTAGTGTAATGGCTAATATACTATCTGATTAGTTTATTACCTATATATGGGCACTTTGAATTTTAATGTATTTTGAATTATTAAATCAGTTATGAAAAAATATAAATAATACTTTTTTTATATGAATTAATGGATAAACGCTCGGTTTATAAAAAGAATATAGACTACGGTGTTTTTGTTCTTGGAAAACGTGCAATTTTTGCACGCGATCGGTCCTATCTGTAATTATATACTTATTAAAAACATATTTCAAAATTTGATTTATACATTTTGTCAGATCCTCTCGTGTTTATAACATAAACCTGACGGACTAATAAATAAAATCCCGGCTAATAAATAAAAAAATATATATCAGGCTACATACATATTGATATTACCAGAACCCCGTCGTAACGAGGTGGCGTCGTATGGCATCGTATGGCATCGTAATCGTGTCCAAGTATAAATCTAAACTATTCAGAATACTCAAACATACACAAAAAATTTCATCAAAATCGGAGAAAAGGAGAGTTTTGGAGGATTATAGTGATAAGCATATTGAATAAGTTAATTACTACTCTTTATTTCAGGCTTGCATTTATACCTCATACTTCTCGTAAGAAGTCTACTGAAGAAACTCGAAAGATCTGGCCACACGTACGAAAACCAACTCCATCAGTTCGTAAATGGGGAGATTAAAACTGACGCAAATGCCGTATACCCAAGCATTGTGATACCAAATGAGACTGTGTAGCTTAGGTTTTAGAATGAGATTTAATACAAATAGCTGAATACTGCGAGATTTAATATAAGACCTAATTTAAATACAAATACTGCGATGATTTATCAGATCAGAAGAACAGATCAAATGCTGTCATTTCTTTTAATTATAGAGGCTTCGATCAACAATATACTAGATATCGGGTCGACGTAAAAAATCCGTGCCGGTAAATATCGGCTCACTTGAAATGTGAGAGTCTATTTTGTTTAGTTCTCTTCAAGCACGGCCAATGTTAAGACGTTTCACAATGACGCAGTTTGTCTTCAAAAATTGCAAAAATAATTCCCGAAAAAACAATTTTACGGACGGAGTCTTATTTTTGGTTAGTACATATAAAATAAGATATATTTTAAGCTTTTAAACTAACAAATAATTCAAAATTTGAACAAAATTATCTGTTTTAAATCAACGCTACAAATGTTTGGCCAAGGTTGGCCAACACATGCGAAAACTATTGTGAAACAGAATAGTGGATGCATGGAGTAGATTTGTACTGAAATAATCCTTACTATCTTAGGATAAGCATCCTTAGTAATATTATAAATGCGGAAGTGATATTTTTGTTTGTTACGCTTTCACGCTAACACGGAAAAGAAAACATTCCAATCTGTATGTTCATTTTGCGGATATTATTATTTAACGTACTGTTACGGAGACAGGCTGAAGAAAGTTCGAGAAATATTTCTGGTATATTTTAGTCACTTAGAGACGTTTTCAGCAAGCTGACATACGATTTCAGGCCGTTTTAAGGCAGTATCTATCAAATAGCAAAAATTCGGAAAGCGATACCAAGCGATTAACTTCTGCGATTTACGAGAGATCCGAGTGCGATAGTTCGAGAGCCAGAAGAGTATAAGAGTCAGTGTTTTGTGCGCAGTGTAATTGTAGTGTTTTGTTTTAGTTTCGTTTTTCTCTAATTGTAGTAGTGTAATTTTTAATTAATTCATTATTTTATTTATTTTCTTTTGTGTTATTTTTATAAATAAATCCTCAGTGTATAAGAGCGGCGTTTATTAATCCCGAACCATTATAGTTCGTAACAATACGAATTACAATTTATATAAAACATTATATTATTGTTTATCAAATATATTATAGTTTACGTTTCATGTTGATATATTATTTTGTACCCTACTAGATACATGATAATTTACACATTGGTGTTTCATAAACTATACTAATAATACCAAAGTCTTCGAAGTTAGTCAAGTGTGTATGTATAATACATAGATATGTATATATATTTTGGTAACAAATAAAATCATATTTCGACTTCACTCTTTTCTTTGTTCCCATTGAGCAGTGTCATTTTTTTAAAATTTGACAAGGGGCGTGGTTTAAATAACAGGTTACTTTTTTCGTGAATTTTGTATGCGACCTGAAGTCTATTTAATACTATGTCAATGTATAGAGGACAATGTCTACTTATGCCAAAGAAAAAGCTAGTTTGGTATTTATGGTATATTGCAATTAATATTCTACTATTATTTTAGTAGGTATTTTCATACCAACTATAACATTTTTATTCTGCTAGCAAAATGTTGCTAACGTACATTATTTGATTTTATAAGAGTCAAGACAATTTAATTTTTAAAACTTTATTTGTACATAAGTATTTACACTTAACGATACCTAAGTGTTTCTTACGACTGCCTCCGTGGCTCAGTTCAGCTCGGCACCGAAGGCCCTTGCCTATATTTCCGGGGAAAAGATTAAAAAAAAATTGCTTCGATCGGGCATTAAAAAGCATTAAAGAAAAATGATCAGTAAAACAGACGCGTCGGTCGGGAATACCTAAGTCTTTTGCTGAGCGTTTTTCTCAGCCTTAACTGTCCGCTGATAGACTATTGACTATGCTTGAGGTATTAATAATACACATAGTTCTGACACGAGTATATGATCTCTAGATTATTAGATTTAGTTTTCATCGATAAATAGATGTATTATATAAAGTTTGTTTTTATGTTAGAAAGGAGCGTGTGGCATGGTAGGTAATACTGGAGAGCACATCAACGATGAATAATGATGTGTTTACGTCCTATTTCACTATAAAGATAAGATCACGCTTTTCAAAGCTTATTGCCAAAATTTCTACACGAACAGTATGGGCTGACTGGGTAGATCGCTTAATGCTCTGCGCCTCCTGTATAATAATGCGTTTAGGATGGTGTTAAAATTGCAACGTATCTGTAGTGCTTCGGGAATGTTTGCTAATGCCCATACAGATGACTTTTGGGCAGTCATGCGTAAGAGAGCCGCATCTCTGTTGGGGAAGATACGAGGCAGTCAAAACAGCATCCTAAAGATGGTGGCCGACAATTTTACGGCTCCAATTATGAGGCACTTTATGAGTACACAATACACAATATGTCGGATCAAATCGGCGAGTGTACGCTTAGACTGACTCGTGGGTTTTTCTTAAATTTAAAAATAATTTTAGATACTAATATTAAAATTAAGCTCTTATACTAACAATTATGGATCTTTGTAATCTGAATAAATAAATAAATAATAATGATATAATGTGTATCAAAGATTTTAATCCTGTTGAATATCTGAAGACAAATCAGTCAATAATGTACATATAGTACTATTATTATAGACTTACATTATTATTATTTTAATTTTGAAGACGTTGAGTGCCATGTACTAATGTATCACCAACAATTATGATAGGTTTTAGTCATTTAAGTGAAAGCTTATTAATATTAATTTATGCAACTAATGAACCTGTGATTTAAAAATGGTCCTTCCAATAAATATTTAAAACAAATGAAACGACTTTTATTTAAAAAAATGTACAACTGCCGGGCAGCGCCTGCGCGACAAAATTTTGTCTACCGTTTTCTCGTGTTTTAATCGACTATCGCTTTATTTCTTTCGGGTCTAACATGACAATTACACTTAAAACTCGACTTTTAATATCAAAAATAGATATTTTTGTCGATCGAGATATCTTTTCTATCAAAATTGTCGATGTCGAGATATAATTATCGAGAAATCTTAAATCTTAGTTTGTCTTCTCTCGTCCGCGACATATCTCGTGGCGGTCATGCTAGCCCGGCAGTAACCCAGAGATGGCTTTATTTTTTTTAATTATCGGAGACAAACTGGCCACGCGTCCGCGTCGTACTCGTAATCAAGTGCTACTTGTGGTGACAGGTCGGACTTGAATACGTGTACGGTGATTCTATGTTTTTGCGTGTTGTCCCCACGATTATGTAAGTGCGTGTCCCTATTGTACCACGTCTACTGCTGATAGAGGACAATTCTTAATTTTTTTATTCGTTTATTTTTATTATTAAAATTAACTTCAAGATGTCATGAGGTACCTCATGTATGGTGTAATGGTTGCTCGTAACAAACATTTTGTAAAACAAAAAACTTGGCGATTAAAAAGAGTAGCGGAGAGTTTATTGCCAGTTCTTCTCGACCGTCCTACGCCCTTGATTTGAGAATAGGCATTAAATGTAAAATTAGAAGCATTTAATTTTATTTCATTTATTAACTTTCATAAGTATACATTGTGTTACCTAAATAAATAAATGATAATTTGATTAGATTTGCAAGCGGCTCACGTGATGATAAGTGATTACCGCCGTCCATAGACATCCGCAAAACCAGAAGAAAGTAAGAATCATACTAAGTGTGAGGTGTTGTTATATTTAGTAGAACACCTACCTTGCGCTCTGATGGGTCGCGGGTTCGTATCCCGTCGGGACGACATGAATATAATTTTCTTTAAGTATGTTTTCACCACGCCTGGTCACTTTCTTCGTACTTACATAGATGACATACCGTGAAGTGCACATGGAGCGTTTCAGTCTCAGATATATAATCTATATCCGAATGCTCCAAGTAAAAAGCAAGTCGACAGGGGGGTTAGAACGCAAGTCGCAAAACGATTCGACTGATCGTCTCGCTTCATTGTGATTGGTGTAGAGAGTCTCTAGAGAGTCTCTACACCAATCACAATGATCTCTACACCAATCACAATGAAGCGAGACGATCAGTCGAATCGTTTTGCGTCTTGCGTTCTAACCCCGCAGCACATCATTGACTGATGTTTTGTGGCTGGAATCAAGTGCACCTCATGCTCGTCTGGCGATATTTAATTTTAAAAAATGGTGTACTTTTGTATGCAATTCAGCAGACGTAATTTTTTTCAGTACAAAACCATTCGGTCGCATGACAAACAAAAATTCTCGGGATAAGCAGTCGACAATACAATTTCCGAGTCTTAAACGATAAATAAGATAATTTTAAACGACTGAATCACTTGACAGTGCTCATGATCAGTTTCCAGAGTACAGTGAGACAACTAAACTTGTTTAGAATCGCTATATAGTACATATTTTAATGTAAATATTTATTATAATTTTCTTTTTAATAAATCATTTAAAACATGAGTATTGATATACCGGAGTGTAGGAGATGTTGTTTTTGCTTGCCGATACGACAAGGTGTTCTATCTTATGGCTATGTTTCCCTGGTAAGTGAATATAATAATTTAAATACAATGGCCGCCTTTTCATTGTTTAATGAATAAAATAAATTACTTATCACAATTATATATGATATTTATACTAATATTATAAAGAAGAAAGATTTGTTTGTTTGTTTACTCGACTGATTTTAAAAAATTAACCTTTAGAAAGCTGCATCTTCATCGAGTAACATAAGCTATATTTATTTTCAGAAAAATTAGGGATCCTTACTAAAACTTGAATAATGTAACCCAAGGTGTAAAAAAAGGTTGTAGGGAGTAATCTCGGGTTCTACTTAACCGATTTAAAAAAATTCTTTCACTAATAGAAAGCTACATTATGAGCGAGTAACATAGGCTATAGGCATTTTTGAGTATAGTACAATTACATTGTACCTGTGCGAAGCCGGGGCATAGTTCTCCCGTGTTTTATCTTACACGGCAGGGCCGGATTTAGAGGTGTGGAAGCCTTGAGGCAACAAAGGAGTAGAGGCCCCCTGGCCCCTAATTATTTTCCAAATAAAATTATTTTTTTCTTAAATATTGAAGAATAATATAATCGTGTTTGTATAAAGTACAGTAGGTAAATGTAGAACAGCGAAAATGTTGTTTAGTAGTGTTTACTCGTTGGAATTTGAAGTATCTATTAGGCCTCCATAAAAGAGGGGCCCCCTCTTTTATGTAGGCCCCGGGAATGTAGCCCCAGGTGACCTCCCCTTAATCCAGCCCTGTTACACAGTTTAAGGTTGCACAAGGGCGTCGCCAAAAAGCATGCTATTCTCCCGCACCGCACCGGGGCAGTCATTATTAAGTGAGATGCACGATAATTCATAGTAAAAGGGGCGTCTAAAAAAATACGAAAATGCCTTTGGAAAATCGAGTTTTATGAAAAAACCACTGCATAAATCAATTACAAATAAAAGTTATTGTATTCTTCGATAATCGTGCTTTGTCGGTAGCGACTTTGTTTTGAAAATTTGATACTTCTTTTATTACTAATTTAAGCCCAAAGTTGTGTTAAAAAATGGCAATAAAAACGAATCTTTGGTAGCTCGTAACTTTTTAATGGTTTTTTATTTTACCATTCTGTTACTGCACAGACAAAATTAATAATGAGACAAAACGATATCATGTTTAACTTTGCATGTATGGTGTTAAATAGTGGAGTAATACCCCCCCGAAATTTCTATGGAAAAAATGTCGACTAGTGTCACCTTAACATAGTATTATTATTTTCAGATATTTACTTTATTTTGCATAGCATTGGAGCTGTATCTTGGCTATGATGACCTGTCAGGGACTACACTGATGGCCTACCGCGGGAATAGCTTCTTCATCCGTACATGGCTAGCGTTACTATTGTACTTCATAGATGTCGCCTTCAATATTGTATTACTAATCGGAGCACATATGGTAGGTATACCTATATATGCGGCATACATATATGCCTGTGTCCCATTTGAGTGCCCGTTTTACTGATCGTTTTTGTTCAAAGGCAAGTAGATGACTAGTCCTTTTGACAGCATACAGCATCTCGAATTGTCGGTGACCGAGATCTTACTGAACGGCTTGATCCGCTTAGTCTTAGGAGAGACGTCTCATCTCTGAGCGTATTCTACCGCATTTACAACGGCGAGTGCTCTGGCGAACTATTCGACTTAATCCCAGCTGCCGACTTCCATCACCGTACCACACGTCATAAACAATTATTTCATCCGCATCACCTTGACATATGGAAGTCGAGCACCGTAAGATTTACGCGCAACTTCATTCCACGTACAGCAAAATTGTGGAATGAATTGTCGCCATCAGTTTTTCCAATTGATTATGACCTCGCTGGTTTCAAAAAACGAGCCTATATATTTTTAAAAGGCCGACAACGCATCTGAGACCTTCAAGTCGTAGATGTCCATGGGCGGTGGTAATTACTTATCAGGTAACCCACCTGCTCGGTTGTCTGCTCTGAAATAAAAAAAAAACACCGAAACAGTTTTGTAAATATTATGTAACTGTTCAAGGATTCTGGTAAAAATCTACAGATTTAAATATTTAGTCTTACAAGAAGAACTGTTAGAATAAAACGGTTTTCTGGCATCAACATCCTCCTTTTACAATTACGTCTCGTATAGAAATCCATTCTCGGGAAATGTCATATTTCTATAGAGAAATCCCACTAATAAAATAAATAAATAAATGTGAAACTGAGGATGTTTGTTTGGATGGATGGATGTTTGTTACTAATTCACGCAAAAAGTACTGAACGGATTTTGATATCACTTTACAGTATTATCGTTTATACTTCAGAATAACATATATGCTGTAATTTATAACGATATCGAATTATTGGCCAAATTATAAAGATGAGTTGGAAAAATTCTTGCTACCTAAGAGCTATTTCGCCCAGCGAAGTGAGCACGGATCAGCTAGTGGGTGGATAACTTGATAAGTCTGAATACTAGATTCAAATCTGAGTCATGAACCAAGCTGTTTATTTATTCCAGAAACGAGTTCGTCTTTTAGCAGTATACTACTACTACGGTATCACAACCACCTTCGCCACCTTCCTCACAATTCTACTGATTGACTTCGACGTACTCAATAGAGATCCTTTCTACTTGGTTTTGGAAGTTTGCTTTATTTTCTTTGCAATTGGTATGTATTAAGATAAAATACATACATATTTATAAGATTTATGAAACTGGTGTGAGTGGGAGAGTCGGGAGTGGTCGACCTAGGCGAACGTACCTCGATCAGATCGGGGACGTTCTGCAAAAGGGCCAGATCAAAAGTACTCGTAACCGTCGAGTGTGTATGAAAGCATTGATGAAAGTAGAAGAAGCGAAAGTGATATGTAAGGATCGGAGCATATGGAATTTCGTGATCTCTGCCTACCCCAATGGGAAAGAGGCGTGATGTATATGTATGTATGTATGTATTTATAATTGTCTCCAATTCTCTCTAAGTACAATCTTAGAAAATATTTTAGCGCATTCTTTAATGTATGATAGAAGTAAAACTGTATTTTCGGTGCTTTTTCCGAACTGACACGACATTGAAACCTTCAAGAAACGAATTCCTAAAAGCTCGGCAACGCAAGTGCAAGCCCTCCAGCGTTATCACTATACATCGGTATCGTAAGGGCACGAACGAACAAATCAAAGATTAACTATCTAGAATAGACAATGAAATGAAATGAAATTATTTTTTTTTATTTAATATATCTAGTTTTTCGCGTCCTCTGAGACTTTTTATTTCATTGGCCTCCTCCTGTTGGTATTAAACCTCCTTGGCCTTGTTACTGAAAGGATATGAATTGATGCAGAAACTCTGCAAAAAGTCCCAATGTAGATATAGGTTAGGTACTCACAAATGAGTTTATATAGTTTGTCCATTCTGTTTACATAATCTACAAATGATTCGTGCCCCCGCGATAACGATGTATAGTTATCACTTAACATCACGTGAGCCACTTGCCCGTTTACCCCCCAGTCAACAAAAAAAAAACAACGTAGATGCAGGGCCGGAAAGGGTATAAAAAGGGTTGGGAGAATAAGAGATCATTAGAATCGGTGCTGTTCTTGAATTATAAATGATGTAACTAACCCGACTTTATTTTATTTATTCAAAAATGATATTTTTTTTACTAAATAATCGTTATTTTGGTTTTCTTGGATTCAGTACTCCATGTTTACATACTGTTCCTGGTGAGGAGTATGATAAGAAGACTTCGTCAGAACACCGGTCTGACCTTCGTGAATCACGTCTCCGAAGTTGTTGTAGACCCTCCCAGAGAAAACATACGGAACCTTTTGTGATGTTAACATTGTAAAGACGGGTATAGATTACAATTAGAAGAAATGCTTGAATAAGATTCCTCCCAATATATGTACATTTCATACCATAAATTTAAAATAAAATACAAAAACGATTTTCTGAAACTTTGAATGCGTTTTACAAACAATTGTGTTTTTATATAAATAATGAGATTTGTTTGATAGTGATAGTTTTTACTTACTACATCTATACTAATATTATAAAGAGGAACGTTTTGTTTGTTTGAATGTTTGTTAATTTGTTTGTTACATTTAACTACTCGACCGATTTTAAAAATTCTCTCACCAATCGAAAGCTACATTATCAGCATAAGCTTTTTCATTTACATTGCACCCATGCGACGAAGGGGCGGATCACTAGTTTACTAATAAAAGGGACAACTTTATCAAATTATTTTTGATCAATATTATATTAAAGTATGTGATATTGTATAAAAATATAGTATACATGCATTTATTTATGCAGATAAATTTGAAGTAAAATGTGGAAAATTTCACAGAAATTTCCTATTAATATTGTCTTTTATTAACGCGAGTATCACAGATGACATAAAATACTTTATACTGGATTTAAACGCGATTTATTATTTATTACGACGTTTCGGATGCTTTTTAGCAACCGTGGTCGCGGCAGACTACTGGCGTGTTGCTTAAAAGCATCCGAAACGCCGCGAATAATAAAAAGCGTTTAAATTTGTTATAAAGTATTTTATTTAAATTTCCAGTTAGCTAGGATTGAACCTGTAATAAATGCTAGACATAATTTAGCTTAGCATCCTTGAAGCTAAGCTAAGTCCAGTTCAATCACCCTTATAATGCGGGCGATAAAAGTACTATTTGTTTCATAGTGATCAATTTTAATCATGCTCAAAGATAAGTATTAATGAGTTCTCTGACTTTTACTATGATTCTTATAAAATACATATGAATTATAATATTTTTCATGACGTGTTTCCTCTGTATCTTACAGCAGTATAGTCGAAACATTTCGTATACATATGTATATCTTGGTCACTGATAAGTTTGCTATGTTACAGAACGAATGGACCAATTACCTTAATGACGTAATGACTAATGACGTAGTCAAAAATTGTCTGCTGCTATTTTGCAAGAAAACGGAGTCATTGTTCACAGATATACTTTAAGGACTGACTAAATATATTAACCCTTTTACGGAAAAAGCTTTCAATACCAAATGTTTCGTTAAAAATATTTCATCTCTATTTGGGGGCCATCCATAAACTTCGTCACACGTTTAACTGAGAGGAGGGGGTCAACGAAGTGTGACATTGTGTAACCCACAGAACAGCCGGCCTAGCATGATAACCGCGACAAAATTTTGTCGACTATCTCTTTATGTCTTCCGGGTCTAACATGACAATTACACTTAAAACTCGACTTTTAATACGAAACAGATATATTTGTCAATCGAGATATCTTTTCTATCACAATTATCGATGTCGAGATATCGTACATCTTAGTTTGTCTTCTCTCGTCCGCGACATATCTCATAGCAGTCATGCTAGGCCGGCAGAAGAGTGATGTAACTAGTCCTAAGTTTCATGACATCACATGACAAAATTTTAAGATTATAAAAAGAGATAAAATCCTGAGAGAGATGAGAAAATTATTTTTATCCTGGAAGATAATTAAATAAACCTAATTTTATTAATTTAATTATGTAATATCAATGTTTATCAAAAGTTCAATTATTCGATAGATAACTAAATTTCGGAGGTCAGTTAGTGACACTGTAGTTCAGTGGCGAGTTAAAGTGCTTTTAGTCGATCATACTATTAAGATATCTATCAAATTGTTTTTTTTATGTCAGATATCGATAGACGAGCATGAGGTTCACTTGATGGTAGGCGATACCTCAGCCATAGAACTAATGTTGACCGATGTTAATGATGCGCTGTCGACCTTATGTTTACCTCGAGCATTCGGAAATCTATAGACTGAGACCGAAACGCGCTTCACGAGTTTTCCATAAACATATTTATAGAAAATTAAAAACATGTCGTCCCAGTAGGATTCGAACCCACGACCCATCGATGCGCACGGCATGTGTTCTACCGAACGTGCTAACGAGCCCGTCAAAAATTGTATTGCAAGGTAGTTTTTAAAGTATGATCCAATACTTAATTTAGAAATAAAATCTATTATTAAAACATTAATAGCAAGGTTAAATGAAAATAATATTTTTATAATTTAAAGTATATGTCTGATTACGGTGAACCAAACAAATAAAAAAAGAACATGGTCAAATATGTAAATTGTGATCCTAAGATAAGTCTCTATAATTAACATATAAGTACATTTTTATTTCACCAGAAAGAAACCCAAGAATAGTTCGGTACATAACAACAACAATATTAATTATTAATCTATATCTTTACTGATGTAAACTCAAAAACTACTGGACCGATATTAAAAAATCTTTCACCAATAGAAACCTACATTATCAGCGAGTAACATAGGCTATTTTTTGTGTACATCTACATTGTACTCGTGTAAAGCCGGGGCGCATTTCTAGTATCAATATAAAATGATACGATATAAATATCGCGTCGTCTCACGCCCCCTTAACTGTAAGATTTTACAAAGGGAATCAATCAGTTGAATACACATTGTATTATTAACTTGGCGTTGTTTTAATTATTTTTATAATGTGTAATATGTCGAAGTGCTGCTTCTGTATATCTTTAAAATCTGGACTCATTTATGGAACTCATGCGAAATTGGTGAGTGTATTTTATTATTAAATTTTTTAATGTTATTTTGCGTATTTTTTTTAGTATACATAGTTTCACATCGACTTCTATAGAATATGTTAGTTTTAGACAAGATTTTGTTTAGCGTCTTCTGTCTCGGCGTGTCCATGATCAAATTTTATAAAACAACGTGAAAATTCAAAAGTTGTAATAGTATAATAATAGATTTATTAGTTCTTGCTATCTACATTAATTTTATAAAGAGGAAAGATTTGTATTTTTCTATGTCTGTAACAAATAAACTGAGAAACTAATCGACCGATTTTATAAAAAAAATATCACCAATAGGAAGCTACATAATCAGCGAGTATCATTTTAGTGTACAGTACATCTTCATTGCACCCGTACGAAGCCGGGGCATGTTGTTAGTTCCTAATATAGAAGTGATTGTTATTATGAGAACAGAAGAAAGCTAACGAAAAAATTTATTGATTGTGTGTTGAATAATATCTGAGGCCGGTGACGGTGAGAAGAACCAAAAACAGTAAAAAAAAAACGTAAACCACAAATAAATTGAAAAAGTACAGGTAGAACGAACATGGATCAGTTTCATCCGGTAACAATACCATGATTGTCATACTGCATACATTGTCAACATAATATTCGTTCAATTAATAAATAACAAATATGACAATAAGGACAAAGTCTTGAAAATACGACGATATATTAGCAAATTAATACAATGAACTTAAAAAGTGACTTTTTTTAAATACTTTTTCGTCATTTAGCATAAAAAATTAGAAAATAAAATTGAATGAATCAATCTTCTTATTTATTAATCATTCAATATTCGTAAAAATATTACTCGCTTGCGCTAGCAATACAACGTGATGCTGGCGGAGCGGAAATAAAAAAAATGGTCAAAAAAAAGCCTAGATCGCCGGACAGTCCGTCTATTTTGGCCGCACACGCAACCTAAAAGCCTGACTGTTTCCGGCTTTGACGTTTCACAACGCTACTAGTATTCAGTGGTAAAAAATTAAACTATTGAATGTTTTACGTAATACATATGAATTTTCAGATGTTACTAACGTTGTATTCAATATATTGGCTGAGTGTGAATCCGGCGGAATTAAACAATCTGGAAAAGTCAAGAAATGACGGCAGTTTATTCCCCGTTTTAGTAATTGGGACAGGAATATTTTTTGAAATGATATTCAGTTTAGTTGTGCTTGTAGGAATTCATAAGGTAACTTTTGATAATCAGGTTTTAGATAATATATAACTACTAGAAATCCCCTCTCTTATGACTGTACTAACGATATCGGGACGGTATTCCATATGTTTCTTGAGTGTGACCACTGTTTGAATACTATAGATCTTATTGGATTATGAGTTTGAGATGGTATAATAATTATATAAAATGTACACACAGATAAATTAGTAAAGTTTTACAAAGTAAATTGATTATTTTAACTAATTAATTAATATAAGTGAATTCCCGAGTCCCCTAGTGGGGCATGAGGCAGACCCATTTCTGTGTCTGTTTCACTGATCATTTTTCTTTACAGGCAAGTAGGTTTTTTTTATCTTGTTTCCCTGGGATTCGAACCTAGGACCTCCGGTGCTAAACGCATCGCGCTTACCAATGAGCCACGGAGGCGGTCAATTAATATGAATAATACATAATAATTAATACAAATGGTATAAGCTTGTTCCCTCCAAATATTAAATGACATTGGAACGAATTAATTAAATCAAGTATTCAATGTATTTTTACTGAGTTTCAGTATAGAATGTAATTGAAAATCTCTTTTTTTGTGTCAGATATCGACAGACGAGCATGAGGTTCACTTGATGGTAGGTGATACCTCAGTCACAGAACATCAGTCAATGATGTGCTGTCGCCTACTTTATACTTCGAGTATTCGGAAATCCATAGACGGTTTTTCCATCTATGAACGATGGTTCGTTATCCGGTCGGAATTTCGATATTCCTCACACCTGTATAATGCCCGAAGTGACCCAGAGGAAGACATGCTAATAGAAAATTATAAACATACATATTATCCCGGCAGGATTCCAATTCAAAACCCACCGGAGCGCAAGGTTCTACCAATCGCGCCAACGAGCCCGTCAATATTTGATAAAATATCTCATTTTTATTCTTCCTTAGCACTCATAGCCTTCATTTTTTTAGAATATTTATAGGATAGTTCGCGTAACATACATATACAATGTGATACTGATGGGAATAGAGATACTATTGTCAGCAGTCTACATACCGCTAGAGACATACCGCCAGTACGTGACTGTTCCCGATGAGGTCTGGTGGCCGCTGTTTACTTCGATGACTGCAGCGCTGTTAGCTGTTGGTAAGAAAATTCATGTTATGTGGATGAATACATTTGTGGCGACAGAAAAATGACGCAGCAATTTATGCTCGCGAGCAGTGGCGGAACTACCTATATATATAAGTTATATAATTATGTTATGTAATCATATCTATATGTATACTAATATTAAAAAGAGGAAAAATTTTTTTTGTTTGTTATGATTTAACTCAAAAACTACTGGACTGATATTAAAAAATCTTTACTCAAAAAGAGGAGCTCCTACAGATCAGCTAAAGCAGTTTTTAAAATTATTATTTTTACAAATAAAAAAATGTTAAAATATAGTTAAAAGTTACCATAGTATATGTGTAATTTTTAAGTAAATAAAGCAAATTTTGATAAATTCAAAAGTATTAACAGAAAAAACATCTTGATAAATTGCTTTTTTGGCCTCCTCCTTCATATACGAGCCTATTTTAAAAAGCCGACAAAGCATCTAAAACGTTTCAGTCATTCATAGATGGAAAAACCGTGAAGTGCACATTGCGCGTTTCGGTTTCAGTCTATGGATTCCGAATGCTCGTAGTTAAAAAGTAGGTCGACAGCTCATCATTGACTGATGTTCTGTGGCTGAGGTGTCCCCTACCATCAAGTAAACCGCAAGCTCGTCTGTCGATATCTAACATAAAAAAATTAATAAAGAGAAAATTTATAAGTTTAAAAGCAAGACTGTACATAAAAAAACCATTTTTAATGATTTTTCATTAATTATGTGCTTATTTCCAGTGTTGCAACTGTATACGGTGGCTCTTATTCGCAATTATCTACGCAATATGCGGAAACAGTGTGTTTCCGACCCTGAAAGCTCTACGTACTGCCCGCGAAAGCCTTATGTTGTCTACTAAGAAAGAAAATGCGAGAAATTATTATGCAGTGTATTATGAAATGATAATGCCCACAAGTCTCATTTATATCTACTAAGAAATATGTCATTTAACTCATGTATGCCCAGAACTAGGGAAGTTACGGTGGTTTTATCGGATCCGAATTCGAAATCGCAATTTTTAAATTTGGTGTGTCGTAACCGGAATCGGAGGCAGAGGCAAAAGAGAATATGTGTATGAAATAAAATTACGAACATTGTTCATTAGTTTTATTCATACCAGTTAAAAAAAACCCTTCCTGGGTGTGGAAAATTTAAAAAAACGATTTTTTAATCTTAAACAGTAGTAAATTTATTCTTATTCTAAATTAAATCAAATGGCACTGAACGCTGCCACCACCGCCGCTGTGCACCACCTCTGATTATAACCTCCTATTCAAATTTATCGGAAGCGAAATCAGAATCGGAGGTGCAAAATCAATCGAAAGTCCCGACCTTTGGATACCGGACTCAAAGCTCCATAACATCCTTGCCCAGAACTATACCTTGGCTCCTTTTAGCGCTTCTTTGAAACGAATATTAAATAAAGCCTTCATTTATCGACTTATGCATTTCATAAATACCTATAATAGCACAAAAAAAAAATACAAAAAATTGTCCAAAATAGTTCTACCAGGCAGTTTTTTGATCGAATTAGGGGGCATAAATAAGGGTTAATTTTCATGTTTTTTTTTATGGAAACTCGTAAAAAATTGCTGTCTTAATGTCCGCAAAGGTCTTATTTAGTTTATTAAAAAAAATCTTCTTTGCCCGAAAGGTAAGTCGTTTTCTATTTTGTACACGCGAATATCACTCATTTAAATGAAGTGTATTTTTTGGATTTAAACGTGATTTATTTATATTTTTGCCAATTTTTACAAGCACACTCACAGTTAAATTGAAAGCTGACATTCAATCTTAGTGAGTAGAATTTCACCAAGATTGAATCCGTACTATTTATTTTCATTTACAAACATGGTAGTTGTGATAGCAAAAATAAATGAAGAAAACCTCCCGTTAAAATTCTAATCAATACCTGTTAACAAAATGCACTTGCTGAAAAGTGAAATCATTGAAATTAGAATAGAAAACCTTCCCCATTTCTTAAGGTAAGTTTAATATGTATAAATATACAATTATATATTATTGTACCTATATGTCAATGTGTATAAAGTAAACAATGCACAAAGTTAAAAACATAAAAATAACAGTGACACTAAAGATTAATTATCTTTAATTACCCTAAGGAAAAGCGGTTACTGACCCAGTATTTTGTCGCAGTTGAAGCTGCGAAGCTGTTTTATTGACACAATTGTATTGATGAGCCGTGGTTTCATTTAGGAAAGAGAACATGCATTATGAGGGAAAAAAGAATACAATTAAGATTTAAGTAGGTAGGTATATCCGAACATCAAATTACTCGACTTCTATAGCACTACTAAATAAAAAAAACAATTTTAAGATTAATAAAATATTAATAAGGCATTCCAAATTTCAAATGTATGTATTACTATAATAATAATATGTTCTCGGGTGGCCAATTAGTTAGGTTTTATGTGGGAAATTTAATTACGTTAAGTGCTAAGTATGTACATTAAAATATATATTAAAAACAGTTTTCAATATACATATTATGTATTTGTCTCCTTAAACTCCTTAAACAAAAACTTGGCGATTAAAAAGAGTGGCGGCGAGTTTCTTGCCAGTTCTTCTCGTCCGCTCTACGCCCTTGATTTGTGAACTGGCAGTAAATGTAATATTAGAAGCATTTAATATGTATTTTTTATTGACGTTCATAAGTGACATTGTGTTACCTAAATGAATAAATGATTTTTGAATTTGAATTTGAAAAACCAACTCCAAAACCCTGATCACTTGTCGACTTTTTAATCAGTAAACTCTATATAGCAACGCTTATGTACTCGTATAGAGGTCGACATGCAATACTGCTCTGGCATTATCTTATTTTACATAAATATTTATAAAAGGGTAGTTAGTAAGAAGGAATAGTTTTCCGGAAGAAGCTGGGGTAAATGCCCCGAATATTTAACAACAGATACATTTTACACTATAGGATTCCACTCATAAACAAAGCTATTTTTATTTATTATTATTTGGACTTTAAAAAAATATTTATTTATAACTTTTACGCTATAAAAACAAAAATATACAATAATAAAAACACACACAAAGGAAAATTACAACTGGCCTTATCATACCTATGTATGTATGTACCTTCAGTTGACTCTCTATAGTTTTCAAGAGGTCAAAGAAAAATGACAATTTTCAAGTGTTCAATATAACATGAGTTTAAATAACGAAAAGGGAGGGGGAAACAATTCAAATAAACAAGAGTTTGGTTAAAATTATTTATTTATTATTCACATATTATGTTCAATTTGAAAAGAAGTCCGTAATTTTCTGTTGAATGTGCGACTTTTGTCGTAAAAATTCATGTGCATGAAAAACGCTTCAAATTATAGACAGTAGGAAAGCCCGAATTCAAATTACCGAAGGCAACTAATATATTATTAAATTTTTAAAAGGTATGAGAAATTATTTCAAATTATCGAGTCGACTGTATCAGGTAAAATAAGGGGTGGTTTCGAGAACTACGCTGATGAGATCGGAAGCAAAAGCTAGTATATAATATATGTATATGTATCACTACATAGTATAAAACAAAGTCGCATTCTCTGTCCCTATGTATGCTTAAATCTTTAAAACTACGCAACGGATTTTGATGCTTTTTTTTTTAATAGATAGAGTGATTAAAGAGGAAGGTTTATATGTATAATAATAAAAGTTTTTCTGTAGTGTATTTAGTATCAGCATTGCACCCGTGCGAGGCCGGGGCGGGTCGCTAGTGTAACTATAAAAGCAACATCGCTCCGACGTTGAGCTTTGAAACGTAATAATAAAAAACAATCATCAGTAATAACGGCTGATAAGGGAACAGGCTAGGTCACGTACTACTCACTCAACGATTATAATTATAAATACATACAATCAACCGTTTTTATATGATTTATTTATTTTATTTATTTAATTTAATTTAAACGTTACAAAATTACAATAAAGCCTTGGCATGGCAATTACACTAATACTACAATTACACAATTTAGAAAAAATGATGGACCAAACAAATTATAATATTAAATTTTTCATACAATTAACTAAAAAGAGGAAAAAATAATAATAAAACAATTACTATTTAAATAATGCTTGCTTATGCCTAAGAGCTTACTTGAATAAACAGTGAGCCCCAAACTAGGCAAACCCTGTATCTTGGGGCCCTGGATTATATATTTGAATTAGGCTTGACGTAGCAGAAGAATTGATTGAACCCACTGAAGTGTATATATGTAGTGTAGTGTAGTGTATATAAGATAAAACAATATTAAGAAAAATAAATACTTATGTGCCTATAAGGGTGTAATGGAGGTGTGTAAGGTGTTAATATATGTTTATGTATTTTATGTTTATATGAAAATACGTAGTGTTCTAAAATTTTTTATGAATTTGTATCATATCTTTTGTGAAATCACAAGCATTTGGAATTACTATCACCTATAATATAAATTGACCGCCTCCGTGGCTCAGTGGCAAGCGCGATGCGTTTAGTACAGGAGTTCCTGGGTTCGAATCCCGGGGAAACAAGATTAAAAAAAATTGTTTCGGTCAGGCAGGGCATAGGAGGGTGATCACCTACTTGCCTGTAAAGAAAAATTATCAGTGAAACAGACAGAAATGGGTGTTCATAAATACATATATGTTTTTATGAACACCCATTACAATATACATATATAATTTTTTGAGCTATTTTTTTTTTCTTCAGATATCTATTTAACAAAAAAAAAACGAAAATAAAGACAACAGAAAATAGATGAGAATATACACTTTATATCAAATATTTATCAACCACAACTCATAACTGTGAAAATGTAATTTCAACAAGATGCAATCAAATGTTGAATACCAAAACTTGGTAACATCCGCCAATCAGCTCTGAATATCTCATGAAGATTCTAATCCTCTTTATTACTCTAAATAAAACCTTTTAATATATGAGTTGTATGCGACAGACGTGATAATTAAAGGACTTAAGGAATAAGTAACCAAAACTTCAAGTATATAAGAAAAAACCGAAGCCGAAAGTAGGATCTAAAACTCTTTTATTTTAGGTCGTTCTTCTAAAAACAGAGCGCGTTATTGAACAAGCGTTCTTGAACTTAGTTTTTAGACTTCAAAAAGATTCTCTCTAACTTAACTAAAAGAATTTTGGATTTGATTTTTGACTTCAATTACTTACTTACTTTTTTGTGTATCCTATTCACTATTCCAATTCAAAATTCCTCCCACCCGTTTTTCGAAGTATTAGGAAAACATGTTTAAACAAAATTATAAACAGCTCTCTTTTTTTTTTGCACCACCCGTAACAAAAATGATGTCTTCTCAAGTCTTACGATAAACGTAAACTTCTGAATTTCGTTTAGTGATAGTACGGCTGTCCGCGGCACAAAACCATAGGCGTACCTAGGGTGGGTATGACCACCCTAGATACGCCTATAACCCTAATTCTTTGCTCACCCACGACAGTATTAAAATCTCGCATTAAATTACTGTGGTTTGTTCACGGCTAGAACCTATAGACAAAATCCCTAGTTACACGAATGCATAAAACTATAATAAAATGCTTCAATTGCGCATCCGGTTCATTTAATTATTCAAAATAATATTATGACTAAGACTTATCTGTGCAGTATTTTCCTTCATAACAAAAAACCCATTTCAAACTTCTGATACGACAATCTTAAGGTTATGTATATCAGTATTATATAAATTATAAACAAATATACTTGTGTATCGTTAAGATTTATTATATTTAATAATTATTTAATGAAATGTTATGTAAATTGACGAAATGTTGCTTTTGTTTTCCATTAAGATCTGGATTACTTACTTTTGGATATATTAACCTGGTAAGTTTTTTGATTATGAAAAGTCCAATTAAAGTTGATTAGGAGCCTTTTTTATATAAGAGGAGGCAAAGGGATAGGTGGCTCATTTAATGGTAGGTGACTACCACCACCTATGGGCATCTGCAAAACCGTATTGAGAATACAGAAAAGCCTTCGGCGAGACCTGGTTCCACAGAGTAGTTGTGCGAGGCAAAAAGTGCCTTAGAAATGCCGTAATTGTGGATTGCAAGACATCGAGGTGGAAGTGGAATTCAAAGATTTTTATATCCAATCATATAACTTGATTTGATTCCAAGGTCCATTCCAGTCATCCATAAATATAAAAGAAAGTTACACCGTTTATAACTCAAGAACGGCTGTACCGATTTTAACGATATCTTATTTGTTGGATTCCTCTATGTCCGGAATAAGATATAAGCTATTAAAACATTGGAAAAAATCAGGAAAAAATGTATGCATAAAATTAATTATAAAATAAATTAGATTCGGAACTCCACCATCTTGACAGCTCACGTCATGCATTCTTAGCTTTTTTGGAACAAACAGATGTCCACTGCAAATCAGTGACATATTAGACAATTATAGTGGGTAAATGGGCATATTCAAATTTAAGAATAATTATATAATTTCGAAGCCAAAATTGTGGCAGAACAACGTCTGCGGGGTCCACTAGTTTTATATGTATATGTAACGGACTCGGTTACCTTACATGTACTCCCAAGTGGTGGGTCATGAAAATTAAGTTCACATCAAAGTTAAAACACCGAAAAGGAGTGGTACATATTTAAGGGGTGAAATCAGTTGCTAAAGTTTGGAATTCATTTCAGGGGATACTATATATAAATATAATATCAATAATATGTCACATGAGCGATCTATTCCAAGGCATATCTTCAACTGATCCCATCAGCTACATCGTTCTGTCGCTGGCTTTTGGAGTGAATATCATACAGTTCCTATTTAATGTCATATTATTGGCTGGTCTTCATAAGGTACGTTATATAATAATTCCCGAGTCCCCTCATGAGACAGATTTCTGAGTCTATTTCACTGATCCTTCTTTCAGGCTAGTAGATCGATATTGTGCCCGACAATTTTTTTTAAACATCATTCCACCGGGATTCGAATCCAGGACAATGAATCGAAAATTATGGAATCTGGATTAATTAATAGGCCAACAACACACAATCTACGGTAGAACAGTATTTTTTTTGTAAAGAATATCGACGTTGCCAGTGCCGTCTGGTGAGCACTGTGCCTTAGCAAATTTCAAGTAGACAATGCGTATTCGCTTTACATCAGGTGTACCTCTTGCTCGTTTACCCCCTCTGCTACAAATATATCTCAACAGGAAGCTTTAATAAATGACAACTTTTGGTAATTCCAGAAAAGTTCTCAACTACTAGAAGCTTACTATGAGTGCAATTTTTGTATGCTTGTGACTCAGATGGTTATAGCAGCATTATATATACCTCTACAAGCTTATAGATCCTACCCGTCACTAAAGAACGATGTTTGGTTGTTTACGCTGGGTATGATTCTTATTGGTGCAGTAATAATTGGTAAGTTGGTGATTTTTTTATCTATACTAATATTATAAAGAGGAAAGATTTGTATTCTTGTATGTTATGAATAAACTCAAAAACTACTGGACCAGTTTTGACCAATAGAAAGCTACATTATCAGCGAGTAACATAGGCTATGTTTTGTGTATAGTACATCTACATTGCACCCGTGTGAAGCCGGGGCGGGTTGCTAGTGTTATATATCGACAGACGAGCATGAGGCTCACTTGATGGTTGGTGAGATCAGTCAATGATGTGCCGTCGACCTACGTTTTACTTCGAGCATTTGGAGATTTATTGACTGAAACTGAAACGCGTAATATGCACTTCACGATTTTTCCATCTATGAACGGTGGTTCGTAGATGGTATAGTGGATGTAGCTTTCTATTCGTGAAAGAATTTTTAAAATCAGTTTAGTAGTTTTTGAGTTAAACCATAACAAACAAATCTTTCCTCTTAATAATATTATTTAGTACATATAATATAACATAATATGAGAAAGTTTGCGCGGGGTTACCAGTAAGAAATATTTATTTATTTTATTTTATGTTTCAGCATGCCAATTCTACTTGACTTCTCTAGTGAAAAGTCAATTACGCTACATGAAATGGACCGGAGATATTGAAATGCCAGTTATAAAAAGAAATGAAAGTGATACATAGAAAATATATTAGATTGTACCTATTAATTATCGTAATCATAAAATTATTGTAACTTCTTTGGTACTATGTGAGTACGTTAATAAATGTCTGAGAACTTGATACAAATATTAACTACTTGAAGTAATATGTATGTGTTTATAGTGTACAAAAGCCAGCGATTCAGCATAAATCTGACAGAACATTTAACAGCGCTGATAATCAGCTTGTCTTTAAAAACCTTATTATTATCATGGGAAAATAATCAAATTTTTGCACACGAAGCAAAATCGATTAACCCTATCTATCTTCTGTATTATATAAATAAAAATCAATGTATGTTTGTCCTCTATGCACTTCTACACTATTAATCCGAATATGATAAAACTTTGGTGAGTTATTCTGCACATACACCCGCGAAGTTTGCGGATGCCAGATTAAGCTAGTTATAAATAAATTCATGCAAATTATGTAATATGTTTAAAGCTTTGTATTTTGCGGAAATGTTAGCTAAAACTTTTTTTTATGTCAGATATCGACAGACGAGCATGAGGTTCACTTGATGGTAGGTGATACCTCAGCCACAGAACATCAGTCAATGTTACGCTGTCGACCTAATTTTGACTTCGAGCATTCCGGAATCCATAGACTGAAACCGAAACGCGCAATGTGCACTTCACGGTTTTTCCATCTATGAACGGTGGTTCGTTACCCGGTTGGAATTTAGATATTCCTCCCACCCGATTAATCCCCGATGTTGCTTACTGAAAACATGCTTACAGAAAATTATAAACATATGGTCCCGGTGGGATTCGAACCCACCACCCATCGATGCGCACGGCAGGTGTTCTACCGAACGCGCCAACGAGCCCGTCGCCCGAGCTAAAACTTTACTCATAAATAATGATAAAATGGATAGTTCGTTCAGTATGATAACTGTGGTCCAGATTATAATGAACACGCTAGTATTCAGATAAACACGTTGCAAAAACATATTGTTTTATAATTAAAATGAGATGTGATCTGCCAATTTTGGTGAAATGTTGCTTTTGTGTACCTTTAAGGATAGGATTGCTAATATGGGGATATATTAAATTGGTGAGTATAACGTTTAATGTTATGGAAATAATACTGAATATTTTTTTTAAATATATGTATATAATTTTATAGTATTCAACAGTTAGGTTAACGAATACTGAAGATGTTTTGACATTCATTTCTAAATAATAACAGAGGCGCAAAACCTTGAAAGAAAGTATAAATCAATCTGTCAGACTTATGTACAGTAGAATCTCACTAATCCGGCACTTCAATAGACCGACACGAAATAGAGCTCAATTAAAGATTATTTTAAAACTATGTAATTAGTAGTTTATTGTGCGATATATTACAGTTATAAAACAAAGTGTAAAAGATGAACGCAATTTATACGTTGTATTCCCTTTATGAAATGCTTTTATTTTTTCTATACAATCCAGTAATCCGAAAATTCCAATAATCCGGCACGCTCTGATTTAAAAGTGCTTGATTAGTAAGAGTCTACTGTAATTGCAATTATTTTTTCATACAACTAGTAATTTGGCAATAAGAATACTTTTTCGAAAGTTATTCGAGCTTTAGACTCTGATCTATCTGAAAAATGCCACAGCGTATAGTCTAAACCAGAGATCCCCAAACTTTTTTGTGTCGTAGACCCCTTGCCATGTTTTTCTGTAGGGTAGATCCCTTACTTACCTGAACTTACACAATTTTATAAACATATATAATATTTTTTTTACTTCATAGGTACTTTTATAAATAATGTATATGTTTTGATATTATAAGATAGTATGATGTATGTAAATAGGTACTATCAGTGTATGTGTTGAGATCTACTATCGTGGACCCCCATTTTCATTTCATGGACCCCCAAATTTTTTTTCGCTGACGTAGACCCCCTGCAGGTTGTCATAGACCCCTAGGGGTCGATATAGACCACTTTGGGAATCACTGGTCTAAACTCTAGAATGGCCACCAGAATATCAGTAAATATTTAATGAAAATGTGTAGCGGGGAGTTATTTCAACAAAATTATTATGTTTGCTACCAAAAGCTTGAGTAAGACTTAAACAGAATTACGATTATTCGACATTGCTTTTTTGCTTCCGTATCTTAGAGGTTTCCGCATTTAGCACCGGAAACCCGGGCAGGAATCCCGGGAATTTAAAAAAAATGTCCGAAAATGAAAATGACCAATTAAATGAACGCACGCTTCTATTTAAGACAGAAAATGCATTGAATCCAATCTTCGATTGAACTCTGATAAGTAGAAAAAGACACATATCTGGATTTTGGTCACGTAAAATTTAATTAATATGAATCTCCCTAAAGTTTCTTTAAAGTCAGGTTAATTATTTCAACTATTGAATTTCAAATCATCCTTCGAACCTCAATCTCAACCACCATTAAACATGTCGATAACATGATGCAAAAGCAACAGTCAATGACTAATTTGATAGCTCTTTCCCAAAAGAAATCACCAAGTACCTACAGAGGGTGGAGGAGGATATGTCATTTGAAGAAAGCTTGCTCAAAAGCTCAGCTTAAAGTGAACCCCACGCGAACGAAGTCGCGGGCATCAGCTAGTTATTAACATATGTCTATAGAACGATATAAGTGGACGTTACAAATGTCTTCTCGCATTATTCGTTCTAACACTACTATTTATAGGAGTGGGCAACAAGCAACTTTTTTAAGCCGCTTTTCTAATGTTAACGAATTAGCTGCTTTTCGTTTACCGAAAAAGCCGTTAAATATATTAACTGTTTCATTCAACGATTTTCGAATTAGGTCAACGAACATTCAACGCGTAGTCGCTAACATCAACCGAAGCAGATCAGTATTATTAACTGTTAACTTTGTTTTATTTTTTTATTTATTCGTTTATATATATTTTTTGATAATTATAGTTAATTGTGTGATGTCATTGTGGAACATGGTGTAATGGTTGCAGCCCCTTATAAAACATTTGTAAAACAAAAACTTGGCGATTAAAAAGAGTGGCGGCGAGTTTCTTGCCAGTTCTTCTCGTCCGCTCTACGCCCTTGATTTGTGAACTGGCAGTAAATGTAAAATTGGAAGCATTTAATATGTATTTTTTATTGACGTTCATAAGTGTACATTGTGTTACCTAAATGAATAAATGATTTTTGAATTTTGAATTTTAATAAAATAAGTTTGTAATTAGCAGTTTCATTTCGTTAACAGATTTTTATTAAAATTTCAGATGATCAGTCTGTTTTTGGTCCTGGGCTCTCTTCTACTCGTCGATACGTCCCCCCTTACGTTAGTTTCAATATCAGACGTGTATTTTGTGGGAATGTTGGTGTTGGGTAGCATCGATATTGTTTTTCAAATAATATTTATCGTCAGCGCTCATAAGGTTTGTAATCTATACTAATTTTTAAAGAGGAAAGGTTTGTTTGTTTGTTACGATTTAACTCAAAAACTACTCGACGGATTTTAAAAATTCTTTCATCAATAGAAATCTAAATTATCAGCGAGTAACGTCATAGGCTATAAAAAATGTTACGGTCGGACAGGGCACAGAAAACTAATCACTTACTTGACTGTACAGAAAAAATATCAATGAAAAAAACACAGATATTGGTCTTCCTTAATTCACTTTATAAAAAACTAGCCTCCTGTCCCGGCTTCGACCGGCTAGATTTTTTGACAAACGATCGTCTCTGCTAAAATATTTTTTTTACCCTCCGTAAATATATTTTTTTATTAAAAAGTATCCTATGTCCTTTCTAATATCTCTCAAAATATGTGTACACAGTTTCATGATAATCGGTTGAGGAGTTTTGGTGTGAAAGCGCAACAAACAAACTTACATTCACATTTATAATATTAGTAGGGATAAAGATATAATTAGTCTATGTGCATCTATTAGCAAACACACTACGGTAATTATTCGGAAGTGGGGCTCCTGCGAAAATGGGGGTATTAAATTTATTTTTGTGTTTTTTATGCATAAAGAACATGAGAGAAAGTAATTTCAAGATGGCGCGTGATGTTATTTTCAAAAAAAAAAAAAATTTAGGTTAGATTAAGTTGGTTTCCTGGTTCGCAAGATTCTTTGTTTGTCAGTTTGTTTAAATTAACAGTTTTGCTATTTCGTCATATTCCTAACCCATTACTTTCCTTGTTTGCAATTTTTTTTGTTAAGCTAATTGAAATGAGTAGGAATCGGTTCTGGCCGTGATCACCATACTAACATAACCTAACCTAGGTGGTGGCTAACCCTACTACTTTCACTCTTAAAAGGAGCCACCAACTAGGTTAGGTTATGTTGGTATAGTGACCACCGCGTCAAACGTCCATTTTGAGGTTTTAGGTCGTCGTCGGGGAAGCGGTAGCAACGAAAGTTTCCCGAGTCCCCGACGCCACAAGACGACGAGAGGAACACCATGGAGTTTAGTCGGTGGAGTCCAGGGCACTGTGAGTCCGGCATCGCCTGACGTCTCCCCCCGGAGACCCAGGGATCATTAGATGATTCTCCATGTAAAAAAAAAAAAAAAAAAAGTGACCACCGCGCACGAGTCGAGCGAGCGAAGCGAGCGATGCCGCGGTAGCGGCCGACGAGTGCCAGAACCGATTCCTATTCTCCGTTTTAGAGTCTTCTCCTCGCTCGCTCGAAATATCTGTTATCAGCACTAAATTAGCACTAAATTTTGAGATATAAAACGAGTGATTCTGCCGACTTGACCTTTCTAGCTTTACAGACGTAACAAGTCGAAAAAACGTTAACAAATTTTCCATCATCTTTTTTTTTTTTGGTAAAAAACATCATGCGCCATCTTAAAATTGCTTTCTCTCATATTCTTTATGCATAAAAAACACAAAAAAAAAATTTTTACCCCCATTTTCGCAGGAGCCCCACTTCCGAATAATTACCCACACTACTCTAGTGCACTAACGACGGAATTTTTCATTTAATTTTCATTACTGCCAAGTTCCATTATCACACACACACACAAACAGTAATTTTATCACCACCACGATTAACATACGTCAAGCACTGTATTTACGAATAATTTCATCCCACGAGCAACAAAATTGTTGATTGTGGATTCAATGCTGAATCACGTTTTAGACCGATTGAGACGATTTTCCGCTCAGTGACAAAAACATTTTTTTTTTTTTCAGAAAATATACAAATTAATGAGAGCCTACTATTTATATATGATTATCTACTTATTCATTCCACTGCTGCTGCTAGCTATCTACATCTCGGTATTATTTGTGGAACATGGAAGCTTTGCGATTATGTTTGTTGTCTTCACTCCTATTATATTGACAATAATTTACGTTCCGATCGAGCTTTGTAAGTACATAACTTTTATTTTATTGGCACGTTGATAGCGGGTTTGCATCCCGCTTTGATGAAGAAAGAAGTAAGAAAGAATAATATTTCTTTGGAAGACAAATCTTAATAAATCTTACGAGCTCGCTGGCGCGTATCACCTACCTCGCGTTCTGATGGGTTGCTGGTTCGAATCCCCCCGGGACAAAATGTTGTTAAAATTATATTTTCTGTAAGAATTTCTTCTTCACGTCTGGTCCGGGAGAATATCGTCATTTCGATCGGGTAACGAACCACTGTTCATAGATGTAATAACCGTGAAGTGCATATTGCGCGTTTCGGTCTCAGTCTATGGATTTCCGAATACTCGAATTAAAACGTAAGTCGACAGCGCATCATTGACTGATGTTCTGTGGCTGGGGTATCACCTATCATCAAGTGAATCTAATGCTCGTCTGTACGTATAAAAACTATACTAACAATAACAATACAAAACAATACGAATGCATTTTTACAAGTTCCAAATATCATTAACTTATGAGACATCTTGAGTCCCTCATTGAGGCATGGGACTGATACATTTTTGAGTATGTTTCTCTGATCATTTTCTCAGGTAAGTAGGGGATCAGCTTTCTTTGTCCTACCCAATTCAAACATTTTCTTTTTAAATCTTATTTCCCTGGGAATCGAACCCTTGAGTCTAGGGCTTATCATTAAGTCACTGAATATTGATTAACCTATGGCTTAGAAATGAATTGATTTAAAAATTTCAGTTCTTGGCATCTACTTCATATTATTAGTAAGGAGCGAATTTTTGAAACTGAAAAATAATGCAAAGTTTCAATTCTTCAACCACGCAGCTGAGCCAACGTGTACATCTGTGCTAAGCCCATCTGATATTACCATTATCGATAACGTTAACAGTTATTAGTTGAGTACGAGCGCAAGAACCAAAATGGAATCATCCTAAGGCCTTACCCTTAGATTAATAATTGGTCTCCGCGCGCTACGACTAGATACCGCGCTATAAAGCAAAAGCAGGTTCCTGAATGCGGCAACTCAATATTGTAGTGTGTGTAAAACACTGAGATTTTAGGGTTATATTATTTTACTGTGAAATTTATGACGATTTATACAATATTTACCGATGGTATGTGATGCCAGTATCTGTCTTGTTTCTTGTAGTATTATTTTCATTTTTATAGTTTGACTACGCAAACCGGCATTTTGCTTGTGGTACGCCGAATACGGCGTAGTATTTGTTGCCGCATTTTTTAAACTGCCGACGGTATATGGTCGTACAGCGCGGAGACCTTACCGTTATTTCTACTGCAAGAGTCCCTGACGATAGCTTTACATAATATGTACATATGTATTCCGCTGTCACGTACTCTCGTAAAAAAGACTGCTATAGTATCGTGGATCGTAATATTGTCATTTATTAAGAGTACATATATTAAGTAAATTAATTTAAATATAATAAAAGCTTTGACACTTACTTGTTTTTTTTTTATTATTTGACATACATCTCCCGAATCTCACATATTGAATTTTTTGTTTTCAAAATGATCAGTGATCAGTTATTTAGTTTTAGAACCATTTTTTAATTTAATATTGTTGAAGAAAGCTTTCTTCAACAATATTAAATTCTTCTTCTGCATTTTGTTGCAAGTTTCACCACAGTTGCAGTGATGCGGTTTTACGTTTTTTCGTTTTTTTGTCTAGTTTTTTGCTAGTTTTAGCGCTTACGATTTATACTTTCAAGCAATTGAGGGGCTCTTGTGCTCATATTATTGGATTGGACCTGTCCTTCTACTCTCTGAAGATTATTGGCATTATCAGGAGCCTTCGATGATGATGACTGAGGATGATGAGGTTCTTATAGGCCATTTTGATGACCAATATTAATACCAACATTTCACTAATAATATTGTTAAGAAACTTAATAGCTCCTCAAAGACGAAATAAGGCTACTGATAACGCCAATGACCTTCAGAATATAGAAGCAGAACAGGCCCTTAATCCAGTAAAGTATGGGCAGCACAGACCATCCCCCTCACCGCGCAATAGCCTCTCAATTGCTTGAAAGTAAAAGTCGTAAGCGGCAAAACTATTTTTTCCTTTTCATAGAGTTCAGGTAATTCAAATATTTTTTGGCTAAAATGTTGTTATACTTTCCAATGTAAGTATTAAGTCAGTAAGTCATATGGGTTCAGAGGAGAAGGCTAATAGATATCAAAATTTTAGATTTATTTATCGAATAAAATGTATGTTCAACAATTTGTCATGGCGCTTTAATACAGCATGAAATGAAAAATAAGGTATACAAGCATATTAAGAATCCTAGGTTTCATAATATTAGAACAGCAAGTTCCCAGAAATTTGAATTTTTTCGAGATAGCCATATTCACAGGTGTTTTTATTACAGAAGTGGACAGATATGAGATAGGTTACCCTGAACCGCGACTCAAGTCTTTAATATTTAATCGTTAAGTTAGTAACTTGTAATTTATAAGATTTGTGATCAGCGCCATCTATTGTCGCCATTATAAGTTTATACGATAATCGCAGCTTACTTATCAATAAATAGATGGCATATGTAACAAAACAGTAGTACTGTCTTCCAGGAAATGAGAGATGATAAAAGAAGCCAAAATCGTAATACGTTTGGGATCCTCCTCAATCCTCCCACACTTATGATAAAACAATGCATCTACCTAAGTATACATTGATTTTTTTATGTTAAATATCGACAGCCTAGTATGAGGTTCACTTGATGGTAGTTGATACCCCAGCCACAGAACATCAGTCAACAATGCGCTATCAACCTACGAACGGTAGTTCCCACTTGCTAACCGTTTAAAGCGCAAAGTGACCAGGCATAGGGAAGATATGTTCACAATCATCTAGGTGGATTCGAATCCTTAGCCCCTCGGAACGCAAGGTCGGCAAAAATCGGAGTAGGTATGTATCTGATAAATAGAAAAACAATTTATTCGCATTTTAAAAATAACTAGCTAATCTATCTAATGAAGAAAATGGGAGCAAATTAACTTTTTGTCAAGATAATAGAAAACAATTTTTGGATAGGGATATCTGGGGGCACGGTAGTGCCCCCGCCAAGTCGAGCAAAAAGCGGCACGGCCGTACTATCCTTTTCTCGAAGTAGTTCGGGCCATTTTCGACCCCCTATAACTTCGTTGTGGATAAAACTAGAATCCTGAATTTTCAGTCACTAAGCAGGCATTGTATAAACTCGGTATATTTCAAATATCATTCTGTTTGAACCAGTAGTTTAAGAATTATAACTAGTCAAAGTTTGATAATTTGTCACTCACTCACTCACTCACTGACTGACCGATCATCAAAACTCTAAGGCACTTCTAGCAGACATAGAAACTTGAAATTTAGAATACAATTAGTGTTTAGTCTATAAATCAAGGAAAAACTACAATATTTTGAAATTTCGGTCCAGTTTTCTAGATATACATTTTTTTTTTGTATTTCTGTATGTAATGAATAACTTAAAAACTACTGGACCGATTTTAAAAATTATTTTACCGTTAGAAAGCTACATTATCACTGAGTAACATAGGGTATTTATTACTAGAAAAAAATAGAGATCCTTAGAAATCCCTACTAAAAACAACCCAAGGTGTAAAAAAATTAAAAATGTCTTTCATCGCATGTGCTGCGGAAAGTATTGATGATAGAATAAAAAAACGTTCTATAATATTATAGAACATATCAAAATCTACAAAAAACTTCACGAGACCATATATCCAACTATTGTAGTTATGTCACTATAACTACTTTTTTACATTAAAAAGTTGATAAAAATGCCGATCAAAATCAGACTGTTATCCATACCTATGTATTAATTCTTATCCAAATAAACTAAGAAAAGGACTATCTACAAAAAGAAATGAGATGCCATCAAAAACATAAATTGTAAAAAAAGCCAAGTCTTGCAACTCAGTTCTTCTATCGTAAAAAGTTGTGAGATCTATATAATACCAAGTCGGTCAATTTATTCAGTCTCTACTGAAGGATCCTTCTGTCTTAAGTAATTACATAATAAGCTAACCTAACAATATCTTATAGTGATCATATCAATGCCAATATTAAAAATCTTTGATGTTTAAAATAAATAGATTGACTTGGCAATCGCACTAAGCAATCTAATTTAATATAATATGTATTACTTGTGAGATACATTATGATTTTAATAAAATAAAAAAAGATACATTGTGATTTCATGCGATAGCCGAGCCAATCTATTTATTTTAAACATCAAAGATTTTTAATATTGGCATTGATATGATCACTATAAGATATTGTTAGGTTAGCTTATTATGTAATTACTTAAGACAGAAGGATCCTTCAGTAGAGACTGAATAAATTGACCGACTTGGTATTATATAGATCTCACAACTTTTTACGATAGAAGAACTGAGTTGCAAGACTTGGCTTTTTTTACAATTTATGTTTTTGATGGCATACCCTTATCAGCTAGCGGTATGAAAAAATTCATAAAAATCAGTCGAGCCGTTTCGGAGGAGTGCGACCACAAACCCATAATTTTTATATAAATAACATTTATAGAATATAATAAAACAACTCAAAGCTATACCTCGAAGAGTCTACTTGATTCAACATATCGTGAAGATTACGCAAGAAATGTAACTAATGAAAAACAAATGACCTGCTGCTTCCTACGGCTCTTGCAAATATGACTTAACCTGAACAATTTATATAGAGCTGATAATATAATTTCATACATCTATACTAATATTATAAAAATGAAAGATTTGTTTATTTATTACGATATAATTCAAATTCTTTCACTAATACAAAGCTAAGCTAAGGCTTCGCACGGGTGCAATGTAGATGTACTACACACAAAAAATATATTAAAATATATAAGCTTATGTTATTCGCTTTCTATTGGTGAAAGGGTTTTTTAAAATAGGTTCAGTAGATCCAGATCCTATCCCTACAACCTTTTTTACACCTTGGGTTACATTATTCAAGTTATAGTAGGGATCCCTAAACATGTCTGAAAATAAATATAGCCTATGTTACTCGGTGAAGATGTAGCTTTCCAACAGTGAAAGATTTTTTAAAATCGGTCGAGTAGTTTTTGAGTTAAATCGTAACAAACATACAAATCTTTCCTCTATAATATTAAGTACCGATTTGAATACTCATATCACTTAAAGAATCACTTTCTATTTTAACTTGCTACTTACAATAATAATAATAAAAACTCTTTATGGAAAAACAAGCAATTACTTAAAGAAATTAAAAAAAATATAATATTATACTGTACAAAAAACGTTAAGTAGTAGTTATTTCTACCAGGCAACCCCGGAGAAAGGTGTCATTTAGTTCATACAGAAAAGGGTAAATTAAAATAAAATACAAGCGGTGCAAATAAAAAAATTACAATTTAACCGGACATTTTGTCTATAAATCCCTTAATTTTATATGAAGTTTTAAAATTAAAAAAAAAAAATTCTTTATTATTTTATACAATAATATGTTATGCAAGCAAGTCACATTGTTTAGTTTTAATTATTTATTTTTTCATATCATTATTATTATTCTATTTCAATTAAACAAATAAAAAAGAGTTTTTATTTTTGAATAAGACAGCAAATTAGAAAGTAACATTTATTTCTAGGACCGCGACGTTTTTGGAGTTTGGTCGCGAGATTCCTATATAACATGGAAAAAAAGATGGTAAAATAAATATTTTATTTAATCTCAGTAGATAATTTAGTTTGAAACGCAATTAAACGATTGACATCAGTTATATTTAAAGTACACATTATAGGTTATCAAAACACAATATTAAACAAGATTAATTATTCACCGTTTACTTGTTAATAATAAACAAAAATTACCAGGAATTATAACAACTCTTGCATGATAAACAAAAATTTGACCTAAGTAATCCCTGGGTAGAAAAATATTATATGGTATTCACGTTATAGGTTATGCTTAAACGATACGCACGTTAACGTTAGACGTTATACAAATTATATTTAGGTGGTTTATAAAACTGATTATAAAGTTGAATTTTAATTAAAATAAAATTATGAATGAAATTAATCAAATTTAAATGCAGTTTAGTGGTCGTGTTGCAAATAGGCTGTATCATGTTTGTAAAGACGTAATCTGATGACTTCCACGAAATACTTGGCAAAATATGTTTCGTATTTGACATATTAACTGAATAAGCTAATAGACAAATTCTGAGACACATTTTAAGTAATGTTATCGACAGACGAGCATGAGGTTCACTTGATGGGAGGTGATACCTCAGCCACAGAACACTAGTCAAAGATGCGCTGTCGACCTAATTTTCACTTCGAGCATTCAGAAATACATAGACTGAAACCGAGACGCGCAATATGCACTTCACGGTTTTTCCATCTATGAACGGTGGTTCGTTACCCGGTTGGAATTTCGATATTCCTCCCACCCGTATAATGCCCGAAGTGACCAGACTTGAGGAAGACATGCTTATAAAAAATTGTAAATATATTATCCCAGTGGAATTCAAACCCACGACCCATCAATGCGCACGGCAGGTAGTACCGAACGCGCCAACGAGCCCGCCAAAACTTTTTACGTTACTAACCTATTGGTCTCTTATATTTTTTTTTAAATCGGTTGTGAATTGAATTTATAGAACACCGACATCGGCATACCTTTTAATGTTGTACTATGTTTTAAGCAAAGTTGGATGAAGAATGAGCACTAACCAGTTAACATAAAATCGCGACGTGGTACAGACGCGTTTTCAATATGTCGGCCACGCTCCAAACAAGTTTGAAGTAAGTGTGATAGCGAAAGTTTTGCTTTTAATCTGTGGTTTTTCTTTTTTTTATTTTTTTTGCATGGATACAAGCATCCAAGGATGATGTGTTTATGGTTATTAAGGAAGTGCTCAATTTATTGTCGCGTAAATGGGTATAAAAACGTAATTGCGGCAAAAACCCATTGTGTGGCTAATATGAAATAATGCGGTGGTATTTCTATGGAAAATATAAATACATACATTTTTATGTAGTACAGTCAGCAACATAAGTAGGTTAATGATCGAATAAAAAAATTGAGCGAAATATTGGTAGTTCATACAATGTTACTGGGTATATTGTTGCAAAATACGATACAATTCCGAACTCAGATGCTGACTATCCAGTCGAAGTCAAAGTAATTTAATATTAAAACTCTTTTATATAATGGCATTATTATAATTGTTATTATCGCAAGTAGTGCTTTGATTTACTCTCTCACTGATCTGATCTTATATTTTCCAAATTCTTAGCATTTTCAATTCTCAAAATACAGTGTTACAGACTACAGTAGCAGCGCCATCAACCCCAATAATTAAAATTGAACACGATAATTATTATAATCCTTGGATTATTAATGTAAGACTGTTTTGAATTAATTATTTAAGAAAATATTGGGATAATATGCCCAGTGGCCAGTTCTTAGATACTTTTCATTGCAAAAAATACTTAACACAATATATTAAGCTGTAATTACTGTAACCTTACTGTTATTTATTTTTTAATTTATTTACGGGATTAGCAAAGTCTAATGACAATGTTTTTGTTACATTTTATATTATGTAATATTAAAATAAATAAATATAATAAAAAACAGTGTCGGCCACATATTGCTGTTTTATTAGTTTGAAAAATGTCAGCCACAATATAAGAGAGGCAAATTACAAGTGATAAAATTTAAATTATCATAACTTAACAAAAAATTAATAAAATTAAATTGAATTTATAAATATATTTTTCAAAAATAATAATTATATATATATTTATTTTATATTTTGCGTGGATTTTGAATAACATATTATTTTATTACAATTATGTAACTCTGTTACTTAATATATTATATTTAAGTACATATTTTTCCAAAATTTATATAGTTTCACTAGTACCCATAGTCCAATCCCACTTCCGAATATTCAGTTAAGCTGTTTTTTTTAAATATATGTCTAAGTTGAATTACTATATGCTATTAGCAGCCTGCTTTGGCAACCGGAATTCAATGATAATAATGCAAAACCATCAGTTTTGGATTCGTTTGTAACATATAGTCACAGGATGGCAGGTAAAAAGGTTTCTAGGTACTATATTTATTTATCTACACGACACATTTGATGAGGTCGTTACGTTGGGTAGTTTCTGTTCTGATGGGTCGTGTGTTCCAATCCCTCCAAGTTTAATATTTTTATATTTATAATAACGATAGTAATATTATTAAGTTCGGGTCACATTCATACAAAATACAAACCAACAAACTATATTTAAATTAATGAAATATAATGTATGTGTGGCCAAGTAAGCTGATGGATGAAAAACGTTTCAGGTAGCTGAGATGAGAATGTTGAGGTGGATGTGTGGAGTGACAAGATAAGATAAGATAAGAAAAGCGCAAGTGAATGAAACATTTAAAGTTAATCGTTTGGCTTTGTATGGGCATGTTATGAGGAGAAATGAAGGGCATGTATCTAAAAAAGTTAAATATGAAAGGATGGGTATAGGGGAAGAGGGAGGCCAAAAAAACATGGATTGACTGTGTGAAGAATGATATGTGTTTGAGTGGTGTGACTGATGATATGGCGAGGAAACAAACAAATATTTCCTACTTTGGTACAGATAAGTATACGGGAGCCACTACACAATCAATGAAACGGAAACACTGGGATATTATTAAAAAAATGCCATACCACATTTAATGGTATTTATAACGATAGAGGTGATAACGATAGAGGGGCAGGATTATAATGTACCACGTTTTTGCCTATTGAATGAATGAACCTTTGCAATGCCTAGTCTATGCAATTTGTAAACAAAATTACATGCATCAAGTTGAATGCATTATTCGCGATAATACGCTTGTAAATTACTAGGAAACTAACAAGGTAAAAACTAACAACTAACAACTGCTGTTTCATATTTTCTTGCGTCTCGTTCAAATAAGCGATCAAATTCAGCTGACAGTGTTAATGTAATGGAATAATCTATAATTGAGTAAAGTAATATATTTTTTTAATTTCCTTATTATAAATCGCGTCAAACTTCTTGTAGGTACGCTCTGAACGTGGCACGAGTCGCGTCGCAGTAGCAAAATATAGGTGTTATTTATTAATTATTTGTACATAATTTATGAACGAGAAATGAATTTCACATCACTAATTAAGTTTTAACGCGATAAAAACAATATTAAATAGACTTTAATATTATGTGCCTGACTGTCAAACGTGCGCGCAGCAACTTCAGAGCGTACTAGAAGTTGGGTGTGATTTATACCATCGTTTATTATACGTATGTTTTTTTTATGTTATATGTTATTAGAAATTAAGCTGGGGCACTTGCTCAAGTTTTGAAAACATAGCTTAACTCTAAAATTACATGATATAATCTAAGTCTCAAATATCTATCAGTATTTTTTTAAATGTTTCGTTATTCGTAAGCTACGCTCGAAAGAGCTGATTGGCGCACAATATACATACATAGTTTATATGTTCATAGATAACCTGAAACCTATAAATACCCTTTAATTCCGGTGACCAAATAAAACTGTTTTCGGTGTTTAGTTTATTTTGTCCTATATTTAACTGAGGACGAGGAGGACCTGAACAACGGATATCCGAAATTGCCATAGCAGTTTCCGGGTATTAATTAAACTGTTCACTTGACCTTGACTTGACCCCAAGTTTCGCCATATGGGACAGACGGGAACGCATTACTCTCCGCGGTCCCAGAGGTTGTCGCAAAGCGACACGTCACAAACGTACCAAGCCTACCTTACTTATGACTCATTACAGATTCAAATTATAATATGTATGTCACCTCTAATGCTATTTTAATCTCAAATTACTGAATACTTCAGCGATTTAAATAAAATAATTTATACTTAATTAAAACGCGATTTATTATTTTTATTATTCAACCCCGTTTCGCTTTCGAGTGCTTTTTAGCAAACGTATTTTATTTAAATATTCTCTATACTCGCGTTAATAAACGACAATCAGCAATTCTTCGTTTTATTGTAATAAAATATATAGTATGAAATTGCGAAAACACTGCTTCCGGTTCATTCCACTAATATCATTGTCGTGTATGCTTTATCTGTTTCTGATGACATCACAGTTAATTATTATAATATACACTACTAAAGTTGATTTAGACATAGTTTTGCAGAGAGGATCCGACCCTTCAAGAACTATTTGTGGGTTGTATACTTTTTGCTAAACTATGCCCATTCATTCTACATCCACGTTGAGAATCGATGTAAAAAGTTACAATTCGTTATTCTTTTTCGCAGTGTAATATAGACAAATAAACTTATACACTAAAATAATAGAACAGAAAACTTAAATAGTGTTAATTTAACGTTTTTGGAAATGGTCAAATTCAGATTAACATACTCGTAATATAACACAAATAAGCTTTCCTTTTGCGTTATGATGATTTTAACATCTTATTTCCAATGCGGGTAAGTCCCGAAACACACGGTAAATTAGAAGGTGTCTACAATTTCAGCTACGGATAGAGCTCTTAATACTGGAATTGAAAGTATTATTGTCTACTACCATTGAAAGCCCATGAAAATTGACAAAAAAAATCAGTCATTCCGAGATAAAGCAGAGCGAAACGATAATAAGTAATTACTTCTTAACTTACACACATAGTATTTACATAATATAAAGTACAATACAGAGGCGTTTTTAAGTTTTGGATATGTCTAAATAGATAAAATACTGTATACCGCATTAACACGCGATTTAATATTTATATTGTTTTAATTAATTATCCCGACGTTTCGGATGCTTTTCAGCAACCGTGGTCACGGGGAGACAGCTGCTGAAAAGCATCCGAAACGTCGGAATAAATAATTTAAGCAATATAAATAATCGCGATTTAATCCGGTATACAGAATTTTATTTAAATGTGTGATACTCGCGTTAATAAAAGACAATATTTTACGTCTAAATAGATTAAGAAAATACATAAAACCTATACGTTTTACATACAATTTATCGTATCGATAAGAGCGATACGAACAAGTTGTTTTGTAATGAGATCGGCTCGGATGCTTTGTGGTTACACCGGTGATCAAGGTCAAGTTACTCACGGTCAGGGGCTCAACATGACAGGATTGTTTCAAGCATTGATCATCGCCTGATACTACCTCATAAATTAACAAAGATTTGCCTGCGACGAAGTATTGACAACTGGTCGATAACTACTGTAACAATATTAGGTCATTCAAATTCAAATTTAATTCAAATTCAAATTCAATTCAAATTCAATTCAAATTCAATTCAAATTCAATTCAAATTCAAAATCAATTCAAATTCAAATTCAAAAGCCTTTTATTGCCAACCTTAAGTAACATTACTTTAGTTATGCTAGTATTTAGTTTCCTTAAATTATTGTTAGTGTTACAGTGAAATATTTATATTAAAAAAATAAAAATAGTTTTTATTGGTTGGGTACCCGATTACGGGTAAAGGTCTCCTATTAGGTCATGATATTGTCCTTTATTAAAGCGAGTATCACACATTTAAATAAAATACTGTATACCGGATTTAAACGCAATTTAGCAGTCTGCCGCGACCACGGTTGTTGAAAAGCATCCAAAACGTCGGCATAAATAATATGAATAATAAATCGCGTTTAAAAGTATTTTATTTAAATCTTAGGTCATTGAACTCCATCTTGGGCTGATACCTATGCTATACAGCCTTCTGTCAACATAAAGGCTGCGAGGCGTATCTTATTGCTTCACAGTTATCATACATTAGAACATCCGCAACTCTATCGTTTTGACGTTATTATGTAATTATAATACATTTTGCAACAAAAAATACTATGAATTATTCTTAAGTGTAATTTACTTACTATCTACTTCCTCGTCTTAATCGCCACACTATTAAAGTACGTGTTATAAAATCAATATCAGTTGATACGCGTATATTGGAATACGAATATAACTTTGTAACGTTACGTAAACTCAAATTTTGAGTCGGTGAACTCCGCTAATGGCAGCAACAAAAGACGCTCTCTTTTTGTTAAAAAATTCAAATTACGAACTTTAAAAAAATAATATATCGTCGTTGCGCCTGCCAAATTCCATATATGTGCATTTTTTGGATTTTTGGTTTTTGCACAAAAAATAGTCTTAGTTTTATTCTCTATGTGTTACTAAAATCCTTTTTGTGATATTCGAACTGGAAATGAGTTAACTAATTCCATATGTGTTTTGACCGTTAAGAAAAACTCCGTATGTGAGTCAATAATACGTTTTTCGTTGTTTCCCAAAACTATACAAAAATGCACATATGGAATTTGGCAGGCACAACGACGATATTATAGTCTTTGTTAATATTCGAATTTTAAAAAACAACCTACATATTATTTATGTAATTACTTAGACATTACCTCTATATAAATAAGTTAGAAAACTAAAGTGAAGTCCAACCTAGTAAACGATTAAGGCAGAAAATGAAGGTCACGAGAAAGTGATCGCTGCCGTGTTGAATTTTAAATTGCTGTCACAAATAATCGATTATTTGCATCGAATAGCTCTTGATACCATTCGATAGATTCCATATTCCAATAGGTGACGAAAACCGGTAGGTACTGTATAGTTTCAGGTTTATTATCAAAATCGATATTGATTTAAACGCTTATTTTTCATTTAACTTTCTTCGTATACCTCCATTCTGACCCCGTATAAATAAAATATAAAAGCTATTAACTCATTCTCTTGCAACACAGAAGACTATATTTGACACCTCTATGGATTATGGGAATTCACTTTCTTAAATTACCGGTTAAAACCGGTTCTGGGGCTTTTCTACCATCTCTTAGCTAAGCAGTATTATTGCAGATTTGACGATAGAGCGAGCTATACAAAATATCTCTCCGTCTCGTTTTTTCGTAAAGTGAGACGACAATAACTCTCTTAAAGATCGTGGTACAGCCCCACTATAACCAGATTCTATTTTATATCCGTTGAATCATTTATTTGCCTTAACATACATGACCGTGGAGATATCGCTACCTAAACAATTCCAAGATCCCGCGTTATCAGTAACTGTGGTTTATAATTAACTATTATTAGCATATTGATAAGATTGGAACATTCATAGTAGTTAGTGATCATAATGCAAAATAGCTTCAAGAAATCAATTCTTCTCTTAAGATAACTCAGAAAACTATCATGTAATGAAATATAATAGATAAAGATAATAAAATGAACAGAATCGCTGCCGTAGGACGTTGATTTCTTGATTCAAGTATGAGGGAACAGCTTAAAAAATCATTATTTGGTCGGGCAGGCCATAGACGACTGATAATAAATATATGCCTGTAAAGAAAAATAATCAGTGAAACAGAGACAGAAATGGGGCTACCCCAAGTGATACTAATATTCTTATCGAGTGACAAAATGTATCCTGGTACGGTCGAATAATGAACGCAATATAATAATAATAAATATGGCAATATCAAGTAATGATAACTTTCACAAATTGATATGACGTTATCAGCTCCATCCTCAGAGTCCATCCTTTATTTCTACATTACACACTAATGATAATGATTATATTGCTAGGCACAATGGTCATGTTTGTAGTCCATTATTACTAAGTCGACAAAGTAAAGCAAATAAGTCAAAAATTTTTTTTTTAATATACCATCAACATATTATACATAGTACAACATATACATACAAAAAACAATATAAGTGTAAAGTTTAATTTAAATCCGTGTAGTTTTTTCGTGAAAGAGTAACAGAAATCCATCCATCTATCCATACATACTATAGAAATATTTGTTGTGGTAAAGGTATTCCTAATAAATAATATTACATTTGTGTATTTTTCAGAGAGAAATTCTGTGAGTCGGTGGAAATACCAATACTTACGAGATGTTGTTTCTGCTTCCCGCTCAGGAAGGGGCTGATCGCCTTCGCATATGTCAATACGGTAAGTACCATTACTTTATTATTTTGTGTCTGAAGAGTACTCTGATAATATAAAACATAATATATCTTTAGTACATAATTTTCACAACATAATTTTAAAATATTAACGCTCAAAAGCGATGGTCTGTTACCAAACTCGAACGCAGTTTTGGAGCGAAACAAAAGAACAGTCAACTTCATATTTTAACTTATTAAGAAAATATTTTCAATTTTATTTATGGTCATAGTAATGTCAAACGACAGACATAATATCTAATCGCGAACGACGGATCGACCATCGGATACGAAAGATTTTCGTAATAGGAACGGAGATAGACGTAATAAAATGTCTCTCGGTATGCTATCGGCTTTATTTCGGTGAGTGTGCGACTGAACTTCACAATTTGATTTCTCCAATCTCCATCTCCTTTCTACCTTCGGACATCCAGGTGCACAGAGGTTGACATAGCAGCACTCCGCACAAATAGTTTCGCCTCATCTTTTATTATGCGAACCGCAAAAATCTGGAACACTCTCTCTGCGTCTGTCTTCCCCGAAAATTATAACATGGGTCTCTTCAAAACAAGAGTAAATAGGCATCTTCTAGACAGTTGTGATTTACCACCCTGACCGCATCACCACTTAACATCAGGTGGGATAGTAGTCAAACAACTGTCTGGTAAAAAAAATAATGTACGATCCGTCAGCCGAAACTTCGTATTTTTATTTTGATAATTAATAAGGGTCCTGAATTAGTCTGAAATATCTTTAGCATAATATAAGGTAAGTAGGTGTTTTGTAAACATTTATATAATTAATACATTAACATACAGTATACACATTTTTAGAAAAACAAATAAATTAATAAAATAAACAAAACGAAGGTAATAATCACACAGAGAGATAATAATATTCATAGAGTCGCAAAAACAAGTTACATCCGGTATTTTTAATCAGTTGTTATAGGAAAATTTCATAGAATTCCTCACTTATCATAGCTAGACTTTGTCACATAGATTGTACCCATTCGAACCAATCCAGACTTCTAATGAAGAAGACTGATGTTAAAATCATAAGAGAAATTGTTATATATCTTCTCTAATATATAAAACTTCCATGTCACAATGTTAGTTACCGTACTCCTCCGAAACGGCTTTACCGATTTTTACCAAAATTTATATGCGTATTCAGTAGGTCTGAGAATCGGCTACTATCTATTTTTCATACCCCTAAGTAATAAGGGTTGTTTACCCTTAAATTTTTTATTTTTGGACGAATTTTTTTGTTTTTATTTTTTTATAATATGGCATTAAAAAATACATAGAACCCTAAATTTTTACTTATTTATCGCCAACCCCTGCTTTTTAAAAATTATGTACATAGCAAAGCAACATTTGCCGGGTCAGCTAGTATCTTATATATAACAATTACTCTTCATATTAAAAGTGGAAGTATATACATATATGTATACGTATGTTAAAAGTTTTAAATTAAATTACTATATTAGGGAACATCAAAAGAGCCAGGAAGCACTAGTGTTATTTGAGTATATATTTCTTTTTATTTGTCATTTTTTAATTTAAGCCTGATTTTAATATTTATAGTTAATTTATTTTTAATATTTTAATTGTAGTTGATTGATATTGTGTGCAATATTGGGTACCTACAGAAATCAGCGTTAGTGCTTTATTATTTGTTAGCTTTTTGTTACAAGCGCTATGTAAAAAGTTCTCCTCTGTGTTTTTATTTTTTCTTTGTCAAAAATAAATATATAAGTTTCATTTCATATATCAATATTTATTTACATTGGAATTAGAATCGCTTAGCTTAAGTATAATGTCAAATATCCATATCAAGATTTGGTGAGCATTTGACCACTTTCTAGCAAGTGAAACTGCGAACGACGTGTGCGAATTCATTTCTTTTGTAGAAATGTGTTAATTATGCAATTCTCAGGCGAACTCGGAGGTCAATGAAACATTGGCTTTTATATCTTCTTTCTTTATATCCAATATAGACAAACAAGGCTTACTTATTTTAGATATCGACAGACGAGCACGAGGTTCTTGGTGGTAGGTGGTATCTCAGCCACTGAAAATCAGTCAACGATGGACTGTTGACCTACTTTTTACTTCTAGCATTCGAAATCCATACAGAAACTGAAATGCACAATATGCACTTCCCGGTTTTTCATGTATGATCGTTACGTGGTTAGAATTTTGATATTCCTTCCACTCGATAAATGCCCGAAGTGTCTAGAGTTTTCACATGCCCGTGAAAACATGTTTACAAAAAATTATATAAATATGTCGTTCCGGCGAGATTCGAACCTGTGACCCATTGGAGCGCAAGGTGTTCGCATCAAGTTTAATTGATCAGATATGTTATCTCAGCTACATGACATGATTGATTCGCTGTGAATATGTTTTTTTTTTCTTCGAGCATTCTAAAAACCATACAATAGAGCCGAAACGCAATATACAAATCACGGTTTTTCCCGTTATAACTCTTCAATTAGGTACGTCCGTGTTTATTTTTCATTTTTTTGATTTACTTAATTAATAATAATATGAAGTTTGAGTTTAAGGAAAAAACACCTACATCATTCTAGAGCAAAAACTGAGTTACTTCTTGTAATTTCCAATATAAGATGACATTGCAAATATTTAAAGCGTACTCAGAATCTTGGCTTCAAAAACAAATTCTAGATTTGAATATGCTATTTTCCCACTTCTATTATGTATGTGAATTAGCAGTGGACATAAAATATTACAAAAAAAGCTTTAAGCGTGCGTGACGTGAGCTGTCAATTGCGAAAGATGGCGGAGTTCCTAACTTAATTAATTATTTTAAAATTTTCTGCATATATTTTCCTGAATATTTTCGAAATTTTACATAGGGACATAGACGAATCTAACAAATAACAGATCATAAAAATCGGTGCAGCCGTCCTTGAGTTATAAGTGGTAAATCTAACACGAGTTTGTTTTATATTTATAGATTACTACATTACTGTAGTATGAGGCAGACATTTTTTTGCATCTGTTTGACGGATTACCTTCATTTAAATCAGTTAAATATGCCCTGCGTGACCTAAACATTCTCTCCGGGATTATTTTTAGGGCTTCTGAAACGCGGGGCTCATACTAAAGGGGCACATAATTTTAAAGATTGTACTTAATAATAGAGTATTAACCCTTAGCGCTCCACATATTTTTGTACCAATGCTTATCAGCAACTTCGGCACATTTTCTCAGAGGAACGAGTGAGACGAAGTATAATTTTAAATAAGAAGAATTACACGTGCTTGTGAATGATTTTAATTTTAGGTACAAACACTGAGCACATTTTAACTACAGATAATAATTGCCAACGCCGACGATACCGCAGCATTTAAGCGTAATCATGCTAACATTTTTGGCAGAACAAATGCCGGATAGCCCCGTAGCGGAGACAACGGAGCGCTAAGGGTTAATATGTAATAGTAGAGTCACCAAAAATTAAGCAACTCTCTCTCTCTCAACTCTTTACACATTGTGTTTCTATTTTACAATATATTATTATATGATCTAGTGAAGTATAACCTAATTCCAGATGCTGACAATAGCGGTAACGATAATGATGTCAATTTACATCTCGTACGTGCGAGTATCAGACCTACCGGATGGAACAGAGTACCCGCGTCTGATAGCTGACACCACCGCTCTAGTGCTAGAGGTCGTCATGTCCGTGATATTCATCGTATCTCTACATATGGTAATATATTAATATGAAATAGATTGGTGGTTGTTGTGTGAAGCGAATAAGCAGCGAGCTATAACAGCCAACCAATATACAAGAATTAGAGGATATGGAAATTCGTGATCTTCAATGAGAAAGAGGCGTTGTTTAGGAACGACGTTAATTATGAATTACTTGGAATCTATTTAACTTCTTCTTCTTTCTTCTTGATTTAATAAGTGTTCTTAGGAGGACTATCTCTGTGTATGAAAAGTGTCCGTCGAAATGTGTTAAATTAGGGTGGCCCTACAATCGCATGAGGGTAAATTTTAAAAACCACGCCAAAAGTATGGATGTTAATTTGTTAGTTAACTTAAAAAATAATAGTAAGGAATCGTTAATAAATATTTTATAAAATATATACAACTTTTTATGATACAAATTTTTCCCATTATTGTTCTATTATTTTAAAAAGTTGACTACTTGGGTCAAAAATACCATACACTGTTGCGACGCGAGCGCCATTCTGGAAGGTTTTTGAACTGTTACTTAAAGCTTACAGCTGGACACTTTTTCAACTTGTCCCCCATATAAGATAGTCCTCCTTGTCTCTACTCTCCATAGTTTTTCTTCGTTCGACTTTGGAATAAAAGATGGCGGCAGCCGGAACGTCACATACACAAAATTCTTGTTCACGCTTGTAGTTGCCTTGTCTCGGTGATAGATGGCGTAAACAAGCGTGAAATATACATATCGATGGCTAACAGACAAAAAGAGACAAACGAACACAGATACAGAAAAATTATTTCACAACTTTACATGAAAGTAATTAAGTAAAGTAAAGTTCGCAATAAACGAAACAAAATAATATAAATATGTATAGGAGCGACAAAAAGTTTGAAGTGAATTCATGAAACTTAGACCAAATGAGTCAGAAAAAAAAACGAATATTAAGCAAGAAAAGCCTAAAAAAGTATATTTTACCAAAAATGTCGCTTATCCCTTATACTGTTAGTCATCGATATATATGTACCCATGACTACGTTTGTATAGAATTAGAAAGTATATTTTACATTAAGTATATGTTTTATCAAACTAGGGTCAAGTGTCACGTAACCTTCGTGTATACTTTTCTTACAGTTTTCCCTTTTAATAACATTTATGTTTAAAATCAATTTATACTAATATTTATTTTGATTGTTACCATTTAACTCAAAAACTACACGACCGATTTAAAAAAAAATTACCGTTACAAAGCTACGTCTTCACCGAGTAGATATACTATAGGTATGAGTGGCGTTGAATATTTCTTTCTTCTTTTTATTTACTATACATATTTATGTTTCAGAAACACGTGCTACTTATGAAAGTATATCTGTACTTTGAAATCGTATTCTCTACCATCGGCTTCGTGTACAGTCTTGCCTTCCTCTCCAGGGAGTCTGGCGGCGAGCTGTTCCTCGTCCTGTTCCAACTTAGTGAGTATCAGATATCATCCATAACGATTTAAGATATCATGTTCGTATAGTCTGTGAATCAAGCCTACTATAGTAGGTACAGCCTTAAAATTGTTCACTAGAAATATTAGCTAACTATTTGATATTTAGTTATCTATTACATTCGTATATTAGCCTCAATACTGTTTGTTATATTATATCGAACGCAGTAGCTAGGTAGAGAAGGGCCGCGGTGCAGAGAGAAAAACAATCGCAACCTCCCCAACCCCCTACCACAAAATTAATTATTTGCAAATTATTACTTATAAGGACGTTCGGCACTTCCATTGTTATAATTTTTTCTAGCTTCAAGTGCTGCCTCCCCCTCTTTCTTAAGCATAGGAGGCCCTTTCTGCTTCAGGGCCCCGGTGCAATGCACCACTTTGCTCTATAATAGCTACGCCACTGATCGACCTCCATAGTTATGTAGTATGTAGAGCATTTTTTAGTATAAAAATACCAATGAACTCTTTCTCATTTTATAAATTAAGTGTAATAAAAGTTAAACTATAAGTGTCAGCGGTACTAATTTCTTGTACCTGCCGCTTCGCGTACCATCCGCGGAGCGTGCCGGCGACCGCCCGAGGGCGCCACTAGCGCCCCATTCAATGACCGCCCTATTTTAATAGGGCGCGACCCCGCAGTCCCCTGCATGCCATCTCCTGGCGCAAACAGGGTTCGATTCGATTCTTGTACCTATGGCGTCTGTGGTTCGTATGTGCTGTGTGTTCTGGGTTTGATTCCTCGAGTATCAAAAAGGTTTAGCACAAGAGTAAAGTTACTTATAAAAATAAAGATCACCAAAACAGACACAGACATTTATTTACACTTATTACTTTACTTTAGTAAAACAGTATTCTTTCAATTTATTTTTGTATTTAGTTTTTTTAATGTCAGATATCGATAGACGAGCATGAGGTTCATTTGATGGTAGGTCATGGAACATCAGTCACTGATGCGCTGTCGACCCAATTTTTACTTCGATCATTCGGAATCAGTTGGAATTCCGATATTCCTCCCACCCGATCAATGCCCGAAGTTACCAGATATGGGGAAGACATGCTTACAGAAAATAATAAACATGTCCCGGTGGGATTCGAACCCACGATCCATCGATACGCACGGCAGGTGTTCTACCGGACGCGCCAACGAGCCCGTTGATGACTGATATGTCAAATTTATTCCTCGCATTTTACATAATTTTTTTGCTCTGTAAATATCAGGACTTATTACAATGTTGAATTTTAATGTTTCCAGTGGTACAAATCTACCTGGTGATATTAATATGGAGTTCAATCGTGAAGATGGAGCGAGACGACACGGTGAAGTACACACGAAACAGGGATACCGTTTAAATTGCTTTCACATTCTTGCTAAATCACCGTTCGATGAATTGAACAAATGAGATTGGAAACATTATAAGAACGAACGAATGAATCTCAGTCTGTCATTCTTATAGTTCAAATATTATTATTTCAAAGTATAGAACTACGAGTAAATGCCCTTTTTATATATTTACACTCAAACAATTACATGTATATTAATATAAAATATACAATAATCTCACATGAGCTTTTTTTAAAATGTATTTTCAATTGAAGGAATAATATTAAACAGACGTGGACAGATAGGGTTAAGTTTTTCATGGCTTGATAGCACTGATCATTTTTTTTTTAAATGATATAATTTATGTATCAATTAATTGATCGATATAACACAGGTATAAAAAAAACTCTTTAGTATTACATAATAAACGCCAAAATCATCGGCTTCATCGACTGTTTTAGATGACATTGACATACATTCTGTTAAGCTAACGATTAATTGCGTAAGAGCCGTATGTGAAATTAGCATAATATTAGGAATTATGCAAATTTTAACAACTTTATTCTAAAATGATATTACTTCAATGAAGGCTTTTTCGGAATGCTGCGTTTACCGAGAAGACACTTCTCAAGAAACTGTTTAGTTACTCCTCTTTACTAATGACCGCCTCCGTAGTTCAGTGATAAGCGCTATGCGTTTAGCTGTTAGCACCGGAGGTCCTGTGTTCGAATCCCGGGGCAACAAGTTAAAATTTGTTTCGGTCAGACAGGTCATAGAAGGCTGATCCTACTTGCTTGTAAAGAAAAATGATCAGTGAAACAGACACAGAAATGGGTCTGCCCCAAGCCCCAATAGGGGACTCGGGATTTCACTTTTTATACTTAATAATATATTATCGTTATCAAAAAGGCAGTCCTAAGCCGGAAATATTTTTACGAAATTTTGAATCATACAACTTTCTTAAGCTATCATATAAATTATTCAAAATATTATACTACGATATTTATATCGACTAGCTGGTAATACTTTTGTATTGAAAATTTTAATGTCTACTCGTTGTAATACAAATAATTACAGTTTGTGATAATAATAATTAAGGTTTAAAGAAAAGAGTTAATGATAAAAAACTACAGGAAATTAAAAAAAAACAGTTTTTAATTAGCTATATGCAAATTTTAGTGCCTTTAAAGACATTTTTATTTTTATACCGATGTTATTGTATAGAAAACAATATTTACACATACATACATACATTGTAAATATTATATTATAGATTTAATTAGTTATAAGGGAAGTTATGCCAAATAAATTAATTCATTGAAAAAAAAAACGTTTTATTTAAAAGATACCATAAGAAAATATTACAAAAGCCACATTATTATTTTTATATAATTTTTGTCACAATGATACTTCTAAAATTCAATTAAAAATTAAACTATAATCACAGAGTATAAACCAAACTAAGTACATAATACATTAAAATTCCCTAAAGAGTAAGCTGTACTATTCAATAAATAGCTATACAGGACAAAGATATTTTCAGTTTGAATATACATATAATAGACATACACAGACAAGTATAGTCTGGTATTGGCTATTCAAATAACAATTCAGAAATAGCTGTTTAGCTTAGATTCCAGAAGAATATATTTTATCTATCATTTTCTATTACGATACTAGACATCAAACTTTCAAAAAACATAGAGAGAAAAGTTATCTCATAATATAGGATATAATATAATATTAATTCAGGAGAATGATATTCACAAAAAATATTTTATGGATATATTATTAGGGCAAGAAGGGCTTTTGGGCTTTTATGGTGATCCTGCCACTGACTCCAGACAATAATCCAACATATAACATATCGTTTTGTATAATTCTTTGGAGCCTGTGGTCGACCTTGTTTTACTTATCCTCTTTCTTCTTAACAAAATGTTCACCAGCCGGCCTAGCATGATAACCACGACAAAATTTTGACGACTTATTTCATCCGATTCGATTAACTGTTTATTTCTTCCGAGTCTAACATGACACACTTAAAAAAACTAGACTTGTAATGTCAAAAGTAGATATATTTGTCAGTCGAGATATCTCTTGATGGTAATGCTAGGAGGGTTGTACACGATAATACAATAATAATTCTATCCAACGATGTCATTTGAATTAAACGATTTAAAATAATGTTTTATGATATGGTAGAAGAAGATGATAGTGTGATGGTATTGTACAGTTATTCACACTATCGATGGCTATAAATAAATATGACAAATGATGGAAAAGGTTATATTGTGAATACCACACTCAGAAGAACCATAGATTTAAAATTGTAATATCAAGCAGATGTGTACCAAGTGTCTATGTTGTTCATGGTCTTCAATCGTTCGGTCTCCCCCCCAGTCTCCTCCACTTGCTTGTAGAAGCTTGCCACTAACATAAGCATGTAGAAACGGACCACTAGAATAAAAAGGATTTATTTTCGAGGAGATAGAGAAGCTAGCCATTTCTGTAAGTAATGTCTATCCAACATCGATTGTTACCAAAGTTGGTAATCCAAATAATGTTTTACGTCTATATCGAGATACGAGCGTGAAGCTCACTTGATGATAGGTCTGTCTCAGCCACAGAACATCAGTCAATTCAAAGACTGAAATGAGACCGAAACGCGAAACGTTTTCCCATCTATGAACGGTGGTTCATTACCCGGTCGGAATTTCGATATTCGATTCCTCCTACCTGTTCAATGCCCGAAGAGAACAGACGTGGTGAAATAATAGATGAAGAAGATTTGTATATTCATTGTCAGTTTACGAAAGTTGTAATCGGAACGAAAAATCGTTTGTTTTACGGATATGACATTTTTTGCGGAAGTAGATATTTGTTAATTATGTATTATCCTTTTTTTTGACATCTTTTTAATGCGGTTAAGAAAGACGGTTAAAAATCAGTACATTATACACATAAATAAAACATTATTTTTGGTGTTAATGTACATTAGACGCAATATGGTACGGGGTATGGGCATTCTCCTTTAAAAATTATAAACATGTTTACCGGTGGGTTTTGAACCCGCGAACCATCGGCGTGCAGGGTAGATTTTCTACCAAAAACGCCAACGAACCCATCGAATATATAAAATACAAATGTATAAAGATTATATGGACGCTGTTAAGCAATACAGTGTCAACCCACAAAATGATAAAAAAAGAAAGAGATATGTATCATTTAAATCGTTTTAATAGCAATAATATTGAAAAAACTAGTGGGCTCGAAACCCTAAAATGTTTAGAATATTTATCAATAATGCACTAAATTCTATTACTTTGATTGCTACTAAGAAAAACGATTTACATTTAGTGTAATTATAATAATAACAAAAAAATCTATTATTTCTGTTATTTTTTAAAAGCAATTTAGTAAAACCTACTTAATTAAAACTTCAAACACAATTATCTCATAATGGCAACCATGTGGTTTGACATTGTATTGCATAACAGCGTCCATATTATACTTACTAAGAGCTAAAAACTCAATAATGTAGAGAAGTAACGAGCTACCACTGTCATGACTTATAAGGCTCGTGGTACTCCACAACACAAACATGATAACCGACATACACACTTGAATGGACGTCCATACTATCCATGGCTTTATTAGAGCTAGTTTCTCCTGTGAAATAATAAAAGCAATTATGTTGTAGAGCAACATGTCTATTAACTTTTTTTAAAACTACACTAATATTTTCAACGACACTTGTAAAAGACTGTAGACTGCAATAAGATGATTCCGAATCCGAAAAGAAGTCTTGTAAATATACAAGTTCAAATGTCAGTCACAAACTAATTCTTCTTCTTCCAGCCCTATTCCCTTTTTTTTATTTGGGAGTCTTCCTCTCTTTGCCCGGGTTCATTTTTGCTCTTTCACTCGCCATATCATCAGTCACACATATCATTCTTCACACAGTCATTCCATGTGTTTTTTGGCCTTCCTCTTCCTCCTAAAATAATATTAATAAATAATTTATTTTCAGCGTATTATTATTTTGTTGAAGCGCCTACAGTTTTAATAGATGCCTAGAAGTGACACTTCTAGAATATATTTTTTACTTCTAGAATAATGTGACAGGTTGTTTACATGAAACACGTGCGATGTGTTCATATCACATTTTTGTTAAATATACATATATTAAATCATACTTTACTTTTCTTTGTTAACGAGCCAACATTTAAACGAGTTAAAAAGGCTAGCATTTCATCTTCCAAAATCCTATCGCTAACAAGTTTTAACCTTATAAGTAGTATTTTTGTATAAATATTTGTTGAGTGGATCCTGTTCATCAGCTTAACCTTTTTTCCATTTGCGCCATAATATTGCAGAAAGTTCAATTTTTTTTTTCAGGAATATATCATTATTAGTTGCAATAGTTTTTGTATCACAGCTTTTTGTATTTATTTTGTTCTCAGTACCTAAACCTATATTTTGCTAATTACTGTAATTAGTTATGGTTAACAGTAAATTGTGTTCTAATCAAACAATATAAGATAAATTGCAAAGTGTTAGACTAAGTCACTATTTTGTCCGCATAGATTACTTTTTTTTATTTTGACCTATGGTATTATACCACTTTTTTACTAGATACTATTAAACCTTCATATTTCTAACCTCAATTGTACAGACTATCCGTGTTGGTAAGTCAGTCAGTTCTTTTACTTAATTAATGCATCATTATTTTTATTTGTATCAACTTATGCTATATTTAATACAGTTATGTATTGGACCTCGCCATAGCATTTTTTTTTTAATGTTAGATATCGAGCATGATGTTCACTTGATGGTAGGTGATACCTCAGCCACAGAACATCAGTCAATGATGCGCTGTCGACCTACTATTTACTTCGAGTTTACTCCTTTACACTTTACGGTTTTTCCATCTATGAACGGTGGTTCGTTACCCGGTCGAAATTTCGATATTACTCCCACCCGATCAATGCCTGAAGTTACCAGACGTGGGGAAAACATGCTTACCGAAAATTAAAAATATGTGGTCCCGGTGAGATTCGAACCCACGACTCATCGATGCAGCAGGTGTTCTACCAAACGCGCCAACGATCCCGACAAAAATTAATTTTAGGAGCAAAATCAAGACGCGTTGAACGAGGATTATCGATTAAATGTGAACCCTCCAAAGCTGTCAACAACACTAGAAGGAAATAAGGAATTAGCCTACCTTTATTACTCCTACAAGTAGTAACGCACTAAGGAACAGGGTAAACGCGTGCGTAAATGTCAGTCCGGTAACAAGAGCGTATGCAAATACTATGTTAAAGTTATTTGGATTGAACTCTGTTGGAAGACGACTGAATGCCACAAAACACTGCGCCAAAGCGAAGACAGAATATAACTGAAATAAAAAACAATGATATAATTACGCCGTGTAACATAAATTTAAGTTTTGATTGACTAATCTATCTATATCAAAAGTCGAACCATCTCTTCATTATTCAAAGTCACCATATAAAGTGATTTTTTTTTCATAAAATAATATTAACATAGCATATTCGATTATGATCGAACCCTAGGAAAGGACAAGCAGTTCAGTACCCATTGCGTCAATGTACAAAAGATAAGAACTTGTGAAGCAGAATTTATTTAAGGGCCATCCAAGTATTCCACTATATTTCTCGAAAATTATGCCTATGTCTGATCAAGGTGAGAGTAAATAGACACCTTCTAGCAAATAATATAGATGTACATAGAAGAACAGGCCTATACATACTTTTGGCACAGAAAAAGTAGTTCTACTTTTGATCTAATATTGTCTTTTATAAACGCGATTATCACACATTTAAATAAAATACTGTATACCGGATTAAAACGCGATTTATTATTTATATTGTTTAAATTATTTATCCCGACCGCGACGTTTCGGATGCTTTTCAGCAACCGTGGTCTGTTAATATCACATCTGTCTGCTCGTGACATCGCGTTTTAATCCGGTATACTGTATTTTATTTAAATTCTTTTGACCTGTAGAGCATGCACCAATGTATCGTTGTGTGTGTGTATACATCTAAGCAGTCCGCTGACTCCTCCCATCGCAGTGTCGCTTGCTATTACAAGCGAACGGCAATAACGCTCTAAAAGTGGTTAGGTGTGAGAGAGTGCGCGCTATGACTCCAGCGTTAGAGAGTGAGTTCACACGGATACTAGCAGCACCGCGGTGGCTGGTTTAAGAACTACTCTTACCCAAGAAACCGTGGCAAGTAAGCCTATAAGGTCTGTGCTTCTATGTTCTTTGCTTCTATGACTAGAAGTTGTGATTTACCACCCTAACCGCATCAATGCTTAACATCATGTAGGAATCTTCAAATACCTGTATATAATTAGTCAAAACCTACGACCACAGCCTCTATTTTGCCACGGAGACATTAAATTTGCTGCTCTATCTCCGATACAATCACAAATTGTCTTTTTTATCACATCAAAATTACTTACGATTATAATCAATCCTGAAAATATACTGCCAAACTTCAGTGAGAGACAGGCAAAGCTGCGCTGTCGAGGTATTGCTTCTAATGATTTTGAAAAGTCTGAAAATAGAAACGTTATTTTTTAAGTGTTGGATGACCAGTGTCTACAGTCAAGGCATCCAGTACAACTGACATATCGATGGTTCCTATGTAAACGGGCCGATCTAAAAATTTGATCATTTTGACTTTCTTTATATTACAATATATAAATATTTATATAATTAAATAAAATACTGTATACCGGATTAAAACGCGATTTATTATTTAAATTGTTTAAATTATTTATCCCGACGTTTCGGATGCTTTTCAGCAACCCTGGTCGCGGGAGACTGAAAGATGACAGTTGTCTTATATTTGAAATGTCACAAAGTTGCCATATTTAATTAAATTAAATTAAAAAATAATCTATTAATTTAGGTAACACAATGTACATCTATGAACGTCAATAAAAAATAATACATATTAAATGCTTCTAATTTTACATTTACTACCAGTTCACAAATCAAGGGCGTAGAGCAGATTTATATAATTAATCATGTAAGCTATTAAATTGTGTTTAAAATAAATAATGTTTCAAAATCAGAATTGTACAAGTACACAAAAACATGTACTAATTACTGATCTTCAGTTTTTCAATAAACTTTTATTAAACTGCTGATAAAAAACAAGAAAATCACGTAATTTCGCCTGTTATAACTGTATATAACCCCTTTAAAAGTAATTTCGGCGTAGAAACCCTATTTTCTATAACACTATAACGGGCTATGTAGAATATTTTTTTGTATGTCACTTTTAGATCTACTCCTGTGATGTTGTGATTTTGCATTTTGACCCTTATCCATAGGACTTACACTTGAATTTACTCTGAATTAACTTAATGAACCATTATTCAACTTCTATCTTCGAAACCATAAAGTTTTTAAAATTTTAGTACTAAATTAAATAGGTCAGTAAGCCTTACAAATACAAAAAAGCGACTTGGTATCATAATCATATCTGACTTTGTTCTACGGATACGAATTAATTTTTAGGTAAAAATTGTTTATCTTTCTTTGTGTAGAATAGTTATAATCAATCCATTTTTAGATATGAGTTCAATATATCATAGCATTCAACTCTATTTTTATTTAAAATTGTATATGATTATTTTAACAATACTATAAAATAACATCATTAACCGTATATAAATCCCTATGAAACATTCCTTTATTACAACCCGAACATCACTAGTACGACAAAAATGGACAAAAATGCTATAAGCAATTTTAACTCAAAACAATGTGACAACTATTCCGTTATAAACAAATCTCTATTTTTTATATTATAGAAAAAAAACTTACTTGACTTCATAATAAACACTTCACACCAACGGTCTCTCTGAACTAACAATGGACAATGATAACTTATCAGCTAATCAGTATTTGATAGGAATATCACTATCCAAATTTCGAGATAGCACATTTGAATAAGCACGTCAATTTTGTTTCCTCTTTACGCATTCTCGTTAGCTATCGAATGTTTAAACTCTTCATATCAAACCAAAATAATTATTAACAGTCATAAGTTGGTTATGAAATTCTAAGACTCTGGCCCATATTACAAGACGTGTCTCAGTTTTGAATCTAGTTTTGAGACGTGTCAAACCATTTTTTCTCTATAGAATTTTGACATCTTGACAGTTCTCGAGAATAGATTACGACTTGAGTAACGTCTTGGAATACGGGCCTAAGATAGGTAATGACGACAAAAAGGATATTTACCGGAACTTAAGAAAGGTCTAAAGTTTTTTTTTTATTTACATATATACTACATCCTTGGTTGGTTACAGACGAGCCAATACAGTTCTAGGCCGACAACGCATCGGCAATATTGGAGACGCGTATTTCCAGGGCGGTGGTGATTAGGTACTTATCTGCTCGGTAATAAAAAAAGGAAAAGGCTTTTTTAAGTACTGTTAGAGAAAAAGTAAAGGTACTAAAGGCGGCTTTATACGTAGGATACAGCGATCTCTTCCCGGCTACCGGATTTGCGTATAAAACTTCTTAAAGGAAAAAGGATGGGCGCAAAATCTGGCATTTTTTTTAAATTTTATTTCAATATGAATTAAAGTATATTTTAGTGATACAATTGCAGTTTCATTTTATCTCAAACTAAAATACAAAGGGTGACAATAAGATTAAAAAACTTTTCATCGAATAGTCTTTATTTAGACAACTTAAAATAATTAAAGCTAGATACACATCGATGGGAAAATTATAAAATGTATGATTTAATTCTAAGACTAGATTAACAAACCCAAACCAACGTAAATAAAAATATGATAATATTATTAAAATACTCGTATATTATATTAAGTATTTTAGTGACAGTCGTTATATAATAACAATGTAAATATCAATATAATAATTAATCAAAATTTCCACATTTTATTATACAATTGTATATCTATTAATGATACAAAATATACGTTCATACAGAATTTATCAATAACTTGTTACTTAATGGTGATAACCGTATCCATATCCATATCCACCAGATCCCAAAATGGTTCCTACCGGAACTCCAACTCCTATTCCTCTATATCCCCCAATTCCTGTCCCAAATACACCCCCGATTCCAGGCGAGAGCCCTCCAGTAATAATTGACCCTCCACCAATAATTGATCTTCCACCAATAATGGAACCTCCACCAATAATTGATCCTCCGCCAATAATTGAACCTCCACCAATTCCAGACACGATTTGTGAAGCAACAGGAACAGGAACAGGTACTCTCACAGGTACGGGAGCTGGTACGCCAACAGCGTATGGTTGAGGAACAGGAATACCGACTCCTTGAGTCACAGTCACTGGTATCGGCTGTGATACGGGAACAGCATACGGCCTATCAATAGGAACAGCTACAGGACGAGCTATTACATGTGCTACTGGTTGGGGAACAGATACTGGAACAGGTCTTGGGCGATCCACTGCAACTCCTACTGGTACCGCTACTGGAACAGCTCGAGGTACGCTGACAGGTACGGGATGTGGTATCGGTATTGCAACACTGTTGTAGTATTCGGAGTAAGAATGTCTGACGGGTATAGAAGCAGAACGCTTTTTTTGTTCTGCACTAGTGACGAAGTGGACGCAGAGCGCTAGAAGTATCTGCAAAAAAAGAGAAATATTCACTTATTTTTTTTTCGAAAACTCGCAGAAAATTAAAAATCGATAAACTGTCCAGGATTGAGTCAATCTCAAAAGAAATTATATTGTCTTTTATTAACGCGAGTATCACACATTTAAATAAAATACTGTATACCGGATTAAAACGCGATTTATTATTTATATTGTTTAAATTATTTATCCCGGCGTTTCGGATGCTTTACAGCAACCGTGGTCCAAAATCCGGGAATCCGTGGACCACGGTTGCTGTAAAGCATCCGAAACGCCGCACGTTTTAGAATTAAGTGGGCCCAACCCGTCTTACTTTCCATACAAAAGCTCGTACGTGATTATTATGGCGATGTAACCGATTTTTCTTTGAAAATTTTGAACTAATAGGTATGTCGTGCACTATATCTAGGTTTCTATCGAAACAAAGTCTCAAAATTTTCAGAAATAAATTCAGTATAAGCCTCCAAAAATTAGCTTTTTTGCAAAAAAATTACCTGAACTTTGGGCGTTCATAATGTACTCATAAATTGTGAAAGTAAATATTTTGTTATGATAGAAACCTTGCAAATATAATGTAGATTCTAAATTAAAAAAAAATATTTCATAAACTTGTAAAGACTACTGAAAAACACGTATTTCCTAGAACAAGTTTTATGAAATTTCCGCACACTCTTTTTCGTTCAATGTTATCGCGTTCTCACTCACTCGTTAGCGGTAGCGTCATGCGCTGCATGAAACAAAAAGCTTTTCAACCATGCTCGCGTTGACGATAGTCGAACCGGGAAGGGCCCTCTTAATCTTGATTTAAACTTCAGTCTACAGACACTGCATAATTTGTGTCTTACAAAGTGGTACATCCATTGTCCATATATTCGCTAGTTATGGAAATGATGTTGTAAGTAGCATTAGATATAAACCTCTGTGGTTTCACATATGCTATTTAAATTAAATGTTGTAATTGTATTTTATATCGATAAATAAATAAAAAAAAAATAAAAAAAACCACCAAAATGTTAAAAATTTAAATGTTGATACCAATCGCTTCCTTATGAGCTGGAGAACATATTTTAGAAGATTTATATAATATATATATCATTGAAGTCGTTTTAATAGCAATAATATTGAAAAAACTAGTGGGCTCGAAACCCTAAAATGTTTAGAATATTTAACAATAATGTACTAAATTCTATTACTTCTACTTTAAAAAAAACTATATACATTTAGTGTAATAATAATAATTACAACAAAATCTATTATTTCTGTTATTTTTAAAAGAAATTTACTAAAACCGAATTAAAAATTCAAACTCAATTTTCTCAAAATGGCAACCACTGTATTGCTTCGCTGTCCACTTATTTGATAGTAATTTTTTGTGATGTTTTTGTGATCCTATAACCATTGATTACCTATAGTAACATAAGCTTTAAAGATTATATCAGCTATACTAATATTATAAAGAGGTAAAATTTGTGAGTTTGTAGGGGGTAATCTCTGGATCTACCGAACCGATTTAAAAAATTATTTCACCAATAGAAAGCTACATTATTATATTTGTTTGTGTATAGTACATATAAATTGTACCCGTACGAATGCTAGTTACCCGGGGCGTATTGCTAGTTGATAATAAGAACATGGCAATGCATAATTTTAATTTTAAGCTCTATGGGAATGCGTGGACTGTAAGGGATTGATGTTCTTAAAGATTTTGGTTTAATTTAAAGTCTTAATCGATAATAGAAACTATGATTTCGGCTTCGTGATCAGCATTTTGGCTTTTCCTATGTCTAGGGTGAAATCCTTGATCTTATGTTTAATTTCTATATCATAATCATATTATGTACAATTTACAGGGCGATGTTAACACTTAGCGATTAAGCCTTTCACTTAAAAAAATAAAATAACATTTTATTGATGTTGCCAATGCTATCTGTAATCAAATCATAATAATTAAAATTTTATCGATATCGAAACAAAAAGATAGTACAATGTAACCTCTTTACAAGTACCCTGACATATTATCACAGATAAAAGCTATATTTTTCAAATTTAATTTCATTAAGTATAATGTTACTATTAGTTAAAAAAACTCACAAAGTAAATCTTCGTCATGTTGATATGTTGTAAGTGTAGACAGTGTAATGGTGTAATATTGGATATTGACGTATTTATACTTTAAATTATGTGTTGACGGAAGGACCATACTGCACACGAAGAAAGTTGAGAATTACTAAGAGTTGATATTACTTAATATTTAAATAAAATACTTTTTACCGGATTATAATGCGATTTATTATTTATATTGTTTAAAGTTTTTTATACCGACGTTTCGGATGCTTTTCAGCAACCGTGGTCACGGGCCAGACTGACTATAATAAATCGCGTTTTAATCCGATATAAAGTATTTTATTTAAATGTGTGATACTCGCAATACTTAATATTATTTAGTTTAATTATTCCTTTTTTAACGAGTTCATTTTTTTTGCCTATAATACGTTGATCGTAATCTATACATTACATATGAAAGTGTGTACGTTGGTTTATTATTTTTACACAATATGATATTATTTTTCACACAGGGATAGTTTCGGGATAGGAAAATAAATTAATATTCCGCTTTAAAGTAACATCAAATAAAATATTATCAAGCCTACCTATCAAACGTTTCTTTGTAGATATATGTATGTAATATGCAATTATTTATGTAGTTAATTTTTTTTTATTAATTTTATTTCAACTTATCTAAACTATATATTTATTCTTAGAAAACATTTATTTTATTAAAAATATTCAATCAAATTAAAAATCTTATATGCTGACTAAAAATATTTCAAATCTGCCAAATCACAAAAATTACATCCAAAATCTATTGAATTAACGGTATTAATAACTCTATTGATGTACTTTTACCTGTCCCTTTTATTTATGAACTGGAAAAAACATTTAAGGTAACCTGTCTAGGTTGCACTAGATCTAGACGTAATAGTCTCTAAGCGTTGTTATATAATAGATTGAACTCAGAACAGCCGGCCTAGAATGACAACCGCGACAAAATTTTGTCGACTGTTTTCTCGTGTTTTAATCGATTATCGCTCTATTTATTTCGGGTCTAACATGACAATTACACTTAAAACTCGACTTTTAATATCAAAAATAGATATATTTATCGATTGAGATATCTTTTCTATCAAAATTGTCGAAGTCAAGATATAATATATCGAGATATCTTACATCTTAGTTTGTCTTCTCTCGTCCGCGACATATCTCGTGGCGGTTATGCTAGCCCGGCAGATCACTCCCATATTCTTCCTAATGCTTTTTTTAAACAATATTGAATGTTTTACAGTGACTTTAATATAGAGCATATAATATTATAAGGTCGCAAACTTTTTAATAGATCAACTTATCAATTTTTTTTATTGAATTGAGGGTCAACGATCAGATGGGTCAAGATAATAAGTGATCTTGCAGATGCGTTGATGACCTTTAACACATTTAGAGCGGCTTTTATCTGTATTTTCCATTGCTGCAGTACGGAGGTTTCTGACCTAGACGGGCTCGTGGGCCGTGTGCATCGATGGGTCGTGGGTTCGAATCCCACCGGGACGACATGATTATAATTTTCTGTAAGCATGTCTTCCCCACGTCTAACTTCGGGCATTGAACGGGTTGAACTAACGTTCATAGATGGAAAAAACCGTGAAGTGCATATTGCGCATTTCGGTTTCAGTCTATGGATTTCCGAATGCTCGAAGTAAAAAGTAGGTCGACAGCGCATCATTGACTGTTGTACCTACTGTGGCTAAGGTATCACCTACCAGCAAAAACATAATTTTACGTTACGAGCGTCAATAGGCCTGGAGGCCTATTACCAAAACAAAATACGAAGTTTCGGCTGACGGATCGTACATTTTACTACATATTATGAATCCGATGATCGACACGTCTTTCGCAATAAGACGTTATATTTTTCGTTTGACATTACTATGATTTAAATAAAATACTGTATACCGGATTAAAACGCGATTTATTGTTTAAATTATTTATCCCGACGTTTCGGATGCTTTTCAGCAACCGTGGTCGCGGGAGACTGAAAGATGACAGTTGTCTTATATTTGAAATGTCACAAAGTTGCCATATTTAATTCAATTAAATTAAAAATAATCTATTAATTTAGGTAACACAATGTACATCTATGAACGTCAATAAAAAATAATAATTAAATTACTAATATTACTAATATTAAATGCTTCTAATTTTACATTTACTACCAGTTCACAAATCAAAGGCGTAGAGCGGACGAGAAGAACTGGCAAGAAACTCGCCGCCACTCTTTTTAATCGCCAAGTTTTGTTTTACAATCATTACATATTAACGCCATCTATTCCTACGGAGTTGATATTTACTGTAATTTTCTATATTATGACAATATTGACTAACGGTGTCCTCTTGTTTTTTAGTATGTTGGATTTGGGGCTTTAGATTTTTAATAACTGGATCCCAGGTGTTGGAAAGTCTCAAACCATCTTCTCTATTGAAGTTAGGATGTTTTTTAATTTCAATAGCCTCACGTACTAGTCTGGGAAAGAATCTACTTTCTTTTGCAAGGATTTTTGGTTGGTCGAAACGTATGTAGTGGTTTGGTTTATCCAGAGTGTGTTCACATACTGCTGATTTAGAGTGACGTCTGTTTTTGATATCCGCAATGTGTTCCTTAAGTCGGTTTGAAATGCTACGTTTAGTTTGCCCAATGTAGGATAAACCACAGTCACAATCCAGTTTATATACACCTGAATCTTGCAAAGGAATATTACTTTTTATTGGTCTCAAGAACTGTTGAATCTTCTTGTGTGGCTTGAAAACTGTATTAATAGAAGCTCGTTTTAAGATTCTTCCAATCCTGTCTGTAACACCCTTCACATAAGGCAGGTAGGCTGGTTGACGTTGTACTGTTTTAATCCGGTATACAGTATTTTATTTAAATGTGTGATACTCGCGTTAATAAAAGACAATATTATATTACTATGATTGTACTCGTAAGAATAATCGTAAATAGAATTTACAATATTTTCTTAATAAGTTAAAATACGAAGTTGTTTGTTCTTTCGTTTCGATCCGTTCGTTGCGTTCGTTTCTACCTACTGGTGCCGCTACAATGATACTTTTTTTTTAATGTTAGATATCGACAGACGAGCATGAGGTTTTTCGATATTCCTCCCACCCGATCAATGACCGAAGCTACCAGACGTGGGGAAAACATGCTTACAGAAAATTATAAACATATTGTCCCGGTGGGATTCGAACCCACGACCCATCGATGCGCACGGCAGGTATTTTACCGAATGTGCCAACGACGTACACTTCCGTCAATGCACGTCGATAATGCTTCCTAATATACGTATGTACGTATGTATACGTATATCTAAGTATATGAGTCTATCATATATTCCTTTTTAAATAAAGACATGTCTATGTAATAATGATAATAATTTATGTATTTCTCTTTATCTAACAGAGAAGGCGGGACTGTGCAATACGAAACGTTTAGAAACAGCAAGTTACGAAATAATAGTCTTGTTAAGCGGGTTTAGCCTTTGTGACTCATTGCTTAATGAGAGAGAAAGACGAAACTTCGAAAAGTCGTTGTGTGCTTTTAAAACCATATATTTATCCCTTACTATACTGGTCCCGCTGGAACTTTCAGATATTAAGCTGAAAAGAACAGATACTACACTTTGATCTTAGCCAAAAGGCTGAGAAGCGATAAAATTCTGCTTGTTCTATGTAGTTACCCTTTATTATGGTAAGCCATGAAAACGAACTATGTATTCATGAAAATCTTATTAGACTGGGAGTGAATAGGCTTCTTCTAAGTAAGCATGCTCCTATTTAGATCGCATCCGCGCTTACCATCAGGCAGGATTGCGGTCAAATGCTTACTTATTCTTCATAAAAAAAAGACTGAATTCAGTTATAAATCAGTTATTTATCAATAGAGATAATTAATGATTGATTTTGAACTTGAATTTTTAGGTACTTGGAAATAATAATAATAATGGACTTTCTACTCAAATTACTTCTAAATAACTCTATAAACCAAGTGGTTTTTCTACTCTAAGTTATTTTATAACTAAGATAGATAGTCTATTGCCTTAAAAACTGAATCTAAAATATAATGTTACTACTGCTATGTCTAATGAATGAAATCGAATCCCGGCACTTACGTTTTTGCGTAAGGGCTAGACAGTGTCACAAAATCATAGTACAAAAAAGGTAAATTATAATATAATTTACCGATGAAGTTACTTACCTGTTCAATACGAATATTATTGCGGTGAGCGATGATCAAGTCACGACATTATTGTGGAAACAAAGACATTTAAAAGGGTCTAGCAGGATAAGGTAGGGTGAACCAAGGAACTATTTTCGAAATCAATTTAGGGATAAATACTAAGGGATATTAATGAAACAGGTGTACAAATTACCCTAAAAAATAATACTTCTATTTTTTTTGTACATGCTTTAATATTCGTGATCTGGAAAAAAAGTAAGTGTTCAGTTAATTACCTTGTCAAAATTTACTCATTTAATGCTGAGAGAATTTCGCAGTATCCGTGTTTGTGTATTATTAGTATTAATTTGTTAGCAATTAGTTATTTTAAGTGTGTCAACTTGGTAATTATGCTTGTGTATTACGCAGAATGAATAATTCTGTATCTCTCTTTAAATAAAATGTTCTATTACATAAAGGAAATGTAGGCGATTAAGAAAAGTCACCGGGAAATCTCCTGTCCATATAAGTGAGTGTGACAGACAGATCGACATTCCAATTCACGTAACTCGCGAGAAAATTACTTTTTGTTTAAAGTGGTACAATTATTTCTTATAGTTTTATTGTTCATATGAGCTTTGGGTAATCATGAGAGATAATTAGTATAACTTGGACTGTTATTTTTTATTGTAGTAAGCTCAAACTGTTGTCTTTTTGTCTGTGTTGTTTTTTTAATAGCAAAACCTATTTTCATAACTATGTAGAAAATTTTGCATATAATATGTTGAATCTTTTTGTAAATTTCCAATAGAGCTGATTGTGTTTATGGGCAGTTTATCATGCAATTACATACCTACACATTACCTAAACGTTGCGCTAGGCGTGCTACAGAAGTTTAAGGAAAACTTAAATAATAATAAGAAGTGCTGCTGGCCTAGCATGACCGCCACGAGATATGTCGCGGACGAGAGAAGACAAACTAAGGTGTAAGATATCTCGATATATTATATCTCGACATCGAAAATGTTGATAGAAAAGATATATCGATCGACAAATATACCTATTTTCGATATTAAAAGTCGAGTTTTAAGAGTAATTGTCATGTTAGACACGAAAGAAATAGAGCGATAATCGACTAAAACACGAGAAAACGGTCGACAAAATTTTGTCGCGGTTGTCATGCTAGGCCGGCTGGGTTGTTAATATTATGCTTGTTTATATTTTAAGTTTTGTTGTTTTTTAGTTCCGTATTCCGTACCAAAAACGGAACCCTTCGTTGTCCATGCATTTATCAAGACTTTTTCTCAGGAAAGCGTGGGGACCCCCCCCACGCTTTCCTGAGTTGAAAATTATTATTATTTATTTTGGTTTCTACTACACTATCCCACGGTGCGGACGCAGCGTATGTTGAGCGGCCTCCTTTTTGACCGACTTCAAAAAAGGAGGAGGTTCTCAATTCATCTGTATGTTGCTTGTCTGTATATTAAATATATAATATGGTACCAATAATGTTGTCGAACTTTTTAGTTTGAGTTTGTATATAGTTGTACAAACTCAAACTAAAAAGTTCTACTTTTTTTTGTTTGTATGTAGTTTTGAAATAGGTTTTTGTTTTTTGCTTAAAAATAATTTTATTGACAGAAGTATTGTGTTGTCTTTTTATTGTATTAAAACTTATATTTAAATTAATTTAGATTAATAAAATGTTTGTTCCTTTAAAATAAAGTTTTCAATCATTCATTCATTCCTTTACTTTAGGAAACATACTACGAGACTTGGTTACCTACTGGTTCTTATCATATTACGTACTTATAATATATGCTTTGTAGAGTCCACAATAACATGTGTAAACTTGTACATACCTAGTAGAGTAGGTCATTGTCTAGGAAATCCAGTTCAACAGAATAATAGAAATGCTATGCGTAAACCGTACGTGAATGTCCTCACGATATATGTATTAATTATGAATGGGCTTCTATGCTCTACATGTTTAACTTTAGATACTACTGTTCGCAAAATGTAATAAGTCGGTACGGTATGACAGATGCAGTATAAGGCTGAGAAAATCGAATAATAAAGATTTATACTTAAATAATTAAATAAAATAGATTATACCGAATTGAAACGCGATTTATTATTTATGTTATTATTCCCGACGTTTCGGATCCTTTTCAGAAATCGTGGGCACGGGATAAACGTCGGGATAAATAATTTAAAAAATAAATCGCATTTTAATCCGGTATAAAGTATTTTATTAAATGCTCGCGTTAATAAGAGACAATTTTTAATATTTATCTAACAGTACATTAAAAAAAGCGGGAAATAATTGATTCAGATTTTTTAAACTCGAAAAGTTTGCAATTTTTATGCGTCGTTACGTAGTATAGTCGTTCACAGCTGTCATGGACCTTTTAGATTGTGTCAGCTGATAGATGCTAACTAATAGTAAGAAAGAAAGGAGAAAGAAAAAAACCATTTATTTCACAAAACACTCACAGGATACACTTAATAAAAAATAAAATAAAGTACAAAAAATAACAAAAATAGGTATAGGTATTTAAAAAATGATTATATTAGCGAGTTCCTGTACACTGCAGGAAATGGGTCACCGACTCAGGGTTACTCGTACTCGTTTTAAAACATTAAACAAATTAAATTTTTTATAGTAGCCCTAGTTCATCGTTCATTTTTTTTATTATAAGAATTCATTTGAAATTATATTATCGCTTACCAGCGAATTCTAACAGATAATCATATGGTACAAATGAAAAAAAAAGAGAAGAAATGGGTAGTGCAATAAATAATAATAATAAAAATAAAGAAAAATAAATTTGTTAAATAAAGTAGGTACTTTATTTTTGTTTGTTTTCTATATGTTCATAAATTTTTGCAGTATAGTGCACTGTGCAATAAAGTTTTAAATAAATAAATTATCCATTTTAAACATAAATCTTAGATTTGTAATAATAGTTGTGTAAGAATCACATGTAACAGCTGTTGGTATATCTTGTCAAATAAAATTATATATTTATTTTGATTGGTAAAAACATTTATTGGCAATATTGGCCTTTCGCATATGGGCTTCTTGAAGTTCATAGTATTATGTTACAAGTATAAAAATTAAATGTATGGTAGATATATCTATAGGTGACATGACATTCTCAACATCAATGATGCGCCGTCGACCTAATTTTTAGTTCGCGAAAATCCATAGATTAATGACACGTAATCGGGACCTTACGACATTTCCCAGTTGTTCATCACCCAAACTGAATATATGTATTTCACCCGCTTGTTTAGTAAAAACCTATTTATAGAAAATAATAAACATCACACTCATCGGAAACCGAACTCGACCCATCGAATGACTAGCTGTACCGTTGTCAACGAGTCCACCTAATTACAAATATATTATTTAAACATCATACTCGTCGGAAACCGAACATGCGACCCATCGAATGACAAGACAGGTGAACTATTGTCAACTAGTCTATTAAATTAATTTAAAATGTAACTACATCGCTATTTCTACCAAAAAAATTATGCAGGTTTTGTCAGTGCGGCTGGTCCGTGCTTCAGGGGAGCCTAGAGCTGGTACCTATTTCACCCAGCGAATGAGCCTCTCCATTCAGCGAGGAAATAGTGCTAGTATCCTGGGAACCATGCCGCATGGCAGTTTTCTTGAGGGTTTATATATGTTATACTTAGTTAAGATTTGTATAGTTAGTCTTAATAATATAATATGTTGTTTCTACATCTGTCAGTTATTTAAACCTAGGAAGACCATAAATTACATCTAACAGATTTGGTCTTAAGCCACTTACAAAATGAGTTCAAAGGAAATCGTAAGCTTACAATTCTAAAGAAATATAGTTAATAATACTCTTTAACTGTGATCGGTCGTGTATTAGCGGTCGGTAATAGTTAGCTTGTCAAAAACACACTAGCCGGTATCTTGCAACGACGCTTACGCAGTTATTCGGAATGTTTGCGTTTCTAAGGCTTCCTGACACCTCATTGATAAATATCTTACACAAATAGATCTTGTATTTAATATTATAGAGTTCAACGGGAACGCTGCATAAAAATGAGTTTAAATTTTTATTCGAATACTTACTCAAATGTACGAGAATAATAGAAAAGAAGACCGCCAATTTTGAAATGAGACTAGAGAAGTACTATTTAACCTAACACCGTCCAAATATAGTAAACCCTTAAAGTGCATATTGCAGTTTATGGATTTTCGAATGCTCGAAAAAAATAGTGCGAAAGCGCATTAATGATCGATACCTCTCTCTGAGATACCATCAAATGAGCCGTAAGCCCGTCTGAATATATATGATAAAAACAGCTTAATCCATATATTGAGATAATTGAAAAGTTGACTTCTAAGGAGGTAATATCCACAAAAAGATGTATTTCCGAATGTTTGAAGTTAAAATTAGGTCGGCCACAGCGCATCATTTACTGATGTTCTGTGGCTGAGGTATTACCTACCAAGTACCATCAAGTGAACCTCATGCTCATCTGGCGATATCTAATATAAAAAAATAAAAAAAAATTATAGAAATGTTCACTTCTGACCAGGTAATATCCACAAAAGGATGGCAAAAGCTAGAGCCAATTAAATATGTATATCCATGTGTATTATTTAAATATATGTATTGTAAGTGCATGTTAAATAGCTCCTACATTTCGCTAAAACTCGATCAATAAAAAATTATCCAAGCGTGTACCCGCCATGGATTACGTGAGAATATAGTACGCACCACATTTATCAAGTACTATTATATAACAACTAACTGACCGCTGTGGGCGTGTAAGGCAAGTGCTTTCAACATTTGAATGAACGTGGGATGAGATCATATATCACCTTGGTTACAGTTAGCAATGATTCACTAAATATCTGGCCCTTGATGACATATTTTTGAGTCTGTTTTTTATTTGTATTTAATTTTCGAAAATATAACATATGACCTACTAGACAGATGTTTTTTTCAGTCATTCAAAATCTCTCATGGTACGAATTAAGGGTACCAATTTACCTCCTATTAATAGTAAATTAGACATTTTTAGCACAAGGGTGACGACAAACGTACATATAGTATAGTTTAATATTTTTTTGTAATTTTTTCTGATATGTAATTAGTAACTAGTTAGGTATTTATATTTCTAGATTTACCAGGAAGATGTAACTTAGAAAAGCTGTGAAATGTAGATTGCTGGTTTCGATGTCAGTCTATGAATTATAAGAATTTCAGTAGTAAAATGATGTTGAAAACCATTAATTCAAAAAGTCGATAGAATAATATTTTTCCTGTGACCCAGAATTCAACATCACCACCTATCCTTGTCTCTACAAATTTTATACACATATAAAAAAGTAACATATCTCACATTCTCCATGGAGTTGCAATCAAAATATTATGACTTATTTGCACGACCTTCCATATATGTATTCCAAATTACTTCATCCTACTGCTAACCATATACAGATCGCTTTACACTTGTTTAGCAATACATAGAGTAAGACTGATTCATCCAAGATAGTGCGCAATTGCCGAACGAATTCCTAGTGATCTTGTTATGTCCTGGAATGAAATGGCGGATTATCCTTGAGGCAAACTAGGAACATGCCTAGGGGCGCCACATTACAATGGGGCGCTTCCGGATATATTTATTTTACTCTAGAACTTTCGGACTATGATGATATTATTGGCAATTTCGCCATAAAAGAATATAGGTAGATAAATAAATTATTAAAAAAGAGGTGCTTTCCTAGGACGCCGATGCCATGCAATTCGCCACTGCTTGAATATTAAACCGTAGTTGAAACTTTCCACGCAAGGGTTTTAAAATGTTAGATATAGAAAGATGGACTGGAGAATCTATTGTTATACTAAATGATATTACTAATGTCTGGCGCCGTTGGCTGGTCAGGTCATTTACAGAATCTTACCTGTGAGTGCGAGTTCGATTGCTGGTTTTCACAAGCTTTTTTATATAAATATTAATATCCCTAAATCTGGCCAGTGGGTAGAAGAGAACAATAAAGGGCATAAAACATTTGAAAAATAAAAACAATCTTCAGTGAAATATTTTATTATTGCCACCCCTTTCAAAATATTTTCTCCTTGCCCCAAGGAAAAGAATAAATACTCAATAAAATAAGTCAATGGCAAGTCGCGTTCTATGTCCAATTCCCAGAAGAAGATTATTTCTTGCTCATTTCAGTTACACTTAAAATTAATTAATTTTACTTATTATCTAACAAGGAAGACCTATAAATTAAATGAGATCTTAAAAAATGTTACGGAATATGTTGTAACTGCATAAACGACCGGTCCTACTGCATACTTTACATCAGGTCTCAATTAAACGCGACTAGATAATCGAATACTTGATTCAAAAACATAACAGTAAATTTTATGAATGTAAAAGAAAGAGAGATATATATATTTTTTTTTATGTTATGATATCGACAGACAAGTATGAGGTTCACTTGATGGTAGGTGATACCTCAGCCACAGAACATCAGTCAATGATGCGCTGTCGACCTACCTTTTTTTACTGAAACCGAAACGCGCAATATGAACTTCACGGGTTTTCCATCGATGAAATAGTACATACAGATATTGTGGTGGAGAAATGATGACTCTTTGGAGAGACTTGTAGTGCAGTGCTATGTTGAAGGGAAGCGCTCACGTGGTCGTTCACCAACACGCTGGACCGACCTCATTAGTAGGGCCACACATTCTACATTAGTGCAGTGTGCTCGCAATACGGGTGACCGCGAAAAATGGAGAAGCATTATACGTTAAGCAGCAGCCCTTGCAAGAAATGACGATGAAGGAGTGGTTCCCCAGTGTGCCATCACCTGAACCACGACCACTCTGTCAAGACTAAGAAGAAGATGTTAATTTTGTTCTAGGTATAAACATTGACATAGTATCTAAATGTCAATGTGGGTATAAAGAACTTATTCTCATAAGAATTTCACTATACAGTTCACGCATAACGCGGTTATATATAAGTAAAATAATATGTTGTAAATACATTTTTATTGTCTGAGCCGTAGAGGTAATTCTAGACTTACAACGTTATGTAACTAATATTAAGTTTACTTTTATATATCTTGATGTTATTACATTGATTTATGTCATTTGGTAATTTATAATGGTTGCACTAATTATTGGCTAATTTTAACACAATTTGTTAGCGCTTCACTAAGCAACAAAACATATTAAAATTAATTGGTTGTTCATTTAACTGAATATTCGATTGAATAAAACTAATGTTAATGTTTTTAATTAAAATGTAGGAATTGTATTTAAAAACTTATATTAAATTAGTAGTTAAGTTTTTTTATAAAACTCTGTTGCGATTTTATAGGGATATTTTATTTGTTTATTATATGATTATGGACTCATTGCAAAGGGCTTAAATTAGTAGTAGCAACTGACCCCACATTTTATTTACATATTCAATGTGATTTTAGTGTACGATATAACGTAGGTCATTGACATAGTATACTATATTACTATTTTTGATAACCAGTTTGATATTTGCATTAATATCAGTTTTATTTTAATGTTTAACATCTCCTCTTATGAACAAGAAACATGTGTAGGAGTATCCTTACCACATACGAGTACACCTTCTAACAAAGGTAATGCAAAATGCAAAAGTAAACATTGGTGTGAAGGACTAAAACACTTAGCAGAAGTTGCAGCCAAACTTAGGCCTTGAATAAGTAGGCTTCAAAACTGGATCGTTATCGTTTTTCACTATAATTTGAACTTTAAAACTAATAGAGAGAGCTCATATTGCAATGACAGTACGTAGGATATATGTTACCTCTTGCGTCTGGATTAGATTACTGTACTTTCTGAATGGGAAGGATTTATTTTAAAATATACTAAACTAGTAATAGGCCCCGGTTTGGCACGGGTGCAATGTAGATGTACTGAACACAATAAATATAGCTATATACATATATATTACTCGCTGATAATGTAGCTTTCTATTGGTGAAAGAATTTTAAAATCGGTTCAGTAGATAGACAGATTACTCCCTACAACCTTTTTTTACACCTTGAGTTATATTATTCAAATTTTAGAAGGGATCCCTAATTATTTCTGGAAATAAATATAGCCTATGTAACTCGGTGAAGATGTAGCTTTCTAACGGTGAAAGATATTTTAAAATCGGTCTAGTAGTTAAATAGTAGCAAACATACAAATATTTCCTCTTTATAATATTAGTATAGATATTGCAGTAAATAGAATAATATTTGCAATGTTAAATTTAACACAATCTACATACTTGACAGTTAAAACGGAATCAACAAAACAAAAGGTTGCGCGTTTAATTCTTTAGTAGGTATCATGTTTGTATTTCTCATCTCTCTCATCGAAACTGTAGCAGTTATAAATCATTTTTTATGCTAGCTACTACTTAATATTGTCTTTTATTAACGCGAGTATCACACATAATAAAATACTGTATATATACGCGATTTATTATTTATATGATAGACAGTCTGTCTCCCCGCGACCACGGTTGCTGAAAAGCATCCGAAACGTCGGGATAAAATAATTTAAACAATATAAATAATAAATCGCGTTTTAATCCGGTATACAGTATATTATTTAGCTACTATTTACAGTTTTATTTAGAAAGTTCATAAAGTATGTTTTTTTTCAAATGTGAAAAAAAAAAATTTAGTATTTTGAAGTCTCTAGAAATTAGAAAAATAGCTCATATAATATAATATAATATATATCAATAACTTAGAATTTACTAAAATGAATATATAGCTGTAGAATTCGAGTTAAATAAACAAATAAATAAAAATATTCTCATAAACCATTAATTATTATTATTGTCTTTTATTAACGCGAGTATCAGACCGATTTATTATTTACAGACTTACAGTCTGCCGCGACCACGGTTGAGAACGTCCGCGTCGGCATAAATAATATAAAAAGTAAATAGCGTTTTAATCATTTATAAAGTATTTTTTTAAACCATTAAGAAGTGAGAATAAAAAATATATTTAAGCCGACATCAATGTAACATGTCATACAAACGACTAACTATATTTCCCACTGTAATATCTATACACTGTAGCATTGACAAAATAGTTTTGTAGCAAACCGTGTGGGAACCAATGTCCCTTTCATATAATTTACGAACCAATCGCGAATAAGTCAATATGCAAATTAGTAGTAATTGTTACCGCTAGTCTGTTTCGTCACTGGCTTTCGTTATAATTTGCCTAGAATATCAGTTTATGGCCTATTATGTAAGGCCGGGTTTCCTGGATATATTGAAACTATTAATAAATTTATTTATTAAGCAACACGTACGTACGTATACATAAAATAGACAGCAAGTAGAGCATTAAACCAAACGTACATTGTATTTACTTGATTTGAGTTGGTTCAATTTTGAAGATGATGAGCCGAGAGCGACCCGCTCCATGATAGGCGTGTTTGGTGTCTCGGCTTCATACTGAGAGGGGAAGATAAGATCCGAACAATAAGATAAGGTTACCGTTGGGGCTGCGGAAGATGCCCCGGCCTGAAAGGCGACGAGTAGAGCACCGTGGGGCTTAGTCGGAAGGCATAGGGCCTATTTGACTCTTCGAAGTACGTTGTGCTATGAGTCCGACATACCTCGTCGCTACCGCCGAAGCAGCGACGATCATTCATGATTGATGATGATATTGAACATGATAGTCCTTTAAAAAAAGTACTTGTGGTCCTGGGTTCGAAATCCGGGCATACAAAATTTAAAAAAAAATGTTTCGGACAAGCAGAGTATAGAAGACTGATCACCAACTTGCCTGTTAATAAAAACATATCAGTGGCATAGACACAGAAATATGTCTGCCCATACCTCACTGGGACACGGAAAGGCATATTAGCTTCACAGCCAGAAATCACTACATACATATTATAAAACAAAGTCCTCTGCCGCGTATGTCTGCCTGTTCGCGATAAACTCAAAAACAACTAAACGGATTTTCACTAATATATAGAGTAATTCATGAGGAAGGTTTGTGTATATAATTTATCAAGATTTTGTGAAAATTGGTTGAAATATAACGTACCTCTTTTTAAACATATTTCAATATCTTTATACTATAACCTTTTTAATTAGGTCCTAAAACATTGGGTTAACCCTTACACATTTAGGTATAATACCTAAATTATTCTGAAAAAATTGGTTTCAAAACAAAACTTAATTAGTAAAGAATTTTATTGTTTTATTTTGGAATATATAGATTTTCCGATGAGACTCAAGACTGCTGCGATTACACGTTTATTTGTAACTTGCAGACAAATACCAGCGAGTCATGATGCCCTAAATGACATTTCAACGACACTCCTCACATACCTATTTATTTTTATGTCATGTTCTGACATTTCAGTATCTCTACATACGAGATTGGGTCACTTATGATTGGCTATGAGTGATTTTCAGTACCCAGATGGAATGTTGACATAAAATGTAGTAATACTATAAAATTTATAATATACTAGCGACCCGCCCCGGCTTCGCACGGGTCTAGATTTTTTTTGACAAAAAAGCAGGGGTTGTATATATTTTTAATGCCACATAATAATAAAAAAAAAACAAAAAAAATCGTCCAAAAATAAAAATAAAAATTTTAAGGGTGAACAACCCTTATCACTTAGGGGTATGAAAATAGATAGTAGCCGATTCTCAGACCTACTGAATACGCATATAAAATTTGGTAAGAATCGGTCGAGCCGTTTCGGAGGAGTATGGCAACGAAAACTGTGACACGAGAATTTTATATATTAGATAAAAAACAGGCCAAGTGTGTGTCGGACTCCCGCATGAAGGGTTCCGTACCATTATCTAAAAAATGGCAAAAATGGTGGAATCCCACCGGAATGACATGTTTATGATTTTCTGTAGGCATGTCTTCCCCAGGTCTGGTTACTTCGGGCATTCAAAGGGTGGGAGAAATATCGAAATTCCGACCGGGTAACAAAACACCGTTCATAGATGGAAAAACGGTGATGTGCACATTGCGCGTCACGGTTTTAGTCTATGGATTTCCGAATGCTCGAAGTAAAAAGTAGGTCGACTGCGCATCATTGACTGATGTTCTATATCTGAAAAATCACCTACCATCAAATCTCGTGCTCGTCTGTAAATATCTGACATAAAAAAAAAACAAAATATTAAATATCAAATTAATCAATTTGAAAAGTTTAGGGACGATAATAGCTAAGATATATAAATAAAATAGCTGTAATTAATATAACATATTATTTATTCCTAAGATTGGATTTTGACTGATACAGATTTGTATTAATTTTTGTTTGATTAATGCGTTCCTTGCAACATTTAATTAATTTACCTTCACTTTGACGTAAAAGCCAAACTATCAAGTGTTCTCATAACTTAAGATTAATATACGTTTCAACATTATTATGACGAATATTTCATAACTATAACAAAAGGACGGTGAGATGCTTTTATTGGCCAAGTTTAAACTGTCGAAGACATTTTATTGGCCAATTTGAGATTTTAAAATGCTAAATTGTGAGACTGACACGCGGTCACTTGTTATGCAATGTACGTGTCAAGTATAATGGCCCTTTTTATAAGACAATCTTAACAATGATGTGCGCGTTTTATAAAAAACTAGTTAAACGCCCCGGTTTCGCACGGGTGCATTGTACTATACACAAAATACATATAATAACCATTTATAAACCAATTTTACTCGGTGAAGATGAAGCATTCTAACGGTGAAGGAATTTTTAAAATCGGTCAAGTAATATTATCTTTTATTAACGCGAGTACCACACATTTAAATAAAATACTTTATAACGGATTAAAACGCGGTTTATTATTTATACCGACGTTTCGGGTCTGCCGCGACCACGGTTGCTGAAAAGCATCCATACTTTATAACGTATTTTATTTAAATCGGTCAAGTAGGTTTTGAGTTAAATCGTAACACACAAACAAATCTTGCCTCTTTATAATATTATAGTATAGAAAAAATATTATATTCCAAATTAAAAATCGTTTGCGTGATCGACTGGCCGTCTTTCCTGAAAGAACGGAACAACTGTTGCGGTATTATTTATATGTCGTTCGGGGTCTGTAAAAGACTATGCATTATTTTTAAATACATAGAAGGAAGCTTTTATTTAATTATATTATATCGGTAACTAGCTTTACCCGCCATGCATTGTAATGCCACGTAAAGTAAAAAAGTGTTTTTTTTGTGGCCAGCCAGAAAAATTCGCGGGCGTATGCAGAAAAACTCATCAAAGTTTAATCATAATCGGATGAATAGTTTAGGAGTGCATATATGATAAACATGCTTACATTTTCATTTATTAAGGGGTTGAACCACTTATGTTTCTGTGATTATTATTATTATTTATCTCAAATTGGATTTGTAAGACCAAGTTAATTAGATAAAGTTGTAAAGTCGCATCAACTTTGAGCGTATAGTTAACACTTGCATCATGGAATCCTGATAACTGTCATCGCGATAACAAAGAATTGCTCTACAGCACTTGCAGTGTAAACTGTAACCTTCAAATATTTAATTCCATTTTAATTATACTCGAAATTAACAATAATAATTACAAAATATCATATTTAATGTGTGTCGAAACACTATTCTGTAGCTTAAGTAGGGCATTTAATTATCGTAAAATATGTTCACTTTAATCCTATAAATATAACATCTCTGGATATCTATATATCGATGGGTATATGAGTCACTCTAACAATTTGATAGAGGACAAATCTTTGTTTTTATTTATTTTTTAATATTTTTTCGTTTATATCTATTTTTTGATTATTATAGTTAATTACTTAAAGGTGTCGTGTGGAACATGGTGTAATGGTTGCAGCTCCTTACAAAACATTTGTAAAACAAAAACTTGGCGATTAAAAAGAGTGGCGGCGAGTTTCTTGCCAGTTCTTCTCGTCCGCTCTACGCCCTTGATTTGAGAACTGGCAGTAAATGTAAAATTAGAAGCATTTAATATGTATTTTTTATTGACGTTAATAAGTGTACATTGTGTTACCTAAATGAATAAATGATTTTTGAATTTGAATTTGGTCATTTTGACTTTTTTATTTAAAACACGTCTTATTGATATAATTAATCATGTAAGCTATAAAAAAAAGTAATTTTGACTTAGAAACACTATTTTTTATCACACGGTCTATGTAGAATTTCTGTATGTCTGTAAATTTAAGCTTTCAGAGCCTCTCTTGTAAAGATGTGATTTTGCATTTTGGCTGTTATTCATAGGACCCAACGATATTTTAAAAATATATAATGTTGAAGTAAATTTTGTCTATAATATATTTGGAATAGATGTATGAAGTGCTATAAACCACTATTTCGTCATGATTGTAGAACAACGACGGTTCTGATTTTTTACGATTTTAGTTTTATTGTATAAAAATCTTTAAAAAATTTCAATTCTCAACAGAATAAACAAAAAATTGGAGTTTGATAAAAACAATCAAGTTATTGCCTAGTATACCAGCGGTTCTGCTTTTTCAACGTAATACAAAAACGCGTACTATACCTTCATTGTACAGTTACGTCGTCACCTCGGCCTCCCCTCACGGTAATCAGTATAAAATTAATATTAAAAAGACACCAAACATAATATTGCCAAGTTTGAACCCGAATAGATTAGCAGTGTTTTAATTATGCATAAAAAACAACTTATCAATCTTTAAAACGCTCTCCTGTAAAGTTGCCGCTTTGCAGATCCGCCGTTGTTCTACGATCATGACGTTTGTCTATTATATTTTAAGTTTCTACAAATAAAATATAATAGAATATTATGGATTATATTTATGTGACAATAATACATAGTAGAGACTATCTAATTTTTGGTTACACTTTTTGGACATGGCAACAAAACTCTACGGTTTAAAACTGTATTAAAAAAATCAAAACAAAAAAATGTGTGTGTCGCGTAATCTCATGTGATCAGTTCTCGTCAAAACAATGTTTCTCTCACCATATCCGTACAAGAATAGACATAAGATACCATAATACCAAGTATTGTAACGGAAACAATAATAAATATAAAAACTTCTTGCATTGTTGTTATTGCCTAACCGCTAACAAGCAATACTCTTAAATATTTTATAATTGGTATCTCGTTAATTATTATTATTATCATGTTTTTAAAATAATAATTATAAGTAGACTTTTTTAATGTACACAGATTAAAAAAAATAAGTAACTCTTGATTCTTTTACGCGCGAAAATTGTTTGACATTAACATAAATGACATTATATTTTTTTTTATATTGCTTTTTTTTTTTAAAAGATTTGATGGCCTATTTTAAGCACATTAACAACATTTTTTTCATAAATTTTATAGCTATTTTTTTTACATTCTCCCGAAGTTAAAACCAATCAAGAATATATCGCTTAGATACAATGCAGGTGACTTGTATAAATTACAAAAGCCTTTCTAGTTATAGGTTAACTAATAACCCTTGCATCAACCGAGGAATTCGAAACGGTTTAATCTTAAATGTGGGTCGCCGCGATACCTACTGTCCTTTTTAATGCTCAGGAAGCGATCGGACTGTGTTGCAGTTCAATTATGAAATTGGGCCTTCTTGAAAACATTTACGTTTACCTACTTATTTCCACAAATATGTTAGGATTTAATTTTAATTAAATGATTATTTATAACCAAATACTGTTTATCTTGTAAATATTAAAGTAATAAAAAAGAAATTGGTTTGACATATTGCGCGAATAAGAAGTATTTCTGTATATTAACACTATTTATATTATATGTAATACCATTTTATGACCACATGTCATAGAAAGAGATAAAATGTATATGGTGACTTATTACTTTAAAGTGCTTCAGAGATATGTATCTAAAATAAAAGTAATAAAATTCAAATAAAAGTTGAGAAAATAATCATTAATTTAAACTCCTATCAAATTAACCAATATCCTCAACATAATATAATACATATTGTGAAAAAAAAGGTATCTCCTTATTTCGTTTTTTTTTTTGGGTTTTACCCAAAGATTTACTGACTATCACTGACTGATACTTACTAATTAAAAGGTTTCGGAAAACGTCTAGTTTCTTATATAAAAGTCAGTTTCGACAAATCCCTGCAACTCAACACTGACATACAGTTGCGACTTGCGAAGCGGGGTCTAACTCCCTGGTAAGTGGGGTTTATTCATATATAAGTACAATGTTCCTTCAGTGGGTATCAGTGCAACAGTTAGTGTACAGTGTTACAGAAACATGAAGGCTTTTGTAAGTTCATGTTTGTGTTCTTTCGATAAAACATTTATATAGCACAGATAATAAATCCTAAATTTTATAACCAAACAGATTAACAAAAAAGTTTTTACATATTTATAAAATTTTACAACTAATATAAATTTTATTATTTCTTAAATGATTCAATTATTATTATTTTTTTAAATTATTATTACAAAATTAATCTTTTGGTTAGTTCAATCAAATTCAATATTTTATATAAAACTAATTATAAAGTACTTCAGTATAAAAAAATAATGTCCAAATAATTAATCAGAAAATTCTTTTTGAAGAAATATCAGTATTGTGATTCAAATAGTGAACAAAATAAGTATAATTAATATTTATCAATTTAAAATTGAATAAGAAATATAGTTATTGCTACTTGTAGAATTATTTTTCAGTACCTCAATTACCTAACTGATTTTTAAAATACCGATAAATAATGAATCTTAATTATATTAATCAAACAACAAAACCCATGGAAACATTTTATCTTTAGCACTTTTTTTTTACTTACCCTTACTTCATAAAATACATATATCGTAACAAACTAACAATCCAATAAAATTCAGTATATTGTCATATAGTAAATGTATGGTCTTATATCTATTTTTTCCTGATGTACATATTTTGTCCATTTGTATTAATATTACTAATCATATTCAAATAGTTTTTCTAATACTATTTTTTTTTCTTTTTTTGACTTGAGAATCACATTTGTAAATTAAATAAAATTTCTCAGATTATAACGTGACTTAATCATCAAATTATTTATTTATCTCATTAGAGATCTTTACAGCAATCGTAATCATCATAAAACAGAAAAAAAAAACCAGGAAAACTTACCAAAGTTTCATCATATTCGGATGAACAGTTTAGGAGCGCAGTTTACAAACATATGTACTTACATTGATTTTTATTAATATAGAAAATTAATCGCATTTAATTCCGTTAAAGGTTATATTCACTAAATATGTAAAATTCGCATTAACATTTCATTTAAATATTCATAAGTACTAGTTATATCACCGTGGTATTCCATAATGTTACTAAACAGGATTATTATGAAATCTCATTAAAATCAATTCAGCGTGTAGTTAGATTAAACGTGGAAATTGACAGATTTATTTTCGCACTTAATAGAGAATAGTGAGTGAAACTAGTTAACTGGTCTTTTCTTTGTATTTTCTTATTACGTCACCTTGTAGAATATAAACTTACTAGTACCATAGTTAACTAAAAAAAGAGCCAAAAAATAAATAATACTAAATGATCTATAGGTAATTTCTTCTATAAATTAGTGATAAATACTTGGTAAATTCTAATTCACAATTAAATATCGAATTTTGTAGTTTTAAATCATCAATATCTTAAAGATTCCCCTGATATAATATTTACTATAATTATGTAGTTACGATTTAGTTAATAAGTAAAATTTTTGTCAAACAAATATACATAATTGATTCCGACCACGAACTATGAACATAGATGGAAAATCCGTGAAGTGCTTATTGCGCGTTTCGGTTTCAGTCTATGGATTTCCAAATGCTCCAAGTAAAAATTAGGTCGACAGTGCCTCATTGACTGATATTCTATTACTGAGGTATCTACCATCAAGTGAACCTCATGCTCGTCTGTCGATATCTGATATAAAAAAATCTAAGATTATTTAAAATCGCGTTATTTCCGTTTGCTCGAACCGGCATCGGCATGGCTACGAAAGCGAAACCAAAATACAAACAATAACACATAAATCATTCATCAAGTGCCATAATATAACTATTCCGTCCACGAGTACAATTTCGATTTCGTGGACGTAATGTATGCGAGGTGTGAACTCACAGTACGTAATGTAAGAGCGATGTCCATTTTGAGGGTTTTGGCAATTGTTCAATATTGCACGATTAAAAGACAATAGGTACGGTCAGTGACAGAAGTCGTTATATTTGAAAGAATAATGTATTCCTGCCGCTGCCAGTCATTTTTTTTACATGGAAAATCATCTAATGATCGCTGCCATCTCCTGGGGGAGTGACAAAGCTATGCCGGTCTCACTTTGTCCTAGCATGACAACTACGACAATATTTTGTCGACCGTGCTCTAGTGTTTTAATTGAATATCTCTTTACGTCTTCCGAGTCATGCTCATGCTGAGTCATGTTATGACACACTTAAAACTCGACTTCTAATATCAAAAGTAGAGATATTTGTCTATCAAGATATCTTGTCTATCATAGTTGTCGATGTCGAGATACATGTAATATATCGAGATATCTTAGTTTTTCTCACGCGTCCGCGAGATATCTCTTTATGGTCATGCTAGGCGTGTAGGACAGAGCTCTTGAAACCTCGGTAAAAATAACATAATGTCCCAAAAGTTTTTTTCTTAAACGATGTTTCTGCTTATAAGAAAAATAAATAATAATAAAAAACGGTATGAAAATACATAGAAAAAAAATTTTTGAATGTGTAAATTTATTACTTCTTATTTCTATAGTAAACCAAATAAAACTAAATAAGCTGTTGGATACACTGTGAGAGACACTGTGGACACTTATTCCTTCTAGACCCTCCCTTTATACTGCAAGCTATCAATTCAAACCATGAAGATGCCTGGAAACAAAGATATCAATATCACTTCTTTTTTTTTCAGATCGGAATCCTCGTTTTGACAGCATCGGTTCTCGCTGAGCCAGAACCCAGCAAAGTTGTTCAAAAACGAAGCGGTCTCGTGGGGCACTACGGCGGACTGTACGGAGGAGGTCTTGGACATAGCTATGGTATGATGAATTGTTATTATTATTGACTAGCAACACGCCCCGGCTTCGTACGTGGGCAATGTAGATATACTATACGCAAAAAAGCCCATGATACTCGGTGATAATGTAGCTTTCTATTGGTGAAATAATTTTTAAAATCGATTCATCCAGAGAATGCCCACTACAACCTCACAAACTCACAAAATTTACCTTTTAGTGATATTAGTATAGATGTGACTTGACTTTTGAATCATTACAATAATTATAATAATGCATTTAATTCACTATTTTCGTTTACCTGTTTGAATGTTTAAGACGCCTATACTTTATGAATTTACTGTATTGTAATTTAGCATTAGGTTTAAAGACTCTTTACACTATGTTAAAGTAGAGTCTAAAATGTAATTAATGCAATAATTTTTCACAGTGTAAAGGCGTCTTTAAATATTATAAACTAAATAATATAAGTTGACGCTGTTCTGACTAGACAATAGACAGACGAATGTGAGACGCACTTGATGCTATCAGTTCTGGCGAATCGCATCAGTAAATTATTTTCTAATTTAATCATTGAAAAACCCTAGTCTGAAACTGAAATGCATAATATGAACTTCATAGTTTTTCGTTAAATGAACGGCCATTTCTTATTCCATATGTTTGTAATACAGTCAGTATTTATGATGTATCTTGATTTATTTGTAGGTGGATACGGTTCAGGAATCGGATTATCCAGTGGATACGGTTCTGGACTCGGGTTATCCAGTGGATACGGTTCTGGAATCGGGTTATCCAGTGGATACGGGCTTGGAGGTGGAATCGGTGGAGGAGCCATCGTCGGAGCCGATGTTCACACGACCGTGACCAAGCACGTCGGCGTGCCCGTACCTGCCCCCTACCCAGTACCTGTAGACAGACCTGTGGCTGTTCCCGTTAAGGTAAGATCAGGGCATCTTGTCGCTGCTTTAATATTTACTAGCGGATTTACGATTTCGCCATCGGACATCGCGTCAAAAATACCAAGCATACCATCTTGATGTCTGGAAGTCCACAACTGCGCGATTCCTGAGACACTGCTTGCCTCGCACAAGCGCTCTGTGGAATAAGGTTCGGAGGCGGTTTATAAAATAAAAAATATTTTAGCTTTGAATATACATATGCTATCTTCTCACTTTATATAGATTTGCAGTGGACATTACAAAATAGCTATAAGTGTGCGTAACGGGAGCTGTCAATTGAGTAAGACGGCGGAGTTGAGAACTTATAAACACACAACACAAAAAATTATAAACAGGTCGTCCCGGTGGGATTCGAACCCACGACCCATCGATGCACACGGCAGGTGTTCTACCGTACGCGCCAACGAGCCAATAAGGTTCTCCCTGTGTTTCATATACGTAACAACCATGTCTTAGAAATTGATTTATCTTTCATTTCTTTTTAAGGTGGCAGTACCGTACCCCGTGGACCGTCCCTACGCAGTCCCCGTACCCAGACCGTACCCGGTGACAGTCGAGAAGCACGTCCCGGTACCTGTGGACCGACCTGTCCCAGTACCCGTACCTCATGCAGTACCTTACCCAGTCATCAAACAGGTTAGTACTCAATAATTGTACAATATCAAGTATTGAGATGTCTCGTAGAGCTTACATAAAAGTACCTGATGATATTAATGAGCAATTAAAGAGCGTACTCTCGCAGGTTCGTATGGCTCCCTATAATATAACAAAAAAAGATTCTTCAGATATATTGAAGTATCTTAACAAGTAGTAGTACACACAGTTTAAAAGGCACTGGTTTGATACTATGTAAATAATTATTGATTTCTATACTAATGTGTAATTGACAAAAATATCAACAATATATTTTAAATACATTACTGAAAACAAGATCTTGCTCATTAACTTCTCTTATCGCTCATTAAATTTCAATACAAAACATTTTTCCAACAAATCACATATAGAACACAATTATTCAACATTACTAGATTAAAATTTTGGAAATATTCTTAGGTCGGTGTACCAGTACCAGCTCCGTACCCAGTACCAGTCGCTAGACCTGTCGCTGTACCAGTAGCACACCCAGTAGCTGTTCCAGTTTCCAGCGGTATCATCTCATCCGGCTTAGGTTTGGGAGGCGGTTACGGCTACGGCGGTGGCTACGGAGGCGGTTACAGCAGCTACGGCGGAAGCTACGGTGGAAGCTACGGCGGAATCCACGGTGGAATCCACGGCCACAAGATTTGGTAGATACGTAGAAAATTCGGTTATTGGATGCGCGAGATTAAGGTTCATTCAATAGCGTTCTTTAAACGTTCATTCACAGCGTTCATTAGTAAAACAGATAAATTTTAAGCTATATACTGATTTTGAATAGGCCTTCATCAATATTGAAGGTTTATTTGGGGAATAGTTTTGGCATTGGTCGCTACCAATTACCAATACCAATTAATAGTGTAATTATATATTTCAGACTGCTGTTTGTAATATTAATTACACTATTAATTTCGTCGTGCTTGAAGTACTATTAGCCAATTACTCAAACGCTAAACAAAACTGAGTTTTAGTTAAAAGTATTGCTGCCACTTTCAATAACATACATCATTATAAATGCTAGAAACCTTTTAAATAACTCGACTTTGATTATTATTTCAGTATAAAAATCATCAATATAAAATCTACTTAGATTAGTGGTCACTGAACAGTTTATGAGAGCAAATAAAGCAATCGCTGGAAATGCCATAAGATTGCGTAAGACTGAATGATCCAGTAACCGAATATTAACGAGGTATTAGAGGCTTATTAGTCATGTTGTGATCTAGGTTAGACTTGCACAAACATGGGATAAGGTGTGCAATGGTATGCGCATAGAATTGCTTTCAATCTATATGTTTAGAACGTCCTAAAACTTTAAGAATAATCCGAAACTTCTTATACCATAGTTTGAATATCGCCTATGAATTATACTGGTGTGTGTTTAAATGTTGGCTTATAATTCGCAAATATTAATGAAATGTTGTATTAATTATCGATATTACTGCCACATGTATGTATATGTAGTTATTTTAATAATATGTAGATTTCAATTAGGCATTCATCAATGTTTGTCTTCATTTGCCTATTAATATTATTACTGTATGTATTATTAATCCTGCGATCTCTTAAGTGGGGGGCAAAAATGTACCTGGTTTTGTACTTTTGTATATAGTATTTCTAATGAATAGCTTTAAGTTTCATTTACGAGTTTATTTCGACCGCAGTCGACTAAAAACTATTTTACGAACATTTTAATAAACGTTGTATCAAATATTGATTCTATTATTTTTTCTGCTTACCTTACTTTAAGTAAATAGTAACTAACTTACTGAGAAATAATTGTTTATGAAGTTATTCTCTAAAATTATATATTTATATTATACCTTATTATAACATTACCTTTGCTAGCCGTTACTAGATGACTAAAGAGATATAGGCTTACAAACGGAAAATTGGCAAATGTTTTTATTCAAATCAAATTATCATTTATTCATTTAGGTAACACAATATACATTTATGAACGTCAATAAAAAAAATACATTTGGTACTGCTAGTTCTCAAATCAAGGGCGTAGAACGGACGAGAAGAACTGGCAATAAGCTCTCCGCTACTCTTTTTTGTTTAACAAAATGTTTGTAACAAGCTGCAATGCTGATCTATGTATTTTGCGTAAGGCTAATATTTTATTTCATCTACTAAATCTACATAAATTATAATAAAACAATACAATTAAAATATCTGTTATTCTGTAATTTTAACAGAAATAGAGAGAGAGAGAGAGTAAATGTAAAAATAAAAGCATTTAATATATTTTTTATTGACAATTGACATTGTGTTACCTAAATGAATGAATTTGAATTTGATCAACGAACCTCCCCATACATACTCTAGGACTCAAACTATGCCTAGACTTAGTAGATATCGTAACAGAAATTCTGTGTCACAATACATAATCCTAGCGATCACAACCAGTTATTACGTGTACAAATTATAACATGTCCTCATTCCGCACACTTATCACAAATGGTCAGGAATAGTTACATAATTGAAACAACAGAGGGTAAAAAGTGTTAAATCTCAATAAAATGTACTAAGTACAGGTATTTTTTTAACGTTTCTATGTAAGTATTATGCTTAGCACTTACAGTCTCGAGAAAGCAAGACCTTGCTTCGACCTTGCCTATAAAATATAAATAAAATTGTAGGAACCGACCAGAAAATTTCTGTTATTACAATTATAATTTAAGCAACAGAAATATTTCAAATTATAATGTATATATTATCATGTCTAATGTAAGGCGGATATAATTAAAAAAATAGTTTTAATGATTCGATGAACAAATTGATGAACAAAAGTAATTTTGCCAATTATTCGAGTTACGTCACGTACATTACGGCGTACATGATCGAGGAACCCGAATGATTAAAATTCTTACAAACGCCAAAACCTGATGTAAACCAGGTAACAATGAAATAGTGGCCTAACAAGGGCTACTTATTGTCACGCCATGTTGCACGTGACTGGCGTTGGATCCGGAACTTACGCATTACATAATGTAGATATTCTATATATACTAATAGTTCAATTGCAGGTTTCTATAACTTCAAAAAGTTCGTGGGGGAGATTGCTGTATGTTTCATTAATCATTTTTCTTTATAAGTAAGGTGAGTCTTCTTTACCCTTCCCGCCGAAACAATTTTGTTTCGTCATAAACATGGCGGAAATCCACGGGATTCGAATCCAGAACCTCCGGTGCTAAACGCAATTCACACCACTGATCCTAAAAGGCGTTCAACTTTAAAGCTGGGATAACCACCATAATACTATACCGGTATAAAGTGATATCTAAATGTCAATATTTTTAAACTGGACTGGAAAAATAATGTAATCTAATTAAATCGTTCATAAAGAGCAAGCGCTTGTTTGTAAAATTCCAATTTTAAAAAATAATGTTTGACTAAAATAGTCGTAATAAATAATACACAATGAAATAGTTACGAGTCTTGAAATAATGTAGTTTTTTTGTTTTTTTATTGTAAATATGAAAGGAATTTTTGAAAAGCATGAGCGGTAAGACAATAGTGCAAGAAATCTTTCATAAAAAATAATAACGCACGAAGTTTACTAAATATTAAATTATAATAATAAACATTATTAAATTAATCAATTTCCCTGAATTCATTTGAAACTTGATTCTTATAAAAGCGCCATCTGTGTTGCTTATTGCCAATCACTAACCATTTTCATATTGCTACCTTGTGACTAAGTAGGTTGCATATTATAATTTTATTTGCATCGTTTTAGTACATACTGGTTAAACATAGAGTGCAACTATAGCAGTGTAAAATAATAATTGACTTCAGTTTCCATTGCTTGTATGATTATAAAAAACTATTTGTATTATTATAAAAAAATTGACGGGCTCGTTGGCGCGTTCGGTAGAACACCTGCCGTGCGCATCGATGGGTCGTGGGTTCGAATCCCACCGGGACGACAATATGTTTATAATTTTCTGTAAGCATGTTTGATAACTTCCTGTTAAAACCACCATTCATAGATGGAAAGCCGTGAAGTGCACATTGCGCGTTTTGGTTTCAGTTTATGGATTTCCGAATGCTCTAAGTAAAAAGTAGTCGACAGCGCATCATTGACTGATGTTCTGTGGCTGAGGTATGCCCTACCATCAAGTGAACCTCATGCTCGTCTGTCGATATCTAACATAAAAAAATCTAAGATTATTTAAATTCGCGTCATGTTAGAGATGTTTAATTCAGTTAAATTCGGGGTCCAACGTCATTACTCACTCCACAAAGTTGCTGGGTCTAAGAATTACTCGATATAATGCAATAATACAAATAATTATAATAAATTTATGTATTGTATATAAACTGCACTGAAAATGACTATATCTACACTGTGGCGTATTTAATGAACGATTGGTCCAGGCTCAGCTCTTGTTCTACGGATGCAGAGGCTACAAAAATCAATCAAAATCAAAAGATTTTTATTTCAAATAGGCCTTTGCAGGCTCTTATGAAACGTCTAGTTGCACGGATCCAAAAAGTGGGTCTCATGGAGAAGAACCGGCAAGAAACTCCATGGACACTCTTTTCAACAATGGCTACAGGTTTCAGCTTTCAGCCTGGGCCATTGGAATGCTGTAGAAAAGCTTGGAATAACAATAGCAATACCTATTGGTTTTTCATTTCCATTGTTATAATTACAAATTTCAAATAATATAGACATTATTTATTCGACATAAAACACAAATAAGATACAAAGTTGAACTTTACTATGGTGAATATATATTATGTAATGCCGAAAAGGCATTCATCAGCATTTGTTGCAGTTATAAACTGCAACACTGGCTTTCAGAAGTATCCCTAACCGTCCATCTCAGCCTAAATGACAAATGTGCTTAGTATAATTTAAAAATATAATAAACTATACTATAATATTAAAATAATAATTAAACATAAATTAGAATTCTTCATTAGTACGGTAAATGAAGTATTGTCCTGTGGTAAATACGCAAGGACTTTATATATATAACATATATAAAATCCTTGTAAATACGTTCAAATAGAAGGGGCTTATATTTAGGTTAAAAAATCAGGTAGACATCTTAACGTTACAGTGATACAATCCATGTTAAAAAAATAATAATGAATTCATTATGATGTCGTGTCACCGCACCATTTCTAGACAAATTGTAGGTTCGACTTATCAAGCGACGATCTAGGCTATTCGCTGTCATGTTGTAATGACCATTTCATGTTACTACATAGTCCAAGAGATGGTTAAAATTATCGGGAGTTTATGGATATATCATAACAATTAACACAGGTGACTCATCTGATAATAAGTGATCACCACTGCGTGTGACATCCACCGGCCTAGCATGACCGCCACGAGATATCTCGTGGACGAGTGAAGACAAACTAAGATGTAAGATATCTCGATATATCTTGACATTGATAGAAAAGATATCTCGATCGACAAATATATCTATTTTTGATATTAAAAGTCGAGTTATAAGTGTAATTGTCATGTTAGACCCGGAAGAAATAAAGAGATAATCGATTAAAACACGAGAAAACGGTCGAAGAAATTTTGTCGCGGTTGTCATTTTAGGCCGGCTGTAATTACAAAAGTTTGTAGGGCGTGAGGCAGGCAATTTTTTGTCTGCCACTGATATATTATTATACATTTATATACATATGATATATTATTATACAGATAAGTAGGTTATCAGTCTTCTATGCCCTGCCCAACCGTAATATTATTTTTAATCTCATCCCTCGTTAAGAATCTCTCTAGAAGGCACGTAGTGTTTCCGTTTTCGTACATCCGTCTTTCAGGTCACGGCTCAAGTAGAAATCTATACTTACCTAACTGTCAAAAAGTCAATATGAAAGTTAGGTATTTTGACAAAATAAACCAAATATATATTTTATACAAAACTTTTGATATTTTACTTATTACTTTTATGTGCTTTACATGTAAGGAGGACAAATTTCTTAATACTTACTAAAATCGCCTTCAATTAATAGATACTGTAAAAGTAAAAGACAGTGATGAATATTCCACCATATCTTTGCCTAATGTCCGCCGATCACCGGTCACATACATCATTAATGGACATCGATCGGACGACCCACTAACTTAAAATCATACTCATGTCTCATACAAATATAATAACTCTGAACTAGTTTTTTAGGTCACAAAAAATTAGTTAAAGAAGTAAGTTAGTTATATTAAATAATTCAGTTCAATATTAACTACAACTTTTCACATATGAAACTATGAACTGTTTTTATTTTAGACATTCGTAATTCCGGCTAAAACTGTATAGTTATTGTATAATATAACTAGCTGACCCGGCAAATGTTGTTTTGCCATGTATATAATTTCTAAAAAGCAGGGGTTGGTGATAAAAAAGATAAATTTAGGGTTGTATGTATTTTTTAATGCCACATTATAAAAAAATAAAAACAAAAAAATTTGTCCGATAATTAAAAAAAAATTTAAGGGTGAACAACCCTTATCACTTAGGGGTATGAAAAATAGATAGTAGTCGATTCTCAGACCTACTGAATACGCATATAAAATTTGGTAAAAATCGGTAAAGCCGTTTCGGAGGAGTACGGTAACTAACATTGTGTCACCGTGAAATATTTATTAAGAAATCTTTCACCTTACATTATTTTATCAACTCCGCGCAAAGAACTCCCGGAAAGTAAATAGTTGCACAAATATTTAGTATCGAAACTCTAAACTGACTTCGTTAATAATCATGATTCTCTTTGTATGGAAAACGAACCACCTTAATAAGAATAGTAAAAAAACACAAGTTTATCGTAAAGGGTAAAACAGGTATCTGTACAAATAAGATTTTTCTATATTTGCTAACTGGGTCATATAATGTCTTTTAATTTTCTTTCATTACCATTTAATGATACCGACAGATCTAGTTATTGATATATAAGATATTCATCCACGATAAAATAAGAATATGTAAGCTATAAAAATACGGTTCATTATAAAAGTTTTTCCTCTATGCACTCCTAAACTATTCATCTGATTATGATTAAACTTTGGTAGGTTGTTCTTCATACACCCGCGAAGGTTATATAACTAATAAACTATAATCAATAGGATTACGTATATTTAACCAAATATTTTTACTTATATAACATTTTAAAATCCATCCCATAGAATATCTAGAACAAAATGAGGAATATTATTTGATATACCTATTAAAAAAAGTCATCAAACAAGGTTTCGTTTTTACTTTCGCTATAAACAACAAACGATAGCGAAATTCGAAACTAATAAGTCAAATTCTAAATAGTTAAGTACCTAGTTAGTAGAATTAACTTAATTGGTTCTGGTTGCCTTAAAATATTCAAAAGCCAAAAGAATACTGTTAAATTATTAACAAAAAATCATTATCTGTTGATAACTTTATTTTTATAAAGTCATGTTACTCTCTTGAGTCTCCGCAAATCTCCATTTTACAGAAAATAACAAACAAACTAGCATGCTGATAAATATTTTACTATACAAAGATACATGAATAAATAAACTTGTTTTCATACTGGAAGCTAAGCTTTAGTCAGTCTCTATGTAGAGCTAAGTGACTCATGATCTGAGTAATTTAATAAATATATAAATTAAATAGAAAAAAATATTTTTAACAAACATTTCTTAATATTCAAAGAGTCAGTAAAATGATACTATATATAATAGGATATGTATTATATACAAACAAATTATTGTATACATTTTAAATACAAACATAAAACTGTTTATTAATATTAATAATGAAGATAATTATGTAGTTTTAAAATATGAAATTCTTTGAAAATCATATGATAATAATATCGCGGAATTCATATATTTAAAATTTTATCATTGCGTCTGCTTTTAGAAATTAAAAAAGAAACTGATTCTTTCTGGTTATAACACAGATTGTTTATTGAAAAGAATTATTGCCACTGGCCAACTTGTTTTTTTTTATATCTATTATAGCCAAGGACTTTATATACAGATATCCTTGATTATAGCAAACAAAGCCTTTGGCCGTTGTTTCACCTATTGGAAGCTATACTTTGAAGGAGGTATATTATAAGGAGGTTTCCCTGTACAGTGTACATACCAGAGCAATAATTTAAGCGTAACAATTGACATCCAAGAATTGTAAGCAACTGTTCACACGCGGGTATTACATATTTGCTCATTACACCGCGAAAAGTAACGAAACAAAATAAAACGTTTATAACAGGTCAAGAATGTAACGTCTTGTTTAGAACATGCAAGTCATTTATTGCCTCAATTTGACTGTAAGGCATGAAACTCGTGTGAATGAGCCTTAATCCCACACAGGAAAAGCAAATAAAATCCTAACGTACTTAAAATTCTTGTTTGCAAAATCCTAACCTTATAATTACACCCATACCTCACCTCTATTTATACCAATGTTCATCAACAAAAAGCCGTCTGGTTGAAAGTGGAGCATATTTTTGCGTAATTCATAGCCTCCTAAAGCGAAGTCTAGATCTTAATCTAAATTCTTCCTAACGACCAGTCCGAGAATTGAGTAAGATTTATATTACTGCGATCTATAGAAATATTATTTATAAGAAATAAAAATAACTTATTAAACGACAAAGATTGTAAACGATAATTGTAATCACTTTTTTTATGTTAGATATCGACAGACGAGCATGAGGTTCACTTGATGTTAGGTGATACCTCAGCCACAGAACATCAGTCAATGATGCGCTGTCGACCTACTTTTTACTTCCAGCAATTGGAAATCCACAGACTGAAACCGAAAAGCGCGATATGCACTTCGCGGTTTTTCCATCTACATATGAATGGTGGTTCGTTACCCGGTCGTAATTTCGATATTCCTCCTGTATAAGTAAGATATTATTGAGTGCAGTGTAGGTATTTAAAAAAATTACTGACCGAAGAAGTACCCTTTATATCAATATTATGTATATCATTTACATTAATTTTTTTTTTAATTTTTAGCTTCCCAAAGATGATAATGATGCCCATAAATGTTAATAAAATTCTATTAATATATACATATATAGATATTTTTGAGATATTTTGAATTTTATTAACATGTATGTTTCCCCGGAAATTAACAAAATAAAACTTTAAACAATATACCTATATTCTTTAAATCACGCTCTTTGAACTCAGAATATTATGATATATCGTAGGTACATAAAAATATAACATAAATATTCATAAGAAATCACAGCAAGTCATTAAAATACTAAAACGACTCATTAATTTACAGTTTTTCTAATATTATAACCTAAAATTAAAAAATTAATAACGTTTGCTTCATGCTTGATGCACGGCTAATGCACTTGTGATCATATAACTTTTATAAATGTTATTAAGGCCTCGGTAAGCTTCTTGCTAACAGGTCTTGTAACGCTTGTCACAATTTAAATAGGCTTCATCCATCATAAAATATGATTGACACCTTCATATACCTTATACGTAGAATTTTAAAGGTCGGCAACACACCTGCAGAAACTGTTGCAGATCACTAACCATCACATGAGCCCTACCGGGTAGGTGTTTGTCCCCTATTCTATATTTTTTTCTGGGAATGCCAGATTATGATGATTATGATAATAAATACACCGTAGATTAGGGACCCAAACATACTCGTAGCAAAGCATGTATCGTGGACGTACAGCAAAATATAACACAAGATGTATATAGTCAGTAGTGATGTCATTTTGGAAGCAGCTGAATGAGCCGAAAGTGGTATGTAAGGATCGGATCATATGGAATTCCGTGATGACTATGCCTATCCCAATGGGAAAGAGGCGTGATGTATATGTGCATATGTATGTATGTATGAATGAGCCATATTTCACAGATGCGATACCATGGGGGGGGAGCAGAGGGTATGGACCTATGCTACGCCACTGATCAAATTAAAATGTCAGCTACCATTTATCTAGTTTAAAAATACCAAAGTCTGCTAATGGCTAATAATCCATGGAATTTTCTAATAAAATTATGGTCTGGCATAGAATTTTATTGCAATAACTGCATGCTTCACCAACTGGATAATAAGGCAATTATCCTACTTTTTGTGTAAAGAAAAAAGTAATTTTAAATTGTAGTGATTAATATTTATGTATTAATTAGTTGGGTGTTATGATAATTATGAAATTATATACATACATATACATCACGCCTCTTTCCCATTGGGGTAGGCAGAGATCACGGAATTCCATATGCTCCGATCCTTACATACCACTTTCGCTTCTTCTACTTTCATCAATGCTTTCATACACACTCGACGGATACGAGTACTTTTGATCTGGCCCTTTTGCAGAACGTCCCTGATCTGATCGAGGTACGTTAATTATATCCATCATAATATTCAATACATGGGAATTCCTGTTCTTAAAATTCCGAGTAAGGTAAAATTTTACACATAATGACCATGTATGTATTTTAGTCACAGAGTGTCTGAAGCGTTGTGTATTCAATTCAAAATCATTTATTCATTTAGGTAACACAATGTACACTTATGAACGTCAGTAAAAAATGCATATTAAATGCTTCTAATTTTACATTTACCGCCACAATAGAATACATATTCCGGGACTGACAGCATTAATAGCGTTGTGACATGAAAGTGTCACAGCATATGCTGAGCCAGTTCCTATTCACAACCGCAGTGCACACTTTTTCAGATTTAGTTATAGTTAGTCACGCATTTGCACTGTGTTTTGTGAATAAACGGTTCATTTATCTATCTATTGTACAATACTGAATTCTTCATAAACCTTTAAATAAGATACTGTATACCGGATTAAACTCGATTTATTATTTATATTGTTTTAATTATTTATTCCGACGTTTCGGATAAATAATTTCGGAACGTCGGGATAAATAACTTAAACAATATATTAAATAATAAATCGAGTTTTAATCCGGTATACAGTATTTTATTTAAATGTGATACTCACGTTAATAAAAGACAATATTATCTTCATAAACCACTGAACCGATTTTATATTTTTTGTATTTGAGTGTGTACCCTAGATGGTTTAGATTCAATTGAAGCCATAATATGTAGAAATGCTCTTTTTTTACAGGAATATTTTTTTTTTGTAGTCAATATTCTAGCCAATAAATATATACATATATATTTTGTTGAACCTAACTTAACATGTCTAATTGCAAGATAAATTCACACGATTATGGTTCAAAAAGTGTAGAATTATTCGCAATCGTAATAAATAAAACATTTTCTAGAGTCTTGGAGTTAGTACGATAGCAATTTTCATTCATAACCTTACATAAGTGGTTACAAAATATGAACTTAACGTAAAAAGCTGTATGTGAAATATTTGCTCATGAATTATGGAAAAGATATTACAAACTCATTTCTTTTATAAACTTTTCAGCATACGTAGTACGTGAAAGTAGTTGGTACGATGTTTACTACATGTGCCTAGTTCCGGTGGAATGTGGGTTCGAACTACTACAAGGGTGACTTGTATTTTCTATGAACTTCCCTGTGCTTTAAATAAATGGGAAGAATATTGAACTTCCGTTTATCTCTAAAATAGAATCGAAAAGGGTCACTCCGAAAAGTTTAATATTGCTCTTTTCTGGTTTACTGCTACTGAATTTTCGCAGTAAAAAAAAAATAGGACGAGATTTTTATAATCGGTCGAGTAATTTTTGAGTTAAATCGTAACAAACAAATCTTTCCTCTTTGTAATATTAGTATAGATATAGATAGAGTATTGATTCTACATATAAAATCATTAATTCACCTCTATATTCTGCATATTTCTATCTGTTACTGTCACATCGCAAAAACTTAAGAAACCATGTCGTTTAATCAATGAAACCCCTCCGCCACGGATTGGAATATTTCGCAATTTCAACTACAAGACTCATCGTCCGGTCATCCGTCGCATAGTAGAGCCTAAGCGTAGTCAAAGTGGAAGATGTAATGTTGCCTCTTTCAAATATCTTTGAATCTACACTCATATATTGTTTCATACTGTATCGGAAGTTCAACCGAGAAGCAATAAACACTTTTATGCCATAATTATATACAATACACATACATTTAAATTCCAAAACTAATTCCTGCTTCTTTGTTATTTCCTGTTTTTTTTATTACAAACACTCTTTTATTTATTATTTTGGAGTATATTTCACTGTAAATCCAAATAATCATTACGTGTTCTCCTAATCCTATTTGCTCTGTAGACAAGCGAAAAAACTATTCCTGACTTTGAGTATGCTTCCTGATTTTGTAGTCTATCACATTGCACATAACATCTATCTATATCTCGAGTCAAAGTGTTTGTGGTCGCACGCTACGAAACGGCAGGACTGATTTTTATGAAATTTTGTATGTATATTTAGCAGGTATGAAAATAGGTTGTAAAGTATATTTCATACCGCTGGGTGATTAGGGTTCACCCTAATCACCCAGCGGGATTAGGGATTCATCCATATCCAGAATTTTTTTTGACAATTTTTTTATCTGATCTCATTTTATTCATTAGTACAGTCGTGCGAAGCCATTCATGTATAAATGAAAAAGCTTTCACTAACTTACTAAAAATATCACCAAATCCAACTCATACTTACCCAAACAGCCTTTATAAGTAAAATAATAATCTAACAGTTACCTACGTACTAATAAGCCCTTACGAAGACCGCATATAAATGGATTTAAATCACTGTTTCACATATATGGAGTGGACACCGCCCTTGCGGACATTGCTCATGCGCGGCTTTAAAATAATCCGACCTAGGATACCTTCGCTAGCGATATAGCGAAATAGTTAAACGTATAAAAGGTGCGCAAGAGCAATAATCGAGCAGACTACATTCTTACTTCGATACCAACGGTTTCAACCATGCGTGCCTTTGTAAGTTACATTTATTTAAGTATTCATATAAAATATAAAAAGAAATCATAGAAATATAAAGCAATAATTTCTCCGAATATTTCTAAAACAAAGAAATGACAGCAAATATTTTCCTAATGTTTTGATACATACTGAAATTATGCTTGCCGCCGTTTGCCGCTGTACGCATAGATTTACGCAACAGATTTTAATACGGTTTTCATCAATAGATAGACTGATTCAAGAGGAAGGTTTACATATAGTTTAATATTGTTTTGTGTTATTTTTTTTAAATATGACGATAACGGAAGCATTCAAGCCGGCTGAGAGCTTTCATCTGAAAATTCGTCTTACTGCGGAATACTAAAACGATAATCAAAATTTGAGATCTTCTTAAAATGTTTTTGTCTTTCATTTCGTAATGAAAGGGTTAGAGATACTTTTAAGTACACCTCAATGTTGATTAGCATCCTATCGAAGCCGGGGGAAAAGTCGCTAGTAACTATATCATATAATACATATTGTTAAAAATAATTCGGTTAAAATGTTACAAAGCTTCGCCTTATTCATTCGCGTGTGATATGTAAATCTGTAACATAATCTGTTGTCGTCCTCGCCATGAAGATACTACTGAAGGAAGCCTTCAGTGGTTTTCAAAATGTTAATTTTCAATACTAGATTCAATCCGCGATACGTCTCAGAGTAAGCAGTGAACATACTCGTATAACTAACTTGACAGCCTCCTTCTGGGTTTAAAAAGGTATTTTTAGATCTCCAAACATTTTCATATGCATTACCATACATAATATATTTCGAGTCAATCATCCGTTGAATATATTGTGGTACAAAGAGAAATCTAGATAAAAACATAATTCATAAGGAACCATTCTTTTTTATTTATTTATGTGTATAGTATTTTAGATGATAAATACTTTGTAAAACCAAAAACTTGGCAATTAAAAAGAGTAGCAGAGTTTATTGTCAATCCTCCTCGTTCTTTCTACGCCCTTGATTTGAGTTCTGATTGACTGGCAGTAAATGTAAAATTAGAAGCTTTTCATATGTGTACAATATGTAACCTAAATTAATAAAAATGATTTGAATTTATCATATTTAATTATTTTCCCTTCTCTCTAACTTATCGGCTCTTTATTGAAATTTTTTTCTTAAAATTACTGTTTGTTTGAAAATAAAAATAAATGGTATATAAAAAGCTTTTATTCTCATTTACAGATATTCTTTGCCCTCGTCGCCTTGGCTGCGGCCAAACCCAAGCCTGGTTTACTCTCAGGATTATCTGGATTATCAGGCTATGGTGGTTATGGTGGATATGCAGGATCCATATCCTCCGTAGGATACGCAGCACCTTCTGTAAGTCATATTACTAATTAAAATATTTTTACCAGTCCTTTTCTTTCTCCTTCATCTGTAAAAACATCTGATAGTCCTTTCCAATATTTTTTAACATAGGATGTTGAAAGCATCGAATTTCTTCTCAAACTTCTTCTTGTTTTGAGTCTTGAAGTATTTCAACACTATACTATGTTATATAGTTAAGATAATAATTATTGTTATCTGAATAGGAATATTATTTAAATAATTAAAATATCGAAATTCCTATCAAGTCATAAACTGACTGTTAAAATATGATCATAGATGGAAAAACCGTGATAAATATACACATTGCGCGTTTCGGTTTCAATCTATGGATTTCCGAATGCATCATTGACTGATGTTCTGTGGCTGAGGTATCACCTACCATCAAGTGAACCTCATGCACGTCTATCTATATCTGACAAAAAAAAATATATATTGAAAAATAAAATCAATCAATCACTAGTTGTTTAATATGACTGAAGTCTCTACTTAGCACAGTAAATTCTAATTTTCATCGTAGTGAAAGAACGGACTGACTTCGTACTCTCAATTTATTTCGAATTTGTATTATTTTAACAAATGCCTTCCCTTACCTACCTTATTAACTTGAGTTCCTATAATGATTCCGTTGATTTGATTCCAGCTGAGCATATCTCACCAGCCAGCCATCACAATCTCCCAACCATCCATCTCGGTGGCCCACGCACCTTTGATCCAAGCAGCGCCAGTTATCCACGCCGCACCAGTCGCTGTCGCACACGCCGCTCCAGCTACTAGCTACTCTTCTTTCCAGAGGGTAAGCTCTAGCCAGCTATTTTTCAGCTAATGATTTTGATAGACCTGTGATTGAAGCCGCTACAGTCACTGGCTTTTCTTAGGGTAAGCTTAAAAAAACAGCTCTAGCTAGTTATTTTTCAGCTAATGATTTCGGTACACCATCTAAATCATTTTAGAGTGTTATGAACTGGAGGAATATGGTACAGCTTAGATCGTCATATTTTCATAATAAACCTAGCTTGCAGTAGATGGCGAACAAAACAAAATACATATATGCATTTAAATATAGGAGAAGCCTACTTAGCCAAAGCTGTTGCATGAATAATGCGTCCGCCAGTTTCGTCTAATCGTAAATTATTTCAGACTGTATTAATTAAGACAAAATTGTTATTTATACATATATTATTGTGTTATTGCCACCTTACTGTACGAGAACATGCACAGCGTATATTTAAGTGGAATTAAAACGTTTTGTTTGCCATCTCCTCAGCTTTCATACCAAGTGCAAATCTTTCTTATCAAGCTGTTATCACAGGTGATCCACCCAGTGGCTCAACATGTGGTCCAAGCGGCCCCTGTCGCCGTGGCCCAACCTGTGGTCCACGCTCCAGTGGCTGTGGCCCAACCTCTGCTCCAGGCAGCTCCGGCCGTTATCTCCCACGCCCCAATCGCCACGTACGCGCAGTCGTATGGTCATGGCTGGGGTAATGGTTGGTGAAGAGTTAGATTTAATTTTAAATAATTTCTGTTTATGCGTTGAGATCATGCCCGTTTGGCGGGTGGTACAAATAAATATTTATAATCAACTTTTTTGTTTTACTTTAGACTCCTGACATGGAATATGAAAAAATTAAAAAATCTTTATTTACACCAATTCAATTACACCAAATAAATAAACCCAGATTCCCGATATAGTTATTAACTGTGTTTCAGGAGTATGTGTCTTCCCAATTGTATGTATTGTAAACAAAGTTATTTACAAAAATATTAAATTCAGTAATATCCTTTGTCCACGTCAGGTTCCAAACGTCCAAACTGACTTTCATGAAAGTATGAATGGAAAACCAAGTATATTTCCATATGGTTTTTGTAATATGTATTCTGCGTGAATCGAGTTAAATGATTGTTTTGGAAACCGTTGTGTCCCATAGAAATGTACTGAGGATTTGTAAATATCTTTAAGGAAGTATTTTTGGAAGTGAAGAAATAAATGTCAACTTGATTTAAATAAATTATATAACAATCTACGGATTGCATCATGATCGATTGAATTAGGATGTATGTGCATCGATGTGATTTGTGGCCCATGTCAACCATGAGCCATACTAACAAAAATGAAAAATCTACGATTTGGTTTGAGAAAAACTCATTATAACAGACCCCACTTTACATAATAATTTATTAATTCACATTTAAATTGTGAAAAGCCAAAAAAAACCGTGAAGTGCACATTGCGCGTTTCGGTTTCAGTCTATGGATTTCCGAATGCTTGAAGTAAAAGTAGATCGACAGCGCATCATTGACTGATTTTCTGTGGCTGATGTATCACCAACCATCAAGAGATGCTCATGCTCGTCTGTCAATATCTATAACAAAAAAAGCCAAGGAAGACATGACAAAAGTTATGTTAGTGAGGCCATTACAAGCGCAAGAATCTCTAAATATTTGACAGTTAGTACCAATTGTTAGATCGATATCAAAGCACATCACTACTCATCGCGTGTTCAACTCTATCAGCCCTACTGTCCTTTGACCTGGGTCTAAAGTGACACCATTATTTTAGTCTTTTTCGGATTTTGCGAATCCGGATACGGACGATTACGGATCTTTATTTTAAATTCTTTAGTAATCTATGCTAATAAGTATTATGTAGAGGAAAGATTTGTTTGTTTGTTACGATTTAACTCAAAAACTACTGGACATGAAATAAGACCGTAAGTATATAGTAAATTAATTAATTAATAAATTACAAATAAATAAATTACTGAATTATAAAGAAATAGTTTATTTCAAAGTTAACAATACCACACATACAAAAATATGTATTAACTTAAAATTTAATAATAAGGAATACCAAATATAATAAATATTATATACCAAACTAGGGGACATGGGAATAACTCTTTATTAATACATAATAAGCTTAAAAGTTTAATAAAATAAATAAGTTCAAAATCATGGACACAATATTGTATGAACTGAATATTCAGTAACCACAATAAACTTTCAGTTACTAAAATACCTTCATACTAAGAACATCATTTGGAAGTTAAAATACGTATAGAATCACTTCATACGAAATTCTCGTAAAAATGATAATCAAATTAAAGCTAAGTAACTATAGTCAATACTTTTAGTTTAGCTTATACAATGAACGCGTGGCCCAATGATGAGGTCGATGGAATGGGACCTTCAGTAACTCGTATGTATATTGTTATTTTCTATTGAACTGCTATATTTTTAGTAAAACGACAATTTGCTAGCTTAAGGTGGTTCGTTTTCCATACAAAAAGTCATGATTATTAACGAAGACAGTTTAGACTTTCGATACTAAATATTTGTGCAACTATTTACTTTCCGGGAGTTCTTTGCGCGGAGTTAATAAAAAAATAAGTATCGAAACTCTAAACTGACTTCGTTAATAATCATGACATTTTGTATGGAAAACGAACCACCTTAATAACTTAATCATAGAACAAACGAAACGACATCTTCAGACCGAATTCAAATTTTAAATTAATACAATTTCCAAATCTAATATATAAAATTCTCGTGTCACTCGTTTTCGTTGCCATACTCCTCCGAAACGGCTCGACCGATTCTTACCAAATTTTATATGCGTATTCAGTAGGTCTACTATCTATTTTTCATACCCCTAAGTGATAAGGGTTGTTCACCCTTAAAATTTATTTTTTATTTTTGGACAATTTTTTTTGTTTTTATTTTTTTATTATGTGGCATTAAAAAATACATATAACCCTATGTTTTCACTCTTCTATTACCAACCCCTGCTTTTTAGAAATTTTTTACATGGCAAAACAACGTTTGCCGGGTCAGCTAGTGTCTTATAGAATTCGAATAATATAAAACAAAATAACATCTTCAGAGCGGGTTCGAAATTTAAATTGAACTTCCCTTATAGAATTACATTTTTGTGTATATAAATAATCAATTAAGTAGCATTAAAATTAATTTAATCGTAAATAACATTAATATCAATTTATAAATATGATATTCGTATTGATATTTTTAATAATCGCATGTTATTCCCCATCATTTAATATTTTCTGTAGCTAATCTATAGGAGTTGTCATCACTTTTGGCTAAGAACAGTCGAATAGTCAATAATATTGACTCATGAATAATATCCACTTTTATTATCTCTAATATATAAAATTTCCTGGTCACAATGTTAGTTACCACTTACCGTACTCCTCCGAAACGGCTTTACCGATTTTTACCAAATTTTATATGCGTTTTCAGTAGGTCTGAGAATCGGCTACTATTTATTTTTCACACCCCTAAGTGATAAGGGTTGTTCACCCTTAAATATTTTTTTTTAATTTTTGGACGAATTATTTTGTTTTTATTTTTTTATAATGTGGCATTAAAAAATACATACAACCCTAAATTTTTACTTTTTTGTCAAAAAATCTAGACCTGTGCGAAGCCGGGGCGGGTCGCTAGTTATTTATAATGATACTAAAGTAATATATGAGCACATTTTTAATATAATTAAAAGCGTGTAGTTTACCTATACAATTAACGTTAAACGCGTAGTGACCAACGTGTTTGTATATAAATGAACCAAGAAATCTCTCATGCGACATCAAAGCAGTAAAATCAGTTCAAAAATCCACTTGAACGATAACTTAGTGACATTCTAAGTCATAACAATTCTCCCTTAGGTTCAGGCACGGGCAGTGCACAGGCTCCCACGCCGACTCTCAAAAATGGAAATGATTTGCGTGAATCTGGTTATTTGATAGCTGTTGGCTCCAGAACAGCCAGGTAAATAAGTTTTTGATAAAGAAGTGATTTCCCAAGTGAAACAGACAACAGCCACAAATATAATTAGAAAGCTATATTTTTTGTGTATAGTACGTCTATATTGCACCCGTGTGAAGCCGGGACTTGTTGCTAGTAATATATAATTCGATATGATTCGACGGGCTCGTTGGCACATTCGGTAGAACACCTGCCGTACGCATCGTTGGGTCGTGGGTTCGAATCCCACCGGGACAACATGTTTACAATTTTCTGTAACTATGTCTGCCCCACGTCTGGTAACTTCGGGCATTGATCGGGTGGGAGGAATATCGAAATTCCGACCGGGTAACCAACCACCGATCATAGATGGAAAACCGTGAAGTGCACATTGCGCGTTTCGGTTTCAGTCTATGGATTTCCGGATGCTCGAAGTAAAAAGTAGGTCGACAGCGCATCATCGATTGATGTTCTGTGGCTGGAGTATCACCTACCATCAAGTGAACCTCATGCTCGTCTGTCGATATCTAACATACAAAAATAAAAAATATTATAGCAATTATATTATTTCTGTTATTAGTAATGGGAAAATACTATTGTAAAGTTAACAAGCAACATTCTTTCAAGGTTTTGTCTTATTATTTCAATTTAATAAAAAAAATCGATATTGTAGCCATTTTAATACACAAGTGTGAAATATTTAACATACGTTGTCATACTATAATAAGAATATAGATATAGTAAAATGAGGTTCTATGTTGACGGCACCTTATTCTCATAGATTTTTGTTTATTTTCAGATTCAGAAGAAAACATAAAAACAAAATGTTTATAACTTTTTTATTCCTTATATTTTTACTTTTGCTTAGTCTTTTTATAGTAATGACTGTATTATGTGAGTGTATTTTATTTTCTTTATTAAAAGTTAGTTTTAAATAATTATCTAGTCAACTAAAAACTATTTATACTAGACACGTTTAATCTTATTAGATAAATACTTATTAATAATTTTTATTTTAAAATCTTTCGTGCGCCGTTTGAACTAGAATTAATTTTAGTAATAACGTATTTATTTTTACCAAGAAGGAAAGTTTATTAAAAAAATATTTGATGTAAATAACTTTCCACATCCAATATATTTTTTATACCAGTTGAACTCAAACCATACCCATTCTAAAAAAAAGCAAATACAACAACAATAATTTTTTCGACAGGTCCTAAGAACAAAATCGTATCTGCAAATAAACTATTTCACAGATAAGATTTTGTTCTTGGGACCCGTTGATTTATATTTTTGAATAGCCTAAACTTTTCACAGATACAAAACAAAAGCGTCACAGACCGATAAAAATTTGTGAAAGTAAAGAATGCTTGCGCTCAGCTGCTAATTTAGCATTATCTATGGACAGGAGCGTTGACCCTTGCTACGACTTTAATCGGGTAAGCTTTTTGTAATATCCAAAATTTAGAAAGAAACTTATAAAAGGTGTGGAGATGAAAGGATACACATTACACGCCCCACTCCAATCGAGACTGACTTATGTAATATTAAGACTTATTTAAAAAAAATACAATTTAGAAACACCTTCCATCTACCATAAATATTAATACACAATACTTACTTTAAGATCCTATTTAATAATTACCTATATAACTCATCTTCTCAGCTTACCCCTCAGACCCACGCAAAAGTGCATCACCTGCCCCACCTGTGATAACTTGCCCCATATAACCCTCATGGTAACTCTTCGTCCTACCGTTTAGGCGCCCTCCCCTCCTACGGTAGTCTAAATCAAGGGACGTGTCTCACTCGGGATGCACTGAGGCGTGCCGTAGCAGATCTCCCGTTTATAGTTTTAAGCTTATAAGTATGTTAGACTGTCTGCCAATTACATTGATAGATAGATACATATCAGATTTAGGTACATTGCGCGTTTCTATTTGTTTATGAATTTCCAAAAGCTGAAAGTAAATCATGGATCCCGATTGACCTACTGTCAAATATATGTCGATATCTAACTTAAAAGTTGTGAAATTTTGTTTTCTTTTTGCCGCCTTTCTAGGCAAAACCAAATACGATTAGACAAAATAGAAAATCTAGTTAAACAGACCATATTTTGATATTCTTGCACTTGGGCGAAAACGCCGGATATTCTTATAAGTTCAGATCTCTGAATCGGCCCGTATAAACATTTTCATAACAATAAATCAAATGTTTCATGGTTGAGGTAATTAACATGAGTTGCACTTATAATTGGAAGCCTTTGACCTCCGTTTATTTGCCTTATTTATTAAAAGTTCTTTCATTATTTTATGTACCTTAAAGGTACTATTTATAATTATGTAATTAATATTTTAAAGATTCATATTAAAAAACCTCTTGACAGTTCTTCTCTTTAAAAATGTTCGTATTTGAAAGTTTTATAGTATACTATACAAACGGTTGGTGATCACTTACCATCAGGTGCGTTGCCGACTTTTACGTTTTTTGTTTGATCGTTTTTTACGTAAACATCGACATGATTGGAAATTAGTTTTTTACACAAATACTTTCCTTAGTACGTATGTGGCAACTGGGCTGAAGAACATCCCCGTCCTGACGCATATCGCTCATACGACTGGTTCCGAGACAAGCAAACCAAGGTGTACACGGTGGTCCGTGACTTCCTTAACCGAAACATCACCTATCAGCCGAAACCGGTGCAGCAAGCGAAGGATGTTTACACTGCTTGTATGGATACAGGTTACCAAATTTTTATGGAACATTGACAACAAAACAATAAATTATTACATGACTTTTCATGAGTTTTTAAACTTATAAATTGACAAAATATTTCCTCTTAAAATTATATTATAAAGAACTGTTTCATTCATTGTCATATATTGTTGATCGAAGGTTTCATTCACGTAAACTCGTGTTTGATTGGTCAAACGATGCGATGCTTGCGAATGACATACGTAACGTTATTTGTTCAAAATTCGACTTCCGCGGTGTGCGCGGAGAACTTGAGGGACGATATGAGAATAATATAAATTAAATTAATCTGAAATAAACAGAAAGTTTTTAAAATAAAAAGTTAGAAATGTTGCTTTAATAATAATCATAATCAATAAAACTTAAAATTAATATACAGACAACGATTAGCTATTCATTCTATTTCTAAATAGCTTCCAAATTATGTTAAATAATATGATTGAATGCTTAATAATTAACAGAACGTACTTTTCTTCAGATACTTTAGACAATAGAGGCTTAAAGCCAGTTCTTAAAATTTTGGAACTTTTAAAAATACCGCCTTATCCGACGTTTTTGAATATAACCGAAGTGGATTATTCCACATATACATTCGATTGGGTGGAAAGTGTTATACAGATAAAGACACAGCTCGGTATGGACGTACTGATAGGTCTCGATATCGTGACAGACCCAAAGAACTCATCTATTTATAGACTTATTATGGGATCACCTGAAACGACAAACCCATTCCCGAGGTATTTTATATTATACATATTATATATTGTACATATTTAGGTATCATACATTTCTTTTATCATAATAAAGTACATCAAAAATAGGAGGTATTTTTAATTAAATTTCAGCATGCTTAATGAAAATAAACGCCATAGAAGTCGAAGATATATTCGAAGTAGTAATCCCTTACTTCATAGCGCCAAATATGAAAATAAAAAAGAGATTGACGAAGAAAAAGAAGCGGAAATATACAAACTGTTTTACGCTCATCTTATAAAGCTATTTGTACTTGAAGCGGATGGTACTAAAAAATCTAATTTAAGCGAAGTCAAATTAGATCAAAGTATTTTTCTTACTGCTGATGAATTCTATTCTATGAGTAACGATTTGTATGAGGTAATATAAGGAGTGTTAGGTAATATTTATAAATTGTCCCATCCCTATAGCTATGTCACTCTGCAACATTTTAGAGAAACTTAGTTTTTAAGTAATAGTTTTCTTAATAGTGCTGTTATTTTAATTACTAAAAAGTTAGTAGTGTTCATTTGTGTGGGATAAGTTAACTATTTCTCATTCTTAAATAAAAATAAAACATTTTTAATAAAATCGCATCTCTCCCTACAATTTTGATAATTTTCAGCTAGAATCAGATAACAGTACAGAAACAGATGAAATTCAGTACCTTGATTTGCCAGAATACAAGGTAGACAAGGTTCAAAAATATACAGATTCTATAGTCGAATTAAACAATGGCACGGCTACACCAATCTGGAGGAGATACTTAGAAGGTGTTTTTAAAATTAGTGAAGTCAAGTTAGACTTTGAAAAGGACAAAATTTTAATTTCTGAACCAGATTTGAAATACATGTCGCTTATGGCTGCGTATATTTCGAGAATACCTCCTGTTTTAATTGAGCTTTATGTTTGGATAAAGGTAATATAGCTATAACATTTAATGAGAAGGATAAACTTATATTTAAATCAGTAACATACATAGATTTCAAATAAGTGAAATTATTTGAAATCTATGTATATTAATTTATAATTATAATGTTACACTTAATATAATTATTCATTGATAATTGATAATTTCTTCATTAAACAAAGTATAAAAAAGTTAAATCCATACATATTTCTGTGTCTGCTTCACTTATAATTTTTACATGCACGTCGTTTTTTGTGTCTTGTCTAACTTTAGCATTCATTTTAATCTTATTTCTCAAAGTGTCGAATCCAAGACTGTGCTAAGCGCAACACGTACTATTAAGCCATTTTAATAAGGATAGTTAAAATTTATATTTACGGAATTTCTGAAATTCTGCAACCAAATATCTTAAATCAGTGATGTTCATAAACTGTAATAATTATTATAATTGCTTTTCCAAATAGACTGTTGAAGTAATGGCAGTCCACACGACATCAGAACTGCGTTCTCTATACGAAAGAGCTTCAGAAGAGTTACAGACAGGTCATGTGACGTCCACTCGAAGTCTTCAGTGTGCTAACGTTGTCAATGACTTGCTTGGAATGGCTGTTTCGTATGCAATTGCTGATCAAAAATTTTTCAATGTCACTAAGCCTAAGGTAGAAATTTTAAAGATTTTTAAAGCAGTAAGATCGGAATAAAGAAAAGGATTGGATGAAGATTAAACTCTTTTTCAGATTGAATTAATGTTACACGAATTAAAAAATGCTTTAGCACATTTAGTTGGTCTAACCAAATGGATGGATGACGACACAAAATTAGCGACATATCAAAAAATAGTACAAATGAAGACTTTAGTAGGTTTCCCTGATTGGTTATTAGAAGAAGGGCGTCTAGAAGAATACTATAATGGCATAGAAGTAGATACACGAAAATATCTAGAAAATCTTATAAGTGTAGTACAAGTGAAAATTAAAAACGCCTTGAATAAGTTTCGTGTGGGGAATAATTACACTTGGGCTACTGATCCTACTGAAGTGAACGCTTATCACACTTTCCAGGAGAACACAATAAGTGAGTTCGATATAAATTCCAAATGCTCTAATTTGAAGTTTAAAGATACTTAAAAATTAATGACAAATTGTATCCAAATCTGGACGCAGCTGTTCCTTTAGTAATGTTGCAACATCCTTTCTTCGATTTAGGACTTGAGTACGTATTTCATATTGTTATTTCTATATCAGATTCAGCATTAGATATTAAAATAAAAATATTGCTTTTAAAAAAATATTACAATTAAGTACCAATTTATCAGGAAAATAATTTTCTCATTTCAGTTCATTGAATTATGGATCCTTAGGCACAATTCTTGGACATGAAATTACTCATGGTTTCGACAATTTTGGTAATAACTTCTCTATTCTTTTCTAGATTTAAACTTTGAATTCATACAGAACGCAAGTTTTATATGCATTCAATTTTAAATTGGCTTTTTTTACAAATCTACATTTGGCTTTATTAGGTACTAGCTGATGCCCGCGACTTCGTTCGCGTGGGGTTCACTTTAAGCTGAACTTTTGAGCAAGCTTTCTTCAAATGACATATCCTCCTCCACCCTCTGTACTTGGTGATTTCTTTTGGGAAAGAGCTATCAAATTAGCCATTGACGGTTTCTTTTGCATCATGTTATCGACATGTTTAATGGTGGTTGAGATTGGGGTTCGAAGGATTATTTGAAATTCAATAGTTGAAATAATTAACCTGACTTTAGGGAGATTCATATTAATTAAATTTTACGTGACCAAAATTCAGATATGTGTCTTTTTTCTACTAATCATAGTTCAATCGAAGATTGGATTCAATGCATTTTCTGTCTTAAATAGATGCGTGCGTTCATTTAATTGGTCATTTTCATTTTCGGACATTTTTTTAAAATTCCCGGGATTCCTGCCCGGGTTTCCGGTGCTAAATGCGGAAACCTCATAAGCAATGTCGAATAATCGTAATTCTGTTTAAGAGAAAGGATTGATGAAAAGATGAAATAAATGATCTCATAAGAAATCCTTTTTCATATAATATTTCAATAATACGTTTTCTATTTTTGTTATAATATACCTAGTTCTTTCAAAAAATAAATACAAAAAAATATTTCTTTCATTTCAACTTCAGATTCGAACTCGCATCAAAAGCTACGCTATAGGACTGCATATCCACTATTCTATCCACTATTCTACGAATACATATTGAAAATGGCGAAATAATCAAACTATTTCATTTACATATCAGACTGTGATTGACATCTGACAATTCGAAAAAGTTCAACGCGAGTCAGTTTGCATTGAAATTTGGTGATATGGTGCCTTTAAAATAATATTTAAATGATGATAACTTTTCTTTCCGATAACCGATTTCGATGAAACAAAGCCCGCCCCCGTTGCCCCGGGCTTTCCTTAATATATTTGTGTAAATTGCATTAAAATCGGTTCAGTATCTTCGGAGATTAGCGTGAACAAACAGACAGACAGACAAGAATCTTAAAAATTGCATTTATGCATTCTGCTACCCTTCTTTTATCACCCCTCTTAATTTCTGGTAAAAATATTTAGTGAAGCGTAATTTCGATCCTACTCTTTTATTATATGTATAGATGTAAGATTTTCTGTCATTTTGTAGGTCGTCACTTTGATAAAAATGGCAACATTGTACCGTGGTGGTCAAATAACACTATCTTATCTTTCATCAACATGACCCAATGCTTCATAGACCAATACTCTTCATACTACATACCTCAACTGGATAAACATGTAAGTAGTACTGTGCATTGTAGATATGATATAGTGAACTAAGAAAGTTCGTAAGCATTTTTTTTTATTACCTAACCTTGAGCCTTTGAATAAGACCTTTGAAAGGCCATCATATACTATTTTTCTCCATTAATCATCTACTATTATGTCAATTGACTGCGTTTTAAGTGATACTGTTGTTTCAGGTGGATGGTAAAAAGACATTAGGTGAGAACATAGCTGATAACGGTGGATTAAAAGAAGCTTTCGCAGCATTAAAAGAACACTTAAGAAAAATCGGATCTGAGCCAAAGTTACCTGGCTTTGAATACTTTACTTCAGAACAGCTGTTCTTCTTGTCCTATGGAAATGTGAGCTTTTTTGAATAATTATTACATTATTTAAAGGTTTCGATTGCATTTTCTTTTGTCCTCAATACTATTAAATAAAATGGATACATTATGCGTAAATGAGATATTTAAGAAATTTATTACAAGATAAGAAAAAAAAGTGTAATAAATATGATACTGCTGATAGAACCAGATCTTTTTTTTTTCAAACATGGAACGATCACATATACACATTGTTATGTGTAGGTATACCATCCTAGCCTAAAACTCCACGATTTTTGAAAGAAAATTTTCTCTTTTTGTCATCTCGGATTGCTTTAATTTAAAGCTCCTACATACTTTTTTATTTCGATTGGAAATTAAATTTCTAATATATTTCTTAGCTATGGTGTGGAGTAACAACAGTGGAGGCTTTAAAAGCAGACATAGAAGATGAACACGCCCCACAACACCTTCGAGCGCGGGGCGCTCTGCAGAACAACCCAGACTTTGCCAGAACGTGGCAATGTCCCCCTGGTTCGCCGATGAACCCATCAAAACGATGTATTATATTTTAATACAAGAAGTTAAATAAAAATTGGGATAGCAATTAATGATGATAATGAGCCTATAAAATTTTATATTCAAAGGCCTTAGCGTGAACAATTTTCGAAAAATTATTCGTATCGCCAAACGTCAATACACATATTTTTCGCAAATCGTTCGTTAAGCTATGATGAAAAAGAAGCAATTCTTTTTCTTTATCGACGTTCTAATTTCAATATATTTGTATTAATCTTTTTTATCAGTTTTTATTTGATAAAATAAGCACTGAATCTTCGATTTAATATTTTATAGTTGCATTTGATCCCATCGCTACTTTTCATTACCAATTCTATGATGTTATTATTGATGCCTGTCATAAAAAGATAGGCAAAGTTCTCTAAAATGCAACCGAACACTTTAAGTATTTTGTATCTTAAAAATATTATACGCTTCTTATAAAATAATTGAATTACGTTTATGACAATAATTAAATCAACCATTGTATTTTCTGGAATATAACAATTTTAAAATATTATGCATATTTGTATTTATTAATAGCATCTTGGTTTAATTGTTTTTCACTATAACCGTAGTGGAATATAAATATATATTTTTTATATATGACAATGAAGAAATAATAAAAAACTGTTTATAAAGCTTTAAAATTAATTTAATAACATAATAATGTGCAAACGTACATACTTTACAACATATAACATAAATGAAAAAGTTTGACCAGGTGTTTTTAAAATAAAATTATTTAATAAATATAAAACAATTCTTTCAATCCATATATTATACAAATAATGCTGGTGAATGGGTACATTCTGAGATATAATGTTAACTTATGATCTAGTGAATGGAGTGACCGATGGTTTGTACAGAGTGACCGATGCTGGATAAGCCTCCGTATGAGCCACCGTATGCGCTGGCGTACGAGCCTCCGAGGGAACCGGCTGAAAGACCGGAACCGTACCCGACTGAAAGACCGGAACCGTATCCGGCTGAAAGACCGGAACCATAACCGGCTGAAAGACCGGCACGGTAACCGACACCAATACCGGAACCAATACCGGAAACAATACCGGAACCAATACCGGAACCAATACTGACACCAATACCGGAACCAATACCGGAGCCAATACCGCTACCGTACGAAATAGTGCCTGACACGGGGACTGACAACCCTGAGGATACAGCAGCAGTTTGTACCGCCACCGGCCTGTCGACTACTACTGGGTGGGGCACGGCCACTGGCCTGTCTACTACCACGGGTTGAGGCACGGGCACAGGCCTGTCGACTTGTACGGGCACAGGTACGCTCACTGGGCGGTCTACGTGTACTGGGTATGGCACTGGCACTTGACGGTTGATGTAAACTGGACGGTCAACAGGCACTTGCTTCTCGACCGTTACGGGATACGGCACAGGCACGGATACTGGTACTTTGACTGGGTACGGCACTTTCCTCTCGTAGTAAACGGGGACTTGTCTTGTAATCTCAACTGGCACTTTGTGGATGACTGGAACGGGTCTGTCTACAGTGACTGGTACTGGGACTCTGACGGGGTAAGGTATCGGTCTGTCAACTGGGACCTGTACGGGTACTTGAACTGGGACTTGTACGTCGCGAGTGATTGTTCTCGTGATGTAGCGTGGGACTTCTTGGCGAAGGATGACTGGGTTTGGCTGGACTGAGACTGATGTTTGCACTGGGGCGGCGGCGACGGCGACGGCTGGGCCAGCGGCGATTGCTCCACCACCGACGGCGATACCAGGTCCCCCGACGGCAATACCAGGTCCGCCAACGGCGATACCAGGACCTCCGACAGTGATACCGGGTCCAGCGGAAATACCACCGCCAATACCTGAAGATAAAATATAACAAAATTATCTATGTGGCCTGGTACTAAAAGGGCCAATGTCAGTCCATTATTTTCAGTGATGAGTAAACTAGTATGACATAATATCTTTTAATCAACCAGTATAAAAAATTTAATGTATTTTGAAAAGTATTGATAGTGATATGTTCTTTAAATTAAATTTAGTTATTAAATAATTACTTTTTTAATTAATCTCATATCTTACTTATTTAATTAATCTCATATCTTACTTTATTTAAATTAAGAATAGGTCACGTTATAATTACCGACTCCACTGCCGATACCAACTCCACTAGCGATTCCAACTCCACTGCCGATACCAACTCCACTGCCGATTCCAATCCCACTTCCGATTCCAACTCCGTTACCGATAACGTATCCGCTACCGATTCCATTACCAATGCCGATTCCACTACCGTAGCTCAGTCCACCGCCGAGACCGATTCCATGAGAGATTCCGGACGAAATGTATCCATGTCCTGTGGAAATTATGCCCCTTTTCGCGGGTTTTCCAGCGGGCTCGTCTTTGATTCCATTTTCTAGAAGCTCGGATACTTTCGCTTTTTGTTCAATTTCTTTACTCAGTGATAGAGTACTCCCGATGAGGAGCACCTGAAAAGATAAACCGTATTAAATTTTTAAATCACACAAGTTTTGTACCACACCTACTCTCATATAAATATTTTTTAAAGACAAACGGGCAAGCGGGCAGGTCGGTCACCCGATGGTAAGTAATCACCATTGACATCCGTGACTCAAATGTCTAAGATGCGTTATCGGCTATATTTGTTTCATTCGGATTTGATTTGATTTTATTTTTAATCTTCAACACATGCAGTTAAGTTCTAATTTAGTGTTACGATTGGCATTAATAATATGTTTTTTTCTCAAAAAATGATGAAGTAATAAAAAAAATATACGACGAAACATTTACTTGACTGACTTTTATTTGGTCTTTTTGTATCTGAATGCAAAAAGATACATTTTATAGCACTTATTGACCAGCGACGTTTTTCAAATGTTTACAGAGAGCAGTTCCCTCTCCCCTTTCATTTTACTCGTACATTCAATGGAAAAGAGCATCAAAAAAATTACAGTTTATACATTGGAAATTCTTTTAATTACCAGTTCCTATAAAAAAGTTATTGATAAACATTTCGAATGGCTGTGATACCCACTATATGCACTAAACCTGCACCTAATATAAATATCGCCACTATTTCAAGCCGTTAATAAAATGAAGTAATGCAGTATTATAGATCAATGTGTACTAGGTAAGACTAGGTAGCCGTAGGTCAAGGTAAAGTCCGGCCGGTCTGATACGGTACAGGTGTGATTAATCAATATAAAATACCTACATTAAAAATGGTAAATGCGGTTCACTTGCTGTTTGTGTCAGGTGTTCAAATCCCACCCTGAACAAATTATGTGTATCGTATATCGTCGTTGCGCCTGCCAAATTCCATATGTGCATTTTTTTGATTTTTGGTTTTTGCACAAAAAATAATCTTCGTTTTATTCTCTATGTGTTACTAAAATCCTTTTTGTGATATTCGAACTGGAAACGATTTTAACTAATTGTCAGGCGCAGCGACGATATAATATGTTGTATTTTTCTTCAATAATTCTCACTATAAGTATTTTAGTGCAGGCTTAAAAAATATATGATTTCATTATGTTTGATTTTATTTAATATATTAAACAATATTAAAATTAACCATTACAAAAACAATTGCTAAAATGATGAAAGAATTCCGCCTACCCATAAGATAATAAATCAATCTTTCTTATGTTAGATATCGACAGACAAATGAGCTTCACTTGTTAGCAGGTTATACCCCAGCCATAGAACATCAGTCATAGCTGATAGCAAGTCCATAGACTAAAACCGAAACGTGCAATCTACGTTTTATTCCATCTATGAACAGTGATTCGTTACCCGGTCGGAATTTCGTTATTCCTCCCACCTTTAATGCCCGAAGTGCCAAACGTGAAGAAAATAAATTAATACTTTAGTTCTTAAACTGGACAACTGTCGGCATCCGTCAACTAATCCCAGCAAAAACGGTTAAATTGCTATGTTAGCAAACATTTTATACAACTATCAAGAATCTAGATCACACGGAACTACAGTTGTCGTTTATCTTGGTCCCTAGGGCTCTAGATATGTCACGCAATATGTTTAAGTATTGAGAAATAGTGAAATTCAAACTTGTTAAATTTACTTGTGCCAACCTCACTCTCAACTCAACTCAACCAAAAAAAAAAATGTATTACAACAACGATTTGATGAGAATAATTATAATAAAATATTTTATTTGCTACGAACTTACACAAAAAGTGAATTCCCGAGTTCCCTATTTTCTATATTTGTTTCACTGATCATTAGTATTTTTTTTATTATATAATAGTATTTAAAAGTCACTTTGCGAACAACGCCCTCTAAAAAAAATTAGAATTAAAAAATAAGAAGGTAACATAAATATCATTTTCCCTCACACTTATTTAAATTATTAACAACGTTCAGTTAAATATGTCAATGCTGGCTGTAGACCGGACCGCCTTCGAGGCTCAGTGGTTAGCGTGATGCGTTTAGCACCGGAGATTATGGGTTCGAATCTCGGAAAAGCAATACTTAAAAAAATGTTTCGGTCGGGTGATCACCTTTCAGTCCAATTATTTGAATTACTTAATTCGTTAAGCGAATAATATTGAAATGCAATAAGAAAACCACGGCATGAGACACTAACGTTTGGGAACCAATCTATCTATGCAAACGTCAAACATTTTTTATCATACTTTTTTTAAATCACCCCTAAGGTATATAAGTTCCGAGATCCACACGATGTAGGAACCTGAGTGATAAAATAGTATTATTTTTGACAAATGCTTTTTGCTGTCAAAGATGGCGGGCCAGATTCGATCAACCCGCTAGCGTGACCTCTACTTCATCCTGCCCTGTTTCCTTTTTTTACCATCAAGAGATATGTCGCGGACGAGGGAAGACTTACTAAGATATAACATATCTCGATATATTATATCTCGACATCATTAAATATCTACATTTGACATTAGGAGTCGGATTTTAAGTGTAAGTGTCAAATTGGACCCGGGAGACATAATGAGCTAATCGAAATCGAAAACGGTCGACAAAATTTTGTCGTGGTTGTCATGCTAGGGCGGCAGCACTGGTTTTCAGACTAATTGGTGATTATAACATAGTGAAAGCACAAAAATATATAAAACAAAAGAATACCGTAAAAAAAAGCATTGCTGTAGCTTGGTATACCTTCTGTAACTCGTCTGTGTCGGTTGTAACTTCTTTGATTCATCCATCTGGTATGTTGATACTTAAGATCATTTACATAACAATACATGCAGTTTATCTCTCCATAGAAGAAAGTCGAATGTTAAGAAGTGATTATTAAAAAGTATTAAAATAAAACGCTTTAAGTTATTTATAGGTTCACTGTAGCACTGTGCACGTAGTATTCAGGGCAAAAGGATATAACTTATAGTTAATTTAGAATCAGCATCAGGCTACCTATTAAAAGCGGGCGAAGGAAATTGCGTAATAAGATTTCGTGTTTATGTCCGTACAAGTACATTGACTACTCCTATTCCGAATCTATGAATATTCTAATGCTAAAAGTTTTACTACAGAAACATATAAAATATACTACAAACAAACTCTATGGGCTCCAAATATATGAAAACATTACAAATCCTGATATATTTAGATAATTAACGATTAACTTCAAAATAAGATCAGAACGGGAACGTTCTTCAAAAGTGCTCGAAACCGACGAGTGTGTATGAAAGTAGAAGAAGCGAAAGTGGTATGTAAGGATCGGAGCATATGGTTTTCCGTGATCTCTGCCTACCCCAATGGGAAAGAGGCGTGATCTATGTATGTAACTTAAAAAATTGTCTCATGCTGTCGAACCGCTATAGGCGTAACTTCTCTTTTTTATTAATCCTATATAAATATTGTAAGCTATATCATAAATAACATTGATAAAAACAAATCCTAATTTATACTATATATAAGAGCAAACCATGGAACCTTTTTATCCGAATTTGCTTACTTGAAAGAAATCAAGTAGTCAATATTTATAAAAGAGTTTACACAAATTCAAACTCTAGTAACCGATAAAAAGCCTATTTCATTATTATTTTTTTAATTAAAATGATTTTTATCTTTTTAACTTTAATTTGATGAATGATGTATTAAGACTACCTTTTATTTTATTAATATGTTTTTTAAGTTATAGTCGTAAATGAAGTGAAAATGTTCATATATCATGAAATTATTACACAGAATAACTTCTAAGCTGCACCTTTTTGCTGCCGTAATTGATATAGTAATTAAAAGTTATTGATATGAAACTGATACGATCTTAATTAACAAACAAGACCAAAAACAGAAGTATAGACTGAACACACTGATTGGTTTTATTCAATAGTAACAAAAAAAAATAAAAAATTATATTTGGACGTCTTCCATGTTATATTATAACTCCTGAGCTCTATCAAGGCATCGTATCAAAACAAAATATTCCTAATTAATACTTTATTATATCACTTATTTGAGAAAAGATTAAATAAGTTTAAGGCATTTAGAAAACTCTGAATACGACTTTCAAATGAAAGGGTTAAAAGCTACTACTGTTTCTAACATGCGTTTTTCTAATAAATAAACATTTACACAATAAGAGATAACTTTTTGGCCATACTGTTCATCTGTGACTTTTCATCTATTAATGTATGTTTTTAGTTACAGGATAATTTCGATAACAAATGAGTTTTTAACAAAAGTTTACTTAGTAAGTGTTGCAAAACAACCGACGTCTGATGTCGTAGTTCTACATCTCCACACATAGCTTTGTATTAACTGCGTCTTATTGAAAATATAGAATTTTCCTTTACACTTCTTCGTTACTGATTGATAATACCAAATATAAACATATACATAGAAGAAACTCAGATATGATTATGATACCAAGTTGCTACTAATTTCTAAAGCTAAACTGGCCTATACTTTACTAATACAATCATAATTTTAAATATAGATCATATTTTCGAAGAAGCAGAAGAAGAAATCAAAAGTTACTTTGTGTTTTTTTTTCGACAAGGTCAATATACACCCTCTGAACATTTATTAAATTACTCTTTGTCACAATCCCAACAAAATGTGAAAATAGCGGCCTTATCATTGACTTCTCCCAGGCAACCAATTGCGAATTAAAACTAATTAAAGATCAAAATGCAAAACTAATAAAAATAACCCTGATTTACTAAATTATTATATTAAAAAATACACAAGTACTTAGTCAAACTTCCTACACATTGTCCTGATTATCATAAATATTGAAATACTCACCATCAATAAATGGATCGCAGCCATGGCTTAAATATATCCTTAACACTGTCGATAATCACATTGGTTGCTGAGAGGTGGCCGCTTGCAATCAGTCTGCTTGACAGGGCGAATACTACGACTTTATATAGATTGAACTGAGCTAAGGTTTCGTGAGACTCTAACCTTAAACGTCACAGTTAACCTGTGGATCTATTCGGTAACTTTGATGTTGAGGACATGTTTTGCAATCGGTTATATGTATTTAATATAAATTATTTTATAGCGGAAGCTACATGTTATTATCAAAATGCATTGTTTACGTCCAAATAATGACAAGTTGCTTCGAATTTAGACAATGTTGAATCTTGTATTTTTCCAAAACTTAAACAATAAATATGGTCTACAAGTTCTTTTATGATTAATTTAGTACGATTTCTTAATATGTTCTAAGGGCTTAGACAACTGAAGATTCCTAAGAATATAACAAAAAATGTTGAAACGTTGAATTGAACCATATAATATTCAATGATAAAGCGATACGGAGAATTGATTAATGACTCGTTTAAACTTTTATTAATAAAATATAATAAAAAAGCTTTTCTAGAGTTAAAGTCGCCAACTACTCTCGTATTGTAATCAAATTCAGAGATGCATCTCGTAGAATTCGTAGCGCCTTTATAATATTCTGTAGCTTGTAGCGGCATTCGACCAGTATTTTTTCAATAATTCCATTCATTTTGATAGAGCTTATCACTTAATTATTTTTATTGTAAGAGCAGAATAGAAATTATAAATATTATGTTTGAATTGGTCTTTGAAGTAGGCTATAGGTGAATATGACAAGTTTTGAAATCATAAAAATTAAACAAAAGCACCTGGTGATTCTTATTCAATTCATAACTTAATTTCTCATGCAAATTGAATCCAAGTAGGTACTTTATTACAGAATCCTAATTACTGTGATTCACTTAAAACAAATCCAAAAGATATATGTACATTTTCTTAAAGATAAACATTATCACTTAGTACACACTTAGGAAGAGAAAGAGCTACAAGTAGTAAGTCGGTCAGTGATAATTTTCAACCCTTGAGATACTTATCACCGGTTTTTCCAAACAACGTTCAAGTAAAAATCCTATTATTTAAAGGCCAACGCAACCTTAAAACCTCTGGTCTTTGACTTTGAAAGTCATATACAACTTCAGCTTCACTTAAAAATCAATTCAAAGAAATAAGTAAGTATGTATAAATAAGTTTAGCTATTAGTTAGTTAATTTAATATTTGTCAAATCAAATCAAATCAAAAGTTTTTTATTTCAAATAGGCCTTTGCAGGCTCTTATGAAACGTCTAGTTGCACGGTTCCAAAAAGTGGGTCTCATGGAGAAGAACCGGCAAGAAACTCCATGGACACTCTTTTCAACAATGGTTTAGCTTACAAAGACTCGGTTACAATAGTAATAATGAATTTGAATGCCGTAATACTTGGCGGGAAATCAAGGATCCAATATATTTAATAAGTAACATATGTACTGATTTTCGCAAATAAAGATTGATTTGATTTGATTTAAAGGCTTATCAGTTGTTTATAAGTTTGTTATTAAAAAATATTATACAAAATGGTATCGAAAGCATACAATCTAGCGCATATTTCAGAAGGTGACCATCTGACGACGCTATGTGAATTAATTTCGCTCCGATTCCACATAATTTAATTTTTTACTCTTATTTTAAAATCTAGGCGGGTATGGTATGGCATTTCAAGGATTATGTTAGGAAATGTAGACTTCAAGTGAACCTAAGTGAAAATACCTACTAATAATTGCGTACCTACCTATTTTAAATCATCAACAAGATCCAAATTATGGCAAGAGCAAAACAAAATATGTTTTTTTTTTGTTGTAAAAACTTAACTTAAAAATTGTTTTCGAGTTAAGAAGAGTTTAAAAGAAGACAAATTAAAAAATGACTTAATTTTTCAAGACTTATACTAAAGTAAAAAACGATTAATTATGAAAAAAACTTAGAATGAACTTAAATATAATAATAAAACTAGTTCTTTGCAACGGCTCTTTTTTTATGTGTGGTGAAAATGTGTTGACACAGCGTCGGGCGCTGGGCGGTTCAGAGGCGCGAGGAGTGTTGAATGTTTCCGTCGCGTCTGCCCCGAGGTTTTGAGCCAATTGGTTCAACTCCCTCGGAGACAAGATCGGTTTTCGTTTTTCCACTTTCCACCTTTATCCATCCATGGGCTCGCAAAGTATATCTCCGGCGGTGTGCCTGGCTATATAATAATAATATATTATAGATACAAAAAGAGAATGAAAGAAATATTTTGTATCTAAGAATATTTCTTCCATGTGGTAAAGTAAAAATTCTGATTCTCACACATTGAAATATATAAATCAAAAGTAATCCTTGTTCACACAGAATAATAATATACGATTACATCGGGCGCGGTGTATATAATATGTACATTTTTACCATTCGCATCTATGTCACCTAACACGGCATCCTGCCTATTTTTTAAGGCAAACCCTATCCAAATCAGACCGATTATGTTAAATAACTCGTAAATTTAACCTTTATTAGGGTTCCATATAAAATAATAATTTAAAATACATTTATATTTATATGTACATATATCTCCTAGCATTCGTTAAACCAGACCGCTGCGACATACATATATCTTGTTGTGAAAACATAAAGATTTTTCACAAACTTCAAGGTAAGTTCAAGGACGGAGGGAAGCTACTTTGTACTATTTATGTCGAGATTATTATTATCCTTTGCGCCTTCTTTATTTCCATATTAATAAAAGGCTGGGCGACGCTAACGTTATTTGATCGGGTGGCAGGAATATCGAAATTCCGACCGGGTAACGAACCACCGTTCATAGATGGAAAAACAGTGAAGTGCACATTGCGCATTTCGGTTTCAGTCTATGGATTTCCGAATGCTCGAAGTAAAAAGTAGGTCGACAGCGCATCATTGACTGATTTTCTGTGGCTGAGGTATCATCACCTACCATCAAGTGAATCTCATGCTCGTCTGTCGATATCTAACATCTATCTAATATATAAAATTCTCGTGTCACAGTTTTCGTTGCCATACTCCTCCGAAACGGCTCGACCGATTCTCATGAAATTTTGTGTGCATATTGGGTAGGTATGAGAATAGGACAACATTAATTTTTCATCCCCCTAAATGTTAAGGGTAATCCACCCCTAAATTTTTTTTTTATTTTTTAGACGTAATTTTTTGTTTTTATTTTTTTATAATGTGGCATTAAAAAATACATACAACCCTAAATTTTTACTTTTCTATCACCAACCCCTGCTTTTTAGAAATTATTTACATGGCAAAACAACGATTGCCGGGTCAGTTAGTAAAAAATAAAAAAATCTTTGAAGGTATGCTGTCCTCTCACTATTGTATATAGTTGACGATGACCAAGATTCGAAATCGATTCAATTTAAGGCGATGCGGTCAGCTAGGTCTTATATTATCTGTCAATAAACATTTATCTATCTTAGTTTTTATTTAATAAGAATCATAGGAAAAAAGGTAGAGGACTCAGCATTATATAAAAAATTCTTTAAGAACATTTTCTTCGCTTATTTTCAGAGTAATTACTGAAATAATGTCACATAGAGAGTGAAAACGTTTTAGTACTTTGCCTTGTACAGAACCCACTGGAGTTAAGTACTTAACACGCCTGACCATTTGTTTTCTACTTAAACTTGATCTGTTGAATACATTTACTCCAGTAAGGTATGGAACCAAATGCAGTAATATATGCAGGCAGATTAATGCTAGGATATATTCTGACCGAAATAAATCTCTCGGTACTTTCGTGTTTATATAGCGGAATGCAGTTCACTAGACATTTATTTAACATGGATTCTATATCTTCACACAATTAATAATGACATTTAGGATTTTATCGCTGCTTACAACGCAAAGGTGCAATTTCACTTTAGGATATTAAAAATGGCTAGACTCCAAATAAGATGATAACAGGACATTATTATACAGAGGGGCTCGTTGGCGCGTTTGGTAGCACCGATTTATCGCAGGTTCAAATCCCGCCGGGACGACGATGTTTATAATTTTCTACAAGCATGTCTTCCCCATGACTGGTCACTGCGGGCATTAATCGAGTGTAAGGAATATTGAAATTCCGACCGGGTAATGGACCACCCCCACCGTTCATAGATGGAAAAACCGTGAAGTGCACATTGCACGTTTCGGTCTCAGTCTATGGATTTCCGAATGCTCGAAGTAAGAAGTAGGGAGACAGCGCATCATTGACTGATGTTCTGTGGCTGAGGTATCACCTAATATCAAGTTATCTCATGCACGTCTAACATATCTAACGTAAAAAAAATAGTCGTATGTAATCTATTACAATTATGCGAGTTATCATTAAGTGTTAATATTTGATATTATTTAGATTTTATGACCTTCTGTCTCTTGTGAAAATTTAAAGATGTAAACATTAAGTTTACCTAGGTTTAGTATAATCTATACTAAACCTAGGTAAACTTCAATAATTATTGGCATAATTGAAGAAGAAAGTTGACATTGGGGGGGAAGATGGCGATCAAACACGAAGAGTAGGACTCCCAAATTACCTATTGACTCTCCCAAAAATACTCGACATTGGCAGAATCCGTCTTTGATGGAAGTTGCCATTAATTAAAAGAAGAAGAAGAGAAGAAAGTTTTATTTCAATATGTTATTAAAATAACCTTAAATGTAGTTAGACTTTGTATAAAATCTAATAAATTTATATGTATTGACGATTTCAACAACGTCATTTTAATGAAATAATATTATGAATAAGAAATCATAGAGATATATTTCATAAAATTTATTAATATTATCTTAACTCTAGAATAAATAATTAAACAATAAATTAATAAATAATTAAACTTTGAAAATAAATCAGTCACAATAAATGTTAGTCGTCAATTCAGATAACATTACTCAATTTATTTCTAAACAAAATCACAATATTTATGTAATTGTACCTACTTAAAAAAAATCTCATGAGTACATTGACATATAGTTTTGCAAAACAAACATTACAATTGTAATTTAATTTAAATATGAATTTATTTAATTTAATTGAATAGATTTTTATCAAATGAAATCCATTTATACACCACTTTTTAATCTGTTTGTTTGTAGGTTTTGTTAATATATAACCTCATTACTCATACACTATTAAGTAATGTACAAATAAGGCTTCCTTAAACATTGTAATAAATAAGTAAAAAAAACTTAGTAAAATTCGGAAACAATTTTACCAAAATTTATCTTCAAATTTCGAAACTGGATCTAATATTATAGATAATTATAATCTAATATTATTGATAATTATCAATAAGTTATCAATAAGTTTTTAGATCCAGTTTCGAAATTTAACCGCAAATGTCAGAAAAAAACATCATACAAAGCCTTCTTCGATCAACAATATAATGTCAATTATATTTACTTTTGATTTACTTTCTATAATTTTTGAAAAAGTATTATGCTCTATATTTTTTTAAACGGCTAGTGTGATTAACTCAACTAAGGTAGACGTTTGTACTTTAGCAATTAGCGGAACCTCACTAATTTGGATCATTAAACTCCTTCTGAAAAAACAATTACGCTAAAAAGCTTTCAGTTGAAGCAGTACACCGGTATTACTGTAACTAATCTTTTTCTATAAGATATATTAAAGAAAGTAGTAGAATATATATCGGATAGGGATGTGCTATTACAAAGCGCCGCGCGAGGACAACATTTTATGGCGAAAAATGTAAGTAAGTAGTTAGAAAAAACCAAAAAAAATATATACTTTCTCTAGAACTTTTGGACTATGATTGTAACAAATGAAGACGTTAAGAAACTAAATTTAAGAAGTTAATTTTAACAAAGAAGAAAGTGCGCCTGGAGCTTCGTCGACATGCAATTCGCCACTGATTAATGTCCGCGATATTGGGACTTAATACCAAGTCAAATAATTCAATTCATTCATAATTTATTCAGTCTCATTATCATCACTTCCTTCTTCGATTTCTTCCACATCTTCAGCTTTAGTTGTGATTTCTACTACTATCGCGTCTGTAGTAGTCTCTGTACCATTACTAATGGGTGTGGTCATACTATCTGGTAGATTCTCACAATGCTTCCCTCCAATTCCCGGGGGACATTGACATCTGAAGAAACCGTCGCCAGACTCTAGAGACTGGCATTTACCACCGTTCTTGCATGTATCAGGGTTCTTTTCGCAGTAGTTTAGTTCTGAAAAAATATTTTTAATTTTAGAATCGATTTAGTATATTTTGAGTCACGGTCACGAGTTTGGGTCGAAGTTATGAATTTAAGTAGTCAATATCTATGAATAGCTGATAACTTTACTAACTTAAACATAACTCGACAATAATTTGAATTATAAGTAAAAAAAAATGTGTTTCAATTAATATTTATTTGCTACTTTTTATTATGAAATATGAATAATGGTTTCCTACAATTTCTCTTTAAAAACTTAGACTTATATTGAAATAGCAACCAAGTGATTTTCGCATCAAATTAGAGTCAGCTGCCAATTATGAGCACTCTATTAGGAAATGTCGTAAAGTGAGTTGAGATTGCACTCATTTGAAAGTATGTATGGACTGATCTCACGAAGCTTAAGGTAGTATTTCAATTATAATTATTTCGAGTCGATCCTACTAAAGTACTTCGAATTTTTAATATCAAATAATACAATTGCGCGTTTTGATTTTAATCTATTTGTTTCTAACAGTACCTATGATACAATACAGTGCCTGATTCATTGATATCGACCTACCGCCTATCATCCTACCACCAAGTGAGCGGTTGGCTTACTTGATGGTAGGTATTAATATCTGATATAAAACCACGCTTGCTGTAAAGTCAATACGAAACATCACGTCAGGGACTGAATACCGGTTAATTTACTTTGGGAGTTATACCTGTATAATAAAGGTTTTTGTTAATATTCATTCGTTTTTATTTATATTTACTGAAAACATTTACTGTGGTAAGGTTAGTGTGTATTACTCTTTAAAACATATATCATGGTATCTCAGTCAGATACATATTTTTAAAATAAAAATTAATCGGTTTCAGTCCCTTCATCACGTGAATGATATATTACAATGAGTAAATTCTGTTTTAATCCGAATAAAGTTTAAATGTGTAATAATCGTGAAAATAAAAGACAATATAAAAGATCATCAATCATTACAAATACTCTACTGATCGTGTATAACTGACCTTCGTCACAAAGCATTCCTCCCCATCCCTTCTTGCAGATGCACTCCCAGGGTCGGTTACAGGTACCGTGAAGGCAGCCAGGGTACCGGTGGCACTGAGCACACGTGGGTCCAGTCCAGCCAACCTTGCAGCGGCATTCCCCTGGCCGTCTGCAGTAGCCACGCTCTCCGTGACATCCAGGCGCGCAAATTGCTACAAACAAGTCCTTTATTTTAGACTTTCAAGACACGTGACTCTTTGAAATACATTCTGATGCAATATTTTGCTAGCTTTACATTATACATGATGTCTGATATCACGCGGTTACACTTGTATATAAAAATTAGGATAATAGGTTGAAAAGTTTTGCAAATTCAACAAAATCTGGGAAATTATTTACCTAAGAATCCATTTCCATTGCAATTATTTTTAATGCGTTTTTTAGCATCGCTCTCATCATTTATAGCGCGCAACATTTATCGATTCTTAATTTCTTATGCACAGGTAATCTCACACTAATTCTATACTTATTGATCGATAATAATCTTTGTTTTTTTATCCTAATACTTTGTAAGCGATCAATAAAGCGAATTTTCTCATAGACTTAATGTAATTCAAATTTAACTAACCTAATTTATAAGCACTTTGAATATATGAAATATTAGTTTATGTGTGACGAAAGTGCAGCCGTTATGTTATAATTTTGGATTTAATAGACCATACCTAACAGCAGAGGGGTGAGCACGAACAAGTATCGAAAGAGTATTCGTATCGTCGAACTGTCATTTGTATGAGATTTTTCATACAACTGACAGTTTGACGATTCGAATACTTTGTCGATAGTGGTTCGTGCTCACCCCTCAGGTAATATCCAACTGTGTACCTAATATAATATAATCATCACAAGAATAAGACGGAGAGTGTCAGTTTGTATCAACTATCAGATTCTCTCGCGTCAAAAATATATATTAGCCTTTTATAGCAGCTCCAATATAAAATATATAGATAGCACTTTTCTTTTGATCTACTTAAGTGAAAATTCTTGAAGGACATCACTTTTACTAAACCTCAATTGTTACGTCAACAACTAATAACTAAGTATTCTGATCTTTCAGTCTCCCGCGACCACGGTTGCTGAAAAGCATCCGAAACGTCGGGATAAATAATTTAAATAATAAATCGCGTTTTAATCCGGTATACAGTATTTTATTTAAATGTGTGATACTCGCGTTAATAAAAGACAATATTAATAACTAAGTAGTAAAAATGCAAGAATAAACATATGTTATTCATCATACGAGGGTGAATCAAAAAATTCTTGGAATCAATATTAAAAAATGCAAAGATTTAAATAATAATATTTTATTTTTCTACATAATCTCCCTCCAATGCAATGCATTTAGAATAACGCGTTTCTAACTTCCTCCAAATATTTTCTTGACTCTCGAAAAAGTCCTCTACGGCAGCTATAACCGCGTCATTATCGTGAAATTTTGTTCCACGAATTTCCTCTTTTAATTTTGGAAATAAGTGAAAATCACTTGGGGCTAAGTCCGGAGAATATGGTGGGTGGTCAAGGAGATTGAAGCCAGCACAGCGGATTGCGTTGAGCGCAACTTCCGATCGATGAGCAGGAGCGTTATCTTGAAGGAACAACACGCTCAACGACAGTTTTCCACGACGTTTTTCTTTAATCGCTTCACGCACTTTCGGGATTAAATTTGCATAATAGGGTCCAGTAATCGTCTGGCCTTTTGGCATGTAATCAATAAAAAGGATTCCTTCACTATCCCAGAACACAGAGGCCATAACTTTGCCAGCGGTAGGAGCAACTCGAAATTTCTTGATGGATGGAGAGGATGGTCGTTTCCAAGACATGCTTTGTCTTTTAGTTTCAGGATCAAAAAGGTGGACCCACGTTTCATCCATGGTGACAAGACGACGGCAAAAATTATCCGAATCACGCTGGAACATTTCGAGATTACGCTTGGAAATTTCCAAATGTCGCTTTTTGTTTACGTCGGTTAACATTCGTGGCACCCATCTTGCAGACACTTTTTTGAACCCCAGTGAATCAATTAAAATGGATTGAACGCTACCAAAAGATATCTTTAGGATCTCAGCTATATGTTTTATAGTCATTCTTCTGTCTTCCAAAACCAGATTCTCAACCTTTTTGACATTTTCTTCTGTAACGGAGGTTGAAGGCCGCCCAGAACGCGGGTCATCTTTACAGCTTGATCTACCTCTTTTAAATTCAGCCACCCAGTACGCAACCGTAGAATAGGGTACAGCATCACCCCCTAATGTCTGCTGAATGTCCAAAAAAATTTCCTTCGTAGACATTTTTTTCAAACTGAGATATTTTATCACCGCACGTAACTCACTTTTATCCATAATTTTGACTTTTTAGCAACTCGTTGCACAAAAAAATTTATTACATGCGAACGAACTGACAAAAACAAGTGACAGTCTGCATAAATATAGTGTGATAGACACTCTTTAATTTGAATATCGAACTTGATCCAAAAAGGTTTCATATATATGCACTTCTAAGAACTTTTTGATTCACCCTGGTATTTGCACCATTTCGCGAATATTTAACTGCCATATTGGATTCGAATTATCTATTTTAAATTTTGAAATTTGGAACTCAATTTCGTCAAGTGACCCCAATAACCCGAGTCATTTATTTCAAGCCGATTGGACTGAAGGAAAAATGTATGGTATGAACTATGAAGGGTTAAAGTGCCTACTATAATTAATGGAAGCTGTTAAGCAATAAAGTGTCAACCCACAAAATGATAAAAATGTATATTTTGATACCAATCGCTTCCTTATGAGCTGAAGTATTTAAAAAAAAATTTTCAAATTTATCATTTAAAGCGTTTTAATAGTAAGAATATTGAAAAATTAGTGCACTCAAATGCACTCAATTCTATTACTTTGATTGTTACCAAGAAAAATGATATAGGTTCAGTGTAGTAATAATAATAATTACAAAAAAAATTTTTTATTTATATTATATTTTTTAATAAAACCTAATGGAAACTTCAAACTCAATTTTCTCAAAAGTGCAACCATTGGGTTGATACTGTCCAAATGGTATTTATACTTACGCGTCTGACACAACAATCCCGTGTACCCCGGGAGGCACTTGCACTCCAGAGGCTTGTCGCAGTATCCGTGCTGGCAGCCAGGCAGGGGCTGGCACGCGCGACACGTCGGACCTGCCCAACCCAGACGGCAGCGACATTCCCCTGGGGACTCGCAGAATCCTCGGGTCGCGTGACAGTCCGAACGACACATAGCTGGTAGATACAATATTAAAACCCAGTCAGTGTTTTTCAAAAAAGGGTTTCCTAAAAATCTCATAACATCAGATACAAGGAAAGAAACGATGTTAGGTAAGTAATAATGTGGTAAAAATGCTGCTGGACTTTTAATAATTTGATTTGTTCAAAAGCTTTTTAAGTATTTCACTTGTTAAGAGCGCGTTGATTTTCGACAGTTTTCTGATAATAAGTAATTGCGTTAATGTCGCATTAATATATAACATAAATATAAATAAACTTACGAATATCAGACTATATAAAGTGTGAAATCTTTTCTGATCTTGACTAACAGTTGAACAATTCATTATTGCTTAAAAAATATTCTCATTATTTTGAACAATTAGTGGACTAAATCTCACATCCACTAGGAAATTAGTACAGAGTAAGCTAGATGTTTCAGACATTTAATATCTTATTCAATTCTGTTTATTCGATATTTTTCGTTTGATTACTTACGTTCCGAACAGAATATTCCATCCCACCCCTCCCTGCATACGCACTCGAAAGAGACGTTACAATATCCGTGTTGACATCCAGGCAGAGGGATACATTTGTTGCACCTCTCTCCGTAGAAACCCATCTTGCAACGACATTCTCCCGGCCTCTTACAGTATCCTAAATAAAAGTGATTATTAAAGCTTTCATCTCTTTGTAAAGTTAAAAAAGAAAAGTTGATCTTTCAATGCACGTACATACTGTTAGCATCTGATCCTGGTAAATAATAAAAAAAACCTTTGATTATATAATCAATAATAATTGTCGATTGATTAAGATTTTATACGTTGGTGTTGGTTTCTATGGAAATTGACTTTACGTCTAATCTATACATATAATAAAAGAGTAGGATCGAAATTACGCTTCACTAAATATTTTTACCAGAAATTAAGAGGGGTGATAAAAGAAGGGTAGCAGAATGCATAAATGCAATTTTTAAGATTCTTGTCTGTCTGTCTGTCTGTCTGTCCGTCTGTCTGTCTGTCTGTCTGTTTGTTCACGCTAATCTCCGAAGATACTGAACCAATTTTCGCGTAATTTATACAAATATATTAAGCAAAGTCCAGGGCAACATATAGGCTTTGTTTCATCGAAATCCGTTGTCGGAAAAAAAAGTTATCATCATTTAAATATTATTTTAAAGGCACCATTTCAACAAATTGCAATGAAAACTGACTCGCGTTGAACTTTTTCGAATTGTCAGATGTCAATCACAGTTTGATATGTAAATGAAATAGTTTGATAATTTCGCCGTTTTCGATATGTGTTCGTGGCATAGTGGATATACGGTCGTACTACGTAACTTCAGATGCGAGTTCGAATCATCCCTAAGGGAAATGTTTTTTGTATTTTTTTTTTTATATTTTTAAAAGAACTAATATTGAGAATAGAAAATGTATTAGTGAACTATTCTATTATATAAAAATGTATTTGTTATGAGATCGTTTATTTCGCATTTTCATCAATCCTTTCCTTTCCAAGGGAATTAAACAAAAATATCTGAAATTAAAAGTGATCAATTAAATGAAATAAATATCGAGGTGGATATAGTATCATCCACACTAATTAAATTTATAAAAAAATAAGTTATTGGCCAACATGGCCATACTATATTTTTAATTAATTTTACCTTGCATTTCTCCATACCTTCATTTTATTCGTATTTAGACATTTTCTTGGCGTTTTTTCCATGTGTCGCAAGTAATTTCAAACCCCCGTACAATTTTCGTGCATATATTTAAGACGGAAAATGCATTGATTCCAATCTTCGACTGAACTCTGATTAGTGGAAAAAAGACACATATCTGCATTTTGGTGACGTAAAATTAGATTGATATGCATCTCCCTAAAGTTTCTTTAAAGTCAGGTTCATTTTTTCAATTACTATGGTATTTCTTTTGAATTTCAAATCATCATTTGAACCCCAACCTTAACCACCATTAAACATGTCGATAATATGATGCAAAAGCAATCGTCAATGACTACTCTGATAACTCTTTCCGAAAAGAAATCACCAAGTACAGAGGATGGAGGATATATAATATGAAGAAAGCTTGCTCAAAAGTTCAGCATAACGTGATCACCACGCGAACGAAGTCGCGGGCATCAGCTAGTACAAAATATTATAACGTAGTTAGCTGTAGCTTCGTCTGCGAATGCTTATTGAATATTATGTGCTCCTTGGTTTCACTGCGACATTGCTTTTTCAGTTTTAAAATTGAAGTGGAAAAGTGTTTGAGAATAGGGAATATGCATGTTGTTTAAATTTACTTGATATTTTTTCCCTTGAATCCTTATGGCCCAGATATTATGCCTAAACAATTATTTTCTTATTTAGTTCGTGTTTAATTGCAAAAAATATTAATTAAAATGTGTAAAATAAGGGAGAGAAATTCAAGTTTGCAAAACGCATCACCATTGGTCGAAACAAAACGTGACGTCACCTTACACATTCTGTCATTTATCGGCAGCGATTTATCAATGGCGTCCATTGACATCGAAGATGGCGTCAAACACTGGTTACCATAGTTACCTCACTCTATCCGTCACTGAGCGTGTAATGTGATATCATCCAAAGCCCGCGAAATATGGCCGCGTTTAAACAGATCAAATTTTATCGATGTTTTCAAAGTAATTTTAAAAAATAATTTGGACATTGCCAAGAGTATTTATATTTTTTATTAGGGTAAAATGATGTAACAAGTCGATAAAAAATATAAAAAAAATGCATGCATATTCCCTATTGCTTATTTATTTATTTAACACTTTTACATTATAAAACTTAACCTATAGAATAAATCGAAATAATAGTACCCTGACGGTCTTATTGCTCTAAGCAATTTCTTCCAGGAAATATTATCTAATCGGTCACACATATATAAGAAAAGTATACTATAAATTCGAGTTTGTTTCTCAACCATTCTTATGCCGTGAACCATGAATAAGCGAAAAAGATAAGGAAAATGCCTTGCAACAATTATAATAAAATTTTCTGTTTACACATCAAGGCTTTCAGGACTCAGACTGACAGTTTTTTTCAACAGACTGCGCCCCCTCAGCGGTCACGACACTCAGGTCGGCAAACGGCGGTATGATTACACAAGTCTTACCTTGTAGCGGATCGCACCCCTTCCTACAAATCGGCACATCACAGAGATCCCCCTGCCAGCCGGGCAGGCACTTCGGCTCGCCCTTGTCGTCGCAGACGTAGTGGCTGTGCTCACTCTGCACCGCGGGCAGCTCGCACGCCTGGACACTCTTCTCGTATAGAGCCACCGTCGAAGGCTACATGGCACATGCAGGTGACAGTGAGTATACCGTGCGACAGTGACACAAAATTAGAACAGGGTGTTGGAAATTAGAACAGATTGAATACTAGGGTATTTAGGGTGTGTGGGACCCAATATTAGCACAGAGTGTGTGAAGTCAATATTAGCACAGGTGTGCGATATCCAAATTAGATCAGGGTGTGTGAGTTTGATTGTACAAGGCGTGTGAAAGCTAATACTGGCTGGCACAGAGTGTGTGATATTAGAATAGGAGTGTGAGACTTTAGCGAAGCGACTTTGTGTTTGACCCAATTTTAGAACATATTGAATACTAAGGTATGTAGGGTGTGTGAGACCCAGTATTAGTACAGGGCGTGTGATCTCAATATTAGTACAGGTGTGCGATATCTAAATAAGACCAGGGTGTGTGAGTTTATTTGCACAAGGCTGTGAGAGACAGTATTAGCACAGAGTATGTGATATTAGAATAGGAGTGTGAGACCCAATATTGAGCAGAGGGTGTGTGAGACTTTACATTAGATAAGGTAACAAATAGTAGCACAGGATGTACCAATATAATAACAGATTAGATACCAAATATTAGCACAGAGTGTGTGAGATCCAAGATTAATACATGGTATATGTGAGGTCAAAAAAATTAGAACAGACAGCACCAGCTTGTTAGAAATCTGCTTTTCCAAGACCCAAGATTAGCACAGACCGTAAGTTTAGCGTGAGTAATAAAAAGGTCCCAAAATAGACTGATTTTAAGTTCTATATGCCCATTAGTTACAATAATATATGAAAAAGCTTATACAGTGCAAAATTAAAAAAATACCCTTGTTATTTATTTAATTAATATCATATATATTTGTTAATTAATAAGCGTGGTATACAGAATTTTAAATACACCTTGTGCTGTATATATTATACAAAACAGACTATATTTGTTACAGCAAAAAATCACATGGATAGTTAATTAGATCAACGATGGAATGATACGTTTGAGGTAATCGATTATTTATTAATGACATGCAAAGATACGCATTGCACAACACTAAGTATCTAGATTTCTGTCACTTGAACATAATATTTAAATCGATTTGAATACATTTATTCAATAGGAGATCATTACATGTAAGTTATACTAACTCCTTGAAGCGTTTGATAAAAACTTCTTTTTTATTATTTTTATGTTTCCGAAACTAATCAAAACAATAATATTGTATTGTATTAACAGGAGTATCACACATTTCAATAAAATAACTTTTACTGGATTAAAACGATACTGTTAGCCAATTTTGCCTACACTATTCCTATCGAGTAACTAATTGGTGCAATGAAAGCTAGTAGGATACTTCTAGATCTTTCTACCTGCGTTTGGTCAATACCCAGCAAAAAAATACACTTATAGAGAGATACCTTCGTGTTTTATTATTATAATAAATGAATTACCATAATATAATATATAATATATAATCTTGGCTATCTAAACAGATATTGATCTATCTACGGAGAATGGCAGATACACACATATGTATAATATGAAACCTGGGTTTAGATAGTTTAGATTCGACAATCGATCACATTTAAAAGCAAAGCTCTTACTAGTAACTTCGTGAAATAATATCCATACTTTCCTACTCCTTATCTGTCGCTATGCAAAGAATCAAAGCAACGCTCTATTTGTTACGTGAAAGAAGCTCAAACCAATATACTTTATTTATAATATTTATTAGTAGATACTTATAACAAAATGCATATCAAATTTTATTATAGGTACAAAATAGTTATTAAAAAAATAAAATTTAACACAACTCCAATAACTCAATCAACATTCTGCAGTTTATCTCAACTATTGTCATATTAAGACTTTTTGTTCAGTCAAATGAATGATAAACCTATCATTCAAGACTCCTTTCATCCTATCAGGACGTTGAGTCACAACTTTCTAATATCTAGAAAGCCGCGCGAAAGTATGCCGGTCCCAGGAGAAAACTCCACTTAAAACATTCATACGTGACACCACAGATTATGTCTAACAGATAAAAGAGTTTATGAACTGTGAACTAGTTCAACAGACTCTATGCATAATCACGATATATTGTTATTACTACATTTGTTTTAAACAGGGCTCATTACACGCTCTATTACTGATTAGTAAAAGACATATAATCAATATATTACTGAATTTATCGACAGACGAGTGTGAAACTCTCTTAAGGGTAGTTAATTCAGTATCGACCTGACCTGACCTATTTTATTATAACATCAGCATTTGATAGTCCACTGAACACAATCTGGAAGTCTCGGCTATTGCATCAAAGATGATGAATTGTCACCTAGACAAAATTTCAATATTCCCACCCGTTCAATGCATTTAGGGAATATCAATATATAAACATGAGAGACCCGGCAAGAACCACACCAATTTATATTAATTTTTATCGATTTTTTTTTAAATCGTTAATTACCGTCATTACAAAGACATATTCAACACCATAAAAACTCTTTTACAACTATAAGATTAATATTTTTTTTTTAAAAGATTAAGATTTTGTTATTAAAAAGTGATGCTGAAATGGTTCACTACACTAGTTGTAGGAAGGCTGCCTATCTATAATTCTCGGTTGTATGATATCGATTATTATTATTAATTAAAATTGTAAGATAGACTAACACCTTCTCCGACAGTTTCACCTATACTGATATGTTGTTTACAATATTATATGACAACAGATTTTTGTCTATACTAATATTTAATATATAAAGAGGAAAGATTTGTTTGTTTATTTCTTAGGATTTAACTCAAAAACTACTGGACCAATTATAAAAATTCTTTCACTTATAGAAAGCTACATTATCAGTTACATAGGCTTTGTGTAGAGTACATCTACATTGCACCCGTGCGAAGCCGAAACGCGTTACTAGTAAATTATATTTGCATTGTTTCTGACACGGAAAACACAGACACAATAAAATAATTTTACTTTCGTTGAAATAATGTGACTCAATCGAAAGTGTAGCTGTCTCCATTTTTGGAACAGGAGAACCTGTTCAGAATAAATAATTGCTGTTTTATGTAATCTTTTTTTTGGTTTAGTAAGAATAATACATACTTTACTGTAGATATACATCTAGAGCTCGGTGAGTACTATTTTACCCTAAAAGTTGATGGCTACTAAAATATTAATATCTTACTAAAATTATTTGCAACTGCATATCCAGTTCACGCCTGCATTATTAATACGAGTATGAAAACATCTAATAAATTTGTTTCACCATACTAGTATTTCCTTTCGTCTCAAATGTATTAACATATTTCCAAAAGAGTTCAAATTTAATATCGTAATAATACTGGAAAACTACTTACACGGTATATTTTAGAAATGGGGCTTCGTTTTGCACGGGAAAAGTTGTTTATAACCAGACACTATTAATTCAGTCTAACATGTACGAGTATTAAAGCGATATTTATTAGTAAAAAAGCATTCCACTATATAGATTAGAATTATCAAGCTTTTACATGGGATTCATAAACCAAATAAAATGATTTTTAGTAATAAGCACTAGATCTTAGGGTATAATAATAAATATTAGGAAAATGTATGCTATGACTCGATTTATTTGATAAATGGTGAAATTTTAATTTATTCTAATTTTATTTTTGAATATTCAGAAAAAAATAAACGGATATTTTTTTAATATAAGAACTTACTTGCTTCTTCCATTTCGGTAATATATATTTAGCTGGCAACACAGCTGGTGTACAACACGATAAAATCACTATCAATATTATATTCTTCATCGCTGCTACTCCATATGATCAAAAAACACAAAATTATAGTTTAAAAACGCCTGATATACAATTATAGCAATACCGCAATATTACTAACGGAAGCAAAACGTCTGCTCGGAGTCCGGTACTGTTATGCTGTGTTATTGAACTTGACTTGAGAGAAACTACTTTCGCCGGGACTTTTACATGGCCAGTAAGTAGGCTGGTTTCAAAGCAAACGCTGTACGGTAAATGCATTTCTATTTTGTTTTTTTTTTATTTGAGTTGCAAGCTTATCGCCGTGACTTGCTTAGCCATCGAGATTCCAGGTAATCCCGGAAAAAAAGAAAAAAAGTCGGTCATGCAGAACATAGAAAATTGTATACTTGTCTGTATAGAAAAGTGTTTATTGAAACAGACACATAAATATGATCACCGATGTGTAGAGGAGTTTTATTGATATGACAATATTATAATTTGAAATTAAACTAATACTACGACTATGACAAGTTAAATATTGAACGGCGTTAATATTTATAAAATTTACAATTAAAGAAAATATTATTATAAATTTGCATAGCATTATTTCTTTAAAATTTGTTCAGTGATATTTCTTTCATTTCTTTCCCATCCGACTATTTTAATCAATAGCTTGTCATAGATAGATTATTCTTCCATTCATTCATTCTTTCACATGTCTTCTCAGGTATTATTTATCCCACAACAATATAACTTGCACAATGAACTCTATTCACGATTTGCATCACGATTTCTTGAGTATAGTTAACTCCAAAACTGTAAAGCATCCGAAACGTGGTGTTGTGAGAAAATGTAAGTTTGTCTACACATTATCTATATATATACTAATATTATAAAAAGAAAGATTTGCTCAAAAACTCGACTCAACCAATTTTAACAAATCTTTCATCAATAGAAAGCTTTATTATCAGCGAGTAATTTAGGCTATATTTTAACATTGCACACGTGCGAAGTTGGGCGGATCGTTAGTTTATTATATTATTATCCTATGTGGAATAAATAATAATTCAAATATTTTTAATAATCTATACCCAAATTGACATAGTATTAAATATTGTCAATGCATCTATATAAATAAAAATCATTGAATATTTGTCTATACACTCCTAAACATTTCTTTCCGATTATGAAAAAACTTTGGTGAGTTTCATCAGTTCTGCATACGCCCTCCAAAGAAAAAAAAACACTTTTACTTTACGTGGCATTGCAACGCAAGCCAGGTTAATAACACGATTTAAACTGAACAACTGCAATGTTAAGATTATAAAACTACTCAAGAATCTATCAAAAAAAATACCAAATTTCTGCCAGAATTTAATAATTAAATTTTATTAATTTCTACTCTTTTCATGGCCTCAGTAAGACGCCGGCGCGGGCGCCGTTCATTAATAACTCGAAAAGCGACTGCAACTTGACACAGTTTCCCAGATTTCTTTTATAAGCAATAGCGTAAAAACCAACTACATTTTATTGTTACAATGAAATACCATCTTACTTAATTAGCTGGAACACACGAAGGCTTTAAGCATCTTTTATTTACATATTTATAATTTGTGACCTAGTCTGACTAAAAATAATTAGTTGCACAAAAACATTGCACATACGTATTTTGTGGAATAGGAGGTAAATGGCTCAGCTGATGGCAGCCTACAACACCAGAGGACTTGTAGGCTCCTTTTTTGGAAGTCCTTAAGTGATATCGGTTCGGAAATACTGCTGATGACAACTGATTCCACAAAGTGTACGAGGCAGAAAATGTTCGGTTTTGGAGTTCCAAACATCTAGGTGGAATTCAGCGGCAGGAATTAATGCAAACAATTCTTTTAAACACTCCCCTTGAAGTTGTTGAAGTGAAGCCGCGGCGCGTTGCTAGTATAATATATTCCTCATTAATAAAGGATATTCGACGGTCCGACCTCATAACCTGAGCCAAAAATTTTGTAGTTCACATCAAAATGAGCAACGGCATATTTAAGGAGTAAAATTAATTCCTGAATTTTCTTTTTGTTTAACGCTGTTATTTTCGAAACAAAAAGAAATAAAGCAAAATTTATTCAATATAGTTAATCAGCAGTTATTCATTTTTGTATAATTGAATAGAATATATTTTAATTTCCTTTCATCCCAAGAATCAATAAATAGGCGCGAATTGTTTTTAACTGTACATTTATTACATTTTTTTTTTAATTATGAATATTTTATGTGCTTCTGTGTGTTTATTTCGTTTGTTAATTTTTGTCTATGACTAAATCCCATGGCGAAATATTCTCTCTTTTAAATCATTTCACCAATCCACTTTTTTCTAAAGTGCTAGGCCACACTAGTTGTAGCAACGCGGCACTGAGCCACGCAGTCATCAAAAGGTGAGAAATAAAAGTCAAGAATAGCTTAAAATACTTATATATTAATTTCATTTTATATACATTACAATATAAAGCTATATACACACAGTTTATTTAGGTCCATATTGTTAACGATTAAACTTCGTACTAGAATAACGTTCTGTAAAAATGTCTACAACATCACTGCTATAAGGCTGAGGTTATACGATTAATTTGCTGTTTTACGCTGAGAGCACACTATTAAGTTATATAAATCCAGCTTGTACAAAAAAAATGCTCTCAAAAATTATAATTTGTCAAAAGTACAGTAGTCATAATAAAAATCATTGTTTGTTGTTGACTTTCATTGGCAACTGACAGGATTGTATCAAAAACCATATAAATTTTGGCACAATCGTTCATCTAAAAAGTACCTACGTACAAAAAATACTCAATCGTATTTATCTGAAACATTTTGAAAACAAAGATGCTATCAGTGTTTTTTTTTCATTCAAATCCGCTATATTTCATTCTAATGCATCCGCCATCCTTCAAATTGAATTCGTAGCGGGTTAGAAGTTAGAAAAAATGCTTTTCGTATCCGATTATACATATTATATGACAATATAACTGATGTATTGTCAGTTTATAGATATATAAACGGACAATACGTCATTAAAGAAGCAATGTTCTATAAGGAAAAATGGGTTTCATTACCAAAATTGGCATATAATCCGAATACTGTACTCTCAGCGTTACTAACACTTAAATATTTGACTATACGAGAATATTTTAATAATAATAATAAATAATGCTATAATTATACATAATAACTAATACGAATCTCGAAATGCAGATCTTTGAGCAGTACAATACTTTTGTAAAACGTGCTAAAGAAATATTAAATAAAAAAATAGTATTTTACGGAAGATTCACAAATCACGAATCAGGACAGAGATACGGCCTTATTCATAATCGTATTATACCTTGATATAGTTAAAATATGTTGTCTCGCTCTATCGAATATAAAGACTACAGAACGAAAGAAACAAAACATATTTTAACTATATCAAGCTTATAATAGTTTATGACATTAAATACTTGTCGTAGTCATTGACAAATTATCAAAATATATTAGCTCTTTTATTATGTTAGATATCGACAGACGAGCATGAGATTCACTTAATGGTAGGTGATACCTCAGCCACAGAACATCATATTGTCTTTTATTAACGCGAGTATCACACCTTTAAATAAAATACTGTATACCGGATTAAAACGCGATTTATTGTTTATATTGCGGATTATCACATTGCGGATATCAAAAACAGACGTCACTCTAAATCAGCAGTATGTGAACACACTCTGGATAAACCAAACCATTACATACGTTTCGACCAACCAAAAATCCTTGCTAAAGAAAGTAGATTCTTTCCCAGACTAGTACGTGAGGCTATTGAAATTAAAAAACATCCTAACTTCAATAGAGAAGATGGTTTGAGACTTTCCAACACCTGGGATCCAGTTATTAAAAATCTAAAGCCCCAAATCAAACATACTAAGAAACAAGAGGACACCGTTAGTCAATATTGTCATAATATAGAAAATTACAGTAAATATCAACTCCGTAGGAATAGATGGCGTTAATATGTAATAATTGTAAAACAAAAACTTGGCGATTAAAAAGAGTGGCGGCGAGTTTCTTGCCAGTTCTTCTCGTCCGCTCTACGCCCTTGATTTGTGAACTGGTAGTAAATGTAAAATTAGAAGCATTTAATATTAGTAATATTAGTAATTTAATATGTATTATTTTTTATTGACGTTCATAGATGTACATTGTGTTACCTAAATTAATAGATTATTTTTTAATTTAATTGAATTAAATATGGCAACTTTGTGACATTTCAAATATAAGACAACTGTCATCTTTCAGTCTCCCGCGACCACGGTTGCTGAAAAGCATCCGAAACGTCGGGATAAATAATTTAAACAATAAATCGCGTTTTAATCCGGTATACAGTATTTTATTTAAACACAGAACATCAGTCAATGATGCGCTGTCGACCTACTCTTTACTTCTTCTTAAGTTCTAACGACCGATTAATACTTGTTACTTTCCAGCTCGTATTCCATGAATGTACTCAAGTAAAAAATCTTATCTTGAAAAACTGTTAAAATGTCAACTTCCTGTAGAGAAAAATGGTTTGACAAGTCTGAAGTCTGAGTCACGTCTTGGAATACCACATAATCTAATCATTATCAATTTCCTCCTTCCTTCGTTTCGATCATAAGTTTAAATGAATAGTGGACCATTTCTTTGATCTTTGGAATGCTTAAAAAATAGTCTTTCAATTTAAAAAATGTATATATAGCAACACCCGGATGATGGAATTGACCACTTTCTAGAAAGAAAACGATCGTACGCCAATATCTAATAGGTAACTGCTGCCCGCACATCACACTTTTTTTACCCATATTTACTTTACAGCTGGATATGAAACACTCAGTCTATTCTCTAAATCTATGGTTATTATGATTAACTTCGAAATTTAAATTCAAAGACTATTTTTTTAATTGTTAATCTCTGTATACCTTGCGTTATATAAACTTCTCAGCCGATTATTACTATTGTAACCGAGTCTTTGTAAGCTAAACCATTGTTGAAAAGAGTGTCCATGGAGTTTCTTGCCGGTTCTTCTCCATGAGACCCACTTTTTGGAACCGTGCAACTAGACGTTTTATAAGAGCCTGCAAAGGCCTACTTGAAATAAAAAACTTTTGATTTTGATTTTGAATCCGATTGACCAATCAAAGACCGTATAGCGGTCATACCGCCATTAAAAGAATGTTATTATAGACACCTGTGATAACTGAATGAGACAAAGGTATACCCGATATATCGCGATGTCTCGTTCTTTCGTAAGGTGCAATAATGCTATAAATAATAATAATAAATAACTGTTTTACAGCCCCAGCTCCCGATTAGTTGATTTTAGTCTATTAGTAAATAATTATCTCCGTTTTACACAAAGAAGTCTAACGGTAATGAATGTGGAATGTTAAGTCCGTTTTTGAGATTCAAAGTCCTTTTACATTTAGCCACTGCTATTTGCACTAGCGTAAACATTTATCATAAATCTTCGGTAACTAGCGAACTTGGCACTGATAGGTTATACTCCAGCCACAGAATATCCATCATATCGTCGGCTTGATTATCAAACTTCGTATCTCCATTTGGCCAAACTTTACAGAAGGAGGAAAAACTACAAACAGGTCAAACATTCCGTGGACATTTTTTGTAAATACCAAAAAAACTAAAAACAATTAGATGTTACGAGTGATTCCATCGTATTCGTTACGATACTTTACACAAGATAGATAAAAAAAAAAACAAAATATTGATGAAGTTTGATAATTAGGCCGGCGATATTTAACGTACATTTGGGAATCTATAGATTAAAGCAAAACCGCACAATTTGCACTTCACGGCTTTTCCTTCTTTGAACGGTAATTCGTTATTTGGATATTCAGTTTACGGGATTACTACCAGAAAAATTGTCTATGTACATTTCCATAGAGAATTTTTATATGCCCTTTGTTGTGACTGTAAAGTATTAACAAGGTATATCACTTTGCTCTTTCCGGTAGTACAAGTAGCAGCGCTTGAACGTGGGATTTAGCCAGTTTTAGAAGATCTATATCAGAATATAAATTCGCATAATAATCTAATATTGTACCTTGCTCAATTATTCTTTCAACTATCATAACAATTAAAATTAATTACAGCTACTAAAACATATATACTTAAGACCTTATTCATAAACGTATTATGAGCTTGATATAGTTAAAATATGTTTTGTCTCGCTCCATAGAATATAAAAACTTTAGATTACAGAAAGAAAGAAACAAAACATATCTGAACTATATCAAGCTTTTAACACGTTTATGAATAAGATCAATAATTTTTTTTTTATAATCAACAAAATATTCCATAATTTTCAACGTTTTAGGATTCCTTCCAATAAAAAATATATCAAGATCTTTTATCCCAAAATTAATTATTAAAACTGCTGAATACCATACCCAAACAAAATTATAATCTCTTTAGTACAAAACTAAACTAATATAATATTGTAACGCAGAAATCACATTGTTATTGGAAAGAATTACTACAATTACAAGTATCAGTAATACTTGTAGATAGATAAACCATTATGACCATAGAGATTTCGACGTGTCCGTAGAACAAAGTTACATCTGCATGACGCTCTACTTTAAACATGACCTTATTCTTAGGGGAAATTAACATCATGAACCATTATTCGACTTTGAAAAAACGATGCGTTTTTTAAAATTTTGGATTTTATTACTAAATTATATAGGTCAGTTTAGCCTTTCAAATACAAAAAAGCGACTTGGTATCATAATCATATCCGACTTTGTTCTACGGATACGTCGATTTAGTTATCTATTCCACAAAAGCAAATTTGTTTAACGTCTCTAGTAAATTTCTTAGTGTGTCGACCAAAATTAGTTCAGTTTACGTTACAGAAACTGATTACAAATGAATTTTGTACTTAAGTGGGCCCAACCCGTCTTACTTTCCATACAAAAGCTCGTACGTGATTATGGCGATGTAACCGATTTTTCTTTGAAACTTTTGAACTAATAGGTATCTCGTGCACTATATCTAGGTTTCTATCGAAACAAAATCTCAAAATTTTCAGAAATAAATTCAGTATAAGCCTCCAAAAATCAGCTTTTTTGCAAAAAAAATTACCTGAACTTTGGGCGTTCATAATGTACTCATAAATTGTGAAAGTAAATATTTTGTTATGATAGAAACCTTGCAAATATAATGGAGATTCTAAATTACAAAAAAATATTTCATAAACTTGTAAAGACTACTGAAAAACACGTATTTCCTAGAACAAGTTTTATGAAATATCCGCACACTATTTTTCGTTCAATGTTATCGCGTTCTCACTCACTCGTTAGCGGTAGAGGTATGCGCTGCATGAAACAAAAAGCTTTTCAACCATGCTCGCGTTGACGATAGTCGAACCGGACTTTACCATAAAGTTTAAACCATAAACTATTAACACGATTCAAGAAGATTCCAGATCTAACGCATTCAATTCATTCAAAATTAAAAAATATTCAACTAGATAAGATAAATAAAATTAAATCACATTTGTGACACAAGCAGATAACATAAACAGGTCCAATATATCATCGATATATACTTAACTCTGCCATACCGCCTTCTATAATAATATTCTCTTGTATTAATTTAATACGTAATATATTTGAAATAATACAATACTCGTTAACGTTAATATAATAAAGAGTACGTAAGAAGGTTGATTCATATGAAATAAAATTATATAATAAAATCACTGGAAATTATCTTGTCTTGTATTAACGCGAGTATCACACATTTAAATAAAATACTGTATACCGGATTAACACGCACTGTCTCCCCGCGACCACGGTTGCTGAAAAGCATCCGAAACGTCGGGATAAATAATTTAAACAATATAAATAATAAATCGCGTTTTAATCCGGTATTATCCGGTATACAGTATTTTATTTAAATGGAAATTATCTTTAATTTCTACCAAAATGTAAAAACGCTTTAAGAATATTAATCGTGTGAGTTGATTTCGTCGTTATTTATAACTGTCTGTGTTCATCACAAAAATATTAGAAAAAAATACAGTCCAAAAATTAATGACAAAAAATATATGATATCGATACCTCCTATGTACAGTGAGTCAACTAATAGTTCAGTAATTGTTCAGGAGAGCGACTTGAAAGATAATTTACAGAATTGGATTTGAAGGATAATTTATGGAATGGGATAATTAGAAGTTGGATTTTATTGATATCAAACTAATTCAAAATAAATATATTTTAACAAAGATTGAAAGCTCTTTTGTATATAATTGTTTTGCTGATTCTTGTTTTTAAATAAGATTTAAAATGCATTTATACTTAACGTAATTATTGTTTTTTTTATTTTTTTTAACACTGATATTAAGATCATGGTTTATTATTTACGTATATATAAAAAAACCAAAATACCAAAATTTGTTAGATGACTCAGTATACTTAGGAAGAATCGATATGTAAAATCCATAATCAAGTATAATATAGGCGCAGTGTGTAGTGACGTATATTCGCGGCTTATTTTAATAAGCGTTTTTAACGTAATTAATCATTCGAGTTCCGATTACAGCTAAGTCTTATTCGAATAAATTCAAATTTGTAATAATATTAACAACAAGTTGGGTTTATTCGGCTAGGCGTACAGTCGGCAACGAAAATGTTTTAGTGATTTTATTATTACATATTTTTTTGTAAAATAATACATGTTTGTTAATATATTGATTAAATCGAAAATATATTGCAAGTTACATGCTATTGTATTCTTATGGGTACATTTGCCAAAAAAAATTCGGATAATCGCTACAGGCTATCGTGGCACGCTACAAAAATGTGGACAAAGGTATTATTTTGATTTTTCCGTTTCCCCATACAAAATGTATCAAAAGTTTAAAACATTGCTGCCGACTGTACTTTATGAATACAGTAAAACCTATAAATCGTTCTGCCTGGTGTCGTAGTTGCTGACCTGCTTGTACTCGGGAAACGGGTACAGTACCAGGTGGTCTGCCGTCTTGTACCATGGGATTAGGCCGTTCTGAAACGAGTAAGGTCAGATTAATTTTTTTTATTAAAAATGGTAAAAATATAACCTAAAATGATAAATTATGTCATTTTCTAGTGAAGTGATAGAAACGCGTGTGCCTACACAGTATATTGACAATAGCAATATCTACCAGTGGGATTATTAAGACTTCTGGAAGACAATATAAGAGACTTACCATATTAGTTCTCTTATTGGTCCCTCGTCCGAAGCCGTTCCAATGGTTGCCTGCGACGCCAATCAGGTCTCCTGTCTGAATAAGAAAATAATAATTATGCCTTTAATAAATTAGAAGTACAAAAGTCCGAATATACAATACTATGAGTCGACCAATTTTGATGTACGGGTGTGAGACTTGGACACTAACTTTGAAGGAGGAACAAAAGCTATTAGTAGAACGCAAAATCTTGCGTAAGACCTTGGGACCAACTAGGCGAGAGAATGGGTCATGGAGAGTCCGAAAAAATGGCGAAATTGAAAATCTGGTTGCGCAGCTTAAATTAATCGGCGAGTATAAATCTCATCGAATCCGTTGGGTGGGTCCCATCGAGCGAATAGGAGAGGAACGAGGAAATGACTCTCGTTTCGGAGGACAAGACTCATTTTGGGTCGCTGAGCCAGTGGAGTAAGTAATAAATTTGACAATACAAACAACACTTACTTGGAAGGCTATGTCTGTCGATATCTGATACAAACAACACTAACTTGGAAGGCTATGTCTGTCGACATCTGACACAAACAACACTTACGTGGAAGACTATGTCTGTCGACATCTGACACAAACAACACTTACTTGGAAGACTGTCTGTCGACATCTGACACAAACAACACTCACTTGGAAGGCTATCTCCTGATTGGAGCGCGGCACGTGGTCCGCGATGGCGCGCCGGTTGTGCGCGTTCTGCCCGCCGAAGTAGTAGATGTCGTCCAGCGAGTGGAAGCTGTCCGACGCGTCCACCCGGTTCGTCTGCATCATCTCGTACGCCACACGACCTACCTGTAAAAAAATATATATATTGATAGTTAAAGAGTTGAATATAATTAATTTAAAAAAAAAACAATAGACAGTAGACAATACAGTAGAACAGTAGAACATCTGCCGTGCGCATCGATGGGTCGTGGGTTCGAATCCCATCGGGAACACATATTTACAGTTTTCTGTAAGCATGTCGTCACGTCTGGTAACTTCGGGCATTGATCGGGTGGGAGGAATATCGAAATTGCGACCGGGTAACGAACCACCGTCCATAGATGGAAAAACCGTGAAGTGAATCTAATATAAAAAAAACTAGAAATTAAACCGTCACTAAAATTGACGACTATCAACGCTATCATTTCAGATAATTGTTCGTCTTCAAACTACAAAAGGTCAACTTTATGCCGCTAGATGGCGCAAATATGTCATTATAAGGAACTCGTACACGTTACGAGAACTTTAAACGGAATTTCCCCAAAAAACACATTTTAGTGTCAGTTTGGTTTGCAAGGTGCGACATTTATTTAACAGTTTAAAAATTATGATCGTCTATAGTGATGCCCACGAGTCAACGGCACATTATACATAGAAAAAAAAATATAAGTACACAGCAGCTTTTAAATATACGTTCGATTTCATTGATTTAAACAGTTTAGTGGTTTTTTCCAGAAAAAAATCATGTCACGTCAGTCAGAACTTCTCAAAAAAGGTCGTTATCAGTGCCAAAGAAAAATAGCGTAAGATCAAACCCCTCATATTTTCCAGTAGAAATATTAACACACCTGACTACTAAACGTGCATACAATATAATCGCACATTGCCAGCATGTGCAAATCCACCAGCAGACCGGTGAGAGAGACCGGCGTATACCGCCGATGTGTCGCTGCCGTTTTGGCTATAGACGGATCGCCGAGGAACTCGTAATCTGGGTACTTCGAACGAGCGTCTCCTAAGACCTGAAAGCAAAAATATCTGGTTAAGCATCAAAAATCAAAAAGTTTACTGCGGAATACAATTCAAAATTAAGGTATTTTCAATATAATATACTATTATAATGTATAATTACTATATCTATCTTTTAACCTGCAAGCAGACGCGCCGCATCGAATCAAATGCTGTCATATCAAATGTTAAGATTTTGTTTATATCTTCGAATTTTTTATCACAAATATTTCGTATATCTAAATACTATCCTTTTATTTAAATACTATCCTGACCGAAATATAACTATAAAAAGTAAATAATTATTTAATTATTTGTTATTTCAAATCCCTAAATTTCGTCCGGACGTTTTTTCGATTACGCGCGACCGCTTGAAGGTTAAATAAAATACTTTATAAAAATGCGATTTATTATTTAAATTATTTATCCCGACGTTTCGGATGCTTTTCAGCAACCGTGGTCGCGGCAGAGTGTAAGGTGACAGCTGTCTGATTTGAAATTCACAAAATTAAGCCATATTAACGCCATGTATTCCTACGTAGTTGATACCTGTGTCCTTTTGTTTTTTAGTATGTTTGAATTTGATTTTTAATTACTGGTTCCCAGGTGTTGGAAAGTCTCAAACCATCTTCTCTAATTAGTGTTTTTTAATTTCAATAGCCTCGCGAATCTATACTTCGAAGCCAAAATTGTGGCAGAACAACGTCTGCGGGGTCCACTAGTTTTATATAAAAAAAAGTGTAATTATGACATTTTTTATGAATGTAGAGTATAATAATAATTGGGCAAACTGGTATATATGATGCAAGGACAGTGAGACGATCAAAGTGGACTAAATTGAAAGTGCCTCACGTTAGCATCGTCGCTGGCGAGGTACACCCGTCTGGCTTCCACCGGCTGAGTGAGCTCCAACTGGTCGTAGTACTGCTTCACGTGCACCATGTACTCGTCTATACTGTGGAAGGCCGCCTCCGTGCCGACCTTGTCCGTGCGGCGGATGTGCACACTGCCCATAAAATACAGAAAAAAATCTATAAACATTTGCCTACCGTAAAAGAAAATAATATTATTTGCGGTCACCAGGACGTTCTGCAAAAGGGCCAAGTCAAAAGTACTCGTAACCGACGAGTGTGTATGAAAGCATTGATGAAAGTGGATGAAGCGAAAGTGGTATGTAAAGATCGGAGCATATGGAATTCCGTGATCTCTGCCTACCCCAATGAGAAAGAGGCGTCATGTATATGTATTATGTATGTATGTATGTAGGATGTGAAGGTCAGGATAGGTGGATGAAATGGCGTCTGTCCCTCAGGACTCAACCTATCACATGTGTTTACTTGTGACTCACAAATCCTCCGTTTGCCTACGTTGAAAAGAAAGATGATTTGAGGTCACCAAAATGTAAGGAACAGGACAGATAGATAAAATGGCGTCCCTATCCTGAGACCTGTGACATATTGACGTTCCTAAGCATGATTCGCAATATATTAGTACTTCGATATTATCAGGTAATTATATTACAAGTGATTAAAGAACCTAAAACTAAAAACCTTAAAATATATACAATAAAACCTAAAATATATTAATAAAAGGGGTCCCTTTAGGCAAGGTTCCGAAGATACTGGCAGCGTTCCCCCTTTGAATGGCAAGACTAATTCTTTGTCCGAGGTAGCTGCCAGCTCTTCGGTCTCCTGTGATGTCGACTAACCTTTTTGCTATTTCCTTAAAAAGCTTTATGGCGCTAGGACCCCACGGACCAAGGGTCTCGACACCGAATGGGACAAAATCATATTCGGAGCCTAGACCCCTGTATTTGCAAGTTTTAGCTTTTTCAGCCGCTTCACAAGCCGCACCAACTCTGTTATTGGTTCCATGTAGATGGGAAGGGGCCAAAGTGTCTGAACAAGTTGCATCCCATACCAGCACCCGGCCCATCTTCCATGGAATCAAACTCATACCGTCCGGTCTCTTGCCATCGTCTCTTGCAATACCAGTCGGCTCGAGTAGACTTGGCACGTTGACGGTGGCAAGGGACCTGCGTATGATATCGTTAAGTGCGGCATGTCTCGAGAAGCGGCCTGCACTTTTTAGGCATGACAGTCCGTGATGTCCTAGCTTATCGACATCACTGCCGCAGGGACATTTATGTGGAATGCAGACCGGAACCCCAAGCCGTAGACAGGCTGCGATTCGGAGCGTGTCTGGCTCGAGAAATGTTCCTGTATTTGAAGAAGGATACGCATGAAGCCAGTAGCCGGCCTCATGTGCACCCACGGCCAAAAGTCTAGCACGCGCCGAACCTGTACTACAGCTCAAAAGATTTTCATAAGACAATTTACAGTTTATGTCATCCCAGCTCCTCTGTGAATTTGGAGAAACTGGAAAATTTTGACCTGGGCATGCAATTAAGAAAGCGTTTCTAGCTTCTTCCAAACCAGCAATCTCAAAGTTTGAAGGGGATTCCCTTAAAATTTTACTTATGAGATTTGCTGAACTATGGACAGAAGATAGGAAGGCTGGTAAAGCGACACTGGAAATTTTGCGAATCCCTAAACCACCATAACGGATGGGTAGGGATGCTTGGGTCCAAGATTGCTCGTTCAGCTGCATATTAAGAATCGATTCTAAGCTAATTTTGAATAAGTCGTCTACTTGACTCAAAAGATCTGGGTGATTCCAAAAGGAGCAGCAACGGAGCACATACGTAAATTTTGGGACGAAAAGACAGAATTTTAAGATACAAAGTGCATAATGTGGACTTATTTCAAGGAGACGGTCAGCAGAATTTTTAAATTTAGTAATTGAAATATCAATAAATTCAGAAAAAGATTCATCAAAAATTGGAGAACCTAAAAGGTAAAGGGAATTACTGTTAACAATTTTAATATTTGGAGCCAAAATATTAAATTTTTGTTTTACGTCAGTTAAATTTAAGTCGCAGTTATTTATAAAAAGTTCGCATTTGCTAAAATTAAGTTCCAAACCAATGGCTTCAAATTTATTTTTGATTAAAAGAAGGTCCGAAAACACAGTATCCACATCACCTCCTAGGGTTCCGTCGTCCAAATACCAAACGTTGAATTTAGAATTTAAATTTTTGATTATCGGATTTATAGCCAAACTAAAAATTGCAGGCCCAAGGGGATCACCCTGTTGACATCCTACTTCCGAGGACAGTTCATTAGAACGATATAATAATTTTGTTGGATCAGCGTAACTGAGAAGAAGATAATTGTATATTTCCGGTATATGTTGTTTTATTTCCGTCAGCAGGGTGTCCCTATTTACCGAATTGAAAGCATTCTTCACATCAATTTTGAGCAACACGTCAGGCTGGCCGTAAGTTAGGAAAGAGCGTAAGGCATGGACGGCTGCCTCACACCCTCCTTTTACACCGAAGCCTAACTGTACGGGTTCAAATTCCGAATTTAATTTTGGTAAAATATGTCGAACTGCAATTTTGGAGGCCAGACGTCTTAGTGTTGATCCAACAGCAATTGGTCTCACCCCTCCGTCCTTTTTGGTTAGGGCAATGAGGTTCGCGCCAAAAAGAATGGGAACAATTTCTGGATTGAAATTACCCGAAAACATAAAGTTGATTAATTTAGTGATCGAATTTACAAGTTGCTCGCCTGCATCACCCACAGAATGCGATGTTAAGTCTTTCAAATGTTGGGGTGAGATTCCATCCAAACCTGCAGCCGAACCTGGTTTAAAAGATAAAATGGCATTCGTGACATCTTTCTTTTGAATTTGAAGGCATGCTTGCCCTGCTGTTGGTGGGTCGAGAAAATATGGGTTTACTGGAGCTGGAGGATGTTTCGTCCGTAAGGCCTGAAGGGTGTCAGGGGTATCAGGTGATAGCACGTCGTTGGAGAACAAAAGGCGAGCGGCACCTTTGAGATCTCCGTCACAAATTTTGTTTTCGATGAGTTTGTTGCGATTATGAGGGGCATCATGTTTTATTAGAGGTGCAGGAGAAGGCGAGGAGCTTACAGCACAGTTATTTTTAATCTTTTGAGTCAAGGATAAATTCGGTTCATCAGTTTTTATTATATGTAGTGTGCTGTATGAAAATAAAAATAGGTTCTGCCAGTCTTGAGTACAATTGCTTATGTAACATTTCTGGATTAATTGTGACAAATGTGTAGCAACGGTTATTCGAGCTCCTCGAGGGATTCTTTTAACTATGGGTGTACTATTTTTCAAATGACTAAGATATGTAAGTGTACATTATGTTACCTAAATTAATAAATGATTTGAATTTGACATATCGTGTCCAAAAATTAACCAAACTCAAGGGGAAAATTTATAAGACCATCATTAAACCTGTCGTGATGTGTGTTTCTTAGTATTGGGGAACCAAAAATATTCATGAAAGAAGAGAATATTTGGCAGAGATGAGAATGTTAATATAAAATAAAATAGGGCAAAAGGCATTGCAACTGTTTGTTTTTATTTGTAAGTAAATAGTTAGCTTTTGAAACCTGCTAGGAACTATGAACTGCTAGGGATAATGAACCTTGAAAATCCCAACTCACCGCATAATGAATGGGTCTCTTGAAGTGCATCTTGGCGATGGTCTCGTTGATGGCGAGCTGATGGCCGGAAAGCATTGACACTGTTTGTTTTTTTTGTGTCAGATATCGACAGACGAGCATGAGTTTCACTTGATAGTAGGTGATACCTCAGCCACAGAACATCAGTCAATGATGCGCTGTCGACCTAATTTTTACTTCGAGCATTCAGAAATCCATAGACTGAAACCGAAACGCGAATATGCACTTCACGGTTTTTGTTCGTTTGTTTTTGTTCGTTTGTTTTTGTTTGTAAGACCTTAGCTAGCTTTTGAAACCTGTTAGGGATAATGAACCTTGAAAACCCCAACTCACCCCACAATGGGCCTCTTGAAGTGCATCTTGGCGATGGTCTCGTTGATGGCGCGCTGCATGGCCGGCCGCGGCTTCAGCACGTACTTGAGCATCTGGCCGATCCACCAGGACGACGGGTCGCCGTTGAAACGTACTATCCTGCAATTGTACCACTATTGAGTACCGAAATAGGATACTTGAGACTTTTGTACTATCACTAAATGTCATTGATAATCCCGTTAATAGAATAGAATAATATTTTTTTCTTAAGGTAACACATAAAATATAAATATACTATGGGACATAAACATATAAAATTATATATATTATATAAGTAATTAGCTCAGCATTTTTTCGCAGCCATAGCTGTGACGCTGTTTTTTTACCAAGCCCTGTTTGCTCAGAGACGTAGTTGCAAGAGTTTTTAGGAAAGAGCGTAATATATAAAATAAGATAGGGTAAGGTAATAAAAGTTCCTGTGGGTAACAAGTAACAACTCTCCTAAGCTATCCTTACGCAAAAATATAAGTATTGCTAAATATGTAAATATTAGATCACTGGTTGGTTATTATTATTGGTAAAAATTATTTAAAAACTAGCCCCGGCTTCGCACGGGTCAAGATTTTTTGACAAAGAAAGCAGGGGTTGTATGTATTTTTTAATGCCACATTATAAAAAAATAAAAACAAAAAATTTCGTCCAAAAATTAAAAAAAAAATTTAGAGGTGGACTACCCCTAACATTTAGGGGGATGAAAAATAGATGTTGGCCGATTCTCATAGATACCGGATAAGCACAAAAAATTTCATCAAAATCGGTCAAGCCGTTTCGGAGGAGTATGGCAACGAAAACTGTGACACGAGAATTTTATATATTAGATATACGATCCTCTATTTATTAATTTTAGAAACAGCTTAACAGTTTATTAACTCAACAGCTATGGTTGATGTTTTAAATCATATTATTAGTATGTTTTTTATGCATATATTTGGCGTATTTCCACATCATAGCTCTTTCGTGTAAACTGTCGCGGGTGCATGCAGTACGCGGCTTGAATTTATGCGGCCCGCAAAATATTTTACATTTTTATTCATTTTTTTGGAATCGTAAATATTGTCATTTTTTTGACCCTATCTAGTTTGGACAGCTCTGGTGTAAACCATTACTTTTGTCTGTGTATGTGTCATATTTTTCAAAAAGGTTTCCTATAATGAGAACAAATAAATAGTTATTACCATACCGGTGTGCAAGGTCGTTGGGGACGGCGAGCGGCAGGAACTTGGGCTTCTGCGAGATCGAGTCGATGAACGGCAGAGACACCACCTTCGGGTCGTAGTTCGCTGTAACATAGTAATATTTAACTATACGCACCAATATAGAAAAAAAAAACAATTGAGATATATGTACGTATCTATATATATTTGGGTCTACATACATACAGTTGAGGCCATTCTAATATTAAATAAGCAGATTTTTTTGTGATTATTACCCCCCCATTCGCTTTCGAGCATAGACAAGTAGAGTTGTCATACATATGTGTTCAAATCAAAATCGACTAAACTTTACAGAATTAATAAATAAATAAATATGCCTGACTTAATCACCATTCAGACCAAAGACAAAGATCCAAAATTTTGTTTCTCATTATTTTATGGAGTTAATTTATTTGTGCACGAATTGAAATAATAACACGTAATATTACACAGTCGTCACTGTATACAAAAATTCATCAACAGGTGCCAATATATCGTCGTTGCGCCTGCCAAATTCCATATGTGTTTTTTTTTGATTTTTGGTTTTCGCACAAAAAATACTCTTCGTTTTATTCTCTATGTGTTACTAAAATCATTTTTGTGATATTCGAACTGGATATGAGTTTAACTAATTCCATATATGTTTTGACCGGTAAGAAAAGCTCCGTATGTGAAATAATAATACGTTTTTCGTAGTCTCCCAAAACTATACAAAAATCACATATGGAACTTGTCAGGCGCAGCGACGATATGGAATATTGACGCGTACAACAGATATGTAATTATTACGTATATACAACATACCTTCAACATAAATACTAGATAAGCAATATTGCGTAGCTGACAATCAATGTGTTAATTAATTATTCCAGACCACTTTTTGTATAGAGGAGGAAGCTAATTATTCCGGCCATAGGCTGAGGTTTTCTTATTATACGTAGAAGCTTTCAACCACCCCCAACCCTAACCGCTAATCTGAGGATAAAAATAGTATGGAAAGCTTTTTACCTGGCCACTGCACAACTTTGTCGTCGTACGCCGTGACGCAACTCTCCGATATGGGGTGAAACACATACTCCCATCCCTTAGTATTGTATCGCCAGCCTTTCGAATTGAGGATCAACGTTCTCTCCGTAGCGTATGCGAATATCAGGCAATACACTATGTGATGCAATTGACAACCGAAGCCACAACCCTAGAACAAAAAGAGGCTTATTTCTTCTATTGTACCTTAGAAACTTTCTGCCTCGCACAACTTCTATCTATGGAAATTGTTGTCAACAACTGTATTTCTAAATTTTCAACCTTGGGACCTTCAAGAAACGAGCCTACTCATCCCTTAAAGACCGGAAATGTACCTGTAAAACCTTTGGTATGTCACGTATCTATGGACGCTGGTGATCAGTTAGGTTATCCGACAGCTCTTTGGCCTAAATTCTATTTTAAAAAATCTATGACCTACAAGTTATGCTTTAAACTGTTTTGTCTTTGTTCATTAAAAAATAATTTAATTAACAATAAATTAATTTTTTTTTATTAATTTTAGAAACTGACTGAGAGTGCATGGATGAATCTGTAAATTTTATTTTGGGAAAAATACCAATGACAATCACGGATTGTCGATAGCCTCACAGGGAAATAGATAGTCTCTATTATATACCGAATACGGCCCTAACGGATATATTTCTTAGCTTAAAAATTTGTTTCAATAATTATGTTTAGTAATTTTATATTTGCAGCGCATCATACAAACTATTTAATGAGTTTAAATAAATAGTACAATGTTACTGCATACTTGGTAGGGAGATAATAAGGTCAAGGAATGCTTATCCCATCGTCTATATTAGAATATTGACGTATAGAATAAACACGATAACGATTTAAATTAACTGATAACGAACTTAAGTATATCATGATTTTTCCCTGGCATTTTCTAGTATTTTTTTATACCAATAGAAATATTATGGTTAAGCAAATACTAGGATTTGCACCTTCACCTGAGTGGAAATGGGATAAAAAAGAGGTCACATACTTCTTTAAATAAGCAAGTCAAGTTTCGTTTTTTCAGCTACCCGTACTTTAATTAAAGTTTAAAAAAAAATACTTTAAATTTAATGTCGGAATGGAAATTATATTTTTTTATAAATATAAACGTAATTACTTGTCTCTAGTGTATATTATACCTTTTGCATTATCAATTCTATTATTAAGTCCTTGTGCCTATATTTATTATGCAATAAAGTTGTTGAATAAATATATGTAATGTTATATTTTATTTGAATTTTATTTTCCACCGAATACTATTTCAAAACCTACAACATTTTTTTGAACAAACAGTTGCGGGCTTAGTATTAAAAGTTTTGAAATATAAACAAAAACTGTATAGAAATATATTTATAGAAGTATGAACATTATGAGCACATATTTTAAATTAGCCTTTAATAACAACTGCATCCAGATTTAACCTGTATCGGTATACAGATAAGGTGCACATTTCTATTTTATTATGTTCCGGAAAGTTAGTTTTATATTATGACATCGCGACGCTTTTGTTTGTCAAACTAATTATATCTGGGGAAATTGGAGGGACTATTCATGATAGTTGAGGCGTGACATAATCAGGCGCTACTGATTCAACAGTTTCGGGCCGTTTTTTAAACTGACCGCAAAATCTATAAATAAATGAAATGTTGATCTATACTAAAATTATAAAGAGGAAAGATTTTTATTTTTGTATGTTATGAATAAACTCAAAAACTACTGAACCAATTTTAAAAATTCTTTCACCATTAGAAAGCTACATTATCAACGAGTAACATAGACATATTAGTAACATTTTTGTATAATACATCTACATTGCACCCTTGTGAAGCCGGGACGCGTTGCTAGTATAATAAAATTTCATTTATAGTATAAAATAAATGAAATTATATTAAAATCGACTATAGAATGAACTAATAACTCAATAACCCATTAGATTAATGAAGTTTCGTATTAATAACAATATATTCATTTATTTTAATAATACAATACACTAGTGTATTAAAAAAATCCTAAGTATCAAAACTACTCTATACTACTACTATTCACCTAATAATAATAATAATGTACTAAAATTCCGCAGTAAATAAGATTTAAGTTACCTTAACGATGGCACCATTTATTATTTCATCATCAACTCATTTAAAAATAAAAGTACTTTAAATTAAAATAAATTATCTTTATTTCACCTCGAAGTTATTGGCCGAAGTACTATTTTCATATTTGACTACAATTTAACCTGATAATATTTTTAAAGAGGATTCAATTATTACAACTAGAAACATTATGTAAGCATGTCTTCCCCACGTCTGATCACTTCGGACATTTAACGGGTATTAACTTCCATCTATGAATAACTGTTCATATATGGAAAGAATTGCGCGTTTCGGTCTCAATCTATAGATTTCTGAATGCTCGAAGTAAAAAGTAGGTCGACCGCACATTACTGACTGATGTTCTGTGGCTGAGGTGTCACCTACCATCAAGTGAACCTAATGCTCGTCTGTCGATATCTAACATAAAAAATAAAAAAATCCAATCAAATTTTTATCCACATATTAATATGCCAAGTAAAAACTATAAAAATAAAATTCAATCAAAAGTCTAATAAGAACTGGCCTTATCGGTCATAGCGCCTTCTCGAGTCAATTAACACACGTTGATAACGTTATATGCCATCAAAAACATAAATTGTAAAAAAAGCCAAGTCTTGCAACTCAGTTCTTTCGTAAAAAGTTGTGAGATCCATATAATACCAAGTCGGTCAATTTATTCAGTCTCTACTGAAGGATCCTTCTGTCTTAAGTTATTACGTAATTAGGTAACCTAACAACATCTTATAGTGATCATATCAATACCAATATTAAAAATCTTTGATGTTTTAAATAAATAGATTGACTCGGCTATCGCATGAAAACACAATGTATCTTTTTAATTTTATTAAATTATTTAAATTATTAAAAACACAATGTGTATCACAAGTAACACATATTATATTAAATTAGATAGTTTAGTGCGATTGCCAAGTCAACCTTTTTATTTTAAACATCAAAGCTTTTTAATATTGGTATTGATATGATCACTATAAGATGTTGTTAGGTTACCTAATTACGTAATAACATAATACAGAAGGATCCTTCAGTAGAGACTGAATAAATTGACCGACTTGGTATTATATGGATCTCACAACTTTTTACGAAAGAACTGAGTTGCAAGACTTGGCTTTTTTTACAATTTATGTTTTTGATGGCATCTCATTTCTTTTTGTAGATATTCCTTTTCTTAGTTTATTTGGATAAGAATTAATATAAAGCTATGGATAACAGTCTGATTTTGATCGGCATTTTTATTAACTTTTTAATGTAAAAAAGTAGTTATAGTGACATATCTACAATAGTTGGACATATGGTCTCGTCAAATTTTTTGTAGATTTTGATATGTTCTATAATATTGTGGAACGTTTTTTTGTTCTAGCATCAATACTTTCCGCAGGACATGCGATGAAAGACATTTTATGGCTAATTTTTTTACACCTTGGGTTGTTTTTAGTAGGGATTTCTAAGGATCTCTATTTTTTTTCTAGTAATAAATACCCTAAGTTACTCAGTGATAATGTAGCTTTCTAACGGTAAAATAATTTTTAAAATCGGTCCAGTAGTTTTTAAGTTATTCCTTACATACAGAAATACAAAAAAAAATTGTATATCTAGAAAACTGGACCGAAATTTCAAAATATTGTAGTTTTTCCTTGATTTATAGACTAAACACTAATTTTATTCTAAATTTCAAGTTTCTATGTCTGCTAGAAGTGCCTTAGAGTTTTGATGATCGGTCAGTCAGTGAGTGAGTGAGTGAGTGACAAATTATCAAACTTTGACTAGTTATAATTCTTAAACTACTGGTTCAAACAGAATGATATTTGAAATATACCGAGTTTATACAATGCCTGCTTAGTGACTGAAAATTCAGGATTCTAGTTTCATCCACAACGAAGTTATAGGGGGTCGAAAATGGCCCGAACTACTTCGAGAAAAGGATAGTACGGCCGTGCCGCTTTTTGCTCGACTTGGCGGGGGCACTGCCGTGCCCCCAGATTAGTACTACACATATATAAATATTTTTAAAAGATCTCAGTATCATCTGTATACATATAAAGGGACGTTTGTATGTATGAAAACGCTAGACTGATCACCATGAAAATTGGCATGTATAGGTACATATTATGTATTTTTTATGGATAAGGTTTGTTATCTTTGTTGTTACTCGCCACCAGTCCTAGTTACATATATAAATCTTCTGTATCCGTGTGAATTTCTCCTAAGCCGCGGAACCGATTTTGATGAATTTCTGAGGGTTCTCAAGAATCCACAAACATCTCCTGGAAGCTTCCAACTAACCTTATTCAAGTTGCAGATGACCTTCCTCGCGTCTCTACAGTCGCTGGGGTTCTGAAGATATTTGAGTCTGCGCTGCACGAGATCGCTGACATTGGCAGCTTCCGTCTGCCTCCAGTCCTGGTAACCATCTAGTTCTGGAAGTTTCTGCTGATCCGATAAGAGTGAACTGGAAATAATATTTGTGGTTAGAGGTGTTTTGCCTTTTCGCAGTCTCCGTTTTATTAATAGTTATTCCTTGTACTCCATACAATTGTATGATGCATGATGCATATAGAGTTGTCTGTCAGAAGTATGGAGTTTCATTGTCCCACAGTAAATTTTCACCTTTCAATAATACACAAGCTTTTGGAATTAATCCATTGATGTATGCAAGATAAGCTAAGAGCTTAATATGCAATAGTAATTTTAATTTTTATATCACTGGAAGTTAGTCAATTGTTTTTTTTTATGAAGTCACACAGCAATAGCAATATATATAAATGTTACAATTTATATCTACCTACATATAAATAAGAGCCAATAATGGATTTTACTTTTTATACAAAAACAATATTAGACTATCTTGAACGCAATATAAGACAATATGTTGGTGTGTGTGTGTGCATTGTGTACAGTGATGTGTGTATAATGGTGTGTGTTTATTTTATTAACCTTTTTCTATGTGCAATTTGGTCCAAAATATCTTGCACCTTGTCCACTTTGATATCCCCTTTAGTAAGTTTCGTCAGCTCGTGGTTAATAAAATACCATATTTCTTTAGTATTGGAGAATATTCTTCTTCTGAGATTCTCATACTCTTCTGATGGCCCTCCTACGGTGTCGAAGAACGACCCCGTGTCTATGTCCTTGAGATTTAAGTTCATTCTAGACAAAAAAAACGTTGTTAAACCAAATCGCATTCGTTACCAACTATAAGATATATCTGTTATTTACCTAAGATGAAGAAAATATTTATATTTAAATAAAAAATAATATTGTCTATTATTAACGCGAGTATCCCACATTTAAATAAAATACTTTATAATGGATTTAATATTTTGTTTTGTCAATATTGCCATAGTATATAAAATTACAGTAAATATCAACTCTGTAGGAATATATAGCGTTAATAGGGCAACTTTGTGACATTAGCTATCACCTTTCAGCCTGCTCCACGGTTTTTGAAAAGCATCCGAAACGTCGGAATAAATAATAAATCGCGTTTTAATCCGATATATTATTTAAATAAATTATTCATTAGTCTATATCTATACTAATATTATAAAGAGGAAAGGTTTGTATTTTTGAATTTTTGTATTTATGTATTGAATAAACACAAAAACTACTGGACCGTTTTTGAAAATTCTTTCACAAATAGAAAGCTACATTATCAGCGAGTAACATAGGCTATGTTTTGTGTATAGTACATCTACGAGGGTGAATCAAAAAATTCTTGGAATCAATATTAAAAAATGCAAAGATTTAAATAATAATATTTTATTTTTCTACATAATCTCCCTCCAATGCAATGCATTTAGAATAATGCGTTTCTAACTTCCTTATTCCTTGTGAAAAAAAATTATTTTCTTGACTCTCGAAAAAGTCCTCTACGGCAGCTATAACCGCGTCATTATCGTGAAATTTTGTTCCACGAATTTCCTCTTTTAATTTTTGAAATAAGTGAAAATCACTTGGGGCTAAGTCTGGAGAATATGGTGGGTGGTCAAGGAGATTGAAGCCAGCACAGCGGATTGCGTTGAGCGCAACTTCCGATCGATGAGCAGGAGCGTTATCTTGAAGGAACAACACGCCTAACGACAGTTTTCCACGACGTTTTTCTTTAATCCCTTCACGCACTTTCGGGATTAAATTTGCATAATAGGGTCCAGTAATCATCTGGCCTTTTGGCATGTAATCAATAAAAAGGATTCCTTCACTATCCCAGAACACAGAGGCCATAATTTTGCCAGCGGTAGGAGCAACTCGAAATTTCTTGATGGATGGAGAGGATGGTAGTTTCCAAGACATGCTTTGTCTTTTAGTTTCAGGACCAAAATGGTGGACCCACGTTTCATCCATGGTGACAAGACGACGGCAAAAATTATCCGAATCACGCTGGAACATTTCGAGATTACGCTTGGAAATTTCCAAACGTCGCTTTTTGTTTTCGTCGGTTAACATTCGTGGCACCCATCTTGCAGACACTTTTTTGAACCCCAGTGAATCAATTAAAATGGATTGAACGCTACCAAAAGATATCTTTAGGATCTCAGCTATATGTTTTATAGTCATTCTTCTGTCTTCCAAAACCAGATTCTCAACCTTTTTGACATTTTCTTCTGTAACGGAGGTTGAAGGCCGCCCAGAACGCGGGTCATCTTTACAGCTTGATCTACCTCTTTTAAATTCAGCCACCCAGTACGCAACCGTAGAATAGGGTACAGCATCACCCCCTAATGTCTGCTGAATGTCCAAAAAAATTTCCTTCGTAGACATTTTTTTCAAACTGAGATATTTTATCACCGCACGTAACTCACTTTTATCCATAATTTTGACTTTTTAGCAACTCGTTGCACAAAAAAATTTATTACATGCGAACGAACTGACAAAAACAAGTGACAGTCTGCATAAATATAGTGTGATAGACACTCTTTAATTTGAATATCGAACTTGATCCAAAAAGGTTTCATATATATGCATTTCTAAGAACTTTTTGATTCACCCTGGTACATAGCACCCGTGTGAAGCCGGGGCGCGTTGCTAGTACTAAATATTTACACATTACACATTGTAAATGAAAAGCTATTAACGACCGTGGACACAATATGTCAGATAAATCTCATTATAATAATATGTTTAAACATATTTCAATTAAAAACCTTCGCGGATGTTATCAACGAAATACTCACCCAGAGGACTTTTTAATCTGTGTAATAAGTTTATTATGCTGCAGTTTGAGAGATTCCAGTTGCATTGATACCGTCTTCAGTCTATCTTGGAATTCCAATACTTCCTCCGAGCTTCCGTCGCATCTGACAAACAAAATGGTATATGGGTATCGCTAAACGTAATTGTGCAATACAGAGGGGTGAGCACGAACAAGTATCGAAAGAGTATTCGTATCGTCGAACTGTCATTTGTATGAAATTTCAAATGATTTTTCATACAATTGACAGTTTGACGATTCGAATACTTTATCGATAGTCGTTCGTGCTAGGACCCCTGGACGGGTACAGTAAGTGGCATGGGGAGGGTCCACCCCGGGCGGCACTTTGGAGGGGGCGTCATTTCACAGGTAACGGTAAAAAAATCAACTTCCTTCAACGTTATTTTTTTTTTAGTTTTTTTGTTACTACGTCACCGTAATAGTTTCTATTTAGGTTAGTGTTATTTTTTTTTAATCAATTTCAAAAATAAGGGTGCGGTGAATTTAGGATCCGCACCGGGTGCTAGTGACCTATGCTACGCCACTGGGTAGAGTACACCAGTATGTAATGATCATCTTTGTTTAAAAATTTACGATTTACAATTAGATTAAACAAATTTGACGGGCTCGTTGGCGCGTTTGGTAGAACACCTGCCGTGCGCATCGATCGGTCGTGGGTTCGAATCTCACCGGGACGACAAGTTTGTAATTTTCTGTAAGCATGTTTTCCCTAAGTCTGATGACTTCGGGTAGGAGGAATATCTAAATTCCGACCGGGTAACGAACCACCGTTCATAGATGGAAAACCCGTGAAGTGCACATTGCGCGTTTCGGTTTCTGTCTATGGATTTCTGAATGCTCGAAGTAAAAAGTTGACAGCGAATCATTGATTGATGTTCTGTGGCTGGGGTGTCACGTACCATCAAATGAACCTCACGCTCGTCTGTCGATATCTAACATTAAAAAAAATATAAGAGCAACTAACCTCTATTATTTAATTCTAGAATTGTAACAGAATAGTTATATCCAGATAAAGCCAATAATATAATCAGCAAGTAATTTATTCGTCTGTTCCGCCGGCTACGCTCGTTCGTATTCAGAAATATAATGAATTTTACGCATCGCTATTCGAATGCTAAACTCGACACTTGCTTTTGATAAATTTAGTACGAGGAGTGCAGATAAACACTCATGGGTACTTAGGAATACTTATTGAAATTGATAGACAATTACAAAAGATGGAAAAACCGTGAAGTGCATATTGCGCGTTTTGGTTTCAGTCTGTGGGGTGAACCTCATGCTCGTCTGTCGATATCTCACTAAAACACGGTCACACATGAAATTGCATACAAATGATAACGAACAAAATGCGAATACTTTCTCGCAAGTTATTCCTGCTAGACCCTTTGTACAACCGCTTAAGCGCTCCGACGTCACAGACTGGTGGATATCACCCCTCATTTTTGTTCTATAAAAATGAAGTGTCTGAATTATAACTGTGGTAATAATTATTAGATTCGTCAGTTGCTGCGAGACAGTTTTTATTTGAACTGAATGAACATCGTGGTACATTTTGAAGGACAAAAACAAGCTTTTAAAAATAAAAAGTGATTTTGTAATTGCAAAATAATGCAGGCGAAAATCAAACATTTTCGGGTAATCGTTATTTTCATTAAGTTTCATTAAACACTATCAGACTATTCAAAATCACAACGCCCTTTTTAAAGGATGTTCATATTATATATTTGTCTCTAAAATATACATACTTTAATAATAATTATAATTACAATACACAACCAGACTAAAAACTAATTAGGTATATAATTTTCGAAAAGTATCTCTGTCTTTCTATTTTGTTACGGCCACACTGATGAACTGATTTATATGAATTTCGGTATGGACATAGCTCAAACTCTTGGAGAGCACATGGGTTATTTTTGTTCCGGAAAAAAACAATGATTTTCACCGACACCGCGGGCAATCTTTAGTCTGCCGCGAATCATTCAATATAGCGTAATTGTTTTATGTATAAAGCAAACTCTTACGAAGGCCACTGTCTTTTCCATAGGAAAACACTTAATTGGGACTATTGTATTTCTGAACAGGTGTAATGTTTCACGAATCGTACTTCGATAAATAACAATTTTCCATTTACACAAGCAATTTTACACTTTGTGATAATAAAGTCGTAAACGCAGTAACAGCAAATAGGCGCACTCAATATCTATTGAATGATATGGCACGAGAGGTACTATATAAGATTATATAGAATATTGTTTCTTTCTAGTCCATATGAGCTTTCTTATTATTATTGTAAAGACAGGTTATGTGTTTTCTAAATAAATAATGGTTATAAGAATTCCATAGACACAAACAACTCCGATTCTATGGACTTTCGAACTAAATACACTACAGAAAAACTGTTATTATTATACATATAAACCTTCCTCTTGAATCACTCTATCTATTAAAAAAAACCGCATCAAAATCCGTTGCGTAGACTCAAAGAAAGGGACAGAGAAAGCGACTTTGTTTTATACTATGTAGTGATGTGACTCTAGTATGAATATTGATTTATTATATTTAATTATTCTGAAATTCATACATACTTAAATTCAGTTGATTTGCGTCCTAAACTAAGCAAATTTTCCAAAGATTACACGAACTGGACAGTTCGTTTCAACTTTCAACGATACTTACATATATGTATTAGGTAATTACAAAATTGTTCGGATACAATTCAAATGGATCACGGGTTCGAATCTTGCCAGGTCTGCCTTATTTATATTTTTTTGCCAACATGTCTGAGGATTGGATGAGCATCAAATTCCAACCCATTCCGAACTACAGATGAAAAAACCGTGAAATGTACATATATTGCGTGTTTCGGTTTTAGTCTTTTCCGAATGTTCTGTGTGAGAAAAAAGGTGGACAGTAGCTGAGGCACATAACAAGTAAGCTTTATGCTCATTTATTGATATCTAAAATGCTATGCAAAATATAAATAGTTTGCCAGCTTTGGCCCTTCAAAGTAGGTACATATACAAAAAAAATATAGAAATAGTTTTACGAAACTGGACGCGACTATTATCAGCATACCTTAGCGGTGATATCACGAGGTAAGTGACAACAATCCATACGACTAGTAACAGAACAGCGAGCCGCTTCCATTTCGACAGGTACATCATAACGTAGCCATTGACGCCCGCATGCCCGCTACCGAACGGCTTCATCATGAACGCAGCCGCAACATATTTGTTAATTCACCTGAAACAAACCTAACCATTAGCTAACCTGTCTGCGCATTGCCTAGAATACCTTGTACGTTACTCAATAGAATGTGATAAACGCTCACATACCTGACTTGTTTACAATTCATAAACACTCAAGTCAGAGTGTCATACATAAATGCAGATATCAAAGAAATTATACTGTGTCGAAATATTGATAAAAATTATGAATTATGTATATGAAAAGGTAATCGGGTGATATATCAATTTATGTAATAAAAAAATAAATAACTAAATAAATGTAGCTTATCACGCCTCCGTCATTCTGCCTATTGATTTTCAGATTCAAATACCTATACAAAAAAACTTTTACAAGTATTTCGGAATCGTCAATTTTTAGGGTTCCGTACCCAAAAGGTCCAATAGGGTCCCGCTATTACTAAGACTCCGCTGTCCGTCCGTCTGTCACCACTGTATCTCATGAACCGTGATAGACAGACAGTTGAAATTTTCACAGATGATCTATATCTGTTGCCGCTATAACAACAAACTATATATACATACCTATATACTAAAAAAAACTAAATAAGTTCAATCTTTAACGTGGTTCCCATACACAAAACGTGTGTTTTTTTCCGTTTTTATAGATAATGGCACGGAACTTCGGTACTACGCCGAAGTTTATTTTTATATAAGAATCCCATCGTTCTTAGTTATTATTAATAAAAATGCTGTATTTTGTTTGGTTCCGAGCAAGTGCCAAAATATATTAGTAAGAAGTATGATTTATTGAACAATATAATTTAAAAATTATTACATTAATAATTCTTATAATAAATATCTCGGTTAAATAGTTTTCACGTCAGACAGTAATAATCCAGACAACTTCACATCCACACAAACTTCCGCATTTATAATATTAGTTCGAATATTTATATACAACAATTCTACTAAAAAAACCAGCCATAGAAAATCTTTCTAATAAAAAAAAACTAAACGGAAAAGTTTTTCAATGTTCAACACAGACGCGACTGCAGCTACTCCATTTTAATCTGAGATAGGGAAGTTAATACTCAACGATACGATATTTTACAGACTACATTTATGATAAGGCGAGCTAAAACAGGCTATTTTATTAATGCTTTTATTCCCGAATCCCGAAGAATCGGAGGTTCTAGACCAACCATTTAATACGTTTTTATTAAGATACGTTCCTACCTATATCTTGAAGTATTAATCATTTAAAGAAAAAACGTGTCGTGTTGAATCCATGTATTTTGATTGAATGCTTGACATTAACCTAAAATAGGTCGTAAGCGCAACTTTACCTTCATCAATGATTTTTATGAATGTACTATCCACCAATCTGACTTTCTTGTATCATTTATTGCCATAAGTGATTTCTACAAGAGAATTTCAAGCTAAGCAAGACTTCCCAAACAATATTGTGGCTTTGACAAATTAATTTAGGTTCAGCGAAAATAGATTACAACAACACAGTCTACTTGCCAAAAGGATCTGGCTTCTTTGAACGGAATACGCATTACATGGCTTGTTATTTGAAGTAAGTAAATACTTTTCTTTAAATATAGAAACCGATGATTATTCAATTGTACTCCCGACACGATGTCACACAATGTATTGTTTTCGTAAAGTCGTGATCGTGTCGTCAGCTGTAAACAGACATTCAGGCGACTGCAGTGCGGTGTCTTTGTTCAGGCACGTCTTTTCATATATACAGCCCACTTGTCACATAATAGAACGTTAAACAAAACGTAGCTTTACTATTTGAAAAACGGGGTAACGAATAGAGTACCTTGTACACTAAGTTATTTAACTTAAATAATATAATCGGATACTTTGGGCGGGCTCGTTGGCGCGTTCGGTATAACACCTCGAATTGTTTTGTATCAACTTGGAAAGATATTGTATAAATATAATACACAGATCACCCCCATAATATAATAATAACTCGATAGGCTACTTAGAACTTTATTTACAGCTTCTATGGATCGCTGCTTCGGTTCCCGCCGGGTAAGATGTACGAGTATATATTTTCTACGTCTGGCAAAAATATCAAAATACCGTCTGGGTAAAGAACCACCCATGAACTAATGGATATTTTTTATCTATCAATGTATCATGAAGTGGAAAACGGTTTGGTTTAAATCTATACATATATACATATGCTCTAAATAAAGAAAACTGGCCTAGTACGAGTCAGACTCGTGCACCGAGGGTTCCGTACAAACTCTTAGTTAAGTAAAGATTTTCCCAATATAATAAAAAACTACAAATTTACGGTTTTCGTTTTTTTCCTTTACGTGTGCTACATGACATTGCTTCGTCCCAAATTTCATGATTCTATGTCAACGGGAAGTATTTTATTCTATATATATATATATATAGGTTTTGATTCTCTTGAAACCTTTCTTCGATTCGATCGGTTTCAATTTGATACCTCCACACGGTCTTGACAGACAGACGGACAGCAAAGTCCTATAAGGGTTCCATTTTTGGTGCAGAACGCTAAAAATAGACAAAACATGGTTGCTTGATGTTTCGCCAACCAGTAAGTGAGCCGCAAGCTCGTCTATCATATTTCTCATACAAAAAATATAATTCTATATTTTCTTTACTGGCGCAGTCAAAATAATGATCAATTTCAATGTTTAACAATCAATTGGCAGTCAGAATATAATATGTTAAAGCAGGGACTGAATACCAGTTAATTTACTATGGGAGTTATACCGGTATAATAAAGGTTTTTGTTAATATTCTTTCGTTTTTATTCATATTTACTGAAAAATATTACTGTGGTAAGTTTAGTGTGTACCACTCTTTCAAATATCATGATATCTCAGTCAGACACGTATTTTGGAAAATAAAAATTAACCGGTTTCAGTCCTAGTGTTAAAGTCATTCCAATTACTACTGCAAGGCTAACATAAAAAATATTATAGGCAGTGTCTAGACTACAACAATTGAATCATCCATATTAATTACTTCGTGAGACTTACAAGTTACAAACCCTTTTGTATAAATAATGTTTACGCGATATAGTAATTTTATGTTGTAGATATTTATATACCACTTCAACAGTAAACTAAAATATTTAAATTAATTATTGTTTCCTGTTCATAAATTGTTTATAATAATTATTATATTCTACATGTTTGTCTGACCTTAACATCAAGGAATTAATTATATCAGTTTTTGGTTCTTATTACAAAATGCCGTTTGCAATACCGTTTTTTAAATTTTAAGGTCTGTGTAAGTATATTATAATCGGGCTCGTTGGCGCGTTCGATAGAACACCTGCCGTGCGCATGGATGAGTCGTGGGTTCGAATTCCACCGAGGACGCGACATGTTTATAATTTTCTGTAAACATGTCTTCCCCACGTCTGATAACTTCGTGCATTGATCGAGTGGGAGGAATATCGAAATTCCGACCGGGTAACGAACCACCGTTCATAGATGGAAACCTCGTCTGTCAATATCTACCATAAAAAATAAAAAAATACTTATCTATGCAGAATTTTAAGCAAATAATGGTGAATTCTCGCATTCAATGGGACATCGGGCAGACGTATTTCTATATCTATTTAACTATTCATTTTTCTTTACAGGCGAGTGTTCAGTCTTCTGAGACCACCCGTACTGATTTTGTTTTTTATTATTATTATTAATACTAATTTTAAATGCATTTTTCCTAGAAATTTTGTTCTTACAATGTTTACAATAACTTACATCTAAATATCTTTAGTATGTGTTTTAACTGCTCTTATTATTATAGAGGCTCTTTTTTCAACATTCTTCTCTGAAATAGATCATATGATATATTTTTTAAATAATATTAAATTCATGCATGCATAGTTCTAAGAGCTCTTTTGTATATACTTAGGTTGCCGTAGCCCATTCCATAAATTATTTTTCACTAGCAACGCACCCTGGCTTCACACGGGTGCAATGTTGATGACTTTACACAAAAAGTAGCCTATGTTACTCACTTGGCCAGTTTTTTTATTTATAAATGTAAGCTACATTGATATGGTTTCTATTTAATGCAAAATATTGATATTAAATTCCCTAACAATTTTATACAATAACATTGTAGCATAAATAAATGCTATTTTCTCAGAGCACAATTTTATATGGTAGGTATATACATAATATAATCCTCCGACATAGGGGTTGTTTGATCTGTTTTCATTAAAAAAAATAGGAAAAGCTCTGTGGCCTACACTATGGAAAGTTATATTTCTTCTATTATTATTCATACATGTAAAGATTTTGTTAAAAAACTTATTTATAAATAAGTGCAATTTAACACTTCTCAAATCTCTGTTAGAGCAACATTTATTTTATTCTAAGTATATTCTGTTATAATATGCAGAAACTGGATGAAGAAATAAAATGTATACTCAATAAAAAATCGAATTTGGACAGCATTTCATAGAGAGAAATAACTCCGGATATTCATAATTTAATTCTAATCAAAGCTTTGGGACTTCATATTGATACTTAGTATTAACGATTTTTTCTATTGGAGCCTGAGGATGCAAAAATAATTATTGTTAACACGTTTGGGAAACTATTCATATTCAAAATCATTTCATTAAATGTAATTAAACTCACATTCCAAGTAGTACAAGAATACCCCAGTTCAGTTTTCAATATAACTTACCAAGAAAAGCCTTAGGCCAACCTTAAATGAGATACACCTCACTCAAAGTTCTTATAACATTTCTCTTGCTAGTTAGCTAGCTAAAAATATTTCAACACAATTTATTCAAAAGCAGTAAAAAATAAACGTATAAAACGCGATATTCGAAGGCAACAATACATAAAATAATGAAAATGAAATGTCTAATAAAGGTGTGACTAATATATTCGTATTAGGTATAGGTAATAGGTATACGGCAGAAGTTCCATATTAGGCAATATGAATGTTCTCATATTAGGCTATCAAATAATACCCAGTCAAATAATAGTCAGCGACGTACCTATTAAACGCCGCGAAGAATAGGTACGCAATGTCATAGTGCGACGTTGCCATACTTCTCATCGAATCGCTCGCTCGTTGCTACGCATCGATCGTTATTCCATGAGTTGTATAGTATACACGTCGCGTTTTGCATTTAAGCTTCGTGGATAAGCAAAGCGACAGCAAGCAATCGATATCGATTAAATATTAAAAATTGTTATATGAATATGCAATGGTATTATGGTACGGAGAAAAGGGAATTATGCCTACTATTTTAAAATGTTCATTTAGTCGTGTTTATGTTTAAATTGCGCATACGTCGCAAAAAAACAAAAAATTCAAAAAAAAAATATTTTTTTAAAATTTTATGTTATTTTTATGGTACGGAGAATAGGGAATTTAGCCTATTATTTTAAAATGTTCATTTAGTCGTGTTTATGTTCAAATTGCGCATACGTCGCAAAAAACATAAAAAATAAAAAAATATATTTTTTAATTTTTTTTTTGTAAAAAAGTATGAAAAAGTCCCTTGTACTTCCAATATATTTTGTAGTGTGTAAGTTATTTGTATTTCTTTGTTCTTTTTTTATTGTGTACAATAAAGTTTTTTATTATTATACTCTATATTCATAAAAAAATCTCATAATTAAACTTTTTTATATAAAAAAAATATAATAAAATATTAATATATTTTTTTATTTTTTATGTTTTTTGTAAAAAGTATGAAAAAGCCCCTTGTACATCCAATATATTTTGTAATGTGTAAGTTATTTGTTCTTTTTTTTTATTGTGTACAATAAAGTTTTTTATTATTATACACTATATTCATAAAAAATCTCATAATGAAACTATTTTATATAAAAAATATATATATATATATATATATTTTTAATTATTATTTAAAAAGTATGAAGGCTAATTTAATCACTCCATGTCTCGTTAATAATGAATTATTATTATGATGATTTTTATATCAATGATATGCGCTATCATTATAAGTAACGGTCAACCGTAATACGCAATATTCAAATATTGCGTATTATTTGAACTCTTGACTGTTATACTATTATTTGACTATTACCAAGTAATAGGTATGCTATCCTATTAATTTGCGTATTGCGTATTTTTTGATCTCTTGACTGTTATACTATTATTTGACTATTACCCAGTAATAGGTATGATATCCTATTATTTGTAAAGCGTTATATTCGATAATAGGATTACGTACATTTGACACTAATATAACACCTCTAATGTCTAATCGTCTATACCACAGATAGATACACAGACTAATGTTCCGTCGGCCGTCCGTGGACTGTAAAGGTGTGACTAATATATTCGTATTAGGTATAGGTAATAGGTATACGGCAGAAGTTCCATATTAGGCAATATGAATGTTCTCATATTAGGCTATCCAATAATACCCAGTCAAATAATAGTCAGCGACGTACCTATTATACGCCGCGCAAAATAGGCAATATGAATGTTCTCATATTAGGATATCCAATAATACCCAGTCAAATAATAGTCAGCGACGTACCTATTAAACGCCGCGAAGAATAGATACGCGAAGTCATAGTGCGACGTTGCCATACTTCTCATCGAATCGCTCGCTCGTTGCTACGCATCGATCGTTATTCCATGAGTTGTATAGTATACACGTCGCGTTTTGCATTTAAGCTTCGTGGATAAGCAAAGCGACAGCAAGCAATCGATATCGATTAAATATTTAAAATTGTTATATGAATATGCAATGATATTATGGTACGGATAATAGGGAATTATGCCTATTATTTTAAAATGTTCATTTAGTCGTGTTTATGTTCAAATTGCGCATACGTCACAAAAAGACATAAAAAATTAAAAACTTATAATTTTTTTTAATTTTTTTATGGTACGGAGAAAAGGGAATTATGCCTATTATTTTAAAATGTTCATTTAGTCGTGTTTATGTTCAAATTGCGCATACGTCACAAAAAAACAAAAAAATTAAAAAATAATTTTTTTTAATTTTGTATGTTTTTTTTTGTAAAAAAGTATGAAAAAGCCCCTTGTACATCCAATATATTTTGTAGTGTGTAAGTTATTTGTATTTCTTTGTTCTTTTTTTTATTGTGTACAATAAAGTTTTTTATTATTATACTCTATATTCATAAAAAAATCTCATAATGAAACTATTTTATATAAAAAAAATATATTAATATATATTTTTTTTAATTATTATTATTATTTAAAAAGTATGAAGGCTAATTTAATCACCCCATGTCTCGTTAATAATTAATTATTATTATGATGATTTTAATATCAATGATATGCGTTATCATTATACTTAATAACGGTCAACCGTAATACACAATATTCAAATATTGCGTATTATTTGAACTCTTGACTGTTATACTATTATTTGACTATTACCCAGTAATAGGTATGCTATCATATTAATTTGCGTATTGCGTATTTTTTGATCTCTTGACTGTTATACTATTATTTGACTATTACCCAGTAATAGGTATGATATCCTATTATTTGTAAAGCGTTATATTCGATAATAGGATTACGTACATTTGACACTAATATAACACCTCTACCCCCCTGGAAAAATGTCGCTTGCCGTCAAATAACAAATGTCTACAACGGATGTCAAATCTCAACCATAGAACTCTCTTCTATACCACCTTCTTTCATAAAGTAGTAGATAGCAGTGATGCCAACTTGGGGGTTTTCGCCCTAGCTTTAGGGGGAATCAAGATGTCCAGGGGAATTTTTAGGGGTACATTTTTTTTCTTAAAAAAACGCACGATTCTATACAATTTATATTAAGCCTCGAATTTAATTGTTATCGTCATTAATATTATAAGATCATTAATTAATGTATATAACATGCACCCACATAAATACAACAGCTATTTTATACAAATTGAATATATTTTTATTTAATTCATATTTAAAATTACCTCTATTATCTCTATATCTAAATTAACTTTCTATAATATAAAATATTATAACTGCCATAGGCATAGAGTAAGGTAACTATATAGGGAAGTCATAGGTCCTGCGTTGCCAGAAAGTTACTTTTGTAACATTTTAGGTGATTTTTAACTCTTTCAGGTTATTTCTGGGTTACACGACTAGAAAATTTACTTTTAGGTGATTTTATAGTAATAATTTTTAATTCCTTCCATCTTGAAACGGAACGCTATGAACGCTATGTTGGCTAACGAAAAACTTCATTCGTTGACTCTCTCAGACGAATAATCCTCTGAGGTTCAACTTCTAAAAACAAGTCTTTCTCTCACTGATATTATTGCCAGAAATGTCAATTGGCAACCCGGAAGACTAGGTACATTTCTATTATTTTTATTTCACTTGCAAATTACAATTGTAATTAATATGTAAAAAAAGTTGCTGGTAAATGCAACTTAAATTGTATAACATTACTAAATTATCCATATTTCTGTAAGTTAATAAAAACAAAGCCAAAATAAAATAAATGTTATTTTTCATACAAAAAGGTTACCTTTTTAACCATTTTAGGTAACTTTTGACAAAACACAGCTGGCGACACTTAAGGACAGATCTTTGCCTTAAGGTGACACTAGTCGACATTTTTTCCATAGAAATTTCGGGGGAGTATTACTCCACTATTTAGCACCGTACATGCAAAGTTAAACATGATATCGTTTTGTCTCATTATTAATTTTGTCTGTACGGAAACAGAATGGTAAAATAAAAAACCATTAAAAAGTTACGAGCTACCAAAGATTCGTTTTTATTGCCATTTTTTAACACAACTTTGGGCTTAAATTAGTAATAAAAGAAGTATCAAATTTTCAAAACAAAGTCGGTACTGACAAAGCACGATTATCGAAGAATACAATAACTTTTATTTGTAATTGATTTATGCAGTGGTTTTTTCATAAAACTCGATTTTCCAAAGGCTTTTTCGTATTTTTTTAGACGCCCCTTTTACTATGAATTATCGTGCATCTCACTTAATAATGACGGCCCCGGTGAGGTGCGGGAGAACAGCATGCTTTTTGGCCTCGCCCACCAGTGCGTTCGAGCCCGCGACTTGTGCAACCTTAATACTTTTTCCGACTGAAGGACATTGTATCCATGGTAGTGTTGCCAACTCAGTGGATTTTCCACTAGGATGCCACATTTGGTGGATTCGTAAAAAAAAAGTTGGCAACACTGATTTCCATGGTCATGCAATAAATAAAAAAAACAAGTATTTGCACTTATATTAAACATGTGTTGTTCGTTCGATCGCAAAGAACTAGATCAATACTGAACCATTGACAAAATGATCTGATTCGTTTGACCCGTTCAATCAATTGGTTCGTTTGGCCCGTTCAATCAATTGGTTCGTCCGACCCATTCAATCTATTGGTTCGTTCGACCCATTCAATCTATTGATTGGTTCAATTTCAAACGAACCAACATAGCAAAGCAATCAATAGTAAATAGTGATTGAGATCACAGGTCACCGTTTTATTCAGTTTTGATGAATAAAATTATGTGTTTATTCTACTATATAATATATTTTTAAGCAGTATGAGACAAAAAACTCTAATTTTCTTACTATTATAAAATTATAGACTAGCTGTGTATATGTGCACCATATTTCCCGCGTAAATATGTTGCTCTATAATCTCCTATATCTTCCGGTGAAAGTCCCATTAAAATTGTTTTAAACGTTTCAGAGTTTAGCCCGGACAAACAGAAGGATACATATAATAAAAAATAAATACTAGAAAATACATAATATATGTTTGTTTTATAACATTACCATATTATTTTTTCCAATATTGAACCTTATTAACGTAAACAATATAGCTTATTAAAATTTCTGAAGTATAAGTACAGTAAGTTAGACATAATATTACATACATATTAGTATAATACAGAAAACGTCATCGCCGCGTCGGCTCGTGCTTGGTTCGTTCGTTTCTATGATCTATTACTACCTCGGTTCGCCGCGACCCGCCTGACTGTAATCGAACGAACGAATCATTTTCAACAAAGTGACCCATTGGATCGCGCAGATTTCACGACCCGGGTCTTTTGGCTCGTTCAATCGCGAACGACACATACTTAACTTATATACTCTTTGGTATTTGCCAATGCCTGTGGTAGCAGCCTGTAGGCAATTTGCTTAAATATTTTGTATTTTATTTATAAGTTTACTAAAAAGTACAAACTTTTTGTTTTCGGCAAATTGAGATTCCATTTGGTAAGTAATTTAAAAATACCAAATTATATACGTGATATTATAGTATTATAGCCACTGCATCCACCGGAAATAAGCTCGAAAAGTTTTTAATTTGATATTTAGCCTTTGGCGGTTTAATGTTATAGTCAATAAATTATTTTGCTCTAACTGAGTTAGTATATATTCTTCATTAGCTAAAATGCCGAAAAAGCCGCCAAGGAATTCCTTTTACTTCTTCATGATCGACTTCAAGGAAGAACAAAGAAAAAAAGGAATCATGTTACAAAATATGGCAGAGGTGGCAGAAGCGGCAGGTCCAGTATGGAGGGTGAGTAAACATTTTCTCGTTTTAACATTGATTTATAAAAACACGTGTATTTATATCTTTTTGATAAAAAAATCACATTGTGTGGTTATGGTTTTTTTGTGAAATTTAAAATAAGTCAGTTGACATCAGGTACTTTTTTAAATAACCAATATTATTAATAACCAATATGGTACTGATAAGACAACTAAATTATGAATGGTTTCAATATTTTACCCTTTTGATATTTTATTTTCTCTTGTTCTCACATTTGACATGATGTTTGTGGTATCAATTGACCTCTTTATCTTTATTACTAGCTTGTAAACATTTCTTATGTTGACTTTGAGATTAAGTTTTCAATATTCATTAGGGGTAGGTTTTATTTTAATTTTTTCTGGCAACAAACATCTAGAGTACCCTGAAAACATAAAAATAGACATAGATTTATAGCATCATGTTTGTTGTTTGATGATTAAATTACTCATTGTACAAAATACCTAGTAGATAAATTAAACCAAACTTTTAAGCAAATATTGTCAAAAAACACTTCTTTTTAATATTTACTTTAGTAGATGTATAAAGAAGTCTGCGACATATTATTAACCTTGTTGAGGATGCTATAAAGGTTAAAATTCCTTTTACTAGATTCTTTGACCATTCCGCCATCTCATAAGTATTGACAATAGAATGAGACACTTTCTCTCGTAAAGTAAGAAGACATTAATATTGTTCTCAGAGATTGTGTACCGCTCCTTTTTAACTATTCTATTACATGATCATTGGTGGTAACAAATCTACTTGTTTTTTGTGATTAACTAAATATTTTATTTTCAGGATGCCCCTCCATCTATTCGTTCTAAATATGAAGCAATGGCAAAAGGTGAAAAGAATAAAAACAATATTTCAACTAAGAAATTTACATCAACTGGGGTATCATTGGCAGAAATTGAACAACAAGAGAGAGAACAAAAGGAGCTTGAAGAGACAGAACGAAGGGATATTAAGAATTTTATCGCTATTAACACAATTAGTGGAAGTAAGTAAAACCAATGAATATAGAAATTGGTTCAAGAGCAAATATGTATAATTTATGTTTGGTATTTATGTAAGTTTGCTTGATGATACTGTAGACCATCTCGGTTCTGGTTTGAATTGCAATACTAAATAAAATAAATAAAAATATTTTATTTTATTGCAATACTACTGAAATTTAAATAATTTATGTTACTAGTAATGTATGAGCAAGCAATTAAATAAACAAACTAAAGCATGCCAATTACTAAATAGTTTTGGACTAATATCAATAACAACTTTACTATTATTGTTACAAATAAATATTTAAAAGAATTCATTAATATTTTATTTTTTCAGGAGCTCCAAATACTGATATTTATGTGATGGATGTGAATGCTTACTGTAAAGTTGGGTCGGAGTATTTGATTGGGGAGAGTACAATCCTTAGGTTCAATCTAAGTGATGGTATAAAGGACATTTACCATGAGATGATAAATCCAGGTGATAATTCTAATATATAGTAGATTTGTGTACGTAATCCAATCTAAGCACAACTTGAAAATGACACAAATGTTGTGGGTTCGAATCCCACCAAAACGACATGTTTATAATTTTCTGTAGGCATGTCTTCGCCACGTCTGGTAACTTTGGGCATTGAATGGGTGGGAGGAATTCCGAAATTCCGACTGGGTAATGAACCACCGTTCATAAATGGAAAAACTGCAAAGTACTTATTTGGCATTTCAGTCTATGGATTTCAGAATGCGCAAAGTAAAAATTAGGTTGACAGCGCATGTTGATGTTCTGTGGCTGGGATACCTACCATCAAGTGAACCTCATGCTCGTGTGAGAATATCTGACATAAAGAAAAAGTATTGTACACCTTTTATAAATCATGAACTGCTGCACCGATTTTAATTATATCTTATTTGTTGGATTTGTGTATATCCTAAACAACAGAATAAAGATTCATAATGTAAACAGTCACAAAAACAGACCTCAGTAAAGGATTATTTTAATAATTAATAATAATTAGTTAATTGTAACATATGTTACAGCTATAAAAAAACATGTACAATATAAATACAAACACGTATTCCCTTTATGAAATACTTTATTTTATTTATTATGATTTTTTTCTAAACAATCCAGTAATCTGAACATTCCAATAATCCGGTACCCTCTGGTTTTTAATAATGCCGGATTAGTGAGTGTCTACTATACCTCTAGTTTTTGATGTTTCGATTATCAAAATAATGATTAATTTAAATCCCCTTTCAGGTGTCATACCAATGGGTTATGCGTATGATGCCAAGCTCGGCAGTAAAGAACTAGGCTTAGATATGCCAGATGAAAACGCTAAACGTAGCAACTATATGCAGATACTAGCCAATACCATAGACTATCTGAAGCAGAGCAACCGCAACGCTAACACTCTACCACCGATATTCACGATGCCCGATAAGGTGGCACCTGTACAGGACTTCATTCACCAGATGTGCCGGAGAGCTGGTAAATAGTGTTGATTGCTTGATTCCTATATTAGTGTATGTAGGTAGATAATCTGTCTATGACCATGTTTGTTGTAAAGCTCTTGAAACAGAATAATGACTATGTTATGGCTCGTTTTGATATTCTTAAAAAAAGGCCAATATCAATAGCCTATGTTACTCGTTGATAATGTAGCTCCCTTTTGGTGGAAGAATTATTAAAATCGGTCGAGTTTTTTTTAAATTAAATCTTAAAAAATTTTTAGCGGAGGACGAATCCCTGTTCCGCGTATACAAACTCGACACGGTGTTCTTCACGCTGATGAACGCGATCCGCGTGCAGAAGAACGAGGGGTTCCCCAAAGAGTCGCTCGCTCTGGTGCAACTGAAAAAGGACCTCTTCAAATACACACCCGGGATCGGCTGTGAGGTAAGTTATGCTTTCGGATTTAAAACGTCTCAAAAAAATACCGGTATCACATCGGAACCGAGTAAACTCTCCTCCGTATCTCCTCCCTTTCTCTCTTCATCCCTCTCTCTCCCTTCCCCTCTCTCTTCCCTTCCCCTCTATCGCACTCCCTTTCTTCCCTCCCCCTCTATCTCCACTCACTCTCCCACTCCCCTCTCTCCCTCACTCTCCTACTCCCCTCTCTCCCTCACTCTCCCACTCCCCTCTCTCCCTCACTCTTCCACCCCCTCACTCTCCCACTCCCCTCTCTCCCTCACTCTTCCACCCCCTCACTCTCCCACTCCCCTCTCTCCCTCACTCTTCCACCCCCTCACTCTCCCACCCCCCTCACTCTCTCTCCCTCCTCACTCCCACCTCCCTCATTCTCCCACCTCCCTCACTCTCCCACCCCCCTCACTCTCCCTCACTCTCACCCCCTGCCTCTCCCTTAATCTGCCTCTCCCCGTCATCCCTCCATATATCACCCTCACTCTCTCTAATGAGCCGCTCCGCCGCTTCCAGCACCACAACAGCATAGACCTGACCATCCAGTGCACCACGTCTCGCGTCAAGCGGCAGGCGTTCACCATCATGGACAGCTGCTGCCCCGTGGTGGGCGTGGAGATGAGGCCCGGGAAGCACCTGCCGCACGACTATGATGTTGATGTGAGTCGTGTTGTGTTTAAAAAAATAAAAACTAGCTCGAAAAATATTCAAGGTGAAAAAAAAAATTTAACCGTGAAGTGCACATGCGCGTTTTGGTTTCAGTCTATGTATTTCGGAATGTCGTAAAATAGGTCGACAGCGCATCGTTGACTGATGTTCTGAGTCTGTATCACCTACCATCAAGTGATCCTCGATCGAGGATCGATAAAGACCTACATTAAAAAATTTAAAATTGTTTTTAACCAATGGTCATTTTGTCGGTCTGTCAAGTTTGGTTATATTTTGTGCCAAAAAGAGATAGAAATACAAGAACCATGTCGTGTAAATGTTGGCAAACAAGGAGAAATCCCTATGGATTAAAAGTGATTTGAATTTGGCATGTGGATATTGTTATAGTGTACGCGCAAGTGCTAGTCTCCTCCTGCGGTATGCGAGCGGCAGGGTGGGGGATATTTACAAACGTCAAGCTGACTCGTCTGCCGTCGACCGCCGCGACGGTTACACGACTTATTTGTTTGCGTCAGTTTATTCCAAACGCACATGGGTTAAATATCCTAAGACGGGTCCGTCAATACCACGACAAGTGAAAAATTTTAGGTAGAAAATGAAATTCGAGTCTGCAAACACCGGAAATTACAAAATTTTCATCTTCACGGAAACCTGAATACTTATTGAGAAATGTTTATTTGTTTTTAAAACGGTTTTGTACTATTAATGATAAAATTTAATCAACACTTTTAACTGTGAGTTTTGTTTAGCCCGAAAATAGATAATATAATTTTATAATTTACCCGTAACATTAATTAAGACAGTTTTTAACATAGTTATCCGGAGACTTATCTGTTCTCATGTATCTCGTGCGTGTCTTGAAAATACGCGCCCTCCCCCGTCTCACCGCTCACATACCGCAGGCGGAGACTAGCACTTGCGCGTGGACTATAGTAAATGTTTCAATTACCAAAGAGATTGATGCACATTGTATGAAAACGTTACTGGCTATCAAAAACAAATCCGCGCGGGGATATAAAAATATTAAACCGTTGGTGAGGGCCCAGAATTCTGATCACCTATTTGCATGTAAAGAAAAACGATCAGTGAAACAGACACATAAATGTGTATGCCATGGGGCAAACATGGGCATGGGCCCAACTGCTCTGTCGCAGAAATACGACACGGGCTGTAGGTGAACGGAAATATTTGTCGCATAAATGCGACACAAGCTGTCAAAAGGGTACTCTGGGTCATTAATATCATGTGTTGGTGTTTGTTCGGTTTAAATAAACGGCATTATTTTTTTTTCTTCAGAAAATACTGGAATTCCAAGAACAAAAGAGAGGCAAGATGGGCGCTTCTGTCGCTGCTATAGCTGTAAGTATTAACATAAAATATCATTGAAGAGTCATTTATGTAACAGAATTAAAGTATTAAAATTCTATACACATATATATATATATATATGTATATATATAACCTTTACGGGCACGGGCACCTATCTTCCGTTCCGATGGGTCATGATTTCTAATCCCGTCCGTACACACATGTCTGTACTGTCCTGGCTCGTATTAATAATTAATTTATAATTAATAAAAAAAAAATGTTTTTATAATTTATAATTATTTTATAAGTTGACTTGTCGTATATATTTACATATGAAAAGCTATATGATTACTAGTAAATAAATAAATCTACAAAAACATGTTTGACCTTGTTGCACTCTTAAACTATTCATCCGATTATGATAAAAGTTTGATGACTTCTTCTGCATACGCCCGTGAAGGAAGAAATAACCCTTTTTTTACTTTACATCGCATTGCACAATGCCGACTACATACATACATACAAACATACATATATACATCACGCCTCTTTCCCACTGGGGTAGGCAGAGATCACGGAATTCCATATGCTCCGATCCTTACATACCACTTTCGCTTCTACTTTCATTAATGCTTTCATACACACTCGTCGGTTACGAGTACTTTTGACCTGGACCTTTTGAAGAATACAGCTAATAATTGGACGCTGTTAAGCAATACAGTGTCAATCCACAAAATTACAAAAATGTAAATTTTGATACTGGTGGCGCAGCAGACACCACCAGGGAATGCGGAAATAGAATATTTAAGGAATTTAAAATGTTAGAACAGAAGCGGCCGTGTGTGTTCGAAAGTAACCTTCTAAAGGATAGCACTTACCTCCAAAGCAGCTCGTCCTCGGCTCGTTTACACAAGTCACAAGCACACACGGTTATAAATTGATTTAAAGAGATTGTATTAATTAATTATGCGATAAATAAGAAAGATGCGGTGCGGAAGCGTTATAAGTCAACGAACGAATCTGTCGCGAATCGAACATGAAGAACACTCGCAGAGGCGTTCGCGCATTGAACGATTCAGAGTGATTGTTGGTTCGTGCATCTCGCAATAGGAGGCGCCACGAACACACAACGGCGTGAACAGATACCAATCGCTTCCTTATGAGCTGGACATATTTCAAAAGAGTTATATAAAATCGTTTAATAGCAAAAAATATTGAAAAAACGAATGGGCACAAAACCCTAAAATGTTCAGAATATTTAACAATAATGCACTAAATTCTTTGATTGCTACCAAGAAAAACGATATACATTTAGTGTAATAATAATAATTACAAAAAAAAACTATTATTTCTGTTATTTTTAAACGAAATTTAAGAAAACCTAATTAAAACTTCAAACTCAATTTTCTCAAAATTACCCATAAATTTTAATAAAATACTGTATACCGGATTAAAACGCGATTTATTATTTAAATTATTTATCCCGACGTTTCGGATGCTTTTCAGCAACCGTGGTCGTCGGGATAAATAATTTAAATAATAAATCGCGTTTTAATCCGGTATACAGTATTTTATTTAAATGTGTGATACTCGCGTTAATAAAAGACAATATTATATTACCCATAAAAAAAAAACCACATTGACACTGTATTGCTTAACAGCGTCCAATTAATAAATACTATGGCGTTATTTGTAGGAGCAGACGTGCAACATGTCGCTGGTGAGCGAGTCGTCCTCCGCCGCTTACGATGCATCCGCTTCTTCGCTCAATTCCTCGTTAAGTAAGTTTAAAAAAAATATGTCAGATATCGACAGACGAGCATGAGGTTCACTTGATGGTAGGTGATAGCCACAGAACATCAGTCAATGATGCGCTGTGGACCTAATTTTACTTCGAGCATTCGGAAATCCATAGATTGAAACCGAAACGTGCAATATGCACTTCACGGTTTTTCCATCTATGAACGGTGGTTCGTTACCCGGTCGGAATTTCGATATTCCTCCCATTCGTTTAATGGCCGAAGTGACCAGATGTTGGGAAGACATGCTTATAGAAAATTAAAAACATGTCGTCCCGGTGGGATTCGAACCCACAACCCATCGATGCGCACAGGCAGGTGCTAGATTTATGAAAATCGCCGGGCAGTCAACATATTAATAATTAATAAATTCTATGAATCTATGTATTATTTATTAATTCGAAATTTTGTTTTTTCAGCTAATAATACTAAAAGCAAGCGAGTACACGTGCCCCTGCGCATGCCCAAAACGGGATGTAAGTATATGAAAAGTATTTTAAGTATTTCATATATCGTCGGTTCAGAGGTAACTCAGTAAGTGTAATTTTGAATAAAAATAAATTACTAAGTGCTTATTGCGCTTCATAATTGTTGTATGCAAAATATTGTTAAATATTGTAAATGTAAATATTGTTGTTTAATATTGTATTGCAAAATGACCGCCTCTGTGGCTCAGTGGTAAGCGCGATGCGTTAATCACCGGAGGTCCTTAGTTCGAATCCCGTGGAAACATGATTAAAAAAAATGTTAATGCTAATGATAAAAATGGCTTACACCTACTTGCCTGTAAAAAAATATCAAATCTTATCGTTAAAATCCCGCCGTTTATACTTAGATATGATGTTTTTATATAAAACTAGCCGTCCCCGCCCGCCCGCTTCGCTGGGCGAATTGTAAAGGATAGACGAATATGAACTATCCACATAAATTTGAAAAAAAAATGGTAAAGGGTTGATGGAATTCAAAAAATGAGTATCATGCCGATCGGTCCAGTAGTTTTCAAGTTTATCGATAACAAAGAAAAAAAAAGTTGCTTATATATATATAGATAATGAACAGTAAAATTGAGTGTCCTTCCCTCTTGGGTTTATTTGACATAAATGTTGCTTATCGACCTCCTCGTAAGGCAACTGCACTGTTTAAAGTCCCATTCCGCAGGACGAGACTTGGAGCCAACTCAACTTTAGCAAGGCTTTCTCGATCATACAATTACTTGTCATCAAGGATTGAGGGTTTAGACATTCACCATAATTTATTAAATGAGTTTAAACTTAGGCTTTTTAATTTTTTAAGCAATAATTCAATTTAAATTTGTTTTTTAACCTTTTCTTTTTTATATGTAGAAGTAGTTTTATGTTTTAGATTTATATAATCAATTATTGTTACTTTACATCAGCTCATAGCCGACAAAAAAAGTCATATAATGTTTCATGCATGTTTGATAGTCTGTAAGTAGAAACGCAATCACCATTTTTTTTAAGTATTTATAATGTTTTTTTGAATGTGTGTTGTGTTTTCTGTAGGCAATCTTAAATAAATAAATAAAAAATAATTATCAGTGATACAAACACAGAAATGGGTCTGCCCTATGCCCTAGGGCCACTAGGGAATTCACTTTTTTATTGCGCTTCATTTTTGTTGTATGCAATTAATGCTTCATTGTAACCATAGGATTAAATAAAATACTGTATACCGGATTAAAACGCGATTTATTATTTAAATTATTTATCCCGACGTTTCGGATGCTTTTCAGCAACCGTGGTCGCGGGAGACTCTTTATTTAAATGTGTGATACTCGCGTTAATAAAAGACAATATTAACCATAGGATTACTCTTAAAATAAGCAATAGTAGCTAAATTTATTGTTATTGAAAATTACACTTAGTGAGTTTTATAACCAGCGGCACGAAAGTCTAGCGCTGGCCGATACGTGGAGGGGATTGCTGCGCATGTGTACTGTCGCGCACACAATACATTATGAATGACTGAACAAAGTATTTGTAGCTTCGTCAATCTCACTTTGGATTTGTTTCAAAGAATCAATTAATTCGTTAGATTCCCTTTTTAAAAAACAATTCACGTCATAAACCATTTTCCTGACTTGTCTTTTCAAAACAGTATTTGTTCTAGGCATATTCACTTTAAAGTCACAAACAAACTTAAAAACAAATAACAAACAACAAAACACTAACAAATTCAAACGTAACAAAAAACAACAAAACGTAACAACAGTAACAATAATATTAATGACGCGGCTGTACACGGGATGTGCGCGGGGCGTCGTATCGGTGCGGGGGACGGAATGCGACTGGAGAGCCAATCGACGCTACGCGCGCCCGCTCTTCATTCCGCTAGCCCCCCTCAGGTACCTTATTTTTTACTTCTGCGCAATAACGGTCAGCGCTAGAGTTTCGTGCCGCTACTTATACCTTTGAACCGACGATATTATTATGAACGGTGATTCGTTACGCGGTCGGAATTTCGATATTCCTCCCACCCGTTCAATGCCCGAAGTGACCAGACGTGGGGAAGATATGGTTACAGAAAATTATAAATATGTCGTCTCTGTGGAATTCGAACCCACGACCCATCGGAGCGCAAAGTAGGTTCTACCAAACGCGCCAACGATCTCAACAACTCAACAACAACATATTAAGAAATACTCTATTTTATTTATTATGATATTTTCTATATAATCCAGTAATCCGAACATTCCAATAATCCGGCACACTCTGGTTTTTAATAGTGCCGGATTAGTATAACTAGTAGTATTACGGTATTACTACAAGGACATGTTCTCCTATTATATACTTAACCGTGCTACTTAAAAAAAAGTTAACAAAAACTTTTTTGTGATGACACCTGATGGAAAGTGAACACCGCCACCCATGAACATCCGCAACACCAGAAGACTTGCAGATGCGTTGCCGGCCTTGTATGGCACAGAGAATTATTTAAGGTTTATTAATATTATTCGTATTATCCGTAGACTCGCAAATTCTACGCGCTGCGCCGGAGTTGTCAGAATCTGAGTTCCCGAGTTTTCCACCGTTGGCTGGACGAGGTAATATACTGTTTGTTTAATAAATATCTAATTGTCCGCCTTCATGTTTATTACTAGAGGTTCCGGGTTCGAATCCCAGAGAAAAACAAGATAAAAAAAAATGTTGTTTCGATTGGGTTCAAATTTACTTGACCTTAAGCGCTTGGCTAAATATCAATTGCCGTGCCCCTAGCGCCCGACTACGAACTATTGAATAATCGTTTTAGTTGTACCATATACCAGTTCATAGGACAAAAGAGAACAAAAATATGCATGTCTCTGTCGTAGAAATATGACACGGGGGACGGACATATTTGTCGGATAAATGCGACACAAGCGGTCAAAAGGTTAAACCTAATCTTGATAAATAAAAAGTTAGCTATCAAAAGGTCGCAGTCTCAGCATTGTGGGGTAAGCCTCATGGCAGAAGCTTATAACGCTGTTTTTGAATAATCACGAAAAGTGATCATAATTTCTAGGGATTATGTCACACAAGGAGTTGGGATGAAATTATAAAAAAAAAATGATGCGTTGTAACTTTTAATAAAGTTATTACCCGTCTAATATTTGCCGTTGTTTGTTTGCTTGCATATTCCGTTCCCTCATTCATTCACAATACCTTCAATCTCATTCTTCCATCACCCATTCTTCATCAACCTATCATTATGTTCCAATCCCACAGAAATATGTCCCGTATTTGTTCCACTCCCATAGAAATATGTCCCGTATTTATTCCAATCCCACAGAAATATGTCCCATATGCCCATATGCACATGCCCCACTATAGGAATCAAGAGAATTAATGTCCGTTTGTTATAGGTCGTGGTATGGGATCCGCGCGGAGCTTGAACGGCAGCCAAACTCAATTCAAATAAATTACGATATCCAAAGACTATATATAAGATTAGGGGCCAACCATAAATTACAACACGAATTTTATGATTTATCCCCCCCTCCTCCTTGTCTCACTTACCAGCCCCCTACCTATCTGGTGTGTATAAGCTTAAAGAAAGCCAATTATTGAAAGTTTTTCGTTCATTAGTTATGGTCTTATCCATAAACGTATTATGAGCTTGATAATATAATGGCGGGCCGTCCATACAAGCCCAAAAGCCCATCTTGCCGACTAACTTAATACTTGTTTATATATTTATATAACTTATATAATTACGTAATCGTATAAGTTATATATGACTAATGACATTATTATATTTCTTTTTAATGCATTAATAAGGAAAAACAGGCGTTTGGGCTTGTATGGTGGTCTCGCCACTGCTCGATATAGTTATAGTTTGTTTCTTTCGTTCTGTAGTCTTTTTATTTTCGATAGAGCGAGACAAACACATATTTTAACGATATCAAGCTACTATGATTATGAATAAGACCGTAAAAGTTTCAATACTTTAAATGTTGTCATGTGACGTCACAATACTTAGGACTTGACAATGTCACACTTCGTTAAATCCCTCCCCTCGTTAAATTGTGAAGTAATTTATGGATGGCATCTATTATTATTTTCATATACATGCATATAGTGCGATAGCAAATGTGATGTTATATAAGTATAAGGGAGATGGAGGTACTGTGTTCAAGTTAATGTGGCGACTTCAAAAACTCAAGCACGAATATTATCGTCATCGTAGAGCAACGACGTTCTGATTTTTTACGATTATTTTATAAACTAAAAATGATATTTATCGTCAGAATAATCGAAAAAATTGAGTTTGATAAAAACAATAATTACTGTCTAGAATAATGGCGGTTCTAGTTTTTCAGAGCGGTACAACTACGTGTGTGTTATACCTACATAGTTTACTTTCTCATGAGTTGTTCGTACTTGGTGCTCAGTTTGTACAAAGTACAAATGGACGCTGTTAAGCAATACAGTGTCAATATGGTTGCCATTTTGAGAAAATATTGTTTTTCAATATTTTTGCTGTAAAAACGATTTTAATAATATATATCTCTTTTGAAATATGTACTCCAGCTCATATGGAAGCGATTGGTATAAAAAAATTCATTATTATCATTTTGTGGGTTGTGCCACTGTATTGCTTAACAGCGTCCAAATAGCACTTAAAACCCTTGTTGGATTCCTTGACGGCCACAATTTTGTAGTTTAAAAGCATACCCGGTTTCAATATCTAACGAACGAACTACCTTGGAGAGGTCACCATAGCAACGTTACGTTTCAAAATAAGCCATGAATTCCTTTATGAATAACGTTTAAAGAACATAGAAACACAGGCCTTATGGGCGCGCTTGGCACGGTTCCTCTGGGGTAAGAGTAGTTCTCACCCCAGCCACCGCGGCGCTGCTAGTGTCCGTGTGGACAACACTGATGCTGGAGTCATAGCGCGCACTCTCTCGCACCCAGCCACTTGTAGAGCGTTATTGCCGTTCGCTCGTGAGAGCGAGCGAGACGACGCGAGGGGAGGAGTCAGCGGACTGCTCAGATGTGTGTGTCACACCGATACATTGCTGCGCGCTCTACAGGTCAGAAGTAGAACTACTTTTTCTGTGCCAAGAGTTTGTATGGTCCTGTGCTTCTATGTACATCTATGTTCTTTGGTTAAATATTTTGATACTTTGAACTTATCTATATTGTAAACATCGATCAGTAGTTTATTCCTTTGTTTCCGTTTCGAGTTAAAAATGATATCAAATGGAGAGGAAATTTCACCAATTTTGAGAGGAGTGGGATTTATTTGACGGATGTCCAGGTTTTTGACGGTTTTTTTGTGACGTTTTTGAATACGGGCCTTAAAGTTTACAGACAAAAATAATATTCACATATCGAGTCTTTAATTTCGTTAATATAATTTTAAACTAAGTAGTTGAGGTCTCAATGTTTCTCATATAAGGCACATATTGTTTTAAGGTTAGAAAATGTTTTAGGCCGTTCTATGGTGAAAATAATTTTGACGTTTTTTCACTTTAAAGGTGCAAGATGTATAGCGTAAGTATTCATTTAAAAAGGCGATAGCCGGGTAAGAAGGGGTGAGCGGCCCCCGCGCGTATTCGTTCCAAATTTTGGTCAAAAGTTGCACCTGATGGTTCACCTAGCTAGAGATAGCTCACCCCAAATTTCAACCCTGTAGCTGCACTAGGTACAAAAATAAACATACGACGTCGACGAAGATTTCATATGTTTAATACGTCAAAAGCGTGCTGTTACCAAACGGTTCAAGTGACAAATTCATAAATTTTCAAACGCTGCAGCAAACTCAACAGGAATATGAGACAATATGTTGACTTGATTGAAATCACAAAAACTTTAAAAAAAATAAATTGCCTTCAATATAGTATTTACAAAATACAGGATCTACTGGACAAATTTTTATTAAAATCAGATGCAACTTTTGACCAAAATTTGGAGAGAATACGCGCGGGGGCCGCTCACCCCTTCTTACCCGGCTATGGCCTTTATTTCACAAAACCTAGACGTACACAACTGTGCTAATATCGCCAAATATTAATATACTTGGTTTTAGCACATTTTGTATTGTTTATCAATTTCATGTAAGATCTGCATTCCTTATAGGCGCTTATAGTAATTATAAGTTGAAGGTTAAGTATTCGAATATTGTTAGGTCCAAGAAAAAAATATGTATACAAAGGCCGGCAACGCACCTGCAATTCAGTTACAACGTTACAGGCGAGTCGACCGTTTGCCCCACTATTCTATAACATATAATAATAAAAGATAACGTTACCAGATATGGCGAAGTCGTTAAAGTTATAAGGTATTTTAAAAAACTGAAAATAGAAATAGTTTATTATAAAAACCAATCTCACCTCAGCTCCTCAGCACTGCGAAAGACGATCGTTATACGCAAAAATAATATTAAAAAACTGGACAAGTGCGAGTTGGACTCGCGCATCGAGGGTTCCGTACAAACTTTTAGTTAAGTAAAGATTTTCCCAATAAAAAAATCAACAAATTAACGGTTTTATTCCTTTACGTGTGCTACATGACATTACTTCTTGCCAAATTTCATGATTCTAGGTCAACGTTACATTTACCATTAGGTACCCTATACATTTTGATTGTCAAAATGCGTTCGACTTAGAAGTTTGATATTCACTGCTGAAGGGATTGCACACCTGAGTATTTGACATTAATTTCAACTTGATACCTCTACGCGTTCCTGAACAAAAGGTCTTGACAGACAGACGGACAGCGAAGTGATCCTATAAGGGTTCTTTGGTACGGAGTACGGAACCCTAATAGCGCAAGTAAATGAAAAAATACGAAAACCGTACATTTGTTGCTTTTTTTATTGGGAAAATCTTTTTTTGTCATATCGTAACGGGGGTTTATGACTTATGTACTTAGCAATTCTACCGACATAAATCCAAAAAGAATTATCTCAATTGACTTTCGAGATAAAAAAATATATTTTTAGGGATTTATATTTAAGGCAAGTTACAGTCTTTTCACTTACTTGAATACTGTTTTAGCTATGAGAAGCACAAAATAAGATTTGAAGAATTGCTAAGATCCGCTTATACATAAGACTGGGCATATTTCTTTGTTTATATCTCTTAATCATTATTATATTATGATGTTATAAAATATGCAATTACACCTCACTGCCCTAGTTTTGTCCCCATAATTTCGTTATTATTAACTCACAATCGTATCCAGTCTATGTTTTGATTTGATATTGAAGTAATTGAAATAATTAAATAAACTTATTGCAGTAATTTAAAAAACAATTTAGTTTTTTTACTTTCAGTATTTCTCATGAATATTATTTCTGAATATCGAAAATATTTTTGTCGTTGATTGTCTTAATTATAAGATTAAAGTGTTTAATCATTATGTTGAATGTTTTCTTAAATTCTTAATTATAGTGACAAATAAAGTTTTGTTTTGTACTGTGTTTTTTTATTTATTTCCTGTCATTTAGGGTCAGTCCGCTGCAATCAGTTAAAAAGCGGATATAAGGGGACACGAAAGCAGAAGGATAAGAGGTGCAGTCACCAAAGTATTGTAATTTGCATTATTCCAAAGAGCAAACAGTCTGATAAATATGGCAGAAAGACATGTTAGATATTGATAGACGAGCATGAGGTTCACTTGATGGTAGGTGACCTCAGCCACAGAACATCAGTCGATAATGCGCTATCGACCTACTTTTTTACTTCGAACATTCGGAAATCCATAGACTAAAACTGGAACGCGCAATATGTACTTCACGGTTTTCCATCTATCAACTGTGGTTTGTTACCCGGTCAGGATTTCGATATACACAGTCGTTCAATGTCCGAAGTTACCAGACGTGGGGAAGACATGCTTACAGAAAATTATAAACATGTCCCGGTGGGATTCGAACCCACGACCCATCTGTACGCACGGCAGGTCTTCTACCGAACGAGCCCGTCAAAATTGAGAGTAAGTATCAAAATTATTAAATTTGAGATACATTTCTTCCTACCTAAAACTACCATCACGTACAGTGGTGGTGCTTGATGTTTGTTGACCTTTCACCTTCATAATGTCACTTTCACAGCAAAAATATATAAGGAACTGGCTGCGAATACTTTTGTCAACTTTATGCTGAGTTTCTGCATAATGTATGTACTTCTTTGAATTCATTGATCTTTGCATCTTAAATTTAACTCGTAAGGAATTGATAAGAAATAAAACAGTTGATTATAACAAAGTGTAATAAATACATATAATACCAAAACATGTTATAATATTGAATAAAAATTACACATACCTAATTAATAGTTTAAGAAACTTACAATTATTTAATAAAGGTTACTAAATACTCTGACGTGTCGATGTTTGGTGTATGTTCCCTTATTTATTAGTAAAATCTTACTCAAACCCAATTGTATTTAACAATATTTGGGGCTTTTATCGTTAGATGTTTTTTTAACTTTTTTATGTTCCAGAGACGACAGTGAGCATACATTCACTTGATGGTAAATAAGACCATAGACAAATATTATTGTAGATTATACTGTATACTAGTATCAGTGCCGGTGTTAGGGGGGCGCGCGATGGGGCGATGGCCCAGGGCGCCAAATTTTGGGGGGCGCCGAGGTGGAGTCTCCTACCTCCCATGCACACGCTCAATACGCCCTGTGCTATACGCATATCGTATTCTGTCGATTGAAAATGAAACCGCTGGAAAATTAGTATTTTCTAATTTAATCCGTGTATAAAAAATAAGTAGAAAATTAACATTCGATTCGATATTGATTTCCTAAAGTGGGCGCCACAATATTCTTGCCCGGGGCGTCAGTGGCCCTAACACCGGCACTGACTAGTATTATAGTTAAATCTACCATCAGAGAGTGCGCTATTGATACTTTTCTAAACTTGGCTTGTCTATGAGCGGTGGTTCGTTACCCGTAATTTTAGGATAATATAAACGCTGTTATATTATATAACGCTGGTATATTTTAGGATATTATTCGTGAATAACTTAAAATCTTGAAATAAATCGTTTGATAGGTTTTGTTTAAGAACATATTCACTGCATTTCTCGGTTAAAACAATTACATACGATTATAAATAGCCCCTTAAGATACGTAGTAATAATTGTTTGCAAAATACAAAGTGTGTAAAATATAATTCACAATATTAAAAATTATGTAAGTACACTTAACACTATTGTTAAAACCTCATATATTATTCAAAAATTGCATGGAATATTAGCATTAAATATAATAACAAGGCACTGCTTATTACTTTTATCGCGGTAACTTACGTTTATAAAACTAAAGATTGCTTTATGTAATGAAGCAGAATAGTTTGTCTATTTACTATAAATTACCTTTTTATTAAAAAATAACTGGAATGCTAATGAAGAAACCATATTTTATAAGTTGCTTGAAATTCATATCAGCAAATAAAAAAATAAACAAAGAAAATAATCAGAAAATAAAACTTTATTAAACAAAATTATAATCCATTACCATCAACAATAGAGGGAATACATAACATTCAAGACATTGTGTTTTTCATATTTGGCAAATAAAAATATACAAAACTAAGTACTGAAATTAATTCGGCGACGTTGAAAATAAATATATTTCATGAAATGGCATTATTCTTAAGATTATCCCCAAACTGTACCAATAAAATAAGATAATTGAAATTTTTTGACAGTAAGTTGTGACGTATTCAAGAACACCTGTTTCTGAAAGGCTAATTATTGATTAATGCAAATATTGTCTAATCAGCTATCAAATTGTAATATTCTATTTACAAATTCATAGAATTAATGCTTAATGTAAAATGTAGGATGCTGTATACTTTATTCGTCCCAGCGCGAAAATTTTCCTAATACCTACTTTACGTAACAAAATAGTAGTTTTTTTTAATTGTTTAAAATTCGCGGTATAAGAACCAGATGACACAAAAATCCCAAAAAACTAAATATTTTTTATGACAATATACCTATATATTTTTTATTCGTCAATTGTATACTATCTGTATTAAAAAGCTGGTTAAATTTAAATGGCGTATTGTCACAGTATTTCTTAGCGTCCTGTAAAATTGACAAAATGTATATACGTAATGACTCTTACACCGCGAATCGTTCAAAAAAACCTCCACCGTTTATTTTCAATCTACTACTCAATAACCGAAGACATTTGACACGCGAATCAACCAGCCATTCAGAAACCGGGGTTAAATTCACTTCATTAAGGCGTGCACAACGGCGTTCGCGTTCAACGCCTTCAAATCCGTATACGTCTGTCCAGTGCCAACGAACACAATCGGCTGGCCAGTGATGTACGTCATCGATATCGCGGCGCCGACTTTGTCGTCGATCGTGTCGAACTTGGTCAGCACTATGCCGTCGACGACATGCGGGTTGGGGGACGAGCTGTGGTCGGCGAGCGCCTGGTTGAACTTGACCAGCTGGTCCACCGCCTCGTTGCCCACGAGCGCCTCGCCCACGAACAGCACCAGGTCGGGGTCGTTGACCGTGATCAGCTTGGCGAGCGCGCGCATCAGCGGCTCGTTGTCCTGCATGCGGCCCGCCGTGTCTATCAGCACTACGTCTATCTTGCAGTCGGCCGCGTATCGGATCGCTTCGGCCGCTATGCCGGCTGCATCCTTGCCTATATGTATAAATATATTTGTTTTATATACGTATAATAAATATTTAAAAAAAACTAAAAGAATGAATAGTGAAAAACGCGTTAAGACTATTTAAATAATGTACTTATTAGTTAGGATTAAAACGCGATCTATTATTTATATTAATTTTTCCGACGTTTCGGATGCTTTTCAGCAATCGTTATAAAGTATTTTTTTAATTTTTTAAAATATAAAATTTGTGACTCTCGCGTTAATAAAAGACAATTTTGCGTTACGGCTGTTTTAAATTTATAAATAAACTACTATTGTCTTTTATTAACGCGAGTATCACACATTTAAATAAAATACTGTATACTGGATTAAAACGCGATTTATTATTTATATTGTTTAAATTATTTATCCCGACGTTTCGGATGCTTTTCAGCAACCGTGATCGCGGGGAGACAGAAAGATGAGCATCCGAAACGTCGGGATAAATAATTTAAACAATATAAATAAAAAATCGCGTTTTAATCCGGTATACAGTATTTTATTTAGAAATGTTTAATTTAGTTGATTTTCGAAACGTTAAATTTTAACTAATATAATTTAAATATTATATGAAAACGTTTCGGATGCTTTTCAGCAACCGTGATCGCGGGGAGACAGAAAGATGAGCATCCGAAACGTCGGGATAAATAATTTAAACAATATAAATAATAAATCGCATTTTAATCCGGTATACAGTATTTTATTTAGAAATGTTTAATTTAGTTGATTTTCGAAACGTTAAAACTAATATAATTTAAATATTATATGAAAACATCTTTATTTTATAGATTCGTTTAGATTATTTTAACAAATCGTTTAGCGGAAACTAGTGCATTTTAGAAGCCCGATATTCGCAAGATATAGCGCACTTCAGTTTCGTTCAGCGGCAACACTGGTAGCTCACCGTATCCCTTCTCGTAGAGCTGCACGAGGTCCCGGCCGCGCGCGGGCGGGTGCAGCGCGGCCAGGCGGCGCGCGTGCGTGCGCAGCTGCTCCACGGCGCCCGCGCGGAACGTGTCGCACGCCGCGATCAGCACCGACAGGTCGTTCTCGATCAGCCAGAAGCAGATCTTCGCAAGGTTCGTCGACTTACCCACGCCGTTCACCTGGGTATTGACACAACATTCACCGATATAACGCGTGATAAAGGCCTATTTCAAAAATATCGTTTAAATAATGTGGAATCAGATATATTTGCTTATTATATTAATCTAAATCAGTGATTCCCAAAGTGGTCTATATCGACCCCTAGGGGTCTATGACAACCTGCAAGGGGTCTACGTCAGCGAAAAAACATTTGGGGGTCCATGAAATGAAAATGGGGGTCCACGATAGTGGATCTAAACACATACACTAATAGTACCTATTAACATACATCATACTATCTTATAATATCAAAACATATACATTATTTATAAAATGACCTATGAAGTAATTTTTAATTTAAATTCAACTAATAAATGTATAAATTAACATGTGTTTTTACTTTATGTTTTTAACACTAAACTTCACTACAGTTAGAAATTTACAGGAAATCAATATCAGGTAAGTAGGGGGTCTACCCAACACGGAAAAACATGCCAAGGGGTCTATACGACACAAAAAAGTTTGGGGAACTCTGATCTAAATAATCTTTATTAGTGAAATAGAAACACATTTAACAGAAAAACAATTTAGAAACGATGACTTCTGAAAAAGCTGAGTACAGCCACAGCTCAGGAGTCAACGGCCAGCTCCGAAGTTTTGAACAATAATAAAGACCAAAGTACATAGACCTAAACAAACAAAAATAAAGATTAAATTAAATTAAAGAAAATAAATACAATGAAAACTAGAAGATAGATGACTAAAAGAGTTTGAATTTAACATTTAAAACAGCATAGATCGACAGCGCATCATTGACTCATGTTCTATGGCTGAGGCATCACCTACCATCAAGTGAACCTCATGATCGTCTGTCGATATCTAACATATAAAACGGTCTCACCCCGCAGAAGGCCATGACGTAGGGCCGGCCCTGCTGCCGCGCGTGCAGGCAGTCCCGCAGGATGTCCACGCGCCGCTTGGGCGACAGGATGGCCATCAGCGACTCGGTCAGCGTCGCCTTCACCGTCTTGGCCACGCTGTCGAACGTCCCCAGTATCTACCGGTACATACATACATATACATCTCGCCGTTCACATTGCCGTAGGCAGAGATCACGGAATTAATAAAGTAAGAAAATATGCTCAAATCCTTGAATACCACTTTCGCTTCTTCCACTTTCATCAATGCTTTCATATAAACTTCGGTTCTGAGTACTTTTGACAGGGTCAGGGACCCTTTTGAAGAACCCAGCGGTATGAAATATACTTCTTACAACCTATTCTCCTACCAAATTCATAAGAATCGGTTGAGCCGTTTCGGAAGAGGTTTGTGACACAAGATTTATATACCCCGACGATTCAAGTGCTTTACAGGAGTCGTGATTACGGCTTGAAAAGTCGCGAAATTGGTGCTGCATAATATGCTGAGGGGGTTTTACCATCCATAATATATGATACACCATAAGTTTAGTCATGCCATATTCTTAATTTAAACTTTAATTTAGTTCATTTTTTTACACTTTAAGTCATATTACTTAGATTTTCAATGCTTTAAGAAAAAATATGCAAGTGAGAAGGATCTCCCTGCGTCTGTCTTTCCTGAGCATTATAACATGACTCTTTCCTCATGGCATCTCCTAGGTAAGCGTGTCTTAACATCATAGCCCGCATCAGCACTTTCCATTAGGTGAAATGGCGGGCAATCGCTTACCTATTCTAAAATAAATTTTATTTGTTACTAGCAACGCGCCCCGGCTTCACACGGGTGCAATGTAGATATACTATACACAAAACATAGCCTATGTTACTCGCTGATAATGTATCTTTCTATTGGTGAAAGAAATTTCAAAATCTCTCCAGTAGTTTTTGAGTTTATTCATAACATACAAAAATACAAATCTTTCCTCTTTATAATATTAGTATAGGTAAAAAAATAGATTTAATCAATAGGACGGGCTCGTTGGCGCGTTCGGTAGAACACCTGCCGTGCGCATCGATGGGTCGTGGGTTCGAATCCCACCGGGACCACATGCTTGTAATTTTCTGTAAGCATGTTTTCCCTACGACTGGTAACTTCGGGCATTGATCGGGTGGGAGGAATATCTAAATTCCGACCGGGTAACGAACCACCGTCCATAGATGGAAAAGCCGTGAAGTGCATATTGCGCGTTTCGGTTTCAGTCTATGGATTTCCGAATGCTCGAAGTAAAAATTGGGTCGACAGCGCATCATTGACTGATGTTCTGTGGCTGGGGTGTCACCTACCATCAAGTGAACCTCATGCTCGTCTGTCGATATTTGACATAAAAAAAAAGGAGAGAAAGAGAGGTGAGACATGACGTACCTTTCCGTCGAGCTTGGCAGCGACAGAGTCGCACAGCTTGTTGGCGATGTCGGCGGCCACGTTCTTGCCTATGAGGTGGTCGCGCATCTTGTCCAGTACGGGACGCATCGTCTCCTCATTGAGAGCCTTGGAGCCGACCAGACCTGGTTAAAAACAATAGAACTCATCTTCTATTTTTTTACTTAAGACATAATAAATAGGTCGGACTTGAATTCGTTTAATGTATTTCGACTATTTATTTGCGTGTTGTTCCCACGAGAATGTAAGTGCGTCCTATTTCACCATGCCTACTGCTGATAGAGGACAAATCTTTGATGTTTTTTTCTCGTTTATATTTTTTTATTATTATAGTTAATTACTTAAAGATGTCATGTGGAACATGGTGTAATGGTTGCACAAAATTTGGCGATTAAAAAGAGTGGTGGAGTTTATTGGCCGTTCTTCTCGTCCGTTCTATGCCCTTGATTTGAGAACTGGCAGTAAATGTAAAATTAGAAGGATTTAATTTTTATTTTTTATTGACGACGACGATATTAATATTTTCTCGCAAGTTGTTCGTAAGCCGTCGGTTCAAATAACATATTGCACTTTGAATAACATTAAACAAAAAAATTGTTTTTTGGGAAATCCCGTTCAAAGTTCTCGTAACGTGTACGAGTTCTATCGTACACGTTACGAGCATCTAGCGGCATACTATTGAATTTGGAAGTTGAGACTGCTTTTTGAAGATGAATCTCACAAGATGGCGTTGATAACTGAAAACCGTTTGCCATACATACCCTTAAAAATACTGAACATTCCACCAGTCTTCTTCGGGCTGGGCTTCCCTTGTTCCACCTCATCTTCGCTGCTCGACTCATCAGATTCCACCTCCAAATCCCGGATGGCACCCGCCATTTGACCCACCAACTGATATAGTTTTTTAATTATTATTATCTATACCCTGCATTTTAACCTAATTTTTGTATGATTATATAAATAAAGAATGTATAGAGCTTCATAAGATAACTAGACTATCTCCAGGTTTCTTGAAAATATCTTACTTGCGGAATTTCCGCATGCCCTATATGTAGTACACAGGCTTCTCAGCTAATTGTAAGCCGTACATATAGTGCACGGATGCTATGGCTAACTTCAAAGTGTCCTATATCTAGGGCACGGATATTTAACGTGTATAGCCCATATTTAGTGAGGCATGGGACAGAAACATTTCTGTGTCTGTTTCACTAATCATATTTCTTTACAGGCAAGTAGGTGATCAGCATTCACTGCCCTGCTCGACCAAACCAATTTTTTTAATAATCTAGTTTCCCCGGGATTCGAACCTAGGACCTCCGGTACTAAACTCATCACCACTGAGCCAAGGAGGCGGTCAGACACAGTTAAATGGCACTTAATACCTGCGTATCAGCGATTACTTCTACGTCTCCCTCCTTATCGGTGCTGAAGTCGAGAGTAGGCAGATCTCTGGAGTCACCGCCCAGCTCCCACACACGCGGCTTCTTAGTGCGGTCCACTGCTTTAGGACTTATTGGAGATTTCCTATGAAATACATATTACTGATATAAATAATAATAAAAGGTCGTAACTCGTAATTATCAATTGAATATATCATCTGTGGAAAGGCAAAACTGTTAAAGCGCCAATTTGTATTTGTGAAGACAAACTAAAATATAAGTAAGATATCTCGATATATTGTATCTCGACATCGACAACTTTGAAAGACAAAATATCTCGATCGATCGTTATAATAATAAAACGTCACTAGCGAGTAAGACAACCACACTAAGGAACCGCTCAGTACAGCGCTGGATGCAGCACCGTCGTTCTATAGTTCATATCTTCTAAACTAATTGAGATACCACTCTAACTTTATTTGCATAATATTTTTATACTACAAGCTCTATTTATAGATAAAAATTATAAATTAAGAAAATGCGAAGTTGGAGAAAATCAGATTTTAAAGTTAACTTCCAGTTTACTAAACGAAAAAAATCCAATTTCAAATTTTAATTAATTTCTAATAAAATCAATAAATATTCTCAAATAAACACTATTAATTTTTTATTAAATCCATTTGATTAACTGTATTATTTGAATTTGAAAAATCTGTTCGTCCAATTTTTCCAATTCTTTGAAGTTGCTTAAATTGGCAACTAAGCTAAAAAATAATAAAAAAATATGTACATTTATTCAAGTCCCATAGAAGTACAATTAACCAAATTATGAACAAAATCCAGGACTTAATTTTTTCCATAACCATTAAAACCAGTCAGAAAATGATATTATTTTGGATAACTTTATAGTATTTTGTCTATCAAAATACAAAATAGGCTAAATAACTGATTTTATTTATTGACATTATACCAAGAAAACATATAAGATATAACATCTATAACCAAATATTGCAGTTTGTTTTATTTTGTAACATATTTTTCATATTATCTTGTATTAATAAATAATTTTATAACAAATTCACAGCAATTAAAGTACAATACTTACTTAACTTCCTTCTTTCCCTTAGAGGCCAGTTTCTGTGCAAGCTTGGCTCTGTTGGCTGCTATAACATCATCATCAGTATCCACCAACTCTTCTACTTTACCATTTGTCTTATTTTCTACTATTTTTACTGGAATTGCATAAAAAATATTCTTAAATTTATAAAAGAATGTATTGCCAATACAAAATTAAAAAGGACACATTTCTATACTGTTTCACACCTAAACATTAGATTTTCCTCTAAAATTACATATATAACCAATATGCAATATTCATAACCATTAAACCACAAATGAAGTCAAACAAAAACACAAAATAAATGATGAGAATTTAAATAGTATTGCTATTCAGTACGCAGAACTCATATAAAGGCCAGAAACCTTACTTAGACACTAATAAGAGTGATTCATTGCCTATAATAATTAAATCTTAGCACGACTTCTTCAAAGCAATTAATACAATGATAGAAGAACATGTTTAATTTGTGAAATTGGAAACTTTTATTAGCCTTTAACTGTAATTATTATCTGTATCATAACCTCCTCCCCAACATATTAAGTGCCACACTAACGCTTGTCAGGATCAAATTTATTTTATGAATAATACCATAATACTATTAAATGGACTAAGGTTGTCCTACAAATTTCACAAAAAAAGTGTCTGAGATTACTCCTATACAAACATAGACATATGTAAATGATTATGAACACATGTTTTTTGCATCATATATTTTAAGCACTGAACTAAAATGATAGACAGATTATAAATTTTACAAAAAATATATATTATAGATACAGATGTTTTACATACCTGACTTTTTATTCTTCTCATCACCTTTTCTTTCAATCATAGATGCAACAGTTTTTTTAGACTTCAAAGAGTCCTCAAATGTTCTCATCTGTTTTGGTATCTTTGCTTGTGACTTAGCTAAGATAAAAAAATTGTTATTTTTTTATTAACTTAATTAAAACAGCCCTCCATTACATTTTAAATTCTTATTCCATTAATAAAACTGGCATAAAAAATGGTACATAAACTCATTAGCAAAACATTAGAATTGTCTACAATATATATGATGTAATATTTATTATAACATATAAGATGAAAGTAACTTCAGTTTCAGGAAAAGTAAAAAAGGTGAAATTAAAATGTTCTTGAACTGAACCATATTGAACTTGCTACTGACGAAAGTATAGACAACTTACCCCATTGTTCACACTGTCTGAGAATGTTATCAAATGATGTTTTGAAATCGAAATCTGTGATAGTCTGGCCACTTTGCAAATCATTCTTGTATTTATCTCTGAATTCCAGGTGGATATCATTCAAGAACTTATCCACATACGACAACTGCAATATTTTCTGATACGCAACAACAAAAACCAGCTCAAACTCGTTATCAAGCTTGTACTGAAGTGTTAATGCGTTATGGTTATAAGAATTATTCCCGGAACGCTCCTAAAATAATAAGATCTAATTAAATACTGTTCGTGAAAGTTATTACTGTAAACAGATTACAGAACGGCCTTCATCAAATACGATTAACGTAAGCAAAGCCTTTCATGATAATGAACTTACTTGTAAGATTACATTGCGTATCAAAGCATTCACTGACGGCGAAAATATTTCGCTGGTGCTTTGAAAACACCATAGCACTATGCCTCCTTTACTGAAAATGCTAAATAAGTCTAACATTTTGTGTTATTTATTTAAAAATATAGGTCGAATTAACACAGTAACGCAGCTGATCTAGAAGTTAGAACTACAGTCACAAATTAATACGTCAGCCGTCAAACATCTTTCAACTTTCAACTACGGAATTTGACACTAAAATGACTACGCAACGCAAAATGACGTGAAAGAAAAATAATTACAGACTGCGTATATGTATAAATTACATCGTTAAAAATGACATATTACATAATATTAATCTTATACTAAATCTTAATTATAATTTTTTATTATAATTTTTTTATAGTAGTATTTAAAATGATAAAATAAATAAATTTGTAACAGTAAATTCGTAATAATCTATTTAAACAATAGGGTTAGGGGGGTATGATGGGGAAGCTAAGGAAAATCACAACAATATAACATAATTACTATGTTTATTACTCTTATTTATTTGTGGTACGCAATGTTATTAATCTAGCTAAAATTTGGTATTATAATTAATGATTTAATAGGAACATATGAAAAACCATCTTGCCCCGTACTATGGGGTATGATGGGGTAGTGAAAGTGTTGTTCTATATTCAATGAGTCTTCAGTATTTTGTATATTAAGAGACTCAGCAGAAATAAAATCTGCATCAGTAAAATTATTTTGATTATATGGCCATATGCCACACTTTCTAAATGCGGTAATCGCTGTGGTCATTGAAGCTGCCTGAACGTATGCGTTTCCAAATATATCACTTAAATGAAGACGCTCAAGATGTGATCTCAACCAGCCCGAAACAGCATGATCGTTATAATATGTATTGAGTGGCTTTATAAATGCGACGTCTGCAGGCTGCATCTTGTATGTAGTGAGGAGGAAAGCAAAGTATAGTCACTCCATTTTCACCAGTCAGATAAATTACTTTCTAAGTTTTGATTATGACTCACATGGCCATCCAGAAGCAACAGTACGTGGTTAGTAGGAGAAGCTCCAGAAACCAATTTTAACTTTACAACCTTCTTTCATTTTCTTGACATATCGCTCTAAAGTGGTCTGAGGAACTGCGTATGCAAAAATGTTACGAATAATGAAATATAAATGAATCCAAACTCCCAACCCCATATTGTCCCTATACCCCATCTTGCCCCAAGAATTGACTTAGAAAAATAATTCCACAACAATTAAAGGTTGAATGGATCCATGCAAGACAACATACAACATCAAAACAAACAAAACTAGCAAACATTTATAAAAAAACATAAATGGGATGATCATTCTTACCTCAGAAAAACGACATTTTTTAACCGAATTCAAAAAAGGAGGAGGTTCTCAATTCGTCTATATGTTGCTTTTTTTTTGTATGTTTGTTACGCGATAATAGCAGCACGTTTAGTGGTAGGTCTACTAAATTATTATCTAAGGATTAATGAACTTAGATACATACCCTTCCTACAAAAATTTTGAAAAAAAATATTTTTAAGCAAAAAACAATAACCGACTTCAAAACTACAACTTGCACTAAAAAGTAAAAAATAATATTTGAATTACTTCAAAGCGTTATTTATTAACAATTATTTTTGGAGATCATTGTCTAACTATTGTCGTTATGTTACTAATAACAAATTTTTAACATTTAATAAATTGAAAGAAATGCCGATCGAAATCAGACCATCTTATCCATACCCTTGTATTAATTCTAATCCAAATAAATATTATTGATTACTTTTTGAATTATTAAAATCGGACATTCCATTCAAAAGATATTATGAAATTAAAAATGTTAGTACAAACAAAAAATATCCATCGCCATCCATGGCCATCGGCCATCGCGACGGTGTGGCTCCACGCAGCGCATCGAGCAATGCGGCGAGGGGTAGTACTGTACTTTGTCATTTTGTTCAATTTTTGCGGTTTTGTTACGATTTAACTCAAAAAATACTTGACCGATTTTAAAAATTCTTTCACCAATAGAAAGCTACATTATCAGCGTGTAACTTATTTTCATCTAAATTGCACCCGTGCGAAGCCGGGGCGTTTTGCTAGTATTAGATAAACTGAAAGTAAAATTTATATTCATTAAAAAAATCCTATTTGAGAAAATGTATTTAAATGATGAGGGAGGGCTATAGTTTAATTTATAGATGTAAGGTCAGTTTAAAACCAATTAAACCAATCGGTTTAAAACGAAAAAAAATCGTTTAAAACCGAAATAAACTATTATTCTCGGTTTAAAACGGTTGGTGTTGATGACTATGTTTCTCTTTATTATAACTATATTAATTTCTTGATTTTACCGAGATAGGGATATAACGGAGTACCTATAAACTATGTAAAAGATTTTTAAAATGTGTGATATACTAAGTTATAAAAACTCTATTGATAAGTAAAAAACACTGTGTTGTTAAATAAAAATGTTTTTTATTGTTTTTAAGTTTAAAACCAAACGCACACTCTTGCAATCTCATTGACGTCGTTTCTCGTGACTATAGATGTAAAACAACCGATTTAAAACGTTTTAAATCAAATGTTGCCGTTTTAAACCCAAAGTAAATCGGTTTGAACGGTAAGTACCCTAGTAATTTTCTATAAACTAATTAAAACGAAAAACCAAAAATTGCCCACAATTTTTGTCACGGTTTCAAACCGGACGGCGGTCGTGGGTATTCACATTATATCCGATCAGTCTGTTTTGCCGGAAGGTCGGTGGTTCGACTCGCCGCCAGTTTACGTTTGTATTTCGTACGCATGGACGGCGATGATGTTCTTATATTGTGGTGGTATTTGAGACGAAAAAGAAGTAGAAAACTCCTTCACACTCATCCCGCATCCGATTCTGGAGTTTTGACTGATCATCGCAGTGGCAAAACGTCCGTCAAATAACTCGGATCAGTGTTTTTTCCCGGATCAGTCATAATGTGAACAGTTCCATACAAATTGTACTGCCACTAGCACATCCGTCTATTTAGACTGACCGAGAAAATAGACTGGTCTGATAAGTGGGAACGGGCTCTTACTTTTTTAACCATTTTAGGTTTTTTAATCATTTTAGTATACCTTATATAGCAAGACACCACACATTTTATAGACTATGGACACCGCTGGCAACACTGCTTATGTGGTATAGTCTGTAGTTATGGATGAACTTAGCACAGATTTTACTGCTCTTTACTCTCTGGTCTTGACAAACAAATTTGTCAATTCATCGTGAAAACGTAAAGATTTTATTCGGTGGTCAGTGTGAATAGAAAATTATCAAAAATAAGCGCAATTCTTTTATCTCAAGTGTGACTTTACCAATTTAAAACATGAATATCACGTCAGCAGCGGGGATTATATCCCTGCTTGATGAACCTATGCATGAAGTGAAAGAATTTGCCCTGAAAAGGTTGGACACCATTGTTGACGAATTCTGGCCCGAAATATCTGAATCAATTGAAAAGATCGAAATTTTGCATGAAGACAAGGTGTTTTCTCAGCATCAGCTAGCAGCTTTAGTAGCTAGTAAAGTGTATTATCATTTAGGAGCGTTTGAAGATTCACTTACATATGCATTGGGAGCTGGTGACCTCTTTGATGTTAATGCAAGAAACGAGTATGTGGACACCACGATTGCGAAGGCGATTGACTTCTATACCCAGAAACGAAAAGCAATATTCTTGGATAATGCGACAGATCCAATTGATCCGAGATTGGAAGCGATAGTGAATCGTATGTTCCTGAGGTGTTTGGATGATGGACAATACAGACAAGCGCTTGGCTTGGCGCTGGAGACACGGCGGATGGACATATTCGAACAGACCATAATGAAATCTGATGATATACCTGGTAAATATTTTATATATTATTTTATTATTTATTTATAACATAAAATACAAAGTCAATTTATAAAAAAAGCATAAATAATCCTTTAAATGAATTGGCTTGTTTATTTTGATTTAAAATATATATAAATATTGATCCAAGGCTGGTTAATATTTAGGTCTTTGTCTCTAATATATTACAAACTAGCAATGCACCCTGGTGTCACAGGGATGCAATGTAGAAGTACTCAAAAAATAGCCTATGCTACTCGCCAATAATGTAGCTTTCTATTGGTGAATTTTCAAAATCGGTCCAGTAGTTTTTGAGTTTATTCATAACATACAAAAATACAAATCTTTTCTCTTTGTAATATCAGTATAGAGAATAGATAAAGATTGCAATGTAGCTGTTTCTAATAATGTCTTCATAAATTGCATTTAACAATTACATTGATATATAATAAATGTTACAAAGATTTGAAAGTATATAGAACTCCTTTAACTAATATTAAATCTCAGAAATTTATTATTACATATTGTATAAACAATTCCTTTGCCTTTAGGCTTAGGCAACATACAGAAAAACATTTAAGTTTAATGTTTTTGATTAAATAATTTTTCAGTACAATATAAATGAAACTTTAATGATTACTCCTTGTTTCAGGAATGCTTCAGTATGCCTTCACAGTAGCAATGAGTCTTCTACAGAATCGTGGTTTCCGCAGCACAGTTCTTCGATCATTGGTCAGCCTTTACAGGGGCCTTAACATACCAGACTATGTCAACATGTGCCAGTGTCTAATCTTTTTAGAAGACCCTTTATCTGTTGCTGAAATTCTTGATAAATTGACACATGGGCCACAAGAATCAGTTCTAATGGCATACCAAATTGCCTTTGACTTGTATGATTCAGCTACACAACAGTTTTTAGGTAGAGTCTTACAAGCTCTCAGAGTAACTGCACCAATTCCAAGTGCTCTTGGAGGAAAACCTCAACCACAAGGTGGACCTTTCCCTGAATCGTCAATGGAAGTAGACCAGGCTCCAACAGAAGAATCAAAGAAACCTGAAAGAGATTTAGAAAGCTTAAATGATGAAGAAAAAGAACATCAACATAGGGTAGAAAAACTAATATCTATATTAGGTGGAGAAGTGTCAATAGGCTTACAATTGCAGTTCTTAATTAGATCGAATCATGCAGACATGCTTATTCTTAAGAATACTAAAGATGCAATAAGAGTATCAATATGCCATACAGCAACAGTCATTGCTAATGCATTCATGCATGCCGGTACTACTAGTGATCAGTTCTTAAGAGATAATTTGGAATGGTTAGCTCGGGCTACAAATTGGGCAAAATTAACTGTCACAGCATCTCTTGGTGTCATACATAGAGGCCACGAGAGTGAATCATTGGCTTTGATGCAGTCATATTTACCAAAAGAAGCTGGACCTTCATCAGGGTATTCGGAGGGTGGTGGACTTTATGCTCTTGGGTTAATTCATGCCAACCATGGTGCTAATATCATTGACTATCTTTTAACACAGTTAAAAGATGCTCAGAATGAAATGGTACGTCATGGCGGTTGTCTCGGACTTGGTTTAGCTGCAATGGGTACTCACAGACAAGATGTTTATGAACAACTTAAGTTTAATTTGTACCAAGATGATGCTGTTACTGGTGAAGCTGCTGGAATAGCTATGGGAATGGTAATGTTGGGTTCTAAACATGCTGGAGCCATTGAAGATATGGTTGGATATGCACAAGAAACCCAGCATGAAAAGATTTTACGTGGTCTAGCTGTTGGTATTTCGTTTATTATGTATGGCCGTCTTGAAGAGGCTGAGTCTCTTATTCATCAATTACTGCAAGATAAAGATCCTTTGCTCCGTCGTGCAGGTTGCTATACCATTGCTACTGCTTACTGCGGTACAGGAAATAATGACTCCATCCGTACTTTGCTTCATGTTGCTGTTTCTGACGTTAACGATGACGTTCGTCGCGCAGCTGTTACAGCACTCGGATTCTTGCTTTTCAGAACACCAGAACAATGCCCCTCTGTTGTATCATTACTGGCCGAATCCTATAATCCTCATGTCCGTTACGGTGCAGCAATGGCTCTGGGCATCGCTTGTGCTGGAACTGGAAACCGTGAAGCAATTGGTCTTTTAGAACCTATGGTCAAGTTTGACCCTGTCAACTTTGTACGACAAGGAGCACTCATTGCTTCTGCTATGATTCTTATTCAACAAACAGAAGCATTATGCCCAAAAGTTACCTACTTCCGTCAGCTCTATGCTCAAGTGATTAGTAATAAGCATGAAGATGTCATGGCCAAATTTGGTGCTATTCTGGCGCAGGGTATTATAGATGCTGGAGGCCGAAATGTAACAGTATCTCTGCAAAACAGGACTGGTCATATGAACATGCTTGCTGTTGTGGGCATGCTTGTTTTCACACAGTATTGGTACTGGTTCCCACTGGCGCATTGTCTATCTTTAGCGTTTACTCCAACATGTTTGATTGCACTGAACTCAGACCTAAAAATGCCACAACTCGAGTTGAAGTCAAATGCTAAACCTTCGCTGTATGCTTACCCCGCGCCATTAGAAGAAAAGAAACGTGAAGAGAGAGAAAGAGTCACTACTGCCGTTTTAAGTATTGCTGCTGCTAGAGCAAGAAGGCGTGCGCACGGCAGTGATGGATCATCCAGCCTCACATCATCCTCAACCTCCAAAATGGATGTGGATGAAGAAGAAAAGAAGCCTTCTAAATCTCCAAACCCAAACATAACTGTTCACGGTAAATCAGACAAAGAAGCTTCATCTTCTAAGGATGTTAAAAAGGAAGAAAAGGAAGGTGAAGAGAAAGATATTAAAGAAAAGAAAGAACCAGAACCCAATTTTGAGATTCTTAGCAATCCAGCAAGAGTAATGCGTCAGCAACTAAAGGGCATTTCTGTTGTTGAGGGATCCGGATTTGCCCCACTCAAAGATGTTACTATTGGTGGAATAGTAATGTTAAATCACTCTGGTGATTGTGAACAAGTTCTCGTCGAAGCGGTAGCAGCTTTCGGCCCTAAAACAGAAGAGGAAAAGGAGCCTGAGCCTCCAGAACCTTTTGAATACTTAGATGAATAGATGTTTAAATGCATTCAGCTATAATTGTTTTAAATATATGTATGAAACAAGTATAGAATTGTAATATTTAGTACACAAAATTGTCAAGTCAAAACTATTGTATTTCGAATTTTAGAAAATAAATAATACTTGATTTTATATCAGTGTTTTATTTTTACTCTTACCATACCTTCTCCTTTATGTTGTCTGCTACACAAGAGTGTAAAGCAAAGAAATAAGAATGGACTGAATGATGGTATCATATAATATTTAGAGAGGTACGAAGAAATGTCCTATGGTTGAGGTTAGTGTTGCCAGGATTCGGTTCAGGTTCGGATAAAACCGGCTGCTGTTATGCTTTTTACATTCAAAGATATTTATCTACTACATAATTTTGACTGAATGATGATAATAATTTCAGTGACCAAGCAGGCATTGTATAATATTATATTTCTTTATAATTTAATAAGATTTATGGTAATAATAAAAAATGCTTCATTTTATATACAATTTTTGTGTCGTACATGTTAATAATGTATGGTGTCGGGCCTTTTTACCCAAATGTCCAGCCAATCTGGACTGTCCGGCTATTACGTTTGGCGAACTGGCAACTCTTGTTGAGGTATTACCAGGGCTGCCATTTGTACGAATTGTTGCTGATTTTACGCGAGTACGATCGTAACATCGAAGTCGTACCTACAGAAAACGTACGATTTTTTACAAGATTTAGGTTTATATTTGGCGATTTTTCAATATAGCATTTGGCAAAACTTATTTGATACGGAAATCTTTCTCATTCTGGACCAAAGAATTCTGGAAATTCTATGATTGGGGAACCCCAATCGCGTATCTGTTTAACAGTATACCGGGGAATCTTTAAAAAATATTTTTTTAAAGTTTTAATCTCTTTGAATCCTTTGTATTAAAAGTTAGTCTCCTATTAAAAAAGACTCCATCAAAAAGTAAGACTTTGTTTAACCTTTTTTTCTTTTTAATAAATAAATAGGGAGGCGTTTGTCCGCTATCCCACCTGATGGAAAGTGCAGAATATGCGGGCTACGATGGCGAATCACGTCTACCTATGAGATTCCTATTAATTATTTTCTTGAAAAGATCCATGTTATAATGGTACTAAGCCCTAACTAACTAAGCCCGAAACGCGATTAGGTTTAGCTAGTAGTCATTGCTAATCTGGCAGCCCTGGACAAGTGTCTCTGTCAAAGTAAATGACACCTTGATCGTTGATAGGTTAGGAAAATTGAATAAATTACCCACCAGCCACCTATCAAGAATTTGCAAGAGTTTAATCCAGATAATCTAAGTTTTTAATTTTTCTTTATTGAATATGGAAGAGGCATTAAAAATTGATTGGAATCTGAAATACGGTGATCTCGCCACAGACGAAGATATTGTTCATACATGCGAAGATCTCAAGGAGAATTTAATTGCACTACAGCAAGTACTTGATAAACTTCTTCCGCTCAAAGCGCACTACGATAAAATGCCACTACCGTCGCAAATAGAATTGGATCTATTTCTGGTGTTCACATTGAATTCTTTGCATTGGATTCAATTAAGGATACAGGGTATAGATCCATCTACACATCCGATAAAGCATGAACTTCAAAGGATTAAAGTCGCCATGCAGAAATGGCAGGAAGTTAAGGATCGTGACAAAAGACCAACAGTGGATATTGAAGCTGCAAAGAGATTCATTAAAAGTGGGCTATATGATCCATACCGGGCAACTGGGAAACCAGAAAATAGAAAACGAAGACTATCTGAAAACGATGAATAACTTTTAGTGAGATAGGTACTGAATCATATCTGAAGACTGAAATATTGTAATATTTTTTATATTACAGTACATTTGTTATGGAGATTTGTATCTCTCAGAGTTTTAAGTTAATTAATTAGTTTTTTTTATATAGAATTGTTACTCCTGTATAATACTTCTAAATAAGCACATTAATTTTGCTAATCATTGTATAAACTCAATGATTTGTGATATAATTTAACACAATATATTGATTTTTTTGTAGCTTGTAAATATTGTTAACTATTACAGTAGAATCTGACTAATCCGGCACCCTCTGCCCGCAACTCTCTTGCCCTTCCACCACATATGTGCTCTGTATTATTTAAACAAGTTGCACATAAAAAGACCAAGGATTATTTTAAAACTATATAATATGTAATAAGTTAATTGTGAGATAGGTTACAGTTATAAAAACATGTGTACATCATGAACACAAAAACATTGTAACACCCTTTAAGAAGAAATGCTTTATTTATTATGATTCTTTCTATACAATTCAGTAATTTAGCACTTTGGTTTTTAATAATGTTGGATTAGTGAGATTCTACTATATGATTAATTATTCAGTATATTAAGGGCTTTATTTTTAACATAGCTTATTATAGAAAAACTAAAAATTAATAGTTATGTATTCAGATGATTGGGAAATCAGCTTTTACTTTGTAAAATAGCTTACTTTTCACTTATAAATTCGAATAGGACCTAAATAAGTATTTTCTATAACATATCTTCCTCTGTAATTGATATACAGATGAGTTTCATCAGAGAAGTGTTTATGCAATTTTTGTAACATTAGGACTTTTGTGATAACTTGTATACATTGAATAAACTTGCAAATTACAAGGCGTACAAGTATATATTAAAGTCCTATATTGTCTGTTATTAAAGACAAAAATTGTCCAAGAAAATGCGTATAATAAAACAAGACTATTTGAAACAAACTGATTTAATTAATAAAAAGGGTATATAATATATCCAGGAATGTTAAAGAAATTTTTAAAAAATACATAATTGTCATAGGAATACCATAAATTTTAGCTTTTATTTAAGAAATAAGTTATTTTTATTGATATCTCTTAGTGAAACTGTTTGTCTTTAAATAAATATAAATACATGAAATTGGTTTTTTTTAGGGTCACAATCTTAAGGAATTTATAATGCTAATGGCCCCATTCCATATTTATAATAATAAAGTTAACAATAAATTATTCCATTTCTTTCCAATAATTATAATGATATAAAGACATTTCTCTGTATGGTTACACATTATATTTATTGCTATGAAAGATTCATAAATATAATCTAAAAGTAATAAACATAATAAACATGAATAAGTACTCAAGTTGTGCTAAGCATTATACTGACTTCTAGTGGCAAGTAGTAGGAACATTATCTGAATATAGATGGCACATCTAAAATGACAAAAATCTATGGATTCACCTAAGTTCAAAATTAATATACTGATCAATATCAAAACTGTTCATGTTTGAATTATCAAAGCCACTTTTTAACATCATCTATATATTTTAAAATATTCTATGTTAGCAACTAACAACTGTATTATAAATAAATAAATATGTAACTAATGACTCTTATTTGTTCTTAAAATTGTTCAATGACTATTACTTTTCTACCTGTAAAACTAAACCGGCTGCGGAGATATTGTCACCAGCACCAGCTGTTAACTGAGCTTCTGTGCAAATGAGTACTGGAGCTACACAAATCTCCACTTTCATTGAATCTAAATCTTCATCCCAACAAGCTACAGGTTTTGTTGGCTCGAAAAATATTCTACTATTATTATCATTATCAGTTGTCGTTGAGAAACTGTCATCAAGCAGTAATTTTGACTTGTCCAGTGATATTTTTTGACTGTTACAAACATATCTATGAGCTGTTAATGATGCTTTTGCTGCAGCTGCTTGCGTTCTTTTCCAATCAGAATCTTTAACAGTTAAAATTGCCTGGTAAGCGAGAGTGTGTACATGAATTCGAGTTATTTGTCTTTTGCTTTGAAATTCATTGTTTTTCTTTCTTATGAGTTGGAATGTATTCCGCATTTGATCTAATGCTGTTGCAACTCTTGGATTAGAGTCGGCAACAACCATCACCTCCCCATATTCAAGAACATTGTATAAGTTCGAGAGCTCTTGTTCATTCATCCCTACTGAGTCTACATAGGGTAGCACTTTAGTTGTTAAGTGTGTAAGGAGCTCTAAGTCAACATAACTTGCCATTTCGAAATGGGAAAGTGTGTTCAGGGGCTGAGATAAAATTTGTTCTTTGACTAGGTCTAGTCTCTCAGCTCTTAAATCTGAAATAAAAAAAAATAGTTATTGCAATGTAATGAATTTTGGTGAGAGTTGATAATCTATTTGTTACTCATATAATATATTGTTTTTATGCTAGTTATGGTAGGAGTAAAGCAACCTCTTTTACTTCAAGCATTCGGAAATCCATAGACTGAGACAGAAAAGCGCAATGAGCACCAGTTTTTCCATCTATGAATGGTGGTTCATCACCCAGTCAGAATTTCGATATCCCTCCTTAAAGGAATATATATATAATTAACATATAAGGTTTGGTTTCAGTTAGAGTCTGATTTTTCTTGCAAGTCTTATCATGTAAAAAATGAATGCACAAACGTTACTATAATCCTGTGGTGAACATTATCATTAAACAAATTTGAGCTAAAATTATCGAAATTCCTTTCTTATTATAACTATTCTATTATTTTTATTAAAAATGAGTCTCAAATTAGTGCTCACTCAATATGTGAGATTCTACTGTATATATGATAGATTGCTGTAAAACATGATTTTCGTATTCAGTGGGTTTGTTTACTACTTACGACTTGTAAAAAAAAACTTACTGTATATTAATATATATAAGGTCATTTTGTCTGATTCCAATGAAGATTTATCTTTAATTGTCATTTTCATATTCAATGTAAAATATTTCCATTAAAAAAATCCTTCAAAATCAGTTCAGTCTAGCTATATTATGATATCTGTCACAAATGCATAATTTTCACTTATAACCAGTAACTTACTATACTTCCTCTCAGAAAATTTAACATTTCAAAATGCTTGTATATTCAAATACCTGTACTAGCAATAATTAAACAAATTAATTTAATTTGAATAGAATTGAATTACCTCTTCCATCCTTTTTGAAAGGAAAATTGTCCATCATCTGTAAACCACTGATCACCAGCAGATTAGGCTTGAACTTTTCCAGATTTTCTCCAAGCTTCTCCAAAGAGCTTAAGAGGGGATTATTTTCATCATTATGCATTATGTATCTGTTAGCCCTTGGTGATTTATAAGTACCAAACTGTTGATCAGCTTTATATTCCAAAATCATATGGACATCATCTTTTACTTCTTCGTTTTCATCAGCACCAACTATTTCTATCTCTTTTGGAATGTATTTTTGTAGTTGTTTACTCATTTTTGCAGCTAGCAACACTTTCCAGCCTTCCATGAAGAATCTTCTAGCCATAAGTGGGGCATTGCCACCAATTGTCCATCTTGTATCTGATAGTTTTAATGCTTGTTCCACAAGCTGGTCGTACAATTCACTGTTCGACATAAAACGCCTGGAAAATATAAACATAAAATGAAAATGTGATTTTAAAAATATAAAAATACAAATTATATCCTACTTGTATAAAAATTGATGATTAGCAATACACAAAGTGATTTAATTCAAGAATAGAAAAGTTTCAGAAAAAATGCTGAATCATCATTCTCTCTAATATTATGTGATTCGTGTGACTGAATCCATAATACACTAGATGAATTTATATGTTTTTTTTATCCTTGGCAAATATTACAAAAATCCATTACAAGTAAATGGTGTGTAATGTAAATAAGAAATATAAAAATGTGGAATTGCTATATCAATTTTTTATTACAAATAAAATTAATTGCAAATAATGAAGACAATTATATTTTAATGACTTACTCTGCAGCTGCCCCATGTTTAAAGAAATAGGCAAAACTTTTCAAAAACTCTTCCTTGGTAGTAATTTCGTTAAAATGTTCAGGAGAACCTTTTAGATCTTTATAATCCAGAAATGATGTTGCGTTCACAAATAAATCGTGGCATGCTCCATATCCAAGAGCTACTTTGGGTTGCCTTAAACCTGATCCAACTGTGTTTTCTTTTTCTAAAAACAACAGATATTCCTTCACAGGAGATAATCTTACGTCCCCAATATCATTTTTTCTATAATATACCGCATACAACACAATACAGAATGATAAAATCGAGCCCAATTTGATCGGCGTTCCGGCCATTGTCTTTAATTATAAATGAAATATAACTGGAATGTATTGTATTATATTGCTAATATTAGAGACTAATCAAGTCATGTTATTGTAATGGCAGTGCGTAATTTAACTATTATTTATCTTGAACAAATAAAATTTACAATATGCGATAACTATCGAATTATCGATAGAATTCAATTTTGATGTGGAACTTAACTTTGACAGCTCAACAGCTGACAACTTGAGTCACCTGTCAAAGTTAACCCAAATCAGGCGAGGAATCTAAATAGAAAAAATATATACATACGTATATGTACTATTCGTTCATTTTAAGATTGCCGTTACCTCCCGTCCCGCTTCCTCATACCGCTCCTCAAGCGTCGCCCGATTAGTACGGATAGCAACGCTGCCGTGTTTCGATTTTGTTGTTAATATTGGTGTGATTTTTGTTTTCGTCGAGTTTTTGTTTCTGTTGATTTGTTACATACTACAAACGTACGTACGGACATATTTGTGTTGCTATAATGGTTCTACACAGAGGCGAACATAATTTGTTATATAAGCTAAGCTCAGTCTCTCAGCATGGACTCCTGTCCATACTGACTCAACATAAAATGTCTTACTGATACTGACTCCTCAGACTCCTGTCTTTAGACGTCAGTGTGACGTTTTAGGTGATACGGCGGGGCTCGGATTAGGAAGGTACTAGAGCTACCACTTTTTCGCCTGTTCGGACTATCCGAACTACTCGGACTCGACTCATTCAACACTTCAAGCCCGGCCATCCGAACTGTTCGAACAGTTCGAGTACCCGGATACCTAAATATCCGAAAAATACCTTCAAGGTACTTTGAGCAACGGGGTGTCACGATTGCTTATTGTATTTATTTTTATGAAGGCAAGACTCAAGTATATAGATACTAATAAATAGGATTTTAGTTTAAATTATTTGTATTTTTATATGATAAACATTAGAATTCAACATTACAAAAACAGCCGGCAGGTAATATACTTATTCATTTATAAATAATATTAATTTGAATCTGGCAATTAAAATAGCTATGTAATTAACGCTCTTTGATTTTAAATCCGAAGTACAATACCCTCTTTACAATATGTATGATATTATTTGTATATATTATATCTATATACAACAAAGTCCATGTTAGTTACACTATTTATAACTGAAAAACGGATAAACCGATTTTAATGATCTCTTATTTGTTGGATTCACCCATGTCACTTAATCTGAGTGTAGATCCTATATCCATCCACGCTATTTAAGTACTCGTTCATACGGAACCGGAAGTAGGACAAATTATAAAACCATGGCATAGGCTGTGTACTTTTTTTTAAATCCGATTCAAACAACGTAGCTTCCAACCAATAAATATCTGCTAGCCTAGGCTAGACTATTCACAATATATTTTATTAGTAAGTACATGAGTCAACCTTGCGTCGATTCAAGAGTGGCACCTTATCCTTTTATGGCGAATGACCATAGGCGCACACGATGTAGATAAATAGACGGTTTTATGGGTCCACCTGATTGATTGATCACTTTATTGGTAATTTGTGACATAGGTTGGACAAAATCGATTTATTTTGTTAGTTTTTTCTAATGTTACAGTTTTTTACGAAACAGACCGGTTCCTTAGTTTTACTTTAATTTATATACCTTCAATGTTAATACAATTAACGTAGTATTATAGTTAATAAAATATAATTAACTAGCAGTGAAACCCGGCGTTGCTCGGGTTAAAATACCTCGCATGTTTAATGGTATAAGAAATAATTAAGGATCCATTTTCTAAAGTAAGTAGATAAATATTTTAGATTTCTATCTTAAATAATAAGACACTTATTCGACCATTTAACATACGGTGTAAAGTGTATCAAATTAATTAACTAATTATCGAATCCAAATAATTATAAGTTGAAATAAGAAGCACTTTAATAAATAGTAAATTTATATTTTATTTACACAATAAATTTTACCGATTGCACACATTTTGGAACTTTCTAGATCTTTCCATAAGCTTTTTAAAACATTCTAAATCGATTACAACAATTGAAACCATTTTAAAACTTTCTAGATCATTTCAGAAATTTTTAGAATTTTCTAGATCATTTCGGATCAATTTCATCGATTGCACACATTTTGGAACTTTCTAGATCTTTCCAGAAGCTTTATAAAACATTCTAAATCGATTACAACAATTGAAACCATTTTAAAACTTTCTAGATCATTTCAGAAATTTTTAGAATTTTCTAGATCATTTCGGATCAATTTCATCGATTGCACACATTTTGGAACTTTCTAGATCTTTCCAGAAGCTTTTTAAAACATTCTTAATTGATTACAACAATTGAAACCATTTAAAACTTTCTAGATCATTTCAGAAATTTTTAGAATTTTCTAGATCATTTCGGATCAATTTTAGCGATTGCACACATTCTGAAACTTTTTAGATCATTTCCGAGATTTTCAGAATTTTACGGAAGTGACTGTCCTTTTTTCTCTGTCCTTTTCTAACTAATGTAAGTTAGAAAAGGACAGATATATATTATTCCACATTTTTGCCACCCACAACCACCCACTTCCACCCACCCCGACCAAACTCCCTTATGCACACCTAGAGACCAAGGGGTATTCGCCATCCCAAGGGGAAGTTGATCAAAGTAGCGTATGATAGAAAAAACCGTGGACACACGTACGAACATTTGCATTTTATATAATATACTAGCAGTGAAACCCGGCGTTGCTCGGGTTTAAATACATCGCATGTTTAATGGTATAAGAAATATTTAAGGATCCATTTTCTAAAGTAGATAAATATTTTAGATTTCTATCTTAAATAATAAGACACTTATTCGAACATTTAACATACGGTGTAAAGTGTATCAAATTAATCAACTAATTATCGAATCCAAATATATGACAAACATATATCCACATTACATATTATTATTATTCCAAATCACTCTAGAATATTCAAATAGTTCGATCGTTTTCGTTTCTCGAAATTACGTGAATTTGTTTAATTACTGTTCAGTCGTACTTTCAATGATCTTCACTGGAACACGATAAAACTGACGAAAGGTCACTGGATTTCGTTTTATATATCGTCAAATATCGTTATTTTTAGTAACAAAACATTCTAGAATATTCAAATAGTTCGGTCGTTTTCGTTTCTCGAAATTACTTGCATTTGTTTAATTACTGTTCGCTCGTACTTTGAATGATCTTCAAGTTGTAGGCATCTTGGAAGTTTTTAGACCATTTTAGAAATTTTAGAATTTTCTAGATCATTAAGGATCAATTTCACCGATTGCACACGTTTTGAAACTTTCTGGATCTTTCCAGAAGCTTTCTAAAACATTCTAAATCGATTACAACAACTGAAACCATTTTAGAATTTTCTAGAGCATTTCAGAAATATTTAGAATTTTCTAGATCATTGAGGATCAATTTTACCGATTGCACACATTTTGGAACTTTCTAGATCTTTTCAGAAGCTTTCTAAAACATTATAAATCGATTACAATAATTGAAATCATTTTAAAACTATCTAGATCATTTCAGAAATTTTTAGAATTTTCTAGATCATTTCGGATCAATTTTAGCGATTGTACACATTTTGGAACTTTCTAGATCTTTCCAGAAGCGTCTAAAACATTCTAAATCGATTACAACAATTGAAACCATTTTAGAACTTTCTATATCATTTCAGAAATATTTAGAATTTTCTAGATCATTGAGGATCAATTTTACCGATTGCACACATTTTGGAACTTTCTAGATCTTTCCAGAAGGTTTTTAAAACATTCTTAATCGATTACAACAATTGAAACCATTTTAGAACTTTCTAGATTATTTCAGAAATTTTCAGAATTTTCTAGATCATTTCGGATCAATTTTATCGATTGCACACATTTTGGAACTTTTTAGATCATTTCCGAGATTTTCAGAATTTTACGGAAGATTACATTAGTTAGAAAAGGACAGATATATATTATTCCACATTTTTGCCACCCAAAACCACCCACTTCCATCCACCCCGACCAAACTCCCTTATGCACACCTAGAGACCAAGGGGTATTTGCCATCCCAAGGGGAAGTTGATCAAAGTAGCGTATGATAGAAAAAACCGTGGACACACGTACGAACATTAGCATTTTATATAATATATTAAGATTAAGATAAGATTAAGATAAGTATAAAATAAGTATAACCTTCTGGACAAAACCTAGTGTTTTTGTCCAGAAGGTTAGATAGGTATACGAATTCCCCAGAGGTGCGGATGGAGAAATTTGTATAGAAAAAGAAATGAGTTTTGTTGATTGACTTTCTTAATCTAATGCCATTTTCATACATAATATATGTACGTCACGCCTCTTTCTCATCATAACTTTCTGTCGTAAGACTAAAGATTGTCTCAAAATGCTGACTCCATTTTTAATTTATTTTAATTTCTTAGAGTAGCTTATTATTTTTTTTGAGAGTGATTAAATATTATTATTCTCTTATGTGAAACAGATTTTTAATCTCGAGAATGACCTCAGTCCAACAAGGATTATTTACATTTTTGCTAGATGAAATCTATATTTTGTAGTGGTTTGTGGAGACAAACATACCTTGAGGGACACCAGCTCCATGCTTGATGCTGCAGAGCACTTACCTACATCAGGAAGTTTGTGATAGAAGTGAATACCTGAGTCCCCTAGTGGGGCATGGGGCAGGCCCATTCCTGTTTCACAAATCATTTTTCAGTGGCCTTACGGCCTTCTATGCCCTGCCCGACCGTTATTTTTAGATCTTGCTTCCCTGAGATTCGAACCCAAGAGCTCCGGTGCTATAACCTTGCATTTACCACTGAGACATGATGCGTTGCCGGCCTTTAAGGTGACTCTAGTCGACATTTTTTCCATAGGAATTTCGGGGGGGTATTACTCCACTATTTAGCACTGTACATGCAAAGTTAAACATGATATCGTTTTGTCTCATTATTAATTTTGTTTGTTGAGAAACAGAATAGTAAAATAAATAACCATTAAAAAGTTACGAGCTACCAAAGATTCGTTTTCATTGCCATTTTTAACAACAACTTTGGGCTTAAATTAGTAATAAAAGAAGTATCAAATTTTCAAATCAAAGTCTTTACCGACAAAGCACGATTATCGAAGAATACAATAACTTTTATTTGTGATTGATTTATGCAGTGGTTTTTTCATAAAACTCGATTTTCCAAAGGCTTTTTCGTAACTTTTTACGCTCCGCTTTTACTATGAATTATCGTGCATCTCACTCAATAATGATTCCCCCGGTGCGGTGCGGGAGGACGACGCACAGCGCGGCACCCGCGCGCGCGCGTATACGTTTCAGTGACCAGTGTTGCCAACTCAGTGGATTTTCCACTAGATCTGGTGGTTTAGACCTCCCTTTTAGCGGACAAATTTTCGTTTTAGTGGCTAGTGGATTTTCTAGTGGTTTAGATTTTTCCAGTTAGTGGTAAGGTGGGATATTCAACCACTAGTACAATTTAAATGAATACTCTAGTTAGGAAAGAACATTTTAAATAAAACTATATTTTTGGATTATTCGATGACTTATTTGGATTGTTGGTTGCCGTTATTTGGAATGCTTTACACTTTACAGCAATCATCACGGGAGGGACTAAGGTTTTAGACGTCTCAAAGGCATTATATGGACGCTGTTAAGCAATACAGTGTCAACCCACAAAATGATAAAAATCTAAATTTTGATACCAATCGCTTCCTTATGAGCTGGAGTACATATTTCAAGAGATATATATATAATTATATATATCAATAATTTAAATCGTTTTAATAGCAAAAATATTGAAAAAACTAGCGGGCATGAAACCCTAAAATGTTTAAAATATTTAACAATAATGCATCAAATTCTATTATTTTGATTGCTACCAAGAAAACCGATATATATTTAGTGTAACAATAATAATTGCAAAAAAAATCTATTATCACTGCCGTTGCTCTGGACAGTGTTGCCGTTTAAAGAAACTAAAATGCAATATACCCTTATCAAAAATGCGCTATATCTTGCTAATATCCGGCTCCTTAAATGCACTAGTTTCTGCTAAACGATTTGTAAATATAAAAAAAGGTAGGTTGGGTATATAAAATAAACACGTTTTCATATCTTATGATTTAAAATTATATTACTTACAAATAAAAACAAACTAAAAAAATTAATAACTGTTTTATATCAATTAAATTAAACATTTCTACAACATTTTCATTGTCATCATCGCCCCAGATGTTGGTGATGAGCCTACACAACCTACTGTCCCTTCTTCCTCAGTAGCACCTCCATTTAAAATTTTCACTTTTCATTTATTTTAACGTTTTACTTTCCACGAAACAAAAAGAACTACGACGAAACTCCAAAGGAAGAAACACCAGTTCTTCTCGGTTAGTTACGCTAAGATAATAATTAAGCGAGACAGATATATAATACCATAATGATAAAGGGAAATGAAACAATAAACGCGACATTTTGGTCGGGAAATATCAAAACGAAATCGACTCGCTACTTTTATTTCTGTATGATTTTAGGCGTCCGAAACACTATGAATAATATTAATGCGCAATTCATCTTGGTTGCTAACTAATAACTAGGTTTGCGCCAGATTCCGCTAGATATATTTATTTTTTAGCGCATAGTTATGAGAAAAAATGCACAAGAGACCCTTTTTGCACTAGATCTAGCGATAAATCCACTAAAACGGCAACACTGGCTTTGGATTAGTGGTTTTCTGGTGGATCAGGATGCCACATTTGGTGGATTCGTAAAAATAAAGTTGGCAACACTGTCAGTGACTGAAAATTGAAATTCAGTCTGCTGCGGCCTATGTTGTTTGTATGACGTGTATGTTGATTGTTGACTATCTATACCTGCGCTCTAAGTTACCACACTACATTGACCCCTGGCTTGAACTTTGGATTTTGATACTACCAACTTTTAAATACTACCAACTTCGTACTGTTAATTGGACTCCGAATTTTTGTTACTAATTGGAATTGTTGATTTGAGTGGAAGCTGTGCCAGTGACATTGGGCTGGTTCATTGAAGAACATTATACAAATAAACAATGGGTAAGTCATATAATTTGTTACACCTAATCTATTTAGTATTCTTTTCTTTTTCGCCGACGACGCGTGGACTTTGCTCCCATAGATTATACTAATAATATTATAAATGAGAAAGTGTATGTTTGTATGTTCCGTTTTCAAGTCAAAACGGCTGAACCGATTTTGATGGGACCCTAGAAATGGTCATAGGCGGCAAAAAATATGTATCTATACTGTGCGTCTGGCACTATTGATAACGTATGACATAAAAAAATATAAATATATACCTAGTTTTATATCGTATGAGATTCATACAGGTATGTTTGTACTAGGATTTCTAAGACTCGCGTTCCCGTAGGAACCTATTTACTGCTCCGCTTCCATGAGTCCACGTGTTATGACTTTTAGCTTTTTTTATGTTAGATATCGACAGACGAGCATGAGGTTCACTTGATGGTAGGTGATACCTCAGCCACTGAACATCAGTCAGTGATGCGCTGTCGACCTACTTTTTACTTCGAGCATTCGGAAATCCATAGACTGATACCGAAACGCACAATGCAATGTGCATTTCACGATTTTCATTCGATTTTCCATCAATGAACGGTGGTCCATGGAAAAATGGAAATATCGTTGCCCGGTCGGAATTTCGATATTCCTTCCATCCGATCAATGCCCGAAGTTACCAGACGTTGGGAAAATATGCTTACAGAAAATTATAAAAAGCTTATAGGTACTATAACATAACCTTTCTCAATAAATAGGCTATCTAACAAAAACTAAAAAGATTAATCTGGTACCTAGGTATCTATTTGGCGTTCAAACTAACAACCTATTCAGCTTTATAATATTAGTAAATAGGTACATACTTATTCATAAACGTATTGCTTGATATAGTTAAAGTAATATGTTTTGTTTCTTTCGTTCTGTAGTCTTTTTATATTCTACTAGCAAAACGCCCCGGCTTCGCACGGGTGCAATGTAGATGAAAATAAAGCAAAGCCTATGTTACTCGCTGATAATATAGCTTTCTATTGGTGAAATCATTTTAAAAATCGTTCGAGTAGTTACCCCTTGCCACATTGCTCGCTGCGCTGCGTGGAGCCACACCGGCGCGATGGCATGTATTTTTGTTTGTATTGACATTTTTAATTTCGTAATATCTTTTGAATGGAATGTCCGATTTCAATAATTCAAAAAGTAATCAATAGGTATTGAAACAGTCTTGAATACGAAATAATTTATTTGGATAAGAATTAATACAAAGGTAAGGATAACATGGTCCGATTTTCATCGACATTTTTTTCAATTTTTTAAATGTTCAAAAGTAGTTATAGTAACATAACTACAATAGTTAGACATAATATGGTCTCGCAAAGTTTTTTGTCGGTATTGATATGTTCTATTATATTGTAGAACTTTTTTTTGTCTATCGTCAATACTTTCCGCAGCGCATACGATGAAAGACATTTTTTGGCTAATTTCTTTACACCTTGGTTGGTTTTAGTAGGAATTTCTAAGGATCTCTATTTTTTCTATTAATAAATATAGCCTATGTTACTCAGCGATAATGTAGCTTTCTATATTCGTGAAATAATTTTTGAAATCGGTCCAGTAGTTTTTAGTTTATTCGATACTTACAAAAATACAAATCTTTCCTCTTTATAATATTATATAGTATAGTATATAATAGTATAGATATAGATAGAGCGAGACAAAACATATGTACTATATCAATCAGGCTTATAATACGTTTATGAATAAGGTCGATATAATATAGTGCTTACCTAAAAATTAATAGATTACTAAATCAAGGAATTAGCATCAGCTGATAATCATGAGGTAGCAAACGCCGGGTCGTGTTGTACTCGCGACGCGCTTCGTACTCGCGTCCGAGGTCGTTATTTTAGGGTTGTCACAAATTATTATGTTATTACTTCAATGAAATACTTTTATCTAAATTTTTAGAAGTCTTACACATCGCTAGAATAGCCTACAAAAATTAATTAATAAATTCATATTATATAATTGACAAATAAATAACGGCATAATTATGAATAACATTGCTTTCATAAAATAAGTTTACTATAGTGTTTAGGTATTTAATTATGCTATTATTTTTATGGAACAGATACAAAAAATTGGCGAATGGGAAAAAAGGGCGCCTAAAACTAAGTGCCCCTCGCAAAAAGAAGCTCAAAAGATCATTGAAAGGATGGATCATGAATAAAGAAAATATTCCTCCTGTACTGGATATGTCCCAAACGTAAGGATTATTTTGAGTGTTATGATCGATGACCCAAAAAAAACGAATCTTTTTACTTTTGTTTGCAGTTTCGTTAACTTATTCCATTGTACCCAGTATAATCCATGTTTTTTTTTAGATCAACACGTGATTTATTCGAGCAAGATACCTGTGCCGAAAAAGTACATAAAGCAATGTCTGCACAGTGTGAAAATGTACCTGTAGTAAATGACTCTACTGAACAGATTAGTTCCGATATTCCTCATGTACTGATCACACCTCAATCGTAAGTACTTTCATATGTACCGGAATTATTACAATTCTAGGACAATTCGGCTGCAATTTTTGTTAGATTTTGCATATTCTAATTGAGTTATGCGTTTACAGGACGACACAGGAAGAATCGATGTCAGCCACACAATCTGAATATAACAAATCTAGTGACTCCGAATCCGATTCAGATAACTACAATTTCTCTTTTGAATCCGACAATTGTGATATAGTAAGAGTGATTGTGCGACTTTAGAAGGAAATAGAATAGTGAATATTGCTCATCTATTTGAATAATTGAAAAATATTAAGTATGATCCATTTGCATGTAATTTTCAGCACTAGTGGACCCCGCAGACGTTGTTCTGCCACAATTTTGGCTTGGAAATTATATAATTATTCTTAAATTTGAATATGCCCATTTACCCACTATAATTGTCTAATATGTCACTGATTTGCAGTGGACATCTGTTATTCCAAAAAAGCTAAGAATGCGTGACGTGAGCTGTCAAGATGGCGGAGTTCCGAATCTAATTTATTTTATAATTAATTTTATGCATATATTTTTTTCCTGATTTTTTCCAATATTTTAATAGCTTATATCTTATTCGGGACATAGAGGAATCCAACAAATAAGATATCGTTAAAATTGGTACAGCCGTTCTTGAGTTATAAACGGTGTAACTAACACAACTTTCTTTTATATACATATATAGATAGTACTGTGCTGAAAAACTTGCTTTATATTCATTCATCTACTCGTTTATAAAAACCAACTTTCCACACTAGTTTCATGAATACGTAACTATATTTCAGTTTATTAGGAATAATTACACACCGCAGACGTAAAAAGAAAGAATGTCAGTAAGTTTTCATACTAAAAATGTTTAAAAATATATTTAATACATATAGAAAATGAATAAAGAATAATGCCCAACAAATAGATTTTTTTTAGTTATAAAATGTGATGACTATGTATAAATATGTATGAAAGTTATAAAGAAAATAAAAAATCAATAAAGATTTACAAAACAGTTTTTTTTTTTTCGATAAATAAAAATAAATAATTGAAGCACCCTTATAATAATTGAGTAAGCAACCTACAACCCTTGTAGTAATCTGCCGTTACTCGCTCTACGCTTCATACACATGACTAAAAAATCATGCTGTATGTAACTTGGTTTATTCTATAATAGTTGCTTGCGAAATAATTTATTTCAATTGAAAACCCTAATTTTTCGTTGGTATCTATTTGATGTATGGACTTGACGACTTAGGCGGCGGAAAAGGTAGGTAGGTATATATGGGATTATCGTAGGTACCTACTGTTATAATTAGCTAGGTACCTACAATACAACAAAAATGTCACAAACCGTCCGCGTCGTCACGTCCGTCGTTGAATCGTCGTATGTCGTCGAAAAGAAAACTATCTTGATGTGTCACTTGTCTTGATAAAAAAATCTGTTTATATGTATTACTATCAAAACGCCCCGGCTTAGCACGGGTGCAATTTAGATGAAAAAAAGTTACACGCTGATAATATAGCTTTCTGTTCGTGAAAGAATTTTTAAAATCGGTCAAGTATTTTTTGAGTTAATCGTAACAAAACCGCAAAAATTGAACAAAATGCCAAAGTAGGTACAATACAACCCCTTGCCGCATTGCTCGCTGAGCTGCGTAGAACCCACACCGGCGGCGGCGCGACGGCTGTATTTTTTTTTGTTTATATTGATATTTTTAATTTCGTAATATCTTTTGAATGGAATGTCCGATTTCAATATTTCAAAAAGTAATCAACAGGTATTGAAACAGTCTTAAATATGAAACAATTTATTTGGATAAGAATTAATACACAGGTATGGATAGCAAGGTCTGATTTTGATCGGCATTTATATCAACTTTTAAAAAGTAAAAAAGTAGGTAGTTATAGTAACATAACTACAATAGTAATAACTCGCGAAGTTTTTTGTAGATATTTATATTATGTTCTATAATATTGTAGAACTTTTTTTTGTTCTATCATCAATAATTTCCGCAGCGCATGCGACGAACAATATTTTTTGGGTAATTTTTTTACACCTCGGGTTGGTTTTAGTAGGAAATTCTAAGGATCTTTATTTTTTTCTAGTAATAAATATAGCCTCTGTTACTCAGCGATAATGTGGTGAAAGAATTTTTGAAATCGGTCCAGTAGTTTTTAAGTTTATTCGTTACATACAAAAATACAAATCTTTCCTCTTTATAATATTAGTATAGATATAGATATTGTGTATATAAATATCTAAAAAAAGTAAAAAGACAGGTAATTTGGTAATTTTGAAAACAAATTATAATATAGGTATTTCAAGTAAGCATGCGTTGGCGCGGTGCGGCGTCGTGATCGTGAAGTCTTGAGCGGCATAAAATATAATATGTGAGCTTCGTGTAATTTCGTATTTGTTCGGGACTCTGTGTTTATGCGTATGAACTAGACGTGAATGAAGACTAGCGTCTAACTGCTCATCACTGATACTATCTCTGTCGGGCATGATGCCAGGTGAGATAGCGTGCTTTTTGGCGACGCCCACCAGTGAGTTCGAGCCCGCGACTTGTTCAACCTTAAGTGTCGTTCTCCCTGCTTCCTTGCACTTCCCCGATGCGGTGTCATTCTTGGATCCCTTTCAAATTCATTATATCTCTCATAGCTCATGACATTGCACAGCCTTGCCACTTAAGTTACGTGTTTTCAGCTTGATTAAATGGAATTGCTTTTAAAAAAATCCGGAAATTGGGAAATAAATTAAAGAAAATTACTGACATAGTTTCTGTATCTTTAAAAAGTTAAAAGATAATAGTCTACTCTGTTATAATAGGAATAGCTCTCTACGCCTGTTATTATTCAATTGTATCAATTTATAAACACTAAAATCGATCGTGGGAATGAAACCTTGTTAAGTCACAAGGCCCTTGTTTCATATTGTACTAATCTTCTATTAGGAGGGTTTATCCGCAATCTGAGGTCAAAGCAAATGTAGATTTTCAGTATGAAAAATCAATTACAGTTATTGCATACGCAATTATACGAACTTGGGCCTAAGGAGACCAAATACAAAGTTTCGACTGACGTACGAAATATTTTCCTAGTATGGATTTGATGATAGATCCGACTTTCGTAATAAAGTCTTTCGTTTGACATTACTATGATCGTAAATAGAATTGAAAATGTTTTCTTTGTTTGTTCTTACGTTTCGTTCCGTTAGTTGCGTTCGATTTTGATAATAGTAGTCTAACACCGTAATAACAAGTCTGGATCACATGGTTGAACAACGGTAGTGCCGCCTATAGGAGGGCGCGAGGGGGCGACGGCCCAGGGCGCCGAGGTCTGGAGTCTCCTGCCTCCCGTGCTGAATACCCTCAATAATGTGTTCTACGCATATCGTAATCTGGCTACAGTATCCATTTAAAATCTCTATCATAAGTATTGTATTTCGTAATACAAAAATGAAAATAATCAAATCGAAATTATTTATTACAAAAGTCCATAGTAAGGTAAGTACATTTTAAAATTATATAAAGGGTATAGCCGGATAAATATGTGAATTCTGCCCCTGTGGCTTGCTAAAAATTAAGGTGAATTATTCTTATTCGATACCAAATTGATCCCCTGAGTGCGAATCAAAAAAGCCACGGGGGCAGAATTCACATATTAATCCGGCTATACCCTTTCCAATTTTAATATTAGGTAATATTATTGAGCCATGATAAGATTATAGCTATTGTTTGAATCACATTAAGAGTTTTGTTATTTAATGTAGCTACATATTATGTTATGTGATTGCAAAAAAATAAAAGGCTTTTCTTTTTATATCGGTACCTACATTTAGGTTTTCTCCGTTGGCATACTTATCTGCCAAGTGTGTTTTGTTGCCCAATACACTGAATCTATCAGATGTTCAAGATTATCAAGAAACCAACAGCCAATCAAAAAGTTAAATACGTAGAAAATTACTAACAGCATTAAATCGTTAGTCAGAATTCATGCATTTAAATGAATGTTATCTTACGGACTTCAAAATAATTGTCAGCTGATATGACTTCAATCAATCAGCATCACCTTAATTAACTTTATACGTATCGAAAAAAATAAATCACTCAGTGAATCGAGTTAGTCATGCGTTAAAAAGCATTTTCTGAGCTAAACACATCATTAGGACTGGGAGAAATATGATATACTGTTAACAGAAATCCTGTCGTAGCCACTAGGCTTGTTTTTGCGTGAATTTTTTGAATGCTCATACATTTAGAAGCCTTTAAATTAGCGTCTGAAGAATATTTCTTTAGATTTTCAGACTTAAGTGCAACTGTTTGAATCGATGTAGGTATGTAATTTGATAGGTTTGCAGTTTACATTATAAACAAGATTTGAAAACGCCCAATTAGTAGGTACAAGCTTTAGGTTTCCTCAAGAGCTGTCTTCAGTTCTGTCAGGCATTACATTTTATCTAAGAATGGATTGATAAATATATTTCATAAATACTGTATGAGCTGTATGTACCAGGTACCTACTCTGTTTTCTTGGCTGACGATATCTACTAGAACTTAGGAATATGTAGGTACCTACCTACACGATACTATGGCCGATAGGTATTTAAAATATTCTATCTCACGAAGTCCGTTTGCCTATGAATGTTGTTAGGCGTGCGCATATACATTTTTCATTGTGCGTAATCTCGGGAGCGCACGCTAAACATTTTTCACACTAAAACAACGTATATGTGCAGGCCTTTGATTATTTATATGTAAATAATCTAAGGTGCAGGCTTATATTATATAAACTTAATTCCTATTTGCAAGTTGGCAGTGTATATATCAATTTTTTAGTTACATACATGATTCTTGGCGATAATGAATTCAGCATTATTCAATACTAAATAAATCATAATATCTCAAATTTTACGTTACCTACTTCCTATATGTTTTACGAAATTAAAATAAATAATAATAATTTATATGACTCAAAATGCGGCCCAACTCAGCATAATTATGGCTATTGAATAGCAGTTTTCCTTTGGAAGTTGGGAATTTAAGAAGACAGGAGCCATCATACTTTATGATTTTTCGTATATAAAACAACATACAATAATACAAACATACAAGATACAATTTATTTTAAAATATACCGAAAAATAAGTCGAAAAAAAATTATCTTGTGTTATCAATACAATACCCATAAAGGATGAATGGCATATATTTGGTTTTGTAGAATAAACAGTCGTATTCATGGTCAAAAATTAATAATCTAATTTGCTTATTTTAAACTTAAAAGGAAGTAATCTAAGTATGCATAGCGCTGCAAACTATCTTGGACAAATGGTGCACCTACAAAAATGGATATTGGATGTTAATTAATTAATTATATAGATGAAAAATTTGTTTGTTTGTTACGATTTAACTCAAAAACTACTCGCCCGATTTTAAAAATTATGCCACTTTACACACCACCATGCCACTTTATACATCATTACACATTATGTATAATAAAAAAAAATTATTCACATTCATCAAACGCGCGAACTGTCAAATTCACAAAATTAAATTCTCAAAAACTTTCTTTCCATAAAAACCTTCATCAAAGTATTAAAAAACTTATAAAAAAGTTGTTCTTGTTCTGAAGTTATGGCGTGATCAAGGGAAACTGGGATTCATTTTTATATGTATATTAATTATTATATAAATTTCCTGTAGTATTTGGATTAAACATATTTAAATATATAATGATTATCTTATTTAAAATATATACGAGTACATCAACGTATAAACATCAATATATAAAAACGTACTTTGCTGTAAGCTTAGGCTACGCTTCGGAAATTTTACTAATTGTATCTATTATAGTTTTTTCTGTGCTAATTAAAGGTTAAAGACCTCTTTATAGTAATGTTTTGTGTAATATAGGATGAGACCCTTTTTTTTTTTTTTTTTTTTTAAAAGAGGGGAATGCATTTGCGCACTGGGTACCCCCCCGCGGGATGTTATGCAGGGGGAGTGTAGGACTCGAGCTCACCCGGTGAATCTCTCTGCTAGTCAGAAAGCCGGGCGAGTAATACCCACTAAACCCCTCTTGACCCTCAGGTCCGCCGTTATGAGGTTTCTGGGATCGCAGAGCATGCTGCCAAAAACCCCGACGGAATTTACTGTCGAGAGCGGAGATCGTGAGTGGGATCGAGAAGGTGCGCATAACGCCTCTTTCTCCTCCCACCACGTCTTTCCGCCCTCAGAGGATCAACAGCGATCCTCTCTCGCTCTCTTTCAGCATTCTCCTTCTGCAGCATAACACGCTCGCAGAAGGAGACCACTGCCTTCCACGCCTCTTCGCTATCAAGCATCTTGGTGACGACACTCAACAGCGAGAGGTTCACGCCGACTACCGACACCAGGTCGTGACGCTCCCTAGTCCACGCCGTGCACTCCGCAAGGGTATGCACGGCCGTGTCCTCAGGAGCCCCACAGTGGTGGCAAACGGGGGTCGGCTCTCGCCTGGCTACTTTGTACAGGTACTTCCCAAAGCACCCGTGTGCTGATAGTACCTGCACTAACCTAAAGGTAACGGCACCCTTCGCCCTGGTCACCCAGAGTCTCAAGACCGGACGTATGGCCTCCAAAGTGTGAGCTCCCGACTTTTCCTCACGAAGGTCCTCTTCCCACAGGCGAAACAGGGCATCCTTTGCACTCTGCATGGCCTGCCCTGCTACCTCCACCCAAGGACCTAATCTGCCCTCCTTGGAATCCACCTTTAAACGATAGAGGGCTGCCAGAATTTCAGCATCCCTCTCCCAAGGTGGACTCCCGGCAATCACACAAGCCGCAGCGAAGGATACGGTCCGATAGCAGCGAGCTGCTCGGACCGCGATCACCCGCTGCGGCCTACGAATGAGCATACGATTAGTCCTTCCCATGGTGTCTGCCCAGACGGGGGACCCATATAGAGCCATACTGCGGATCACTCCGCAGTACAGCCTTCTCACCATTTCATTCGGGCCACCAAGGTTAGGTAGCAGGCGCCCTAAGGCTCCCGCCGCCTTTACCAGTTTTGTCCCGAGACTCTTGAAGTGAGCCTCGAAACTCCAGCGGCCATCCAGCAACAGACCCAAATACTTAATACTTGAAGCCAATGATACCCTTACCCCACGAATTGTTAGAGCAGCACCCAGTGGTGGTCCCCCTCTTGGACCGTGAAAAAGGAGGGCATCGGTCTTATCGAGGGAAACTTTTAAGCCTAGCGCTTCAATTCTATCCACGACCAGTGTCACACCTACAGTGGCAAGTGAGGCTACTTCCCCAAAGGTACCACCGTGGGCCACGACGAGAGTGTCATCAGCATAACAGAAGGCACGCATCCTTGGTAGGAGCGTGCCTCTCAACACCCAGTCGTAACCCATGTTCCACAGGAGCGGCCCCAGGACCGATCCCTGTGGAACCCCGCATGACACTGGTCGTTGGACAATGTCTCCTAATGCAGTTGTGTATGCCACTTGACGCCCCTCCAGATAGTCCTCCACAAGCCGACGCAGATAGAATGGCACCTCGAAAAATCTGAGGGCTTCCCTAATCACGCTGAATGGAAGACTATTAAAGGCGTTAGTGATGTCAAGAGACACTGCCAGCGCTTTCCCCCCCTGCTCTACAACCTCGGACGTGTAACGTCTCAGTTCAGTGATGGCATCCACTGTTGAGCGGCCAGCCCTAAAACCAAATTGTGACTCGTCCAGGTCCGGCCCCACAGCCAAGAGATGTTGGTTAATGCGGGACGCCACGATCCACTCCAGAGTCTTACCAACCTCGTCCAGGAGGATGATTGGTCGGTAAGCCGATGGAGAATCAGGCGGGCGACCTTCCTTACGTATAAGGCACAAACGCCCCGCTTTCCATGTTCTTGGGAACCGTCCAGTATGCAAACACGAATTAAAGAGTCCCCTCAACTCCTCCTCAAGGTGCGAAAGCGCAATGGCCAGGACTCGGGCATGTACCCCATCTGGCCCTGGTGCCTTCTTTCTTGCCCTCAACCGGTCCAAGGAGGTTTCCATTTCCAGGTCAGTTACCTCAGGAACTTCTCCTTCATTTTCCTGTGTATCCTCGTCCGAAGTCATCCTTGGGGTGATCATGTTTGGAGCATTCGGGAAGAGGCCCGACACAACCCTATCCACGAGATCTGGCTCTAAAGTTTCCGTGAGAGGAGCCCCACCAATCCGCAACCTTTTGCGTGCTGAGCGGTAGGGGCGCCCCCACGGATCATTGTCCAGACCTTGCAGAATCTCCTCATAGGCCTTTGCTTTAGCCCCACTTATAGTTTCTTGGAGAGCCCTCTTGTGAGCATCGTATACCTCACGAAGACCCTCCGTAACCTCCACTGCATCGCCACTCCGCCGACGACTCCTTAGGTAAGCCCTCCTAGCGTTAAGACATACTATCCTTAGCTCACCAACCTCTTGTGTCCACCAATATACTGACCGCCGCGGAGGGGGCATCCTCCATCTTGGCATGCAGGAATCGCATACCTCCATCATCGCACTCTTGAAACGATTAGCCTTCTCATCTACATCTCCAGGTGGAACAGGAGACGCACACCACGCCTGGAGCAACGCTGCCTCTCCCGCTAGTTCACGGTCCAGGCGACTGATCACCCACCGTGGAAAGGTCCGACAGGTGGCTTGGGCTGGCTCTCGTATACTCAGGGACGTGGAGATCCCAATTCGGATATATCTGTGATCCGATAGGATCTCAACGTCCTCGACCACGTGCCAATCATTGACCCGGTGCGCCACATCTGGAGAAGCCAAAGAGATATCCACTCTTGACTCCCCCTGTGGCCGCACACAAGTCGGTATTCTCCCTTGGTTAAGGAGGAGAAGCCCCACCTCTGTTGCCCACTCTTCCAGAACCTTACCTCTGGCGTTCGTTAGACGATCCCCCCAAGTTTGGGACCTGGCATTCAGATCACCCAACACAAGTACCGGCCGCGGTCGGGCCCGTTCCACTGCCACACCAACGCCATCGAGAAAGTTTTCAAACTCCCTCAACGGCCTATTGGGGGAGAAGTACACACCCGCCACAACCATGTCCCTCCATTGTACAACCATTAAGCCAGGCTCTCTCTCCCTCAGAGTTAGGGGCTCCCCCACCCGCGCGACGACCGCAACTAGGCTTTCCTGGTCACCCGCCCAGTGACTGTGTGGTGATACAAGATATGGCTCTGCTGCGACCGCCAGATCTATCTTCCATTCCGCCATAGTCTGCAGAAATAGATCTTGAGCTCCAACACAGTGGTTGAGGTTCGCCTGGAGGATGCAGATGCCATACTTGTCCTTATTAGGAAGACATATCATCTGCATCCCCTGAGGTGGACCCTCCTGCGTTAGAGGGAGACTTCCACACGGCCGGGAGGATCCCTCCCGTTGCCGGAATTGGTTCTGCGACCGCTTCAGCTGCCTTCTTTCTGACTGGGGGGGCTTTGCATGCTTTGCCCCCCATCTTGTGTCCCGCCACTTTGCCTGCTGCAGCACAGGCAACACAGTGAACCTTGGCCCTACACGCGGAAGCGACATGCCCCGCTTCGCCGCATCGAAAGCAGAGATTGCAGCGCTCATGCTCAGACGTGCACGTCGCCCTTGTATGTCCCAGAGCCAGGCATCTGAAACACCGTAAAGGGCGCTCCTCCGTGACCTCAATACTAGGGGTACTGAGCCCGACCAGCATCCTTCCCTGAGCTATCCTATTTGCAGCAACAACAGGACATTGCACAAACATTGTGCCAAGCCCATTACTGCCCACTCGCAGAGTCCCTGGCTTGATCTGCTCGGGCGAACAACCACCCTTATCCGCTAGGGCAGCAATCAGCTCCTCTATGGCCACACTGTCCTCCAGGTCCTTGATGAGAAGGTCTGCACTCTTCTCAGGCCTGTCAACCCGAGCAGCCTCCGAGATAGCTTCTCGCAGTTTCCCGGCGAACTGGTCCGCCTTGGCGCCGCGCTGAGACCCTGAGATCTCAAAAATTCTAGCTCCCGTGACTGTCTTCCGGAGTTTGATCTGACTTATGCCTAAATCCGGAAGCTTTATGCTCTGCTTGGCCTTAGCCAAGACAGAGCCATAGGTCTCCCCCCTCTCTATCGCCTCCTCCTTTAGGGTGACTACCACCGCTGCGGAAGAGGGAGGAGTAAGTTTAACTTTAGGGGGGGGCTGTCTTACCCTTCCTTTCCTTCCTTTCCCCGTAATTTTTCCACCCTGCACAGGGGAGGGTCGTAATGTCCCAGCCGCTGATCCTGAAGTTCCGGCTCCACCTTTTTTATCCAACTTGGATTTTGCAGCAGGCATCTGCCTCCCCATTGACGCCGACAATGCAACCGGTGCAGACGATGTTACAACTCTAGACACCACCACAGGTGCAGATGCAGGCGCAGATTGAATCACAGACGGCACGAGTAATTTCCGCGCAGCCGGAATCGTGGGCTCCTCTACCATGGTTTTAGAAACAAGTCTTGCCGCTGTTGTAGCGGCTGGAGAGGACTTCTTGCCTACTCCTTTCCCTTTACCTTTAGCCACCACAGAAGCCCAGGTCCCTTTCGGCTCCTGAGAGACGACAAGCGGTGAGGCCTCAGGTTGAGTGACCTGGTCAGATGTGACCAGCCTACTGCCGCATAATCTCCTACTGTTGCTGCCCACTCCTGCAGCAAGAGGGGGACGGACGATCGGTGCTGGAAGCAGCCGGTCGTTAAGCCCCGCAAATTTGGCCTCCATCATCTCACCGACGGTACGGAGAAGGTCACCCTTAAGGTCCCTCCTCAACTCGTCGGTGAGCTCCTTCAGCTTCTGCAAAGAGACGGCCTCCGAACCGGCAGTGACCGGCAAGGAGTGTGCTCTCTCCGAAAAATCCCTCTTTAAGTCACTTAGCTGCGCCTCCAGATCCGTAATACGCGCCTTCATGCGCGCATTATCCCTTTGTAGTCGACGCGTCTCGTCCGTACTCTGACGATCCGCAAGAGACTCGACCATCTCAGCCATATCTCTCGCAGCCACCTTAAGGTCACGTACAAAATCCCCCTTTAGGTTACTAGACTTTTTGGCGATTTCGAAAATGCGTTGCATTCTCGCTGTCGCCCTATCCCGTAATTCAGATGTGTCCAACAGTAAGATATCGCCCTCCATGTATTTGGGGGGTTCCGGAACCCTATCCACCCTCCCAGCCACAGGCGCAGTAGGGCCCCCAGACGCACCATCCGCTTTAGCGGCAGTGCCCCTGCTGGCCCCACCGCGCAGTTGTTTGTTTAGAGCCTCAGAGACTGATAGCTCACGGGCCTTCTCTAAAGCTTCAACAGCTTTCTCAATTCCAAACGTATGTTTTATAGCCTTTTTTTTTACCCTCGTACTACGCCTTACCGAGCGATTCCCCCCAGAAGTCCTGACGTAAGACCTTTTCCGTCCATTGTCGTTGTTGACTATGTCACTAGGCAAAAACGACAACGATAAGGACCGCTCCATCTTAGTAGCAATTTATGTTAAATGTCAAAAGAAAAAGAAAAATAGTCCAAATTCTGAACTGACCCTCAAAATATACAATATCTATTATATACAATACCTATTTACAATACATAAAATATGTACCGTACATAATAACACGTATATACACTTATATATCCTATACGACTTAAAGCAACCGACCTAAAACTATGACTTAAAAACTAAGATTTATACTACGACTTAGATCTAAGACTTAAAACTAGTTCTTACAAACTATAATAAAGTCTCTTGGATTATCCGCGGCAATCTTCGGATCCCGTGGGCCGATTCCGACAATTCAAAAACTTTCGGAATCATCGGGCCGAAAGAAGACCGCCGATGCCGATCACACGAACACCTGATGAGCAGGAACGCCACTTCGCCAGGAAGTAAAATTTCCAGGGCCGCAACTCCAAAAGCACTCAGTGGAACTGAAGCGAAGTGAGCGCGAAGGATGAGGCGCGCCAAGACGAATCCAGCGACACCCCACACAGCACCCTCGATGCAACAGCAGCGCCGACCAGATTGAGGGAGCCAAAGAGAGCTTCCCACGGCTCTATCTTCGGAACCGCTCGACCAAATTCCGCCAAAACTTAAACCCACACTATGCACCCCGGGCACAACGATTTAGTTCAATAAAAATCGGGGGTTACCGCATTCAAGATCGCGGCGCACGCCCTCGTAAATTTTCACGAACGTCAAAACTTTCACCCGGGATAACTTTCACACCACGCGTCCTATCGCCACACAACAAGCACCATTATACTCCCAACACTTTTTAACAACTTTTGGTGTATAACACAACTCCAAATACGCGATTTAATCGCAAATTAAATATTTATTTCCACATAGCATGCATTACGCGATGCGTCCGCTTTGACATCCGTCAACCGTCATAGGATGAGACCCTAGTAATATTGACGCTTAAACCCAAACTGCGTATCTAGGGTTGTGATCGAGACGTCAGCGCGTCGGTCGCAAGTGTCCCGGGTTCGATTCCTAAGTTGTTAATTAACACGTTGACGGACAGTACCGCCCATAGGCGTCACGGCCTAAAAAGCAATAATATGACAGTCGACGTTCACATTTTTATTATACGGTCGATTTCTGTTATATTACATATTACAGCGCAGTAACAACACCCACTAAAACACCACTGGCCACTTTCCGCATTTTCGGGATCCCTGGGTTCGCAGAGCATATCTCCAGGGGTAAATTAATAGTAGCCTGAACTAGGTATATCTGTATAATATGTATAAAAATCATAGAATTTATCGAAAAAAAACAAAGTGAACCTAAAGCTCGTTCTATCTATACTAATATTATAAAGAGGAAAGATTTGTTTGTTTGTTACGATTTAACTCAAAAACTACTCGACCGATTATAAAAATTCTTTCACCAATAGAAAATAACAAAAGCTATTTTTTTTTCTTTTTTTTTGTGTGTATAGTACATACATTGCACCTGTGCCAAGCCGGGGCGTGTTACTAGTCTGATTTAAAAATAAAATTATTCATCGTAGTTCTGTCTTAGAAGCGTATTTAAACGGCCGCGGCGGCTCTACTATACTCATTACTAGAATCTCAACGGGACACTCTGTATATTTCGAGTGATGTATGAAATACTTACGTACCAAAATTATTGTTTTATTAGCCGTGTACATTTTTTTTAAATATAAGATTATGGTAAGTTTGTAAAACTTCGTTCAACGAACATTAAATATTCTTTATAGAATTATAGGCTCAGGGGGGTTAGAACGCAAGTCGCAAAACGATTCGACTGATCGTCTCGCTTCATTGTGATTGGTGTAGAGAGTCTCTAGAGAGTCTCTACACCAATCACAATGATCTCTACACCAATCACAATGAAGCGAGACGATCAGTCGAATCGTTTTGCGTCTTGCGTTCTAACCCCGCTGTGTTAGGCACGATGCCTTTAGCACCGGAGGTGGATTCTAATTCCGGGGAAACAATATTGAAAACAAATTGTTTCGGTCGGGCAGGGCATAGAAGGCTGATCACCTACTTGCCTGTACAGACAAATTACCAATGAAACATACTCAGAAATGGGTCTGCCCTATACTCCACTAGGGGACTCGGGAATTCACTTTTTTATAGAGATCTATGATTTTCTTTAAATTAAAATTCTCATTACAGCTTATAAAATAGAAGTACGTTAATAGGCTCGTAATTACTAGTAAGATAATGATTTATTTAAAGCTATATACGTTATATAGAGTACTAGGAACGCGCCCCGGCTTCACACGGGTGCAATGTATGTTGTAACATGCCTATGTTACTCGCTGATAATGTAGCTTTCTATTGGTGAAAGATTTTTCAAAATCGGTCCAGTAGTTTTTGAGTTTATTCATAACATACAAAAATACAAAAAATTCAAAAATACAAATCTTTCCTCTTTATAATATTAGTATAGATAAGCAATCGTTTATTTGTCATTGAAATTTTTTAATGAACCCAATGTGTAAAAAAAATCATAATGACGAAAAAAATGTTTTAACAGCTTTTTTATATTATTAAATCAACCTACCATTATTACTGCTATGTGTTAAAATTGATAAGTACTGAAAGGTCATATTTAACGCGTAATCGGTTGAAATACGAACAAGTCATTTGCCACAAACTGGATATCCTGACCTCAGAGTGAATCATACGACCCGATAATACGCTGCGTCTTACGACCACTGCAACTAGAACTTGAGGACAATTTTAAACTTTTTTTTTTTTTGCCAAATCACCGCAGACCATTAGATATTTTTTACATTGTTTTTCATGTTTGTATGTTGACTGTCCTAAATAAAATAATTTAAACTTAATAAATATTAAAAAAACTTTATATTCCTTATCACACATCAAACATTGTTTATTACTATTCTAATTACTATTAATTATTGAAATATATTATTATAAGTTTGCTATTAATGGTAGTATGTTATTTTACCTTAAATTTAATTGAGACTTTACATTTAAAATTAAATTTGATGAAAAATATATACATTTTTCTATGATAAGTTCTGTGTTTTTATGTACCAAAAGATACCACATACACAAATAAATAAATACAAAATTATTGTGCATTGTACATTTATCGCAGTTGTTTATGTTATAGACACGTGTGTGTACGAAGTCTGATATATTTATATGGTACAGTATTGTTTTTTTATTGAAATGTTTACAATTCAATTCACTAGTCAAGTCCACTTATGTTAGTAAAACCAAAATAAGCCTAAGTTAAAGTTGCATATAAATTATAAATGCTTGTTGCAAACAACGATTTCTTTTTAGATCACTTATTATGACTTGTTTATTATCTATTGTACATTATCTCTTTTCTTATGTATGTTTTCTTTTTAGAGCACTACCCTTATCTATGTTATGTTTGTTTAATATTTTAATTTCTCTGGCTGCCTGGAAGAGATCGCTTCTCAGCGACAAGGCTGCCTTTTGTACGCTAATAATTTTTAACTTTTGTATTTTTATTATTATTTTCACGTGTGGTGTTCAATAAAGTGTTTTTGATTTGATTTCTTGAAGCAATTCTTTTCTATTTGTCGGAAGTCTTAATTTTCAGTTGTATAACATTCGGTCTTCGCTCGCGGCGCCAGACAGTTACACCACGCAGATTTCATCTGCAGCGGGATATTTTGGGGGCAACAATACGTGACTACCATATTTGGATGCACTTTATTCTTTTTCTTTTAACTTGATTTTACCTTAAAAATCCTTAATCTTACCCTGCGACATTTAATTGCGTTTTGTTTATCCAAATACGAAAATTATATCCTTAAAAGATCCATATCGAAGCACGCTTATTGTTGTCGCTTACCTACTGTTTAAACTGTTTCAATTCTTAATTAACATCATATAATATATTAAATAAATAAAATTGTTAAGTTGTCAATAAAACTTGTAAAGTTGTGTATTTAACGATATGTTTATTCAAAGATTCACGATAAGGCTGCATAATAAGTTTTCTCTACCTGTCGTGTTACGTGTTAATTAAAAAAAGTATTTATAATCTATGGTCGAACGTTGACTGAAAAGAGTTTTTAATATGAAAAAAAATTACAATACTTTTTAAGCTGTTGTCCCGATATGAAATTAATTACGATTCAACGACATGAGTGAATTTACGCCTTTAATTTTCGTGTTCTTCCTTTTCTGGCGGTTGATGACTGGTCGATGCCTTATACAGAGAGATTTTTGGCTTTCGAAATGTTAAAGGGACGAGCTCGGTAAAGACTTGCGTTACATTCGGCTATGTAAACACAAGTCAATGATCGACAATAATGCCACGAACAATTTTTGTCATTGTGTGTTATGTGGTAGGTACAGTAATTGTGCTTCTTCTGAACGCGTATGTCAGAATTCCCGTCTCCTCCTTAGGAATAGAATTTTCAGCAATATTTCTTTAGTAGCCTATCGTATAAATGTGCCTATACTATCAATTGCGAGTTTCCAGTCCGTGCGACTTAGGACGTTTATTGATAATTCTGTCAATCACTCAGTTTATCTTAAACTATATAATATATACAGACAGCTATATTATAGCCATGATATATAGATTGTCTACTAGTGCATTTTGAACTTGATTGGTTAAAATAATAACAGGTTAAATAAAAGACTGACAAAAGTAAGTATTTAATCTGACTTCGATTGATATTGTGTTTTATTAACGCGAGTATCACACATTTAAATAAAACACTGTATACCGGATTAAAACGCGATTTATTATTTATATTGTTTAAATTAATTATATCGCTCTTTAATCCTACAGTATCCTACAGTATTTTATTTAAATGACTTCGATTGTCTCAGTTTTGCCAAACTGAACTGATGCTCTTTTATAAATATAAAAATGTAAATTCCCGCATCGTAGTAGAATTCTGTGTGTGATATTCTCGATAACTCTTGAACAATTTGAAGTTAACTAGTTATGACTCACGACTATCTGAGTATCAAATATTGGCACAATACGTCATGAGCGGGTCTAGGCTATCCCAATCGCACGTTCACCGCACCTTATAAGACGATGTCAGGTGGACAAACATAGCGTGACACGCTTCGTATTAATCTTAATACTAAGGGCGTATATATAGTAAACTTTTTAGAGCTTTACGTCTATACTTTTAATATAATATTTAGGGCCTTTTTTAAAAACATGGTCTAGGTCAAGCCTAGAGGCCTTATTTTCCGTGATTTAGCACACATACTCTGATGTTACAAATGACTAAATTTAAATTCATATAAAAAGTAAATTACATTCGCCGATCTAATGTTGGCGTAGCTAATTTAGGTCGTAATACAAACTGGCTTTTCTTTTGTATTAATTAATAATAAGTAGGTATTGTATCATTTTGAATTGTGCTTTTTGATCAGAAGAAGGTAGGTGAAAGAAGCGCTAATTTTGATAAGTCTATAAACTTTACTATTCAGTATCCTGTGGCTAAGGTACCAACTTACCAAGACTCGCCATCGGACATTAGAAAAATCATATCAGTATCTACTTAGTTACTGTGACATTATAATGAGTGTTGCGCTAAAAGAATAAACGATTTCCTATACGTTTTACACTGTGCGCAACATATACCACAGTACACCCTCAGTGCCAAAGCCTGTCTCTTATCTTTCGACAGCTTCACTGATGATCAGTCATCTACCTATCATCAAGATTTGGCTCTTTTCTTTGAAGAATGAAGATTGTATCTCAAAAATAATGGTTCCGCAGTGAATTTGCGAAGCATAAAGTTCTCAAACGCGCGATTGTGGATTGCCGAGGTTGATTTTTTTAATGGAAGATTAAGCAAACAAGCAGCTCACTTGATGATAAATGATTATCGTTGATGAAGGGTCCCAAACCCTTAATGAATTAATAGGCAATAACCATTTCTTAATTCTGTGAACAAGCTCTTAGCTAGTAGCTTATAACTAAAACATGCAATTGTATGCTCTATTGCCTTGAATTTAGCTTTTTATATTTAGTAGGTGAGTACTTTGAGAGCGATTTCAATTCAAGATGTAATTCAAACGCAAAAATCAGGATAATTTTGCAATGATTTATGTCATTTGGAATTAATACATACATAGTATTGGCTTGTTTTTGTGTCAGATTATTCTAAACAACCTAAAAATAAATTATCTCAATTTATTTTCCTTATGTCAGTATTTTAGTGAAACGTTTTAAAAACTTATTTTAGTGTTTAATACAATTCGACCATAATGATTTATTATTTAAACTAACAACACCTCCCGGCTTCACACGGGTGCAATGTAGATGTACTGATATGAGTAACAGCCTTTGATACTCGCTGATAATAAAGCTTTCTATTGGTGAAAGAATTTTTAAAATCGGTTCAGTAGATCCTGAGATTACTCCCTACAACCGTTTTTTTACACCTCGGGTTACATTATTCAAGTTTTTGTAGGGATCCCTAATTATTTCTGTAAATAAATATAGCCTATGTTACTCGATGAAGATGTAGCTTTCTAAAGGTGAAAGAATTATTAAAATAGGTCGAGTAGTTTTTGAGTAAAATCGTAACTAACATACAAATATTTCCTTTTTATAATATTAGTATAGATATAATATGTATGTATGTGGGTATACCGGCCGATACTAAATCCAGACTAATCTCAAGTCAGCATTATCAAGTCATAGATCGTGGGAGGATCGATTTGATATCGAAAACAAACTTAGGCAATAGCATTTGAGTAAAACTCGATATTATCTTGTTTTTATCTTTGGATATTTAATCTTGGAAGACATCTTAACCGGCTCGTACGTGCGTTGGGAATGGGAAGTACACCTACTACGGTACGGTTGCGGGTTCGAATCCAGCTGGGATGACACGGTAATAAATTACGATAAACATGTTCCCCAACGTTGGTTGCGAGTTCGAATCCTGCCGGGACGACACGGTAATAATTTATTAAAAATACGTTTTATCATTTTAGGCACAAACAGTACCTACACAGATATGTGAAGATACCTGAAGTGCATATTATACGTACGTATCGTTGTCTATCTATTATTTTCATTTTTGAATGCTCAAAGTAAAAACAATAAGTAGACAACGCATCATTGACTGATGTTCTGTGGCTGAGGTATCATCTACCATCAAGTGAACCTCACGCTCATCTGTTGATATCTAACGTTAAAAATAAAATCAAATAAGATAGGGAGACATTGACCGCGATCCCACCTGATGGGAAGATTTGATGTCAGCTAAGAAAGGGCATGTCTATCTAGAAGAAGCCTGTTCTCCCTGGCCTTAAAGAGAATTATAAAGACAGACGCTGATTTCCATTCTTTCGAAGCTTTAATTTAAAAATCTGGCCAAGTAGTTTAGTAAATTTTTAGTTAAAAAAAAACTACAAACTTACGGGTTTCGGATTTTTCCTTTACTTGTGCTACATGACATTGCTTCATGACAAATTTCATGATTCTACGTCAATGGGAAGTACCCTATAGGTTTTGATTCCCTTGCGAGTATCAATGCGGCATAAACAGAGCATAAAAGGCCGGATCATTCGACTTACGTATAGAAGTTTGATTTTTTCACTGCTGCAAGGAAGTATTTGATATTAATTTCAACTCGATACTTCCACGTATTCCTGAGAGAATGGGTCTTGACAGACGGACGGACAGACGAACCTTCTTACCTCACACAACCACTCTGTGGAATCACGTGAGCACCTGCCCGTATGCCCTCTATTTTATTAAAAAAAATTGCATCGGGCCGGTACTGTATTTTGGTACCTTTAAATCTTTATCTATGTTAATATTATAAAGAGGCAAGATTTGTATTTTTGTATGTTAAGAAAAAACTCAAAAACGACTGGACCGATTCTTTCGCCTATAGTACATCTACATTGCACTCGTGTGAAGCCTGCTAAATATTTTGCTAAATATCTGTAATTCAAATAGTTTCCAATTAAGAAATATCCTCGCTAATTGCGTTTTAATTTTTCCTCAACGCTTGATTTTTCCATTCGAACGTTGTTGACATGTCACTTACATATAGGGTAGGCCACGAATCGTCACACTCGCAAACGAGGTGAGGGTTACAATATTTTTCTCACACTGTCCACTACAATCTAGATTCTCCGAGCCTCGTAAGGCGGTGACTACACGCTGAGATAGAGCTACATACACACTGGAATAGACAAATATATAAAACCAGAATCATTTAAAGTCCATTTACAAGATGCCATTTTCTTGTGCATATAAGAGCAATAATTGAATTCCATAATTAAAGCGCAATAAATGTTTACCTAAGCAACTGTTTACACTCGGATATTATGTGTTGTTTACACAAAGAAAAATAATGAAACAAAACAGTTCAAAAATGTTACGTGTTCTTTAGACCATACAAGTCATTTATTGCTTCAATTTAATCACATGCAATAGACAAGAAAGACCTGGGCCTTAACTCATTGGTCACCAAAAATTGGTAATTCCCTTGTACAGGAAACCATCTAGATATATCCTTACCGCCGCATTTCGAGGTATTATCCGGCATACGTTAGTACGAGAATCAAAATACTTTTATAGCGGTGACAAGTCTTATTAGATAGATAGAGGTCAAATCGTTGTTTAAATTTCTTCGTTTATTTTGTATTTTTATAGTTAATTACTTCAAGATGTCATGTGGAGCATGGTGTAATGGTTGCAACTCCTTACAAACATTTTGTAAAACAAAAATTTGGCGATTAAAAAGAGTGGCGGAGAGTTTATTGCCAGTTCTTCCCGTCCGTTCTACGCCCTTGATTTGAGAACTGGCAGTAAATGTAAAATTAGAAATATTTTTTTTTTTTTTTTTTTTTATTGACGTTCATAAGTGTACATTGGGTAAAGTCGAATCACGGCTCCACCTCGAAAGTGCTCTAAAAAAAATTCTGTCGTTTTTTACCACCTGTATATAGTATTCCAAGTAATATTAAGAAGGCGCAAGGCTTTGGACTCCTAAAAAAATTAAAAAAGCAATTGTATAAATTTTTTTTATTTATTTATTTTTTTTTTTATTTTATTTTATAAAATGCATGAAACCTTAGAAAATAACTTGGAGCTTTGTTCTGGCACTCGTCGGCAGCTGCCGCGGCACCGCTCGCTTCGCTCGCTCGACTCGTGCGCGGTGGTTACCAACATAACCTAACCTAGGTGATGGCTCATTTTATTTCTATGGGGTTCCATAGCATGCGCCACCATATTATTGCATGGTACACCATTCCCGAATGATAAAAAACAGTAGTAAAAAAATTGGAGCTGTTTTATGGTAGAGCCGTGATTCGACAAATTTACCGTACATTGTGCTACCTAAATCAATAAATGATTTTGATTTTATTATGATTTTAAACACTTTTTAATTATTATAGGCGTATTATATTGGATAAAGCATAAAAACAATCAGTTAGGAACTGGAATGAATGGAAGGGTATGGAGGAGGCTTTTGCTAAATTGGGCGAACAGACATCTGATATATAGTTGTCGAAAGTAGTTAACTAGTTAATTTACTGTAAAAAGTATCTGAATAAAGCCTTTTATTATTATTACTGTTATGAAAAACAATGATAGCGCTACGGCGCGGCGTAGCTCTACTATTGCTTTTTGTCTTTAGGTAGATTGTAGAAAATCTGTCGAAAATGAGCTGTTATACCAATAGATTACTGCAGATAAATAGATTCCATTTCCAGGTTGTCGCACGAAACCCAATAATACAATGCTATAAGATAAAAAAAAATCCCACAATCAAGATAGTGATATTTGAAAACCGTAAAGCAACATTTTTAGAACACAAAGGCATTAATTGGTGACGCAAAATCAAATGATGGAAACGTCGCTTCTAAGAGATGTCGATATTATAGATAATATTGTCTTTTACTAACACATCACACATTTAAATAAAATTACTTTTACCGAATCAAAACGTAAGTTATAACATATACTGTCCGTGACTACGTTGGCTCATAAGCATTCGAAACGTCAAGATAAATAACATCTATACTTATATTATAAAAAGGAAAGATTTGTTTGTTTGTTAAGATTTAATAAATCGCGTTTTAATCCGATAAAAGTAATTTTATTTATAGATGTTTATATAGTTATTATCATTATGAACGCAGATTAACATTCAAAACAAACAGGTCTCTAGATGGTGCCAATGTGCCGAACTGGATAATTAAACACGGGATTCCGAAAGCAAAAACTCAATTACTCTTTTATGGTAAACTAGCAATGCGCCCCGGCTTAACACGGGTGCAATGTAGATGTACTATTCACAAAACTAGCTAGATAATCTAGCATTCTATTGGTGAAATAATTTTAAAAATCGGAGTTTTTGAGTTTATTCATAACATACAAAAAAACAAATCTTTTCTCTTCATAATATTAGTATAATATATTATATAAGGTTTATGAATATTTCAAATATTAAACGGTACTTTACAATGTAGTAGGACCCGCTTGCGGCTTTTTGGCGCTTTTGATTTCGCAAAATCGGTTAAATACTTAGGTAACACGTGAACAAGTAAAAGTAAGACATGGATAAGAATCTTTCGCATTAATTAGTATGGAAAATGTAATTAAGTATGGATTTTATTAATTAATTATGTATATTTTTATTTCTTTCCATTTCTCTCTCTCATTGGCCAATCCTTGATAACTGGGTATTATTTTGGAATAATCTATACATATAATAAAAGAGTAGGATCGAAATTACGCTTCACTAAATATTTTTACCAGAAATTAAGAGGGGTGATAAAAGAAGGGTAGCAGAATGCATAAATGCAATTTTTAAGATTCTTGTCTGTCTGTCTGTCTGTCTGTCCGTCTGTCTGTCTGTCTGTCTGTTTGTTCACGCTAATCTCCGAAGATACTGAACCGATTATCATGAAATTTACACAAATATATTGAGGAAAGAAAAACGAAGTCGCGGGCATCAGCTAGTATAAAATAATAGAAGATCATAAGGAAAAGGCTGGCAACGCATTCTCAAGACCCATGAAGTTGCGGATGTAATATACACTACACGGTTTTCCATGTATGAACGGTGGTTAGTTACCCGGTCGGAATTTTGATATTCATCTCGTTCAATGCCCGAAGTTACCAGACGTGGGGAAGACATGCTTATAGAAAATTATAAACATGTCATCCCGATGGGATTCAAACCCACGACCCATCGATGCGCACGGTAGGTGTTCTTCCGAACGCGCCAACGAGCCCGTGAAAAACTAAAACCGTTTAAAGCCGAACCTTATCTATCATTTATGGCGACTATTTGTAGAGTTATCACTTCACTATGTATGACAGCTCGTTTCTAGTTCACAGTGTTATTTTCCAAGGATCTCCAAAGATGGAAAGACGTGGTAATTAATAATTAATTATGACGGCTAAGTGTTTTCACTGGATGTTTTATAGAAATTGTGGAGTCATTTGTGATATACATTTGTATTTATTGCATATATTTTTTGTATTTTTATGTGTGACAGTGAATAAATGTTTTCTCTCTCTCTCTCTCTCTCTCATATACCCTATATATTATGTCAATCTATAGCTATTCTAATATTATAAAGAGGAAAGATTTGTTTGTTTACGATTTATTTCAAAAACTACAGCGGGGTTAGAACGCAAGACGCAAAACGATTCGACTGATCGTCTCGCTTCATTGTGATTGGTGTAGAGATCATTGTGATTGGTGTAGAGAGTCTCTAGAGAGTCTCTACACCAATCAAAAGCGAGACGATCAGTCGAATCGTTTTGCGACTTGCGTTCTAACCCCCCTGGACCGATTTTAAAAATTCATTCACCAATAGAAAGCTACATTATCAGCGAGTACCATAGGCTTTTTAATGTGTATAGTACACCTACATACATTGCACCCATGCGAAGCCGAGGCAGAACGCTAGTTTTGATAAATAAGGTTTTTTCATTTTGGTTATTGTTTCAAGAACAGGGCTTTCCTATGATTAGGCCCTAGATAATACACCCTTATTTGCATGGTAATTATTTTTATATTACCAATACAAATAATGCTTGCTTCTACAATCAGTAAGATGTCATCCTGAATCGCGCTATCAAGAATTTCAAATATGTTATACACCACCATTCAACCGCTGGGCCCTTACTGCCAGGCATTACTTCGATATCTCGAGGATCCTACCATTAGTTTGGACAAAGAGCACACCTTTTTCCCTCCACAATAACAATATATTTGGATTATCATTGAGGAATTAATAACAGAATAAGGAAACAATAAGTAAAATTAAGGACTACTTTTAATGTTTATATCTATTATAATACGTATGTTACTTAAAATTTCTTAACGAGATTAACTTTTGCTTAATAAAAGCTAAACCTTATTTTAACGAAATTTATTGGCATGCATGATACTTGAAATTTTAATAGCTCCACCCACGAGTTTTTAAAGCAGCTTCAGTTACTTAAGAGTTGATGCAAAAGTTTCAATGGATTGATAGAATAAAAAAAAACGCAGTATACGGAAGTGCAACATATACGTAATGTTGGAACAACTTGTCTCCTCCAATTTTTAACAGGATTAGGGGGGTTTTCCTTAGATGCACTATACAGGTAATTTAATATACGACAAATGAGTCTGTACCTAAGTTTAATATTTTATTTTTAGCTGTATTTATTCAATCAATTATTATATTTATTTATTATTAAGTTCTCAGCAAATGCATGCTGACTGTAGCTGCGATCGATCAGTGCTGTGTCAATCGCAGCTACAGCTACTGACAATGAGTGGGCCCCATTTGACATCAAACTGTAACATTTTGGAAAATTAATCATGATTGGTACCTATAAATAAACTATTACTAAAAAATATTGTTTAGCAATCGTTTATTTTTATAAAAGCAATATTTTTTTACTTTATGTATAAAAACAAAAAAGTTAAATGAAAATCTTTCCTAAATCCTAAACACGAAACGTGTACACTGTACGTACCATGTCTCGCTATTGACTAAGTATTGACTATTTGTTTTAAAAAAGTTTTAAAGACTGCTGAGTACTATTAATCTATTATATAGAATATTAATCAAACGAATTACAGCATTAGCAATATTGTGCATACTTAGCCAGTTTTTTCACCGTGGGCGCGCGCCGCTAACCGCTTTCTTTGTTGATAGGTTGCGTTAAGTTCAGAAGTTTGTGGGCGTGAAGGCTCTAAGCGATAATTTTAAATGGTTTTTTATCTTCATCGCGACTTATGCACTATATTGTACAATTCATGCGTAACCGTAAATATAAATAAACTTACTTTATAAGGCTCGAGGATAATAAACTTTAATTTTGAATAAATTATCCGGTTAATTTTGTCTTTTGTTAACGAGAGCATTAAAATAATGATACATTTGACAGATCAAAACGCAATTAAATCTGTATTCATTACAATATTATACCCGACGATTCAAGAACTTTACAGCATGCATATTGCATAGCTTTATCGTCGGATGGTGGTCGGATTAAGTCAGGACATTCCACAATAGAAATTGTCCCAAACACAAAGGAACTAGAGCATCCGGCCTAGCATAACCGCCACCAGATATGTCGCGGACGAGAGAAGACAAACTAAGATGTAAGATATCTCGATATATTATATCTCGACATCGACAATATTGATAGAAAAGATATCTCGATCAACAAATATATCTATTTTTGATATTAATAGTCGAGTTTTAAGTGTAATTGGCATGTTAGACCCGGAAGAAATAAAGAGATAATCGATTAAAACACGAGAAAACGGTCGACAAAATTTTGTCGCGGTTGTCATGCTAGGCCGGCTGCACACCTGTCGGCCCCTTGACACTGTCTTTTCTTTTTCAGGAATTGTGGCAGAGAAAAGAGTCATTGAGGTCCCTGTGCTTACCCGTGCTCTTTAATCACAGTTTTTCAGATAATATAAGGGAAGTGCGTGAAACCAATGACACAGGATACTCTGATTAAGGAATATAAAGAATACCTAAAATAAATAATAATGATTAGGTTTTAATATATGAGTGAACTCTTTTGCAACAGTAAGTAAATATCGCAGCTTTGAACTCCTAGAATTATATAATATTAAAGTTAGTTTGTACGCATCTCTCAATAAACATTTGGATAATTTTCAAGTATTTTTTCAAAATTAAAAACATAAGAATATTAAATTTTATTTATTCAACGTTTTATAGGTATCATAAAAGTTTATTAAGTCATACATTATTACGTAGCAATAAATACGATTTTATGTTATATTTAAGATAATTGTCATGTAACTTTTGGCGAGAAGTCATCAGAAATACTTTACCATCCGTAGGTAGTTGGTATTGATATTGTTATATAAGTATTTAATTATCAAATTATGAGAATAGAAAGTAACTTATTATTATGTTATGTATCTTTGAATCATTTTAATCTCATTATTAATTAAGATATAGTGAAAATATTTCTTAGAACATTTAAGGAAGCTGAAATTGAATGAGTAAACGCGGATAAAATGAATGTCTATATACATTTAATGTTTCTTATTATCAAACATAGATGTTTCATATTGAGTAATTTAAAAATGTAATTCTCACATAAATTAAATCTGCAGATGAGACAGCCGCAAAAACGTCCGATTTGCATTCACTTTTGATAAAACAGGAACGCCAAAGTTTTGAGCACCGATCGGCTCGATTTCGGTACAGATATTTTTTCTTGCCCGAGCGGTTTGCCCACGCGAATACATTGCATGCCATCTAAATTGCACAGTTAATAATATAATTCACACTGATTTTAATAAAGGCACACTTTTATATGAGCAGCACTGAATGATTTTTGATTAGATATTGACTAACGCATAATCGCTTCCATTACGTTTTACAATTCGTACCTAATTATTTTTCTTTGACTATTATTTTGGTACCTACCAAAACTCTAAAATAAAATAATTTGTGGTCTTCTAGGGAACTGCATAGTGCATATATTTACGTATTTAGGTTTCTGTTAGTACGTTACAATCTCACCTTCAAGCAGAAAAATTTGCTATTTCGCAAACCTATCAATAAGGCTCTACCAAGTTGTCTAAAGCCTCCATTTAAGGCATGCAAACACCCGTTGTGGTAACACTTATGTATAATCAGCGTACTATTTACAAATGGCTTTATGCATAACTGTCCACGACCAAAAATCAAAATTAAAAAATCACGCTGTCATCTTTCATATGTCATGTCATTTAATCACATAATTCAATGGACTGTCATGGCGGCCGTATTTGGCGGGAAAGCAATCCGCTTTAAGCCGAAACAGGCATACATTGGAATATTGCTCTTTGGATCTTTATTGCATGAGATGACCATTGCATAAGCATTTGCATTTTTTAAATTTAAATAAAATTGGTCTCGATGACATGTAAAAATGCAATAAATTTTAAATGAATATAAAGACTGACTTAAATTTTCTTAAACCCAAAACATTATTCTTAATAATAATTTAATTTTGCCAAAAGTGATGATTTTGGTGAAGCTCGAAATACAAAATTTGTTATTTTTTTTATTGTTCGTATATAATGTGAAGGTTGCTATTGTATCTGAATTCGACAGCGACATCTATTCGACACTATCAGATGTCCTCGCGGCCTAGCATGACCGCCACGAGATATGTCGCGGACGAGAGAAGACAAACTCAGATGTAAGATATCTCGATATAATATGTGTCTACATCGATCTTTGATATTAAAAGTCGAGTTTTAAGTGTAATTGTCTTGTTAGACCCGAAAGAAATAGAGCGATAGGTACTCGATTAAAACACGAGAAAACGGTCGACAAAATTTTGTCGCGGTTGTCATGCTAGGCCGGCTGTACCTATGCTGACCTACCATCGAGTGAGCTTTATGGAATCTGTTGTATCGACTTTAGATATCATTTTAATTTTTTGAGGATTTTTTTCATTGGGTACCCATAAAGATTTATTGAGGATCTGGATATCTTCGGATATAGAATCAACAGACTGATTATTGTTAGTAACAGTTAAATAATATATTTCTACAGCGGGTTGTAGTAAATAAACTTCACAGCGCAATTTTTTTTAGTCTATAACTTAATAATTGAAATCATTTTGTTAAATAAAACCAAATTGAGGATTTTTATTGCAAACACCTTTATAAATTTGGTATTATTATGATGCGTGGCTGTTATTTTAAAGTAACCAATACAACCGGGAAATGCGTTCAAAAATAAATTTGACATTATAAATATTCGATATCCGAATAATTGCCATGTATTTAATCCGATTTCTTCGATTGTTTCATTTATTTTTCTGAATAGCAACGTCGTTTTTATTCAAAGTTTCCTTTAACAATTCCATCGAAGACAATCTTTTACAATTGATGTTTAATAGATTTATATATTAAAGTTATTTTTGAATTTATTTTTATTATGGCTCGTATTCGGCAGAATGCCGTGCGCATCGATGGGTCGTGGGTTCGAATCCCATCGGGACAACATGTTTATAATTTTCTGTAAGCATGGTTTCCCCACGTCTGGTAACTTCGGGCATTGATCGGGTGGGAGGAATATCGAAATTCCGACCGGGCAACGAACTGGTAATGGAAATAATAAAGATCTTAAACCTTAAAAACCGTGAAGTGCACATTGCGTGTTTCGGTTTTAGACTATGGATTTCCGAATGATCGAAGTAAAAACAGTGTATAATTTAATGATGTTCTGTGGCTGAGGTATCACCATCAAGTGAATCCGTTTCAGAATTAAGGTTTAAAATTTTTCTATTAGGGGTTTTTCTTGATTCATGATGAGAGCTTTATTTTCATAAGTTAACACTACATGCAACGAAAATACTCTCATAGGCTATGAGTATTGAGTACGCGACGTAGTGATTTTAAGAACAATGATGCGCGTGGGCTGCTCCCTACTCATTGCGACAAGGTTTTATCTTCCGTGACGTGGCCCGAAGGTGGGACTTTGTAATAGTGGAGAGCCTACGCTTCCTTACGGAGATTCGCATCAACAGTTAAGAAACAGTTCTTTGAATTGTCTGCTTATTGATATTTATGGCAGCGCTTGTAATGATAATAAATGAACTAACTATCTTTTTCCCGCGGCTTCGTTTACAGTGGAGTACCGGGAGTTTTTTTTTAACTTTTTTGTTGAGTTTTTTATGTTTTTAATCCAGGGTCTGTTTCAGATTGCTTCCAATTCTGTTCAATCGTTATTGCGTATAACGTTTGGTATCAAACATCAAAAGATCCAACCTTTATTAACATTTATAATGAGATGAGATGAAGATGAGATTTGAAGTACTTACTCTCCTTGTACTTCAAATCTCAGGAAATTAAGATTTTTTTAAATATTTGTCGTTTTGTTTGTAAGGCGTATTTTTATCTAGTGATATTGGTAGATCTACTAACTAAATAATATTATTTTAATTATATGACAACAAACAAGATTCCATAGATCTCTCAAATCTAACTAAAGCAATAATAAACCTTTCAATTTTTTTTGTTTACAGAAAAATTTCAAAAACAAAATAGTTATAAGTGGAATCAAGTCAATTTATAACTTAGCAATATAATAATATTCCTTACGCACATTTTATTAATAAAACATGATTCATACAGAGAACATTAGTTTTTCGCCTTGACTGTTTTAGGTCACAGCTCACAAGTTTCGCGGAAAATATAATTGTGATGTTTTATCACTTACTTAGTGTCAAACTTGGGAATCACAGATTTCCATCACTTTTAAATATATTGTAGGGCAGGGCCCCCTCAATAAATATATAAAGCGGCAAGACGCCATTCGTTTTTATTATTGAGAAATTTCAACTCAAAGTTCTATATGTAACTTAAGTAGAAGGAACCTTTTTACCGATTGCAGCAATGGTTCCGTGGCGTAGTGGTTACGCTCTTGCTTAAGTCCCGGTTGAGTTACTTTTTTTTTTAATTTTTATAAATTATTTGTATTTGGCGTCTTGCCGCTTTATATATTTATTGAGGGCACCCTGCCCTACAATATATATAAAAGTAATGGGAATCTGTGATTCCCAAGTTTGACACTCTCCTTGTTAGTAATATAAGAAATCTGTTTATGTTGTAGTATTCATTTAAAGAAAGTTCGAATTAAATAAAATACGGTTTAAGTAATAACAAAAACAATTTATTAATTAAATAAATAAATAAAGATCTCAAAAACGCACTCAATAAACTATGCATAATATTAATTAATATGGCAAATACGAGATAAATTATACCTAATTCAACGTCCAACACAACACTTCACGCAAATGTCCTGTCCATATTGTATTCATAGTCAAACTCGGCAAAGAACGAGTCGAAGGGTGAGAGGGAGTCTTCGGTAAACTCCGAAGTAGTCTCTTGTTCTGTCGAAAACTCTGATAAATCCGAGCAGAAGGGTGACGACCAGCGTTCGGGCTGCGAACTGTCCCGTTCGGGGCTTGAATCTCGCAGGGCAGACGACAATGCAGTGATGTAGCGCATCGCCAGTCTTAATGTTGTAATTTTCGTTAACTTTTCACAAGGCACGGGAGTTCCGGTTATTTCCGCAGCAGGCACGGCACGTCTAAGAGTTTCAAAGGCACGGTTAATTTCCCGCATACGACTTCTCTCTCTTGCGTTTGCTGTTTTTCTCCTGTACTTGCTGAGGGGTTGTGGCGTGCGACGCGCGCGCGGCTCGCGGGAGCGCGCAGCGCGCGGACGCAACTGATACTTGTCGTGATCAGGCATCGAGTGCGCAACGCGAACTTAACGCCCGAATTCCGCTGAAAAATACGCTCATGTCTCAACCTCACTCCACCCACTAGCCCCGCTTCGTTCACGTATAGTCGTGTGAAAAATCGATTTAGTAAAAATAAATAATTATAAAAAAATGTAAAGATAATTGTAATATTATCTTTAAGTATCACTAAGGCAAAACATGCATATCAAGCCTACAACAGTGAGGATTCTCAATAATTATGCCATTAAACAGAATTCATGATAAAAATATGTAGTTACAAATAATAATTATTCATAATCATAACAGAACGCGGTTCCTAAAATACTGGCAGATTTCCCGTGTTGTCTTATGCATCGTCCTATACAATTAATTAACTAAGTAACTATATAACATACATATATTCAATATATTACAGTTAAATATAATTTATAACCAATAAATTAAAAAATAATCATGTGAGAGTAAAATATGCCTCAGGTGATTTTTTACTATAAAATGATAAATCTTATCGCCGGCCGTAAAGAATGATATCCGTCCTTGTAATTTTGATTTCAAAATGTTTGGATAACGATATCTATCACTATCAATTTTGTATAGACCTTTAAAGAATTCATCTTAATCTCGGCTAATATGTAGTAGTAATAAAAATAAAGTGCGTGTCGTTCGTACGATACCGAAGTATCTAGTATAAGTAACCTGCTTCGCATGGGTGGATGTACTAAAAAAATAAAATAAAATACCATAAAAACCTATGTTACTCGCTGATAATGTAGCTTTCTATTGGTGAAAGAATTTTTAAAATCGGTCGAGATGTTTTTGAGTTAAATCTTATCAAAAAAAAGGTATGTGTGTACTTATGTATACGCGTTAGAAGTTATAAATTTTAAAAAACAAAACTGCAGTAAATATCGAAGCAAAATGTTAAAATCAATCAAATTCTATTCTGTAGCCAACTGCATCATGTCGTTTTTTTGGGACATCGTGCGCGCGCAGGTCATCTGTAGCCAACTTCATACTGTTAATTTTGTGTCACAGATGCGCGCGCATCTTAAAATTTCACTCTCATCATTTTTCCATAACGCGCCTAAAGAAGTATAACTCATTGACTTATATGTATACTAGACAAGCAACTTGGAACAATAATTGTGTCGCAATTTCGGATCGCGCGGGCGGGTAGAGAGGGGGAGCAAGCATGGCGAATATGCCTTGCAAACGCTCGCTCTCGCATATTTCTAGTAAAGAGTAAGCGTGATGGAAAATTATGATGGCAGTTGTGTATTTATATTTACGATAATTATTGTTTTAGACAAATACGAAATAAATTACTTAGGTACTTACTGAAATAGACTTCAAATCACCTGGGAAAACTACGCACATAAATTATAAGAGTGTTTTATTGGTTACTATGAACAAAATCGGTGTTAGTTTGTCGAAAACAACGTTCACGGCTTACAAAACAGTGCACTGATCTTCTCGCTTGCTCGCAGTGGACTAAACGAGTTACGGAGAATTAACCGCAACTCAGTGGCCAATTATTTAAGGCCGCATAGCTTGTCTAGTAGTATACATATAAGTCAATGGTATAACTTCAAAAATAAACAATTCTATCATCTTTATAATATTAGATATTAGTGTTGTTCTATTGATTCTCTAACTACTCGTAAGTAGTTATATAACAATTTTTTATTGCTAGAGACTCTGACTTGTACATATTTCCTATATAACAATTATTTATTTATAATTAATTAGAAAGAAAACTTAATATCATGAATATACTCCGTTTCAATGAATGAACAAAGCAGTAAACTGCTTAATATTATTGATCATTTGCATTTTGGATCTAGCATTTCCGTTTTAAACGTGAAGTTTTTGAGCTGATTCTTGTTTGCTGACCTTCAGCGAGGACTATTAACAAATAACGTGTAGGTAGAAATGATTAAATAGTAGGTACTATTATAATCAAGCGTAGGTGCACAGCGTCCGCAATAAAAGCAAAGTTCAAAATACTTAGGAATGCAAATACATTAATTACCTAATAGACAAGTTGACCAGAGCATTGACATTTAAAAAAAAAATTATTTATTTATTCATACTTATTTACACAAATGCCAAAAATATCTCATATAGTAAAATATCTTATCTTCTTAGTCAAATTTCTTATCTTATCTTTTATAGTAAAATACCCGAAGCTTTTACCTGATTCTTATACATGTGTATGTTATGCTCGAATTGTATGCTTTTAAAGAAAAAAATATTTTCAACAAAAAATATTCCATATAATTTTAATATTTTCATTTATATTCAAATAATACATGTACCTACATGGACTCTCTTGGTGGTAGCTGATATATAACTTCTACCACTTGACATCACTCCCTTACAGACGTTGGGAATAACATGTAAAAATACATATTACGTTTTTAATAACAATTGATAAAAATATTTATAAAAAAAATATTTGAAAAAAAAATCTTAAAGAAGCTTATTACTACTAGTAATTTTTTGAATAAAACATTTCTATTCTATTCTAATTTTCTTACCAACTTTAGATCACTTCGTAAAAAAAAAAACTTACTTAATTGGAGGGAAAACATCAAAACATGACGGATGTGTTAGATTCAAATTTCAATATGAGTTTAAAATATTTTCAGTTAATGCTATATTTCGATAAGAAGGATATATTAATGAATATGAAGAAATATATTGATGTATTTTTATACACATTGGATGATAAAACTGTTTATAAATTTCCTCCCCTACGTTTTTTACTTGAATTGGATTTTATGGATTTGTGCGATTATTTTCCTGAACTAGGGTCATTTTTGTTTAGTGAACCATTAAAATTTAATACTATTTGTAGTGAAATCTTTTTCGCGTGCCTCAGATCGTCAGATAACGAATTTAAACAATATATTCAGCCATCGCAAGTTGCTGTTACGATTAGACTCAAAAGTTTACCACGTATTTTATCTCGTACGACATCACATAGATACGAAAATATAGTATCGTATTATGGATTACTTTTCACTATTTCCAAACCAACAAACAATGTATTCCATACTGTATGGTCCTGCCCTGAAGAATGCGATGGAAACGAAGCTATACTTCATTATATTCCTAAAGTACCTCCTAAATGTTTAATTTGCAAAAGCGTTATGTTCGAAAATAGTGGGCTACGGTGGTGCGGAGAACAAGTCATTGCAACATTTAAAATAAAAAATGATTTACTTAGTAAGAAGTTTACAATAACTGATGATCTTATTCCAAAATTAAAATTAGGATCAACTTACATTATTCATACGGTAGTGTTGAAAAGAACAGTTGCAGTTTGGTCATTAGAAGAACATGCTTCATTGCCAGCTCCATCAAATTTTTCAGTTCCTGTGGATATAAAAGAACTTTACGCTGCGTGTGATACTAGTCCATGGAAATTTATCTACTGTCTTGCATCGAGTATTGGAGTACACGTCTGCCCTTTAAACTGTTTTATGAATGTTAAAATTAACCTCTTGCTCAGTTTGACCAGCGTCAAGGCTCACTTGTATACTGGGTCAGCGATAATACATTTTCTGGGTGCGGGCTTTGATACTGGTTACGTAGGAGAATTAATGAGACAAGCAGCAATGTTAGCTGATCGTCACATAACGTTAGGAGTTTCAAACACTTCGGTCGAAACAGCTCTTACTGCTTCATCAGGAGGGGTATGTGTAATGCCTTTACTACTTCAATCCTACAGTAAAAAACAAATAAATTCACTTATGTCCACACTTGAAACGGGAGATGTTACTTATGAAACAGGTAAAATTAAACTGAAATGCGCGGTTTGGGCACACGGAATGGATTTCAAGAAAATCACGTTATGTAATGTTGGTAGTATCTTTGGATTAGTTTCTCGTGGTGATAACGGGGAGAGTATGGATGATTTAGTCGATTTCATCCTACAAAGAGCAATAGAACCAGCGCAGACTACAGTAGAAGAAATAGAAGCCCTTAAAGACGTATCTAACTACATAGATTTAGTAGCAGGATGTAGTGTCAGTCTGAGTGAAGAGACGGAGAATCTTCTCAAGAATTATATCTTAGCTGCACGAAAGGAAAGGCCTAAGACGGTGACAGTAGCATGTATGGGAGCCTTGGTGGCAGTATGCATGACGTCAGCAAAACTATGTCGTCGGAATGTAACAATCATTCAGGATGCAGTTTTCGCCATTTGGTTACATGTTAGCGGTTTATCGAATCCAAGATTTGCACCTGAAGAATATTTACAAACACCAGCGGATATTAAAAAACTTCAAATAGTCATTGACCAATTTTTAAGTTGGCTCGAACAGTTTGTTGGTATTGTTATTATGTAAAGCTATTATTTATGATCAAATAAATAAAAAGGTATAGACTGTGTAATCTAAGAAAGTTTTATTACATAATATTAACCTAAGACAATATAAATTAAACAATTTTATGTAGACTAGAGTTAGACATTAAAAGTTTAATAAAAGAAGAACAAATAATAACTAGCAACAATAACAAAATATTGCTAAGCATTTAATTCACTATTTATGGTATAGGATATATTATAATACCTCCCAACATAGTTTATTTTAAATGTAAAATTTAAAAAGTATATCTGAAGATTGATTGAACTGTTACTTTTCATTTAAAAAACTGAAATCAAAATCTGAATTTTGGAGAATATTTTTCTGAGTATTTAATTTTTCACACAACATCATTTGATTCTTTCTTAACTTCAAGCTTTCAGCTACAACTGACTTAATTTCATCATCTTTAACAACTATATTTGTTTGCATACCATAATTAGTTACTGGTTCACCAATTTTAAAATTTCTCTTCTGGTAAGAAACTACACTATATGGCAGATCAGCTATATTATCAGGATCTGTGACTACCACAGTAATAGTTGACCAGATACAATTTGCAAACTCTTCAGTAAAGTTTTCTAAATATGTATTTAATCTATTTATATTCTCATCAGCTTTGAAAATAATATCAGATATTTTTTCAAATTCAATCGATAAATCTTTTACTTTCAGTAGGAATTGATGATTTTGTAAATCTTGTAAAATTTTACTTCTCAGTTTTAGACTGTCATAACATACTCTTACAATATCAGGACACTGTTTTTCTTTCTCTTTATTTGCATTATAAAAGTCATTTTTTTTGTGAGATATAAATGTTTTGTAAGCATTCGTAAATATGCCTTGATAATTATTTCTGGCAACAAAATTGTTGAGATCAGTTGAAATTCCTTCATTGCTACGTCTAGCAGCTGATTGAAGACGTACTGATAATTGTCCCCATGCTGTATTCAATTTATCAACCTTATCAGCTAATTCATGACCATCTTTAAAAGATCTTGTAAAGCCTCCTAAAATATTTGTGCCTGTATTATTTTCATTGAGCTCAGTAACATGTTTCTCGCCCATATCAATCATTGTTTTAATTGTCTCAACTTTGGCATGGAGTTTACCTATTTTTTTGTCAATATTATTGTGTTTGAGAAGTAGTTGTTTACTTTCTTGTTTCAAAGCCTCTGCTCTGGTGAAGAGGGCATTGATGAGAAAATCATATTCTTCCATTTGACCAGCCACAAAGTAAAATGCATTTCGGTATAATGTTTGACTGTTTTTATAATTATATAATGCTTTCGGATGTTCCAAGCAACGCTGTACTGTTTTTGGCACAACAGGTGAAGTATTTTCTTGAATCATATGTTTTTTGTTGTACATAAACAGCATAGCAGCAATGTTTTCATTATAATACTTCATGACAAGCTCATCATTTCCAATGTCTATACAGTTTGATTGTGATATGATGATTTGGTCTCCGACTGGTATACTTGTTTCTTTAAAAATCCATTCTCTCAAAGTACCTATAGATGTTGAAGAATCAATTTCATAAGATAACTGAGATATTGTGGACAGTGAAAATATTTTTATGATTTTCTTAGACAAAATATTCTGCAACATTTCAAAAATAATTACTTTACTTGCTGACCCTGTTTCTTTGGTTTCACATGGTATGTTGAATGTGACTTTTGAAGGAGAGTCTCTACCTCTCAATTTAGGATCCCATTCCAAGGCAACCCTTAACCAGTCTTCCATTAACTTTTTAAATGGTTTTGATACATGATTTTCAGGAAATATCTCACTGGAGTATTCAATGTCACCATGAAATGTTTCATAAACACAAATGTTTTCACGTTGCTTTTTCTTGACAAGTGGCATCCATTCCACTGGTGCTTTAAAGGGTAGGAATGGTCGCACACCACAAATAATTTCAAAAGCGACTAAGCCCAGGGACCAGAAATCTACAGAATTGCTGTATGTTTTACTATAAAAAATCTCAGGTGCAAGATACTGGAGCGTACCAACAAAACTGGCACATATTGAATTTGAATCAATTTCTTTAGCATATCCTAAATCAATGATCTTGTACACAATCTTGTCTTCAGTTAAATTCTTTGATCCATTTGGTATATACATAACTATATTTTCGGGTTTAAGGTCACGATGGGTTATCTTATGACTATGCAGGAATTGCATAGCACTCCCTATGTCACTTAGGATCTTCCGAACTTTTACTTCTTTTAAACCACATGATGCATCAGGATTGTTTAATAGTTGACGTAAATCCCCACCACCGCAATATTCCATGCACAATATCGGCAATTTTGAGGGATTAACGGACGCTAAACCAGTTATAAATTCTGTAGGTAAAGTTTTTGTACCAACTATATTTGGGTGGTTACAAGTCTGTAACATCTCCACTTCCTTGCTCCATCTGTCTTTGTGTTTGGCGGTTAGCTCGTCGCCCCATTTGCAAGTTTTTATTGCAAGTTTTTCCTCGTTGCTTTTGTGCTTCCAGAGTACAACTATACCAAAACTTCCAGAGCCCAAAACTCTATCTTTTACCCAATCTCCGATAAATATTATATCTTCCATGATTATTTCACTTTCACTTATCTATTTCTTGAGTTAAAAATAGTAAGATTGTAAAAATAGCAAACGTTCACATCAGTTTCACAGTCTTCAGTGTCTCACCAGTCACCGACATTCACGTCAGTATTTGACAGTGCCAGTTTAAATTAATTATTGTTTTTAACTTCGGTTTAAGGATTTTTAATTATGAATTTACAGTTTACACGATAGGTACACATTTGTTGTATAATATATTATATTCGATCACAGATAGTAGGACTAACAAAGAGACTTATACTTCTATCTTTTCAATATCATATTATTTGTAAACATTAAACAAAAATCTGACAAATAATAAAAGACTCAGTGACGTCATTTCATGACTCGTTCCATTTAACGCATTTCGTAGTGAAACATGTGTACAATTAAAACGACATCGACAACAACAACACGATTGCTGCAATATATTTACTTTACTGAACACAATATCTAATCCTAAATTAATTATTGAATGTTTAATTGTTAACAAATACAGTGTACCTATATATATAGTATATTAAGTATTTTAAAAGGTCAGGATGAAATTACGCTATTTGGCAAGCTTTCTCAGATTGTATTATCTCAACGGTTAATGTATTAACCATGGATCTAAAAAAAAGTTTAGACCGTCCATGATATTAACAATTTCACATAATTTAAACACGTATTATGTGAAAGGGATGAATACACTGTCTAATTTGATTAGGTTCGAATAGGGAATATGCATGCATTTTTTTTATATTTTTTATCGACTTGTTACATCATTTTACCCTAATAAAAAATATAAATACTCTTGGCAATGTCCAAATTATTTTTTAAAATTACTTTGAAAACATCGATAAAATTTGATCTGTTTAAACGCGGCCATATTTCGCGGGCTTTGGATGACGCCACATTACACGCTCAGTGACGCATAGAGTGAGGTAACTATGGTAACCAGTGTTTGACGCCATCTTCGATGTCGAAGGACGCCATAGTTAAATCGATGTCGATAAATGACAGAATGTGTAAGGTGACGTCACGTTTTGTTTCGACCAATGGTGATACGTTTTGCAAACTTGAATTTCTCTCCCTTATTTTACACATTTTAATTAATATTTTTTGCAATTAAACACGAACTAAATAAGAAAATAATTGTTTAGGCATAATATCTGGGCCATAAGGATTCAAGGGAAAAAATATCAAGTAAATTTAAACAACATGCATATTCCCTATTCTACCGTGGACGAAGCAACTGTCAGCTGACAGCTGTCGACTGAAGTTTGACAATGTTTTTTATTATAAACAAATTCTTTGAAAATTGCGAGAATTATACAAATTATAATGTCTCAATCTCAAATATGTATGGTTTTCGGTGTAAACTCTGTTCAGTGTAGTTTTTAGTGATATTTTAAAAAACCCTGCAGCGATTCAAAACGACAGCTAAAACAATTGTAATTAATAATTTTTGTAATAATCAACCATTATGGTTGACCTAACCACCACTTGCCGGACTTGCATGAAAAGTAATTTAAATAGTATGGTGGATTTATTTGGACCCCTTAAGATAGAAGAAAACTGTCTTATGAAGTTAGCTGACGTATTGATAAGTACAACCTCATTACAAGTAAGTTTATTTAACTTATTGAATCATCTTATATTAAGTTGATAGAGTATGGTTTAATTAATAAATTTAGTCCATGGTGTATTTAATAAACATGGACCAATTATTGATATCAACGAAATCATGCAATATTTTTCTTGATAAAGGTAATGAGTTTATTTAAAATTGATTTAGTATTAGAAAAGTAGCAGTAATACAATATGTTTGCAAACAAGCCATTAAAATATGTCATGGTTGAGGTCCAGTGCAGATGTTCTCTAACAATATTCAGACTAGTGTCTGATTTTCAGAGCAAATAGTGTATTTAAATTCAGAATTAGCTACCTATTCATTAAAATGTCTATATTACGATTTTTTATAAATTCTATGTTTTAAGGTTTCAACAGAGGATGGCTTACCACAAAAGCTCTGCGATACTTGCGCAAATACTTTACAACTAATTTACACATTCCGTACTCAAGCTCTTGAAACGGAAATAGAACTGAAAAAACTATTGCACAGTCCTCCAATTAAAAATGAACTAATGGATGTAGACTTAAAAGATGATACTAATTACTGTGATGATTATTCTTTTCTTGATAATGTAACAACTAAAGAGGATCCTGAAGATGTATATGAATGTACAATATGTCAAAAGCAGTTCAATAAACACAAAAAGCTATTAAAACATTTAACATCACATGAATCCCTGAATTTAGTTTGTACGAAGTGTAACAAAGTTTTCCATAAACAATCATCACTTGATAAACATTTACGACATTGTGATATAGAGATTGATTCTGTGTTAAATCAAAAGAATGTAGAAGTAAAGTTAGAAGAAACAGAAGTATTCAATTGTCCGCAATGTCCGGCAGTTTATTCAAAACAAAGAGCGCTAACAACACATTTAAGAAAGCATGGCAAGACTGAACAGTACAAATGTGACCATTGTAATAAGTGTTTTGCTTTAAAGACATTATTGAGAAGGCACATGAGGTTGGTATATTTAATTCATTGTTTAGACTTCAACTCATTTTCTTTCATGTTCCAGCCTAGTCTACCCATTCTAAAAACTTTTACTTCAACTCCCAGTAGTTATTATTGGCCAATGCACACCACTGCACGGAATGTTCCACTTTTATAATACAAACTTAAATGTAATTGATATATTTTCGTGCTCTTCATCAAGGTACAAGTGTGAATTAAAAAAATATATGTTACCCCAGTCATTACTATAAACATCTTTTTTTATTTAATTATTTAATAGATATTTTCATTTTGTACTGTACGGGTTAATATTGTCTTTTATTAACGCAAGTATCACACATTTAAATAAAATACTGTATACCGGATTAAAACATGATTTATTAATTATATTGTAAATTATGTATCCCGACGTTTCGGATGCTTTTCAGCAACCGTGGTCACAGGCAGACAGAAAGATGACAGTTGTCTGATTTTTGAAATGTCACAAAGTTGCCATATTAACGCCATCTATTCATACGGAGTTGATATTTAATGTAATTTTCTATATTAGGACAACATTGACTAACAGTGTCCTCTTTTTTTTCAATTTCAATAGCCTCACTACTAGTCTAGTCGAAATGTCGGGATAAATAATTTAAACAATATAAATAATAAATCGCGTTTTAATCCGGTATACAGTATTTTATTTAACTGTACGGGTTTTTTTTTCAATTCCAAGATTTATTTTGCTCTTCACTTACCATAAGGTAATCCATCTGCCTGTTTGCCCCTATTCTACAAAATTGATGATACACCTCGCTATGTAAAGGGTTTAATTAAATTGATATTCACATATTAATTAATTTTCTTAATTTCATTTCAGATTACACACTGGGGAAAAGCCATTTAAATGCACTGAGTGTATGAAGAGCTATTCAAGAAAAGATCAATTGTTAGATCACTTAAATAAACACAATAATGTTAAGCCATATGTTTGTCCGCATTGTCAGAAATGTAAGTATTACACAAAGAAAAAAATATATGTAAAAACTCCTTAGTAGTTCAAAATAAAGTATCTTAGTGTACTGTTGTGGCGTCAGAAGAATCTTCGCAAAACAAAATAATATTGAAAATGACGCAGCAAATTCAGCGCGCGAGTGGTGCGCTGTACCACCGCCTCTTCACCCCGCGCCCCGCCGCCGCTAAAACAACTTTCTAAAATACTTGGTCGCCGCGGCGGGGACACTGCGCGGCTAGATCTCACGGCGAATGCATGTCATATCTTTTGCTCTGTACTCTGTTTAATGTGCTCGTAAATTCGTATTTAATAATTAATTTTTATATCAAATAATATTGTAAAATCGTAAATACAGTTGTTATAATATGTGGATTAGTTTTTGATTTGATATACCCAGTAGGCTATCCACATAATTGGTGACCCCCGACGTTCGAGAACATTCGAGAACAAGATGGCGCAAGAAGCTTCTACAGACAATGAAGTTAACAAAGTTGGAGTGCGGCTACCTCCGTTTTGGCCAGATGATCCCGCATTATGGTTTGCTCAGATTGAAGGACAATTTTATTTAGCCGGAATAACATCGGATACGACGAAGTTTTACCACATATCGTCTCAACTGGAACAGCGATTTGCGCAGGAGGTAAAAGATATTATTAAAAGTCCTCCCTCGGAAAACAAGTACCTCAAATTGAAGACCGAGTTAATAAAAAGGCTTACAGCTTCTCAAGAAAAGCGTATCCAGCAGCTTTTAGCTCAAGAGGAATTGGGAGATAGGAAGCCGTCTCAATTTTTGAGACATTTACAGAACTTGGCAGGTCCAGCAGTTCCAGAGGAATTTCTACGGACATTATGGACAGGTCGGTTACCATTAAATATTCAAACAATAATAGCTTCACAAAAAAGTCTCAGTTTAGAAGCAATTGCTGATTTGGCAGATTCTGTTCACGATATTGTACAACCCTCCCAACAAGTTTGCACTTTAAATAATAATATTAAAAATAATGAAATTTCAGAATTGAGTAAACAATTAGAAAGTTTAACGAAAGAAGTAGCTTCATTGAAAAGTAAATTCCATAAACCACGGCCACGTACCCCATCACGTGACAATAATCACCGTCACAGATCTAGATCGAGATCGAGGTCTAGAAATTTAGATTTTTGTTGGTATCATCAGAGATTTAGAAATCGAGCACATAAATGCATTAAGCCATGCAATTATAATTCACAGTCGGAAAACGGCATGAGCAGCCGGAATTAGCGGCAACCGACTGCCAAATTTCACCAGGCCGCATTTTTATTGTGGATAAAATAACTAAAATGAAATTTCTTATTGATACAGGTTCTGATTTATGTGTTTATCCACGCAGAGCATTGAGAGAGCATCGAACGAAGACTGACTACCAGCTGTTTGCAGCTAATGGCTCAATAATCACTACTTATGGTTGGGTTCAGATTCATATTAATTTAGGATTGCGACGTGATTTTAAATGGAGATTTGTAGTTGCCGACATTTCTAAACCGATAATTGGTGTTGATTTTCTTTCTTTTTATAATCTGTTAGTAGATTGTCGTCAGCAACGCCTTATTGACGGATTGACATCACTCGCAGTTTCAACATCAATTGAAAAGGCATCTGAAAGTGACGTGACTTCTATCAAGGTAATTTCTGGAGATTCTATTTACCATCAAATCTTACGTCGGTATCCAGATATAACGCGCCCAGCAGGTACTTATAAGGAGCCAAAGCATAATACCGTGCATCATATTCGGACAACACCAGGTCCGCCAGTTTCATCTCGACCTCGTAGACTTCCTCCTGATCGATTGAAGGTTGCACAGAAGGAGTTTGAAGATATGCTACAAGCTGGAATAGCACGCAGGTCAGATAGTCCATGGTCTTCTCCTCTTCATTTAGCTCCCAAGAAGGATAACAGCTGGAGACCTTGTGGTGACTACAGAGCTTTGAACGCGAGAACATTGCCCGACTGCTATCCAATCAGGCATATCCAAGATTTTACACATTTGATAGCAGGTAGCACAATCTTTTCAAAAATCGATTTGGTACGAGCGTACAATCAGATACCGGTTTTTAAAGACGATATACCGAAGACTGCTATTACTACACCGTTTGGGTTATTTGAATTTTCATATATGACATTTGGTCTTCGAAATGCAGCGCAAACATTTCAGCGTTTTATTGACGAAATGCTCAAAGGATTTCATTTTTGCTATGGATACTTAGATGACATTTTAGTATTTTCTCAGAACTATGATGAGCACCTGGATCACCTGCATCAATTGTTCCAGAGACTATCAGATTTTGGCATCTTAATAAATTCCGCTAAGTGTGAGTTTGGTGTATCTAATATAACTTTTTTGGGTCATAAGGTTTCATCAACTGGAATATGTCCGGTGCAAGAGAAAGTACAGGCAGTGATGGACTTTCCAGTTCCGAAGAATATTCAAGAACTACGTCGATTTCTGGGTATGTTTAACTTTTATAGACGTTTTATCCCAGGCGCATCATCTATCCAAGCTCCACTCAGTTTAGCTCTTGCCGGACCCAAAAAGAAAAGCAAACAAGCTATTGAGATGAGCCCAGTTGAAATGGAATCTTTTAACGCATGTAAGTTGGCTCTTTCTAAAGCGACCACGCTAGCACATCCTAGAACTGATTGTGATATCGCAATTCATACGGATGCATCAGACAATGCGATTGGGGCTGTTTTACAACAACGTGTGAATGACACCTGGCAACCTTTAGCTTTCTTCTCACGTAAACTTAAGCCATGTCAAGTTAAGTATAGCCCATATGATCGAGAGCTTTTAGCTATTTATGATGCTATTCGATATTTTCGTCATATGCTAGAAGCAAGAGTTTTTGCCGTTTATACAGATCATAAACCACTTACATATGTTTTTAATTCAAATCGAGATAAATGCTCACCTCGTCAGTTTCGCTATTTAGATTTTATATCTCAATTCACTACTGATATCAGGTACGTGGCCGGTACAGATAATGTGGTAGCCGACGCACTGTCTAGAATAAATGAGATCGCAGATGTAATTAATTTTGAAGAGCTTGCACGAACTCAGGTTACAGATACTGAACTGCAAGAACTTTTAAAGAAAGAAACTTCACTTAAATTAGAAAAAGTAAATTTACCAAATTCTTCAAGTTACATTTATTGTGACGTATCAATGGCAAACTCGAGACCTTTTATAACTAAGAATTTACGAGAGCAAGTTTTTAATTATTTTCATGGATTTAGTCGTCCTGGAGCCAGGGCAAGCATTAAATTGATTTCCCAAAGATTTGTTTGGCCTGGAATGAAAAGAGATTGTCGCCGCATGGCAAATTCATGCACAGAATGCCAACGTAATAAAGTCTTCCGCCATACTTCCTCTCCTTTAACTCCTTTTTCAAGCCCAACTCAACGTTTTTCCCACGTCCACATGGACATCGTGGGCCCGTTACCTTATTCTTCTGGTTTCAGATATTGTCTCACGATCATCGATCGCTTTACACGTTGGCCTGAGGCAATTCCTTTACCAGACATCTCGGCAGAAACGTGTGCCCGAGCTTTCATCTCCGGCTGGGTTGCACGCTTTGGCTGCCCTGAGAAGATTACGACAGACAGAGGCAGGCAGTTTGAGTCCCACCTGTTTCACAACATCGCTGCTCTGCTAGGCGCAGTGCATCGCCCAACTACAGCCTACCATCCAGCAAGTAACGGTATGGTGGAACGTTTTCATCGTCAGCTGAAGGCAGCTATCATGTGTCACAAAAACAATCAATGGTCAGAGGTACTTTCACTTGTTTTACTTGGTATACGCAGTGTGTGGAAAGATGATATTAAATCCTCTGCAGCTGAGCTGGTTTACGGAGAACAATTACGACTTCCTGGCGAGTTTTTCTCTTCTAAAGCTACTACTATCACAGACTTCACTGACTTTGTTTCACGCTTACGTAGCTACATTAAAAACCTTGCACCAGAGCCGGCGCATTGGCATTCCAATAAAACTTTCTATGTTCCTAAGGGCTTAGACACAGCTGAGCATGTTTTTCTTCGCAAAGGGCCTATTAAAAGATCGCTAGAATCGCCTTACTCCGGTCCGCATAAAGTACTGGAACGAGGGAAGAAAACCTTCAAGATCGACTTGTGTGGTAGACATACCTATGTCACAATCGATCGCTTAAAACCTGCTTATTTGCTTAATAATTTACAGAATGAAGTTCAAATTAATAACAGCAAGTCGTCAGCAGCGGAGCCAATCAAGACAAGAAGTGGTCGTGTGGTTCGTTTTCCTGACTACTATCGACCGTAGCTGGCTCCGGTCTCGGTGGGGGAGTAGTGTGGCGTCAGAAGAATCTTCGCAAAACAAAATAATATTGAAAATGACGCAGCAAATTCAGCGCGCGAGTGGTGCGCTGTACCACCGCCTCTTCACCCCGCGCCCCGCCGCCGCTAAAACAACTTTCTAAAATACTTGGTCGCCGCGGCGGGGACACTGCGCGGCTAGATCTCACGGCGAATGCATGTCATATCTTTTGCTCTGTACTCTGTTTAATGTGCTCGTAAATTCGTATTTAATAATTAATTTTTATATCAAATAATATTGTAAAATCGTAAATACAGTTGTTATAATATGTGGATTAGTTTTTGATTTGATATACCCAGTAGGCTATCCACACTGTCATAAGTCTTGTCTAGGCTTCTTCTAGACAGATGTGCCCTTTCATACATCTCATGATCACATCTCATCCAGTGGAATAGTGGTAAATGTCTGCCTGTTATCCTTAAAAGAAGTTATTTTTCATTTATCTGTGGTTTTTCTAAGTCCTGTCAGAATTAGATTCGCCATGATATGGTGGTTTTAAAATTACATATTGTTTTGAATCAAACTTTATGTTATAAAATATTTCAGCATTCTCCCAACTTTGTACATTAAAGGATCATATAAGGACTCACACAGGGGAGACTCCGTTCCTATGTTCGGAGTGCGGGAAGGGATTCAACAACAGTTCCAATTTGCGACAGCATCTCATGAGGCACGCCGGTGTGAAACCGTTTGCGTGCAAACTGTGCCCCAAGACATTTTGTACTAAAGGTATTTTAACAATTCATACTTTCATAATCTTAAGGCGTGTCCTAGAGCAAATAGCCTTGCGCATTTTGTTACCTCTTACGCCATATTAAATACCATCCCACGCGTGATATTGGTATTTCGTGATATTGGTATTTACATCAGATCGGGGACATTCTTCAAAAGGGCTAAGTCAAAAGTACTCGAAACCAACAACTGTATATGAAAGCATTGATGAAAGTGGAAGAAACGAAAGTGGTATGCAAGGATCGGAGCATATGGAATTCCGTGATCTCTGCCTACCCCAATGGGAAAGAGGCGTGATGTATATGTATGTATGTCATCAAAATTTCAGGCCAGATGACGAACCACATGGATACGCATACGGGGGCTCACCCGTTCAAATGCAACGAGTGCGGCTCCTCCTTCACCAAGCAAAACTCACTGAATAAGCACAAGTTTATTCACCTCGGCATCAAGCCGTTCCCCTGCGATAGTTGCGATATGAGGTCAGTTTTAAGCCTTCTGTATAAAATAAAATATAAAGCCTTTTATTTCCTTAGATGTTACAAGTTAACTTACAGTTTTACAATTTTTATCTTATATCTAGACATGTCAACAATTTTTAGTAAATATGTTATAATATATTTTCAATTTTCAACAACTTAATTTTTAATTACTAACAAATAAGATTACTGTTCCCCACAACCTGGGACAAAAATCATATCAAAGTAAAAAGGCCGGCAACGCACCTGCAAGCCCTCTGGTGTTGCGGATGTCTATGGGCGGTGGTGATCACTTACCATCACGTGAGACACCTGCCCGTTTGCTCCATATTCTACATATAAAAAAATAAAGAAAGAAAATATATATTATGTTATGGAGTGGAAATAGTTCCTGTAAAACGTGATAATTTTCGAAAATAATGTAATCAAAATCTAAGCACAGTTCGAACCTACTGTTTTCTCTTAAAATGAATGTTTCTTTGTGTTTTTGTATTTTTCCACTATCTACAAAAAATTGATTTCAAATTTATTTATTGTTAATAAAAATTCATGCATGCCGACCTTGATGGCTTCATATTTCTGATTTCATACAATCATATCATAATATGATATTCAGGTTCACGAACAAGGACCAGTTGAAGCGCCACCAGCGCATCCACACCGGCGAGAAGCCGTACAAGTGCATGTACTGCGAGCGCGCCTTCACGCAGAGCAACGACCTCGTGAAGCACACCCGCGTGCACGTCGGACAGAACACGTATCAGTACGTATACACACACACACACGTCTTAACTCCGTACGAATGTAAATCAGAATGAGTGCGCATTAATATTGTCTTTTATTAACGCGAGTATCACACATTTAAGTAAAATACTGTATACCGCATTAAAACTGTCTCCCCGCGACCACGGTTGCTGAAAAGCATCCGAAACGTCGGGATGAATAATTTAAACAAATCAACAAACAACAATTAATTAATCCGGTATACAGTATCTTAATTAAATGAGTGCGCATTCATAAACCCACACATACACACACACGTATACACGCACTTTCATACGCGCATACACACACCCGTCTCAACTCCGTACGAATGTAAATCAGAATGCGTGCGCATTCATAAACCCCCCATATAAACATACACACACACCCCTAACTGTGTGTGTGTGTCCACATAGTTACTCACTATTTGCTTCACACGTAAATAATAAATGAGATTTTATTTTTTAAGTCAAAACCTTTGTTTGTTTTTTCTTAGTTCCTCCCACTCATTTAATGCTCTATGTTGCTACATATTATAGAATTATAGATACATACTTACTACAGATATATGTTACATGGCCCTACTGGATCCGACCAGCGACCTATCGGATTGCAAGGAACCAACTAGACCGATGATGATTTAAAAAAAAAATACGAATTTCTTGGTTATTTTATTATTGAAACTTCCGAATTCAATTAATTATAAGTAGTGCTATACATAGCTTCATCTCCAATATATTCAATACTTAATGACAGAATAGTGTTTATAAGGGCCAATGTTTAATAAGTATCTAGTAGAAAACATACCATATTTCAAAACGACAAAACGATTCCCCTCTTCCACAGGTGCGCTATATGTCACATGAAATTCCGTTTGCTTCGGGAGCTAAAACGACATTACCCCACGCACTACGACCCCAATGAGGCTAGTAAAGATGGCGGATGTCCCCAACAGGGCCCCATCACCGACATAGCGAAGCAGGACACAGACGGACGAATCACCATCACCTTCAGTCATTTGGACAAGACTAATATAGGAGACATCACCATTAATATATCTAACGATAAGAGCTGAGTTTGGTGATAATAGGGACAATATTCTCATGCTTTACGGCGTAGAGACGTCAAATTAAACTATTTATTTGAATCTCAAAAATAAGAGGGGTTTTTTTTTCAAGATATATGACGATAGTCTTCTCAGTCCTTTAAAATAGAAAAAAATATTTATTTCGACGGGTCCCAAGAACAAAATCGTATTTGTAAATAAACGATTTCACAGATACGATTTTGTTCTTGGGACCCGTCGATTTATTTACTATAGAAGTACACAAAAAAGGCTTTGTTACTCGCTGATAATGGAGTTTTCCATTGATGAAATCATTTTTAAAATCGGTCGAGTAGTTTTTGAGTTAAATCGTAACAAACAAATTTTTCCTCTTTATAATATTAGTATAGATTTATTTCACAATACATTTAAATATAATTATTATAGACGCATTTATTATATGATTTAGAATTCCATACATTTTTGTGATTAACAATACTCTCAGTCGAGTTGATTTCTTCCGATATCTTGAACAATTATCGTCATATTTCAACAAATTAATACTAATCAATATCAAACTATACATATACATCTTAGAGAAAGACGGCGAGAAGCGACTTTGTGTTATTCTATATAGAGAAGTTTAATAGTTTCCTTTAATATATGAATTATCTAAGTTAATTAAATAACTTATTTGAATGCAAGTATTTGAAAATGAATGATAGGATGGTACTTATAAAAAATAATTATTAAAAAGTTTGATTATTTTAAAATGTGATTGCTTTTATGTAATTTAAAGGATAAGTATGCTCTCTATTATTGTTATTTGTAATCATTGTTATATGACCTACGGCTTATTCGTAATTATTATTATTAATTAATTTACGTTTCATAGGAAAAAATCCTGCCATTTTTAGGGATGCAATGGCCGTATATCTGTAGTCTATTTCCCGTAATACTTGAACTGATACAAAATTACCGCTTATGTGCCTTAGAGCTTTGATATTATTATAAAAAATATAGATAGTAATTAGCTTTAAGTATTTAGGTATACAAGAGCATATTTTAATTTAGATTGGGTTATTTTCAAATACACTATATACGAGCCGAGCCTTCAACGCAACCTGTCTTATAATAAATATTGTTCTAATTAAAAGATTAATCCATTTCTGTGTTATATATCAAAAGTTGCCTCAAATTATCTGTATTTCGACTGTTTTGATAATGAATATTATGGCTCTGATGTATAATTTAATAGTTTCGTTTAGTAACGGTCCCGTTACGTAACGTTTCTCTGCCCATGATTTTGTCTGCTTAAATTAAGCAACCTGTTAAGTATGCAGTAGTCGCTTAAAGGTGCTTCTAAACGGGCTATACTTTCCCGGCAATGTATGGCTGTACTATTGACAATTATTGCTAGGCCATCTCGAAAACATTTAAATTTTTCGTTATCGGTAGTTTAGGCGATATATTAGTATTTTCGAATGACAAACGATCTTTCAAAAATATTGTCGGCCACATGTCTAAACGCTTGGCCATATGAATGCTCCGACCGGACCATTGCTGAAATATTGCATAAACTGGCCGGGCACAATATTACAGCCATATATTGCAGTCAAATATGGCCGGTTAGAAGCAGCTTTAATTTTTGTAAAAACTAAATCTACGTTGACAGAAAAAATGTTACATTTTAAAAAAAAATAATACTTCGGTAAAAATTAATTCGGATAAATACAGTTTGGATAGATAATTTTACTTCTAATATTTAAAATATGGCTGTTAACATTATGGATGTCTATGATGTCGTCATAAGGTGGCGCTAGTGTCTATGGACTTTGAAATACTCTTTTATACAAAAACATACTCCAATGTTCCAACAGATGCAAATTGAGTCGATTTCTAGTCTTGACCTGTTAGAATGTATTTTATTTTAAGGCATTTCAAAACACATTTGGGATACAGACTAATGATGATGGCATAATGCCATGCCTCTGTATATAGCATAATATATTAAATGTTATATATGTTGAAATACAGTTTATTAGAATCCAACATTTTCTTGAAGTTTGCCGTATGCCTACTTCCCAAAATGCCTGGCTAGGAATATGGATTTTTCAAAAATTCAATGCTGTAGTTTTAGTTTTCATCAAAATTAGTCTCGAGACTCCTTTCGCTAAACCCCATAGTTTCGGATTTGACCATACACTCCTACTTGAGAAATTACCTGTATATTAAAGTAACGAATGTACCAGTATTTGATTTTCTACGGTTTAAATATGACGGCAGTGCTTCTGAATAATATTTTTTGTAATAAACGGCCTGAAATCGTATCACTATTTCTTTTAGCAATAATATTGCAGAAGCCCTTGACGGTAGAACGAGATAAAGCTATGTACGATGTATCGCGCTGTCACGTTCTCTCGTAGCAACAAAAGTTCTAGAATAGATCGTGGTCATTGGTGGATTATCGTATCGTGCATAAGGCCGCGAAATTATCTAAAAAATATACTTTCTCTAGAACTTTTGGACTGTGATGATAACGTCGGTTCAAAGGTAAAACTCACTGTTATTTTGAATAAAAATATTTTTTTCACTATTGCTTATTTTAAGCGTAAACCTACGCTAAGAACAAAGCACTTATTACGTATTCTAATCCATCGTAAATCTACGCTTAAGTAATAGTAGCAAAATTTATTTTAATTCAAAATCATACCTACTTAGTGAGTACAAATTTTTGACAATTTTGGCATAAAAAAATGAAGACGAAGAAAATTTTAACAAAGAGGATGGGGCGCAGATGAGGTGCTTGCCTAGGGTACCGTCGACATTTAATGCGCCATTGATCGTGGTAAGGCTTTTGGATATCTATGTAAATCCAGTGGCATAGTGCAAAGGGGTGCTGTCCACCAGGGCCCAGAACCTGAGAGGCCATGGGCTTTGGAATGAGGGGGAGGCAGCTCTTGAAGTTAGAAAATTTTTGTTGCGATTTTTTTCTCTGCACCGAGGCTCTTGTTCACCTAACTACGCCACTGTGTAAATCTGGAGCTTTCAATTGATACTTATGTTAATAGATTGTAAAACGTAATTCTGATATCTGAATAGAAAATTATTTATTGTATAACTATTTTTATTTTTATGCAAAATTATTATAAAATAAATACAGTGTTTGAATTTGGACTGTAATTTATTTCCTCTCCTTTTCCCTTTTACCCTTATCATAGAAATAGATATGTCAAATTAACTGAAGATTCATTCGCCTTCAACATTTATGAATTAAGTTCTCGAAACACGAACTGAGCTGGGATCCGGGGAAATTCTATTACCACCGCCTTTGTATTAGTACAAACAACCTGTTTAAGATACAGATATAATATATACGACTAAATTAATATTTCAAAAGAAAAAAAATGTAAGTAAGTCTTAACGAGCAATGAAAAAGCTTTTATTTTTATAAAAGCTTTTTCATTGCTGTTTTTCGAGTGCTTTACAACAAGCTCTGGTCTGGAAAAAGGTCACGGACTGACTGAAAAGTGACGGTTGCCTGAATCTAATTTGCATTGGAGTGTGCTTTTTGCATTTAAATGTGTGATACATTCAGCGGCGTAGCTAGTTGGAGAAAGGCCTCGGTGCATAGACAAAAAAATGCAATAATTGGATACCAAAGAAATTTTATACTATTATACGAATAGAGTAGCTTTTTTGTATTTTGGTATAGGGGTTTATTTTATGTTGGAAACAAACAGAAACATCACTATACATATTATATTATAAATACAATAGATACAAGCATTTCCTTTTACAGTTTCCTAGTGGCGGAGCATTGGGCGGTAGATTTTAGCTGCAGCATATTTGGTGATAAATTTTCTTTTTGGATGTCTTAAAGAGCCTAATTTTCTTGAAATTTACCAAGTGGTCTAGAGAGAGAAAATTCCTCACTGAGACTAAAAGCCTTGCAGTGCAAATGAGAATTACGAATGATAGCTCTGAAAAATATAATCTTTGGCAGAGCTTTGCTGAAGCTTTGAAATGTAGGGCGGGGTATTATCAGTGCGCAGGCAGCCTTCGACGTGAGCGGACAAGGTAAGTGTATTAAATATTACTACTACTGGCCACACTATGAGTAGTGATAATATTACTGGCATTTATGTTTATCAATATTCGCCTCATGGTCTGCGTTTAAGTCTAGTAAGTTTGAGAACGTTTATTGCATTCTTTTCAGAAGCTTGTTAGGTCGGATGATGAATAATGTATTGTTTTTTTAATTAATATACCTTATGTAAGATTACTTTTATTTCTAATAGGACTAACACGTCGGGATATTTAAAACTATGCAAACTTTTTAAACATTTTATTGAAAAAGAAAAACAGTTTCAGATTGACTTTTTATTCAGTAGTTTTTTTGAAGTAGGTTTACACAGATAATATATGTATATAGGAAATATTGTTATTTTTTATATGTATTTATACTGGGTGGCGCAAAAGTACTGGCACTAAAGAAAATTCCACGTTCTTGGGGAGTAAAACGGTCCATGTTTATTTTCAGTGTATTTTACATTTGTCCACTACACAATTTTCAACAACAGAATGACAGGAAATGTCATATAAAAAAAAAATAAACAAATTTTCTTTAGTGCCAGTACTTTTGCGCCACCCAGTATAACTGATGTCGGTTGATTACTATAATAAGGAAAGTCATCTATGTTCTCTATTTTTATTACAAAATTAATATTTAACAATTAAAAATTAAAAATTTCACTGTTATCATTACTATCATTAATAATATAAGTGTATATATAGGTTATATATAACTATTCATTTAAATCATTGACTTATTAATAATTAAATAATCTTATAATTAATCGTTATTTAAATATTTCAAATAATTACTAAAAATACTGGATCAATCAATTTTTATGTTAACGATTTTTCAACTAAAACATATACCCTCTTCCCTAACTAAAAGACCACTTACTAAAAGGTTACGTCTTTGATGAATTTCGAAAATAAAATGATACATATTTTGGATCATAATTATTGAAGACATTAAGATTAATCTATACTTATATTATAAAGAGGAAAGATATGTATGTTTGAATTTTTGTATTTTTATATGTCATGAATAAACCAAAAACTGGACAGATTTTAAAAATTATTTCACCAATAGAAAGCTACATTATAAGCGAGTAACATAGGCTTTTTGTGTATAGTACATCTAAATTACACCCGTGTGAAGCCGGGGCGTGTTGCTAGTTAGAAATAAAAGAAAATACTGAGGAAATACAAATTGTATCTTTTGATCAATATGTACCCACTTAGAAGTGATTTGAAGAGTGAAGATAGCAATTTGATATGTGAAAACCGCTTAAACTAATGGAAAGAGCCGGTCGGCGCTGTTAAGACAACAGTAGGTATAGCGTTTTCTTATGGGATTCGTATTACTTTTTGAATATTTTAGTTACGTATATAACATTGACGCCCCCGAGGAATAAAATCGTAAAGGGCCTACTATACCATAGTTTTAATATTTTTGCATTTTCGGATCTAGAAGTCAATAGGTACATCTCCTAATTTTTAATAATTTTTTTTCCAATTATTCATAAAACTATAACAATTTAAAATTTATATTCTCCGGAAATTTATATATATAGAGGATTTATATTGTAATTTTTTGCAAATATAATGTAGTTTTTATGAGCAAATTAATCAAAAAGAACGATCCACTCGGCTTCGCACGAACTATAAAAAAAGCCTAGCCTATATTACTCGCTGATAATGAAGCTTTCTATTGGTGAAAGATGTTTTAAAATCGGTTGAGTAGTTTTTTAATTATTTATAATATTAGTGTAGATATAGATGATAAATGTATGTTACAAAAAGTGCGCGATTTTTTTCCCCATAGATTTAAAAAAGAACCTGTGGACCAAAAATGAAAATTATAAAATAAAGTTTAAAACACATTTGGACCACCGGAACATTGGTGTGTGGTAAACCTAACCATTAGTCGAAAAACGAAAAAAATATAATATTTAAATAATTTTACGTAAAATTATTACAATAATAGTTAATAATAATAATATTTAATGCATATAATATTATTGCGTAAAATTATTACGTTTTTTTTTCATAATTTTACTCAATATTATGTTATTTTTCGTTGTTTATGAGCAGCTGGCGATTTGAATGAGAATTTTTCTAGTATATAAATTACCTATCCAACTTTGATCCTTAATATCTTTTTAATGAGACCCCAGATGACTCTAATTGGTGGTTGTTTTATCCTTGGGTCCCTCTACCACCCCACCAAAAACCATTGAAATCCCCGACCCACACGTCTAAAGCTTCCTTGCAAAGGCCGACAACGCAACTGCAAGTCCTCTGATGTTGCAGATGTTCATGATTGCGGTGTTCACTTTCCATCATGATGATGAGCCGCAGGCTCGTTTGCCCCCTATATTATAAAAAAAATATACTCGTAAAAGTTGTAACAGCAATAAACAACTACAACTTCAAAATTAGTGTGGTATCTTTAAGTAAGTAATTGTGTATATAAGTAAACCGTTTAAAAAGCTCATGGAAAGAAAGCAAAATATATTTGAAATCGTATTTCGTTATGAGTACATTTATTTTACTTCATAACTGATAACGAGGACATAGTCGGTATGTATATGTAGATATAAAACAACAGTGTAACATAATGTAGCTTCTAGATAGAATCTAGTTAGTCATTAGTGTTATTGTCGTAGCGTCCTTCGGGAGACTGAGGCTGAAACTCAATTAATTACGCGTCTAAGGTCAGCCCGGGCAATGATTAATCACTAGCTACCCCTCTTTTGTTATTTACCACAATGTTTAATGTAGGATTTTTTGTTTATTAGAATGACTAACTTATTATTAAACTACTTAGTATTTGCAAATGGATGGATCATGCTTTCGTAATTCAAAATGTTCTATATTCAAATACGAAAAGAAAGTAAAATTTCATAGTTGTCTGTCTATGAATTACTGTGAACTAAAGTTACTGACTTTATACAATTGTGTTAAATCTTGACTATGGGATTCTTCAAAAGTCCGGTTAGTTTTTAAGGAATTATGTGCCAAAAACCATAGTGTCCTTTCGAAAAAAAAAGGGATTCTTTATCCGATTTTCATTATAAAGAATGCACATTATTGCACCTACTGGCAGTCAATATTTTTTAAATTATGTAAATGTTTTAATCGAAGGCGAGGTAGGTGACATTCATTTATAAATGATGCGCTACCTATTTTATTTTTAGATACTTCAATAATTCAGAATCAGACTGAAACCAAAGCACGTACTTTTTAATTAACGTCTTTTCTATCTATAAAGCTTAGTTATTCGGACGGAATTTCAATATTCATCCCATCCATTTAATTACCATTCTATACAACATTATTTTTCCTGAGGGCAATTATTTTGTACATATACATATCTATAGCATTTCTTCTCTCAGACTCAAAAAATTATACATACATACACATACATCACGCCTCTTTCCCATTGGGGTAGGTAGAGATCACAGAATTCCATATGCTCCGATTCTTACATACCACTTTCGCTTCTTCAACCAAAATAATGTCTCCCCGCGACCACGGTTATTGAAAATCATCCGAAGCGTCGGGATAAATAATTTAAACAATATAAATAATAAATTGCGTTTTAATCCGGTATACAGTATTTTATTTAAATGTGTGATACTCGCGTTAATAAAATACAATATAATATTGTGGATTCAGTTTGACTTTTTCACATACATTATTATTATAAACCAACTAAGCAGATTTCAAAATAATCGGTTTGGTGGTTTTTGCGTTATTGAATAACTAACATACAACACTCAGTTCACAAACTTTCGCATCTGTGTATGAGACGTACCTAAATTATCTAAAGACCTAGTTATAAAAAAAAAATATATAAATAAAATTAAAAAGCTTTTGAATTCCTTACATAGTTAATTATATTACAGTTTCTATGTTTGGCTTTCGTTCCTAAAGACCTAGATATTAACATAAAAACAAATAGCGTCCAACATAAAGAGAGACAGCGAGGAATTGAATATAAATCAGATAAAACAAAAGCTCGTAAATACTATTGATCCCGAGCGATATTGCTTGTGCCCTGTCCTGCGTCACCTTGACCCAGCTCGAAGGCTTTAATAAACTCCCTTTGCGTTATCACGATTATGTCGACTCACGATCTATTGAAATTCCAACACCCGATGGAATTTATCTCTTGTTTATTGCACGAAATACGAAATGTACACGATATAATACAGAACCTTTTTTCCTTTATTGTCAATCTAGATTGAATGTTATTTGGTGCTGACGTAAGATTCAAAATCATGTTTTAAGAAAATGTGTACGTTTATTGGTCGCTTTATGAGTTACAAAAATATATTTCCGAGGGGTGAGCACGAACAACTATCGACAAAGTATTCGTATCGTCAAACTGTCAGTTGTAAGAGAAATAATTTGAAATTTCATACAAATGACAGTTCGACGATACGAATACTTTTTCGATAGTTGTTCGTGCTCACCCCTCTGGGCTAAACAAAGTAGCAAATTTCATCGATAATTGATCTGTCTAGATTTTCAAGGGTCATTGAACGGACCCTGGAAAATTTATAGAACAGACAGAGTTACTTTCTGTATATTAGGGATATGCAATTTTTATTTTGTTTCTTGTTTCTGCTAAAGTGAGTTAAACCGATTTGAGACGTTTCAAATTTGATCGAACTACGAGTAATTCAGAAATGTTCTCAACCCTTACTCGCATTTGAACAAATTGTATGTACTTGATTATACCAAAATAAACCCTATGCATAGTAAACAGAAATCATTTTGCTTTGGTATACTTGGATATAGATAGAAGAATAGACGTAGATATACAATGTCACCATAACACGAGATTTAATCATTCGAATTCTCAATTCGAAGCATCTTTTTACTATTTTTTTATTGATGAAATAGGAATGCGTTTGCTTGCGATCACATCTGATCTTAAGTGTTGATGCAAACTAAGGTGGTAAATCACGCTTACCTATGAAAAGCCTATTTACCCTTGACTTGAAGAGCCCAATATTATAGGTAATTCCAGAATGGTTGTCTTCAAACGAATAACTCCCGAGATGGGGGACGCTGTGTTGGAGCACCTTCGTGACAGCTTCTTTGCAGACGAGCCTCTCAATAAGGCCGTTGGATTGTGCGAGCGGGGACAACCGCATGCCCTCTTGGAGAAACTATGCACGGCCACCATGGCTGATGGGCTATCATTCGCCGCTGTTGAAGGAAACACGGTAAAAATGGCTTTAAAAAACCCACTTTCATTCAGTTTTTACATAGCTAATCTGTGTATATAAAAAGCTATGAAATCGCTAAACTCCAATGCCTTTTCACCACCCATCACCATGAAAATTGGCAAATGAATGTTTTTTTTCATGCTGAAGGTTTTTATGCTTTGTAACTTGTTACCAGTCCACTAGTTTTACATAAAGCTACAGTCGACTTAGGTACATATTTCAGGTTAGAATCTAGTTTTGAGACTTGTCAAACCATTTTTGCTCTATAGTACATTTTGACAGTTCTCAAGAATAGATTTTTGAGTTGAATAGCGCCTTGGAATACGGAGCTAAATGTATTTCATGTATATCTTTTCGTTTGCAGGTTTTAGGTGTAGCCTTGAATGGAATCTTGTGACCCGGGGACATCGAAATATCGGTGAAGAAGATACAAAAATCCCACGATGAAAAGTTTAATAAAGTACGTATGTAATATCAGCAATTTTTCGATATATTTTTATTTTTAAATTATCTAAGATCTCTTATTAACGTATTGTTCGATTTAACTTTCAATCGATATATTACGCGATTTATTCCTAAGATACCTATACATAAATTTATTAACTGTGAAACACTTAAAACGTTGAGATAAACATATCTTTACTAATATTATAAATAGGAAGATTTATTTGTTTCTATGTTTGTTTGTTACGATTTAACTCAAAAACTACTAGACCGGTTTTTCTTTTTTGTGTATAGTACATCTACATACACTGCACCCGTTCGGAGCCGGGGCGGATCGATAGCAATAAATAAATCCCGTGTTCATCTAAATGTTTCATTTTATTATTATTTATTACTAGCGATACGCCCCGGCTTACAATACAATGTGTATATTATGTACTATACAACAAAACACAGCTTTTGTGTTAAAACGTAACAAACAAACAACTGTCACCAATAGAAAGCTACATTATCAGCAAGTAACACAGGCTATATTTTGTTTTTTTTTAATACTTGTTGTTTAATGTACTTTTTAGATCTTCACAATACTATACACAGTGAGCCTAGACCTGGATTTGTTTAACACTTACCAAGTGGATAGTGTCCTCGAGTGCCGAATCATATCGGTGTCAGACAAAGCACGCGGCAGGGGACTGGCCAAGGAACTTATGAAACGCAGTATCGAAATTGCGAGGGAGCACAATTTTAAAGTATGAATCGTAAGAATTAGAACAATTAAATATTTTCAGTAATCAATAAAAAAATAACATTGCGATATTCTGTAATTTAAACAGATAGCGGCAGCATCATGTTCGAAAATTAAATTTAAATAAAAAAAATATTACCTAAAATTGTATGCAATCTACATTGCTGTAAAGCACTCTCTCTCTGGGATAAATAATTTAATTTATACATTGACTTATATGTATAGACAAGCAACTTGGAATAATAATTGTGTCGCAATTTCGGATCGCGCGGGCGGGTAGAGAGGGGGAGCAAGCATGGCGAATATGCCTTGCAAACGCTCGCTCTCGCATATTTCTAGTAAAGAGTAAGCGTGATGGAAAATTATGATGGCAGTTGTGTATTTATATTTACGATAATTATTGTTTTCGACAAATACGAAATAAATTACTTAGGACTTACTGAAATAGACTTCAAATCACCTGGGAAAACTACGCACATAAATTATAACAGTGTTTTATTGGTTACTATGAACAAAATCGGTGTTAGTTTGTCGAAAACAACGTTCACGGCTTACAAAACAGTGCACTGATCTTCTCGCTTGCTCGCAGTGGACTAAACGAGTTACGGAGAATTAACCGCAACTCAGTGGCCAATTATTTAAGGCCGCATAGCTTGTCTAGTAGTATACATATAAGTCAATGAATTTATAATAGGTACAAATTGCGTATTTCTATTTAAATTCGTTTAATATCATAATTCTATGTAGTATTTTTTCTCGATGAATTTAAACAACTAAGTAGTTTAATTGGTAGGTTATTTGTTTCCAAAAAATGTCGGTATAATGTGAATAAATTGTTGACACTAAAACTGCCCCATATCTTAAAATGTTCATTCTACTCTGTGTCGTAACATAAGTAAACTTAATTTAATAAGTTACCAGCAGGAAAAACATTTTTTTTTTCAGTTATTCAAGGTTGATGCTACGGGAGCATTTTCGCAGCGCATTTGTAGCAGCCTAGGGTTGCGCGTCCTTCATAAAGTACGCTACGCAGAGTATTGCGACGTTTCTGGCAAGCCCGTGTTCAATGTCCAACCTCCGCATGACTCCCTTTGTGTAATGGTATTAGAATTACCATAAACAAAACTAAGTTTTAAAAAAATATGAGATTGTGTTTGTTATTTTTTTGAATATAGGTATTATATTTTTACGCTATTTTTGTCCATATTTAAATATATAAAAAAACTACATAATATTATTTTCAAAGATATTTGTTATTAACGTCACAGATTATCTTCGATATAATTTTAAGCTAATGTTATTTCATTTCTGCACTTTGTTTGTTATGAATAATTTACAAAGTTATATTTTTATAGTTCATATAATAAATAGTGAATATTGTTTATTAATATTAAAATACGATTCACTAAAATTTCTAGAATATTTACACTTATAAAGTCGTAGATTGTGTATTAACTGTTATTCTATTTGATTGAAATATATTTCTATGTGTGTTTAAATTTTAATGTATTCTTGTATTTCTATATACACTCTAGTCTTCATTGTTATTCATTGTGTGTGGTAGAAGTAGTTATCTATGTGAATAAAACTGTGTTAAACATGTATACAAAAATATAAAAATAAATTATTAATCAGTCGTTTCTTTTCAAAACATAACTCGGGTTTGCAGATAAAATTTATTAAAAAATTCAATCGTGAAAAATGCCTTCTGTATAAATTTTTCTTGATCATAATTAGTTAATTGGAGTATCTAGCTGCAGAAACAGATTTTTGCCATAAATTATATTACATATTATATACTTAGTATTGATAGAAGTAATAAAATATGGCCACGCCCCGTGCTGTGTTCGGTTTGATTACTGCTCGATAATTTAAGATTATTTTTAAAAAGATTTTTTTGCCTTAAGCAAGAGGTATGGAGTGTGGTAGTACTGAAATAATCGGCATTCCGTATGTAATGGCCACAAGTACACTGAAAGTACTGAAAAATGCGTTCGGATTTAACAGTGGTGGCAGCACTATCAAAAAATACTGAATTGTTATTTGTTAAGGTCTGGATTCATGAAGATCTAGGACCATGAAAATTTCTTGATGTTGATAGATGTAATATATTGGGCCGATCCCGGCGGCACTGCAATGCCGGGCCGACCCGCGACGGGAGTGGAGCGAGCCCCGAACATCCCGTCAGCTTACAAAAATCAGTTTAATATACTGGTCCCGCTGTGCGGGAACTTTCAGATATTAAGCTGAAAAGAACAGATACTACACTTTGATCTTAGCCAAAAGGCCGAGAAGCGATACCAAAATTAGGTATTCCAGGGTATAACACTACGCTAGAAAAAACTTTGATAGCACGTTTTAATAATGACAACTCATAGCACAGCGACCTCTATCGTACATACTGTTACATTAAAACGACACCATGAATGAGTCACACATGCGCACGTGGCGGCATCTGACCATTATTGTGGTAACTACATGTACACAAGTGAGATCAAAATGTATTTAATTCAGTATGGTATATATAGATGACGATGGTTAGTATCCAACATTTTATAAAACGTGCTATCAAAGTTTTTTCTAGCGTACTGTTATACCCTGGAATACCTAATTTTGGTATCGCTTCTCGGCCTTTTGGCTAAGATCAAAGTGTAGTATCTGTTCTTTTCAGCTTAATATCTGAAAGTTCCCGCACAGCGGGACCAGTATATTAAACTGATTTTTGTAAGCTGACGGGATGTTCGGGGCTCGCTCCACTCCCGTCGCGGGTCGGCCCGGCATTGCAGTGCCGCCGGGATCGGCCCAATATAATATATCTAACAAGAATTATTCATGGTCCTAGATCTTAATTAATCTGGAATTAACAATTCAGTAATGAGCATGAGGTACACTTTATTTTATGTTTAATATCGACAGACGAGCATGAGGTTCACTTGATGGTAGGTGATACCTCAGCCACAGAACATCAGTCAATGGTGCGCTGTCGACCTATCCATAGACTGAAACCGAAACGCACAATGTGCACTTCACGGATTTTCCATCTATGAACGGTGGTTCGTTACCCGGTAGGAATTTCGATATTCCTCCTACCCGATCAATGCCCTAAGTTACCAGACGTGGGGAAAACATACTTACATGAAATTATAATCATGTGGTCCCAGTGGGATTCGAAACCACGACCCATCGATGCGCACGGCAGGTGTTCTACCGAACGCACCAACGAGCCCGTCAAAGTTCACTTGATGGTCAGGTCACACCTCATGACCTCAGCCACAGGCACAAAACATCACTCAATGATGCGCTGTCGATCTAATTTATACTTCGAACAATAATGAACACTAATTAAGTTCATTAATAACTTAGTCCTGACTGTGACCTATGAATTTAGCTATAACTCTTTACGAAGCATTTAACAATAAATCGTACCTTTTACTTTTTTTTATTGTATTCATATAGCATAATTATTATACGACACGAGTAGGTACTATTATAATATTGCCCTTAAATTGACTCAATTGTAAATCCATTTTGTAATACATTATTATTAATTAAGGAAACATTAATTAATATTGTATTTATTTCTTCGATCAACATAATACTATGTCAATGATTTATGTACCTACACTACAATTATTTCCTCTTTTTGGATAGTAAGTGTTCGTCTGCATTAGTTCATTATTATTTCTCATAAAAAAAACGCATGGAGAATGGAGATCGCTACAAGTCATGACACTGTGCATCACTGAATTTAAATGTAACACACATACAGGGGCCGAAAATTTAAGGACATTTTCCAAGATGCTTGTTAAAATATATTCGTCAAAATGTCCATTTTCCATTGAGAAAAATAAGTTTTTAATTGTTTTAAAGCTAAAAACAAACATGTCACAGCCTCACAGGACCTCTTAAGTCTTACGTAGGTATTTAGTTAAAAAAAGAATAATAATTAATAGCATATTTTTGCATTTTTAATTGTTCTGTTTTAAATAATTTAACCCAAAATAATAGGAACTTTATTACTAAAATCGAACTAATATTATCAACCAAATTAGTATTTTAATAACAAAAATATAATTTCAATAGCGTATTTTATGGACGTATTTAAACCTCCTAGTTTGAGTATCTATATATATATAAGCAACTTTTTTTTCTTTGTTATCGATAAACTTGAAAACTACTGGACCGATCGGCATGATACCATGACCATTCGACGCGGAATTAATTGTAGAAGGTTTAAGGCTATTCCTTTTTTGAATTCCATCAACCCTTTACCAATTTTTTCAAATTTATGTGGATAGTTCATATTCGTCTATCCTTTACAATTCGCCTAGCGAAGCGGGCGGGCGGGGACGGCTAGTAAGTAATATTTCTTATAGATAGTTATTTGTGAAAATGTTGATATTCTAGTAAGATCTTTTATATCTATGATAACTGGCGCCATACAGTCGCGCAAACACTGGTGACTGGGTGTCTGCCAAGAATTGATTGAAAGATACGCTTCACTAAAACTTTTGAGAACTGCTACAGTAATCGTAGTAACTAAGAAACGTATACGACATGAATTATAGAAAAGGTTTTTTAACAAATAAAATATATAACAGTATAGAAATACTTCATTTGGTATTTAAGAAAATGACCAAACATACACTGACAAAAACAAAAAAAGAGGTACCTACAATAATTGATTTTGAATAATTGAAAGTACACTTAGTGATTAGTACCTTTTTTATGTTAGATATCCACAGACCAGCATGAGATTCACTTGATGGTAGGTCTCAGCCACAGAACATCAGTCAATGATGCGTTGTCGACCTACTTTTTACTTCAAGCATTCGGAAATCCTTAGACTAAAACCGAAACGCGCAATATGTACTTCACGGTTTTTCCATCTATGAACGGAGGTTCGGTCCGATCGGAATTTCGATATTCCTCCCATCCGTTCGATGCCCGAAGTTACCAGACGTGGGGAAGACATGTTAACAGAAAATTATAAATGTCTTCCCGGTGGGATTCGAACCCACTACCCATCGATGCGCACGGCAGGTGATCTACCGAACGCGCCAAAGAGTCTGTCAAAAGACAAATATTGATTACAATTTTAAAGCAAAGAGACAATATAGTATATCTTCATAATTATACCAATAAAATATACCTAATGTTTATTTTTGAATAATAATATTTATTGCCAGATTACAAATATATTATGTAAGTACTTGTACATTAAAATGGAGTGGATTTCATCCTACGTACTAGGCAATCAGAAATTTTATACGAATCTTATAATTTGTACACGTTCCAAAAATGTTTTTCCAAGATCTGATTCATAGGGAATTCACCCCTCAGTATATACCTAAATAGTCATGTACAAAAAAGCACACTCGTTATAACTTTGTGCTAAATTTAAAGCGCATAATAGTTTTAATATAATATTACATACTTTTTAATAATATAACTCTAGTTTTTTACTATTTTTGTGTCGGGATTCATGAAAAAATTAAGTAAAAATCATCATAATATTTTAACACGTTAAAGTTTCAAAGCTCCCCAAGGCAGGTCTTTGAACCCTAGTTTGAAAAATAATGAGTCATTTTGTGTTCAATATTCGAACATAACACTACGTAATATCGAAGTAGGTAATTTATTATGTAGGTATATTTTGTAGCTATATATCTGACTATTATTATTATTGACTGAAATATAATTTCGTTTCTTACTTGTTGTTGAGCCAACCATACAATTTTCAAAGCGCAGATAGCACATCGCAGTAAAATAAATCACAGGCTGCTTATGCTATTTTGTTAACATGTTGTATAACATAACTGAGCAGTGAGTGTACCTATGTAATATATAAAAGCCATGGCTTTCCCAATTTCAGTTCAGTCATGTTTCAGTATTGGAAGGGGATGGTTACGCGAGGCGACAGGGAAAACTTTTTACGCGACCACAATTTTCCTACGTGAACGTAAGTACATTAGTACATATATACATTTAGTCATAATATTCTAGTCTTTTTAAGGCAAGATTATAATATCATTTATGAAATCCTAATAATATGCTAATAATAAATATTTTTTATTTATCTTAACAATATTCCATGCTAATTATTCATATTATATATTGAATTGTTTCTGTTATAATTTTATAATAAATTTGTACTTTTTGTTAATAATTATTTATACTGTACTATTAATAATTTAATCAAAAATTCACAGTTTAATTTTATGTTTTCAGAATAAATTCAATATTTTTTAAAGTATTTCAGATAACCGCCAATTAAAACCTCTTTTAGTTTTTTTATTCCAAAAATTTTTAATACACATACATAACACAAACAAGACTTATTAAATATAAGCCAATTTTCCAAATAATCTTATTATGAAAGAAAGCATAACAATTAAAAAATATAGCTATATCCGAGTACTATCTTCGTATAAAAAATATTATGAAAAGAGGTTTCATAGATAACAGTGGTCTGGTCATAAACATTTATATGTGTGTAGACTTCAAAATATACGGGGAAAATTGTTAAACATGAAGGTGATATTTTAAAAGATTACTTAAACAAAAATAACATCGACTTTATTCTCGAAAAAATGAACTCCCGAGTCCCTTAGTGAGGCATGCGACAGACTTAAAGCTGTGGCTGTATTATTAATTATTTTTCTATACAAACAAGTATGTGATTTTATATGTCCTGTTCGCAAAGTAATTTATTTATATTTTATCACAAAATTAAACGGTAATACTTTTTTGCTGTACCTACCTCTAATACCTATGTATATTAAAAAAAATGAAATACATAATATTGTCTTTTATTAACGCGAGTATCACACATTTAAATAAAATAATTTATACAATATATAGGGATAAATAATTTTAACAATATAAATAATCAATCGCGTTTTAAACCGGTATACAGTATTTTATTTAAATTAAATACAGTTAAAATAAGTTTAGTCAATTTATGATAAATGTCTTGTTTTTTTTTTTAAATAGTTGATGTTCCAGCAAAATTAAGAAAATTTTTTTATAGCTACATAATTGATGTTTTTAAAAGGAACAAAATAATGTTTTATTTTAGTATACAAAATAAAAAATAGTGATGTGTATTATATTTGGTGTACCTACAAAATATTTTAGTCTTAAAATCTATGCTCGAAAAAAAACCAGCTCCAAACGTAGACCGTATTATATAATACAAAAGGCGAAAAGGCGATAACTTTTACCCTTACATTACTTTTGACGTAAGAAAAGCTATTCTAACCCTTTGGAGTGTAAAAATATTTAGCCGTGATTGCGTGACTAATTCTACTAATCCCGTATCGTAGGAAGTCGCCATTCGATTTCCACAAAAATACTTTACCGGGAGTTTTACCATATTTTGTTTTATGTCAGATATCGACAGACATATTCACTTACTTGATTGTCGCCAAAAATCGCGCAAAAACTAGGCCAAAAATCAATCCATGATGATTGATGCACATAATATGATTCAGTCTCTAAAGACTAACAAACCCGACAAAAAATAATTCAAAATATTTTATGAATTTAAAAACTAATTTTTATACTATTCGTATGTATACATACTCTTTTTATAATTTGTTATATTTTATATTAATATCTTAAACATATATTTTTTTATATATTCATGTATTTCGACAATTTTCTTTATATTTTTTATGTCCTTAACTAGAGTTTCTGTGACTAAATTATATTTAAATAATGTGGGATCTTGTTGAAGTTCTGGGGGCACGGTAGTGCCCCCGCCAAGTCGAGCAAAAAGCGGCACGGCCGTACTATCCTTTTCTCGAAGTAGTTCGGGCCATTTTCGACCCCCTATAACTTCGTTGTGGATAAAACTAGAATCCTGAATTTTCAGTCACTAAGCAGGCATTGTATAAACTCGGTATATTTCAAATATCATTCTGTTTGAACGAGTAGTTTAAGAATTATAACTAGTCAAAGTTTGATAATTTGTCACTCACTCACTCACTCACTGACTGACCGATCATCAAAACTCTAAGGCACTTCTAGCAGACATAGGAACTTGAAATTTAGAATACAATTAGTGTTTAGTCTATAAATCAAGGAAAAACTACAATATTTTGAAATTTCGGTCCAGTTTTCTAGATATACAATTTTTTTTTGTATTTCTGTATGTAATGAATAACTTAAAAACTACTGGACCGATTTTAAAAATTCTTTTACCGTTAGAAATCTACATTATCACTGAGTAACATAGGGTATTTATTACTAGAAAAAAATAGAGATCCTTAGAAATCCCTACTAAAAACAACCCAAGGTGTAAAAAAATAGCCATAAAATGTCTTTCATCGCATGTGCTGCGGAAAGTATTGATGATAGAACAAAAAAACGTTCTACAATATTATAGAACATATCAAAATCTACAAAAAATTTCACGAGACCATATATCCAACTATTGTAGTTATGTCACTATAACTACTTTTTTACATTAAAAAGTTGATAAAAATGCCGATCAAAATCAGACTGTTATCCATACCTTTGTATTAATTCTTATCCAAATAAACTAAGAAAAGGACTATCTACAAAAAGAAATGAGATGCCATCAAAAACATAAATTGTAAAAAAAGCCAAGTCTTGCAACTCAGTTCTTCTATCGTAAAAAGTTGTGAGATCTATATAATACCAAGTCGGTCAATTTATTCAGTCTCTACTGAAGGATCCTTCTGTCTTAAGTAATTACATAATAAGCTAACCTAACAATATCTTATAGTGATCATATCAATGCCAATATTAAAAATCTTTGATGTTTAAAATAAATAGATTGACTTGGCAATCGCACTAAACAATCTAATTTAATATAATATGTATTACTTGTGAGATACATTATGTTTTAATTAAAATAAAAAAAGATACATTGTGATTTCATGCGATAGCCGAGCCAATCTATTTATTTTAAACATCAAAGATTTTCAATATTGGTATTGATATGATCACTATAAGATATTGTTAGGTTAGCTTATTATGTAATTACTTAAGACAGAAGGATCCTTCAGTAGAGACTGAATAAATTGACCGACTTGGTATTATATAGATCTCACAACTTTTTACGATAGAAGAACTGAGTTGCAAGACTTGGCTTTTTTTACAATTTATGTTTTTGATGGCATTTTACATTTTTATGAACTCTCCGATTCTCAAATGTCAGAAAGTCGAAGCAATAATTTAGAAAAATGTATTGTATGAAAAATAAAATTCATTTTTTTTAAAATTACCTATAAGAAATCCTAATTGAAAAGTTTTCAAACACCACTGGGGTTTAAATATATTGTGGTAAAATTAATCTACACCTAAATGAACTATACATGAGTATTGCAGGAAAATTGGATTTTCGAATACATATTATACATTGGATTTCAAAGCGTTAACCGCATAAATCCTAAAATTTTAAAATACGATTAAATTAAAATTTAATAAATCTTATTGGTGTAATATAATTATATTATAAGTAAGATGACATACTTATCAAGTGATTCAGTTTGTGTTCTTAACTCAATGACAAACTAAGTAAATTGTCATTTGCAAATTGTTACCTAAATGTTTTTACTTTTTGAACGGAAACGAAGTATCATATACATAATTCTCATTTTATGTATTTCGTCTATATACTAGCCCCTAAACTTGGATCGATTTTCTTTAACATTACATAACACGGTACGAGCTAACCAGACCACGTTCGATCGTTGCAGTGAATAATTCACCCTGATGCTAATTTTAAAACACCATCGCCTTCAAATGACTTTCTTTGGGTCACCTCAGTTCCAATCTAGGCCTCAGTAGGTATATGTGTTTCTGTTAAGCAACCTGCTAAGTCGATCTATGTAAATACTATAAGAAGGAAGATTCAAAATGTGAGCATAATATAAACTAGTATTTTAGATTTAATTAACAACATGTCTCTCCTTTAATTATATCGCATTAATAGAAAAATAATACCGTATGTTTTCATGTTAGACTAGCAACGCGCCCCGGCTTCACACGGGTGCAATGTAAATATACTATACACAATACACAAATAGCCTATGTTACTCGCTGAAATGTAGCTTTCTATTGGTGAAAGAATTTAAAAAATCAGTCCAGTAGTTTTTGAGTTTATTCATAACATACTTGTATACAAATCTTTCCTCTTTATAATATTAGTATAGATATAGATGACAGACGCTACTTGGTTGGTAGATAATACCTCAGTAAGGCCGTCGATGAAGCGCTGTTAACCTATTTCTTACTTCAAGCTTTCGAAAATTAATAAATAATATGTATTGTAATGTCTACAAAGATCTTCTTTCTACAAGAATTTTGACTTTTACAAATACTCTTCTTACTTTTGGACTGAGGTAGAATTGTGTATTCCAAATTGTTATTTTACCAAACACGACAATGTGACTTAGTTAAAGTCCAGAAAAGATAATTGAAAGTTGCCCTAATATTAATGCTTATTTACCTCCTCTATTACAAGAATAGAGCATAGACTTACAAAGTACAATCATAATGTGAGCATTTATTCCATTACTTTTTTTATTGTTACAGGTAACGGACGTGTGATACAGGAACGCAGCGCAATTCAACGCTGGATATTGCGTAGTTTCATATTTAAGCTGCTGCTATGTCGTATGACTTACAAGAATAACTATTGAGAAATTTTTAATAACCTAAACCGAGGTACGCACGGTAGCGCGTTTTCGAATCGGCCTGTATGTTCGACACTGTAAGGGCGTGCATACACGACGAGAGAATACGCGTAGCCTGCAGCCACGGGCGACAAACGTGTGCACCCGGTCTTTAAATTAAATATTGTCTGCGACAAGCACCAGCTACTTAGCTTCTTAATTTTTAAATAAAATACTGTATACCGGATTAAAACGCGATTTATTGTTTAAATTATTTATCCCGACGTTTCGGATGCTTTTCAGCAACCGTGGTCGCGGGAGACTGAAAGATGACAGTTGTCTTATATTTGAAATGTCACAAAGTTGCCATATTTAATTTCTTAATTTTTTTTTTTTGGGTCATCTCGACTTTATTTTAGTTTTATTAGGACTTTAGGGAGATACGAATAATTTCAAAATTTTAAATACTTATGAAAAAATTGTTTAGCAGGTGAAACACTTAATGGACAACGACTAATAGAATTTCGGCTCGGCTCGGAGTCGGAGCAAGGGCTGTCCGTTGCGGAAGCCGAGCTGATGGTGCGCGCTGAAACGGCGCCTCGTGCGCGCCGACTGCGATACACGCTATGGGCATTCACTGTACATGGGAATAATAGTGTCGGTGAAATGGCCGGCGCTACAGATGTAGGAGGTTTGTTAAATACCATGCGAGAGATTGATAGTGCACTATACTAGACACATTAAAATATTTATTTCGAATCTTACTGCAAAGCATCAGAAATGTCAAAATAAAAATTAAATAAATAAATTTTCAAACCAGGACAAGCCAACAGTTACAATACTTATATGAACAAAACCACTGGATTGAATACAATGATTTGTTTCTAGGTTCAACCGGTGGAGGACGCGGTTGGCAAAGACTAGATATAACGGCAGCAGCGCGTCACTGGGCAGCGGGTGGCGCGCGCGAACCGCTGCGACTATTGCTCGATTGCAGTGGATGCGCTGGTCGTGTGCGACTGCGACTGGGTGGTGCAGCATCAGCGCGACCTCTACTCCGGCTGCGACTGGCACCTCGCGCTCCTCGCCGCCGCCGTGCATTAGACTGTGACGCCGCCGCTCATGGGCGTTGCTGTCGACAAACATACTACGTGAGCTTCCGCGCGCTCGGCTGGGACGACTGGATCGTCGCGCCTGAGGGCTATTATGCCAATTATTGCCGTGGCGCGTGTGACCCCTTCCTCAATTATCACTCGCAGGCATGTAGCTATATTATATTTTATTTATGATAGACTGAATCATCGCTTATGACTAAATGCGGCATCGTTGATACTAAAGTTGTACATATAATTTTAATTTTTAATTATAAAATATTTTTAACGATATAATGAATGTTTCTTAGGTGGTAGAAGCAGCACGCCTGGAGCGAGCCGCGTGCTGTGCTCCGGTGCGTTTCTCCGCGCTCTCGCTCATCTACTTCGGAGCCGACTCTAACATCATTAAACGCGACCTGCCCGAGATGGTAGTTGAAGAATGCGACTGCCCATAGCGGCTTGTAAATAGCCTCTGCCGCCCGCCCCGCTCCCCGCTTCGCCGCTCGAATCCGATTTAATCCGAATCGATTATAAATAATATTCTCGACTTGTGTAACATTTTGTTCCTCGCGTTCAAAGACTATATCCTAAATCGAATGGTGACGTGCAGACGGCTCGCGTCGGCGAACAGTGTGCTCTGGACGTTAATCGCGCTGCGATACATTTTAGGCGTAGTTTCGAGGTCCGTTGATCGAACTATAGTTCGAGGACATGCCAAATTACCTAGAAGCCGCGTCTATAATGGAACGCAGTCGCGACGCACGCCCTGTTGCGCTGACGCGATTCGTGTGTGACGAGCCTAAATAATTTAATATGCCGTTTTCTTTCACCCCGTTTGGTGATCGCTTGTAATTATTGTAAACTGTATTATAATAATTATTATAATTATAATAATAAATCAACTTTTTCATAATTATATTTGGATTTTTATTTAATTTACCCATAATGATTCCCTGTATTATGTACAATAAATACCAAATTATTATTACTTCTCCCTTCAAATAATTTTAGGTCAATCACAGACTATCCACACTAACAATACATAAGTTTACCATATTGTAACGTTACTGTAATAAGGTACAAAATAGATCATTAAAGAAAAGCAAAATCGATATGAAGAAAACAAGTCTCATACTTGCAGAACATACGTGTATTTCTATATTTTTTTAGATTTAGTCAAAAATGTTTTTGTATGAGGACGTGTTGAAGACATGAGCGTCGCCAGACATACTTTTACCAGGGGATGCATCCATGTGTATGCATGCACTATGCTATTAACAAGGAAAATATAATTGTATAATTTTCACGTGGGTATTTTAATGTTTCACTCATCGACCAGAAAGAATGAACTTTTTATATAATTAGCGAACCGCTCCGGCTTCGCACTAAAACAATAATCCTAATAATTCAACAAATTAACACAACAATAAATTATACACGTATAATATTATACTCTTTAATCACTCTATTGATTAAAACCGCATTAAAATCCGTTGCATAGTTTTCTATCTAATGTAAGTTAATATTTGTATGGTGGGAAGCGATTTTGGTTTAATACTATGTTAAGATTACGGCATAGATAAAGGGCTTTACATCTTTAATCTAATATATAAAACTCTCGTGTCACAGTTTTCGTTGCCATACTCCTCCGAAACGGATCGACCGATTCTTACCAAATTTTATATGCGTATTCAGTAGGTCTGAGAATCGGACAACATCTATTTTTCATCCCCCTAAATGTTAAGGGTAATCCACCCCTAATTTTTTTTTTAATTTTTGGACGAAATTTTTTGTTTTTATTTTTTTATAATGTGGCATTAAAAAATACATACAACCCTAAATTTTTACTTTTTTATCACCAACCCCTGATTTTTAGAAATTATTTACATGACAAAACAACGATTGCCGGGTCAGCTAGTTATATGTAAATCTTACGTCATAGAAGAGAATTTAAATCTCAAATTATCGCCATATCTAGATTTACTATAATAATATGTACCTACACCGGATTTTACTCTTTTTTCATAAAAATACATATGTTACAGCCAAAGTAATTAATCTGGATATTATGTATATTATCTAGCCATTATTTATAATGTCTACTCAATTTAGATAAAGTGATAATTGACACGGAATTAATCACATTAACTAGCAATTTTATATAATATCTTCAAAGACTTGGATAATGTAATAAAAATAAAATAATAATAATAAATATTAATTTACTTGGATATTAATATTATTTTACTTGGATAATGTAAAAAATAGTAGATCTGTCACCAAAATGTAGTCACCAAACAATGCAAAATCAGTTCCACAATAAATCACCTAAAATCCTGAGATATAAGGTCTAAGGTACCAAATAAATGATTTTATTAAGCCAAGTAAAATAAGTAGAATTCGGTTCTGGCACTCGTCGGCCGCTGCCGCGGCACCGCTCGCTTCGCTCGCTCGACTCGTGCGCGGTGGTCACCATACCAACATAACCTAACCTAGAACTTCAAAACTAGTCGTTATTATAAGAACGAAGTTTATATTCATGTAATGCTATATATTATATACTATTTTGAAGATATTATATAAAATTGCTAGTTAATGTGATTAATTCCGTGTCAATTATCACTTTATCTAAATTGAGTAGACATTATAAATAATGGCTAGATAATATACATAATATCCAGATTAATTACTTTGGCTGTAACACATATACCTACAAGATACAAGTTGAGGCTTTTATTAAGAGTTTGTATTAGTATGTTTTTGTAAATTTTACATGAATCCAACCAACTTCCACAGCCTTCGCTTTGTTGAACCTTTCCATAAAATTTTCAAGTATTATGAATTCAATATAATGAAAACAAGGCAGTAACTTCGAGTGCTTTCGTTAATATTTAGTCTAGATTCGCAAATTGTTCGTTGAACCCAAAATTAGGTCCAGTAAACACAAGTTCTGTCTAAATATACAAGTGAGATCGAACTGTTCTCTATTGGAATGAATTTATTCTATAACAAGGATTTACTCTGGTAATGGTTCCTTCTTTTTTTTAAATAAAATTACCATACAAACATTCAAATTTGTATGAATTTTCATTAAATCAAAAATCTGGCATGGCGCTTTGCTACAAAATGAAATGAATGAAATGAAAAATAAGGTAAACAAGAATCCTAGGTTTCATATTAGAACAGCAGTTGATTTTTTCGAGATAGCAGCCTTTAGGCTTATTTATCTATGAATGGTGGACGGACCCTGGATAGAATTTTGATATTCCTAATTTATTTACAAACCGGTGAAATTGAAAGAAAAACATGTTAAAAGGAACATTGGATGGATAACAGCAAAAACTGAAAGAAAATCAAATATTTCTAATATTTTTTTTTCTTTTTGCTTCTGAGGCGCAAACTAACTGTTGTAGTCTCTGGCAGAATGACCAGCGCTGTGAAACTCGTCTGTTCCACAGCATAATGCTGAGCCAGGGCCAATTACAACCACAACACTCACAAAAATGTATCTTCTTCATTTTGTGTACCATAATTTCTTGTTATTATTTTGTGTTTATGTCTATAAGGATGAACAAAGCCAGAATATTATAACAATTCATTGAGATAATATCATAAATATCCTCTGGATGGAAATCAGTCTAGCGGCCAGTGTACATGTATGCATTGGTTAAAGTTAGCAATGAAAATAAAGTAGATACGTAATGGAAATGTTTCTCAACGCTGAAAGCTCCAGAACTATTGTATCACAAAAGTATTGGCGCCGGTTTGTCGCGCGGTGTTTGTTGGCTACTGTAACCACACTTTTGTCGATTTATAGGATATTAATAAAATTAATTAATTAATTAAAAACAAGCATTTGTTTAACTTACTTCCATTTCAAAAACATTAGAAGGGCAGTAACTAAAATTCTAATATTTAAATAAAATAATATATTCCGGATTAAATCGCGTTTTGATCCGGTATATAGTATTTTATTTAAATGTGTGATACTCGCGTTAATAAAAGACAATTCACTATGCGAATGGCTTATATGCTATTAATTATTGCATGAAATTTTTGACTTCTTTAGAAATTACAAGTTGGATTGAAGTTTATAAGTAACATGACCAGGATATTTAAAAAAAACGATTTATTGCCAAAAAACTTAAATTTAACTTAAATAATAAACAAGTAAAAAGGTTCTTGGCAACGGCACCAGTCTCAGCTTTATGCTGTCGAATGATGGCGAGCCAGGCATTCGAACAGCGCTGGTATTCTGACTGGCCTTTTTTTTGGCTGGTTTGGATATTATTTTGTTAAGAGATTTTCGTAGAACATGGTTACAGTAGTGCAGTGCGATTCGGGTGCGTACGATCGATGTCTCCGTAGACGCCGCGACGCCTAACTACGCTAGCTCCTGTCCGCAAAACTGCACACAATTGTATGTAGTATACTGTAGGTACAATATCTATATAATATCTAACTACCTTACATACTATTGTCATTTCTGTAAAGAGAAATTAGATTTTTAAGAACTAGTAAATGTTTAATTATATTAATAAGTTAAATATACCTGGATAAGGATTAATAATTAAAGTTAAGGTGCGGCGATTTTTTAATAACTATATTTTATAAGTTATTTTTGTTTCTCTTGGATTAGTCTAACTACTTAACTGACTGATTAATCGAATTTTGAAAACTTGATAAAAAAAAATCTCAAAAAGTACAAAAGTTTAATTAGAATGTAGATAGATATGTACATAAAAAACTTTCTTTACAAATATCTAAATGTCAGTGAAAATCGTATCAAAATCCGTCGTGTAGTTTATAAGAAGCAAGCGGAGCGTTTTTGTACTAGAGAAGAGAGACCATTCAACTTTCATTGCCGTTGTCTTCCACCACCTCTAAATTTGTTCCCTTTCCGTCAAAAAAGTTTTTATATGTTTATTATGATGAAAAATTATTATTATTACTATATTGTATTTTTTTTACTATCTTCCACTACTGTCTTCTGCCACACTGGGGTACTATTAAAAATCAGCGTCAGAGCTTATGCTCTGACATATTATGCTGAGTACCTCCCCTTTTCGTGGCGGCACTTCTTCCTATATTTATTAATTGTTAATTTATATTTTAAGTTGTATTATTTATGATGTACTTTTACTTACTTTAATGCCGTCCCGAATAAATCTATTTCATTTCATTTCAAAAATAAATATATACCTATGTATTCATACAGCTACTTACCACAAGCGTCATCACAACGCCGCGGCGCCCGACGGCCTGTCTACATCGGCTGTTAGCATTCGGAGATAATGTCCGCTATCTTATCGTTTGTTTGATTACTTGATTGTTTTGTGTTCTATAACAATATTGTGTACTTTAGTCGCTATTCAGTATTATTAATATACTACAAATATAACTAACTTACATAGCATATTATTGCCGCGTATAAAGATGACTCACAGCTTGAAGAAAGGCCAAATGTCATTTTGGGGGCTTTGGACTCGATGGATTTTCGACTTTTTTGGTTATTATCCTCGAACATCTAATCGCTAAGTAATCTAAGTGACGATTCTAGAAGAATGGTCCCTCTGGTGTTTTACCGGCTTTATTTCGGTGAGTGTGTGACGAAGCTTCACAAGTTAGATTGAAAGTTTATAAATAACTTTATGTCTCTATCTCCTGCCGTACTTGCATTACCAACACTCCTTACTAATCGTTTCTGGAAAGCTTTCCCTGCTTATCTGATGATATGTTTTTTTCAGATATAAAAATATCTTTAATAGGTATAGGTATCACTACTATACATTTAGATAAAATGTCGTTTAATTTAAAGCTAGGTTTCACTGCTAATACATTGGTTAGTATTTATTTTTAACTTTTTGTTCTTCATGCAAAAACGACAACATATTTCAAGTGTTCAGAGTATATCTAATATTACTAGATGAATTTATTTATATAAATAAAAATCAAAAATTATGATTAAGTTTGGTGAGCTGTTTTACCCGCAAAGGCCCAAAAAAACATAGTAGGTACCTAAGTGTATTAAATATTTGTCAATGTGTATAATATAGGAAACTAGAAAAACGAAAGACTTATTGTAATTTGTTTTTATATTCAATATGAATTTGGCAGAAAAATTCCTCTTATATAACTTGTGTCATATTTAATTTTAAGATAGCGAATAAAAAAACTATTGGAAATTATTACACTGTTAAGTTTGTACCTAGAAGATAAAAGCATGAAAGATTTCAAGTTTCAACTAAGTACATATTTTAATTGTTATTGACCACTTTTGTATAATTATTTATTTTGATAAATTAAAAGAGATCGTGTTTTTACCAGCTTTTATTGTTAACCACATTCCGAACCGGTAGCAACTTTAAAAAAAAAATAACGAAACAAATGTACCTCTATATTAACTTGAAAAAAATTATATTATTGCGCGCAATTCGGACGCAAAGTTATTATTACATATTATAATAATTTATAAATAATTCGCCAGATATACTTTAATATAATAAGAGATACTTTTATCATAAATCTTTGATATCGGGCAGCTGAATCAAACTATAATTCGATATTAACTCACATTCTCATTCCTTACAAAGTGGTTATTTGGTATCACAGAGAAGCATTCTTTGGGAAACCGCAAATCCACAATCAGAATTCAGAATGCAGTGTGTATGCATGCATGTCATATCTAGATGCGACTGACAAGATAATATGGTTTATATTATAATGGCACGCAAAATAAATTGGTCCTGGCATGGTTTCCTAACTTTCGATAAGATTCTATTTCGCAAAATCTAAAGCATAGCATACACTAATAACGCTTATCACTACATAGTATAAAACAAAGTCGCTTTCTCTGTCCCTATGTCCCTTTGTATGCTTAAATCTTTGAAACTACGCAACGGATTTTGAAGGTTTATATGTATAATAACATCCATTAAATAGTGGAGAAGTACTGTTATTTTTGAGGTTTCTAATGTGATGTCGTAAATAATTACATTTTTTCCGCTTACATTGCAAACGCAGGCTGAACCCTACGAGTTTTATCAAAATAATGTACTAAGTATTGTACACATTGAAAAGGTCTACAGAAAAGTCCGTGATGGTACATGTCTATCTCTTATGGATAACCCACAATAACTTTTTTTTGTCATTTACTTTTTACGACAAATAATGGCTAATTTTCGAAGCGATTTTAACCAATACAGCATTAATTAATCCTTATCCAATAAAATACCTTAAATACATTGTTGATTTAATATAGCTCTATATAGCCCTTTACAGCATATGATTTAAATGAATATTTTCGAAGATATTACAGATTTAAAAATTGCGGGACGTAGCGTTTGCGGCGGTACCGGCAGGTATTTTTTTATATACAACGTTCACAGTTTTTCTGTAGTGTATTTAGTAACAGCATTGCACCCATGCGAAGCCGGGGCGGGTCGCTAGTATATGTATATTTTTATGCATTATATTTCCCACAACCCGTACAACCTCAGATTAAATAATCTTTTTTATTTAATCTGAGCGTACAACAGTCAAATTGATTGGTTAAATCATTATAAAAAATATATTTATTAGACATGCCTGTAAAGTTAATAATTTATAGAAATAAATAAATATTTTTTTCGGTATAGAAAAAAATTTCAAATATTCGAAAATATGTCTTACATCTATGGTAAACAATATTCAATGATGCGACCTAAAAGTGGATAAAAGTTCACATTACTGCTATTTTAGAAAGTGCAGTTTGTCTCTTTCATACCCATAAGCTAAGATACTTCTCTGTCTGCATGATAGTTTCATTCACCGTGTGTATGTCAATATCATTGCTTGTACGCAAAATTACGCGCCTATTTTCATTTTTTTTTATGTTATGTGTAAAGGTTTTGTTACCTAAATTATTTTTATTAATGTGCATGCTTGTAATATTATTATGTTATTAATGTTAGTTAACATAAAAAATGAAGAATAAAAAAATCGACGTAAGTATAATTAAGTTTTGTTTCAATTATATTATTAGAGAACGTCCGACTAGTTATATTTTATTTGAATTAAGAATTAATTAGTAGTAATTATTAAAAACTTGTTAAATTAACTGAATAATAAACTAAAATTTATGAAATAAATATACTAAAATTATGAAATAAATAAAACGTGTCAATAAGAGTTAGTAGTGTAGAATTACACAGTTAAAATAATTTAAATGATTCCAAATATTTTTCTGAGATATAATTTTTTTAAGTATATATCTGTGTTATTTTTTAAGTACCTACCTTCGATCAACAACTATGTCAATGGTACCTACAAAATATATTTTTATTACAAAATGCTAACTATAGATTCCAAATATCAAGATTTAGGATGTACTGGATAGACTTGTTGGTACTTATTAATAAATAACATGAAGTTATTGCACATAACAAGTCTCCGTAAATAATATAATAAAAAAATAAAATATTGCCCATAATATTGTCTTTTATTAACGCAAGTATCACACATTTAAATAAAATACTGGTTTAAATTATTTATCCCGACGTTTCGGATGCTTTTCAGCAACGGGGTTGTATGTAGGTATTTTTTAATGCCAGATAATAAAAAAATAAAAATTATCCAAAAATATAAAAAAAATTTTTTGGGGTGGGCACACCTTATCCATGGGGGTTTGAAAGGTAGATAGTACCCGATTCTAAGACTTACTGAATATGCATAAAAAACATTCATAAGAATCGGTCGAGCCATTTCGGAGGAGTTTGGTATCAAATTAAAAATATATATTTTTACTGCATTTCAGGTCAAAAAGACAGAAAAAGAAGTTATCGAAAGAAACATAAACAACAACATTGAACCAGCAAAAAAGGAACAAATTTTTACACACAGCTCAAGTGTTAATTTGATATTTCTAATTTGTGTAATAGGTGTTTCATTGGGGATCGCTCTAGAAATAATTAATGTACAAAACAGACAAAGGATAACAAAGGCTGAGGTTAATAACAGGCACTACTGGGTATATTCCGCCTACAACGATGTAGACAATAAGTACGGTTTACTAAAACACGTGCATTTAGTCCTAGAACGACTTGGATACCAAAAGAGTTCCAACAACACACCCTGGAGCCTCCTCTGGTCCCATGATTACCCATTTAGAGTTCTAAATGGATTATTAAACAATTTAAAACCAACGCAAAAGGTTAACCATTTCCCTGGAACTGGGTTTATCACGAACAAAGTCCATTTAGCAACATCGAACACTAAACACATTCCGAAGGCATTTGAACTGCCAAAAAATAAGGATAATTTTTTAAAATATGCCAAGGAGAATAGAAACGCATTGTTTTTGGAAAAGCACAATCAGCATAGAGGTGTGTACTTGAAGAACGTGAGCGAAATTGATTTGAATAGCGGCGAAAGTTTTGTTCAGGAGTTCGTGCAAAAACCATTTTTAGTAGATGGACATAAGTTCGATATTGGCGTGTATGTGGCGTTAACTTCAGTGGATCCTCTGAGAGTGTATTGGTACAAAGGTGACGTCTTATTCAGGTACATTGAATACTTTTTTATGTCATTATGATGACCATGACATCCAAGCGCTAGAGACAATTGGTGGTACGTTAGGAATAATGTGTGGTCAACCTATTTTATTTTTCCTTCGAGCATTGAGAAATTCGTAAACAATAGCCGAAAGGTTTATCTGTAGGTATCTATCTATGATCGGTGCTTTGTTACCTAAACAAATTTTCGAATTCCTTTCAGGTAAACATATTTATAATATAAAAATATAATATTATAAATAGGAAATATTTTTTGTTTATTTGTTACGATTTAGCTCAAAAACTACTCGAACGATTTTAAAAATTCTGTCATCAATAGAAAGCTACATTATCAGCGAGTAAAATAGACTTCTTTTTCCTTTTTTTGTGTACATTGCACCCGTGCAAAGCCGAGGGGCGTGTTGCTATAAAAATATAATTCTAAAAATGTCGGACTTAGTGATAATCAAACCATAGAAGAGTCTATGTGAGTGAACTTTAAATAGGTTTTTTCATGTATTTAGTTTATTAGTACCTATATTTTATCCTAAATTCGTTCCTAGCTATTTCTACTAAAAAAATAAAGTATAACTCATAAGTAAAAAAAGCAAATTCTTAAATAGACTAAAAATATACTCTCGTAAGACATTTTCCACGCTAATAATAATTGTAATATCGGCTATTCATATCAGAAAACTTTATTTCTACGTATTATGCCGATCTCGTTTTGTAAACGCTTCATTTCTTCCGAACGTATAAGGAAGCAATCTTAATAAAATATTAGTTATTAGGTACTATTTATATCTTGAATGGTTATTACTTACTGTAGTCGGGAGATTATTTTTACTTAACTAGTTAGGAACTACAATATTATCATGAACCCAAGTAAGTGAGTAAATAATTACGATAACATGAAATGAAATACATTTATTCGGGACGGCACAAAAGTAAATACAAGTTCATCAGTAATAATACAAGTTATAAAAATATAGATAAAGAATTAATAAATATGAAAAGGTACTCAGCATAAGCTCTGACGCTGATTTTCAGTAGTCCCCAGTGTGGTAGAAGACAACATAAGTCGTTTCAAGATTTGACGGGCTCGTTGGCGCGTTGGGGAGAACCTGCACCTGCCGTACGCATCGATGGGTCGTGGGTTCGAATTCCACCGGGACGACATGTTTATAATTTTCTGTAAGCATGTCTTCCGAACGTCTGAAAATTCCCGCATTGAATGGGTGGGAGGAATATCTAAATTCCGACCGTAATTTAAACATATGTAGTTCCTCGCTATTACTACCGATTGGAGATAAGCAACGAATGGGATAGACAGATGACCATAACAACGTCTTTCCTTACTACCTATGTTATTCATAATTAGATGTGCATAATTTAATTTAGTATTGAATATTACAGATATTGCCCAGCAAAGTATTATCCTTTTGACCCCAATAATTTGGACAAGTACGTAATTGGTGACGATTATCTTCCGACGTGGGAGCTTCCGTCCTTAGCTCACCCCTACACTGCTCTTGGGTTTAGTATGAAGGATGCTTTTGATCACTATGCACAGTCAAAGGTAAGTACGAAATCTACGAATCTATCTATCTAGACAAGACGTTCGGTCAGAATGGTATTTCCTTTGTATTCAGTGGCGGATTTTCACATTCCCCTTGGGATATAGGCTATTAAATTTTGCCGCCATTGCCAGTTACTAAAAAAATTAAAGGGAAGAAAGATAGTCATCGGCAAGTTGTCTTATAGCATATTTAAGACATTAGAAAATCGTATTTCATAAATCTTTTTGATTTCTACAAGATAGTTTTTGGTTTAAAAAAGTCAGACCCCAAATTGGCGCCCCTAAAATCTGCCACCCTAGGTTCAAGCCTACTCAGCCTGCTGGTAAAACCACCACTGTTTTTATTGGAGTCAATTTCCTTCCATTAAAACGTATTGTAGCCCAATATCAATCCGTATCAACAGGTACTATGTTTCTAGTATATCCAATCACCTCCTTTGTTATACCGTAACATAGGTAGCAATTTATTGCTACAATCAGAGAGCCTAGCACGAACGACTACGGAAGTATTCGAATCGTCCATCTCTCAGTTGTATAAGAAATCATTTGAAATTTCATACAATTGACAGTTCGACGATACGAATACTTTTTCGCAAGTTGTTCGTGCTCGGTGCTAGCTCTTAAAACCAATCTGACTGCATATGAGAATGTTTGCTACTAGCCATTATATTACAGAGGTAAAGTTTGTAAGTTTGTTTGTAAGAATTATTCTCTTGAACTACTTAACCGATTTAGAAAATTCTTTCACCAGTAGAAAGCTGATTCCTGAGTATATAACAATTGTTAATCAATTTCGAAAAAACGGGCCGATGCGTTTATTTATTGGCGTCCGCTGACTAAACGGTTTGATATTTAGATAGATAAATTATTTATTGTACACAAGAAATAATATACATGAAATGCTTAAAATTAGGTAAAACAAAAAAATTAATCTTTGTACAACATAATGTCGGCCTTATCGCATAATGCGATCTCTACCAGGAAAACCTCTGGGTAGGAATTTAATATATAGATATTATTATTATAACGATTTACACATTTCCAAGGTGTAGGCTATTAATTTATAAATTATTTCCTCTTTATATATTTAATATTATAAAGAGGAAATATTTGTTTGTTTGTTACGATTTAACTCAAATACTACTGGACCGATTACAAAAATTCTTAACATTATCAGCGAGTAAGTTTTTTTGTGTATAGTACATTGCACCCGTGCGACCGGGACTTGTTACTAGTCTAATATATAAAACTAGCGACCCGCCCTGGCTCCGCACGGGTCTAGATATTTTGACAAAAAAAAAGCAGGGGTTGGTAATAGAAGAGTGAAAATATAGGGTTCTGTGTATTTTTTAATGCCACAATATAAAAAAATAAAATTTGTCTAACGTTCTATTTCAGGGTCTCAATTCGGAGCGTATGTGGGAGGAAATACAGAAAGCAATTACGGAAGTTTTTATCAAAAATGAACATCACATTATTGAGGCGGTAAGTTTACACTTAGCTGAGTTGGATGTTCATATATTTTAAGTGCGGAATAATATTATTAAGTTATATAATATAAAAATAGCCCTAAGAGATGACAGAAGCAATTTGCCTCCAATAATATTATTACAATATCCTACAAACATGATCAGAAATATAAAGCGCTTCATAGTTAACTAATTAATAATTAAACTGAAAGCATAGTTTGCGTTATTCTCGTAAAATTAAAGTTCTCTTAAGATAGGAACCAGATGGGAACACTACTAAAAATTTAAAAAAAATTCAATGGATTTTCTGATAGATATTATTAGACGCATTACCTTTAATTTTAAGGGCGAATTTAATGCTGGAAGCTTAGATTATTTAAATAATTTAAGGCTGGAAGGCATTCTTATTTTCCATCAGATGTTATTACATACATATACATCACGCCTCTTTCCCATTGCGGTAGGCAGAGATCACGGAATTCCATATGCTCCGATCCTTAAAACCACTTTCGCTTCTTCTACTTTCATCAATACTTTCATACACACTTTACGTTTACTTACGAGTACTTTTGACCTGGCCCTTTTGCAGAACGTCCCCGATCTGATCAAGGTACGTTTGCCTAGGTCGACCACTCCCGACTCTACCACTCACACTATTGACTATATTAATTATTATTGAATAACTCACCTAATAGAAAATAGATCACACCCTAACGTTAAGATTTTAATTCATGATCAAATTCCAGCTGAAAAAATACAAGTCAAACGATAATTTCTTCGAAATGATGCGTTTCGACTTGATAGTCGACGAGGATTTGAAGGTCTACCTGTTAGAAGCGAACATGTCTCCGAACTTGAGCAGTGCCCATTTCCCGCCAAACCAATTGCTCTATGAACAAATATTGTACAATCTTTTTTCTTTAACTGGTGTTGCAAGCTACATGGGTGATTTGAGGTAGATAAATAATAATAATTAAACATTCTATAAAGCACTCATTTTATTAAACGGTTTTATTTTTCTTTATTCTGTTATAAAATTAGTTAAAGACTAAGGTTATTATTTGATGTTAAATGCAGGTGAACCGGGGATTCCAGTCCCGCTGATTTGTCATTTTAAATATAACTAGTGTGTCCCTACATCTGGTTAAGTGTAGACTAAAACCATTAGGAGTATTATACATTGATGGAAATCAGGTTACGAAACACTGCTCCTAATGAAAAAACCTTAGAGTATACTAGGCTGTGGGACCGTTTTCGTGGCTCAGTGGTAAGCACGATGCGTCTGACATCGGAGTTACTGGGTTCGAATCCCGGAGAAACAAGATATAAAAAAAATTGATCATCAGTGAAACAAGCACAGAAATAGGACTGCCCTATGCCCAACTAGGGGATTCGGGAATTCACTAGGATCTATGGATTTCCTTATGTTAAAATAATAGAATTGATGAAATATCCTGCGGCCAAGATCACCATCAGAAGAGGCATATGCATATGAATATCTCACATTAAAACATTGTATTACTTATATCCCTATATTATATTATTTTCCTCAAAAAACCAGAAGACCTTAATTATTAACATTCGCCTTAGCCTATTTTTTGAGTATTACTTTGTCAGTTCAACTTCTATCATCACTTTATAAAATAAACATTTCAATCATTATTTCAGTAATCAAACAACAGTCCAAAACATGGTATCAGCTCAAAAAAATATAGCAGTTTACAGCAAAGAATGCAGCACACTATGTAAAGACTCGTGTGATGTGACACCTCTATGTGCTCTGTGTAAACCTTGCCTTAGCTCTAAACTGAAAAAGGCCTTACTGAAGGCACATAAGGAACATTTACATAAAGGCGACTTCAGAAGACTGTTTCCACCAACAATGGTTAGTACTTGATATGTATTTATTGCAATAAACTGGTATTTAGCAAGTATGTGAATTAGCCCTTAAAATCTCATAGTTAGACACCTAATATTTCATTTAAAACGTTGTGCTCATGCAAGTTAATAAATATGTGCTAACTATATTTTGTATTGTAAATGTGTTTGGTTGTCTGAAGTGTTTAAACAAACAGGAAAGTCTAATAATTTAAATATACGTAATGCCTTTAGTATAAATTTGTTTGTATACAATTGCATCAATATGCAGTCTCTCGTGCTGAAATGAGATTTTATTGTTGCCCTTTTTATAGTATCTTAGGATCATTATTGTAATAAAACCAACCCTTGATGTAGGGCAGGCTGATAAACCGCATTTCATTCTGATTTAAATATTGTTTTATCATAAAACTCAATGAAAGAATTATTTGTTACTTAGGTTTAGGTTTCATACATTCATACAAGCAAACAACTTCAACTTGTACTATTAAAGTGTACATTTATTCATGATTACTTTGTTTACAGCAACAAAATGGAGATATAGAAGCAAAAACAAAACAATTAACACAAATAAACCGGATACAACATTTATGGTATCAAGGAAAATGCAACATTGATATTACCTGGTGTGTTTGAAATAAACATGATTAATCTTAAAAAGTATTTATTTTCCAAAAATAGAACTAAAGCTACAACAGGTATCTTATTAACTATTTCACTGTACCATAGACTGTAGTAATCCCAATATGTAACTTCCTAAATCCTCATCTTGGTTTGTCCATGAGACATATATATTTTTGGTACTATCATCTTCACCTTCAACTTTAATAAGAACTGATTCAACTGATATATTTCCATCTGATATAGTAATGGACCAACCTTGTAATTTATCGCATAACAAGCCTTTTAATTTCTCAGCGGTTTTGACGGCTGGCCCTGGGTCATCAAAACGAACTGTGCTAGTAAAACGAATTATATGCCTATTTATACCAATTTCTTCACAAACTTCATCTATATCTAGGAATGATAATCTATTGTCTTTCACACACAAAATTCCATGCACAATACGCCGTCGCTTTGGATCTGGAGGTTGTGCATTGTACCTTACTGCTTCCGCTTTAAGTAATCTAAGAGATACGTCTATAGGAATCTTTGTTGGTGTATTAATTATGGCAGTTTCACCATTTGCTGGCATATAACAGTTGATACTGAATTCCTTCTCAATTTTATCTTTTAAAAACTCCATTTTCTGAGCCTCACCATGAACAAGTAACACATTCTTTGGTTCACAATATTGTATTAATTGCATAATGCCTTTTGCATCAGCGTGAGCTGAAAATGACATGTACTCAACAGCCATTTTGACTTCAACAACTTGACGATTTTCAAATTCAATTTTCTTAGCACCATTTAATATTTTGTGACCTACAGTTCCTTGGACACAGAAACCAGGCATGATCAACATGTTTTGTTCATATGGTGCCCACTTTTTAAATATATTTAGTGATAAACCAGCATGCAACATACCTGGTGTGGCAAATACAACCATGGCGCCAGGATTATCTATGTAAGATTTATCAAATGGTTTAATATGTTTAAAATCAAACATATTCCTTTGAACAAAAGTTTTACGAATCTTCTGATTAGTCCATGTTATAAACATTTTGTAATAGTTGTTTGCTTTTTCAGTTAGACCCAGAGCAAAGTAAACAGGATATTTTAAATTCATTCTTTCCCAATAGGTTTCTAACAAAATACATAATTCCTGAGCTCTCCCCAGTGCAAAAACAGGAATCAATACTTTGCCACCTTTTTCAACACACTCATGAACTTTTTTAAGGAAATCCCTTTCACGACAGCGCTTAGAATCTCTTATAGTTGTTGCATAAGTTGATTCTGATATTAATAAATCAGGGCGACACTTATCAATCCATGCAGCACCCAAGTGTCGATCTGGGGTCATGTTGTAATCTCCTGTGTAGACGACAGACTGTGAACCAACTCTTATCCAAAACATGGCGGCGCCAAGGACATGACCTGCATAATAGGCTTTTATTTCTAATTCATTATCAACCATAACAGATTGATGTAAAGTGACTGCTGTAACTTTCTTAATACAGTCTTTAATCATTTGTGATGTGAAAAAGTTCGACTCACCTTTTCTTTCAACTGCGACTTTTCTCATATCTTCGAGTAAAATTGGAGCTATAGCTTTGGTGGGGTGTGTCATGTAGATTGGGCCAGTATATCCAACCATTTCGGACATGTATGGTAATGCTCCACAGTGATCTAGATGGAAGTGAGAAATGATAACACAATCTATTTGACTGGTTATCGGGCCTTCGGGAACTATATAGGAGAAGTCCGGAAAGCGCCGTTCATCATTGTAACCCATGTGCATGCCGCAATCCAACATGATGTTCTTACCGCCCATTGACAACAGAATACAACTTCTCCCAACATCCTGGCCAGCTCCCAGTGGCGTTATTTTGATTTCAGGCATTTTAGCACGTTGTCGACAAAAATACACAAAATTCAGGTACTGTTTTTATGTCAATATAGTTGACTTGTACCATAATATCAAAAAAATATATTGTATAGTTTCACTAATAAAGATAGTATGAATTATTGAAATTAAGACAAATACGTGATTTTCGGCTGTACTGTAATCGTAAATAACCTTTGAAGATAATAGATAACCACATATCTATTTACCAACTTTTGACCAAAGAGTATAAATAATTAAATAAGTCTTTTGACAATTCAAATTGTCAAACGTCAATACTTTGTAGAAATCTGAAAGCTGTTCACAGTTGCGGGTTGCGGGTTGCCTGGACAGATAAGCAGGAACCACAGACTACAAAGATAACTACGGAACCCAGGTATTCCGTATAGCATTTTGTCCAAAATATTGTATCGTTTATGTGTTCTTAAAATAAATATAAATAAAATTACACATGGAAAATCTAAACGTTATAAAATACATTAGTACGTATTTACCATAGATAATATATAGTCTAGGTAGCCATAATTTGTTAATTGGCAGTTGTCACTTGTCAATTTGTCATATTTCTTTTCATTTTTTCGCAGAATTGTGATTCTATTCTGTAATTTACAAAATAATGAAGAAATGTTTTGATTGTAAAAGATAAACTTCTTCGAAAATGAGAATTTCTTGTAAAAATATTTTTTATGATTACAAGCTATTTGCGTACATATCTTGGGCCAATGTACTTTTAATTTGAAATGGCATGTTTTCACTGATAGCTTATCAATAACGACTATCGTCTATTGCCGGTTGTATTAGAATACGTGTTTGATACGCCTTTAAATTGAACAAATATCTGTAAAAATGTCAGAAGAATCTTCTAACGCTTGTGCAAATGAAAAAGTGGCTTTCATCACTGGAATTACGGGACAGGTTATTAACATTAAATTGATTTATAAAATATCATAAAAATTTTATTCATTTGAATATCCAATTAGAATTTCAATTCAATTTTATTGTATAAATTTACACAATACAAATTTTTGTCAGTAATATATTAATGTACTTTTGATTAAACCTTTTACGTCTTCTACTCTCGGCTCAAGAGTCTGACAAGTCACCTTATGTACTTTTCATTTAAAATTCATTTTAAGTATATTGTGTATTGTTTATCCTAAGCTATAGTTACTTTAAAACGTTGAGGACTGTACAAATAAAGATTAATAACTCTTTTGCTAAAAATATTTTGCCTATAAACTTTATATCTTAGTAGAAAATATAAATTCACATGTGCTTGAAAACTAATAATGTTTCAATCATATTTACATTCTAGGATGGATCATACTTAGCTGAGTTTTTGATTGAGAAAGGCTATGAAGTCCATGGAATACTCAGACGTTCATCATCCTTCAACACTGGCAGAATTCAACATTTATATGAAAAGCCTGCTTGCCATTCTGGAGGACGCATGCACTTACATTATGGAGATCTTACTGACACAACCTGCCTTATCAGTATTATTTCGAAGGTAATTTTTATTCAACATCATGTTTTATTTTTCAGTTGCATTTAATATAGACTTACTCACTGGGACTAATTGTAAGTGACCTTACTTGTTTGTCCTCTTCCTTGTTAAACAATCTATATGAAAAAACAAGAATGTAGGAATGAATCTGTGTGTGGTGTACTAGTTTGCTTTCCATTTAGTATAGATTTCCAAAACATATATAAAAGAGACTCTCACTTGACAAGAAAAATTAGTTCTCTATGAGCCATTGCAATTTTCTAGCTTTTAAATTATTTCATTTATTTTGACCTTGAACATGCTAGAATGTTTATTTTTTAAATAATAGATAGTAACATTCATTTCCTTTCCTACAAAATATATTGGCTAATTAAAATAGTAATCCAGTGTTGATTGAAAACTTACTAACCAAGAACATTCTGGGTTACAACAGTTGAATAAATAACCATAGTATACTTTCAAACTAGTACATACATATTTAACTTTTATAATATTTTTATGTCCAATTACCTAAATAGCTCAACCACTATTAGTGACATTTTTTTATAATTTAAAGTGTCTGTGCATTAAACCAAAAATTAAACTTATTGGTCAAGGTTAGCTTTACGGAATCATCAATCAATAAAATGTAGGAAGTTCATATCTATAATAGTTTTTTTTTAAACTACCTTCATACATTTGTTTAAAATATAATTTGATATTTAGAGAGAGTGGCTGTCATTATGAATATTTGCTCCATTAGTAGTTAGTTATTTTTAATGTATGTTATATGTTAATTATTCATGATTAATGGCATCATTAAAATTGTGCATTACAATTATTGACACCGATTTTATCATTAATGTCGGACATGTCAGGGTATTGGGCGGAAGTGTTTTTAATTTCCTGTAAACGTGTTTCGTACATTAAAGATATTAAATGATTAGAAAATATTAAAAAAAAACATATCTGGGTAACGAACCTCGCCCTTTCATAAATGAAAATACTATAAAGTGCTTGTTTTGATATCTGTGTTTTTTCTGTCATTTTTTAAGAGTAATAATCTTGTAAATAACCTTCACGTAAACTCAACTAGTTGTTAACAACATTATTCAATAGGCACCTTCTAGAATCTAGGCGATTAATTTTCAACCTTTTGTTTTTACCGTTTGCATACTTCGATTTATTAAAGTTTCAAGGCATACCAGTATTTATTTATTTATTTAATTAAATTAATTAATTACAAATAATACAATAATAATAATAATCACAAAAATAAAACATATACAATCAAATAATATAAGTAATAAGTATAAATTGTAATACGACAATATTGCAAAATAATAAGATTAAAATAACTCACATTCATACACCACATTCACAAAGCTTCAGACATTTTGACATAATTGACTATAAAGTAAGCAAATGCGAGTGGAGTATTCCTTACAGTATACCGATCGTTTGCATTTTTTCTTAAAACTAAAACATAGGTACATTGTGCCCCAAATTGTAAGCCGTGGCTCACCAGTTAAAAAACGCCTATTCTAGACAGTTGCGATTTACTACCTTATATGTATGTGTTTTGACGGGCTCGTTGGCGCGTTCGGTAGAACATCTGCCGTGCGCATCGTTGGGTCGTGAGTTCGAATAACACCGGGACGACATGTTATTATGTAAACATAACATAACATACCAATACCAAACATAACCAAACACAACAACACTCACGTCTGGTAATTTTACAATTAGTAAAAGATTTATTCAAATCAGTTCCAGAGATTGCGTCTATAAACAAACAAATACTCTACATTTATTTATTGATTAATGTGGATAAGATAGAGTCAATCAAATCAAAGTAACTGCTGTCAATCAGTTTCGATAATCAATAACTAATACAATATTAAGAGTAATTAAATCTTATCGCCTTTGACACAACCAGCCGATTTGTTATCAAATATCAACATTGAGGTTTACTTAAAAGGAGGTATTACTATCACTTTCATTAGGATACATAATATTTATAGTAAAATACTAGTAACACGCCCGACTTCACACGAGTGCAATGTAGATGTATCTACTATACACAATAAAAATATTATTTTTTTAAATCGGTCCAGTAGTTTTTGAGTAAAATCGTAACCGTATCGTATGTTTCATTGTTACATACAAACAAACAAATCTATATATATAAACAAATATAATCCTGATAATTTTAGTATAGATGGGGTCAAACGAGCCTGCGGCTCACCTGATGGATAGTGAACACCGCCGCCCATGATCGTCCGCAACACTTGCAGATATGTTGCCGGCCTTTAGATATTGATCAGTGTTAGAGTTTTCACCATTTCTTTATAATATCAAATGGTATGAATTTTAACACAGATTTAACACTTTTTTTGTCAGACATCTACAGACGAGCATGAGGTTCACTTAATGGAATTGACCTCAGTCAATGATGCGCTGTCGACGTACTTTTTACTTTGAGCATTCGGAAATCCATAGACTGAAACCCAAACGAGCAATATTCACTTCACGGTTTTTCTATAATATATGAACGGTAGTTCGTTACCCGGTTGAAATTTCGATATTGCTCTCACCCGTTCAATGCCCCAAGTAACCAGACGTGGGGAAGACATGCTAACAGAAAATTATAAACATGTCCCGGTGGGATTCGAACCCACGACCCATCGATGCGCAGGGCAGGTGTTCTACCGAACGTGTCAACGAGCCCGTCTCCACTGTGATTTCATTAGCATAAAAACAGCATTTGCTGTATAGTAAAGTTAGAGTCATAAGTCTAAGGCCCGTCTTCCAAGACATTACTCAAGTCGTAATCTATTCTTGAGAACTGTCAATATGTCAAAATTCTATAGAGAAAAATGGTTTGACAAGTCTCAAAACTAGATTCAAAACTGAGACAGTCCAGTCTAACCGCTGACTGGTCGGCCGAAAGACTACAATAATGTCCACAACTAGTACTTATATTGATTAGTATTATAATATACATATTATATAGAATAGATCAATGATGAATATATTTATTTAGGGTAAATACACACATCTTAAGTAATCGAATAAATTTTAATAGCGCGATCAAGAATTCGAGACGTCTTCGTGTTACCCATGATGTTCAGTTGTATTTTCACTTAAATATTTATTTATTTACTCTTTACTTTACAATACATTTAAACATAAGGATATAGAAACAAATAAAACAAAGTAGCGAGAAAATGGCGGCCTTATCACTAAGCAGTGATATCTTCCAAGCATCTAATTGCATCAACGAACGAAAAAACCACCAAAACTAAAAATAACCAATATTTTGAAACTTGAAAGCCTAAGTGTTTGTTCACAAACAATTATGTATGCAATAATTTGTATGTGAAATACTAAAGAGACACCATTGTTTATAAGCTAGTGTAAATATGTATTTAAACAGCCGTCTGTTTTATAAAGAAGAATCCGTTTTCTATATAGAGACAAGAATTTTCGTAACCATAGTCACATAGTGAAAGTATATTGTATTACAATGCTTGGCCAAAATATTCTATATATTTGACATTTGTCATTTAGTGTTTGTCTTTGCACGGTTTAATAAACTTTATTGAAATTCTTGCGTGACGCTGTATCACCTTGTCAGTTGTTAGGTCTCTAGTAACTATTTAATTACCACATTGCTATATTACATAGGTAGGGGCAGTGGCGTGCCTAGGGTTTCAATACAGGGCGAGCCCAAAAATAAGACTCCTAAAAGATTGCACTAAATGTTATTTTTACCTTTTTAGTGGCAATCTATCCCAACTCCCAAGCTTTCTTATAACGCTAACACATGAGCCTAGCATAAATAAATACATAGAAAATATTACTTGATTGAATCACATACCTTAATATAACTATATAAAATAATGATTATTTCAGGTAAAACCCAAAGAGATATACAACCTGGGTGCCCAATCTCACGTAAAAGTCTCCTTCGAGCTCAGTGAATATACAGCTCAAGTGGACGCTTTGGGGACCCTCAGACTGCTAGAGGCAGTTCGGGTTGCAGGTCTTGAGAAGAAAACTAAAATATACCAAGCGTCTACCTCGGAGTTGTATGGGAAGGTCGTGGAGATACCGCAGAATGAAAAGACACCGTTTTATCCAAGGTCACCGTATGGTAAGAAATATTTGGCTTAATATTGTCTTTTATTAACGCGAGTATCACACATTTAAATAAAATACTGTATACCGGATTAAAACGCGATTTATTATTTATATTGTTTAAATTATTTATCCCGACGTTTCGGATGCTTTTCAGCAACCGTGGTCGCGGGTTCTTCTGTTGTTGTGGTTGTCTGGTATTTGAACTGTCACAAGGTTGCCATATTTAATTCAATTAAATTCAAAAATAATCTATTAATTTAGGTCACACAATGTACATCTATGAACGTCAATAAAAAATAATACATATTAAATGCTTCTAATTTTACATTTACTACCAGTTCACAAATCAAGGGCGTAGAGCGGACGAGAAGAACTGGCAAGAAACTCGCCGCCACTCGTTTTAATCGCCAAGTCAAACGTCGGGATAAATAATTTAAACAATATAAATAATAAATCGCGTTTTAATCTGGTATACAGTATTTTATTTAAAAATATTTGGCTTATTTGACGGGCTCGCGCGTTCAGTAGAACACCTGGCGCATCGATGGGTCGTGGGTTCGAATCCCACTGGGACAACATATTTAGGTTTTCTGTAAGCGTGTCTTCCCCACGTATGGTAACTTCGGGTATTGATCGGGTGGAACCAACGTCCATAGATGGAAAAACCGTGAAGTGTATATTGCGCGTTTTGGTTTCAGTCTATGGATTTCCGAATGCTCAAAGTAAAATTAGGTCGACAGCGCATCATTGACTGATGTTCTGTGGCTAAGTGAACCTCATGCGTAATTATTATTATTACAATTAGGTCGTTATATCCAAATTTATTAACATTATGTTGGTGTACACTATTGCTTATCTATTGTTTTTTTCACAAGAAATTGGCTCTTTACCGAAAGCTTTCTCTCCCAAATGCTCCCCCAAAATTGAATGCTTTCCACTAAAAGTCACACGAAAGCCAAACCTTTCCAGCATGCGCAAAGCTATACGGCTATTGGATAGTCGTGAACTACCGCGAGGCGTACGGCATGTTCGCGTGCAACGGGCTGCTGTTCAACCACGAGAGCCCCCGCCGCGGGGAGAACTTCGTGACCCGCAAGATAACGCGGGGCGTGGCCAAGATACAGCTGGGGCTGCTGGACTGCCTGGAGCTGGGGAACTTGGACAGCAAGAGGGACTGGGGACATGCTAAGGATTATGTTGAGGTAACAACTGGTTACAGATCAGCCAAGAGGGCAAGGACTGAATACCGGTTAATTTACTACGGGAGTTATACCGGTATAATAAAGGTTTTTGTTAATATTATATAGCTTTTATTACAGTGGTAAGTTTAGTGTGTATTACTCTTTAAAACTAATATCATGGTATCTCAGTCGGACATGTATTTTGGAAAATAAAAATTAACCGGTTTCAGTCCCAGCAAGAGGGACAGTGTAATCCTGCCTTTGCAACTAACTTTCGAGCGGTACAGAGCGGCACCGACTTCAAAAATAAATGTTAATAAATATAAGTGTCAATAATATTGTGGATTGTCCTTTAAGGATCTTTCTTAGTAATTAAAATAATATAATTTTTTAGTTTAAGTTTGTACATAGTATATGTAGGTAGGTATAGTTTTGAAGTCTTTTTTTTTTGTGAGCAACTGACAGTGAAAAGGCAAAGGACTCAACATATTGTGGCAAACTATTTTAATAATAATAACCACGTAGGTATGTCGGATATCAATGCGTTGTGACTTCTTTTTCACGGTCGTCTTATCAAAACTAAAACAAATACACGTAATATTTACTTTATTAGCGCGAGTATCATACATTTAAATAAAAAAACGGATGAAAACGGGATTTATTGATATTGTTTATTACGTTTTAAATATTGTGTAAACGAAAAGATTTTAGACATCGCACGAAATACGTATAAGTCTATAACAACGCCATTGAGCTCTCTAAATAATGATTACGACCGAGTAAATAGCCAGTTTTTGAAGTTTATCGGCAGTATTCCGATCCGGTAGAAGCTTTAAAAATTGACGATTAAAATGCTTGTAAAATAATTTAACTTGAATAAAACGCGATTGGTCCGGTGATCTATCTGTTCGTGTATGTTTTTGTAATAAACTTATGATATTTAAAAAAAAATTGACGGGCTTGTTGGCGCGTTAGACCTGCAGTGCGCATCGATGTGTCGTGGGTTCGAATCCCACCGGGACGACATATTCATAATTTTCTGTAAATATGGTTTCCCTACATCTGGTAATTTCGGGCATTGAACGGGTGGAAGGAATATTGCAATTCCGACCGGGTAACGAATCACCGTTCATATAGCGCGTTTCGGTTTCAGTCTATAGATATCCAAATGCTCGAAGTAAAAAGTAGGTCGACAGCGCATCATTGACTGATGTTCTGTGGCTGGGGTATCTACCATCAAGTTAACCTCATGCTTGTCGGTCGATAGCTAATTTTTTTTTAAAAAACCTATTAATTTGCAGGCAATGTGGCTAATGCTCCAACAAGAGGAACCCGAAGACTTCGTAGTGGCTATGGGCGAGGCGCACAGCGTGCGGGAGTTCGTTGAGAAGGCGTTCGCGCACGTGGGCCGGGGGGTCGAGTGGAGGGGGGAGGGGGTGGGGGAGACCGGACACGACGCCAGCTCGGGGCAGCTGCTGGTGCGCGTCAACCCCAAGTACTTCCGCCCTACGGAAGTGGTAAGTTGTATAGCTGTAGTTAGACATGGGTAACTCAGCGAAATTCCCCGCGCCAACTCAGCAACTCAGGCGCAGTGTAGTGCGTCGGCTCCTTGAGTCAACTCAAAATTGCGCCACAACGCAACAAAATGAGACGCGCAAAGCGAGCAGTGAAACCTCCGAAACGCCGCGCTCATAGTTCACTCAGTGAGTGAGTACTGCGCCGTGCGCCAACACATTATGAATGTATGAGCTGACTCACCCTGTGCAGTGAAACGTGCCGACGCAAATGCGCGGCGCAGCGCAGTGTTACACAAGTCTAGCAGTAGGAGGCTTTCACAGCTCCTTAGGCATTGTAGCACCTACTTCAGTACGACGACGTCAATAATCCTGAATCGCGCTATCAAAGTTTCTCCGAGCGCAAAGTTGATATCAACCACTGACGGCCGTGACAGACAGTGTTTAGATTGGTCGAGGATCCTCCCTTGAGGTTGAATTAGAGCACGCCTTCTTCACTTCTTCCATAGTTTCTTTAAAACGGACTAATAGCAAAGAACATAGATTAACATGGAAGCGCAGGGCTTATAGGCGCGCTTGGTCTCTGGGGTAAGAGTAGTTCTCCCCCCAGCCACCGCGGCGCTGCTAGTGTCCGTGTGGACGACACTCTGACGTGGAGTCATAGCGCGCACTCTCTCGCACACAGCCGCTTTTAGAGCGTTATTGCCGTTCGCTCGTGAGAGCAAGCGAGACAACGCGAGGGGAGGAGTCAGCGGACTGCTTAGATGTGTGTGTCACACCGATACATTGCCGCGCGCTCTACAGGTCAAAAGTAGAACTGCTTTTTCTGTGCCAAAAATTAGTATGGGCCTGTAAATCTATGTTATACCGTAATCCAACCGCAACAACTTCTAGCTTCTAGTACCCATGTACGAGGGTGAATCAAAAAATTCTTGGAATCAATATTAAAAAATGCAAAGATTTAAATAATAATATTTTATTTTTCTACATAATCTCCCTCCAATGCAATGCATTTAGAATAACGCGTTTCTAACTTCCTTATTCCTTGTGAAAAAAAATTATTTTCTTGACTCTCGAAAAAGTCCTCTACGGCAGCTATAACCGCGTCATTATCGTGAAATTTTGTTCCACGAATTTCCTCTTTTAATTTTGGAAATAAGTGAAAATCACTTGGGGCTAAGTCCGGAGAATATGGTGGGTGGTCAAGGAGATTGAAGCCAGCACAGCGGATTGCGTTGAGCGCAACTTCCGATCGATGAGCAGGAGCGTTATCTTGAAGGAACAACACGCCCAACGACAGTTTTCCACGACGTTTTTCTTTAATCGCTTCACGCACTTTCGGGATTAAATTTGCATAATAGGGTCCAGTAATCGTCTGGCCTTTTGGCATGTAATCAATAAAAAGGATTCCTTCACTATCCCAGAACACAGAGGCTTTGCCAGCGGTAGGAGCAACTCGAAATTTCTTGATGGATGGAGAGGATGGTCGTTTCCAAGACATGCTTTGTCTTTTAGTTCAAGGATCAAAATGGTGGACCCACGTTTCATCCATGGTGACAAGACGACGGCAAAAATTATCCGAATCACGCTGGAACATTTCGAGATTACGCTTGGAAATTTCCAAACGTCGCTTTTTGTTTTCGTCGGTTAACATTCGTGGCACCCATCTTGCAGACACTTTTTTGAACCCCAGTGAATCAATTAAAATGGATTGAACGCTACCAAAAGATATATTTAGGATCTCAGCTATATGTTTTATAGTCATTCTTCTGTCTTCCAAAACCAGATTCTCAACGTTTTTGACATTTTCTTCTGTAACGGAGGTTGAAGGCCGCCCAGAACGCGGGTCATCTTTACAGCTTGATCTACCTCTTTTAAATTCAGCCACCCAGTACGCAACCGTAGAATAGGGTACAGCATCACCCCCTAATGTCTGCTGAATGTCCAAAAAAATTTCCTTCGTAGACATTTTTTTCAAACTGAGATATTTTATCACCGCACGTAACTCACTTTTATCCATAATTTTGACTTTTTAGCAACTCGTTGCACAAAAAAATTTATTACATGCGAACGAACTGACAAAAACAAGTGACAGTCTGCATAAATATAGTGTGATAGACACTCTTTAATTTGAATATCGAACTTGATCCAAAAAGGTTTCATATATATGCACTTCTAAGAACTTTTTGATTCACCCTGGTATGATACAGCGCATGGTTCCAGGACCTACTGCTGGGTGACGCGAGCAAAGCCAAGCAGAAGCTGGGCTGGGCGCCGCAGATGAGCTTCGACGAGCTGGTGGTAGACATGATGGAGGCCGACCTCGCGCTCATGAAGAAGAACCCGCAGGCCTAGGTAGGGTTTCTCGTCTGATCACTGAAGTTAAGCAACGTCGGGCGCGGTCAGTACTTGGATGGGTGACCGCCTGGGAACACCGCGTGATGTTGGCCTTTTTGCTATTTTAGAATTTAAGTGACCAAATATATCTGGGGGCACGGCATTTTTTTTTTGATGGAATAGGAGGCAAACGGGCAGTCGGTTCACCTGATGGTAAGTGATTACCGGTGCCCATGGACATCTGCAACACCAGAGGACTTGCAGGTGCGTTGCCGGCCTTTTTCTCTTAGTCCAGGATACTTTATCAGTCTATGGCCATTATCGTTATATGGGGATTCCCCTTTTTATAAATCGATGTTTTTAAAAGGCCAAATATAATAAAAATATTAAACAAAATTATCTTCAATACTTTCTCCCGGATTTATTTTCCTAATTTCTGCAGTTTAGTATTAAACCAGCAATGTGTTGCATAAAAGTTTTTCTTATCTTGTATTAAAAGTATTAAAAAACGCAAAAATAAGGATAAATATTTTTTTTTTAATATTAATTAACTATTGAATAATAAAAGTTATTGTTTTTTTTTTCAAGCACTTTTTAATCATAAATATTTTAAATCTATTTGGATTGCATTTACCGAGGAAAGACAAGAAAAACTAGTATGAAAATCGGCTCCAAGAAAAAAAAGTGTTAATGACTGCCCTTAGAGGTTATAAAAATTAATGAGTGGCGAAAATATCAATAGGGAATATGCATGTTGTTTAAATTTACTTGATATTTTTTCCCTTGAATCCTGATGGCCCAGATATTATGCCTAAACAATTATTTTCTTATTTAGTTCGTGTTTAATTGCAAAAAATATTAATTAAAATGTGTAAAATAAGGGAGAGAAATTCAAGTTTGCAAAACGCATCACCATTGGTCGAAACAAAACGTGACGTCACCTTACACATTCTGTCATTTATCGGCAGCGATTTATCAATGGCGTCCATTGACATCGAAGATGGCGTCAAACACTGGTTACCATAGTTACCTCACTCTATGCGTCACTGAGCGTGTAATGTGATGTCATCCAAAGCCCGCGAAATATGGCCGCGTTTAAACAGATCAAATTTTATCGATGTTTTCAAAGTAATTTTAAAAAATAATTTGGACATTGCCAAGAGTATTTATATTTTTTATTAGGGTAAAATGATGTAACAAGTCGATAAAAAATATAAAAAAAATGCATGCATATTCCCTATTAGTATTGTATAGTTGTATAATGATGGTAGAGATGAATATTAGTTGTTGGAATAATTTATTTGTGATGTAGTTGTATTAAATCCAAAACCCTTGCTTTTTGTCTACTGCTTATTTGTCTTATGATATGATGATACTTTATTTAAATATATTTTTAAATATACCGTAATGGTATCTCTTATGTATTATAATATTTAATTTATAAGTATTCGTTTTAAATAGTAGATAAAACAAGGCTGAAAGCATATTTATCCGCAACTATTTTGTATACATAATATATTCAATAGTAGATTTTAGATGTCTATAGTAAGTATGCACAAAATATATTATATACTTTGGAGTCCCTATACTTTTGTATTAAAATTTACCTCGGAATATAGTTTTCATCAGGGACTGAAACCGGTTAATTTTTATTTTCCAAAATACGTGTTTGACTGAGATACCATGATATTAGTTTTAAAGAGTAATACACACTAAACTTACCACAGTAATTTTTTTCAGTAAATATGAATAAAAACGAAAGAATATCAACAAAAACCTTTATTATACCGGTATAACTTCCATAGTAAATTAACTGGTATTCAGTCCTTGGTTTTCATGTTTCAAAGAGTTCTTATGCAATTAAACCGCTTTAAACCATAGTTTCTGAAAGTGCAGTAGCCTTCAGGATATGGTAAAAGTACAGTACATCCCGACCATCAAGCGATATCTTGCGGACGAGTGAAGACAAACTAAGATAGATATCTCGACATCGACAACTTTAATAGACAAGATATCTCGATCGACAAGAAGTCAAGTTTCAAGTGTAAGTGTCATGGTAGACCCGGAAGACATAAATATATAATCGATTAAAACACGAGAAAACGGTCGGCAAAATTATTTGAAAGCCATATTTTTTACATACAGACGGAAAAAAAATATCCATAAGTTTTGTTGACTAGCAACACTAAAATGCGAAGTCAGTATTATCTATAACATCTACATCTTTAATCTTTTGCATTGTCTAACTTCTAATGTCAAAATATATATTTGTCGATCGAGATATCTTCCGGCCTCGCATGACAACCGCGACAAAATTTTGTCGACCGTTTTCTCGTGTTTTAATCGATTATCTCTTTATTTCTTCCGGGTCTAACATGACAATTACACTTAAAACTCGACTTTTAATATCAAAAAAAGATATTTGTCGATCGAGATATCTTTTCTATCAAAATTGTCGATGTCGAGATATAATATATCGAGATATCTAACATCTTAGTTTGTCTTCTCTCGTCCGCGACATATCTCGTGGCGGGTCATGCTAGGCCGGCTGGTCTATCAAAGTTGTCGATATCTTAGAATATCTTAGTTTGTCTTCACTCGTCCGCGAGATATCTCTTGATGGTCATGCTAGGCGGGCTGTATTATTTCATGTAATGATAATTTCTTACATTCCAGTATTTCGTGGCCTGAAAAACTTGTAAAGTAATAATATACAGGAGCTATATAAATGGTTATTTCTTATTCCCCGGAAGTGTTTGATTACAGATTAACAGCCTGTATTATAAGCTTGATATTGTTAAAATATATTTTGTTTCTTTCGTTCTATAAATAAATAAAATAAATAAAAAAGCTTTATTAATTATTCCATTACACTTACATACAATAATATATTAAACTGGGATTAGTTTTTACATAAAATTAATGAGAATAAATCTTCGTTTAGTAATTATTATATAGAAATTAATCAATATCTTATGTATATTATAATTTTTATGTAATGGTCGGTCATCTCTTTCGTTCTATAGTCATCTTATATTCGATAGAGCGAGACAAAGCATATTTTAACTATATCAAGCTTATAATACGTTTATGCATAAAGCCGTAAGTTTTAAATTATTAATTCTATTACACTATTGTAAAATAAACGTAACGTAATTTTTATTAGAATTTAATATATACGTTTGTGTATTTGTCTTTAAAATAGGCAATTCTTTTTACTTTGCATTTATTATTTGAATAGCTTCATTTAGTTATAATTCGGTTATTCACTTTCGTGTTACAAAAATTAAATATTGCTATTAATGTTAAAATACATTCATAACTTCCGACTAATAAGTTTGTATTTAAGTGGTTTTATTATTGTTATATAATAATTTATATTAAGAATGTGTAAGATAAGAGCGAATTTTATATAATAAAAAATATTGTGATCGTATCGATTATTGCTTTTTTTAAATCTTTGAAATAAGGACAGTAATAACTGTTGTTTGCATAGAGCAGTGGGCTAAAAAGGCACTAAATTTCATCTCATATGTTAGCACAAATTCTGATCCATATACGTTTTCTTCATTCATAATCAAAATGGCAAATAGACAACACCCATGCTTCCCAAGGATGAAGATTTTAAGTCGTTAATGAATCTTGTATGACAAAAGACGTATCGGTGGCCGTCCTATACATATATTCTTATAACGATAATGGGCCACAATGATTATTCAAAATACCAGAGTTGTTTTTTAAAAGTTAGATATCGACAGACGAGCATGAGGTTCAATTATAATCGAAACGCGCAATATGCATTTCACGGTTTTTCCATCTATGAACGGTGGTTCGTTACCCGGTCGGAATTTCGATATTCCTCCCACTTCCCGTTCCCAATACCCGAAGTTATAGACGTGAGGAAGACATGCTTACAGAAAATTATAAACGTTGTCCCGGTAGGGTTCGAACCCACGACCCATCAATGCGCACGATTGTTCTACTGAACGCGCCACGAGCCCGTCAGTACCTAGGTATTTTGCATTTTGTAACCTTTCAAATATTTATTTGCGTCTTTGTGATGTCTGTAAGGCTGGTTTTAGTCTTACGCCGACGGCACGCGCACCGTCAGCGCTGATGGCCGAGATATATGAACTTCTAGGAAGCGTTTTTGAATTACGCCTCTGCTTTCAGTGAGCGTTCTAGTGTCGAGCGGAGCGGACGTCGTCAGCGCATTTTGGTCGTCGTCTCTACAGTAAGGCGGTCAGCATGATACTAAATCGAGCCAAACTACGCGCTGAGCTATGAGCGCTGACTGTGAGCGTGAGACTAAAATCAGCCTTAAGGTAGAGCGCCCTTAGGAGGATAATTTTAATTACATAATATGTCACATAATAAAATATGACTCCCAGCTACTTTTTGTAGGTCTATATGCAGGTATAATGAAACTCTATTTAAATACTCATTCTTTATTGCTTCCTATTCTGGAATTTGATACCAATTATACAAAAATAAAAATCCTTGGTAATCGAAACAGATTTTCAATGCTGTGCTATGATTACACAAAGTAAGAAGTACCAACATTTCTTAAAAGCTAATAACATATATTTTGTACTTTATTTTAGTGTAAGATAAAACCAATTCAATCTTACATTTATAAAAAATTAGAATACAAATTATTCAAACCCAATATAAAAATTCTTCACATTTTTCGAATTTTATTTGTCTATCCAAAAATGGATAAGATTCGCTTTTAGTTATAATCTAATCCATAATGAAATAAAATACTGTATACCGGATTAAAACGCGATTTATTATTTATATTGTTTAAATTATTTATCCCGACGTTTCCCCGCGACCACGGTTGCTGAAAAGCATCCGAAACGTCGGGATAAATGATTTAAACAATATAAATAATAAATCGCGTTTTAATCGGATATACAGTATTTTATTTAAATGTGTGATACTCGCGTTAATAAAAGACAATATTAATCCATAATGATTTCGCTATCCGCTTTTAATTCCTTTTAATCCATTATACAGAGATTTACAGTCACTTATAAACGTGGTAAAAGCTACTTAAATGATTTTAGAACGAAAGAAATAATTAAGAATTTAGCTGTTTCAAGCTTATAGGTACGTTTATAAACAAGTCTAAATCTCTGGTTATTTTAGTTTTATCGCAAATTATAAATATTGATGTAAAGCAAATTACATATTGTTTTAGTTTTATCCATATTGCAAATTTTGGGTCAAATTTAAACCTTTTAAGACCCGCTCAAAATATATTTGATTATTTATAAATATATAAAAAATACCATTTTATCATATAACTGGATTTCCAGCCAATTACTATTAGCCAAAGCTAAACATTGGAGTTTTTTGTACTTTTACATAAATAGTCCTAAGCACGAGCTTTTTTGAATAATTTATTGAAAAGAATAAAGTACCAAGTACCAAAGATAAAAAAAATCCACGAATGAATCAGTTGTGTATTTTTGGTAATTAATATCACACTAAAAAATATCGGTGGCTGTTTCAGTTTCAATAATCCTATTTCCAAGGAAAACTAAATTTAATTAAGGAGCACACTGGGAATCAGTTAAATTTTATAATTACTGAATGGACTCGTAGATTATGGTTGGTAGACTATTAAAAATATAAGGCAACATTATCACTTAACTTACAAGTAATATTTATCAAAAACACTATAATAACAGTTTAATTCTATATTAATTAATAATGTTTGTCAATTTTCAAAATCCCTTAACATTATATAACACTTCGCGGTGTAAGAGTCAGATGGACGTTTTCTCAATTTTACAGGAGACTTAGAAATACTGTGTCAATCCGCCACTTAAATTTTACCAGCTCTTTATACAGATAGTATACAATTGACGAATATATAATGTATATCGGTATATTGACATAATATATTAAAAGGTTTAAAAAAGTTAAGAATTATTTAGTTACGTATGAAGTAAAACTTTTTGGAATTTTGGTAGATCATCTGGTTCTTACACCGCGACTAAAGTACGATAAATGACACTTGACCATTGATTTGAGGGTCGTCACGCTTAACACCGAACGTGAAACAAGCGCTATCTCATTAGGAGGCCACTATAATAAGATTAGTATCGCTTGTTCACGCAATCAAAATCGACGTTGAAGAGTATCCTTTACCGCAGCAGGCAAATTAAAAGAAAAAATAAATCCATTATTAAAAAGCGAATGGATATTTTTTACAAATTATACCGTCGTATACTTAATAATATTAAAAACTCAGCAAGACGCGCGATTGGCATTGCTGACGGCCGAATGAGATAGCAGTGATGCAAACGTATTAGAGGTGTGTAATAAAAGTTATAACTATTTACTTATTATGTTAAACGCAAATTAACAATACTCTTAAAATAATATTGTTACTTTTTAGATCAGCGCCAGTTGCCAATATGGTAATAACTAACTTATTTATGGTAATAACGGTTAATTCCTTTAACATAACAAAATCCTAAACAGATATATCAGCAATGCTAAATTAACCTAAGTTCGTTTTAACTTATATTACAATAATTATTCCTTAACAAATTTTAACAATTAAGTTGTATAACATGTTATTTCTTTATAAAAATAACATTTAATGCTTTACATAAAATTAACATTTAATACCACTTCTGATACGTACTTATATTTTCTTGGAAGCGCATCCAGTGTGGCTCTAATATGGCTCTTAAGGTACATTTTACTTGTATCCTTCTTAAGGTTTAAGCACTGGACTACTCTGACTGTATCCTTTAAGAGAAAGGGGAGAAAATCTATTAACTGCCAATAACATTTGTAGACAAATTACTTAAAAACTATATTTAACAAACAAAAAATATATTTTAACAGTGAAAAGGCTGTAGACTGAGCATTGTATGGTAAGATTTAGCCACACGGCAAAAACCTTACCTCACTGATTTTCAGCAACAGCATTTCAGTCACGCCATACTCTCAAACGTTTTACAATAATATTAAAAATAAATTAATCAAGAAAGGAGGAAGTTTCTTTTGCCCACGAGAGACTTCTGCAACTTGAAGTTACACTGTTTCTCGATGTCTTCGTCGTATTACATATAGCCACGGATCTGGAAGAAATAACTCGTGTAGGCATCACACATATCCAGTTTTGAATGAATGAATGAATGAAAAATAGTTTATTGTACACTGTACACCTTTATTGTAGAAATTCAAAAAAGAAGAATGGCAAAAAGTTTGTACAAAAGGCGGCCTTATTTTAAACAGTTATTTCTTCCAGGCAACCATTATTTCTCATATTATAATAACGGCAACTTGGAATTTCTTCAAAAATGTTTTCCATCAAGCACACTCACAGCATCAGGCCAACGTATGCCTATCGATTTCCAAGTGCTGCTGCAGCACCCCGCCCAGAATGAACTCCGTGGACACAATGACCGCGCCCTTCTTCTGGAGCGCCGGCCACAAAGCCTTGTCCGCGTGAGAGGTGACCACGACCCAACTACCGCGGGGCGGGTTTGGGGGATTCCACGACCACGTGCCGCCGGAACATTCCACTATCACTGAGTAAAAGGATCATTCTTGAGTATATAATGTAAGGTCAGGTTTATTAATGAACTAATATCACTGCTTCTAAAAACACCCGGCTTTACACGGGGCAATATAGATGCACTATACAAAAAAAAATGAAGAAAGAATTCTTTTAATCGGTCCAGTAGTTTTTGAGTTAAATCGTAACAAACAAACAAATCTTTCCTCTTTATAATATTAGTAAAGATGAATGAAAATCTTATATCAAGAATAAACACACACTTACTAGAAATTATGTGAATAATTACTTATTGTTTCAATACTTTTTTTGATGTAAACAGCACATCTCCGCGTGTAAACAGTTGCTTACAATTCTTGGATGCCAATTAAATTATTATTGCCCATGGATCACAAGAAATCATGTAAATGAGCCTTTACATTTCATACAACAGCATTGGTTGTGTTACAGCCCTTGTTATATAGTTAACTTTATATACGAATAGCCCTATCGGCACACTAAGGCGAATGGGCATAGACAAAAAAATATGTGCAATTGTTTTTGTCCATAAGCGTAGATTCCTTAAAACTGTCAGATTTGACGTAAAAACTATTTTTGGAGAAAGTTTATTTTTGTCTATGGACAAGTTTTGTCTCACGTGATGATAAATAACCACCGCCGCCCATAGACATCTGCAACACCAGAGCTTGCAGATGCGTTGCCAGCCCTGTAAGTGCTTCAAAGGATAACCAAGTAAGCTTTATATTTTAAGCGGTATTTTGATTCGGTTTGTTTAAACCACCGTTCATTAGAAAAAAAAAACTCTCTAACCCTTGTTTTAAAATCTATGCTTATCAATAGTAAAAATCTTTTCTGTCATTTTTGTGTTCCATTCGCCTAGCGCACCTAATTGTAATAGGTTTTTTAATACGACTATATGAATAATACAATTAAGTAAGGAAATATCACAAAATACGTACATTTCATTTCCGAAGCACTGGGGATAACACTAGGCGTTGAACAGACATAAATTCCCTTAAGGAAGTTCCGTTTGCTGACGAGCGACTTGCGCAGGTTGAAGTGGAACCGTTTCTCGGTGGCTTCGTCGTTAATCAGATATAGCCACGGGTCTGGAAGGAATTAGCCTCGTGAAGTCGACAATAAATACACTCATCCAGCTCCTATAGAGGAATATTGGATTATTAAAATAAGTTTATCAGACCGCTACTATCCGTTCACTTCGAAAATGCCGCTGTCGACCGTTATGATGTCCTTGTAACGGTACTGTTGACATAAATATAACAAAGCGTGCGACCTTGAGGACCGGTATGAGGAAGCGGGACGGGCGGTTCTTGAAATGAACGAGTAGTAGAAACCAACACAGATACGGGCTCGAGTAGTTCGTACCGACGATGACTTTGTTGTCGACGCAGGCCTGCACCCACTGCGGGCCCACGATGGGCTTGCCCAGCCCCACCGCGCACAGCAGCTTGAACGTCCGCTTGATCTGCAGCGTCAGCACCACCGTGCACTCCTGCACGTCTGACACTATCACTGCACCTTGGGTACGAAATAAATCTTAATCAAATTCATTCACTGACTGAGAAATGCCTGATAACGCCACCATCCCTCTCACCGCGCAAGAGCGCCCTCAATCACTTGAAAATTAAGTTGTAAGCGCTAAAACTATTTTTTCTAATTCATAGAATACTCTTCAGGTAATTCAAATATTTGTTTGGAAAAACTGTTGCCGATCGTTTGTTATATTTTACAATGCAAGTATCAAGTCAGTAAGTCATATGGGTTCAGAGGAGAAGGCAAATAGATGTCATAATCAAGGTATTTTAGTCAAAAATCAAAAATCTGTCTTAAAGCTTTGCTACATAATGAAATGGAAAATAAGGAATATAAATATAATAATCCTAGGTTTCATATTATTCAGCAGCGGTCTCAAAGTTTCCAGAAATTTTGATATTTTCGAGACAGCCGCCTTAAGCCGTGTATATACTTTAATTATCATAACACTATCCGCGTAATACCGAAACGATAATCAAAATTAAGAGCTCCTAAAAATTTAACTACTTATGTATAATTTATTTATTACATACATCATAATACCGTGGCGCCCAATTAGGGTAATCAATATCGAATATATTTTTTAAATAAAATATCTTTTACCATATTTATTTATATTGTATTTTATTAAAACGAATATCATAGAGCAAAGAGCACAATATTGAGGGTATGTAGCACGGGAATCAGTAGACTCCAGTCCTCGGCGCCCTCCCAAATTTGGAGCTCTGGGCCAGCGTTAGGGGGGCCCCATCGCGTCCCCCCTAACGCTGGCCTGTCTCATAAGCCAAATATTCCTGTTTATATGTGAGAGAACTCAGTATTTCGGTGCTAAATTATATGAACCCCGATAAAGTATCGGGCAGGTATATAAGGTTTATCTGCCTAGAAAGAGAAAACAAACAGAAAAAAGGTCCCAGTGTAAGACACGGTAATTAATTATTGATGAAAATGCTGTAAAATAAAATATTTAAATTTTCCGCGCAATCTAGTAATTCCCAATTTATATAAATGAATCTTACCTAAGTTTTCCAATTTCCTTTTTACTTCTTCACTCGGAAAAGCAGTGAATAGAACAAACTGAGTTTTCTTTTTCCTGGATGAAGTTGCCTTCGCATTCGCCGCGAGTCCGAGCGCAGTCGCCGGCCTGCACTTGTTAACTGGAGACGTAGTACGCCGCTTTGTTTCAAGCGAATTCATACTTTGTGGTGACATACTATAAACTGTGCTTTTCTCTTTAAAACTATTTGTGGTTTCTTTTTTAATTCTTTGCCGTCTACTTCGTCTTACTCCTTTTTCTGGTGAAGATTCATTATCTGTTATTTTAATACGTTTTGATCTCTCGACTGAGCTGTCTGAAATATCTGTATGTGAGAAAGATCGCTTTAATATTCCTTTTCTATTACTTTCTGGGATATTTATTTCTTGATAATTATCTTCTTGCGGTTTTTTTCGACTGCGCGTTTGTCGCGTTGATTGTGATTTTTTTTTGTCCATACTGGTCTCTTGTAAATCAATTGCTTCAGTTATACATTTTTTCGTTATGTTTCTTTTTGGTCGTTCATTTTTATCATGTACTGCCTGCGATACATTTATTGCTTTAGAATCCTTCTCCATATTTTTTGAATTTGTTGTGGATTTTGAATCTCTTTTAGTTGTTTTCTTTGTCGATTTAGAATCATCCTTTGATGTTCTTGTATTCTCGTTTTTTATTTTTGAATTGTTCTTCTCTCGTCCTTTTTTATCCGATTTTGTTAATTTTTGTTCTTTTTCATTTGATTTAGAAGAGGCTGTTGGATTAGAGGAGTTATCTAAAGTATTTTTTTTGGACGCAGCACCTTTAAGTAAAATATTTTCATTGGTATTAAATGTTTCTATACCAGCTTCTGGGTTAATTATTATGTTTGATTTTAATAAAGATACATCTATGACTTTTATATTTTCCAATGATTTATCCGTAGAGTTTTTAACTCGTTTTGAAGTTTTAGAAGGCAGTATGTTTTGACCATTCGGCAAATTCGTATTAGAGAGTTTACACGATGTGTTTGTTTTTGGTGTACCTTCACAGTTTGTACTACCACAAGGATACTTTTTCAGCTCCGTAACTTTTGTTTCTACACCAACTATATCTCTAATTTTTTCACTTGATAACGTAGAAACATATTTTTCGACTTTTGTTTCATGTAACGACACAATATCCGTAGGTTCTTCCTGTGTTAACAAATCTTCTATTATTTCTTGCGTTGCTGCGTAATATTTTTGTTCATCATCATCCGCAACCACTGGTATTTTTTGATCAGCAGCTTTAGTAACATTTTTGGTCATGTTAATATTTTCACTATCTTTTTTCTTTAACCTTCGCGGAGACTGAGAGGGTTTCTTAAAATCATATTTTAATGAGTTTAAAACTTTACTTTTTAGTATTGATTCCGGTACTATTTCTATTACCTGAGTTGGCATGTCTTCAAAATTAATTACAGATTGATTTTGAATCTCAATTTCAGGAATAACTTGTGTTAACATTTCTTCAAAACTACATTTATTGGAATCACTGGGTGATTTTACTATACATTTCTCCGTGTTGTTAAACTGTGTTTTTAAATCTCCTTCTTTCTGGGAAACGTTTTTCTTAAGTTCGTCAAAATTATCTTCACAATCAGTAATATCGTCATCGTCAGGAGATGTTTTTGAAGTTTTCTTAACATTTACTTCATCTTCACAATCTGTTTCATCATCATTATATCCAGTTTTTATGATTATTTGTGTCGGTAATATATCTATGTCTTCTACCCCATCTTCCGATTGATTCTTATTTGAATTTACTGGAATCTTCTGCGTCGGCACTATATCAAAATCGTCACAATAACGGGAACTATTCAAATGCTTTATTTTTGAACTTTTTGTTTTAATGTTCAGAAGTTCATCATCATCTTGTTTAGAAGTTATTTTCGGACTTTTAAATTCATTACCGTCGGCAAGCAGTATTGGGCTTGATGGCAAAAGAGCTTGCGATTCAAAGTTATCTAGAAGAGGCTGACTATCAATTTCATCAAAAACAATCAGATCATTGGACGTATCTGATGCTATATGTTTACCTGTTTCACTTGAATCGTTTGAAACATTAATAGGTTTTTTTGTTTCACTTAAACAAAATTGTGTATCGGCATTAAATATGCTGATGTCATTTTCTTTGTCTTCTGTGAAGAGTTTTATTTTCATTTCTTTTGATGTATCTATTTTATGATCACCAGGTAGGTTATCAAAAACAGGTACTTGAGTTTCCATGCTATGAATGTTAGGTGAACTAGGAGTTTCTTGATCAGGTATTTGCGTGTTAGCGTCATAAATAGAGACATTGACATCATTTCGATCCGGTATTTGTGTATCCAACTCGTAAAAGTTTTTACTATCACTTACATCACTTGATTTCACTGAAATAATTGATTCGTTTCTTATACTAGAATTGTTATGTGTACTGAATGAATCAGATTTCTTTGAAGAATTCCAATAAATATTATCTATCTTTTTTTGACCAACTGGTTGTATTGAAATTATCTTTCCTGATGATTTAAGAAAGTTGGTTTTAGGACTTCTAAACACTTCTTTTGATTGTGATGGCGCTATAAAAGAGTCATCCTGAAAAAAATGAGACAAATATAGGCTTTAAATAAGCAAAAATGACTTTAATATGCCTTATCAAAATTATATATGAAAAATTTATTATTAACATTGAACCTTACCTTGTCACTAACATCTGGTGACTCTGGTATAATAGCAGTATGGTTTATTTTAGAAAAGTGTTTCTTTACTACAGGAGTCTCTGGTATTTCTAGAGCTTGAGTCATAGGTAGATCAGTGTCCTCTTCTAATAATCTGAATATCCCAAATACTTGACCAAACTGAACTGTGTCTCCATTTCTTAAAGGATGAGGTATGTATGGATCCAATGTTTTCTGATGATACAAAAGTCATAATTCAGTACCATGGTGTAATTATGTTATTTTTTAAATTTAATAATTATACTAAAATTAAAATATCAATACTAATCAACTTACATTTTGCAATTTAGTTTTATTTGCTGAATCCAAATCCATGAGCATGAAACTATGACTGCTTAATACATTTAACACTGCATGTTGCCGAGATATTGACTGAAAGAAATGATATAATCATTTTTAGAAACTGAAGATTCTTGTTCTTTGGCCAGGGTTCACTATTTATAGTACCCAATATGCATCAGAAAATGTTATTTTAAAAAAACAGTGCACATACCATTTTTTTTGGATGACAATTTCATCTATTAGACTTTTAATAATAGCAGTATTTTTTGAATATCAGGAAGTTGAGTTCCTATGAATTCCTTATTAGACACGATAAGGTAGTCTCTAATTAGGGGTAATAGTATCAGGGCCAGATTTTGAGGTGTGAAGGCGTAGAGGCAACAACATGGAGGCCCCCTGGCCCCCAATTATTTTCATGTTAACAAAATAATCATGTTTGTACAAAGTACAGTAGGAAAAGGTTAAAAACAGCATAGAAAAATATCAAAGTTAAAGTTGTTTACTAGTGTTTACTCATCAGAATTTGAAAGAGTTTTCTTCCAAATTCTCTATTGTGGTATATCTTCCTCCCTCTTTTGTGGTGACCCAGGATAGAAGCCCCTCCCCTAATTTTTTGAACTTTCTTAAGATAAAATAGAAATCAATCAATCAAACTTATCAATGTTCAAAATTCCTCTAAATGATTTTTTTCTTTAATTCCACACAGTGTTAAAGTTAAACTTTCATGAATATTGCACACAAGTTATATTAAATCCACCATGACCTTGTAACCATATTAAATGTGTTATGTAAAAAATATGTATTTCAATTTTAATACATTGGTACAATTATCTAGGTAATATAAAAAATCATTTGATTAAAATATCTGATAATATTATGTGGAGACTCAAAAATCTATCTTATTACTACTCACATTTAAATTTAGTACTACATTACACGTCTGAGGATCTCTGCCAATTTTGTTAGGTCCTTTTTTCACCGGATACTTTGTTCCACATATTCCCAAGAAGCCAATCTAGAAAAAGAAAGATTGATATTGTTATATTGCATCTTTCAACAAACCAAATAGGTGCATCCAGCTGCCTTGACATGTGCTGTTCTCTACATATTTTGAAGGAGTTATATCTAATAGCAAGTAACCATAGTTACTAATTTGAAAAAAAAAGTATGTGTTATTTTTCTCGACACTTAGAATTAAGTCTGGTCATTTATATAGTAATTTATTTTATGTCAAATTTAAGCAGAGCATTGTAATGTACCACTCAGCTTGGTGAATGAAGACATCTATCACTGTAGAACCAGAAGAAACATAAATATGAAAAAACACTTATTACCATTTTTTTTTAATTAACCGACTACCTACACATCACGTGTTTTATTTATTGTGTATCAATATTGTCGAAAATATAGCCTTACAGGAAACTTATGCACATAAAACTTACATAAAACAAAAAATATATAAAAACAAGTAAAGCTTGGCGGGATAACTCAACCGATGCAATTTTATTTGTAAGACATTGGGGCGAGTATCTCCTGACAGAGGTATTTAACTGGATTCATTCGCATTGAACTTTACCTGATCAGAACATAATCTTTCTGAATTATTCTCAGATACTTCTTGAGTAGACTCCAATCTTTGAGTTAGCTCCATGATTCGTAAATTAAACACAATTTTAGCTTCTATTTGCATATACGAATTAGTTTTTTAGTATCACTTTTACATAATTACATCGTACTTCTTCACAATTTTCTTGTTTTTAAAACAAGCGTTTTATTTGTAAATCGGGACTTTTTACTTGTCTAATGATAGTGACTTTGACATTTGACAATTACAAGATTGAGTCAGTTGTCAGGTCAGTGTTTCCACTTACGATTTTATTTTACCCTAGTTTCTTTAGGATTTATCCCTAAAATTCCCTAAGCTACTTTAAAAAATCCTATATTATATATAGGAATAACATTTAATTAATATAGCTACGATGGTGGAGGAAAGGTTCACCAAACTCAAAGCCGTCCCATCTATCGCTTAGCCCGGACTGCGACTCGCGACAAGTTATAGCTATCCGCGCGTGGCTGTTTCCGTGGAGCTGATATAGGTAGGCTGTAGGCAGCGGGTTTTAACATAGATCAAGTTCCTGAGCATTTTTATATAAATGAGTCTCACACTTATTAATAGGCATCTCTTTTTCTTAACTAGGCAAGAAGGGAAACGCAATGGTTAGCGCCACGTGTGCACGCAAGATGGTCGCATATTCGTACGACAGACCTCTTCATACAAAACTGATTTAAAATTATTAGCCTTCAATAATAATCCAAACACAGCACATGTTTCACTTTCACTTCTATTTGTCCTATTTATATGCTAAGAGTAAATTATATTTTAAATAATTTTAGTTCAATATTTTAAGGATTTTATTTTTTAAGTGTGGATTATTTGTTTTTATTGGTTTCTTTGTGGGTTTAATTTTTAATGTCTTTTTTCTTAAATAAAAATTGTATAATAGCTATTATCTGCCAGCGCACCACCCTCAACGGAGCTACTGAAAATCAGTGGAATTTAGTCTATCAGTCGTTAACCCCCTCTTTTTTAGTCTACCTTTTGACCGCCAATGTCGGCTATGCTCGACAAACGCAAACGTGCCCTCGACGCCGACGTCGGCTATGATCGACAGAAAACAGCTCACAGAAAAATACAAAATAAACCTATTAAATCATTACTTTACTGTGTTTTATTAATACATCTGAAAAACTGAATCCCCAATCATTACTTTATTGTACAAAGCAAAGAAAATTTCATTTTAGTTATTCAAATATTTGATGATAAAAAACAACATAATTAATGTCGATTTTCAGGCTCGGCGTACAGGGCACGGAGATGCCGTTTTGACATGGCGGTCAAAAGGTTAAAATAAACACAATTTAGATGACACAATAAAATATCGAAAAATAAAACTCGTCATTTATTTATTTCTTGTATAAACTATATTTAAAGTTATTTTAAAAACAAACAACAATTATCAGAATTAAAAAAAAACAATCTTTAAAGTTATAGGTATACCTTTGTGATAGTATTCCGATTTACTATTTAGCATAATAAAATTATTATATAAATGCAACAACCGAGAAATAAGTTAACATATATTATATACAAAGGCGTTTAAAAAATAAGGGGTTAGGAAGGTTTTGAAATATTTTTTTCATATTTTTTTTTTCCAAATCAAATATGTGTTACGGGTATCTAATCTAATCCTAGACCGATGCTCTTAGGGGTCATCCATAAAGTGCGTCACACTAATTTCTCGATTTTTTGACCCCTCCCCAGTCTTTGTCACAGTTGGTCACATTTGTGCAATTTTACATCTAGAAATTATTTGTCTCCTCCCCCCCTTCTCACACAATGTCACACTTCGTCGAACCCCTCCCCCTGTGACGTACTTTATGGAAGGTACCTTAAGTGTACTAAGCCACAAATTATTTTTAATATTATAACGCCAGCGCTATTTAAAAATCAATAATTGAAACATAAAGCAATCATTATATTATTTGTTATTATATATGTAAATTACTGAGATTTACGAGAGAACGATTTTAATTGTTAAATTTTAGCCAGTAAATAAACATATATATAATATGTTCCAAGACGTGACTCAGGTTTGAATGTTATTTTGAGACTTTTAAATAAAATACTGGAATTAAAACGCGATTTATTATTTATACCGACGCGGACGTTTCGGATGCCTTTCAGCAACCGTGGTCGCTGCAGACTGCCGCATCACGTTTTAATCAGCTATAAAGTATTTTATTTAAATGTGTGATACTCGCGTTAATATAAGACAATATTATTTTGAGACTTATCAAACCATTTTTTATAGAAATTTAACACTTTATTAGTAACTTCCGTAACGTAAATGCGTTCAACTATTGAAAGTTCTAAGGCATAGACTTGAGTCGAGACTACAAATGCAAATCTTATATCTCTCAATGAAGGAATAAAAATGTTTGATTTATTGAAGTTTTAACTCAATATTTTATCTAGTCAAGTCCCATTCTGAGATACAGAAAATCAATCAACAGTCGAAAAATACTTTAATATATTTATATGAAAAATAAAATTTGCCATTAAAAAAGTTAAATAGTAGTGTGTTAAATAAAAAAAAGTTTGGTTTATATATGCTCTAAATACATTATAAATGTAAAAATGTTTTACAACCATAGGTAACAAAAACTTATCCGAAAAATATAACTATTTATTATCGATCTATACTAATATTATAAAGAGGAAACACTTGTTTGTTTGTTACGATTTAACTCAAAAACTACTCGACCAGACTCGATTTTAAAATTCTTTTTTTTGTGTTTTGCTAGTATATAATAAAAAAAATATATTTAAAATTCAATTTGTCTCAATTTACTTTTTTTTTAATTTTTCTGAAAATGTTAAAATATTTACATTTAAAAAAAATATATGCTATATACAAAAACTATTATAAAACCTCTTACCATTCTCCGCAATCAATAACGGTTTCCTTCCTTTCCAATAATCCTAATCTCAATAAAACCATAGATACAACTATGGAATTGTAGAGCACTTTTAGTGTTTGTCAGATTTTCCTTCACAATCAAAGTTGGCTGTAAAATCTTGCATATTTGTGTATTTTTAAATTTATAAAAGCTTTATAACTGACAAGACAATATTTAAAGATTTTCTATGTCTTTTTAATTAGGATACTTAACTTTCTGGGATACAAGACTTTACATTGTGTACATAGAATTTGCCCCAAACGTCAATAGCCTAACCACTATCTCTTAAAACAGTATTATTAAAAGCATGCTTGGCTCTGATCTACCAGAGCTATATACCAAAGTGTCCTTCTCTCGTTAAGACATAGAGATCATTTTGCAGGTCCAGAACTTACAGCATCAAGCCAACTTATTTTTATCGATTTCCAAGTGCTGCTGCAGCACCCCGCTCAGAATGAACTCGGTGGACACAATGACCGCGCCCTTCTTCTGGAGCGCCGGCCACAAAGCCTTGTCCGCGTGAGAGGTGACCACGACCCAACTACCGCGGTGCGGGTTTGGGGGATTCTGCGCCCACGTGCCGCCGGAACATTCCACTATCACTGGGTAAAAAGTATTTACTAAATAAAGTTAAAACTTTGAGGTCTATTTAAGTGTCATATTCGCCCCTATGGGGTATGGAGCTTATACACATATTTGTTTTATTCATAATATTTTTTTTCTCCAATAGCAAGTAAGTGATCAAACATAAAAAAAAAATTTGTCTAATCAAAAGTGAAATTGGCTATCAAAAACTTGTTACAGCCAAAACCATGGGATAAATACTGAAATTAAATTTATTATACATTTATATAAGAAATTTTATTTATTTTCTTACATTTTTGCTTTAAGAAACTGCGGCGGAAAATACGATTAAGAAACTCGTATTTATACATATTCAAACTCCATTATTCCGGAACACACTTTTCTCGCCTAAACCTTTATAATATTTTGTTTACCCCGCAATCGAACTTATGATGCAATACACATAAGCTTCTCTATCAGTCACAAATTCTCATCTATCAGAAATAATTTTTAATTTAAGAAATATTATGAGTACATATAATTCATGCTTACGTTTCATTTCCGGAGCACTGGGCGTAACACTAGGCGTTGAAGATACGTAAATTCCCTTCAGGAAGTTCCGTTTGCTGACGAGCGACTTGCGCAGGTTGAAGTGGAACCGTTTCTCGGTGGCTTCGTCCTGAATCAGGTATAGCCACGGGTCTGGAAGGAATTAGCTTCGTGAAGTCAACAATAAATACACTCATCCAGCTCCTATAGAGGAATATTGGACAATTAAGATAAATTTATCAGACTGCTACTACCCGTTCACTTCGAAAATGCCGCTGTCAACCGTAATGGTACTGTTGATATAAATATAATAGAATAGAGAAAAATAAAATAATATAAATTTTTTACAGCTTTATTTTACTGTCCGAACATTTGAAAAGATATTGTTTTAAATTAATTATTTACGAAGGCAAGCAAAACATTGTATGGTATAAACCAGTTATTTCATCGAAATCACTCATTTCTGTGTCACTATCATCACTCCATTCTGTGTCGCTATTATCACTTTCAGCGCCTGAAATAATTAGTTCCCTTTCATTTTTTTCTTGTTCAAAGAATATCATTAGCTTATAATATAACAAATAATACGTTCGCCACTGTGTAGAACCATTATAGCAACACAAATATGTCAGTACATACGTTCGTAGTAAATAAAAAAACGAAAACAAAAATCACAAAAATATTAACAACAAAATCGAAACACGGCAGCGTTGCTATCCGTACTAACCGGGCGACACTTGAGGACCGGTATGAAGAAGCGGGACGGGAGGTAACGGCACTCTTGAAATGAACGAGTAGTAGAAACCAGTCTCCAGTACTAGGCTCGAGTAGTACGTACCGACGATGACTTTGTTGTCGACGCAGGCCTGCACCCACTGCGGGCCCACGATGGGCTTGCCCAGCCCCACCGCGCACAGCAGCTTGAACGTCCGCTTGAGCTGCAGTGTCAGCACCACCGTACACTCCTGCACGTCCGACACTATCACCGCACCTTGGATTTTTTTATTTAATTTTTTTTACTGCTTAGTTAATTCATTATTGCAAGGTCTATTTAACAACACGGAAATGACCTTCAACACAGTCTTCTGAATGGAAAATATTATTAACAGTAGAAAGACCAACATCGAATTGGGGCTAAGGTGATTGACGTTATAAATTATGGTTTAAATACACCATAACTTTAAAATTCTACAGGGACTAGTCAATTTGACGGGTCTGGGTTTTCTAGTGTAAATAAGAATTTATACAATGTTATACACATCTTTCTCATTAAATATAATTACAATAGCTCTTGTATGTGGGTAATCTCTAAAACCACTGTTTTTACAGCTATAAATCTCGGATTAATTTGAATCATGATACATTTTTCATTAGAAATACAAAAAGTAATATAATGTCATTGAGTTAGGCTGGGAGTCTTACCTAAGTTCTCCAATTTACTTTTTGCTTCTTCATTTGGGAAAGCAGTAAATAGCACAAACTGGGTTTTCTTTCTCCGGGCTGAAGTTGGCCTCAAATTCGTGACGAGCCCGAGCGCAGTAGCCGGCCTGCACTCGTTTAATGGAGACTTTGTAGCACATTTTACTTTAAGCGAGTTCATACTTTTTGGTGACGTACTATAGACTAAACTTTGGTTATTTAAATTATGTATGGTTTCTTCTTTTTTATTTCTCTGACGTGTACTTCGTCTTAGAACATTTCCTGAAGATTCATTATCTGTTATTTTAATACGTTTTTGTCTCTCGGCTTTGCCATCTGATATGTCTGTATGTGAGGAAGATCGTTTTAATATTCTTTTTCTGGCATTTTCTGGGTTATTTATTTCTTGATTATTATTCTCTTGCAGTTTATTTCGAGTACGCGTTTGACATGTTGATTGTTTAACAGTTTTAGGTACATTGGTTTCTGGTAGATTTGTGAGAATGGCTTCATTGTTTTTTGTCCTTTTGGGTTTTTTTGATTTTTCAGTATTATCTTCTATTGTCTGTGATATATTTAGTGCAATAGAATCTTTTGGTAATTTTTTTAAATCAGTTGTGGTTTTAAGATCTTTTTTAGTCGTTTTTGATGATTTTTTTGTAGTTTTAGTATTATTTTTTGAGGTTATTGTATTATCTTTTTTTGTATTTAAATCTTTCTTCTCTAGTCCTTTATTTTCTGATATTTCTTGTTCAATATTTGGAGATATGGATTGATGACAATATGTTTCCTTTTCTCTTGTTTTTCTGGACTTTGTTATACTGAGATTAGATGTGTTATCGATAGAAATATTTTTAGACTGATAACCTTTAAGCCTTAAAATATTTTCATTAATAATATCCATATCTATATCTTCCTCTGGATCGGTGATGATATTTGATTTTAATATAGACATATTAGTAACTTCAAAACCATTATATAGAGCTGGGGGTTTTTTCACACGTGTCGAAAACCTGGAAGGCAGTAAGTCAGCATCAAATTTTTTGGACAAGTCTAACTTAAAATCTCTAGTTTTCCTTTGTTTTTTCTTAAATAATATTGGCGTTGCTTGTTGAGAATCATTTTCAGTTTCTGACTCACTAGTATATATTGTAACACCAGTCCTAGAATGTGTTTCCAGACAAGTCTTAATTTCTTGACTATTGGGTAAATCATTATCCATGAATTGTAAAATTGTGACCTTCTTTGGTGTACCTTCACAATTTGAACTATCACTAGGAAACCTTTTCAATTTTGTATTTTTTGTTTCTACACCAACTATATCTCTAACTTCTTGACTCGACAGTGCAGAAATCATTTCATCGATTTTTATCGCATCTTCAAGTTCAAATGATTGATTAATTGTCACAGAATCTGAAGGTTCTTTCTGCGCCAACATATCCTCTGATATTTCTTGTGTGTCTGCGTTATCGTTTGGATCGCCATCTTCAAAAATGGAAGACACTTTTTTAACTTTAGCAAATTTAGAAATATTTTTATTAGATTTTCGTGGTGACTGAGAGGGTACTTTAAAAATATGTCTACTTGTATTTAGGTTCTTGAAAACTTTATTTTTAAGAAATGATTCTGATACTGTGTCTGTTTCCTGTATTGGCATGCTTTCAAAAATATTGATTGACTGATCTTGAATATTAACTTCTTTACTTAAATCACCATCAGAGTTTATTCTACATTTTGCTGTGTTTTTGACTTGTGTTTTTAAATCTTCTCTTTGTCTTTGGGGAACATTTATACAACTTTCATCGAAATTATCTTCACAATCAGTAACATCATCATCATCAGCAAGTATAATATTTGAAGATTTCATAACATTTGCTTCATTTTCGCAATCAGTTTCATCTTCATTATATCCTGTTTTGGTCATTTGTGTAGGTAATATATCCATATCTTCTAAATCATCTATCGTTTGATTTTCAATTGCCTTTTTAAGTATCATCTGTGTCGGCATTATATCAAAATCATCACAATCTGTTGAACTATTAATTATTTTTATTTTTTTTGACGTAATTTCATCATCGCTTTGCTGATGCGTTGTGCTTGGACTATTAGATTTAACTTTGGTAAGCAGTATTGGACTCGATGGCAAAATAGCCTGCGATTCTAAGTTATCCTCAAAAGGCTGACTATCAATTTCATCAAAAAGAATTATGTCATCAGATGTACCTGGTGTCACAAATTTTTCCCTTATGCTTGACTCATTTTCACGTACTTTCAGTTGTGTATCAGTATTAAATATGGTAATGTTATTTTCTTTGTTTTCAGCAAAGTCATGAATTTGCATTGCTCTTGATGCATCATTATTAACACCAGGTACATCATCCAAAATGGGAACTTGAGTTTCCATGCTATAAATGTTAGGTGAACTGGGACCTTTTTGGTCAGGTAATTGCGTGTTAGCATCATAAATAGAAATATTGCCATCAGTAGCTTGATCAGTTATTTGTGTATCCATTTCATGAAATTTTTTAATATCATTAAAGTTAGTAAATTTCTCAGAAACTACAGAGTCATTGCTATATGAAATGGAATTGTCTATTTGTTTATGACCTGGTTGTATCAATATTTTGTGTCCTGATGATTTAAGAAAATTTTTGTTGGAACTTCTTAAGACCTCTTTTGATTGCAATGGAGCTATGAAAGAGTCATCCTGAAATAAATATAGGACTGTATAAGTGAAAACGTAATAATTTTACTAATAAAGATCAAGGACACATTGGCAAAATTAAATAAATATAAAAAATTAAAATTGAGTGTAGAATTCAGTAAAGCTATATTTTATATTAACATTGCACATTACCTTGTCACTGAAATCTGGTGACTCTGGTATAATAGCTGTATGGTTTATTTTAGAAAAGTGTTTCTTTACTACAGGAGTTTCTGGTATTTCTAAAGCTTGAGTCATAGGTAGATCAGTGTCCTCTTCTAATAATCTGAATATTCCAAATACTTGACCAAACTGAACTGTGTCTCCATTTCTTAAAGGATAAGGTATGTATGGATCCAATATTTTCTGGTAAAAAGAAATGTATGTATTTTTACAATTAAAAAATATAGAATAATGACTAAAATTGCGACTAGTTGAAAAATAATATATTAAGTCTTTAATTTAGAAAAAAAATTGTTGTTCCACCCAGAAACTAGTTCTTACTACAGTTGATCAATCAAAATGGATGGAATTAGGGTCAAGTATAGCAATGGGTAATGTATTTTTAAATAGCAATATTTGTTTAATAAAATTATGAAAATAAATTGTCATTATACATTAATTGTTTTAAATTTTAGTAATCACTGATGAAATTTAAATAATAATTGCTATTTACTTAATACATATAAATTAATGTATTTATGTGTCATCCATAATCGGCCGTTAATAGGCCTTTACGTTACTTAGTACTTACATATTATTTGTAATCAACTACATAATTACTAGCGACCCAACCCAGTTTTGCATGGGTAGAAGAGCATATTATGCCTACATGTTTTGTCTGTGATTGCATCAAGGCTCAAGCGAGTTCCATCATTGGTGTGAGAAACGCACTTGAATTTAGATAACAAAAACCTTTACAAATTATATACGTAAACCTTTCTCATGAATCACTCTATCTATTGGTGGAAACCAAAATAATATCCGTTCAGACGTTTTTGAGTTTATCGTGAACAGATAGACAGACAAACAGACAGATGCAGTGAAGGACTTTGTTATATAATTAACTCACATTTTGTAATTTTGTTTTATTTGCTGAATCCAAATCCATGAGCATAAAATTGTAACTGCTTAAAACATTTAACACTGCATGTTGACGAGATATTGACTGCAAGAAATTACAATTTTTTAAGTAAACACTTTCACAATAAATAAGCTATAACAAATAATGAATTTAATTTAATGATTCCTTTATTTTTGGATGAAATTAAGACAAAGCTGATAGTTGTAATAGACCATTTAAAAAGAAACTTTCTTAGAAAAAACTATATTTTGATAATTTAGATCTACTTACATTTAAATTAAGAACTATATTACATGTTTGGGGGTCTCTGCCAATTTTGTTAAATCCTTTTTTCACTGGATGTTTTGTTCCACATATTCCCAGGAAGCCAATCTAGAAAAAACAGTGATAGTTGTACCAAAATATAGTGCACATTCTATTAATCTATCACTGTATTACCATCATATCAGCAGTGAAAGAAAATTGCAATACAAGATTTATTGCTATAAGTTAATCAGTAGAAAAATAAACATTAATTTCTTTTGTTCATATATATATTTTTTTATATCAACAAAACTAGTTACTTTAAATGTTTTATTGATTGGATATTTAAATAAGAAATAAAGGAAATATGTTTTCTCTGTCTACCCCAATGGGAAAGAGGCGTGGAATATTGTGAGTAAATATATTCGGTATAAAGGTTTTCAGGAAGCCTTGGCACGAAAACCAAACAATAATAAAACTAGGTAGAGTTTGGCGGTATTACTCAGCCGATAGTTTTAGTTGTGTGAAATTGAGGCGAGTATCTCCTGTAAGAGATATATTTATCTAAATAAACATTCGTATGGAATTTACCTGCTCAGGACATAATCTTTCAGAAGTTTTTCCAACTATTTCTTGTGAAGACTCTAATCTCTGAGTTAATTCCATGATGCGTAAATTAACAAATAATTCAAATATTTTTGTTGCGATAGTTCATTGTTACACAATTCCACTGTTAAACTTCCATTTTTTCCTTTACATATAATGGAAATAAATACTTTGTAAATATTATATTTAAAGAATATGCACTCCTAGGGAGATTTCAGATTATATTATGTACTGTAAGTCTGTACTCTGTAACAACTATGGAGGGTAGAGTCAAGGAGGAATTTCTCTGTATATTAGAAGTGTCCATAAAGTCATGTGAAATTAAGGTGGCGCTGCTGTAAGCTAATGACTGCATTTGAAAGAAAGCGCCTACAACTGTTAGAGTAGGACAAAATGAAACGAAGAAAGATATACATATATCCGGTCCGTAACGACTTTCAAAAATTTAGTTGTAAAGTAAAGTAATTTCATACATTGATTAAATATATAACAATAATTTAAAAATTTCAGAATTCTTTTGAATAATGACGTTTTCAATTGCATACTCATTTACTTTATTTTTATAAACTACTCTATTCAGTAAAACTACTTCTGTACTTTACTGTTTCCGTTTGGCATACTACACTTCATTAATAATCGCCAATCACATCGTGGTCATCAGCGCCTTTTAAAGTTTTTAGTTGGTTTTGGAACTATAATCTAACAGCTTATCATGGACACGTCTTTTGAAAGTAATGCCCCATATGAGAAATTCCTCCTTGTCTCTACCCTCCATAGTAACAACCCTGTTCTGTGGTAACAACTATGAACTACAACAATCATTTTACAACATTTATTATGAACAGTGTTGCCAGCTGTGTCTTCAGTCTTGTCAAAAGTTACCTAAAATTAATAAAAAAGTATTTTCTAACAGAAATATGGATAGTCATGTAGATAGTCATGTTTTTCATTTTAAGTTATTATAGATATTGTTTTGTATTTTTGTCTTTTTACCCACTTCGGAGGAGGGTTGGAAATTATCGTACTTTGGCGTACCGATATCGATGACCACGGTTGCGGAAAAGCTTCCAAAACGTCGGGATAAATAACAGGTCTATAGTGATTTTGTTTCCGCCAAAACTATAACTGTTTTTTAGTATATTGGGTACCCTGGTTGGTTATTTTTCTGTTTTTTTAACAATGTGCATAGTTATGATCTTACCGTGTCATACTCTAACAGTAATCTGCTATCATATGCTCACCCCAGCGACCTTGGCACCTATCTTCAATCACTTTAAGAGCATGATAAAGGCGCTCTCCTTGTTCTTCGCTGTAGCGTGCAAAATTTTCAGGGAACTTGTCCAAGTGGCTGTGCAGATAGTGATCTTAACAAGGCACTTAAAGAATTTTGAGTAAAGAGTCCGGGCGCCGCTGATGATTCAAAATGACCATCTTGTTCATTCAAAGATACCTCCATCATATCTGTGCCTAACAAATCTGATAGTTTGATCGTTTTAATAATAATAATAATATATCGTTTATTTCGGGTAAAATGCCCATAATTATAAATCACAATTACACATCATTATATTAAATTTATAAATATAAGACAAAGAAAATTATACTTGAATTTAATAACATTAATAACAATTAAAAATTAAAAATAAAAATTAAATTAAATTCTGACATACAATAATAAATTAATTAAAAATCAATAAAAGTTTTGTAACTTCTGAGTGTGGTAAAGGCCGTCTAGCAGACGTTATGTCATTTTTTTTCTATTTATGCCATGCTATTTTACTTAACAAAAAGAACAATCATAAAAGTCATTCACCACAAATGTGACAAAATGTCTTCGGATTATTTAAACAACTCCTCCTGGACCACGACGTAATGATATTATCGGTTAATCACACAAATTGGCGGAATGCGAACGCAGTAAACATAACAAAATGGGTATTTTTTCCGATGAGGGTAGTTCAGAAACTACACATAGTTTTGACGTTCTGAAACTTCTGTATTACTTATTATCAAGTCATGCATCAAATCATATTAAAGGATTTCCAGCTATGCTCGACAAACGCAAACGTGCCCTCGACGCCGACGTCATCTATGATCGACAGCAAGACAGAAAATAGCTCACAGAAAAATACAAAATAAACCTATTAAATCATTACTTTACTGTGTTTTATTAATACATCTTAAAAATCTCCAATCATTACTTTATTGTACGCAAAGAAAATTTCATTTTAGTTATTCAAATATTTGATGTTAAAAAACAATATAATTAATGTCGATTTTCAGGCTCGGCGTACAGGGCACGGAGATGCCGTTTTGACATGGCGGTCAAAAGGTTAATCCGGTATAAAGTATTTTATTTAAATTATTTCTCATCGAACTTTCTACTTAACTGGTATTGCAGTTATGGATACATAAATAAACCTACAATGTTTTGTTTGCGCCTTCGTAAATAAATAATATAAAACAATATTTTCCGAATGTTCAGACCATTGACATAGTATTAAATAGACTTCAGGTCGCATACAAAATTTACGAAAAAAGTATCCCGATTATTTAAGACACACCCCTTGTCAAATTTTGAAAAAATGACACTGCTCAATGGGAACAAAGAAAAGAGTGAAGTCGAAATATGATTTTATTAGTTACCAATCTATATATATACATATCTATGTATTATACATACACACTTGACTAACTTCGAAGACTTTGGTATTATTAGCGTAGTTTATGAAACACCAATGTATAAATTATCATGTACCTAGTAGGGTACAAAAACTATAACATATTTGATAAACAATAATATAATGTTTTATAAAAATAGTAATTCGTATGTTAAATAATAATATCCGCAAAATATTTTCTTTTCCGTTTTAGCGTGAAAGGGTAACAAACAAAAAAAATCACTTTCGCATTTATAATATTACTAAGGATGCTTATCCTTAGATAGTAAGAATTATTTTAGTATTAATCTACTCCATGCATCCACTATTCTGTTACACAATAGTTTGCGCTTTTGTTGGCCATCCTTGGCCAAACATTTGTAGCGTTCATTTAAAACAGATAATTTTGTTCAAATTTTCAATTATTTGTTAGTTTGAAAGCTTAAAATATATCTTATTTTATATGTACTAACCAAAAATAAGACTCCGTCCGTAAAATTGTTTTTTCGGGAATTATTTTCGCAATTTTTGAAGACAAACTGCGTCATTGTGGAACGTCTTAACATTGGCCGTGCTTGAAGAGAACTAAACAAAATAGCCTCTCACATTTCAAGTGAGCCGATATTTACCGGCACGGATTTTTTGCGTCGACCCGATATCTAGTGTATTGTTGATCGAAGGTTCAGACAGTAAAATAAAGCTGTAAATTTTTTAGTTTTTCTCTATTCTATCATATTTTTGTCATAGTACCGTTACAAGGTCATCATAACGGGCAACGGCCGCATTCTCGAAGTGAACAAGTAGGATGTTATCACAATTTGTTCATTAAAATGTCTGTATTTTTCGCAGATATTATTTCTCTAGGCGAATAGTCCAGTTAAAACGTCTTTACTTGTGAATTACTGCCTTAAAGTATTTAATTTTTAGTACTTTTGATGGCAAAATTTACTATGTCTGGACCTTTTTAGCCTTACCAACTGCCCGTTTTAAAAAACTAAGGTGGCAACACTCGTTGTCGCGGATGTCATTTGACATTTCTCATCGCGGTTGTTGAGGGCACAAGGATTTATATGGTGTAGTGGTGGTCGTTACAATTTACAGTGTTTTATTAGCCAGTGCCTACTGCCTAAATACGATATTTTTTAACCTTTAAGCGTTTGTGTTTTGTCATTTATTCATTGAATGTTTAAAATTACCTACTATAAAATAAATAGTTGTATACTCTTAAATAGGAGTATACATTATAAACTACTACCTATATATTTTAAATATTTTTGCTAATAACCTTAAGCGTATTAAATTATTTTCTGTTTTTAATTTAATTTGCGTGTTTGTTTACTATTGCATTACTTTGCAAACTATCTATAACGAAACGTATTAACTTGAAGTAAATGTCCAATAATGAGGAAAAAAAAGATTCCTCCGAAGGGGAGGACATTCCTAGTGATTTCTTTGATGATTTTTCGAAAGATGAATTTATGGAAGTTATAGATAGTTGGAAGAATGAAGAGACTCAAGATTCGCGTGCTCGGATCGACGAGAAAGCGGTCAACAGTGTCAACGATTTACGTGAGCTTATAGCGAAAGAAGATAGAAGCCAAAGATCACGAAGCCGGCGAAACAGTCCTCACCATTACAAGCCTGATATGAATCGACTAGATGATTATATCCGCCCGGGTAGCCGCCGAGATCCAAACAAAACCAAGAATGCCATCAAAAAAGACAAAGAAGTAAAAGTTAAAGAACTACTAGCAAAACATCTAGAATCTATGGATGATATCCGGCCTCCTGGAACTGAATTGGATGACTACTTTGATGAAAGTAGAAACAGTGAAAAGAAAAGATATGTAGAGGAATTTGCAAGAAAGCATGTTATGCAAGAAAAAGAAGAAAAATATGAGTCATCACCACCTAACAGTTTTACAGAACAGACAACGAAACGGCGAAGGGATTCACCAAAGAGGCGTCGCGAGTCACCATCGAAGAAGCGAAGAGAATCACCTCTAAGAAATCGGCGAAACTCAGCCCTAAAACACCGCAGAGAATCACCAAAATATCGTCGCGAGTCACCTTCGTCATTCCGCTGTGATGTGTCGCCGAGACACCGAGAAGGACGTGAAGTATTTCCACGACGTGGACAGTTCCGTAACCGAAGCCCCAATTTCAACCCCCGTCGTCCATCGCATCGGAGCCCACACCAAAATAGAAGATACCGGCAAAGCCCAGTAACAAGACGGGAGCGACGTTCCAGATCACCCTACTTACGTTATAAATCGCGTTCTCGCTCGCATTCTGTAAATCGAGGAAGTAAGGAATATGTTTATAATGAGAAATATGTTCACCCATCTCCTGAAGTATTTCAAGTGGAGCAACACTATATGCAACCAGTGAATAATGAGTATGCACCATCATACCAGTATCCACAGGGAACTAATTATTCTAGCTATACGGATACTTATTACCCACCTCAACCCAATCCCATACCAGTGCAGAACATGCCGAAACCAGTGCCTGCTCCAAATCCGGTTACTGCCCCAAGTATGGTCCCAGCACCATCACAAACTTCACCAGTCATCCCTGATAATCCTGTCCTTCAAAATCTGGGCAAATCACCAATTACACCATATGATGCATTAGCTAAAGTAAATATATCTTTAATTTTATAGATATTAGTATGTCTAATCAAATAATCATACAATTTACATTTTCAGTTGGTCGCTGATGGAAAACTTTCTCATGAAGATTATTTGAAACTTGCACCTAATAAGGGTAAGCTTGTGTTATAGTTCTCTAAAGTTGTGTTTTTAAAGTTTTATTCAGACACTTGGCTAATTGACAGAAATATTAAAATGTTTGAAAATCTTAAAATTGCAGGTGCCACACCTATCATGGAGCCAAAAGAAAGGGTTGCTGGTGGGTAATTTTTTTATTTTTTTTTTATGGTTTATTAGTTTTGCTTTGTATAAAATATGAAGTGTTTTTATTTTATATTTTTAAACAGTTGTTTATAATGTAGTTTTATGTTGAAGTCAGTATTTAGATGTGATTGCAGTGCAGTGAATAAATATATTACCTTGTGTTTCCAGTGTTGAATCGGTGTAATGTAGCTATGAGTCGTCTTTCTAAATTGACGTTACCAAATCGTTTGCTCATTTCCAACAACTACGTCGGACAAGAACAAAAGGCCATCGCTCCAAAGTTCTGCTCCCCATTGAAGAGGCAAACAGCTGTCGAGTTCCATTTTTTGAAATCCAGCGAATTGTCAATTTCGCAACGTAACAAACAAATTATTGATTCCATCATCTCAACGTTGGTGCTGGATAAAATAGTTTCAAGACCCAAGAAGAAGGTTCAGAAGGATATGGCGAATGCATCGGTGCAGACTTCAATACCAGTATGTGAAGTATGTGAAATTCGTGAATCGACAAAGTTCTGCGACGCGAGTACATCAATTGATCCTGAATACTTTTCTTCGACGGTGCACACACAAGTAATCGAAGAAGATCTGTACAGCTCAAAGTCAATATTCAACCCCAGCGGTAGCAGCAGCAGTGCGCCTATCTCCATAGCCCATCTGACGCCAGCGCAGCTCGTGTCACAGTTGGCAGCAAGGGCGAAGACTCTGAAGCAGTCAGATCCCCCACAGTCAGCAGGGAACAGACCTAATTTTGAATATGATTACCGTCGGGGAGGTAATCAATATCAAAACTATAATAATTATAGATACTAAGTATGTTTAAAATGATTGGATTGATAATTTTATAAATTTTAAAAATTGCTTTTTTTCTTAGTATTAGAGTCATTACTGGTATTGGCTCTATTTAACAGTACTTATTGTTTCACGGTAATGGTTGTAATTGAAACTACTAAGCATACTTTGATGCGATTCATCTAAAGCTTCTGTATCAGCAACATAATCAAATGTATTATGGAGAGATGCTTGATAAAAGGATCTAAAACAAAACCCTGTTTTTATTTGATATTTAAAAAAATTTATGTATGAATTTCATTCACACTTAGTTTTAGTAAAATATGAATATATATGATTAAAAAAAATCTTGTTTTATTACTTTTAACCTTAACCTTACTAGATCATATTGTAATACTTAAATATCTGTAATTAAGAATACGATCTTGTATAAATCAAAGCGATGCAAAGAGATTCAGATTATTTTCATACCCTTATTGAAAAAAAACTTTGAATTCAAGTCTCATTTGCATCGTTTTGATAATAACAGCAAAATGTTAAAGCACATTGCCGAAAGTTGGTTCCATCAATCAAGAACGGAAATTCAACGATGATCCTACTTCAGAAGTCAAATCTTTGGATCCGGACAAAAGGTGAGGAAGAACTTGAACATAATCATCAAAGGATAGCTACAAGCGAGTTCTCCGGTATTTAAGCAACTTTCAGTTATCAGTGGGATCAGAAATTAGTAATTGCCATATCTTTAAAAGTATTGATTTCTGATCAGCACTAAAAATTATTCTTAAAACTTATGTCAAGTGATACTAATTGTGATCAACCAGTTAATAGTTGAATTGAGATTTTTAATAATAATAATAATAATAAATTTGAAACTAAGTTAAGTAAATTGATACATTTATTTTTCATTTATTTTGTTTTCCTTTTTGCCCCAATCTGTGGTTCCATGGAGTATTTACTGAATATTAATATATTATTCATATATAAAGATTTGTTTTTATTCCAGTCAAATTTAAATCTACCTTTTAGTCAGTGGCGTAGCTAGAGATATCGTCTAGGTGTGGCAGTCCAGCTGAACTAAACAGTGTTTTAATGCGTGATTTGAATACTGTCCAGGGAGGGCAAAGAAGTTTCTAGAGTGAATATAAATGTCAATATGGATTTCCGAGCGTCTTATCACACAATTGACGTTCTGTTGTTGAGGTTGATTAAATGAGACTCTGGTTTATCAATAATAATTTAGGAATATATTTGGTATAATTTTACTTAGTTTGCATAATTTAATAATGAAGTAAATTTAAACATTATACATTTACTTGTATCAGTTCAAAATTCCTAGTAATTGTATTAAGTATATATATTAAATTTCGTTGAAGAATTCAAATTTGTCTTGGAGGACATACAAAAACTAATATGGGACAGCTCTGTTAAAAATCTGTATATTAATTATAACATATAAAGTAAATTAAGAGATTATTGATAGAAATATAATATATTACTATATTAAGCTATTGCTATATAATATCACAGATAATGATAGTTATCCATCCAAGAAATCATCCAGCCATTTTTCAAGATCTTCAGGTGACTCGATAACAGGATTCTTTGGTGCTTCCTCAGTGGGCACTGTAATAATGAAACCATAGTTATGTAAAAGAAAATGTTATTTACCGAAATTATATTATTACACCTATATTCATACCGTTAATAAAGATCTGGCGTTTGATAAACAACATTCGTTCACTTTTATACCTCATTTATTTGGAAAACCTGTGCATGCAGTATGACCTGGGTAATTTATTTTAAGCTAGGTGATATTTATGTAACAATTTCAAATTGATTATGTGTTAACAACTGACTGACTGTATCTGACTCATGCTTATCATCTTCAATAACCTCGATGATTAAAAAGAACTCGCGTCAGGATTCGGATGTATTTTAGAACTTAAAAGCACTCTCTAATTTGATTTCAATATCTGTAATATTGTCTTTTATTAACGCGAATATCACACATTTAAAAAAAATAAGATGTATCAGACTTATTTTCAGCAATCCCAAACGTCGGGATAAATAATTTAAACGATATAAATAATAAATCGCGTTTTAATCCGGTATACAGTATTTTATTCAATACTGAAAAGATTTTACCGTTTTGGGATGGTTGACTATCAAACAATCAAACTAAGGCATTTTTACACGCTTTATTATTATTAGTGAGTGATACTAGAACTATGTGGAAAACCATGCTGTGGGTTGTAAAAATATATTAGTGTATGTATCCTGTATTATCTCAAGAAATATGAGAATATGTAATTTACCACAGCTAAATGAGGTTGAATGACCTGAAGCTTTAAAGAGGAATACATTTTATGTGAGGTCAGTATAACATTATTATTTAAATAAATAATAATGAGTATGGAGGTGAGCAAACTGCTTTTATACTTTTTTAATGCTTATATTGGCTGTGTGATATTGATTTGCACCTTCAACAATATTTGTGTATCAAGAGCCCTTCAAACATAAAACTTAGGTACAGAGGGGCAACAACGAACAACTATCGAAAAAGTATTTGTATTGTTGAACTTTCATTTGTATGAAATTTCAAATGATTTCTCATACAACTGACATATCGACAGATGAGAGATTCGAATACTTTCTCGATAGTCGTTCGTGCTAGGCCAGTAGTAATCTTGCTGTACAAGTGTAGTGAAAAGAAAAAACCTACCTTTTACTATATTCTTAGCAACTTCTTTGGTAGAGAGTTTGGGCTTGTCTAATTTTCTTTGTTCCTCAATTTCCTTCTTGCCTGGTTGTTTAATAAAATCTGTATGTAAAATATCATCTTGCAGTTCATTATCTAAAATATCCACATTGGAATTTGCTTTTACTTCTAATTTATTATTGCTTTCATTATTACTTTCTATTGGTTTCATGAAATCGGTATTTTCTTCAGTTTCTTGATCTGATTCTATTTTTTCTATAAAACTACTTGTATCTGAAATATCATTTGATTTTACAAAGGTTTCCTTATCTTCGTTGCTAGAACTATTATTATCATTGAAGTCAATTTCTTTTTCATTAACAGCTTCTTTTTCTTTATTTTCATCAGATTTCATTATATTCTTAAGAATTTTTTCTTGAGCCTCCATTTCTGGTGTCATATATTTTTTGTCATTGTAATATTTTTGCTTAAATTTCATTGTTCGGTGGTTCATGTTTTGAATATCTGTTTCACTAAATATTGATTGGTCAATACTATTTCGCTCATAAAAAGGTATTGTGGAGAGAGCAATGTTAAGATTTTCCATATTAATATAGAAATATTTGTCATACGGAGAAGGACCAGTGTTAGAATCCCAAGATTTTTCGTGCTTAAATTGAAAATGCCCACCAAGTGAGAGTGGTGTGTTAGCTAGAGTCTGAAAATATAAGTAAAGTACAATAGTCAATTCCATTTATTTGAACTAAGAATTAATTGTTCAATGAGAGAAATTATAATTTCCATACCCAAATGAGAGAGGTGTGAAATGTGTATGTTGATACATTTTAACCATGAAATATTTAAATATTTCAGTGTAAATGATATCTTTGAAAAAATAACTAGAATCATTTCAAAACTTATTTTATGTATTGAAAGGATGAAAATTGTAGTTACAATACAAGTAGGAAAATGGTCAGTTATCAGATATACATTACTATAAAGCATCACTATGGGTACTATTCTAGACAATATACTTGTGGTTTCAAGATGGGAATCAAGGATGGCTTTGCAACAGCTTAAAACCCAGTAACTAGTGAGTTTTACCCTTAATCAGTGGCCGCTTTACACATTTCCAAGGTGTAGGCTATTAACTACACCCCCCGTCTACAATTGTCTATAGTATGATTACTGGTTAGGGGTGGCAAACTGGGTGTTTTGCTATAAGATATATTTTGATTGAATGATATCATAAAAGCGTTCTACAGAATTCTATTGGTTTTCAAATATAATTGGTCCCCAAATTTGCCACCCTAGGCTCAAGCCTACTCAGTCTGCTGGAAAATTTGCCACTGTCCTTAACTATAACCCAACAAACTCCAATTAGTTTTTTTATTGATGGATATAAAATGATGAATTTTTGAAAAAAAAATAATCACTATTATACTTTTAAATTGTACCTCATAGTCAGCTCCCAAGTTCTCTTGTTCATCTATTTCCTCATAACTCTCGATGGGCATCTCATACTTAGCCCAGTTACTAAGTATCTCCTTTTTCTTATACTTTGAATTAGCTTCCTCTGTGATCTTCAGAATTTCATCAGTTTCTCGTTTTAAATTCTTGTAGAACTCTGGTGGAGGTGTTTCATAAGTCGGTTTTTCAGCCTTCTCTGGAGCTGAAAAAGTAAACTGTGTTTTCTATGAAAAATTCTCAAACATGATAAAATATTAAAAATGTGAATTTACAAACACTACACAGACAAATTCACACCTATGGACTATGTTCCTTCTTAATTTTTTTATTGAAGTTTTCTTTTGGTTTACTTCTGTGTTTAATTTGTAATAAATGAGTCGTCTCTCATATTTGTCATAACTACTAATCATTCAAAATCCAATACCTGTATTATACCACTATTGAACGTAGACATTTTTACTAATTACTATTAATTCGGAAAGATATGAGAAACAAGTAACATCAAACAGATTTTAATCAAACCTTTTTTTTTATAAAATGTTAAACTTTTGATTCATCCATTTTTAAAGATACCATCAGCTCAGTATTTCCTCTACAAAGAAGTGCCAGAAATAAACTCAACAGCTGCTACTTTTCATGCCATTAATTATAATTTAATGAGTGCCAAGCTTCTTTATTCTTATGAATTATAGTATTTAAAGTACCTGTTATATTATGGTGAACCAGTAAACTATTATAAGTTAACCATACGAGGATGAGGATGACAATATTTGAATAAATTTCGCGCTTCTTTATAATATCATCCGCACTACACTTAAGAATTATAATTCGGTTTTTTACCTTTACATTTAACTTCAGAATCCTTGTCAGGCTTCTTTTCAATAGTCGGTGGATGTTGCCGACCTCGACGTTTTCTTTGTTCTTTTGGATCATTTTTAACTCTCGCTCTGAAAAGGATACAATATTAATTATATGGAGTTAAATAATAACAACTCAAATCATATAGAAAATACATACTTTGAGTCTTCAGGCATATTCCAATACACTCCTTTAAATCTGCTTAATGGTTTAAATCAATTTTCACTTTTTACTGAAAGAAAATAAATCATCAGTTATTTAATCTGAGTCAATAATTAAGAAAGATTAGAACTTAGAAGATAGAAAAGTATGTATAATATTTAATGTTTGAATGTTATATTATGTCAGGTCAGTGTTGCCAGCGGTGTCTTGTCAAAAGTTACCTAAAATGGCTAAAAAAGTAGTATAAAAAGTAATCTTTTTTGTTGGTTGTAATTACAGAAATAAGGATAATTTAGTAAAGTTTTAATAATGTTTCCAAAGTAAACAAAAGTAAATGCGAGTGCGTCCCCGACTAAATGATTTATGATTCAGCGACAAGCGCGAACTAACTCTAACAAGGACAAATCCATCTGATTGAATAAGCGAGTAAACTAAAGTTTGATCGTTTATGTTATGGATACAATATCAGTGCGAGCGAAAAATGCTTGTTTTTAGAAGTTGAACCTCAGAGGATTATTCGTCTGAGAGTTGCACTCACTGCCTACAAATTAAGTTTTTCGTTAGCCAACGTTGCGTTCCATTTCAAGGTGGTTTTTCCGTTACAAATTCCGCAAAATCACCTAAAAGTAACCTTTCGAGTCATGTAACCTAGAAATACCTGAAGGAGTTAGAAATCACCTAAAAGGTTACAAAGTAACCTTCTGGTATTATGTACATAGTCCAGTGTTGCCAGCTGTGTCTTGTCAAAAGTTACCTAAAATGGATAAAAAAGGCAAATGGAACCTACCTAGTACCTACGCAACAAAAGTATGACGCCGCTTGTCATTTCATGCGTGCGTGACAACTGACAACTAGCAAGTAGCAGCAGCACTGACCGCTGCTACTTGCACTGTTGCATTGGCACTGTGTGCGTGTTGCATAGGGACACGTGCATTTGTGTGCGTGTCATGATACCACACATAGTAAAAACTCCCTGTATTTTTGAAACTTTATTTTTTATTAAAGTAATATCTAGCGACAAATCCGCTAAAACGGCAACACTGCTGCGAGTCGCGACATTGTATTCGTTTTTGAATTTATATTTATTTTGCTTTGCCTCACTTGTTCGGTATGCTCCATCTGCCTTTCTTATTTAAACTGATGTTTTAGTTTTGAAGTTCCAGAGTAGAGTTTATAGCACGAACAGTGAAAGATGAGATATGTATGAATATTATGATGTTGATTTCCATATTTTTTTTCTTCCAGAGCAGCAGCAGGGTTACATGACGGAAAGTTATAGTGATAACTTTCCGTCTAAGTGTAGTGACACTACTGACTACAGTATAAAAAAAAGTCATCGCGATAGATGTCTGAAAAAAAAGTCATCGTGATAGTCTGTCGGTCTGTCTGCCTGTTCGAGATGAACTCAAAAACGTAATGTAAAGTAACGCATAGCCAAGCTCCTAGTGTTAACATAACACTCTCTCTCATCATAGCGTATAGTGTTCTGCGTATATCCTAGTTTTAAGTTTTCTACACCTTAGTCAAAATATGTGTCTTTCCCATTTCGTTACTCACGGACCTATTGGCACAAAATTTACACCTAGTTAGTGCATTACTTTCTATTTATAAGCCTCTAGGAGTGTTTATGTCACTTTTTCGAACTACACACTGAAAATTCTTTGTAGCACTATCCAGCTCGAAATTTTAAGGGTACAAAAATACAACGAAACGCTTCGAGAAAAGGTATGTGCCCTGCGCTACCGTTGTCTCGACTTGGTGGGGGCACAGCCGTGTCTCCAGATATGATATTACATAATTTGTCAATTGCAAATGTGTAGCTTGACTGCCCAAGTTCGAAGCTTAGTGGTAAACGCTTCGATCAACAAGAAGGGTAAATGCGATATGTTTAGCACCGGAAGTCCCGAATTCGAATTCCGGCGAATCAACATTAACAATAACATATTTTTTTATTAGGGCACAGAGGTTAATCACCTTTGATTATATACATCTTAGCAAAACTTAGCACCTATTTACCTGTGAAGAAAAACGAACGATCAATGAAAGAGACACAAAAATGGGTTATGCCCATGGCCCACTACCAGTCGCGAATTTATGCTTCAAGGGTACAGCTTAGAAGATAGCTTAAACATACATATATTTATATATTTAAATTAAATGAATATATAACAAGTGATTAATTTAAGTATAAAAGGCATCGATATAAAATTGTCTTTTAAATAAAATACTGTATACCGGATTAAAACGCGATTTATTATTTATATTGTTTAAATTATTTATCCCGACGTTTCGTCTCCCCGCGACCACGGTTGCTGAAAAGCATCCGAAACGTCGGGATAAATAATTTAAACAATATAAATAATAAATCGCGTTTTAATCCGGTATACAGTATTTTCTTTAAATCGAGATATAAAGTACATTATAATTATTTCGATGACAAAAGATAGAAAACCTTTAAAAATGTTCATACATTTTTTTTTGGTGTCAAATGGCAACTTGGGCTGAAGGTATTCGTATGTTCGTCCTAACTTTAATACTTTTATTATATTATAAACTTTAATAATAATTATTGTTGATCAACTAGTCGAGCATAATTCAGGGACAAAACCAGCGAGATCGCCAGATGTTTCTTTCGACGTAAAATAAATATGCCTTAACACAATCTGTGCTCACGCACAGGAACAAGGAAGCGTACCAGGAGCGCGGGCGAGTCGAGACAGGGGTGACGCATCGCGCATGCGCCACACAAGGGGCGGCTTAGCGCAGTCGCCACGCGCCCGTCCCTAAAACGACATGGCGTATTGCGTCCCTCAAGGACATTTTTTGACGTCCCACAAAAAACAACAGCTGTTAATCGCGTCGATAAATTAAAAAAATATGTGTGAACTGCATCCATTTTAGTGCTGTGATTTAATTGTGTTTGATATTTGGAATACCGGCGTCCTACGCGCCAGTTGTTTTCATAAGGTATGTATAATATTATTGTAAAAATATTATGAATTGTGTGCAGAATTTAATATTAATAAGTGTATGGGTTTCAATTCTGTAATGATTTTTGCTTAAAATCGTAATACATTTTATTTACTAGATACATTCCCTGCACCCTATTTCGATCTCCCCTTGCGCGAATGTTTAAGATATTATATATTTTGTCATTGGACCTCTGCATAAGCCATAAACATTTTTTTTTGGGGCTTGTTGCAGCAACTAGTTTAATACTACAAAATTTCAATGAAAATGCTTTATGTACTGATTTACTAAACCGGCTAATTGACCTTTCGGCAGATGCGTGGATGAAATTACCGATCTCTGATTTTATGGACTCTAATTCGTTTACAGCAGATTTATAGGGAACTCCATAGTTAGTTTGTAGATTATCTAATAATTTAAGTATGAATATAAATTTAAGCAAATAGTTATAATTACATAGAAATTAAAAAGCCAGGAAGAGAAACAGTATAGAAACAATGCAGGTAAGTCGATTCCTAAATGTGTTTATACACGCGAAACCAATAATTTCACTCGTTCATATTTCCTATGTGTTCATTCAATCGGAGACTTTCAATATTGATGTATGAATACCTATTAATTATAGTTAATTCACTTTCAAAGGCGAGAGTTATAAAAACTTCGAAAATTCTTTCTTTAACAGATTTTTGAATAAAAATCATCATAAAATGCTAAAATGCTTTATTCAATTTAATATTCTATTTTATTACATATTTATAGTTGATACTAATTTACACTTTGATACGAAAACTTCAATAACAAAACAAGTCAAATATGATTAATTTTAACCTTGGAAATTTAAAAAAATCGTAAAATATAATCATGGAATAAGTTAATAATACTGTATTTTGACAATATTTCTATATATTGGTCTCAACCAAATAGAATTAATTATATCTGACGATATAGAGATAGACAGTAGGCATTATGGTTAAGGAGGCGAATAGGTGAATTTTCGGTAATACTCGAGCGTGGCAGTTTAAGATATGAGAGATTTATTAGACCTAATAGAACAACCTTGTAAAGTATTTAGCTCTATATGTAGTGACGCGCGCTTAGGATAGACGATCAGATTAGTAAAAAAAAATCGATGGTCTGAAATACTCGAGCGCGTCAGATTAAGATATTGGGGGTTGATTTTAGTGTTTTAAGACTAAATTGAACTAATCTGACGATAAGTCCTTGACGCCGCCGAGTTATAGGGTCACGAACTTGTAAAAAAAAAACGTTAATCCGGCATTCTCGAGCGCGATTTTTTTATTGTTTATTTTGAAGAATATAATCTAAAACTTACTAAAAATACAAAATCTGCCGGTTTCCGCATGACCGGAAGTGTGGAGGAGCCATTTCGTCTTCCGAAAAACGCGTTGCGGCATATAAGTCGCGAACGATACATTTTACAAAAAAAAGTTTAAATAAACATAAAAGGTAATTTTATTTTACACAAAAAACATCTCTACATTTTTGTCCAAAGTTAAAACTTTTTGACTTGAAGCATCATAAAAACTCAAACTCCCGGTTTTTTGAGTATGTCTCGAAAACTGAGGGTGTTAAAAAAAATTGATATGAAATAACAATGATTAAATTATGTGACTTTTATTATATCTCAAATTTTTTTTTTTCTAAAGATTCTCGACAATTTTCGTGGACTCGGAAAAAGTTACGCGTATCGTTATACAAAAGTATTATTAACATGTACAGTTTCATGTATGTATATTATTCAATAGCCTGTTGATCCTCAAATTGTTTTTTGGACGTACCGTAAGCAAAACGAAGTGAAGAATTGAAGCAAAAAAGAGGAATTTGCCATGAACATGTAATACAGACTGAGCGCTTCGCGGAAATATGCCGTCCTACCAGTATTTTTCCTTTATTATTTCGCAACATTGATGGTGAGGAAAGAAGCGGTAGAAGGGAATTTTCGGTACACTCTAATATATATACATATATATGTATGTTTATGGTCCCCTACCGTAGACCCGTGTGCCCTCAGTATGACGCCGATTAAATTCCCCGTTTTATCAAGGAGAAAGAAAGGAAAATAGAAACCAAAAAACCTTTTTCGGTCAGATTAAGAGAACCCACCAACATTTTTGTCAGATTAAGAAAATATGCTTTCAGGATACCGAGATAAACCTCCCCTATAAAAATCTGACGCGCTCGAGTATTTCAAAAAAACTTTTTTTTTTTGCATTTTCAAAAATTCATCGTAACTTATCGTCACGCCCAAATCGTCAGTTTTTTTAAAGGGAGCTTCCTTGGGGCCTACGTAACACCCCTTCTGAAAATCTGACGCGCTCGAGTAAATTTTTTTTTTTTGCATTTTTGACTACTTTATATGCCTACCCCCACCACGCAAACCGGCAGATTAGTATACCGTTGTTATCAGAGGCCCTTGGGGCATACGTAGTATGAATATCTGACGCGCTCGAGAATGCCCAAGTAACTGTTTTTTTTAACATTTTTGAAAAACAATACACGCCAAACCCACCGCTAAAATGGTTTTTACCATACGAGCTTTTCTTTTCGAAATTATTTTATCTTTCGATTTTGATAGGTCTCGACGGCGCCGTTGAATTACGCCATTTAGCTACCTCGCCTCCCTAGCTATTAGGCTAGGTACTATTTTATAAAGTAAAACAGTTAGTCATCTTTACAGCTGAATCAGGAGTCACGGAGTGTCATATAAGGCCAGTATTATGGTTATCTATTGCGACATTCCTTAGTAGTTTATGAAATGTATCAAATACATGTATCATCACAACCTATATAGGATATTTTATTTAAAACTTAACTATTTACCGTCGGTCTCACAGACCTAACTTCTCCGCACCACCCTAGTGCCGTCCGCGTGGTTACGTTCGTTCGGATCGGATCTAATTTATTTCATAAATAATGCTGAAAACTAAAAAAAAACAAAATATAGGTATTAAGTAAAAAAATATATGTACATCAAATTATTAACCTTTGTAAGATTAGATTTTTTTAGTCCTTAGTTTTATTTTTTTGTATATTAAGGAAATAAAAGGCTTTTTATTTTTATTTTTATTTAATGCTGAAAACTCGCGTTTGAAATTTTTATTTAAATTAAAATCTTTCAGGAAAACATTTTACATTTCAATTTGTCGCCCTTTACTATAGTGAATTTTTTTTTTGGAAAGTGATAATTATGTCTTGACACAGACCGGGGTAGGCTACCCAAAATAGGGGTAGTGGTTAAGGGGTAAATGATAACAATCCTTATATTTCGACTTGGCTGTCATCATTATAATTCGTAATTTTATAGCGATACTTTGGCTCTGTAAGAAGAAATTGACTTTAATTTTTTCATATAAAAGATAACCAGAACCAAAAAATAAAACAGAATGGAAGTATATAATAAGTTTAGTAGAAGGTTGGGCATCGCTAAATAATATAGTAACATTGAACAATCTAGACACGTATTAATTGTATGAATATAATACAATACAACATACGCTAGTTGCAATTGTTCTCCGGAATATGCAAATTAAAAAAGAATATGTGTTATTAGTTTATGAACTGGAAATTATTAATTCTTAATTTAACGCCTCAATGAATCGTGAATTGCTTGTTGTTGCCGAATTTCCAATTTCAATACAAATGGGCTACTAGCTATATAATTGGCGAGTGCTTCATTGTTATATGTTTAATATAACTTCTAACTTTATAATCTTATTGTTTTCTTTTGATTAAGCATTGTAAAATGTAATATGGTTTTTTTTATAAGCAGGATTGATTCAGTTTACTACATGGAAATTACATTCGATGATTATGTTATTAAATATTGTTGAAAATTAAGAGGACGCGTTTAGTTAAAATATATAGTAGACTATATGTAATATATAGTTAAAATATATGTAGACAAAGACGCCTCAAGACGTCTAAATTCACGCTTGTTAGTTAATAGCGTGTTAAGTATCGTGTTCTTTCTATTATTAAATCTAACTAATCTGTAATGAAAACACCAAGAACATGGCTATATTTCACAAAGAAGATTAAATACTTATCAACTATACATGTAAAGAACTCACAAGGAAGCTGAATCGTGGAGCTAAGGATTACTCAAAGGACATTTATAGGCTTGGATGAGCGCCAAGTCCTTGCATAATCGTCGCCACAATCATAGCCTTGTGTAAATATTATAAAGTATCTGATAAACTGCTATGAATGGAAATAGAGGTGATTAAGTATATGAAAGATATTGTGATGATCTTGTAATGTATATAGTAGATAAATGCATGTGTAATACCATGTTTTTAATATAACATATCGTGAGATTGAACTGATAGTAGTAGTCCGGGCGTCGAAAAAAGTGTACTTACTTACAATTACAAGGATTTTCAAAATTTAGTATACAAATTGATAGAGTAGGTATAATCATATCAACATAAACTTAATCCTGGTAACACTATTTTTTGTATTTTTAATACGCAAGAGTATTTTTGTACCTACACGACCATATCCGAGCCGAGGAGTTTTGAATTTGCAAATTGATAGTGTCAATTTATGCAAAAAAAATCCGTGTGCATGTTTAAGGTCATCGACTCCCGGAGTATTGGTGAAATAGCAATTCATCAATAAAGCGCTGTCGACCTATTTTATTTTTACTTTGTGCTTTTTCATGGCTTTTTCCATCTATAAGCGGTAATTTGGTACCCAGATCAGACTTCGATGGACGGGAACATGTTTAATATTTCACGTAGCCAGACGAAGGAAAGTTATCAAAGAAAGTAATAAACATATCAGATCCAGCGTGATTCGAAGAAGCACTACCTATCGCATGTAGGTATTTAAAAAATTGCGCCAATATTTATAATTTACTTCTTCGTATCCATTAAAATTGGATTGTGCTAGTTAAGCAATGCTTATAGGAGAATTAAAGAGTGAGACAGTCGCAAGAGTTTGCAGCTCCTTCAAGTATGTCATTTCTTAATAAAGCCTCACATTCTAAGCAAACTAAATATTTTTAGTAACGAAGAATTATTCTTGAACAGGAATATTTGTCAGCTGACATTTTTCCCCAAAATTCTTAAAGATCGAATTCCCCTTCATATCATCTTATCTCGCATCTGACCGTGAATTATTAGGGGCGTGCGCGTGAGTGTGAGCTTCCATCGAAATACCATATTTTATCGCCGAGGCCGGTTCGCAAGGTCATTGAACCCCAAATTCTCTCCCAATGTTTAAAAGCTAAATATAGAACTGCACGTCAACAAGCCCGTTATACTTAAAATCTACTAATACTTATGTTAGAATTATATTAACACTAGCAACACGCCCCGGCTTCGTACGGGTGCAATATAGATGTACCTACTATACACAAAAATAGACTATGTTACTCGCTGATAATGTAGCTTTCTATTCGTGAAAGAATTTCGAGAAAATCGGTCCAGTAGTTTTTGAGTTTATTCGTTACAAACATACAAAAATACAAATCCTTCCTCTATAAGATGTTTTGCGGTTTAATTATGTATTGTTTTGGTATGGTTGTGGTTAATTAAAATTCTTTAAGGAAATTGAGAAGTATTATTCCAAATAAATTATTAAGTAAACATGACAAATGAGAATTTAAGTTAAATTCATCATAAATTATAAATGCAAGGTACATAAATGTACAACTTTTCATTAAATAATTCCGATATCTAGGTCAGCAACAGATTTACGCACCTTTGCTATAACCTAACTTAAAAAGTCAAAATTAAGAATTTGGCGCGTAATAATATCTAAGGTCAGAGAAAACACCTTACGAAGACCGTTTACTACAGTTTTACAAAATAATTGGTCTAAAAGTCAAGACAAAACCCGTGTATTTTAGGGATACTTACCGCGGAATACTGAAACGATAATCAAAACTTGAGGGTTTCTTAAAATGTTTCTAGTCTTTCATATTACCTTCGTAATGAAAGGGTTAGATATACTTTTAAGTACACCTCAATATTGATTAGCGTTCGAGAATTCGGCCGTTAGCTGCATTCCTGACATGAGATAATTATAATAGCAAATTATATTTAAAACCAGCTTACTGTTAGCCAGAGTATATTTACTGAGAACAATGGACCTTTTGGAAACTGAAAAGTCTCTTGAATGCTTTGTGCACAAGTCCAGACAAAAACATAAATTAATGCTTTCATAGTTCATTAATTCACGCATTTAGAAATTTTTGACGTTAATATGTACCTATACCAAAAACGTAGTTTTTAATATCAGTCTCAGGTGACGTAGATCAGAATCAAAATGATTCATTTCACGTATTTATTTTATCAATACCTTATGCCATAAAAATGATTAAGTTGTAGTATAGTATCCTTTAATATAAAAAATAATTATCTAAAAGACATGCACTAAGACTCGGTTTTCTGAAACCTTATAAGATTTTAGCATCATCAACTTACAAAGCGACGAAAAGGATGCTTCGAATTGTAAGCTTATATGATTTTACAATTTTTTACTTAACTATGTTATTTTACTTTTCCGGGTCATTTTAAATAAACAAATTTAAAGCAAAAAGCAATTGTCGTTTATTGATTCTACTGTAAAGTTCTAAATGCCTGTTTTGGCATTTACGACATTTTGAAGTATCGGTATAAATAATTGCAATTTCTTTACAAAAATACATAACTCTTTTCGTCGAAATACATAACTCTGGTCGTTGCTCGTTGGTCGAGCTGAGCCGAGCGGATCTGGAATTAATTTTTAAACGACTTGATTATCAATTTTGAATAGACGATTTCAGACATTATTACGGTACCTACATCCTATAATAACCTCATATTTAAAAGTCTTCGTCAGACCATTTGCATTATAAAGAACTTTAAGCCCACGCTTATGCAAATTAATTTTTGACACTCAATAATGAATGCTCGATAAGTACGTCTATACAATTTTAGGATAACATCCGCCATCACTTCCTCCGGTGACGACATGCTTGGTTAAAATTTATAAGGAACTTTAAAACAAATATAATTCTGGTACATATATTGTTATGGTTTGGTTTTCTTGATTTTTAATCACAAGGCTAATTTTCATAAATATTTATTAAAAATATTTACATATTCCCTTTCTTAAAATTATAAAATTTTATTAGTCGTTCTTTCGGTTAAATTACCTATTATTACCTAATAGGCAGAGAGGTATTGGATGAAAGATGCTCAACAGAATATATTCGAGAGTCGAGACGTCACGATGTCATTGACATATACAGTACTCTCTCGCTAGTCCGTCACCATAAAATCCGGACCACCGGCGGATTATCGAAAACGGCGGATTATTATGTACAGGAAAATGAAATTGGAGTAAACAACAAAAAAATTACACAGATATCATTCATTAGTACGTATAATATGTATATTCTGGTGAAAACAAGCCAAATTACATACGTTAATTGAAATCATGTGTCAGTTTCAAAATGACACATAATTTTAATTACTCAGGTTTTGAAAAATACTACTCTAATTTAGGTGTTTTTACCAGATGATGCGTTGCGGCGGATTACCGAACCAAATTTTATTAAATAATGGCGGATTACAGGGAGATTACAGATTACAAAAAAATCGGCGGACTATAAAGTAGATGTCGGATTATGAAGCGGCGGACTAGCGAGAGAGTACTGTATAGTTATAGATACTATGTCAATGGTACCTTCGATTTGGTTGGAAGTCAAAGTAAAAAAAAGTTCGATTCCGATACCTTACGATATGTCGTTCAAAAAGTGATAATAATAAACGCCTGGTTAATAGCAAACAGCATTATAGCTTTTTACGGGTATACTTCAACCAGCTGAGTCAGTTCACAATGTGTTATCAACATTAGTGCGCCTCCGCTTTACGTAATGTTTTAAGTATTCTGAAAAATGATATCATAACCCACTTGATGTATTTGTTCAGATTAAGACTAAATTGGAATGGGCTTATCTTTCTGGAAAGTTTTTACCATTACATCATACACAGGATTAAATATAATTCAATCCTGCAAATGCGAGCTGGACCAGCGCGGTAAGAGGGCTTTCGTATTATAATAATTGAATCTTGAGTTGTCTGTGATAAAATATTGCATTTATTTTTCATTTTAGTTTTTATAACAAACAATATGTTTTGGTGGGAAGCGAACGAATCGAAAACAAATCCAGGGGAGGAAAGTCAAAAAAATATTTCGGTCGGGCAGGGCATAGAAGGCTTACCTACTTGCGGGTAAAGAAAAAATATCAGTGAAACATATATAGAAATGGGTCTGCCCCATGCCCTACTAGGAGACTTGGGAATTCACTGTAGGTACTATATAGAGGCATAGATAATAGAATAAAAAAGGGCAACTGTCAAGACACCTCAAAATGAAAGTTGTAGCAAACAAGACGCAAGGTGTGAAAAATATATTCACAAGCACATATCTAGGGAACATACTGTGAGATTACAAAGCATCTAACGATAGTGAGCGCGTGCGTTTTGTTTGTTTAGCAAGCTATTACTACGTCTATATGTGTGAGTGGGGCTTAAGGTTGCGTCTATATTGATGAGAAATGCGAAGGCGGAAGCGACTTTAGCTTGTGACTTCAACGATTATAACGTTTCTATTCTTGGCAACTGTAAATGTATGTATTTTTTACGAAACTTTTTATTTTTTTGAGATGAAAGAAGAAAAATTTTTTTATACAAATCATTTAAATAGTAACTAGATGTACATATGTATAGTAAAAATAAAAAAAAGATCATTAATGTTTGCCTCTACAAGAGTGTAAAAGAGATCAGTCTACCAGCGACCACGTTTATTGTAAAGCACTCACACATCAGGATCATTATGTTTTGTTTCATTAACATAAATATGTGATGCTCGAAACAACGAAATACAAAAATATTATATAATTTACAATGAGATACATTCATATATTTACTCTGTTACTTATAAAATTTTAGTGTTATTGTTTTGTATTTTTTGATGAGGGGGTGGCATGCTTGTGCGGCTTCGATCAACAATATATACTGTCAATGTCAATGTTGTGCGGGGAGAAGTAGCTCGCTCCGCCTACACTCACAAGGTTATTGGCGATATCCGGGGCCTTAAGTGCAGTTGTTTCGTGAACTGTAGTTACACCAGAATAATTCTTCGTAATAGTCATCTGAGAAAAATTCCAAATTGCATTGGTTGATACATACATAACATGATGGTTTGTTATAATCTTAAAACTCTGATCATTTTAGTATGTTGAAAAAGATACTTGTTGACTTTATTGTTATTTATTAAATAAAGAAATGTTTAAAGGCTTAACGTTTATATACATTTAATTGGTTTTTGAAACATTTATGTGTGCATTATACCGGTTAATTAGTCGAATTTATCTTATTTAAATATGTGAAACTCGCGTAAATAAAATACATCATTAATCCAATATATTTTTTTTCTATTTAACTTTCAAGAGCTTTTGATTCGATATTTTTTTAAAGATTTATATGAATGATAATTTGTTACTTAGTAAGAACATAGAAAGTCCCTATAATTTATAGAGTTTATACAAACGAAAGCAGACAAGGCTCTCACCATTTCAGCGGTCATCTTACGGTATCTAAAAAAATAAAAAAATTATAATAATAGAGATCATATTTTTGAAAGAGTGAAGAAATTAATAAAGCTCGATTAATTTCCATAAATACGAAAACTCTGGGATATAGTAAAAATAAATATTGCTATCGCTCCCGCTTCAGCTTATCACGCGTCGCGGCCTTAGCAGAAGAAATGCGTGCGCCCCAGCTGCGCGTGAATCACACCGGGCCGAGGTGTTTTTGTAGCGGCAGGAAACGGGCACCGAACCGACGAACGACGAGAAACAACTCTCACTCTCGCAACTATCGCGATTTCGATGTTTAACTGTTTACTGATATGCTATTCTCTATTATTCATGACTGGTCGATTTCGAGCTAGACGTAGACCGAGTCGGATGACAGATTGCCTTTTGCTCAGCAATAAAAAAAAAACTTATAAGAAGAAGTTCATAGGTTTATTTTAAATCAATATAAACTTATATTTTAATTATAATAACAAATAGACAAGTAAATCATACTATTAATAAAGAATACTTTGATATTGACATTTTTAATCTTTCCATTGTTCATGTTCGTAATGTAAACCATAAGGAACTATGGAAATTGCTTATCTATTCTGTTGTCTGTATTTAATATTTAACATGAGTAGGTACTATCCCTTCACTTGTATCTATAGTTACCTACCAATCGGCTTTTATTGATGTTTTTGCAACTAGACTTTTTCGGCAATGAAAGTCTAAAATAAATTTTATTGAAACAATGTTTATTAAAATGACTGTTTGTGCTTAATAAAGTAAAAATAAAAAATATTAATTTTTATTTTGGGACAAACAGTTTGGTCCAAAAAGTTGTAAATATGGATTGTATAGCTTTCAATAGGTGAAAAAACTGCATGATATGTGCGGATCACCCAATGAAACCATTCAAAACCAAATCTACACAGCGTTACCATGATAATAATACCAGTAAGATAATTGTAGGGATAAACAATTAAAAATAAATCTTTGTTACTAAATTATTTTATGTGTTTAATATTTTAAATAAGTATTTATACTCACGTCCATAACACAGCAATAGCATCTCAAAATCTCCCGATTAATTAATGAGTTACTTAAGATACTTGCTTTATATAATACCTACAACATTTTTTTAATTAGACGCACAATGGTCACGTGAATTTCACCAGTCCAGTAACTATGGGAAATTCTATTCTAAGCTAAACATTTTACTGTGATACGTGTCTTTTCATAACTTGTACTTCGGTTTTGTCTTTACGTACATACGCACGGTAGAATCACACATTTCAAAGTAATCTATTACGAAATTAATCACGCTTGATCCATCTTCTCTATGCTAGATAGACAGACATAGAGAGTAAGCGTGAGGTACACTTGATGGGAGTTTATAGTTTATACCTCAGCAACAGAACATTTGGCAATTGGAAATCCATAGACTGAAATTGAAACGCGGTGTTATCATCTATGAACGGTGTCCAGAATTTCGGTATTCCTCCCACCCATTAAAACCAGACGTAAGGAAACATTCACCGAATATAATAAATATGTCGTTCTGGCGAGATTCGAACTCGCGACCTATCGGATCGTAAGGGAGGTGTACTGCCCATCGCGCCAATAAGCCCGTCGAATTATGACAAGGCAAAGGTAGCAGACAAATAGAGATAGTTAAGAGTAATAAGTCATTTTTATTAATCTTGCCAATACTTTTACTTTTTGTTAATGGTCCATAAATAAGGATAAGGCGCCCTTCAATGTTGTTCAGTCAATATCGATAGTCGTAAAATATCGATATATCCGTTTCTGTGACCCCTATTCGGCGGGCACGTCGCCGGTGGCCTTTGTTTGAATCTTGAATCAAAGTGCGTGATGTCCTTTTTGTCGATAAATTCTACAACAGCATGTTATTGAAATTTCTGCGAAAAAAAAATGCCGATTTTTTATGTAGTTTCATTATTACATTTAGGTACAGTCGTATGAATAACTTGTTAGGTATAAATATAGTTCACATAATATAGAAGTTAACAAAGAGTGAATTATGGGTGTTTCTTTACAAGTAGAACAATTCTTATGAATCCAAGCTTAACGGTTGTATAACCAATAATAATGTTATAATCTTTTTTTTAATCCACGCAACAGGTTTTTCCAAACTAATTTGCGATTATTTTTGCAAGGAAATATACTTTTATATTTTGTTTATATATAATGACATTTAAAAAAAACATTGAGTAAATAACATAAGGCACGCTTCATTTGAAGTGTTAGACTTTCTGCTATTACGTAATAATATTATTTCTTCTGACGTATTCGTCATTATAAAACGATTACATCGCATTCTTATAATCTCCGTTCACTTTCACTGAACTAGAACTATATGAAAGTTTCTTATCGACACATTGAAGCGACGTCAATGTTCAAAAGATCGATAAGGTACATGACATCACTAAATGCATCACTGTACGAGGATGTAGAGTCGATTGTTATGCGGTGGACGCATGCGATGCTCTCCTTTCTCCACGATATTTGGTTCCTTGTGGTAAAGTCATAGTCCAGTATTGAGAGAACTTTGAATACTAATATAACTAAAGGAAGACAAAAATCACTGGATTGTGCGAACCGAACGAGAAAGAGCTATATTTATTTATTTACTAAGGAAAACAAATTTTGTGTTCACAAAAATAGAAAATATATACATAAAAAAAATATTTATTGGTACAAACATTTAGACTAAAAAAAAAACGATAAAAAAATAACGCTCGCTGTATTTTTCTTTTTTTGTATATTGTATGAGGTTCGCTTGATGGTAGGTGATACCTCAGCCACAGAATATCAGTCAGTGATGCGCTGTCGACTTACATACTTTCAATAACTGGACATCCATAGACTGAAACCGAGATATGCACTTCACAGTTTTCCATCTATGGTGGTTCATTACCTGGTTCGAATTTCGATATTCCTACCACCCGTTCAGTGCTGAATGTGAAGACATGCTTACAGATAATTATAAACATGTCATTCCGGTGGCATTCGACCCACGGCCCATCGATGCGCACGGCATGTGTTTTACCGATCCCGCCATCGAGCCCGTCGAATTTTTATATTGAATCGAATATTTAACTAGTCCTTAGAGCCGTTATAAACCATTATCATGAAAGGTAAATTAAACTGTGAAAGCTCATTATAACTTTCTCTGTAAGTCTTAAGTGTTAGTATTAGGTAGGTTTAATACTATGGCTTATCGCAGTTATAGCTGTACTTAGTTCTTGTATTTATAATTAATTCCGGAAGCTAGATAGATATTTATTTTTACCATACTATGTAGAGAAATAGCTATGCTTTGAGGTTGGAATAAAATTACTTGGCGGATTAAATCGCGATTTATTGTTAAAAAAACACAATATTAGGTTTATGTTTGAGTATATTATATAGGTTTGAGGTTTCATTCATGTGAAGTTACTAGAATGGAATTAATGTAACAAATTGTATTTTCTTTTTTCGTGTTTTTCTCTTTTTTATACATAAAATGCTCGAAAATGTGAGAAATTTGTATTTGTATGGTATAAAGTTAATTAAATTTTAGTTTATATGACTCAAGCATTCTAGCATTACTATCATAATAATTCAAGAGAGTCCAAAAACTTATTGTACAGTATCAACAGTACAATAAGTGACTTATTGTAAAAAAAGATTCAATAGGTGATTTCGTTATTTAAAACCCGTTGATAGACATCAATCAATAGAAAAACAGCCTTTTTATCATAAAGTATAAAATATGGATAATGCCCGCATAACGTCCGATGTAGGAAATTACACGGTAAAGAATAAAAAAAACCATGTTATACTCGGCGGGGATCGAACTTGCGGCCTGCACGTTCTGTGTTTAACCGTTGTACCAAAGAGCCCGTCCTAAATTAGGAATCCTAATGCCATTTGTCAAAAGTTAAATCCTTTTTGAGTTGAAATCGAAATTATTTTTTCAGATGTGGTAGCTTTGTTTCAAATAAATACAAAATGGTTCTCAAATTTCAATCAGTGTGGTACTGTGCGTGCTTCGCAGGGAAACAATGATGGTATTGTATAAGCATTCAAGTGTAGCAAGGTCAGCATTTGCATACGTTTTGCAACACGAATTAACACGTCTAGAATTATGGCGACTTATGTAGCTACGTTTGTTATATGAAATTCTATCGAAATCTGAACAATAGTACCTTGAAAATCTATATATATATACATACATATAATAAAAGAGTAGGATCGAAATTACGCTTCACTAAATATTTTTACCAGAAATTAAGAGGGGTGATAAAAGATGGGTAGCAGAATGCATAAATGCAATTTTTAAGATCTGTCTGTCTGTCTGTCCATCTGTCTGTCTGTCTGTCTGTCTGTTTGTTCACGCTAATCTCCGAAGATACTGAACCGATATTCGTGTAATTTATACAAATATATTAAGCAAATTGCGGGGCAACATATAGGCTTTGTTTCATCGAAATCGGTTGTCGGAAAAAAAGTTATCATCATTTAAATATTTTAGGTCTGAGCCTACGGCTTGACCCTTCGAGATTACACCTTCATATTATTAGAGAGTTTACACAAAATAGTCCTCTTCCATAGTAATAATCGCTCCTATGCACGTCGTAATAAGCGCCGAGGTGCGGGTCGCGAGGTGCGGGCGGCAAGGTTAGCGCAAGATTCGCGCGTAGACATGGGTAACTCAGCGAAATTCCCTGCGCCAACTCAGCAACTCAGGCGCAGTGTAGTGTGTCGGCTCCTTGAGTCAACTCAAAATTGCGCCACGACGCAGTAAAAATGGGACGCGCAAAGCGAGCAGTGAAACCTCCGAAACGCACGCAACCCCACGCTCATAGTTCACTCAGTGAGTGGGTACTGCGCCGTGCGCCAGCACATTATGAATGTGTGAGCTGACTCACCCTGCGCACTGAAGCGTGCCGGCGCAATTGCGCGGCGCAGCGCAGTGTTACCCATGTCTATTCGCGCGTCTCTTCAGTACGCTTTATGTTAGCGGAGAGATTACACGTGATATATAAAACAGTGTGACTGTTCGAGAGATCTTATTGGAAGATCTCGACTATATTTTATGTAAGTAATTTCCTGTTTATTGTTGGTTACAGTTTTTTTGATATTTTAGATGTGAAATGATTATGTTATTTTTATTTTATGGTGCCGTGGTCCGTCGGCCCGCACCAACTAGTCCGTCGGACTAAAACTGCTAATCAGTCGGGCCAAGCTTTCTTGCCCGACCGCCTAACTCCGTGGTCCGCAGGCGGACAAGATTACCTTGTCCGTCGTAGGATGGAAACTGCATGCACGTTGGACTGATTTGTTCTGTCCTTAAGCTCGGTCACTCGAGCGCCGTGTTTGCTGATATAAAAAGTTTTAAATGACAAATTTAACTAATTTACGTTATGGTATTACTTAGTGAGCGACTGACGAGTGACGAGAAATCAACAGAACAGTAACTTACAAACACTAATTTGAGTTACTTAAAATACAAAATGAGAAGCTTCATAATATTTGACCGAACTAATATTTGTTTGAGTGTCAACGTTATGTCCTGCATTTTTTTTTCAACATTTGGCAAATTATTTATTTATACTGAGCGGCATCCTGAGGTGGTGTTGTAAGTTAATTTTATTAAGCCAAGTAAAATAAGTAGGATTCGGTTCTGGCACTCTTCGGCCGCTGCCGCGGCACCGCTCGCTTCGCTCGCTCGACTCGTGCGCGGTGGTCACCATACCAACATAACCTAACCTAGAACTTCAAAACTAGTCGCTCACTTAGTAATTTACATGGCTGGAATTTTAATATCTGAAATGGATTAATCACCACCCACTTTTTGTAAGCTCGTTCTGGATTTTATTATTTATCAATATTCGTCGTTAGTTTTATGTTATTCGACCGTTTTATAATTCTCCATAAAATAACTTGTGGAGGCCACCTGTGGGTATGCTGTGGTCGTTAGCAATGGTCGTGTGTATTATAAGTATCCGTCCATTTGCTATTACTGCTACGACGGTTCAAACTTCTTTAACTGTCGCTTATTTATACCGTTCATACTCCTTTGTAAATGCCTGTTACAAATTTCAAAATATGACATTTATAAATTATGATGAGTCAAATCGTGACTATATCGCCCTCAATTGAAGAAATATGCGTATCAGATGTACAAAATAAAGAAAATTATTCCACCCTTGGGTCATCAGTCGATGTGACTTGAATCTGGACCTCACAGGAGGGTATATATATATTTTTTTTATATTTCTCCTCTTGTTAGGGAAGCTGATTCCAAGATTATGCCTGCACTGGTAGATTTTTTGAAACAATCGGTTGATTGCCAAAGCTTTGACCAAGAGGACTGGAATAATATTGTATGGTATTGAGAATTTCAAAAGAAATTCCAGGCCGCGCCGGTTTTTTACATCCTTAATTATCAAGCCGCAGCTTATATCTAAGACTCCCAAGTGGATCTCATATAAAAATATTGTTCGGACCAAACTTTAGGTTCTCTCGCACATGCTCTTCTATGTCAAAGAAAACTTTTGAAAGATGCTTTAGAAAATGTGGCCTTGGACGTAAATTCAAATACCTGGAGAGTATCCCCAAGGGAAACGAAAACGTGCTCGTCCTAAACTGACTTGGCGCTGGACTGTCTTTTGAAGAAGCGAAGTCCATTGGGAAGACTTGGAGCGAAATGAAAAGGGTTGCTCAAAACAGAGCAGGCTGGCGGAACACTCTGGATGCCCTCTGCCCCATTTAGGGGATATAGGACCTTAAGTCAAGTCAAGTATTAAAGACGCAATCATGAATAATGTTACTAATACTGATACAGATTTTCGGAAATGCTGTGATGATATGCTTCAATTTGTTTGTGGTGTACACCACGCGGGCTAAATAGAGACCAGACGGTCTTTATACAAACATTTTACTGTTAGCATTTAATAACAGGTATTTCAAGCTTTTTCCTTCCTTCAAAGGAGAAAAAGACACGCATTTGGACGATATGATGATACGTTGTCTCGTTCCCAAACTAACGTCAAACAACAATCACACAAAAATAACTTTAATCCAACACTCTCAACTTGCAAAGTTATTAAAAAAAAAAAAAAAAAAAAAAAAAAAAAAAATCTTCGATGTTCTGGAGAATAAAATAAAAATGACTGCAAAACCTATTAAGCCTTGTCTGAAGTCTTGTCTCGTTCAGACACAAAAAGGAGGGTTCCAAGGTATCATTTGGGATACAAAAAGCAATTTAAGAAGCTTAAATATTATCAAAATCCACATAATCGGGAGGACATCGTTGAGGTTTAGGTGAGTTGAGGTTTAGTCACTTGGACATGACAAAAAGCAAAATCTGTGCTGGGTTTTCTGGTATTTGCGTCGTTTGTAGTCCCTCTAGGGCTTTTAGATAGACGTCTCATTCAAACCTGTTCCCATAATTGTTTATTACAACATAAATTGTTGTTTGGAGAATGTCCACGAGAATTCTCCAATCTTGAACAAAAATTCAACGATATTTCTAACCACGGATGGCTCCGACTGGGGATTGGGGGCAGAACTAAAGGACAAAACAATGTCGATACCATGGAGATCAAAATAAAATGGGTGTCGGATAAATGTAAAGATGTAACAATATAAAATATGAAATATGTCCATCCTGTCGGACAATCAAACAGTTATTATTTCCCATATAAGATGTGCAAAGAGAAACAAAACCAACTTCGCTTTTGGAAATGTCTCGGAGGCTATTGATTATGTACCACGAAGCAAGTTTTAGTTATATCCACAGTTCATCTGAAGGAATTATCCACACAAGCACCCCCACGAGACGTAGATCAATTAATATCTGAGGCTTGGAGAATTCGAGATGGACGTCCTGGTTAAAAAATTGGCTACCAGAAGATATTGAGTTGTTTGAGAGTTCATGGAGGAAATCTACATTACTCACATATGCTCGAATCGCTGGCTAGAGTGGTTTTCTATAAGAGAAGTTTCTCGCAATAATCCTGCTAGCAATCAACTAGATAGATTCCTCTGTTATCTCCATATAGATTCGATTTTTTTTTTGTGCAAGGACCATTAAACTACATAAGTAAGTAGTTTGTACATTTTCATTTTTATCGATTTATTGAGCAAAAGCTGGGTTCGCACCCTCTTGTATCTCGAATAATAAAAGGAATTGACTAATATTCCCAAAACTAATAAAAATGTTTGAGATAGTAAAAAGTAATCGAATGGCTTTCATGTAATCAATCCCAAGAAAACATTTTTTTTTTTTTTTTTTTTTTTTTCAATTGACAAGGCATGTACGTATCTTTACTTGTTTTTCTGAGCATTGGACGTCGCTTGCATAGTCTTACTCTTTTACACATAAGCCCCGAGATATGCAAAGTTAATATAAAAGTATTTCTTTTTGGCCTCGATTTGAATCTAAAACTGATTCAGTTAACTACAGTCAGTCTGGGTGGGAGTTCAAATCTTGTGAAACTAATAATTGGAACATTCTTTTTTGGATAAGTAAGATTAAAGTAAAACGCGAAGATTAGCTCTGGCAGAGCTTACTAACCTATTTGTTACCTACAACAAGAGGAGTGGTAAAAGTGGCTTCCCGTAGTGTTATAGCGGGTTGGGTTTTGATATTTTATGTATCAAATCATCATCAGGAAGTTTACCTTCAGCCGTAGCAGCTAAGAATAATAAAATATTGCCTTTATCAGGAAGTTTACCTTCAGCCGTAGCAGCTAAGTATAATAAAATATTGCCTTTAGACGAAGTCTTAGACAAGGAAAACTGACAAAGCAGAGATATCTTTTTAAGCATTATTGTAAGAAAATTGTAAAATTTCTTCTGATAATAATAGATCGATAAGATTAAGTGATTCTTTTAACATACTTCAATGAATGTTAAGACTGACAATTTTAGATCTCACTTGTTAACTTAAGTTGGATAATAATTTATTTTTATTACCTTAAAACATAATTCTTATATTTTGAGAAATAATTTTGTGTTTTATTAATTGTATTTGAAGACATGAACGAAAAAATGCTTCTTTTGTTTATATTATGAATGTTGTTTTGTTTCTAGTTTACACTGTAACCATCATTACATAAATAGGGTGTTAATTTTTATTCTTTCACAGTACGCTCCTATGGCCGGCAGAAACCAAACAGGTCTCGAAGGGTCAAGCCGTAGGCTCAGACCTAAAATAGAACCGTTTTTCCCCCGAAGGGAATAAAAACGGATATTTTGGGTCTAGCCAAGGCTTGACCCTAGTTTTAAAGCCTTAGCCGGCCGAGACGGTACTGAAGAGACGCGCGAATCTTGCGCTAACCTTGCCGCCCGCACCTCGCGACCCGCACCTCGGCGCTTATTACGACGTGCATAGGAGCGATTATTACTATGGAAGAGGACTATTTTGTGTAAACTCTCTAATAATATGAAGGTGTAATCTCGAAGGGTCAAGCCTTGGCTAGACCCAAAATATCCGTTTTTATTCCCTTCGGGGGAAAAACGGTTCTATTATTTTAAAGGCACCATTTCAACAAATTGCAATGAAAACTGACTCGCGTTGAACTTTTTCGAATTGTCAGATGTCAATCACAGTTTGATATGTAAATGAAATAGTTTGATGATTTCGCCATTTTTGATATGTATTCGTAGAATAATGGATATGCAGTCCCATTGCGTAACTGAAGATGTGAGTTCGAACCTGAAGTCGAACTTTATGAAATATTTTTTTGTATTTATTTATTTATTTTTTACAAATGAACTTTATGAAATATTTTTTTTTGTATTTTTTTTTTTTTTACAAAAATTTACAAAACTATATTATAACAATAGAAAAAGTATTATTGAAAAGTATTTCTAATGAGATCGTTTATTTTATCTTTTCATCAATCCTTTCTCTTAAACACGATTATTCGACATTGCTTTTATTGCTTCTGACTGCCGGGTAGGAATCACGAGAAAAGGGAATTTAAAAAATATTCCGAAAATGAAAATGATCAATTAAATAAAATAAATATCGAGGTGGATACAGTAACTTCCCCACTAATAAAATTTATAAAAAAATAAAATTTAAAGTGAACCCCACGCGAACGAAGTCGCGGGTATCAGCTAGTAAGTATATAAAATACAAAAGATAAGGCCTTGAATACATTGAAGTGAATTCCCAACTCCCCTAGTAGGGTATGGCGCAGACCCATTTCTGTCTGTTTCACTGATCATTTTTCTTTTCAGGCAAGTAGGTAAGCAATCCGGCAACAGCGTTCTACACCCTGCACGAACAAAAAAATTTTTTTTTCAATCTTGATCCTCGTAATTCGAACCCAAGACCGATGTTTAACGTATTGCGTTTACCACCTTACAACGGAGGAGAGTCACAGGGCCATAAATATAGTGAACACCTCTGAATGAAATCGAATGAATTGTTGAAAAGAGTGTCCATGGAGTTTCTTGCCGGTTCTTCTCCATGAGACCCACTTTTTGGAACCGTGCAACTAGACGTTTCATAAGAGCCTGCAAAGGCCTATTTGAAATAAAAAACTTTTGATTTTGATTTTGATTTTGAATGGGTCACATGAAAATATGTACATATGCAACGAGCAATCAATCTTTCGTCTTGGTAGACTTGTCTGTGTTCCATCTACGTTGATAGATAGATAGACTACGTTGGTAGTAGTTTAGACGAAGGAAGTTATAGATCTCCCTCTTACTCAAATCGAGGATCGACTAGTCTAACAACGATGTTGTTTTGATTAAATCGCTATAAATGTATTTCATCCATTCATTAACCGCTCCTCTAAAAAGGCCTTTACATGTTAAGACTTGCTTTCATGTCTTTCTGTTTATCGGTTTTCACAGCTTGATTCAAACTGATCTTGATGAAGTTTGACTTGACTACCTCTAAAAATAGATCCTCCTTTAGAGGTTTTATTGCAATTTTTATGCGCGGGCAAACTCATTAGGTAAGTAAATACAACGTAATTATACACTGGAATGTACTGTATAGTATATGACGTACATTCCAATGTAAGAAACGAGAAAAAGCTAATTTCCGACAAAAACTCTAGTTTTACGTCAAAAGAAAATCCCGTAGTCTCAAAGGAAATTGAATTACCAATGAAGTGAATGCCCTTAGTCACGTCTAGACCTCCCACCCCTTAGTTACTGTATTACACACGCGTTACGTTTGTTTAGAATTTATATGTTTCTTATCTATATCTATACTAATATTATAAAGAGGAAAGCTTTGAATTTTTGTCTGTTATGAATAAACTTAAAAACTACTGGACCGATTTTAAAACCAATAGAAAGTTACATTATCTATACATATAATAAAAGAGTAGGATCGAAATTACGCTTCACTAAATATTTTTACCAGAAATTAAGAGGGGTGATAAAAGAAGGGTAGCAGAATGCATAAATGCAATTTTTAAGATTCTTGTCTGTCTGTCTGTCTGTTTGTTCACGCTAATCTCCGAAGATACTGAACCGAACCGATTTTCGCGTAATTTATACAAATATATTAAGCAAAGTCCAGGGCAACATATAGGCTTTGTTTCATCGAAATCGGTTGTCGGAAAAAAAAGTTATCATCATTTAAATATTATTTTAAAGGCATCATTTCAACAAATTGCAATGCAAACTGACTCGCGTTGAATTTTTTCGAATTGTCAGATGTCAATCACAGTTTGATATGTAAATGAAATAGTTTGATAATTTCGCCGTTTTTCGATATGTGTTCGTGGCATAGTGGAGATACGGTCGTACTACGTAATTTCAGATGCGAGTTCGAATCATCACTCAGGGAAATTTCTTTTTGTATTTATTTCTTTATATTTTTAAAAGAACTAATATTGAAAATAGAAAATGTATTATTGAACTATTCTATTATATAAAAATGTATTTCTTATGAGATCGTTTATTTCGCATTTTCATCAATCCTTTCCTTTCCAAGGGAATTAAACAAAAATATCTGAAATTAAAAGTGATCAATTAAATGAAATAAATATAGAGGTGGATATAGTATCTTCCACACTAATTAAATTTATTAAAAATTAAGAAATTGGCCAACATGGCCATACTATTTTTTTCATTCATTTTACGTTGCATTTCTCCATACCTTCATTTTATTCGTATTTAGACATTTTCTTGGCGTTTTTTCCATGTGTCGCAAGTATTTTCAAACCCCCGTACAATTTTCGTGCATATATTTAAGACGGAAAATGCACTGAATCCAATCTTCGACTGAACTCTCATTAGTGGAAAAAAGACACATATCTGCATTTTGGTGACGTAAAATTTGATTGATATGCATCTCCCTAAAGTTTCTTTAAAGTCAGATTAATTTTTTCAATTACCATGGTATTTCTTTTGAATTTCAAATCATCATTTGAACCCCAACCTCAACCACCATTAAACATGTCGATAATATGATGCAAAAGCAACCGTCAATGACTACTCTGATAGCTCTTTCCGAAAAGAAATCACCAAGTACAGAGGATGGAGGATATATAATATGAAGAAAGCTTGCTCAAAAGTTCAGCATAAAGTGATCCCCACGCGAACGAAGTCGCGGGCATCAGCTAGTGGTTAATAAGGTATCATCTACCATCGCCTTTCTTCTGTCAAGTTATCAGTCACTAGCGATCCGCCCCGGCTTCGCACAGGTGCAATATAGATGTACTAAAAATATATATAAAAAATCCTATGTTATTTGCTGATATTGTAGCTTTTTATACGTGAAAGAATTATTAAAATAGGTCGAGTATTTTTTGATTTAAATCGTAACAAACAAACAAATGTTTCCTCTTTATAATATTAAGTATAGATTAAATGCCCTTATGTCAATGCACAGTAGATTCGTGTTTAAATAGTAATGGTAAAAACATACAATTCTGAAATATACGAGAGATATTCAGGAGAGCAAAAAAACTCTATATTCAATTTTTACATAATTAAAAAGTTTCAATATTTGAATTCGATAGTTAAAACCCGTTCATAAAAATCAATCAATAAAAAACAGCCAATCTATTATTATAAAGTAAAAAAGATGAAAAATTGCTTATTTCAAATTTCTTTTACGTATTTTTAGCTACCTTGTCTTTTTAAAGGTATTGCGGTAAAAGTAATATCGATAGCCCTACTACGAGTATATGAAGACTTAAGATTAATTAATCTTTGTAGGGTTTCCGTCGTACGTTGTCTTAGGTTAGTGTTGTGGTCATTTATTAAGTAATTTGAGGTGACACGGATTACGGAAATGATGGGGAGTGTTTTTGTTTTGGTAGCGGTCGTTAATTCCGGTGTATGTATTGATGTTACAACTTGTGATTAGACATGGGTAACTCAGCGAAATTCCCTGCGCCAACTCAGAAACTCAGGCGCAGTGTAGTGCGTCGGCTCCTTGAGTCAACTCAAAATTGCGCCACGACGCAACAAAATGGGACGCGCAAAGCGAGCAGTGAAACCTCCGAAACGCACGCAACTCCACGCTCATAGTTCACTCAATGGGTGGGATACTGCGCCGTGCGCCAACACATTATGAATGTGTGAGCTGACTCACCCTGCGCAGTGAAGCGTGCCGGCGCAGCGCAGTGTTACCCATGTCTACTTGTAATTTCGTGACTTCTGGATGGCACCTTTAACCATATCAGCATAATTAACAAATTTTATATGACTGTTTTTTTTAAAGATTAAAATCATTATTTTTTTCCTTCATATCGATTGCTGTACAAGTAGTCATGGGTAGATACTCATGTTTCGCTTCAACAGCTTAGGTTAAATGTAATTTTTAGTATGTAACGTAGGTATACTAGTAGTGCTTATGTGGCAGTGTGCACTGCTTTTGCAAATGGAAGCTGGCTAGCATATGGTGATGTTTTTGGGCCAAAACGCAGTCACCTCTTAATTATACCAGTCACCTCTGGAAATCATCAGTGGACTTGACTTAAGGTCGAATGTCCCCTAAATGGGGCAGAGGGCCGCCAGCCCCTTCTGTCTTGAGCTACCCTCTTCACTTCGCTCCAAGTCTTCCCAATGGCCTTCGTCTCTCCAATGATAGTCCGTTGGCAAGTTTGTTTAGGATGACTACGCTTTGGTTTTCCCTGGGGATTCCAAAGGCTTTTTTTTTATGTCAGATATCGACAGACGAGCATGAGGTTCACTTGATGGTAGGTGATACCTCAGCCACAGAACATCAGTCAATGATGCGTTGTCGACCTAATTTTTACTTCGAGCATTCGGAAATCCATAGATTGAAACCGAAACGCGCAATATGCACTTCACGGTTTTTCCATCTATGATATTGCTTCGGGATATAGTGCGAACAGCCAAGGACTGGAATTCCCTACCGTCGTCTGTTTTTCCAGAGACTTATAATATTGGGCTCTTTAAGTCAAGGGTAAATAGGCTTTTCATAGGCAAGCGTGATTTACCACCTTAGTTTGCATCAACACTTAAGATCAGGTGTGATCGCAAACAAACACTTTCCTATTTCAATATAAAAAAAAAATGCTCGAAGTAATTTGGTGGTCAACGTATCATTGACTGATGTTCTGAGGCTGAGATATCACCTACCATCAAGTAAACCTCTGGCTCGTCTGTCGATATATATAATTAAAAAAAAAATGATCGCGATCCCTTCGGTGTGTGTGGTCAATTCATTGTTAAAATTACAAATGGGGCTTATATCTATTACAGTTAGTTACTTAATTAAATATTGACATTGGATTTAGATGAACATTTCAATATGAACGCCGCGAAATTATTTAGAATATATTACTTATGATGCCAAAAGACAACATCGATTAAAGACACTTTAACCCATCCACATAGCAATCAGTAACTAGACAGATAAATAAAGAGAAATTGTGCAATCAGCAAAGCTATAATTATCAAATCGAATCGTATTGATAAATGAACTAGCAACACTTCGTAGGCGACTCTATAATATAAATTAGAAGGTGTGGCTGGCACGAGTTCTCACCGTAATGTAAGCACATAATAACTAACAGCGTACAGACTAATAGGGAATATGCATGCATTTTTTTTATATTTTTTATCGACTTGTTACATCATTTTACCCTAATAAAAAATATAAATACTCTTGGCAATGTCCAAATTATTTTTTAAAATTACTTTGAAAACATCGATAAAATTTGATCTGTTTAAACGCGGCCATATTTCGCGGGCTTTGGATGATATCACATTACACGCTCAGTGACGGATAGAGTGAGGTAACTATGGTAACCAGTGTTTGACGCCAACTTCGATGTCAATGGACGCCATTGATAAATCGCTGCCGATAAATGACAGAATGTGTAAGGTGACGTCACGTTTTGTTTCGACCAATAGTGATGCGTTTTGCAAACTTGAATTTCTCTCCCTTATTTTACACATTTTAATTAATATTTTTTGCAATTAAACACGAACTAAATAAGAAAATAATTGTTTAGGCATAATATCTGGGCCATAAGGATTCAAGGGAAAAAATATCAAGTAAATTTAAACAACATGCATATTCCCTATTGTTTAACAGCCAGCTTTTACAATCACTTCTATTTTACTTAGGACTGATTTTAAGGCGATATATGATGTGGTGATTTCTTGCCATCACGAAACCCACCTGTTCGGTTATCTTCTCTGTAATAAAAAAATATACTTATCTGAGGGGTGAGCACGAACAAGTATCGAAAGAGTAATCGTACCGTCGAACTGTATGAAATTTCAAATGATTTTTCTTACAACTGACACAGTTTGACGATTCGAATACTTTGTCGATAGTCGACCCTCTCTGGAGTACGTTGACGTTAGTCAGATTTAGTATTGGAGAACTGTCAAAAATACAATAGAAATTATTCTAAGCAATAATAGATAGATAGTCGTTTAACAGATACATATTATGTAATGAATGAATTATCGGTTTTTAGAAGATAATATAATATCTAATAACAGTATTCATTAAAACATAGTAGTAGTTTTAATTACATATACAGGGCTTTATTACGTTAATATATTTAATTTAAATTGGCGTGTCATACTATATTGATGATTCAGTGGTATGCGTATTCTGTTTACCATCGTTCCAGGGTTCGATGACAGGGAAATCATTTTTTTGTCTTTACAAGCATCTGTTTTCTGTCCCCTCCTCGACCGAAACAATTTATAGAACCTATTATTGAACCTGAAATCTCTAGTGATTAAAACTCATAGTACATTTTTGTGTCTAAACCAAACTGCAGTGCGTACGGTAGTTGCTTTGGAATATTTAAATGAAAATAAAAGAAAGCCGTCCTAAAGTGTAGCACCTAATTGGGAGGCACTTTCACGTGTCCTCACCTCCTCACCCAGTTATATACGTGACACGACTTAACAAGCGTTCCCTAGACTTGTCGTCGCCCGTCTAGACATTCTTATACATTTGTTAACCCATTTCGTCCCAAATATTCAAAATTTGTACACGACCTTCGGTGATGTAACTTTTGTTCAAAACGTTTGTAGAAAAAAAACACAAAGTTCCAAAAGTCAAGTTATATAGTCCTTTGATTACCTTTCGCTATTCCTCATAGTTAGATTTGGCCATACACGCTCATTTGAAAAATCTGCAGACACTACAGAGTTCAGAGGGCCTAGCACGAACAACTTGCGAAAAAGTATACGTATCGTCGAGCTGTCATTTGTATGAAATTTCAAATCATTTCTCATATAGCTAATCTTTCTCGAAAGTCGTTCGAGCTAGGCTCTCAGATAACAATTGACATTAATTAGCAAATTCAAATTCAAAATCATTTATTCATTTAGGTAACATAATGTACACTTATGAACGTCAATAAAAAAGTACATATTAAATGCTTGTAATTTTACATTTACTGCCAGTTCTCAAATCAAGGGCGTAGACGGTAGGACCGAGCGACCATAATGGCGATTTAACCATTGCAAAGGATACTCTGCTTTTAATATTTCTATGGCTAAACCAGTGAGTCAATTGGGATACAATTCGATATTTAGAAAGCTACGACAAAAGGTAATTTTTATTCCGAGAAAGCGTACTCATAAATCAAGGAGGAATTTTATGAGCTTTTACAAAACTGATGTAATTATTTCTAGTTTTATAAGTAGTTACTTACTATTTTTTAAAATACAACAACAAACAAAGTATTATTAAAATTGAATCGCAAAGCAAGTTTCTACTCTAGCGACACAGTTCCGTGTTTGTTTATTTGGGAAGCTCATAAACAAATGCTTAATAGATGATCAGATAATTAATATGAAATGTGTCAGGCGATAGTAATCTTCTATACATATAATAAAAGAGTAGGATCGAAATTACGCTTCACTAAATATTTTTACCAGAAATTAAGAGGGGTGATAAAAGAAAGGTAGCAGAATGCATAAATGCAATTTTTAAGATTCTTGTCTGTCTGTCTGTCTGTCTGTCTGTCTGTTTGTTCACGCTAATCTCCGAAGATACTGCACCGATTATCGTGCAATTTACACAAATATATTAAGGAAAGCCCGGGGCAACATATAGGCTTTGTTTTATCGAAATCGGTTATCGGAAAGAAAAGTTATCATCATTTAAATATTATTTTAAAGGCACCATATCACCAAATTTCAATGCAAACTGACTCGCGTTGAACTTTTTCGAATTGTCAGATGTCAATCACAGTCTGATATGTAAATGAAATAGTTTGATTATTTCGCCATTTCCAATATATGTATTCGTAGAATAGTGGATATGCAGTCCCATAGCGTAGCTTCTGATGCGAGTTCGAATCTGAAGTTGAAATGGAAGAATTTTTTTTGTATTTCTTTATTTATTTTTTGAAAGAACTATATTATAACAAAAATAGAAAATGTATTATTGAAATATTATATGAAAAAGTATTTCTTATGAGATCATTTATTTCACATTTTCATCAATCCTTTCTCTTAAACAGAATTACGATTATTCGACATTGCTTTTTTGCTTCCGTATCTTAGGGGTTTCCGCATTTAGCACCGGAAACCCGGGCAGGAATCCCGGGAATTTAAAAAAAATGTCCGAAAATGAAAATGACCAATTAAATGAACGCACGCATCTATTTAAGACAGAAAATGCATTGAATCCAATCTTCGATTAAACTCTGATAAGTAGAAAAAAGACACATATCTGGATTTTGGTCACGTAAAATTTCATTAATATGAATCTCCCTAAAGTTTCTTTAAAGTCAGGTTAATTATTTCAACTATGGTCAAATCATCCTTCGAACCCCAATCTCAACCACCATTGAACATGTCGATAACATGATGCAAAAGCAACCGTCAATGTAGACATGGGTAACTCAGCGAAATTCCCTGCGCCAACCCAGCAACTCAGGCGCAGTGTAGTGTGTCAGCTCCTTGAGTCAACTCAAAATTGCGCCATGACGCAGTAAAAATGGTACGCGCAAAGCGAGCAGTGAAATCTCCGAAAAGCACGCAACCCCACGCTCAAAGTTCACTCAGTGAGTGGGTACTGCACCGTGCGCCGACACATTATGAATGTGTGAGCTGACTCACCCTGCGCATTGAAGCGTGCCGGCGCAATTGCGCGGCGCAGCGCAGTGTTACCCATGTCTACGTCAATGACTAATTTGATAGCTCTTTCCCAAAAGAAATCACCAAGTACAGAGGGTGGAGGAGGATATGTCATTTGAAGAAAGCTTGCTCAAAAGCTCAGCTTAAAGTGAACCCCACGCGAACGAAGTCGCGGGCATCAGCTAGTCTTGAATATAAGGCTAAGGAATCACGAAGCGGTTTTCACCGGCGCCCGCCGTGGTTGCGGGCCCGCAGCCTTTGTAGAATACAGATATTTATGTAAAAAATTAAAGCACATTTCACGACGCGTTTTACGCCCGTGGCGTGTGCCATTGTTTGCGGGTCCCGCTGCACCGGCGGTTATCTTGTACCGGCCGCGGCGGGCGCGGGTCGCGGTTCCGCAGCCGCGGCGGGTTGCACCCGCGCGCTCTGCGATCCGTTGGCGGGCGACCGCATTAGGCAGCGGGGGGCGGGGGGGTGTGTATTGCGATAATCAACCGCCAAGTTTGCGAGTGATAATCGCAACCGCGACGGCAGCGTAACCGCACAAAACTCCGGTCTCGTGAGTTTTGAAAATAAAACTCCATTCCGCCACCGCGGCGGGCGCGGGTCAAAACCGCTTCGTGAATCCTTAGCCTAAGGCTATAGAGAGTTACCGATGGTTATGTAGGCAGTTCTTATCTTCTTTTCACCAATTTCGTATCGCATTTTCAAAGTCCTACCGCGGAATACAGAAATTATAATTGACAGCTTTTCAAATTGTATCTATCTTTCATTTTACCTATGTTAATGAGAGGGACAACAATAGTTTAAAGCTTATAAATTCAATTTATGTTAGATATCGACAGACGAGAATGGTTCATTTGATGGTACCTCAGCCTGATGCGCTGTCGACCTACTTTTATTATTTTTTTAAGAGAAAAAGAAACTACAATTAATATTACCTGTGGGATACCAAACTAATTTTCATCAACATCTCAACTTTTTAAAAATATTGTGACAAAGCATTGATGAAAGTGGAGGAAGCGAAAGTGGTATGCAAGATTCGGAGCATATGGAATTCTGTGATCTCTGCCTACCCCAATGGGAAATAGGCGTGATGAATATGTATGTACTAATATTTTTGTACAAACGAGTTCAGCGTAATTTCGCAAGCACTAATTTTATCTAATCATAATTGCTAATGGTTCGATTTTGAACACTTTGCTCCCACCGATCAGCATTCCTGTAAGTTATTATGCGATGTCGATTAGCATTCAACAGATAATATTGTTACATGTTGTTAGGTGAAGGGTAATAATATGTATTAGATAAAATTTTAGCTAAAATATAGGTAATACTATTTTGCATTCTAATACCTAGATTTAAGTAGTTTTGAAATCGCGACGTTCTCATTGAGTTACAAAATGTGTGTATCACGAAGAAACTTCCTTCCCTTTTTCGCTAACAGAATGGAATTTTCAATTATCACGAAACGCATAGGTAGGTATATCTTAATTTCTAACCAAATGTCAAACAGAAATTTTTGAAATTTTATTTTATACGGTTTTTATAACATCCACCTTCCCTTATTTAATCGACACAGAGGTGAAATAAAAAAAATATATTCCTAAGCGTAAGTATCATGCTGTTTGTTACTTGTGAACTATATGGTAAGATCCTCTCATTTGTTCTCAAATTCCAAAGAAAGCGTATACCTAATTTGACTTCACGAGGTCACAGCTAAATGTCAAGGAAGCGTTGTAAGCTTGTATGGAAGTGTATCTAAATACTTTCACATCTATAGGATACATGAGAGTGCACTTAGGGTACATTGCTTATGCTTGAATGAGTACAGTGTTGACACTTGACAGGATATATTTAGACTAAACGAAAGGGTTTCCTATCTATATCTTTACTCTATACTAAATAATATCCCAAATAAATAAATAATATAAAGAGGAAAGATTTGTATGTTTGGATTTTTGTATGTTATGAATAAACTCAGAAACTACTGGACCGATTTTAAAAATTCTTTCACCAATAGAAAGCTACATTATCAGTGAGTACATTTTTTGTGTATAGTACATCTACATTGCACCCGATCGTAGCCGGGGCGTGTTACTATGTATGTTAGGTATAGGAATCAAATTCTGGCAAGTAGTGTAATGTAATGGCTAATTAAAAGAAATGTTTTATATTTAATAGGGCAGTCGAGGAAGTGTACTCAGGATACGAAGTAGGCAGCAGATATTACGTATGTCCAAGATTATTACTTTCACGCAATCTAACAAACTACCGCGGATGCGAATTCCATTCAAAGTTTTTGCTGTTTTAATAAGGACAGACAATAACCTTGCGTTTAATTCCTATATTTACACCTATTTATGTCACAGAACAGACAGTTATAGAGCTTATGGGTAGCTAGATAATTAGAGGTTTTACGAGTGGCATAGGCTACTGTTTATTCTAGTTGAATTTATAAGCAGCTATGTAGGGTTATTCACGATCATTAGAAATCGTTCCGGAAAGCTACGCTCTCCCACTGAAAGTTTTTCGTATTATACCGGATATGAAGGTATTCACAATTCCGATAGGATTGAGCATCGGTATTCTTCGGAAGTTTCCGATTAGAATCTTATTATAAAATGGTAGATAACTTGATATATCGATACGGAACGACGTTTTCGAACGACCGTGAATAACACTACTGGTTAGCTCTTGATTTTTCTAAACATTAGTATTAATCATCATAACTTAAATCTTGAAGGTCCTTTGATTTTTAACAGAGTATGTTGTTCTAACGTCCGATTCATATTAAAAATAGTCCTGACAGAAACTGGGGGCCTAGTAGTAGGAGAGCCCGTGGGTGATCGTCCTTCACCGATCTGATAACCAGATGAGACGTATTTTTTATTAAATATTTTTTATGAACAAATATGCCTATAATTGCTTGCCTATCGAAAAGTGGTCATGGCTATTTTTAATTAAATTAACTTTTATCGATTTTTTTTTCATCACCTTCATACTTTTGATAACCAAATGAAATTTATTTGACTGATAGTTTTTGATACACAGAATATGCCTAGGTATGCTTGCCTACTCATTTCAGTGTATAACTACCTGGCAAGCAGGTGTAAACAGGTAAGTCAAAATAATTAAAAAAAAAATTAAATAAATAAAATTAAAAATAAAAAAAATTAAAATTAAAATAAAAAATTAAAAATTAAATTAAATTAAAAAAAAATTAATTAATTTTTTTTTTTTTATTAAAAATAGCCATGACCACTTTTCGATAGGCAAGCAATTATAGGCATATTTGTTTATAAAAAATATTTAATAAAAAATACGTCTCATCTGGTTATCAGATCGGTGAAGGACGATCTCCCACGGGCTCTTAGACCATAGCACGAACGACTATCGACAAAGTATTCGAATCGTCAAACTGTCAGCTGTATGAAAAATTATTTCAAATTTCATACAAATGACAGTTCAACGATACGAACACTCTTTCGATACTTGTTCGTGCTCACCCCCCTGATCCTGAATGACCCGTGATTTATGTATATATTTTGTTTGCTCAAAATTATGAAGAAAATAAGTAAATAATTTGTTGGGTTTTATAAAATTCATAATAAAATATTTAACAACAAAAATACATTTTATAGATTTCCGTTTAGTACATTAGGCAGCTAGTCTGGCTATATAATTAAATTGTTAGATTTGAAATATTAGTATTAATTAGTACTTTGCAAAGTAAGCTAGAATTTACGAGGTTAAATGAAACTCACGTAACACTCCAAGATATTTAATTTTAAACACTTAAGAATCCAATTTTTTCAAAAATATTTCAAGGTCGCGCCCAGTATTCATCCTCTACTTTATCCATAAACCATTCCAAATACTGGGTATTAAATAGAGAGTGTTTAAATATATGTATGTATGTTAATATACATTTATTGTACTGGGAGAGAGCGCAGAACATAAAGGCATAAAATATTGTATTATACATAAAAAGTGTTATTTAAAAAAGTTGTTACATCAATTATTATGTGATGATAGCCATTTCGGCGAAGAGAAAGTATTTTACACTCTTCATTACATTACATGGAAGATAAATAAATTAGTGTCATGGTAGTTACTTAATTTGGCTGCATCCTCGCGATTGATGAAGGGTGACCAATATAGTGTCAGGTTTTAATTAAAAAAACTGATGCACGTAGTGATGTGGTAGTCAATGAAATCCCACCAAAAAAATTTTCATGTAAAGTAACGCCAAGACGAAATTACTTGCACTGTAAAAAAGTTATCAGCCGGCCTAGCATGACCGCCACGAGATATCTCGCGGACGATAGAAGACAAAGTCGATAACGAGATATATGACGTTTTTCCTAACATGCACACCACGATCGACAATTTTGTGACAAATCGTCTCGATAAGACAAAGAGGTGTTGCTATTTTTAAAGAATATTCTGAGTAGAAAGTATCTAAATAAAGATTTGACACTTAAATTATTGTATCAGTAGGGAGATACTTTTGTTTGCAAATAATTTCAATAAATTCTCGCTTTAGGCTGCAAATTATTGTAGTATTTTGCACGATTCACGCTCATTGTATAGCGTTATAATATAATTATAATAATTGACTGCCATAGCTCGACAAACGACTACTTACTGGATAAACGCAAATAAAACAACTATTAAATTTCTACGACAAAACACTTCTCGTCATCATCGAAGACAAATATATCACATCAATTTGTCAAAAGTCGATAACATTTGGTGCGTCAGGTTAGGATTCGTAGACAAAATATCTCGATCGACAAATATCTCTATTTTTGACATAAGAAGTCGAGTATTAACTGCAACCATGTTAGAGCCGGAAGTATGTCTTCCGAGAGATAATCGATTAAAACACGAGAAAACGGCTCGTGAAAATTTTGTCGTGGCGGTCATGCTAGGCCGGCAGATCTTATGGAGAGCCAAGCTCCTAGCTCTGCATACCAAACATGACGCTGTTTAACATCATAGCGTATAGTGTTCTGCGTGATTGATAGTTTTAAGTTCTCTTCAATCCTACCTACACTATAGTCAAAAGGTGTGTCGTGAAAATGTGTAACATTGAAACGTTTAATAAGTACTCTATTGATATCATATCCTGATTTGGACTGTTCTGACCGAATTTAGAAGGGTACAAAAATACGACGAAAAGCTTTGAGAAAGCTTTTTAACAGTGCTGATAGGAGATAGTATCGAAAGCGAAAGAATTTGCTATGCTTAAAACTACGCTAAATACGTAATCGTGGTGTGTCGTAATTTTTTGATATTTTATTTTTTCGTCTATAATTATATTTTGAAATGTCATATCTAAAGAAACTTTTTCCTTTACTGGTCACACTCAAACCCTACAAATTGCCACTTGTCATCTTTTACTGCTATTTCCTGTTCGGCTCGAATACAACAAGTTTTGAAAAAAGAAAAGAATTGCATCTTTTATGAACAATTATGAATATCGGAACGCTGAGTAATGTAATTTATTGTTATACAATTTTTAAAGAGTTTGCGAAAAGGGTTTTATGTTATTTTAAGAATCGATAAAAGTGGTTTTAAATGAAGATGGATTATATTGCACAAATTTTATTATGACCTGGTAAAAGGTTAAAAATTAAAATACAAAATTTCTCTACTCCTTTGATTTGTGAACTGGCAGTAAATGTAAAATTAGAAGCATTTAATATGTATTTTTTATTGACGTTCATAAGTGTACATTGTGTTACCTAAATTAATAAATTATTTTTGAATTGAATTGAATATGGCAACTTTGTGTCATTTCAAATATCAGACAACTGTCATCTTTCTGTCTCCCCGCGACCACCAAACGTCGGGATAAATAATTTAAACAATATAAATAATAAATCGCGTTTTAATCCGGTATACAGTATTTTATTTAAATGTGTGATACTCGCGTTAATAAAAGACAATATTATACAAAAAATTGGCCAAGTGCGAGTCGGAAGGGTTCCGTACCATTATCTTTAAAAACGGCAAAAAAAAAGTCTGTTGTATGTGAGCCCGCTTAGATATTTATTTTATTCTGTTTTTTAGTATTTGTTGTTATAGCGGCAACAGAAAAGCATCATCTGTGAAAATTTCAACTGTCTAACTCTCACGGTTCATGAGATGTAGTCAGGCGACAGACGGACGGACAGCAGAGTCTTAGTAATAGGGTCCCGTTTTACCCTTTGTTTACGGAACCCTTTGACTCATACTTCGAGGAGAACAGCCGGCCTAGCATGACAACCGCGACAAAATTTTGTCGACCGTTTTCCCGTGTTGTAATCGATTATTTCTTCCGGATCTAACATGAAAATTCCACTTAAAACTCGACTTTTAATATCAAAAATAGATATATTTGTCGATCGAGATATCTTTTCTATCAAAATTGTCGATGTCGAGATGTAATATATCGAGATATCTTACATCTTAGTTTGTCTTCTCTCGTCCGCGAGATATCTCGTGGCGGTCATGCTAGGCCGGCTGGAGGTTACTTTCATTACCTATTCAAGTCGTGGGTGCTCAGTATACCACAATATTATGCAAGTGAACCGATTAATAATTACACATACATAATCTCGTGAAAGTGGTTCAGCCATCATTTCACATGTGTCAGCTGTAATCAACTAATCTATTTTACGAGCGGGTGCAATAAACTTCTATATAATGTTTTGATTGCTTTTTTATAACGCGTATTATGTTATGTAGTGGGTTGGTGTTTGTATACTGATCGTAATGGTAGTAGGTTTTGTAAATTAGTTCCGTATAATATAGTTATATTTATATATATTTTCCGTATAGTAAAGTCAATTTGGACATTTTGCAGGCCAGACTTGTAACTTCTGTGCCTGCTCGATGCATCATTATTTTATTTTATTTCCTCAGGATTGAAAATCGGGATTTCCGCATTAAATGCAAAAAAACTTGTTACTGAAGATGTTCTAGTCAAGATTCCGTTTCTTTCTTTTTTATTTTAGTTATACGAACATGAGGTTCACTTGATGGTAGGTGATTCCTCAGCCATAGAACATCACTCAATGATGCGCTGTCGACCTACTTTTTACTTCAAGCATCCATAGACAGAGACCGAAATGCATATTGCGCATTTATTTAGCATATAATTATTGTGTAGTCAGTTCGAAGCATATGGAATTCCGTGATCTCTGCCTACCCCTAAGGGAAAAAGGCGTGAAATATATGTATGTAACTGTATTATTGTGTTAATTGAATTAACATTTGTCCAAAAATAAAAACTTCAAACTGTAAGTTAGAGATTTGCTTAATTTCAGGTACGTTAGTAAAAACGGGGTTTTGATGTAGTTAACAATTTAAATATGTAGGTTGTATTTTTTAAAACATAGGTAAGATTCACCGGGCAGTTCTGAATATTTGATAAATATTGCGGTCGCTAATTGTATTCCGTCAGAATTACATAGCTTTTTCCGTGGTGGTCTTTTTCTTCTTTACTAGAATCATGTATGTCCTCAAAATTTACCAGACACCTTTAAAATTAAAGTAACCTAAAATATATTTATTTTTTGCATAGAATGGCCTAAAATAATTTCTAATCATGAAAAAAATATCTGCCTCAATTATAAACATTGTGTCATCAACTGCTTAGTTGAAAATTATACGAACAAATTCGTAATTCTTTTTCCATTTTAATGTTTACTAAAAAACAAGAATTTTCGATTATCTCATTTACGATGTACTTTTCGTCCTACCGTATCTACTAAAGCAAGATATGTCTTAAACCGGATGAATGCAGAATTTACGAAGCAATGGTATAATTCGGTAAGTAATTTGTATGATTATTCTTGGTGATGCTATAATTTCCTGCCGCATGTTGTATTTTGCCAAATGTTTCATTCATGAAGTTTAATGACCTCGGGCATAACTAGTTACCGTTTTATGAGAATATGAGTCGTAATATATGTAACCACGACAGATTAATGTGTAACTGGTATGGCGCAGTAATGCAAGCGCCTTTGTCTCCGATACATAATTTTTATTTAAATAAGTAAACTGAAGTAAACTTTATAGTATTATCTTCAAATATGGAATAACAGCTGATCGGGATCCATAAGAACTTTTATTTTTTGAGTTATTGACTCAGGTCAAATCATTAAGAAGCAGCAGTAGATCAATGAAAATGAAATGAAATATACATATATTTATTGCACACAACACAATAATTAAAAATAATATAACTAGAAGAAAAAAACACATTCTTTTTCGAGCATTCGGAAATCCATACTGGATTAACTAAACTCTAGTCTAGACCAAAAATATTAATGAAATTTTCGTGAAAATATTAAAATTGTATGTCCATTTTTAAAATACTTTTATGAATAATAGGAAAAAAATCTTATTAACTATGAAGTGTAGGATATACTAGTAATAGAGCCATTTGCTTTATTTTCCTTTTCTTGAAAAAAGGTCGTCTTCGGACAGTTTTTTCAATTATGATTGATTGAACAGTTTTTAAGATAAGGCGCCTTTTGTACGCTATTTCCTTTTTATTTTTTGTATTTACATGTGTTCAATAAAGTATTAATTGTTTTTCTTAAAATAGAGCTTATTACTCGATCAACTATTAGTAGCTCTACAATATTACATAGATAACGACATATTAAGTTTCTATCGGGGTTAGGGGGGGTCATGAAAGTACGGCTAGAGACCCTTTTACCTATTGTAATACATATTATATGTATAACGTATTTATAAAAATTTAAAATTTGTGTTTCACTTTTGCTAAATAGCAAATAATAAATTGTAAAAAGCCTTGACGAAGTGTAGTCTTGAACGTTTTGTCTTGACTCGCTGAAACGTAGATTCTATTAAAATTGGCTAGAACCTAGAACGCTTTATAATGTATTCTTTATAAGAATAATAAGCACAGGTTGTCATGGTAATTAATTCCGCACGATTGGATTTGATAAAATACGTGAGTGAGTATTCTTGTTTTAAAATAACTTGACATTTCGTAATTTACTTCCTAGTGTGTCGATTGCATGATGGTGTATTACATACCAAACAAACATCGTCGGTTCGATCGCCATCTGTTTCCATAAATTGTTAAAATCGCACTTATATAACTTTACTTACCGTCTTAACTTTTGCAAAGGGTACAGGATAATCGATGGTCGCACATTGTAACAAACTGGCACCCCTATGATAAATTACGAATATGATAATTACGCAAGAGGATTCCATTCAAGAGATGGAGTGATGACTTAGCCAAAGTAGGAGGCAATCTCTGGTGCAGGGTCGCCAGACAGGAATAAATGGAAAGAAGAAAATGGAAGGCTTTCACCGCTACATGCTGTCCATACAATCAATATTTTTTTTAAATAATATCGTATATTTTAAACTAGTAACGCGCCCCGGCTACACACGGGTGCAATGTGAATGTAGATATGTATGATAGCCTGTTATTCGCCGATAATGTAGCTTTCTATTAGTGAAAGAATTTTGAAAATCCAGTAATTTTTGAGTTTATTCAGAACATACAAAAATACAAAAATTCAAATCTTTATAATATTAGTATAGATTATAGATAAATGTTCACTAATATTCACTAACAATAGTTATTTAAGCTCTCTTTGTATACTAACCTCACTAATAACCTCAAAAATTATAAAAAGAAAGAAAGTATAATGGAATAAATAAAGCTCATTCATTCATACCGTCTTAACTACCGTAAATTTATTAAATCATAGCTTAAATATAATTAAATCAGAAAATAAACTGCAATTTTCTATATATTAATATGTGACCTATTAAAAAAAGAATACATTTTACACAGCGTCTCTTATTCCTCTTTTAAAAATTATCATATTTCTTAAAACTATACTTGTTACCTGTTAATTAAAAAAAGAAAATATGTGTATGTTAGTAAGTAAATGAATGATTAATTATCTGAGTACAATATTCATTGATCATCTGTGTTATATTGAGATTGACTTGTGAATTAAAATACAACCTTGGTATAATGTTTGATCCAATTTGTTACGAATAATTGGTCCGTGTCGTATTAATTGGTGTGTTTAATTAATGTTTGTAAAAGACTGAATAAGATTAATTGATAATAATGATAACTTTATAAGTAGAGTAGAAACGAATGAGTGATTGATTTCAATCTTAAAACATTGAAGGCTACTCTTATACTATGTAAATTGAAACGCACAAAATATACATAAACATCCTCTTTCCCATTGGTGTAGGCAGAGATCACGGAATTCCATATGCTCCGATCCTTACATACCACTTTCGCTTCGGCCACTTTCATACACGCTCGTTGGTTTCGAGTACTTTTGACCTGGCCCTTTTGAAGACCGTTCCCGATTTCATCGAGGTATCTACGTTCGTCTCGTCTACGGTCGATCACTCTCGACTCTTCCTCTCACACCAGATTCATAAATCTAATCTTCTTTAAGTACTATAAGTAAGTTATGCTATATTGTGCGAAGGCGTCATTTTTGGACTCTAAACTAGAATGTGATAGCGAGTAGTTTTGGGACCAGGAAAGAAAGCAACATTTTTATCGGGGTGTTTGTAGTTCTCTGATATGCATGATAGATTATTAGAATCTTGTTAACATAAAATACAATGTAGGTAATTATTTTTATTTCTCATCTTGTATCTGTTATATTTTTTTGTGTATGAATAGTGTATATATGGATTTATTATAAACTAGCTTATGCCCGCCACTGCGCACGCGTGGGCTTCATCTTATCTATTTATCTTCTCTTCTCGAAATCCGATTTCGATAAAACAAATTAATGTTACTCCAAAACAAGCTCTATATATCGATGGGTAACGGCCTATTTCAGTTTGTCATTCTTAATCGAACTGTATATTTAACTCATTTTTCTAAAAATGTCGTTTACGACATATAAGCTGTTCTGTTACCCATCGATATTATATTAGTAGGTATACATGTGCTATGGAGATTAGCATGACCAAACAAACATATTTTATTTAAACTGTTACCTTTTAATTTTTTGTAAATTTTGATTCTATTATTTTAATATACGTATGTATAGATAATTGATTAATGTACCTAGGCGAGTTTTATTATGATTATAAGTGTTTCTAGTTTTACACACAAAAACTGAGCTAACGCAAGCCTTTTGTCACGAATTGATTTGATGTTGTTCATATGCATAGTTTAGACTTTATAGATACACATTGACTACATTTTCATTTGAGCAAAGACGCGGTATTTAGCAAGTATTAAGCACCGTTAAACTGTGCAATTTACACTTACTCTCTATTTTACAAGATAAGATAATCTGAAAATGAATTTTATTGCTGTCTTTTTAGTGCATCTTGTTAAAATGAAAGTGGATTTGATAAAACACTTTATAGGGTCGAGATAATCTACTTTCTTAATATGATAACTTATATACGCGACTTCAGTATTACAAAGTCGGTTTTTTAAATATAATTATATTATTTTTGTTAGTGTTTTGTGTTAACTCACGTTTTCCAGATTTAGCTAGATTTAGATTTAGCATGACCATCAACCACCAAGTTAGAGATATCTCGCGGACGAGTTAAGACTAAGATATCTAGATATCGACAACTTTGATTTGACAAGATATCTCGATCGAAAAATATCTCTATTTTAACATTAAAAGTCGAGTTTTAAGTGTAAGTGTCATGTTAGACCCGGAAGACATAAAGAGATAATCGGTTAATACACGAGAAAATGGTCGACAACATTTTGTCGTGGCGGTCATGCTAGGCCGGCTGGAGTCCGAATAGTGCGGCTTGGGGCAAACATAATATGTATTTCTGTATCAATTAACTTCTCATTGAACTAGTCAGTACACTAACCAACCATATGTGTACCTAACGGATATCCGTTATACCGAAAAGAAGCCATAGATATTTTGACAAATAAAAAATATTTCCATAATACTTTACCTACGGCCACCCGTTAGTTTTGTTCAGAGTATTAGTCTATAAATAGTATATATCTATTAGGGATCTGATGTCCTTCTCTTAAAAGATCGTTCCATTTATAGTAGGCTCAAAATAACACACGGAAGCTAACGAAAGCTCGTATACTTCGATTTGTTACCGCGCGTGTTAACATGACTTTAAAAGAAAATACAACTAGATATGTATCTGTTTTAAAATTTATTAACCACTTAAAAATACAGTTCCACAAGTAACATTAAGATGTTTGATTATCTAATAATATATACTTTTATCTATACTAATATTATAAAGAGGAAAGATTTGTATTTTTGTATGTAATTAATAAACCTATTTTTGTGTATAGTACATTTACATTGCACCCGTGTGAAGCCGGGGCGCACTGCTAGTATATTATATAGCTAATCGTTAGTTGAGATATTGTATTGAGATTAAATACGTAACGTTCTTCTCTTAAAAAAATTAAATTCTAGTTGATTAACCTTGCCATTATTCCAAGACGTAACTCGGGTTTGAATTTATTTTTGAGACAAGTCAAACCATTTTTTCTCTATAGATATTTGACAGTTCTCAAGATTTAGCGCTCATAGACATTTGCATCACCAGAGGAATTGCAGGTAAGTTGCCGGTCTTTAAGAAATGGGTAGGCTCTTTTTTTGAAAGTCTAATTCGTAGAATAATTCGTAAAGGCTTTTTTACAAGATCGAATTATCGCCATGACTGGTTGTAAAATTGCTCGTACAATAGGCGAAGAAGGCGGTGATATTTTTATTTATTTATTTAATGTTGATAGTATAAAAATCGAGTACATAATAAAGTATATACAGTGCTATACTGAGATAGATCCGCCTGTATGTACAGGTGCCACTGTTATTATGTACTAGATGCCTTAAATATTCGAATTGTTTCTACTGAATATCCGATACGTGTCTAACGTAAACAAGCATTCAAACGTTTCAATGCTATCGACACTGTACACCCGGTTTTTCTCGAATACAAAACAATGGTCAGGGATAGCAAACCTTTGGTAGAAGTGCTGTAGTCAACATTAATAGTATTATCGAAGATGTAAGATACTTTTCGAGAATGATATTTAATTTTCAGAGCATTTCGAGAAGTAAATCCAGGCGGTGTGGTGATAAGGTCTATTTCGCGGTATAAGAAATCTAAAATAGATTTTCTTTATAGGTAACTAAATAATTCTTAAATTTTTTAAACCTCTAATAGTGTGTCAATAATCAGTATTAAACAGCTGGTAAAATTTTAAGCGGCGGATTTTCAAAGTATTTTATATATTGAGAAAATGTAGATATGTCCATCTGATTCTTACACCGCGATTTAGTAGTTATTATTATTTAAATTATTAATACGATGTACCTATATTGACATCTTCTAAATATTTCTTTGTAAGTATGCACTTACTTACCATACATATATCTGCGTTGTCTGGTGAACATTCCTAAAGACATGAAAAAGATACTAGGCATAATATTATAATTAGACATACCGGTATTTTCGCGTTATTTTCTTTAAATTAGAAAATATCGCCTTTCAAAGAGAGAGAGAGGAAAGTTATTTATATACCTGCAAAAATATCCAGAAACAAAATTAATTTATAACATATTTTTTTGTCAGAAAAAGGCAGCAGTAAAAGGCAAAGGTTGGCGAAGTCTGAAACACACCATTAACCCACAATGCCCTGGATGTGCAGTTGCATTGTTGCGTGCTCCACTTTACGTAATATAACTACGATTACTCTATTAGGTTCACTTGGTGCAATGAATTAGTGCCGGTTGGCGGATTTGCATACGCTATTGGGTGGAAGCGTGGTAATAGCGATGAGATATACTTGCAAAATTCTATACCGGGGCTTCCAAGTACGAGTCCGTAAAAATACCAGGGTCGAAGACCAGGTTTCATAATACTTTCATCGAGCGCCGAACTCGCTATAGAAAAAAATACTTGCATAGGATTGTGCTCTTTATTTGTAGACTATTACGGTTCATTTTCCTATGAAAGTATTTTTTTGCAAATTCGATTGTGCTCATTATTTGAATGAAATTACGGTTCGTTTTCCTATGCAAGTATTTAATATTTTGAAGTAGTTTTTGTAAATACGATTGTGCTCCTTTTATCTAAGACATTACTGATCGTTTTCCTATGCAAGTATTTTCAATTTCATCTCTAAAGTCTAAACGCACCCGAATAGCTAATACTTTCATATTTGCAAGTTTTTCCCGCTCGCACCAGGGCCCTACTTCCAAGCGAAGCCCTGGTTTTAAAACCTTGTAGCGTAAATACGTCTCATCTTTACGTGGTAATATTCTTGCGAGGGTTGCATTCTTGCTATATGAGGCGATATGTTTAAAAAATCATGAGTAATTTGTATTTTTAACTCGCGTCGTTCTGTTTCCTTCCGGTTTTAAGGGCAACTGCATTCCTCAACTTCATTTTACACGGTAAAATACAGCAACATAATATCTGTACCAGGCGTGAATAGCTTGATAAGTCGACTTGCATAATTTTATTTAAAATATTATGATTTATTAGGATTGCTACGCTAGTACTAGTCCTCGTCCGGTCAAAGAATCAACGTTCATATACGGATAAACCGTATTTTACATGTAAGTAGGTATATGAAACGTAAACATGTATTAAAAGAAACATTCACTAACTAATAACATTATATTATAAGGAAAATAGTATGAGGGGGACAGGGGTTGAATGGCGGAAGACCGTTACGACGTTATTTAAAAAATATAAAAAGACGATTATTAAAAGATAAACTTGCATTTTATTCCCATTATCTATACTAATATTATAAAGAGGAAAGATTAGTTTGTTACGATTTAACTCAAAAACTACTCGACCGATTTTACCAATTGAAAGCTACATTATCAGCGAGTAACATAGGCTTTTGTGTAGTACATCTACATTGCACCCGGATGAAGCCGGGGCGTGTTACATAGTCTCATATAAAGTTAATTATTCTTTTTGATGCCCTTTATTGTAAGGTATCACCTCGGTGAGCGGTCGGTTAGCTTTGGCAAAAAAATACCTTTGATCGTTCATAGTCAGTGGGCCTTACATAGAAATGCTTTCACCATACCCGTTGACGAACGTTTAGTGCACGTTTAGTGCAGTGCCGCCCGACAAAGAGCACCATGTACGCAACAAATGGGTTAGCAAGTAATTTCACAGTGCACTGCGTAGCTATTATACGTGTTACAGTGCTTCTGCATATACATATGTATAATGTATTACATTGGAGTCGATCTCAAGGACGGTATTGGCCGATGAACACAAACAAAATTTGTATGTTCAATAGTAACGTTACGTTACTACGTACGTAGTAACTATAATATGAATAAAAATATTTGTCACTATTGCTTATTTTAAGCCTAAACCTACTGCAATAACAGAACACTTGCGTATTGTGGTCCATATCAAAGCTGTAAAGCGAAAGTAAATCCACTTAGTAATTGTTTCTTAACGAGCAATAATAGAAAAAAAAAATTTATTTAAAATTACACTTAGTGAGTTTTACCTTTTTTTTTTTTTTTTTTTATTTTTTTATAGTATAGGGGGCAAACGGGCAGACGGCTCACGTGATGGTAAGTGATTACCGCCGCCCATAGACATCCGCAACACCAGAGGGCTTGCAGGTGCGTTGCCGGCCTTTAAGAAAGATGTAGGCTCGCTTCTTGAAGGTTTCCAAGTCGTATCGGTTCGGAAAAATCGCCGGCGAAAGCTGATTCCACAGAGTGGTTGTGCGAGGCAAGAAGTGTCTCAGGAATCGCGCATTTGTGGACTTCCAGACATCAAGATGGTATGCGTGGTATTTTTGACGCGATGTCCGATGGCGAAATTCAGCGGCCGGGATTAAACCGAACAATTCCTCCGAGCATTCCCCGTGATAAATGCGATAGAAGATGCAGAGCGAGCCTACATCTCTACGCAGCGCCAAAGGGTCGAGCCGATCGGAAAGAGCCTGATCATCGACGATTCGAGCCGCTCTACGTTGGATGCGGTCAAATGGAAGGAGCTGGTACTGGGGAGCCCCCGCCCAAAGGTGAGAACAATACTCCATGTGTGGCCGAATTTGCGCCTTATAAAGTTGCAGGCGATGGGCCGGCATGAAGTATTGCTTCGCCTTATTGAGCACACCAAGCTTTTTAGAGGCCAATTTGGCCTTCCCTTCCAGATGACCCCGAAACTGAACGTCGCTCGATATGTCCACACCAAGTATTCCAATACTAGCTGCGGCAGTCAGGGGAGTACTCTCGAAATGAGGAGATACGACGAATGGTGACTTTTTAGCGGTAAACGCGCAGACTTGTGTCTTCTTGGGGTTGAATTGGACTAAGTTTAGTCGGCCCCACTCCGAGACTTTGGTTAACAAAGACTCGACTTCAGACACAAGTCTGTTTCGGCACTCGTCGACGTTTTCCCGAGAAATGTTGGCGCGGCCGGAGTATGAGACATCTCCTGTGCTGTCGTCCGCATAGCAATGAATGCAGCTAATCTGCAGCATATCATTGATATGCAGAAGAAACAGAGTGGGACATAGCACACAGCCTTGTGGTACACCAGCATTGACAGATTTGGAGTCCGAGCATGCACCGTCGACAACGACCTTGATGCTCCGATCTGCCAGGAAGCTGGTGACCCAATTGCATAATTTCTCGGGAAGCCCATAGGAAGGAAGCTTCGAAAGAAGCGCTTTGTGCCACACCCGATCAAAGGCCTTCGCTATATCCAAACTAGCTGCCAACGCCTCCCCCTTGCTCTCAACTGCCTCCGCCCATCGGTGGGTCAGGTAAACCAAAAGATCACCGGCTGAGCGACCCCGACGGAAACCGTATTGGCGGTCGCTGATTAGCTGATGTTCCTCTAGGTACCGCAGGAGCTGGCAGTTAATAATGGACTCCATTACTTTGGAGAACAAGGAGGTAATCGCTATAGGTCTGTAGTTGGACGGATCAGAGCGGTCGCCTTTTTTAGGGATCGGATGCACCAAAGCAGTCTTCCAAGAGTTCGGGACGACGCCTGATGAGTAAGAATGCCGAAAAAGACGCGTTAGAACCGGTGCCAACTCTGGAGCACATGTCCGCAACACGATCGGAGGGATGCCATCGGGCCCACTCGACTTATGAATGTCCAAGGAAAGAAGTGCTTTACGCACTGCACTTTGCCGGAATTTAACCTCCGGCATGTTGGTATCACACCGCAAGATAGCCGGTGGTTGCTTTCCTTGATCATCCAGGGTCGAGTTGGACGCGAAAAGAGAGCCCAGAAGATCGGCTTTCTCTTTCGCGGCATGGGCCAACGAGTCATCGTCCCTGTGCAGGGATGGAAGGGAAGGCTGACAGAAGTTCCCTAAGACAGCCTTAGCGAGTGACCAGAACGCACGTGTTCCCGAAGGAAGGCGGACTAATTTCTCGCCAATTCTGCCGATGTGCTCCGATTTTGCCTTGTCAATAGCTCTTTTGAAGGACCTGGAGGCAAAATTATACTCCTTTTTGAGTGCGCTGGTGTTTAAATCACGAGACGCTGATGCATTAACCCAGGCTTGATAGCTCTCCCGCTTTCGGCGCGATGCCGTTTTGCAGGGGCGACCAAACCAAGGCTGGGACTTGCCGCCGATAGGCACCGAAGAGTAAGGAATGAAAAGTTCCATACCCTGAAGCACCACATCAGTGACAGAGTCAGCAATGACGTCTGGATCATCCGGCGAGAAGCAAATTTGCCCCCAGGGGTAGGACGCGAAGAAAGAGCGCATCCCGTCCCAATCCGCTGACCTGTAGTGCCACACGCGGCGGCAGCCCGCAAAGCGGGGCCGTGTTAGGCGCGTCACCGGCACTGTACTCCGGATCAGACAGTGGTCCGACGAACCAAGAGGAGGCTCGACGGAAACCGAGTAGTTGTCCGGATGAGAGGTCAGCAGAAGGTCCAACAGGGAAGGTGTATGATCCTCAACATCTGGGATTCGCGTTGGCGAGGTAACCAGTTGCGTGAGATCATATGTCAAGGCGAAATCGTGAACAGACCTACCCGCATGATCGGTGGTACGTGATCCAAGCCATTCGGCGTGGTGGGCGTTGAAGTCGCCAAGAATCACGATCTCTGCGGATGGGATCTGCTGTAGCACGGAATCTGTAGCCATTTGGATGTGCTCAACGAGTCGGTCAGTTTCGGCATTACCGCTATGGGACCTATATAGGCACGCATAGATGCGCGGATGGTCGTCGCTATCTACGCGTAACCAGAGGATGGAGAGGTCCCTACCTTCAAGGCTGCTGAGGCGACGAGAACAGATATCATCCCTAGCGTAGACGCACACTCCAGCCCGTGGTACAAAGGAATGTTCCAATTTGTACCCCGGGTAGGAGAGGTAAGAGGTATCAGCCGGAGAGGATATCTGCGTCTCAGTTAAAAAGAGCAGGGCAGGCTTCGCCGTCTCAAGGTGGTAGTGGACGGCGTTCAAGTTGGAATGAAGTCCCCTGATGTTGCAAAGGTCCACGGTAAGCGTGACTGGGGATGCCTTCAGTTTCTTGCTCCGTTTGCCCCGAGCAGTTGTATGAGATTCGAGCACAATATCGCCCCTCCCAGAATACGAAGGGCAGCCTGGGCGTCCACTCTCAGGCGATGCAGAGGGTCCTGAGCGTGGACGTCCAGAGAGGGATTCTCCACGGCTACGGCACGTGGTACCCTCCTGGGGTAGTATAACCGTAATTTGTGCTGCCATATGTGTGTGTGTGTTGGGGGGGGGGGGGGGGGGGTGGTCCTCCGGGACTCTCACAGACCGAACGAAACGCAACAGCAATGCCGTTACTTCACGTCGGTGTCAAGTGAGAGAGTGGTATTTCCCCGGTCGTGCCGGCCCATTCGGCTGTAAGGAGTACAGCATGGCACTACCACTAACCTACCTTTGAACCAAGGATATATTTAGGTATTTAAGTGCTTTGGAATTCAAAAATCGAGCTTTTGTTTACATTACGTTAAGACCTATTAGCATAAACATATCTAAAATTTACAAGAATCGGATGTACCAAATTGTTTTACTAGGCAGATAGGGGTCTTGATCGTCTTCTAAGCCCAGCCAAACCGAAACATTATTTTTCGGGACTCGAACCCGGGATCTCCGGTACTAAACGCAACGCATTCAACTGAACCACGAAGACGGTCAAGATAATAATATGTTTTTTTGTATTTTTTAAATTAAAATTAATTTTAAATATCAAGGTTGCTATGCAAATCCATTCGCGAATATCCGTTTGTTGCATCTATGTATACATATATAGTATGTACTCGTAGTAGTCAAAAATTAATCTACTTTGCGTAATAATAATGTTTTAATTTTAATAGTTTCCAATGAAGATGCCACCGGAACTATGCTCATGAATACCAGTTGCAAAACTTATCTTCTCTATCACAAATTAGTGTGCTATTGAAAGAGACAGGTACTTAGATCAACAAAAACTGCTTTTAAAACATTAAAATCCAATTTGTCTTTTCTTATTATTAAAATTTTATGAATTATACATTTGATAAAATTTTAAGCGTCAGTTGTATTTTTATTTTTAAGCACGTCTTACTAGCTATACATTTCAAGCTTGGTTTCTCCATCCGTTTTTTCCGTTAAAGACGTACAAATGCATTATGATATTCTCAAATAATATCTAGGTGAATATCTACGACCTTGAACAAACTTTTACTATTCAAGATTATTAGAATATTAGATACTAATTTGAATGAAATTCCTATCTTTTTTTATATAAAGTTGGATGTGAAAACTTCAATTCGCCAATCGAATTAACGGAACAAAGCCACAGGAAACAGTTATTTCTAAATAAATGTTTGTGATCGAATCATAATGTGATCACAAACTACATGATTACTGTACTGAAGAAATCCTACGAATCAGACAGTCATGTAAAGAGTTATTTTAGAAATGTTAAGAATTGCAAGTGTCCCAATTCAAAATCACACCTAAATCAAATGAATGTTATTGAATAATAGGTGTCCATTTCAAATGTGAAGAAATTGTATTCATTCATCAAGGTCGACTCGGTTGAGAATGAAGAAAGAATTTATGAAATAACTACTATTGTGATAAGAAAAATAAATTAGTTTATTTCAAGCGGAAATTACACTTGAATTTAAATTATAAGTTAAACTAAAAATGAGACCTAGACCTAATGACAGTATGTTGAATAGGTTTAATTTGATGAGACTTATTTCTAAATTATCCTTGTCTTGGGCGAAATTTTACTAGTGAAGGTCTCGAAACATCGATTTTCAAAAAAAGACATTGAGTAGACGCATTTTTTTATATCAGATATTGACAGATGAACACGAGGTTCACTTGATGGTAAGTTATACCTCAGCCACAGTATATCAGTCAATGATGCGCTCTCGACCTATTTTTTTAATTCGAGTATTCGGAAATCCATAGACTAAAACTTAAACGCGCAGTATGCATTTCACAATTTTTCCATCTATGATCGGTGGTTCGTTACCCGGTCGGAATTTCGATATTCCTCCCACCCGTTCAATGCCCGAAGTTACCAGACGTGAAGAAGACATGCTTACAGAAAATTATAAACCTCGTGCTCGTCTGTCGATATCTAACATAAAAAATACTTTTCAAAAGATTAAGTAGGCACCGACTTTCTTACCGACTCTTCTCGATAGAAGCAACATTCCGACCTGTGGGCGTGGTAGCTTTAAAAAATGTTGATTCAAATATACTTGTAAAAATTTACATGAATTATGTAATTTAATTTACGTTATATAGTATAGGCTGTGTAGTAATAAATCAGTTACATTATCCTCCTTCCTACCATTTCAAGCTGGAATGTGGATCCTCTTAAAATTCCACAGTCGTATCATGTACGAAACCATTTGCGTAATATATACAACGATTATTATCAAAATAGTAATAATTTAAGTGAATCTAATTGTCTGTGAGTCTGGCTAGTGCCCCGATTCCTCACTAATCTGACCGATAGAATTGGACAAAAACATGTCGATTCACTGTGAAACATTGACAGATAAACATTCAATTATAATAAAAAAAAAACAATCAGAAATTACGACTCTTATCACAGATTTAAGATATCCTTGGCGCCTATTATAATTTTAAAACCACTTCTCGCATACAATCACGAAATAATGAATTAATCACAGTCTTAATATATTAATGCAAATTTATAAATTGTTTAGCCGAGTAAGCAATTAGCATTGCAAACATGTCGACGACGAGTGAATTTAAATAGTTCATTCTATGTTGTTTGTTTTGACCTATAGTTTTACACGATTGCCGGTTAAGCAATTTTTTGAAGTGCATTCTAGGAGGGGGCAATAGGCTATTTATGGTTACTTTTTTATGTTAGATATCGACAGACGAGCATGAGGCTCACTTGATGGTAGGTGATACATCAGCCACAGAACATCAGTCAATGATGCGCTGTCGACCTACTTTTTACTTCGAGCATTCGGAAATCCATAGACTGAGACCGAAACGCGCAATGTGCACTTCACGGTTTTTCCATCTATGAACGGTGGTTCGTTACCCGGTCGGAATTTCGATATTCCTCCCACCCGATCAATGCCCGAAGTTACCAGACTTGGGGAAAACATGCTTACAGAAAACTATAAACATGTGTTCCCGGTGGGATTCGAACCCACGACCCATCGATGCGCACGGCAGGTGTTCTACCGAACGCGCCAACAAGCCCGTCAAAACTTATATTTTTGTACAACCTGGTCAGACTACTACCATCAAGTGAACTGACAGTTCTTTTGCCACCTATTCCATAAAAAACACATATCGTGGAAAGGCATATTAAAGCGGCAAAATATTGGGAAATGTGATTTAAAGTTTCCTTTAAAATTTTGTTCTATCTACCTCAGCAAAAGAAATATATGCCCTGCTGTATTTCTCTATTTTGGATAAAAATGGGAACTTTAGTAGTTTGCCTTTCCAGGCATTTGCCACGTCTCCGATGGGGATTGAAATTGACTTGGTTACGAGTACGACAACATATTTACGTTAAAGGTGTATCGTTTCGTAATCAATTCGATGACCAATACGAACTGTTGCAGTTGATCGAAGGGTAAAATATTAAAAAATCCTGTCTCCTAGTGGGCATGTGGCAAATGCATTTTTGAATGTTTCACTGTTGCGGTGGTCATTATTGATTCCAAAACTTTAAACATTTCTTTTATGAATTTAAAGCTTTATTTATTCTGAGCTGTACTTGATCAAAAGGCTTCATCGAATCGTCTGAACACTAAGAATTTCCAAGGCGTATAATCTGGATAAGCTTAGATTACAAATGACTATCTGCAACTATGTATATTGAATGGTCTTTGTTATTTTAGACTTTGGAAACAAACATCTTGAGGCTGATAATTTTAAAGATTTTAAATTAAAACTTAAATTTGACACATGACACAAGTTATTTATGTATTTAAGTATTTCTTTTTTGAAGTTATACTTCTTTTGGCGCGATGGAGAAAAATGATGAGAGTGAATTTTTACGATGCGCGCGCACACCGACACCTGAATTCTACATCGTGAAGTTAGTTCTAGGTGGCATGAAAATCGATAACTATGTTCAAGTTGTATATTCTAGTATTTTTATATTTAGAACATGTGTTTCGTAACAGTACAATTAAACAGTGTGAATAAATAAATATTATTATTTAAATAAAATCTTTTTGATTAATTTAATATTTATCGTTAATCACTACTGCATTTTAGTTATTTTTTTTCCATACGTCAAAGAAGTATAACTTCCAACGCGTGTACATAAGTACACACACTCTTTTTTTTATTTAGTTATTTTATTTTATGATTAAAATTTGATGTTTACTTATTTTTCTCGTTTCCGTATGTACTTATAGTTAATTTATATTCGGTTATTAGGGTGTAGTTGATATACATATATTGTGTGCCGTGACGTAACCGAGAGGTCCCAACGGAAGATCAGCGCTGGTTGCTAACAGCCAGAAAAATGCTGATTTGAGGCTCTTTTTGTGACACTTTTGTTTGTAAAATGTGTGTTTTTGTTTGTCACAAATAAATATCATTTTGTTTCATAATTACTATTCCTGACCATATAGGTAAAGTGATTCCTCCGGCTGGAAGGGCAGTCAGGTGTACCAAGAAATGCGCCATTTTGAATTTTCACTATTGTTTATGGTTGGTTTTACCTTAAAAACTAACCGGACTTACCTAATACGTAAAAGTGTTCGTCAAAATTTAAATATTTTCATTCGAATATACAAGGAAATATAACACGTATTGTGACCGTGATTGTTATCATTATGCAAATTTAAGCTATCTGTTATCTTGATAGAGTCACTCTCGTGTTATCTCTTATCTGTTTTCAAAGAGTATGATGTATTCATGTTTGAATTATGAATGCGAAAGTATAGTTGCAGTAGGGACTCGTTGTAATGCATCGAAAGAATGCAGGTGTGTCGGCGCGAGTAACAGTGAAATAATGTCATTGTCACTGTTACGGTTGTGAACGATGATGTCATCATACCACCACTACGTAAATCAGGCGAGGAGGGGGCAGACCTGTCGCCGGCACTATATAACTCCGTGTTCTGTGTCTTTGAGGACAGTCTATTCGTGGCGCTCTGTCCGTCAACTATTCCAAGTTGTGTTATGGATCACGTCTGAATTACTTATTATTGTGAAAACTGGACGATGGGAATAAATATTGATTACAAGACAAGAAGATTGGATTATTATTATTCACATACAAGAATCTATCTCAAATTCTCCGATATCAGAAGCGGGATCTGGACTCGCGTGCTATGTTCAAGATGCAGCAGAAAATATATTGATGCTGTTGATGCTGTTGATAGAAGCCATCAGCACCCCGCCAATGGCACCTATGACCACGCTGCCATAAATCAATCAGGAATCAATGCTGCATCTACGTGCGGAAAACCGAGCCATAAAGCGGCGGATTATCGTTCCAAGTTTAAGAAGCCTCCTGATTTTAACGTCAATAAAAAAGCGAGTGTTTACCGACAATTGGAACAATCTGATATCACACACGAGGACGTGTGAGTCGTCAAGATGGCCGTATTGCAGCGTCAGTACTATAGCGCCATCTATTGGAAATATTGAGCAACTCGTAGCTGCTTGAATGTAGTCGATGCCAGTGGAAACTTAATACGTGAGAAGCAAGACAATATGCTGGTGAAGCAAGAGCTCGTCTAATGACAGGACGGCCGAGCGGCATATGGTTGCTTATATGAGACATCATGTCGACGCTGTGTGTTTCAGAAGATAACATAGTTAGCGTACGTATCATAATTCATTTATTTCGTGTATCGTTTTGTGTCGCAAGTACTTTGTACTTTCAAGTGGGATGACTTTTACCGGATTATAATTGAAATAGCAACTTTCTGATAATTCAAATCAGACAGGTGTTTGACAGATAATGGTTCGGTGGAGGTTGTTTTATTTGGATGTATGATGCTCGCATTAATGAAAGACAATATTACTTGTTCTTGACTAACCGTAAGTTGAGGACAGGGGCCTCCTTACGTGTGTTGTGTGTAAGTTGAGGACAGGGGCCTCCTTACGTGTGTTGTGTGTAAGTTGAGGACAGGGGCCTCCTTACGTGAGTTGTTGTGTGTAAGTTGAGGGCAGAGGCCTCCTTACGTGAGTTGTTGTGTGTAAGTTGAGGACAGGGGCCTCCTTACGTGAGTTGTTGTAAGTTGAGGACAGGGGCCTCCTTACGTGTGTTGTTGTGTGTAAGTTGAGGACAGGGGCCTCCTTACAAGACTGAATGTGTGTAAGTTGAGGACAGGGGCCTCCTTACTTGAGTAAATGTGTGTAAGTTGAGGACAGGGGCCTCCTTACTTGAGTGGATAGATTAGTTCCGTTACTTGAATGATGTAGATGTGAACAGATGTACTGTTTGTTATTTTGTTTTTAGGTCAGAGGCGACCTGTTTCGCAGGATGGCCGTGTCGGCGCGAGTAACAGTGAAATAATGTCATTGTCACTGTTACGGTTGTGAACGATGATGTCATCATACCACCACTACGTAAATCAGGCGAGGAGGGGGCAGACCTGTCGCCGGCACTATATAACTCCGTGTTCTGTGTCTTTGAGGACAGTCTATTCGTGGCGCTCTGTCCGTCAACTATTCCAAGTTGTGTTATGGATCACGTCTGAATTACTTATTATTGTGAAAACTGGACGATGGGAATAAATATTGATTACAAGACAAGAAGATTGGATTATTATTATTCACATACAAGAATCTATCTCAAATTCTCCGATAGGTGCGAGGGCTTTTAATTTATTTATCACTAATTTATGAATGCTTGAAGTAGGTACCAGCATAAGCGTAGCTTGGGGGTTTGCCAGGGTGGGCACCGCCTATCCTAGAATCTTCCCACCCTCGACAGTTGGACGGCCCCCTAGACAAAATCCCTAGCTACGCCAATGGTTACCAGCGCATAATTTTTATGTTATCAATGACCTAAATATATTTGGGACTTTAACTAACTAGCCTTTCCCCAATTTTTGCTTCCTTTCTGTTACTCCCTTGGAATGGAAAAAATAAATACACGCCTTTATTTTTCCAGCATACAATCCATCTACCTGTTCTGCGTGAGATTGAAGGCACGACCTATTATTAAAATGTGCATTTCCCTAACCACTAGGCGAAATCATCAATTTTTTAAGGCTACCACTGGTTCGGAATATCGATTAACTCGATAGTTACTCTTTTCGTAAATACACCCATAAATGAATGGTGTTGACCTAAGTTATTATTGTTTATATTCTATAATCATTTATTTTATTATTTTTTGTTTCAGGTGTGTATCACTTCAAATTCGACATACGTTTACATTAAATAGCGTTGTATGCGCATGGTAATCGGTAAGTGCTGATATTTTCCATGGTGCAATAAAAAATGGTATACACTATACAAGTCTCGGTATGTGGGGCAATTGATTTTTGAACAGGTTGTGTGAACTATTTTCAAGGTAAACCTTAAGAGTGTATCCTACTTAAAGCAAAACATTATTAAGGATAAGACGGTATTAATAAAATATGTACTAAATAAAATTAACTAAAATCAAATCCAATAGAGTTATTAAAGTATGACATGATTTTACAATTAGTGATATAGTTGTTGTATATAAATCTTAGATCTAGATCTCAAAGTGGGAAATAAATTGTTAAAAAATTAAAGGCCCAGAAAACGTTGGCCATTGAAGGTGTCTAGGGTGCCCCTGAGTTCAAAAGGCCGTCAGCGCTGTTACCCGCTTTGATAAATTATAATCTAGATTCTAGGGGAATGAACCAATAGCTTCAATTTCATATAGCGCCAGTTCATTTCCTACTCAGACTTCATGACAACGTTACGTAGCCCCGCTTGTAGCTGGCACACCATATTTAATTCCACTATGGATTTTCTATGTATTTTCTCTGACATCGCCGGTGAATGGTGTTACCTTGTTGAAGTTGAACTCAACTCAGTCACCTGTGAGTTTCCGCGGAGAACGCTCGCTGTATGCGATAGACGTTCGAATCGTTCGCGTGTGATGTGTATGACTGACTGTTATTTCTTCTCGTGTTTTATTAATGAAGTATAACAATTATTTACAATAGTAAAGCTTTTATACATAATAGTATAATTCAATTTTTCATGGATACGTTCGGTGTTAAGGTTTCGGTGGTGATGTTTGCTTTGTGATTATAATCTTAATGAAGCAATTAATTAGCGCTCATTCTTAATTAGTTTTATGGGTGATAAATTATGAAACAAAAAAAGTTTATCTGAGTGATGATTGCTACTCGTTTTTTGTGAATGGCAGTAATGGGTAATATTTGAAGTGTCTGTAGTAAACAGATCTAGTGAACGTCCTTTCCTGATGTTTTTTTAATAGATTTTTTTTAAAGATTTTATGGCATTGTAACGAGACATTTTTAATAGAATAGGGGAAAACGAATTGATGGTCCACCTGATTGGAAGTGATTCCGACGCCCATAGACATTGGAATCCCAGATTAATTGCGGCCTTTGCCTAATATTTTCAGAAAAAAAAATAGAATTCTATGGTAAATAAAATTCTTAAGATCTAATAAAAAGACGTGTCTAAATTATAATAAGCAATGATAATATTACTCTGCTTTCTTTTGAGATATTTAATCTTATCTTTTTTTATCAAATGCTTGTTTACTTTGAGATTTCGGTGTTACAAGTGAAAAAAATTCAATGGTTTCATTAAGTACAGTTCAAAATGAATATTACTGATTACAAAAAGAATCTAAATTTTGAATATTGAAATCATTATATTTTTTAGTCGATTTGCGAAAATATGCACAAATAATAAATATAGGTATATCTACTAAAATAAATAATAAAATAAAATGATTGCATTCTACTACGTAGCATTCAAATATTTAAATTTAATTTTTCAAATTCTTCCAATATAATTGTTATTGTCTTTTTTTAAATCTCCTATTTGATTATATATTGAACAAATTGTGTCATCAATTACGGCTCTTATTCATAGACAATTAATCAATTGACAAAAATCTTTTACTACCCTCTTTTCGCTTTGTTTTTAAAATATGCCAATTGCGTAGCGGTTAAATAATTTAGTCATTCGAGACGTGTCAATGAACGTTGTAAGAAAAACAAACTCATTATTTTTAATTATAAGTGCATTTTATAATATTATAGTGAATATTATAGTGAATTTTGTTATCAGTGCAAGACGATTTGCATGGTATGTAATTGTATTTCTATGTTAGATTAATCAAATGGTAATGGCTAAAATGAGTTCTTTCGCCTTTGCCACCGAACAAAAAGAAACCCATAGATTTCAAAAATCAAAATCCTATGAGGCCATTCAGGTAAAGGCCTATTTACACGATGCCATTTTCATATATATACAAGAGCAATAATTGCAATTATTTCATCACAATAATTGATATCCAAGAATTGTAAGCACGCGGTTATTATGTGCTGTTTACATCAAAAAAAAGTATTGAAACAAAACTTGTACAACAGATCAAGAATGTTATGTGTTGTTAAGACTATGCAAGTCATTTATTGCTTCCATTTAATTGTATGCAACAGGCAAGAGTTGCATCGTGTAAATGGGCCTTAACGGTTTGGTTCCTGAATGCAATTTAACTATAGGTAATTTTAAATACTTCCACTAGACTATTACGTCACTTTTTTCCACTCCTGACATATTTTTGATATGAAGATACTTGTTCAGTATGAAATAGAAAATTACTGTCTTTTTAAAAAAAATATATAATTTGCCATTGCTAATTCGACAGTTAAGTACAAAAAGCAAAATTTAAATAAACTATGACTAATAAACAAAATATTTCATTAAAAAAAAAAAGATCCTAAAAGATATTGGAATGCAATACTTTAATGCTTGTATGATGGAGTTAATTTTTTTAGGGCATCTTCAGATGTTATAAGTAGCTGTAGTTTCCTTAATTAAGATTAAGAACCTTAGTGTCTGATTTGGACAGCTGGTTTTATCATTAAATTTGTTAATGTGTGAATATATTTTATTTACAGTATTGTAGATAGTGAAAAAACTGTTATTTTAAGTAATACTGCCGTCATAAGGAAATGACGTATTTGATTTTTTTTCACTAACTATATTCTGAATCAGCAAAAAAGACGAATCTATCAGTATTTTTTTCTTCGTTTCATATTTTATGTTGAAACGTCATTTTTCTTGTGACGGAATAAAAAAAAATCTTAGCATGCTTCCATAGCATTTATTTGAGGTATTATGTTGCGACTAGTGTCGATACATACAATACGAGTACTAGTACTAGTATGTGTAAATATATAATTTAATGGAATTTAAATCGTTAGCGATACAATATGGCAATTGCTCTTACCAATATTGCGGTATCCTATAAGTCTTTCCTCACTGTTATAGCGAAATAATTCTAAGTTCTTGCGAAATTTTTTGCGGGTGGGTAGTGGTATTAAATAAAATTTCCTGCTGTGAGGTAAATTGTTTCGTTTCTTATTTACTTCTTTAAAAAATACTTAGATTTCTTTGGACACAGGTTTTTTGACCTTTTGATATCGAAAGTAATCGCATTGTACTTACTAGATAATATCCAAATCGCGGGTGGGTCTCGGGTTTGAAATCTTGTATTCCTTATTTGAAATTACCCGACCGGGTAAACAACTGTATGGAAAACTGTGAAGTGCATATTTCTGTTTCAGTCTATTGATTTCCGATTGTTAGAAGTAAAAAAATTGGAGGACAGCCAGCGGTTACCTACCTACTTTTAAAAGTTACTCTTGTTTGTTACGCTTCTTTGTCGATATATACGCATAAAAAAATCGATATAGTGAAAAGAAAGTGACAATTATAAGAAAAAGTACGGCGGATTTAGTAATTTGTATTCGCCGAGAGCCACGGAAATGACTTTAATTACTGTACCGACCCGATGAAAGTTATCGGTGTTGATTTTCTTGTTAATCGTAATTGATATTATTTGAAGAGGCTTTTTTAGGTCATTTAGGCCGCGTAGGCTTCTTGTTAGAATCATTGAGTAACTTGAGTATTTGTACGTATCTTTAGTGTTTTACAAATATTTTTATTTCCAAATTACAATATATGCTTTAATTTAAACGGTTTAATATAATACAAATAATGAAAGATGCGTTAAATAGCATATGCGGTTTAACTTTAACAAAACATAGTTTTAAAAAATCTTTATTCTCAAAAAGATTAAAAAACTTACATGAGAATTAAACTTATGTCCCACCCAATGCATTCAAAACATTAAGATTCAAGTATGCGTTGTCTAGACAGATAATGACTGAAAAACATACACAAGTGTGTTGGAGCGTTGAAAAAAAAATAATAGTTGAAAATTTCTTTGCTTGTATAAATTACTGTGGATGCTAGTCCTATTTTAAGAAAAAAGAAAATATCGTCCATTTGTGATTTTTGTTTAGTTTTGGGAAACAACGAAAAACGTATTATTGATTCACATACGGAGTTTTTCTTAATGGTCAAAACACATATGGAATTAGTTAAACTCGTTTCCAGTTCGAATATCACAAAAAGGATTTTAGTAACACAGTAGAGAATAAAACGAAGATTATTTTTTGTGCAAAAACCAAAAATCAAAAGAATGCACATGTGGAATTTGGCAGGCGCAACGACGATATGTAGAAATGCGATAGTCAGATGAATGAATGAATGAATGAATACTTTATTTCACAAAAATTTATACACAATTTTAAAAATCTTATTGAACTGAACTTAAAATTTAGTTCAATAAGATGGTTATTTTAATTGGTATAATATTGTAGAAGAATATAGATCTGTGTCAAGAAACCTGCAAATGCAATAAAAATGTAAAAGTACTACTTAGCATAGATAACATTATCTATGCCAAGGAGAATCCTTGTTACTACTTTAATTATTATGCCACTTCTGTTGTTTACGTTGTTTTCCTATAGGCATAATAGATAAATGCAGCATAATCTTCTGTTAAAACATTAATCAATTGCCACAAATGTACGTATATGTCCGCGCACTTCAAAGCGGCTGCACCTATTCGGCTTATTTTTTTTTGTATAAATAATTTTCAGGATACGGTTTGTATAAAGAAAATATTTGGAAAATCTTACGGTTTTTTTTAGTTTAATCATCTCTATAGAAAAAAGCTTTGCAATTAATTTTCGTCGAAATTATTTAATTGCCATTTTATTTCATTTATTATATAGTATTGTAAATAGGAGATTAAGTATCATTTTTTCATAAGTATAGCCGTGCTTAGCCGGATCGAGCAGCTAGTTAATAGTATAATATTTTTATTTAAGTTTGTATTAGAATAATTTTCAATTAAAAAAAATACGTTAAATATCCATATTTAAATACCCCATACTATAATCCATTTTTTCAAACACGAATTTTCTCTGAACGAATTAATAAAATTTGACGTTTACCAGATTTTGCTTATCAACAACTCACAATGATAAATATCGATCAGAATATAGATAAACCCGTTAGTTTTGTATTATCTGTTAGGATAAGCGGGTCATCGCATCATATAACGTCGGAAGTCATGCGTTGCCATTTTCTAAAAAAAGAAGTGGTATCAAACACTGGTACAAAGAGGGTCAGTTTCTGGAAGCCTCAGAGAAAGAAGAAAATTTTACTATTACTGATGAACTTAAAATTATGCCTAAAGTACCTCATATCACGATAGTCTATTCTATGGAGAGCTATGATCTCGTATTGCGTAAAAAAAAGAAAATAAGATTTCATAATACCGCCATGCCATACAAAACTAACGAAAGTGATTTTAAGTTTACGGCATAGTAGATTGCATTTCACTTGAACCCCAGTGACCTCCATCAATATTCAGGCGGGTGCTACGATCGCTAAAACGGAAAATATTGATTAGCACTTTATTCAGTATTCACAATAAGTAAATTTTTGGTTTTGGCTATTTTTCTATTTACATTATTAAACAGTTAATTCGACTATTGTAAAACCAGATTTCAAGTAAAAAATTTAAATAAAATTTGATTTTATCTAAAGTATTGTAACTGCAAATATAAAATAATCTTTGTTCTCTTTTGAAAGTACATTGTTCCAAATGTGAATAATAAAATCTAATTAGTAATTAGCTAATATAAATTCAAAACAAGCCGAATTCTAAACGACTGATAAGAATCGGGCCTGGTATAATGAATGTTACGACAGTATTAAGGCTTTGATTGTCAATCGATACCGATCGATACTCGAGCTTTTATAATTATCAGCAATAAATAAAGGTTGCCGCATACTAATAAATTTATCACTATTGATAGGCATAGAATGGACACTTCAAGCGAACCAATCACTATCCGAAAACTTATAAATAAATAAAAAATATCGAATTAAAACGCGATTTTCGAATGCTTTCCAGCAAACGTGGCCACGGGCTGACTCAGTTTTAGGCTGACTGTTATTCATATAATATTATGATAGCGATATGAGGTAACACAGTAAAATATTTTAATCACACATTTTTTTTAAAGTGAGTTTTTGCAAGACTGCCCTTATCCTAGAACGTTTGACAAGTTTTAAAATTCAAAACCTGTGACACGTCTTAGAAAATGCGCCTTAATCTACTACAGTCAATTACAATACATCAATACAGTGTTTTTTTTAAATTATAAATCAATTTAAGCAAGTATCAATCCCAATGATACAGTAAACGATTTGAAATTAAACTTTTATTCAGAACTGAACCAATATTAAGTAGAAAGTAGCACTTTTCCTTTCTACAATCTCTAATGCTTTGTCATTGTCAAATCTCTTGTATCTATGTATATTGAATGATGAGTTATCAGTTTTTGCAATTTTCTAACTTCACAAAGAGATTGGTATATTTTTACTCCAAAGTTCCCCGATAGTTTCCTTTTTAACAAATCTTTGGTTTTCGTGTTAAGATTCATTTATTTTCTCAACATAAAAAAAAAACACTTATTTGAGTAACAACGGTGGAATGAGTTACCGCCTTAATTGTTTCCATTTAATTATGATGTTTTAAAAAAAAAACCTATAGAATTTGAAAAGGCCGACAACGCATCTGAGATATTATGTCCATGGGTGGTGGTGATTACAGCAGTTGGTTTACCATCAGGTAACCTACCAGCTCGATTGTCTGCTCTGTAATAAATTAAAAAAAAAACTTATATCTAAAGACAAAAATATTATAGGTACTATATATCTATCTATATATATACATATAATAAAAGAGTAGGATCGAAATTACGCTTCACTAAATATTTTTACCAGAAATTAAGAGGGGTGATAAAAGAAGGGTAGCAGAATGCATAAATGCAATTTTTAAGATTCTTGTCTGTCTGTCTGTCTGTCCGTCTGTCTGTCTGTCTGTCTGTTTGTTCACGCTAATCTCCGAAGATACTGAACAGATTTTCATGCAATTTACACAAGTATATTAAGTAAAACCCGGGGCAACATATAGGCTTTGTTTTATCGAAATCGGTTATCAGAAAGAAAAGTTATCATCATTTAAAAATAATTTTAAAGGCACCATATCACCAAATTGCAATGCAAACTGACTCGCGTTGAACTTTTTCGAATTGTCAGATGTCAATCACAGTTTGATATGTAAATGAAATACTTTGATTATTTCGCCATTTCCGATATATGTAATCGTAGAATAGTGGATATGCAGGCCCATTGCGTAACTTCAGATGCGAGTTCGAATCTGAAGTTGAAAGAAAATATTTTTATTTTGTATTTATTTATTTATTTTTTTAAAGAATTATATTATAAAAATAGAAAATGTATTATTGAAATATTGTATGAAAAAGTATTTCTTATGAGATCGTTTATTTCACCTTTTCATCCATCCTTTCTCTACAGAATTACGATTATTCGACATTGCTTTTATTGCTTCTTAAGGACTGTCTTCGTATCTTAGAGGTTTCCGCATTTAGCACCGGAAACCCGAGTAGGAATCCCGAGAAAAGGGAATTTAAAAAAAATGTCTCAAAATGAAAATGATCAATTAAATGAAATAAATATCGAGGTGGATACAGTATCTTCACCACTAATTAAATTTATAAAAAAAATAAGTAAATTTCTTTAAAGTCAGGTTCATTTTTTCAACAATGGTATTTCTATAGAATTTCAAATCATACTTCGAACCCCAATCTCAACCACCATTAAACGTGTCGATAATATGATGCAAAAGAAACCGTAAATGACTAATTTGATAGCTCATTCCCAAAATAAATCACCAAGTACAGAGGATGGAGGATATGTCATTTGAAGAAAGCTTGCTCAAAAGCGAACCCCACGCGAACGAAGTCGCGGGCATCAGCTAGTACATAATACTTCATAAAACTATAATATTTGAAAACAAGCTGCCAGTTCATAATTTTTGGGATTAAATATTAGGCAAGAGTCGTCTCTGAAAGATCTGAATGATTATAAACATGACAAATTGATTGACGAAATTTGAACGCTTATTATAATTTTTGCTAATGGGTTTCTAATTTATTACCATAATTTGAATCAACGAAAGCCTTAATGGCTTGATAAAAATGTTTTAAAATGGATTGATTTTTTGAAATCCGTCTTATAAAGCAAACATTGCAACGAACACCTTTTTATAATTGAAACTTCAGTCTATTTTCATATTAACTGTATTAATATCTAATCAAATTTTATTAATACCGGTATATTTCGTTAAACACAAGAAGAAATAACGATTTGCCTCCATAGTGCCTCGTAGAATCGTGATGAATTTTCATAAACTATAAAATTAGGAGTAATGTGGAAAATGTGATAGAACAGTGGTACATACATACGTCAAAATGTGCAGTAAGGACCAATTCACTCACATCCTTGGGAAGATCAATGTGGTAAGTGATAGATTTAATATTGTCTTTTATTAACGCGAGTATCACACATTTAAATAAAATACTGTATACCGGATTAAAACGCGATTTATTATTTAAATTATTTATCCCGACGTTTCGGATGCTTTTCAGCAACCGTGGTCGCAGTCTCCCGCGACCACGGTTGCTGAAAAGCATCCGAAACGTCGGGATAAATAATTTAAATAATAAATCGCGTTTTAATCCGGTATACAGTATTTTATTTAAAAGTGATAGATTTGTATTTTTGTTTGTTTGTAACGAATAAACTTAAAAACTTCTAAAACGCTTTCAAAGATTTTTTCACCAATAGAAAGTTGCATTATCCGCGAGTAACAAAAGTTATTTTTTGTGTATAGTACATTGACATTGCATCCGTGCGAAGCCGGGGCGTGTTGATAGTTTTTTTTATGTGAAGAAGAAATAATTGAGCATCCGATGAATAAAATCCTTGAATATTGGACAATCCCATTGATCCTTACCTGCCGGCCTAGTATGACCAAGACAAAAAAATTTCGACCGTTTTCTCGTGTTTTAATCGATTATATCTCTTTATTCTTCCGGGTCTAACATGACACTTACACTTAAAACTCGACTTCTAATGTCAAAAGTAGATATATTTGTCGAACGAGATATCTTTTTTTTAGTTTTCCATCAAAGTTGTCGGTGCCGAGATATAATATATCTCGATATCTGCGAGATATCTCTTGTTGGTCATGCTAGGCTGGCTGGTCGAGTAATTGCTTCCATTTTTCCGTTTTGAATGCCTTCTGCCTCCAGCGTCCAACCCCTATCTCCTTACCTTGCTTCTCGTCATCTATCACAGCTTTGATCTATCACGACTTCTTGGACCGTCATGGTCCGTCATGACCGTCCTACTAGCGACGGAAAACTTACGTTACTTCCGTTTATTTAATCTATTCACATTGTCATCTCGTATATTTTAGGTTATAGTTTTTATTCTTATTTGATTAATTACTTTTGTTCACAGGTATTAGTGTAGAGAATTTTAATTTTAAGTCTGTATTTTCTGTTAAATAAATATTATTTCATTCACACGGGTAAGCGATTATCGCCTCGTATATACCAAAGACCTTATATATATATGCGTTGACCTTATATATCCTATATAACCTTAGATATGTGCGTTGTAGATTTTAGGGAAGGAAAATGGCCCATTTTAATATTATATACACGGGATATTTTTTAATAATTTCTTCATATCTAATTTATCTTTGAATATTAAATAACTCGATCTCTACTAAATCGTAGAGCATTTTTTTAAATTATGTTATGTGAATCAAAGGATACTTAAAATTACCATAATATATAGTGCATCCTATTTTAATAATTTTCAAATTAAAATAAATTAATTACTGTCGACGTAACTTATTGATTTATTTAGAATGTCTAGGTCACATTTCTAATTTACACCTAAGTATCTTATAAAAATAATTAAAATATGTGCAATCGTATCGCGTTGGGAAACTGATATCAATATTAGTATCATATTTAGCAATGTTTTCATTAAAGCTGTCGCAGACGCGTAGTTTTTTTTGCATCCGTCGCGTTTTTTTTTTACTGCAGTGAAATTCAAATATAACTGTTCGTCTTTATTTTGAAGCTATCACCGGTTGGGATTGCTTCTTTTACCGAGAAGAGCCGGCTTGAAACTCAGTAGATCGAATTATGAGAATTTAAAAATCGAAATTTTACATATTATGTTGTTCGAAATGTCCGCGTCGGTATAAATAATAATTTAGTTAAAGGTCAAAGTTATTTTATTTAAACGTTTTTAGAATATTTAAGGTTCAGACCTAGGATAAAATAACTGTAATTTTTATTAATAAAAAAAATATTTTTTATATAAGTACAAACTTTGTAGTCGATCTAAGCACACTTTTTTAAACTTTAAAAATAAATTGTTTCACATGATTTTACTGTTATGAACGCAAACTCATTTTTGAATCGATTAACTTTCAATTTCGAACTACTGTACTGACAAATTTACTTCTCGGTCATTGTGAATGATAAGCACAATCTGGTGAAATATGGCATACAAATGACAGATTGACGATAAGAATACTTTCTCGCAAGTCATCCGTTTCGCTCGCTTATACTTTTATAGGACACGTTAATTATTTAAACAGTATACACGGTAGCATTAAATAAGTCGTAAACACGAATAACAATAGTTGGGAATATTAAACAGATTGCATGCAAAATATACATCGGTTACACACCGTTTGTTGGGTAAATCGGGCAATAGTCAGGAACATTTAGAAATTGCGAGAGGTTTCATAAGCTTACGAGGTCGCTGTTTGGAAAGTGAGGAAAGCGGATTATAGAAAAGCGCTTTTAATCGCCTACCGATGTGGCGATTGAATTAAACAGTTGACAGGTGAAGGGCGGTTAATATGCCTATGCTTTGATACAGTGTGTTCATGCTTATGTAGTTGGCGAGATAGACCATGGCAATGCAATTTTACTAAGAAAACGCTCGTGTGTTTATTTGTGAAAATATGATTACAATCAGGTTAATGTTTATTTTGTTAATGACAGGTATTGTGAAGCCTCACTGATTTTAGATCATATATAACATACAAATAGTCAAATAGTGGTGATATCTAAACATTTTTTCTTACATTTTGTATTCTAATTACAGCACTAGGTGATAATTTTTTTTATATGTAGGTACTTACTAAAAGGTATTGTTAAACCATGACTTGGTTATAAATTACATTTAAAATAGAAATAATAGCATTCAGTTTTCCGTGTAACGTGATGTATGCCTAAAGGTATATATATTTTAGTCCCCTAGTGTTAGTATCACTTACTGTTTCGAATTCGAATTCCGCCAGTATGGAATATTTATTATTTTATATATGACCACTTCGGACTAAACGGGGGAGGATGTATATACTTATACATATATCACATCTAAGACAGTTGAGTCGCGGATGTCCGTGGGCGGTGTTGATTACTTAACATCAGGTAACCCGATTGTTCGCTCTGTAATAAAAAAATAAAACAAATATGTTGACAGCACATAATTTATTGATTGATCGATTGATGTCCTGTGGATGAGGCACCTGTCATCAAGTGAACCTCACGCGCGTCTTTCGATATGTTGACATTAAAAAAACTGGTTTCCGTAAAGTTAATTGTTGATGACGTCACGTCTCCTTCGGCCACGACTCCTGACCCACAGATCGCATCGACTGTTACTTTCTGTAGAAAGCTGTTTTTCCGGTATAAAAGGAAAAGTTAATTTGCCTAGCTAATTTTAAGTTTCCGAGATTTGAAGTGGATTTTATCTTAATGTAGTACCTACTTGAGAATTTGCGCAGGAAGTTATTTTAATGACGGATGGAGTTTGTGTGTTTTTACTTTCAATGACATAGTATTGTGGCGAAGATTAATCGTGTTTGTTGATTGGTGTTCTTAATAGCTTTTGAATAATAATTAGTATTCCAACTCACAATCAAATTAATTTATGTACTCATAATTTAACTGGTGATATTCGATGGTTTCCTGATTAAAATGTACATATTTATTTTTGACTGATATGTTGGGTCTCTGGTTTGATTATGTTTATACCTACAAAACCTGTTATTCCCTCTTATAAAAATTATGGGAAGAATTATTTACTTTCGTACAGGTAATGTTCGTAGATGAAAAAACCGTGAAGTCTTCTGTGTTTTTCTGACCGACTGAAAACATTTTTTAAAAATCTTTTTGCCCGGATTCGAATCAGGTTCCATCGTTTTTAAAGACAATATCACTAAGCCACAAAGGTGATAAAGACGTGCAAAACACAGAAAGAAAGATCATCTGCTCAGTTGTAAAGAAAATTACCAACGAATCGAACACAGAAGTGTGTTTGCTCCTTACTAAAGGGCTCGGGAATTCCCTGCTGCTATAGTGTAAACAGTAACTAGTAGACATGGGTTACAACATGTCAAACATTATATCTGTTATATCTGTTACTTATAAAAACACCTCCATCCGTCATTAAAATAACTTCCTGCGCAAATTCTCAAATATTACATTAAGATAAAATTATCTGTTATCTTAGAATACCTGTGATTTATATCTGTTACGATAAATACACCTCGCCCCTAGTAACTAGTACTTACTTGTTCTAGTTTATTGTCGTGTCTGACCATCTCACAACGAGTGGGCGTCTCATTGATGTATCAGCACGGTATTTTAGCTGCCGTTCACCGCAACGAGCGACCTTTGCTGTCCTTTAAGCACTTGTCTGTTTCAGTTAACAGCTTAATTACCTTCCAGCAAGTTATTTATGCATGTTGTGTCCCAGGCCTTCCAGGACACCAAATAAATTAATATTGAAAGCTGAGAGATAATTAAAATTACACACATGTGTTTTATACAATACTTCTTTTATTTCCCTCATTGAAAAAGTACAGACGCCCGCTCAAACCACAGATTATTGAACATTGACATAGACAATATATTACAATCACTCCCTCTAAAGATTGAGACGATCTGGAGCTTTAATCAATCTGCCAGAGCGCCTTAAATTTTGATTATTAACAATATTGCTAGCTCTTGGACTATTTTGAATAGGAATTACATTTTGATTGTTAGGCCCTGGACTATTATCAAGTATAACTGACTGTTCTGAACTAACAGCTGATTCTTCAGAAGGCTGAACTATTGGTAATGGTATACTTGCACTTGCATCTGGAGAATCATGCTGTAACATAGTGTGATTATTTTCAGAAGGAAAATTATGGTTATTTTTATACAAAGACATGCCTTCATTTTCTTTATCAACATCAATTTCATGCGGTTGAGGAGGAGAACTTATTATTTGGTTTAGATGTCTTTTCCAAATCAGATTTTCATTTAACACTTTACAAAGATAAGTTCTTTTCCCCAAAACTTCATCTATTAAAGCTTTAACAAATTTCTTTTTATTAGGGTTTCTATAATCTCTACAATAAACAATATCTCCCTCTTTAAACTTTTCTTCCCTCTGTCCCTTGCAATCAAATACATTCTTCTCCTTTTTAAAACACAATAAATCAAGCCTAGTTCTTAATTTTCTCTGAAACATTGCTTGTGAGGGTGAAACACCAGTGATTGAATGAATTGAATTTCTATAATGAAATAAATATCTATTCATTAATGTCTCAAATGATACACATAAATTTGTTTTGTCCTTCAGAGCTTTCGATATACCTGCTTTAAAACTTTTGACTGCATTTTCAGCAAAGCCATTAGTAGCTGGATGAAACGGTGGTGAAGTTTCATGTTTAATACCATTTTTATTTAAAAATTCTGAGAACTCTGATGAACAAAACTGCCTGCCATTATCTGTTACTACAATTTTTGGTAAACCATATCTACTAAAACATTCTCTAAACTTTTCTATAGTAGCTTTTGAGTCCATTGACTTCATTACATAGGCTTCGGGCCATTTTGAAAAAGAATCAATTATAATTAACACCATTTTATTATCAATAGGTCCCAAAAAATCAGCATGGACACGTTCAAATGGCAAGTTAGTTTTAGGCCATGAAATTATATTACTTTTCTGAGGCTCTGGACGTGCACTCATACAAATGTCACAACTTTTAACATAATTTTCTATTGCTTTGTCCATATTAGGCCACCAGAAATAAGACCTAGCATTGTTCTTCATTTTAACTATACCTTCATGAGTAGCATGTAACTCTTTTAATAAACAGTTTTGTAATTTTGATGGTATTATTACTCTATAACCCCACATGATAACCCCTTGATCAATATACAGTTCCTCTTTTATATTCCAAAATGCTCTTAGTGTTTCATTACATGTATTTTTATGAAAACCATATCTTATGTTGTTAAAAAGCAAACTTAAATTTTTATCCTTTCTTGTCTCTGACCTAACTAAATTTAAATCAATTACATTTTGTTCTTCTACAAAGTTAATGTAATCACAATTATTTTCCTGAAATTCGTTCTCAATGTTACAATTCAATGGTAATCTAGACATACAATCTGCTTTAATATTTTCAATACTTTTTACATGTTTAAAAGTATAATTGAAACCAGCTAAGTACAAAGACCACCTCTGCAATCTACCTGCTGCCATCTGGGGTAAACTCTTGTTTTCACCAAATAAAGCCTGTAATGGTTTATGATCTGATAATAATTCGAATTTTGTTCCAATTAAATATTGATAAAATTTTTTTACTGCCCAATAAATTGCTAAAGCTTCTTTGTGAATCATAGAGTAGCCCTTTTCTGCTTTTGAATATACTCTAGAAATAAATGTTATTGGTCTGTCTGAACCATCAGATCTGATGTGAGAGAGAACAGCACCTATGCCGTTTTGAGATGCATCACATGCCAATCTTATTGGTAAATTCCTGTTATAATGAACTAAGATATTATCTGATACTATATCTTTTTTTACTAAGTCAAAACTTTTTTGACATTCTGACGACCAAGAGAATTTAATATTTTTTTTAAGTAAATCATATAAAGGTTTTAGTTTAACTGAAAGTTTAGGCATAAATTTTGCATAATAATTTACCATACCTATCCATGATCTTACTCCTGTTACATCTTTGGGTGGGGGTGCATCTACAATAGCTGCCAACCTAGTTTTGTCTTTCTTTAAGCCCTCCTTTGAAATCACACGACCTAAGTAATGAATCTCTGTTTGAAAAAATAAACATTTGTTTCTGTTTAACCTGATGCCTGCCTCTCTAAACCTATGTAGGACCTCTTTCAAATTTTCTAGGTGTTCTGCATCATTACTACCAGTGATGAGCACATCATCAATGAAATTTACTACCCCTTTTGCTCCTAATAAGATTTTTTCAAGTTTTGCCTGAAAAATTTGACTCGCTGGCTTTGTACCAAATGGAAGTCTGTTTACTTTGTAAATACCTTTAGGTGTAGACCATGCTAATAATAAACTAGTCTCTGAATCTAAGATTAATTGGTTAAAAGCATTTCGTAAATCAAGTTTTGTAAACTTTTCTCCCCCTTGTAATGCAGTAAAAATATCCTCTATCCTTGGAATTGGATGATTAAAATCCTTTAAATATTTGTTCACAGTAATTTTATAATTTGCACATAGGCGTAATTTTTTTCCATCTTCCTTAATAACTGGTACTAAAGGTGTACCCCACTCTGCATTATCTACTTTTTGAATAACACCCTCCTGCTCTAACTTTGCTAACTCTGTGTCAACTTTTTCTTTAAGGCTGATTTTAGTGTCACGCTGACCGTCAGGGCTCATAGCTCAGCGCGTAGTTTGTCAGCGCTGATGCTCAGCGTGGCTCGATTTAGTATCATACTGACCGCCTTACTGTACAGACGACGCACAAAATGCGCTGACGACATCAGATACGCTCGACACTAGAACGATCACTGAAAGCAGAGGCGCTCGTGCGATCGTCAGCGCCGACAGCTACGCGGGCCGACGCGCGACGCGTACGACCGCGTAGCTATCAGCGCTGACCACCGTGAGCGCTGATAGCTACGCGTAATTCAAAAACGCTTCCTAGAAGTTCATATATCTCGGCCATCAGCGCTGACGGTGCGCGTGCCGTCGGCGTAAGACTAAAACCAGCCTAAATGAATATGGAACAGGCCTAGGTTTGTGGAAAATAGGTTTTGCACCCACTTCAATTTCTAATCTAACTGTTTCCCCCTTTATTGTACCTAATTCACACTTAAAAATTTCACAATAATCATCTAAAATTGCTTTTAATTTTGAATCAGTAGTCTCAATACTATTTAAAAATAAAAAATCTTTTAGCTGTATCTGAAATATTTTTATCAAATCCCTGCCAAATAAACATCTAAGCCCTTGTTGAACAACTAACAATTTAACCTGAAATTCTTTGTCTTTAAACTTTAATTTTGTATGCAATATACCTATTGGCTTAATATTTTCCCCACTATAAGTTTTTAATTCAATATGAGAAGGTTCTAACTGCAAATTGGAAAAATGGTCTTTGTAACTTTTTTCAGTAATGCACGATACAGCTGCACCCGTATCTAACTCCATTTTAATACCTTGATGGTTAATTTCACAATCTAACATAATAGGTGAGACATAATTAATCTCATTTACATTATCAATCGAAAACATATCCAATTCTTGCAAGCTATCATTATCCTCCTCCTGAACCTCGACTGCATTCGCCAATTTTGACTTACAAATCTTTGCAAGATGACCCACTTTTTTACAAATTTTACAAGTAAAATTTTTAAACCGACATTGATTGAAAATGTGATCTGTTTGACCACAATGGAAACATTTTAATTTATTTATACCGGACTTTTTTGTATGTTGGCCTTGAACTGGACGCGAATTAATGACTCTGTTCACTGTAAGAGAACGCTCCCTCAGCACGGATTCCTTTGATAACGCAATCTCTAACAACTGGTCAATTTGCTTGGAAGTGTCCTCCTCACACAGCCGTTCCTGAACAGGTCCTGGCCGCATCCCCGTCACGAACTTGTCCTTGACTCGTTCCTCCATGTGATTACTAAAATTGCAGTCAGCAGCGCCTTCTCTAACTCGAGCATACCATTTTGAAACACTTTCATCTTCTTCTTGATTAATTTTTTCAAATATTATTCTTTTTCTAAAATGTGAGATACGCTTTTCGAATCTAATTCGTAATGCGGCCTCCAATGCCGAATAACTTTTTTCTTTTGGCAATTGTGGTTGGCACACATTTTTTAAAATTTTGTAAACTTTTTCAGATAGTGTCACTAATAAAACTGCTACTTGCCTTGCTTCTGGTACTTGGTTCGCCGTAAAATATTGCTCCATTCTCTCCAGAAAACAATTAATGTCACCATCCTCTTGAAATGGCTCGAGATGAAAATTAGCCGTCGCCATGACGCTTTGTGTAATGCGCAGTTACAAATTAATAAAATTTTGCTCCGTAATGCTTTAAAATGATTACCTTGTCCTCGTCGCCAATTTGTTGTGTCCCAGGCCTTCCAGGACACCAAATAAATTAATATTGAAAGCTGAGAGATAATTAAAATTACACACATGTGTTTTATACAATACTTCTTTTATTTCCCTCATTGAAAAAGTACAGACGCCCGCTCAAACCACAGATTATTGAACATTGACATAGACAATATATTACAATGCATAATAAAGAGCTTAAATGTATTTGTTATGCATTAGTATCAGATTCAAACAAATATGAAATTTGACAGATACCAGACTTACCAGTGCCGTAATTAGTAGAGGTGGATCGTTGACGGTTTTTGTGTTAACGAAATGAAACTGCTAATAATAAACTGATAACCTGTTAAAAAATTAGCTAATTTTATTAGCTGGTTTACAGTTAGCGACTACACATTGAATGTTCGTTGAGCTAATCCGCGCGTTACGTTCGAAAATTTAACGGCTTTTGCGGTAAACGAAAAGCAGCTTATTCGATAACATTAGAAAAGCTGCTAAAAAGCTGCTTGTTGAATAAATGCCCACTCTTAGTAATTAGTCTCGCTCAGGGCGAGCTTCTATATCTGCCCTTGAAAAGTGTTTTGATCTTAGCCGCTTGTGATAATAAAATGCACGATGTCTATTGTAATTGTGATTTGCTTGTAAGAACAGTAAGCTATAGTTGCTACTGGCCGACTTGAACTCTTTATATTACTTTTCAAAGGTATTCGTTTCTGCAACAACAACTCGCTGGGTTTCAGTGTAAGGTTAAAATCTAATTGGATAAATGTTCACTTCATGATCGAATTAACTGAGATTTCCTTCTTAACATTTAATATCTTATTAGAGTTTCGTAAAGTTGTTTACGAGAAATTCTATTAAATATAGAGTCGGAGAAGGCCCACAGAGCAGTTTATTGCTATCAGTAAAATCTGCACAATTATATTATGTCCAGAAGAGGCTCGCCAAACCCTTTGTGCAATTTTAAATTACACAAATAAAAAAAAAACTTTTGCCTTCAACACCATGTTTTAGAAAAATAATACACTGAATTTGGTCATACACAAAAACAAAAAGTTATTTTTTGTAAACAGACAAAAAAAAAACAAAATATTAATGATCTGGGAAAAAATATGTTCTACAAAACATAAAATATGACTAGATTACCTTACACTAGCAACAGCCCTGTGGCGATCAAATGGATTACCTACTTAGGATATCTATGTATGAGGACCAGCATTGATTTTGCTGAATCTGTGAGGACCAGCACTGATTTTGCTGAAATTGCATTTGTCTTAAAAGTGTACTTCTAAAGATTTCAAGCTGATTATAAGCATAAAATAGTAGTCCCAAAATATAGATTAGCAAAATCGAATAAATCATTTCTTGGGAATTGTGTCAGATTCTACAACAGGCTACCGAAGTGTGTAACTGATCTTACGAATAAAAAGTTCAAAAACGTCATCAAAGGAATCCTAATAAAAAAAGCGTATTATAAAATCCAAGACTATGTTGACGATAAAGATGTATGGCGCTAATTCATCTCTGCATGTGCGGCTTCCCTGGCAACTTGCGCTGTGCAAGTGTGTGTATCTCATTTTACACTAATAGTAAAAACTCAATTTTCTTTTGCATTGTATAGAATCTCTGTATACCTTGCATTATATAAACTTCTCAGCCGATTATTACTATTGTAACCGAGTCTTTGTAAGCTAAACCATTGTTGAAAAGAGTGTCCATGGAGTTTCTTGCCGGTTCTTCTCCATGAGACCCACTTTTTGGAACCGTGCAACTAGACGTTTCATAAGAGCCTGCAAAGGCCTATTTGAAATAAAAAACTTTTGATTTTGAAGCTCATTTTCTCATGGAAATAATAATGCATTGAGCCAGTCTCGTCTCACACGTGTGAATGTAATTCACATGTGATCGTGATTGTACTTACAGCTTCCGCGTGCTTGCCCACTTGTCGACTTATCTCAATCAGTGTTCTCAGTTACTTGAAGGATTTATCTATAATAGTAATATGATATATTTTATTTGTTTCTAAATGGTAATTGCGTGTTTTTTCGTGTTATGCTGCTCGCGGTGTGTTGTTTAGTAAAATAGTAAATACAATATTTTTAATACGAGTATAAACAATTCGCCTTTATTATTAGTATCTCACATAGATATGATTTACACATAGATTAATATTATTGGACATCGGTTTCGTGAAGATTTTCTCAAGCATTTGCCTCCTTCATCTTGTACGATTGTATGTCTCTTTTCTCCGGGTAATAATATTACTGGGGGAAAAATTATAAGGACCGCTAAAAAGGAAGGCTTTCTGCAAAATCATTGTTGTATAACTGTATTTTAGGTGATTTTTCTGAATGAAGTATTTTTTTTAAAATCATTGTTACCGAATGAAATACGAACGTCCGTGACATTGCGTTTACTTTCAATTTTCAGCTAATGTTAGCGACTGATTGATGTGTTTTGCACTTAACTAGTGGCCTCGGTACACACAACTTCCTTCCCCTACGCCAGGAATGCGTTTAATGTTAAATTGCATTGTCGTGTTACTTTAATCACTTGTGTGTGGACACGGTTAGGTTCCGTTTAGAAATCAATATACTTTTTACAAGAAACGACTCCTGAGTTTCCTAATGAAGCGAAGCGGTCTCTAGGATTTTTTGAACAAGTGTAAATTAGATTTTCTTGGAAATGTTGGGATGTTGGATGAATAGTCATCTTGTAAACGCCTTGGTCTATATTCTATATCGATCCAAAGGGGCTAAAATACACAATAGTTATAAATTGATATATTTCTAAGTAATCATCACAATACCAGTTGTCTTATATAAATTTGAAAGTGAAAAAACAGGGCAAAATAATTTTTAAGATAAATAAAATTTGTAATTTATGGCAATATACAGTACTGGTGAGGTTCTGAAAACCAGCGGACTATTTAGGTCGCAAACACAAATTAGTTTCTGTTATATTTGTTAGTAATATTATACGTATGGTGCCTAATAAATCTTCTTGATTTTTTAAATTGTGTCATTCACTTTTCCGTATCCTTGTTTAGACATCAAAATCAGAATATAAATCATTATCAATCAGTGTGGTTAACATTTACAGTGTATTGTATACAAAAATATTGAATTGAATGATGTTTACAGCGCATTGTGGATTGTACAAATTGTTGGACACCTCGCAAACATGCGTGACTAAGTGAAGTGTAAGAAAGTAAATATCATTGTGATTCTATACAATCCATTATTGATGAAGATGATACAATACAATTTTGCCCGTGTATGGACTGTACAATTTTTTGGTTGTTCATGTGATGTTATCATTTCTTTATGTTCCATTCTTTCTGTATTTTCTGTCGCATTGTATGCTTGTAAAGGTAGGTATAGATTAAAATAAATAAATGTTCAAAAATAAATGGAAGATGAAAAAAAGCTTCACACAATACAATATACCTACATTTACTAATTTTATGACTTACTTATTCATTGAGTTATTACAAATATATTCAGTCGAGAGTCCAATTAAGCGTTGATCTTCGGTACCTATTGAATTTTGAAAAAATAATTCCTATTTAAAGCCTTTTGTATTTATCAATACAATATTAGCCTGAAATTCCATCCTCAGAATCCGGATACGTATGGTTTGTATAAGTGAACATATTATACAGCATATTATGTGATAAAAAAGAGACGATATTCTGTATTGTTAGTCAAAGGGATAAACTTCCGAAAATTTGCTACCCACGTTTCATTTGGGACCCAAGAGTCCCTGTAAGGATTTTTGGCGACGTGCAATATTTTTCAAAATATTGATTTTTTTTTAGTATCTGCCAAATTACAAGGTTTTCAACCAATAACTTCAGTTGTTCACCGAAATGAGATTATTTTTGGTAATGCTTCTAGTATTACAGTCACATTCTGTGTATTTTAGTTGCACATAAATGTTAAGCGTCACCTACGCATTTCGTTATTGATGGGTCATTCCTGCTCGATCATCAATTGAAAGTGATTATAATTTTCACGTTGCCACATAAAAAATACAATTAAGTTTATTCACGTATGGTTGTCCTTAATAGATGTGCCACTTGCATTATAACTTCTGTTTTACTACTACCCGCATCTGTTTTATGCGCTCTACGAAACTGTTTTTGTTTTTTCGATATATTTTTTTTTTGTTTTTCGGATTATATCTTCGAGAAATAATAAATATATTTAAGTTGGTGACTTTATTTTTAGCTAGCTAGAACACCTACCTTGCGCTCCAATGGGTCACGGGTTCGAATCCCGCCGAAATGACATATTTATGTATGTCTTCCCCGCGTCTGGTCACTTCGGCGATTAAAAAGGTGGGAGGAATATTTAAATTCCGACCGGGTAACGAACCACTATTCAAAAAAAACATGATGGAAAATCGTTACGGTTTCAGTCTGTGTAAGTATATCCGAATGCTCGAAGTAAAAAGTAGGTCGACAGCGCATCATTGACTGAACATCATCTCCCATCCAGTGAACCTCTAACTTAAAAAAAACATTATCAAAGGAGTATAAGCCGAAAATGAACATTCATAATATTTTTCTCCTAAACTAGACGATAAGGCAAGCACCAGTATAGTTTAAGTGACTTCAAGTACGATAATCTCCCTTCACTTAAAACATCCACGATCAATCAGTAATCGATTGTCAAAACATCGTGATCAATCAAGAGCAATTGAAATAAGATCGATTCATTAACGGTATTCAATAAATTCAAGGCGAATTACGGAACTAGTGACCTCAAGCGGGCATCTCGCTTTCTAGACAATATTAGGGTCACCCGTGAGACGAATTTCGGAGGGCCCAAATGTGTATTACGCGTTGGTACAAAAATAAATCTTGGTACAAAAAAAATACTTTACAATTAATAATTTGCTACAAATGTCGATATCGATACGAATTGTCAATTTTTCTAGGTCCTAAATCATAGTTTTAGAAAAAAGTTCATCTGCTTTGGGTGTTAAAAATTGAATGCAATAAAAAATATTTTTTTAAAGACGTTTTAAGCTTAATCAAATTACAAAGAAAATGGCATATTAAGTTGTATACAGATTTTAGATTTAGCTGTATTTAAGCAAACATTTGTTCGCACTAAAAACATCAAATACTTATTTTTCTAGGTCCTAGATAATAGTTTTTGAAAAAATGTTTTGGTTTTTAAAAATATACTTAATACAGTATAAATATTTTTTTAAGGATTTTTTAAACGCATTTTAAGCTTAAATAACAAATTACAAAGAAAATTACATATTCATTAAATATTATTAATTAATTGTAGATTTAAGAATACTTACCTTATAGCTGTATTTAAGCAAACAAAAAGAAAATAAATACTTTACCAAAAATACTACTATAGTTAGTCCGAATGCTCGAAGTAAAAATTAGGTCGACAGCGCATCATTGACTGATGTTCTATGGCTGAGGTATCACCTACCATCAAGTGAACCTCATGCTCGTCTGTCGATATCTGACATAAAAAAAAACTTATATTTATATAAAGTATGTATATAAAAACATTACATATAACTATGGTATTACCATCGCATATCATTAATAATAACTTCCGCCATACATAAGTCTTACATAATTCCGGCCGCGCAAAACAAACACGCGAGTTATTTTGGTCATTGTTTCTGTATAAATACTTTAAACTTTCAAATAAACTATAACGTAGTACATTAGTGTTGTATAATCCTATGGTTTTTTGGTATTTGTTGATGTTTAAAAATGTAACTTCAGAATTTCTTGCCGGTCTCTTCGGTAGATGTAACTAGGGTATAGCATAAAGTATCGATTCCTCAGGTTATCGATACTTTTTATCGTCGTTGCGCCTGCCAAATTCCATATGTGCATTTTTTTGATTTTTGGTTTTTGCACAAAAAATAATCTTCGTTTTATTCTCTACTGTGTTACTAAAATCATTTTTGTGATATTCGAACTGGAAAGGAGTTTAACTAATTCCATATGTGTTTTGACCGTTAAGAAAAACTCCGTATGTGAGTCAATAATACGTTTTTCTTTGTTTCCCAAAACTATACAAAAATGCACATTATATGGATTTTGGCAGGCGCGACGACGTTATACCAAAATACTTTCGGAATCGATACTTTTATTCCAATACTTTTGAGGTTTTGAAATTTTGCCTATCCCTAGATGTAACATCGCGTGCCGGTGGTAGATTCAAAACAAAAGACGATTCAAAAGTAGGTACCTACTCGTACTTTATAAATGCTAATAATTTGATTCAAGATATTTTTGAGTTTGAATATAAACGCTATTATAGAGACTCAAGCTAAAACTATTTTTAGTATTCGATCTTATTTAGTAGGCCTTAAATAGTAGGCCTACGTCGAAAATCGAAATGTGTAACACGCCTTTTACATCTACATATGAAGGGTGGTTCGTAACTCAGACGAATTTCGTTATTTCTCTAACCTATTTAACCCTAAAATGGCCAGACGTCTGGAAAAATATACATCACGCTTCTTTTCCATTGGGGTAGGCAGCGATCGCATTACATATCAGGGGCTGAATACCGGTTAATTTACTATGGGAGTTATACCTATATAATAAAGGATTTAAAGGTTTTTGTTAATATTATTTCGTGTTTATTCATATTTACTAAAAAAATACAGTGGTAATTTTAGTGTCTATTACTCTTTAAAACTAATATCATGGTATCTCAGTCAGACATGTATTTTGGAAAATAAAAATTAACCGATTTCAGTCCTTGTTACATATGCTCCGATTATGCTGGAAAAACATGTTTATAGAGAAGTACAACACACGAGTATAAGCCTTACCAATGCTATTAGGCTCTATTAATCATTCTCCCAACGAGGCTGAATCATGTATTTAAAAAAACTGTTAAAAAGGATTATCGACTATTAAATTATTTTGACAAAAGGAGCCCAAAGGTCACACTAATTTGTCTATTGTAGTGTGCTACAGAGGTTATCTGGGCCCGAACCGTGTTTACATTGTGCGCTAATCAATTACTACTATTGACGTGTTGAATTTCGGTGTGCCAAGGATTTTTGTTGAAAAGGAAATTAATAAATGCCACGGGAATAATGGGCTTTTAATAAGCATTAAATGTAATATAAGCATCTGTTTACCGCTTCCGAGGTTAGTACACTTTGAGGAAAAAATGGCACCAGAGATCCTGGGTTCGATGTCCCCATAAGATTTAAGAAAAAAATATTTCTGTCGGGAAAGGCACAGAAGATCACCTATTTGCCTGTAAATAAATATGATCAGTGAAACAGACATAGAAATGGGTCTGCCCCACTAGGGGACTCGGCAAATTGATGGGAAAATTCTTAGGTATTTTGATGTGTATGTTTTAGAATAACTACAATTAAGTAAGAATTTTCCAAAATGATTTTCATTCTCGGATCCTCTACTGATCAAAGATACCTACAATAAAGTGAATTCCAGAATTCCGTAGTGGGTCATGGAGTTGACTCATTTCTGCATCCGTTTCACGAATTTCCTTGCAACCAATTTATCAGTCTTCTGAGCCGGCCGAATAATTTTTATTTTATATTATTTCACCGGGATTCGAACCCGGTATCTCCGATGATATCCGCAACGCGCATGCCACTAAGCCTCTGAGCCGGTCAACAAGAACTAGCTAATAATTTCCTGTATAAATAACACTTTAGCCATATCTATTGTCGGATATGAGTATTTAGTCAGTGGCGGTGTGATGAGGTCAATTGGAAGACTTCAAGTTTAAAGCAGGAGGTCTGATGTACTATTGTTTAAATTTTTCCTCACCAAAACAATTAAGTGAAGGTTGAGTGCCTAACAATTGGACGCTGTTAAGCAATACATTGTCAACCCACATGGTTACCATTTTGAAAAATTTTGAGTTTGGAGTTTTCATTAGGTTATATTAAATTTATTTAAAAAAATAACAGAAATAAAAGATTTTTTTTGTAATTAATATTATTAAACTAAATGTATATAGTTTTTCTTGGGAGCAATCAATGCAATAAAATTAAGTGCATTATTGTTAAATATTCTAAACATTTTAGGGTTTCGTGCCCACTAGTTTTTTCAATATTTTTACTTTTAAAACTCTTTTGAAAAATGTATTCCAGCTCATATGGAAGCGATTGGTATCAAAATTTACATTTTTATCATTTTGTGGGTTGACACTGTATTGCTTAACAGCGTCCAATTGTGAAGGCAAGTTTAATATTCCGTACAGTCACGGGTCGAATAGGCTCGGCGATGACCGTCGAAATGTATGCCAACTGCTAGTGAAATTCGTTAAAGACCTCTCTATTCTCTTATTAGGTTTATGATGCCCTTAAGGCAACTTGAATGAAATTCTTTAAATATACCAACTATCTCTGAGTACCTGAATGAAGAAAGCAGACAGCTAGAAATTAATAGAAATAGACAGCTATTCTAATATTATAAAGAGGAAAGATTTGTTTGTTTGTTACGATTTAACTCAAAAACTACTAGACAGATTTTAAAAAATCCTTCACCGTTAGAAAGCTACATCTTCACCGAGTCACATAGTCTATATTTATTTTTAGAAATAATTAGGGATCCCTACTAAAACTTGAATAATGTAAACCATGGTGTAAAAAAAGGTTGTATGGAGTAATCTCTGGATCTACTATAGTACATAGGTTTAAAGAATTTATTTCTCATAAGAACATCTACATTGCACCCGTGCGAAGCCGGGGTATGTTACAACTTACAAGTGTATAATAAAACCAAATGTGCTTCCAACTTTTGTTGAAGAGGTCAATATATACGATTATAACACATAAATAAACTTACATAAAGCAACATTTCACACATCATCTATAAATCAGTGAAATTATAAGTTGTGCAAAAATTGCGAATATTTCATTCGGCGATAAAAGCTTGACGAATTATAAAACAAATCGCGTGGCTATAATAAAAATAGCCATTTTAAAATTTGCATACCAATTGGTCAAAACCCGCTAGTTTATGGACGTATTTTGATAATTGGATTATTTATTGCTTTAATCTTCGATTGGTATTAGGAAACTATTCAGCTTAACCTAGATTTAGATTTTACGTTAATTGTTGCGTATACAGTACAATTGAAATAAATTACAATTTGTACGAATCAATCTTATTGCCTCTCGGGAAGTCACTGCACGTATTAATTATTATTATTGGGTACACTTGATTGCTGTATTGTACTTGTTCTAGAATTCTTAATTAAGTTTAGAATATTATAATATCGTGATGATATTTTGCATTATGTGGAACAATATGTATATTATATATAGATATGATATAACATAAATGCTGTAAATTCCTAATTTCCGAAAATATATAATATTTTAAATACGCTTTCATAGGATCTAAATACAGGAAATTGAATACGCGGTCAAGTGAGGACTCAAAACATTTCTTCCTATATAGTTGGTACGTTTGGTTGAATACCTGCCGTGCGCTCCGATGGGTCGTGGGTTCGAATCCCGCCGGGAGGACATGTTTATAATTTTCTGTAGCATGTCTTCCTCATGTCTGGTAACTTCGGACATTGAGCGGGTGGGAGGAATACCGCAATTTCGACCGGGTAACGAACCACCGATCATAGATGGAAAAACCGTGGACATGGAAAAACAGTGCACATTGTGCGTTTCGGCTTCGAAGAAAAAAGTAGGTCGACAGAGCATCATTGACTGATGTTCTATGGCTGGGATATCACCCACCATCAAGTGAACCTCGTGCTCGTCTGTTGATATCTAACATAAAAAAACTAGTAGCAGAACTTATAACAATACCTTTCATCGGTTACATCTCGTTTCAATTAAGTCTTCAATAATTGGGGTCATCGTCTCATTACGTAAGCGTTAGATCCGGCCACGTTCCGCTGCATTGAAAGCTTTTTATCGTCTATACTTTTACTGATTACGCGTCCGTGCCAATCAGGCGATGATGAATTATATACACCTGTTAGAACTTTACCTCATAGAGATATCAACACTAATGCTTGGATTGGAGTATTTTGTTTGAGTAGTTTTTTTATATCGACAGACGAGCATGAGGTTCACTTGATGGTAGATGATACCTCAGCCACAGAACATCAGTCAATGATGCGCCGTCGACCTACTTTTTCTTATATTCTTAGACTGAAACCAACACGCGCAATATGCTTTTCATGGTTTTACCATCTATGAACATTGGTTCGTCACCCGGTCGGAATTTCGCTATTCCTCCCACTCGTTCAATGCCTGAAGTTACCAGACGTGGAGAAAACATGCTTACAGAAAATTTATTATTATAAGCATGTCGTCCCGCTGGGATTCGAACCCATCGATGCGCACGGCAGGTGTTCTACCGAACGCGCCAACGAGCCCGTCAAGTAAAATGGTCCCCCTAATCATTAGTATTCATTTCACCCGATCCGTTTTCTTCAACTATGATCGAGTCCAGTACATAAATCTCATACGATGTAGAGCTTCCACGTCCGTGTCTCTATATGAATAATGCAAGCATTTGGCATCACTGTCTATTCCAATCTTGCGCAGGCCAATTTATCGCTTGTTTACGCCGCGCTCGAACCTACAACCGGATTCTAGTGCATTTTTTCTAATTCATTTTGCACTAGATTCTACGTTTGGCTGCGAAAATGGTTATTGGTTTATTTTTGCCTATTACCTTAAGATCGTTATATATATTTAGTTTTCTGATAGTTCTGTTTCCTTATAGGTAGGATTTTCAGATTGAAAAAAATTTGGGTACAGTCGTGCCCAAATCTTACGATTTTACTCAAAAACTAATGGACCGATTTTAGATATTCTTTCACCAATAGAAAATTGCAACATACGTTACATATTTTTGTGTACTGTACATCTACATTGTATCCATGCGAAGCCGCGGTGGATCGCTAGTAACAGTAATAACAATAATGACGTGTGTTCATAATTTATATTGCATAATTGAAAGAAGTCGTGAATAGAATCAAATACCGCTTAAAAGTCTATGAAATAATTGTAAACATGTTTTGAATTTAAACGGAGGTAAGAAGTAAATTGTTGTATAACGTTTGATTGATCGACGCCATTAGGTCACTCATTCGTTTATTATGTAAAAAGAAAAAGTTAGCAGGAAGGTGATTTAATGCTTTTTCATTAAGCCCTTTTGATCAATAACTTTAGTGTTAAATTTATTAGATATATATAATTTATGATATCATGGCAATGGGAAAAAATAGAAATTCATGATGGATGAGAAATGCATACTTAAGTGACTTCCAAAAAGAAGGAAGTTCTCAAACGCCGCGTTTGTTATTGTTATATACATATGTAGTATGTTACTTCATAACTGTCAGATCATAACCGACTTTAAAAATTAAGTATACGCATTAAATAAGTGATGAATAACTATGTATTATATATTTAAATATTTCTAAAACTACTTCGTTTTGGTCCAATAGGAGTATGTATATAAACTCCTCATACATTTCTATAAAACATGGTATAGTTATTATTAGACTTTGGCTTTGGGGCAGATTGCCTATGCTTATCCGGCTAGACCCTTTTAAAATAAACATTTAACACCTTACAGGTAGTGTAATTTATATTAACAGGGGATTGCATTTTATTTACACTGAATGCCTTTAAGCCTCTTTTAGCGCAAAATAATTGATAATCCATAACTACTGATAAAATATCAATACGCTGTCTGTGCCTTGTCGGTTCTTGTTGATAAATTACATTTGGCGTGTAATCAGTTTTTGAAAGACGACGATGATGTCAAAGATGTCAAGGAGGCAATCATCGAAGTGTAATTAAATTTTAATAGGATTATGGCATACGTCAAATTATTTGCATTTGGTTGCTAGTAATTTGTTTCACATTTCGTAGTCACATAACGACTTTGATAATATAACGTTATTGACAACGTTTTTGTTTGAAAGAAACAAACAAAAATATTATATACTGTTAAGAATACATAACATACTAGCAATTCGCCCCAGCTTCGCACGGGTGCAATGTAGATGATACACAAAAAGAAAGGAGTAGAATTTTTAAAATCGGTTCAGTAGATCCAGATATTACCCCCTACAACCTCACAAACTAACAAACTTTACCTCCTTATAATATTAGTATGGACTAAAGTAAACAAAAAAAAAATAACATTTTGTAATAAGCTTTTAAAAATGGAACGTAGGAAATAGTTTAAGAATAAAACGAGGCCAATTATAAGACCCTGTGGAAACCCCACAATTTTTTTCATAAATTACTTCTACACATTCAAAACGTCATCTGCATAATCACGGTCATTCACTTTCACTGCACCTCATGGTCCGTCTCGCTACGTGATGTCCATGGTGATCGTAACCTCCTAACATATCTACGCTAACTCACGGCCGCAAGAAAGTATAGTGAAACGTTGTTTTCGTGATTGAAGAAATATCATTGGGAGAAGTTGAAGGTTGAATATGAAATAATACTCGTATAATTACTTCGACTACTCGAACCTATCAACCCTTATATTTTAGCCTTGATATTATGTATGTTTATATCATATTTAGAAATTACTGAGCGCCTAACACGAACAACTATCGAAAGAGTATTCGTATCATTTGTATGAAATTTCAAATGACAGTTCGACGATACGTTCGTGCTCACCCTTCTGTTGTATTTATTAAGTCGTAATTTACGTAATTCCTACCCGACAAGATAGAGAAATAGAGAATAAAGGTTTTTAAGAAAATCAGAATTTTGTTTAAAGAGAAACACATAGTAATTCGTATTTAGCTAAAGTTTTTAAATTTATAAGAAATACGCGTATCTCTTGTTACAGAAATTTAATAAAGTTTGTAAATCTCCATCACGTAAACAAACAATCTTCCATGAAGGCTTAAGATCGGGGCCGAGTTAGCTAGGTATCAAGTTTATCTGAACGTATTATAAAGATTTTGTATGTACAATTGTTATGGTAATGGCCTCCTGACACACAATGTATTCGACTGTTGGTCAATAGTCACGGTCAACGAAAGTGGCCACTCCACGCGGATCATTGTCGGACTTGTGCATACTCTTTATTTATCTGTATTCAAGACTTTCGCTTGCAATCTATTGTATTGGCACAATTCAGCAGTTGGAACAAAGTAACCGTTTGTATGTCTGATATCGAAAGATGACCATAGTTATTTCACTTGATGGTAGCTGATCTTAGTCACACGACATCAATCAACGATGTGTTGTTGATATATTTTTTATTAGTACTTCTTAGTTTTTCCATGTATTCGTAAGTCGGTCGGAATTTGGAAAATGTTTACATAATATATATAATTCGGGCTTTGAACCTGCGATCCATCGGTCGCTGCACTATCGTCAAAAGCCCGTCAAAATTATTAGTATCCCATTTCGCTTATACAGTAATAAAATCAGCAAAGAAACAAAAGGGGAACAAGGAAGGGGGTTTTGTCTAAAGCTTCGTAGATTTGCATTAATATCGAGTCTTAATTACCGGCTCGTGTTATAAACTGTTTAAGATTACTTCCACAAGTATACACCTTGTTTCCACACATTTGAGGTAAACAAGTGGAACTGGAGATTTCTGCTTATCTTCGGTTCCGATCTAAAATGCAATAGTTCACTAAATGCCGATTCAAAGTTCAAGCGAACAATGGCGTGGCTCTTACGAAATTGGTACTTGAAAATCTGATGACACGTAGAAGTTAAATTAGGGCGGAATAAATGTATGTATCAGTGTAGATAAAGATATCAGTATATGCATATACAATAGTAAGGCTTACATGAAGGCGATTTTTGTAGGAAGGTATTATCGCGGCATCTGGTATAAAGCCCGATTTCCACCGCGAGCGGACCCATTAAGGACCCCGTTTAACTCGCAAAAGTAAACTGCATACTTGTATTTCCACCAACAAATAGTCGATCGGAACGTACTAAACGAGTAAAAAGCGTTGAAATGAACTCGCTCAGGGGGCCTAGCACGAACGAATATCGACAAAGTAATCGAATCGTCAAACTGTCAGTTGTATGAAAAATCATTTGAAATTTCATACAAATGACAGTTCGACGATACGAATACTCTTTCGATACTTGTTCGTGCTCACCCCTCAGTTCTAGGCGAGTTTAGTGGAAATCAAAAGTCAAAGCTCTTTGTTGGTGGAAGTCTAAACATATTTCATTTAAAAGGAGTCCGTCCCGCTTAACCATGTCCCGCTCATTACCCTTTCGCGGTGGAAACGCGGCTTAAGGGTTAATATAACCTACATCTATCGAAAAATACAATTTACTCTCACAATTACAATACTTATAATATTTTCCACCATATAATAAAGAACAATAGAATATTTAAGAAGAAAGTGAAAAAGTATTATATCAACTAACAAAGTGTAACATTATGTGTGTTTAATTATCATAGAATTCTCATTCACATAACAGTTCCTACAGTGATTGCGTCAGCTCAGAAAGTCGATCGAAAAAAAACCTGTTTTTAACGCTTATTAGCTAATAATTTCACTTTTAGCATAACAATATGAAGCCTTCTACGATACTATACATGCCTTCTTTTTAGTGTTCAATCGGTAAGCGCAAGCAAAGTAAGAAGAATAATCCATTAAATTTAATGAATAGAAAGGAAAGGAGGATAAATAAATAAATAAATAAAAATTGTTTATTTCAGAAAACATGGTTCCATATTAGTTAGTAATTACAGCTTAATAACTTAAATCTAAGGGTTAGTACGTTTACATATTAGAACATTATTACACAAAAATAGAACATTATTACACAAAAATACAGGAAACATTAATACCGCTTCAATTGCTCATACCCGAATCATTCCGCATGAAATGGCGGAACAGTGATTGAGGTATGGGCAATCGACTCGGTCCGCGATCATGCGGAGAATGCTGTTACCGCTAACCCGCACCCTGCGCACCAAGGATGCACATCTCTTGCGCATGGTGGCGTAGAAACAATCCACCCGCGCCTCAGCGAACATCCCCGATGCGCTGCAGAATCGAGGCAGCCGCAACAGCACCCTGAACGCATTATTATATTGGATACGGAAAGCGTTGTATGACACTTGAGTATATTTCGACCACAGGGCGCTCGTATAGAATGATGTGCAGAATGCTCTAAACAAAGTTTTTTTCACATCTATTGAGGAAAGATTTTTCACTAGATTTATTTTATTTATTTATTTAGAACTCTTTATTGTACTCGGATATATAAATATAATAATAATAAAATTCTTAGAAAATATAACTTAAATATAAACAATACAATATACAAGGCAACCCTAAAAAATAAAAATAAATGGAGAGTATTCGTGCAGGTAGTACAGTAGTACAATAAGTAAGTATTACACTTACTTATTAACATTATTGTTAACATTTATGCATTTTAAACTTTAACGAAATGAACAAAAAAAGGATAGTTAAGAAGTAGGATAGGAAATATCAAAGTAATGTTTATGTAAGAGAGATTTGAAGGAAGTTAAAGAAGGAGCTTGTCTGATATTAACGGGTAAGGAGTTCCATAGCTTTATGGCGGAAACTGTAAAAGAGTTACTATAAAAGATAGATTTGTGAGTAGGGATTTCTAAAGTTAGCTTATCCAAAGAACGCAAAGTGTAGTCGTAAGGACCCATAAATTTAAATTTTTCTTTAAGGTAAGAAGGTGTTCTGGGGTTGAAGAGGATAGAGTAAAGCAGTTGCAAAGTGTGTGCATTACGTCTTAACCGGATAGGTAACCATCCGAGTTGTTTGCGGTAATGGGACACATGATTAAATTTCCTCAACCCAAAAACAAAACGAATACAGAAGTTTTGCAATCGAATGATATTTTGGCTCCAAATAGAAATGATAACATTTTTAAATATCCTGTTGGAAATTTACATGTATAATAGTCTATTAAAAGTATGAGTTGAGTATGTATTATAAATTATAAATTTGGCATGAAGCTTAGCTTTGACTCGTAAGTAGATTGAAAAGGAAGACGATTCTAAGATCCATCCATGACAAATGGACATCTGTGTCAAATGCCTGCCGGAGGTCGTTAACATGCAAAATGCACAAAAAACTGCAGATCGGTTCGCCAATTATTATTCACGCTTTAACCTTGATTTTTGTTACGTGTTGCGTGATCTCATGAAACGGAATTTAGTTTTTTGAGTGCAACAGTTTTGTCGACTTCTATATTTCAGTTTTTATTGGGTTCTATATAAGTTTTTTTGGGGTTCGAACATGGAAAGATGTTCTCAGTGTAGTAGGTATATTATCTTTACAGTTCTGCTGAAATTGATGAGTTATGTGTGTATCGTGTTGCTCTGGTATGTCAGATTTTAAGTGTAATTTAACCTATAGAAAAGTTACCACTGCACTGGTTCGATTGCAATTATATGTACTTGTTATATACTTTGATGCTAACGTCCGCGTCGTTAAATCTCTTCACTTTATTGTTGACTGGATTTGTTTTCGGTTTTTATGTGGCATTATTATGGCGCGACCCCTGAAAAAGCTAAAAAAATTAAAAGTCTTGTGTCTCCTTTATTATAATAATAGTTTATTTATATGTTTAAACACTCTTATTATTTAGACAGATTGCTCTTTTATGACAAAAGCAAACCCCTCAGGGGTCGCTTACTCCAGAGTGACAAGTGATTTTTGAAGTCACTTTTCTTTGTACGCCAAACATACAAATGGCGGAGTATTCTAGCATTATTTTAATATTGTATATCGTTGACAGGGTCTTCCGTCTTGGTCGCGCGGTCTGGAGGCGGCGGAGGCTGCGCGCGCGCGGCTCGTGCGCTGGGCTTGCGGCGAGCCGCCAGCCGAACCGGTGCCGCCGCGCAAGAAGATGCCGCACGCCTTGCGACGCAAGTGGCCCATGTGCCCTTGCTTTCATGTAAGTATGAATGCACATTGTTGATTCCATCATCAATCTATATATTTATATTTATATATATAAAAATCTCGTGCACGGTGTTTGTGTATGTGTGGTCGCTAACACAATCCCGAGCATGTTTTTCAATCCCGGGATTTCAAGATTTTTGATGCGTAATCCCGGGATCCCGGGACTATCCCGGGATTAGACTATGCAGATTAGAATATATATATTATTCCCTAGTGGTCGCACTCTTCCCAAACGGCTCGACCGATTTTTATGATTTATTTTATGTATATTTGGTAAGTATGAGGATATGTCGTAAAGTATATTTCATACCGCTAGGTGATTAGCGCGTTAATCCAGATTAAAAATAAAAAAATAATTGTTTACTCACAAATCTTGTGCTAATTGCATTATTTGACGTTTTTAGTGTTGTTTCGTTATTTCTCAATATTATGATACATCCAATTAATTTATACGGATTTTCATAATACTATATGTCTTCATAACATTTATTGAAAGTGTTAGGTTATTTCATTCTCTATTAGATGCGTCTAGAATTTAGAAAAACAATAAGAAATAATATTGCTTTTATTAACGCGAGTATCACACATTTCAATAAAAGAGGAAAGTTTTGTTTGTTACAATTCATCTCAAAAACTACTCGACCGATTTTAAAAATTCTTTCACCAAAAGGAAGTTGAATTATCAGCTACTACAGCTACAATACATAGGTTATATAATCTATATACATAAAAGTGAAAATTCCCACCTATATATTGACTCATCACGATATCTCTGGAACCATAAGGCGTAGCGACTTGAAATATGGTAGGAATATTCCTTTCGCCGAGTAGAGGTCAGCTAAGAACGGATTTTACGAAATTCAACCCACAAGGGGGGTTGCGGGGGCAATTGCTAGTATAATATAAACTAGCAACACGTCCCGGCTTCGCATGGGTGCAATGATGTACTATACACAAAAAAATAATATATTTTCTTGTAATACGTAGCTTTCTATTGGTGAAAGAATTTTTAAAATCGATCGAGTAGTTTTGGAGTAAAATCATAACAAACAAACAAATCTTTCCTCTTTATAATATTAGTATAGATATAGATAAATTGCGGTTTAATTCGGTAAAATATATTATATTTAAACTATGTTTATCTATACTAAATCCTTACGATTAACATAATATATAACCCAGTTTTTAGGAGCCTTTTAACTTGAATTTATTTCAATACTTTATGGGATATAATAATTAAATTATCGATTTCTTTATTGGTCTTGATCCATCCACTGTTCAATGAATTATTAGTTGGCCCTCGGTCCGTGTGTAGTGCAGTTGCAGTTATAACGCGGAACGTCTCGCATGTCTCAGCGGTCACGTAACGCGAGGCCGGATATCGTGTGTCGGGTCGCAGGTTCGATTCACGTGACACTTTCACAAGAAACGGCATTTTGTTGATTTCATTCACATTCTGCATAAGAATTCACTTGTAAATGTTGTTTGGGGCTGGCATGAATATTTGAAATAATTCTTTTTTTAAATATTTCCAAAGTGCAGAGAAACAGTAGAGGAATTCGGTATATTAAAATGCCTTATTCCTAGTAAAATGGGTTTTCACTTTTCACTATTTTCGTACATAAATTACGTCACACTTTAAGAGTGGGGCCCTCCCCAACCAACCCCCTGGTTAATGAAGTGTGACATTATGTAACAAGGGGGGAGGTATCTCAAGCTTCGTGACGTCACATGACTACATTCAAAGTATTGAAACGCGAAATTTTAACTGCATAGCGAAAAAAAAATGCAAAATGTGTGTAATGTAATTTATGGTTGGCCACTTATTATGAGGTCGGCGTCATAATATTTAAGCCTGAAATGATCAGAAGCGCAGACACTATTATAACACCTATATTTAGACTAGGAAAAGGGGTGTCACGTCAAAAGTGCGTACACTCGTTCAGACGACGCACCCAACTATTTTTTTCAGTCTAATTAGAAGGGGAATTTCAAGGTAGGGCTGTGAAAATGAAAGATCGCAATTAAAGTACTAGGTATAACATATGCCATCAAAAACATAAATTGTAAAAAAGGCCAAGTCTTGCAACTCAGTTCTTCTATCGTAAAAAGTTGTGAGATCCATATAGGTAATACCAAGTCGGTCAATTTATTCAGTCTCTACTGAAGGATCCTTCTGTCTTAAGTAATTACATAATAAGCTAACCTAACAATATCTTATAGTGATCATATCAATATCAATTTTAAAAATCTTTGATGTTTAAAATAAATAGATTGGCTCGGCTATCGCATGAAATCACAATGTATCTTTTTTTATTTTATTAAAAACATAATATATCTCACAAGTAATACATATTATATTAAATTAGATTGTTTAGTGCGATTGCCAAGTCAATCTTTTTATTTTAAACATCAAAGATTTTTAATATTGGCATTGATATGATCACTATAAGATATTGTTAGGTTAGCTTATTATGTAATTACTTAAGACAGAAGGATCCTTCAGTAGAGACTGAATAAATTGACCGACTTGGTATTACCTATATGGATCTCACAACTTTTTACGATAGAAGAACTGAGTTGCAAGACTTGGCTTTTTTTACAATTTATGTTTTTGATGGCATCTCATTTCTTTTTGTAGATAGTCCTTTTCTTAGTTTATATGGATAAGAATTAATACAAAGCTATGGATAACAGTCTGATTTTGATCGGCATTTTTATCAACTTTTTAATGTTAAAAAGTAGTTATAGTGACATAACTACAATAGTTGGACATATGGTCTCGTTAAGTTTTTTGTAGATTTTGATATGTTCTATAATATTGTAGGCGTTTTTTTTGTTCTATCATCAATACATTCCGCAGCACATGCGATGAAAGAAATGAATTTTTTTACACCTTGGGTTGTTTTTAGTAGGGATTTCTAAGGATCTCTATTTTTTTCTAGTAATAATAATGTATACTCAGTGATAATGTAGCTTTCTAACGGTAAAAGAATTTTTAAAATCGGTCCAGTAGTTTTTAAGTTATTCATTACATACAAAAATACAAAAAAAAATTGTATATCTAGAAAACTGGACCGAATTTTCAAAATATTGTAGTTTTTCCTTGATTTATAGACTAAACACTAATTGTATTCTAAATTTCAAGTTTCTATGTCTGCTAGAAGTGCCTTAGAGTTTTGATGATCGGTCAGTCAGTGAGTGAGTGACAAATTATCAAATTTTGACTAGTTATAATTCTTAAACTACTGGTTCAAACAGAATGATATTTGAAATATGCCGAGATTATACAATGCCTGCTTAGTGACTGAAAATTCAGGATTCTAGTTTTATCCACAACGAAGTTATAGGGGGTCGAAAATGGCCCGAACTACTTCGAGAAAAGTATAGTACGGCCGTGCCGCTTTTTGCTCGACTTGGCGGGGGCACTACCGTGCCCCCAGATTTAGAGGGCCCTTCATGTGTGCAGTAGCGAGTTGAATTGTTACAGAGCTGGATCAGACGGAATGCCATTAGGGGTTTCTTTTGAGTGATGTTCAAATAGAGTTTTTTTTCTTTTTTATGTTATATATCGACAGACGAGCATGTGGTTCACTTGATGATGAGTGATACCCCAGCCACAGAACGTCAGTCAGTGATGCGCTGTCGACCTACTTTTTACTTCGAAATCCATAGACTGAAACCGAAATGCGACAGTGCATTTCACGGTTTTTCCATTTATGAACGGTGGTGCATTACCCGGAATTACGATATTCCTACCACCCGATCAATCTCCAAAGTTATCAAACGTGAGGTAGACATGCTTACAGACAGCTGAAATGATTTTGATAAAATTTGGTTTGAATTTTGCTTGAACATTGAGGTAGGATATATTATACTGCTAATGAATTTTTCATGCTAGCCGATGCCGATGAAATAGTATCTTTTATTTATTGTTTTGGTATATATAGGTTTATATACATATTTGTGAGTTAAGTATACCTTCAAGACACATCAACCCAACTTTCCTCTTTCTCTATTATAAAACTCTCTTAATCATAGTGAACAGCATCTATATTCTATATCCAGTGTTTAGTTTAGAAGAACTAAGCAAACTTCCTTCCTTTCATATTATGCGTTTGTCACGTAACGTTATTATTTTAGCGAAAATAGCATTTTACGCAGGTATAGTATTTAGTTAGATAAATCGAGTGATTTACAGTCGGTATTTACACGGTTCTATCGATCTCATAACATAATTAAGTTCGCGTGATTTGTGATGCTATTATGTAGCTCATTGGAGTGATACATGTAGACATGTGTAACACTGCGCTGCACCGCGCAATTGCGCCGGTACGCTTCACTGCGCTGGGTGAGTCAGCTCACACATTCATAATGTGTCGGCGCACGGCGCAGTACCCCACTCACTGAGTGAACTATGGCGTTGGCGTTGCGTGCGTTTCGTAGGTTTCACTACTCGCTTTGCGCGTCCCATTTTGTTGCGTCGTGGCGCAATTTTGAGTTAACTCAAGGAGCCGCGCACTACACTGCGCCTGAGTTGCTGAGTTGGCGCAGGGAATTTCGCTGATTTACCCATGTCTAGATACATGTGTAATGGCAACTTGGCGTGATCTACATTTATGTATCTAGGATTTGTGTATTGCATTCCGAACGAAACATTACCAGTTTTGGTGTGGCGTCTATTCTCCTTAGCGCAAAGTAGTAGTGCTCCTTTTAACACTTTGGCTGCTACCCAAAATACTATTTTTCAGCCGTGCGACTAAAATACGTAAAAAAAACGTAAAAACACGTACCGGCGACTCGATATAAATAACACGCAAACGTGTTCGCACTGGCAGACCCGATTTATTTCGAACACGCATTCGTGTTAAATACGCATACTCGATTCGGCCGTAGACACATGTTACGATGTGTTTTCAGCACTCAAAGTGCAAACCCGGCAACGCTATCGGAACTTCTAAGGGGTCATTTGTGGTCACACATTAGTGAGTGAGGCTCGTTTGCCTCCCTATACTATAACAAAACACGGAATATGGGAAACAAAGGGAAGGGAAATTAATTAACTGCGTCTAGTTAAATAATTTCCCTTCGTTAATTTCCCACGAATAGATAGTGAGTAAAAATGGAAAGTCGACAATGTCGGTCAAGTGGTTTGGTTCGGTGTGAAATATCGAGACAGCACCTGCGCACGCGCACGCAAGCTACCAATAATGATGCGGCTTTGTTATTTATCACTTTCGATCATTCATATTAAAAAAGTAATGTGTATATCAGTGACATAAATGTAGTACCTATATAATAGGTATGCCAGAATTCAAATTCAACGCTAATTTTGATTAACAATATCTATCTAATCTATACGTGTAATAAAATAGTAGAATCGACTGCTCTGTATACATTGAATATATTGAATACTAGCATCACGCTCCGGCTTTGCACGGGTCCAATGTAGATGTACTATACAAATACGTCTTTTTCAATTTAAAACTATTTTCAAAGGACTTATCAAACATTTAACAATAAGCACCCCGCAACTGCAGATGCTTTCTTATGAACGTGAAAGTCCAAGTTTAATAAAAAATTCGACAAGGCTGGAACCAGAAACCGGACAGTGTATCCGAAGGATTTTGGTGCGCTGATTAATATATGAACCTGTGTAATATGTTTTCTTTTAACAACATAATTTGCTTTGAAATTAATGAATCACACCTCCGAAGTGAACATTAACTAATTATTATTATATTTAATGGGCGCTTATAAAGATCAAATGTCACTCGGTGGCGAGTGGCGAACTAAGGTCAACTTGTAAGGAGAGATAGGTCAGCGTGGGTGGCCAATGTTATAGTCACGTTGAATTGTAATGTAGTGTATGATTTTGTTTCACAATACACCAGTAATACCTACACATTATACTTAGAATATATGAAGCACAGGCTTTATAGTGTTGAACATGGCCTGAGGTGAAATGTGTAGCCCAAGATCGAATGCGATGGCGGACATTGTGGACGCCCTCTTTAAGTCATATTTACGAACATATTCGAGAGAATCTATTACGTTAGAAGTAGAATTAAACTTAAAGCAACACGGTGTACGATCGAATTCGATTCGAGAAGTCATCATGATATAAAGTGCTATGAGTAAAGTATTCTTTATTTAATTTGAAAACACATTGATTTTTATTTTAATCCTTTTTACACAAGAATGTAATTGTCTCGGACCTATTTAAATTATATATATACGTATATTTCCATCAATTAAGAAATCCGTCGTCTGTTCCCTGCCCGAGTGAAACATATTTATTTATTGTTTCCTATAGAATTGAATGTCCGCTTCAGACTAATATCTGAATAGCTTTATATTTTTATTTTATATACATATATGGATAGTTATATTTTTATTTCAAATAATAATGGCATATTCACATATTTATGGCGTTGTTCAGGAGGAAAAAGGCCCATTTTCCTCTCAAAAATAACCAGTACGAATACAACGATTCGACTATAATCACGTTGAATTGAATTATTGTTAATCTTTAGTTTCACATTAATTTACTTTTAAAATGTTTAGTCCGAGGGATTATGTATGAGGGGTTTTATGTATGTTAAGGAACGACTACCTGTTTCTGAAAATTTTCCACCCTGTGATATCTTTTAAAAGCAGTTATTCAAACTACTTATATCCACGCTTTGTTTGATGTAAAGCACCTACCTAGATAATTATCAAATCAACTAAGAATGCCGAGTCCTGAGTTTTCCGTTTGTGGAATTTCAAAGATCTTTGGAAGACATCATGTAAGTAATAAATATAACTACTTTTGGATTATATTTAAGGACAATGTTGTGCTTAACTTGTAATAGTCGAATATAAATACTGAAGACTACAATGCAAAGCCAATCTGAAAGAATCTCAAAAGCGAATATTAATTTAGTAGAAGAAATCCAATTTGTAACCAATAAGTATCGAATGCTCGAAGTAAAAATTAGGTCGACAGCGCATCATTGACTGATGTTCTGTGGCTGAGGTATCACCTACCATCAAGTGAACCTCATGCTCGTCTGTCGATATCTAACATAAAAAAAAAAAAAAGTAGCCATGCATTAAGTATATGAAGGGAATAAATGCGAATGATGTATATATTTTTTTGTTAATAGCAGTTGATCTTGTTACTGCTTTCTTGACTATATTCTCAAATCTTGTATTTTACGATCCTGCAAAAAAAAAAGTAAATGTGTTTTGAGAATCGTTACGGAATTCCAAATTATACTTTCATCCTTGCAACAACAACACCGTCTCACCTATCTATACTAATATTATAAAGAGGAAAGATTTGTATTTTTGAATTTTTGTATTTTTGTATGTTATGAATAAACTCAAAAACTACTGAACCAATTTTAAAAATTCTTTCAAAAATAGAACATTATCAGCGAGTAAAATAGACATTTTTTTTTGTGTATAGTACATCTTCACACGAGTGCATCGTGTGAAGCCGGGGCGCTTGCTAGTCAAAATAATTCTCACAATTGTGTATCACAAAATAACGATACATAAAACAAGCACCATTGAATATGATCAACATATTTGTCATAAAACAAAACACTGTCTGTCTTATCTTCGGCCTAGGAAACGGACAATAACGTCTCCTGTCCTCACTGTCATTAAACCTGATAAAAGGGTAATTAGTCGACGGTCGTCTGACTTGCCCACCGGGCATCCTGGAGTGATGACGTGTTTCGAGTGATCTTGTGTGCTCAACGGTTTGCGTATAATGTTTTCGAGAAAAAGCAAGAGGAAGAAACGGCAATGTTCTGTTGTTAAAGTGAGTTTAGTTCGTTATTTTTCACATTTGTTGATTGAAATTATTTTAAACGTTAGGTTAGACACACCTATAATTATTGAGAGCGTAACGTATATGTATGTGTTTATGTTTAGTGGGATGACTTTTATTTATTATTTGATATGAGATGGTATTTCCATATTATGTGTACTTACGTTGATTATTATGTCATGTATCTTATAATTACAATTTTTTTTCTGTATTTTTGGTTTGTTATAACAAACCAAAAATACGTTAATTAACCCACGTAATCAAACGCCTTGAAAATGCACAGGTGTTTAGACCTAATATAAATTGAAATTTCTTTTAAAACTAGTGAAGTTTCTACGTAACCAATCTCTTTGAAGTCAGGCGTTATTTGAGTAAGCGAATACATTTCCTGGTTATATTTTTTAATTAACACACGGAACATAAATATTTATGGCGTGTCTGAATTGTGATATATCTATCGGGCATTGTTATATATATGTATCTCTCAAACATTGTCCTTTTTTACTTCGATTTCTTTTATATTGATCGTTTTACTATTGAGTTTAATGGATTAATTGATTTTATAAAACAAATCGACGTATCCGTAGAACAAAGTCCGATATGATTATGATACCAAGTCCTCTTTTTGTATTTGTACGACTAAACTGACCGATATAATTTACTAGTAAAATCAAAATATTAAAATACACAACTTGTTTTCGAAGTTAACAGTCAAATAATGGTTCATAAAGTTAATTTCACCAAAAAATAAGGTCAAATGTAAAATAGAGCGTCTTGCAGATGTAACGTTGTTCTACGGACAAGTCGAAATATTGTGGAAAATTTTTAATAAGCTTTTTAACGATTGTGTTTAAAACTGGGGGTCCCGGTTCGACCTCGTTGGCGAATTGGTAGAACATCTACCTTACGTTCTGATGGTTCGCGGGTTTGACTCCCACCAGGTCGACATGTTTATAATTTTCAGTAAACATGGTCAATCAATCGACAATCGAATTGGTATCAATGTTTGTTACATCACACATGTTAAAATTGTAAGCGTATTGATCCAATCGTTGTTTTCTTAGATCTGTATGCTAATTTAGTTTCTTTTCTATTTGCGTTGTTGAATGAGTTTCTTTATCAGATCAATTACATCATAATTACATATTTCGATAACGTTGTGTATGGGTAATACAATTCAAGAATGCGTATTGGTATAAAATAGTAGTTGAGTGTAATTTATATTGACCACTTTGGTAATCATCTATGCTCAGTCGTAATAGCCGTCATTTTAAAAATTTCATATTTCAATTTAATTTTTACTCCGAGCATTCGGAAATCCACAGACTGAAACCGAAACGCGCAATATGCACTTCACGGTTTTTCCATCTATGAACGGTGGTTTGTTACTCGGTCAGAATTTCGATATTCCTTCCACCCGATCAATGCCCGAAGATACCAGACGTGGGGAAGACATGCTTACAGAAAATTATAAACATGTCGTCCTGGTGGGATTCAAACCTACTACCTATCGATGCGCACGGCAGGTGCGAACCAACGAGCGCGCCAACGAGCCCGTTTAATAGGGGATTTTCAAAAAGATATTTTAATTGTAACCAAAAAAGTATGCTGTTTTTTTATGATTACCATCTCGATGTCTGGAAGTCCATAACTGCGCAATTCCTTAAACACTTTGTGTGTGAAGTGTGACATTGTGTGACAAGGAAGAGGGAGGTGTCAAAAAATGACGTACTTTATATCTTTAACCTCCTCACGAATGTAATTTTCAAAAAATCCTACCATTGTTGATGCCTATACACTATACATATCCTGTATATCAGTTATAACGGGTGTATGTTAATAGATAAGTAAATTGTCTGTCAATCAGTTTCTTCTTTGATATGAAGATAAACTTTAAAAAAAAAAGTATCTTAAAATTTTGTCATTGCTCTAAGCTATCTTAACTCGCCGTGAATTAAATAAGAGTGATTATAACCGGTGCTCATCTTCCATACAAAAGGAAGTTGTGTTTTTAAAACGGGTTACAACTGTAAATGTCACTAAAGAAAATTATGTAGTAAACACAAATAGATTTGTATCGGTTGGGTGTGCGGGACGTTTACGGTGAAGTCATCGACGAAAATAATACAGGATCGTGGTTTAGGGTTGGAGTAATTTTATTTTTATGTCATTAATTAATTCTTTGATTTATGTGTAAGTCACATTGTATGTGTAACTTTTTTGCATAGATCTGTAGGGACACACACACAATTTATTCATTAATACTCATGTATGTAAATATACATACGTATATATACCTTTCTTCCTTATTTTCTGCGTCTTTTGTGGTTCATCTGGTGACATCTTGGCTTTACTAGACATATTATGTATATAAAATAATTTAACAAATTCTAGCTTTCGTTAAAATTATTTGCTTTTTAATAACATCACTTCACAACATATGTTTGATACTCATTTGTCCGTGAACTCAACAATGTTTGCAATACATCGTGTTTAAAGTATTACTGTACTTATCTTTGTAAATATGTTGCCGGTTCAATGTATGTGTGATTTCTTTAAAAACATCGTCAAGCGCTATATCTTTGTTCAATATTTGATTATTGTTATCACTTTGTTTTCTTCCTTTCATATAATAAGATTGTGTATTATTCTCGTTGAATTTATTTATACATCTCCTTCCTCTTTAATAACTTAGGTAGTTTGTTTTACTTGTCATACATATGAAATTTAAAAAAAATGATTACTTACGTAATATTGTCTTTTATTAACGCGAGTATCACACATTTAAATAAAATACTGTATACCGGATTAAAACGCGATTTATTATTTAAATTATTTATCTCGACGTTTCGGATGCTTTTCAGCAACCGTGGTCGCGGGCAGACAGCTGCTGAAAAGCATCCGAATCGTCGGGATAAATAATTTAAACAATATAAATAATAAATCGCGTTTTAATCCGGTATACAGTATTTTATCTAAATGTGTGATACTCGCGTTAATTAAAGACAATATTAATAGGGAATGTGGTTAAGTAATTATAGTTGTAGATAGTCCAGGTCTAAAATTTTCTAATTTCCAACGTCGCGGTCGTGACAACCCTAGCCAAATGAATGGTGCGCGCGCGTCGGTCGGCGACACTTCACAGAAATGCATCGCAGGCGCCGTGCAATTTCAGAGTATGAGTCATCACTTATAGCCTTTTTATTGGCGAGAGTAATGCTCCATTATTTAATTAACAATTCAATCGTGCTTAAAAGGCAACATCGGTCGTTGCTATTGTTTTGTGAGAGGTCAAGGTTCCTCTTTTAAAAGTATGTGATTAGGTTACGAATAATAGACTATGGTTATTGATTGTATTGTATTTGTTGGTCGACATGTTCTGATTTCAAGATAAGCTTGAGAAATGTAAGATAAAATATTTATTCAGCCAAATATATACCTAATTAATTATGGTGCAGCCCTAGCTCCCACTAGGATTGGGGCAGCTAGGGTAACTTTATTGTTACGCAAACATATTTTTTACTAGCTGATGCCCGCGACTTCGTTCGCGTGGGGTTCACTTTAAGCTGAGCTTTTGAGCAAGCTTTCTTCAAATAACATATCCTCCATCCTCTGTACTTGGTGATTTCTTTTGGGAAAGAGCTATCAAATTAGTCATTGACGGTTGCTTTTGCATCATGTTATCGACATGTTTAATGGTGGTTGAGATTGGGGTTCGAAGGATGATTTGAAATTCAATAGTTGAAATAATTAGCCTGACTTTAAAGAAACTTTAGGGAGATTCATATTAATTAAATTTTACGTGACCAAAATCCAGATATGTGCCTTTTTTCTACTAATCAGAGTTCAATCGAAGATTGGATTCAATGCATTTTCTGTCTTAAATAGATGCGTGCGTTCATTTAATTGGTCATTTTCATTTTCGGACATTTTTTTTAAATTCCCGGGATTCCTGCCCGGGTTTCCTGTGCTAAATGCGGAAACCTCTAAGATACGGAAGCAAAAAAGCAATGTCGAATAATCGTAATTCTGTTTAAGAGAAAGGTGAAATAAATGATCTCATAAGAAATAATTTTTCATATAATATTTCAATAATACATTTTCTGTTTTTTTATAATATAGTTCTTTCAAAAAATAAATAAATAAAAAAAATATATTTCTTTCATTTCAACTTCAGATTCGAACTCGCATCAGAAGCTACGCTATGGGACTGCATATCCACTATTCTACGAATACATATTGGAAATGGCGAAATAAGCAAACTATTTCATTTACATATCAGACTGTGATTGACATCTGACAATTCGAAAAAGTTCAACGCGAGTCAGTTTGCATTGAAATTTGGTGATATGGTGCCTTTAAAATAATATTTAAATGATGATAACTTTTCTTTTCGATAACCGATTTCGATAAAACAAAGCCTATATGTTGTCCTGGGCTTTCCTTAATATATTTGTGTAAATTGCATGATAATCGGTTCAGTATCTTCGGAGATTAGCGTGAACAAACAGACAGACAGACAGACAGACGGACAGACAGACAGACAGACAAGAATCTTAAAAATTGCATTTATGCATTCTGCTACCCTTCTTTTATCACCCCTCTTAATTTCTGGTAAAAATATTTAGTGAAGCGTAATTTCGATCCTACTCTTTTATTATATGTATAGATTTTTTGAAATAGTTTTGTAATTGGCGCTTTGAAGGTTAATTGTGTCAACTTTTACTAGGATTTTTACGTATGAGAAATTATTTGAAATTGCATACAAATGACAGAATGGCCTTTTCGAGATTTGAACTCAAACACTTATATTAAACTTCTATTTATTGGCATGATATTTCCTTTTAATTACGTACATACATAAACTTTACGCTTCTTCCTCATTAGGCTAGGCAGAGATCACCCCTGGAGATATGCTCTGCGAACACAAGGACCCCGTAAAGGCGGAAAGTGGGCCGTGGTGTTTTTAGTGGGTAACCGAAAACCGATCTTGTCTCCGGGCGTTTAACGCCCTCGAAGCAGACACGACGGAACTCCACACTCCTCGCGCCTTTGAACCGCCCAGCCTCGGGGGTGTGTCAACAGAACAATAAAAAAAAAGGCTAGGCAAAGATCACGGAATCCTCCGATCCTTACATACCACTTTCGCTTCTTCCAATGACCTGACGGCCAGACCGCCAGGGCTCGCTATCGCTATCCCGTGGGCCCCATTATGGCGAATTGAGGGGTGAGGGGTTTTAGTGGGCAGCTCCCAGTGACCCAGCTGCCTGGAGCAGAGGGCTCATACAAACTGGTAGGATGAGTCCCGCACACCCGACGCTGCGGGTGCGTAAACTGCATTACCCCTCGATAAAAAAAAAAAGATCGACCACTCCCGACTCACACCAGTTTCATAAATCTTTTTCGTTTCCCTACTTAATTACATTTTAATTAAAATGATACATGTTCGTAAAGTACGGTCTAGCACGGTTAGTATGGCCGCGATTGCTATACAATTTAAATTACTTTTTCCATCCGTGTTTCCTTATTGATCAACTTGACCATACCTTTAATGGTAGACGAGATGACGTTTCTTACTTGCAGTTTTATTTCAATGTTTCTTGATACTGTCTTAAGGGAATTTCGATACAAAATGATTGAAGTTTTGATTCTATGGAGAAATATTTTTATTTGCGTTATTTTTGAACAGATATGACGTACGGATATTTAAGAAAAGAGCTTATCTTAAAGGCCGGCAACGCATCTGTATTTACTCTGGTTTAGTTATGAAATCTTATTTTCAGTTTTGCCTCTTGGATAGTTAATGTCGGAGGTCCCAAAACATTTTTGTTTCGCTGAGTGCAATGATGATTTTTTTTGCAAATTCATCAACATAAAGTGTATATTTGACAGGTGGTATTATACTCTCATTTAGAAAGTTCTAATTGTACTCGTAGTATATTGTTGTCGACCCCTTAATGTACCACTTTGGATATCAATAGGTGTTTTTACAGTTCATTAACCATTATTCCACCGATTGGTATGTTTTCATGGTGGTAATCGTAACTGTATAAAGGTGCTGTTTTGACGGGCTCTTTGGCGCGTTCGGTAGAACACCTGCCGTGCGCATCGATGGGTCGTAACTTCAGGCATTGATCGGGTGGGAGGAATATCAAAATTCCGACCGGGTAACGAACCACCGTTCATAGATGGAAAAAATCGTGAAGTGCACATTGCGCGTTTCGGTTTCAGTCTATGTATTTCCGAATGCTGCGAATTGACTGATGTTCTGAGGCTGAGGTATCACCTACCATCAAGTGAACCTCATGCTCGTCTGTCGATATCTAACATAAAAAAGTGCCTATTTACTTCAACCTCAACCAAACCTCAGACATACAATAGGTACGTTTATCCGGAATTATTATTGAAATCCCCTTTCCTTCTTAGCGATCAGTCTCGCTGTTCTTTATTGTGTAAGTAATTGTTGAGAAAATATTTTACATTGAGATTCATGGTTTCACTGTCTCGGCCGTTTTTGTTGAGGCTGTCTTTCATTTGTTGGACGTTGGCCTTTTGTGTCGAGTACGGGAATAAAAGTCACAATTTGGTACGCAATTATTGTTTATGGCGTGATGAAAGTGAAGAAATGATTTCGGTAGTGTGCCGTGAGAGATTGATGACTGATGATTATTTCTTTATGAATAAGTGAGTTGAGTAGATTGGGCTAGTATGGTTCGTATAATTCATAGTGCGAACCAATTTACGAAGTCTGCGTGGCAGCGCCAGATTTAGTTCCCAGCTAGTAATGCTAAAAGGCACTCCTTTTATTTTGATAGATATTTCATATCATTGTTTCTAAAGCCACAGCCAAAGGACAAAGGGTATTCAACTCTGTGGACGTATTGGAGGCCGCAGTATGTCCTTTTGTTTGGCATAAAGAGACAATTCTTGGACGTCCAAAATTAACGGGTACATTTTAATGTAAATTAATAATCTCTCCTCAGAAATATATATCACTGAATTCAAAAACATAGGAATATATAACAAAAATAATGATTTGTATATATATATATATGGTATTTAATTTAAATATTGGATAATTTATTTTTATTTAATTAGTTTAGTTAAAGCTAGTTTAAAATACTAATTTAAACATACTTTAGTCGACGTTTATTTTTTTATTGTTTAGTCCAATATAAAAATACAATTTTGGATTAAAACTAAAGGACCACATGGGTTTTGAAATGGATCCTTCAATATCATTCGCTGCAGTTGGCTACTGTTTAATATTTTAATCTATCATACAATTTTCTCCCATTTTTTATATGCTCAATATTACTGAAATATAGATAACTAGCAACGCGCCCCGGCATTACACGGGTGCGTTTGAGATCTACTAAACACAAAAATAGCCTATGTTACTCCCTGATAATGTAGCTTTCTATTGGTGAAATAATGTTTAAAATCGGTCCAGATACAAAATACAAATCTTTCCTCTTTATAATATTAGTATACATAGATGTAAATGTGGGAATTGTTTCAGAATGACGAGCCGCCAGAGATTACATACTGTGTGGTCGGCGGCGAGGGCGGTCTCGCACTACAGGCCGTTACACCAACACATCCCATGCCCTCTCAGGATGAGCTGGACGCGAAGTTCGCTGAACTTGTGGTGAGTACCTACTTCTAATACTTGCTACTGACTTCTACATCCATCCAACTTGTGGTGAGGACTGATGCCTATTTCTAATACTTGCCGCTGACTATCCATTCATCTAACTCCTTTTATCCGCACCACCTAGATATCTGTTTAATAATACGCGTGTATTCTTAGGAATTTTCTGCCTCGCTTGCTCTGTGGAACCATGGGTATTTCTGAACCGATTCGACTTAGTTTCGATTTGGATTTTATTACAGAAAGATTGTAATAGTGGCACGACCACCATACAAGCCCAAAAGCCAGTTTTGCATTATTAATACAAGCAAGAAAATAATAATGGCCTTAACGTAATTATAATATAAGTTATATTTTAACACTTAGTTAAAGTCGGCAAGCGGTATCTAAAAAAGAGTATTTAAATAGAAGATTTAATAGAACTAGAGTAGTTTTCTAAGAATTAACATTTGTATAGTTTTGATATGCATACATATGCGCCATTATAAAGAGTAGGTTACAAGTTACAAATTTGTTTTTGTAATTTGTAATTGTAAAACGTTATCTCAAAATAATTAATTTATTATAATTTAAAAAAAATAATGTTAGAAGTAGACAGACTAATTTTAATTGTAGATATGAGTTATAATGAAATTGTGGTACAATTTAGTTTGTAGCGATAGGAATTTTGGTCAGTGTCCTTTCAATCTTTAGCCAGGTTTGCAATATTAATTTATTAATTACACAGGCCCGAAAATACTAGTCTTTATCTCTTAATCCCTTTTCTATTCAAGAATATATATTTTTTAAATTGAATAGCACGTAAAATCTTCACACTATGTCTGGTTTCTGGTTTTAAAAATTGTCGGCTTGTTTATTTTTATTTTTTCAAGTGTAAATACATTTCTTTGGTTTTATTCTTAGAAATGTATAATAAGTAATGCACACCCATGCACTTGTTTCGATAATGTAATTAAATACACAACAATTAGCCTAAATCCACTAATTGTTATTGTTAACCTTATCGGTTGACTTAAATTACGTCACACAAAACTTGTTGGTACAATCTGAGGTACATAATATGACTTTTAGTTATTTATTTGTAATTTGCGTATAAAATGCTCACATTTACTCTAATTGCTTTTGAAAAATAATTCAATTTCTCTAAAAAAAAAATAGTCTTATCAAGTATTATCTCAAGTATTGAAGTCTGTTTCTTCACTTCTGTAATTTCATTTAAATGGCTTTACGGATTTAGATGAAAAGATCCATATCATGGATTAATAGGGGTTCTTTTGACATCAAATATCCCGAACGTCCTATGCAAAAGAAGGTACTAGATAACGGAGTCAATTAATGCAATTAGAGTATTTTGATGAATGACATGTCTTTGGTCAAACTTGAAGGTTCTTTTAGAAATTTCCACAAAGCATTGTCAGACACATAAAATATCAAGTTTCTCTAACTACCGTTGTTCAATAGAATGTCAGTATCGTTACTTTCAGTTAAGACTTCAAATGCATGAGCGATACTAATTGATTGTAAATATTTTGCATATAAAATATAATTTATTGAGCGACGCAGCTTTTCTGAATATAATCGAATTCATTTGTACCATGTAAGAGAGAGTAAACATTTATTTTAAGTACATGTTTTGTTCCACTCACTCCCAGTTCACACTATCCACCATATTTTTTCAAAACCGTGTATCCTTTGTTTAAGACTCTATTAAATAAATAAAATCCGTACGTTAAAAGTTTGGCTATTTTGTCACCATTAATAAAACAAGCAAGAGATCAGAAAAACACATCAGCTTTAATTAACACTAGACAAGTTATGTATAATCAATTTTGCCGAGCTACTTTTATTCTCATACAGAATACATAGAGAATATAAATTCTGAACGAGTATTTTGGGGAACATTCAAAACTATGTAACGATTCGATGATAGAAATCATAAACGTAATGACCTGCAAATCCAAAATTATTCACCAGAGCAGAAAAACTTATTATTTTTTCATATAAAAATTATTACATACTTCCGAATTTACAGACGTAGACTTGCCATTTTTGGACACTATTGTTTTAATATTTTGCTATATAAATCTAATTCATACTAGGTATATAATTCTATTACTGTTATAGTTATATTGTAATTTACCACGTTTTTCCTTTCCAGTGTCAAATATTGCCAACATTGATTTGTTTTATTTATTTGTGGCAGAATAGCATTGTGAATCGGTTGGCATTTAAAAAATAGATAATTAATGTATATTCGTGTCTCGGAACATAATGTGAAGTAATCTGCAGTCAAATTAATAATCTGACATTTTTATTTCAAACAATTAGAACGAATCACTCGTAATTAAAATATCGCCTTTAGCAATTTTCATAAAATGCGTATAATTTTCAAAATTCGAATCCAGTACTGCTATCTTGTGTTTAAATGGTTATTGCCATAATAAAAAATTAAAAGGACCTTTTAATTTTAATGATGGCAGTAAAATATTAAAATTATCGGTGTGTTAACAGATTAACACGTAATATATAACTTGCGAGGCTTAATTAATTTACGCTCCGATGAAGGTATAAAAGTAATAAATAGGTTTGATATACAAATGTAATTGGCGAATGTTAATGTATTTTCACTGTCACTCTTGCACACCTGTTGGTTACTTTCCTTTGGGTATGGCGTGAGATGGTCGTATGCATATTTTTGACTTTTGTGTTGCTTATTCCATAATGGAATACAATATGTCACTTAAATAATAATTACTAATTAATAAATGCAAAATATTGTGTGTATTACACTCAACAGTATTATTATTACTTAAACTTATTAGTTATTACATTTTAAAAGCTAGGAATGTTGGTTGTAGTACGGCCTCCTGAGTAGTAATTGTTTTTTTTAAGGGAGTAAAATTATGGGGGTTGGGGAACAATGACGCATTTCTTCTAAGGACGTATGTTACTAAAATTTAAATCATGAATAATCTTAAACTTATTAAAAATAACTTAAACTTTTTTTATGTTAGATATCGACAGACGAGCATGAGGTTCACTTGATGGTAGGTGATACCTCAGCCACAGAACATCATAAATGATGCGCTGCCAACATACTTTTTTATTTCGAGCATTCGGAAATCCAAACTTATGATAAATATAGTTCGTAGATTCTAATATAATCGATATAGGAATATATTATATGAATTTATTTCATGGCTAAGGCTTCTTAATCTCCGAAGATTCACCCGATTACAGTTCTATGAGGTCAACAAGTTCTATGAGTTCAAACATCACACAATGACGAATTCAGAACACCATTTTTGAAAACCTGTTAAAAATGGTTAGCGCTACTTATCATCTTGATTAGTGTGTAATCTGTGCCATCAATAAATAGACCACTCAAAGTCTTACATAATATAAATAAATTAATATTGCGTATTACTTTCTCTTGATGGATTCTTAGATCGCGTGCGATTGCTGAGTGCCTTTAGATCCGATGAAATGGAATCGATATGGCTCCTTTGATTTATCGTTACGTTATAACTTAATTGTATTATATATTAACGAGTGCCTTTACAACCCATGATATAGGATGGATACGATTCTTTTTGACTTATTACTTAATTTAAATGTAAATCATATATTATGTACATAATAACTGACCATACACTAGTATATATAATATACAATATACATAGACTAAACATACACTAGCGGAAAAAAATAAAAGATAAAAAAAATCCAAATTTGTGCTTTTTCAAATCTTTGTTAAATATGGCCGTGTCGGTGTAATAAAAAAATAATTTTGAAGCTTGAAGTCTCTAGTTTTAAAATTTCAAGCAACAATTGTCGGGAAATCCTAATGAGTGAAGATTTTTTGTTGTTTTTCGTTTTGGTCCATTACGAAAAAAATTCTTGCGACAATTTTTTTTTCATTTTTTTTTAGTTTAACTTTACAAATACAAAAAAAACAAGTCGATATCATAATCGTATCTGACTTTAGTCTACATATTTTGTACCTATAACATAAGTCGATATTCTTGTGCTATCTAACGGTACGCTTGCTTGTATAGTAATCACTTGTAAAAACAAGTCGTAATAGTATCGTATAAAGGGGATTGTAGTAAGTAGCGGATGCTACTATAACGTGCTTGAGCATTTGATAGGATTACGTGCGTCGCGACTGTTGATCTTTGAGGTCACCTTTTGAACTCTGTAGTACTCTATAGGTGCTTTGCGTGTCTGTTATGCGATTTCCGTCTATAGAACGCTCATACAGCAGTCGGTCTAACGATTTAATGGGCTCGTTGGCGGGTCTGGGGTTCGTATCTCGAGTCTGTCATTTTTATTGTTTTGAAAAGGTTTAGTATTAAATAGCTAGGGGGAATATCGAAATTGTGACCGGCTAACGAACTATCTTTTAAATATGAAAAAACCGTGAAGTGCATTTTGCATTTTTAGTTACCGTTTATAGATTTCCGGATTTCCTACAGAGGACCGCCTCCGTGGCTCAGTAGGTGCGATGAGTTCTATGTTCGAATCTCGAGGAAACAAAATAAAAAAAACATGTGATGTCGGGGCAGGTAGATCACCTACTTGTCTGTAAAGAAAAGTGATCAGTGAAATAGAAACATTTCTAGGGAATTCACCTTTTCTATAGATTTCCCAAGTATAGTAAAGGGGACAGTACCTACCATAAAAAGGCCTTATGCTCCATTGACATAGTATTAAATATGCTCGTATATTGTTTTGTTAGTAAAACACGACAGATAATAATAGGCATATAGATGAAAATAAGTTAATGAGCCTACGGTGGTTCGTTACCAGGTCGGAATTTCGATATTCCTCCCTCCCGTTCAATTCCCGAAGTTAAGAGACGTGGGGAATATATGCTTATAGAAAATTATAAAAATGTTTTCCCGATGGGATTCGAACCCACGAGCCATCGATGCGCACGGCAGGTGTTCTACGAATGCGCCAACGAGCCCATAATTATTTTTAGTTATGAAAACTTCTATATAATTGCATCAAAGATATTTTTTGAGTTTTTTTATGTAAAAAAGAAAAGCAGATATTTTACAATATTATCTCTTATATTTATAATATCGCCACAACAATATTGTTTATTATAATGTAAAAGCAGCTGCAGGAGAAATCTTTAATTAATTAGTGTATTTAGCGCCGAGTAGGTACATAAACACTGAGACATTATGAGATAACGTATTCTCCAATTTCCAACGGCATTCGTTAACAGAGAGATCGTTAATAACTCGCCCAGCAGTCGCCAATCAATGTCTGATGGTGGAGAAAGTGTTCACAATAGCCCATTCAGGCCCATACCGAGTGCGACATGATGATTGAGTGAAATACAGACGTTAGAAAATTGACGTTGACACGATGGAGTTGCTTTTCCTTTGAGTTTGATAATTATTTTAATGAAGTCTTTATTTACTATTTGCTACAAGATACCTAGACAGATACAAAAATATAGACCTGTATAATTGTCATGAAATAGAATATTCTATTCCTTAGTAGGTATCTAAGGATGGATGAAAGTTGGGAAACGAAAAATATTTATGAATCTGGTGTGTGTGGAAGAGGCATGATGTATACATATAGTCATACCTGTATACCTATATATACCTGTTCACTGACCATTTTTTTACAGGCAAGTATATTAACGATCTTCTGTGACTTGCTTGACCTAAATAAGTTTTTTTTTGTTTGTCCGGGTATTGAACCTAGGACCTCTAGTGCTAAGAGAAATACGTAGATAGTAGCATTTAGGCTTTTATAATTCAGAAAAATATTGTGCACGACAGGAATCATTTTATAAATGTAGGTAGGTACCCGTCGTAAACCGTCTTCCAATTTTCCTAAGTGGATCTACGTAGATGTTCCGTGGCCATACGTACAAAGCCAAAGTCAAAATCTAGTAGGTAATTACTAAAAGGCAATACCGAAGAAGCGAACGTAACATAGATTAAGGTTACATAATTTAGTAGGTAATCATCTAGTATTATGTACGCTACGAAGATTATGTGACATAAGCTGTCGTAAATACCGGTAATATTATACTTAATGAATGTATTTTGCATTGAGCTTAATAACATATTAGTATATATTAAGTTTTTACAACATATAATGTAGTAATTTTGTAAATCTATGTATACTCGACGGGTTCGTTGGCACGTTCGGTAGAACATCTGCCGTGCGCATCGATGGGTCGTGGGTTCGAATCCCACATACCCGCTATACAAGTAAGTCGGAAAATATCCTGCTAGCTATTTCGGCGTGCGGTGCATAAAAAATGGGATAAGACTATATTGCAATAAGTAGAATAGGCCCAAAAACAGAAAATTACCGCTGTCTCCGCAGACTAGACAGACAGAATAAATATAACTATGAACTGTTTTAAACAGCCGTCTGACTGGAATGTCTTCACATTGTATTTAGATCGCGTCATAATTTCAATTGTGTCGCGGTCTTGGACCGAGAAAAGTACGAGTCACGACGTAATTTTTTCTACACACAAAACAGAGGTCTGATTCAATTTGAATTGCAGTAGAACCAGTATTTTATCACTCTTTATCTCAGTTGATATTATAATATTGTGATGAATTCGCTAACCTTGACATAGCATTGGAGCTCACGACTGCTGCCCGTTCCAATTTTGTTGAATATTCTGTTATAACTAGACTTTGCTTGCCATTTTATCTGCAGAGATGATTTTTCAATTAGATTCGATATTATTTATAGTGCCAAAAATGTGTTACAAACAGGTAACTAATATAGAGAAGTACATACATATTGGTGGCCTTATCGCCAGGAATCGTAGGAAAAAGACGCACAGTATTTAGGTAGGACAGTGATTTTATGTACACACAAATATAAAATAAAACAAAATATTAATATATAAGGTATAAACTAAACACTAAAAATGTCAAATGTCAACGACAATTTTACTCTTGTTTTAGAGGTGAAATTATCGAACAGATCTCGATATACGTTTCTTATTTCCTAAACAAACTGACTTTACCAATTTTATTAACTTTCTAAAAATGTTCAAACTTCCGCCCCCTTTTCAGCCTAAAGATGGAATTTAAAAAAAATGTCAAATTCCAATTCAGATGCCCATGCTTGTTGTAAATAACTCGAAACGTGACAGTAATAATAATATAATAAATACACCGCGTTTTAATTCAGTAAAAGTTCCTTTATTTCATATGTAGATGCTATACTGGTTACTGGTATACATTGAAAGATCAGTCAGGCATCTCCTTTTAATCATGTACATAAAAATAATGAATTTTAATCTCAGCAACGTACACTTAAAACATTTAATCTGAAGCAAGACTTATAATGACTACTGAGAAATTGCGCGACCTTTTAGTTATTCAAGTTATTTCATGGAATTAGATGAAACCAGTTTACTTTGGCGGCTTGGAAAATTCTAGGTTTATTTCCAGATTTTATTAAAATAAAATAAGACTTTATTTGCTGCTTCTTACATAAAGTTACACTAATTATGATATCATCTTATTGTTTTATAGTGATTTCCCGAGTCCCCTAGTGGGCTGTGGGGCATGGGGCAGACTCATTTCAGTGTCTGTTTCACTGATCATTTTTTTTTACAGGCAAGTAGGTGATAGATTTTATCTGTGCTTTGCCGGACCGAATCATTTTTTTTTATCTTTGTTTAACCGGTAAACGCGACGAAAAATAATATTAGACCTCCGTGTCTCATTGGTAACGACCAATGAGACACGGAGGTCTAATATTATTTTTTTACTATCTACTTATATTTTTAAATCTAGTTATCATCTATCATTGGTTCAAAAGTAAAACTCACTAAGTGACATTTTGAATAAAAAAATTTTGGCTACTATTACTAATTTTAAGGGTAAACCTATGGTTAGAATTAAGAACTAATTTCGTATTCTGGTCAATAACTAAACTATGAAGCGCAATACACACTTATTAATTTGTTCTTATCGTAAATGTACGTTTAAAATAAAGTATAGTAGCAACATTTTTTATTCAAAATTACACTGAGTTTTACCTTTGGACCAACGATATTATCGGAAACCGGCGAAACAGATGTCTTTCGACAAAGATATACTAAAATGGTTTATAAATATATAACCCGTTTCTTTATAATCTAAATAAGTCATAATCACTCTGTCAAGTATTCTTATTTAATTGTAAAGGTTATTTTAATTTTAGGGCTCATATAATATTATGTTAGTGAACGTTTTGGCAAATTCTGTGAACGTAAAGCCTCTTTGCATATTGTTTATCTAATTATTATAGTCTCCTGGATTGAGTCTTTGATTATATACGAGACTAGCAACGCGCCCTGGTTTCACAGTGAAATTCTAATACTGTCAGATTGCAATGTAGATGTATTATACACAAAAATATAGCCCATGTTACTCGCTGATAATGTAGCTTTCTATTGGTGAAAGATTTTTTAAAATCGGTCCAATAGTTTTTGAGTTTATTCAAAACATACATAAATACGAATCTTTCCTCTTTATAATATTAGTATAGATATAGATGTATATAATCAAAGGGTTGCGTATTCATATATTTCAAAAGTACTAGACTGGAAGGTAGATTGACTAAATAATGCAGTCGCTTTAAGTTTCTCCAGCTCGTTAGATTCGAATTTATTAGAGAAATACTTGTACTTTACAGTTTACTAAACCTTATTGAAAGCTCTCTGACACGTTGGTAGATAAAATGCTAATTTTATCGCTAACTGGCTTTACCTGGGTTTCGATTGAGAGATTATGCTGTCGTATAGAGATTAGACTTTTTTTTATAATGTTATGTTTTGAACAGTGGCGGATTTACACATTTTTGGCGTATAGGCTATTAAAATTTTGCCGCTCTATAAATATAAGTTCCTAAATTTTCTAAAATACAATGATAGGAATTGTCTTGAAGGTAAACTTCTCTCAGTAAGTCTTACTTTTAGACTATTCTCTGTAAGGTACATAATACTGTTTTAAAAGTAAGAAAAGTAAGACTTGATTTCTGTAAGATAGCTAAAAGAAATATCTGTCCTCAAATTTGCCGCCCCTAAAATCTGCCGCCCTAGGCTGAAGCCTACTCAGCCTGCTGGTAAATCCACCACTGGTTTTGAACGTTAACTGAAAATCATCAGGATTAAGGATAGTTCTATAGTTGTGCGCGCTAAGGGAACTCTAGTAGGTGCTATGCTGGACTTTCTCTGCTAAGTTCACAAGCATAGAATTACATAGTAGATGTTAGAATCGTATATATGGAGATGAATTTTACACTAAAATTGCACCCACAAGTTGCGGGTTTGATTTTCGCCGGGTCAAATTATATTGGTATACGAACATACTTTTTATAGTATACGGGGGCAAACCAGCCTGGGGCTCACGATGGAAAGTGAACACCGCTGCCCATGAACATCTGCAATTCCAGAGGACTTGCAGATGCGTTGCTGGCCTTTAAAATTAATATTATAACATGACGTTTCCTACATGGTAGACACAGGATATCATTGATAATAAATATTTTCATTTTCTTTTGAGAACAGCCTTTCTATTTATGAATGGAGATTCGTAACCCCGGACGGAATTTTGATATTTCTTCTACCCGTTTAATATCCCATTTTTATATAAGTTTAAATACATTTAGGATAGCTTTAATGTATCCACAGATGTTTAAAAGTTTTATGTAATTTATAGTCTACCCCTGTCAGTTAGTTAGTTATAAGAAGATCGTATATCTTTAGAAACTAAATAGTAAATACTCATAGCAGATGTCGTAGAAATATGGAAACCAGTATGCGTTAAATGATTGCACCTTGTTATAGCGGAGTCCGAGCTTTCTTTGTGTGCCTATCGGTACTAGAAAGTGGTTGAAAGCTGCCTGGACTAACGATAATTGTTCACTTTGTTATTTAGGTGTTTGTAAGCGAATATCATAGTTTTAGTACGACATCCAACGCATTGTACGCGATAGCTCTAAGAAATTATATTAACCTGTTTTCAGGCAGATAGTAATATGCGACTAAACTTGTTGTGAAGCTTTAGAATTTTTGGATTCTTAAAATGCTTTAAGAGAGCTAAACAGCAATGATTGCCATTTCAGATTTGATAAAATTTTGCACATACTGTTAAACTTTTTTTTTTTTAATTTAATTTGGAACTAATCTGCAATATATACCTTTAGTGGTTCATATTCAATATTTTTTTCTTTAACCATTAATTTTTAAATTTAAAGAGCGTTCGAAAAAGTAAACAGGCGTAATTAAAGGCTGTTACAATTTTTGCCATAACTTCATTGACCTTAGAGATGTTGAACTAATGTCGTATTTAATACCAGTAATTAGTCTAAATAAACTTTAATAACAGTAATTAGGCTAAGTAAACAAGATAATTTAATAGAATTATATTTAAAATAAAAAAAAACTTATTTAAAAATATTCTTTGAAGGTCAAATCCGATAAAAGAAATAACCTATATACCTTTAGCCTTCATAAACAAAGGTGTCAAATTGTGAACAATTTTTCTCTATGACACACAATTGCCTCAATATTTAGGGCGTGGAATACCTTGGCATTTTGTTCAAGCCATTTTGAAACTAAGGCTTTTAAAGTTTTAACTTTTGAGTAATGAAACCTTGTAATTTTAGCTTTCTAATTGTTGTCAAAGTTAAATAATTAGTTGTTGGCTGTTGGCTATTCAATTAATTATACCAACCCCGGGCAGGCGATTTGTGCCTAAATAACCATTCTTAAAGCAGTTTCAACACAAACGAAAGTGGAAAAGAAAGAAAGATATATAACATCGTGGATATTTTAACAGTATTATACCACTTTCACGGATTCACAACTATTTACTCAGCATACTTCGCCGCCAAATAGTGCATTTTTTTCTGACAGATATCGACAGACGAGCATGAGGCTCACTTGATGGTAGGTGATACCTCAGCCACAGAAGATCAGTCAATGATGCACTGACGACCTACTTTTTACTTCGAGCATCCGGAAATCCATAGACTGAAAGCGAAACGCACAATGTGCACTTCACATTAAGTTAAGAGGTTAGGCTACATCAAATTATATTATTATGGTCTAACTCGTTTTATACCAACCAAATACAAAATCAACACTCGGCTTTATTAGGAGATGGTCCTTCAAACTGCAACTTCTTATTAGCGTCCTTTCAAATTAACTGCATTCGGATGACCAATTTTTCCACCTAAAATATTTACGCCGCGGTATTCGTGCGAAGGTTCAAATTTTTTGCCGGGTTTCCTTTTTTGTTGGAATGGCGTCGTGTTTGGGAAATTGCTCGGTTGATTAGATATATGTATCTGAATTAATTACCATAGTATTCATTAATTACGTGGAAGCGATAAATGTATTCAAGTAGTTTTAATCGGTTGTATCAGTTTGAAGTTTGAATTACGACACAGCTGAAATGCATATATTAGTTTAAGAGTTATGTAATTTATCCTGCTTAATTTATACTACATTTACAAATTATAAATTGTTCACTACTATAATAATTATTATTAATGCAAGGTGCATCTGAAAGGTCATGGGGCCCTTGTATTTTTCAATTTATTTTCATCCTTGCTTGACTGCCTTCACTAAATCGATAAGCGCGTTGATTTTAGCACCCGTGTTTGAATCATGGGGAAACAAGATTTAAAAAAGTGTTTGGTTGGTTAGGGTATAGAAGGTTGATCATCTATTTGCCTGTAAAGAAAAATGATCAGTGAAACAGACACAGAAATGTGGAAACTAGGGGACTCGGGAATTCTATGAAATACCATGGCATTAGAAATTTAGGACAAGTATTTTATCAATGTATACTGGTTATAAGTTAGAGAATAATTTACTAGTATTATTAGTAAGCGATGATCAGTGAAACATAAAAGAAATGTGTACACAGCAACTTGTACCGCTAGGGAACTCAGGAATACACTTTTACTTATTTTTCATCCTAACTTTCTGTTTTAAATTTTTTAAATTATTTATTTACACCTAAGATAGAAATACGTTAGCTCAACGCAGCTCAAACGGAAATTACAATTCGCTCTTCTGATGTGTAAATTTTGCCTTCACAGGAGGAGTTGGATTTGACAGCAGTGAACAAAGCGGCCATGATGGAGTTGCCAGCTTCCAAGAAGTGGCAGATATATTGCAGTCGGCGACCACCGCCAGGCCAGGCGCCGGCTCTCGCGACAGCTCCTCAAGTGGAAGAGTATATCAAAGCGCTCAACGAAATTGCTGATGTATGTATAACATGTATAGGAAGCAACAGACATAGGTATATTCTGTGTTAGATAGATAGATGTTTATATCGAACTTTTTCTTGTTAAATATCGACAGGCGAGAGTACTGGTGAGATTTGGGTTGAGTTGCGATCGTGTCCTTTTGGACTTTTAATAGATAGAAAGAAAATTATAAACGATAATTTGTGGATGAAAGAAAGAAAAAAAAGAAAATTATTTATTTGCAATACAAAAACTTATAAACTATACTAACATATAAAATAAAAAATGCAAAAAGCCCAACACTGATGGGCTGAGTGTGAGTGTGTGTAAGAGAATATGCGTGGTTAGATATTATAGATAAATAAAAAGTACATAACTAATCATAAAATACAGTGAATACACTATACTTACAATGCAATACATATGTATATTTATAAACAAATTCATATCAAATGACTGCAACCAACGTTGACAATTATAATTCTAATCCTATTTCTAACGAGCTTCCTATAATTATCTTGACCAAATGCTAATAGTGTCCACGCTTCCAGGCGTTCGCCTCATCAGACGGTGTCGCACCAACAGAAGCATGTGCCCTAGTCGACGGCCTGAAGACTGCTCTTCGAACGAGGGCTCACAGTTTTGTGCTTCGGTTTATCAAGCAAGGCGGCCTGACTGCTCTGCTGGAGGCGTTGCACAAAGCATCAAGAGATGACGCTATCACCAGGCATAACCTTATCGCAGGAATTAAGGCCCTTATGAATAATTCTGTAAGTATACATACGCTTTAACGTTAAGAAGGTTGGAAGGAAGGAATGTTGTTTAACTTTTTCCAGATTAAAACGTGAATAATTTATTTATTACTTATTCCGACGTTTCGTGTGCTTTTCAACAAGTGTGGTCACGGACAGGCTGTATGAATATATTTCTATGGAATTCATACATGCTGTTTCTCGGGGTATTAGAATTTTAATTACCGGATCCCAGGAGTCTCAAACCATCTTCAATTGAAGTTTTGGGTTGTTTTTTATTTCAATAGTCTCGCGTAACAGTCTTAAAAATAATCTAGATACATAGAATTTTCTTTATTGTCACGTAAAATATACAACACAAACTTAAACAAAAAAGGAAAAAAAGAGTAGACAAATGACGGTTTAATAGGTATTTATTTATCTCTTCCAAGCAACCGCATGGAAAGGATACAGGGGAAAATAATAAGAAGTAAAAGTAGTGTGTAACAAGAAGTGAAATATAAGAATTTTTCTAATTTCTCTTGCGAGGATTTTCAGTTGGTTGAATAGATCGCTTTTTAATTCGTGTAGACCTTTTTGATTTAAATGTGTGAATGTGTGACCGCGTTATTATGAGACAATATTGATTTTTATATTATTTATTTCAGACTGGCCGTGCACATGTTCTAGCCCATCCAACCAGCATCGACCTTATAGCTCAGTCTCTTGATACGGAAAACGTCAAGACTAAAGTAGCAGCCCTTGAGATACTGGGAGCCGTCTGCCTCGTACCAGGAGGACATAAAAAGGTAGGCTAATATTGGTTTATGTTAGACGAACGTCAGCCCACTTGATGGTGATACGATGCGCAGTCGACCTGTTTTTTAACTACGATCATGTAAAACTATACTATATCCTTTACTAGTAACATGCGGATTCGCACGGGTGCAATGAAGATGTATTAGACAAAAAAAAACACAAAAAAATATATATAAAAAATATAAGCCTATGCTACTCGCTGATAATGTTGCTTTCTATTGGTGAAAGAATTTTTAAAATAGGTCCAGTAGTTTTTGAGTTAAATCGTAACAAACAAACAAACAAATCTTTCCTCTTTATTATATTAGTATAGACTAATAATTATTATAAAGAGGTAAAGTTTGTGAGGTTGTAGGGGGTAATTTCTGGATCTAATGAAACGATTTAAAAATTCTTTCATTTAATGAAATAAATAATAATAATAATAATATAATATAATAATTAATAATTAATAATTAACATTAATTAATTAACATTTGTGTCGAGAAGGTGGAAACCAAAAAATAATTAATAATATAATTTAATAATTAAATAATTTTTTCAGCTAGTAACATAGGCATTTTTTTAATGATTCATCTACATTGCTCCCGTGCGAAGCCGGAGCGTATTGCTATACAGTATATTCCGACACCGTAATTAAATTATATACTGAAATTGAAAAAAAAAGTGTTAAATATCACTGTTTGATTTTGATACATTGCCTAAATATTGATCTGATACTTGATAGCACTCGCCTAGTGGGACCATCAAGAGATATCTCGCGGACGAATGAAAACAATATAAGATGATTGACAACTTTGATAGACAAGATATCTCGATCGAAAAACAACTCTACTTTTGACATTAGAAGTCGAGTTGTAAGTGTCATGAAGACAGAGATAATCGATTAAAACACGAAAAAAAGGTCCACAAATTTTTTTCGTGGTTGTCATGCTAGGCCGGTTGATCTTCGAGCGTGCGACAAACTAAGTCTACACGGATTTATTATCTGCGCGCCTTAGGAAAGTCGTATAGACATAACTGTCTCATTAAATTCTCCTAGTAACATTTTATTTATTGCAGGTGTTAGAAGCAATGATCCACTACCAAAAGTACGCGGGCGAAAGGGCAAGATTCCAGGGCATTGTCAACGAGTTAGACCGCAGTACGGGCGCCTATCGCGATGACCTGGGGTTGAAGACAGCCATAATGTCCTTTGTGAACGCAGTACTGAACTATGGACCTGGTGAAGAGAGCCTGGAGTTCAGACTGCATCTTCGGTATGAACTGCTCATGTTGGGAATACAGCCGGGTATGTTATTAAATGTAATTTCTAAAATGTAGAATTTTTATACAAACTTGAATAGGAAATTTATCGTCTTCGGTAAAAAAAATAGAACATACTGCACCGACCCTAAATAAAAAAGGGAACAGGGCAGTAAGAAGAAGAAGAATTTCTTCGGTTAAAAAATATATTACTACTATTTTTTTAATATTTTGGGATGTGAGCTTATGTCGCCTTTACAATAAATGTGACCTATTCTAAACTTTGACAATTGATTTTTTCCATAGAAGGGCCTAAAAGACATTTTATCCAAAAAAACAATATCTGCTTTACATTATATTATGAACAATATGACATCGATTACTTAGTTTATTTAACTTACTTAGTCCAATTTTATGAGCACATTTTTAAAAGTGTTATTAAATAAACAAGCATTTTGGATTAGGTAACTTCAATTCTCAATATATCTGTCTATTATTGATGTAATTTCACTTCTGAAGACATAATAAACAGCATGTTCTCTTACTAATAATTGCATAATTTAAAGTCAGTAAAGATGGTAAGCATAAGTTATGACGTCAGAAAAACTGATGGACTTAAAGGAGATCATAGGAATAATTCACAATTTCAGGAAAATTCAATGAAATGTTTATCGCAAGTATTTTATTAATACCTTGCATCATTTATACATATATACTTTAATAAAATATCGAAAAAGTATAGCATGATAGCGTATTTGGAAATAATACAATAGTATTTCGCAAGTGAATTGATCGAGTTTTGTTATTGTATTTATTTTAGTGTATATTATCAAGTGGTGTATACAGGTTTGAATGAATATAATTATATACATTTATATTTTTAACGTTGGATATAATTAGTGGTCACATATAATTATTATTCATTGGGCACGTTTGGGATATACTTCGTTATTCATAAATAGTATGTTGACATATATTGCAACATGTTACAAAGTTAAAGATATTTACTCGGCAAATGTTACAATGCCACGTAAAATTTTATAGAAGCCGGTGTTCTGTAACGCCATCTAGCGAGTCTTTATTTTTTGGACCAGGAACTTTCGTAGGAGTATGTAGAAAAAATCACTAAATAATTGGATATATGGCAAAACACATAACCCTGCATTATATTAAAACTCGCAATCAAAAATATATAACAATGAGTAGTCGATTTAGGTGAACGTACCTCGATCAGATCGAGACGTTCTTTCAAAGGGCCAGGTCAAAAGTACTCGAAATCGATGAGCGTGTATGAAAGCGGTGATGAAAGTGGTATGCAAGGATCGGACCATATGTAAAATCTGTGAGCTTACCCCAATGGGAAAGAGGCGTGAAATATATTTATGTATGTAATACTATTCATATATAACATGGGTTAAAATTATCACTTTTTAAATTACAGTAATCGAGAAACTACGGAAATACGAAAACGAAACCCTCGACCGTCATATCGAGTTCTTCGAGATGGTCCGGACGGAGGACGAGAGAGAGTTGTCCCGACGATTCGACAAGCAACATGTCGACACCAAGAGCGCCTCGGAAATGTTCGACTTGTTGCGCAACAAGTTGAGCCATACTGCCGGCTACCCGCATCTGTTGTCTATGCTCAGACATTTGTTGTTGCTGCCACGTAAGTCTACGTATATTTCATAGCAGGGACTGAATACCGGTTAATTTACTATGGGAGTTATACCGGTATGATAAAGGTTTTTGTTAATATTCTTTCGTTTTTATTCATATTTACTGAACAAAATTACTGTGGTAAGTTTAGTGTGTATTACTCTTTAAAACTAATATCATGATATCTCAGTTAGACACGTATTTTGGAAAATAAAAATTAACCGGTTTCAGTCCCTGTTTCATTGATTCAGCCTATAGATTGTCGACATATTCTGTCTGATTTAGTTAATGTTATAGAGTTTATTTGTCCGGCCGGAGGCTTACGTTAGATGTCAACATACGAGCGTGAGAATAACTAGTAAATAGTAAAAGGATTTATATCTGTGATGGTCTCACGCTATCACATACAACTTCAATACTGCGCACCACGATCGTCGATGACGCGACGTGTTGCGTGCGCTGTTCGTTCAAAATCTCCGAAATATTACTCCGCAGCCAGAAATTTTGCAAAAGTTCAACACTTTTGCAAAATATTAATATTAACTCACTTAGTAAATGAGATTCCCAAGTTTTAGTTCTAGTGGGGCATGGGTACGACATGGGTGGGGCATGGGTCGATGGCTGGCCATGCGTCATACTCGTGAACGGGTGCTACTTGTGGTGACTGGTCGAACTTGAATCGTGTATGCGGTGATATTAGTTATTTCGTCTATGTATTTGCGTGTTGTTCCCACGAGAATGTAAGTGAGTGCTCCTATTTCACCATACATTCTGCTGATAGAGGACAAATCTTTGTTTTTATTTATTTTTATTTTTTCGCTTATATATATATTTTTCGATTATTATAGTTAATTACTTAAAGATGTCATGTGGAACATGGTGTAATGGTTGCAGCTCCTTACAAAACATTTGTAAAACAAAAGCTTGGCGATTAAAAAAGAGTGGCGGCGAGTTTCTTGCCAGTTCTTCTCGTCCGCTCTACGCCCTTGATTTGAGAACTGGCAGTAAATGTAAAACTAGAAGCATTTAATATGTATTTTTTATTGACGTTCATAAGTGTACATTGTGTTACCTAAATGAATAAATGATTTTTGAATTTGAATTTGACATGCTGTGTCTGTTTCACTGTAAGTATGTCTTCCCCACGTCTGGTAACTTCGGTATTCGGACATTGAACGGGTGGGAGGAATATCGAAATTCCGACCGGGTAACAGACCACCGTTCATAGATGGAAAAACCTTGAAGTGCATATTGCGCGTTTCGGTTTCAGTCTATGGATTTCCATAGACTGATATTCCAATGCTTGAAGTACAAAATTGTCGATAATTGGTCGATAGTGCATCATTGACTGATGTTCTGTGGCTGAGATATCACCTACCATCAAGTGAACCTCATGCTCGTCTGTCGATATCTAAAATAAAAAAAAGATCAGGTAAAAGTTGCCTAAATGCACAGGAGTGTCCCAAACAATAAGTGAGAAATGCAATAAGAAAAATAATTGTTTCAAAGTTTTCCACACAACATAGAAAAAAATGATAGTAGGTATTAGCTCAATGTTACAGATATGTTACATTCCATATATTCCGAAATAAATAAACAACTAATAACAATACTTATTTTCTAAAAAATACGTGTTTTATTACAGTTAAAAACGAGTCCATAATAGTTATTTATTTTAGAATTAACGATCTTGGGTTAGAAGGGGTTAAATACACTTTTACAACAAAAACTTAACCTGTAGAATTAATATAAAAAACAGAGAGTATAGAAAGGCAGCCAATTGCTAGTATGTAATAATATAATAAATAATAAAATATGTATGTATTCCAGTGGAGTACAACCCTCACGCGCAGCACTGGCTGCTGCTGGACCGCGTGGTGCAGCAAGTCGTGCTGCAGCAGCCGGCAGCGGGCAGCCGCGCGAGCAGCCACCAGGGGGACGTTGAGGAACACGCCAAGGTGTGTATAGTTCCCGTCACGCAAAAAGAACGAGCGACAGTGGAGGGGATGTGTCTGCGCACGGGTACAGTCGTGTTCTAAAGTTACAATATCCTATAATTTTAGTAATTAGTGTTTATTAAAATTATAATATAATAGGTACTTTAGCTGTAGCTGTAGCTGGTACACTGGAGAGAAAATGTTTTCTTGATTTTTGATCTTAAATTACATTTAAAGTAGGTTTGAATTATCAACAGCGCTTTTTTCAGCTTCTTTTCTTATAAAAAATAAATACTATAAATATTTTTTCTTTCCTTTACTTTTTAAAACCATCGTCGAGCAAACAAAGATGTGTGTGCGACTGTATTTTGGGAGCAAACGAAGAATACCAATATAATATAGCATTATATACGATAACTATAGCATTTGAAGGAAACGCTTGCTGGTTGTTATTTCTATAAGGACTTATCCCAACTGTATGATTGGATATTGGTGAACGAAGCGAGTGAAGTTTTTGTGTTGGCTTTTCTCTGTAGAAATGCACACATAACTGTTCATTTCTTCTTTTGCTAGACTATTAGACACAGTTTAATTTTTAAAAGTACAAAATTTACAATTAATTTATATAAATATCCAATGAATCGAGCGATATAACATTTAAAGATTGTAGCAAGTTGATATACACAAGTTTCCGTTCTGAATCTCTTAGAAGTATATACGTACAAGCTGGTGACAGTAACTTCGTTCGCTTTGTTCCCAAGCTGAGCTTTTAAACCAGTTGTCATTATACCTTGTTATCCTCTCTTCTTAAACAGCTGATTTCTTGAAGGAAATAACGATTAGAGAAGTCGTCGATAAGTGCTTCTCCTTTAAAAGGGCTTTATTTAACTTCTATTACATTATTTTTTCAGCTGTACGACCCAGACGTGGCTCCTCTAGAGATAAACGTAGCCGAAATAGTCCATCTGCTTGCTAAGGAGGAAGAACTTGTCGCGGCCAGAACAAAGGCCGAGAATTTGGAGAAAGAAAACGTCGACATGGCTACAGAACTCGCTAAGAAGGTAAGGTGTTACAGTACAATGAAGCTTTATTACAAGGGCAGTTGGAATCGAACGCTAAGAATAGCATTAATTTAGACTTATAGGAAATTCTAATCGTCTAATCGGTGGTGAAATTATGAATTACTTTATAGCACTGTGTGACCTAAACCCGCGTTTACGCACGCTTTTCCGTGACCTAAATAGGCCATTTTCACACTGGAAAAGTGTGTGTGAAATGCGGGTTTATTTCACACGTAAAATAGTACAATACTCGTGACAAACCGGCGCTAACTTCACGCCGTGCAATAATAGACAACTTAAGTCACACGAATCGTAGTGTACCTACTATTTCAGACCCTATGACATGACTTGTGACGTCATACCAAAGTTAAATTGCTCTTATTTTGTAGCAGATACTCTGATGCAAGTGTCGATATTGTTTTTATTATGTTCAAATATCGATTGGTTCACAATTTCACTGCTAGTCTTAAAATAATATGGGATTTAACTGCCCAAAGGTTATGGATAGCATTACTTACATCCATATTTAATTCTACCATTTTAATTGAAGATAATAATAATTTTTATACTTCATTTGTTGCCATAAAACAATATAAAAATTGTGGGTTTAATTTATTAATGATATTCTCATATGTCATACATCATATTGTGTGTGAAGAGTTTTTGAGTTAAAATATAATTGTACCACATGAGTGTTACATAATCAGTACTGTAATTACCATAGATCAAAAACAGATATATATTTTTCAATTATAGGCTACATTTAGTTTTATCGTTGTGTTGCAGGCTTATAAACGTATAAACGTGGAATTTCAATTTTTAAATGTTAATTTTGTGTCGACAGCAAAACAATTTTATTGAATTTGATCGTAATAAATGAATTTAATTTGATGAATATATAAGTACTTTAGAAAAGTACTTTTACGGTTAAAGACATTTATTTTCTCAAAAGATTTACATTAAATCACTTACAGAGAAAAAACAAACAATTTTAACTTAATATAATTAGCGCAGCGAATTGACGGTATATTTGTAAAATTTATTTTGTGTTAATTATTGATAGCGAGTAAGCGTATTTGGTAGGTGGATTGAAAAAGTTAACAATTATAAGGCTTATCCATAGTGAATGAAGATAGCGGAATTTATATTTATAAAATTATATAGAGTGTATGAATGTGTGTATTAGCGAATAAATGTTTTTTATGTATTTTATATTAATATTACTGTTGTAAGATTAATTATTATTTTTTACCTAATACAATTATATGCTTTTACTTGATACTTATTATTTTATCTATCTTATCTTAGGTCTATTAATGAAAAATCCTTTAAAATGTGACTTTTTAATAATTTCTTAAAAGTTGTTAAAGTTTTTGCTTCTTTTATATTTTTAGGTAGATTATTGTAGCTCTGTGCTCCCTCATATAAAATACTTTTCTTGCCATATTCAGTTCGAGGTGGTCTTAAATTGATATTATAGGCCTGTCTAGTTAAACGTTTATGGCAGTCTATGTTTTTCGTAAATTTTAATTGTGTATGAATATCTTTACTCAAAATTTTCCTAATCAACAAACAGGTATTATATTTATATGTTTGAGCAAGGTTCATTACTTGTGTTTCTTGATAGATTTTTATAGTGGGTGTTAAATAATCATACTGAAATAATGTTTTAATTAATTTATTTTGAGCAGTTTGTAGTTCTGTTAAATTGCTTTTTGCTGCAGATCCCCAAATCTCGATTAAATAATCAATATGCGATTTTATTAAAGAATTATATATAGTGTATTTAACGTTTTTTGGTAGACATCGAACAATTGGTCGCAGTGCACCCGTAAGAGACGTTATTTTTTTACGAATTTGTGCGATATGTACTTTCCATGTTAGCCGACTATCTAGATGCAAGCCAAGGTATTTTTCTGTATTAATTTTATTAATTTCCACGCCGTTAATGGTTAAAGGACTGTAATTACCTATTTTTTTATTTTTTGAAGAAAATATCATATAGTGAGTTTTTGCAGAATTGACAGTTAACAAATTTGACTGCAGCCAATTATTTAATATGTTTAGATCACATTGAGCTTCATTTACTAACACGTCTATCGAATGACCAGAGTAAAATAAACTAGTATCATCAGCGTATAACGTGATGTCTCCATTGAGGCCGATCTCATGAATACTATTTATGTAGACCAGGAAAAGTAACGGACCCAAAATTGACCCTTGAGGTACGCCACAAGTAATCAGTCTTGGTTCACTTTGATGATTGTTTATTTTTACGACTTGGCTTCTATTCGCTAAGTATGATTTGGTTTTAAGTTACTTAAAATAACTGTTATATTCTTTTAAATGATTTAATCATACTGATACTATATACCTCGTTGGTGTTAAAAACGAAGCTAAAAAAATTTAAAGTCCGACAACACAACTGAGGCATTTGAGTCGCGTATCTAACCTTCTTATTATCTGCTCTGTGATAAAAAAACACAAACCAATTTTTTTTCAAAGTTTTATCAAATTATGACAAGCCTAATATTCAAAATATCTCTTCACCCACTCATCACCGTTAACCTGTCACCTGCATGTCTAACGCTAACAGGAGAAGCAAGTAGACCAGCAGAGCCAGGAGCGCGAGGAGTTGGAGGGGGTGGTCTGCCGGCTCAAGGAGCGGCTGGAGAGGGAGACGGCTGCGCACATGGAGTGCACGGAGCGGGCGAGGTCCAGCGCTTGTAGGGCGCACCAGCTGGAACAACAGGTGGGGATGACCAGTTGCACGCGCGAGTTACAGCAGTAAACTGTACTAGATAGAATATGGCTCGTATAGCCTGAATCTTGTAGGGCGCACCAGCTGGAACAACAGGTGGGGATGACCAGTTGCACGCGCGAGTTACAGCAGTAAACTGTACTACATAGATAGAATATGGCTCGTATAGCCTGAATCTTGTAGGGCGCACCAGCTGGAACAACAGGTGGGGATGACCAGTTGCACGCGCGAGTTACAGCAGTAAACTGTACTACATAGATAGAATATGGCTCGTATAGCCTGAATCTTGTAGGGCGCACCAGCTGGAACAACAGGTGGGGATGACCAGTTGCACGCGCGAGTTACAGCAGTAAACTGTACTAGATAGAATATGGCTCGTATAGCCTGAATCTTGTAGGGCGCACCAGCTGGAACAACAGGTGGGGATGACCAGTTGCACGCGCGAGTTACAGCAGTAAACTGTACTACATAGATAGAATATGGCTCGTATAGCCTGAATCTTGTAGGGCGCACCAGCTGGAACAACAGGTGGGGATGACCAGTTGCTCGCTCGAGTAGCTTCGTAGTGAACTGTCTGAACAAGCTAGAAAATGGCTTGTGGAGCCTGCACTAGGAGCATATGCAATCTAGATTAATATAACAAGGCTTATAATCAGAATCTTATAATAGATGGAAAAACCGTGAAGTGCACATTGCGCGTTTCGGTTTCAGTCTATGGATTTCCGAATGCTCGAAGTAAAAATTAGGTCGACAGCGCATCATTGACTTATGTTCTGTGGCTGAGGTATCACCTACCATCAAGTGAACCTCATGCTCGTCTGTGAATATCTGACAAAAAAAAAAAATTTTTTTGAAGGCAACATTCTGGTAGGACAGCGTCTGTCGGGTTCGCTAGTATATAAAATTCTCACTTAACTCAGTTACATAGTACACAAATAGAACGTTGTATCTATATCGTTACGGCAACAAAATATTTCTAAAATAATATAAATGAAAAAAAATTATACGTACAGCGACATCTACAATCTGCGCCTACGCAGTTTTTTTAATTTGAAGCAGTTGTTAATACTTTTAGTCTATATATTTTTTTTGACCAAGATCCATGAATTATTTAACTAATGAATATATCATGAGATATATTAATGCTATGTATAGACAATATATAAATAAAGTTTAACTTTGACAGTTGAATCAAGAAAGAGCGGAACGCGCGAGATTTGAAAAACTAGTCAGTGAAGGGAGTATACCGGATGACGCGAAGGTAGTTATTACTTTTGTGTTTCATATTTTTATTTACAGATAGATGTGACACTATAATATTTTTCTTATAAACGTGTTTTTTGTAACAATAAGTTGTTGTTACTAAATATCATTAAAATTAGAACTTATAAGGAATTTTCGATCGACATTTTAAAAGCTATAATTTTGGCAGTTCGTTTCTATCGATAATAATACGTTTCATTCGTTCCAACATTGATCGCAAACCACAGATCTTAAAATACATTAATTATAAGAAAAACAATAATAATGGAAATTACAAAAGTCGGCAAGAAACTCATGATTCAATTCATATTGATAATCTTGTCACCTACAATTAATAATACATATAAAATATGGATATCGAATTTCATTTAGTACAACTATATACGTCATTGTTACAGGTCAGCAACCTCAAGAGCGCTGTAATCGAAACCTGTTCGGTCCCGCCCCCACCCCCTCCCCCAACTATCTCGATCCCTCCCCCTCCCTCCGCGCCCGCCCCGCCGCCCGCTCCCCTAGCCCCCCTCGCGCCCTCAACCCCGAAACCCAAGAAGAACGTCCCCGCACCGGGGAATCCCCTCAAGAGCTTCAATTGGAGCAAACTCCCCGACACGAAGCTGCACGGCACGATATGGCAGGAGCTGGACGACACGAAGCTGTACAACGCGATCGACTTGCATGCCATAGATAAGATGTTCTGCGCGTACCAGAAGAATGGTGTTCAGGTGAGGTCGATTTTTTTTTTAATTTGAATGATTGACCGGCTCGTTGGCGCGTTCGGTAGAACACCCGCTGTGCGCATCGATGGATGGATGGGGGTCGAATCCCACCGGGACGACATGTTTATAATTTTCTGTAAGCATTTTCATTCCCCACGTCTGGTAACTTTGGGCATTGATCGGGTGGGAGGAATATCTAAATTTCGACCGGGTAACGAACCACCGTTCATAGATGGAAAAACCGTCAAGTGCAAGCCGGCTCGCAGCGAGCAACGCGGCGAAGGGTAGTACTTTGTCAGTTTGCTAATTTTTTGCGGTTTTGATATGATTTAACTTAAAAACTACTTGATCGATTTTAAAAATTCTTAGAAAGAAAATGAAAAACCGATAGAAAGCTACATTATCAGCGAGTAACATAGGCTTTGCTTTTTTATCTAGATTGCACTGTGCCAAGCTGGGGCGTTTTGCTAGTAGTAAATAAAGCCTTAATTATATAATTTTAGTGTTAAACATATGTATAACATATTATAAAAATAGTTAACCTGTTTGTAGAACGAGGGTTCAGTTGAGGACCTGAGACAACTCGGATCAAAGCCACGGACCAAGATACTGTCGGTGATAGACGGACGGCGGGCGCAGAACTGTACCATATTGCTTTCCAAACTGAAGATGTCTGACGAGGAGATATGTCGGTGAGTGTTATGCCTTATAACGAGATATTAGTGCATAAAAAGTATATTCTGTGATTTAAGGTTTAAAAGATCATTATAACGTGTCAAAAAACAAACAAATAAAAAAACAGGTAGTTTTCATAAAAACGACATATTTCAAAAATAGCCAATATCTAGTTTCATTATTTCAGTTGAACTGGACTTGTCTGCATTTAAATTGGATCACTTAAGGTAGCACAAGTCGGGGGCTCGAACTCACTGGTGGGCGTGGCCAAAAAGCATGCTGTTCTCCCGCACCGCACTGGGGCAGTCATTACTAAGTGAGATGCACGATAATTCATAGTAAAAGGGGCGTCTAAAAAAATACGAAAAAGCCTTTGGAAAATCGAGTTTTATGAAAAAACCACTGCATAAATCAATTACAAATAAAAGTTATTGTATTCTTCGATAATCGTGCTTTGTCGGTACCGACTTTGTTTTGAAAATTTGATACTTCTTTTATTACTAATTTAAGCCCAAAGTTGTGTTAAAAAATGGCAATAAAAACGAATATTTGGTAGCTCGTAACTTTTTAATGGTTTTTTATTTTACCATTCTGTTTCCGTACAGACAAAATTAATAATGAGATAAAACGATATCATGTGTAACTTTGCATGTACGGTGCTAAATAGTGGAGTAATACCCCCCCGAAATTTCTATGGAAAAAATGTCGACTAATGTCACCTTAAATGCAGAAAAGTTCAGTTGAAGAAAGGGAAGGTGGTCAAATAAACTGTACAGGTTATTTTTTGTGTTTGACGATATCTAATGAGACAAATGAGCATAAGGTTCACTTGATGGTAGGTAATATCCCAGCCACAGAACATTAGTCAATGATGTGATGTTTCTTTTGCATTCGGACATTTCATCTATAGACTGAGACCGAAACGCGCAATGTACGCTTCACGGAATTTCCATTTATCAACGGTGTTTCGTTGCCCGGTCGGAATTTCGATATTCCTCCCACCCATTTAATGCCCGAAGTGACCAGTCGTGGGAAGACATGCTTATAAAAAATTACAAACGTCGTTCCAGCGGGATTCGAACCCGCGACCCATCGGTGCGCAAGATAGGTGTTCTACCAAACGCGCCAATGAGCAAAATCAAAAATGAGTCAAAATCTATACTTAATAGTTAATTACTTAATAATCTATTAATATTATAAAGTGGAAAGATTTGTATTTTTGATTTTTTGTATTTTTGTATGTTATGAATAAACTCAAAAACTACTGGACCGATTTTGAAAATTCTTTCACCAATAGAAAGCTACATTATCAACGAGTAACATAGGCTATGTTTTGTGCATAGTAGATCCATATTGCACCCGTGTGATGCCGGGGCGCGTTGCTAGTAATTAATAAGTTTCTTCTTAAATTTCAGTGCAATCTTACGCATGGACAGCTCCGAGCAGCTGCCGATAGATATGGTGGAACAGCTGCTCAAGTTCACGCCCAGCGCCGAGGAAGCTGCTCTGCTGGAGGAGCACCAGGATGAGTTGGACAGCATGGCTCGAGCTGATCGCTTCCTCTATGAGATATCCAAGTGAGTATCCGAGCCCGCAAGGCTCGGTTTTTCAATTATTAATATTAAATGAAAAAATTGTCAACAAAATTTTAATTGCCCATTTACTGACGGAAGATTTGCAAAAGTTAGATGAGAATATTTAGCTATATATAATTATATATATATACGACTTCATCTTAAATTATTATCGCGATAAAACTTTCACTTTTCACAATCTTATTTGTTCTGCACACACGTGGGTGGGTGTAATTTAATTTTTTTTTTCAGCTGTACTTCCTCTCCACAAAAACAAATTTAACTGACAGAAAATGCCTTTAAGCATTAAGTTCGTACATTGTTTTGTACAATAAATAAATAAAATAATTAGTTTTGAGTACAGTTTTGAGGTGTAATGCTTACTTTATCCTTCCAGAATACCCCACTACCACCAGCGCGTGCGCACGCTACTCTTCAAGAAGAAGTTCTCGGCCGCCGTGTCCGAAGCGAGCAGCCGCGCGTCCGTAGTACTGCGAGCTGCCCGGGACATGACGCGCTCCAGGAGGCTGCGGACGTTGCTCGAGATTGTGCTGGCCTTAGGCAACTATATGAACCGGTAAGGACTTTACTGAAAGAGAAGATTGTGATTCTGAGTTTCAGGCCCTATAAACTTTTGATTGTCATCGAATAACGAATAATATCTCTTTTCATTTGTTATTTATAACTCTGATAGATGAACACAAAACACATGTTATAAAAATTATTATACATGCTCCAAGATAATGCCTTTTTTAATGATAAGATGAGGTTTAAGATTTGTTTTACTGTTCTAATAGCTACTAAAAAAATATTTTTAAGCAAAAAATAAAAACCTATTTCAAAAATACTTCAAAACTCCACATAGTACAAAAACTACATATAGTATGTACAAACTTCAACTAAAAAGTAAAAAATAATATTTTAATGACTTCAAAGCATTATTTATTAACAGTTATTTTTGAAGTCGGTGCCAGCCAACCGCCGCCGCTCTGTACCGTTCGAAAATTTGTTGCAAAAGCAGGATTAAACTGTCCTTCTTGGCTGGCACCGAGACGTCTGGTTTAATTAAGCTATCAAGTTTACGATCCGACATTCCTGAAACGAAAATTGACGATTTCAAAGTGTTTACGAACGTTTATATTAATAAAGTTATTGTGTATTACAGCGGCGCTCGCGGCAACGCGTCCGGCTTCCGGCTGTCGTCGCTGAACAAGTTGGCCGACACCAAGTCGAGCGTCACGAGGAACACCACGCTGCTGCACTACCTCGTCGAGATGTTGGAGACACAGGTATGACTTACTTTTTATGGGGGGGAAACTCCTTATTGCCACAGGATAATTGGGTAAACCTTAACATAAAATATTTACCATCTCGCCCACCTCCTAGCGGGTCGTGCAGTCGTGCAGTGCTGGGAGAGTATGGGGTTAAAGCAAAGAAGATAGATTTACATGGAAGCACAGAGCCTATGTTAACTTTTGGCGTAGAAAATATAGTTATACTTTTGGACTGTAGAGCGCGCGGCAATGTATCATCTAAGCAGTCCTCTGAATCCTGCCCTCGCGTTGTCTCGCTTGCTCTTACGAGCGAACGGTATCAACGCTCGCAGTACACATCGGACCCGAAGCACCCCGAGCATTGCCAAACGTGTGAGAGAGAGCGAGAACGCACCATTACTCTAAGCATGGAAAAGCAGATGGGTGCGAGAGAGTGCGTTTACACGGATACTAGCAGCGCTGCGGTGGCTGGGGTGAGAACTACACTTACTCCAGAGAAACCGTGACAAGCGCGCCCATAAAAGCCCTGTGCTTCCATGTAAATCTATGTTCTTTGGTTATAGTCACTCACGGCTCTATCTAATGAGACAAACGCTAGTCAGCGGGGTTAGAACGCAAGTCACAAAAACGATTCGACTGATAACCCCTGCTAACTACGACGACTAACCCCGCTGAGAGCCTGATGACCCACTTAACTCCCTCTTGACTCTCAAGTCCGCCTTGTTGGGCACAAGGCATTCACTGTTGACATTCCACCATGGCCCAGATATATTTTACTTGACATAAGCTGTGGGTAGGTAACCCCTAAATGGGTCTGAGGGCTTACAGAGTGCTAACCAATAATCTCAAACTGTCCAACTCATATCATAACTATCCAATGACCCAAAATCGACATAGATTCCTTAATTTTAATATTGTCTTTTATTAACGCGAGTATCACACATTTAAATAAAATACTGTATACCGGATTAAAACGCGATTTATTATTTATATTGTTTAAATTATTTATCCCGACGTTTCGGATGCTTTTCAGCAAACGTGGTCGCGGGGAGACTGTCTCCCGGGACCACGTCGGGATAAATAATTTAAACAATATATGTAAATAATAAATCGCGTTTTAATCCGGTATACAGTATTTTATTCCTTAACTTTGCTTACATCGCTTAATATTTCCAGTTCAAAGACGTCCTCCTGCTGGAAGAGGACCTGCCCCATGTCCGGGCCGCGGCCAAAGTGTGCATCGAGCAGCTGGAGAAGGACGTGGGCGCGCTGCGGTCGGGCCTGCGCGAGGTGTCCCGCGAGCTGGAGTACCACGCGTCGCTGCCGGCGCCCGCGCAGCCGCACGACGCCTTCCTGCCCGTCATGAGGGACTTCCACGCGCACGCGGTCTGCTCCTTCACGCAGCTCGAAGATCTCTTCCAGGTGCGTATCCTTCCTGCCCGTCATGAGGGACTTCCACGCGCACGCGGTCTGCTCCTTCACGCAGCTCGAAGATCTCTTCCAGGTGCGTATCCTTCCTGCCCGTCATGAGGGACTTCCACGCGCAAGCGGTCTGCTCCTTCACGCAGCTCGAAGATCTCTTCCAGGTACGTATCCTTCGTCTGTGGGAAGAACAGCCAGGTGGTCGTCATATTTCAAGATGGCGGCCGTCCACATATGAGAGGTTATAGTGGTTGATGTCGATGTGTTGTATATAATATTATAGAATATAGAAAAATAGGCCTATAAAAACTTGTGACACAGAAAAAGTAGTTCTATTATTGACCTGTAGAGCTGACTCCTCGCGTTGTCTCGCTTGCTCTTACGAGCAAACGGCAATAGCACTCCTCGCAATCTTAGGCATCAGACCCGAAGCACACCGAGCATTGCCAAACGTGTGAGAGTGAGCGAGAACGCACCATTACCCCAAGGACGGAAAAGCGGCTAGGTGCGAGAGAGTGCGTGCTATGACTCCAGCGTCAGTGTGCAGTGCAGTGTGGCTGGGGTGAGCACAACTCTCACCCCAGAGAAACCATGCCTAGCGCGCCTATAAGGCCTGTGATTCCATGTCGATCTATGTTATTTGGTTATAGTCACTCACGGCTGTATACTCAGTGCTAAGAGAAACTTTGATAGCGCGATTCAGTATTATTGAAGTTTTCGTACTGATTGTAAACGCAGATTGTAGATAATGATGTCGCTACACACTAATCATTTTTCTTTACAGGCGAGTAGTACAGCTATTATAACTATAATATATTCTTACAAATAAAACATTTCAAATTTGGATATACAAACATGCATAGAAAAACCGTGAAGTACCTATTGCGCGTTTCGGTTTCAGTCTATAGATTTCCGAATGTTCGAAATAAAAAATAGGTCGACAGCGCATCATTGACTGATGTTCTGTGGCTGAGGTATCACCTACCATCAAGTAAACCTCAGTCTGTCAATATGTAACATAAAAGCGGTAGTATTCTCCCAACAGAGTGAGTACATAATGGAATCGCGATTTGAAAGTTTCATTTGTTTTAGGATATGAAAAGTCGCTTAGAATCGTGTGCGCACGCGTTCGGAGAAGAGCCCTCCGCATCACCGGAGCTATTGTTCGGTGCTTTGGACTCCTTCCTCACGCAACTGGTGGAAGCCAGAGCTGAATGTGACGCGGCCAGGAGAAGAAGAGATGAGGAGGAGAGGAGAACTAGGCATGAACAAGAGGTATGCTAAAATATTATATATATTCTGTCTCACACAACCGCTCTGCGGAACCAGCTGTCGCCGGCGGTTTCTCCGAACCGATACGACTTGGGAACCTTCAAGAAAGAAGCCTACTCTTACCTTAAAATTCAAATCATCTATTCATTTAGGTATACTTATACGTCAATAAAAATACTTTAAATACTACACCTGACCGTTTGCTCCATATACTATAAAAATATATCGGCGTAGAAGAGATTATTTATTTGCTCGTTCCCTTTGTTATTATTGAGTTATATCGTGTTTTGAGTATATGGAAATATCGTGAAGTATTAGTATTTCACTTATGGATTTTGGAATGCCCTAGTCAATAAAAATTGAAGCGTATCAATGACAAATAGATTTTAAGATCACATCCCTTTTTCCGCGACAGACCTTTTTTTTGTGTTTTTTATCGTGACAGGCGGTCCTTAGATAAGATTTTTTTATTACTTTTTTAATATAATATTATGTACACACTTGTTTGTTGTATCCTACAATTAGAATAGTCTCACAATTAACCTGTATGCAAGTAGTAAGGACAAAGAAAACCTCTTCACGAATACATTCTTAATTTATTTATTTCATCTATATTTCCTTGCAGCTCAAAAAGCGTACAATGGAGCGCAAACAGGGCTCCAGTCTGTTAGGTTCAGTCGGCAAATCTCTCGGCAAGTCCGACTGCAACGGACACGCGAACGGCGACACCTCCCGCGATGGGACTCTCACGAACGGACAGAAGGGCGAGTTCGACGACCTCATCTCGGCGTTGAGGACCGGAGACGTGTTCGGGGATGACGTGGCTAAGTTCAAAAGGTCCAGGAAAAGTTCTAAAGCTAGTCATAAAGGACGCGATTCTCCACCGAGAGGCGTTTGTAGGGAGGACTCTAGAGAGCGGCAGAAACGCTAGGAGGTTAGTTAAAGTCAAAAAAAAAGTTGAAAGTCAAATGCGAAATCGGTAGAATTGCGTAAAATCGGTATATTTGGACCAAAAATCGATAAATTAGTAAAAAAAAACAAATTTCTTTATTTTAACCAAGGAATGTTATTTTACTAATGACGCTATTAAAACTACCGAAAAAACACTTGTTAGGTAGGACTTTGGACTATGAACGAAATTTTTTTGTCTCATTTTACATCGATTTTTTAGAATGTATTATTAAAATCAAGAATTTAGTATCGTGGATACGGATTTCATTTAGAACAATTGGTAAAATCAAATTTTGGTGTCATGTTTGAAATGTTTTACGTATATACGTACGTTGATATAACTGTATTCGGATATAGACGAGTTTTTAAAATTGATTTTGTAATGGATTTGAAAACTTACTACTGTTTGGGATCAGTGATATGCGAGTGATATATTAATTAATATATAAAATATTCAAATTAACTCACCTTTATTGTGTTTTTTAATTGTTTTGTTAATCAGTGCCAATGTTTTGATTTGACTCTGTATGTAGAAGATTTTAATCATTAAAATTTCTGTGAGAATTTGATTTAATAGCTAACTGCTTTGTTATTTTCCAATTTCTTAATCTAGTAAAACGAAAAAAAATTATAATGGAAAAATACATACATATACATACATTATACATATCGTCAGTGGAAAAGTAAAACACTACTAAAGCGCAATTTGACCAAAATAGAGAAATACTATATTTCATTTGCAAAAGTAGATAGAAAATAATTTTAACAACGTTTTTATTATTAAACTAGTAAAGCTTCACACGGGTGCAATGTATATGTACTATACACAAAGCCTAATAAGTTACTCGCTGATAATGTAGCTTTCTATTGGTGAAATAATTTTTAAAATCGATCCTATTGGACTTTCGAGTTTATTCATAACATACAAAAATCATAAAATACAAATCTTTACTCTTTATAATAATGGTTTAGATAAATAAATCGGATGAATAATATAAAAGATATGATTAAAAAAAGCTTTAAACCTCATTTCCCACGAGTATCATTTTGGCTCTATAGCAGTTTTGCCTTTCCACTGTCCATATGTAATTAGTCGTGATGTAATTTATTTGGCACTGATAACAATAAGCTATTAATTTTATTTTATATTATACTAAACATAATTTACAACAATGTATCCACAGTTTCGTAATTAAAGGGAAATTGCCTAATTTTATACGTTATCAAGTTTTAATTGATATTTTTAAAATGACTGAAAATATTTAAGACTGTTACAATGAAATCATTTGCAACATGATTCCTTAGTACTTTAACGTTTGCTCATAACATGGATTTTGAAACTTTAATTATGACTGAAGATAGGTCGGACACGCATCAGTGATTCCTTAGTACTATAGTTGGATAAATAATAAAATAATTGCTAGTCTAATGATATTGTGTAGACTTTGTGCTCATCATTGTATTTTCAATATCGATGGTTAAAAGCTAATAGGACATAAGCGACATTTTAGTCGAAAATGACTTATAAATGCCATCGTACGCTCAGGCCAATGGCTCTACGACGACTTTTTTGTCACTTATACCCAAACAAAATACTACGTTTTCGAAGTACCCTTTAAACTTATTGAAATTTAAACAGCTCTCCTGAACAATTTGGTTTTTGTCGGTTATACCCTATTAACTTTTAACCGTCGATATGTTTTAAAGACAGACTCAGCAGTTACGCTGTTGGAATAAAGTTATCGTTAAAAGGTATTAACGAATATATCTTGAGCTGTATGAGGATCGCAGGAGTTTTTGACGATTGAAAGAGACAGAGCTATATTACGTATAGCGCTGTCACGTTTTCTCCTTAAGTATGACTAAGACATGTCAGTAAGGGGCCACCCATAAATTTCGTCACACGAATGATATGACTATCATCCCCTCCCTGTCCTTGTCACAGGGGATCACACACATTTATCAATCCCCCACACCTCTGGTGTGTATATACCCAAAGATAGCTAATATTTTTAAGTTTTTCTTAATAATACTTTAAATGTGACGTTACGAAACTTAGGAATTGTTTTGTTTGTTTTTTGTTTTTTACACAACGTCACACTTCTTGACCCCCTCCCCTCCTTAACGTGTGACGTAGTTTATGGATGACCCCTAAGGCCTCTGACTAGACACGGACTTATTGAAATAAATATCAAGCTTTACTTCGTTTGTGAATAATACCGTCATATTTTAGACTGATAATAATCACTATAGATGAAAGTATACTAAATACAAATTAAATTCGAATATGTCGTACGATAATATACTTTAGACAGCGCTATTGTGACCATCTTAATAATTGATAGTTGTCACTTTTAACGAAATTTTATATAGTATAGTCAAAGCTGAGTTTTAAAATGAGATATTGACGTAAATTAGATTAGATAATTCATTATTCAGAATTATATAAACCGAAATACGTACTCTAGTACAAGTTAATATGTAACATTCTGGTGTGAAAAGAATTTTGTAATAATATAATCGAAATATTACGGAATTGACGAAAATTCTCGTATAGTAAAATTTAGGAATTGAAACGAATTCCTCTGCCTACATAAATGGCGTAATTTTTGGATTTTTGTAGCGATCAGTATACATCAATTTTTTCGATAAATATACAATAATTGTAATAATTTTACAATATTTTAATGATAATATTGTAACAAATGAGATTTAAAGTGATTCTTTTAGTTTTAGTTGTAAATATTATTAGTTTATGTAATGTAATCTGTTACCGTATGTACCGTATGGCAAGTTTAATAATTTATTAAAACGCGTATCTATAGAGTTTTGTCACTTGTAAATGTTTATTATTCGTTCAGTATTGCTTAAGCGTATAGTGTATTATAATATATCTTACAGTGATTAGATTATTTAAATAAAAATTGAAAATATTTTGGTTTTTTATTTACCTTACTCTTTTAATAGTTATGCAAGTACAAAATGTGTTACATGGAAAGCTTTAGGCTGACCGCACTTTGGATGCGTTCTTGTAAGAATTCTACACCTACGAACACGCACGAATGATCCCGAATCTCCGAGTATTAATTACAGTAGGTACCTCGCACACTATGTGAATTAGCAGTGTTGCCATATCAGGGGATTTTCCCCTAGATTTAGGGGTTTTCGACCGAGTTAGAGGCAAAATAGGGGAAAAATATTTGGGTGATTTTTAAGGGATATTAAAAATCACGCCAAATACAGTTTTGTGCCATATATCACGTTCCTGACGTTTTGTATTTAGGTTTTTTTACCATCTTTAATTTTATTCCCCTATTTTTAGGGCCGAACTATACGAGCTGTGAGTCTAATGAGCAATTTCTATCGAAATTATCCTATTACCAAAGAGCGAAATAATCTTTCAGCTGTCAATCTATTTTCCTTCATAGATACTTTTCGTAATCTAGGGAATTTTTTGGAAGAAACCAAATTAATTTAGGGGTAAGTCGCTGAGATCCTTTGGCAACACTGCGAACTAGTCGTGCGTGTACGCGCGTATAATTCCGATATACGAAATCAATCCCATTATATTGCGCATTTTAGCATAAATAGTAGAAGATAGGTTAACAGCGTATAATTATTGTTCATTGGTAATGTATCTTCCCATTCTTCGCTTATCTATGTATATGTGGTATTAAAAAATACTTGTACAACATTGATAGTAAAACAACCAAGTAGTTTTAAACTACTATATATTAATAAAGTTACGTTTAATGCTTGTAGGTAATCAACAATATATACCCCAAAAACCTGCCCGTTGACATCAATAATATTAAAATATTTTCCTGGTGCTATCGCAGCGCCACCTAACTAGGGTATAATCCTACTGTAACTCTAAACCTGGGCTGTCCAAACCACAGAACAATAATACTCTAACGTGGTCCAAACTAGATGGGATCTAGGGCTAATAAAAATGACTAAATAAAGTGAGGGGCCGCAAAATATATATTACAATTTACAAAAAAATAAAAATGTAAAACACTGTTTTTATTTAAATAATAGAAAAAGAAATACGAAAGAAAGAGATTATGCGGACCGCATAAAGTCAAGCCTGAATTTATGCAAAACTCAACATACATAAACATTTCCTAAAAAAACGTTCCAGCGGTTTACAATAGTTCAGTGACACACACGAATAATAAATAGTAAATTGAAAATATTTTTGTAGACATTATTCTACGAGTAATTTACAGATTTAAGTGAAACTGATATTGCGGAGACGTCGTAATGATTAACACACCACTTATAAATTCAGTACAAATTAGAGTTATCCACCTAAAATGAATATTAATGACCGGTGTGTTTAGAACGATTGCCCTTCGTAGTTAAGCAATCCCTTTGAACGAACTATTAAGCTAATATCTTTACAAGGGCCTTATTTCCCTTAAGACCTGATGTGTCAAATACAGAGAGAAAGATGTTGCATATAAAATATAAAAATAAAAATGAATAAATGTTAATAGTCCATTAAAAATAAATTCTCATATAATTCAAATCCAAGATACTAATATTATAAATGTTGGATAATATTATAAATAGAGGATGTATGGATGGATGGATGGATGCTTGTTACTATATCACGCAAAAACTACTATCAGTTTGTGGGGTTGTAGGGGGAATTCTGGATCTACTGAACGAATTTTACTACATTATCAGCGAGTAAAATAAACACAAAGTGACGATTGAGGGATCTAGGCTGGGCTCGGAACCGGTTAATTTTATTTTCCAAAATACGTGTCTGACTGAGATATTACCGTGATATTAGTTTTAAAGAGTAATACACACTAAACTAACCACACCAATTTTTTCAGTAAATATAACTAAAAACATAAGAATAGTAACAAAAACCTTTATTATTTCGGTTAAGATCCCATAGTAAATTAACCGGTTACCGAGCCTTGGATATAGGTATTTTTCCTAAATCGAAAAAAAAAAATTTTTTTTATAGTCTATAACACACTAATCACCTAGCGGTATGGAATATACTTTACGACCTATTCTCATACCTACCAAAATATGCATTAAAATTTCATAAAAATCGGTCGAGCCGTTTCGGAGGATGCGACCACAGACACCGTGACACGAGATTTTTATAAATAAATATTGTAATATGTAGGTTTATATAAATATATCTTTGTTAAGAGAAATTAGGGATAAAACTTGATGGTCCAAGTCCATGGTTACAAGTGGGTAAAACGATATTACGGAATAATTCACAATTATTTTAAGAACAAAACATTAATTATTTCGCTTCGTAATGTGGAATGTGGCCGTAGGTACTGTTAATTACTATCGAAATGTAAGCGAGAGTTCATTACGACGGGTTCAGCGTAGAGTTACTGTTTTAATTATCTGAAAAAACAATTTCTAGGTTTCTAATACGTTTGAGGTAGGGATGTTACGGAAGTGGTTTTATCGGAACCGAATTCGGAATCGGAGTTTTTAAATTTGGTTTGTCGGAACCGGAACCGGAATCGGAAGCAAAGACAAAAGAGAGATATGTAATAAAATAAAATTACAAACATTATTCATCAGTTTCATTAATATCAGATCAAAAAATAAAACACCTTCCTGAGTGTTGAAAGTAAAAATAAACGAATTTTGTTAAATTTTATATGGTAGTAAATCAAATAGTGCTGACCGCGGCCACCGCCACCGCTGTGCTTCGACTTCCGATTATAAACTCCGATTCTAATTTATCGGAACCGAAATCGGAATCGGAGGTGCAAAATCGATCGGAAGTTCCGACTTTTCGGAACCGGAACCGAAGCTGGGATGTTACGGAGCTTCAATTGAGCGATATCACGAATTATTTATTTTTAGCGACCTATTTAGTTATGGTTTACGGGTGCTACTTGTGGTGACAGGTCGGACTTGAATTCGTGTATGCGGTGATATTATTAGTTGCGTGTTGTTCCCACGAGAATGTGAGTGCTCCTATTTCACCATACCTACTGCTGATAGAGGACAAATCTTTGTTTTATTTATTTTATTTTTTGATTATTATAGTTAATTACTTAAAGATGTCATGTGGAACATGGTGTAATGGTTGCAGCTCCTTACAAACATTTGTAAAACAAAAACTTGGAGATTAAAAAGAGTGGCGGCGAGTTTATTGCCAGTTCTTCTCGTCTGTTCTACGCCCTTGATTTGAGAACTGGCAGTAAATGTAAAATTAGAAGCATTAAATATGTATTTTTTATTTACGTTCATAAGTGTACATTGTGTTACCTAAATGAATAAATGATTTTTGAATTTAGTGAACGAAACAAATGTTATTCTGCCGCTCCAAGAAAACTTCTTTCAAAGCATATAAATCGTCTAAGAGTGTTATCATAAGAATATTCAAGTGAATAAATATCATCGCTGAATGGCTGGCGTACAACGTATCTGCCAGTTACAGAATCGCGGGCTGTGGTATAATTAAAATATTCTTCATATCCAACATAAAATGAATAATGAATGGGAGGAGCGGAAGAAAGATGTTTGAGCTCTCAAAATCTCTTGACCAATCTGTCAAAGACTAGTGTTGTAGTGCTAGGGGTGCTAGGCAGCACATCAAAACTTGGTGTGAATTTTGTGTCGGTATCGTAGGTACGGAACCAATAACGTTCCTCAATACGGTTTTTAAAGTAGGCCTTAGATTAATAATTGGTCTCCGCGCGCTACGTCTAGACACCGCGCTATAAAGAAAAAAAAGGTTCCTGATTGCGGCAACTCAATATTTTAGTGTATGTAAAATACTGAGATTTTAGTTTTAGTTTTTACTGTGAAATTTATGACGATTTATACAATACTTACTGATGGTATGTGATGCCAGTATCTTTCTTGTTTCTTGTAGTATTATTTTTATAGTTTGACTACGCAAACCGGCATTTTGCTGCCGCATTTATCTAGTCGACCGAGTCTAGACCAATTATTATTAATCTAAGCGTGAGGCGATAGGCGCCAACGAGTCGCGAGATGCGCGAACTACGTCGGGAAGAAGTGAGTGAGGCAAGAGAGTTGTACCTATAAGAATGTCAATGTGGCCAGGAACACCGAAGTTCTCATGAGCAGTGGTAAGGGTTACTGAAAGGTTAAGCCCACAGAGTAGGCAGTAAGTCGGCGATTTGATTGAACAACCAGCGGTAAAATATTAAAGTGGGAATTAAATTTATTTTTTCTCAACCGCCGAATCCCTTAACACATTTCGTCTACATTCGACAACGAGTCGTTTGATATGTCTGCAGTAAGATTATATAATATTTTGTATATTTCAAAATAAGCTACGCACTTTGCAGTTAAAATTATTAATTGAGGATCGTGCCTTCTGTCCCCTGATGTGCTACCAGTATGTTGTATTTTCGATATTATGTATAGTTATAAAATGAAATATTTAATGTATGCTATAAAAGTAAATAAGTAAATACGATAAAAAACATTTTTATTATGATAATGGTATAGTTGTATAACTGAAGGAAAATTGCACTGTGGTCGCACTAAGTAGCTGCGCTGCGGAGCGTATGAACAAAGAAAATAGATGATGTACATCTATGACTCCGTCGTCAGAGTGTACGTTCACATGAATACTAGTAGCTGCAGCGCCGCGGTGGCTGGGGTAACTACTGTTACTCCAGAGAAACCGTGCCAAGCGCGCCTAAAGGCCTATTCTTCTATGCACCTACATCTCTTTGGTATGACGGATGAACGTAGCAACTAGAATGTACGACGTGAAACAAAATTAACAAAGAATGACGATCGGTGACCTACCCTACAATAAAGTAAATGTAAATCTATGGAATTTTCGTTCATATTTGGTGACTTTTGCGGAATGTAATATTTATCTTGGCGGTAAAATGTAACTCATGTTTTACAATATTTTTAAGTGAAATATAGGATTATGATATGATATCAAAAAATATGTATATGTTTGAATTGTGTAAAATTCTTAGTGTAACGTACTTGGCCGTTATAAAATCTTCAATTTTGAATGCTCTGTTAGCAGGGTGTATAAATATAGTAATACAGGACACAATACCTGCAACTCTTCTACTGTAGCACTCAGTCCTTGCACTGTCAGTTCTTTTCGCGGGGGCGCACTTTGTTTTTTATTCTAAGCGACGTAATTGACGGGATTTTTATTTAAATTATTGAGAACACGTAGGTAGTGAACGTGGCAATTTACTACGAAGCAAGATGGCGCTGATACCGGATTGGTATGACAGCGTTGATTGTAGTGTTGCAAGGCAAAAAAAAGGAACGGAAATTGGGAATTTTAAATTATTTAAATTATTTTATATTTTGGCGCTTCCAAATAATTGAACGACTTATACCTATTTTGGCCATGTAGTCTACCTGTGAGACTCCAGCTATATAACGCATCCAAAAAACTATGGCCAAAACATTGACATAGGATAAAAAGCGACGAATAGAAAAGTAAAAATGTTATCTTTAAAGTTTTAAATCTATATAAATAGTTTTATTACTTTTAAAATCAGCGTATTATAATAAATCAGACCTGCCGGGCTAGCATGACAAGCGCGACAAAATTTTGTCTACCGTTTTCTCGTGTTTCAATCGACTATCGCTTTATTTCTTTCGGGTCTAACATGACAATTACACTTAAAACTCGACTTTTAATATCCAAAATAGATACATTTGTCGATCGAGATATCTTTTCTATCAAAATTGTCGATGTCGAGATATAATATATTTAGATATTTAACATCTTAGTTTGTCTTCTCTCGCGCGAGATATATCTCGTGGCGGTCATGCTAGCCCGGCAGAATCTGAGTGTAAGATGGCAGAGAGAAGTAGGATGTCCGAAAGGGGGGTAGTTAATGGTTCTAATCACGGATGTATATACGCAGACAGCAGTGTTGCCAGCGGTGTCTTGTCAAGTTACCTAAAATGGTTAAAAAAGTAACCTTTTAGTATAAAAGTAACCTTTTTTTTGTTGGTTGTATTTTAAGAAATAAGGATAATTAAATACATAATATTTTTATAATATTTCCAAAATAAACAAATATAAATGCGAGTGCGTCCCCGAATAAGCGAGTAAACGAGAGAGAGAGAAAAATACTTGTTTTAAGAAGTTGAACCTCAGAGAATTATTAGTCTGAGAGTTAAACTCTGCCCACAAATTAAGTGGATATGTCGAGAAAAATGCGGGTTTTCTATTACGTGTAACTTGTTCAGGCTGTGGATTATTGATATGAAATTTTGGAATTTGTTTTTTGACTATATTACGCAGTGTCGCTCAACAGGAAAACATGTTTCAATGAAATTTTCTCGATAAAAAAAATTTTGAAGTTATGTCTATTTTTACACTTTTTTGGATCCCAGGGCATAACGGCAAAGAGTTATTTAATTTTATTTATTTTAAAGGATGTAGAATAAATGTCTTTAAGATTGCTCAAAACCGATTTTTAATCAAATAAAGTATTGTAAAGTTATGAAATGAATTAGTTTTGGCACATACGTTGTTTTATTCCAAGCGTGTTCAAGCTACAGCCATCTCTTTTTTGTACATGTCTCAAGTAATTATTTCAATCTCGCTCACTCACATTCAATAGAGCGATTTGTCGGCCTGCGAGCCTCATCGACATAGGCCCTTTTTTCGTTAGCAACGTTGCGTTCCGTTTCAAGGTGGTTTCATGTAAGAAATTATTTCTAATTATAGAAAATTAATTCTACAAATTCCGCAAAATCACCTAAAAGTAACCTTTCAAGTCATGTAACCTAGAAATAACTTGAAGGAGTTAAAAATCACCTATAAGATTACAAAAGTAAGGTTACTTTTGTAACCTTTTAGGTGATTTAGGTTCTGGCAACGCTGGCTTTAGGTCTCCCAGACGCCGCGGCCGGATGATTATATACTATTTGAATGATCAACAGAATGGAGGTAAGTTACAAAGAAATTACAAAGATAAATACTTATTTTTTTGATAAATTGGAGAGCTAGTGCAATAGACAGGAGCACTGTAGCTTTGAATGAATTGACTTGACACAAAATCAATATGTATTTTTGAGATAAAAATAAAACACGTTATCAAAGAAAACACTTTATTCATTATTTCAAGAATATCTTAGAAGTTTGTTAAAACCTACTTACATCGTTTGGACAATAATAATTTTACAAAGTTTCCTAATTATAATTGATTCATTACGTAAAGCAACAAAGAATATCGATGATAAGTTACAATTCGTCTTAAATATTTAAGAAAAACTACAAATTCAGATAGTAATATAATTTTAAAAATACAATAAGAATTTTAATAAAGGATACTTAAGTTTTCCATTACGAAATTGTTTGTACACGTTTTATATTAGCTTAGGAGTGACACATCATATCAGGTTCAAAGCAAATCAAATGTCCGCTAATGGACATAGGGGAGACGTCTTCGCTCTTACAGGTAAGTACATGTTCAGTCTTCAGAAACCTGCCTTCAGTCACTTATTCAAATTCTTATTTCATTTCAAGCAGTGTCATAAAAAGACATTCTTTACACTGAAAGCATTTTACAGCGAAAATACGTATTAGAGCTCTTTATGATATCATCATCATATCTACTTATTCATTTCATTACAATTAGTAATATCAGATTTACTATAAATAAGAGTACCTACTAATAATTTGTATTGTTTAATACATTTTCGAAAAGTACATTTTCCCACTTCATAATAATCATAATAAATGTAAGATGGATATAGTGGCGTAGCTATCATAGGGCAAAATGGTGCAGTGCACCAGGGCCCTGCAGCTCAGAGGGCCCCCTGGGCTTTGGAAAGAGGGGAAGGCAGCTCTTGAAGCTAAAAAAAATCTACAAGAATTTTATTTTTCCAAGACTTTAAATGAGCCTCTAATGAAAGCGCCGCCGACCGTGATTAGTACCTAATTGATTGCGATTTTTTCACTGCACCCTTGTCCACCTAACTACGCCACTGGATGGATATGAACAATTAACTAATTAACTATTAGGTTCAACGTTAAAGTTCAGCGTTTAGTCAATTTAAAAAGGAACTTCAATATTTCTCGTTGTCATTTTGGAGAATCTTTTGTTACTCTATTTCTCGATGTCTATTTATAAAAGCGAATCAAACAGGCGCAAACCCAATAAGGTCGCATATTATTGAAATCTTGGCCTGACTGATTTACGCAGACAAAAATTCAATTAAATTTAATTAAAATTTAGCTTTAAATGAAAATATTTAACAAATTAAACGCGATCCAGCAAGACGTGAGACCATAAACATACTATGAAGATACTAAGAGCTTAAAACAAATGAAAACCTGCAACAACGCAAAAGACTGGAATAAATACTACTTTTGATAAAAAGATTTTGAGAGAGTTAATTAATTTAAATTAAATGATTGTTTTGGACGGATTTTTTAAACAGTAAAATTAAATCAAATTATATTATTTTAAAAAGCACATGCATATATTTTACGTATTTATAATATTTACTTTAGTTGTGAAAAAGTATTATTTTAAATTAAGAATGATAATAATTTTTCGAGATGTAAAGGTTCATTCGCCTCAAAATGTTTATTTAATTATCGTTTATTTAATATAAATATCGATTAATTGAATAATGATATATATATCATAATTGAATACCTATTTATATAGATTATTTACTATTGTTTCAATAACCTACATAGTTTAACATATAAAACATTTAAAATTCTTATTTTAATAAATATCTTTACAAACTTAAAGATTATTTCAAATATTGATGCTTTTGCATGAATAATCTAAAATAGGACATTTAACACGAGATAGTTTTGAAAATTAAACAAAATATCTGTTGTCGTCATTTTTTATAGGTAAATATTTAATGTATAAATCAAAATAGCATTGATCACGGTTAAGATAATAAAAAAACATGCATGAATTTTTATCTACAGTAAAATAAGGACTATATTTACAACTAATAATTAAAAATGTTTCATTTGTGCGGTTATTCATGCAAAGCAGCGATATTATGATTTGATGAAGCAAACACGTATAATTTTGGAATTCAATTCCACTAACGTAATTCTTACATTCAAGCACCTCTGTCCGCGAGTCTAATGAAGAACACATGATAATTCATCAAACATGATGTCAGAGCAACAATAACATTCTTAAATCTATATTAGCGCATTGATTGTTGATCTTTAGAAGTTCTTTTGGATAAACTTACGTAAAGGAAAGACCGAATTTCGTCATGAAATCTAGGACAGACATTCCTTTTGACTATCTAAACGTCCCTTAAGGCGTCTATCTCGAAAAAATAAAAAAAGTTGGGACCTTTGAGACCTTGTTGTTTTAATGAAAACTACGATTTTTTCTATTTCATTCTGTAGCAAAGCGTCATGACAGGTTTTTTATTACTTACATTTTATTCGATGAAAAAAGTTAATGACGAAATTCGGAATTCCCTTTTCGGATTCTTTTTCATTAGCTATCAGAAGTTGAAATTTTCCAAATATAAAGTCAGAATTCTCTGACTATATACCTGATTGGTTATTTAATATTGTTTTTAATTTAGATTCCAATACTGTTGAAGGCCTCGGTCTATCCGCATATATAACTTTCATATTCCTGTATTCCTTCTTTGCAGTTATCAGAATTTATATTCACTTATTTAATAGTTACAGTATTTTTTAGTTTTTCGGCCGACCAAATTAAAAGTTCGTGTTATTTTACCCCTACAGATCCAGGCGGACTTAAAGGACAAGATAATGCTGTTTATCATTATTATATTGTGATTGCTCTTCTGTTCCTTGCGTCCGTAAAAATGTTCTCAATTTTGAGTTTCCATATTGAATTTATATATTATGTAATTCCTACTACCACTTAATCTAAATATAAATTCGTTTTTAGAAAAATACTATACATATCTGAATTGGCACTGATATCTTCTTCTATCACAGATTCTTCATTCATTATAAGTACTGTTCCAACTTCCAACACACGCATACATTTCTAAATATAACAACACCTAATTAACAACTACGTATAATTGTGCTAAAACTTTGATCCCTCATAATTATATCAAATTGTCTTTATCTAAACATTGAAATCACTCTGTAGTTTTATGCAATCTTTATCAATAAATTTACTAACTATCGCTTCTTTAAAATAACCTTTTGACGGCATGTATGTTTCCATAGAGTATTTTCTTCGATTTGTTTCGATCTTTACAACTTGTCCTAGATCGAAAGAGTAGCTATGTCTTATTTGCTTAAAATTGTGATCGCTCGTACTGTCTTCGCTTGAAATATTAGATTCATCATGTGCATTGTTGATATCTGTTACATTTCTCTTACTGAATATTAAACGGTCTTTTTCAATTGTTAGTACAGGGGATCGTTCGGAAACTATTTTCTTGCTACTATCTTCAGCGTATACTGTAATGTCTGAATGTTCATCATCGGATAAAGTTTTTGTTTCTTGTATCGTACCTAATTCCCCCATTTTGGGAAGTGGACGATTGATTTCATTCGACGGTTCTGATTCTTCATTACTGAATGTTCTATCTTTCAGTTTCTTTGGTGTGCTGGGGAGATTGGTTTCTGAAGTGTTGAATCGCACTGTGATATCGTTGAAAGCAGATAGTTTGTGTGCAGGAGACATGCCTGGGTTTTTGTATCCCTTACTCGCTGGAGAACGGCATTTAGAGTGAACGCCAAAGATTTTCTTTATGGATTGTCGGAACTGTAAACATTAATCGAAATTAACAAGTGAATAAGGGGTCACTTAGTTGATAATAGGATTAAAGCTCACCTGAGTATTCATGCCGACGTATATGAGAGGATCGTAGCAGATGGAGCTTTTGGCTACTAATGCCGGTATAACTCCTACTCCGGGCGATATCTAAAAAGAAGAATAACTTAATTGACGGGATACTTTCATAAGAAACAAGTTTATGAATTCTTTGATGGTGTTTTTGATGCAACCCTTGTAAGAATGGCTCCCTGTTTCAATTTATGAGAAATAGCTATACTTTAATAGTTCTATGAACATGTAATAACTTAAGCAATGCCAGACATTGCTCGATGTTCTTTGGCTGAGGTATCAAATACTGGTATAACTAATAATAAGGACCAAATAAAAAGAGCTTCAGTATAAAAGAACAGAGTTGAGAAGTGTGACCATAAAATATATAAAAAGTTTATTTAAAATAATACTTACGATACCCTGCGAAGCGAATTGTTCCAAAAGCGCGAACAGTGAGTACGGTGTCCAGGCGACCGTGAAGGCGATTATCATCACAAACACCATGGCAGTCGCTCTGGCCTCAGCGCGACTCACACGAACTCTGCCGAGCCTTTGCGAGTTCTAGAAGCAAATATATTTGTTACTAGCTTCCTGCATTCTGTGCATATGTTTCTTCGTTGATTTTTTTTATGTCAGATATCGACAGACGAGCATGAGATTCACTTGATGGTAGATGATACCTCACCTACAGAACATCAGTCAATGATGCTGTCGATCTAATTTTTACTTCAAATATTCGGAAATCGATAGACTGAAGCCGAAACGCGCAATATGCACTTCACGGTTTTTCCAAATATGAACAGTGGTTCGTTACCTGGTCGGAATTTCGATATTCATCCCACCCGTTCAATGCCCGAAGTTACCAGACATGCTTATAGAAAATTATGACTACTAGATATATCTAGTAGTCATAATTTTATAATATATTCTACGTTGATGTAGCTTATGTTTTTTCTATTTCAACAAATATGTTTGTTACAACTTACATCAGTATAAGACAATTGCGGTGACGAGCCAGTTTGCATGATTTGATTCTATAGTCTATGGATTTCCGAGACTAAAAATAAAATAATTCAACAGCGCATCACTAGTATATCATATAGTTGAGATATCTTATTATATAAAAAAGTAAGTTTATATTTTAGCGACATACTCGCTACTAGAATGAATACAGAGATGTCTAATCCTGAATCGCGCTATATAAATGTTTCCGAGCGCTGAGTATATATTAATATCTAGACAACATCTAGACATCAACCACTGGGGCCTTAGGGCCGGCCAGTCAGTGGTTCGACTGGTCGAGGATCCTCCCTTTAGATTGAAGGAAGTCCACACCTCCCTTCCTCCACAATATAAAGAAAGTATCAATACCCGCGCCCTGATGAAAAGAAATCACTTTAATTACTACAATTTCTTTACACTGTCGCCATATCTAGGATGGGTTAAACAGGAAATGGTTGAAGCACTTAATTAGTGTAGACAAACTATACTTGTGACCGAGACTAAATTGCTACTTTAGCAATTATCGTGATAAAGTATTCCTCCGTAAACCTGATTTACTGTTGCTAAATTGGTTTAAACTTCAGACTTCTCAATTATTTCAGGGTCTGTGTCAGGATCAAACTTATAAATTACTAGCGACCCGCACCGGCTTCGCAAGGGTGCAATGCTGATACTAAATACACTACAGAAAAACTGTTATTATTATACATATAAACCTTCCTCTTGAATCACTCTATCTTTTAAAAAAAAACCGCATCAAAATCCGTTGCGTAGTTTCAAAGATTTAAGCATACAAAGGGACAGAGAAAGCGACTTTGTTTTATACTATGTAGTGAAGTCTTATTGAATAAGCTGCATGCGTTAGAATAACGTATCTATACTTATATTATAAAGAGGAAGATTTGTTTGTTTGTTTATTTCGATTTAACTCAAAAACTACTTAAACGATTTAAAAAACTATTTACATGTGTATGCGATCTCCACCTAAACTGCTGAGCCGATTTTGATGAAATTATTTGCGATTGTTTGAGTTTATATTCATGGATGGTTTAGATACACTGGAATCTCTTGGCGTCTTTCCAGACTCGGCAATTTTAATAAAGAGTGGGAGTAAACCATGTGATATCAAATTGTTTTATAAATATAATTATAATTTTTTTATCTAGCCAAGTTCACATTTCAAGGATCGTCGTGCTAACTTAAATGTCATTGCTTGTGGTGGCATCTATGCGTCTTACTCGTGAACGGGTGCTACTTGTGGTGACTGGTCGGACTTGATTTCGTGTATGCGGTGATATTAGTTATTTCGACTATGTGTTTGCGTGTTGTTTCCACGATGGAGTAAATGCGTTCATAAGTAGACATTGTGTATCCTAATTGAATAAACGATAATTTGATTTGATTTGTCACAATTGATTCTGGTAGGTGGCACTGCCGTAGAGTTCCAGGAATATTTTATTTTTATATTTTGAATCCAACGATATAAATATTATTTCTCAACATCAAACACTATTCACCAAATTCTCGGTAAAGATAGACGTAAGAAGGTTATAGTATTAGCAAAAGAAAATTTACAAAGGAAGCTTGAGGAAATCCCAACTTTATTTTTGTCCTACAAATTTCCCAAAATATAAAACTAATTTTAGAAAGAAATACTGTTTTTATAAAGCTGAAAAATCTCCACTAGTTTTACAAGTTTCATAAGTAGGATAAAAGGAAATTCATAGTAGACGGAATCTTGTAGAATGTTCGAGGCTTATTTCTGAAAATGTGTCTTTAAAAAATGGACTAGTAGCAACTGTCTGAATTGCTTTTATTTTCTTCTTGCGTAAAAGAAAATAGGAGATAACCAACTATAATATTATATCAAAATATTTTAGTGTATATTACACGGAAATAACCGAGGTAAATACTAAAATATACACTCTACGCTACCGCTACGTCGTAGCCGTGTAGCTAGAGCGTAGCTCAATGACTACTCGTAGTTTAAAATACATACCCTTTTCATAGTCCTGATAATGTTGATGTAGCTGAAGGTAATGATGGAGAGTGGCACGATCTGACCCATTGCGAACAGGAACAGGATGTAGGTCAATGTGTTCATAGACTGCTCATGCCAGTTTACTGAACAGCTGAGGACAAAAATCATTCGTTAGTGTATGCTGAACGTATCACAACAATTCTTTGATTTCTCTCTAATAAGATAAGAAATGTTTTATTCGAACATATGACACATAATTAATAAACTGAAAGAAAAGCCAACACATTTAAAAAGAGAGAGCTACAAATACATACATGTTGTTAAATATGGTTGAAAAGTTCTACGTGTTAGCCAACGAGAGCTGCTACTGGTATTCTGCCAGTCACCTTGGGCAGAGTAGGATACAACAAAAAAAAAACTATTGAATAAAAATAAGGAAAACTACAATATAAATAGTGCAAAGTAAGAAACAAACAAAAAACGTACTTAGAAAAATGGGCAAATAAAAATTAGATACAAATTTAAAAAAAAATACCTACGAAATAGTCTTTATGCAAATAAACCTTCCAAGCGAAAATACATCGTATATTAAAGATGATTGTAGATTTCAAACAGAAAGCGAAAAGAGAAAAATAAATAAGAGTACATTCTCATGAATATATTTATTTGAAATGGTATTAGAATATTTATTCATAAAGTAAAAACAGCCAAAAACGGATATTTATATTCTTAACATTGGTACAATTCTCGAAATTTATAGTCACAATTTTATTAAGGACAGATACGTTATAGAATGGTTTATAGTTCGAGTGATTTGAATTCTTTTTTGTTTATTTCGGCATATAAGATATAAAAAGTACCAAACCATAAATTAGTATGCTACTTTTTTAGAAAATCAACAAAAACAAAAATATACTTCTATGTAGATGATGTTTTGGTTTGTGGTTCCTTTCACGACGCTCTGTCTCATTTGAGCAGCACGTTTAGTGGTAGGTCTACTAAATTATTATGTAAGGATTAATGAACTTAAAAAATACACTTCCTACAAAAATTTCAAAATAAAATTATTTTTAAACAAAAACCGACTTCAAAACTATAACTACATATAGTATGTACAAAATTACACTAAAAAGTAAAAAATAATATTTTGATTACTTCAAAGCATTATTTATTAACAGTTATTTTGGAGTCGGTGCCAGCCAAGAAGGACAGTTTAATCTTGCTTTTGCAACAAACTTTCGAACAGTACGGAGCGGCATCGGTTGTTTGTTGGTTACCATAGCAACGCTGTTATCAGTTAAAACCTACGTTTTTGCACAAACAATGCACCTCAAATAAACAAAAATAATAGATATAAAAACAAAAAGGTATAATTGTATTACATTCCTGAAGGTATGGAACTAGTAACATCGCAACAAAGCCATAACAACCCTTTGTGTAATGCAAAGCTGAGTAAGGTTAATGCGAGAGACAGAAACTAACGCGAAGTAAATCCTTCTTGTGTAACACAATATATAAAAATATTAGGTATATTTGTATGTGCTTCTTTACTATTCTTTATCGACATATACTTTAACATAATTTTATTTTTTTTTTTATTTTTTTTTTCCTATAATTACTTGGCTCCTACATTATGTGTTTAGTTTGTATTAATTACAAAACTTAATGTTAAGGCGTAGACTAATTTTAGCCTAGTGGTTTTTTGCTATTCTTAACGTAACTTTTGAATCTGTATTTTTAAATGGTAAATAAATTAAAAAAAAAAAAAATATATATATATATATATATATTTGTTGGGAGCTATCTCTAGAACTACTAAAGAGATTTGGAAATTTACTAACAACAGTAACAAATACACAAATTAAAGCTATGACCCCAATGTAACAAATCGATGGTTTCCACAACAAAGACGTATCCGTATCTCGATTTAGCATACTTTTGGCAATGAGCAAAAATCGATTCAAAAAAATTATTTCTCTGGTAATATACAGGTATATATTTTTTTGCAAGTAATAAGTTTATAATTTTCTGTTAGCATGTTTTCCCCACGTCTGGTAGCTTCGGGCATTGATCGGGTAGGAGGAATATCTAAATTCCGACCGGGTAACGAACCACCGTTCATAGATGGAAAAACTGTGAAAATAAAATAAACATGGTTCGATGTTTATTTCCTTAGTACAAATAAAAGAAAAATATATGTCACCGAAGCTGTTTATTTATTCTAAAGAGGAATTCTTTTTCCAAATTTGTCAAGGGCAAAGGAATTTTATTTGCCTAGAATTTATTGAACCACCGCGATACGTGATATGTTTGGTTGTTACCTTTTTTCCTATCTGTGTATAAAATAATGTGATTTGAATTGGAAGAGTTTTTTAAATGATTCCGCGTATTCAGTATTATCTATATCTATACTAATATTATTGTAGGGGTTTAGAGCAGAGGTTGGTCTCAAATGAAAGGCGATTTGATAATACATACATACATACATATACATCACGCCTCTTTCCCATTGGGCTAGGCAGAGATCACGGAATTCCATATGCTCCGATCCTTACATACCACTTTCGCTTCGTAAATTAATTAATATTCGATTTGATAATGCTCTGATTTATTAGGATTTGAACTCATATTTATACTAATTCAGTGGAAAATTCCATTACAATAACCAATAAAAAAAAATCACGAAAGAGGAAAGATTTGTTTGTTTGTGTGTTTGTTTGTTACGATTTAACTCAAAAACTACTGGAACGATTTTAAAAATTACTACTAATCACCAATAGAAAGCTTTATTATCAGCGAGTAACATAGGCATGTATAGGACATATACAATGCACCAGTGCGAAGCGAAGAAGTCATCTAAAAATTCCAAAAATCTTACTTTTTATACTATCGACGTAAGTTCAGTTTTCTATAGTACCTACTTACAATTAAATAATTTTTATCCACCACTGCCCACTATGCTAGGCGAAATAGATTAGATAGCAGGATAGCATCGTTTTAATTTGGACATTTAATTCAAAACAAAGTATTCTTATTGTTTAAATAAAATACTGTATACCGGATTAAAACGCGATTTATTATTTATATTGTTTAAATTATTTATCCCGACGTTTCGGATGCTTTTCAGCAACCGTGGTCGCGGGAGACTCCCGCGACCACGGTTGTAATTTAAGCAATATAAATAATAAATCGCGTTTTAATCCGGTATACAGTATTTTATTTAAATGTGTGATACTCGCGTTAATAAAAGACAATATTATTCTTATTGTTATTCCAATGTATAAACAATAATACTGTAAAGTTTCATAACTATCCATTCAGTAGTTTGTTGCGTGAAATAAAACCAATAATCCTTATAATCTTTCAGGTGTAAGTTCTTTGGAGAGATAAAATCTTTAACTTAATGTATTCCATAGAAGATTTCTGTATCTGCCTAAGTACCTTTGCCCTCACCCGACCGTGGTAATTAAATTGGGTCAAATCACAACACACAGACTACATAACCACGTCGGGGTAGCAAATGACCTTTTTTATGTCAGATATCGACATACGAGCATGAGGTTCAATTGATGGTAGGTGATACCTCAGCCACAGAACATCAGTCAAAGATGAGACCTACTTTTTACTTCGATCATTTGGAAATTCATAGACTCAATCCGAAACGCGCAATATGCACTTCACGGTTTTTCCATCTATGAACTGTGGTTTATGCCTGAACCCGTTTAATGCCGGAAGTTACCAGACGTAGGGAAGACATGCTTACAGAAAATTATAAACATGTCGTCCCGGTGGGATCCGAACCCACGACCCATGGTGCGCACGGCAGGTGTTCTAACGAACGGGCCAGCGAGCCCGTCAAAAATTCCCATCAGAAATTGTATTGCACTGACGGCTTACCTTTAGTAAGTACGGTCACTAGTAGTGTAAATTCAAAATGGCGACCAAATTCCGCCGGGAAGTTAACCGACATTTTGAATTAAAGGGAATATATTTAAGGTTATAGCAAAATTGCGGAAGGGTATTTTGCAAGTTTTTTATTATCAATTTTGCCTTTTTTTGGCTTACATGAATGATTATTATTTATTACTAGCTGACCCGGCAAACGTTGATTTGCCATGTAAATAATTTCTAAAAAGCAGGGGTTGGTGATTAAAAAGTAAAAATTTAGGGTTGTATGTATTTTTTAATGCCACATTATAAAAAAATAAAAACAAAAAATTTCGTCCAAAAATTAAAAAAAATTTTTTGGGGTGGGTTACCCCTAACATTTAGGGGGATGAAAAATAGATGTTGGCCGATTCTCATAGATACCGGATAAGCACAAAAAATTTCATCAAAATCGGTCAACCCGTTTCGGAGGAGTATGGCAACGAAAACTGTGACACGAGAATTTTATATATTAGATTGTGTTTTTCTCACTGAATCTTATTTCTTAGGTCAGGCTTGCTGGAGTTGATACAAGATTAAATCTATGTAATTATCTGATATGATACTTAGAAAAATACAATGTTATTCTGGCATTATTTTGCCAAATTAAAAACTTACAATTAAACGATATTATATTTGGTGGAATAAACAAAAATTCTTTCACCTTTTTCAACCTTTTTATTAGGATACAAACTGAATACTAATGAATATTGGCAACAAAGTACACGTATTATCGTTTTGTTTTCATATCAGAGTATGATACAATATGACAACTAATTAAAACCCATAATAACTTGGCTATTGTGTAATCATTATTATTGTTACCATTATGAATACTGATTACACTTTCATCAGTGTTGCAATCAGTCAACTAACGTGACATATATGTATAATTAGGTTGATTTACGGAAATCTCACCTTAGTTGCCTCCGAAAGGCCCTATTTACCTTTCATATGAAATTGAATTATTTATCACCAATCTATTTTGTATACCATACCGGTTTTCCGAGTATTGGGGATACTTACCGTTGACCTTCATATAATCATGAAATTTGTCATATTCATATATTGATGTCATGTAGTACAAGTAAATGAAAAAAAATATATAGGGGAAAATCTCTTCTACTTCCTGTCCTGTTTCCTGTTTCGGTGCAGTATGATTTCTAGGGTTTTTACTTAACTAAAAGTTTGAATCGAACCCTTGGTGCACGAGTCCGACTCGCACTTGGGTATTTTTTTGGGTTTTTCCTTATTAATTGGCTATTTCTGCTCATTTAGTCTATCTTTTATGAATTTACGACAAAGTTTTTGTCATTAATACCGGCCAATGAGCCGTATCGATTATACCTACAATATAGGTTTATATCAAAAATAAATGAATAAAATTGATAATATTATTTCATTTTATCAAGACGACAACAGTACAATGTATTAGTTCAAATTTTATTACTAACAAACTGTTTGTAATAATTTTAATACATTATAATAAATCTAAATATTTAACCCATGCAATGACAAAACTGGTTCTGAAGTTACAACGTTCAACTGACAAAAAGTTATAAACTCTACATTTATTTCAATAAAAACATAAAAAATATTCCGCTTTTATTTCTTGTCTTTCGAAGCTTACAAAAGATCTCGTTGAAGACAATACATGTTTAAGACTCTTCATCAAACAGACGCAATCCTAATCCCTTCTTATGATGTAAAAGTTCCGAAATGGAGCAATATAATCTACCTACTTACCTATCCAACGTTGATAAACTTTCTTGGTAAGTATAAAACTTGTGATTCGTTTTACCTTAGAATATATTATTATCTAATTTGGTAATTTTCTTTGATCCCTGTTTGTATTTTTAGGCTCGTATTCTGAGACGGGACTCAGCTTTTAATCTAGTTTTAAGACTTGTCAATTGAAATTTTTTCTAAAAAAACGTGACATTTTGACATAGTAGATTTCGACTTAAGTGATATAGGTACATTTATACAAATCACTCCTCTTTCCCATTGGGGTAGGCAGAGATCACGGAATTCCATATGCTCCGATCCTTGCATACCACTTTCGCTTCTTCCACTTTTATCAACCTGGCCCTTTTGAAGAACGTCCCCAATCTAATCGATACTTTCTACGTTCTCTAACAAATTCAACATGCATTTGTCAACTCTCGTCACTACATCGTTTTTAACTCCACAACGCGCTCGTATTTCGCTATTTCTTATTCTATATTTCAGAGTAACAACACACATAATTGAGTCACTTTTTTTTAAATAACATTAGTCATATGAATCAACCTGTCATTAAAATATCCGGTTTCGACTGTATTCCCTTTTCTTCCGTGAATTAAACTATATAAAAACTTTCAGTGATGAAATATCTAATTGGATAGAGCTTTACGAAATCGACCATGTTTGTAGTTTCGAATAGTTTCCAATCAAAACTAATTACAACTTCCATCTACCAAGTCAGTGTGGAACACGCGAATGTTCATAACTTGAAATGGAGGTGAATTTAATTACGGAAAAGTTTGAAAAAAATACTTTAAACTTACACATTTTTACAAGGAGATGATATTTAAAAATGAACGTGGAAATTTTTAATTTTTTATGTTAGATATCGACAGAGGGCATGAGGTTGATGATGGGTGATACCCTAGTCAATGATGCGCTGTCGACCTACTTTTTACTTCGAGTATTCGCAAAAGGTAAAGTATGATGAGATTTACGCACTCGCTATCGTCAGAGAAACTAATGTATTTTCTCCCTTTCCCGAGCTATCACATACACAAACATAACTTCAAATTGAAGACAATAAATGAAACACGCATAATTTCTTCACAATCTAAAGTTTAGCATTTTTATAGATAAAACAAATGCGAAATAGGTTAATGGGTCGGTAATACATGCAGATTCGTTAATAGCTGCATTTACCTAAGGCCCGGCGCCCATTATCGGCATCGGTACGACTGAGGATTTTAGGTGGCAAATAGCAATATACTATAACATAATGGCAATAAAGTAGAAATTTCCGTGATATGTGGTCGTAATAACAAAAATACCGCTTCGGTATGCTTGAGGCTGCTGTATCGGCAGCCTTGAGAATGCTTCGGGATGCTTCGGCATCCTTCGGTACGCCGGACATATATCGTTGCTTCCAAAGGTTGTTCACCCAAAATCTTCTTGATTGATTAGATTTCTCTTCTTCTTCAGCAAGAGTTGCTATGAACACTAGATCCCAGTCCACCATATTAAATACAATTCAAACAACTAGCTTGTAACAACTCTGAGACTGTTATGATGAGAAATACGATATTGAGACGCTTCGGCAAGCTACAGGATGGTGCGGCATCCTTAAGGCATAATTGCCGATAGTGTGCGCTTGCATGTAGGATGCCGAAGGATCCTTTTCCTTGCCGATGCCGATAATGGGCGCCGGGCCTTAGTTAACTCAAAAAGAATTGGACCAATTGTAAAAATTCTTTCACCAATAGAAAGCTTTATTATCAGCGAGTAACATAGGCATTTTTTATATAGTACATTTCACCCGTACGAAGCCGGGGCGGATCGCTAGTTGAAAAATAAAACCCCAAGAGAAACATACAAGCGTACGACGTTTTAATGTAGCACGTTTGTGAAATTCCAATTGAGACATCTATCACTTTCAGTCTGTCCGTGACCAAGTTTAGTAAAAGACTCAAAACGAATATTATTTAGAATTTTTTGGTAAAATTATTTTATTTAAATATATTTGTCATTTAAATATGGAATGAATCACTACTCGGAATAGTTGAAATTATTCTTCATCAATTAATTCCAAGATTTAGATAATAAATTGTTGTGTCTCTCGCAGAAATGAGTTGATGTTCAATTAAATTCAAATCATTTATTTCAGACTACTCAGAATTTTATAGATACATACACGCACGCCACACCTCTTCATTGAATGGAACTGAATATAAATAATTTTTTTTTTTTTTTTATATTAGAGGAGGCAAACGGGCAGGCGGCTCACCTGATGGTAAGTGACTACCGCCGCCCATGGACATCCGCAACACCAGGGGTCTTGAGGATGCGTTGCCGGCCTTTAAGACAGGTATATGCTCGTTTCTTGAAGGTTACCAAGTCGTATCGGTTCGGAAAAACCGCCGGCGAGAGCTGGTTCCACAAAGTGGTAGTGCGTGGCAAAAAAATATATTAGCTAATTTAAAAAGTGAATTCCTGACTCGTGGAGGACTGTACTACTAATGTAATTGTACTTTGAATGCAAGCAGGTGAATCTGCCTTACCTTATATTAGCAGCTTCGTTAACATAGTTTCCCCAGCCCATCAGAGGTGGTGTAGTAAGAGCCAGCGAGTACATCCAGATGAAGACCACTGATAGGGCGGCGCTTTTTGAACTGAGGTGTCTGGAGCGAAGCGGTCGCGTCACCATTAAATACCGCTCGAAGGATATAATGGTAAGCGTCGTTATGGAGGTAATTCCTGTAACAAAGATTAATTAATTCTATTATTGCAGAGTGGCAACACCAATTTAATATTATAAATTTAAAAATCGTCAGGCTGCTCGCCGAAGTATACCTATTACCTATGTCACTCACTCACTGGCTTGATTTGATTACTGGCAGTAAATGTAAAATTAGAAGTAGGTATTTAATTTTTTTTATTAACGTTCATAAGTGTACCTTAATTGTGTTACCTGTTCATGTGAATCTATACTCATATTATAAAGAGGAAAGATTTGTATGTTTGTTTGTTCCGATTTAACTCAAAAATTACTGAACATATTTTTAAAATTATTTCACCAATAGAAAGCTACATTATCAGTAAGTAGCGAAGCCGGAGCGTGCTAGTAGTATATAAGAAGTCGATGTGGGTCACTTGTACTTCATAAATCTCGATTGCCACTATGAAATGAATACGCAAGCAAGTCGCAAGCGTAGACAGTAATTGCATTTCTCTAATTAACACGACCGATCTTATTAACTTTGCACGCTCAGTGCAAGGGGAAATTAAGTTTTATTCACCTCTGTAGCGTGCGAGGATACGTAATGAGTGTTTCGAGAGAGCTGCTAGTTAAAACTTGGAAACTTTTCGGGAGTTGGTACACGAGTGACCTGAAGTTAATAGCATTTTTAATTTTAAATGAATGATACAAATTTATTCGAATATAAGCAGAAGATACAACATTATACTGATACTTATTAAATGAATAGGTACTTGTTTTTAAAAAAAATAAATATAGAAAAGTTATTAAACAGAAAACGCACGGGTGGGTTGGTGCATTCGGTAGAACACCTGCCGTGTGCCTTCGAATCCCACTGAGACGACATGTTTATAATTTTCTGTAAATATGTCTTCCCCCACGTCTGGTAACTTCGGGCATTGAACGGGTGGGAGGAATATCAAAGTTCCGACCGGGTAACGAACCACCGTTCATAGATGGAAAAACTGTGAAGTGCATATTGCACGTTTCGGTTTCAGTCATAGTCACAGTCACAAAACGTAGGTCGACAGCGCATCTTTGACTGATGTTCTGTGGCTGAAATATCACCCACCATCAAGTGAACCTTATGCTCATCTGTGGATTCCTGACATAAAAAAAACATATAAAATTTATGTAAAAAAGCAAAAGCAGCTCACCTAATAGAGCCATAAAGAATCCATACATCACACACATCGTCCGGCCGAAGATCCAACGGTGGAACAGCGCTGATATGAGGGTCAGGGGGTTCCCCAGCACCGATACAGAGAAGTCTGAACACACCAGGTTGAAGAGGATGATATTCAGGGGCGTCCACAGCTGAAACCGAAAGTTGTGTTAAATTAAGTCACGTAGGGCGGTAAGTTTAATTTCGCGTCTAACATTTTTTATCCATACTTCTATATTATCACTCAAACTACTGGACCGATTTTAAAAATTATTTCACCAATATAAAGCTACATTATCAGCTAGTAACATAGGCTTTTAGTATATAGTACATCTACATTGCACCCTTGTAAAGCCGGGGCGTGTTGCTAGTATTAAATATCGATAAACGATTGTGGCTCATGAGTAGGTAGTTGTAAACTCAGCCACAGATCACAGATCATCAGACGATGTCGACCTATTTTTTACTTCGAGCATTTGGATATCCATAGTCAAACCGAAACGCGTAGAAGGATTCACAGTTCTTCCCGGTTGAGTTTGCAATATTCCAGTTAAGTACCCGAAGTAGCGTAGGGAAAATATGTTTGCAGACAATTTTTAACATGTTGTCCCGCTGGGATTCGAACCCATATATATCGGAGAAACAATGTATTGTAACTATGAGTCCATTGGGACTAAAACCTGTGACTCAAAACGCAATGAATTTGCACCATCCATAGTACGATGTACCTAAGTTAGTTTCAATATACATATATGTATGTTTAAACAAACTTTCAAAATGGATACATGAGAAACAGTATCCGGAATTAAACAATGGTACAGTATCCAATTTCCAAACAGCATCTAATTAAGAAGTTGAGACGATCGCAAAGTTAACTAGGTTAATGATAGCTATATTAATATATCTTGCTTTTATCCTAAGTAACAAAGACATTCTCTAATTAGATAAAGTATTATGATGTGGTTTGAGCATCTAATAAGCTTAAAAACCATACTGAACAAAATTGATATATGTTTTCTGAAAGCTCTCAACATGTGAAATGATATTGTGGGAGTTGAAAAGACGAATTTGACTTTTTGGTTTGCAAATATATTTTATTGTTAGATATCGACATACAAGCATGAGTTTTATTTACATTACTACAGAACATCAGTCCATTATGCGCTGTCGACCTAATTTTTACTTCGAGTATTTGAAATCAGTGGCGGAACCACCTTACTCGCCCAAAAGCCCGGCTTGCCTTATTAATGAAACCATAAAAGGAAAAATAATAATGCCTTTAACGCAATTATATAAGTCATTTACAACCTATATGATAAAGTAATTATATAAGTTATATATAAACACGTATTACGTTATAGTCGGCAAGCCACGCTTTTCGGCTTGTATGGTAGTCCCGCCACTGTTTGAAATCCATATACAGTAGAATCTCACTAATTCTGCACTATTAAAAACCAGAGTGTGCCGGATTATTGGAATGTTCGGATTATTGGATTGTATAGAAAAAATATATTAAAGCATTTTACAATATAAAGGGAATACATTGTATTTGTGTTAATGTTCTACACGTTTGTTTTATATCAATCCTTAGTTGAGGTCTTTTGTGCAACTTGTTTAAAAATTGGGAGCGCATACGTGGTACCTACGTGGCGTAGGAAGGCGCGGGCGGAGGATGCCGGACAATAGTCCGGCGGGACGTGTCAGTCTATTGAAGTGCCGGATTAGTGAGATTCTACTGTGCTAAAACCGAAACGCGCAATATGTTTCCTTAACACCTACCTTGACTGATGACATTGTTTATAATTTTCTATAAACATGTTTTCACTACGTTTGGTCACAGGTATTAATCGGACGTGAGGACAATCATTCAGAGATGTAAAATCCGCATATTTCGTGTTTCAAGTTTTCAAGGATTTCCAAAAAGTTGGAATACAAAACAATTAGACACGGGCCAAACTCAATTCATTTGTAGTAGAATTTAATTTTTCTTTACGTTATTCATTTGTTTTTCTGCGTGGTGAAAGTTTGAAAACTGTGTGGAACTAATATTATATACCCATCCATATGAAATCATATAAAAGAATTATCTTGCGATTTCTTTTGTTTTAAATAAAACAGGAATTAATTGACGAGGAGGCTTACGAACGGGAAGCGACTGACGTTCAAAATGACATTTCAAGAGTGCGCTGCAAAATACTTTTGCTTGCTTTAATAATTGTCAGAGGGAATACTTTGAAAATCGTGAATACAATTGAAATATTATAAATTTTCTTCTTTATTAGCATTCATAAATTTTTCAGTATGGCTTAAGTATTATAAGTAAGATAACGTTGTTTAAAAATTATTAATGAAGTGTTTTTCTAAAGCGGAGAGCACTAAGAATTTCTTCGTAAAATATAAATAATTACTTTTCATCCATTCCTTAAGCATTTAAATTGACAAAGCGTTAATTAGTGACTTTGAGTTTTGAAGCATAACGAAACTGCCCATCAAACAGTTGGTATAATTGACGACTCGAGTGTTTCATTCGAGTTTTAAATTAAAACTGGATTCTTTAAAGAGAGATTTTAGTTTGCGTGTGATACAGGAATACTCTTCACGTAAATCTATGCTAGATAATGAAAGACGAGCATGAGGTTCACTTGATGGTAGGTGATACCTCAACCACAGAACATCAGTCAATGATGCGATTGTCGACCTACTCTTTACATAGAACATTCGGAAATCCATAGACTGAGATATGTAGAAACGTGTAATATGGACTTCACAATATTTCCATCCGTACGGTGGTTCTTTACCCATCTTCATGCCAGACGAGCAGAAGACATGCTTTCAGAAAATTATAAACATGACGTCGTGTCGAGATTCAAACCCGCGGCCTACCGGAGCGCTACCTAGGTCGACGAGTCCGTCTGTGTGCGCTACATAGTATGTAAACGAATTGCCATATTGTACTGCGCGGATTCTTAAACACTTTCTGCATAGCGACTATGTGGGTTATCCGCTCCTTGAGAACCTTCGAGAATGGAGCAAGTTCTTTTCTTTTGCACAAGTTGCGGGCTCGAACTCACTGGTGGGCGTGGCCAAAAATGCTATGCTATTCTCCTGCACCGCACTGGGGCAATCATTATTAAGTGAGATGCACGATAATTCATAGTAAAAGGGGCGCGTAAAAAATACGAAAAAGTCTTTGCAAAATCGAGTTTTATGAAAAAACCACTACATATTAAATCAATCACAAATAAAAGTTTTTGTATTCTTCGATAATCGTGCTTTGTCGGTACCGACTTTGTTTTGAAAATTTTATACTTCCTTTATTACTAATTTAAGCCCAAAGTTGTGTTGTTGTGAGTAATACCCCCCCGAAATTTCTATGGAAAAAATGTCGACTAGTGTCACCTTAAAGCTGCTTGTTTGCAATATTAAGCTGTAGATATTATTATGTTAACCAAACGCAATTTATGCAAAAACATAATTTTTAAGAAACAATATCGATAACATGACAAACAGACAAAACGGTGTGTAATAATATAACATTCTATATTTAATCCAAATCTACATAAAGCATTCTATCTGAAATAATTACGGTTACTTAACTATTCTGTTGTGAAATCACAAGGCATTATTTAGCATTATTTGTTTTGTCTATGAATAAATTAGTACCTAGTTAGTTTGTGATAGTTTATAATAGCAATATTATATCAAATGATTGTACCTCTATCGCAGGGGTTCCCAAACTTATTTTGTCTACTGCCCACTTTGAGAATAAATTATTTTTTAGCGTCCCCATTTTTTCACCTACTTAAAAACCACTTTAACTTCAAATTAACTTAATTAATTATTGAGAGCTATATTAGCGGAGATTAAACATTAATTCTAAACGAGACTTTTTCTTTAACCCGACCGATTGACATGTTTTTTTTATATATTGAATAAAACAAGACAGATATATGAACTTCGCGGAGAGAATTGGACCTAGTTCTGCAGAAAACAGCCATGTGCGAAAAGTAACAACAGAGTTATAAGCATTTTTTGTCGATAGTTGCACTTTGGTTCTGTTTCGTTTTTCTGGTTATCTTAAAATTTAAAAATAATAAATATTTTTCATTATCGACAGAAAAATGCTTATAACTCTGTTGTTACTTTTCGCACATGGCTGTTTTCTGCAGAACTAGGTCCAATTATCGAACCGAGTTTGAGTTAACTAGTATTTCAGTAGGGCTATTCACGATCCGCCCGGAAAGCTACGCTCTCCCACTGAAAGTTTTTTCGTATTTACCGGATATGAAAATGGTATTCACAATTCCCATAGGATTGAGCATCGGCATTCTTCGGGAGTTTCGGATTAGAATCTTAGTATAAAATGATAGAAAGCTTGATATATCGGTACGAAATCTTGTAATATCGGAACGGAAAGTTTTCGAATGATCGTGAATAACCCTAGAACGATCGTGAATAACCATAGAAGGCGCATTGAAATTAGAATGGAGGTAAATTATTCCCTTTGATATTTTATTAAACAAAAATAAAAATATTCAGTAACTTTACCTTAACCATCTACAGCAACTTAAGTATTATCTTAATTAAAAAATTTAAATATGAAAGTTCGGTTGTTCCTATTTTTGGATGAAATTAAACATGAATACTACCTGACTTGGATGAAAATTGGTACATGTGAACGATATTTTTTTTACCCAGACCAAAAAATTAACATCATTTTCAGTTTAAAACAATAAAACATGTTTTTTATGATTTACAGACTTGCTCGTTATCATAAAACCTCCCTTGAATTTTTAATTTTAAGCAAAGCTAACATTATTTATTAATTATTATATACTTTTCAAACCTAGCGGGATTCGAACTCACTACCTGCAAATGGTTTGGGTAGTAACCTCGCGCCAACAAGCCTTTAAAAATGTAAAACAAATCACAGTAAATTTTGATTTTACTACATTCTGTTGTGAAATTAATTTGAATAATAAGTAGGTATCATTGAACTTTTCGAATAATATTTTCTATGTAGTATTTCTAGCTTGGAATCTATGCAGATATGAGTATGTTCAATGTCAGAGGCGTCATAGGTCACTAGCACCCGGTGCGGATCCCAAATTTGCCGCCCTCTAATTTTTGCAATAGATTTAATATCCGTTTAAAAAGAAATGTACTGCGATGCCTTGCATCACCCATGCATAGAATATTGTACCTACCTGAATATAAGGGAACAACAACAAAAAAATTACGAAAACAAATTGTTGAAGGAATTCTTTGTTTTTTTTTACCGCCATCTGTGAAATGCCGCCCCTGTTAAAGTATCGCCCGGGGCGGACGCACCCTCCACCCTCCCCATGCTACGCCACTGTTCAATGTCTATAGATATTCGTAAATAACAGCGATATTTTTCCGATTTAATAATTATGTGATAATTCGATTAATAATAGCTATCTTAATTTACGTACCAGAGGTGCCAACTGAACCACTAATTGTAATATTGTCATTCATTGACGCGAGCATCACAAATTTAAATAAAATATTTTCTAACAGATCAGACAGCTGTCACCTTTCTGTCTGCCCGTCACCACGTTTGCTGCAAGCATTCAAAACCTAACGGGATAAATAATATAGTCATTAAAAATAATTCATTGTAGTTGTCGGTAGCACTATTCTAGCCGATATAATAACGTGAAATAACAATATATTTTTAAAAGAGTAATGTGGGGGTGCAAATTAAAAATATCTATACATAATAAAACAGAAAATCATAAATTCTGTGCATTGAAAAATTTTAACAGAAATGGAGAGAGGACGTACGAATGGGAACATTAGGTATACATAAAAATCATTATGAACGTTTTTGTCCGTCTTTCCGTTACTAATTTCCGAAGATATTGAACTGATTCATGTTGTTTGAGATTGAGTTTAGTCTGAGGCAACATCAAAATGTCGTTTCATCGAAATTGAATGTTAAACCATCGGAGCGCAAGGCAGGCGTTCTACCAAACGCGACAACGAGTCCGTCATAAGTGGTTTAGCAGTAAAATCTCGTAAAATGCCTTTTGATATCAGTTAAATAAATGTTAGCAACTTTTGCTTGCAGACAGATGTTTGCGATGGTGTCAATGACCTCGCTCGACAGAAGAGAAGTACGGATTTACAATCTAGAAGTTTCTAAAAAAATACATAAAAATTACAGCTAACACAAATTCCCGCAAATTAGATATAAAAATTAGAGATGGGCCGAAATTTATTTCACATTCGGTTTAACCGAACTTCGATGTCTTCAACCGAACTTTGACATTCGGTTCAACCGCCAAACATTCGGTACAAGACAAAATAATTGAAAAAAAAAACAAAAACCGACTTCAAAACTATAACTACACATAGTATGTACAAACTTAAGTCTTGTTGGCTGGCACCGAAAAATTGCCGAATGTTCGTCTGAACTTCGTATTCAGTTCAAACCACATTCGGCCCATCTCTAATAAAAATGCTTGTTTGGTGTTTTTTGATCATTTTATATCGTTTTTTAGAATAGAAATTTGAAAAGGGTTGAACCTTTTATACCTCATTTATGCAAAGGCAACAAAGATATTTTATTGTTACTTAATTTTTTTTTAACTTAAGCATATAACAAACAAATATAGAACATTTTGTTCGTATAACTTAGATATTATTTGCGGGAATTTGTGTAAGCTGAAATTTTTATTTATTTTTAGGGTTCCGTACTTCGTATCAAAAACGGAACCCTTATCTGATCACTTCGTTGTCCGTCTGTCAAGACTATTTTTCTCACGTATGCAGGTAAATCAACATCAAAATATACTCAGGTCTGCAATCCCTTGCAGCGGTGAAAAAAAACAAACTTCTAAGTAGATGTAGTCAAATGATACCGCCTTTAATTCTCCCTTTATGCAGCATATTTTGACACTCGGAAGGGAATCAATACCTAGTACTTCCCGTTGACCTAGAATAAATTTGTCATGAATATAAATATAGTAAAAAATCCGGAATCCGTTAATTTTTTAATTTTTTTTTATTGGGAAAGTCTTTACTTAACAAAAAGTTTGTAACCCTCGATGCGCTAGTCCGATTCGCACTTGGTCAGTTATTTCGTTCAGCACCTATAAATCTAAGCATTTAAACTAAGAATACGATTACGAATAATATTCTAAGAACTGAACGGTGAATAATATAAGATGAAATGGTCAATTTATATCAAGCATTGTTTGCAAAAGCAAAAGCAAATATCAATGTCCATTCCTTGTGATCAAAACAAATGACGGGTTGACTACATAGGACTATTAATTATTATTCTTGACATTGTAGCTGTCTTGAAGCAAAGACGTAAACGGTCAGCTTTAAGTTTATTTGCTGTGATATTTCTACTGAGCAATAATTTCATGAAAAATAAAATTATGATTGTCCTTATTTTTGCTTTTCTTCTGTCCTTAACATGGAATGAAATACAAAATAACGGTCTTAATTTAATATAAACGTAGTATATATTAGATATAGTTAAAATATGTTTTTATTCTTTTGTTCTGTAGTCTTTTTGTATTCAATAGAGCGGGACAAAACATATTTTAACTATATCAAGCTTTTTAGAACGGGTTTAGATGGTACATTTTGAAAGTATTGTTTTCAGATAAATATTGCGAGTAAAGCTACTTACTAATTGAAGTGTTTGTTGTCGAGATTTTTAGCTTATCTGTTTTTGTATTTTGAAACGCAATAATAGGCCTTTTCCTCAAGTTTTTGAGTATTTGCCTTTTTTTTTCTATCGATCTGATTTTACGTCAGACTAGCTACCCGGCTAACTGCGTAGGTATCGCCAATATAAGTTGTCTGAACTTAAACAAATCTATATTTTCTCATCTTTTAAACCTTCCTTGGAATTCTAAAAATATTATAACCAACATTAGGCTAAACAAACCAAATCGATTCAGCCGTTCTCGTTTTTGTGAGACTAACAAACGTCAATTCATTTTTATATACTTATTAGCGATCCGCCCCGGCTTCGCATGGGTGCAATGTAGATGGTCAAAAATTCTAAGCTATCCTACCTATCTCTTAAGTTGGACCAGACTGCTCACGGTGTGCCAATTTAATTTAAAATCGGTTAAGTAGTTTAGTCGCGGACAAACATCGTGACAGGAGATTTATAAATATTAAGATATAGATATGTATATGTGATGTTTACTTAAATGCAATTGGAGGTTAAAATCATATCGCACCTTCGGTAGAACAAGGGCATAAATGTGTTTATACCCTTAATTAAAAATCTCATATAAAATAAATAAAAAAACCATTATTTGCCGTAAAGTAAATTACCATTATTTGGTATATATCTATATGAGATACTTACTTGTCTATCCTTAAACATCAAAAGTATCACCATTAAGTTAAGAAAGAATCCAAAGAATCCGATTAAGAAAAGCACAAACGCCGATACTACATAGCCCCAGCGCGGCATCAGAAGTGGGAAGCCCTCGTCATAAGCCCACACCACTGTGTCATTGACATCTACATATGACGTCATGATTCATCACTACTTTCGTAACATATACACGATCACTTCAGTCACAGAATTGTGCTTTTTTTATCATGCACAGACTAATCATGTTATTGACTTCTTCATCTGAAGTCTTAAACGACACTTTTATGCACTCACTTCACTATGAAATAGGATTTTCAAACACATCATTATGTTATAGACCTTTGCAAGTAACTATGATTGATTAATTAAGTCACGATTTATAGATTTTCTCTTCATATACATTTTATAGTGTTATTAATTTTTGTTAGTAATGACTCACTAAATCACTTGATTTTTTTCTCCAGTTTTAAATGAGATGTTCCTGTAACAAAAGAAAATAATTACAATATACGTAATATGTAAAAAAACCTCCCAGAGAGAGGTAGAGATCGCATAATGCGATAAGGCCGACCGTGTTGTGCAAAGATTGAACTTTTATTTGTGTAACCTGGTTCTAACCAATTTAGCTTATATTCTTTCTTGTGTACAATAAAGAATTTATCTCTTTATCTATCTATAAACTTCCTTAGAGTTCAAGCTTATTGCAATAGTAAAGTTTATCATAATTAACAATTTGACCATGTGTGTGTTTCGTTGGTAAATGTAAAATTAGAAGCATTTAATATGTACTTTTTACTGACGTTCATAAGTGTACATTGTGTTACCTAAATGAATAAATGATTTTGAATTTGAATTTGATTTTAATAGGCCTACAGGGGGCAGACTACGATACAAGCCCAAGGCCCAGATTGCCCTATGTACTAATACCATAAAAATACAATATAATAATGCCATGAACTTAATTATATATGTCTTTTTTATGTTAGATATCGACAGCATGAGGTTCACTTGATGGTAGGTGATACCTCAGCCACAGAACATCAGTCAATGATGCGCTGTCGATCTACTTTTTACTTCGAGTATTCGGAAATCCATAGACTAAAACCGAAACGCGCAATGTGCACTTCACGGTTTTTCCATCTATGCATTATTTGATTACGTAATTATATAAACACATAATACATTAAAGCAAGCAAGCCGGGCTTATGAGCTTAGGTACCACAACGGCCTAGTTATATATATTTCCTATCTCAAAGTTTAGTAAGAGAATGACATTTACAAAATATCAAGTATCTCGAATGCCCCATTAGTTAAGATAATAATTCATTTTGGCTTATGACGGAAGGATAGATAATAATATGGTTTAATCTACATATATTATATTGACGGTACCACTTCGTTATATTGCTTGTAAAGTTTTAGTAAAATTAAATTACTCAACAATAAATAATGTAAACAGATCGATCGTCTCTAAGCGTTTTTTGTTTTTGTTACGTTTTTATTAGCAACACGGCTTCGCACGGGTACAATTTAGATGTACTATGTATATAACAATGTATATTAATGTATTGTATATGCTGATAATATAGCTTTTAGCATTGTTTTTCTATGTACGGATATTTTACCTCTACAGTTTTATTATACCTATGTATAGATCTTCGATCAACAATACACTATGTCAATGGTATAGATGTAAAATCTCTTATTAACTAAGTATGTTTCCAATGTCTTTGTATGAGGAACATTATTTTTTTCTATTATAAGCATATTATATATGTTAGACGCTTAGCTATTTCAATCTACATACTCATAATCTCTGATCCAAAAGAAAAACATGGCCCAGTCAAGTATTGTCCTTGACTTACCCTTCTCATCCAAAGACCAGAGGTCTAGGTCTATTTAAATAGGTCGTGTCTGAATTTTAATAAAATAATTTCTTCAAACAATAATAATACGAATATATTTTAGTAAGCTTATATAAATTGTTTTCAAGGCTTAAACACATTGCTTATATGTTTGTAAGATGTTATGTATCGACAGACAAGCATGAGGTTCACTTGATGGAAGGCAAGGACTTTATATAATAAAGTCCTTGATGGAAGGTGATACCTCAGCCACAGAACATCAGGCAATGATGCTCTGTCAACCTACTTTTTTTTTGACAACTACGAAAAACTCTTTAATTTTCATACGTTAAGAGTTAGCTAGTCAGACTATGTAAGAAAACAAAGAATAAAGAAAGGGGATTCGTGTACTCTAGGGGTAGATTACATTATTATTATTGGCTGTATTCCAAGACGTCACTCAAGTCGTAATCTATTCTTGAGAACTGTCAAGATGTCAAAATTCCATAGAGAAAAAATGGTTTGACAAGTCTCAAAACAAGATTCAAAACTGAGACACTTCTTGGAATATGGGCTAAGGCCCATTTAGACTTTGCCTTTTGTCGCCTGAATCGCCGCTTTTAGACCTTAGTCTAAAAACGGCTAAAAACTGAAAGGCTCCGAAGGGTTCAAAGATGGTCCGATGGGGACGTTGGGAAATCACAGTACAGCCCTAGAAGCCGATCCCTCCTTCTCTAATACCATAAAAGGGGTACAGTTAGTCTGGACTCTAGCTAACCATTATTATTGAGACTATTAGATACGATAAAAATTTCGAAGTGGACGCGTGTGACACATCCGGGCAATAGCAGGGCCGGATTTAAGGGAGCCACTTAGGTTCGACTTTGCCCCGGGGCCTCGACAATAGAGACTAAAACATCTTTAAAATTTCGATGAGTAAACACTAGTAGGTAAAAAACTTTTCCTTTAATATTGTCTTTTGTTAATATGGGTATCACACATTTAAATGAAATACTTTATAACGGACTAGCAACGCGCCTCGGCTTCACACGGGTGCAACTTAGATCTAATATACACAAATAGCCTATGTTACTCGTTGATAATGTAGCTTTCTATTGGTGAAAATAATTTTTAAATCGGTCCAGTAGTTGAGTTTGAGTTTATAGATAAATAAAATAAAAATCTTTCCTCTTTATTATTAGTATAGATATATATAGTCTTATACCTTTAAACGAGCAATTCTTATATATATATATATATTATTGGAATCTCGGAATCGGCTCCAACGATTTTTATGAAATTTAGTATACGGGGGGTTTCGGGGGCGAAAAATCGATCTAGCTAGGAATCATTTCTAGAAAATGTCATTTTATTCGTGTTTTATCAACTTAAACTTACTTTTTTTTTATTGGAAGAATAATAACAAAAAGGTGGCGTTTGAGTAGTCCCAATTTAAACTGAAAATGTCTCTTCCTGACATCTATCGGCGAATATTAATACTATTTTTTTTTAATTGCTTTAACGACACAACAACACTAAAGCTATTCCAGCAGATGGCGTTGTTAAGTAACACGAAGTCAATGAGTGTTTGCTTTGAGGTTAGACTTGATGTTATTACTATGTAATTCGTACATAAATTTTCGACATCCAGGTACTATAGATTAAAACGCGATTTGCACTGCACTGTACTGCACTTCGTACAAACAGTGGCGGGACCACCATACAAGCCCAAACGCCTGATTTTCCTTATTAATGGATTAAAAAGAAATATAATAATGTTCGGAATAGAACATAATTAATGAAATTAAATGTTGAGGGTAGTATTATATAACCGCGATAAACTCTTGTCATTCGAGCCGAGTCTGACATCGTGGTATTTTTTTTCCTAACCTGGTTGATTTAGGCGTGCTCGTGTATTCTTATAATTGTGAAAAGCGCTTCATATGGAAGTTTAATAGTCGCTTAACAATTTATATTCACGCCGCGATATATATGTTTAAAATTGTTATTTAATATTCGTGTAATAGTGTTTGTAATGGACTTATATTCATATATGGAGAAGAATGTTCTGGTTGCTGCTGTGGTGACGTACATATTTCTAGTTTCCCTTTTTTCATTTATCTTTAAATTGTAATAATTAAAATTATCCTCTTAAGGGCGCCCTCCTTTAATATAATATAATACTGACTGACATACCACAAGGACGCATATATTCGCCGAACATTTGAGGTATGTACCTAGAGATATTGTACCTAATTATTGTTATTGAAAGTGTGTATGGACGCCCACCGATTCGTCCTTTGTCATACAATAATGTCATTTAGTCATATATAACTTATACGATTTCGTAATTATATAAGTTATATAAATATATTAACACGAATTATGTTAAAATCGGCAAGACGGGCTTTTGGGATTGTATTTATAGTCCCGCCACTGCGTACAAACATGATTATATTGTTAAATATTTAAAAATAAATGTTATTTTTATTTGGAAAATAATTTAGGGTCAGGCGGCCTCCATTCTTTTAAATACGGCTCTGGCAATAAGAAATGAAAAAGCGGAGTAACAGAGTATTAAATAACTCAATGTTACATAGGGTGTTTCATTATTTTATATTAAACCATTTATTGTGCCATATGCGCCATGATTCTAAATAGTAAAACAAAAAGTCGCATGTAATTGCTTTTTTATTTCTGTCTTTTCCTAACGCGTGTATCACACATTTAAATAAAATGACTTTTATTAGATTATAACTCGATTTATTATATATATCTATACATATAATAAAACTGTAGAAGTCAAACGTCTGTACATAGAAAAAAAATGTTAAAAACCGAGTCAGGGGGATGTTTTTTTTAATTTTTTTGTTTCTGTGTCTATTTGTACGGGCTAATCTCCGAGATACTGAACTCTTCTCATGCAATTTACATAAATATATTGAACAAAGCCTGGGGCAACATATAGGCTTTGTTTCATCGAAATCGGTTGTCAGAAATAAAAGTTATCATCATTTAAAGATTATTTTAAATGCACGGTGCCAATAAATTGCAATACAAACTCGCGTTGAACTTTTTCGAAATGTCAGATGTCAATAACAGTTTGATATGTAAATGAAATACTAAAGTTTGATTATTTCGCCGCGTTCAATAGGTTGTGTTTTTGTTAGTAATGAAGGTAAGATTAAGTAATATCCTAGTTCCAAGAGTTTTTTTGTGAAAAATCTTGATGTATTAAAAATTAGAAGAAAGAAGAGCCTTAATATTTTTCAAAATTTTCCATTAAAATCGATTATGAATAACATTTATATTTATTTTTAGTAGAATTGATCAAAAAGGATTATTCCGTTTAGATTAATTTAATTTAATAAAAGCAATAAAGACTTCTAATTTGTATATTTTAACAGGCTATTTTTCAGCTTTTCCAGAGGAAAATATGTGTAAGGCGCAAATTTTATATGGATAAGGCAACGTCGTATACGTATAATGATATTGAAAGTGTAGAAATATGGATATTTTTTCTTACAAAAGAACATTATAACGAAACACGAGGTTCTTTGTAACAACACACTAGTCCTTTCAGTAGAAATAACGAGTTGTCGCTGGGAAGTAAATATAATATATATTGTATTTTATTTTTTATACTACATCGCGCCGTTTCGGTAAATCCTTGGGTGCAAAAATATATTTCAAAATCTATAATCTTAATATTGTCTTTTATTAACGCGAGTATCACACATTTAAATAAAATACTGTATACCGGATTAAAACGCGATTTATTATTTAAATTATTTATCCCGACGTTTCGGATGCTTTTCAGCAACCGTGGTCGCGGGAGACGGGATAAATAATAAATCGCGTTTTAATCCGGTATACAGTATTTTATTTAAATCTATAATCTTAACTGTATATATATATATATTATATATATAAAACGAAGTCGCGTTAGTTACACTATTTATAACTCAAGAACAGTTGCAGCTATTTAAATGTTCTCTAATTTGTTGGGTGCTGGTCCCACAACTTACTTCGGAGAGGGGGAAAATATGATTTAATTTTCTTTTAGAAAAACGTTTTCCAAGTGAATAAGTAGGATTCGGTTGTGGCACTCGTCCGCCGCTACCGCGGCACTGCTCGCTTCGCTCGCTCGACTCGAGCGCGGTGGTCACCATACCAAAATAACCTAACCCTCTGAGGGCCATCTGGGTGTACATCCACCCATTGCCACCATTAAACTATTGCGTTTTTTTTTTGCCTTCCCTCTCTCCAAAATAAGCTGTGGGACCGTTTTTTATTGATAACTACCTGTTACCCGCGACTTAGGACGCTTTTTGGGAATAGCCGCAATTGTAAATATTTACCGAAAATAGAGTTTTGTTTCAGTTCGAATCACCCCATTAGGGTATAATAAGATATATTTTTCTTGAATTAAATAAAATAAAAACATCACTTCCGGCGTTTTGTAAACATCCGAAGAGGAAAATGAAATGGCACATTAAGTAAGATTGTTCAAATTGCTCTCTGAAATCAGCGTTTTCGTTTACACGTGTACTTTTTATTATATGAAGGTAAAATATTTGATGAAAAAAATAAGTGAATTCCATTTTTCATGGACATGATTGTACCAGTCCTCTAGTTAGGGATCAAATTACCTAATGGTTGCTTGTTCATTCTGCATATTATTTTGTGTATTCTTTCATATAACAAACTGGATGGAGTAGACTGACGTTTTCGATGTTTTATATTACATATTCATTTACATAAGTCGCTGTGTTTTATTGTTATCAGGTATTATTTGTAATTCAGGCCTGTTTGTAAAGAAAAATAAAGATAATAGTCATACCCTACCAATAAATTACCCATAAACCGACGATACCCATAGAAAGCGACAGACGAGCATGAGGTTCACTTGATGGTAGGTGATATCCCATCCATAGCATATCAGTCAGTGATGCGCTACTTTTTACGCAATTACGCAGTACATTTTTTACTTCGAGCATTCGGAAATCCATAGACTGAGACCCAAACGCGCAATATGCATTTTCGGTTTTTCCATCTATGAACGATGGTTCGTGTCCCGGTTGGAGTTTCGATATTCCTCCTACCCGATCAATGCCCGAAGTTACCAGACGTGAAGACTTGCTGACAGAAATTTTTATCATGTCGTCCCGGTGGGTTTCAAACTCACGACCCATCACGTTCTACCGAACGCGCCAACGAGCCCGTCAAATATTTTACATAGTGTAACTTGAAAAACAAAAGCCTATCTAGCAGTCGAACTCAGAGATGCCAGATTAAAATGCTTTAAGCTGTTTTATCTATGTTCCTTAATAAAATTTAGAAAGAGATAAGTATTGTCTTTTATTAACGCGAGTATCACACATTTAAATAAAATACTGTATACCGGATTAAAACGCGATTTATTATTTAAATTATTTATCCCGACGTTTCGGATGCTTTTCAGCAACAGCAGTCTCATGCGACCACGGTTGCTGAAAAGCATCCGAAACGTCAGGATAAATAATTTAAATAATAAATCGCGTTTTAATCCGGTATACAGTATTTTATTTAGATAAGTAGATTAATTTTTAATAATTGCTTATATTAATTTAGCGACTGTTTCTGTGGTTCAAATCAAATCAAATCAAAAGTTTTTTATTTCAAATAGGCCTTTGCAGGTTAGGTTCGTACAAAACTAAACACCTATCTGTAAGCAACTCGTGTAAAATTTGATATGAGCGTACTCTAATTTGGAAACATGTAGTGTAGTTACCTAGTAGTTGTTACAACGAATGTTGACTTTATATGGATAATTAATAGATAGATTGATGTTGATGAGATGGAATTATTGATGGATTGATTGATATATTGCACAAATCTCAGTAATAATTTTCAATATAGAATTCTAAAAAAAAATCAGTCTGATTGACAACATAGAGATAGTACGTCATCAAATTACCACGGTCGTGTTCTACTTGTTAAGTTTTGAAAATTCTGAATAGGCTTGTGATGATACTACACTATTCCAGTGCCAGTATAGACAGTGCCTCCAGTGGCGTAGCATAGGCACTACTAGCACCCGGTGCGGAAACTTGCCGCCCTTTTTGGGGCTCTTTTTGAATATCACTAACCTAAAGAGAAACTCCGTTATTACGGTGATATAATATAAACCAAGAAATAAAAAAAAAATTGAAGGTAGTTGATATGTTTACCGTTTCCTGTAAAATGCCGCATCCGCCCAAAGTATCGCCCGGGGCGGACCGCCCCCCCCCCCCCCCCCCCCCCCATGCTACGCCACTGAGCGCGTCCCTACACTTAAGCCGTAATATAAACAATGCTGCGGCCTATTATAATTATTATTATAGGTCTCATCGTATACTAAGTGGTGTATTATTATTATATAGTATTTATAGGATAAGTACATCCTATTTATATATTATTATTGTAAACAATGCACAGGGTTGAATTCAGAAGTGTGGAGGCCTCGGGTAATAAAATAGTGAAGGCCCCCTGGCCCCAAATTATTTTCAGGTAAAGGTAAAATAGGTGAAAAAAATCAATGGAATCATTGCTTTCAAGAAAAAAAAATGTGAGTTAAAATCGCTCAGTCCCTAAATCTAGATTTAAATATACGTTCGCCAGTAATGTACGTAAATCTTCCTTTTAAAATAAAGTTCTTGAAGTAAAATCTTTAAAAGTATTTATGTATCGGATTCGTCGTCCCTAAATAAACTGTCAGACTGCCACAAACTAAACTTGAGCTGTGCACTAGCGTCTTGTTAAACTATTTTCATTGCCTTGAATCACGTTGACACTAAACGTAACATAAACTTTAAAGCGATTTCTGCGCGATGTTAATACGTAAAATAGAAATTCCTGAACTTCGAAATACTTTAGTAGTTATGCGGTATTCGAGCACATATTTTATTAAAATGTTTATGTAAGCCAGTAAAATTAAATTTGGTAATAAATACAGTATGCGTTGAAATAATCTCTTAGAACTAAGAGCATCGAAGCAATTACAGCCGGCCTAGCATGACAACCGCGACAAAATTTTGTCGACCGTTTTCTCGTGTTTTAATCGATTATCTCTTTACTTCTTCCGGGTCTTACATGACAATTACACTTAAAACTCGACTTTTAATATCAAAAATAGATATATTTGTCGATCGAGATATCTTTTCTATCAAATTTGTCGATGTCGAGATATAATATATCGAGATATCTTACATCTTAGTTTGTCTTCTCTCGTCCGCGACATAGCTCGTGACGGTCATGCTAGGCCGGCAGGACAATGTAAGCACGCAGGAGCTTATTTCAACAAATACAAAGAGGATAGATAATGCTTTGGCAGTGAACAATGCTCTGCTTCTCGCTATAATATGTGCGCCGGCTCTAAGTTTGCTAGCTGCGAGTATTCGTTGCAACTCTCTTTTCTAAGCCTAGGCCTCGCTTTAGGGCCCTGGGGCACTGCATCATCTTGCCAGATATGCCACGGTATACCTATTAAGCTGTAATTAGTTAAGATCTAAAATATTTACTTTAAAAAAAATATGAACATTATTATGTAATTTAATTTTTTTTATCTGATAAATATTAAGGCTTTAGTCTTTGGATTTCCGAATACTCATGACATGAAAACAGGGCGTGGGCGTGTCGTCTATTTTTGAAATAAGATTCCTGTAAATTGTATACTTTCTGATTAAACATTTATAAATATATCGAGTGTCTTTTTCGTTTTACATTATGCTAGCAGCGTGCCCTAGATTCACACGGGAGCAATGTAGATGTACTATACACAAAACATAGCCTGTTACTCGCTGAAAATGTAGCTTTCTATTGGTGAAAGATTTTTTAAAATCGGTACAGAAGTTTTTTGTGTTTATTCATAACATACAAAAATACAATAATTAAAAAATACTAATCTTTCCTCTTTATAATATTAAGTATAGAAGTATAGATTAATCCGTTTTAATTTATATGTGCAATAAGTCCTCCTTTTCCTTCTTTTTAATTAACAAAATATTGTTTACGTTTAAATTACTCTATGGCAGTATGGGCAAATAAAGAACTTCATTTGACAATAAACACGATAACTATCTATGGTAGTTTCTATTTACCAAGCGAATGTTCCAAACGATCAATTGTCTTAATTAATATTTCATTGAATATGAGTTAATAATCCTCGTACGTAGCTTCGTTCAGTGTTCTGAATATCTCTCGTACACTGAAGAATCAATCTTGGCGAATTGCTTGTTCTCTTTTGAAGACTTCCACAATCTCGTATGAATCTCATCATATAATTTAAATTTAGAATTTATGAATTAGATTTTGTTTGGATATTTGTTGTGATAAGTCTAGCTTATTGATGGATTTCCAGTTCAAATTAAAATGTGTTCAGACTAAACATGTCTGTTTTTAAAACTTTTCTATAATCGTATTTTTCCTACATTGTCCGCGTGGCGTCCTCGCCACTGCAATACAACTTTGAATGCTAAAATTTTACCTTTTGCCATTGCTGCACTGAGTTTTATAAAACTGTTAGAATACGAGGAACTAGCGCTAATATATTGAAAATTCTATAAATCGCAGATGAGACATATCGGTATAATTATATTAATTTTCGAATACTACGCGTATTCCATTCAATAAAAGCGTATTGTTGAATGGAAGACTATAAAAACAATGAAGAAGTGTTAAAGCTATCACTATATTATGCTTATCTAATAAAATTAAAAAACGAAATATTGTGTCATAATAATTAATTAATACAATTCACATAATAACAAAACGTAGGGCAAAGTTATTATTTACTGAAACAAAACTGAGTAACAGATTTAAAACAAATACATGAGATCATTGACACTGTATCTATGTCAGTGCATGAGAAGTGCATTCACCTCTTCGCGTGGATTTAGATTAGCTCTGAAATATAGAAATCTACAAAGGAGACATTTTTTATGGTATGTACTTATTAAAATGTAATCTATTTGTTTACCAAAAAGGTAGCCTTAAATAAGAAAAGACGCAGATAAAAAACGCCTTGGAAATTATAATTATATTAAAAAAATTTTTCTGTAAGCTCACGTCTAATTACTTCGGGTATTAAGCGGATCGGAAGAATATCGATATTCCTCCGATATTATCGACCGGGTAACGAACCACCGTTCAAAGATGGAAAAACCGTAAAATCTATGGATCTATCTATGGATTTCCAAATGTTCGAAGAAAAAGTAGGTGAACAGCGCATCATTAATTGATGTTTTATGGCTGTGTATACCTACTAACAAGTGATCTTTTTAATCTTTGTTTTATATAAAATATTGAACATCCTCAAAATATTTATGTAGACCATTTTTCGTAAACAACCGTGTATATTCTGGGTTTATATCTCAGTGAAACAAGGATACAAAAGTTTGTTCGGACAGTCCACAGAAGATTGATCACCTACTTATTTATAATTAAAAATGATAAGTGAAATAGATAAAGTGCAAGTATGTACTTTTAGACTTTAATATCTGCTTACAAAGTTACACTAGTAATTATTTAAAGAATGTTTGTAAAAATCAATTATAAATATTATTAAGACGTCAGAATGTGCGTTATTATTTAATAGTAATCAAGGAATAATAAAATAAAAAACAATAAAATGTATTTAGTCATAGTACTTATTAGAAAAAATAGAATTAGTAATAATTTTAAGTGTGCACATTTTGTTCTATTTTTTATTGTTCTGGATGTATGGATTTATTTATATGAATATAGATTGTAAGTAGTTGTATTTGTTTATACCTTTTATTTTATTTTTTTGTTGCTTGTGCCAGCGCGCCCTTCCACCTGGAACCACTGAAAATCAGTGTTGGGGCTTATACTAAGCCCCAACATATGCTGAGTGGTATCCGTTTATGGGGGCATCACTCTATTTAAATTGATTTTATTTTTTTTATTATGTAATATTGATTAATTTTAGTATTAAGTTCTCTTTTTTTGTAATAGCTTTAAGTGGTGTTTTCCAAAATAAATGTTCTATCTATCTATATAGAAACGTTTCTACTAGGATCTAACTTTTTTACTAAGTCTAAAAAACAACATGGGTTTGAACCTCATTGGGACATTCATGTTTGCTTACATACAATGTCACAAGTTAAATTAAATTTCTTCAACCGTAGCCACACACAAATCAGTACAAACACATAGATACATATTATATGACATTGTACATTTACACCAATTTATGTGTTTACAATGTTACCCAAACGCTACCTCAACAATTTACCGTGCATGGCTGTGCTACGAAATTGGATTCGCTACACTATACGGCTACGGCGTAGATTTATGCTACGTATTTAAAAAAATTCTACTATAGAAAGTATCTATCCCAGTTTCCTTACTTTTTTATAATTTTATTATAAGTTATCAATGCTACATTAGGCATGGTTGTTGCTAAAGTTTCTATTAAATAGAATTTATGTTATTCGTGACCTGAATCGATTTGAAAGGTTCTCAGGAGAATTACAGATAGTTAGTCTGATGCAAATTCTAAATATGTAAGTTACTTAAAAGAGCTTTAACCTCAACTATTTGAAAAATCTATTCGCTATATTGAAGGAAAACCCTAACGGTCCGTTTAGTCGTGAAAGATCAAAACTGCGGATAGATGGCATAAAGCAAGATCTAAAGATTATAGGTTATAATCTGGAGAAGGAAGGCAGGAATTGTAATAAATATAGCAAATACTTGATCAGGTCAAAACCTCCATCGAGCGCCTTAGATAAAAATATTTTATTATTTATTTATTTAGTTTACAATCATACAGCCTTATACACATACGGTATATTAAAAATCATAACTTAATGATTATACTCATTTTATTTTTTAAAAGAGGTCAAAATTGTATTATTATCATTTATCCAATATATGAGTCAATGACCTAAGCTACTAAGTATAAGTTACATAAAGGAATATACCAGTTCATTATATAAATTATGGAATCTCGCGCTCTGGTGTCAGTCAAATATACATATTTTAGGCTGTCTGTTCGTGTCGAGACTACTTTACTCATTTAATAGATTCAATGTAAAAGCCAAGGTAGATACAGGGCCATGGCTCTTACCTTTCAGTTTTTATTTGCAATAAAAGTGTAATTTTTCACAATTCTTATTTATTTAGTACAGTTAGAGTGGCGAATTTAGGTTGAGTATGCTTGAGCCTAGAGCGGCAGATTCTGACGGGGCACGGTTGCTTCAGAAGATATCTTTGTCGAATCGGGAGGAAGCCAAATGCTGCCTGCCACCACTGTGACAGTCCGGAGGACTCTGCCGAGCACACACTGGAGGTGTGCCCGGCTTGGATAAACGAGCGCAACGCACTTTGTGCTATTGTTGGAGACGACCTCTCTCTTCCAAGTATGTTGCGAAACATGGTTGGAAGTGAGAGTGCGTGGAGAGCGGTGCTTTCATTCTGCGATGTCGTGATGTCGCAGAAGGAAAGCGCCGAGCGCGACAGGGAGCGGGATAATCCTGCCCGTCGCATGGTACGTCGCAGGGGCGGTCGGATCCAATTGTGATCTAGTCCCCCCTTGCCTTCGGCGTTGTTGAGTGCGTATGGTGGGGGCCGCGCGCACTTGAATAACAACCCGAGGAGGACGGCACTGCCGTAGCAGAGACATCCTGTTTGGGGAGAGGCAAAAGGTCTCTTCCGTGAAGTGCCGGTGTTCGGCAGAGCGCACCCGGAGGCACTGTGAGTGTTCCTTTTGGAGATCCCGGGGCCCTCCGACATTTTGCGCCGAAGGCGGTAACTGTGGGGTTTTAGTCGGTAGGCTCGTCACGTTTTGACTCCCTGGAGTCCGGTCGCGAGAGTCCGACATAACCTGTCGCCGCTCCCACGGCGGTGGGTATCATTGATGATTTTCCCCACAAAAAAAAAAAAAAAAAAATAGAGCGGCAGATTTTAGGGGTGAATTTGGGGACGAATTTTCTTGCCGATGACTTTGCCCTTTTCCCTTTCCGTCTTTCTATACATTCAACTTGCAAACTTCTATATTCTGTGGCAAAATAACCTGTTCGCCATCCCGAACTATTAATTGGATTATATCTATACTAAATTCTTATTACCATTTAAATAAAAAACTACTCGATTTTAAAAATTCTTTGACTAATAGAAAGCTAAATTCTATTTTTATTTTGTTTACAGTAAATCTACATTGTTTCTGGTATATATTAATTTAGGAACTAACAATTGTAGAGGCAAGGGCGGCAGCTTATAAGCCTCATAAATATTTTACCTCAAAATTATTTTACACATCTCATGGTAAGATCCGAACCGCCTCAGTGGCTCAGTGGTAAGCGCGATGCGTTTAGCTCCGGAGGTCCTGGGTTCGATTCCCAGGGAACAAAGTTTTAAAAAAAGGTTTCAGTCGAGCAGGGCACAGACGGCTAATCACTTCTTGCCAGTAAATAAGAATGATCAGTAAAATAGACACAGAAACGGGTCTGCCCTATGAGCCACTAGTGCATCAAACTGCTTATGAAATAATAAAAATAATTGTATCTAATGTTGCCTTTAATTATTTACTAATATTTCCACATACATATATTGAAGTATTTAATAATTAAAAATGTTGCGATATACAATAATTGCGCTATTTCTAAGGCACTCTTTGTCACACACAACTATTCTGTGGAACCAGCTGTTGCCATCGGTTTTCCGAACAGATACGGGAACCTTCAAGAAAGGAGCCTACTCTTACCTACCTGCATACCTACCAGATTTTTACTCATGAATGCGGTACTCGCTTACCATCAGACCGCCTATCCATTTGCGTGCTCCAATAAAAATAATCCAATTCTTCAAACGAAAGCAATAAAAATTTTGCTTAGATTAGTACAATTCGTTAAACACACGAATAACTTGCAAGAATTCTACTCTGGTTTATTCATTGTGTTTATGTTTAACTAAATAATAAGGCTGAATGTTTTAGCAGTTCAATTTTATTGCTCTGTTAAGGGATATCTTATAATTGTACCTAATTGTATACCTCTCTTAATGGAAATTGGTACCTATTTACCGTAAAGGTATTTTACTGTTTCAGATCTTACATTTCATTCAAATATAAATATAGAAATATAGTCTTCACTATATTTCTGTAACCCGATGTATTATGAGACCGGAATTTTTTATTTTAGATATTGACATACGAGTATGAGGTTCACTTGATGATCACCCCAAAACATCAGTTAACGATGCGCTGTCGATCTACTTTTTACTTAGAAACATTCGAAAATCCGTGGACTGAAACCGAAACTCGTAATGTGCACTTCACGGTTTTTCCATCTATGTAGGTTAAGTTTTTACTGGCTGAGGCAATTGGTCAGGTTCTGAAAAACAGCACAAGTTGAGAAATCCGTTTAGGTTGCTATGCAAACTTGTTTATTTTTTATATTTTTAAACGATATCGTATATTTTTATTGTAAGTAGGTGGGATGCCTAGTAAATTATTTATAATTATTTTATCTGTATTGTATCAGTTACCACCAAGTGACCCTCGCACTCCCCTATAATACATAAGATTCTGACATAAGGAAATTGCTTGCTTTGAATGAGACATGGGTTTTGTGAGAACTTAAGAGCCTTCTTTTAACGAATATTTTATCAATGTATTTTTTAGGCTATCATTTCTGACAAGCTTCATTAAAACATGAATAACGTATTCTAAGATATGACATGACTCGTTATTTTTATCGTTAAATTTTCATTTCATTTTCAATTTCCAATAAATTATTATAATTTATCTTCTATACATATATATAATAAAACTGTATAGGTCAAATGTAGTATACATAGAAAAAAAATGCTAAAAACCGAGTCAGGGGGATGTAAGAAGAGAAATAGAACAAACCCAGATTATTTTTAAATTTTTTGTTTCTCTGTCTGTTTGTCTATCTGTTTGTCTGTTTGTAAGGGCTAGTCTCCGAAGATACTGAACCGATTTTCATAATTTTCACAAATATATTAAGCAAGGCCCGGGGCAACATATAAGCTTTGTTTCATCAAAATCGGTTGTCGGAAAGAAAAGTTATCATCATTTAAAGGCACCATATAAACAAATTGCAAAGCAAACTGACTCGCGTCGAACTTATCAGATGTCAATACAGTTTGATATGTAACTAAAATAGTTTGATTATTTCGCTACTTTCAATTGAATGTATCATATGAAGAAACCTTCCTCAAAAGCTCAGCTTAAGGTGAAGCCTCTGGCAGCGAAGTCGCTTGCATCAGCTAGTTTAATATATCAGGGACAATATAATTATATCAGGGACATGGTACATACATGGATAAAAGTGAGTTACGTGCGGTGATAAAATATCTCAGTTTGAAAAAAATGTCTACGAAGGAAATTTTTTTGGACATTCAGCAGACATAAGGGGGTGATGCTGTACCCTATTCTACGGTTGCGTACTGGGTGGCTGAATTTAAAAGAGGTAGATCAAGCTGTAAAGATGACCCGCGTTCTGGGCGGCCTTCAACCTCCGTTACAGAAGAAAATGTCAAAAAGGTTGAGAATCTGGTTTTGGAAGACAGAAGAATGACTATAAAACATATAGCTGAGATCCTAAAGATATCTTTTGGTAGCGTTCAATCCATTTTAATTGATTCACTGGGGTTCAAAAAAGTGTCTGCAAAATGGGTGCCACGAATGTTAACCGACGAAAACAAAAAGCGACGTTTGGAAATTTCCAAGCGTAATCTCGAAATGTTCCAGCGTGATTCGGATAATTTTTGCCGTCGTCTTGTCACCATGGATGAAACGTGGGTCCACCATTTTGATCCTGAAACTAAAAGACAAAGCATGTCTTGGAAACGACCATCCTCTCCATCCATCAAGAAATTTCGAGTTGCTCCTACCGCTGGCAAAGTTATGGCCTCTGTGTTCTGGGATAGTGAAGGAATCCTTTTTATTGATTACATGTGTTGTGATTCGTTAATTTAAAAGGCAAAATTGTATATTGTAATCAAATTTAGTATTAAAAATTGAGATAATTTATATTAATTATAATGAGTTTACATATTGTATCGATACTTTAAAGTGTATTTAATTCAGATGTTCAATTGTTCTTACTGTGGAAGTAATATCAGTCATTCAATCCATTTGACAGTTCACTCGTCACGTGTTCACTCACGTCATTCGTTCCTTTCATTCATTCAATATTGAGAGAGTGTCGTCTAATGTCAAGCTGTTAAGCAAAATTATTAGAAAACGGGCATTCCGTCTACAGTCGTGCTCCATTAAAGTCCTAGTTATACTGTTCGTAATCTCGTAATGTATTATTATGTATTAACGTCTATACAAAGTGAATATCGATATTTTAAGAAATTGTACACGTGTTGGTAGTTGAATATATTCATGTCCGAGAAGCCAAATCTGTATTGAAGATGGAAATATACGTTTGGATACTGTACACTGGTGGTTTTACTATAAATCAGAAGTGTAACGACCCGCGAGCCACGTCAAAGGACATTTTAGTAAGTACGAATTTGAGTTATATGGACAATATTAAAAAAAAAAGTGTAAATTTGACTAGATCTAAGTAACCTGGTCCAGCCGTAAGTTCTGTTACAAATGAAAATGCATTTTTTGTGAAGTAGTAATCTTATTAAAACTTATATTTATCGAAGTATTAGAAAATTATTCTACTCGAATTCGCCACTCTTGGCTTTGGATTTATGCATAAACACATCGGAAATTTAGCCATTATGCCCCAGAGATTTCTTAAGATACTTAATGTTGACGTGTCGTTTAGAGCAGACTATATTCTCTAAAAATGACCAGGTTTTGAACTGATCAGTAAGTAGGTGGAAAGTCCACAGTACATTTTTAGAAAAATATGATGACCACGTTATACCTTTTCAACCACTTATTGTAGTGCTCTTCAATCGTGAGAATTTTTTCATCAGTATAGAAGATATTTAATTGACAATAATTAATTGATAAGATCAGTAGACCTGTGTATCGGGACTAGGGTTACCATATCTCAGGATTTGTCCTGAGATTTCAGGATTTTTGAACTCTTCTCAGGATTGCGGCTGGATTTTGAAAATCGTATGAAATGTTAGGAATAGAATTTTTAATAAACCACAGCTTACATTCCAATAAAAAGTTAAATAATCTTCCTTTGGTAATAATTGCACAATTAAAATCAATACTTATTAAGAAGATCCGCAGTAAAGAAAATATTACTACGTTTTATAAATTGTTAAGTAGGTACGTCTGAGAGAAAATTCTGAAACTGTAAAAAAATCTCAGGATTTTTCAATGGAAATCAGGCCTTTCCTCCGGACTTTTAATTTTTTCATCTGGTAACCCTAATCGGGACAGAAGGCGTTTGATCGATCCACTCTTAATTGTAGGGATTGATTTAGAACATGTCCTGTATATCGATGATAAGAACTCAGCTTCAGGTTTTATTTTTGTTATAAATATGCGACAACAGGAATTTTCATTTCTCGCAATAAGATTTTTGTTTCCTAGTAGAGTTTTGGCTACTTAGAACTTGTATGTGCTATCTTCCCTTCTTAGTATATCTGTCGATAGTACGATATACAAACATACAGCTGATACTAAACTTTTCAAGTGTCTTGAATATGACCGACGCGGACGCAACGACTCGATACCCACTTCGTCCATTCTATTTTCGACATTCCATATTGTAATTAGATATGAAAAAAAAAAAATAATGTATCGAAATAAGTTTTTAACATAATAACAATTTAAAATAATTGAGTTGAAAAGAAAAAAATAATAGATTTTATGTAACAGTATTTATGGTCATGCTAGATATAGTAGTCATGAAAGTGAGCTATATGAGCCATGTAGGTGTGCTGTAGAGATCAGTAAAGATACAATAGCCATGTAGGTGTGCTATTATGATCAGCCATGTATGTGTGCTGTGGAGATCAGTAATGACACAATAGCCATGTAGGTGTGCTATTATCAGCCATGTAGGTGTGCTGTAAAAGTCACTGATGATACAATAGCCATGTAGGTGTGCTATTATGATCAGCCATGTAGGTGTGCTGTAGATATCAGTAATGACCCAATAGCCATGTAGGTGTGTTATTATGATCAGCCATGTAGGTGTGCTGTAAAGGTCACTGATGATACAATAGCCATGTAGGTGTGCTATTATGATCAGCCATGTAGGTGTGCTGAAGAGATCAGTAATGAAGCAATAGCCATGTAGGTGTGCTATTATGATCAGTCATGTAGGTGTGCTGAAGAGATCAGTAATGAAGCAATAGCCATGTAGGTGTGCTATTATGATCAGCTGTGTATGTGTGCTGTAGATATCAATAATGACACAATAGCGATGTAGATATGCTATTATGATCAGCCATGTAGGTGTGCTGTAGAGACCAGAAATGACACAATAGCAGTGTAGTGTATGTAGATCAGCCATGTAGGTGTGCCTTAGAGATCAGTAATGACACAATAGCCGTGTAGGTGTGCTTTTATTATCAGCCATGTGTGGTGTTGATATCAATAATGATACAATAGCTATGTAGGTGTGCTATTATGATCAGCTATGTAGGTATGCTGTAAAGGTAAGTAATGATAAATTATAGCCATGTTGACGTATTATAATTTTATCAGCCATGTAGTTGTGCTGCAATAGTCACATAGTTGTGATAGGACAGACATGTAGGTGTGCTGCAAAAGCCATATAGTTGTGACGGAATAGCCATGTAGGCGTGCTGCAATAGTCATATATGTAGTTGTGATAGAATAGCCGTATAAACATACTGAAATAGTCATATAGTTGTAATGAAATAGCCATGAATATCCTTAAGTTATTAACAACCATGCAGGTGCATGCATGCATAGCTATGTAGTTGTGCTGTAACATCTATTTAAGTGTGTCATAGTTGCCATGACAAAGTTTATAAGTATCAGATACTTAAGTGTATGATTATAGTCATGTAGGTGTGCAATTGTCAATCAAAGTGTAGTAGTAATAATATAAAATTGCTGCTATTAATTTTTCTTAATGTGCGACATTAATTATTATCTAGATACATGTTTTTATATGAATAACATAATAGTATTATGTATACTGTTTAAGACATGTATTGAATGAACAGAAATATTTGAAATTAGTTTCAAGATTAAAGCAGATGGCATAAAGTTTATAAAGTTTACTTACAGTGTATTGTAAGGTGGTAACACGGCAGTATAGAGTTTATAAGTTATTATAAAATGATATAAAGCGTGTGAAAATATGTATTTCAGCCAACCAGAGAAGAATACGGGTTCACCCCGGAAGCTAAGTAAGCGAAGGACGCAGGACACAGAAGTACCAGATGTAACTAAGAGAATATCGGAAGGCTGGATACCTGATAAAAATGAAAGCGGCGTTAAGTGGTATACAACAAAACTATGGTATCTACGATTTATTTATTTGGGAAAGATTGGGATCAAAAACTAAAAAAAAAAGCCATTTGCGGCTGATGAACATTTGGTAAATTTTAAGGGAATATTACTATGTAAAAGTAGTTTACTGCAGTATTTATGGAATTATTTATAGTTCAATAGGTAATGGAGCAAAAGATCTTTAATTTAGCGAACCAAAAGATTTGTTAACATTTAGCTTCTCAGCAATTCTATCAGATTAGATATAATTCTAGTATAAATACTAATTATTTTAGAAAACTCAATTTAAGGACTGGTTCTGTTATCATAGCAAGTCAATACAATTACAGGAAATTATTCTACGAGTTTCAGTTATCAGGAATGTTGGTATATATATAAATATTATTGCCTAAAGCCCATTATTAAATGTAGTAAATGTGATAGAATAAGTCATAACCTTTATGACTGTACCAGAAACCTCTCTTCATGTGCATGAAAGTAATAGTACAAACGAATTGACAAAAGTTTTTAAGATATTTAATAGAGATATTAATTTCCGATATAAATTGTTTAAAAAAAAATCCTTTAAAACGAATCAGCATTTGATAAAATAAAATATTTTTAATGTCTTAAGTAAAAGCACTCATAATTTCAGTAGCGATCGTAATATTCAATTATATTATCAATGACTAATATTTATTTACTGACTTGAATACAATTCACAAGGATTTACCATTTATTGAATTATTTATGAAATATGATATATATTTATGAATATATACATATATATATTTTGATATATATACCAGATACCTATATGAAATTTTGTTATTATTGATAATCATTTTGTGGAATAAGACCTAGTGATAGTCAAGAAAGGATTTTAAAATAAAAAAAAACCCTTTTTACCACAAACTAATCATTTACATAATATTTTACTGTTATAAAATTAGTTATAGGAAAAGTATTTTATTTGTGTCTGCATTAATATTAATAGATAGTACATATATTAGAGTCAGGATTTTGTTAGTTAGTCAACTCTACTGAGAAAACAAATATGGCCATGTTAATTGGTTATTCGAAATATTCAAGTTCATTGATAACACTGGTCAACAATTTTCAACTTCATAAAATTTTCCTAAAATGTTTATATTAAATTAAGTGTATTTTGGTGTGGTAAGTTCATTACACATACGTATTTTTTTGTAACAGCTATAGTTTTTGAGATATATTAATTTTTAAAATTTATGGGTAGGTCCATACTTGTACTTTAGTTTTACTTATCACATCTGTTATTGGCGTTAGTTAATACAATAAATACGAAGAGGAGATGTTGTTTGAACGATCCAGATAGTTTTTGTTTAATTTACGATGAATATACCTTTAAAAAGTATAGTAAATCTATCACGGACCTCGTAAAAATTGAATATTTCAACTACTTTGGGGTGAAAATTTGCAATCAAGACAAACCATGGGTGCCCAATATTGTGTGGTATCTTTACGACAATGGTCAAGTGAGAAAAGATCCTCCCTAAAATTCAGGACACTAATAATATGGCGAAAACGATGTAATGATTGATATATTTGTGTGGTGAACATTGCTGGTATAAACTCTTCAAACTCGCACAAGTGGTCATACCTGACGGTGCTTTCGACTCAAAGACCTCTGCCACACTCTGTTGAGTGATCTATGCCAGTACCATCGACATCCTCAACTTATTGAGAACAAAATTACATGAAAATTGAAGAAGAAAGCGATGACACTGCTTCGGATTACACCCTTAGTCAAGTAACAGATCCTATAAGGTAAAAGCGGGTATTTTAAATGGCCTACAGATTGGACGGCTTATCAAAGACTCAAATTTTGTTCAATCCATGAATGAATTCGAAAAGAAAACATGGAAACCATTCATTTTGGTAATCTTTAAAATTTTCCTGGGAATCATTAATCAGAGAAGTAATTTCAAATTAGTACAGGACTTGTTGTAAAATTTAAGATATCTGGGGCGTAATATAAGGATTAAAATTTGTTATTTACACTCTAATTTGGATCGATTTCCTAAAAATCTTGCCGACTATAGCGAGCAGCAGGGTGAAAGATTTCATCAAGACATACGAACAATGGAAGAACGATATAAGGGAAGGGATGATTGCAGATTACTACTGGAATATTTGTTGAGGTCTAAAACAAACTGTTCATTCAAGGAAATCATAAAAAATGCATTTTCCTATAGATCCACATCAACTTTTACAGTTACTATGTGCGAAAAAATATTTTTTGTAAGCATATAGAATTCTGTGTATAACTTAAAAACAAGAGCTGCTAGATAAATAATAACATTGTTTTCGTAATCAGCACACCTAATTTAGTCAAAAACGATTAACAGTAGCCAGGAAAATTTTTATGTGTTGACCAGTGTAATTATTTAGACATTCGCGTAATGTGTTGATCAAATAAGAAGTCAATATTGGTTTCCTGAATTTCAATCACATTTAATAAAAACAAAGTAGCTTACTGGAGATTCCATGTAGCGATTAAACAAAGAATGTGTCTAAATAAACTTTTTGCAATTTACTAAGGTTTTGTCGAAGGATGAATTTTTATTTTACAAATTTATTTTATTTTATGAAATGTTTGTAAACTTTGGTAATTTTAAGTCTATGGGAAAATTATGTACGAGCTTTGTTTCTTTAACAGATTTTGTTAGTTCTTCTTATGAAATGAATCATTAAAATGTTAGATTGAAAATTTGTTCCAAGTTATTGGTTTGACACACCAAAAATCAATTCAGTTTCTAAGGGGTTGCACAAGAAACAGAAAATTATCTTTAAAGTTCCTGTTTTGATTCTTCGTACACTCGATGAACATTTGCTTATTAAAAAGCGACAGATGTATTTAAAACCATATGGTAATAAAAAAAAATACAATTAAGTTGAAGAAGTGTTGAATGCACATGAAACAGTAAAGTTTTAGCCTCAAATCAAGATCAAATATGTGGGGTCAATATTTTGTTGCTCAATACATTTTAATTTTGTTTCGATTTATTAATAGTAAAAAAAAAAAAAAATATATGTATACCATAACTCCGCTACAATATACCGTTGCGAATCGTTATGGCTAGGACTACAATTATGGCCAGTGTATTTAAAGATTTTTCTCAGTAATAATCAAAAAGTTGAGTGATTTTCACCCTATGAAATATCAGAATGTTTAGGTTACGATCGATAATCAAGTTATTAAAACCAAACAAAACTCAAACAGGTTAGATAAGATGAGATCTTTGAAGACCTTGACATATATCTAAGCAATAATGTAAAACAAAACTAAATCTGGCCCTAACTACTTTCTATGTTATAATAATAAATAATTTTATGTAACAAAGTATCTTTGAGATTGATATTGTGAATATTAATTGTGTATTGATTATATTGATAGTGTTTGGATGTTCTAGTTTCCGAGTTAAAAAAAATACAAAAAGGAGTTATTTAATTAATTATTTCTCGTGTAAGTGAAATTGTATTATTTTTTGAGAGAAATAAATGTATTTAACCATTAGTAGATACTTATCTAGATTTCATTGTAATTATAGAGGATAAGATGGTAAATCGTATAAGATTTCTTTTGCATTGTATAGAATCTCTGTATACCTTGCATTATATAAACTTCTCAGCCGATTATTACTATTGTAACCGAGACTTTGTAAGCTAAACCATTATTGAAAAGAGTATCCATGGAGTTTCTTGCCGGTTCTTCTCCATGAGACCCACTTTTTGGAACCGTGCAACTAGACGTTTCATAAGATAAATACAAAACACCCGTGTGTGAGTTGCCAGAGCTCCCATCGGGCGCGTCCCCGGGTGGCGGATTGGGGAATGCCCTCCAGATATGGGGGGTACCGGCTTTAGCTGGCGTGGACCAAAAACTGGTGAGTGGTAGTGCCACGCTGTAACCTTTGGTTACAGCCGAATGGGCCGGCACGTCCGGGGAAATACCACTCTCTCACTGGAGACCGGCGTGAAGTAACAGCAATGCTGTTGCGTTTCGTACGGTTTGTGAGAATCCCGGAAGCCCAAACCTGGGTAGGAAAATTATGGCAGCGCAGATTCAGGTTAGACTACCCCAGGGGGGTACCATGGGATGTGGAGAATCCCCCTCTGGACGTCCATGCCCAGGACCATGTAAATCACCTGGACGTGGATGCCCAGGCCGCCCTTCGTATTCTGGGGAGGGCAAATCCGCGCATAAATCTACTCGGGGCAAGAGCAATGCATTTTCGGCACCCCCTGACGCCCTCATAGTCCACTACTGTAATATCAGGGGTCTCCACTCTAACCTTGACGCCGTTCACAATCATCTGGAAACGGCGAGGCCGGCTCTGCTCTTCCTGACTGAGACGCAGATATCTTCTCCTGCTGACACCTGTTACCTCACTTACCCTGGGTATATGTTGGAGCATTCCTTTGTGCCACGGGCCGGGGTGTGCGCCTACATAAGAGAAGATATCCGCACTCGTCGCCTCGACAATCTTGAAGATCGGGACCTTTCCATTCTCTGGCTGCGCGTAGACTGTGATGACCATCCCCGCGTCTATGCTTGCCTGTACAGGTCCCATAGTGGAAATACCGAAACAGACCGACTCATGGAACATGTTCAAGTGGCTACAGATTCCGTGTTACAGCTGATCCCCTCCGCAGAAATCGTGATCCTCGGTGACTTTAACGCCCACCATGCCGAATGGCTTGGCTCACGTACTACCGACCATGCGGGGAGATCTGTACATGACTTTGCTTTGGCATATGATCTGACTCAACTGGTATCTGCGCCTACGCGTGTCCCAGATGTTGAAGATCATATGCCTTCCCTGTTGGACCTTATGTTGACCTCTCATCCGGACCATTATCAAGTTTCCGTTGACGCCCCACTAGGTTCATCGGACCATTGTTTGATCCGGAGTATGGTGCCACTAGCTCGCATAAAACGACCGCGTTCTGCTGGTTGCCGACGCGTGTGGCATTATAAGTCAGCCGACTGGGATGGGATGCGCTCTTTTTTTGCATCTTACCCATGGGGGCAGATTTGTTTTTCGCCGGATGATCCCAACGTTATGGCTGATTCTGTCGCCGATGTAGTGCTTCAGGGAATGGAACTTTTTATTCCTTTCTCTGCGGTGCCCATTGGTGGCAAGTCCCGGCCTTGGTTTGGTCGCTCTTGCAAAATGGCGTGTCGCCGGAAGCAGGAATGTTACCAAGCCTGGGCCGAAGCATCAACGTCTCGGGATGGAAAAACCAGCGTCCTTAAAAAGGAGTACAACTCTGCCTCAAGGGCCTTCAAAAGAGCTATTGCCAAAGCAAAGTCTGAGCACATTGGCAGAATTGGCGAGAAATTGGTGCGCCTTCCTTCGGGAACTCGTGCGTTCTGGTCTCTCGCTAAGGCTGTCTTAGGGAATTTCTGTCAGCCCTCTCTTCCAACTCTGCACGGGAGAGATGAATCGCTGGCCCATGCCGCAAAAGAGAAGGCCGATCTTCTGGGCACACTCTTTGCGTCCAACTCGACTTTGGTTGACCGAGGAAATCCACCGCCGACCATCCCGCGGTGTGACAGCTCTATGCTAGAGATTCAATTCCATCAGAGCTCAGTGCGAAAAGCACTTCTCTCTTTGGACGTCCATAAGTCGAGTGGGCCCGATGGCATCCCTCCGATCGTGTTGCGCTCATGTGCTCCTGAGTTGGCTCCGGTTCTAACGCGTCTTTTCCGGTACTCCTATTCATTAGGCGTCGTCCCGAACTCCTGGAAGACAGCTAAAGTGCACCCAATCCCGAAAAAAGGCGACCGCTCAGACCCATCCAACTACAGGCCTATAGCTATAACTTCCTTGTTCTCCAAGATAATGGAATCCATTATCAACTGCCAGCTCTTGCGGTACTTAGAGGAGCACCAGCTGTTAAGCGACCACCAGTACGGTTTCCGTCGGGGTCGCTCGGCTGGTGATCTGCTAGTCTACTTAACGCACAAATGGGCGGAGGCAATCGAGACCAAGGGGGAGGCGTTGGCTGTCAGTTTGGATATAGCGAAGGCCTTTGATCGCGTGTGGCACAAGGCGCTTCTTTCGAAGCTTCCTTCTTATGGGCTTCCCGAGAAATTGTGCAATTGGATAGCCAGCTTTCTTGAGGACCGTAGCATTAAAGTCGTTGTCGACGGTGCATGCTCGGACCCAAAACCTGTGAATGCTGGTGTTCCACAAGGCTGTGTGCTATCTCCTACTCTGTTTCTTCTGCATATCAATGATATGCTGCAAATCAGTGGCATTCATTGCTATGCGGATGACAGTACTGGAGATGCTTCATACTACGGCCGTGCAAATATTTCTCGAGAACACGTCGACGAGTTCCGGAACAAACTTGTGTCTGAAGTCGAGACTTCTTTATCCAAAGTTTCGGACTGGGGACGACTTAATCTAGTCCAATTTAACCCTAAAAAGACACAGGTTTGCGCGTTTACCACTAAAAAGAATCCCTTTGTCGTTTCTCCTCAATTTGAGGGCACTCACTTATCAGCCACAGCCAGTATCGGAATTCTCGGCGTCGACATATCGAGCGACGTTCAGTTTCGCGGTCATCTGGAAGGGAAGGCCAAATTGGCCTCAAAAAAACTTGGTGTGCTCAATAGAGCGAGACGGTATTTCACAGCGGGCCATTGCCTACAACTGTATAAGGCACAAGTTCGGCCCCACATGGAATACTGCTCTCATCTTTGGGCGGGAGCTCCCCAATACCAGCTCCTTCCTCTTGACCGCATTCAACGTAGAGCGGCTCGAATCGTCGACGACCAGGCTCTCTCCGATCGGCTTGACCCTTTGGCGCTACGTAGAGATGTCGGATCACTCTGCATCTTTTATCGTATCTATCATGGTGAGTGCTCTGAGGAATTGTTCGGATTAATCCCAGCCGCCAACTTTCACCACCGCACCTCGCGACAAAACTCCAAGTTCCACCCATACCATCTTGATGCTTGGAAATCTAGCACTGTGCGCTTTATGCGCAATTTTCTACCACGCACAACGCTATTGTGGAATGAGTTGTCGCCAGCGATTTTTCCGAACCGGTACGACTTGGGGGCCTTCAAGAAGAGAGCCTATTCCTACCTTAAAGGCCGGCAACGCATCTGCAAGTCCTCTGGTGTTGCAGATGTTCATGGGCGGCGGTGTTCACTTTCCATCAGGTGAGCCGCAGGCTCGTTTGCCCCCTATATAATAAAAAAAAAAAAAAAAAAAACAAAACTTTTGATTTTGATAAAATGTGCTCAATGAGTGTTGTGATTTTGCGTGCTCCGGAGATAGCACGCTTGTGGATGGCCGAGTGTTGTGATTCGTTAATTTAAAAGGCAAAATTGTATATTGTAATCAAATTTAGTATTAAAAATTGAGATAATTTATATTAATTATAATGAGTTTACATATTGTATCGATACTTTAAAGTGTATTTAATTCAGATGTTCAATTGTTCTTACTGTGGAAGTAATATCAGTCATTCAATCCATTTGACAGTTCACTCGTCACGTGTTCACTCACGTCATTCGTTCCTTTCATTCATTCAATATTGAGAGAGTGTCGTCTAATGTCAAGCTGTTAAGCAAAATTATTAGAAAACGGGCATTCCGTCTACAGTCGTGCTCCAGTAAAGTCCTAGTTATACTGTTCGTAATCTCGTAATGTATTATTATGTATTAACGTCTATACAAAGTGAATATCGATATTTTAAGAAATTGTACACGTGTTGGTAGTTGAATATATTCATGTCCGAGAAGCCAAATCTGTATTGAAGATGGAAATATACGTTTGGATACTGTACACTGGTGGTTTTACTATACATGCCAAAAGGCCAGACGATTACTGGACCCTATTATGCAAATTTAATCCCGAAAGTGCGTGAAGCGATTAAAGAAAAACGTCGTGGAAAACTGTCGTTGGGCGTGTTGTTCCTTCAAGATAACGCTCCTGCTCATCGATCGGAAGTTGCGCTCAACGCAATCCGCTGTGCTGGCTTCAATCTCCTTGACCACCCACCATATTCTCCGGACTTAGCCCCAAGTGATTTTCACTTATTTCCAAAATTAAAAGAGGAAATTCGTGGAACAAAATTTCACGATAATGACGCGGTTATAGCTGCCGTAGAGGACTTTTTCGGGAGTCAAGAAAAATTTTTCACAAGGAATAAGGAAGTTAGAAACGCGTTATTCTAAATGCATTGCATTGGAGGGAGATTATGTAGAAAAATAAAATATTATTATTTAAATCTTTGCATTTTTTAATATTGATTCCAAGAATTTTTTGATTCACCCTCGAATGGTGATATCCCAGCCACAGAGCATCAGTCAATGATGCGCTGTCGACCTACTTTTTACTTCGAGTATTCAGATGCTTGCAGCAACCGTGGTCACGGGCAGACTCAAAGGTGAAGATTTGAATTTTCACAAAGTTTTCGCCTTCTATTACTACGGAATTGAGTTAATAAAAGTAATACTGAATTAAAAATAAACATAAGCGATAAAATAGCGAAAAAGAGAGCAGAGCCTGAGACAAAAAAATAGAAGAACCTCTGATATGCTAATAATTTAGGAATGAAATTAAAATTATGATAATAAGTTGAACCGATTTGAAAAAAAAATCTTTATTAATAGAAGTGAATTCCTGAGTCCCCTAGTGGGGCATGAGGCAGACACATTTCTGTGTCTGTTTCACTGAGAGCCTGCCCGACCGAAACAATTATTTTTTAATCTTGTTTCCCCGGGATTCGAACCCAGGACCTCCAGTGCTAAACGCATTGCGCTTACAACTGAGCCACGGAGACGGGATTAATAAATAGAAAGGTTCGGAAAATCCCTGATTTTTATTTAAATGTGTGATACTCGTATTTATGAAAGATAATATCAGCTGGCTCCTACTACGAAATATTTAAACTAACTGTAGTGTATAATTGTCGACTCCTGATAAAATAGCCTGTTTCCTGTTACGCAGAGCGTGTAATGTAAGAGTTTTCCAAACTGGCGTAGTAATCTTTGACAAGGCCGCCAATAAACGTGATTTACTATCGATAAATCTAGTGAAATAGCTTTCGAGTTAGTTTTTATGATAATTTGTTTAGATAATATACATTTTCCCACCTAAATCGACATTTTCAACGATTTAATTTCCGCGAATTTGCTTGTAAGTAATTTCTGCTATATATATTTTATTATAATTACAGACTATTATTTTAACTCATGGTTTGCGGTAGATATGAGTTTAATATGCCAAATCGTTACTTATAACGGATATATATTATCATACCATGTCATGATATGTTTATAAAGCATATTGGATATCAATAAAACACCAAACGCAAACTCCGCAAACGATATGGAATATGCGAGTGATATTCGCTACCTCTCTCTCTAATTATATATTATTTAACTAGTATAAAAGAGATGAAGCAACTTTGACGAAAACGCTTGAATGGTTAATGTGACAGTTTGCCTTCGATCAACAATACAATATCAATGCAGTTTGCAAACTGTGTTACTGATATCGATATTTGAAAACGGTTTTCGATATCGATATGAAAACTGTATATCGGTTATATAACCGTTTGTAAAAAAAAGGGATACACATCATATTTCTATAATGTGCCTGATCTCTAGATATACAAAACACGTTTTTACGTGACCCGAGCCACAATGATAGACTGCGAAGTACAATGCTCCGCACGACAAGTATTTATTCGTAAAAATCAACTTCGCAAAATGTCACTTAAAGTTTTCTTTATACGAGATTTTAGTTATTAATATTAATTTTTTATAGTAACGATTTTTTCAAGAAGGTTTTTTAATAAGATGATGTCACCATTTAAAACTAATTCACACCTATTTTTTAAATAGCATGTGCAAATTCGTCGGAAAAGGCTGGTAAAAAATAAGTACTCGTAACTTAACCTCTTTAGATCAAAACTATAATGGGGTAGTAAAGTAGCTTATTTCTGCTTACAAATAAACTTTAATAATTGTGCATTTCATAATTCTTTTTCTTAGGAAGATTTCGTGGAAGGTTTGAAGATTTTGATTGATAATATGTGTGACAAAAATTTATTTAGATCGAATAGATTTAAATATTTTTTTCCAAAAAAATCCGATTAATAAAAATTATTTAACATTTATTTATTAACGTACTCAATGTTAGATAAACATTTGTACAGAAACATGCCAAACGCAACGTTTTAATCCATTAAAAAGGATTTAAGATCAATAATTTAGTTCATACAATATGATTACATATACATCACGCCTCTTTCCCATTGGGGAAACTACTACTGATAGAGGACAAATCTTTGTTTTTTTTTCTGGTTTATATTTTTTATTATTATAGTTAATTACTTAAAGATGTCATGTGGAACATGGTGTAATGGTTGCAGCGCCTTACAAATATTTTGTAAACAAAAATTAGGCGATTAAAAAGAGTGACGAAGAGTTTATTGCCAGTTCACTCAGTCTCTTCCGTTCTACGCTCTTGATTTGAGAACTGGCGTTACATGTAAAATTAGAAGCATTTAATATGTATTTTTTACTGACGTTCATAAGTGTACATTGTGTTACCTAAATGAATAAATGATTTTGAATTTGATCACGGAATTCCATATACTCCGATCCTTGCATACCACTTTCATACACGCTCTTCGGTTTCAGTTTCATTTATGTATATGATACATACTTTAATATAATTCATAAGTGTATCTTAGATATTATGAGGTACGAATTGAGCTGGAACCAATACTAATTACTGTTTCTGTGTAATATTTAAAAGCGATACTGGAATAAATATGTTGAATGTTAAAATATGTTTTCTTTTATGGTTTTCATACCCTTTCCTTACTTACTTCGGTTACTCACGTATATCTCGTAAAGGAACAGATAATATCGTGAATACTGATGCGGATTTATTATTATTATAAACAGGAATTGTATGGAATATTCAGTTTTATTAATATTGGATTTAGATATCCTTTTTTATGTGAAATGCTATCTTTCACCAAGATAATAGCTCAGTCACAGTGTGTTTTTTTAATGTTATATATAGACATAGGAGCATGAGGTTCACTTGATGGTAAGTGCTACCTCAGCCACAGAACATCAGTTAATGATGCAATGATCTTGACCTACTTTTTACTTCCAGCATTCGGATATCCATAGACTGAGACCGAAACGTGCAATGTGCACTATTGACTACATGGTTTTTCCATCTATGAACGTTGGTTCTTTAACCGGGCGGAATTTCGATATTCCTTACCGTATAATGCCCAAAGTTACTGAAAATTATAAACATGTCGTCTCGGTGGGCTTCGAACTCGCGACTCATCGTGCCGAGTTAACGTAGTACGTTTAAATTAAGTTGCATTTCTCGTTATAAACTCACTTCCGTTTTAAATATTTTTCCCTTCCACTGACTTCTTCAAAGAATTTCCTTAACGCATAAAGTTAAAGTTAAACGGTTTGAACTTTCTTTCAAATTCTTTGATACTCTTAGGGAGTTATTGGTGCGTATTAATATACTGTATTTTTTCGTTTATTTATATTTTTTTAATTATTATAGTTAATAACATAAAGATGTTATGTGGAACATGGTGTAATGGTTGCAGCTCCTTACAAAAAAATTGTAAAACAAAAAACTTGCCGATTAAAAAGAGTGGCGGCGAGTTTATTGCCAGTTCTTCTCGTCCGTTCTACGCAATTGATTTGAGAACTGGCAGTAAATGTAAAATTAGAAGCATTTAATATGTATTTTTTATTGACTTCATAAGTGTACCTATATTATGTTACCTAAAAGAATAAATGATTTTTGAATTTTTGAATTTTGTATTACTAGCTTCTTCCCGTAACTTTATCTGCGTAGAATTAGTACTACGGGTAGCTTATTTTTTAAATAAGCCGGTTTTTCTCAATTACCGCTTAATAGCTCCACTTAGGTCACTATTTTTTATTTTTTAAACTATTCGTCCAAATTACTTAGTAAAGTTCATCTTCGTTAAATACTGAAAGCGACAAATATCAATTTTAATAAGAATTAGTTAAATACGAGTACTCTAAAATGTGCATTGTAAATAAGTATCCAATTTAGATGTATTTATTGCTCATAGTTTCGGATATATTTTCTTCCTCATAAAAGCTGTCTTGGACTTTTATTTAGAAATGTTTAAGAAAAACATACCCACCATATATTATCTTCGAGTATCTCCAACAGCAGGTTTAGGCAGCGCACGCTCAGAGGGCAGGAATTTTTCCGACTTACTTGTTAACTATCGTAATATTTTACCCATTTTTTTTATTTGTATATGTGGTTCTTTCGACATAAAATTTCATTTCATTTCATTAATATAGATTACTCACATCTAATGATCTAATGATAAAAATAATGATTTCTTTATAATTATTCTTGATAAAAAAATTGTACTCTACATAATGCAAATTTTAATGAACGTCTTAGAAGCAACCACATGAAGATCTAACGTAGTTACTAACACGTGTACACTTTATAAAAATACAGATGGACGCTGTTATGCAATACAGTGTCAACCCACATGGTTGCCATTTTGAGAAAATAGAGTTTGAATTTATAATTAGGTTTTAAATTTCTTTTAAAAAATAACAGAAATAAAATATTTTTTTGTAATTCTTATTATAAAACTAGATGAATATCGTTTTTCTTGGTAGCAATCAATGATATATATCTCTTTTGAAATATGTACTCCAGCTCATAAGGAAGCGTTTTGTATCAAAATTTACATTTTTATCATTTTGTGGATTGACACTAACAGCGTCCAGATATTCACTTTGTACAGACACGAGAACTTGATAATATTTCCTTGTAATAATGTGCCGATGCCGCAGTATGAACATAGTGTTTTTATTTGGATGGGACCGTTCGATAGTTTAATACTTAGTGCTTAGTTAAAAAAAAACAGGTCTTTATTATTTCTTTGTAAGTTGATTGGATATTCTAAAAATAAAACGCTCTGTTTATAAAAAAATATTATCAACATTTTAAGATAGCTGTAAATACTTTTCTCATTAGACGAAGCGTAAAAAGTTACAATTAAAAAAGTTTATTCAACAAGAAAAGGTATTTACTAAATTTTGAGTTTGAACCGCTCTTTTACTCAGTGGTTCTTATAAACCATTTGTTTTGGTATGGTGGGATATAGAATCTACTTGTCTGATAAACATGGACATTGAAGTAGACAAACATGTCTAAGTCAAACTAGAATTCGTGTATGATAGATATATGATAGATAGAGGACATATCTTTGTTTTTTTTACTTTTTTCGATTATTTTTTATTGTGAGAGCTATATACTTCAAGATGTGTGGAACATGGTGTAATGATTGCAGCTCCTTCCAAACATTTTGTATATTAAATGAGTCGATTAAAAAGAGTGGCGGAGAGTTTATTGCCAGTTCTTCTCATCCGTTCTACACTCTTGATTTGAGAACTGGCAGTAAATGTAAATTTGAAGTATTTATTTTTATTGACGTTCATAAGTGTACATTATGTTACCTAAATGAATAAATGATTTTATTTGATTTTTATTTGACTAAAAACAAGAGGACACTTAGTCAAAATTGGCATAATATAGAAAACTAGCAACGCGCCCCGGCTTCGTACGGGTGCAATGTAGATGTACCATAGACAAAAAAATGTTACTTTCTAATAATGTAGCTTTCTAATGATGACAGAATTTTTGAAAATTGGTCAAGTAGTTTTTGAGTTAAATCGTAACAAACAACTTTTTGTCACTGATTTATAACCAGGTACATATATAAATCCCTGTTTGCGTAGTCAAACTATAAAAATAATACTACAAGAAACAAGAAAGATACTGGCATCACACACCATCAGTTAGTATTGTATAAATCGTCATAAATTTCACAGTAAAATCATATAACGAATCTCAGTGTTTTACACACACTACAATATTGAGTTGCCGCATTCAGGAACCTGATTTTTCTTTATAGCGCGGTATCTAGTCGTAGCGCGCGGAGACCAATTATTAATCTATGTATTTTGCTGTTAAGTCGTGAAATGGCAGTTATCCCTTTTTAACTGTTAGTCATCGATATGCTTATCTATACTAATATTATAAAGAGGAAAGGTTTGTTTGTTTGTTACGATTTATCTCAAAAACTACTGGACCGATTTGAAAAATTCTTTCACCAATAGAAAGCTACATTATTAGCGAGTGACATAGAGTTTACAGAGTACAGTAGATACATCTACTAGATTGCAACAGTGCAAAGCCGGAGCGTGATACTAGTGTAATAGTAGATATAACGTAATATTTGGTTCTTATTTCGGTTGACAGATCAATTGAAGTTTTTTTGATGTCAGTAAGTAAGCCTAACAACTGACAACATTTTAGTAGTATTAGTTCCAATATTCGTTCGATGAAGCGAACTAATAAAGCTTTTTATATACAGACACAGTTGTAAGTAGGTTTGTGGTTTGTAGGAAGAGTATGTCGTCAGAGAAAATTTGGGTCTTCATAGTTTTATTGTCTGCGGTAAGTGTGAAATGAAAGATGGTGAGATTTTTTTTATGTTTATTATCGACAGACGATCAAGAGGTTTACTTGATGGTAGATGATACCTCAGCCACAGGACATCAGTCAGTGATTCGCAGTCGACCTACTTTTTATTTCAGGAATCCATAGACTTAGACCGAAACACGTAATAATATGCACTTCACGGTTTTTCCATCTGTGAACTGTGGTAATTTTTAATTATATAAATTTTTAAAACCGCCGTTGGAATTTCGGTATTCCTCCCACCCGTTTAGTGCCCGAAGTTACCAGACGTGGGGAAAACATGCTTACAGAAAATTATAAACATGTCGTCTCGACGGGATTCGAACTCGAACAGCGACTCATCGGAGCGCACGGCAGGTATTTTAGCAAACGTGCTAACGAGCCCGTCAACTATATTCAAGTAAACTTAGAATTATTTTCAAATTCTTAATTTTTAAATCTACTATCAGTTTAGAATGACGCTTCGATCAAGAAAAATCGGCATAAACTTGTTAGTTTCTATTTTTAAAATTCAAATTTTATAAATAGAATTAAAGCAATTAAATGGCCGTAAAACTCAGCGGTTGATTTAAAGTAGTTATATTAATTATCTTAAGTGATCGATGAATCTTCATTAGCGTGATCCAGGATTCACCTTTATATAACCTAACCTAAGATTATAGTAAGGAAAAGTGAAAACCAGCGACGTGTTTATCAGCAAAAGCTGAGCCACCACCCTTTCCAGCGTCCACACAGCTGGTGTTGTTTATATTCTATGTGTGTTTCAGGGTAAATTTAAACCTAGTTCCGGTTTTTTTATTTACCTATTTTTGTTTGCTTCTGACAACATAAAAACAGTATTTTGCAAAAAGTCTATTGAAATTGCAGCTCAATTTTGCTTTTTCATTTTGTTTGTGGAAGTTACAATAAATATGTTAAATCCTTTCTTTCATTTTCATTCAAGCTGCATTTCAAGGTTTGAACATATTTGCGGATATCCGGTGAAGATATTTAAAGATAAAGGAGTGATATTTGGCGAAATACTTAGCTGCCCGACTTGGCTTCGCACCGCTATACTAATGAAACCAAATCTAACTTTTGTCCAAAAATAGAAAAATGGATAGATGACGCAGCGTAATGAAATATACTTTACGACCTATTCACATAACTACCAAATATACATTAAAAAATTCATAAAAATCGGTCGAGCCGTTTCGGAGGAGTGTAACCACTAACAACACGAGATTTATATAATATATATAAATGTTTATGAAAGAATCAGTTCAACAAGTCCGTGTCATCAATACACACACTACACTTTATGTACGTATATTTTAGACTATTTTAACCGTTCTGTACTATTCTCTTCTAATCAAATACATTTTTCCAATCGTCGCCATTTATAATATGATAAAGGTAATATAAAACAAATCTCAGAAACATACCGCCCTAACAAGTGCCCGCCCGCCCAATACATCTTGTCAAGTTGTCTTAAAATAGAACATCGTAGCCTTCTCAGCATGTTATTAACAAAGTATTTATTAAACTCGGCGACCGAATAACATCATTTAATTATCAAAGTTTATTAATTATCTAGATCTATCTAAGCTTCGACCATTTTAATTTTCCATTACAATATTTTATACTCTTTATATTTTTAAATAATACGTTTAAATAAAATAAAAAAACTTTAGATTTTAAATTAGCTAATATGTATATTTAATTACACATATTAGTTACTTTTTTTTATAAATATTTTGTTTTAAAGTCATTTGATATTGTTGACAGTTGACACCAACAATGATTAATCTATTTAAAAAAAATATAGGGTAGTGAAAGATTTCATTACGTTAATTATTACAATAATAAGTATTATTTATTAAAGTCTAAATGCTTTTAATAATTAAAATAATATTCACCTACCTGTGGATTTAATACAACCAATCAAATGTCACTACACACCACGTAAAGTTTTTGATCAGATGAAATAACAAGGAACGCGTCACGACTATCCCCTTGAGCGGTCGGCGCCCTACTAACGTCAGAAGGGTTGCTATCCCTTATATATCCTGAAGCATTACCTGTTGCGAATGGCTTGTCACATTATTGTAAACGTGAGTTGAAAGGGTTTAAAAACTTACTGGGGATTTTTTTTTTTTTTTTTTTTTATTCTATTTTTATTTTACAGGGCTTTGTTCATTTAATGAGCATGTCAGCCCCATCGTACCCTAAAACAATGTTTTGATCAAATATTACAGTGTATACATAAATCTTATAGGTATTTACGATCTAAGTATTATACATAGATACATTTTAGTAGGTAATTATAAAGCATTCCAGCTTCAGACGAAGTCGGTGAAGCTAGAATGCTTTGAAAAAATCCCACATCAAATAAGTTAATATTTAAATTTCTTATTAGAGATTCTCTTTTGGATTCAAAAAGAACACATTCCAACAACAAGTGTAATAGATCTTCTACTTTCCCACAGGTCTCACAGTTCGGAGAGCTAGCTATTTTCATCAGATGTTTAAATTTGTTACATGGAATGTGTCCTGATCGAATCCTAAAGGCCACTTTTAAAAGTCTTGTATTCATTTTAACACCTTCGTACCAAGGCACACGAAAAGGTTGACTCTGTATAGACTTATACCAGATACCTTTGTGTAATGATATTTCATTGTAATGTGTTAGCCATTTTAAATGTATATCATTTTTATAAGTGAACATAATTTCTGTAAAGTGGGGTCTTATATAAATTGCAGTTCCATCTATATTAGATGCCAACCGATCAACCTCTTCGTTGCCTCTTAAACCAATGTGCGACGGAATCCATTGCAATTTCAGATTGGTATCATTTTTGATTTTATATATTTGACTTAGTATATGGTAGGCTATTGGAAATCCTTTTTTCCCTGTAGTGCAACTTAAAATGTGTTGTAAAGCGCTTTTACTGTCAGTCAAAATCACAACATCCTTAAGCTTCGATCTTGTTGAATATGATATTGCCTCAGAAATTGCAAATAATTCCGCCGTCATAATACAAATGTTTGATTGAATATTAAAAGATTCAGATACTTGATAATCATAGTGAAGGAACGCTGCACCTATACCTCTCTCACTTTTTGAGCCGTCCGTATAGATTTTATGTGATTCAAAATATTTACTATTTAGTTCCTTTAAAACATTACATTTTAAAGTATTAATTTCGTATGACCTCTTTGATAAGGAAATTGTTTCTAAATCAATGAATATTTTATCCTGTACCATTATATCGGAAACCCATGTATCCAGACTAAACATTTGTAAGGGACAGCACGAGAACAACTTCTCATTTTTAATTTCATTATATATGGTTGCTAATAACGGTTTTTTTTTATTCCTCCAATAGGTATTCTCGCAAAAACTATGTAATTTACTTGATAACTGTATAGAATCATTATTTGAATTGGATATAGACTTTAAACAAAACTTAAGACCTAGGAAACGTCTTCTTAAGTGTAATGGTTGGACACACAATTCGCTTTCCATCACATGTATAGGCGTAGAACGAATAAACCCTCCTATAACTCTTAATGCCTGATTTTGTACTCTATCAAGTTTAAGTACATAGGTTTTTGAGCTATTATCATATAAAAAGCATCCATAATCTAGCCTGCTTCGCAGTAAGGAAATATACAGTCTTCTTAAATGTTTAGGGTGTACACCCCATGAGGCGCCAGACAAAACTTTAATTACATTAATAGTCTTAATTGTTTTTTCAAAAATCTCCTGAATATGTTTGGTCCACCTTAGAGATTCATCTAGGTACATTCCTAAGTATTTAATTTCATGAACTCGCTGAATGGTATAGTTATTTACCCTAAGTTGTAATTCGTTACTTCTTCGGCCTCTCGAAAATAAACAAAATTTGGTTTTATCAACAGATAGAGACAAACCTAATTCTTCTAAAAGAGATAAAAATATATTTAAATTATTTTGTATTTTTGTCTGAGCTATATTTATTAACTTATCCTGTGCAAACAAAATAAAGTCGTCTGCGTACTGCGTTATAGAAACATTTTGAATCGTTTTACAAATATGAGACGTCACAATATTGAATAAGAGAGGAGAGAGAGGGTCTCCTTGTGCTAGGCCTCTCTGTGTCGTTCTAATGATATCACCGCCTTCACAACTAATTTTTAACTGTCTCTCACTTAAAAATAGCCATAAGTATTTACAAATTTTTGATCCAAAATTCAAACTATTGAATATATTTACAGCATATTCGATATTTATGTTATTATAGGCATTCTCTATATCGAGGAAGCAGGCTAAAGTTGGAACATTTGTGGAAAACCCTATTTGGACTTGTGTTACAAATCGTGTAAGACAATCAAGAGAAGATTGCGCCCTTCTAAAGCCGACCGTATTTACACTAAGAATGTTATTTTTTTCTACAAACCATTCTAGTCTTTTCCCTAACATTAAATGAAAAATTTTACACAAACAAGACAACAAGGAAATTGGCCTAATTTTAGAGATATTTGTATTTGATAGTTTTGCTATTGGTATTATTGTTATATTTTGCCATTGTCTTGGTATAAAGCTATTAGTAAAAAAGGAATTATATAAACGGAGTAAAAACAATTTGGCTATAGGAGGAAGATGGTATATCATAGAGTATGAAATGCCATCCTCTCCAGGAGCAGTGTCCTTTTTCTTTAAACTTATATTAAGCTCAATGAGACTAAAATCTTTTTCAATATTGGTGTTTGAAGAAGTAATTTGGGGACATTTGTTTTGTACGAAATCGGGAGTTAGAGAGTCTAATAATTGCTTTTTGTCATCATCCGTTACATAGAAATTATTGCAGTATACTCCTTTCATCCAACGCATACGACGCCATAAGTCAGTACTTGTTGTTGATTCATCTATCTTATCACAAAATTTATGAAAGCTATCTGATTTTGACTGTCTCATAATTTTTTGGGACTCTTGTGTTTTTCTTTCAAGTGTATTTAAATTAAAGGGCGTCGGGTTACGCCTAAATTCTTTTAAAGCAAGTCGTCTTTCTGCAATAGATCTTGATAGATTAGCATTCCAGTAAGGTTTAGTTTTAAATTTGTTTGTCGGTCCCTCATAAATTTTTCTATAAGGAATATGCAATTCAGCAGCTGAGTTAATAATATCTATAAATTTATCGTAGGTAATTTGTAAATCATCATTACTTATATGTGAGTTCATTAGTTCCTTAATAGTTAAAGCATATGATGACCAGTCTGCTCTTTTAAAATTTCGTTTTGCAATAAATCTGCATTCGGATAGGAACTGTAATTTATATTTAATTATGAGATGATCACTACTCAAATTGTCATTACTTACTGTCCAATTATTAAAATAAATTGAAATATCTGATGTTACAAAAGTAATATCCGGAGAAGTAGCTTGTAAACAATTGTTAACTAGTTTAACCCTAGTCGGTTCCCCATTATTTAAAGAAATATAGCCGTTATCTAGACAAGAATCAAAAATTTTACTACCGCGTGTATCTGTTTTACATGACCAGTTAGTATGGTGGGCATTAAAATCTCCTGCTATTAATGTTTTATTTCTGAATTTACAGAACAGCCTATCCCAATCTGACTGCGTAGTATGGATAGACGACGGACAATACAATGCTAATATATTTTCTAAGTAATTACATTTAAATAATTTAACGTGTAGAATCTCTATACCTCCATTGTCGGTAAATTGCGTTTTACAAAGCTGACTTTTTAAAGACTTATGAATTAATATAGCTACACCACCATAAGAGTCAAAGCGGTCTCCTCTGAATACATTGTAATATTTTAAGCTTAAGGGGCTCCCAGGCTTGAGCCATGTTTCACATACTATGGCTATATGAATTTTATTTTGACTTAATAAAGTATCTAGTTCTAATAGTTTAGGTCTTATACTTTGTGAGTTCCACTGAATAATATTGATTGTACTATCCATAATTAAAAAGAGATGTTACATACTTTGACAAATCGACCTTACTAAAAAGATTGCACAAAAAGGAAGAAATCTCTTCTAAAATTAATTTAAAAATACCTTCTACCTTCTTATTTAATACACCTTTACTAAAAATAATATCCTTAATTTTTTCCAATAAGCTCATTCTACCACTTTGTTTATCATTTATACCACCAATATTTGTATTGTCTCCACTTTCACATATTTCGTTCTCCATAATCTGATCCACATTTACAGATGTCAGACTTTCTTTTCGCTTCTTACTTTTCTTTTTCTTATTTTTTTTAGTCAAGGTTTGATTTTCAGATTTATGTTCTTCCTCTGATATTGACGATTCATTATCATTTTCCTTTTCATTTTTTTGTTGTTCTGATCTGTTTGTTGAAGTCTTAAGCAACAATTCTTCTTGAGAATTATTTATAACTAATACGTTATGAATATTATTGTGATTCTTTTTCTTGTATCGTTCCTTAAAAATAAGCAAAGCTTTTCTGTAAGTACAACTTTCTTGACTCATAATCGTTCTTATTTGTTTTTCTTTGAGGAATTCTTCACAAGATTTATCAAACGACATATGGTTCTTTTTGCAATTAACACATTTATACTCGGTACTTTCGCAATTTTCGTGATGTCCCCCACACTTAGGGCATATTTTCTTTAAATTACAGGATTTATGTAAATGACCAAATTTCCAGCAGTTCGAACATTGAGAAACAGGAAAGGTGTATAATTCTACTTTAAATCTGCAATCATACCCATAGACATACGGTGGCACATTAGTGCTCCGGAAGCACAAACGCACTGACTCACTTTCAACCCATTTTCCATTATCTCCTAACCTTTTAAGACGTCTAGCCGTCAAGATTTCACAATTACATTTAAAACTTTTTAAAAGTTCTTCTTCTTGGATTTCAATCTCAACATTTTTAACAATACCGTAAGATAAATTATTTTCATAGGTCAGGTAATATCTATACCCCAATTCATCTAACTTTTTACATTCTACTAGCCTCACAGCCTTCTCTTTGGTATCAAAACTCACTAATGCTTTGAACGGATTTTTATACTTAATTCTCAAAATATCAACTATATTTTCCGATCGAAGAAGTTTAGCCATTGCAATTTGTTTCGGCAAAACAGATTTAGATGTTATACATACTTCATATGTTTCCTCATTATTTCTACTCAAACCACTTGGTGAACCGGGTGCGATTCGTTTAACCCTTCTCTGAACTGTAGTAAAACCATCCTCAACTTGTTCCTCGCTGTCACTTCTCACCCTCTTATCTGCTCTTGCGGCCTGTATATCGATTTCCGTCCCCATATTGTCCCACTCCAAATCGTTATTAACTTGTTGATCTCTAAGCATGTTATAACATGTATTTAACTCATTTCCACTCAACTCACTACTACTTAATTCGATATTCGAATTAGTTTCTTCGTCCATCACATATTATATTTATTAAAACAATTGACTCTAAAAATGTAGGTATTCGCACACAAAGCCTCAACAGTATAACGCGTCAACAAATGCGACCGACTGCTATGCTTGATTGCACACGACTGTTACTGGGGATAAAAGGCAATCATTTTGAAGCTACCTGCCTCGGTTCAATTTTTCCGAACCGCTTTTACTTTGCTATCTTTAAGGTCAGGGATGTATATTTTTTTTTATTTAAGATATCGACAGACGAGCATGAGGTTTACTTGATGGTAGGTGATACCTCAGCTACAGAACATCAGTCAATGATGCGCTGTCGACCTACTTTTTACTTCGAGAATTCGGAAATCCATAGACTGAAACCGACACGCACAATGTCCATCTATGAATGGTGGTTCGTTACCCGGTTGGAATTTCGATATTCCTCCCACCCGATCAATGCCCGAAGTTACCAGACGTGGGGAAAACATGCTTACAGAAAATTATAAACCTGTGGTCCCGGTGGGATTCGACCCCACGACCCATCGATGCTCACGGCAGGTGTTCTACCAAACGCGCCAACGAGCCCGTTCTTTTTTTCTTCAGTATTTATCCATTCTTAGTATTTATCTTTTTCTTTAAAATGCCTGACTGTTTTAAGAAAAGTTACATAGGTACTTAAATAAAAAAATCATAAAACGTTCATTGTAAAATAAAATTCAATTTCATTAGGAAAATTGAATGATGAGATCCCAAATTATTCTTTCATTAAACGTCAGATTTGTTTCGTCTATTCATTGATGTGACCTTTTTTGTAACATCTTGACAGACGGCAGCCTCAGAACTTCAGTTAATTATACGTAATCAACGTATTTATTTGCGTATTCAGATATCCATAGATTGAAACAAAAATTAACAATATACACTTTATGGTTTTTGCATATAAGAAAGGTTATTTTGAAAGCTATTGATGGAACAACCATGTATTGCACATTGCTCGTTTCGGTCTCGATCTATGGATTTCCGAATGCTTGAAGTAAAAAGCAGGTCGACAGCTCATCATTGACTAATGTTCTGTGATACCTTAGCATCGCTTACAATCAAGTGAACCTCAGGCTCGCTCGATATCTTACATGGTTTTGTTTAACGTCGAATTTTACATATTTTTACTTTTTGTAAACAGTACCCTTTCATCTATGGTATGGTATTTTAGGCATTCAAAGGGAATATCGAAATAATGTAAGATGAACAATCGTCCATTGATTGACAAGCTTCATAGTTTTACTAGATACTTAAATTCTGAGATTTATAATTATTGTAGTATATTAAAATGCTTCTTAACACTGTTACCATTTAGTGTATAACTCAAGGACGGATCTAAATGAGGTCATGACCCCTGGTCTGGGTATAGGTTGACCTATGATATTGTTATAATCTTATTGATAAATTTATTAAATACTTTGTATGAAGCTATGAAGGCACACAACACGCATAATAATGACCATGCTTTTGCGTTTTTGGTGCGTTACAAGTTCGAATGCATCCAGTTATATTGTTTATATTTTTCTATCAACATCCAGTAATAAACGGGAAAACAATATCAATATTACGCCTGGTTATTGAACCCTAATCCTTAGCCCAAAGTACAGAACCTACATCAAGTGAGCTTGCTCAGCTGTCAATATGTAATATAAAAATGAACTAAAACTGGTCAACCATCTACTTAATATTTATTAAAAAAATATCATAGCGTGCTCGGAGTACCGTATGATTAATCAAAGAAAGTATATTGATTTTATGAACTCCCAATAGTCTAATTCGGCTAAACAATTTTATGTACGTTTTATAGCAAAAATGGCTACCTCCCGATTTCCCTTGCGCTGTTTTATAAATTAGAGTATTTTATAAAACTGAATTACTTTTATTTACTTTGGTATGGTATTACATAAGAAAATAATTATTATGTTGTATTCTAGATAGTTTCATCTATCAATCTGCGGCAACAATGATGATGGAATCGTTGGCGCATTCGGTAGAACACCTGCCGTGAGCATCGATGGATCGTAGGTAAGCATGCCTTCCCACATCTGGTAACTTTGGGCATTGAACGGGTGGGAGGAATATCGAAAATCCGACCGCGTAACGACCATTCATAGATGGAAAAACCGTGAAGTAGTTACCATATTTCACGTTTCGGTTTCAGTCTATGAATTTCCGAATGCTCGAAGTAAAAAGTGGGTCGACGGCGCATCATTGACTGATGTTCGGTGGTTGAGTCCACAACCATCAAGTCAACCTCATACTCGTCTGTGGATATCTGTCATAAAAAAAAAACCTATAGGTACATATATAATATAACAACTCGACATCAACCACTGGGCCCTTAAGGCTGGCCAATCAGTGCTTCGACTGGGCGAGGACCTTCACTTGGACTGGAGACATCCTCCACACTAAAAGCAATTCTAGATCTAGTATATCGACTTTACCTTATATATCTATATTATAATATTACGCAAACTAGTGCTGAAAACACGTCATGGCTTTTTTCATTGTCACAACGCACTGTAGACATATGAATTCAGCTGTCTGGTCATTCTGTAACTGTCACGTATAATATAAGCGTTTTTATAATTCTGTGCCCTGACCAACTTAAGCATGGCGTTCATTTTTAGAACATACCTTCTTAAAAAAAAGCAGACCGTAGTGAAGGCGCTACTATATACAGAGGAAAGATTTATTTTTTTATTACGATTTAACTCAAAAACTACTGGATTTTATTTAAATGTGTGCTACTCGCGTTAATAAAAGACAATATAAACTACTGGACCTATTTTAAAAATTATTTCACCAATAGAAAGCTATACTATCAGCGAGTAACATAGGCTTTGTGTATAGTATATCTACATTGCACCCGTGCAAAGCCGGAGCGTGTTACTATCATTCATAAATTGATATACCTTCAAGAAGGCTACGCTCTCGCCTATCGTTATTCGTTAAAAATAGATCTGTTTATCGTCTATGGTAATAGTGACTAGCTTGCAAACATTTCAGCCATTAAAAATCGTTCCGCAGTTTAAAAATCCCTGGAATCGCAACATCAGAGGAATATTTATGAAGTTGGAACCAGAGAGAAAAAGCTTCTTAGTTCCCTAATGAGGTATGGAGCAGACCCAGTTATGTGTTTGTTTCACTTATCATTTTTCAGGCACATTCAGTGGCGGATTTATCAGCCTAGGGCGGCAGATTTTAGGGGCGGCAAATTTGGGGACCAATTTTATGTTTACGTGTCTCATGGAAATCAAAAAGAATTCTGTAGAACGTTTTTTTGTCATTCTACGAATTATCAAACTTAACTTGTATATCCTATAGCAAAACACCCAGTTCGCCGCCCCGAACCAGTAATCGGGACTCTATATATTATATTAATTAAGAATAGACAATTGAAGACGGGGGTGGGGGATAGCATATACCTTGGAAATGTGTAAATCCGCCACTGGGCACATTGGTGATTGATGACAACAGCATTCTCTGCCCTTTCCAACTGATTTTTTTTAAATCTTGTTATCCTAGGATTTCAATTCCTCTGGTGCTTAGCACGAAGCATATACCACGGAGTCACCGAGACGGTCTGTACTAGAAATGTGTTGTTAAAGAAAAATTTGACAACGGAGAAAACGGTATTCAATCTTTAGTAATACGTAATGTTAGCTTATTTGAAAATTTTGGTTGTTTTAAACGGGATAATAGTTGCCTACAGGGATTAAAACTTTCATCATGTAATAGATTTTATCATTATTTATTTGGTAATTTAGCTGTAAATTCGTCACAAATGGAATTATGTTGGTATTTATACAGCAAATGAGCACGAGCATACAACAAGGTGATAACTTTCTAGATCCAATAAACAAAACCTTTAGGAGGTTTAAATATATACTGATTTTGATGATTACAATTGGAATCTGAAAGATGCGACAACAGCAAAACAACATCTACGATATTTAAAATTAGTCTGAATATGAGAAATACGAGTTCTTTTCTAATCTCAAGATTTATTGACTGTTTTTTTCGTCTGTTGGTAAAAATATGAAATTTGTCTAAATATGAGAAATACGAGTACTTTTCTCGTATCCACATGTTTTAACTGTTTTGTAGTGAGCTTGGTTTTCTTGCATTCTCGTATAATGATGGAATAAGGAAAATAATGATTTTCCTTTTCTGATCATATACCTAAATAAACTCTTGGAAACGACTGGCGACCGATTTTCAATTTAGAAATGTACACAGTCTATTTAAACAATTCTTTTAATATTGCGCAACTCCGTCAATTAATATTAAAACATTAAGTGCAGACGTACATTACGCCACTGGAGGCAACAAGCTGCGGATATAATATTTTTATATGCCTTCGGACGGCATATTATCATTAGGTATATAATATTATGCCGTCCGATATTTCCATACGCATGGCATGATAGAATAAACACTCAAATTGATCCACATCCACAAAAGCATTCGTACGTGAAGACGTAGTGTTTTGAATTCAAATAAGCTCCGTTATAGTAATTCTAAATATATGTTTGGTGTTTTTAATAAAATATTTATAAAGAATATCGCTATATCACCTCTATATCTATATATAGCAGTAGTTTCAATAATTTTAAACAATATTTTTTAATTCTTTAATTTTTTTTTCTAAATAAAAATTTATTTTTTAAGACGTCATCACCTTAGAATTTAAATAACAAATAGCATGGAAATAAAAAAAATATGCGATATATAAAATCAAAATAATTAAAAAATTACAATTTCATACGACGAGTCTAATATTATGATTATGTCTAAAATCTTTGATATACTTATTGTTAGAGAAGATTAAGAGTTTTTTTTTTTTTATTTAATTTTCAAGGAAAGCCAATTAACAGCGACCACATTATCTTAAGTTAATGCAATTTTCGTAAAGTCTTTTCAGTTTCTTGGAAATATATTTTTCATAAACATTAAGAATGTTTTATGTTATTTGGGATAGATGTACTTTTTGTAACTGTATACTATTTTAATTTACTTTTATTTTTATATTCATTCTTGCTGCACCTTCTACTCTTTTTTTGTTATTCTTTTTCCCTTCCAGAGGTTTGCCTGGAAGAGATCGCATATTGCGATAAGGCCATCCTCTTGTACAATGTTTAGCTTTAGTTTTTATTGCTTGTATAATTGGTTTTTGTGTACAATAAAGTATATTCTATTCTATTCTATTCTAAGAATTTTTTATTTCAATTTAAAATGTTCAATTTTGTTTCCAACTGCCATAAAAATATTTTCCACAGTGCAAGGATTATCTGAAAAACAGGAAGAATTATGTTCTTTATTAACATTCAATAAATAAAAAAAAATATCCTAATCTTAAACTTTGTTAAGTGGACTACTAATTCCCAGTCTAAGGTTATATTATGTCAGTATATAAGGTTTATTTTGACGGGTTCGTTGGCGCTCTTGGTAGAACACCTGCCGTGCGCATCAATGGGTCGTGGGTTCGAATCCCACCAGGACGACATGTTTATAATTTTCTGTAAGCATGTCTTCCCCACGTCTGGTAACTTCGGGCATTGATCGGGTGAGAGGAATATCGAAATTTCGAATTAAAAATTAGGTCGACGGCGCATCATTGACTGATGTTCTGTTGACCTCATGCTCGTCTATCGATAACTGACATAAAAAATATGTATTCCAGTACTATACCTAAATATGGTTATAGGGTGAGTTACCTTCTAAAAGTGTATTAAGTCTTTACATTACTACCTGCTCAAAATACTGACTAACTATTGATACTGATGACAAAACTACTAAAAGTCCCAGAAAAATAAAAAGAAAAGAATATTCCCTAATTATACGTAATATATCCTAACTTATTCAAAAAAATTGTCTTCATTTTGGTATGAATTTAAATACGTACCAATTTGGATCCATTCATCCGGATATCCGGCATCCAAGCGAGCGAGGCGAATCGCTTCACGAAATGCATGTATAATTATTGTCGCTAAGCAAAGAGCAGGCTCACCAGTTGCTGAAATATCAAATCAAATCTTGGTTTGCGAAAATCGGTATGTATGATGTTACTTACTGGGTAAATTGGATTCTTGATTTATCACCAAGTATCATGGTATGCAAATCTACTATAATATACACATTATAAAGAGGTAAAGTTTGTTAGTTCGTGAGGTTGTCTGGGGGTAATCTCTGGATCTACTTAACCGATTTTAAATAATTAAAAATTCTTTCACCAACAGAAAGCTTCATTATCAGCGATTGTACTATAATGTGCGAAGCCGGTGCGTGTTACTAGTATTAAATATATTCAAATAAACTAATTGCTACAGGAAAAGTACAATCATTTTATAATATTGATGTCAATCCCTATATATAAGACAATAATAGCTAAACTATACATTAATCCGAGAGAAATTCAGGTATACTAAAATATATGTATTTTTGAATAAATCTATACATATAATAAAAGAGTAGGATCGAAATTACGCTTCACTAAATATTTTTACCAGAAATTAAGAGGGGTGATAAAAGCAGGATAGCAGAATGCATAAATGCAATTTTTAAGATTCTTGTAAGTAATAAATGGTGTTCAAGGTAAAGATAATTTTAAATTAGGTATTAGTATCGAAGTGAGTGACGCCCACTTTGTAGGTCACAGGCGAACAATCAATGTTGCAGTTGTCTTTTTTTATACAAGCATTTAGAAATCTATAGGTTTAAACCTCACCTTTAGATTGAAGAACTCCAAACTCGTTCCTAGAATTCTTGGAGAAATATATTCTCATATCAGCGGGTATATCTTTAATGCCTGGCGGTTTGTAGGTCCAAGTACGATCAGTGAGTAGTCTTCCAGAGGAACTGTCATATACTAGCTTCTCGGAAGTCCAGTACCCTAGTCCCATGACGAACGCACCTTCTATCTATAATAATTGTAAGATAAAAATCAAATAAAAATAAAGACGGAGATAATTTTCGACTATCTGTTTCTTTGTACACGCTAATTTTCGAAACGATTGAAAATTTCGAGCTTAACGGAGAAACGTTTCTAGGCTTCATTTCATTGAAATCGGCTACGAGAAAAAATATTGTCTTTTATTAACGCGAGTATCACACATTTAAATAAAATACTGTATACCGGATTAAAACGCGATTTATTATTTAAATTATTTATCCCGACGTTTCGGATGCTTTTCAGCAACCGTGGTCGCGGGAGACTGAAAGATGACAGTTGTCTTATATTTGAAATGTCACAAAGTTGCCATATTTAATTCAATTAAATTAAAAAATAATCTATTAATTTAGGTAACACAATGTACATCTATGAACGTCATTAAAAAATAATAATACATATTAAATTACTAATATTACTAATATTAAATGCTTCTAATTTTACATTTACTACCAGTTCACAAATCAAGAGCGTAGAGCGGACGAGAAGAACTGGCAAGAAACTCGCCGCCACTCTTTTTAATCGCCAAGTTTTTGTTTTACAATCTTTACATATTAAACGTCTAAAATATTAAACGTCGGGATAAATAATTTAAATAATAAATCGCGTTTTAATCCGGTATACAGTATTTTATTTAAATACGAGAAAAAAGTTATTGTGATTCAAAGTCAAATTGTGTGCAAACGAAATGCGGGCTAGTATTAATTTACTATGTCATTTTTTTACTAGATATTTTCAGAGCCGGAATACTAATTGGCATTGTGGAATGATTTACAATCTAATCAATGTTGTGAGTGGCAATGTTCGAATTTGTAATACGACCCCTTTGACGTATCTGACCTTAGCTTTATAATTCGATTCTTTGGTTTTTAAGGGTTTCGTAATCAAATGAGGTCACTCCGTCAGATAGGTGAATGAATAATTACAAAAAAGCTTTAAGCTTATACAATTACATGATTTAGAATTAGAATTAATTTATTCAAAAAAAAAACAGAAAAAAATGTCCTATAACTTTAAAAGCTTTGTCTTAGGAAATTGTATGATACATGCTTTAATAAAGGATATTAAATGATGGAAAGGAATTAATGCGTTTTAATAATAATAGGAATAATTATGATAAAAGTTAATGTTTGCTTATTAACAGAGACAATTTGAACTTACTGGGGGCCTAGCACGAACGACTATCAACAAAGTATTCGAATCGTCAAACTGTCAGTTGTATGAAAATTTTCATACTGTCAGATGTTTAGCAGCTTTATCTTCGTACTCTAATATACATATATATGAAATAGATGCGCAAAGTTTTTTACCTGAGTGATATCAATTAAAGGGCTCAAGCTTCTTCCAGTGTCTTCAAGTAAATCTACTCGTCTAACATCATGACTTCCTGTTAATATATCAACTTCGACTTCCAGTACACAAACTGCATATACAGCATAAGGTTTCACATCATCATTCACAGCAGAATACATATACGACGCTTGTAAATCAATTTCTTTGTGAAATGCTTCAGTTATTAATTCTTCCCAAGTTAAATCGCCTTTTTCTTTGATCGGTGCTAATCTTTCTAATAATATTTCACATGCTTTTTTTGTAGCAAACGAAACACATTCACTACCAATACTGGCGCCTGTGGTCATCGTATTAGGTGAAGTGTAACTTGTAGATGCCTTCACGCTGACTTTTTCTAATGGTATTCCCATTGTATATGCACATACTTGTGCAACTTTTGTATTTAAGCCTTGACCCATTTCTATGCCACCATGCATTATTACAACACTTCCATCACCATGGAGAATTGAAACAATCGAATTATAATTTCCAAAATAATTTACATCGTATTTCATTGGCATAATTTTTATAGCTCTCTTTTTCCATCGGTTCTGCTCATTGAATACTTTCGTTTTTTCCAATCGGTCATCGTACTCAGAATCTTTCTTTAGTTGTTCAATCATATCTATAAGGGGATTGTTATCTTTAATCATATTGGCAATTCGAACTTGCATGGGATCTTTTCCTATTTGATATGCAATTTTCTCCATTATATTTTCAATCATTGCTACACCTTCAGTAGATCCTGAATCATAAAATAATTGCAAACGGTTAAATTTTGAAAGATTTTTGAAGATTTCGTAATTACATTTTCATTAAAAAAAACTCTAATATTATCAATATGTAAAATTTTAAAATCTACTTAACCATAATTTTCTTATAAGTATTATAAATACCTGGAGCTCTGCACCAAGTATTTGTTGGTTTATCAGTAAGCACACTATTAGCCACCACTTTCCATCTTTTAGGATCATAACAACTATACAAATGGTCAATTGTTAACTGATATACTACTTCATTTATTGAGTGACCTTTATCTTGGAAAAATTTATTCTTCAGATATTGAATAACCCCATTATCATCCACTCCAACCTGAAAAAAGAGTTTTCAACTCGACGTTTGTAAGATTACTCTTTTAAGAGTTTGTATTATATTTTAAGTATTAGTAAAAGCAATTCAACCTCATAAGAATTTTGTGTTGGTAATCTCTTTCCGATAGATTGCATGTTCGTTTTCAATGGTAGGATTAATCTACAAGTATTTCCTTGCAAGTGTGATACCAACGCTGCTGCACATGCAATTTGAACTGATCGAGTGATTTTTCCTCCATATGCTCCGCCTACTTTTTGAACTATGACGTTTACACTAAAATAAAGAAATTCTAATTATTTAAAGACTGAAAACGTTGTTAGTGCCTAAATTTAGTAAATAAGTTTCTGAATGATTAATGATTGAAGTGTTTATGAATGATAAATATGAATTATTCTGTTGTGGAGGAAGACTGTGTGCTCTTCTTCCAACCTAAAGGGAGGAACCTAGACCAATCGAACCACTGACAGGTTAGCCCTATGGCCTCAGTGGTTAATGTCGAGATGTTGTATATAAGCTCAACGCTCGGAAACATTTATATAGCGCGATTCAGGGTTAGACGTTTTCGTATTGATTATATAGATGTCGCTACACTGTTATACTATAACTAATCTTACCTATTCACAGGAACATTAAGACATTGAGCAACTGCAATATTTGTTAAATCCAACCACTGTGTTGCTGAGTATACTTCCATACCGTCATCAATCGGTTTCGCAATACAGGTTTGTGGTTCTAAATAAAAATGATACTGATCTGCCATTTTAAATTCACCTTTAATTACATTTTTAACATCATTCCCTAAATCTGTAGGTTCAATCGTTTCATTGTTTATTAATCTGGTGCTCTTTTCTGAGGAATTCAAAACATCTTCTATTGTAATTAATGGTTTTTTATTATTTATAATTGAGCAATTAATCTTGACAAGTTTTGAAGCTTTATTGGCTATTTTTTCTCTATTTGCAACTATAATAGCAGCTGGTTGTCCATAGAACATTACTTTTCCAGAACACAATATTTCCTCATCAGCAGTCATAAGTGGGACATTACTTGGGGTAAATGAATTTTTGCCCGGGATATCTTTAGCTGTATAGAAAGCAATTACGCCTGAAATTTTCTAAAATGTAAAAATAAGTTAGTGGTTTGAATAATTATAAAATAATGTTTTAAATATGCATGTAAATCTGATATATGATGTAATATTCTATAATAGAATTTCATATAGTGAAGAACAACTCCCCACCTAGATGTTGAATCGCTTTGTTGACAATATTAAATATCTGCACATAATAGTAAAAGCAAATTGTCATTATTATTCCTTCTAATTTACTTTATTTAATTTAAAAAATGTATTTAATTGATTGAATTACTTACAAAAGCTTCAGTAGTATCAAAATCACTAATAACGCTTCCAGGGTTTACATCAGCCGTTACAAATGATGCAAACACTTCATTTGTTTGTTTTCTTAAAGCGTTTGAATAAACAAGTTCTCCACTACACTGTAGTATTGCTTCCAATTTTGGTACAGGTTTATTCAAGGGCCATACAGACTTATCACTATCATAATATTGGCTCCCTTTAGAAACTTCTCTTTTCAATACGTCCCCACCAGAGCGATATATTGGATTTATTTTATCTGCTGGACATAAATTCAATATAGCTTTATAGAAAAGGCTTATAGCTAACATTTTTCGATAAGCTACTGAAGGCTCTGGTTCCATTATTTCAGGATTCACTTCTTCTGATAATAGTTTTAAGGCTAATTCCAGTGTTTCGTTTGTATAGGGGTCTTTACCAATCATGGCTTGCTCAGTTTTGGAAGCATGTGTAAAACTGTGAGAAATACCACCATACACTATACTAGTTTTTTCAAGCACTTGTGAGTTACGATGAAATTGAAACAAAAAACCAGAGTTAACGATAGCGTGGGCATTTTGGGCACGTGGCATTATCTAAAATAATAATAATTTATTAACGAAATTCTTAATGACAAATAACAATTTATATAATTTGCAGCCATATAAAATAAACAACTAAAACAATATGTTAAATTTAATTACGTTCAAATAATTTACCTTATACGTTTTGACTGAACAACAGGTAGGCAAGGGGGGCAAAAGGACATTCAGTATTATTTTCTTGTTCATATCCAATTGCAGAAAATCCAGAAAAGTCATAATTTTGTTTTTACCAACACCTTCCGCTATTTGTGATAAAAAAATATTTCTAAATTATATAACACAAAAACTATACTTATTTAATTATATTTTTATTACCAAAACAACAAAATATTTACAGATAGTTATCATTCCTCCGACGGTTTCGAAGAGAAGAAAAAGATCCGATTGAAATTCGTTATGTGCATGTTTTAAGAATAAATTACCACCAATTGTACCAATCTGAAATTATTTAAAAATATAAAAGAAACAGGAAAATCAAAGACCATTTCCTACACAAGAAAACTTTGACATGAAGATTAGTTAAATCAATTTAAAAAATTAAGTACTCCTGGATAAAGTAATTATTAAACTTATCTTACATTTCTTATTGGTATATGAGCCACTTTATCCATATGTTCCCAAAATTCCTTTAAGTAAATAAAATCTTCATTTTCTTGTGATAATTTAAGGAACACGTCCATCATTTCGGTAAGGGTCATCGCAGACCTTAAAACTAAATTAACTTCTAACTCATATCCTTTTAATTCAATTACGTTAGATATATCAATTATGTTTGTTGTATTGTTGATGTATTGATATACACCTGAAAATCAAATATTATTCAATTTTATTATTTTTCAACTAGCATTAAAATACAGTGAATTGAAAAAGTATGCTATTTAAATTAACGTTACAGCTTAAGTATAGCTTAATGTAGCGTGATTCTTATTCTTCCTGCCCTGTTCCCTCTTTTTTATTTGGGGTCGGCGCAGTATGTTATTTTTTCCTTAATGTGGTGTAATATTGCTGGTTATTAACCATTAAAACATCTGATTGTAACTCACCTTGTCCCGTGTTCCCAGCTACTAATCTATAATTTCCATCCTTCATAGCAACAAAAACATCCTCCAATTTTTGAGCCTTGTGCCATCTATATCCATCACCAGCAATTTCCATCTTAACATTTCTATCAGGTCCAATAACACACCAAGAATCTTCATTAATATTTAATTCTTCTTGCTCAGTAAAATATTTTTTGCATTTAACATTAGCAATATCTTCTAGGTCTATTACTTTTTGCTTTATATCAACACTAGCATCAGTCGCGAAAGATTTAAAAGCATCAGCAATAGATCTGTATCCAGTGCATCTGCATATATTACTAGCAAAGGAGTTCTCTATTTCTGCCGAAGTTAGAGTCTTGCCTTTTGACTCATATAAACTGAAAAAAATGTTTACTTATATCTGAATGAAATCTACAAGAATATGCAACATTATGGTTAATATCTTGGTTATATTAAAAAAAGAGTAATATCTGTTATAACAATAGTATCTAAAATGGTATGGAGCTTTAAAAAATATGTATGTATATGATGATAGGAAAGTTCTAATTTTTCTTACCTGTACATACTCATCACCCAGCCCGGAGAACAAAATCCACACTGAGAACCATTGAAGGCAGCAAGTCGTTGTTGAATATCGTGATATCCCATTCTTTTACTACCAATTCCTTCAACAGTAATCACTTCCCAACCGTGACATGAAAATATTGATACTAAGCACTAGAAAGGAAGACTTGAAAAGGAATAGTCTAAATACAGCAATAAAACAATGGACATATTATTGACCAAAACTAAGTAAAAATAATAATCCTAAACTTTTTCTTTCATTAATTAAAAACAGGTTATATGCTAATTGTATATACGACTAGCGATCCAACCGGGCTTAGATGTACTATACATAAAAAATAAATTAAAAAATAGCATGTTACTCGCTGATGATGTAGCTTTCTATTGGTGAAATAATTTTTAAAACCGGTCCAGTAGTTTTTGAATTACATATATCGTAACAAAAAAAATCTTTCCTCTTTATAATGTTAGTATAAATATGCGCATTTCGGTTTCAGTCTGTGGATTTTCAAATGCTTTAAATAAAAAATAGATCATCATTCTTGATCGCATCATTGATCTACATCTCTCCTGGGGCTGATGTGTAGCCTACTTTTTATTGAGCCTCACGCTCATCTGTCGATGTCTGATTAAAACATTACAATAAGACCTATTTCAAGAAAAACTTATTTTTTTTTTTTTTTTTTTTTTTTTTTTATCTAAAACTACTGTAATCTAGCCAACAGAGGCTAATAAACAGTTCTATTTTAACTTAATCTTCTAGGGTTATTTTCTTAATTTAAAGTTCACCCACTGGTGTCCTTAAAAACATTGTCTTATTACACTAACACTAATAATTGTCACTGTGTTCACTTGCACTTTCCACTTTGTTCTCACTTTGCATAATAATGTGTATGCTAGGTTACACTAACTCAAAAGGTTTCGTCCTTCTGAGTCTTCTCACTAGTCCATTGGTATCGAGGAGCTGGGCAGCCTCGACATTCACATGATGAAGAAGTCGTTGATGGTGAGCTTTGGCGTGCTTTTGAATTTCTCTGTCGACGCTTTCTATCTTAAGGTCCTTGTGAATGTCGACGTTGCGAACGTACCAGGGAGCATTTACAATATCTCTTAGTACTTTATTTTGAAAAGATTGTATCATTTTGATATTGGTTGAACTGGTGCAGCCCCAGAGCTGGATGCCATAAGTCCATATTGGTTTCAGGACTTGTCTGTATACAGTTAATTTATTTTCTACTGAAAGAGTCGAGCTCTTTCCAATTAGCCAGTTAAGATTTTTATATCTTATCCTGAGCTCATCTCGCTTCTTTTTAACGTGAGCTTTCCAGCGAAGCTTCGCGTCTAAGGTGATGCCAAGGTATTTTGCCGTGTTAGCATGCGGTACAATAACGTTATTTATATAAATAGGATAGTACTTTTCATGTTTGTTGGTGAAATTGATATGAACCGATTTACTTTCGTTCAATCGTATTCTCCATTTTTGTGTCCAATCATAAATTTTGTTGGTAGCTATTTGAATAGTTTTTGTTGCTTCCTCGTGGTTATTTTCGACAGCCAGTATTGCCGTATCATCAGCAAAGGTAGCAATGGTGTTTTTTTGTAGCACTGGGATATCACGAGTGTATAATAGGTAAAGGACCGGACCTAATACACTTCCTTGCGGGACTCCAGCTTTGATTTCTTTTAGTTCAGAGTAAGCATTTTCTTGTCGTATCCTGAACATTCTATCTGATATATATGATTCAAGAATATCTGTATATTGTTTAGGTAGCATGGTTTTTAATTTGTATATTAAGCCTTCATGCCAGACTTTATCAAAGGCCTGTGCTACATCCAGAAATAATGCAGAGCAAACCTTCTTTTCCTCTAAAGCTTTTTCAATAATACTTGTTATTCTATGCACTTGATCTATCGTTGAGTGTTGAGTTCTAAAACCAAATTGATGATCAGGTATAAGCTTTTTCTGCTCTATAACTAATTTTAATCTCTTAAGAAGAAGTTTTTCAAATAGTTTAGATATTACCGGAAGTAGTGATATCGGTCTGTATGATGTTGCATCATGAGGTGGTTTGCCTGGCTTCGGTATCATTATCACTTCTGCTACTTTCCATAACGCTGGTACATATTTTAATCGAAGTGCAGCATTATATAGGTATGTCAGCATGACAATTCCTTTTCGAGGCATCTGTTTCAGGACTTCTCCAGTAATAAGGTCAAAACCTGGCGATTTTCTTGCGTTAATATTGTTCTTTATTTCGAGTAACACCTCCTTTGGTGTCACCATTTTAATTTCTTCAGAGTCTTGTTCCACTTCATTCCATGTTTGATCCGATGTTTGAGAGGCATTCGGTTGGAATATTGCTTTTAAGTAGTCAGCAAAATATTCCGCTTTCTGTTCATTGCTTCTTGCCCATTCTCCGTGCGGAATTTGTATGGGTGGGATGGCATTTATAGGTTTTTTTGCTGTTTTAACAGTTTTCCATAAAGAGTAGTTACTATCCTTTTTACTGGTAAGCATATTTAAATGAGCTTTCAAACTACGTTCTTTTAGCAAAAGGATTTCATTTCTGATAGTTTTAGTCATTCTATTCAGATTTGTTTTATCTTGTGGTGATCTTGTTTGCTGCCATTTGCGTCTTTGTTTTCTCTTAGCTACTATAAGATCTCTGATTTCCTTAGGATAATTATTTCCTTTAAGGCGCGTTTTTATTTCAGGTGTGTTGTTCCACGCAGCTTGTTGGACATCTGTGTTGAACTTCTCAACTTCACGGTCTAATTCCTGAGCACTACGTAGTGATACTTTCAAATTTATTTTGTGTGTTAGATCTTCCCTGAATTTGACCCAGTCTGTTTTGTTATTTACAAGTTTTGGTATAGTTTCTGTTTTAATTATACTATCATTTAAGGTTAGTAAAATCGCTGAGTGGTCAGAGCTCATGTCTAGTCTCTCTTCGATATGCAAAAAGTTATGTGTGATGTTTTTGTATATAAAAAAGTCTATGAGGTCTGGTACCTTTTTTGGATCCGTGGGCCAATAGGTTGGTTTGCCGGTTGATATTACGTCACAGCGTAATTCTCTTACTGCTTCTAATAGTTGTCTACCCTTAGTGGTTGTTAATCTGGAGCCCCAATAAGTATTCTTTGCATTAAAGTCTCCCCCTATGATGAAGCGTACACCAAGCTGTCTTAAAAATTCAGTGTAGTCCTCCTTTTTTAACTGATGCCTTGGCGGGAAATAGATTGCTGCTAGTGTTATAGGCTGTTTTTTGGTTTGTATACATACAACTGTGGCTTGAAATTCTTCTTTGCTATATTTTTTATCTTCGTAGTGCTGTATATTATCTTTTATGATAACGGCGCTACCACCCCTTGATGTGTTATATGGGTGTATTGTATGATATACTTTATACCCTTTAAAATTAATGTGTGACTCTTTAGTGAAATGAGTTTCTGCGATGAGACACACATCAATATTTTCTAGAACTAGGACTGCTTGCAGTTCATGGTGGTGTTGAAGTAGTCCATTGGCATTCCAAGCCATAATTTTAATAGAGTTGATCATTGTGTGGGCTGAGATTTAGGGCCCATTCTCTTGGCTCCCTGTTCAAGCTTACTAAGGCGTTCGTCCAATGAGCTAACAAACTTCAATATTTGGTCTAGTTTGTTTTCTGTTGCTATCGGTTCAGGTTCAACTTTTGAATGTTTCTTTCGCAGAGCATCAGCATAGGTTTTATTTGAAGTGGGTGCTATCGGGACGCTTGTAACATTATCTTTCGGCCTGTCATGAGATTTCTCTTTCAGTTCTGGAGATTTATTTAAGGTTTTGTTTTTTATTTTTTGCATTTCTCGTGCAACCATGCAGCCTCGATAGCTGGCAGGATGTGCTTCGCCACAATGTACACATTTAGGTTTATCATCTGCCGCTTTCGTGCAGTCTTTTGTTAGATGTTTTCCAGTGCATTTAACGCACCTAGGTTCTTTCGAGCAGTATCGTTGCGTATGTCCATACGCCTGGCACCTCTTACATGAAAAACTTATGTAAATAAAATATTTACGAAAAAATGCCACTGTAAGTAAATTTATGGATGGATCAAGTTTAAGCTTACAGAATTCACGGCAAAAGTTTTCACTTCGTTTGTGGGCGGGATGGGGACTTTAGCAGAAACGATACAAATCCCACAGCCTCCTTCCTTGCACATGACCTTGGTACCGCGCAAGTCTGCAACCGTTCTTATGAACTCATTAAGGGTAAAATCCTGGCTGTATTCTCCACCGACTGAAATAGAGAAGTGTTCCTTGATTTTTGACATAAAGTAAATTCCCGGGTGGCATGGGGCAGACCCATTTCTGTATCTGTGTCACTGATCATTTTTCTTTACAGGCAAGCAGATGATCAGCCTTCTGTTCCCTGCCTGACCAAAACAATTTTATTAAAATCTTGTTTCCCCGGGTTTCGAACCAAGTACCTCCGATACTAAACGCATCGCACTTACCACTCAGCCACGGAGCGGTGATTTTTGACTCGGCATGAGATTCTCTTAAGTGCGACACTGGTTTCTTTTCTTTAATAAATATGTTTAAAAACTAAGTAATAACTTTTAATGTCTGTGACGTAGCTTAAGCTTATTATTTTGATGATCTTATTTCTATAATAGTACCACATACTTTACTTACTATGATTGTATGTATATATAATATCCATAAATAAAGCTCAGATTAAACATATTTAATCTGAGAAATAAAGTAATAATATTTATTTTAGGCTTACCCTTATACTCTTTTCCATTTATTTTGAAAACTATTTTATCCATTTTTAGCAATCTTTACACCTTTTTATTACGTTGTATAATTTTCTAAAATTATATAAGATTAAACATTAATGAAATAAAAATAAAATCAACAAAATAGATTTATATGATGCACACGTATGAACTAGGTCTTCAGAATTGTTATCAACTAAATCTGAACTGCGTCCGACATGAAATACTAGCAGGTTTATATAAAGTACTAACTCGACGCACAATAATTAATAGGTTACTTATGTATGTAATTTACTCTGGCTAGAGCACAACGTATAAGCCTACATTGAAATTATTTATTGTTTGATTTAAAAATAATACATCTTTACTAATATTATAAAGAGGAAAGATTTGTATTTTTGTATGTTATGAATAAACTCAAAAACTATTGGACCGATATTCGAAATTCTTTCACCAATAGAAAGCTACATTATCAGCGAGTAACATAGGCATTTTTGTATCTACATTGCACCCGTGTGAAGCCGGGGCGCGTTGCTAGTAGAGAATAATTTTGGTTGATCATTAATGATAGGACTTATAGAGATATTCAATAAAACGAAAAAAAATGTTGTTCGAAAAAGTTGATTCCTTACAGGTTACAAAGTTACGATAAAAATAAAACAGAGAAGATACGCCAATTATAAGGAATATTAGTGGTAGTGGTAGTAAGGTTAAGACTAAAAAGAAAACAACTACATAAAAAAATGCAATAAGAAAAAAAATGGTGGAAAAGGAAGTGGTGGTCATAGGATGTGTGGTGGGATGTGAATATGAGTGTTAAATTGGGGCTAAATGGAAAATAAAAAAAATATTAATAAATTATACCCGGGTAACCAAAATATAAAAAAATATAAAAATTACACGCAAGGAACGCCACGGACTTGCATTGTCAGAGTATAATTCTGTGAGTGTTAACTTGCACATGATAGCATAACTTCGGCTATGATTATGATTACAAGATGTTATTAAAATAATTACTAAATTACCTTTGGCCAATTGGTTACTTTCAATTATCAAATTTACTACATTGAATAGTTGCGTGTGACAACCCTTTGTTATGCTACAGATTACGTATTTGTCAAGTTATAGCATTAGTAGCTAATTCCGGTTCACTTGCTTTGCTTTTTTAATGTATTTGGTTCACTTTTAGTGTAGCGTAGCTATAATGGTGAACTGGCTACAAAAATAGTTTAAGTGCTTGCGTGAGCAGTGCCTTTTACCCTAGATAGCTAACGTCTCCAACTATTCAACTTTTAGGCGACCGTTTTATAATGTTAATTTTAATAAAAAATATTATATTTTAGTTAGTAATATTGTTGTAAGAAGAAACCTGGTATATTAATTAAATACTATTTGTACAGTAAAATATATTTATGAGTTAATTGTTTACTAAATTATAAAGGAATGTCACATGTTTTTTAGAAAATGGAGACACTACGCTTATAATGAGGAAATATTTTAACATTTTAAATAAAAATACCCTAAAATAACAATAAATAAACAAGTATATAATTTTTTTTATCGCAAGTCGGACAAATTTCAACCATATGCCTTTTTTCAGGAATACAACCTGCAACTTTTTTTTTCTTGTGGATGCAATGCAGGTACTATAAAATAATAAAAAACTTCAATAAACTATAATAAACTTATAATAAACTTCTATATAATAATAAAAGAAACAGATATTTAACGGGTATTTGTCATTTTGACAACATTGGCTATCAAGGGTTAAGATTAATTACGAACACTAAGAAAAGTCACTGGACATCTTAAGTTTTAAGTAAAGTAAACTGTAATATTATATATTTTTATTTAGATGTACATTAGCCATATAATATCTTATTTGCTCTGGTTATAATAATTGGATGCTGTTAAGCAATAGGCACAGTGTCAACCCACAAAATGACAAAAATGAAAATTTTGATACCAATCGCTTATGAGCTGGAGTACATACTATTTTAAAAGAGATATATATGATTTAAATCGTTTTAAGAGCAAAAATATTGAAAGAACTAGTGGGCATAAAATCCTAAAATGTTTAGAATATTTAACAATAATGCACTAGATTCTATTTATTACTTTGATTGCTACCAAGAAAACGATATACATTTAGTGTAATAATAATAACACAAAAATATATTTCTTCTTTTATTTTTTAAATCCTAATTTAATAAAATCCTAATCCTAATTAAAACTTCAAACTCGATTTTCTCAAAATTGTATGCCATTTCTCAAAATTGTATATCATTGTAATGCCAGTTATGTCCAATTATTATTATTATTATTTTATGTCAGATATCGACAGACTAGGACTCGATGAGGTTCATTTGATGGTACACCTCAGCCACAGAACATCAGTCAATGATGCGCTGTCGACCTAATTTTTACTTCGAGCATTCGGAAATCCATAGACTGAAACCGAAACGCGCAATATGCACTTCACGGTTTTTCCATCTATGAACGGTGGTTCGTTACCTGGTCGGAATTTAGATATTTCTCCCACCAGATCAATGTCCGAAGTTACCAGACGTGGGGAAAACATGCTTACAGAAAATTATAAGCATGTGCTCCCGGTGGGATTCGAACCCTCGACCCATCGATGCGCACGGCAGGTGTTCTACCGAACGCGCCAACGAGCCCGTTAAAAATTATATAATATAAGAACTTTACTACAAAGTATAAAAAAATCATAAGTAATATTAACACCTTTAATAATTACAATTTATTAAGTTGTTGTCTTGTTGCTTTCTGATATTTTTGTGACTAAAGGTTTTCACCTATCAATCTATTGTATTTTACTTTTTGGTATAAAAAAACTAAGCATACTATTCTAGTTAAATATTATGTATACCAAAGGATACCCAGTTTTTTTTTTGTGAAATTTTGGTCATGAAATACGTTTATTTTATTTATTATTATTATATATGTCAATAATAATTGATAACCCAAATATTACTGAGGCAATCATATAATATGTAACGTTAGAGTATTAAACAGAACGATTACATGATTGCTGTTGTCGACAACAAAGAGTCATCCGGAACTAATAACAGCTCAGAGATGCCAATCGCCTATTTATGTTTACATCGCCTACAGGAACTTTAGACTTGGTTCTTTTTATCGTCTATAATAAATCCTAAATCCTCTTATGCTGTAGTAAAATATTATCGAAAAGCTTACTCTTTAAAGCTTTCTCTTGCTTTATTTATTACTAGCAACAAGCCCCGGCTTCGCACGGGTGCAATGTAATATGTACTTTACACAAAAAATAGCCTGTTACTTGCTGATAATGTACCTTTCTATTGGTAAAAGATTTTTTTTAATCGGTCTAGTAGTTTTTGAGTTTATTCAATACAAAAATTCAAAAATACAAATCTATCCTCTTTATAATATTAGTATAGGACTTGGACTTTCTGTCGATATCTAACATAAAAGAAGAATTATCTAGCATCTAATTTTAGTTTTAAATAGACTGAGAACAACTACCAGCTAAGGATGCCGCTGAATATCAGTACTGCGTCCGATTTCCACAGCGCAACGTATTTTAAGCAGCCTCCTTTTTGTTAAAACTATTTTTTGTTGTTTTGTTATTATTTATTTGTTTATATAGTTATTAATTATTTGTTATGTGTTTCATGCTTCTGTCAAATAAAGTGTTTGTCATTAGTATTTTATCCTACACTAGCAAAACGCGCCGATCACAAAACTGCGCGATTTGGTTTCAATCTATGGATTTCCAAATGTTCAAATTCAATTAAATATGTCATAAGTATATAATTGTCTAATGTCTGTAGCTGAGGTATAAAAACACAGTCATAAAAAATGGTCAAAGGTCATATTTTTCGTGTATATTTTTATTTACACGAGGACTAGCGGAGTAACAGCAAAATATTCTCGCTTGTTGCATTGAAATGACACGTAAGTTAGAATACGTTGTTTTTATTTTCATAGAGACATGTTATTTGTTCTAGCCTTGGATATTACTTGTTATTACGTGGCCTGTTTATCGTGAATAGTTAAACAAGATAAAGTATTTTAAAAATTACAAATATTAGATAAATCAATAAACATTAATAAAATAATCTGAGAAATAAATAATTTTAAAAATTTACAATTGTCACACAAAAGCTAGTTTGTCTCCAAATTCAAGTCGGTCTGAATATTTTCTTTACTTTTTAAGTCTCATTTTTAGTTCATTCGCTAGCTTCAATTCATACAACGATTAGCTTTATTGTCTGCATAATTGAATTTCAAACAAAACATCTGGAAATGTCAGAGAATGTAGGCTTAGGCCCAGTAATAACTTGTACGCTGTAACATAACATAGACACCAAAATAATTAATTATAAATAAATAATATGACATTTTACAATATAACAGTTAAACAAAATGACATACAAATTGAACATAAAGTCTCATAATACTAATTATAATAATTCTTAAGTTCAACTTCATCAATATTATTTTATACTACGGTCTACGGTACATTATACTTTTATACATTTTATTTTAATATTACTTTTTGTTTGCAATCAAGAATTCATTGATATTAATTTTTGACGGGCTCGTTGGGGCGATCGATGGGTCATGGGTTCGAATCCCACCCGGACCACATGTTTATAATTTTCTGTAAGCATGTTAAGCCCCTCGTCTGGTAACTTCGGGCATTGAACGGGTGGGAGGAATATTGAAATTCCGACCGGGTAACGAACTACCGTTCATAGATGGAAAAATCGTGAAGTGCTTATTGCGCGTTTCGGTTTCAGTCTATGGATTTCCCAATGCACGAAGTACAAAATAGGTCGACAGAGCATCTTTGACTGATGTTCTGTGGCTGAGGTATCACCTACCTTCAAGTGAACCTCATGCTCATCTGTCGATATGAAAAATGAAAATGAAAATGAAAAAAGTTTATTTCAAGGTTCACACTAAAACTTACATACTAAACAAATTATAAAATATTACAATAGAATAAAAAAATAATTATTAAGAGGCAGTGTACCTTGAAAAAGGAGTCAGCTCAGTTTTTGTTGTGCTATCTATCGATAACACAACACTGGTTTTCAGTGACACCCTATAAAAAACAAAAACAAAAAACAAACAAAAACATAAAACATTTATATGATATCTAACATTTAAAAAAAAACAATTTTAACCATACACAAAAATAAGGAGAGGATTGACATACGTTATATTATGTCAATATAGAAGAGCTATAGAATATAAACAAATAGCGTTTTGATCAATTGCAAATTGTTCATATACTCTATGCAAAGCCGACACATTTAGTTTAAAATGAAAGTCGATTTTGATTAAATGTCACAGAGATATTCGGTCATCAATCCACGTTTTACTGATCCTAACGTCGCTACGCTTTACTGAACCAAATAAAGTTAACAACATTGTTTTTCATATAAAATATGAATAGAGGAAAACTGGAAAAACAATTGAAATATTTAGTGATGCTTGACGCTTATATCGACTATATCTACTCGCCAATTATGTACCTATTCGTGTAAATATGGTACCTAATGTAAATTACTGAATCTCCAAGGCAGGCATATTTCTGTGGCTGTTTCAATGATCACCATTCTGTGCTCTGTTCGATCAAACAAAAAATTTAAATGTTTCCTGTGATTTGAATCCATAACCTCCGATACGTATACCACTGGACGGAGGCGTTTATGTAAACTACTGGACCGATTATAAAAATTCTTTCACCAATAGAATGCTACATCAGCGAGTAACAATGTTATTTTGCATCCGTGCGAAGCCGAGGTCTGTTGCTAGTATAATCTAATATATAAAATTCTCGTGTCACAATGTTCGTTCCCATACTCCTCCGAAACGGCTCGACCGATTCTTATGAAATTTTTTATGCATATTCAGTAAGTCTGAGAATCGGCTACTATCTATATTTAAAACCCCTAAGTGATAAGGGTTATTCAATTTTTTTGTTTTTATTTTTTTTATAATGTGGCATTAAAAATACATACAACCCTAAATTTTTAATTTTTATCACCAACCCCAGGGTCAGCTAGTAATGTACATAAATGTTGTCAGACTTAAAAAATATTTTTTACAGCACAACACTTAGAACTACTACAGATTTACGAGATTCTCGTAGTGGGAGTACACGCAGTCCACTTGCAAGGGCCTGCCAAGTTTAGCATCAGCTCCATCATAGATGCTGCTCTTCCAGCCATACACCCTCTAGTTGCTGTTGGTTCTGACAGATGTAAGTAATCTATTCATCAAAGCCCAAACTTCCGAGATTTCGACCTACTTGTAGTACGAAAATACAAGTACAGTTATTCTCTACTTTATACTTAGCCCAATTGCGTAACGCAAGCTTTTGGTATGAAGTGTCTTACATTTTCAAGATTTATCTACAAGATATTCATTGATTCAAAAGTAAAACTCACTGACAGTTTGAATAAAAATAGATTTTGCTACTATTGCTTATTGTAAGGTCTATAACTAAACTATGAAGCTCAATACACAATAATTAATTTGTTCATATCTATACATATAATAAAAGAGTAGGATCGAAATTACGCTTCACTAAATATTTTTACCTGAAATTAAGAGGGGTGATAAAAGAAGGGTAGCAGAATGCATAAATGCAATTTTTAAGATTCTTGTCTGTCTGTCTGTCTGTCTGTCCGTCTGTCTGTCTGTCAGTCTGTTTGTTCACGCTAATCTCCGAAGATACTGAACCGATTATCATGCAATTTAAACAAATATATTAAGGAAAGCCCGGGGCAACATATAGGCTTTGTTTTATCGAAATCGGTTATCGGAAAGAAAAGTTATCATCATTTAAATATTATTTTAAAGGCACCATATCACCAAATTTCAATGCAAACTGACCCGCGTTGAATTTTTTCGAATTGTCAGATGTCAATCACAGTTTGATATGTAAATGAAATAGTTTGATAATTTCGCCATTTCCAATATGTATTCGTAGAATAGTGGATAGAATAGTGGATATGCAGTCCCATAGCGTAGCTTTTGATGCGTGTTCGAATCTGAAGTTGAAATGAAAGAAATATTTTTTTGTATTTATTTATTTATTTTTTGAAAGAACTATATTATAACAAAAATAGAAAATGTATTATTGAAATAATATATGAAAAAGTATTTCTTATGAGATCATTTATTTCACCTTTTCATCAATCCTTTCTCTTAAACAGAATTACGATTATTCGACATTGCTTTTTTGCTTCCGTATCTTAGAGGTTTCAGCATTTAGCACCGGAAACCCGGGCAGGAATCCCGGGAATTTAAAAAAAATGTCCGAAAATGAAAATAACCAATTAAATGAACGTACGCATCTATTTAAGACAGAAAATGTATTGAATCCAATCTTCGATTGAACTCTGATTAGTAGAAAAAAGACACATATCTGGATTTTGGTCACATAAAATTTAATTAATATGAATTTCCCTAATGTTTCTTTAAAGTCAGGTTAATTATTTCAACTTTTGAATATCAAATCATCCTTCGAACCCCAATCTCAACCACCATTAAACATGTCGATAACATGATGCAAAAGCAACCGTCAATGACTAATTTGATAGCTCTTTCCCAAAAGAAATCACCAAGTACAGAGGGTGGAGGAGGATATGTCATTTGAAGAAAGCTTGCTCAAAAGCTCAGCTTAAAGTGAACCCCACGCGAACGAAGTCGCGGGCATCAGCTAGTCGTAAATATACGAGTACGCTTAAAATAAGGAATAGTAGCAAAATTTATTTTTATTCAAAATTACACTTAGTGAGTTTTACCTTTGAACCAAAGAATAATGTCGTATTAAGGTGAAAGAAAGAAATCTCTATCTATTTATACACATATTTGAAAATAATAGTAATAATAATAATAATAAAATTCTTTATTAACCATTTTTTTCGTGTACAATATTAAATGTGGCTCTGACTTCTTTGCTAGGAGATCCTGTGTTAAAGTCAGTCAGCCCTTCCTTATACAATGACAATATAAATATGTAATAGAACCTTGTAGTATTAAAAATTACAGTCTTTGTTATTTTTAAAATTACTAACATTTTTTTTATGTTAGCTATTTACAGACGAGCATGAGGTTCACTTGATGATATGTGATACCTCAGCCATAGGACATCAGTCAATGATGTGCTGTCTACCTACCTTTTACTTCGAGCATTCGGAGATCCATAGAGCGAAACGTGCAATATGCACTTCACGGTTTTAACATCAATGAGCGGTGGTTCGTTACCCAAACGGAATTTCGATATTCCTCCCACCCGTTCAATGCCCGAAGTTACCAGACCTGGGGAAGACATGCTTACAGATGCAGAAGCATGTCCCGGTGGGATTCGAACCTACGATCCATCGGATGTATTCTACCAAACGCGCCAACGAGCCCGTCCAAACTACCACATAAATACTACCACTTCACGATCCAAGTCATGAATAAGCATTACTCAATAATGGCTTGATGCTGAATACAAACGTCACTATTAATTTATAAGTTTAAGGGTGAGAAAATAATAAAAGAAAAATATCAGATAACTGCTAAAAGGAAATGGTAAAAGGAAATAGGCTTTATCAACAAAAATATTTTAATATAGCTTCCGATTGTGTTTTGAATTTTTATCGAATTGGATAGCGGAGTTTAATTGATATTCTAATACAGTTCTTAATATTTAAATACATTTATTAGTCTTTGATATTATAATAAATACTGCAATATTTATCAAAACTTAGATCTAGTTTGACTTTAAATTTCCTTATTTCAAAACTTTATCCGAATGACTTATCTAGGACACACCACTTTATAAAAAGCTCATTTGGAAAAAGATTGATAGATAGATATAAATAGATAAATTCTTTATTGTACACAATAAATAATTTACATAAAGTGCTTAAAACTAGGTTACACAAATAAAAATTTAATCCATCTACAATATACCTATACCATATGGTCGGCCTTATTAATTGTAGTGGGTATTTGATAACAAGCACACTAACACTAAAAGTGTATAAGAAAGGTGTATCTAAAGCTGGCTTCCCACGGTCCGCAATTCTACGGATGATCACGGACAGCCGAAGACCACGGACGGCAACGCACACAGACAGGGCTCTTCCAACGGCGCGTGTCGGTCTGTGTAGATCTTTTGATAGCTTCATTTCAAAATGCAAAGTGAAAGAGATTTCAAGTGATTTCGAATACTTTCTGAATAAAATTGGTCCAGTTATATCAAGGAATGATACCAAAAGCGAAAATATAATCCTGTTCAAGAACGGTTTGCAATTGCACTCAGCTTCTTTCACCGCACCTTTGAAGTTACCGCCTCGCGACGGATACCGGCGCACCGCCACAGACAACCTGTGCTACCACGGACGAGACCCTTCCCACGGTGCGTCGTGCGAGCTCGTCCGCGTCCGTCCGCGATATCACCGACCGTGGGAGGCTAGCTTAAGATTTTGCAAATAAACAATTTTTACATATACAGATGAAGATAGCTTAAATTGTAATATAAAGAGAAAAATATTTTATTGCTTAGTTTTACGGATAATTCTAATAGACAGCATCTATACAAAAGTTTACATATGAGAGACTGAGCTGTGTTAATTTAAATCAAGGAATTTACAACCAACACAATTTATTTATTTTTTTAAATCTTATCGTAATAAAATTGTCCTGCATATGTATTTATCATACATTATTGGCTTTTATATTTATTTTATTTCAGGTGAAACTTTAAAAAGCTTTCTCGGTGTGACATACGAGCAGATGCAACAGAAAAACTTAAGTCTATTCAGCGAAAAACTAAATCTAGATTTAATAACAAAAAATGGCAACACCAAGTACAACTTCACCACCAACCGTCTTAAACGTTTGATGCGAACCAAATCAGTTACCATCTTGATACATGGCTATATGGAGAGTTCTGATGGCCAAATGGTGCAAGCTATTGCGCCGGAGTTGTTGAAACATACTAATCTTAAAGTATTTGCTTTAGACGGAAGAGATGTGATCAGTTTGGAATACTTCCGGTCATCAACATATGTTCGGTTTATGGGAGAAAAGTTGGGGAGCTTGTTGACTGATGTAATACGGCGTGAGTGTGAATTTATGACAGTAATTAGAATGTTAAGGTCACTTCGACGGGCTCGTTGGCGCGTTCGGTAGAACACCTGCCGAGCGCATCGATCGGTCGTGGGTTCTACATGATTATATTAGATTATAATTTTCTGTAAACATGTCTTCTCCACTTCAGGTAACTTTGGGCATTGATCGGGTTGGAGGAATATCAAAATTCCGACGGGTAATGAACCTCCGGTAATAGATCGAAAAACCGTGAAGTGCATATTGCGCATTTCGTTTTCAGTCTTTGGATTTTATATGCTCGAAGTAAAAAGTAGGTCGAGAGTGCATCATTGAAATTCTGTGGCTGAGGCATTACCTACCATCAAGTGAACCGCATGCTCGTCTGTCGATATCTAACATAAAAAAAAAACTTTAAAAACATTTTGATAAAGTACCATAATATAATAATGAAACATTAAATCTTTGTATAATCGAATAATTCACAAATTAAATTATATTTCGAATCCCGTCGGGATGACATATTTTTAATTGTCACATGTCACATTAAGCAGCAAGGAGGAAAATCGAAATTCCGACCGGGAAACGTAATATAAGTAATATAAAAAACCGTGAAGTGCATATTTCGCGTTTCAGTTACTGTATATGTATTTCCGAATGCTCTTACTTAGAAATAGGTTGACATCATCACACGCATCATTGACTGATGATCTTTAGCTACCGGTATCACCTTCCATCAAGTGAACCTCCCGCTCGTCGGTCGATATCTCAAATAAATAAGTGAGTGTGCTTTAGTCCACACAACTGAATTAAAACTTCTTTCGCAACAAACAGATATATATAATAAAGTAGTTTTTTTCAAATACTCATCAGTTCTTTTTAATTCATTATATTCATTATGTTGAAATAAAAATAACAAAATACGAAATTGTTTTCGTTCTGTACAAATCGTACATACCACAAACATTGACGTAGTCAGATGAATAAAGGAATAACAACTTTCGTTCGCCACGCCCGATCACACTTTTCGTAACGCTCCCTTCACGCTACCAGCTTTAGCCCAGCGTATAGAAGTACTTCAAAACTGAAATATCTACACAGGTGGTCTACACTCGTCGCAAATAAATTTAATTGGACACAGTCTTGGCGCCCATATTGCCGGAGTGGCGGGGCAAAAAGTGTACCAGGATACAGGGCAATATATAGGCAGGATCACCGGCTTGGATCCAGCCGGACCCTGCTTTAGTAACGTCAGCCTCGATAGCAGACTCGACCGATCAGACGCTGAATATGTGGATGTGATTCATACGAACGCTGGCATTCTTGGACTGAAAGAGCCTGTAGGTAAACGACTGCTTTATTATATAAACTAATATTATAAAGAGGAAAGATTTGTTTTTGTTTGTTTGTGACGATCAGTGGCGGATTTACACAAATTCAAATTCAAATTCAAAATCATTTATTCATTTGGGTAACACAATGAACGTCAATAAAAAATACATATTAAATGCTTCTAATTTTACATTTACCGCCAGTTCTCAAATCAAGGGCGTAGAACGGAAGAGAAGAACCGGCAAGAAACTCTTCGTCACTCTTTTTAATCGCCAATTTTTTGTTTTACAAAATATTTGTAAAGCGCTGCAACCATTACAGGCGTAGGCTATTAATTACCCCCTCCCCCCTATTGTCTATTCTTAAATTAATATAATATTTAGAGTCCGATTTCTGGTTCAAGGCGGCGAACTGGGTGTTTTGCTATAGTTTGATATTTCGTTGAATGACATTATAAAAACGCTTTATAGAATTCTTTTTGATTTCCATAAGACAAGTAAAATTAAAATTGGTCTCCAAAGCCGCCCCTAAAATCTGCCGCCCTAGGCTCAAACCTGAGTAGGTCGTAGGCCGAGTGGCCTGGTGGTAAATCCGCCACGATTACGATTTAACCTAAAAACTGCTTGACCGATTTTTTTTGTGTATAGTATATCTGTATTGCACCCGTGCGAAGCCGGGGCGTGATACTATATACATATAAAAAACAGTAAAACCTATACTGACATTATAAAGAAGAAAGATTCGTTTGTTTGTTACGATTTAACTCAAAAACTACTCGACCGATTTAAAAAATTCTTTCACCTTTTTTTGTGTAGTACTTCTATATTGAACCCGTGCGAAGCTATTGCTAGTGCGATTGCTAGTGGGTTTATATATATTTTTCCTTCAAACAGGTCATAAAGACTACTATCCGAATAATGGTATGTCCCAACCGGGCTGTATTTTGTCTACATGTGACCACAGTCGGGCGTGGGAGCTGTTTGCAGAATCAATAAATTACCCAAACCATTTTCCAGGTACATACGGATATATTTTTAGAAAACTATAGACTAAAAACTTTTTAGTTTAAGTATTTCTATCGCATTTGGCATGCCTGTAAAAGTAGGAATTTACTTAAATAAATATTTTCTTTTTTATATAATAGGGGGCAAAAGGGCAAGTGGCACCACGTGGGTAAGTGATCACCGCCACCCATAGACATTCGTTTTATAATTTTTTTTTTCTCTGCTTGTTGATTATTATTATTATTTTGTGTGTTTCTGTGTGTCTTTGTCGTTAGTAATAAATGTTATGTCTATGTCTACATCCGCAACACCAGAGGGCTTGCAGGAGCGTTACAGACCTTTTAATAAATAAATATTACATATATTTTTCAGCAAGGAGATGCGACAGCTGGACATCTTTTCAAAATGGTCACTGTGCGAAGAATGAAGTATCATATATGGGATTTAATTCTGGGGGAGGAAACCCTGGATTCTACTACCTTACTACTAGTACTTCTGCACCATTTGGTTTGGGCTCAGCTGGCAGTAAATAGATGAAAACAAAATATGATCTTTTATTAACGCGAGTATCACACATATTTATAAAAAAAAACGCTATTTATCATTTATGATTACGTTTGAATCTGCAGCAAACGTGGTCATGGGCAGATTGAAAAGTGACAGCTGTCTGATTTGAAATATCACAAAGTTGCCATATTAGTGCCATATATTCCTACGGAGTTGATATTTGCTGTAATTTTCTATGTTATGGCAATAGTGACTAACTGGAAAGCATTCGAAAAGCCGTGATAAATAATACTTAAATCGCGTTTAAATTCGAAAATATTATTTTATTTAAAGAAATAAAATCTTAAAAATATTATATGTCCGATTGTAATATCTATTTTTAAATCATTTTTAACGATAATACTTATAATTTTATATACTAATTATTAAATTACTAATAGTCAAAATGGCGATTAACCTTCATAATCTTCATATTGAATTATATTTTTGAAAATTAATATGTATGAAAATTAGCAAAAACATATTTACGTGTTTTGTATATTTTTTTTCAGATTAATTCGTCTTTTATAAATTAAATCTGATAAACAGTTACAGAAATATAAAGTTAGTCAGCACAGTTAAGTCAATAAAACGTCGAAACAAATTGAACAAAACAAAAACACATTCAAACTCATAAATACTTCGTGAAGTCCTTATTTATAGCCAGAAATTTGCAAGAAAAGTTAATACTCATTTTCCTTCTTATTGACTTTGAATGGCTTTCTCGGAACAAGTCCTTACAATTTTTGATGGACCCAGCCTTTTATTAACAAGTTACTTTTAAGGGTGAAAAGGTTTATTTTTAAACACGCGACAAGGGGCTGGAAAACCTGGTAAATACGAGAATTATTTTGCTGTACTCTAATTTCATGAAGGGTTGTTATAATATATAGAGTAGGCAAGTGAGGGTGTTGTTATATAAGTAACTAGCAACACGACTTGGCGTCGCACGAGTGCAATGTAGATCTATACACAAAAAATATAGTATGTTACTCGCTGATAATGTAGCTTTCTATTGGTGAAAGAATTTTTAAAATCGGTCGAGTAGTTTTTGAGTTAAATCGTAACAAACAAACAAATCAGTCCTCTTTATAATATTTCTATAGACTACAGATAATAAAATCTAAAAAGAAATTGAAATACCCCAATCACCTAGCGGTATGACCTACTTACCTATACTTTACGACCTATTCTCATACCTAGCAAATATACATAAAAAAAATTATATAAATCGGTCGGGCCGTTTCGGAGGTGTGCGATCATTAACACCGTAACATAAGATTTTTTTAACGAGGTTACAGCAAATATCAACTTCGTAATAAGAGATGGCGTAAATATGGCAACTTTGTGGTACTTCAAATCAGACAGCTGTCATCTTTCAGTCCTCCCAGCAACACGGTTGCTGGAAATCATCCGAAAGGGCGGGATAAATAATACATATTATTTATAATATTATAACATTCAAGTTATCCAAGAATCTGTTCTTAGCTTCTAAATATATTCCATATAATTCTTAGTTTATACGAGAGTCACGTTTACAAAATATGTGCTTTGATAATACAGCATTGGCTTTAAAAAGTGCTGGAAGTCTTATATACATAGATTATTGCTACGTTCGTGCTACGAGTACCATACACTTCGCTTATGACTGTTAAAATATCGGATGTGAAAATTGATTACAATTATAAGACGATACAAAAAAGAGATTATAGATAATTTTTAACATACTTACGAAAACCATAAGAGTAATTTATTACTGTGTAATGAATTCATAAACATATATTCAAAAATGTCTTATTGCATTTTTAAAAAAAGGGTCTTTTAAAACATGATTAGTGAAATAAAAAGAAAATGGCACGAAATTCACATTGTCGGATGTGAATTTTAATAGTCCTAGACAACTTGAAAGATAGTTCTAGCTTAGTAGCTTCCATTTCCGGATTGAAAGTGAGTGAAATCGTGAAGCACAACTGCAAATAAAAAAAAAAACTAACACAAAATCTAGTTGGCTCAATTGACATATAATATTATTTAACAGCAAACATTGTTAAAATTATTTACCATGTTAAATTTATTAGCTCCGAAGAAATTCTTGTGTCGTTACCCACTCAGCTTGGGCGCTACATGTGGAGGTATTACTTTGATAGTAAGTAACTTTGTATCTTAGACTGCTAAGTATGTGTAATATTCTAGTCCCTTTATGTATGTAAAACAACTACCATTACTTAGTTACTGAAAATTAGAATACAGCGTAGACAAAATAAAAAAATAAGAACAAGATAATTATAATCCCACCAAAATAATTTCATGTAAAGTAACATATTGCTTGCACTGTAAAAGTTATCAGATCTTATGGAGAACCAAGTTCTTAATTTTTCGGCAAACCGTACACCTTAGTCATAAGTACTCTATTGATATCATATCCTAAAAATGTAGACTTTCTAACATTGTCCGGACCGAAATTATAAGGGTACAAAAACACGACGAAACGCTTCGTGAAAAGGTAGGTAGTGCCCTGCGCTTCCGTTGTCTCGTCTTGGTTGGGGCACTGTCGTGATTAAAATAAGACCCATGGAAAACAGCCACAGAACATCAGTCAATGATGCGCTGTCGACCTACTTTTTACTTCGAGCATGCGCGGAAATCCATAGACTGAAACTGAAACGCGCAATGTGCATTTCACGGTTTTTCCATCTATGAACGGTGGTTCGTTACCCGGTCGGAATTTCGATATTCCTCCCACCCGATCAATGCCTGAAGTTACCAGCCGTGGGGAAAACACGCTTACAGAAAATTATAAACATGTTGTTCCGGTGGGATTCAGACCCACGACCCATCGATGCGCACGGCAGGTGTTCTACCGAACGCGACAACGAGCCCGTTGAGATATATAAATAATAATTTCCAGTGTGTAACAGCTATTTGCGGCATCGCCCTCTTCGTACAAGTAATGACGATCAAGGATTGTGACGTATGCTCTCCGTATGTCTGGAGGAACTCCTACAGTTTTAGCATTACTGGTGTTATTTACTCTATCTTCATGTTATGTGTGCACACATGGTTTCTTTGGGGTGTACGTAAGGTAATATTATTTCTCAATAATATCGCTCTTTTTATATGTACAGAGCGATATGAAAAAAGTTCTGCCTCTTTTTGGTTTCTTTTGCGAAAAATAGTTTTTTTTGTTTAATTAATATAAAAGTGAATTCCTGAGTCCCCTAGTGGACGCTCTAACACCTTTTTCTGTCCTTTTCAACATATTTTCCATCACATAAAGATGGGTACTTAAGTTAAGAATTATTAAAAAAATAACGATGGTCAATAATATATTGTATTCAATATTTAAGAAAGAGTATGAGTTTCTCCCACTGTCTATAAACTTGATTTTTTGAGTTTAACTAAAACCCGAAATCTACAATTGTGTCTTCTACAGGAAACGATAAAATATGATTTAATTCAAGAAGGTATTAAAAATGGCGTGGATTAACCTAAAAATATTTTTCCTAAAGTGCGATTTTCAGAAGTGGCACAGATTATAACATTGAGAGGCATTACACAGTACTTGTCAGCCCCGACAATATTGTAAATTTTTCCCTTAAATATAGCTATTATATCTTTGAAAAAGTGAATATAATATTTATATTTAGTTTACTGGAAGATTAAGGGTTTGCGCCCACTACACCGTATATCATGACCATGATATGAACCAATTAGGAGGTCTATTACCAAAATCGAACGCCGTTTCGGATTGAAACAAAAGAGCAACGTATTTTGGTTTTGGTAATAGGTCTCCAGGCGTACCAGGAGGAGATTGGAAAAATAAAATATACTGCGCCGACCCCAAATAAAAAAAAACAGGTCAGGAAGGAGAAGAAGAAGTGTACTTATTTTCATACCTTTCAATATAAAATATATTTCTTGGACTGTCACGCTCCGAGGTTGGTATGATACGGTATAGTGGACAGACTCCTTTATTATTTAATCATTATCTAAGGCGTTTTAAAGTCATAAAAATTGACCACATGCGACACGATATTTTATATGTATAAATTGTTATGGCTTACATATTTATTTAACCTTCAAGCGGTCGCGCGTAACCGAAAAGACGTCCGGACGAAATTTAGGGATTTGAAATAACAAATAATTAAATAATTATTTACTTTTTATTGTTATGTTTAGGTCAGGATAGTATTTAAATAAAAGAAAAACATATATACGAAATTTTGTGATGAAAAAATTCGAAGATATAAACAAAATCTTAACCGTTGAAATTCGCATGAGGGTTAATTTGATAAGAGTCAAAATAAAACGTCTGGTCAATAATATGCCCTCGTTTTTAAGTACTGTTAGCCTTACCATCGATATTGGTTTATAGATACATTATCACATGTACTTATATTATTATACAAGGAATCTGTATCGTTCTGAAGATAATTACTTCGCCTATGAAGGTTGTTTTAAAGCCAAATAAACTTTTCAGGAAAAAACATCAGTGGTTCTATGCTGGGTGGTCGTGACTGCCATGTGGCTAGCTCAGACATTTGTGCTGCTACTAATTTTAATCTGCATATACAAATCTCAAGTAAAATTAGTTGCTTGGTTACTCTCCTTTATATCTGGACTAATTGCAATATGTTAGTATTTGACATTTTATGAATACCTAACTTTCCTTTTTGATACCATACTGTGCCTCTATAGTCCAGTGACATATCACTGCAGGTTACATGTTTGAACTCAGGACAAAAAATATTTGGGTCGGGCAGGATACTTTCTCACATGTCGATTGAACTATGGCTTCTGTAGGGCTATTCACGATCATTCGAAATCGATCCGCCCGGAAAGCTACGCTGTCCCACTTAAAGTTTTTTCGTATTTACCGGATATGAAAATGGTATTCACAATTCCCATAGGATTGAGCATCGGCATTCTTCGGGAGTTTCCGATTTGAATCTTAGTATAAAATGATAGAAAGCTTGATATATCGGTACGAAATCTTGTAATATCGGAACGGAAAGTTTTCGAATGATCGTGAATAACCCTACGGATAACCTAAATAAAAAAGTTTTTATTTCGGCTATCAGAAGCCATAGTTAAGTTATTTAAGTAAATAACTTAACTATTAACGTGATTTCTTGTACAATTTCATAATTTCTTTAAACTTAAAAGTTTTTGGGAGAAACATGATATCATATATACTTAATATTATAAAGAAGAAAGATTTGTTTATTTCTTTGTTTGTTAAAATTTAAATCAAAACCTACTCGACCGATTTTAAAAATTCTTTCAGCATTAGATAGATACATTATCAGCGAGTAACATAGGCTTTTTGTGTATAGTTCATGTACATTGCACCCGTGCGAAGCTGGGACATGTTGCTAGTATCAAATATTTTAGTATGTCGACCCTTATGTGAGAAACAAATCTGATTAAGAAAATTGCTTCTCAGAAGAGGTTTAATCCTCATTTCCTTTAAACCTTCTGAAGTTGACATTAATCTCGCTTTTCATAGAAAACTGCTCAGAAATTAATTTGAGAACTGATAGAAAATCGGTGTAGTACGAGTACGTGTATTACGTACGTGAACTAAATATAATTTCTCTTATTTATTTTAAATGAGATGTAGTGCTTTTAATTTAAGTATTTAAAGGGAATATGGCACGGTCCTTGAGTGCCCTGCTCGACCAACAGTTGTGTACATATGTATATTTTTTGTTGTATGACAATAACAAAAAAGTATATTGTATATTTCAGGTATTTTATCATACGTCGTACTTGTTGGCTGTGGTTTCTGGTTGGAACTCAAGGAGAAGCAAAAAGCTACTAATATTAACTTACATTCCACTACTTAGGAGACCATGTTTCAATATATTGGTAATATTAAGATTTTGCAAGGAAATATCTATTTTTTATTAAAACAACATATTATCCTAAAAATAATAAAATGCTTTGTTTATAAAAGTAATCTCTAGTACGAATTCTCGTTATTCAAAACGGTAGATTCAATATGGCCGACATCAATACTTGATTCTGAAAACTGATAGTTTCTTAGCACAACAGCGATCCAACAATCTTAACTTCACTTTCCTATATTTTTCCGTTTAATCAGAAGCCAAATAAAACCATGATTCAAGATGGTTTGAAGAAATTCAAGATCACGGATAAAAATATTAGAATGTACTGTCAATTTCGTACATTATCGTGGATTCGTAACCATCGACCTCAAAAACAGCCGAGGATAATACCTTTTACAAGCACTTATAATCTTGGTTTTTTGAGTCGTTGCGTTTTTTTTATAAGCTACCAACAATTTATCTAAAGCTACAAAGCTAAGGGTTAGTTCTATCGACAAGAGCCGGAAAGAAGACGAAGAAAATTAAAGCATCTTATAATTATAATAATAAAATTCTCTATTAAACAATTTTAAATGTGGAAATTGAATAAAGCTCTTAACTTCTTTGTTAAGATCATATGTCAAAGAAGTTAAATTATGTTATTTTAAGATAAAAAGATTGATATCTTTTTTACCGTTTTATGCTTGTTTGATAAACTTGGGATATTTTTCAAGAAGAAAATTAAAATCGGTTCAATAGTTTGAAATCGTCATACGTAACGTAAATACACAATAAAAAGAGTGTCGGAGAATTTATTGCCAGTTCTTCTCATCCGTTCTACCCAAATAAATAAATAATTTGAATAAGTCGATAAAACAATAATAAATTCCAAGAACAACATTTTTTATTAAAATAGTTAAAGATAACCTTACGATAGAGTAAATTTATACTGCAAATATTTCAAAATTGAAATAAAACTAATAGTTTTAAAAACATTGATGATTAATTCAGGAATCCTTGTCTAAAATCGAGTCAACGAGTGTAATCGCTCCAAGCAGTTGTTTCCGATAGCTGTTTACAACTATAATGAAGTAAATAGTTACTGAAAATAAATAAATACATGAAATTTGTGAAATATTTTTTTGTAATTTAGAATCTCCATTACATTTGCAAGGTTTCTATGATAAAAAAATATTTACTTTTACAATTTATGAGTACATTATGAACGCCCAAAGTTCAGGTAATTTTTTTTCAAAAACGCTGATTTTTGGAGGCTTATACTGAATTTATTTCTGAAAATTTTCATCTTTTGTTTCGATAGAAACCTAGATATAGAGCACGAGATACCTATTAGTTCAAAAGTTACAAAGAAAAATCAGTTACATCGCCATAATCACGTACGAGCTTTTGTATGGAAAGTAAGACGGGTTGGCCGCCCTTAACTGGCATAGTGTAGCATTTACTACAATACGATAGTAGCTCGTATAATTGTTACTCACATATATACCAGAGCATGCCGAGTATGACGATGATAACCCTGTTCCTCTGTTTCCTGGAGGTGAAGACCAGAGCTAAGAGCATCATCATCATCAACATCACCACAACGAATATCACCGCATACCATATCCATATTGCGCAGAGGTAGGCGTCGTCCTAAAATATATTTTTTAAATAAATAATTTTGTTTTAACATTATCTCGGATAAATATCATAATCGGGCTTCTCAAATCATATTTTTCTCCATAGAAATTTGACGTGTTCACAGTTCATAAGGATAGATTTTGACTTGTCTAACGTTTTGGACAAAACGTTTTTTATTTTAATAATAATAAAAAACGTTTTGGAATCGGAGCATAGAAATCGTGGTACACTTCCAGAGTCCATAGAATCATATCAATAATGTTTTATGACATTTTTTATGTTAGATGTCGACAGACGAGCATGACTTAATGGTAGTAGAGCTACAGAACATCATTCAATAATGCGCTGTCGACCTACTTTTTACTTCGATCATTCGGAAATCCATAGACTGAAACCGAAACGTGCAATGTGCCGGTGTCACGGTTTTTCCATCAATGAACGGTGGTTCGTTACCCGGTCGGAATTTCGATATTCGTCTCACCCTTTCAACGCTCGAAGTTACCGTGGGGATGACATGCTTACAGAAAATTATGATCATGTCGTCTCGATGCGCACGCCAGGTGTTCTACCGAACGCACCAAAGAGCCCGTCAAAAAATTCTAACTGAGGGACTTCTAGCACGAACAACAACCTATCGAAAAAGTATTCGTATCGAACCATCATTTGTATAAAATTTCAAATAATTTCTCATACAACTATGAACTAAGGGCCTATAATGAACGACTATCGAAAAAGTATTCGTATCGTCGAAATGTCATTTGTATTAAAATAATTAGAAATTTCATACAAATGACAGCCGACGATACGAATACTTTTTCGCAAGTTGTTCGTGCTAACTATCAGGCAGTTTGACGAATAATTTCTTTATAGTCGTTCGTCCTAGGCTCTCTGTAGTTTATCTAAACCCCTGTGGTTCGATATATACCATTTTAAGTTTAGATAAAAAAGTTCTTCCTATGTTTATAACTACTATTACCTTAGCTAATCCAAAAAACAAAACTACGCTTGCGGCGAAATATAAAGCTACTAGTATCCAAACCGTCACCAGAAGATAGCTGAGTGGAACGAAGAAAGAGCAGCCATATGCCATTGGATGTACCTTAAAATAATATAATTAAACTGAGTTAGAACGGAATACTGAAACGGTAACAGAAGTTGATTGTTGTTATATTAGTAAAAGGAACAACAATATACTTATTGTTGAGTTACCACTCAGTCTTGATAAACGATCGATTTCGACGGGCTCGTTGGCGCGTTCGGTAGAACACCTGCCGTGCGCATCGATGGGTCGTGGGTTCGAATCCCACCCGGGAGCACATGTTTATAATTTTCTGTAAGCATGTTTTCCCCACGCCTGGTAACTTCGGGCATTGATTGAGTAGGTCGACAGCGCATGTCTGATGTTCTGTAGCTGAGGTATCACTTACCATCAAGTGAACCTCATGCTCGTCTGTCGATATCTGACATAAAAAAAAGGAATATGCGGCAAATATTGTATCACATTAATAGAAAATAGTGCATACGCATTTATTTAAACAAGGCTTCGCGAATTTATAATTTAATAGAGCATTATTTCTCAACCAGTTTGATGTAAAATGTCATTTGAGTCGGAATAATAATAGTTCTTTACATAAGCTTCTGTAAAGAATTATTATTATTCTGATTTTTTGAACAGATCCCTTTACTGAAAAATACGGTCCTCTAAAAACTTGCGACACCCAGGTTGATAATAATCGACGATCTAGAATCTAGATAAACAAAGCTTAATTGCTAATTTATGTATTTTCAGTAATTCTTCATTCAAACCAAATAAAAGTGCCTTAAGGTTTATTCTAATTTGTAGGCACTATAAAAAAATCCCCTCACCCCTCAATCCGCCATAATGGGACCCACGGGATCGCGATAGCGTACTGCCGCGAGCACCCGGCGGTCAGGCCAAACGGCCCCCTCCTCGTCCCGCTTGTGCATCCTTCCCATGCTCACATGGGAGGAGTCCGCGGGACGAATTTTAGTCAAACTTGTTGACACACCACTAGTGTTAGTTTTCCGCATTACGTGCCGTCTGCACAGCTTTCAAACTTCCAACAATTTTATGTTAGCAACCCTTCCGGACGTCAAACATCCAAGTTTCTCGAACACACTTAGTGACCAACCCGGGAATCGAACCCAGGACGTATGCTCTTACGGATGAAGGTGCGACCGCAAGGCTACATACTGTTAATTTGTAGGCACCATAGTTTAACGGTCTCTATTTGATATATTTTAAAAATATTGTATAAGGTCCCTAGCGAGATTTAATGAAATACCATAACGTACTATACCCAGAGCTGCTACGATCATGGATCCGGTTTTCAGATCGATACCAAAAAAGCTGGTGACATTCGGTAAATCGTCTAGGGCAGGCATTTATTTTTCTCACTTGTAAATATTTTACGCAAAATGATTGACTCTTGCTTGTTCACAGTGACGTATATGTCAGTATGACATTGATACATAGTGAAGTATCAACAGAGTAAATTAAAGAACAGAGGCCATAGCACGGACAAGTACTATGTGAATTTTAATTCTATAATCATTGGCATAGTATAGTAAAATGTCTACATGTATAGTATACTATATTACTATATACTAGATTTTTCTTCTAGAAGTTTCTTAAACGTATTAAAAAATCAATAAGACGTATATTTCTTTTCAAAAGTTATATTAACTGATACCTTCGATCATTTAATGTCAATGCCTGATACAAATGAAAACAGTCAATCAAAATAATTTTTTAAAAAATATTTATATTTTTTACCTAACTAGACAGTTGTTTGTTCTGTCACCTGATGTTAAGTGGTGATGCAGTCAGGGTAGTACATCACAATTATCTAGAAGAAGCCTATTTACTCTCGCTTTGAAGACACCCAAGTTATAATTTTCGGGGAAGACAGACGCAGAGAGAGTGTTCCAGATTTTTGCGGTTCGCATAATAAAAGATGAGGCGAAACGATTTAAATAAAATACTGTATACCGGATTAAAACGCAATTTATTATTTATATTGTTTAAATTATTTATCTCGACGTTTCGGATGCTTTTCAGCAACCGTGGTCGCGGGGAGACAGAAAGATGCTGAAAAGCATCCGAAACGTCGGGATAAATAATTTAAACAATATAAATAATAAATGCGTTTTAATCCGGTATACAGTATTTTATTTAAATGTGTGATACTCGCGTTAATAAAAGACAATATTAGGCGAAACGATTTTAAACTGTATTCGTATTTTTTCATCAATTTTTGATTTTCTTCTGGTTACACATTAAATACAGTTGCAGTCAATTTGTTCACTTCCAATATTATCATTCAATCAGCAGCTTGCAGTCTCAAAGTACTTACAAAGTCAATACAAGTTCCTTCAAGCCTCCCCAGTGACCGGCGGCGATCTAAAGAAAACATCGTTGAAGTAATCAAAAGTTGCTACACCACTTTTATAGTTGAGGAATTTGTTTCAAACATCATTGAAAACCAGGCTTCAGTTAGCTTCAATCAGCTAATTGCTGAGCTAACTAAGAATACTGATAACTTTATGTTTTTCTTTGCTTCTAATTTATTTACTAGGACTTCATAAAATGTTACTAGACGGAAAACAGTATTGTGGGCTCTGAATTTTGATTTTAGTAAATAATAACTATTCATTGTATGACGCTAAATGATTGAACATAATTAACAAAATGAAAGATAAGTAGGTACATTTATTATTTTGTAATATATTTGACGTGTGTTCGTTCCTAAACTTATCCGATTATTAAACTTTAGTGAGGTGTCCCGCATACGTCCGTAAAAAAAAAAAGAACACTTTTTTATTTTTAACATTAAATGCTTTTTTCAGGCTCGATAAAAAGTGGTCAATGAGCAGAAATGAAAAAGTCGTTCTAATATCTAATCCAAAAATAAAACCAACCAATATTTTAATTATTTCTATCGAGAAACTGGTTACTGGTCAGATGCCCAGCCAGGTACTTAATTTTGAAATGAAATGAAATGAAATGATATTTATTTGTGACAAATAGGAATACATAAAAACACATAAGAAGACATTTTACATACAAAAGTGTCACAAAAAGGGCCTCAACTCAGCATTTTGCTGGCTGTTAACCAGCGCTGATCTTCCGTTGGGACCTCTCGGTTACGTCACGGCACACAAAATAAAGTAATAAATATGTATAACAACTATACCCTACTAACCGTATATAAATTAACTATAAGTACATACTGAAACCAAAAAATAAAAAAAAAAACATACAAATTTTATCATAAAATAAAATACCTAAATAAACATGAAATACTCAAATAACGCTTGTGTCATGTGTCTGTGCTTCCTGACTCTTTTGATGTTCACTAATAAATTGTTTAAGTTTTAATTTAAAAAGTTTAACATGATGCAGGTTCCTTAACGGTGGAGGAATGTTATTCCAGCACTTTGATGCAGCATAGCGGAAGCTACCTCTAAAAGTATTTGTTTTATGTTTATGTATGACGAGCTGCATCGCACACTGTCTTGATCCACATAACCTCTGGGAAGCTACGAAAGATAACTTTTGGTACAGATATTCTGGTGTTTTAAACTTGATAATACCAAAGAGAAGACAAGCTAAATGGAGCTTGCGACGATGTTTCATTTTAATTATTGAGTGCTTATTTAAAAATGGAGACACATGAGCTTTTGAAGGAATTTCAAAACAAAAGCGAGCGCATGCATTCTGAACGCGTTGCACAAGTTTCTGGGTCCTAGCTAGCAGACGCGGGCCCACCACTACATCCATGTAATTAAGTTTAGATAAAACTAGTGACTCGACAAGTTGTATGCGTAAGTCTTCTTTAATATAAGGTCTCATCTTGTACAGCACTTTCAACTTATAGAAACAATCTTTGACAGAGTTTGCTATATGTTTCTCGAAACGCAAATCAGAGTCCATAAGCAAACCAAGATTACGTGCTTCAGATACGCGCTCAATTGATTTGTTCATAAGAATCAATTCCAAGGATGGATTTAAACTGTAAATTTGATACTTACTGCCAAACATTAAATACTTGGTTTTATCAGGGTTAAGCAGGAGATTATTATTAACAGACCATTTGGCTATATTCGCAAGATCCTCATTTAGACTAGCTATTGCATTATCAATTTCCGATGGTTTACAAGAAATATATATTTGAATATCATCTGCATAAATGTGAAATTTACATGTTTTTATATGATTTGTAATGTCGGCCAAATAAAGAATAAAAAGAATTGGTCCTAAAATAGACCCCTGCGGTACTCCTCTGGTAACTGCCACTTTATCAGACAGTAGCGTAGAACCATCACAGAGATTTAGTTTCACGCATTGAAATCGGTTTGTAAGGTAGCTATTGAACCACTGCAATGCTTCGGAGTCAAAACCATAATAGGTTAATTTAGCCATAAGAAGTTCAATATTTATGGAGTCAAAAGCTCTAGAAAAGTCTAAAAGTACTAGAAGTGTACACAAACCCTCGTCTTGTGAGCAAAGAATATTGTCGGTCACATCCAGCAAAGCAGTAACTGTACCACGCCCTCTCCTAAAACCTGACTGCTTCGCTGGCAAAATGTTATTGTCTTCAAGGAAAGTTATTAATTGATCGGAAACAGCCTTCTCTATTATCTTTGACATACATGGTAAAATACTGATCGGTCTTAGGTCTTTTGGCTCTGTTGGATTAGATTTTTTTGGCAAAGGGCGAACGATTGCAAGTTTCCATATGTCTGGATATGTGCATGTACTTATGGACGTATTAATTACATTAATAATCAAATCAACTGTATACGGAAAAGTCATAATAAGCATATCTAAATTTATAAAGTCGCATCCTTCTGCTTTAGATTTCAAGTTATGTATTATTTTGACTATTTTATGAGAACTGAGTGTATCAATGTGAAAAACTGCGTCGCCATATTTATGCTGCTTAAAGTACGCTAGCTGTGAGATGCTGGCAGAAGAAGAACCAGGGATATTTAAAAAGTGGTTATTAATTATGTTGGGATCATTGAGAAATGATGGTAGATCAGTAGTGTCCTTAGGCACTAAATAAGTCTTAAGATTTTTCCATAATACTTTGGGATTTTTTACTTGATTATTAATGTTGTGTCTAAAATAAGCGGATTTTTCTAAAAAAAGGGCTTGATTGACTGTAGATTTTAAATTCTTATAATATTGTTTTTTACTATTTGTTTTATTTTTATGAAATTCCGCTAACGCCTCATCACGTAATTTCATCATGAGTTTAATTGTATCTGTAATCCAAGGATAACTACGCTCTCTAACTTTGATTGATCTGACAGGTGCGTGAATATCAAACACTGACAGAATGGAGTGGTTCAGAGCGGCAACCATATCGTTAACATTACCAAGCTCCTGTATTAGACCCCAGTGTATAGCGCTCAGATCGTTATTAAAAAAATCTATACAGACATTTTTTATTGGTCTGTAAGTAATAGTAAGCGGTGCAGGTTTTTTCCGTTTGATGTGAAATTCACAGATCACTAAACAATGACCAAACAGTGTTCCTACGTGATCCAAAGAAATATTTTTTTTAACGCGTATGTCAGTACAAATAACATCGATAAGAGTTTGACTATTTTCAGTAAAGTGTGTCGGTGTAGTAACCAACTGTGACAAATTTAAGCATGATAAGAACGTAAAAAATTTTATAGTCTTAGGATCACTTTCATTCAGTAAGTTAATATTAAAATCTCCTAGTATAATCAAACTATCATAATTCGTGATTGAAGTAATCGAATCCGTTAATGCATCAAAAAATATATCGACATCCATCCATTGGGGCCGGTATGCCGTGCCGATTGCAATTTTCTTTCCATTAAGCGACATAGTGAGCCACATCTGCTCAACCGACCTGTGTCGCGGGTCGACCGGGTGTGACCACGTGCGGACGCAAGCGCCTCTCCTGGTGTAGAAGCCGACGCCGCCGCCGCGCGCGCGCTGCGTGGCGGTCGGGCGCGGTATGTGCCGCAACCGATAACCCGGCAGCGCGGGAGCGCGCCCCCCCTCACCCTCTCTCAACCAAGTCTCATTAATTGCTAACACGTCTAGGTCGTTTCTGGCCACTGAAGCTATTAAGTTATCATGATTAGTACCAAGGGAACCTGCATTGTATAAACCTATCTTTAAAAGTTTATTAACCATTATTACTGTTACTTATTATACTAAACAGGAAAAAAAGACACAATGCACTATCAAAAAACCGTACACAAAACACACATATAAAAATAACACAAGTGATTTTATCGACGATTTCTCTATTATTACAATAATATAATGAATCATATTTATAATTAAACACTTTGCACTTATAATTATGAAATTTATTTTTAAGGTTGTTACTAAAATAAAATAAAAACAAAAATATTCTGAGTGATTTTAACTGGTTTTCAGTATAATTTAATTTAAAAAAATGTGTAACTAGACATAAAAGTGTAATTTTAATGTAGCAAGGTATAGTGATAAATATTAAAAACTGCGAAAAGACAAAACAATAAAACATCTGAGCCTGAACTGCAAGAATGTTCGTGTATTTTTTTTTACCTAACATTGCTAGACCCAAAAACCCGAATGAAGTCGGCGTCTGAACGTATAGCGAATGCCTGTTTCCCATCGCCCTGTCGAGCGAAGACACGACCTCTTCTAGTCCACACATAACGCCACTGCTGCTTTCTTGCCTCGTCGCGTACACGGTGAAACAGCTGGCGGGAGGAGCGCGTCAATCGCTCGTTAATATACACGCGACGCGGTGGCCCAACCAGTCCCATGTCCGACGTGGTAATATTACGACGCACGCGTGCGGCCCGCAGCAGCTCGTCTCGTATACGTCGGCGCGACAAGCGTACGACGACATGGCGCGGGCGCCCCATTAAACCTTCGCCACCATCACCAGGCGCACCGGGCGCACCGGCGACACCGACCCTTTCCGCGAACACGATGTCATGATCTTCAAGGGTGACCCCCAGTTTTGCTGCCAGGATAGTCACAGTGTGTTGGACATTTTCACCTTTCTCTTCAGGCAGAAATCCATAACCAAATCGGACAGCAGCGCCTCCTGGTCCCGGTGGTCGAGCTCCATCTGAAGTTGAACCACTGTCTTCTGAAGATCACTAAGTTCTTCGGATCTCGGAGACGCTTCCTTTTGCTCGACGACCTCAAGTCTACGCTCGAACTGGTCCATCCGCTCTCCAATGCTCGCGATGGATAGACGAAAGTCTTTACGAAATTCACGAAGCTCCGACATATACTCGGCGAGCTCACGGCGCATAAGCCTGACGTCATCTTCCACAGAGGGCGGGGAAGCGAAGTCCCCACACAGGCCTTTTACCGGGGTATCACTGTTATCACCCTTGCGCTGTTTATTTTTACATTCCGGGCAGTTCCAGTCTTTAGGCATAACTGTAATACTAGACGTCGATACGCATGCTTTGTGATACATACACGGGCAGGTTGTACATACGGCGGCCGCTACTGGCGAAAGGAACTTGCCGCAAGCTGTGCATTTAGCCATCACGACGTAGTATATTACTTTTACGAACAAAGTTTACTACAGAACACAGTATCAAATACGCAACTACCCACTACCGAAATTTTGTTAATTATTTGATATCCGTAAACGAAATGAATTGCGTTATAATAAAAGGAATGCGTTTAGGCTTTAACAAACACTCACACAGCCACCCCAGACACTATTTTACAAACTATTAACACTCTCAAGGCTAGAAGTAACTTTTAAATGATTTTACGAATATTAGTTTACGAGAGCAAATACAGACGTATCGCTGTCCGTGACGTAACCTTGACGTAATTTTCTGATTGGTCATGGCATCACGCGTGAACGGCTGGACCGATTTCGCTAATTCTTTTTTTGTTGTGTTTGTTATTGTCAGGAGAAGTTTCTTATGAAAGAAAAAAAAATAGCGCGGAAAATTAGAAAATTTAAGAATACTTAACCACCATATTAAATTATTTCTTAATTTAGAAAGAAAGAAAGAAAGAAAGAAAAACATTTATTTCACAAAACACTCATAGGATACACTTAATGATAATAAAAATAAAATAAAGGTACAAAAAAAAAGAAACAAAACTATACATCGTAATTAAACTATTAATTAACTTAAATTAAGCATTCCTATGCAGTGCAGGAAATGGGTCACTGACTCAGGATTATCTGTGACACAGCCGCGGCTATGCCACAGCACTGATTTTCAGCGGTGCCCGTTTAAGTCTGGAGATACAGTGCGCTCTACATAAACTAAATATATAATAATAAATATGTTTAAATAAAATACGTCCTTAAAATTTATATATTCTGAGATAAAAATAGTAATATAAATAAAATATATATAGATAGAAAGCACATTTACTCACACCTATATTTTCACCACCAATGCAACCAAAGCTGACATTTTTTTTGTTGTTCCATTAATTGTGACTTACATTTCCGACGAAAACTTTCGACTGTTTGTAAGCCACGAAGAGGAGGAGGAAGATTGTTCCAGCATTTGGTTGCATTGTAGCGAAAACTTCCCCTGAATGCGGCACTGTGGTGTTTTAAAACAGACAGTCCGTATTGCGAGGCTCTTGTAAAATAAGTGGCATTGAGATCCCCTAGCCAAGTCAATTTACAGTAAAGATAATATGGTGTTTTAGTCTTTATTACACCGAAAAGCATAACTGCGAAGTGGACTTTTCTGCGGCCACTCATGTTAAGAACTCCGGCATCGTTCAAAAACGGAGTTATATGGGAACGGGCAGGTATGTCCCAGCAGTAGCGTGCACACGCGTTTTGTACACGTTGTATTGCCCTCCTAGAGCGAGCAAGTAGTCTATCGCCATACACCACGTCTCCGAAATTAAGTTTCGACAAGACAAGTGAGTCGCACAGTCTTAGACGTAACCGAGTATCAATGTGATTTCTGATACGATAAAGCGTCTTCAGCCGATAGTAGCAGTTAGCGATAGTTTTATTTACATATTTCTCGAATCTCAAATTCTCGTCAAAAATTATCCCTAGATTCCGAGCCTCACAAACCCGTTGTATACTTTTATTCCCAATCTTAATATGAAGATTAAGCCGTTCAGTCTTTTCCAATTGAGAAGGCGTCCCCAGTAATTTAATTATTATAACTATTTCACTTCACAGATTCGTCAGCGCGTTTGGTAGAATCTACACCTACCTTGCGTTCCGATAGGTAGCGGGTTTGAATCCCGCTAGGACGATATGTTTATAATTTTCTGTAGGCATGTCTTCCTCATGTCTATTGTTCAGAAGGAATATCGAAAGTCCTATCCGGTCACGAATCACCGATCATAGATACCGTTACGGTCTCAGTAAAATGTAGCTCGAAGTAAAATGTAGATCGACAGCGAATCATTGACTGATATTCGTTGGCTGAAGTACCTACCATCAAGTGAAAAATATCTGTTGATATCCAAAAAAAACAAACGTATTTATTTGCTTATAATTCTCTTATAAGTATATACTTTTCTATGTCTTCTTCATGTGATATTCTGTCTGTTATTTCTGTACCAAATACCATTGGCTTGGCTTAATCATAAACCTAGTTTGCATAAAAAAACAAATAATAATCACCAGTCTGAAATCATTAGTCAATAAAGCCGATAAGCTCTCTGCTGTGAAACTTTTTTTTTCCAATTAAATCTATAAAAACAATAAATCCCTTCGTTCCTAGAACTTTGTTTGACGTATAGTCCGATTCGATGCAAGGTTAATTGGATTATTCCGGATTTACTGAGCTTGGCACCGGTCCATTTCACAGCCATTTTTTATCCTTAGAAGTTATGGAACGAAGCTTTTAAAATTCCATGAATAGCATGTTACACAAGTGAAGTCTCTGGTTGGCTCTCTGCTGTCGTACGAGAGATGGTGTGCCGCGTCTTCAGCGTTCAGCCGGGCTAGCATGACCGGCACGAGATATGTTGCGGACGAGAGAAGACAAACTAAGATGTAAGATATCTCGATATATTATACTTCGACATCGACTATTTTGACAGAAAAGATATCTCAATCGACAAATATATCTATTTTTGATATTAAAAGTCGAGTTTTAAGTGTACCAGGGTGAATCAAAAAGTTCTTAGAAGTGCATATACATATATGAAACCTTTTTGGATCAAGTTCGATATTCAAATTAAAGAGTGTCTATCACACTATATTTATGCAGACTGTCACTTGTTTTTGTCAGTTTGTTCGCATGTAATAATTTTTTTTGTGCAACGAGTTGCTAAAAAGTCAAAATTATGGATAAAAGTGAGTTACGTGCGGTGATAAAATATCTCAGTTTGAAAAAAATGTCTACGAAGGAAATTTTTTTGGACATTCAGCAGACATTAGGGGGTGATGCTGTACCCTATTCTACGGTTGCGTACTGGGTGGCTGAATTTAAAAGAGGTAGATCAAGCTGTAAAGATGACCCGCGTTCTGGGCGGCCTTCAACCTCCGTTACAGAAGAAAATGTCAAAAAGGTTGAGAATCTGGTTTTGGAAGACAGAAGAATGACTATAAAACATATAGCTGAGATCCTAAAGATATCTTTTGGTAGCGTTCAATCCATTTTAATTGATTCACTGGGGTTCAAAAAAGTGTCTGCAAGATGGGTGCCACGAATGTTAACCGACGAAAACAAAAAGCGACGTTTGGAAATTTCCAAGCGTAATCTCGAAATGTTCCAGCGTGATTCGGATAATTTTTGCCGTCGTCTTGTCACCATGGATGAAAGGTGGGTCCACCATTTTGATCCTGAAACTAAAAGACAAAGCATGTCTTGGAAACGACCATCCTCTCCATCCATCAAGAAATTTCGAGTTGCTCCTACCGCTGGCAAAGTTATGGCCTCTGTGTTCTGGGATAGTGAAGGAATCCTTTTTATGATTACATGCCAAAAGGCCAGACGATTACTGGACCCTATTATGCAAATTTAATCCCGAAAGTGCGTGAAGCGATTAAAGAAAAACGTCGTGGAAAACTATCGTTGGGCGTGTTGTTCCTTCAAGATAACGCTCCTGCTCATCGATCGGAAGTTGCGCTCAACGCAATCCGCTGTGCTGGCTTCAATCTCCTTGACCACCCACCATATTCTCCGGACTTAGCCCCAAGTGATTTTCACTTATTTCCAAAATTAAAAGAGGAAATTCGTGGAACAAAATTTCACGATAATGACGCGGTTATAGCTGCCGTAGAGGACTTTTTCGAGAGTCAAGAAAATTATTTTTTTTCACAAGGAATAAGGAAGTTAGAAACGCGTTATTCTAAATGCATTGCATTGGAGGGAGATTATGTAGAAAAATAAAATATTATTATTTAAATCTTTGCATTTTTTAATATTGATTCCAAGAATTTTTTGATTCACCCTCGTACTTGTCATGTTAGACCCGAAAGAAATAAAGCGATAGTCGATTAAAACACGAGAAAACGGTAGACAAAATTTTGTCGCGCTTGTCATGCTAGGCCGGCAGGTCTCCCTTTGCTAGCAAGTTACGTCACGCACGCTTATAGGTTTTTGGAATAACTGATGTCCACTGCAAATCAGCGACATATTAGACATTATAAAATAGAAGTGGGAAAACAGCATATTCAAATATATTAATATTTTTATATTTTTGAACATTCTGGCAGGAAAACGTCTGTCCGGTCAGTATGTATATAAAACATAAAATGTATGAAAAATTACAAGTATTAATTTTATCGACCACATAATTATATTATTTATACGCAGTAGGACAATATTATCCTACTGGGTGATTTTAATATTAATCTATTAAACAACTCGACACCTAACTTCCATAAATTTAACAATTTCCTACAGATAACTAACCTGACCCAACTTATATCTCAATCAACACATTTTACAGAAAACAGCGAAACTCTTATTGATGTGATCTGTAGTAACGCTCCCGTATCAACGGTTTTCATAGACTATATAAACGACTTAAGTAACCATGCGTTTATTACTTGTACATTTAATATTATCAAGGATAAATACAAGCCTAAGTGGATTTCTTTTAGACCCTTAAAGGATATTGAATTAGATAACTTCAGTGACTCACTTTTAGCTACCCCATGGGACACAATATACCATTTAGAAGACGTTAAACAAAAGGTTGTTGTTTTCACATCCTATATTACAACCTTGTTTGACTTTTATGCACCTCGTAAACATGTTCTTGCTAGACAACGTCACTATCCATGGGTTACATACAATTTAAAGTTAATGATGAAATGTCGTGACGAAGCACATGCTAGGGCAAAGAAAAGTAAACTTGATTCCCATTTTTCTTACTATAAAGATCTTAAGAAGCAAGTTAATTCTGCACTATATAATGAGAAAAAAGTATACTTTGATAAATATATTTATAGCTGCATTAGTAAGCCTAAGATTCTCTGGAATCATATTAAAGAACACGTAAGTGTTAAGCCCCATAGGGACTCCATCTTACCAGCGCAACTTAAAGACCCCAATTTTTTAAATGCACATTTTTTGGACATACCGGGAGATGGTACAGTTCCCTCGACTACGAGAAGCTATTTTGAATCTAACATATATAATGATTCTTTTCAATTTGAATTTAATCTTGTAAGTGATACTGAAATAGTTAAAGTATTGCAATCGTTGAAATCCCAAGCTTACGGTATTGATGACATATCTTTGGACATGATTAAGTTAACTTCTTCTATTACCTTACCAATAATTACCCATATAATAAATTCCTCTCTCAGTACAGCCACTTTCCCAGATAAATGGAAAGACGCGCTAATCAGACCTTTGTCAAAAGTAGATAATCCTGTAGTTCCAAAAGATCTTCGCCCGATCAGCATATTGCCATGTCTCTCAAAGATCCTAGAAAAGGTAGTTTATAATCAGGTCACAGAATACTTGGAAGAGCATGGCATATTACCAGATCTACAGTCTGGTTTTAGGAAAAAAAGAGGTACGACAACGGCACTTGCTGACGTTGTGGACAACATTCTTAGTGCTCAGGATTCTGGGAAAAGCACAATACTGGTCTTGCTTGATTACTCCCGAGCGTTTGATTCTCTCAACATCGAGCTACTTCTAGCCAAACTAACCTATTATGGTTTCACGGCACATACTGTGAAATGGTTTGCTAGCTATTTAAATAACCGAACACAGACTGTTGCTGTGACGCATGAAGACGGTTCAACCGAATTATCAAGCTGCTGTGCTATCACGCGTGGAGTTCCTCAGGGCTCGATCCTTGGTCCTTTATTATTTATCTTGTATATATCCGACATCATGACGAACATTGAGCACTGCAATATCCAGATGTATGCAGACGATATTCAACTTTATATCTCTTTTGACCTCTTTAAATATTCTTGATACCATTTCCTTGATAAATTCGGACCTTTCTCGTGTATTTGAATGGTCCTCATGTAACTCTTTGGTGCTCAATGCCACTAAAACCAAATATATGGTCTTAGGTACACCAAATCTTGTGAATAAAGTCCTCAATAACAATCTGGATATTGTAATAGATAATGAGGTGATTGAACGGGTTCAAGAAGCTTGAAATCTGGGTATTCTCTTTGATGAGAATCTCAGATTTGAAAAATATATCAATACTACAATATCCAATTGTTTTTATAGACTGAAGGTTTTATACCGGATCAGACCTTATATAAATGAAACTTTGCGTATTAAACTTTGTGAGACTCTAATACTCTCCAAATTCAACTATGGCGATATTGTATACGGGCCTAGACTTCTGGCTCGCTCGAGGGACGCAATCCAGCGGGTCCAAAATGCTTGCGCGAGATATTGTTGGGACATTCCTCCACGAGGTCACATCAGTCCGTTTTTGTTTAAATCTAAAGTTCTAAATATGGAAAATAGAAGACGCCTGCACTTCGCAGCTCTGCTTTTCAATGTGGTAACATATAAGGCTCCCAAGTATTTATATAAAAAACTGAACTGGTTGAGCGATACGAACATCTTGTACCACACCAGAGCGGCCCTATACGGTCTCCTGTCTTTTAGTCGCCATCACACTGCTGCATTCAGAGGTAGTTTTAGTTATAACGCAACTAAGTGCTGGAATAATATACCACCACCTTTTAAAGCTTCCTTGTCATTAATTACGTTTAAATTAAAAATGAAAGGATATCTTTTTAATGAACAACGAAGCCATTATTCCAGCCATTCCAGCCTTAGTTGTTGAACACAACACACACTCCTTGAACCGGAGACTAGGAGCTTTTTGTTTGTTTTATTTATTTATTTTTTATTTACTTATTATTATTTTTTTTATTATTGTTTGTTTTATCATCACTTTTTATAAACCATATGTCTGTACTTATTTTTAAATTTAGTTTAGTTGTAGTTTAATAACATAATTTTAATTCTATTGGGCGAGGTGTCACCCTTGAGGTCGTGTGTCACGTGGGGCCACGGAAGATCAGCGTTGCAACACATCTGTGTTGGAACACATGCTGAGTGGCTCCCTTTTTGATACCACACACACATTTTTATTTTATTTTTGTTTAATTTTGTTTTCAATTTCTTTTTATTTGTGTGTGTATTTTAAATAAATGATTTTTCTTTCTTTCTTTCTTTCTTTCTATTTCCATTTCAATAATATTCGCATGATGGAATATGGCTGATTGTTATTTGGGGGCACGGCAGTGCCCCCGCCAAGTCGAGCAAAAAGCGGCACGGCCAATCTATTTATTTTAAACATCAAAGATTTTTAATATTGGCATTGATACAATCACTATAAGATATTGTTAGGTTAGCTTATTATGTAATAACTTAAGACAGAAGGATCGTTCAGTAGAGACTGAACAAATTGACCGACTTGGTATTATATGGATCTCACAACTTTTTACGATAGAAGCACTGAGTTGCAAGACTTGGCTTTTTTTACAATTTATGTTTTTGATGGCATTTGTTTTTCTTTCTTCATGTATGTATGTTTCCTTGATTATTTTTTTGGATTTTTTGTTTATTTTTTATATCAATGAAGACATTCATAATAATACTTATAATAAATAATCATATACAATATCATTATATGCATCACAGTTGTTAGGTCTTTCTTTGAAAATGGACGGAGTATCAAGATGCTTGTTGTTCGGTACAAAATTCTAAGAAAATCTACCATTATATGTATTTTAATTTACCAAAATCCACGCATGTAAAGTCACATTAAATAAATAAATACAAATAGCCTTTAATCTCTGACACCATAATATATGAATACTATATTTTGCTATAAATTACATAGGTATTCGTGACAGGTTGTCCGGGTCATATTGAATTATAATTCTGAATATCATTCTACACAGGTTTTAAAATTTCATAAAAATATGTCGTATTAAAAAATGTCTATTATTCCCTATCGGTCCCATCTAACAGAAAATATAACACGAAATCATGTTTTAATATCCCATTAAGTGGTAATTCAAATAAAAATCTTAAACAACTACTTCAGGCACTACAACGAAGATAATAATATCCTCGGAATTTCGATATTCCTTCCTACCGTAACGCCTGAAGTGCCCAGACATAGGGTAGACTATAATCACGTCTTCCCGGCGGGATTCAAATTCGTGACCCATTGGAGTGCAAGGTGTTCTACCAAATGCGCCAACGAGCAAAAACTATTTTGGTAACATTCAAAATCATCGTGAATCTCAGTAATGAATGGTTGGTAACTGAGATTCACGATTCAGAAACTGAATAATATGTTGCTACATAATATTATGCCAAAGGGTAAAGTTTAATTATAAATTCCTAAACGTCAATGCTTTCGCAGCAATAAGTATTGTAATTTTAATTTCGCACAAAGGCAACACTGTTTCGTTACAAGACGTCAATTGCAAAGGCTTTGCAATTTAATTAAATATTGACTTAGAGTTTATAGTGACATTTTAATATTTAAAATACATCGGGGAACAAGTAAATTTTGATAGGCTAGTGAACTATAGTCTATGTATCTTAAGATGTATTCACCTTTTTGTATATGCCCTGCGAATCCGGGTCGCTAGTTTTGTTATATTTAATTTCTAAATAATAAAACAGCATTTTCGATGAAAGCTCTCAGTCAGATTGGTTTCTTCCGACTTGAACAAATATTTCAATACGTGTAAACCTTCCTCTTGAAACCGCATCAAAATCCGTTGCATAGTTTAAAATATCTAAGTGTACAAAAGTACAGAAAGTGGGATGTGACTATTTTATACTATGTAGAGAAGATACTTAAGGAATTTCAATGAAAAATCGCATTTTAATCTATTAAATTTTTTATATTATGGCTGAGTAATTCTTAACAATAGATTTTTCTAACGTATATTCGAACAAATGGACTAAAATTCTCGTGATCGAAATACACAGTGTTTTGAAACAGTTGTTTCAACTCTTACAACTTTTGAAAACAATTATTTCCATGGTTTCTCCAAAAAGTTTTCAGTTCAAATATTATTTTGAAATATAAAACCGCTTTTTTAGGTTATTTCTCTTCACAATAATTATTTCTTATGAGCAAAATATATTTTTTACAATCAACATGCTTAAAGCTCATTTGAAGACAGGTCCCTCCTCCATTATCTTTTTCCATTTTTCTTTTACTTTTATATTGACATTTTTTTTAATCATATATTTAAATATATCTTATTTAACACACTTATAGATAGGAGCCGATAAGGGAAAATAACTAAATATGATAGTCATTTTAAATATTATATAAAGATAACAGAATGATTCAGTCACAGTTAGAAGTTATTTGGATAGTTCTTTATGAATTACAAGTATGTTGTAGGTTTCAAAGAAACAGACTCTGGTCGCTCTAATATTCTGACATGACGTAGTACATTCTCCTATTATTCTTGCATCTATCCCATAAGTTTACATACTATTGCTTACCCCACGTTAGTATCTAGCTAGCTCATTGATTTTAGATGATTTTGATCTCGTCCTTTTTCAGAAGGTTCTATGATACGGTCGCCCTCTATTTACATTGGCAACCGAATTCCCCTTACATATTCACCTTATTTATCTGATTTGCCCTGTATTCGTTATCTCTACATGCTCAATCCTTTCAAGCATTCCTATCTCGTTTTGCGAGAATTTATCTATTTTAAAATAGTGGTTGGAAATGTGAAAAGTCCTTGGGATATTTAAGACATAATATAGTTTTCCACATAACTTGTACATGACTTTACAAGTTAAGTAAAATAAAAATAAATAAAGTAAAGGGAAGCTATTGTACTCTAGTGGCGCGTAGGCACAGACAAAATACGTACACGTAGCGATGGCTACGCATGGGTCGTGCTACGTGGATGTAATCCTATTATATACTAGCGATCCGCCCCAACTTCGTACGGGTGCAATATAGATGTACTATAAACAAAAAATATAGCTATCTATTGGTCAAAGAATTTTTAAAATCGGTTGAGTTACTTCGAGCATTCGGAAATTCATAAACTGAGACTCAAACGCGAAATGCACTTCACGGTGTTAACATCAATGAATACTCGTAACCCGGTTGGAATTTCGATATTCATGATATAGGGAACACAGGCTTACAGAAAATTATTCAAAATTTTAACAAACGCGCCAATGAGTCCGTAATCCGATTATTATTATAATATTAGATTCGAGAAGACAATTAAAACCAAGCGAAAATACCATAAGACGATCTGTGAACAAAGGAGTTCTCATTTCAGTTAAAAACTTAATTAGTCCTTTTGCTTTTTTTCACCAGTTATAACATTTATTTTCATTGTTACACAACTGTTTTTCAATTAAGATGAATAGTTTCGTTAAAAAAATCTTCGGCGAAAAGGGTGTTATTCTTTATTTAAAACTGGTTTTTAACGAGGCGAGTAGAAGTGGCGAGGAGACCTAACTAGCCGATTTCTATCGTTTATCCTTTCTATTAGAACTAAAGTGATCGTATCCAAAATTTTTTGACGGGCTCGTTGGCGCGTTCGGTAGAACACCTGCCGTGCGCATCGATGGGTCGTGGGTTCGATTCCCACCGGGAGCACATGCTTATAATTTTCTGTAAGCATGTTTTCCCCACGTATGGTAACTTCGGGCATTGATCGGGTGGGAGGAATATCTAAATTCCGACCGGGTAACGAACCACCGTTCATAGATGGAAAAACCGTGAAGTGCATATTGCGCGTTTCGGTTTCAGTCTATGGATTTCCGAATGCTCGAAGTAAAAATTAGGTCGACAGCGCATCATTGACTGATGTTCTGTGGCTGAGGTATCACCTACCATCAAGTGAACCTCATGCTCGTCTGTCGATATCTGACATAAAAAAAAAAAAAATTGCTCTAAAACTTTGTCAATAATAAGTATTTCGTAATATATAATTCTAAACTAAGTAGTTGATGTCACAATGTTGATGATTAGCAATAAGGCAGATATTATTTTTATGATTAGAAAGTGTTTACAAAATAAAATGTTGAAATGAGATAGTTAATCTTAAGAATTTTCCACCTGCCCTTGAAGGCCGATTTATGCGAAAGTAGCCCATTAAGTATACTTCTTTTTTAAAATTAGTGTATTTAATCAAAAATTTAAGTTTTAATTCATATAACGTAAATTTTTTGCATTACACCAACATTTTCTTGATTTTCATTAATGTTAAGAAGCTGATTATTTTAGGCATAGAAGTACCTACAACTCATGAAGATTCAGTTGCAAAAAAGGACGATAATGTCTTCTACTTTATAAGTTTTTTTTTAATTTTTAAGGTCGAAAATTCAGAAAAGAATTCATGTCTCAAAAGCTATGAAAAACCGCAGAACATATTTTATGTATGATTCGAGTACCTCATGGGGTCTCCCATTTTTGGAGATTTCCAAAAATACCTACTGTATTATATGTATAATGTAATTTACAATTCTGTAAGATTTTTAGTATTAAGTTTACAATATTGTTTTATCAAGATAACGTTAAATAGCTTTAATAATTTCATAACATCATCTGTTTCTAAAGAAAAGTTTACTCCATCTTGAAGTTGTAATTTAGTTTCGTTAATAAGTTTAATAAGCTGATAATTTCTCTAGGAAAATACAAGAGGGAAAAGAACTTGTTGGATTTGATGAGAATTAGTTTCCGTCTCTTCTTATTAATATTTAATTAAAACTATAGTTAATAAAAACATGGCTGAGGTAGCAGCAGTAGTCATATTAATCTTCTAAATGTATACTTATAGTGTATATCAAAATCCAAACATCTTTGTTAATTTGAAAAACAGAGAATTTCTAAACAAAACACAGGATTATTCAGGAAAACGGTGACGTAAGATAATATTGTATTTTATTAACGCGAGTGTCACACATTTAAATAAAATACTGTATACCGGATTAAAACTCGATTTATTATTTATATTGTTTAAATTATTTATCCCGATGTTTTGGATGCTTTTTAACCGACTTCAAAAAAGGAGGAGGTTCTCAATTCGTCTGTATGTTGTTTTTTTTTTGTATGTTTGTTACGCGACAACTCCGCAAGTAATGGATGGATTTGGAAGATTCTTTTTTTGTTTGGTAGGGAATATTTCAGAGGTGGTCCCAGCCAAGAAGTACAGTTTAATCCTGCTTTTGTAAAAAGTCTTGGAACTGTTTGGAGCGGCACCCATTTCAAAAATAACTGTTAATAAATAATGCTTTGAAGTAATTAAAATATTATTTTTTACTTTTTAGTGCAAGTTGTGGTTTTGAAGTCGGTTTTTGTTTTTTGCTTAAAAATAATTTTTCACGTACGTGACGTTAGATTTTTAATAAAACATCTTTTGCGACTTATAGAATTATTTTTTTAATAATATGACAGTTGCAACTAAATTTTTTGGTTGTAACGTGTGGTGTTGTGAAATCTCTACATACGAGTAGTATGGATCTCTGTTATACGTTTAAATTTTTTAAACTATGCAACGGATTTTAAGGCGGTTTACATCAATAGATAGAGTGGAAGGTTTAGTTTATAATTTGTTTGTTTGTTTATTTGTTGTCTGTCTTTTTTGCTGTATTTTCTGGGTAATTATGTAAAAAACTACAAGTAATAATACTGCTGATAGAGCAATGCTGTATGTAGCTTTAAGACGTGTTTTTTCAACAAAGTGAGATGGCGTTATAAAATAATAAAAAGAAAAATATGATTTTCACAATTAAAATAGAGAACATTCAAAGAACATAGATTTACGTAGAAGCACAGTAGTAACAATTAAAAATGCATGTCTGTTTCTATCTGAAACACAGATTTTCAATAGTTCTATCAGTCAGGTAACAAAGGCATACTGTTTGAAGAAGCTCCATTTGCTATAATATTAAATGTAATGGAATAAGAATATAAATAAAACCACAACATAAAACATGTTTAAAATAAGAAAAAAGAATTATAAATGAAATATTTCCCCCAGTAAATGTTATTGTTTACTCATTATAGCAACCACTAGTTTCGTTTAACAAATATTTGAATATCATCAATTTATAACTCTACCATCACTACCGCACGGACAAACATTGTCGACAAGACGTCGGCAATTTTATTCAAACACATTTCAAACAGACCTTCTTTTATGAAAACTTTTAAGACAGCGCTTGCTTGATGTAGTGATTTTAGTCTGTGCTTCCATTTTCAAAAACGCGAACGCAAAATATTAGTAGGTAGGTACTTATTACGATAATATTTATTGCTATACGTATTTTGTCATTACTTTATAATTTTTTTTAGGTGACAGTTAAAGTTACATTACCTCTTGTTAAATCGACTATAATCAGTCCACAATATATAGGTAAGTCCTGTTTTCAAATTAAAGAATTGTATTTTTATACAATTCCGACTATAATATATATTTTTTTTTCATACTCAGTTATTGCTTTCTCAAGGGCGTCGCCAAAAAGGGGCAGGCACTGGGCAATTGTAGAGATTCAAAAAAATGTAGTCAAATACCAAAGAAACCAAAGCCCAATCGTCTCGCTAAATTTAGGAATTTTTGGAGTTCGATAGCGATTTTTTAAAATATGCTATCGCATTGAATTATTTTAGTGAAAAATCAATATTATATGTAGAACTCCAATCCCTACATAAAATAAACGATGCCTACGGTCTTATAATAATCACCATAGAGGTAATATAGGCTTGCGCAACCAGTGTAAAGTTTCATGTGTCCATTTATCCATATTATACTAGCTGACCCGGCAAACGTTGATTTGCCATGTAAATAATTTCTAAAAAGCAGGGGTTGGTGATAAAAAAGTAAAAATTTAGGGTTGTATGTATTTTTTAATGCCACATAATAAAAAATTAAAAACAAAAAAAATCGTCCAAAAATAAAAATAAAAATTTTAAGGGTGAACAACCCTTATCACTTAGGGGTATGAAAAATAGATAGTAGCCGATTCTCAGACCTACTGAATACGCATTTAAAATTTGGTAAGAATCGGTCGAGCTGTTTCGGAGGAGTATGGCAACGAAAACTGTGACACGAGAATTTTATATATTAGATTTACTGAAGAGCTCTTGCGATTTAAGATATATTGGTAATATATTTAATGATAATATAATATTTACTTTCAGAGGCATAATGAATGCTACGTTTAATGTGGGAACTTTATTTAAATGTGAAAATATTGAAGAGTTAAAATATGAATACGAACATGACCTTATGTGGCGGCAAACGGTTTTGGGTTGTAATGTCTTGCGAATTCTGCAAGACATGTTTAAATTCAAGTAAGTTCTGCTTTGTTAAACCAATTTGAATGTTAACTTCTCTGAAAGAGAAGTTTGACATGTATTTGAACTTTGGTAGTCAACTAACCAACACTAAAGCCAGTCTTGAGCAATTCTGCATAAAACGGGGTACCTAAGGCGAGGCAAGAAACGAAAAAATATATTTTGACAATCTATATTATATAATATAGAAACAGCTTTAAAGATTTTAATAAATACTATATAAAATTGAGAATTATTATGAAAAATGCTTTTTTTAATTGTTTATTGTTATTATATTAATAGTAAACTAATACATCTACTACATAAAAAATACAAAAATATAAAATCGGAAGGAATTGGTTTTGAAATGATTAAATTATATATAGATTTTTTTTTGTACCGTGGAGAGCATTATTTAAATATCTATGACATGGTTAAAAACCGAAATCCATAAGTAATCCATCTGCCTAAATTGCGTAGTGTCGCAATGAAAATGAACAAAAGGCAAGCCTTCATTTTAAGACCCGTATTCCAGGATGTGACTCTAAAACAAGTCAAACCATTTTTCTCCATATAAATTGCATATTTTTGACAGTTTTCAAGAATACATTTTTACTTGAGTATCATCTTGAAATACCTAAAAGTATCTTGTTGGTAATCTATATGCTGCTTACAAACAAAACTTTTGCTACAAGTTAACTTACTAGTTTTGTTTCAATTAGAGCATTTCGTACTATTACGTATACGTACGAGTATGTTTGGTAAAGAGTTTAGGGGGCCTCTCGTAGATTCACTTTAGTGTACATTACGCATTTCGGTTTCAGTCTATGGATTTCCGAATGCTCAAAGTAAATAAAAGTAGGTCGACAGCGCATCATTGACTGATGTTCTGTGGTTGAGTTATCACCTACTATTAGTGAACCTCATGCTCGTCTGTAGATATCTAACATAAAAAATGTCCCCAATGACCCCCACCATGGATCCACCTGTGATTCACCCCGTATTTTTTACATTAACTGTGGTTTATTTTCTTGTCATACAGCGTTACTTATGTACGTATAGATACGTCGCTTTATGAAGATAATGAAATACCTCTCAGCAATAGTTCTGTAGACATTTATGTGAGGCCAATGGAATTAAAAGAAGTGTATATGGACACCGCATACCCAATTCACGCTATTTTCCAGTGGAGGTATTGTATCGTTTTAATATTATGTTGCTTTGACGTCATGTCACGCCACGTCTTCTTCACTGCTTATAAGAAAATAGCGATCTAGCGACTTCGCACGGGTGCAATGTAATGTGCAAAAAAAAATAACCCAATGTTACTCGTTGATAATGTAACTTTCTCTTGGTGAAAGAATTTTTAAAATCGATCGATAGTTTTTGAGTTAAATTGTAAGAAACAAACACATCTTTATAAAGTCAGTATAGATCACTACTGTAAGTACCTACGTATATATATAGTTTTTTTTAAACAGTGTTGTCACTAATTTTTGTATGTAATAAATTGGGCAAAAGAAACGTTTCGCACTCGTCTTAATGAAATTTCATCGATAGTATATAAACATTTATACAATACTTTATGTATATTATGCGTACTTATATAAAAATTATCGATAGGGCAGAGCGGTGGTTCGTTACCCGGTCGGAATTTCGATATTCCTCCCACCAATGCCTGAAGTTACCAGACATGGGAAAGACAAGCTTACAGAAAATTATAAATATGTCGTCCCAGTGGGATTCGAACCCATTACCCATCGATGCACACGGCATGTGTTCTACAGAACGCGCCAACGAGCCCGTTTAAAATATTATTAAAATATTCCTATTCAAAAATCAACAAAGTAAAGTGAATTTAAATTGGAAATGTAATGAATATAAAATAAATTAATTATAAAGGCGTCTACCCACTACACCGTATCATACTGACAGTGTCCGGCATAAAAATTTTGTTTATATGGAAAAGTATAAGACTGCCCAACACCGCGGATACCATGCACGTAGCGTGAACAATTGCGCGAAAGGTATTGCCAGCGCTGATATACTCGTACGTTCTAGTGGATATAGCAGACCGTATCATATTCTTTCCGTGCCCGATACGTTCATAGCACGGTTATATGATATGGGCGCAGACTCGTATTTACCATTTTCAGATTTGGATTCTTACTCCGCTACAAGTATTACAACGCACTCCAAACATTCTACAGCCTTCCGTTTACGACTCATGTATGGGTTTGTATTATTTGGACACTAGTTCTGAGCACGCTAGTTTTCTATCTACTGAGCTATTGGGAGAAGCGTCTGATTGGAGGGGACTGTTGTATTCATCATGAATTTCTGCTCGCTTTCTCGGCTTATTGCCAACACAGTAAGTCTTTATCGATTATTATTTATTTATTTGGAAAACCTTACAGCTTACTGAAATTAACAAATTAATTTATAAAACAAAACGCCGATTACAAGGTTTACAGATTAATAAAAAAAAAATATTACAGAGATAATACGTATAGAGTGTAGGCATGTGTAGTAGGGTATGTGTGTATGTGTGAGGATGTTTTTTATTAAATTACTAGTTGACCATACCCACTTCGCTGGACAAAGTGAAAATTTGGGATTATTTTTTGAATGCAAACCAAAAAAAAATTTACAAAAAATTAGGAATAAAATTCTGGATAGGGACACCCTAATCACCTAGCGGTATGAAATATACTTTACGACCTTTTTTATAATTACCAAAAATAAATTCATAAAAATCGGTCGAGGAGTTTCGGAGGAGTGCGACCACAAAAACCGTGATATGAGATTTAAAAAAGATAGATAAATTATCTACTCCATTTACTCCACTCCTTTCCATCTCACAAGGGCGACGATTTTCCTGTTCCTCAACCTAGGCAAAAAATTACCTTTTGTAGTTCACATCCTCATAAAAAAGGAGCAGCGGATACGTTTTCCATACAAAAAGTCATGATTATTAACGAAGTCATTTAATAAATAAATATTTCACGTTGTTATATGCATGATTTCTGTATAAAATAACATTATTTTACTAACTCCGCGCAGAGAACTCCCGGAAAGTAAATAGTTGCACAAATATTTAGTATCGAAACTCTAAACTGACTTCGTTAATAATCATGACTTTTTGTATGGAAAACGAACCACCTTAAGGGGTGAAATTATAAGAATCAAAAACACTTTATTGAACACAAGCGATCCGCCCCGGCTTCGCACGGATGCAATGTAGGTGTAGCTTATACCAAAAATATACTATTACTGGCTGATAATGTAGCTTTCTATTTGTGAAAGAAATATTAAAATCGGTCCAGTAGTTTTTGAGTTAAATCGTAACAAACAAACAAATCTTTCCTCTTTGTAATATTAAGTATAGATTGAACATATAAATGGCATCGATGAGATGCGATCTGTTCCAGACAACTGGAGAAATTGGAAGTTTAACTAAAGACATCACATTGACAAGGGTAATAAATTAATTCCTGAAGTATTGCATGAATTCCCTTTTTTTCTATTTTAATATTTCATAACCATAATATTATCTTTTACTTTTAAATAAAATACTGATTAAAACTTTGTGCTCCCGGTGGGATTCGAACCCACGACCCATCGATTCGTACGGCAGTTGTTCTACCGAACGCGCCAACGAGCCCGTCAAAAATCTATACTTATTATATATTATTATATCTTTACTTCTATACCTACTAATATTATAAAGAGGAAAGATTTGTATTTTTGTATGTTATGAATAAACTCAAATACTACTGGACCGCTTTTAAACATTCTTTCACCAACAGAAAGCTACATTATTATATGAAACAAATGAAATGTTTTTTTATATTAGATAATCAGATATCGACAGGCGAGGATTCGAGGCATGTTATGAGGAGAGATGAAGGGCATGTATCTAAAAAAGTTTTAAATATGAAAGTGGATGGGTATAGGGGAAGAGAGAGACCAAAAAAGACATAGATTGACTGTGTGAAGAATGATATGTGTTTGAAAGGTTTGACTGATATGGCGAGTGAAAGGAGAGAATGGAAAAATAGAACATACTGTGCCGACCCCAAATAACAAAAAAGAAGAGAACAGGGCAAGAAGAAGAAAAGGGCGAGGATTCGAATCCGCACCCATCGGTACCTTGCGCGCTAACGAGCCTGTCAAAAATGTGTAAAATTATTTTTCTGAGACTGGCATCTAAACATAATTTATATCCTTTCAGTATTGCCTCTCCAGGCGAATCTTTGTTCGCGTCGCATAGCCTACTTAATCTTCATCTTAAGTGCTTATATCATTCACTGCTTCTATACATCTAACCTTCTCTCTCACTTAGTGAATGATAAGGATAGGGAGATGGATTTGCAGGACTTGGCTTACAATGATTATGAGTTCGTTATTATAAAGGATATGAATTTAATAACGGAAAGACGGGTGAGTGAAATATAATAGATCCTTTTTACAGAGTTAGTAATCAAATGAGCAAAAGTTTTACACGGGATTACACTTGAATTTAATTTTAATAATTGCCAATACATTGTGTTACAAATTCAAAAATCATTTATTCATTTAGGTAACACAATGTACACTTATGAACGTCAATAAAAAATACATATTAAATGCTTCTAATTTTACATTTACTGCCAGTTCTCAAATCAAGGGCGTAGAGCGGACGAGAAGAAATGGCAATAAACTCGCCGCCACTCTTTTTAATCGCCACGTTTTTGTTTTACAATGTTTTGTAAGGAGCTGCAACCATTACACCATGTTCCACATGACATCTTTAAATATACAATATAATTGGAAAATATATAATACCTCTCTAAAATAAATACCTTGTTCTCGTCGCCAATTTCAGTTTTTTTTGTGTATTGGGAAGTAATTTGGGCAAACTTAGCAAATACCTATTTACCGGATTAAAACGCGATTTATTATTTATCCCATTATATATACTGTATATTATGGCAATATTACTAACAGTGTCCTCTTGTTTTTTAGAATGTTTGATTTGTATTTTAATCCGGTATCTCGCGTTAATACAAAACAATATTAAAGATCTTATTTTTAACATTTTTATTTTTCTTACGCTACATACCTATTAAATCTTAGCTCATTACTTATTCACAATGATGGCCATTCTTTTCAAAATTTTTACTTATACTATAGTAAATATAATAAAAAGGTTCAATGTTCTGAGGCATATACTCATTTATATACCTTATATAAATAAGTATATGCTTCTGAAATCCGCAGCCAATCCATTTTCATTTCAGATTCAACAAGTGTCTACAGACAAGTATCTGAGCATCGTGGAGAGAAAATTGCGTAACGTCGTTATAATGAATGTGACATCCGCCGTAGAGGCGGTTAGGGATACAAAAACAGCTGTTTTAACGGACTACATCACGCTGTATCCTATCGTCAAGAAAAGTAACTAATATATACATTGAATATTCGGCTAAATTTTAAACATAAATGTCTTTTATCAATAGCAATTCGCTAGGCATCGCACGGTGCAATGTAGATGTACTGTACACAAAAAAATTGGTGAAAGAATTTTTAAAATCGGTCGAGTAGCTTTTGAGTTAATTCATAACAAATTTTGAGGGTTCCATACCAAAAAGGTAAAACGGGACCCTATTACTAAGACTCCGCTGTCCGTCCGTATGTCTGTCTGTCCGTCTGTCACCAGGCTGTATCTCATGAACCGTGATAGTTAAACAGTCGATTTTTTACAGATGATGAATTTATTTTACTGCTATAATAACAAACACTAAAAAATAGAACAAAATAAATATTTAAGGGGGCTCCACATACAACAAACGTGATATTTTTGCCGTTTTTATAGATAATGATACGGAACCCGGAATTGTAGATTGGCATGCGTTAACTAAACATTCAACTTGACGTGAAAGTCATTTACCAAAAACTACTATTTGAGTATAAAAAGTGTGCGAAATATCTTTAATATTGCTACTAAAAAGTTTCAAATTGTTTACAGTATTTGATAATTATGCGATATGCGAGCTCATTGAAGTGAACCTTTACTCAAACGTAAAGAAATACTTCTATACATCAAAAACTTTTCCGCTAAAGGAAGACTTCAAAATTGGGTATGTCCATTTCTTAGCATATATCATGTTCATAGTTAAAGTAACGAAACTTTTGTCATTTTGAAAATTTCTTTTGAAGGGATAAGTTATTAAAATTTTGTTTGCTACTTTGCTCTCTAGTCGCAGCACAATAGGACATATTTTTTTAAATTATGTTCGTTACCGACAGCCGAGTATGAGGTTAACTTGATGGTAGGTGATACTTCAGCCACAAAACATCTGTCATGCGCTGTCGATCTACTTTTTACTTCAAGTATTCGGAAATCCATAGACTGAAACGGAAACGTGCAATATGCACTTCACGGTTTTTCCAGATCTATGAACGGTGGTTCGTTACCCGGTCGAAATTTCAATATTCCTCCCACCCGATCAATGCTTGAAGTTACCAGACGTGGGGAAGACATGACAAAATTATACTCATGTCGTCTCGGTGGGATTCGAACCCACGACTCATCGATGCGCACGGCAGGTGTTCTACCGAACGCGCCAACGAGCCCGTCAATTACTAATTAGTACTAAAATTTATATTTAAAGTTGTTGTCATGTTGTTTGTGGTGTGTTTGTGAATAAACGTGTTATCTATATATACTAGTCGACATTTTTTCCATACAAATTTCGGGGGGGTATTACTCCACTATTTAGCACTGTAAATGCAAAGTTAAACATTTTATCGTTTTCTTTCATTATTAATTTTGTCTGTGCGGAAACAGAATGGTAAAATAAAAAACCATTAAAAAGTTACGAGCTACGAAATATTCGTTTTTATTGCCATTTTTAACACAACTTTGGGCTTAAATTAGTAATAAAAGAAGTATCAAATTTTCAAAACAAAGTCGGTACTGACAAAGCACGATTATCGAAGAATACAATAACTTTTATTTGTAATTGATTTATGCAATGGTTTTTTCATAAAACTCGATTTTCCAAAGGCTTTTTCGTATTTTTTTAGACGCCCCTTTTACTATGAATTATCGCGCATCTCACATAATAATGATTGCCCCGGTGCGGTGCGGGAGAATAGCATGCTTTTTGGCGACGCCCACCAGTGAGTTCGAGCCCGCGACTTGTGCAACCTTAACCCCCTTATCCATAAACGTACCGATATTATAAAATATGTTTTGTTTCTTTCGCTCTGTAGTCTTTTTATATTCGACAGAGCGAGACAAAACATATTTTAACTATATACTAAGGCCGTAAGTCTATACTAACTGATGTGTAAAAATATCTTAAATAATTTAAATGTTTTTCAGAATTCTCCGTGCGCAAGAATCTGGCCTCATTGCAAGAATGGTAGTTTGCGACAAACTTTCGTATTTCTGTGATGGCGTCATTGACCAAGAACAGGCTAGCTTGTCTATAATTTACACTCCGATGGTAATACTATTAGGCTCTTTTATTGTGGCTATATTAATACTGGTTGGAGAGAAGATTCATTATGACAGATATCATTTGTGGCCATATACAGATTGAAGATGTGTTGGAACTTGTTTAAAGTCCATTGTCCTGGGTGACAGGACTTCAATGCTTTGGACTTCATAAGATCATGTGTTTACTTAAATATTAAAGTAGTTTATAGTGAAAAATCTTTATTTACCCCATGAAATATTTTCGATTGAATATACAGTAGAACCTCGATTATCCGAACCAATATAAACTTTACAACTACTGAGCCATATTAACCACGTAACAAGAAAAATAAGTGGAAGTGCGAAGTAGGCGTGTATCGCGTGTCACAATTAAGCATGGTGACTCTTAATCGATCACAGTCAGCCAAAATCATCTTTATATCTATCACATAAAGTTTAGTTTTGTAATTATATATTAGTTTGTTTTAATATTACAAGACATCGCATGTACTTTATGCGCTAAGCCAAATTAACTGTTATCGCAAAGCACTAAAATATATTATAAATTATAGGACCAGTGTGATTTAGCTAGTTTTGAGTTAAATAAAAAAGCACGGTGGCGCTTAATCTATGACAGTCAGCGAAAATCAACCTTAATCTTTCACATAAAATTTAGTTTAGTCATTAATAATTATATATTACTTTGTTTTAATATTACAAAACGTCATGTGTACTTTGTGCGCGAAGCCAAAGTAATCGTTATCGCAAAGCACTATGATACCTATATTATAAATAGACCAGTGTGATTTAGCTAGTTTTGAGTTAAATAAAAACAACGAATTGAAAAAATATTGTATCTGTGTGCAGTGTTAAATACTCCATTCATTTGTGTGAATTTGGCGACAATCGATCCGGTACAAATTATGACACATCGCACTTCTACTTACTTCTTCTGTTCTGGGATATTAACCAACAAAACTATCCCCAACAACAGACCGGATATAACTCTTCAAGATAAAATAAATAAAACATTTTATAGATATAGCAGTTCCCAATACCCATAACCTACAGAAGACAATAACTTAAAAACATTATTTTTCAACAAAAAACCAAATCCCACTTCAAAACTATAAATACATAGCCTTAAAGGACAATCTACAACATATTTAATATATTTTATTAACAGTTATTTTTGAAGTCGGAGCCACGGGCAACCGCTGCCGCTCCGTAACGTTCGGAAGTTTGTTGTAAAGGCAGGATCAAACTGTCCTTCTTGGCTGAAATATGACCTATCAAACAAAAAAAAAGATCATCCAAATCAATGCATAACTTGCGGAGTTATCGCGTAACAAATATACAAAAAAAAAAGAAATATATATAATAACAATGAAAGGAAAAATAATTTACGGGTGATCTGAGGTCGGGAAGTGGAAGTGGGGGGGGGTAAGGGTAATAAAACTGATAAACAGTTTTATAAATTTTTTTTTTTCCACGAAACTTTTTATGTCCCAAATACACTACTACTACATACTGTAATTTATTTCATTTGATACATATATACATACATTACTATGGTAAATGTTCTCTGAAAATGCAAAAACTAAAAATAAAAAACCAATAACTTGGTTATTGCCATTTGACTTTTTTCCATAGGACTTGTAGTTTTGCCGGAAAACCAGATAAACCGTGGTTTACCCATTTTTATTTCGCAACTTGTATAATATTAACTTCGAGCTTGTATCAAACTCAAGCCGTTCAAGGTTCTAATGATTATGTTCTCGGCAAACTACAGGATCTGTAACACAAAACCTCAAATGTTCGTGGAAAATTATTAAGTTTTCAAAGTTCTAGCCTGTGAGAACCAAAGAAACCTTAAATAATTATATAGCGCTGCCGTACATAAGGTTATGATATTTCATAAATTTCACATGGCATGAGCCACAAGCTGCGGGTGTAGTGCTCACTGAAGTTTGCGCGGCCACAGTCGCCAGCATCTCTCCGTCCCATATGCAGTGGCAGGACTACCATACAAGCCCAAAAGCCCGGCTTATCGGCTTTAACGTAATACTTGTTAATATATAACTTATATAATAACGTTTAGGGCATTATTTTTTTCCTATTTGTGATTGCATAAATAGGGAATTTTGGGCTTGTATAGTGGTCATAGGGCAAGCCGGGCTTTTGGGCTTGTATAGTGGTCCTTCCACTACTCATGTCGTAGCCTCGATTGGTGATCGCATCTTGTAGTCAGCAGTAGCTTAATGTGCAGCAGCTCTAAAGAAAGAGAATCGACATTTATCTATCTAAAATGAAGGAAATTCCGAATTTAAGGTACGTTAGTGTTTTTTTAAAGTTATCGACATACGAGCTTAAGTTCACTTGAAGGTAGATTTTACCCCCAGCTACAGAACATCAGTAAATGATGCGCTGTCGACCTGCGTTTTACGTCGAGCATTCGGAAATAGACTGAAACCAAAACGCGCAGTGTGCACTCGGTAATGCTTGGTTACCGTTATTCGGTAGGAATTTCGATATTACTCCCATCCGTTTAATGGCCGAAGTGACAATACGTAGAGAAGGCATGATTAGAGAAACTTATAAACAAGTAGTCCCGGCGCGGTATACGATATTCTTACCAAATATTCACAGTATTTTACATAAATTGTACCAACAGCTTACTGCTTTTGAATGTAATTGGGGTTTAATTTGTAACATTGCTACAAACACAAAATCAACCGACCTTCTGCCAACATAATGTCATTATTTCCGAATAATGCTACGTTATTTAATAAGTTTCCGTTCATAGTTTGTGGACACGGTGCTTATTTACGGCAGACTGTTATTATCTTTTTGATCATTACCAACAATTGCGATGACACAACACTGAGAGATTCAGTCTTCTATTATAGCGTGTTCGAGTATGTGATAATTTTACGTGTTTCTTTTGTTTATTTTTTACGCAAATTGTCTGTACTGGTATGTTTTAATTGATTAAATAAATTAATTTAACAATACCCAATTTACCACAATTTACAATCACTTTATCCAACAAATAAATTTAAATAAAACATTTAACAAAAGTGAATAATTTATCATTTTAATTATGTTAAAGTTGTTTTATTTAACTTCGTATTTAAATTATACAAAATAAAACAGTAACTCCTCACTTTTGTAATGTGCATTCTAAAATGGTAGTCATTCAATTTTAATATAAGTATTAATTTGAACCAGTAACTAATATACCTATACAAATTTATTGACTGTGTGTGACTTTGCTATATAGCTAATTTGAATTTGTTTTTGCAGATCAAATAATATGTCGACTATTAAATTCAAAATTAACGGAAAGCAGTATGAAGGTATGTGAATAACATTCATTTAATCAATATCAAATATCGCCAAACATGAAATTACTAAAAGTTATTGAGTGTCATCTTTGGTGAAAAATATTAAACTACTAATAAGAATATTTGTGTTTTAAAAAGTTTGTTTGACTATAATCGCAAATTCCTAAACTGAGAAAATGATACAAAATAGCGGAATTCTGTACTAACTGTACCATGATAATAGTAATCACCTCTACAAACATTATTTCCTTTAGCTAATGAAAGATATGGTCCTGATGCATCACTCAACGACTTCATAAGAACTGTGGCTCATCTCCGTGGCACTAAGGCAATGTGCCATGAGGGAGGTTGTGGCGCTTGCATTGTCGCTGTTCAAGCCGCTTCACCGCCTAATAATGAAGTGAAGACTTTTGCTGTTAATTCGGTAATATTTTTATTAATAAAATTCCTAATACGAGTATGTATAAGAAATAACGTTTTCTTTAAAAATATAGACTTCAGGTCATTAATAAAAAATGCATCTGAAATTCCCCTGAATAACAGAAGTAAATAGTTACAGGAGTATGTGGTCAGTTTTACACGAAATTAAAACTGCTAACTAAGTCAAAATACCGCATTTAGCTAAACTTTGTATGTATTTTGTTATTTTGTATACGTAATAAAATGATTTTATTTGTTTATTATATATTTATAGTGCCTAGTATCAGTTTTATCATGTCACGGTTGGGCGATCACGACGGTCGAAGGCATTGGAAACAGAATCAAAGGCTATCACGAAATCCAGAACAAGTTAGCTAAGTTTAATGGGACCCAGTGTGGCTATTGCACCCCCGGATGGATCATGAACTTTTACAGGTACAGTGAATTAACATATAACTCAACAAAAGACCATATCATATCATATTTCATAAAAATCATCTCATTCTGATTCATTAACTACACGGTTTGTAGTATAAACAACGATTATGTCTCGGAATCAAAATTATCAAAATAAAAAAGTACTATACCCGTAAACCGTCATAAACAATAATTGCCATATATAACGATTAATCTGATAAATATGATTTAAAAATACTTCAAAATATAAAATTTTACAGCATTTATACATCCAAAAATGGAAGCCTCACAGCAGAAGAAATAGAAAACTCATTTGCTGGGAACATGTGTAGATGTACTGGATACAGAGCAATTGCAGATGCTTTTAAAAGTTTCGCTACGAACATCGATCAAAATGCACAAAAAAAACTAAAAGATATAGAAGATTTAGCTATGTTTAAGACCTGTGGTATTAAATGCAAAAAGAATTGCCACCATAATAAGGAAAATAAGATCTCTAATGACAATTTGAACGATTGGTGTATTATAGAAAAAAATGTCGGTGAATCATTGCTAATTGAATCTAAAAAGTTCAAATGGTCTAAAGTTTATACACTCGAGCAAGCTTTTAAAGTTATTAATAATTCTAAGAATTATAAGTTAATTGCTGGCAACACGGGACAAGGTAAAAATACTTAATAATTGTATCAAATTAAATATTTACACTGATAAAAATAGTAGTTGACATTTTTAAAATATAAAGTTTTCATATTTTGATTTAAATTTTTTTGCTTTATGACAGACTATTCATATTTCAGGGGTATATCCTATAGAAGAATATCCGGAAAATATAATAGATATATTCAATATCGCGGAACTAAAAGGTCATACGCAAAATATCAATTTAGAATTAGGAGCAGCAATGACACTCTCCGATATGATGGACTTGTTTCTTCAAATATCGAATAAAAACGAAGACTTTGCTTATCTGAAGGAATTTCATCAGCATTTAGACTTAGTCGCTCACATACCTGTCCGAAATGTAATACACATAATTGTTTTATTTTATGTTAATCAGCAATACTATGTTCTTAAAAAAAATTTTCAAAGATACATTCAAATCGATAATATAATTTAGTATAATTTAGTAGTAGAATTATTTTAACATTGGTTTCTTTTTTTGTGGATGAGATTTTTATGATTTAATGAAAGTGATATCATACTTGTTAAATATTCTAGATTGGGACGATCGGCGGTAATCTGTACCTAAAATATTTAAATAAGGAATTTCAATCGGACCTTTTTCTTTTGTTTGAAACCGTGGGTGCCGTATTAACAATTGGTAATGTACTTCTTCCATCTACTTTTCCTTTTAAAAACCGAACGATATCTTTTATAAAAACTTAATACCTACTATATCATTTTCTTAAATCGATTTTTTATAATCCTGCATCAGTTTATCAGCATCAGATTTTTTTTATAATTTTTATTTGATCTTACGTATTGTAAAATAGCTGATACTGATAATCCAGAGATCGCTCCAAGGGCTCACCCAAAACCGGCGCACCGTTCATATTTTGTTGGTGCAGCATATTATGCTGAGTATGTTCCCCTTTTGTATAGCATCGTATATAATAATAAGCTAGCCTTTGGAATGTATAAAAACAATGCGGATTATACACCTTTCAATTTAACCTAGTCCCTAATCCCACAGATATAAAAATCATAATGTATAAATACTATATTAACTATGTTGCTCAATTATGAGTACCTCATTAGAAAACGCTTTAATACTTTTTCAGCTGACGGTATAAACAGTACAAAAATGTTAAGCTTAATGGAGTTTTTGGAGAGCGACATGAAGGAAAAGATTATTTTAAGCGTCGCGCTACCTCCTCTATCAACCAGTTGTTACATAAAAACGTATAAGGTAAAACGTTATTAAATTGAAATTGAACCTTTTTGTGTTTAACTTTTTTTTATAAGTATACTTAATATTAATTAATAATACGGTGTATTCTTGTAGATCATGCCCAGATCCCAAAACGCTCACGCAACAGTAAATGCTGGATTTTCTTTCCATTTCAAAAAAGACACCAACATTATTGAAAATATGACTATCGTTTTCGGAGGACTTTCATCTAAATTTATTCACGCTACAAAAACGGAAGGAATTTTGAAAGACAAAGACCCGTTTACAAATGAAGTCCTCCAAGAGGCTATTAAGACGTTGTTTAACGAAATAATTGTAGATGCAGCACCGACGGAGCCTTCCCAGGAGTACCGTAAAATGCTTGCTGTGGCATTATTTTACAAGGTATCAACTAAATTCGAGTAATATTTATTATTAATATTTGATTCCTATTACTAGTGACTAACTCAGGCCTTTATTGAATGTGATATAAAGCTATTATAGCCTCCTTGACCTAGTGGTTAAGTGTTTTGTCTATCATCGGAGATACCGTGTTTGAGTCCCGGGTAAATAAATAAAAAATATTTCTATTGAACAGAGCATAGAATATTGATCAGCTATAGGAATAGACACAGCAACGTGGCTGACACACACCCCACTAGGAGAATCTGAAATTTACATAATATTTCATTAATGTTAATTAATGGAGCATAACCTCTTATAATATACTTTAGCATATTGTGTTCAAACAGATAACAAGGCGGCTGCTTATTTTTAAAATATATTATTTTTGTTCAAGGCTATTTTAAGTTTATGTCCCGAAGAAAAGATAGATAAACGATTTAAATCCGGTGGAAATGTTATAAAGAGAATGCTATCACAGGGAACACAAATCTATGAAACCGATAAAAGTGTTTGGCCTTTAAATCAGCCTATACCAAAATTAGAAGCATTGGTACAATGTAGCGGTGAGGCAATATTTGCTAACGATCTTCCGAAGCAAAATGATGAAGTTCATGGAGCGTTTGTGACAGCGAATGTTACACCAGGCAGTATTATAAGCGCTTACGATGCGACTGAAGCTCTGGTAAGCACATATTTTTATGCAATCATTAAATTAAAACTAAACATGTTAATAAGACTTATCGCCATACCATACATTATTCGTTTAACCTACTTTATTTTAATATTGATTTTAAATGTCTTATAAAATGTAATAGATTAATATTATTACAGAAAGTTCCTGGTGTATTAGCATTTTATTCTAGTCAAGATATCCCTGGAGAAAATACATTCACTCCAGAATGGATTCCTTTATTGGCTGAAAGAGAAGAGATTTTATGCTCAAAGATAGTAAAGTTTAATGGTCAACCTGTAGGAATAATAGTCGCAAACCAAGAAAAACTAGCGATTTATGCAGCTAAATTGGTCAAAATAAAATACGAACTTCTTAATAAGAAGAAACCTCTTTTAACGATATCCGATGTACTAAAATCAGATGAAAAAGATCAAAGAGTTAAAATTTATCAAACTGTCGAACCTACTGAAACTGGAAATGATATAAAATCTATAATTTATGGAGAATTTAATGTAGGTTCTCAGTATCATTATACTATGGAAACTCAGACTTGTGTTACTATACCAACTGAAGATGGTATAGAAGTATACTCTGCAACACAATGGCTCGATGGTACAAATACTGCAGTGGCCAAATGCTTAAATATTCCTGTCAACCGGTAAGTAATTATTTTCAACTGGAAGTCAGTACTTCAACAACATCAAATGACGGACATTAATAAAATTGTTTAGATTACATCTACATAATATATATGTATATTTACTAATATTATTTTGTTTATATTGTAGAGTAAATGTGATTGTTAGAAGAGTTGGTGGTGGTTACGGTGGTAAAATAACAAGGTCATCACAAGTTGCTTGTGCAGCCGCTATCGTATCACATTTACAAAATAAAACGTGCAAATTTGTTCTACCGTTACAGGATAACATGAAAATTATAGGGAAACGACCACCAACGTATTGTAAATTTGAGGTAATTTAGCATTTTATTATAGGCTCTTCTTAATCTATTAACTGTCTTTTTTGTTGAAATATATGCATAAAATTGTATAGCAGTAGTAGTATTATATTCAAATTATATTTGATTTTTTGAAAAAGTCCCATAATCGAATCAACGCTGCTAATGGGTTAATCTACCGTTTCTTTTTTAATAGCAGCATTACTAAATTAATTAATCTTTGAAGTGGGGCAGAATGGCTACAAAGGCTGGTGATGGTAATTTGAGAAATACATCATTTAATTCACTATTTTAATATTACATAAGATTCTTAATATTAATATAATATACTATGTAGGTAGCTGTTAATGCCGATGGTGAAATTCAGTATCTAAAAAATAAGTACTACCAAGACGCTGGTTGTTCTAACAACGAAATTATGATTCCGGTTACCTTAATACATTGTACTAGCTGTTACAATTCAAAAAGATGGCATATTGAAGGTTATACAGTGCTCACTGATATCCCATCAACAACTTGGTGCAGAGCTCCGGGTAAGACGATTATTTTCACAAACTGTAAATTAAAAGCCTTTTATCTTATCCCTCCTCCGTGGCTCCGTGGTTTAGCACCGGAGGTCCTGGGTTCGAATCCCGGGGAAGCAAGGTCTGGCAGAGCACAGAAGGCTGAACACCTACTTGCCTGTAAAGAATAATGATCAGTGAAACAGAAAAAGCAATGGGTCTGCGCCATGCCCCACTCGGGATTTAACATTTTTATCTTATAACTCAATCGATATATTTTAGGGTCAATGGAAGGTATCGCAATGACTGAATACATAATGGAAAAAATCGCATACACTTTAAAAAAAGAACCACTCGAAATAAGATTAAAAAACATGATCCAAATAGATAATCCTATCCCACAATTAATAGATGAGTTAAAAGCGGATGCAGATTTCCAAAACAGAGAAGAAGAAGTGCGTATATTTAACAAAAATAATAGATGGAGAAAACGCGGTTTAAAATTAATGCCAATGACGTACGACCTATTTTATTTTGGACCTTTCAATGCCCTTGTTTCAATATTCCACGAAGATGGCACGGTATCCATAACACATGGTGCTATTGAAATGGGACAAGGTGTGAATACAAAAGTAGCACAAGTATGCGCATATATTTTAGGTATCAGAGTGGATAAAATCAGTATTAAACCGAGTTCAAGTTTTACATCACCAAACTGTATGGTCACTGGAGGAAGTGTAGGCAGTGAATGCGTGGCTTATGCTACAATGAAAGCGTGCGAGATTATTTTAGATAGACTTAGACCAATCCGAGAAAAGATGGATAAACCTAAGTGGGAAGAATTGGTGAAAGAAGCTCACGAATCGGGGGTATATTTGCAGGCATCATATATGTATTCCCTTAATGAACCTGTGAAACCATATGATATATTTGCCGTAGTAGCCATGGAAGTCGAAATTGATGTATTGACTGGGAATCATGAAGTTAGAAGAGTAGATTTACTTGAAGATACTGGTAGAAGTTTAAGCCCAGAAATTGATGTGGCACAGGTAAATGCTTTAGTTTATATTATTTCAGATAAGGAGAACAGATATTTAAAAACATTATTCTCGTTATGATAATTAATTATTTTAAAAAGTTAAATATTTATTATATTATTTAAAAGGCAAATAAATGTCTCGAGATTTCAAAGGGGGTTCTAGTTTTAAGGGATCCCAACATCCACCAGTTTTTATTATCAACCTTACGTACCGCCCGCACAGGCTTCAAACATCCACCAATTTCTCAATCTTTAATCGATACTGTTTTGAACCCGGGACACACGGGTTAGCGAACAAACTTTCGACCACAAAGACCACAGTTAGAATTGAAAAGACCAGCTTCAATCTAGCAACGTTACAATCACATAACACTTCTGTTCTGTGGTTACAATTCTTATGAAATTATTTTTCACAGATAGAAGGCGCTTTTGTAATGGGCCTTGGTTACTGGACTTCTGAAAAACTAATATACGATCACAATACCGGAGAGTTGCTGACAAGACGTACGTGGAATTATAAGCCACCAGGAATCAAAGATATACCGGCCGATTTTAGGGTATATTTCCGAAGAAATTCGCATAATTCTGGCGGGGTTTTACAATCAAAAGGTATTGTATTCATTGTAAAGGTATTGTATACAACCATGTATTTTTCCACATTTATTTACTACTAGCTGATGCCCGCGACTTCGTTCGCGTAGGGTTCACTTTAAGCTGAGCTTTTGAGCAAGCTTTCTTCAAATGACATATCCTCCTCCACCCTCTGTACTTGGTGATTTCTTTTGGGAAAGAGCTATCAAATTAGTCAATGACGGTTGCTTTTGCATCATGTTATCGACATGTTTAATGGTGGTTGAGATTGGGGTTCGAAGGATGATTTGATATTCAATAGTTGAAATAATTAACCTGACTTTAAAGAAACATTAGGGAAATTCATATTAATTAAATTTTACGTGACCAAAATCCAGATATTATGTCTTTTTTCTACTAATCACAGTTCAATCGAAGATTGGATTCAATACATTTTCTGTCTTAAATAGATGCGTGCGTTCATTTAATTGGTTATTTTCATTTTCGGACATTTTTTTAAATTCCCGGGATTCCTGCCCTGGTTTCCGGTGCTAAATGCTGAAACCTCTAAGATACGGAAGCAAAAAAGCAATGTCGAATAATCGTAATTCTGTTTAAGAGAAAGGATTGATGAAAAGGTGACATAAATGATCTCATAAGAAATACTTTTTCATATATTATTTCAATAATACATTTTCTATTTTTGTTATAATATAGTTCTTTCAAAAAATAAATAAATAAATACAAAAAAATATTCCTTTCATTTCAACTTCAGATTCGAACTCGCATCAAAAGCTACGCTATGGGACTGCATATCCACTATTCTATCCACTATTCTACGAATACATATTGTAAATGGCGAAATAATCAAACTATTTCATTTACATATCAGACTGTGATTGACATCTGACAATTCGAAAAAGTTCAACGCGAGTCAGTTTGCATTGAAATTTGGTGATATGGTGCCTTTAAAATAATATTTAAATGATGATAACTTTTCTTTCCGATAACCGATTTCGATGAAATAAAGCCTATATGTTGCCCCGGGCTTTCCTTAATATATTTGTGTAAATTGCATTAAAATCGGTTCAGTATCTTCGGAGATTAGCGTGAACAAACAGACAGACAGACAGACAGACAGACAGACAGACAGACAAGAATCTTAAAAATTGCATTTATGCATTCTGCTACCCTTCTTTTATCACCCCTCTTAATTTCTGGTAAAAATATTTAGTGAAGCGTAATTTCGATCCTACTCTTTTATTATATGTATATATAGATTATAAAAAATCCAATTACGAAAGCTACATTAACAAAAGCACAACAACAACTACTGTGGTTTAATGAAGTGCTAAAAATAAGTCTACAAAAACACAGATTTTCCTTGAAATTTCGTATAAAGCCGTGTTACATATTCTTTACACAGCAACTGGTGAGCCAGCTTTATGCTTAGCAGCGGTCATATCGCACGCGTTCCGAAAGGCAGTAAGCGACGCCCACCATGACGCAGGATATGAAGAACAATGGATTGATATAGGTAAAAGAGATACTACTTATTAGTATCGTAGTATCTTTAAAGTATAGGATGGCAAGCGAGCATACGATTGACTTGATGTATAGTGAACGAACATGAGAGTGAATAGAATAAACCTTATTTTAAATTTGGAACAAAACTAGTCTGAAATTAATTTCCGAATTTAAAGCGAAAACTATTTTATTTCCCTTACGCCTCGATGAACTAGCTTTTAATTAGAATAATAGCGTTAGCTTTGAAACAAAATGACAAAGTTCAGTTCCCCAGAAACTTAATACGATTGTTGAAACATTATAGTATTTAGGTAAGGAATATAAACAAACAATATAATTCCTTCAGCTCACTGAAGTTTCTGGATTATTTTGGAAGCTTATTATATAAAAGCCGGGCTTGTTTACTTTAACGGAATACGGGTTTATAATATGTTACCGATATAATTACGTAATAATAAAAGTTATATCACTTACGAGTATATAACTACTTAAGGGCATTATTATTTTTCTTATTATGATTGCATTAATAGGACAAGCCGGGCATTTGAGTTTGTATGGTGGTCCCACCACTGTATGTTATGCATGTATACCTCTAAATACTTTTTTATCTCAAAAGTTTCAAAATACAGAAAGAGATCAATTATTGCACATACATAGCGCACAATGGTAAATCACTAAGACTTGTGTTCATTATGGGACTGTTTCCCTTAAGGCCTATTTACATGATGCTATCTTGTACATACAAGAGCAATAATAATTGACATCCAAGAATTGTAAGCAACTGTTTACACGCGGATAATATGTGCTCTTTACACCAAGAAAAGTATTGAAACAAAACTTGTATAACAGATCAATAATGTTACGTGTAGTTCAGACTATACAAGTTATTTATTATTGTCTTTTATTAACGCGAGTATCACACATTTAAATAAAATACTGTATACCGGATTAAAACGCGATTTATTATTTATATTGTTTAAATTATTTATCCCGACGTTTCGGTTGCTGTGATAAATCGGGATAAATAATTTAAACAATATAAATAATAAATCGCGTTTTAATCCGGTATACAGTATTTTATTTAAAAGTTATTTATTACTTTAATTAAACTGTATGCAACAGGCAATGTATAAATGTCCTTTAGAAATCAATTTATCAATGTTGAAAAAAACATATATTTAAAAAAAGAATACATTGAATATTTAAAACAGCGTAACAAATTAGATATACATTGTATTAGCCCCTTGTTCTTCTTAGTCGGACTCTCAAGTCCGACAAGATAAGTTGACAGAGTGGTCGTGATTAAGGCGATGGCACACTGGGGAACTATGCCTTCGTTATCCTTCCTTCTAAGGGCTAGACTTGACTTACAATGCTTCTCCGTTTCTTGCGGTCACTGTGAGCACTCTGCACTAATAGCGAGCGTTGGCCTCTCTCGCAGCTTCTGGCTCGGTTTTAGTCACTCGATCTCCGTGTTTGCGCCTATGCCCTAGAAATATCACGTCCATAGCTTTTGGGGGCCACTGGTGGCTATGCTGTGGTCGCCACCGGTGGCCGTGTGTGCCTGGGCTTTAAAGGTTGGTCCAGCGTGTTGGTGAACGATCAACGAATCCTCATTCCACATACGATTATATAAGATTACATTTTTTTACGATTTTTACATACATATCTATATCAACCTTTGTATTGTTGTTGTATTTTATAAGTAGCGTAATAATAAATATTAAGTCTCTCACAAGCAAGAAAGCTGCATTTAATTTGTTTCAATTTTGTTGCAGAAAATCCTTGTTCTATTGAAAACATCTTTATGGCCGTCGGGCACAAACTGGAACATTTCAAACTGAAATAATTATATTGCGAGTTGACGTCAAACAATAGACGTACCCTTGAGCCTTCCGCCAGTTTCCTCTTCATTCATTATTAACTTAATAAGAAAGACATAAATTAAATATATGTAATATAATATTCATCTTTATTTTTTATATTATTCCCTTATAACATCAACCTTTGATTTGTTATTTCACTTATATATTTAGGTATCTAATCTCTTTAAATTAAAGGCTAAAATACCGTAAAAATAAATTACTCGTACATATATTAGTATGACGGCACACCGTTTCTTTATGTAAATAATGTATATTTTGTTAATATTATCGAAGAGTATTGTAAATTAATATTAACAATATTATATAATATGTAGATATAGTTTGAACTAAAACTAAACAAAACGAAACAACTCAATTATAATATCACTAAAATAATTTTAACACGCTTTGATATTTTAAATTTAATCGAAATCAAGACAACACTAGTAGTTAAATCATACGAAACAAAGAACTTAAATAGAATTACAAATATTCAATTTATGTTTTATAAAAATATATACCTACTTACTCCTCCATTTGATGTCAGAACCTATAATCTAACTATTACAATGTAAACAGAAAATTACAGGGAATGATAAAAACTCTATTGGAAAACGATCCCACTTCTGTATTCAAGACACGCCTCACTTATTGACACTAGTACTTTAGTAAGATTGATATGACATTAATTATGATGAGGGTACCGCAAAGGTATTCTATGTGGTTCCCATCAATTGGGGAATTATGTATTGAAACGTCAATTAAGTTTTTAAAATAATAATTTAACTTTAGCTCAATCACATTCAGCGCGAAGATGGCGATCGAACACGAAGAGTAGGACTTTCCCAAAAATATTATAAATTGGCAGAATCCGTCTTTGATGGAATATGCTATTAAGAAGAAGAAAAAGAATTTAACTTTGGCCAAAGCTTATGGATAAATGAATAATGAATATGTATCTGCTCTAGTAACTTAATGTTTATTATCTCTTTTTGAGCAATGTAGAATCAAATTTTATATTTACAACAAAAACTTTACAGCAAAAGTTTTACCAGAAATGGAGAGGGGACGAAGGAAGAGTATATAGGATGGTTTCTTTTTTCTGTTTGTTCATGCTAATATCCAAAGATAATGAACTGATTTCCATGTAGCTTTACAACCAAATTGAGCTTAGTCGGGAACGATATCAAAGCTGTGTTTCATCGAAATTGAAAGTCGGGAAGAAAAGTATCTTCATATAAAAAACTTGCTTAGAATCCTTAGATTTGTATAAAAAAAGTTTTTCACAACTTTTTTCACCTTAAAATTATTCCACTAATAATAATTTAATTGACGTAGGTTATAATAACATAAAGTCATTGAGGCGCTAGATTGCAATATTATTTCCAATTTCTAATTATGAAAATAAGCGTTCTTTATATTATGTTACTCTTTGTAGGCGTTACCGGTACAGTCAAGCAAATATTCTGTTTTGAATAAAAAGCTTTAAACATAGAGCAACACGGGCCACCGGCGACTCCGGTTCGCCGGTGGCCCGTGTTGCTCTATGGCTTTAAATGATCAAATTAATATAAAATTATTTCATAACTTAATGATACATTCAAATTAAAAACATTGATTCATTTAGGTAACTCAATATACACTTATGAACGCCAATAAAAAAAAATTAAATGCTTCCAATTTTACATTTACTGCCAGTTCTCAAATTAAGGGCGTAGAACTGGCAATAAACTCTCCTCCACTCTTTTTAATCGCCAAGTTTTTTGTTTTACAAAATATTTGTAAAGAGATGCAACCATTACACTATGCTCCACACGACATAAAAAACTTAACGAATAAAAATAAAGGTTTGTCCTCTAGCAGCAGTAAGCATGGTGAAAGCTCCTAGCACGCACTTACATCATCGTGGGAACAACAAGTAAACCCATAGTCGAGATAACTAATATCACCGCACACACGAATTCAAGTCCGACCAGTCACCATAAGTAAACTAATTGTGATGTGATGTCACAACTCACAAGTAAGCTACTTGTGATGATGTACTTGATTTTTGTGGTTGGTGTCACCTACCAAGTAGATATCTATTATCCTTTGCTCTTATCTATAATCCTTTTGCTCTATTTATTCTGTTATGTAAGTCTTTATATATTTATAATGCAATAAAGTTGTTAAATAAATAAATAAATAAATATCTAAAATATAAAAAATACACTTATGTTCGCGACTATACTATCAACTCACCTCGAACCATTGCAATACTTTCCAAGTGTTCTAACAGCTGCCAGTTTGTACAGAGCGAACAGTACGTATTTATTGCTTTTTTAACTCAAATATTTTTGTTAGAGTTTAAGTTAAAAATAGGTGTCTTAGCCTATACAATAATCTTATGATTTAAGAAAAAGTCATTTAACAGCGACTTTTTCGTGAGTTTTATGTTTAGGTGTATTTTCAACTTTTCAAAAGGTATTCCTTTTTTATGAATTTCAAAAACATATAAATATAAATCTTAAACTTCGAAATAACGCAAACGCCATCTTGCTTTGATGAGCATAACTCGAATAACCATCACTTGATTCCATCTCCTTTTTTTATAAAAACAGCTAAGAAAATATACTATAAGAGGGTACAATTTAATCTGGTTATGAGAATACTGAATGGAAATATTGGAGCCTTGCCTTATCGGGATGCCATGGTAATAAGAATAACTTAGTACTGTCTCTGAAAAGCAGTCAAGGGGCAGACTATTATATATATTTTTATATATATATATTTTTTTTTCATTAAGTTTGTTCTAAACATTTTCTCCAAATCAACTTGACGTAAATGGTTTTTATTTTTTGTTTCATAAAGTGGGTATATTAAACTAAATGAAGGCTGTTTACCTTTTTATTACTGTATGGCGGGTACAATGTAGTAGTACAATGCACTATAAAAAAAATGCTTTTTTTGAAGAATTTTTAAAATCGGTCTAGTAGTTTTTGAGTTAAATCGTAATAAACAAACAAATGTTTCCTCTTTATAGTATTAGTATAGATATACTTAGATTAATTACACTGATAAATTATTTCTCATTTTTATAGTAAAATTAGCGACCCGCCCCGGCTTCGCACGGGTCAAGATTTTTTGACAAAAAAAGCAGGGGTTGTATGTATTTTTTAATGCCACATTATAAAAAAATAAAAACAAAAAAATTCGTCTAAAAAATAAAAATAATAATTTAGGGGTGGATTACCCTTAACATTTAGGGGGATGAAAAATAGATGTCCGATTCTCATATCTACCCAATATGCACACAAAATTTCATGAGAATCGGTCGAGCCGTTTCGGAGGAGTATGGCAACGAAAACTGTGACACGAGAATTTTATATATTAGATTTTAAGTGAGCTTAGTCTGATCATAACTTTTTTACACCGGGCTTCAAACCCCGCACTTCTGTTCTTCTTCTTTTGCTAAACAAAATGAATATACAAATGTGCCACAGAGTGATACAATACTGTTTAATTGCTACACTTTATTTTCTTGAACTTATCCAATCTGACACCCAATTTGACTACAAAATGCTTTTACGAGCCAAATAGGAGAACTGTTCAATCTGTCACCTTAATAGGGATCAGATAAACCTATTGATAGATTGAGAAAAACTTTCCTATCTCCTTGATAGTGTTTTCCATTTTGTCCCGCCAAAGTTCCGAATGTAGAAGTTCTGCGACGAATAGGCACAAAGGCTTTTGATGGTCATAAAGAAAAATAAAGTTGCATACCTAGGGCATGTATTACGACACAATAGGTACGACTTTTTGCAACTGATATTTATGGGACAAGTGGCCGGAAAGAGAAGTGTTGGCCGCAGAAAAAAGTCGTGGCTCCGCAACATTAGGGAATGGACGGGAATCACCAGTGTCGCTGAACTGTTCCCTACATCCAGGGATAGAGACTTTAAACCGCCTACCTTCATTAATTGGAGAGACACCTGAAGAAGAAGAAATGTTACGGAGCGGGGTGATATATTGTAGCTTTCCCTTAACAGACATTATTTTTAAAAATCGAACCTCCTAATTTTTACCATCACTAAATAAAGCTAAACATGCATAATTAATTAAAATGGTTAAAACGAACTCAACTCGTTATCCCTCATTATAGCCTGTCATGATCGTGAGAAGTGTAACACTTGGCTGGAAAATGCATTAATGTGTTCAACCATGAATACTTCTTACGTCATTAAAAACCTATATAATTTTATTTGTAATCGATTTTCCCTTCGCATTACGCGATATTCCAAGTATAATAGCAAAAATACAATAAATTGTCAAACATATCTATGAAGTCTTCTATCATTATTATTCATCATTATGTAGATATATTTTAAAATGAAACAAAGATTTTTGTCAAATTGAAGACTTATTGTAGATCAAATATTAATAATTAAGTTTTTATTATGTTAGATATCGACAGACGAGCATGAGGTTCACTTGGTGGTAGTTGATACCTCCACCACAGAACATCAGTCAATGATGCGCTGTCGACATACTTTTTACTTCGAACAGTCGGAAATCCATAGATAGAAACCGAAACGCGCAATATGCACTTCACGGTTTTTCCATCTATGAACGGTGGCCAAATTTCGATATTCCTCCCACCCGATTAATGCCCGAAGTTACCACACGTGGGGAAGACACGACTATCGAAATTCCGACCGGGTAACGAACCACCGTTCATGAAGTTCGTGAAGTGCATATTGAGCTTTTCGGTTTCAGTCTATGGACTTCCGAATACTCGAAGTAAAAAGTAGGTCAATAGTTTACTAGACTTCTAGTAAGCTACTGAGTGAGAATAACGAATGAGACTTGTGGCTAACATAAAAATATATTTTGAAACATTTTAAAAATATATTTTGAAACGTTTTTTTTAATAAAATTATTTATCCCGACGTTATATAACAAGAGGACACCGTTAGTCAATATTGTCATAATATAGAAAATTACAGTAAATATCAACTCCATAGGAATAGATGGCGTTAATATTATGGCAACTTTGTGACATTTCAAAAATCAGACAACTGTCATCTTTCTGTCTCCCCGCGACCACGGTTGCTGAAAAGCATCCGAAACGTCGGGATAAATAATTTAAACAATATAAATAATAAATCGCGTTTTAATCCGGTATACAGTATTTTATTTAAATGTGTGATACTCGCGTTAATATAAGACATTATTACTTTTTTTTTTAGTTCAGAATGCGGTTTCCCAAGCACATGAAAGTCGGAGCGGGATGTGCGGGCGCTGCTGCTTTCGGTGTACTCTTCGGCTGGGTTTTATTTCCCACTATACTGAAAAGTCAACTGAAAAAGGTACTATTAATTGGACGCTGTTAAAATAAATTTTGATACCAATCGCTTCCTTATGAGCTGGAGTACATAATTCAAAAGATATATGTATCATTTAAATCGTTTTAATAGCAAAAATATTGAAAAAACTAGCGAGCACGAAAACATAAAATGTTTAAAATATTTAATAATAATGCATTTAATTCAATTACTTTGATTGCTACCAAGAAAAACAACATACATTTAGTCTAATAATAATAATTACAAAAAAATAATACAGTTAATTTTAAAAGAAATTTTATAAAACCTGATTAAAACTTCAAACTCAATTTTCTTAAAATGGCAACCATGTGGGTTGACACTGTATTGCTTAACAGCGTCCAATTTTCGTAGAGTTATATGATTAATCTTTAAATTTATCTTTTTTTTTTCTTTAATCCTAATCTTTAATTTAATTAGATTAATATATTAAATTTGTTATCCCTTATTGTATGTGTATGTATTCCCGAATGCCATATGGAGCACGGGACAACCTATGGGGTAAAACGGACATATTAGTGTGTCTGTTTCACTAATAATGTTTTTAAAGCAGGTACGTGGTCAATTGCTGTGTCCGTCTACCTATCCTATACCTTAGTGTAGGTACCAAGGGGTAGATACATTTCTGTATCCATTTCATAAGTCCTTTTTAATTCGCGGTGTAAGAGTCAGATGGAAGTATCTACATTTTCTCATTTTACAGTTGAGCAGTAAAATTCGCCACTTAAAATTTTACCAGGTTTTTAATACAGATAGTATACAATTAATAAAAAAATATATCGGTATATTAGCATGCTATTAAGGATTTAAAAGGGTTAAGAATTATGTACCTATGGGTACCATATGGGTACATAGGTTTCAACACGGAAGCGGTAAATCATCCCTAATTGTGCTATCAATTAAATTAGGATGTAGAATTTCGATATTCATTTAATAAACGATCCAAATTAAGAAAAAATAATGAAAGTGAATTTGAATTATATCGCTCATTTGGTGAAACAATGACGTAATTGCACTTTTAAAAATATTACAGGAGACCCAAAGATAAAGGCATTTTGAAGGGTGTAAAAACGTCATGATTTTAAAATAAGTTCAATATGTGTAGTATGTATATACGTATGTCGATATTTCTCACGATGTAAATAGTCTTTCTATCCACATATTATGAAACGTTTATTAAAAAAAATAAAAACAGTGTAATTACGTTATTGTTGCACCAAATAGCGTGATTACACTGTTAAAAAAAATATTTAAAAAAAAGATGTACCCAGAGCAATATTACAGTAATTAAAAGTTTCGCGCTAAGCTTAATACTCGTCTGAGCACTAAATCTACACGAAGACTGGCTTTATCGTGTCTTGTAGAAAATTTCTTCTCTCGAATACTTTTTTCAAACAAGAATACTGAAAAATATTAGTTAACGAATATTTCACAATTCTTGTTTTATTTCCGTAAATATAATAGTCAGACCGTGAATTAAGGATGATATTAAGATTAATGTTATAATATTTTGTCCAAAATTAGGCACAATCATACATTTAAATAAAATACTTTATACCGGATTAAAGCGCGATGTATTATTTATCCCGACGTTTCGGATGCTTTTCAGCAGTCGTGGTCACGGGAAAGACTGAATAATATAATATAAATAATAAAACGCGTTTAATCCGGTATAAAGTATTTTATTTAAATTTTTCTTCTTCTCTTTCCTGCCCTGTTCCCTCTTTGTTTTTTGGGTTGGCGCAGTTGTTCTATTTTTCCATTCTCTCCTTTTACTCGCCAATCATCACTCACACCCCACAAACACATATCATTCTTCACACAGTCAATCCATGTTTTTTTATTAAAGTATTTTATTTAAATTGATAATTTTATTTAGGAAATGGCACTTTCAAAGAAAACAGACGTTCGCAAGATGTGGGAGACGATTCCCTTCGCCCTAGACTTCAAAGTGTACCTCTTTAACTATACAAACCCTGAAGAAGTGCAGAAAGGGGCTGCTCCGATTGTGAAGGAAGTTGGCCCTTATTATTTTGAGTAAGTATTACATAATTTAGTCAGAGCCTTACCATTGTATTCTATGTTGTACGCTGAAAATGCCTTTTAAAAATATTGAATAAATAATTATTATAATATATTCGATGAAAGTATATATCATACGATTCAATGTTTTTACGTGAAAGTAGACCGTGTGAATGATAAGAAAATACTTATAAGAGAATAAAAACTACAGTGAGGGATGCTAAAACTTTGGTCTAAACTCTAAATGACAGTTCGGTGTCGAGCAAAATTTTCGACAACATGTTCGGTGTTGAGCAATATGTTCGGAAATATATTTAGTGTCGAGCAAAATGTTCGGCAACATGTTCGGTGTCGAGCCAATGCTCGGCAAAATGTTCGGTGTCGAGAAAAATGTTCGGCCAAATGTTCGGTGTCGAGCAAAATGTTCGGCCAAATGTTCGGTGTCGAGCAAAATGTTCGGTGTCGAGAAAAATGCTCTGGTAAAATAACGTAAGTGTAAAAAAGTGACTGCTTCTTATATTATGCGTTCTGTATAAAAAAGTTACTGAAAATCCTTCCTTGTTAGCATTATTAACATTCAGATCACATAATACTAACTCTGAGCATACAAGTTCCTATATTACTTTTCCTATCAAAAGACAATTGCCTTCACATTTAAAGCCTTTTGTATAAAGTCACATAACTTTTGCATGATATTTGAATAAAACTCGTGGATTTCATGACAGAAAACTTTACCAGTTTTTCAGAATATGAATAATAATTGTTCATATTCTTTTATATCTTTATATACTTCAATGACTTCAAAGTTCTTGCCGAATGCGACCTTGACGACTAAAATTAGCAACAATCAAACCAAAGCTAATTTTTTTTAAACATAACATCCAAATCAGGGATGTTATAGAGTTCCGTAATCGTATCCAAAACTTTCGGATATCTAATATCAAAGTCTATCCGTAACCGTAACTGAGACCTCTATTAAAGTTTCAAATAATTTCATATAGGGACGGAATATAATAATAAATTTTAAAGATTAATGACGGGCTTATACATGGGTAACACTGCGCTGCGCCGCCACGCTTCACTGCGCAGGGTGAGCCAGTTCACACATTCATAATGTATTGGCGCACGGCGCAGTACTCACTCACTGAGTGAACTATGAGCGTGGCGTTGCGTGCTTTTCGGAGGTTTCACTGCTCGCTTTGCGCGTACAATTTTGTTGCGTCGTGGCGCAATTTTGAGTTGACTCAAGGAGCCGACGCACTATACTGCGCCTGAGTTGCTGAGTTGGCGCGGGAAATTTCGCTGAGTTACCCATGTCTTGACGGGCTCGTTGGCGAGTTCGGTAGAACACCTGCCGTGCTCATCGATGGATCGTGGGTTCGAATCCTATCGTGACGACATTTTTATAATTTTCTGTGAACGTCTTCACTTTTGATTACTTTGGGCATTGAACGGGTGGGAGGAATATCGAAATTCCGACGGGGTAATAGATGGAAAAACCGTAAAGTGCACATTGCGCGTTTCGGTTTCAGTCTATGAATTTCCGAATGCTTGAAGTAAAGAGTAGGTTGAAAGCGTATCATAGACTGATGTCCTGTGGCTGGGGTATCACCTACCATCAAGTGAATCGCATGCTCGTCTGTCGATATTTCATATTAAAAAAAAATTGCCTAGCCGAGACGATACTTTAGCCACGCAAGTCCTTGATTATTATTTCTATTGCTTAGTCATAACTAGTCGGTCATTGTGGCATTACGTTTCAATATCTAGTAACCGTATCTGAAACCAGTATGATATTATTCCTATATCCATATCGATATCTGTATCCGAAATTTCGTATAATTCAAATTCAAAATCATTTATTCATTTAGGTAACATAATGTACACTTATGAACGTCAATAAAAAATACATAATAAATGCTTCTAATTTTACATTTACCACCAGTTCTCAAATCAAGGGCGTAGAACGGAAGAGAAGAACTGGCAAGAAACTCTTCGTCACTCTTTTTAATCGCCAAGTTTTTGTTTTACAAAATATTTGTAAGGCGCTGCAACCATTACACCATGTTCCGCATGACATCTTTGTGTAATTAAATATAATAATTTAAAAAAATATAAACCAGAAAAAAAAACAAAGATTTGTCCTCTATCAGCAGTAGGCATGGTGAAATAGGAGCACGCACTTACATTCTCGTGGGAATAATATAACATCCCTAATCCAAATAATACGATAATTTTTTTTTTTGTGTGGATACAATTAGTCTTCGTTAATGTCTTCAGGTAGTTAGACATTTATAGACTAAGGATGGAACGTGTAAATGCACTCAACTTCGGAAAATGGATTACAAATGGCTTAACTTTTAATTAGTACTGCTATCTAACTTCGAATTATTAGCTGAAACTTTGAAACCATACAAAATTCCTTTTAAAAAGAAATTATTCCATTGTTCAAGAAAAGTTTTCTTTTTACTGTAATATATTATATCAGGGGTAAAATTAATATTAGTTTTTGAACGATAATAAATTGTAATATAACATCAATATAGTAATATAATTGGCTATACGAAATATAATTATCGCATCATCCTAAGGTTTACATGAATGTATGAATGAAAAAATTTAAAAAGTTTAGTTTAGGTTAGGTTATGTTGGTATGGTGACCAGTGCGCACGAGTCGGAGGGAGCGAAGCGAGCGTTGCCGTGGCAGCGGCCGACGAGTGAGAACCGAATCCTACTTATTTCACTTGACAAAAAAAAACACTAAACTAACTTAAACTTTTTATTTTTTTTAAAGGAATCCAAAGCCATGCGACTCCTTAATAGGGTATTTCTACCGTTTCGTGCAAAACACGTGTCAGTAAGAATAAAAGCTAAACTAAGTAAGCCTAAGTTACCAAATATTTTTATATTCTAGGTATGTTGCATATGTATATCTGCCACTGGAAAATAATAATGACAGGTACTTTGAAAAAAATATATAAATAAAATATACGCCTAAATATCATTACCAACACTGGTCAGAAATCGATTTTTGGTAGTTGAAAGCTAATAACACAAAAAATTGGTGCATTACTATGTATTATTGTTTTGTTATGAATAAAATACATATGAAGCAATAAAAAAAATTAAATAAAAAATCGTTTACTATTTGTTATTTACAATTGCTCTGATGAAATAAGTTTGACCAAAAAAAATAATCATTACCGTCAGCTGAACTCGAAGTAAAAAAATTATCCTGTTTGGACGCGCACATGATGTTCTCTACCCCTTTCCCCTTTACGTGATTCTCGCCCAATCGACCAGTGAACAGAGACCGGGTCTAGCGTCTTGCAGTTTGTTGATAAAGAACTATGAAGGTGAGAATATTATGCGTGGTAAGTTTTTTTTCATTACCATTAGTGCTATTTTGAGATATAGAGTAATTTTTGTTTTGATATATGGTGAATGTTAACATAATAACCTTCGAGTTTATGTAGTTTATGATCTTAATGCTTAACATTTTACAGTTATTTACGGAGTATTTTTAAAAAACTGCTAGAATATCATTACCATTACTTTCATTACCATGATTTACCATCAGCTATTTGAAAAATGGTAATGATCATAAAATGATGGTAATGAAGATTAATGTAACAACAGATTTTACTTGTTCTAGTATTGACTATTACGTAGGATTCCATATCTTTTAAAGTATTTTGAAAGTTTTTTGTTACACGATTGATTGTGAAATTACTTTTGAATGAAACTATTAAGTGAGTAAAACTCAATTGAAGTACTTATATAATTGTTATTAAAAGAAAAACGAATTTTAATTACATTTTTTATTTACATTCTCATTACCAATAGTATTTTCTCATTACCATTGTCCCTCATATCATTACCAAATTTCTTTACTCATTACCATATCTACGAAAAAAAATTATAAAGCCCATTCTTTGCCAATTTTAGGTATAATTTAATAATACTCAAATAGCTAGTTTATTTTTCAAATAGCTATGCAATGGCACTGAAAAAAATAAATTCTATTTTTTTCTCACAAATGCTTTCAATTTGCACGAAATGCGAGAATTACCCAATATTACTTGGGATACTACATACTAATGGTAAAGAATGATAGAAAAAAAATTAGAGCACTTTTGTGATACACATGTGGTTCAGCATATTTACATAAAAACCGAAAACAATATGCCGCGGTTGGTAGAGTGATCTCTTTTCAACTCCCTCTTTACGTATGCAAAAGCTGCGTAATTAAATCAAAGTATCCTTTCGGAAGTACTTAAGAATACTATTGGATTTTGTTGTATATTTAATCCATAGCTGACACATAGAAGCTTAGAAAAAAAGCTCTAAACATTGTAAGCCTTGCGTCCTCAGAACACTTGGCAAATATTCGCGCCAGCATGTTCGCCCTCACAGCAAGAGCCCTACGCTTGCGCTCAATATCACTCCCCCCCATCGTCACTCAAGTCTCCTATCAAAACATTTCCATGTTACTTAAATCGCTTAACAATCCGAATCCTTGAACCATTCAGAACTGGCGGAAATCTATCCGGACCTTTATCTAACCGATACACCGATACGTTTCACATATAAATAAAAGTGAATGAATGAACTTTATTTGACAGAAATAAATAGCTTATTAATCTAATTTAAATATAAGTTTAAATAGTCTCTTAAGATCTTTGATTGAGAGACTCAGATGTACCATATCATCCGAAAAACTTAGCTATTCTATTGATGTTGTAGCGACATCTATAATCCGCTACAAGAATCAATACAAAGACGTCTAATCCTGAATCGCGCTATCAAAGTTTCTGTGCGCACTGAGTATATATACAACATCTCGACATCAACCACTGGGGGGCCTTAGGGCCGGCCAGTCAGTGGTTCCTCCCTTTAGGTTGGAGGAAGACCACACCTCCCTTCCTCCACAATGTGACAACCGATATTGGTGCTCCTCCATTTCTCAATCAATTTCACTGTAAAACAGAGGAAAACATAATTTATTAATCCAATATATTCTTATTAAACATTTCCAAACTAGCAGAATCGTGTAAGGGAAATGTATCAAGGCCGATTATTATTAGGGTCTATGTAGCAGGTGCTCATAATCACAACTAGATTAAAACAAGAGTTTCACTTGTATCAAAGCTGTACTATGAAACCCTTTATTAAATTCTGACTTGTTACCCGCCTTATTACATTCCAAAATGAGCCAGATTATGTAACCGAAAGAGAATCATTATTGTTCTTGGAAATACGTATATATGCAATATGTTATAATGTAGGTTGTTGAAGTGTTTGTAATTTTAAAATATAAATTAATAATAATAAATAACTTTATTTCAAAATAAATAAATGTTTAAATTGTGCTTTTGTTGCGCGCCGCGGTTATTTTGTGTGTTACAGAGGCACGAACAACTTTCAAAAAAGTATTCGTATCGTCGAACTGTCATTTGTATGAATTTTCAAATGATTTCTCTTTATTTCTCATTCTGTTTGACAATTCAAATACTTTCTCGATAGTCGTTCGTGCTAGGCCCTCAGTTCATCGCCATAAAAAATCTGTTTGTGTGTTTGTTTGTTACGATTTAACTCAAAAACTACTGGACCGATTTTAAAAATTATTTCAACAATAGAAGCTTTATCGTAGTAATATAGGCTATTTTAGTACATATATATTGCACCCGCGCGCAGCCGGGTGTGTTACTATACATAATATTTTCCGATTTAATCATCTAAAAATAAATTAAATATTTATGTTATTTAATGAATGTATTAATATGGGCAGGCACATTTCTGTGTCTGTTTCAATGATCATATTTATTTACAGGTAGATAATCAATTTTCTGTACCCTGTCTGACCGCTTTTTTGTTTACTCGGGAGTCGAACCCAGTACTTCTGGTGCGGAATGTGTGTACAAATAATGCGGTCAAATAAAATAGATCACCAAAATTTTATGAAACTTCAAGAATGAAAGGATTATACATGTTTGTCAATGAGGTTCTATAAAAAAGTAATACAGTATAGGATTTGTCAAGATGAAATATTTCCATTATGATAATTATATTGTTTTGTTTTGTCTTGAAAATTCTAGATCATAAATCTCAATTTATATTCAAGTAACAGCTATAAGAGCAAAGGTCTTCAAGAACCCAATTTATTTTAAAATTGCTTCAAAACAGACATGTTTTAATAGCATATCATTTTATATCTTCCCGACGAAATACTCTAAAATCCAAACGAATTCTGTGAAGAGAGTTGACCGAGTAATTCAATTTTCGAGCAATCTCAAGTACCTAAACCATATTTCTAAAATATATTGTCTTTAGGAAAATTACGTAAACCGACTAAGATCCATCTTAAATTACGCAAATTACGCTTACAAGCATTTTAATTGAACAAACTGTTTTTTTTTTATGTTAGAAATTGACAGACGAGCATGAGGTTCATTTGATGATGATACCTCAGCTACAGAACATCATTCAATGATGCGCTGTCGATCTACTTATTTATTCGAGCATTCGGAAATCCATAGACTGAAACCGAAACGCGCAATATGCACTTCACGGTTTTTCCATCTATTAAGTATACATAATTGTATAAGCTATCAAATATATTGTATAATGTAAGCAAGCATTTCTTCAAAAGTGAAGAACACAACCTACAATATAAAAGTAAAACAGTGAATTACCGAGTCCTCTAGTTTGGGGCAGACATACATTTCTGTGTCTGCTTCACTGATCGACTGACAAATTATTTCTACTTGTTTCCCCGGAATATGAATCCGGATCCTATGGTTTTAAACGGAACTTGTTTACCATTAAGCCACAAAGGCGGTCATCATAAAGCTCTTATCCTGCTTTAAAAGTTTGTTTGAAAAAATATATATGTAAGTTAGTACCTATTTAATTATATGTACCTACTACCTATTATTGCAAGAAAAAATTATATAAATGTATAATGATATTTCTCTTTGTTTCCCATAAAGTAAATATATAATTCTAATTATATTAATGAGCTATTAAATTTATGAAATAGCATCACCATTGGAAAATCGATTACTATTTCACACTCAGTTTGTTGTATTTTTGCAGAGAATGGAAAGAAAAAGTTGAAATAGAAGATAACGAAGAAACAGACACAATCAATTACAAGAAACGAGATACTTTTTATTTCAAAAAAGCCCTTTCGGGTCAAGGTCTGACAGGCGAGGAGGATATTGTTCTACCACATATTTTTATGCTTGTAAGACTTTATTCAATCATTATAATCAGCAGAATGACCACCATGCAAACCCAAATGCCCGGCTTGTCTATATATATAAAAGAGATTTCCACCTATATAGTCACTCATCACGATATCTCTGGAACCATAAGGCGTAGCGACTTGAAATATGGTAGGAATATTCCTTTCGCCGAGTAGAGGTCAGCTAAGAACGGATTTTACGAAATTCAACCCACAAGGGGGGTTGCGGGGGCAATTGCTAGTTATTAATAAAATAAAAAGAAAAATAATAATGCCCTGAACGTAATTATACGTATATATGTCATATATAAATTATTTGATAACGCATATAACGTTATATATAAACACGTATTACATTAAAGCAAGAAAGCCGGATTTACTTCACCATACAAGCCAAAAGGCTTGCCCTATTAACGCAACCATAAAAAGAAAAATAATATTGCCGTTAACGTAATTATATAAGATATATTATATTTCACAAAACATGTATTGTTATATATAATACATGTATTATGTTAGGCAAGCCGGGCTTTTCGGCTATAAATGCTAATTGAAAAATAAAAAAAATCTTGCGAGCAGGCTCGTATTTTTCTAGCCCCTCCCCCCTTTTTTTAAAGCCCAGGTTACCCTCTCAGATTCAGGGACCAAGTGAACTGCACCACTTTATAATAGCTACGTCACTGTTAGATTCCTTCTTCGTAGGCATTTGGAATTGTTGTGTAGAAAAAAATGTATTTTCAAGAAAACATTCATGATAATAATTGACGACTTCATCTTCCAGTACAATCTAGAATTAACCTGTCAAATCAAATAGAAAGGCAATTATTTTGTTCCCTAACACCCAATCGGATATCGTTTTTATCAATTACTGACTAACCCAGCGAACTTCATACCGCCATCGATTCAGATCGTCTCAGAAAATACTTCTTTAGTCACTAGTTTAGTCTTCTTTTTTTATATGTATGTTTATATAAACAACAAAACATATTTACAGAGTATGGCTACAATAGTATCCCGGGACAAACCAGCAATGCTAAGTATGTTAGGCAAAGCATTTAATGGAATATTCGACAACCCTGAAAACATTTTTATGAAAGTTAAACCGTTGGACCTACTGTTCCGTGGCTTGACTATAAACTGTGCCAGAACAGAATTTGCCCCTAAGGCTGTGTGTACAGCGATGAAAAAAGAAGCAGCTGATCGTCTTATTTTTGAACCAAATAACCAGTATATATTTTCACTTTTCGGTATGGTGAGTTATACAAATTAGTTTGAAATACCCACCCAAAAAAAAGGGGGAAGTATGATTTAACCATATTTACATGTCTGTGTGTATCCGCGGTCTATTGCATCGAACAGCCGGCCTAGCATGACAACCACGACAAAATTTTGCCGACCGTTTTCTCGTATTTTAATCGATTATCTCTTTATGTCTTCCGGGTCTAACACACTTAAAATATCAAAAGTCGACCGAGATATCTTGTCTGTCATAGTTGTTGATGTCAAGATATAATAATATATCGAGATATCTTATATCTTACTTTATCTTCACTCGCCTGCGAGATATCTCTTGATGGTCGTGCTAGGCAGGCAGAACGTAAATTTGCTTATCGACATTGCAAAAATGTAGCATTTTGTACGTATTACAAAACTACAACGAGATTGGTCGACCTAGGGAACGTACCTCGATCAATTCGGGGATGTTCTTCAAAAGAGCCAGGTCAAAAGACTCGAAACCGACGAGCGTTTATGAAAGCATTGATGAAAGTGGAAGAAGCGAAATTGGTATACAAGGATCGGGATACATGGAATTTCGTGATCTCTGCCTACCCCAATGGGAAAGAGGCGTGATGTATACTTAATATTATAGGTGATTACTTGCCATCAGGTAACCTATGTACTCGGTTATGTACCCCGTAATAATAAAAAAAACTTGTTTCAAATTGCGCATAAATTTTCCAGCAAGTATGACATTACGAGTTACGAGCTCTTCCAAACCAAAACATTGAATAATTCCACGAAATTAGATTTGTTTTTCTTAAAACGAATGTTCAATCTCTGACGTTATGTGATGACACAAATCCGAAATATGTGGAGACATTTTTCTATGTCCATTTCACTAATCTGTACGTTTTATGTGACGCAACCGAACCATATTTTAATATATGTAGTTTACCAAGGTTTCGGTACCTTCAATATTCTAAACGCAACGCGCATACGCATATTAAGGAACGCACCGAATAAAGGAACTTTCATATCTTTCAGCGAAATGGAACAGTTGATAAACATGTAATAACTGTCTTACGAGGCATTAAAAATGTCATGGACGTCGGTAAAGTAGTTGCTATTGATGGTAAAACAGAACAGAATATTTGGAAGGACTCCTGCAATGAGTACCAAGGCACTGATGGTACAGTTTTCCCACCCTTTTTAACCGAATTTGATAGACTTGAATCGTTCTCTGGCGATTTATGTAGGTAAGTAAGGACCTAGGTATAGACGTATTCTTTAGAATTATATACAATTATCATACTGTGGGAGAATCGAATCCACAACGAACAGCGTAAGTTAAAATTAACCTCAAACCAACATTTGCATTTCACTTATTGTGTTTGTCTGTTATTTTTTTGAAATATTTACATAGCTCCCCAAAGACTGGTATTTCGGACATTGAAAGTAGATGGAAAAGCCGTACCTAACATGCTGATTGCATGTTTGAACTTCCGAATGCTCGAAATGACAATAAAACACGTTATGATATTATTCTGTCATTAATTAATGTCGTTTTGTCGTAATTTTGACTTTTATATTGAATAGCTAAATAATTAAATTATAATGTTGTGATTTTTTTAAATAATGTTATTTTTGCACGCCCAATCTACGTGGACAGAATGAAATATATATTTGGCCTTATCGCTATAGAATGTTAAGTTCTGAACCCAAACATATATCTGTGGCCACTACATTCTTGAAAATAAATATTTTGAATTTGAATTTGAATTAAGGCTTTTATTGAATTCCGTTCGTGAAGACTAATTCCTTGACACGATCTTGCGTACAGCAATAGATCTCGTCACTTAATAAACAGCAAGATTCCAAACAAAAAACGATATCTGATTTTTTTTAAATTGTTTCTAGAACCTTCAAACCCTGGTATCAAAAGAAAACCTCCTACAGCGGAATCAAAACGAATCGATATATCGCAAATATCGGTGATTTTGCTAACGATCCGGAACTGCAGTGTTATTGTGAGACTCCTGACAAATGCCCCGCTAAAGGTCTTATGGACCTCACCAAATGTATGGGAGTGCCGATGTTTGTTTCTATGCCACATTACTATGACAGCGACCCTGAATTATTGAAACATGTGAAAGGTCTTAACCCAGACGTAAATGAACATGAGATTGTTATTGATTTTGAGCCGGTACGTTTTTGACTACTATTGTCTTGATTAACTTGTTTTATATCTATACTATATAATATTATAAAGCTGAAGAGAAGCTGAACGCGCTAATCTCAGGATAACTGGTTCGAATTGAAAAATTATTTTTGTGTTGAATATTCCAATTATCGAGGAAGGCTTTAACATCACGCTGCGACCAATAGGAGCATCAATGAAAAATGTTGCAAAAACGGGGAAAATTATCCATATAAAACTACTCGACCTATTTTATTATCATGATCTGATACATTGCACCCGTGCGAAGCCGCGGCGGATTGCTACTGTAATAATAGATAATATTATAAAGAGGAAAGATTTGTTTCTTTGTTACGATTTAACTCAAAAACTACTCGACCGATTTTAAAAATTCTTTCACCAATAGAAAGCTACATTATCAACGAGTATCATATACTATAGTACATCTACATTGCACCCGTGCGAAACCGGGGCGGCTAGTTACCATATAATTTGTGGAAAGTATAAGAAATTGTTAACCTAATCGTTATTCTCAATAGATAGCAGTAAGGCAGTGCAAAAATTGCAAATAATATTTGATTAAACTTAATGAAGCAAAAACGTTAGAATAATAAATATATATTACTATACAGATCACAGGAACTCCAATGGTCGCAAAGCAACGAGTCCAGTTTAGTATCCAGTTAATTCAAACTGACAAAATGGATCTCTTCAAAGAATTACCCGATACCATGGCTCCTTTATTTTGGATTGAAGAAGTAAGTTTGTATTTCATATTTGATATAAAAATCTAATAGAGAATAGTAAATTAAGCAGAGCTTTTATCTTGAATAAAGCATATTATGGTTTGGTTTTACTTTGAGTGTATCTTTGACTAAAACATTTTTCTAAGAAAATGGTGACATAACAATATCATCATTATATATATATTTTCTAAGAATACAATATGATTATAGATTTCAACTAATCTAATATTTTATTTGATAATGGCCGTACCGCCATCTCTAAAAATATTATTATTCCTTGACAAAAGAACGAGAACTATACACGTTGTATTGCGCTATCACGGCCTCCGCAGAATTTCAAATAATAAAAAGTAAAACAGGTCTAGTAGTTTTATTTCCGTTTTCACCAATGTATTCACAAAAGCAAACCTTTTTTTGTTAGATATCGACAGACAGGCATGAGGTTCACTTGATGGTAGATTATATCTCAGCCACAGAACATCATTTGGGAAATCTGCTGAGAGAAAATAAGCTGAGAACTTTGCCTCTCATCTTTTAACTGCACAAATTCCACACCTAAGAATATCGCTAAATTATAGGGCTTTCAATATTAGAGAGAGATAGATTTATTCGTCATAATAACATAATATAATACACTTATTATAAACTAGCCGTCCCCGCCCGCCCCCATGAAAAAAAATGGTCAAGGGTTGATGGAATTAGAATGAATAGCCTAAAACCTTCTACAATTAATTCCGCGTCGAATGGTCATGGTATCATGCCGATCGGTCCAGTAGTTTTCAAGTTTATCGATAACAAAGAAAAAAAAAGTTGCTTATATATCTTCGATCAACAATATATGTCAATGTTATATATATAATAAGATAGATAGATAAATATTAGAATTAGTTATACACAAAACTGCTACGATGAAACGGTCATGGATTCAACATAAAGTGGCTAGTCTTTGGCTCAGTAGCCAAAACTGGAAAAGGCTGAAAACCACGCTGGTTTAAAATTTAAAAATATATATACCAAGTACATAGGAAAATCATATAAAAATAGTTATTAACGAAAAATGGTAATACCTTTTAATCAAGATGGCGGCTAACGCATGGGTCGAATTTAGTCGCCATTTTGAATTTACAATAGATTCTCACTGTTCCCCCTAAAAGGTGGTGCAATAAAATTTCTACCTATATGTAATGCAAGGTTCGGCCCTTATTTCGACTAACCTGACTGGGCTATTTACAAAAACTCGCCAAAACCACAATTAAATGTAACTTAAATGACCCACCAGATTTAGACGCATGTTTGACAACATTTGTGATCAAGAACTCATTTTACCAATTTTAGCAATTATGACGTTTAAATAAAATAATGTGTGATACTCGCTTTAATAAAAGACAATATAATTATGACGTTATTTTTTGTAAACCACCTTATATTTAATTTATCACTAGCTGTATCCGGCATACGTTGCAATGCCAAGTAAAAAGGGTTTTCTTTTTTGGCCAAGAATACACTAAATTTTTCAATTGTATTATCTATTTGTTTTATTGCATTTTTCAGGGTTTGGCTTTAAATAAGACGTTCGTAAACATGTTGAAGCATCAGCTGTTTATCCCTAAGCGTATAGTTGGTGTTGTACGCTGGTTGCTAGTAGCAGCCGGGACACTTGGAGCACTCGCCAGCCTCGTATTCCACTTCAAAGGTGAGCTTAAAACGGTGCGTGAAACCTGAACGTATCCTAAGGAATTAAATTGAATAATTTAATTAACATTATTTCTACTAAAGATGTCAAAAGACGCTTTTTAAAATGTTTACTTACTTGAAATTATTTTCTAGGTTTAATATTTTTTCTCAACTCATGTTTCAACTTTTCGTATAACAATTGTTAGTTTTATATAGCGGTATAACTTTCCTTACATTCAAATGCAAAGGTATTAAACACCTTTTGGTCGAAATTGTGTTCGCAGGAAATAGATATCTAATACGTAGGTATACTTACCCAAAATCTTGGTAGATATTGTGTAAATGGTAAATTAATTATTCAATTCTGACTTCAGTCTTTTTACAATCAAACATTTATTTTTACTTCGTTTCGGTATAAACTTTTATATATTTGGCCAGAAATCTAGTTTGATTGGTATTATAGTCCAGGTAAAACAAATATAAAGCAACAATTTTCTTTTTGTTGTTTTACCTGGACTATAATACCAATCAAACTAGATTTCTGGCCAAATATATAAAAGTTATAACATCTAGCCTTTAACAATTTAAAGGAAAATAATTAGTTAAACAGACGCATGTGTCTGCCCCATGAGCAATCGCAATGTGTCGAAATCTCTCTGAAATCAATTTAATTTCAATAAAAGAACTGATTTATATCTAACTTAGGGGTTTTTGTTTCAAGTAATGTGTCATTTACGACAAATAACCCAATCAATTCGACTCGATATTGAGATCGGCCCTCAAAAGATATAAAAGACTCGAACCCATTCAGAAGGACACGCGTGGTTTGTGTTCAAATTGATTGTTTTACCTTTTTTGCCCCTCAAACTAGATTGCTAATCCATAACCACAAGAACAAAAATATACGTACAAGTCCAGTCGAACACAATACTTTACTTATTCTCTTCATCTATGACATCGTCTTTCAATTTTATTATGTCCGCAGAGATTGGTTCAATAAATGAACATTCAACGGAATCTCCATCCATTTCTGTACAGCTTTTGACGATTTTGTGACCTATATTCCCAATGGCTTTCTTCGAAGTTTCATAACCCTTTGCGATTTATAGCTCCGGAGAAATATGAAAGCAAAATTTATCGTGGATTATTTTCAAGAAATCTTTAAGTTTTATAAAATTAACATAAGTAATCTGAAGGCAATTTCCAAATGAAATATTCTTATTACTTCTAAAATATATTATGATGTTCTTTACAATATTTGAAATTTAATATTATATTCATTTTAGTTTAAGACTCTTCGACAACACAACTTTTGTAAAAGTCGAAATCCCTTAAGGGTGAATTATAAGTATCTATAATATAGGTAAAAGAACCAGATATTATTTGAAAAAGAATGGAATGTGAGACATGTACTATATAATAATAAATTCTAGTCAATAAAACTAGAATGTACTTTATGAAGTAAGATAAAAAATTAAAAACTTGGTTTATTTTCAGAACACATAATGCGTTTCGCAGTTTCCACTGATTCACCGAGTAAAGTTAAACCTGTAGAAACGGAACAAAAGGATATAAGTGTAACTAGGCAAATGGAACCTGCTAAAATTGAAATGTAATCATCATGAATCTAATTATTTGTTTACTTTATTTTTCGTTATAAATATCGACATTCCCAGTCAACAACAAAACAAAGGTTAATATTGAACAATGTTTTAGAATATAATTAATTAATGAAAACAGTGCCGATGTTAGAGGGTCGCGATTTGGCCAAATTGGCGCCAAATTTGGGGGGGGAGGTCTGGAGTCTCCTGCCTCCCTCAATAACCATGTCTAACGCTCTGTGCTCTACGCATATCGTAACCTGCCTACTCTGTCGATTGAAAATGAAATCTTTCTAATTTTAGTCGTGTATAAGAAATAATAATCAGAAAATTAACATTTATTTCGATATTGATTTCGTAAAGTGGGCACTACAATATTATTGCCCGGGGCGTCAGTGTCTCTAACACCAGCACTGAATTTAAACTTGTTTATTATTGTAGAATAAGGACGAGGGTTATATTAATATCATTATATTGAACAATAATTAGAATTTCTATAGAAATTTAGAAAACTGTGCCTATACTATATTATGGTGGGCATGTAGGCATGTATGCATGTATGCGTTCTATTTTGTGTAAGAAATTATAAAATAGCTATATAATTATAAAGTTTCATCATTAGTATACGTCTACACCACATCATTAAAAATTTAATGTTTCTTCACTTAAATGACATATCAATAATGTAGCACCCTATTTCCTGTATTTGTGTAAATAAAAAATATTTTGAAGTATTTCAGTTTGGCTCATAGTTATTTACTTTTTTTTCCTAATACTGGTGTCAGATTTGAATACAAATGAGTCAGGTTTAACATAATATATTATTTGATGCCCTCGACTTAACAAGCTATTTAAATGAAGATTTCTGATGTTCCCTAGACTAAGCTCAATCTATATGAAAATCAGATTAGAATATTCAGACATTAACTTAAACAAACAGACAAAAGCAATCGACATCAATTATTACAAAAAAGCCATAAGCGTGCGTGACGTGAGCTGTCAATTGCGGAAGATGGCGGAGTTCCGAACCTAATTTATTTTAAATTAAATCTCCTGAATGTTTCCGATATTTTAATAATTATTATATGTTATTCAGAATATAGATGAATCCAACAAATATCATTAAATTTGGTGCATCCGTTCTTGAGTTTATAAATCTATATGGTGTAACTAACACGACTTTGTATACATTATGCGCCCGCTGGTGCATTGCGGTTAGTATCTTAGGTTCAAATCCTGCAGATGTTGGGCAGCATGGTATGGGACTCGGTGGTCTCCTGCGAGCAAGTGATGCTTTGAAGGAGATTAATGAGAGAAAGAGGGAGTGCTCCGCAGCGTACACAGTGAGAGTGAGAAGTAAAGAGCACATGAGAAAGTATGTCCTGGACATGTGTAACACTGCGCCGCGCAATTGCGTCGGCACGCTTCACTGCGCAGGGTGAGTCAGCTCACACATTCATAATGTGTCGGCGCACGGCGCAGTACCCACTCTCTGAGTGAACTATGAGCGTGGCTTTGCGTGCGTTTCGGAGGTTTCACTGCTCGCTTTGCGCGTCCCATTTTGTTGCGTCGTGGCGCAATTTTGAGTTGACTCAAGGAGCCGACGCACTACACTGCGCCTGAGTTGCTGAGTTGGCGTCTAGTATGTCCATCTCCTGACGCCGCCATTATTTCCCCAGTAGTTCTTAATGAAATGCGCAAGTGACCCTATATGAGGCTCATATTACGGAGCGAAGTAAATAAACAAACAGAATAATAATTAAAATTTTATTAATATTAAATTCTAATTATATTTACAAGTTGGTTTCGCTTAATAAGCTTATATCACATAATTATTGTACTTATATATCAAACCGTCTCCCACAGTAATCAAAAACGATTTCGTTATACAATACTTCCTTTTCTTAGGCATTCAAAGACAATTCCTTAAAAGGACTTGAGATAACGTTGTTTGAAGATTTTTTCTTACTAGATCACCTAGCACTTATTTTTGTACCGATGGATCTATATAAATATCTAGTTGGCTCTGACAAAACTTTAGAAAATAGAGCAAATGTTAATTTTATATCGGTGTCTTTATATTTTGTTCTTTTGCAACGTTTTAGGGTGTTATTATCCCCATCGCTGTTGATTTATGTGTCCTTGTTCATTTACGACAAATTATTAAACTATAAATTGAAGATGAGGAATGAACTTCATTGGCTTCTCTTAGAGTAAGATGTAACGTCGAATTATAAATAAACTACACTTTACCATCTTATCCTTAAGTTCCAAACATTAAAAATCACCATCTTTATTTGAAAACAGACCATAGTATAATAATTGCGTAGAAAACATCAAATTTCGTGAATCCCATAATGGGGCATAGGGCAGACACAATTCTGTGTCTGATTCATTAAAAAGTTTTCATTGCAGTCAAGAGACTCTTCTGGGTCTAGTAACTAATACCTCAATTAAATGAAATTTTCATACAACAAACGCATAAGGCGGTCGAAAATATCTACTGATTTTACGATAATTTTGAGGTAAAATATGCTTTCTTAATAAATATGCCTTCCAGAAAGGGGCTGCATACTTACGGTAACTATCAATAATAATAATACATCATACATCACAAACAAAATCACAATTTCTTCTTTGACATCGTCGACTGATCTATCAACATGTTGGACCTTTTCACGAGATCCCTCGACGAGTCTATCAATCGATTCATACGTTTGCTCTGAACATAATCAACTAATTTCTTGAAACTAGATCTTAAGATATACAAAATAAATGCTGAACTTAATATTAAGAAAACAATAAACGTAAATATGACATCGAGCATGTAATATTGGATGAAATTCATATCTTTTGCGGGTGATTGCAAATGATAAGCTCCCTTATGTCTTATCACGTACTCAGTCCAATAGATCGCTCTATCCAAAGGCGATTCCTTCTGGTCCCTTAATAATACCTGTCGATTTTTAACCTGTGTTTTATATTTAGGGTCATTGATAACTTCTGTGATAGCTTTGAATAATTCGTCTGCTGTTAAGTATTGGAGGTCTAGTTTTTTAGCGTAGCCGTCTACTTCTGCTTTGGCCGCGTTGGAGTCGTGATCACAGAATATAGGTATGCTCACGATCGGAACCCCGTGGTATACGGTTTCAAACATGCTCAGTAGACCGCCGTGTGTGACGAATGCCTTGATTTTTGGATGTCCTGTGAATAGAAAGGTTTATGTAATTGCCAAATACATTTTATGATAGATTACAAAATATTTGTAAGGCGCTGCAACCATTACACCATGTTCCACATGACATCTTTAAGTAATTAACTATAATAATAAAAAATATAAACGAGAAAAAAAACAAAGATTTGTCTCTATCTCTTTATGTATTCCGGTTCTAACATGACACATACACTTAAAACTCGACTTCTAATGTCAAAAGTAGAGATATTTGTTGATCGAGATATCTCGTCTATAAAAATTGTCGATGTCGAGATATCGTATATCTTAGTTTGTCTTCACTCATGTCATGCTAGGCGGGCAGTCAATCTATATAACGATAGTAATCATTATTTATAATTAATGAATGGGATCCCTTTTTAACTATGTTTTTGTTATAAATAAAAGCAGAGAAGATATAATTAGGACAAGTTCACCTGAGCTTATTGATACCTGAGTACCTGAACCGAGCTTTTCATTTGCTCATAGACATACAGTATTGAAATAAGGGATTTGTCTTTTTGTGGTACAGCTTCATAACGCTCATGAATATGAAACCTAGGTTCTCCAGCTCTAACACTAAATACAACGCAAACTCAGCTTACTACAGTTACATAGTTACATAATTCCATAGTTTCTTTTTACATCTAGAGATAAGCCCATCACTGTAACAATAGTTAAAAGACTCTTTGCTCTGTATATTTAACTTGAATTAAATAAGTCATGTATTAATACTTGTATGACCGCCTCCGTGGCTCAGTGGTAAGCACCATGCGTTTAGCGCCGGAGGTCCTGGGTTCGAATTCCGGGGAAACAAGATTAAAAAACAAAAAATTGTTTCGGTCGGGCAGGGCACAGAAGGCTGATCACCTACTTGCCTGTAAAGAAAAATGATCAGTGAAACAGACACATAAATGGGTCCGCCCCATGCCCCACTAGGGGACTCGGGAATTCACTATGTATTAACACTTGTATGGAGCAGTAGCTCCGAAGTTTCATTTTAAAAACTCTTCTGCCATCGCTCCCAATAAAACTCTACTAATGTTTTTTTTTTATCATTTACTTTCATTTAAACATACCCAATAGATCCTGTTGAGGCAGCCACTTATACAGCCTCACATTTGACGGTATATCTGTCAAATTCTGCTCAGCGTCTTGCTTCCACAGCACTCTCTGCGGTAGTCTCCCTAAGGCCTGGACTATAAGTCGGTGCGCTGTCAAAGGCATGTTGTCAGTCCGCACTGAGGAGCCCATAGAGACGTACACGAAACCCGCTTCACCTGCTCCGGATATCCAGTCTTCTAAGTCCTGGAAGGTTTTAGTCTTAGGTAATAAGTATCCAGCCGGCCTAGCATGACCACCGCGAGATATCTCGTGGACGAGAGAAGACAAACTAATATGTAAGATATCGTCGTTGCGCCTGCCAAATTCCATATGTGCATTTTTGTATAGTTTTGGGAGACAACGAAAAACGTATTATTGACTCACATACGGAGTTTTTCTTAACGGTCAAAACACATATGGAATTAGTTAAACTCCTTTCCAGTTCGAATATCACAAAAAGGATTTTAGTAACACAATAGAGAATAAAATGAAGATTATTTTTTGTGCAAAAACCAAAAATCAAAAAAATGCACATATGGAATTTGGCAGGCGCAACGACGATATATCGATATATTATATCTCGACATTGACAATTTTGATAGAAAAGATTTAATTACTTGTTTCTAATTTGTACTCAAAAATTGTAAAATAATTATGTGATAATGTACTCGTTGGGCTCATTGGCGCGTTCGGTAGACCTGCCGAGCGCATCGATGGATCGTGGGTTCAAATCCCACCAGGACGACTTGTTTATAATTTTCTGTAATCATGTCTTCCCCACATATTCTAGTAACTTCGCGCATTGAACGGGTGGGAGGAATATCGAAATTCCGACCGGGTAACGAACCAGCGTTCATAGATGGAAATACCGTTAAGTGCATATTGCGCGTTTCGGTTTCAGACTATGGATTTCCGAATGCTTGAAGTAAAAACTAGGACACATTATTGACTGATGTTCCGTGGCTGAGGTTTCACCTACCATCAAGTGAACCTCATGCTCGTCTGTCGATATCTAATATAAAAAAATATTAACCTAAAAATTCAATAATTCATTAGATTTAACAGCAAAATAAATACCGCATTCAATTTCTTCGGCTCCTTACAATGTATACAAGCTACCTCAGCAACATTCGGTAAATATGGTCTCGGATAAGACACAGAATAGTGTCCGTTTTGCAGAACAAAACTGACATTCCTTCCCATATCATACACATGAGGCATCTGTTGGCCAAAGTGTCGTCTCAACACTCCTTGTAAGATTGTGACGCTAAGTGCGTGTCCAGCGAAAGCTCCCACATGCCAAAATGTATTCAGAATCCGGTCTAAGAAACTCATATTATCCGTGAAAGATTTTGCAAAAATCGGCGTAATCGAATATGGCGCTGGAGAACCGGAAATGCTGGTTGGTCCAGAGTAAAAGCCCACAGTATTTATGTACATGAATGGGACGTTTTGACGGTAAACTATGCCGAGGGCACATTCGGGGTACGCGCCGTCCAAGATAATCAGATCGTAGGTCCTTCCTGAACGAAGGAATGATCTAGTTTCGTAATCGTTTAGGAATGCGTCACAGGCCTGAAACAAAATAATACGAATTAAATTATTTATACGAAACACTACATTGAAATCTATATATATATATATAAGCAACTTTTTTTTTCTTTGTTATCGACAAACTTGAAAACTACTGGACCGATCGGCGACGCGGAATTAATTGTAGAAGGTTTTAGGCTATACATTTTTTGAATTCCATCAACCCTTTACCATTTTTTTTCAAATTTATGTGACTTATTTACTATATTTTTGCCCCCTATTTCATAGCCCATTTTACCCCATATTTTATAAAGGCCGTTTTAGCCTCAACTGTAAACCTCAAGAATGCTTCCTTAGTGCATGTCAGCGCTATATTATAGTTCATATTCGTCTATCCTTTACAATTCGCCCAGCGAAGCGGGCGGGCGGGGACGGCTAGTTAATGTAATAATTGCAGTTTTTAAAGTGAAATCCCGAGTCCCCTAGTGAGGCATGGGGCAAATCTATTTCTGTGTTTGTTTCACTGATCATTTTCTTTACAGGCAAGTTGGTGATCAGCCTTCTAGAGTTTATGTGTAAATAATACCGTAATGCAAATTTAATGTAATTGTAACTAAAATTATAAAGAGGAAAAGAAAAGATTTGTTTGTTTGTTTGTTACGACTTTACTCAAAAACTACTCAATTGATTTTAAAAATTCTTTCACCAATAGAAACCTTTTTTTTTTTTTTTTTTTTTTTAAAAGAGGGGAATGCATTTGCGCACTGGGTACCCCCCCGCGGGATGTTATGCGGGGGGAGTGTAGGACTCGAGCTCACCCGGTGAATCTCTCTGCTAGTCAGAAAGCCAGGCGAGTAATACCCACTAAACCCCTCTTGACCCTCAGGTCCGCCGTTATGAGGTTTCTGGGATCGCAGAGCATGCTGCCAAAAACCCCGACGGAATTTACTGTCGAGAGCGGAGATCGTGAGTGGGATCGAGAAGGTGCGCATAACGCCTCTTTCTCCTCCCACCACGTCTTTCCGCCCTCAGAGGATCAACAGCGATCCTCTCTCGCTCTCTTTCAGCATTCTCCTTCTGCAGCATAACACGCTCGCAGAAGGAGACCACTGCCTTCCACGCCTCTTCGCTATCAAGTCACCAATAGAAACCTACATTATAAGCGAGTAACATAACTTATGTTATGGTATTTTGAGTATAGAAGGATTTTCGATAAAAGTTCTGTCGTGAACAGAACAATACTAATACGTAAAAACCTTATTGTATCACTTTATCTATTTCTGAAAACCGCATTAAAATCCATTGCATAGTTTAAAAGATCAAAGCATACATACGAAGGGAAGCGACTTCGTTTTAGAGAGAAATACATATTGTATGGGATAAATAATATAAACAATAGGTAAATCGCGTTTTAATCTTGTATAAAGTATTTAATTGAAATGTGTGATACTTGCGTTAATAAACGACAATAATGAATTAAAATCTTTAAATGTTGATGACCGTTTCACTATACTGTGGTAAATCAAATACATATAAATATATTCGGACTTAGAATACGTACCTCATACCCAAATCGAATAATATCTTTATAAGGTAAAGGTTCTTCACCCCTCATTCTGGCTCCCACCAAATCTAAAGCCATATAGCTGCGTATGAACGACGCCAGGCCTTCTGGGGCGATCTCCTCCAAGCCTTTGAGATGGAAGTCTGGTGGAAACGCGCTGATAAGAGTTATATTGTGACCTCTGAAATATGAAAAAAGAATAAATTATTCTCTGTTTTTAATATTAAATTATGAAGCCTACACATTACCTACTACAAATTAAATACAGAGTTACTAGTAGATGCCCGCGACTTTGCTCGCACGTGCTTCATTTCTAATCAATTTAACTCAGTAAGTTATGATTTTTTTTCATAATGACAATTACTGTTTTTTGATATCTGATTTCGACAAAACAAAGCCTATTGCCGCGCGCTCTACAGGTCATAAATAGAACTACTTTTTCTGTGCCAAAAGTTTTTATGGGTTTGTTCTTCTATGTACATCTATGTTCTTTGGTATAGGTTTAATTCTCTAAAATTGTAATCTATATATATATATAAAAACAGTGTAAGTATGTTTACGAGTATTATCTATGTCCTCCTAAACTATTCATCCGATTATGATGAAACTTTGAGGAGTTGTTCTGCAAAGGCTCCTGGTAAAAAAGACTTATCTTGCCTTTGCACCGCATGGCAGGCACAGCTATTCTATAGGTATTTTATTCTTTTTTTCTTATATTTAAAAAAGGGGAAAGATTTGTTTGCTTGTTTGTTACGATTTAACTAAAAACCTACTGGACCAATTTTAAAAATTCTTTCACCAATTGAAAGCTAACCTGTGCATACTATATATACATTGCATCCGTGCGAAGCCGGGGCGGATAAATAAATTTACCTTCTAATAAGCCCTCGGGCGAGTTCCCAAAACGGTATTTTATGTGATTTTGTTCCTCCCATTGTGACCATGAGAATATCGCTTCCGCACGCGGACGCAGCAAGTAGAATCGGCAGACATAGTATCGGCCACCGCGATCCCTGGAAAGGCAAGAAAACGTCAAAGTAAATAAATTGACAAGAATACGTAAAAAATTATTTTCAATTATGGCACATACAGCTATTAAAATTAAACAAAACCCGAACTCAAATATATGGATAGTTTGACGCCAGGTACCTGAAACTCTATTATATGATATTAGTCCTGTCATTTAGTAGTTTTACCTGGATGGACAGGTTTCCGGGAGTTTTGAAAATTTATGATTTCATAGATTTTATGTGCTTCTTTCGATTTTTTTTGCCACCTCGTTTGGAACTCAGAATCAGTGAATTTTGCGGCGCTCATACGCTAAAACAATTGATCCTATAAAAAAAGATTACTACATAAATTGCAGGAAATTTTCTCTACTTTAATTTATTATTACATAACTGTTTTATTGTAAATGAGTCAGAAAGGAGTTATTATCAAAAAACTGCTTTTGAGCATCATTTTTCCAATATGGTGGCGCCTGCGGCAAAAATACGAGGTGGCAAAGTGTAAATTCGGAAAGAGCACGTCAATCAAATCTATGTATAAAATCGCAAATTTTCAAAACTCCCGGAACTTTTTCCAGGCAATCCCCTTTTGAGCACAAAATGACTGTACTATATATCAAAAACAAGGTTTTGCCATATTATAGATGTCGTTAGTGTAGTAACGAATTCCAATTCAGATAATAGTTCGAAATTAAATTGTATTATTTGAAGTTTAAAGGCGTTGTATACCTAGTATTTTATTGACGCGAGTATCACACATTTAAATAAAATAACTTATGCCGGATTAAAACGCGATTTATTATTTATATTTAAGCACTGCTCGTCTGCCCGTGACCACGTTTGCCAAAAAGTTCATACACTGAATAACTATTAAATGCAATTTTAGATTTTTGGTTTCAGTCAATGGATTTTCGAATGCTCGCAAAAAAAGGATAATAATTATCTGAGTTATGCTACATCTGACAAAAAAAACGAAAATGTTAATATTTCTTATTAACATACACAAAATATAATATACTCTACGTTCACTAATAGATATGTCTATTTATTTACTAAATATAATGGTGCTCTTTCGTTGTTAGCTATCGATATTCACGATAAGTGAGTGATAAATGTATTCACAGAAGCCTGCCAAATCAGCTGTTATAGAAAACGTACCATAAAATAAACCTATACAACCTATACAATATGAACAAATAATTTTTAAATATGGGATAAGATTGGCCGGGGCCCTAGTAACTTAGAGAAATACATAGGTATATATTTTGTGTATAAAAAATGTTGATAGATGGACTAGTACGCGAGGCTATTGAAATTAAAAAACATCCTAACTTAAATAGAGAAGATGGTTTGAGACTTTCCAACACCTGGGATCCAGTAATTAAAAATCTAAAACCCCAAATCAAACATACTAAAAACCAATAGGACACCGTTAGTCAATTTTGTCATAATATAGAAAATTACAGTAAATATCAACTACGTAGGAATAGATGGCGTTAATATGGCAACTTTGTGACATTTCAAAAATCAGACAACTGTCATCTTTCTGTCTGCCCGTGACCACGGTTGCTGAAAAGCATCCGAAACGTTAGGGACAAATAATTAAAACAATATAAATAATAAATCGTGTTTTAATCCGGTATACAGTATTTTATTTAAATGTGTGATACTCGCGTTAATAAAAGACAATATTAGGTGGAATAGAATTCACGACCGTGACGTTACTTACACGTAAGTTTTTTGAGAATTTAACTCATACGGTATTATTCCATATTTAAATAAGTACATATATTCGTTACATTGAGAAATAAATTATTGAAATTGTCCTGTACGCGAAGTGATGTGAATGTCTTGGAAGTTACCATATTATGTTGAAAGATCACTCGCAATATATAATTGAACATATCGCACAAACACCATTTTGTATCAGCAAATGAGTATAATATCATTATACATACATATATCTTGAGTGTATTTTATGACCTAAGCTATGTCAAATTGCAGGAGAGTATCTAGTTAATAATAATAATATATTACTTATTAACAGGAGTAATTTTTGCACTTACATGAAAATTAATTTTAGGTAGATTATTTTATAGCAATTATTTAATTTTAGGAAAATGTTTTTAAAAAATTGATTGTTGATTTTAAACTTCTATTTTACCTATGTTTTTAATTTATATACAAAGTTTGAAATAAAAATATTAATGCACTTTTAGTGACAGCAGCTCCTAGGCTATAACTATCAGCGCACAAATCCACTTTATCTTATAAAATTATCAAAAATAATTGTCCATTCGTCTATATTTATAGCAAAAACTACTGAAGTTTTTCTATGGAATGTTGGTATTGAATAAGTTTTATGCTAAGTTTTGAGCCTTGTTTTGGGTATCAGGAAAATCTTGTCTTAAAAACTAACCCAAGGGAAAACCTTATTAATATATAAATGATACTTATTCAGCAATTGTCTATTAAACAGCAATACGTTATATAAAAAATGTTTTTTTCTATATTGTAGTTTCTTTGAAAATAAATGAGAAAAGTTATTGGATATGAAAGTCAATTTAAAACTAACAAGAGGCAAACAGACTCCCTTCGGACTGTCTTCGAAGTAATTGCGATGTGTGCATATTGTATAATATTTGTTCAAGATTCAGAAAAATAATCGTAATATTAATATTATCAAGTAACAACTTAAACGCTTAATCTATGGCAGTAATATAAAAAATATTATAAATAGATTTTTCGTTAATCACATAATATATTTTGTATAAAATGGTAAAATGGACTTCACTCACTATGTTACTATGTAGTAACTCTCTTACTATGTTGTTGCTTTAAAAATTATATTACCAAAACACACTTTCGCATAAATACAGTAGTAATTCTACCCGGCTTCGTACGGATACAATGTAGATGTACTAAAAAAAGTATTTTTAAAATTGGTCCAGTAGTTTTTGAGTTAAATCGTAACAAACAACCAAAAAATCTTTCCTCTTTATAATATTAGTATAGACTACAGATTAAGTTTAATTTATATAAGATAGATTACGATTAAAAGTAACAATTACAATGTCAGCACAGATCTATAATTTTATTATCTGGGGCAATGAGGTGAGAATTAATATTCTATCTGTGTGCATTTTGTTTCCCGCCAAGGGCATTGCAATCAAAGTTATGGCGTTAACTATTGGCGGCAAAATGCCAACTCCATAAATAGGTATGTCTTTTTATATAACTACTAGCGACCCGCCCCGGCTTCGCACGGGTCAAGATTTTTTGACAAAAAAGCAGGGGTTGTATGTATTGTTTAATGCCACTTTATAAAAAAATAAAAACAAAAATATTCGTCCAAAAATTAAAAAAAAAAAATTTAGGGATGGATTACCCTTAACATTTAGGGGTATGAAAAATAGATAGTAGCCGATTCTCAGACCTACTGAATACGCATATAAAATTTGGTAAGAATCGGTCGAGCCGTTTCGGAGGAGTATGGCAACGAAAACTGTGACACGAGAATTTTATATATTAGATTGACTATACCCAAGGACTTTAATATATAACTATAAAGTCCTTGACTATACCATAATATCAATTATTTAAAAAAAAAAGTTAAACTATGACGTCATAATAAACTTGACTGTGCCTTTGCCTTGTCATTTCTTATTAAAAAAAAAAACAACTGATTCTTGAAACAAGCAGTACTTATTTATGTTTATAACGTAATATTAAAAGCAATAAATATAACGTAAAACATTATCTTTTATGACTCCAGGCAAAATAAGGTACGGTGTTACCATAATTATAATATAGCCGTTATAATAGATAGCATCACATTACGATATTATGCCGATTACGACTTTGAAGGTAATTTTTTAAATTGTTTAATTCCTTAAAATTAAAGCAAGTTTACTCATAAAATAAATATGGAAATAAAAAAAAAGTTTTCAATAAATTCCATTTGCCTTTTCTATACATATTATCCGAGGCGTGCCCTCCATACAAGCCCAAAAGCCCGGCTTGCCGACTTTAACGTATTACGTGTTTATAAAAACTTTTTATAATTACGTAATCAATTAAGTTATATATGTCTTAAAATATTATTATGTTAAGGAAATTATTTTTCTTTTTACGGTTGTATTATTAGGGTCAGGTTTTTGGGTTTGTATGGTGATACCGCCACTGCATATTATAAGCAACTCGAAGAATAATATATTCGTAGATAGTATGAGCAATTCCTTTGTTTTTTGTTTTTTCCGTTGTTTTCATATCCGGTCAAGTTTATTCAGTGCCGTGGGAACGAAAGGGTCATTGTTGAATTTTAATATTTTTCGAGTCCTAACAAAATAATTATTTAACTCTAATGCACTGGGATTTTTATGAACGAGAACACTTTCTATTTAAATTTATATTATACAGTTTTGACAGGCTCGTTGGTGCGTTTCGTACCTTGCGCTCCGGTGGGTCGCGGGGTCGAATCCCGCCGGTACGTCTTGTTTATAATTTTCTGTAAGCTTGTCTTCCCCACGTCTGGCCACTTCGGGCATTAAATACATGAGACTAATATCGAAATTTCAACCGGATAACGAACTACCGTGGATAAACCGTGAAGTGCATATTGCGCGTTTCGGTCGCAGTCTATGGATTTCCGAAAGTTCGAAGTAAAATGTAGGTCAGCGTATGTAGTAGACTGATGTTCTGTGGCTGATTTATCACCTACCATCAAGTGAACCTCATGCTTTTCTGTCGAACATAAAATAAAAAATAATATTATTAAAGTTTTTTTATGTTATCACAAAATCCTCATGTTAACAATCAAAACGAATGGCAGACCCTCGTATATATTATGGCTTTTACTCGGCCATATCATCGCCAAGTAATTTAATTTCACTTAAAAGGTATGATAATTCTCAAAACGGCGGCAAAAAGACATCATTGAATTATACAACGGTTACCTTTACACACTTTAAAAGTGATATCAAGGTCTCAGAAAGTTGTTTACCCCGTTTAAAGGGTTACTGTTTACAAATAATACGGAAATTAAATTTTGGAAACATGCCGCAATATCAACGACCTTGTGTAATCAAGGTCCATTTTTTTAAAGATTTATTCATTTATACTTTAATATAATCTAGGTACTATTAGCCTTGCACATTGATCCGTAAGAGCATACGTCCCGGGTTCGATTCCCGGGTTGGTCATTAAGTGTTTCTCGCGTTTAAAAGTGTGGAAATGGTTGGTGATCAGAGTTTGAGAACTTGAGGGTTGTCTGACGCCCGGAAGGGTTGATAACATAAACATTGGTGGAAGTTTGAAACCTGTGCAGAAGGCACGTAAGGTGGAAAACTAACACTAATGGTGAGTCAACAAGTTTGACATAAAAATTCGTCCCGCGGACTCCTCCCATGTTGAGCATGGGAAGGATGCACAAGCGGGTCGAGGAGGGGGGCCGTTTGGCCTGACCGGCGGGTGCTCGCGGCAGTACGTTATCGCGATCCCGTGGGCCCCATTATGGCGGCTTGAGGGGTGAGGGGATTTTTTAGGTATTATTGTAAAAAAAAGAATAAAACTATATTCTTAATTATTTGATGATTTTATTTCATACTAGCAACGCGCCCCGGCTTCACACGGGTGCAATGTAGATGTACTATACACAAAATTATGTTACTCGCTGATAATTTAGCTTTCTATTGGTGAAAGAATTTTCAAAATTGGTCCAGTCGTTTTTGAGTTTATTCATAACATACAAAAATACAATAATTCCTCTTTATAATATTAGTATAGATATAGAAGTATAGATTATATGATCTACAAAACAAAGTTATATAGATCGCCTCCGTGGCTCAGTGTAATTATTGTTCCTTTTATTCTTATTCCATTCTCTTCCTTTCCTAATGGGTTTCATTCTACTATTATTATTTTTTGTTCCAAAAATGATCGACCCTGGTCTATAATGACATTTCATTTTTCAAAAACAGAACATCCAAGCTTGTTGTTTATTTTTTTTTAAATCACGATTATTACAATAATTTATAAATAAGCATATCAAAGTTTTCATGCCCGATTAACCATATTTAGACGTTTTTTGAGGAATAACTATTGATGGATATCTGGACGTTGTTAAGCAATACAATGTCAACCCACAAAATTACAAAAATGTAAATTTTGATACCAATCGCTTCCTTATGAGCTGGAGTACATATTTCAAAAGATATATATATATATATATATATATATATATATATATATATATATATATATATATATAATTTAAATCGTTTTAATAGCAAAAATATTGAAAAATTAGCGGGCACAAAACCCTAAAATGTTTAAAATATTTATTTGACAATAATGCACTAAATTCTATTACTTTGATTGCTACTAAGAAAAGCGATATATATTTAGTATAATAATAATAATTACAAAGAAATCTAATTTTTCTGTTATTTTTTAAAAGAAATTTAATAAAACCTAATTAAAACTTCAAACTCAATTTTCTTAAAATGGCAACCATGTGGGTTGACACTGTATTGGTTAACAGCATCCATATCATTCAATTTCGTGCTTTAGTTAATAGGCGGCAATGTTACATAGGCCTAGAGCGGCCAGCGTTTCAAATCCGCCCCTGCCTAAGATTCCTTGTAACTGACTTTAGACCGTGTACACATTAACATCCAGTGTTTTAGACTAATGTATCAATAGAATTGTTTGTAAACACAAATTAGCATATTAAATGGCCGCGCGTGTTTCTAAACAATAGGCGACATTATCGCCATATCGGGTGGGCCACCTTAATACACGTTCTGCGTAAGTATCCGAATGGTCACGTGCACACTTGTAACAATAAGGAAACAAACGAGATTATTATGCATATTTTAAATAATACTAGATCCTGGAAGATTTTACTACCTTAAGGACGGATTTTTAACTGTTTCAGATCAACGCACGGGTGCAATGTACCATGATGATAAAATCGGTCGAGTAGTTTTATATGGATAATGTTCCCCGTTTGTGCAACATTTTTCACTGATGCTTCGCTCCTCTTGTTATATTATAGCCTAAAACCTTCCTCGATAATTAGACTATCCAACACAAAAAAAAATTTCAATTCGAACTAGTAGTTCCTGAGATTAGCGCGTTCAAACAAACGCTTTATAATATTAGTATAGATTCATTTTGGAACAATCATTTTACCAATTTTATTCAAATAAATCTTATGTTACAAAATATCATACACTTATATGTTTGTTAACAGCAATGCTAGCTAGAACCATATTTAAATTATATTTATGATCCGACAGCATTGCCTCCAATCGAGTGGATCAGCTGTCAAACGGAAAATGGCGGGAAAATGTTGATGTGACCTGTGGTGGAGTAAATATAATTCTGATGATTATTGTGAAGTGATAATATTGATCTGAATAAACTATTGAGCATATCAAGTATTTTCTTCAGTGGTTTAACACTTATTTTACATAAACACCAAAAACCTAAATACCCATTTTTATGAATAGTACTTCAATTGCTTGGTTTTGGACAGATTTCCATCAAACAAGGACTTTTGAAAAGTGTCAAAAATGGTTTTTTCATGCATTTTATGACTATTTTCAAGTTTCTGAGTGAATTTTTCGTTAAAAAATATAATAATAATCATTATTTATAAACATACTTCAAAAAGCAAAAGTTAATAAATCACACATCCTTGGTTTTTGAATGATGAAATATTATTTTTTTGTACATTGTACATATAAAAACAAAATTACAAAGAGGGACCTTAATGTCTAAGAATAGCACTTTTTGCCACTCTGTTAATTAACGTATACAAAACACTTTACTCGTCTCTTAGATAACAAATTAGAATCTTAATGGTACGTAATTTTTTATTGCAAACAATACGTGTAAAAATAACTATGACAGTTTGCAAATACATTGGTATTTCCCCCAACATTACTCAGTAAATAATGGTAACTATTTATATAAAAGAAATTGTGAATTTGGATTCGAGTTTTTTATTTATTTAGAAAATATATCACAATTGATCTGATTATGGGTATTTTTCCTAAGCTCGTTCTAGTTGATAGTACTAACAGAAGAGGCTCAAGTACCTTTTTATAATGTTTCGGCGAAATAAATTATATTCGAAATACAAAAAAAGATTGCTATAAAAGAGGTTTTATTATACGCAAAACAGTACACTGTCTATATTCGAATCGTATCCTAGAATTCCATGATATAACATTTTATCATATATACCCATAGAGCAACACGGGCCACCGGCGAACCGGAGGGGAGTAGCCATACGCAGGCGTTCCCCTCTGTCAAAGTACAAGTCCAAATGGTCCTATGCGTACAATAAAACTAGTTGTAGCCGCACTTTTCACTAGACTAAATCCAGATGCGCGACTGAATCGACCTCCTAAAAAAATGCCGAATTGTTTGTGTTTCTTGTTGCCAAAAAATATCTGCCACGTCAAATTTACAAAAAGATAGCGTTACCTTTCATATGTAGGTATTTTTTAATCATATTATTACTATTTACTTCTTTAAAACTTAAAATATTACAATATTATCGGTCGTGTTGATTCGGATTTTTTTACCAACACAGTCGCTCGACAGATCCGAGTATTATATGAGCCCTCATACAATACACGGATCTGTCGAGCGACTGATCCGAGTTTATTTCCGAGAAGTCGCTGTCACCGAGCGATAGTGTTGTTATCGGATTGTTTTAAGTTATCGAAAAAAAATGGCAAAGGAGTCTTCTATACAGAGACAGTTTTGAGATTAAATTTTCTGATTCAAATATTATATTGTGATAATATACATTGTTAAAATATAATATAATACTTACGCGCGTTAGCACATTTATTAAAATCACTTAGTGTAAACTTCAAACATAATGTATTTTTTATTTCCTAAAAATCCAAAGGATATGGAAAATTGTGGGCCCAAATTTAATAATTGCGATATGATCTAAAAAATGACATATTTTTAATCTTATAATATAAAAAATCAGCTCAATTCTCAATCTGGGAGAGGAGAAATATGAGAAATATAGTTTTCCTGAGATTCTCGATTAATTGAATCGATTACACAATCACAAAAAAAACCTTTGGACAAGGTAATTAACTCAAAAGTAATTAAATGCACTTTAAATACAATATATTAAATATAATTACAGTTATGTTATTAAATAAAATATAAATTATTAATTAAAGAAAATTAATATACATGATTATCGATTTTTATCGATTAAAATCGATCTTTTATTTTAGTCTGTCATTGGCATGCCGCATGACAGTTGTTTACTCTGTGTTAATTCGTTTCGTGTTTTCAACGTTTTGAGTCTGAGTGCTTTCCCGATTGTCGTCATTTAGGAATTGTTACGATTTGACAACTACAAATATCATTGATCACAGATTTATGATATATTTATGTCAGTTATTGATTGTAACATAACCTTACTTTTACTACTTAAAACTCTAATAACTCGGCTCTCAGATTGTCAAAACTAATAGAATTTTCAACGAAGGACTGTTAAGTCTCAATCTATTAATTCACACCAATTTCATATTGTTACATTGGGGGCCCAAAGTTGTATGTAATCGTTTCCATCTCCGTTAAGGGATACATGGAATATACATATTTTGTAATAACGAAGTATTTTTCAAATTATTTCTAAGATTTTATTATGTACCAACTTATGGTCCACTCTCCGTGACCTGCTACGTGCGCATTACCCGACAAGTTCATTTGTATTATTGTAGTACGTAATAAATTAATTCAATCTTTAAAATAAATAAATTAAGTCGAACTTAAAAACCTAATTTCCCAAACCCAGTTCTTGAAATTATCGATACTGCGTATCGACAGTTGTTGCAACTACGGCTAAAAGGACTTGTCAGTGTAGTTGCGCCATTTAATTATACTGTTATGACACGGAATGTTTAAATGTGTGTGTGAAATTGTTAGTGTATTTTTTAATTGTCACGGTGTGAGTTTCGTAGTGACAGACGATTGCTCGTGTGTGCGAACTTGAGTACGCACACATAGCGCAGGTTTCCCCCCGCAAAAAATGACAGATTCTTTGGTATCGGTAACGAACGCTATGGCTACTCCCCTCCGGTTCGCCGGTGGCCCGTGTTGCTCTATGTATATACCTAAAGAATTTAGTGGAATAGAACTGGCAGCTACCTCGGACAAAGAATTAGTCTTGCCATTCAAAGGGGGAACGCTGCCAGTATCTTCGGAACCTTGCCTAAAGGGCCTTTTATGCCTTTTATTAATATACTAGCGACCCGCCCCGGCTTCGCACGGGTCAAGATTTTTTGACAAAAAAAGCAGGGGTTGTATGTATTTTTTAATGCCACATTATAAAAAAATAAAAACAAAAAATTTCGTCCAAAAATTAAAAAAAAAAATTAGGAGTGGACTACCCCTAACATTTAGGGGGATGAAAAATAGATGTTGGCCGATTCTCATAGATACCGGATAAGCACAAAAAATTTCATCAAAATCGGTCAAGCCGTTTCGGAGGAGTATGGCAACGAAAATTGTGACACGAGAATTTTATGTATTAGATTTTAGTTTTTATACTATATTTTTTAAGGTTTTTAGGTTTAGTTATATATGTATAATATATGCCATCAAAAACATAAATTGTAAAAAAAGCCAAGTCTTGCAACTCAGTTCTTCTATCGTAAAAAGTTGTGAGATCCATATAATACCAAGTCGGTCAATTTATTCAGTCTCTACTGAAGGATCCTTCTGTCTTAAGTAATTACATGATAAGCTAACCTAACAATATCTTATAGTGATCGTATCAATGCCAATATTAAAAATCTTTGATGTTTAAAATAAATAGATTGGCTCGGCTATCGCATGAAATCACAATGTATCTTTTTTATTTTATTAAAAACATAATGTATCTCACAAGTAATACATATTATATTAAATTAGATTGTTTAGTGCGATTGCCAAGTCAATCTATTTATTTTAAACATCAAAGATTTTTAATATTGGCATTGATACGATCACTATAAGATATTGTTAGGTTAGCTTATCATGTAATTACTTAAGACAGAAGGATCCTTCAGTAGAGACTGAATAAATTGACCGACTTGGTATTATATGGATCTCACAACTTTTTACGATAGAAGAACTGAGTTGCAAGACTTGGCTTTTTTTACAATTTATGTTTTTGATGGCATCTCATTTCTTTTTGTAGATAGTCCTTTTCTTAGTTTATTTGGATAAGAATTAATACAAAGCTATGGATAACATAGTCTGATTTTGATCGGCATTTTTATCAACTTTTTAATGTAAAAATGTAGTTATAGTGACATAACTACAATAGTTGGACATATGGTCTCGTGAAGTTTTTTGTAGATTTTGATATGTTCTATAATATTGTAGAACGTTTTTTTGTTCTATCATCAATACTTTCCGCAGCACATGCGGTGAAAGACATTTTATGGCAAATTTTTTTACACCTTGGGTTGTTTTTAGTAGGGATTTCTAAGGATCTCTATTTTTTCTAGTAATAAATACCCTATGTTACTCAGTGATAATGTAGCTTTCTAACGGTAAAAGAATTTTTAAAATCGGTCCAGTAGTTTTTAAGTTATTCATTACATACAGAAATACAAAAAAAAATTGTATATCTAGAAAACTGGACCGAAATTTCAAAATATTGTAGTTTTTCCTTGATTTATAGACTAAACACTAATTGTATTCTAAATTTTAAGTTTCTATGTCTGCTAGAAGTGCCTTAGAGTTTTGATGATCGGTCAGTCAGTGAGTGAGTGAGTGAGTGACAAATTATCAAACTTTGACTAGTTATAATTCTTAAACTACTGGTTCAAACAGAATGATATTTGAAATATACCGAGTTTATACAATGCCTGCTTAGTGACTGAAAATTCAGGATTCTAGTTTTATCCACAACGAAGTTATAGGGGGTCGAAAATGGCCCGAACTACTTCGAGAAAAGGATAGTACGGCCGTGCCACTTTTTGCTCGACTTGGCGGGGGCACTACCGTGCCCCCAGATAATATGTTAGTGTGTTTTGTAATTCAGTTATAGATTTTAATAGTAATAATTAATGATTGATATTGATATTTTACCTTTCAATAAACTATATATTATAGAGGTTTCACAATGTAAAATTGAGTGGTGTATTTAAAAAAGATGTAAAAACGCTTTTATCATAAAAACGGTGCTTAAAAACTGCCTGTGCTTAGCACACCTTTCTCATTGACACCTAACAACACGAAACCGTATTACGTATTGCCTTACAAATATTTATATAACTCACAGTATGATATCGAGAACTTGAAAGGAAACCGTTTGTCAACGTTTGGACATGAGGAAGGATGAAAATCATGTAACTAGTTATGAATAACTGAATATGTAAGTGGATATGAGGAGAAATAAAGGGTAAGAAGTAGATGGATTACCTAAGGAAAAAAGCTTTTAAGACATTATTCATAGAGAAAAGTAAATAAATATTCCTGCTGTATATAACCAAGGGTTGACGTTAACCGCTGTATTTTTTTTTTACTGACTGTCTCAGTGGTATTCCGATTTTGTTAATAACCGTTGGTCCTAGCTTCGGATCCTACAGAAGACGAATCACCTACTTACGAGTAAAGAAAAATAATCATTGAACAGACAAAAATGAGCTTTATATCCTACTACTCAACTTTATCAGTTTCCTACGCTAAATCCGTTGAACGTTAATTCTCGATCTAATTTAAATATTTCTCGATATAAAGATGTCTGAAAGTGAGAATTTAAAACCTTAACAATATGGGTATTGAAACAAATAATAATTCCGTATTTTTGATCATCTCGATTTATAAATCAATCGAATATAAGGCAATAGGTACACTATAATTTTCTATACAAATATTTTACAATATACCTACTCATATGCTACGCCAATGTTGTGTGAAAGTGAATAATTATTTGAAGTCGGCATTGAATATGTAGCTTCGTTATTGTTTCAGGCCTTTTAATTTCAGCCCATATTATCTTTTCATTTGAATATCATGAGAATTAATGTTCTACATACGGTTGCTTTTTATTAGTAGGTACATTGCGATTTATACAGGATATCCTAATGAATTCATAGAAACCTCAGTCGTAACTCATTTATTATTTATTTCAAAAAATACAAATCTGAAATCAAACTTAAGAAAACAGTGAATACAATTTGGTTGTCTTACTGTTCATAGAAAATCCTCCAGGTCAAAGTGAAGGGAAAGCAATTAAAATATAATGGCATAGGTATATTTAAGTGGATATTATAAATATACTATTACAATAGGTAGTCAACGCATCCATAATAACAGTTAAATATATGTACTCGTATATGTAGTTACGAGGGTGAAGGAGAAGTATAATCTTTAATTCATTTCATTTGTTGATAAACGTTCACTATATTATAAGTTCAATTTCCATTCCTTTGTCGAAGGTAGACTGGAAGAGATTACTTACTGCCGCCCATAGACATCCGCAACACCAGGGGTCTTGCGGACGCGTTGCCGGCCTTTAAGAAAAGTATATGCTCGTTTCTTGAAGGTTACCAACTCGTATCGGTTCGGAAAAACCGCCGGCGAGAGCTGGTTCCACAAAGTGGTAGTGCGAGGCAAAAAGTGCCTAAGGAAACGCGCAGTTGTGGATCGCCAGACATCGAGGTGGTGAGGATGGAACTTCGTGTTTTGTCGCGATGTCCGATGTTGGAATTCAGCAGCCGGGATTAATCCAAACAATTCCTCGGAACACTCCCCATGATATATGCGATAGAAGATGCAGAGTGATCCAACATCTCTACGCAGCGCCAAAGGATCAAGCCGTTCGGATAGAGTCTCATCGTCGACGATTCGAGCCGCTCTACGTTGAATGCGGTCAAATGGAAGGAGCTGGTACTGGGGAGCCCCCGCCCAAAGGTGAGAACAACAATCCATGTGAGACCGAATTTGCGCCTTATAAAGTTGCGCCTATCATAAACTGCGCCTACAGTACTATTAATATCGTCATGAAACTCGTCGTTACGTTAACCAACAACTTCGATAACAACCACTAGGGATTTACGGCTAGCCAGTATGTGGTTAGAATGGTCAATTTCTCCCTTTAGGTTGCAGGAAGAACCTTTCCTTCCTCCGCTATGTAAATCATTATGAAAGTGACGGTTTTGACGGGCTCGTTGGCGCGTTCGGTAGAACACCTGCCGTGCGCATCGATGGGTCGTGAGTTCGAATCCCACCGGGACAACATGTCTATAAGTTTCTGTAAGCATGTTTTCCCCACGTTTGGTAACTTCGGGCATTTATCGGGTGGGAGGAATATCGAAATTCCGACCGGGTAACATTGCGCGTTTCGGTTTCAGTCTATGGATTTTCCGAAAGCTCGAAGTAAAAAGTAGATCGACAGCGCGTTCTTGTCTGATGTTCTGTAGCTGAGATATCACCTACCATCAAGTGAACCTCATGCTCGTCTGTCGATATATGTATATGTATACGTAACATAAAAAAGTGATTAGATTTTATATATTATAAGAAAAACGCAATCCACATCACGAACTTCCTCTAACGATCAAATTTGATTCGCTTTTCACAAATATTTAGGCGACTTCCGGATACGTAATAAGGCGGTATCCAGAGCGGGCGCTAAACACATACACGAGTAAATGTATGTTAAAAGAACGATTTACGAAATCACCTATAAAACCATAACATAATAATCTCTTACGTTAACGTTACGTAAAACAATTGTTATTAGGAAAAGATAACATATACGGCGAAGCGCGGTGTTTACCTTTCTTTTCCGTTATTGTGGTACAAGTTAGAAGCTTTCGCGATTATAATATATAAAAGTTACAAATCTATACTGATATTAGAAAGAGGTAGTTTTTTCGTTTATTTGAAGATTGTTATCTGAGAAAATTCTGAGCCTATATGACTTTTCATGTAAGTTGTAGTTTAATCTTATACATATTTTATTTCTAAATTAAGTGAGAAATTATGATTTTTTGTTTTTTGTTTTTTTGGTGCATAATTATGGTAAAAATTATGTACTAATGACGATGAACTATTAGCGATATTTGAAAATTATCTAAAATAACATTGAGAACGTGTATGTGAATAACTAATAGATATATTACTAATACATATTTATTTTATTGAAAACTTTTACAAATCTAATATAAAATGCATTTGTTTTAATGCTGCAGTTAGATAATATGTAAATGACAAAAAATATTACAGGAAAATATAAAATTTTATTCCATTTTGTGCACCTCTGACATAAAAAATCATTCAATCGCAGCATTTAAAGCACGTCAGAAACGTCACTTGTTAAGGCATCCTATAATGTACATTTCATAAAACGCTGTCGCCTCTGTCTCGTAACATACATAACAAATTAAGGTTACAAGTCCGAATCGCGACATACTCGTAAAACTATAACCGGTTGTTCAATATGACCAACTTTTTCAAGAATTCCGATTAATATGTATGGCGATAATATTTAAATTAATAAACATTAAGTACGTTTTTTGTTAGCAGAGAAATACACGTCTATTCATTGCTATGGATCGCTATGGCAGTACAAGCAATCTGTTGATGCAAATGATTAATCTGCCCCTGTTTAATGAAAAAAAAATCAAAAAGCAGCAAAATGCCTTATTTGATTTTTTTTTATATTTAACAACTACTTTTAATTTGCGCACACGTTTACGTATGTAAATAAAAAAAAATGAATAACAAAGCTATAACTGGCTTCGACGCTTTGTTAAACGGGTGCTACTAATAGTTGCTGTGACAATCCTGACTGATTTCGAGTCAGTCTCTATTCTTGGAGATATTTCAAACATCGTCATGCTCACGCTTGTGATTGCGTCCATGCGTCGGGTTGTCCTCTCCCTAAAATACGGCGAGGGTCCCGATGGATGACCATGCGTTGTTCTCGTGAACGGGTACTACTTGTGATGACTGGTCGAACTTGAATTCGTGTATGCGGTTATATTAACTATTTCGACTATGTATTTGCGTTTGGTTTCCCACGATAATGTAATTGCGAACTCCTATATAGTATTATAATTATGGAAGCTACTATTATTTTAAAAAATACCGTAAATATAAAATATTCTCGTGCCTTGTCAAAGTTAAAATAGGTTATTCTTTAAACTTATTTCGGATTAAATGCCGTGGGAATAACCCGTAGATCGCCCTTATATCCTGCTATTCTTGGAAGAAGAAGAAACAACGTTGTTTCCTGCCGGCCTAGCATGACAACCGCGACAAAATTTTGTCGACCGTTTTCTCGTTTTTTAATCGATTATCGCTTTATTCCTTTCGGGTCTAACATGACACTACTTACACATCAAATTCAACTTCATGTCAAATGTAGACATATTTGTCGGTTAAGATATATTTTCTATCAAAGTTGTCGATGTCGAGATATAATATATCTAGATATCTTATATTTTAGTTTGATTTTACTCGTCCGCGAGATATCTCATGATCATTTTTTTTTTTTTTTTATATCAGAGCGGACAACAGAGCAGGTGGGTTACCTGATGGTAAGTAATCACCACCGCCCATGGACATCCGTGACTCAAGGGTCTTAGATGCGTTGTCGGCCTTAATCATGCTAGGCCGGCTGGCGTCTGACTTTCTGTACGCGTAAATCTTTTAAACTGAGCAACGAATTTTAATGTAATTTTCATCAATAGACAGAGTGATTCAAGAGGAAGGTTTATACATATAATTTCTTGAAATATGACGATAATTGTTCAAGATGTCGGAAGAAATTAAACCTACTAAGAGCTTTCATCGTAAATGCTATCTTATTCTTTTCGTGCGAAACCGAGGCGGGTTTCAAGTAATATATATAAATGGTTTTATACATAATCACGGAAATATTCAAAACGATTAGTGACAAATCACTCTTGTTTGAACTTTAAAGAGAGGTCATGACTTACAACGTGAAGGTCTAGAGTGAAAATAAAGTCAGGAAGAAACCTAAAAGGGAATTCCCTTGTGTTCTAGTAGGGTATAAGAAAATTTATATGTTAATTCCATTATGCCTTAGTGGAGTATACGATACTCTTTGTGAATTCTTTAGTACAGGACAGACACATCTCTAAGTCGGTTTCTGTGATATTTTTTTAAAGGCAAGCCACCATTCGCTTATGTTTAACTTTTAAAACATGATCTCAAAAAAATACAATAAAAATGCGATTAGGTAAAAATTTACCACTGCACAAAAAGTCCATGCTGCGTAGTAAAAAAAACATGATTCTATTATAGAAATTAATTCAAAAAATAATAAATATTGTAGGCCGTACTACAATATTTAGTTATTGTAGGTTAAAAAACAAGTTCATTTTGATTTTTACATACAAACATATACATCACGTCTCTGTCCCATTGGGGTAGGCAGAGATCACGGAATTCCATATGCTCCGATCCTTGCATACCACTTTCGCTTCTTCCACTTTCATCAATGCTTTCATACACACTCGTCGGTTTCGAGTATTTTGATTTTTACTCTTTGTTATGTGTATTATAATAGCTGTACATTCTAGAAATTAATTACATCAATATTATTCTTAAAAGCCCTGATAAATATTTTTCATAACTGATCTACATATATATTATACATATATTTTTTCCTTAAGTTGGTTTTCACAGAAATATTGCATGATATTTTAACGACGCAATCCGATTTGCATAAAATTCCGCCATAAAGTAATCGAAAGTATCACCAACTTATTTTAAAAAGGTAATTAAAAAAATATTATCTGCCCTATCCTTCATTATGGAAAACCTATCCTATAGAGTCCTGAAGGCAGTTCAATAGTAAATTAATATGTTTTTTACAGAGTCAAAAGTTGATTGCGCCTAAATTAAAGATACTATAAAACTTTCTAGCAGAAGCTTATTTTTGCTATAAGTGAAATAAAAGCTCACCTAGTTCGCCGTGGAAACAACATTTTATACATAACTAGCAACATACATCTACATAGCCCCGGCTTCGCACGGATTCGATGTAGATGTACTCCTTATACAAAAATATTGCATATAACTGTACAACTCGCTGATAATGTATTATCCTATCCTATGTATATAATGTCCTATTAGTGAAATAAATTTTATAATCACTCCAGTAGTTTTTGAGTTTATACGTTATCTATTAGTAAATTATAAAAAAAACATTTTACGGTTGTATGAAGAAATTAAATACGATTTATTACTGGGAGAAAATAACTTCTTAGAAATGTTTATTTAATGCAACGTGTTGCATTTTTCTATTCGTAATTAACAGTAAGAATGAACAGTTATTTTGAGGATTAATATTATAATTGCTAGAAAAACTGTTTGCTTTGAAAAGTAATGTCATAAACAGTGAGAGTTAAAGCTTTTATAGAAAGAGTTTAAAAGAAAAGAAAAATAAAATATAGCCATCTGTTTGTGATTTTTGAAGGAATGTTATATTTTTATTTTAGAATTAATTTTACATAAACAAAGGAATAACGGCGAAGGAAATAAAAGTGTTTATATTATTATCAAAAAGGGTAAAATAATCAAATCCAATTAATATTTTGAAATTACTCAGTATTCTATACAAAACGTTCAGTTTATAAAATACATTCTAAACTCAATGTTGATTAGTATTTGAGTATTCGACCATAAGCTAGGTGAAAGAAGCGAAGAGAATTGAGATCTTAACCATTCACGCTCAAAGCACACAGCACACTTCACTATTGTACTGAAAGGGTTTCTACATACACGAGACAATTTTTTATTTTAGATATCGATGAGGCTTACTCGGTAGTAGATCGTAGGTCTCAGCCAATAAATCGGTGCCAACCTTTTTTTTACTTCGAGGCTAAGGCTCAATATGCACTTCAGTTTTGTCCATTGAAGTTAGTTTTATAGTATTTGTTACCATCATTATTTTTATCCATATAAGGAAGTTAGCAGCTGTTGCAACGTGTGTACACAACCTAACCATTGTTCGAATCTCGACCATGACCGTCTAGATAGTGAGAGTAATTACTTCACGGAGATACACTTTCGCTTATTTTTCAAAACAAGCGAAAAAGCACTTTAAATTCATATCTATAAAAGCTATTATATTATAAAATATAATTATGATAAAATTACGAATATGGAATTTACATCTTTATAACCTAGATATAGGAGTGCGTTTTATTGTTTTAATCGATCCAATTTCATAAATCGTAAAAGTTATGTAATATCAACTTGATTTTTAACAATAAATCAAATCGACTTCCATCCTGGACTCAATATTTCATTTATAGACTTCCGTTTTCAATATGCATACTGTAACATTCCGTTTAAAATATTTAAAAAAATACACGTGTCTCCTATTAGACATTGCGTCGATCCTTGACAGAGAACAATATCAAATAATAACGATTTCCTTAACATAAAACGTATTTAATTGCTCATTAGACCATCCAACATTAAACTACAATAGATACTTCACTTCTCTCTATATAGACTTAGGAATGTTTTTTACAATTGTTAAGGAAAATCAATCGCAAAACGGGACACGAAATGTTGTTGACGAATTTTATTCATGACGTACGATTTCTTAATGGTTTTCCGTAACTGCGAAATTGTTTTTGCGTTGCAGGTTTACTTTGTGACATTTAGAGTACATGGTATTTTATTATTATTTAAAATAAAATTTTAATTGCACAAGCAGAATCCTAGGAGGCGGCATTTTAATGAATAAGTGGGGTCTTGTTTTGGTCCCTTAATTTGGATTTACCGGTCATGACAAATCCACAGAGAACATAATTGACCATAATTAAAGCTATCTTGTTATTTACTAGATAACTCAATAAATAATAATATCTGTGCAATCTAGAACTGCTTCGTTTTATCGCTTAATATAGACAAAAACACTTTCACAATTACAATACGTACTACTTATACCTTAAGAATACTAAGTATATTTGTCATAAACTCACCATCTTTATTACACCAGCGCCAAATTAATTAACAACACTTATTATATTTACACCACTATAAAACACAAATTATTCACCACACTGAGATGATATAAAACTGAACGTTGCACTTCCTTTGCCTCAGCTAATGTCTGCAAAATAAAAAAAATATCTTAGTGAAAGTGACAAGCGCTTTTGACGTTTTGCATCGTTGAAATTTCGACAGTGTTTTGGCGCCATCACGAATTATTTAATAGATCTCGCTTTCTAGCCAAGACTCCATTAATCATTATAATATTATTACTTTATAAGTTTATAATCGCATCGTATTTTAAACATGATAAAAACATACCTAAAATGTTTTAAGTTTACTAAAAGGATATTATAATATATGTATTTACAAATGTGTAGTTTCGCATTAAGGCATTATATATTATTGAGAAGTAAGTGGCCTTATATTGCCCTACAATTGTTTTATTTATACATTATTATAGGACTTTTACTCGAGTAAGTACATTAAATTATTATTGTAGCCCTGAGCCACTTACGCAATTTATTACAGCGTATTATTATTCGAAATGCTGGGTAAACCAGCAAATCTTTTTTTATGCGGGATATCGACCGATGAGAGTGATTCTCTCTCGATTGTAGGCGATACTTCAGACACAGGACACCAATCTGTGATGGCTTATACCTCGAGCATTTGGTAATCCCAGGGGCGGATTTAGAGGTGCCCTGGGGCAACAAAGAAGTGGAAGTCTCCTGGCCCCAAATTATTTTCCAAATAAAATTGAATATTTTATTAAGATCGATATAATCAAAATTTAGTAGGGTTAAAGGTAAAACACCGAAAATCATATCATGGAGAAAAGTTGTTTCCTATTGTTTACTCATCGGAATTTGAAAGATTTTTTCCGAAGTCTTTTGTGGTCTGTGGAGGCCCCTGGGCCCCGGTTCCCTTCCCCTAAATCCGGCCCTGGGTAATCCACAGACTAATCGAAAAGCGCAATATGCACTTCACGATTTTTCCTTCTATGAAAGTTCGTTACCCGGTCGAAGTTTCGATAATATCATAGTTTACAGTGGTTCCAATATAAGAGTAACGGAAACTATATATATATATATATATATTTTTTTTTCTATTTTACTCAATATTTTCTCTTCGATTTCGCCAATCAGTTTTTTCCGACTTTATCTTCAAATGTAAATAAATTTAGAACTGAAACCAAATGCTATCAAAAATGTAACCGTGTCATCAAGGAAAAATTTTTTCCTATTAATGAAAGAATTGGTTTAAATCGTTTTATTAGTTTCAGAGCGAGCGATATTCTATACTCCTATCCTATCCTAGATTTTTCTAAATCATTCAAAAAATAAATGAGTAACTCTACTGCCCTAAATATGTTGGAGTTCTAACATTGCTTGTTATTCATGACGATACTCACGAGTCACGAATACTTTATGTATGAAGTATAATACTTACAAGTATTGCCTTGCAACACGAATTTCAAGCATTTCATAAACATTTTGAACATACTTTATCGCGCAATTAAGGGATAATAATTTTTAATGAGCATATTTTTGGCTCAACACCTGACATGAAGAAACCACAGTACTTGTTGTTGATAGTAATGAAATATCACTCATGCGCTAATGTAAGAATACAAGTTAACCTAAATTAAGATTTCAAGTTATTCACCATTACGGTTGTCCACTCTGTAATAAAAAATATTCGATAGGGTATGATATTTAAAACTAAGTTATCTTGACTATATAGCTTTATGATTAAAGCAGTGTTAAAGGCTTATGCTTGTTTTTTTTACAATTATTAGATGAGGCAAATGGATAGCGGCTCACCAGATGAAAAGCGCCTACAGCCGCCTACGGACATTCACAACACGTCTAGAGGTATTGACAGAGGTCACGAAAATCAAACTGCGAAATCGCTTGGGTTGTCAAATAAAATCGGTATATTTGGACCAAAAATCGGTAAATGCTGGCATCAATTTGTTAGTCCTTTGGACGGCATCATTTTGTTGTTCTGCGCTCCATCTGATACGCGGCCAAAAACGTACAAACTGACGTGCCAAAGAAAAAAATCAAGAAAGTACAATATATTAATAACATATAAAAACGAAGAACTAAGCGTACTAACTGATGTGGAAACGAAAAAAGTTAGTCTTGTATCTCTATTTTTACTAAACTGGCAACACTGAAGCCAACTTGGATTGTTGAAAATCGGTAAAAATCGTTCCATTTCGGTAGTATAAACGCCAAATCGGTAGAAAAACCGAAAGTCTTGAGGATGCGTTGCCGTTATTCTTCGTTCGTAATCACAATTTACGTTCAAATATACGCATCTTGATGTTTCTTAACGTTCAAACTATAAGTTATGTACACTGTTATGCGGATTATGACCTCAGAGACATTTAAACTTACATAATATCGATTAAGCAAACTGCATCGGATTAATCAGAATTCATTTCTTCATCAGTGTTATAAAGGTCGAGGGTTTTAATTAAATTGAATAAGATAATAACGCATTGTATACCTACCTATTTATTTAAAAAATCAGACAGCTGTCTTGCCCGTGACCACGGTTGGTGAAAAGCATACGAAACGTCGGGATAAATAATTTAAACAATATTAATAATTTTTGCATACAGTATTTTATTTAAATGTGTGATACTCGCGTTAATAAAAGACAATATTACAAGATGTGCTTAGGGATGTTTATTCATATTTAAGGAAAGTTAGCATCATGTAGCTTCATCTATCAGGAACACAAAAAAAATGAGATTCCGCTTTTCAGCTTTGGTTGTAAAATAATTACGTATGTGTCAGTTACAAAACAAATTGGGACAAAAAAAAATTTAAAGAGGGGAATGCATTTTCTCATTGGGCACCACACAGCCCTCGCGAGGTGTTTTGCAGGGGAAGCGTGGGACCGACCTCACCCGGTGAATCTCTTAGCTTATAAATTGGATTAAACCTAGGATATTTTCAGGTATATTTAAACGCCGGAGGACGTATTGAACAATTAATAATAATTCCAATGAAACTCCATCGCACCAGTTTGGTCTATAAACACCGCAAAGTTACGATACTTATCGTAAATATTATCGTAAAGTTCTACCAAACTACTAATTATAAATACAATAGGTATAAGCGTTTTGGATTAGTATTTTCTAACAAAAATAATTAGGTTAGCCGTCCATATATAATATATATTTAATGATTTATATGTTGTGTTCAACTTATTTCCTTTTATTTTTGTAATACTCATTTCTTCCTTGCTTGTGGAAGAAATTGCTGCTAAGCGATAAGGTCGCCAATTGTGCCCTTATTCAATGTATTCTATATTATTTACATATTCATGTAGTACAATAAACTGTAAAATAAATAATATTTTGTGTTCCAGCCAAATCTATATCTATACTAATATTAAAAAGAGGAAAGATTTGTATTTTTGTATGTTGTGAATAAACTCAAAAACTACTGGACCGATTTTGAAATTCTTTCAGCGAGTAACTGTGAGTGTTTTGTGTATAGTACATCTTCATTGCACCCGTGTGAAACCGGGGCGCGTTGCTAGTATAATATACACCAATTAAACCCACTAATATGTTCATATTTGATAACCTAGCATTATTTTTATTTCCATGCCTTTACTTATAAGAGTAACAGTTTTCATATAACGTTAATTTCACTGTTCACTAATTTCGTTAAAAATAGTCTTTATAGTAGAAACAGTTAAGAAGTATTTAATTATCTAGGCTAATATTAAGCAAATTAAATTAATGCCTCGTCAAAATTGTGAAAGGTTGTAAACAAACTCGTAACACACTGACACCGCTTACGATTGCGTATTCAATCCGCGCTCATACATCACACGCGAATTCTGTCATAATACCCGTTTTCGCATGGGATTATGTTATGTTATGGGATGGAATAAAATCAAAATATAAATTTACTTTTTTATTTCCTTATTTCTCACAACAGACAAACAGCCGGCCTAGCATGACAATCGCGACAAAATTTTGTCGACCGTTTTCTCGTGTTTTCTCGATCGATTATCTCTTTATTTCTTCCGGGTACGGTAACATGACAATTACACTTAAAACTGGACTTTTAATATGAAAAATAAATATATTTGTCGATCAAGATATCTTTTCTATCAAAATTGTCGATGTTTGAAGTTTGATCTCAGGAGGCGCCCCAGACAAATTTTATTATAGCATACCTATATAATACAACTGGTATATATTAGGGACAAGCAAGGGGAGCGCATTAATTGGATCTTGCTCCATCCTAAAACTTGCCTCGGGCTGGCACTAGTCCCATCTATTCAGTACAAACGAGGAGCCGGTCAGAGTTGCCCTTATCGATGCCCAGTCATTTTAGTAAAACCTAAGCTAATGTTTTTATATGAAATTTCAAAAGAAACTGCAATTTTGATTATTGTTTTTTCTTGCAATCCTTCACAAGTATCACTTTCATATAAAAATACGAGTATATTACGAAGTAGTCTATGCCGTTCAAACAACAAAAACTACATATACATTGACATACGTATATCATAATTTATTTTTTAATATCTGTAAGAATTGCAACTAATGCAAGCTAATAATATTCCCACATGTGTAATATCGCAACTAGCGCTTACGCAAGCTTTAAAAAGTCGCAAAACGAGCACAAAAACTTGTCCTATTGCGGTCCTACCACAATCTTCAGCAAAATCTGCACAAACGATTTGCGCAAGACCTTCACACATTATAACACTAATGGTAATTACTGTTATAAATAAAGGAAGAGTGATGGTATGCCTATATTACAACACTAGCAATTGCCCCCGCAACCCCCCTTGTGGGTTGAATTTCGTAAAAATCCGTTCTTAGCTGACCTCTACTCGGCGAAAGGAATATTCCTACCATATTTCAAGTCGCTACGCCTTATGGTTCCAGAGATATCGTGATGAGTGACTATATAGGTGGGAATCTCTTTTATATATATATAGATAGTGTAGGGACATTTACAATAGTACAAAGACGTTAATAATCCTGAATCGCGCTATCAAAGTTATACATAGAAGTATTCAATAACTCGACATCATCCACTGGGAATTTACGGCCGACTTTGAGTCAGTGATTTGACTGGTCGGCCGTAAATTCCTGAAGCCGGATCTTTCTTTTAGCTTGAAGGACGAGCCTTCCTTCCTCCACAATAATATAGTACCACGCATTGTAGAGTCGGATTTTTTAGTAATGATAATTTTATAGATTAGGCAACACCAGAGGGCTTGTAGGTGCGTTGCCAAATTTGATAGGCAGCCGTTTGTCGACTGTCCCACCTGTAGGTTATTCACGATCTGTATTAGCTATCCGTAATATATTTAAATATACACAAAACTCATGAAAGTAATATCTTAGGTTATTTTTAGTATAGACCATAGAGTTCAATTCACTAGCTCATTTCATAGCTTCACCACCTCATTCCACCGTCTCCTTTTTTTCATCGGACATCGAGACGTACGGAGGGGTACCATCCTTACTTGGTCGATGTACCGAAAGCTCGTACAGGACGCTTTGCCTCCTCTTTTATAGTGCGAACAGCCAAGGACTGGAATTCCCTACCGTCGTCTGTTTTTCCAGAGACTTATAATATTGGGCTCTTTAAGTCAAGGGTAAATAGGCTATTCATAGGCAAGCGTGATTTACCACCTTAGTTTGCATCAACACTTAAGATCAGGTGTGATCGCAAACAAACGCTTTCCTATTTCAATATAAAAAAAAAAAAAAAAAAAAAAAAAAACTAGCGTTCTTCATGAACGCTTTCTACCATTTTTACCAAGATTCTAATCGGAAACTCCCGAAGATTGCCGTTGTTCAGTTCTATCGGAATTGTGAATACCATTTTCATATCGGGAAGGATACGAAACATTTTCCGTATAGTAGCTTTCGGGGCGGAACGCTTTCGATGGATCGTGAATAGACCTACTAATAGTACCTAATTGGTGATACGATCTCAGATGCAGTACGCCAACCTAGAAAAAGCTTGAATACTTTGATAATAATTAAATAAAGTCAACGAAATTGAAATTGGTTTTTAACTAAATGACATTATTTAAGCACATTACATAATTATTTTGCTGACAGCACACCTTGACTCTTAATTACTGTATAATCGTTTTTTATCTTTTGTCCCAAAGATCCTTGCTTTTGAAAAATTGTGAACGTAAATAAGTTATGAAATTTCCTGTGGCCAAGCCGGTTGACTCAGAGATTAGTAAATGACAAGATAATTAACGTATTTTTTAAAATAAAATGAATGCTCTTGAATGTAATAGCAGCATGTAGCAATTAAATTATGTGTGATGGCTCTTTGTCAAGATAAATGAAACGGGGGTTACCCAAGGGTTATATTGAGTTCCTTGAGACTATTCTCAGCTCCATCATTATTCAATTGTCATTGAAATAATCTTTAGAACTGCAACTTTGACTTACATACGAAGGCAAAGTTTCAGCTCAATTGAACATCTACGTAACAAGCAATGTTATTACTAACTTTTAGAGAGAACGTGACAGCCTTACTTATTATATTTTATGATAGATATCGACAGACGAGCACGAACAATCGATAGACTGAGACCGAAACGCGCAACGTGCACTTCACGGTTTTTCCATATATGAACGGTAGTTCGTCACCCGGTCAGAATTTCGATATTCCTCCCACCCGTTTAATGCCCGAAGAAGACAAACGTGGGAAGACATTCTTATAGAAAATTATAAACATCGTCCCGGTGGGAATCTAAGCCACGACCCATCGATGCGCAAGGTAGGTGTACTACCTAACGAGTCCGTAAAACATTGTTGTGTCACAGTCTATCGTAAAGACTCCTGCAATAATATTGGTGGTGGTAAGACCCTCAGACAGACATCGATACAAATGAAGCAAATTAAAGTTAATAGATATAAAACCTGACTGAGCTGTATGAATGAGTATGAGTTGTATGTTCATCTTTCTTTTTCCTAGCTATTCAAATTACTCTATGGTCTTGTTCTGTACCGATTGAACAAGAACACGATCATATAAATGTTTTGCAAGCTTAATAAACGTAATTAAGTGAATGTTCGTTCAACAACGGAGTTGTTGGAATATGTAGTTTGAGATAGGAGTGGGAGTTATTTCAATAAGCAGCTTTTTCAGCTGCTTTTTTAATGTTAACGAATAAGCTGCTTTTCGTTTGCCGCAAAAGCCGTTAAATATATTAACTGTTAAATTCAACGATTTTCGAACGCAACGCTCAGATTAGCATAACATTGAACGCGAGTCGCTAACATCATCCGAAGCAGCCTGTTGAATTTATTAACTGTTAATTTATTTATTATCTATTTTTTTTGAAGATTTCATAGCCTGGTAATTTATTAACTAATAATAATTGCTACGTAAAATCTGTTGACATTACTGCAAACCAGTTAATAATATTAGCTGCTTTTTTAACAAGTTATCAGTTTGTAATTAACAGTTACATATCGTTAAAACAAAAACCGTCAACGACCCACCTCTAGTTTGAGATATTCACGCCATGATTTGTCTTATTTACACAAATAACAAGTTCTGTAAGTGTATTTTAGGTATTAAGAACATCACATTATTCTAGCTATATATGATGCATTCTTTGCACAAATCGATGATCAGATAAATAATATTGTAATATTAACAACGATTATTTTTGGCCATTTTGTCTTATTGTATACTAGCAATGCGTCCCGGCTTCAAACGGGTGCAATGTAAATGTACTATACACAAAAATAGCCTATGTTACTGGCTGATAATGTATCTTTCTATTGATGAAAGAATTTTAATATCGGTCCAGTAGTTTTTGAGTTTATTCATAACATACAAAAATACAAATCTTTCCACATTATAATATTGTATGTATAGTAATAAGTAGATACTCTTTAAAGGGAATTTTTCATTTATTATGCAATGAACGTCCCATACATCTACATAATATGATCCTGGGGGATATAGGCGCTTTCTGGTACTGACTTTTAAATAAGAGTATAATCTATTGTCATTACTACGTACCTATAAGTTGCAAATACGCATTGACGTAACTGAACGAGCAATGGAGTATAACCAGTTTGAAAACAAACATCGATTTCCTACTTTTTCCTAGGGTACTGGAGCGACAGATTATGCAATGATACACGGTGTCTCATTTATCTTCCTTCTCCTTCGTTATAGTTACTAATAAGAGAAGGTGTAACTATTTGACATTTTGCATAATTTAAATCCAAATTTATTCATATAATAAATGCGAATAATAAGTACTTTCCGTAAAGTTTCACGGCCAAACCACTGCATCGATTTGGATAAAAATTTGTATGGAAATAACTTGAAAAAAAAGGCGGAAGACGTAGGCTAAGTGAGTAAAGCGTACATACTGTCAATCACTACGTGTTTTTTGTTTGTTGATATACGAATTTATAATGTTTATATAGATACAAGCTTATTCTAAGTCAAGGAAATCAGCAAAGCTTTATTCCATACTAGCAATTGCCCCCCTTGTGGGTGGAATTTCGTAAAATCCGTTCTTAACTGACCTCTACTCGGCGAAAGGAATATTCCTACCATATTTAAAGTCGCTACGCCTTATGGTTCCAGAGATATCGTGATGAGTCAATATATAGGTGGGAATCTCTTTTATATATATAGATTAAAATAGTAATCATATAAGAAGTATAATTGTGAGAAGTAACATTTTTAGCTATTCAAAAGAATACTATTTAAAAAAAGAATAACTGAAGCTTTGTTAGAAAGTTTGACTTTCATTACATTTTTTGCTAGCCACCAAATATTTTAATTATATATAATTGCTTTAATTAAATTTAATAACGGACATAACTAGATTCTTGCCAGAATCACGTGTGTGCATTCCGACGCTGCACTTCCCAAAGATATTACGAGGAATGGAGGCAAATCCAATTTTCAAACTAGGTTGAAAACAATCATGATATCGAATAACATATGTATAAGCTGTAATAATGGATATGATAAACAGAATCAAATAATTCATTTAATAATAAGATGTTAAGATCAGGCCCGGATTTAGATATGTGGCGGCTTTGGGGTAACAAAGAACGAGAAGTCCCCTGGCCCCAAATTATTTTCCAAATAATATTTTTTTTTTATCTATGTAAGATCAATATAACTATGTTTCTACAGGTAGGTACAGGTAAAACAGCGAAAAATTATTAAAGGAAAAGTTGTTTATTAGTGTTTACCAAACGAATTTTAAAAGATTATTTCGAAGTAGCTATTGTAGAGCAGTGGCGGGACCACCATACAAGCCCAAAAGCCCGGCTTGCCGGCTTTAACGTAATAGGTACGTGTTGATATATAAATTATGAGATCGTAATGATATATATGTGACTTACGTTAAGGTCATTATTGTTTCTTTTTTTAATGTTTTTTTTTTTATTTTAGATATCGACAGACGAGCATGAGGTTCACTTGATGGTAGGTACCTCAGCCACAGAACTGTCGACCTACTTTTTACTTCGAGCATTCGGAAATCCATAGACCGAAATCGAAACGCGCAATGTGCACTTCACGGGTTTTCCATCTATGATTACATTAATCGCCCCGGATTGCCCTCCCCTGAGGCCGGCCCTGGATGAGATATAATACATTGTATATAAGACTCCTTGAACGGTTAAAACTTTAAAAGGGCAAATTATTGTTGTTTCTTAAAAACAGGTTACAAGTACAAGGTTTTGAGATATTTTGTGTCTAGATATACAAATTGTAGATTATCGAGACGTAATTTACCGAGAATTTGTTACAAACAAATAATTTACATCAACATACAAGAATGTACATATTTTTTGCCAGGCTTACTTGGTGGCATATGATATATACACGACATTAATCAATGAAGCGCTGTCTGCCATTTTTATTTTGTGTATTTGAAAATCCATAGGCTGAAACGGAAGCGCTTAAGCTTCAAATTACAGAACATCCAGGTATAAATTCTAAAGGGCATTGTGGCATGAAGGTAATTTCGATATTCTTTCCTCCCGATTAGGTCGAAGCCAGAACTAGGAAAAATATTTACAGAAAATTATTCGCGAATCAAATTATCAACCCACTGTAACATAATCTATGGGCTATTCAACGCAACACCGAGCCCGTCTATATATGTATATAGGTACATATATCTAAATGTCTTGACATTTTCAGAGAAAAATAACTTTATATAAGTACCTAGTAAGGTAAATACTAAAGTTTTTTAAAGAAATATTCACTTGCAAAAAGCTTAAAACTTTAGATTTACTTACTTAAAAGCAATCCTAAATTTCTTCGGATATATATTCGGATAAGTAATAATCAATAATTATTACGTATTTAAAATTGTCATAGATATTCAATCGTAGTTTTATTTTGAGTGATATCACTTTCATATCCATAACGTTCGATCTAAATGCATATAATTACTGAATGTTTGTAAAATCTAGAGATCTAATACTTTATACGATGAGGCAATTTACTTCAACGAGGAAATATGAAGAAAAGAAAAGTTTTTGTAAACAATTTTTACGGAAATGCATTTAATTCCGTTCACTCGAATAAAATACCGCTTTTATTACTATTCTATTTGTGTTGCAATTATTTTTTGGTTGGTTTTTTTATTCAACCAGTTTTTAAATAAGTGGAACATTTCGAAGGTATTCCCGATGATTTCGAAATGTTTAACTTTTATTTATATATATTTTTTTAATATTTCATGACCACAATTTGTTTTTTTATCTATTTGAAAAAAATGTTAATAATATGTCGGTCTTTCAATAACACTTGCTGTAAAGCTCATAAACATTAAATGAAACAAAAAAACAACATATTTCTTTTCACATTTTCTAACAATAAGTTTCAGGCGTTTCATAGATAAATAATTAAATGATATCTATATAACAATATACATATTGTAAATATATCTTTATATACTATAAATTATAACATAAATACATACACATATTAATCATATAAACTAAAAATCTACAGAACTATTCAATCAGACGTCACAAACTCTATAATAACGCGAGTAGGTATCACCAATTGACTTAGGTCAACGGACTCTATGAACAAACTTAGGTATTATGAAATTACTAAGTTGGCACGCCTTTGCTAGATTTTTACTTCACAATATTGACTAATCAATAATCTGTACAAGTTGCGAAGTTGATCTCGTAAAATTATGTTTTTCTTATTTTGTATTGCAGTTTTCGTAAAATTATTGGTAAATACGAGTGGAACTGTTTAATTTTGATTTGATTTACACTTATTTATTACTATGATAATTAATAATATGATAAAATTTTGTTATAATTATTAATTAGAAGCAAAAGTATTGCTTACAAAAAAACTGTTTTATAAAAAAATTTTTTTCAATTACGTATCACAATACGTAAAGGGTTACGATATGGAGATTACTATTAGAAATATATAGAAAACTATTATATGTTTAAACTTTAGACTACAAAAACCTTCTAAAATCTAAGATATGGTTTATGTAATCTGTGATTTAGGCAATGGTCATAAATATTTTACTTTATTCGTAAAGAAACGTTTATTAAAAAAATTAACATAATATCTAGGTAATATTGTATTAAGTATGTTATGAAATGCTTATCTTTAAATAACTTCCATTCTTTTCTATAATTAAAACAATTTACAATGTAAATAAATAACAAACATAAATGTCAAACAAACTTACGATCAAAATGATAAATCCATAAACAATCAACCGTTCCAAAATCGAATTTAAATACAACCGCGCGTGCACATACTGTGCTGTACCGAAACTAACAACCCTACCACTTACCACTTCCTTCCCTACCTAGTCACCATCGCGGCATATCACATAGCGTTCAATAATCGCGGTAGTATTACGGAATGGTAGTATCGTATAGACTTGACCTTATATTACGTTATACAAGTCTTGGAACTTATGTAAGTTTGGTCATCGGTGTTTTTTGCCTCTATCATAACTTTGTATTAGTGTTAAATAGCATACAAACAGGTCAATAACCGATCGTTCATCATAATTTATCTAAACATCAAATTAAACGAAAATTTTCAAAAACTATCTTGAGAAAATCGAGTGCATTAATAATTAAAATAGAGAATGCCTTAAAAGTGAATCTTTTCGACGAGTGTGTATGGAAGCTTTAATGAAAGAGTAGGAAGCGAAAGGTGTATGTCAAGATCGTAGTAAGAGGGAAACTATAGTCTTTGCCTACATGAGAAAAGGCTGTGGCCGAGAAAAACCCATTCAGCACTAACGCCATATTGGGAACATTCACGATACACTGAGCTATTTTTGTATATACCATAACTAGCCGTCCCCGCCCGCCCGCTTCGCTGGGCGAATTGTAAAGAATAGACGAATATGAACTATCCACATAAATTTGAAAAAAAAATGGTAAAGGGTTGATGGAATTCAAAAAATGAATAGCCTAAAATCTTCTACAATTAATTCCGCGTCGAATGGTCATGGTATCATGCCGATCGGTCCAGTAGTTTTCAAGTTTATCGATAACAAAGAAAAAAAAAGTTGCTTATATATATATATATAGATATATATATAGATTAATTATACTTTGCCAGTATATTTTTGAGCTATTTCTCCGTCACTGGCAGTAATACTAATGTTCTAGGCTGTCACTAAGGTTAAACCTCAAACAAAAGTGAAAGAGACAGCGCCCCGGGACGCTTTCAATCATTGGCAAGAGATTGATGACAGTCCCGGGACGCTCACAGTAATGAACGGGTTAATATAAAAAGCCTCACCCTGACATGATACCATCACCTCTTATACTTTATACCGGTTCGGATTATATTAGGGTATACCGTTTCGGATGTTTTTCAGCAACTTTGACCACGTGAAATGCCGGCATAAATAATACATCGTGTTTTAATTCGGTATAGAGTATTTTATTTAAATGTGTGATACTTGCGTTAATAAAAGACAATATTATCATAAGCTCTGATTTTTCGCCTACGCCTCTGTAGTATACGGTATACGCGTCGCGTTTAGCACCAAGTTTTCCAATCCCAGAGAAATAGATTTAGACTTGAGTCTAGGCATCCCGGTAAAGAAGGAATTTTAATTCGTCTGGATTTTACAAATTAAGTAAAATCAAAGACAAATCGTTTCACGCCTCACCAAATTATGTAATTACTTGGAAGAGTAAGATTTATTTCGTTTGTTGCTCAGTAGAAAACGGCCCTTTGCGTATAAAATACTAGCAAAACGCCCCGGCTTCGCACGGGTGCAATGTAGATGAAAAAAAAGTAAAGCCTATGTAACTCGCTGATAATATAGCTTTCTATTGGTGAAAGAATTTTTAAAATCGGTTTAGTAGTTTTTGAGTTAAATCGTCCTCCTCGCTGTATTGCTGCGTGGCGGCGCGACCGCGACGGATATTTTTAATTTCGTAATATCTTTTGAATGGAATGTCCGATTTCAATATTTCAAAAAGTATTCAACAGGTATTGAAACAGTCTTAAATATGAAATAATTTATTTGTATAAGAATTAATACAAAGGTATGGATAACATGGTCTAATTTTGATCGGCATTTTTGTCAACTTTTAAAATGTAAAAAAGTAGTTATAGTAACATAACTACAATAGTTAGACATATGGTCTCGCGAAGTTTTTTGTAGATATTTATATGTTCTATAATATTGTAGAACTTTATTTTGTTCTATCATCAATACTTTTCGCATGCGATGAACATAATTTTTTGGCTAATTTTTTTACACCTTGGGTTGGTTTTAGTAGGAAATTCTAAGGATCTCTATTTTTTTCTAGTAATAAATATAGCCTATGTTACTCAGGGATAATGTAGCTTTATATTGGTGAAGGAATTTTTGAAATCGGTCCAGTAGTTTTTAAGTTTATTCAATACATACAAAAATACAAATCTTTCCTCTTTATAATATTAGTATAGAAGTATAGATGAACAATTCTGTGAAATCCATTGACATAGGTGAAATCTTCTATTTTTGTAAAAGCCCTAACAGACGATAATTATGGAAATGATCAATTCGATATGAAGTATTAAAAGAAACCTTTTAGTAGAAGCTTTTGTCCGTGACGTCATCCGCATTTATCATGTAATTTCCAGACCCAATTTTACACCTCAGATATTGACATATCGTCTTTGTGCCTGCCAAATTCCATATGTGCATTTTTGTATAGTTTTGGGAAACAACGAAAAACGTATTAATGACTCACATACGGAGTTTTTCATAACGGCCAAAACACATATGGAATTAGTTAAACTCGTTTCCAGTTCGAATATCACAAAAAGGATTTTAGTAACACAGTAGAGAATAAAACGAAGATTATTTTTTGTGCAAAAACCAAAAATCAAAAAAATGCACATATGGAATTTGGCAGGCGCAACGACGATAATATGTGAATGTGAATGTCCTTAGAGGATAAATTTTGTAAGCTCAAGTTTGCTCAAGCCTATTAGATGATAAATTAGTCAGTCAGATATTGTATAACTACTTACTTTGAAAGTTGATAGCAAGCGTCTAAATTCCATGGAAACCATCATTGTTACTGATGCAATTCACATTTATTAAATGTTACTCTGGTGTTACTCGATTATAATACATGATTGATGCCTTTACACTAACGACATAATATACGATAAATCTAAAGTGAAGGCGTCAAAGGTGACTTTCGTTCCTCAATTAAGAACTATAATATCTATATAATTACATACTAACTTAATTTATTATCTTCTAGCTGAGCGAAATATGTAGCTCTCAGCTGATAGCAGGATTTTTTCCACTTAAATGTTCTGTTATTTTTTCCAACTTACTTGATACTCATCGTTATAATTTGGCTAATCATCTTAATATCGTTATCAATTATATAATTATAGCCTATATGTTATTCTGATATATAAGATATGTTACTGTAAAGTTTCATCAAAATCTGTTCGGTAGTTTTTGCGTGAAAGAGTAATAAACATCCATCCTCACAAACATTTCGCATTTATAATATTAGGCTGTAGGATTAAGTAGAATAGGACTGTTTAAAATAATTTCTAGAATATTTTAGAGATATATTAGGCAAATTAAGTCATAGTGAATTCCTCAGTTCATTCGTGAGGCATGGGGCAGAACCAGTATTATAATCTTTAGTAATAGTAATTATTGACCAATATATACAATATTAATATGAATACACGTTCCATATTTCTGTTGTCCTGGTACATCTTAGAATTCCCGATCCCCTTGTGTGGGGGCAGACACATTTCTGTGTCTATTTCAGTGATCATTTTTCTTTACAGGCAAGTAGGTGATCAGCCTTCTGTGCCCTGCCCGACCGAAACAATTTTTTTATCTATCTATGACTCTGGCTTTTATGTCATAGGACATCGGTGATGTCTATTACTTGATGATGAGAGCCATATCTAACGCTCATACTTTCAATGAAGACTCCTTTCATTGACTTTAATACCAGTATACTTTTCACCTCGATTGCCAAAATTTTCGTACCCGTATTTTAAGTTTTCTGTAAATATACCTACATATTCTTCAAACTTAATCGTATTCTTTTTACTCTATCGACTGAATAATATCTAATAACATGAAATTCATAACTAATGATATTTCTTCCGACTTAACTTGGGCTATAGGTACCGCCTCTTTGGGTCAGATGAGCGTCTTATGTTAAGCACAGAATGTCTTGGATTCCCATGAACCATAAAATAATGTTTTTATGAGACAGAGCACAAAAGGCTTATAACTAGAAAATGATCATTATTAATAGTCAAATATCCTTGTAAAGAAATACTATACAAATACTTTATTGGTAATATACATGGTTAATTCAAATTGAATTAATAATAAACACGTATAAACACGGTTGCGTGGAGCACAATATTATTCTGTGGAATTGTAGACAAAAAAAGACATACAACTGGTTGAATTAATTAAGGTTAAAGTAATAATCGGTTAGTTGACAAATAAAAACTTTATACAAAATTGGTTACGTTCGATTGTTTGACGGTTGGATACTCACTTTATGACTGCTAGTGATAGATATATTTTATACATCTATTAGTCAAAAATGCAAATTTATTAATATTATTAATAAAATCTTCTTATAACTCGTTCATATATTGCTCCAGACTAAACTCAACCTTTTAAAATAATTTCAATAGCTTTGAAGATTAGCGTGAACAAACAGATAAACTTACAAAATATATTTTAATGTATTCTGTGACATTTCTTTTCTCATACCGTCTCAATTTCTACTAAATATGTTCAACGTACAGTATATTTATTTTGTAAAATCATAAAAAAAGTTTGAACATACATGGATTGGCATTGATTGGCACGAACAAGGATACACTCCATGTACTTACCAAAAACTAGTTTCTGCCGAATAAGACAAGGTTGTTAAAGTAATGTACTTTTGTTTAATTAGTCAAAAATCTCTCAAACAATGTCTCGTATGTTATATTTGAGTAGTGATATTTTCCTTGAACCTCAAAAGCATTAGCGCTCTTTAACGACACTAACTAAGATAAAAATCACATGTTTTGAAATTTTTAATAGGAAAATAGACATATGGACATTGAATTTTGTTTGACCATGTCTAATAAAGCTATAATTACAAAAGGCCTTATGTTCTTAAGTACTTTTTTCTTCTGGAAAATGTTGAATTGGTCGTTTTTACATACCTACAGGAAGGAAATGTTTTTTTTATTTATAAGCGAACAAGTAGTCAAGTCACATGATGTGAGGACAATATTACAGAATATGACGTCACAGACGCATTACTAGTTATTTCAAGTCAACAGATACACGATAACTTTATTTCAGGAAGAGATATAGATGAATCCAATCCATTATAAAGGCGGCAGTTTAAGCTTACAAGACTATCGAGTATCGGCCGAATTTTCGAACGCTAATCAACATTGAGGTGTACTTAAAAGTATCTCTAAATCTTTCATTACGAAGATTAATGAAAGACAGAAACATTTTAAGAAGCCCCCAGACAGGGACTTGCGGCCGAGATATTACGTCTCCGTGAACTTAGTCGCGCGCAAGACGGCTTCAGCCCGGTTTTTTTTTAATGTGGAGAAAATGTGTTGACATACCCCCGACGGGCGGTTCATAGGCGCGGGGAGTGTGGGGTTCAGTCGTGGCTGCTCCGAGGACGTTTAAGCTTCCTCGGACACAAGATCGGTTTTCGGTTACCCACTAAAAACACCACGGCCCACTTTCCGCCTTTACGGGATCCCTAGGTTCGCAGAGCATATCTCCAGGGGTAAAAAGTTTAGCCAGCTAGGCTGGCCCCACTCATGATAGTTCTAGTTCTTACGTGCCGTCTGCACAGATTTCGAACTTCCACCAATGTATCAACCCCTTCGGGGCTTCAAACATCCCTCAAGTTTCTCAAACATTTACCACTACTACACTTTTAAAAGCGAGTAACACTTAGTGACCAACCCGGAAATCGAACCTGGGACGTATGCTCTTACGGATGAACGTGCGACCGCAAGGCTACATACGCTGTTGCTTCAGCCCGCCTAGCTTGACCATCAAGACATATCTCACGGATGAGTGAAGACATTGTCGTACCTTTGAACTAACGATATATTATGTCGAGGTATAATATATTAGTCTAGTCAACAAGTTCAAAAACGTGTTAAATAGAAATAAAGCTCCTAAAAATATGTGCCATAGCTCATTCGATTCGGAATGACGTCTAGAAAAATGTTTTTTAAGGGTATATTAGCACACAAAAAATTGCAATTGTTATTAACAAAATAAGATTTAAAAAAAAAGGTATTTAGTTTTTCGTTAATAACTTTTAAAAAAATGATATTTAAGGAATTTTGAAAAAAGATCCTGAAAGAGGAGGAAATTCCCAATAAAAAAGTCCTGACTCCCGGAACTCTATCTATATTATTTATAAAAAAAAATTAACGCTGGAAATAGGGCTCCGCTTGGGCGTTACAGCTAAGGCGTGCCGTCTAAAAAGCCGGTATATCACCTAAAATATTTTTTTTAAAATATTAAATAACAATTTAAAAATTTGAATAAATTATGGTGTAATATAGACACTTGAACGAAAAAAACCCTGGTGAAAAAAAAATTTTTTGACGATTTTTCAAAAAGTTACACCATTGTTAATTAACTAGTTTTTTTCCAATCTCTGTTTTTATAAATTACGGCATAAAAGTTTAAATAATTAATTAGTCTATAAATTTTTCGCTTCGTGGAGCTCTTCTTGTGTGTGTGATACACAATTATTTAAACATTTAAAAATTGCATATTCAATTTTGATAATCACTTCCTCGCAGAGCCAAAAGGGCGGCATATCTCGCGGGGCCTAGGGCGACATCAAACATAAATCCGCCACTGGTCACAGATGCTAAAAGCTCAAATACTCGTAATCTATGTTCGTAGTCGAGAAATGCTCGGCAAAATATTCGGAGTCGAGCAAAAAATGCTCGGCAAAATGTTCGGAGTCGAGCAAAAAATGCTTGGCAAAATGTTTGGTATCGAGCAAAATGCTCGGCAAAATGTTCGGTGTTAAACAAAAAATGCTCGGCAAAATGTTCGGAGTCGAGCAAAAAATGTTCGGAGTAGAGCAAAAAATGTTCGGATTAGAGCAAAAATGCCCGGCAAAATGTTCGGAGTCGAGAAAAAATGTTCGGTGACGAGCAATAAATGCTCGGCAAAATGTTCGGAGTCGAGCAAAATATGTTCGGAGTCGAGCAAAAAATGCTCGGGAAAATGTTCGGTGTAAAGCAAAAAATGCTCGGCAAAATGTTCGGAGTCGAACAAAATATGTTCGGAGTCGAGCAAAAAATGTTCGGGAAAATGTTCGGTGTCGAACAAAAAATGCTCGGCAAAATGTTCGGAGTCACGCAAAATATGTTCGAAGTCGAGCAAAAAATGCAGGGAAAATGTTCGGTGTCGAGCAAAAAATGCTCGGAAAATGTTCGGAGTGGAGCAAAAAATGTTCGGTGTCGAGCAAAAAATGCTCGGCAAAATATTCGAAGTCGAGCAAAAAATGCTCGGCAAAATGTTCGGTGTCGAGCAAAAAATGTTCGGAGTCGAGCAAAAAATGCTCGGCAAAATGTTCGGTGTCGAGCAATAAAAGCTCGGCAAAATGTTCGGAGTCACGCAAAAAATGTTCGGTGTCGAGCAAAAAATGTTCGAAGTCGAGCAAAAAATGTTCGAAGTCCAGCAAAAAATGCTCGGCAAAATGTTCGAAGTCGAGCAAAAAATGCTCGGCAAAATGTTCGGTGTCGAGCAAAAAATGTTCGGAGTCGAGCAAAAAATGCTTGACAAAATTTTCGGTGTCGAGCAATAAATGCTCGGCAAAATGTTCGGTGTCGAGCAAAAAATGCTCGGGAAAATGTTCGGAGTCGAGCAAAAAATGCTCGGGAAAATGTTCGGAGTCGAGCAAAAAATGCTCGGGAAAATGTTCGGTGTCGAGCAAAAAATGCTCGGCAAAATGTTCGGAGTCGAGCAAAATATGCTCGGCAAAATGTTCGGAGTCACGCAAAATATGTTCGGAGTCGAGCAAAAAATGCTCGGCAAAATGTTCGGAGTCGAGCAAAAAATGTTCGGTGTCGAGCAAAAAATGTTCGAAGTCGAGCAAAAAATGTTCGAAGTCCAGCAAAAAATGCTCGGCAAAATGTTCGAAGTCGAGCAAAAAATGCTCGGCAAAATGTTCGGTGTCGAGCAAAAAATGTTCGGAGTCGAGCAAAAAATGCTCGGCAAAATGTTCGGTGTCGAGCAATAAATGCTCGGCAAAATGTTCGGAGTCGAGCAAAATATGTTCGGAGTCGAGCAAAAAATGCTCGGGAAAATGTTCGGTGTAAAGCAAAAAATGCTCGGCAAAATGTTCGGAGTCGAACAAAATATGTTCGGAGTCGAGCAAAAAATGCTCGGCAAAATGTTCGGAGTCGAGCAAAATATGCTCGGCAAAATGTTCGGAGTCACGCAAAATATGTTCGAAGTCGAGCAAAAAATGCTCGGCAAAATGTTCGGAGTCGAGCAAAAAATGTTCGGTGTCGAGCAAAAAATGTTCGGTGTCGAGCAAAAAATGTTCGGAGTCGAGCAAAAAATGCTCGACAAAATTTTCGGTGTCGAGCAATAAATGCTCGGCAAAATGTTCGGAGTCGAGCAAAATATGTTCGGAGTCGAGCAAAAAATGCTCGGGAAAATGTTCGGTGTCGAGCAAAAAATGCTCGGCAAAATGTTCGGAGTCGAACAAAATATGTTCGGAGTCGAGCAAAAAATGCTCGGGAAAATGTTCGGAGTCGAGCAAAAAATGCTCGGGAAAATGTTCGGAGTCGAGCAAAAAATGCTCGGGAAAATGTTCGGTGTCGAGCAAAAAATGCTCGGCAAAATGTTCGGAGTCGAGCAAAATATGCTCGGCAAAATGTTCGGAGTCACGCAAAATATGTTCGAAGTCGAGCAAAAAATGCTCGGCAAAATTTTCGGAGTCGAGCAAAAAATGTTCGGTGTCGAGCAAAAAATGTTCGAAGTCGAGCAAAAAATGTTCGAAGTCCAGCAAAAAATGCTCGGCAAAATGTTCGAAGTCGAGCAAAAAATGCTCGGCAAAATGTTCGGTGTCGAGCAAAAAATGTTCGGAGTCGAGCAAAAAATGCTCGGCAAAATGTTCGGTGTCGAGCAATAAATGCTCGGCAAAATGTTCGGAGTCGAGCAAAATATGTTCGGAGTCGAGCAAAAAATGCTCGGGAAAATGTTCGGTGTAAAGCAAAAAATGCTCGGCAAAATGTTCGGAGTCGATCAAAATGAGTTCGGAGTCGAGCAAAAAATGTTCGGGAAAATGTTCGGTGTCGAGCAAAAAATGCTCGGCAAAATGTTCGGAGTCGAGCAAAATATGTTCGGAGTCGAGCAAAAAATGCTCGGGAAAATGTTCGGTGTCGAGCAAAAAATGCTCGGCAAAATGTTCGGAGTCGAACAAGAAATGTTCGGGAAAATGTTCGGTGTCGAGCAAAAAATGCTCGGGAAAATGTTCGGAGTCGAGCAAAAAATGTTCGGTGTCGAGCAAAAAATGCTCGGGAAAATGTTCGGAGTCGAGCAAAAAATGCTCGGGAAAATGTTCGGTGTCGAGCAAAAAATGCTCGGCAAAATGTTCGGAGTCGAGCAAAATATGCTCGGCAAAATGTTCGGAGTCACGCAAAATATGTTCGAAGTCGAGCAAAAAATGCTCGGCAAAATGTTCGGAGTCGAGCAAAAAATGCTCGGGAAAATGTTCGGTGTCGAGCAAAAAATGCTCGGCAAAATGTTCGGAGTCGAGCAAAAAATGCTCGGGAAAATGTTCGGTGTCGAGCAAAAAATGCTCGGCAAAATGTTCGGAGTCGAGCAAAATATGCTCGGCAAAAAGTTCGGAGTCACGCAAAATATGTTCGAAGTCGAGCAAAAAATGCTCGGCAAAATTTTCGGAGTCGAGCAAAAAATGTTCGGTGTCGAGCAAAAAATGTTCGAAGTCCAGCAAAAAATGCTCGGCAAAATGTTCGAAGTCGAGCAAAAAATGCTCGGCAAAATGTTCGGTGTCGAGCAAAAAATGCTCGGGAAAATATTCGGAGTCGAGCAAAAAATGCTCGGGAAAATGTTCGGAGTCGAGCAAAAAATGCTCGGGAAAATGTTCGGTGTCGAGCAAAAAATGCTCGGCAAAATGTTCGGAGTCGAGCAAAATATGCTCGGCAAAATGTTCGGAGTCACGCAAAATATGTTCGAAGTCGAGCAAAAAATGCTCGGCAAATGTTCGGAGTCGAGCAAAAAATGTTCGGTGTCGAGCAAAAAATGTTCGAAGTCGAGCAAAAAATGTTCGAAGTCCAGCAAAAAATGCTCGGCAAAATGTTCGAAGTCGAGCAAAAAATGCTCGGCAAAATGTTCGGTGTCGAGCAAAAAATGTTCGGAGTCGAGCAAAAAATGCTCGGCAAAATGTTCGGTGTCGAGCAATAAATGCTCGGCAAAATGTTCGGAGTCGAGCAAAATATGTTCGGAGTCGAGCAAAAAATGCTCGGGAAAATGTTCGGTGTAAAGCAAAAAATGCTCGGCAAAATGTTCGGAGTCGAACAAAATATGTTCGGAGTCGAGCAAAAAATGTTCGGGAAAATGTTCGGTGTCGAGCAAAAAATGCTCGGCAAAATGTTCGGAGTCGAGCAAAATATGTTCGGAGTCGAGCAAAATATGTTCGGAGTCGAGCAAAAAATGTTCGGAGTCGAGCAAAAAATGCTCGGGAAAATGTTCGGTGTCGAGCAATAAATGCTCGGCAAAATGTTCGGAGTCGAGCAAAATATGCTCGGCAAAATGTTCGGAGTCACGCAAAATATGTTCGAAGTCGAGCAAAAAATGCTCGGCAAAATGTTCGGTGTAAAGCAAAAAATGCTCGGCAAAATGTTCGGAGTCGAACAAAATATGTTCGGAGTCGAGCAAAAAATGTTCGGGAAAATGTTCGGTGTCGAGCAAAAAATGCTCGGCAAAATGTTCGGAGTCGAGCAAAATATGTTCGGAGTCGAGCAAAAAATGCTCGGGAAAATGTTCGGTGTAAAGCAAAAAATGCTCGGGAAAATGTTCGGAGTCGAGCAAAAAATGCTCGGCAAAATATTTGGAGTCGAGCAAAAAATGCTCGGCAAAATGTTCGGAGTCGAGCAATAAATGCTCGGCAAAATGTTCGGAGTCGAGCAAAATATGTTCGGAGTCGAGCAAAAAATGCTCGGGAAAATGTTCGGTGTCGAGCAAAAAATGCTCGGCAAAATGTTCGGAGTCGAACAAAATATGTTCGGAGTCGAGCAAAAAATGCTCGGGAAAATGTTCGGTGTCGAGCAAAAAATGCTCGGGAAAATGTTCGGAGTCGAGCAAAAAATGCTCGGGAAAATGTTCGGAGTCGAGCAAAAAATGCTCGGCAAAATGTTCGGAGTCGAGCAAAATATGCTCGGCAAAATGTTCGGAGTCACGCAAAATATGTTCGAAGTCGAGCAAAAAATGCTCGGCAAAATGTTCGGTGTAAAGCAAAAAATGCTCGGCAAAATGTTCGGAGTCGAACAAAATATGTTCGGAGTCGAGCAAAAAATGTTCGGGAAAATGTTCGGTGTCGAGCAAAAAATGCTCGGCAAAATGTTCGGAGTCGAGCAAAATATGTTCGGAGTCGAGCAAAAAATGCTCGGGAAAATGTTCGGAGTAAAGCAAAAAATGCTCGGGAAAATGTTCGGAGTCGAGCAAAAAATGCTCGGCAAAATATTTGGAGTCGAGCAAAAAATGCTCGGCAAAATGTTCGGAGTCGAGCAATAAATGCTCGGCAAAATGTTCGGAGTCGAGCAAAATATGTTCGGAGTCGAGCAAAAAATGCTCGGGAAAATGTTCGGTGTCGAGCAAAAAATGCTCGGCAAAATGTTCGGAGTCGAACAAAATATGTTCGGAGTCGAGCAAAAAATGCTCGGGAAAATGTTCGGTGTCGAGCAAAAAATGCTCGGGAAAATGTTCGGAGTCGAGCAAAAAATGCTCGGGAAAATGTTCGGAGTCGAGCAAAAAATGCTCGGCAAAATGTTCGGAGTCGAGCAAAATATGCTCGGCAAAATGTTCGGAGTCACGCAAAATATGTTCGAAGTCGAGCAAAAAATGCTCGGCAAAATTTTCGGAGTCGAGCAAAAAATGTTCGGTGTCGAGCAAAAAATGTTCGAAGTCGAGCAAAAAATGTTCGAAGTCCAGCAAAAAATGCTCGGCAAAATGTTCGAAGTCGAGCAAAAAATGCTCGGCAAAATGTTCGGTGTCGAGCAAAAAATGTTCGGAGTCGAGCAAAAAATGCTCGGCAAAATGTTCGGTGTCGAGCAATAAATGCTCGGCAAAATGTTCGGAGTCGAGCAAAATATGTTCGGAGTCGAGCAAAAAATGCTCGGGAAAATGTTCGGTGTAAAGCAAAAAATGCTCGGCAAAATGTTCGGAGTCGAACAAAATATGTTCGGAGTCGAGCAAAAAATGTTCGGGAAAATGTTCGGTGTCGAGCAAAAAATGCTCGGCAAAATGTTCGGAGTCGAGTAAAATATGTTCGGAGTCGAGCAAAATATGTTCGGAGTCGAGCAAAAAATGTTCGGAGTCGAGCAAAAAATGCTCGGGAAAATGTTCGGTGTCGAGCAATAAATGCTCGGCAAAATGTTCGGAGTCGAGCAAAATATGCTCGGCAAAATGTTCGGAGTCACGCAAAATATGTTCGAAGTCGAGCAAAAAATGCTCGGCAAAATGTTCGGTGTAAAGCAAAAAATGCTCGGCAAAATGTTCGGAGTCGAACAAAATATGTTCGGAGTCGAGCAAAAAATGTTCGGGAAAATGTTCGGTGTCGAGCAAAAAATGCTCGGCAAAATGTTCGGAGTCGAGCAAAATATGTTCGGAGTCGAGCAAAAAATGCTCGGGAAAATGTTCGGTGTAAAGCAAAAAATGCTCGGGAAAATGTTCGGAGTCGAGCAAAAAATGCTCGGCAAAATGTTTGGAGTCGAGCAAAAAATGCTCGGTAAAATGTTCGGAGTCGAGCAATAAATGCTCGGCAAAATGTTCGGAGTCGAGCAAAATATGTTCGGAGTCGAGCAAAAAATGCTCGGGAAAATGTTCGGTGTCGAGCAAAAAATGCTCGGCAAAATGTTCGGAGTCGAACAAAATATGTTCGGAGTCGAGCAAAAAATGCTCGGGAAAATGTTCGGTGTCGAGCAAAAAATGCTCGGGAAAATGTTCGGAGTCGAGCAAAAAATGCTCGGGAAAATGTTCGGAGTCGAGCAAAAAATGCTCGGCAAAATGTTCGGAGTCGAGCAAAATATGCTCGGCAAAATGTTCGGAGTCACGCAAAATATGTTCGAAGTCGAGCAAAAAATGCTCGGCAAAATGTTCGGTGTAAAGCAAAAAATGCTCGGCAAAATGTTCGGAGTCGAACAAAATATGTTCGGAGTCGAGCAAAAAATGTTCGGGAAAATGTTCGGTGTCGAGCAAAAAATGCTCGGCAAAATGTTCGGAGTCGAGCAAAATATGTTCGGAGTCGAGCAAAAAATGCTCGGGAAAATGTTCGGTGTAAAGCAAAAAATGCTCGGGAAAATGTTCGGAGTCGAGCAAAAAATGCTCGGCAAAATATTTGGAGTCGAGCAAAAAATGCTCGGCAAAATGTTCGGAGTCGAGCAATAAATGCTCGGCAAAATGTTCGGAGTCGAGCAAAATATGTTCGGAGTCGAGCAAAAAATGCTCGGGAAAATGTTCGGTGTCGAGCAAAAAATGCTCGGCAAAATGTTCGGAGTCGAACAAAATATGTTCGGAGTCGAGCAAAAAATGCTCGGGAAAATGTTCGGTGTCGAGCAAAAAATGCTCGGGAAAATGTTCGGAGTCGAGCAAAAAATGCTCGGGAAAATGTTCGGAGTCGAGCAAAAAATGCTCGGCAAAATGTTCGGAGTCGAGCAAAATATGCTCGGCAAAATGTTCGGAGTCACGCAAAATATGTTCGAAGTCGAGCAAAAAATGCTCGGCAAAATTTTCGGAGTCGAGCAAAAAATGTTCGGTGTCGAGCAAAAAATGTTCGAAGTCGAGCAAAAAATGTTCGAAGTCCAGCAAAAAATGCTCGGCAAAATGTTCGAAGTCGAGCAAAAAATGCTCGGCAAAATGTTCGGTGTCGAGCAAAAAATGTTCGGAGTCGAGCAAAAAATGCTCGGCAAAATGTTCGGTGTCGAGCAATAAATGCTCGGCAAAATGTTCGGAGTCGAGCAAAATATGTTCGGAGTCGAGCAAAAAATGCTCGGGAAAATGTTCGGTGTAAAGCAAAAAATGTTCGGCAAAATGTTCGGAGTCGATCAAAATGTGTTCGGAGTCGAGCAAAAAATGTTCGGGAAAATGTTCGGTGTCGAGCAAAAACGGCTCGGCAAAATGTTCGGAGTCGAGCAAAATATGTTCGGAGTCGAGCAAAAAATGCTCGGGAAAATGTTCGGTGTCGAGCAAAAAATGCTCGGCAAAATGTTCGGAGTCGAACAAGAAATGTTCGGGAAAATGTTCGGTGTCGAGCAAAAAATGCTCGGGAAAATGTTCGGAGTCGAGCAAAAAATGTTCAGTGTCGAGCAAAAAATGCTCGGCAAAATGTTCGGAGTCGAGCAAAAAATGCTCGGGAAAATGTTCGGTGTCGAGCAAAAAATGCTCGGCAAAATGTTCGGAGTCGAGCAAAATATGCTCGGCAAAATGTTCGGAGTCACGCAAAATATGTTCGAAGTCGAGCAAAAAATGCTCGGCAAAATGTTCGGAGTCGAGCAAAAAATGTTCGGTGTCGAGCAAAAAATGTTCGAAGTCGAGCAAAAAATGTTCGAAGTCCAGCAAAAAATGCTCGGCAAAATGTTCGAAGTCGAGCAAAAAATGCTCGGCAAAATGTTCGGTGTCGAGCAAAAAATGTTCGGAGTCGAGCAAAAAATGCTCGACAAAATGTTCGGTGTCGAGCAATAAATGCTCGGCAAAATGTTCGGAGTCGAGCAAAATATGTTCGGAGTCGAGCAAAAAATGCTCGGGAAAATGTTCGGTGTCGAGCAAAAAATGCTCGGCAAAATGTTCGGAGTCGAGCAAAATATGCTCGGCAAAATGTTCGGAGTCACGCAAAATATGTTCGAAGTCGAGCAAAAAATGCTCGGCAAAATGTTCGGAGTGGAGCAAAAAATGTTCGGTGTCGAGCAAAAAATGTTCGAAGTCGAGCAAAAAATGTTTGAAGTCCAGCAAAAAATGCTCGGCAAAATGTTCGAAGTCGAGCAAAAAATGCTCGGCAAAATGTTCGGTGTCGAGCAAAAAATGTTCGGAGTCGAGCAAAAAATGCTCGACAAAATTTTCGGTGTCGAGCAATAAATGCTCGGCAAAATGTTCGGAGTCGAGCAAAATATGTTCGGAGTCGAGCAAAAAATGCTCGGGAAAATGTTCGGTGTCGAGCAAAAAATGCTCGGGAAAATATTCGGAGTCGAGCAAAAAATGCTCGGGAAAATGTTCGGAGTCGAGCAAAAAATGCTCGGGAAAATGTTCGGTGTCGAGCAAAAAATGCTCGGCAAAATGTTCGGAGTCGAGCAAAATATGCTCGGCAAAATGTTCGGAGTCACGCAAAATATGTTCGAAGTCGAGCAAAAAATGCTCGGCAAAATGTTCGGTGTAAAGCAAAAAATGCTCGGCAAAATGTTCGGAGTCGAACAAAATATGTTCGGAGTCGAGCAAAAAATGTTCGGGAAAATGTTCGGTGTCGAGCAAAAAATGCTCGGCAAAATGTTCGGAGTCGAGCAAAATATGTTCGGAGTCGAGCAAAAAATGCTCGGGAAAATGTTCGGTGTAAAGCAAAAAATGCTCGGGAAAATGTTCGGAGTCGAGCAAAAAATGCTCGGCAAAATGTTCGGAGTCGAGCAAAATATGTTCGGAGTCGAGCAAAAAATGCAGGGAAAATGTTCGGTGTCGAGCAAAAAATGCTCGGAAAATGTTCGGAGTGGAGCAAAAAATTTTCGGTGTCGAGCAAAAAATGCTCGGGAAAATGTTCGGTGTCGAGCAAAAAATGTTCGGTGTCGAGCAAAAAATGTTCGGTGTCGAGCAAAAAATGTTCGAAGTCGAGCAAAAAATGTTCGAAGTCCAGCAAAAAATGCTCGGCAAAATGTTCGAAGTCGAGCAAAAAATGCTCGGCAAAATGTTCGGTGTCGAGCAAAAAATGTTCGGAGTCGAGCAAAAAATGCTCGACAAAATGTTCGGTGTCGAGCAATAAATGCTCGGCAAAATGTTCGGAGTCGAGCAAAATATGTTCGGAGTCGAGCAAAAAATGCTCGGGAAAATGTTCGGTGTCGAGCAAAAAATGCTCGGCAAAATGTTCGGAGTCGAGCAAAATATGCTCGGCAAAATGTTCGGAGTCACGCAAAATATGTTCGAAGTCGAGCAAAAAATGCTCGGCAAAATGTTCGGAGTGGAGCAAAAAATGTTCGGTGTCGAGCAAAAAATGTTCGAAGTCGAGCAAAAAATGTTTGAAGTCCAGCAAAAAATGCTCGGCAAAATGTTCGAAGTCGAGCAAAAAATGCTCGGCAAAATGTTCGGTGTCGAGCAAAAAATGTTCGGAGTCGAGCAAAAAATGCTCGACAAAATTTTCGGTGTCGAGCAATAAATGCTCGGCAAAATGTTCGGAGTCGAGCAAAATATGTTCGGAGTCGAGCAAAAAATGCTCGGGAAAATGTTCGGTGTCGAGCAAAAAATGCTCGGGAAAATATTCGGAGTCGAGCAAAAAATGCTCGGGAAAATGTTCGGAGTCGAGCAAAAAATGCTCGGGAAAATGTTCGGTGTCGAGCAAAAAATGCTCGGCAAAATGTTCGGAGTCGAGCAAAATATGCTCGGCAAAATGTTCGGAGTCACGCAAAATATGTTCGAAGTCGAGCAAAAAATGCTCGGCAAAATGTTCGGTGTAAAGCAAAAAATGCTCGGCAAAATGTTCGGAGTCGAACAAAATATGTTCGGAGTCGAGCAAAAAATGTTCGGGAAAATGTTCGGTGTCGAGCAAAAAATGCTCGGAAAAATGTTCGGAGTCGAGCAAAATATGTTCGGAGTCGAGCAAAAAATGCTCGGGAAAATGTTCGGTGTAAAGCAAAAAATGCTCGGGAAAATGTTCGGAGTCGAGCAAAAAATGCTCGGCAAAATATTTGGAGTCGAGCAAAAAATGCTCGGCAAAATGTTCGGAGTCGAGCAATAAATGCTCGGCAAAATGTTCGGAGTCGAGCAAAATATGTTCGGAGTCGAGCAAAAAATGCTCGGGAAAATGTTCGGTGTCGAGCAAAAAATGCTCGGCAAAATGTTCGGAGTCGAACAAAATATGTTCGGAGTCGAGCAAAAAATGCTCGGGAAAATGTTCGGTGTCGAGCAAAAAATGCTCGGGAAAATGTTCGGAGTCGAGCAAAAAATGCTCGGGAAAATGTTCGGAGTCGAGCAAAAAATGCTCGGCAAAATGTTCGGAGTCGAGCAAAAAATGCTCGGCAAAATGTTCGGAGTCACGCAAAATATGTTCGAAGTCGAGCAAAAAATGCTCGGCAAAATGTTCGGTGTAAAGCAAAAAATGCTCGGCAAAATGTTCGGAGTCGAACAAAATATGTTCGGAGTCGAGCAAAAAATGTTCGGGAAAATGTTCGGTGTCGAGCAAAAAATGCTCGGCAAAATGTTCGGAGTCGAGCAAAATATGTTCGGAGTCGAGCAAAAAATGCTCGGGAAAATGTTCGGTGTAAAGCAAAAAATGCTCGGGAAAATGTTCGGAGTCGAGCAAAAAATGCTCGGCAAAATATTTGGAGTCGAGCAAAAAATGCTCGGCAAAATGTTCGGAGTCGAGCAATAAATGCTCGGCAAAATGTTCGGAGTCGAGCAAAATATGTTCGGAGTCGAGCAAAAAATGCTCGGGAAAATGTTCGGTGTCGAGCAAAAAATGCTCGGCAAAATGTTCGGAGTCGAACAAAATATGTTCGGAGTCGAGCAAAAAATGCTCGGGAAAATGTTCGGTGTCGAGCAAAAAATGCTCGGGAAAATGTTCGGAGTCGAGCAAAAAATGCTCGGGAAAATGTTCGGAGTCGAGCAAAAAATGCTCGGCAAAATGTTCGGAGTCGATCAAAATGTGTTCGGAGTCGAGCAAAAAATGTTCGGGAAAATGTTCGGTGTCGAGCAAAAACGGCTCGGCAAAATGTTCGGAGTCGAGCAAAATATGTTCGGAGTCGAGCAAAAAATGCTCGGGAAAATGTTCGGTGTCGAGCAAAAAATGCTCGGCAAAATGTTCGGAGTCGAACAAGAAATGTTCGGGAAAATGTTCGGTGTCGAGCAAAAAATGCTCGGGAAAATGTTCGGAGTCGAGCAAAAAATGTTCAGTGTCGAGCAAAAAATGCTCGGCAAAATGTTCGGAGTCGAGCAAAAAATGCTCGGGAAAATGTTCGGTGTCGAGCAAAAAATGCTCGGCAAAATGTTCGGAGTCGAGCAAAATATGCTCGGCAAAATGTTCGGAGTCACGCAAAATATGTTCGAAGTCGAGCAAAAAATGCTCGGCAAAATGTTCGGAGTCGAGCAAAAAATGTTCGGTGTCGAGCAAAAAATGCTCGGCAAAATGTTCGGAGTCGAGCAAAATATGCTCGGCAAAATGTTCGGAGTCACGCAAAATATGTTCGAAGTCGAGCAAAAAATGCTCGACAAAATTTTCGGTGTCGAGCAATAAATGCTCGGCAAAATGTTCGGAGTCGAGCAAAAAATGTTCGGTGTCGAGCAAAAAATGTTCGGGAAAATGTTCGGTGTCGAGCAAAAAATGCTCGGGAAAATGTTCGGAGTCGAGCAAAAAATGCTCGGCAAAATGTTCGGAGTCGAACAAGAAATGTTCGGGAAAATGTTCGGTGTCGAGCAAAAAATGTTCGGTGTCGAGCAAAAAATGCTCGGGAAAATGTTCGGTGTCGAGCAAAAAATGCTCGGCAAAATGTTCGGAGTCGAGCAAAATATGCTCGGCAAAATATGTTCGGAGTCGAGCAAAAAATGCTCGGGAAAATGTTCGGTGTCGAGCAAAAAATGCTCGGCAAAATGTTCGGAGTCGAACAAGAAATGTTCGGGAAAATGTTCGGTGTCGAGCAAAATTGCTCGGGAAAATGTTCGGAGTCGAGCAAAAAATGTTCGGTGTCGAGCAAAAAATGCTCGGGAAAATGTTCGGAGTCGAGCAAAAAATGCTCGGGAAAATGTTCGGTGTCGAGCAAAAAATGCTCGGCAAAATGTTCGGAGTCGAGCAAAAAATGTTCGGTGTCGAGCAAAAAATGTTCGAAGTCGAGCAAAAAATGTTCGAAGTCCAGCAAAAAATGCTCGGCAAAATGTTCGAAGTCGAGCAAAAAATGCTCGGCAAAATGTTCGAAGTCGAGCAAAAAATGCTCGACAAAATGTTCGGTGTCGAGCAATAAATGCTCGGCAAAATGTTCGGAGTCGAGCAAAATATGTTCGGAGTCGAGCAAAAAATGCTCGGGAAAATGTTCGGTGTCGAGCAAAAAATGCTCGGGAAAATGTTCGGAGTCGAGCAAAAAATGCTCGGGAAAATGTTCGGAGTCGAGCAAAAAATGCTCGGGAAAATGTTCGGAGTCGAGCAAAAAATGCTCGGGAAAATGTTCGGTGTCGAGCAAAAAATGCTCGGCAAAATGTTCGGAGTCACGCAAAATATGTTCGAAGTCGAGCAAAAAATGCTCGGCAAAATGTTCGGAGTCGAGCAAAATATGTTCGGAGTCGAGCAAAAAATGCTCGGGAAAATGTTCGGTGTAAAGCAAAAAATGCTCGGCAAAATGTTCGGAGTCGAACAAAATATGTTCGGAGTCGAACAAGAAATGTTCGGGAAAATGTTCGGTGTCGAGCAAAAAATGCTCGGGAAAATGTTCGGAGTCGAGCAAAAAATGTTCCGTGTCGAGCAAAAAATGCTCGGGAAAATGTTCGGAGTCGAGCAAAATATGTTCGGAGTCGAGCAAAAAATGCTCGGGAAAATGTTCAGAGTCGAGCAAAAAATGCTCGGGAAAATGTTCGGTGTCGAGCAAAAAATGCTCGGCAAAATGTTCGGAGTCGAGCAAAATATGCTCGGGAAAATGTTCGGAGTCGAGCAAAAAATGCTGGGAAAATGTTCGGTGTCGAGCAAAAAATGCTCGGCAAAATGTTCGGAGTGGAGCAAAAAATGTTCGGTGTCGAGCAAAAAATGCTCGGGAAAATGTTCGGTGTCGAGCAAAAAATGTTCGGTGTCGAGCAAAAAATGCTCGGGAAAATGTTCGGAGTCAAGCAAAAAATGCTCGGGAAAATGTTCGGTGTCGAGCAAAAAATGTTCGGAGTCGAGCAAAAAATGCTCGACAAAATGTTCGGTGTCGAGCAATAAATGCTCGGCAAAATGTTTGGAGTCGAGCAAAATATGTTCAGAGTCGAGCAAAAAATGCTCGGGAAAATGTTCGGTGTCGAGCAAAAAATGCTCGGCAAAATGTTCGGAGTCGAGCAAAATATGCTCGGGAAAATGTTCGGAGTCGAGCAAAAAATGCTCGGGAAAATGTTCGGTGTCGAGCAAAAAATGCTCGGCAAAATGTTCGGAGTCGAGCAAAATATGCTCGGCAAAATGTTCGGAGTCACGCAAAATATGTTCGAAGTCGAGCAAAAAATGCTCGGCAAAATGTTCGGAGTCGAGCAAAAAATGTTCGGTGTCGAGCAAAAAATGTTCGAAGTCGAGCAAAAAATGTTCGAAGTCCGGCAAAAAATGCTCGGGAAAATGTTCGGTGTCGAGCAAAAAATGCTCGGCAAAATGTTCGGTGTCGAGCAAAAAATGTTCGGAGTCGAGCAAAAAATGCTCGGGAAAATGTTCGGTGTCGAGCAAAAAATGCTCGGGAAAATGTTCGGAGTCGAGCAAAAAATGCTCGGGAAAATGTTCGGTGTCGAGCAAAAAATGCTCGGGAAAATGTTCGGAGTCGAGCAAAAAATGCTCGGGAAAATGTTCGGTGTCGAGCAAAAAATGCTCGGCAAAATGTTCGGAGTCGAGCAAAATATGTTCGGAGTCGAGCAAAAAATGCAGGGAAAATGTTCGGTGTCGAGCAAAAAATGCTCGGAAAATGTTCGGAGTGGAGCAAAAAATTTTCGGTGTCGAGCAAAAAATGCTCGGGAAAATGTTCGGTGTCGAGCAAAAAATGTTCGGTGTCGAGCAAAAAATGTTCGGTGTCGAGCAAAAAATGCTCGGGAAAATGTTCGGAGTCGAGCAAAAAATGCTCGGGAAAATGGTCGGTGTCGAGCAAAAAATGTTCGGAGTCGAGCAAAAAATGCTCGACAAAATGTTCGGTGTCGAGCAATAAATGCTCGGCAAAATGTTCGGAGTCGAGCAAAAAATGTTCGGTGTCGAGCAAAAAATGTTCGAAGTCGAGCAAAAAATGTTCGAAGTCCAGCAAAAAATGCTCGGGAAAATGTTCGGTGTCGAGCAAAAAATGCTCGGCAAAATGTTCGGTGTCGAGCAAAAAATGTTCGGAGTCGAGCAAAAAATGCTCGGGAAAATGTTCGGTGTCGAGCAAAAAATGCTCGGGAAAATGTTCGGAGTCGAGCAAAAAATGCTCGGGAAAATGTTCGGTGTCGAGCAAAAAATGCTCGGGAAAATGTTCGGTGTCGAGCAAAAAATGCTCGGCAAAATGTTCGGAGTCGAGCAAAATATGCTCGGCAAAATGTTCGGAGTCACGCAAAATATGTTCGAAGTCGAGCAAAAAATGCTCGGCAAAATGTTCGGAGTCGAGCAAAAAATGTTCGGTGTCGAGCAAAAAATGTTCGAAGTCGAGCAAAAAATGTTCGAAGTCCAGCAAAAAATGCTCGGCAAAATGTTCGAAGTCGAGCAAAAAATGCTCGGCAAAATGTTCGGTGTCGAGCAAAAAATGTTCGGAGTCGAGCAAAAAATGCTCGACAAAATTTTCGGTGTCGAGCAATAAATGCTCGGCAAAATGTTCGGAGTCGAGCAAAAAATGTTCGGTGTCGAGCAAAAAATGTTCGGGAAAATGTTCGGTGTCGAGCAAAAAATGCTCGGGAAAATGTTCGGAGTCGAGCAAAAAATGCTCGGGAAAATGTTCGGTGTCGAGCAAAAAATGCTCGGCAAAATGTTCGGAGTCGAGCAAAATATGTTCGGAGTCGAGCAAAAAATGCAGGGAAAATGTTCGGTGTCGAGCAAAAAATGTTCGGTGTCGAGCAAAAAATGTTCGGTGTCGAGCAAAAAATGCTCGACAAAATGTTCGGTGTCGAGCAATAAATGCTCGGCAAAATGTTCGGAGTCGAGCAAAAAATGTTCGGTGTCGAGCAAAAAATGTTCGAAGTCGAGCAAAAAATGTTCGAAGTCCAGCAAAAAATGCTCGGGAAAATGTTCGGTGTCGAGCAAAAAATGCTCGGCAAAATGTTCGGTGTCGAGCAAAAAATGTTCGGAGTCGAGCAAAAAATGCTCGGGAAAATGTTCGGTGTCGAGCAAAAAATGCTCGGGAAAATGTTCGGAGTCGAGCAAAAAATGCTCGGGAAAATGTTCGGTGTCGAGCAAAAAATGCTCGGGAAAATGTTCGGTGTCGAGCAAAAAATGCTCGGCAAAATGTTCGGAGTCGAGCAAAATATGCTCGGCAAAATGTTCGGAGTCACGCAAAATATGTTCGAAGTCGAGCAAAAAATGCTCGGCAAAATGTTCGGAGTCGAGCAAAAAATGTTCGGTGTCGAGCAAAAAATGTTCGAAGTCGAGCAAAAAATGTTCGAAGTCCAGCAAAAAATGCTCGGCAAAATGTTCGAAGTCGAGCAAAAAATGCTCGGCAAAATGTTCGGTGTCGAGCAAAAAATGTTCGGAGTCGAGCAAAAAATGCTCGACAAAATTTTCGGTGTCGAGCAATAAATGCTCGGCAAAATGTTCGGAGTCGAGCAAAAAATGTTCGGTGTCGAGCAAAAAATGTTCGGGAAAATGTTCGGTGTCGAGCAAAAAATGCTCGGGAAAATGTTCGGAGTCGAGCAAAAAATGCTCGGGAAAATGTTCGGTGTCGAGCAAAAAATGCTCGGCAAAATGTTCGGAGTCGAGCAAAATATGTTCGGAGTCGAGCAAAAAATGCAGGGAAAATGTTCGGTGTCGAGCAAAAAATGCTCGGAAAATGTTCGGAGTGGAGCAAAAAATTTTCGGTGTCGAGCAAAAAATGCTCGGGAAAATGTTCGGTGTCGAGCAAAAAATGTTCGGTGTCGAGCAAAAAATGTTCGGTGTCGAGCAAAAAATGCTCGGGAAAATGTTCGGAGTCGAGCAAAAAATGCTCGGGAAAATGGTCGGTGTCGAGCAAAAAATGTTCGGAGTCGAGCAAAAAATGCTCGACAAAATGTTCGGTGTCGAGCAATAAATGCTCGGCAAAATGTTCGGAGTCGAGCAAAATATGTTCGGAGTCGAGCAAAAAATGCTCGGGAAAATGTTCGGTGTCGAGCAAAAAATGCTCGGCAAAATGTTCGGAGTCGAACAAGAAATGTTCGGGAAAATGTTCGGTGTCGAGCAAAAAATGCTCGGGAAAATGTTCGGAGTCGAGCAAAAAATGTTCGGTGTCGAGCAAAAAATGCTCGGGAAAATGTTCGGAGTCGAGCAAAAAATGCTCGGGAAAATGTTCGGTGTCGAGCAAAAAATGCTCGGCAAAATGTTCGGAGTCGAGCAAAATATGCTCGGCAAAATGTTCGGAGTCACGCAAAATATGTTCGAAGTCGAGCAAAAAATGCTCGGCAAAATGTTCGGAGTCGAGCAAAAAATGCTCGGGAAAATGTTCGGTGTCGAGCAAAAAATGCTCGGGAAAATGTTCGGAGTCGAGCAAAAAATGCTCGGGAAAATGTTCGGAGTCGAGCAAAAAATGCTCGGGAAAATGTTCGGTGTCGAGCAAAAAATGCTCGGCAAAATGTTCGGAGTCGAGCAAAATATGCTCGGCAAAAAGTTCGGAGTCACGCAAAATATGTTCGAAGTCGAGCAAAAAATGCTCGGCAAAATTTTCGGAGTCGAGCAAAAAATGTTCGGTGTCGAGCAAAAAATGTTCGAAGTCCAGCAAAAAATGCTCGGCAAAATGTTCGAAGTCGAGCAAAAAATGCTCGGCAAAATGTTCGGTGTCGAGCAAAAAATGTTCGGAGTGGAGCAAAAATTGCTCGGCAAAATGTTCGGTGTCGAGCAATAAATGCTCGGCAAAATGTTCGGAGTCGAGCAAAATATGTTCGGAGTCGAGCAAAAAATGCTCGGGAAAATGTTCGGTGTAAAGCAAAAAATGCTCGGCAAAATGTTCGGAGTCGATCAAAATGTGTTCGGAGTCGAGCAAAAAATGTTCGGGAAAATGTTCGGTGTCGAGCAAAAAATGCTCAGCAAAATGTTCGGAGTCGAGCAAAATATGTTCGGAGTCGAGCAAAAAATTGCTCGGGAAAATGTTCGGTGTCGAGCAAAAAATGCTCGGCAAAATGTTCGGAGTCGAACAAGAAATGTTCGGGAAAATGTTCGGTGTCGAGCAAAAAATGTTCGGGAAAATGTTCGGAGTCGAGCAAAAAATGTTCGGTGTCGAGCAAAAAATGCTCGGGAAAATGTTCGGTGTCGAGCAAAAAATGCTCGGCAAAATGTTCGGAGTCGAGCAAAATATGCTCGGCAAAATATGTTCGGAGTCGAGCAAAAAATGCTCGGGAAAATGTTCGGTGTCGAGCAAAAAATGCTCGGCAAAATGTTCGGAGTCGAACAAGAAATGTTCGGGAAAATGTTCGGTGTCGAGCAAAATTGCTCGGGAAAATGTTCGGAGTCGAGCAAAAAATGTTCGGTGTCGAGCAAAAAATGTTCGGGAAAATGTTCGGAGTCGAGCAAAAAATGCTCGGGAAAATGTTCGGTGTCGAGCAAAAAATGCTCGGCAAAATGTTCGGAGTCGAGCAAAAAATGTTCGGTGTCGAGCAAAAAATGTTCGAAGTCAAGCAAAAAATGTTCGAAGTCCAGCAAAAAATGCTCGGCAAAATGTTCGAAGTCGAGCAAAAAATGCTCGGCAAAATGTTCGGTGTCGAGCAAAAAATGTTCGGAGTCGAGCAAAAAATGCTCGACAAAATGTTCGGTGTCGAGCAATAAATGCTCGGCAAAATGTTCGGAGTCGAGCAAAATATGTTCGGAGTCGAGCAAAAAATGCTCGGGAAAATGTTCGGTGTAAAGCAAAAAATGCTCGGCAAAATGTTCGGAGTCGATCAAAATGTGTTCGGAGTCGAGCAAAAAATGTTCGGGAAAATGTTCGGTGTCGAGCAAAAAATGCTCAGCAAAATGTTCGGAGTCGAGCAAAATATGTTCGGAGTCGAGCAAAAAATTGCTCGGGAAAATGTTCGGTGTCGAGCAAAAAATGCTCGGCAAAATGTTCGGAGTCGAACAAGAAATGTTCGGGAAAATGTTCGGTGTCGAGCAAAAAATGTTCGGGAAAATGTTCGGAGTCGAGCAAAAAATGTTCGGTGTCGAGCAAAAAATGCTCGGGAAAATGTTCGGTGTCGAGCAAAAAATGCTCGGCAAAATGTTCGGAGTCGAGCAAAATATGCTCGGCAAAATGTTCGGAGTCACGCAAAATATGTTCGAAGTCGAGCAAAAAATGCTCGGCAAATGTTCGGAGTCGAGCAAAAAATGTTCGAAGTCGAGCAAAAAATGTTCGAAGTCCAGCAAAAAATTGCTCGGGAAAATGTTCGGTGTCGAGCAAAAAATGCTCGGCAAAATGTTCGGAGTCGAACAAGAAATGTTCGGGAAAATGTTCGGTGTCGAGCAAAAAATGTTCGGGAAAATGTTCGGAGTCGAGCAAAAAATGTTCGGTGTCGAGCAAAAAATGCTCGGGAAAATGTTCGGTGTCGAGCAAAAAATGCTCGGCAAAATGTTCGGAGTCGAGCAAAATATGCTCGGCAAAATATGTTCGGAGTCGAGCAAAAAATGCTCGGGAAAATGTTCGGTGTCGAGCAAAAAATGCTCGGCAAAATGTTCGGAGTCGAACAAGAAATGTTCGGGAAAATGTTCGGTGTCGAGCAAAATTGCTCGGGAAAATGTTCGGAGTCGAGCAAAAAATGTTCGGTGTCGAGCAAAAAATGCTCGGGAAAATGTTCGGAGTCGAGCAAAAAATGCTCGGGAAAATGTTCGGTGTCGAGCAAAAAATGCTCGGCAAAATGTTCGGAGTCGAGCAAAAAATGTTCGGTGTCGAGCAAAAAATGTTCGAAGTCGAGCAAAAAATGTTCGAAGTCCAGCAAAAAATGCTCGGCAAAATGTTCGAAGTCGAGCAAAAAATGCTCGGCAAAATGTTCGGTGTCGAGCAAAAAATGTTCGGAGTCGAGCAAAAAATGCTCGACAAAATGTTCGGTGTCGAGCAATAAATGCTCGGCAAAATGTTCGGAGTCGAGCAAAATATGTTCGGAGTCGAGCAAAAAATGCTCGGGAAAATGTTCGGTGTCGAGCAAAAAATGCTCGGGAAAATGTTCGGAGTCGAGCAAAAAATGCTCGGGAAAATGTTCGGAGTCGAGCAAAAAATGCTCGGGAAAATGTTCGGAGTCGAGCAAAAAATGCTTGGGAAAATGTTCGGTGTCGAGCAAAAAATGCTCGGCAAAATGTTCGGAGTCACGCAAAATATGTTCGAAGTCGAGCAAAAAATGCTCGGCAAAATGTTCGGAGTTGAGCAAAATATGTTCGGAGTCGAGCAAAAAATGCTCGGGAAAATGTTCGGTGTAAAGCAAAAAATGCTCGGCAAAATGTTCGGAGTCAAACAAAATATGTTCGGAGTCGAACAAGAAATGTTCGGGAAAATGTTCGGTGTCGAGCAAAAAATGCTCGGGAAAATGTTCGGAGTCGAGCAAAAAATGTTCCGTGTCGAGCAAAAAATGCTCGGGAAAATGTTCGGAGTCGAGCAAAATATGTTCGGAGTCGAGCAAAAAATGCTCGGGAAAATGTTCAGAGTCGAGCAAAAAATGCTCGGGAAAATGTTCGGTGTCGAGCAAAAAATGCTCGGCAAAATGTTCGGAGTCGAGCAAAATATGCTCGGGAAAATGTTCGGAGTCGAGCAAAAAATGCTGGGAAAATGTTCGGTGTCGAGCAAAAAATGCTCGGCAAAATGTTCGGAGTGGAGCAAAAAATGTTCGGTGTCGAGCAAAAAATGCTCGGGAAAATGTTCGGTGTCGAGCAAAAAATGTTCGGTGTCGAGCAAAAAATGCTCGGGAAAATGTTCGGAGTCAAGCAAAAAATGCTCGGGAAAATGTTCGGTGTCGAGCAAAAAATGTTCGGAGTCGAGCAAAAAATGCTCGACAAAATGTTCGGTGTCGAGCAATAAATGCTCGGCAAAATGTTCGGAGTCGAGCAAAATATGTTCAGAGTCGAGCAAAAAATGCTCGGGAAAATGTTCGGTGTCGAGCAAAAAATGCTCGGCAAAATGTTCGGAGTCGAGCAAAATATGCTCGGGAAAATGTTCGGAGTCGAGCAAAAAATGCTCGGGAAAATGTTCGGTGTCGAGCAAAAAATGCTCGGCAAAATGTTCGGAGTCGAGCAAAATATGCTCGGCAAAATGTTCGGAGTCACGCAAAATATGTTCGAAGTCGAGCAAAAAATGCTCGGCAAAATGTTCGGAGTCGAGCAAAAAATGTTCGGTGTCGAGCAAAAAATGTTCGAAGTCGAGCAAAAAATGTTCGAAGTCCAGCAAAAAATGCTCGGGAAAATGTTCGGTGTCGAGCAAAAAATGCTCGGCAAAATGTTCGGTGTCGAGCAAAAAATGTTCGGAGTCGAGCAAAAAATGCTCGGGAAAATGTTCGGTGTCGAGCAAAAAATGCTCGGGAAAATGTTCGGAGTCGAGCAAAAAATGCTCGGGAAAATGTTCGGTGTCGAGCAAAAAATGCTCGGGAAAATGTTCGGTGTCGAGCAAAAAATGCTCGGCAAAATGTTCGGAGTCGAGCAAAATATGTTCGGAGTCGAGCAAAAAATGCTGGGAAAATGTTCGGTGTCGAGCAAAAAATGCTCGGCAAAATGTTCGGAGTCGAGCAAAAAATGTTCGGTGTCGAGCAAAAAATGCTCGGGAAAATGTTCGGTGTCGAGCAAAAAATGCTCGGGAAAATGTTCGGAGTCGAGCAAAAAATGCTCGGGAAAATGTTCGGTGTCGAGCAAAAAATGCTCGGCAAAATGTTCGGAGTCGAGCAAAATATGTTCGGAGTCGAGCAAAAAATGCTCGGGAAAATGTTCGGTGTCGAGCAAAAAATGCTCGGCAAAATGTTCGGAGTCGAGCAAAATATGCTCGGCAAAATGTTCGGAGTCACGCAAAATATGTTCGAAGTCGAGCAAAAAATGCTCGGCAAAATTTTCGGAGTCGAGCAAAAAATGTTCGGTGTCGAGCAAAAAATGTTCGGGAAAATGTTCGGTGTCGAGCAAAAAATGCTCGGGAAAATGTTCGGAGTCGAGCAAAAAATGCTCGGGAAAATGTTCGGTGTCGAGCAAAAAATGCTCGGCAAAATGTTCGGAGTCGAGCAAAATATGTTCGGAGTCGAGCAAAAAATGCTCGGGAAAATGTTCGGTGTAAAGCAAAAAATGCTCGGCAAAATGTTCGGAGTCGAACAAAATATGTTCGGAGTCGAGCAAAAAATGCTCGGCAAAATGTTCGGAGTCGAGCAAAATATGCTCGGCAAAATGTTCGGAGTCACGCAAAATATGTTCGAAGTCGAGCAAAAAATGCTCGGCAAAATGTTCGGAGTCGAGCAAAAAATTTTCGGTGTCGAGCAATAAATGCTCGGCAAAATGTTCGGAGTCGAGCAAAATATGCTCGGCAAAATGTTCGGAGTCACGCAAAATATGTTCGAAGTCGAGCAAAAAATGCTCGGCAAAATTTTCGGAGTCGAGCAAAAAATGTTCGGTGTCGAGCAAAAAATGCTCGGGAAAATGTTCGGAGTCGAGCAAAAAATGCTCGGGAAAATGTTCGGTGTCGAGCAAAAAATGCTCGGCAAAATGTTCGGAGTCGAGCAAAATATGTTCGGAGTCGAGCAAAAAATGCTCGGGAAAATGTTCGGTGTCGAGCAAAAAATGCTCGGCAAAATGTTCGGAGTCGAGCAAAATATGCTCGGCAAAATGTTCGGAGTCACGCAAAATATGTTCGAAGTCGAGCAAAAAATGCTCGGCAAAATTTTCGGAGTCGAGCAAAAAATGTTCGGTGTCGAGCAAAAAATGTTCGGGAAAATGTTCGGTGTCGAGCAAAAAATGCTCGGGAAAATGTTCGGAGTCGAGCAAAAAATGCTCGGGAAAATGTTCGGTGTCGAGCAAAAAATGCTCGGCAAAATGTTCGGAGTCGAGCAAAATATGTTCGGAGTCGAGCAAAAAATGCTCGGGAAAATGTTCGGTGTAAAGCAAAAAATGCTCGGCAAAATGTTCGGAGTCGAACAAAATATGTTCGGAGTCGAGCAAAAAATGCTCGGCAAAATGTTCGGAGTCGAGCAAAATATGCTCGGCAAAATGTTCGGAGTCACGCAAAATATGTTCGAAGTCGAGCAAAAAATGCTCGGCAAAATGTTCGGAGTCGAGCAAAAAATTTTCGGTGTCGAGCAATAAATGCTCGGCAAAATGTTCGGAGTCGAGCAAAATATGTTCGGAGTCGAGCAAAAAATGCTCGGGAAAATGTTCGGTGTCGAGCAAAAAATGCTCGGCAAAATGTTCGGAGTCGAGCAAAATATGCTCGGCAAAATGTTCGGAGTCACGCAAAATATGTTCGAAGTCGAGCAAAAAATGCTCGGCAAAATTTTCGGAGTCGAGCAAAAAATGTTCGGTGTCGAGCAAAAAATGTTCGAAGTCGAGCAAAAAATGTTCGAAGTCCAGCAAAAAATGCTCGGCAAAATGTTCGAAGTCGAGCAAAAAATGCTCGGCAAAATGTTCGGTGTCGAGCAAAAAATGTTCGGAGTCGAGCAAAAAATGCTCGGCAAAATGTTCGGTGTCGAGCAATAAATGCTCGGCAAAATGTTCGGAGTCGAGCAAAATATGTTCGGAGTCGAGCAAAAAATGCTCGGGAAAATGTTCGGTGTAAAGCAAAAAATGCTCGGCAAAATGTTCGGAGTCGATCAAAATGTGTTCGGAGTCGAGCAAAAAATGTTCGGGAAAATGTTCGGTGTCGAGCAAAAAATGCTCGGCAAAATGTTCGGAGTCGAGCAAAATATGTTCGGAGTCGAGCAAAAAATGCTCGGGAAAATGTTCGGTGTCGAGCAAAAAATGCTCGGCAAAATGTTCGGAGTCGAACAAGAAATGTTCGGGAAAATGTTCGGTGTCGAGCAAAAAATGCTCGGGAAAATGTTCGGAGTCGAGCAAAAAATGTTCGGTGTCGAGCAAAAAATGCTCGGGAAAATGTTCGGTGTCGAGCAAAAAATGCTCGGCAAAATGTTCGGAGTCGAGCAAAATATGCTCGGCAAAATGTTCGGAGTCACGCAAAATATGTTCGAAGTCGAGCAAAAAATGCTCGGCAAAATGTTCGGAGTCGAGCAAAAAATGTTCGGTGTCGAGCAAAAAATGTTCGAAGTCGACCAAAAAATGTTCGAAGTCCAGCAAAAAATGCTCGGCAAAATGTTCGAAGTCGAGCAAAAAATGCTCGGCAAAATGTTCGGTGTCGAGCAAAAAATGTTCGGAGTCGAGCAAAAAATGCTCGACAAAATGTTCGGTGTCGAGCAATAAATGCTCGGCAAAATGTTCGGAGTCGAGCAAAATATGTTCGGAGTCGAGCAAAAAATGCTCGGGAAAATGTTCGGTGTCGAGCAAAAAATGCTCGGCAAAATGTTCGGAGTCGAGCAAAATATGCTCGGCAAAATGTTCGGAGTCACGCAAAATATGTTCGAAGTCGAGCAAAAAATGCTCGGCAAAATGTTCGGAGTGGAGCAAAAAATGTTCGGTGTCGAGCAAAAAATGTTCGAAGTCGAGCAAAAAATGTTCGAAGTCCAGCAAAAAATGCTCGGCAAAATGTTCGAAGTCGAGCAAAAAATGCTCGGCAAAATGTTCGGTGTCGAGCAAAAAATGTTCGGAGTCGAGCAAAAAATGCTCGACAAAATTTTCGGTGTCGAGCAATAAATGCTCGGCAAAATGTTCGGAGTCGAGCAAAATATGTTCGGAGTCGAGCAAAAAATGCTCGGGAAAATGTTCGGTGTCGAGCAAAAAATGCTCGGGAAAATGTTCGGAGTCGAGCAAAAAATGCTCGGGAAAATGTTCGGAGTCACGCAAAATATGTTCGAAGTCGAGCAAAAAATGCTCGGCAAAATGTTCGGAGTGGAGCAAAAAATGTTCGGTGTCGAGCAAAAAATGTTCGAAGTCGAGCAAAAAATGTTCGAAGTCCAGCAAAAAATGCTCGGCAAAATGTTCGAAGTCGAGCAAAAAATGCTCGGCAAAATGTTCGGTGTCGAGCAAAAAATGTTCGGAGTCGAGCAAAAAATGCTCGACAAAATTTTCGGTGTCGAGCAATAAATGCTCGGCAAAATGTTCGGAGTCGAGCAAAATATGTTCGGAGTCGAGCAAAAAATGCTCGGGAAAATGTTCGGTGTCGAGCAAAAAATGCTCGGGAAAATGTTCGGAGTCGAGCAAAAAATGCTCGGGAAAATGTTCGGAGTCGAGCAAAAAATGCTCGGGAAAATGTTCGGTGTCGAGCAAAAAATGCTCGGCAAAATGTTCGGAGTCGAGCAAAATATGCTCGGCAAAATGTTCGGAGTCACGCAAAATATGTTCGAAGTCGAGCAAAAAATGCTCGGCAAATGTTCGGAGTCGAGCAAAAAATGTTCGAAGTCGAGCAAAAAATGTTCGAAGTCCAGCAAAAAATGCTCGGCAAAATGTTCGAAGTCGAGCAAAAAATGCTCGGCAAAATGTTCGGTGTCGAGCAAAAAATGTTCGGAGTCGAGCAAAAAATGCTCGGCAAAATGTTCGGTGTCGAGCAATAAATGCTCGGCAAAATGTTCGGAGTCGAGCAAAATATGTTCGGAGTCGAGCAAAAAATGCTCGGGAAAATGTTCGGTGTAAAGCAAAAAATGCTCGGCAAAATGTTCGGAGTCGAACAAAATATGTTCGGAGTCGAGCAAAAAATGTTCGGGAAAATGTTCGGTGTCGAGCAAAAAATGCTCGGCAAAATGTTCGGAGTCGAGCAAAATATGTTCGGAGTCGAGCAAAATATGTTCGGAGTCGAGCAAAAAATGTTCGGAGTCGAGCAAAAAACGCTCGACAAAATGTTCGGTGTCGAGCAATAAATGCTCGGCAAAATGTTCGGAGTCGAGCAAAATATGTTCGGAGTCGAGCAAAAAATGCTGGGAAAATGTTCGGTGTCGAGCAAAAAATGCTCGGCAAAATGTTCGGAGTCGAGCAAAAAATGTTCGGTGTCGAGCAAAAAATGCTCGGGAAAATGTTCGGTGTCGAGCAAAAAATGCTCGGGAAAATGTTCGGAGTCGAGCAAAAAATGCTCGGGAAAATGTTCGGTGTCGAGCAAAAAATGCTCGGCAAAATGTTCGGAGTCGAGCAAAATATGTTCGGAGTCGAGCAAAAAATGCTCGGGAAAATGTTCGGTGTCGAGCAAAAAATGCTCGGCAAAATGTTCGGAGTCGAGCAAAATATGGTCGGAATTTCGATATTCCTCCCATCAGTTCAATGCCCGAAGTTACCAGACGTGGGGAAGACATACTTACAGAAAATTATAAACTTGTTGTCCCGATGGGATTCGAACCCACGGCCCATCGATACGCACGGCAGGTGTTCTACCGAACGCGCCAACGAGCCCGTTAAAAGTTTTCCTAAGTTCATTTATAAGCCTGAGTCCTACTAGAAAGAAATTGTTAAAAGAATCACCGTTCACAAAAAATGAGGTTTACCTTGCAAAATCACAAGCATACTGTAAAATGGATTTATTCGCAAATCTGCCCTAATTTTAAGATAGGCGTGTCTTAACCTAGTATTCGAACTTTTTCCGTAATAAATTTCTTCGAAATCGTTTCAGTCACTTATCCGTGAAAATGTAACGGAGACAGTTGCTCTCTATAAAATTGTTTCAAAAAAAGTCTCCTACATAAAGTATATGAGCAAAGTTGCGCACTTTCTTATCATCTAAAAATACCCAAATGCTTGCATGTATTTGGTACATATAGTAGCTATAGAAAACAGGTGTTGCGTCACTTTAGAAAGGTAGCATTCTAAGTTGATTATCAAATTGATAGCATAATGTCCAAAGATTGCATGATCGCTGTTTTATTTGGGTCTTTTTAGATTCGAAGATTTTTTACTTTCGTTATTTAGTATAAATAGCATATAAAACTTGATATAATATCGACTAACAACTACGTGATTAGAAATGGAAAGAAAAGCTCTAAAGATTAGAACACATAGACTATAATATAGATGTAGGTACACAAAAAAAATATAGCCTAAGTTACTCGCTGATACTGTAGCAGCTTTCTATTTGAAAGAAAGAATGAAAGAATTTTTAAAATCTGAAGGGTGAGCACGAACAACTATCGAAAAAGTATTGGTATCGTCGAGCTGTCATTTATATGAAAATTCAAATGATATCTCATACAAATGACAGCTCGACGATACGAATATTTTTTCGCAAGTTGTTCGTGCTAGGCCCTCGGTTCAGTAGATCGAGATTACTCCCTACAACCTTATATTTTTTTAATAAACGTGACAGCAATACTATCAAGTATATTGTCTCAGTATTTATAAGCACTTCGGTATTCAGCCATGTTATAAGTATGTATTTTAGTAAACGAAAAGAAAAAGGGTAATGAAAAAGAATAAAACAATTTTATTTTAAATGAAACATTTATTTTATTATCATTTATAACGATTATTATAAAACAAACATTTAAAGATCTAACTAGTTCACTTAATTAGACCAGGGTCGATAATTTTTGGAACCATCTATAATAATAGTAGAATGAAACCCATTGGAAAAGGAAGAGAATATAATAAAAATGAAAGCAAAAATAATTAATTAACGGGCGACATAAACCTTCCCCACATGAAATACCTTTTGATGGGCTAAAATTTTCCGTAGATCACAGGAACATTATAAATAACAATTATTTGATCACTTGTCTGTATGTTTGTTCATTTTTAACTGTAGTAAAGAGATCTTAATCTTCCCTTAAGATTTTATTAATATGAATAACTCGCTAACTAATATCGTTCGCGTGGGCTTCATGTTTAGCTGAGCTTTCTACGAATCTCACTATTCCACGAATACATATTGAAAGCGGCGAAATAATCAAACCATTTCATTTACATATCAAACTGTTATTGACATCTGAAAATTCGAAAAAGTTCAACGCGAGTCAATTTGTATTGCACTTTGTTGATATGGTGCCTTTAATCTTTAAATGATGATAACTTTTCTTTCCGACAGCCGATTTCGATGAAACAAAGCCTGTATGTTGCCCCAGGCTTTGCTTAATACATTTGTGTAAGTTGCATTAAAATCTTTGTTAGCCCGTACAAACAGACAAACAGACAGAGAAACAAAAAATTTAAAAAAAATCTAGGTTTGTTCTATTTCTCTTCTTACATCCCCCCTGACTCGGTTTTTAGCATTTATTTCAATGAACAGACATTTGACCTCTACAGTTTTATTATATGTATGTATAGATCTTCACTATGTTCAACATTATTTAATCAACCTGATAAATAATTCAATGGTTAATTAAAAAAAATAATAGATAAAGTCATTTAAATGAGCGATACTCGTGACAATAAAAGACAATATTCTTTTAAAATCATTAAAATTGTACTATCTGTTACTTTTATTGTCTATACTTTCGGTATCAACAATAGCTATAATAGAATTAATTTGTAAATTTTCACTGAGTTCTACATTTTTAGATTGTAGTTGGCTCATTTCAAATTGCGACGATATGTAGTGCTCAGAAACATGGTGTCGCAACTCAGTCTTTAATCGAAAACTTTCTGGACATTCGGAACATCTGAAAGAAAGAAAGAAAATACTTTTACATACATATATGACGAATTAAGTGAAATTTTGAAACAAATTTTGATGATATTATGACTCATTTATTGCAACAATAATTGCGAAACAAATCATCGTTATACTTATATACCACATAATCATGTTTTATTTCGATTTTCTTAATAGCTATTATATTTTTATTAATTGTTATATATATGTTTACAGCGAACTCCCCGTCACGCCACCCGTGCCACTGTAAGATGCATTTGCGGTCACATTTATGTGACTTTTCAAGTGTCACATTTATGTGACTGCTTCTAAGAATCCTTTGGAAGCAGTCACGGATAAGGGGGAAACGGCCCTATGAGAACTTTTGCTGTCACCCGAATACGGGTGACGTGGCCTGATGAGAACTTTTGCTGTCACCCGAGTACGGGTGACACGGCAGTCAACGTGTTAAGCCTGTCGTAGCAAAACCTCAAACTGAGCCACATTGCTCGCCACTCACATCCACATTAAGCTATAAAGGCCAATAAGGCCAACAGCAATATACCATTACCATACAAAAAAAATGAAGTTCCACTAACTTGTAGACTTTGTCCCCGAGATGCGACCGCTTGTGTTTGACGAGATCGTTGCTCTGAGTGTAGCTTTTATTGCATAGCTCGCAGCTGTACGGCTTCTCGCCCGTGTGGATGCGGTAGTGACGTGTCAGCTGGTATTTACTCGTGAACCTAATATATGGTGACAAGCATAGGATATGATTTAGACAGACTCGTTGGCGCGTTCAGAACACCTGACGTGCGCACCGATGGGTCGTGGGTTCGAATCATTTTATAATTTTCTGAGACGACACTTTTATAATTTTCTGTAAGCATGTCTTCCTCACGTCTGGTAATTTCGGGCATTGAACGGTTGGACGAACGAACGGAATATCGAAATTCCGACCGGGTAACGAACAAGCGTTCGTGGATAGAAAAACCGTGCAGTGCATATTGCGCGTTTCGGTTTCAGTCTATGGATTTCTGGATGCGCGAAGCATTGACATGTATGTATATTGTTGATCGAAGGCGCGAAGTAAAAAATAGTTCGACAGCGCTTCACTGACTGATGTTCTGTGTCTGAGGCACCTACCATCAAGTGAACCTCATGCTCATCTGTCGATATCTAACATAAAAAATTAATATAATATTTACTTGTCATTAGTTTGTATAAATAATATCAAGTAAACATTTTGGGCCCCATAGTACAGGCAAATAAGACCTATAAGTCTATATTTCAATATAACAAAACACAAAGAAGAGAATGTAATAGTGCTGTATCAGTTGATCCTTTCTCTTGAACTTTTTGACGGGCTCGAAGGCACAATCGGTAGAACACCTGCCATGCGCATCGATGGGTCGTGGGTTCGAATCCCACCGAGACGACATTTTTATAATTTTCTGTAAGCATGTTTTCCCTACGGAATATCGAAATTCCGACCGGGTAACGAACCACCATTCATAGATGGAAAACCCGTGAAGTGCACATTGCGCGTTTCGATTTCAGTCTATGGATTCGTAGTTTGCAATATAAATGTTTACTTTACTTAAAGTTCAAACTCACTTCATAGGGCAAGTGTCACATTTATGCGACTTGATGCCGAGATGCCGTAGCTTGTGTTTGGTTAATGAACTCCGCGTTGTGAATGTAACTCCACACTGATCGCAGGCACATTCTGGCTGGCCAGTGTGAGTTTTTACATGAGATTTTAGTTCTCCTGAAAGTAAATTTCATTTCATATATAAATTTATTAAACTTACATACTTCTTATAATTCAAGGATTCTGTTTGACTTTGACTCACACTTGCCTTTCATTATCATGGGTCGCAGATTCGAATCCGCTTGGTCTGATGTTATTCCCAATATCCCGTGATTCATAGTCAGAAAACTTATGATTGTGGGTTTTGGTAATAAAAAAATATAGTTGTACTTTATTCTATTTGGATTAACAAATAATGTCTTTCAATATTTAAATAAAACACTGTATACCGGATTAAAACGTGATTTATTATTTATATTGTTTAAATTATTTATCCCGACGTTTCGGATGCTTTTCAGCAACCGTGGTCGCGGGGAGACAGAAAGATGACATCGTCATATTTTTTTCGTTTTAATCCGGTATACAGTGTTTTATTTAAATGTGTGATACTCGCTTAAAACTGAAGTGCCAAATTAGTAATTATAATTCATCCAAAAACTTACCTTTACTGACGAACTGCTTAGGACACAATCTACAAACATAAGATTTCAAACCAACATGCCTTTTCACATGCTGATTCAAATTACTACTAGAATCAAATGTTTTACCACACATCGGACAAAGATATGGTTTATTTTTTAAATGTATATTCATGTGGGCTTTTAGTGTTGATAAATGAGTAAATGTCTTCTGACATAACATACATTTATGGGTTTTTATTCCATTATGTTTATTTAAATGCTCTAAATATTTGCTTTCTAAAGGAAATGATTTTGTACATAGCATACACTTGTATGGATGATTATCAGTATGAGTTAGCTCATGTCTCTTCAAGTGACTGACTTTTTTAAATACTTTTCCACAGATAGAACACGATAATATCCTTCCTCTCTCTGTGTGCTTTCTTTTGTGGGCTGATAGTGAATTTATTGATTTGAATCTGATGTTACAAATATCACAAAATAAGCTTTGGTCATTCTTGTCTTTTTCATATTCATATTCTGATAGCATTGGTTTGTTATGGACTTCATTCACATATTCCGTTTTTATTTTGAAATGTTCTTTTCTATGCTGTTCTAGTTTTGATCTTTGCTTAAATTTTTTATTACAAATTTCACATCTTAAGATACATTTTTTATGTGTTTCCCAGGAAGTTATTAGTGATGAATTCTCATTTTCGTTTGAGCTGCTTAAAAATTCATTATTAATAACTTCTAACTTTATATCTGCAGACTCTTTAATTACTTTTGTTTCTTTTTGTAAAGATATTTCTGTTAAGCAAACATCTTGATTAATAATAGCTATGTTCCTTAACTTTATATCTATGTCTTCTGCTATTTCTTTAAATTTATGGAAAGCAGTAACGCATTTGTAACAATAGTCACACATTTTTTTTGGTAATGAATCTTCTTTCTGTATCTGAAATTATGTAAAATATGATTTGAAAAAATGTAATGATGCCTACATTTTTGAGTAAATAGATTTGTGTAATAGCTGGACTACTTTAGACCAAGGACTGAATACCAGTTAATTTACTATGGGAGTTATACTGGTATAATAAAGGTTTTTGTCAATATCCTTTTGTTTTTATTCATATTTACTGAAAAAATTACTGTGGTAAGTTTAGTGTGTATTACTCTTTAAAACTAATATCATGGTATCTCAATCAGACACGTATTTTGGAAAAAAAAAATTAAACGGTTTCAGTCCCTGCTTTAGACTTTACTCTGTATAAATACAAAATAAGTGTTTCGGTCAGTCAGGGAGGTTAAAGTTGCTTATCAACTTTAATTGGCTGTAAAAAATAGAAAAATAGTTTTCAATAAATAGAATCAAAACCTTAACTTACATTTAATGTGGTGCAGGATAGTAATATTTTCAACAAGTTCATCGAGTTTTCTATTTCGAATATATTAATCATATTTTCAGACCTTACTTTCAGACACGTTCGACAGCAATTGTCGTATTTATTTGAGAGTACTAAATTATTAGCCATTGAATAATATTAAATATTAGAAAACTATGTAAATTAAGTTTTGTGGTAGACAGTGATCGGTACGTATATTATTAAAATTAATTAATTATTCACTATTTATCAGCAATTTAAGTTGTACATATATATAATATAAATTAAGTAAAGTTTATTATTAATATTTAATTCAGGTTATCAACGTTCAGTTGATCATCAGTTTATATACAAAACAAACGTCAAAACTCAAACCTAAAATTATTACATAAATAGGGCACAGGCCACAGACCAATTCTCTATAAATTATAATATTTACGGCCACAGCCACAGACTAGTTAGAGCAGCCATACTCAACCTTTTTTTTATGACTTTTTTAAATAAATCCAATTTCTCACTTCTTGAGAACGATCCGGTTCGTTTAACGATTTGTGGTTATTGGGAGATTAGTTAGTTTTGATTACTTGCTTCATATAAACAAATATAATAGAAGTCACGGCCCACAATTAAAGCGACACCTGCAAGTATGAAACTGGAACCTCGTCAGGTTTATCAACTACTTATTTTATTTACTCAGCGCGCACTCATCTTTTCGGATGAGTGCAAAATTTTAATGGTAACTTGAAAAGGACTACGGGCCACTTTTCTCTCGGGCCACGGATGTTTTGGGCGATACCTGTATGAGATTGCCAGGAGAGAGGTGTCCCCAACCTTCATCTCTGTGATACTTTAGAATTGTGTCCGGCGTGGAGCACCGAACGGGGCTCCCTAAACGCCACCATCGGATTCGTGGTGAAAGCTATGGTGGAGGCCGATAACGACGGTCGAAAGTTGGAACGCTGTCAAAGCTATCTATAAGGCCGTCCTCAAACAAAAAGAGAATGCGGAGAGGGTCCAAGAGACCAACCCCGATGCCAACTCTATACGCCAAAGAAAGATCGGAAGACGGCGGCGTATTTACACCCGCCCCCTGACCTAACTTCTCAATAGAATTTGACAACGGTGTATAACACCAGAAATTGGCTGTGCAGTGTGCTTACGTGCGGTAGACGCTTTTGATTGGGGCAAGGATAAGGACGACTGTTAGAGCCCCCCTGCGCTACTTTATGTTGTCCCGGCGTGATGGTGCGTAAATGCATTTCCCCAGGTAAATAAAAATAGAGATATGATATAATATTGTCTTTTATTAACACAACATTTAAATAAAATACTGCCACTACACAACCGTGGTCATGGGTCTCCCCGTGACCACGGTTGCTGAAAGGCATCCGAAACGTCGGGATAAATAATTTAAACAATATATAAATAATAAATCTCGTTTTAATCCGGTATGCAGTATTTAATTTGAATTAGATATGATAATATGTTATAATGTAGATAAAATATTAATATTAAAAATTGAAGTACAAAAGCTCCAAATAAACATTTTTAAACTGATTACTGCTGAGTAAACATTATAATATACAAATATAGGTAATAATTTATTACAAATTACAAATATAGTAATATAGAAATGGATTCTGTAGCTCTGTGCATAGACTATACTTTATTATTTAGTTAATACCAAGGACTTTATATATATAACAGGACTGAGTACTCGCAGCCTGATTACGAGCCGAGCAGGACGTTTAGTACGGAGGAGGTGTGTCACTTTCTAATAGGGTGACCACAATATTTTTGTTACGCGGGGCTTGTAATTATTATAATATTTGTAATCACAAATCGGGAACAAACCTACAGAAACCAAGATTTCAATAACATTTTGTATGCTAATAAAGGCTACTATATCACATTTATTTTATTTTTTTGGAGGTGTTCACTCTATAATAACCCCATAAAAATGCCTAAAATATAATATAAACATATCCATTATAATTATTATTAATAACAAAGCTTGGTATGAAAAATAATATATTCTCCTGTAAGTCTACCATCACTAGAATCATTTCACAATTTTAAAAAAGTCTACTTTTTTCATATTTTGTTAAATATTTCTACAACAACTTGGTTTTAGTCCAAAATAAGTATACATATAAACTCCTCAAAACGACGGTATAGTCATGAATAGACTTTTCCATTGGGGGCAGATTGCCTGTGCTTAACCGGCTAGCCACTAGACCCTTAATTTTAAGTATGGATGATATAACAAATTCAAATAAAAGAAACTGTATTCATTGAATTTATTTTTTTCTTAAGTAATTAGATTTTGATTTTGATAGAATATTATTAAATTGAAATATGAATTACTTAATGCCTTCACTAACTGCAACTTATGGTTTCCTCATTACATTGAACAGGATGTGGAGGGCAAAATAATTTAAGTTTTGTAAAAATAAATGCTTTAGTATCATCAAAATCTTATTTTTGATAGTATTTCTGAATCAGGAATACATTGTTCGACGGGTTGTAACGGGGCCTTACTCAGTACTTTTATCTGCTTATTTTGTGCCTGCAACAAAATAATAATATAACTTCATGAATTTAATACATTTGCTCAAAAAGTAAACTTTTCTGTGTTTTGCGTGCAGAAAGTTATATTAATATATGTAAGTAGGCTTACCTAGTAGTAAGTATCCATCAGCTAATAATGTGCTTACCGTAAAAACAGACGGTATTGCGGCTTTCAATAACTGTTGGGAATTAGCTTTACTAAAGTGAAGGCTACATACAACGGAGCTTTAAGTAATCTTTTATGACATCGGAACAACATCCAGCCATATTTTTTCTGTTTTTCATCCTTCGGAAAACTTTCAAAGAAATAATAATAAGTCATGGCATATGATAACACCGGGGATAACGGACCCTTTTTTCAAGTTGATTAAACAAATTAAATGAATGGCTTTGCACCTTATTTTTTTCATTTGGTTTACATAACTAATAACAATATTACACGCTGATGATAGCAATCGTAGGTATAACAAACGGATCATAAGACACTCCGACCAACTAATCCCGAAATCCCGCATGATATGGTTACCCTATTTGTTATAAATCTAAAATTACCTTTTTTCGGCTTACCTGTAAAATATTATGCTGCAAACATCATAGGATTCACTTTTACAAAATTGTACACAACACTTTTTCAATTGTACACAACCATTTCTAAGAAGAAACCTTACTAAATTACGAAAAATAAATAAAACCAACTATTATGACATTACATCGCATAAATGCAATGACATGCCATGACACATCAGTCATCAAATGATTGATTGACATTGATTAATTTCTATCGCATGACATGTGTTAGAAAGAGCTAAATGGCCTCCGTACTAGATATCTCGCTCGGCTCGTTTTGCCTCTGTCAATGTTGGAAGCCAAAATTGAGTCTTAATAACTATACCTTAAGATGTGTTTTTGTAATTTTAAATTTTGGCAGTGCTCAGTCCTGTTATATATATAAAGTCCTTGGTTAATACTAGACAGTAGTCTGAAATGTCAAATGTGTACTCTGTTATCTGTACCTTGTAGTTGTGACTTGTGATTGTGAACTTCAAGTTTTAAAATGTGAATTGTGATTTGTGAATTGTGATATCCGACGGTAGGTAGGTATTATTGGCTATTATTTTTTAGTGTTTATGAAAATACTTTTACAGTCTAATTTATTAAATGTGTTCTTTTTAAATTCTGAACTAATCCAAGGTAATTTTTATCTTATTATAATATGTTATTTTAATAATAGATATTGAAATATTGTTATTATTACTTCTCGAGTTATAAAAATAAACTTTAAATCTGCGTTATTATGAATGTGCTTAATTAATACAAAGTACAATGTTTCGGTATAGATCATTTGTATATTCACCTAAGAATATAAGCGGCGGTATAATTACGTAAGAGTAGGTATGTGGGTATCTACTGGGAAATATTTTGCGATTTAAATTACCTTGGCAAATGTTAAATTATTATGTAGTGATCTAAAAAATTATTTAAAAGTTAATTTTTCATAGAAAATTATAATCGATCCATGTTTTAACTTTTATTTGGTCACTGAAATCTGAATGTATTATTTTGTGAACACTGGTTAGGTATTCATATTTCATTATTTTTATTATATTATTCTTATGCATGGATATAAAATGAGATAATGTTTTTTTATTGCTAACTCATGATCTCACTCTCATTTAGTGAATGAAATTTATTAAATCTTATTGATATTTTCTAATAGTTACATTTAACAAGTACCTATAATTTAAAATGTCTTAAAATAACAAAAACAACTTAATCGATCAGAGATTATCATAAAAGATAAACTATATCCTGTACACAGTACAATAAATGTTGTATTCAATAATCTAATCAGTAGTTAAAGTCTTATTGTTATAGACGGTATACCTTTCTCCTTATTAGATTAGTATTTTTTAAATTATTCTACATAATATAAGGAATATTATATCCACCTTGTATGGTACACATTAATAATATTGTCAGTTAGACAGTTTTGCCAATAATTAATTTATAGGTACATAATTGTTCGATGCATTTTTTTCTTGGCATTGCTTAGCTTTTTATTATATTTCATTAATATCACTAATTTATATAAGAATAGTATGACAAAATGATCAACTAAAATGTAAGTTTTGTAGTGTATATTATACATATTGTGATGAAAGGTTAAAATATTCTTTAAAAACTTAAGTTCACACTTATCCACTGTATGTGTTAATTTACATCTAATACTTTTATTGAAATGATTTGTTTTATGTTTATAACCGAACGCGCAATTTGCACTTCACGTTTTTTCCATCTATGAACTATGATCGATATTCCTCCCACCCGTTCAATGCTCAAAGTAACCAGACGTGGGGAAGTCTTGCATAGAAAATTATGACCATGTCCTGGTGGAAGTCGAACCCCGGACCCATCGGTGCGCACAACAGGTGTTCTACGAAACGCGCCAAAGAGCCCGTCAAAATTGTATTGATGGTAACAAACAAATTCTAAAATAATGCTCATTAATTATATTATTTCCAAAATAAAGCATTTCCACATTTAATCAAAATCAAATGAATGCAGTCAATGTATCCTACTGTTAAGTGTTAACCTATAATGACACCTTATTTACGGCAAATCGAATATATTATGTAGATACATTTACGTTATCCTGTCTGAGCATGGTATTACAAAATCAGCACCAAGTGAACAGTGAACTGGCTGACTTGATAAGCTTGCTAAGAGGTCACTATGACCGCTTTAGGAAAACAAATACAATACTTAATAGTTTTACGCCGGTCGTCGTAGTAATCGGTTGTGTGCGTCGCGGTTAAATAGAAGGTAAAGTTTCCAATATTCTACAAATAGCTTACTGAACAAGTTACAATGGATTTTATGACCTTTCCCGATCGAAAGTCATTCTGATCATCTAAAACGTTATCAATGAGACTGAGGCAGTGTTAATTAACGTAAGCGTTAGGTAATGTATATAAGAGTGTAAATTAATTCGCATCTAGTATTGCATATGTAAAACTAGATGTTGATGAATAAACGTTTAATTGAAATTTACATGGCAATTTGCGAAAATATAATGAATACCATTTTAACAGTATTTCGTGGCTATTTTATAAAGCTAAGATTATTCGAAATTATTTGTACTTTTCAATCAGTATTTTGTTTAAGGTTCGCGTCCTACATGTGTTAATATTGAATGCTTTTGAATATTATGCGTAATTTTAAAAAAAATCTTATGTCGAAATATCAATTTTTATTTTTTAGATGTGTATAAAAAATCTAAATCCAAAAAAGAAATTCATTATTTGTGTATTGTGCCAGTATTTATATAAAAGTTCTTTAAAATTATTTAACTCGTTAGATTCTTATTATTTTAGTTTTGTGTGGTAACACTATGAAGGGCACTTTCGATTACTAATCTTGAACTAAATAAAACGAGAGTATCTTATGACCTCTGTCAAAGACACAGCCGTAGCTTCATATTCGTTTAATTCTTTCATTCGTTTACTTTTTTTTATATATTTCGAGGCATTAGCTTTATTTTTGTTGTTTTCTTTAAATTAAAAATAAGTATAAAGTTAAAGATTTTTTTTTATATTTTTGTGAGAAAATGTCTTATTTAATTTTTTTAATGTTAGATATCAAAAGACGAGCATGAGGTTCACTTGATGGTAGGTGATAACTCAGCCACAGAACATCAGTCAATATCAACCTACATTTTACTTCAAGCACGTTATATATTACGCGCCATATTAATCTAATATGTACGTTAATGTTCTGAGTACATTATCTACTCTGAACATAGACTTTAGTTCTGTTAAAGAACAGTAACGTTAGTTTCTCTATACAAAAGATATCAAAACGTCATTTTAACGAGAACTTTATAATGCGTCTCTTGCTGTGGAGATGACATGACATGATGACATGATTACGGTCACATAAGTTTACTAATTTACTTCGCGTTTTTCATACTAATATTTAAGAAAACAGCAAAACTTTGCAATGGGCTTGTAGTAACTTAGAAAATACATAATATATAAAGTAAATAAATACATTTTGAGTTTAATTACTATCAGCTCTAGAACAATTTTTTTCAAAAACTATTTTAGTCTACTATAGACTATACTATAGACTGTTGTTAAACTGTAAGGTAATTTTAATTTATGAATATGTTGTTTACGTGTCTAATATTTAGTTATAATTTCATCAACAAAAATCTTTGTTTTATCGCAATTGACCTGACATAATGAGATACCAGGCTGCATTGAATGATATTTCTCGTCAAAATTCTTAAAGGCGTCACGGTCACGTTTTGATATGACTTGATTCAATATCATCTTTTTTCTAGCCAAAAACTGTTTGTAAAGAAAGTTGTTTGTTTATTTTTTTCTGTTCGTAGATCGCCCTATAAAAATTTGATCGATTTGATTTTTATTGGATTAGGTATATACGTATAAAGTGAATGCATTTCCAATTACATTTCTACTATTATTATTATTACTTTCTTTTTCTGAGGCGTAAACTAACTGTTGTGGTCTCTGGTAGAATGACCAGCGCTGTGGAACACGTCTGCTCCACAGCATAATGCTGAGCCAGGGCTAATTACAACCACGACACACACACATTACACACTTAAAATGTACTTTCTTCATTTTAGGTTCCATTTTTTTTTTGTGTTCCAAATATCTGTATCGTTTCTAATTTCAAATTTGATACTTAATAACCGTTTCAATATATTACATAGCAATATCGGTATCTACTTAAATATTTGAGAAATCTATCAATGAATTATTTTTAATTTGTAATTAAAACTGTGAAGTGTGTTATAAACACCCTTTGACGGGCTCGTTGGCGCGTTCGGTAGAACACCTGCCGTGCGCATCGATGGGTCGTGGGTTCGAATCCTACAGGCACCACATGTTTATAATTTTCTGTAAGCCTGTTTTCCCCACGTCTGGTAACTTCGGACATTGATCGCGTGGAAGGAATATCGAAATTCCGACCGGGTAACGAACGAAAAACCGTGAAGTGCATATTGCGCGTTTCGGTTTCAGTCTATGGATTTCCGATTGCTCCAATATAAACATTAGGTCGACAGCGCATCATTGACTGATGTTCTGTGGCTGAGGTATCACCTACCATCAAGTGAAACTCATGCTCGTCTGTCGATATCTGACATAAAAAAAACCTGTGGTGTAATCTATACATTGCTTGTTAAGTAATGAAAGTTTTATCTTATCATTCACATCTATGACCTGTGTATTTACTTGCTGTAAATAAACAAGTCGCTGTACTTAAGATAAGTGTAATTTATATTGTCTCCATCGAATGAGGATAAAACATGTTCGAAGTTGGTAAGAATATATTAAAATTACTACGCTAACGTATTATAGATATTTACTTCAGTACAAAGTAGGTTCCGTTTTGTGAAACCCATTTCGAATATACTATAAAATATTACGTAAACATATGATAATTTTAAGAACATTGCTTTATTTCTTTTTATAATTTTAATATACATAATAATTATTTTCTGGGATTCATTTACAAAATGACGATTTGCGTCTTTCCAAATTAGCTTTGAAAGATATTCTAGGTTCGACAATATCTAAAAACATGACATACTCGCAGGAACGGCAATGGCATGTAAAAAAACCGTACTAACCTATCAACTGTTTAATTTGTATGGAAGATGGGAGAGTGTCTAGAAAATACTATTTACTTTAGATGCAACAGTCCACACCTGACCAATTTCCTGTATTATTTGAAACGTCGGGATGAGTCGAATGAATCATATTGTTATTTGTTAGGAAGAATATCTCGCGTAAAAACCCGTACAAGTTTTATTCTATTTATTGTATTATAAATACTCGATAATTAGTATATATACTAAATAGAGGGTTTATCTTTGATTATATCTGTAGCCTGGTATCAGGCAATGTAAAACATTGTCACATTTTTTATTAAACAATATGAAAATTTATGGAAAACAATAAATACATAGGTCTTTAGCACCAGGCCATAGATTAATTGTTACTAGCTACCCTAACGTACAAAATATTCCTTCACTTAAGAGATCTTAAATGGCTCTTTCTTGTGGGTGGGATATTGATTAAAACCAAACTGTTTTTAAGGTAAGAACCAAAAATGAATTATTAAATATAACATTACGGTCACTACTCATTAAACTAGAATGCCTTGTATTGTGGATGACTAGAAGTGATGTGTCGGATCGTTGAAAATGTATGTACATAATATATACGCGGATTCGGATCCCAAAAGATACTTGACGCCACTTGACTGTTGTCGCTTCCTTGGTACAACTTAATTTTTATTTTAATAAAATAAAAATCGGAGTTTTTGTGCAAAGTGCACGTTCAGTCTATTCTATAATCTACACATATATTTAAATATTATATAATATTATAAACATGAAAGATTTGTTTGTTTCGATTTAACTTTTTGTATAATTCATCTATATTGCAACCGTGCGGAGCCAGGGCGTGTTGCTAATTATGTAGTAATCTATATAATCTATATTGTATATACTGCATAGCGAAAAACGATACGAATACATTTTCGCGATTCCTTCGTGTTTTGGCCTTTGATAATGTTGATGATGGTAATGATTTACGTTAATAACAGGAAAATTAATAAATTAAATCTCACGTCACTTATCTAGATTGGTCATTAATATAATCTTCACTGTTTTATGTTGTTCAGTCCTTACAGACTAATAAAGTACATTTCGTGCTTTATTTACTATAAAAACTAATATTCCAATTTTGAATCTAAATAAAGTTTGACATAAGCATGTTATATAAATATTAAGGAGGTCAATAGTCTTTTTATTGCGTTTGCATGTCAACTAGTTTTGAGTTCGATGCTCGACATTGACGTGGTTTTAATGGACACTATATTTGAGAAATACGTCGAAGTTTTTATACTGTGCCATTCGGTTTGTATCTGTTTTTAATCGTGATAAAGTCCTGGCGCTGCTTATTAATAATAATAATTTGATAGATATAGGTAGTATATTATATAAATATTTAATACTAGCAAAACGCCCCCGAATACGCACGGGTGCATGGTTGCTAAAAAAAATTTTATCCTCCGTAAAAATATATTTTTTTAATAAAAAATCCTATGTCCTTTCTTATACCTCTAAGAATATGTGTACAAAGTTTCATGATAATCGGTTGAGTAGTTTTGGCGTGAAAGCATAACAAACAAACTTACATTCACATTTCTATTATTAGTAGGGATACATTCAATCCTGGAAAAGAACCTTAAGTATGTAAAATGTTACTAAACTTCTAGCAGATATCCTGCCACACTCGTACGCTTTTTGAAATTTTCTCGCTTTAAACGCCAGACAATTTTCTATTATTAACATCGATATATATACGAATCCGTATATAAACAATGTTTCATCATGATAGAAGTCATATAAAGGTTTCTTTATTATAATCAACAAAGGGAATATTCTTATAAATGGAAAGTATAGGGCGTCTGACAGTTTAGATACTTTTTATGGTAATGAATTCCATTTTTCTTCAATTACCTATTTGTCAAATTTATTTATGAATTAAATAAGTTATGTAGGTGTTTGTATGTTTGTCTGATGAACTTCAACTACACTTAGTTGAAAAGAAATGCCTTTCTCTTTTTTTTAAAATATCCGCGTACGTACAACTATCGTAGACAATTTAATTAGTAAAATAGTAGTAAATTGGGCGTAGTTTATTGTAAACCCTTACTTTGTATTTTACCCTTATTATGTATATCGTTACATTCGACATCGAAGCGACTTATGTCGAAAATGACTTATGAATGCCATCTTACTTAAAATTTTCTGCTCTTTCGAATGCGCTCACTCCCATGGCTCTACTTATTTGTCACTTATGGCCAAATAAAAACTACGTTTTCGAACTTTTAACTGCTCTCCTGAACAATTTGGTTTTTCTCGGTTATTACCTGTTCACCGTCGATATGTGTGTGCTAATATTATGATTTTATAAATGGCAGTTGTAATATCTAATTCGATTCTATTACTGTTCCTAACCACATAAATGTTTTACGATATGTTATACGGTAGCTTGTAGAGTTGCCACATTACTGTAGGAAACAGATTAAATTAACCACAACAAGACAATCGTGTGTATCAGATATTTTTTTTAATATCGCTGTTATATTTGAATCGGAGTCTTTATAAGTACGTACAGTTCAATGGAAAACTTGTCACTCGTTCGTTTTTGAACCAATGAAAACGGTGAAAGGGATCAACCTCTATAGCCATTAACTGCTTTAGCTCTAGACTTTTTTTCTAAATATTCTGTGATTCGTGCGGTCATCTTGTGTACCGATGGGTCCCGGTTTTGAATCCGTCGGGATGACATAAATACATACATACATATACATCACGCCTCTTTCCCATTGGGTAGGCAGAGATCACGGAATTTCATATACTCCGATCCTTACATACCATTTTCGCTTTTTCTACTTTCATCAATGCTTTCATACACACTCGTCGGTTACGAGTACTTTTGACCTAGCCCTTTTGAAGTCCGTCCCCGACATCTACGGGATGACATGGTTATAATTTTCTGTAGACGTACGTTTATGAAGACTACTGACGACTTTGGATATTAACGGGTGAGAGGAATATCGAATTTCTGACCGGGTAACAAACCACCGTTCTTAGATGGAAAAAAATTGTAGTGCATATTGCGTGTTTCGGTTTGTCTATGGAATGCTAGAAGTAAAAGCTTCTGACGGGCTCGTTGGCGCGTTCGGTAGAACACCTGCCGTGCGCATCGATGGGTCGTGGGTTCGAATCCCACCGGGAGCACATGCTTATAATTTTCTGTAAGCATGTTTTCCCCACGTCTGGTAACTTCGGGCATTGATCGGGTGGGAGGAATATCTAAATTCCGACCGGGTAACGAACTACCGTTCATAGATGGAAAAACCGTGAAGTGCATATTGCGCGTTTCGGTTTCAGTCTATGGATTTCCGAATGCTCGAAGTAACAATTAGGTCGACAGCGCATCATTGACTGATGTTCTGTGGCTGAGGTATCACCTACCATCAAGTGAGTAAAAGTCTGTCGATATCTGACATAAAAAAAAAAAAGACGACAACGCATTATTGCCTGATGTTCTGTGTGTTGACGACGACGTAATACCTTCCACTTCACGCTTGTCTGTCGATATCTAACATAAAAAAAACCTTGCCAGTTGTTCTACTAAAAATTCCCATTCGAGATATGAAATTAATCGTCATAATTATAGTTATTTTTAAAACTGGATAATATTATTTTAAGTTCTTTTGTTTATTTTCAACGAACTTCCAATACACGACTAGCGCCTTCTTGTTCAACTCGTTTCTTATGTTTTTTGTTTTTATTTCATATAAATAAGGTAAACAAAGAAGTGCTAAGGAATTCAAGGCTTTACCTAAATTGGAGTGATTTCATGGTTATTGTGGTTCTTGTTTTTTTTATATTACAAAATTAATGATTTACCAAGTCTCCGAGCACATGTGTGTCGGTAATGTATGGTAATTGACGGTAATATGTTCAAATCATATCGCATTCAAACTCGATGCCGCGCCGGCACTAACTAGCTCAATGAGCTAGCTCAATTGTTATTTATATACAAAAGATTTGCGACAGTTTTTGCACACAATAATATCTGAAACTACTGAACCGTTTTTGAAAAAAAAAAACGGTAATAAAATGAAAATGTTTTAAAATATTTTTAATTATTATTATGTATTCTTGAATCTAATTCAGTTCACTACATGTCCTTTATTTGTATTTTTTAATGTAAAAGATAATAATATTTATTAATATTAAATGCTTTTTTTTTTTTTTTTTTTTTTTTTATGTCAGATATCGACAGACGAGCATGAGGTTCACTTGATGGTAGGTGACACCCCAGCCACAGTACATCAGTCAATGATGCGCTGTCGACCTAATTTTTACTTCGAGCATTCGGAAATCCATAGACTGAAACCGAAACGCGCAATATGCACTTCACGGCTTTTCCATCTATGAACGGTGGTTCGTTACCCGGTCGGAATTTAGATATTCCTCCCACCCGATCAATGCCCGAAGTTACCAGACGTGAGGAAAACATGCTTACAGAAAATTATAAGCATGTGCTCCTGGTGGGATTCGAACCCACAACCCATCGATGCGCACGGCAGGTGTTCTACCGAACGCGCCAACGAGCCCGTCAAAAAATGCTACCGAAACTTGACCATATTCGATTTTCGGTGCTAAATTTTAATCGTTTTTTGTTAATAAAAATAAAGATCTTTAACATTTTTTAAACATGACATTAAATCTATTTTGATTATTAATTGTTTCTATTTGCTTCTGTTTTGATGGAAATTAGACGCAAAACACCTTAATTAAGTCGGATTCGTGTACGCAACTTTAACGATTGTATCTACTTGAAAGTGATGTACACCAGTCACCAACAATAATGTTCTTAAAAAAACTTACAATATGCTTTTTCTTATTGTTTATTTAAGCTTCTATAAGGGTTACAACGCGCAGGATTAAATGTAGTATGTAACCTAAATTTGGGATTTTTTCAGTAATAATATTTCTATAGATTCTATTTAGTCTAGTCATAAATCAAAAATATATTTAATTGAGTAAATAAAATAGAGTATTAGCATATAAATAAACATAATACATACGATAATACTGTTGCGATATTCGAACTTTACCTTATGATAACAACCAAACACAAAACATTGAGATAATGTCTATAGCTTGGGTTCAAAGTCTGCCATATTTTAGCACTTTGACTTACATAACAGGTCTGTACTGAACAAATGGGTTTGAGTGTCTTTTGAATAACAATAGTAGTAATGCAAATTTTGTTGCATTACAAAATTTAAATAATTTTATTGGTATTCTCCATTTGTCAGTGGCGGATTTATCAGCAAGCTGAGGCGAAGAATTTAGAGTTCTATTTAGATGTCTTATACAAAGAAGTCTGCAAGACATCCCTTTTATTGTATACTAGCTGATGCCCTCGACTTATTTCGCGTGGGTTTCATAAATGATGATAACTTTTTGACAACCGATTTCGATAAAACAAAGCCTATATGTTGGGAATTCTTTAATTTTCCGAGATGAAAAAAAAATATAAGATGTTGACCGGAGATATAAGGTACCGCCATGTAAATCGGTTGACCAGTTACGGAGATCAACCGGTACAAACAGAGAAATAAAAAAAATGAAAAAATCGGGATATGTTCTATTTCTCTTCTTATCCCTGACTCGATTTTAAGCATTTTTCTATGTACAGACATTCGACCTCTACAGTTTTATTATATAAATTTTATTGTATATTCAACGGTAGGTACAACAAACTTCTATGTTCTGTAGTAAAACACCAAGTTCGTCACCTCGACCCAATAATCGGCCTCTATACATATACGTATGTATTAGCCCGGCGAGCTTGAGGTGAAATAAAGGTACACCAAGAATATGTCATACCCAAACTTTACCATACACTGTACCATAATATTGTTATTATATGTTTTTATTTTAGTTTCTTAATTGTATTTTGTAAATAAAGGGTTAAAAATACTTTTTAATTGTAGCAGTGTTATAATTGTGTTTTTAATTGTAGTGTGTTGTTATACCCTGGCTAATGCTCGCCGGGTTAATTTAGGAACTGACAATTATATTTAATTATTTTGTTGTATTTTTTTTTGGCACTGTAGGTCTGTAGTTTTTAAGAAATATATTGTTATTGTTACTTATACCTACATATGTACATACAAAAACACACACAAAATAAATGAAAAACAAATATATACAGGCAGGGGCGGCATAAATTCAACAGTTATTTTTTAATTCATAGTATAGGACCATGGAAATGTGTAAATAAGCCACTGCTATTTGTGCACTTATGAGGGTATGTCAAGCGTCAGCTTTCCTTCAAGCAGAAGGGAAATCAGTACAGCAGATTTAACTAACTATTTCTACCTATATATAATTTAAATGCTACACCGATTTTGCAATATGCAAAAATTAAATAACGTTTTAATTGTTTCAGATTAAAAATCGACCGAGCCTCCACGAAACGAAATTAATACTAGTCAATAATTAAGTGAAATCGTAATAAAAATGAAATAATTATAACACAATCAATCTCACTCTATACTTAAGCCTGTACTTACTTTATATTGAATAGTTCTAAAAAGCATAATGCAGATATTAAAGGCTAGGTTCGCCTTGAGGGCCTCGACAGCCAAATTTCAATCTTGGACCACATCTCGTCATCGGACTGCAACTACAGTAAGTATTTTATGTTGAAATGAAATGAAATGATATTTATTTGTGACAAATAGGAATACATAAAAAAAAACATAAGAAGACATTTTACACACAAAAGTGTCACAAAAAGGGCCTCAACTCAGCAATTTGCTGGCTGTTAACCAGCGCTGATCTTCCGTTGGGACCTCTCGGTTACGTCACGGCACACAAAATAAAATAATAGATATGTATATCAACTAAATCCTACTAACCGAATATAAATTCACTATAAGTACATACTGAAACCAGAAAAATAATAAAAATTTAATCATACAATAAAATACCTAAATAAACATGAAATACTCAAATAACGCTAGTGTCATGTGTCTGTGCTTCCTGGCTCTTTTGATGTTCACTTATAAATTGTTTAAGTTTTAATTTAAAAAGTTTAACATGATCTGAATTCCTAGTTCAAAAGCAGTGGCGTAGCTATCATAAGGCAAAGTGGTGCAGTGCACCAGGGCCCCGAAGCTGACAGGGCCCCCTGAGCTTTGGAGAGAGGGGGAGGCAGCTCTTGAAGCTAGAAATTCAAGCCTGCTCTGAATTTGTTTTTTGTCTTTCGCACCGGGGCCCTTGTCCACTTAACTACGCCACTGTTCAAAAGTAAAGAGTACGGCGTCCCTCAAAATTAGACATTGTTCCTTGGACTGCCTCTAGATTTGTAGGATAAAATCCTATCCTGAGTAACCTTGTACTTATTGGTAGCGCGATTACGAAAAAAATGTTACGGTCTGGTAGGATACATAAAATGACTTGTTAATAAAATAACTAATACGTAGATTAATTTTTTTTCCTTTTTGACGGGCTCGTTGGCTTGATTGGTAGAACACCTGCTGTGCGCATCGATGGGTCGTGGGTTCGAATCCCACCGTGACGACATGTTTAAAATTTTCTGTAAACATGTCTTTCCCGCGTCTTTTAATTCCGGGCATTGAACGAGTGGGAGGAATATCGAAATTTTAACCGGGTAACGAACCACCGTAAATAGATGGAATAACCGTGAAGTGTATGCGCGTTTCGGTTTCAGTCTATGGATTTTCGAATGCTCAAAGTAAAAAGTAGGTCTACAGCGCATCATTGACTGATTTTCTGTGGCTGGGTTATCACCTACCATCAAATTAACCTCATACTCGTCTATATCTAGTATATATAAAAAAATATTTGTCCAAGTAGGACGAATGAATGTTAATGCCATTTACATGGCGAAATTAACTCCCATCCTGAGTAACCTTGTACTTATTGGGGGCGCGGTACAAGACGACGCGACGCAGACGTAAGAAAATCATGTTTCGCTCTGGTAGGATATTATATAAAGTGACTTGTCAGTAATATAACGATGAATTATATAGAAATATACGATTCATTTACGGTTTCATACTGGGGACACAAAATCATGATCTCATAAAGACTATAAGATTAACTGTCTGGTCTAGACAACAGCAATCTATTTATAAGTATAAGTAACACTGGAGGAGATAATATTCCATTATCTTCAATGAACTGTTCTTATATGCACATCCTTTTGAGTAGATACTAACGTATTTCTATGTAATTTAATATTCTGTACTTAACCGCTGGACTGATTTGATGGATGAATTTTTCGTCTGTATTTAAATGTGTCTCTGGATGGTTTAGACCTAGTTTAGTTTAGATTTATCAAACTTCTGGCTCCACTTAATTGAGATATTAGTTTTAAGATGACAGAGAAGAATAAAATGGTATTTATAAGAAAATAAAGTTTTATGTCAATAAAAGTTAACAAATATAAGCCAAAATAAATTTCTGTATTTTGTTTTTATCTTGTTTAGATGTGAAAACCCGTTCTCACATAAGTATGTTGTAGCAGAGGGTAAAAAGAGGCCTGCCAGTCATCCAGCCGCCATTACGTAAATCTTATCGCGAGCCCTCTACAGTCGAATGGCGAATCCCACTTTGAGTAAGCCTGGTTTATACAACCCGATAGGTGGCGCTGTAATAGAGATTTAGGAATTTTTTTTTTTGATACCAACGTTCGGGCTGGACAATATGTGTCGGATCTACTAGTTTTTTAATAATATTTATTAAAACGGGCGAGTCCAGGGAATAATATAGTCAAGTCAAACCCTGCGCAGACGCAACCGTGAGCAGCTGGTAATAGTTGTAGCTTAATATTTCACTATAATTTCAGGACACAAAAAATGTGGAATACAAGCCAATAAGGAGTGTATTAGTAGCTAATAGGGGTGAAATTGCCATTCGCGTGTTCCGAGCATGTACGGAACTCGGTATTCGCTCTGTCGGTATTTACAGCGAACAGGACAGACTGCAAATGCACAGGTAATGTGAATAATTCATTAGTTTCTTTTTTAAATTGAAGAGGCAGATCTGACAGATGCGGTATCATAAGATGATGATAGAAGAGTGGCGGAGAGTTTTATTGCCAGTTCTTCTCGTCCGTTCTACGCGCAGTAAATGTAAAATTAGAAGCATTTTTTATTGACGTTCATAAGTGTACATTGTGATTTGATTTGATGTCAGGAATATCTGTCAGACCTAGAAAAGTATCGTAGACATTTGCAACTGTACCCAGTGGCGGCGTAAGGCGTGGGCGACGTGGGCCACCGCCTCCGGCCTCGCGACCCAGGGGGCCTCGCGCCTCGAAAATTTATGAATTACTTAAAAGCTGCGGACGCGCCAAATCTTTTGCGCTGGCAGAGGGCCCCGCAAAATGAATCTTGCCCACATCAAATTTAGGTCTTACGCCGCCACTGACTGTAACCCAAGAAGACTTACAGGGGCTTTGTTGATTATTATTAAGGAAAGATTATGTTATATTGTAGTAGTAGTAGTAGCCTAGTAAAACACATCGAATTATCTATTCAACTGAAATTGCTTTAATACAATAGCTCATGTTTATTAAGGGTATATCCACTTGTGATTTTCAAAAAATCGTTTTTTGTTTTTTTTCATTTTTTGAATGTACATATATTCAAGAATATTCTCTGAAAATTTCAAATCGATCCGACAATTAGTTTCGGAGATATGAGCGTATTAGTAAGAACGTCTCCGAGCGTTCGAAAGTAGGCGGAGCACGAGCCGGAGTAGCAGCTGTTTCTGGTAGCTTCTATCCTTTTGTTCGACTTATATTTTGTTTGGTATAATACTATGTATATATAATATATAATATTTAGTGTTGTAATATAATAATACAAACGATCTAGTTTATACCTGAAACCTATGTTGCGGAATTTTAGATTAAAAATATGTGAACTCATCAGTTAGAAGTTCTGCTCAGTTTGTGTATTTCTCAGTGTGTATAGTTTAATTAATTAAAGTAAAAAATGCCTCGTAAAATTAGCAGAGAAACTCGTAGAACTTCCAATGAAAATTTGTCTCGAAGAAAGAAACGGAAGAACGTTTTTAATCCGAAAACCGTGGAATATGATGAGAGCAGTTTCAGCGCCTCAGCAAAAAAATTTAAAGCGCAAGAGGAAATATGTGTAACTCGCGATACGTCAGTTGAATATAGAATTTTAAATTTTATAACTGTGTTTACGGCTATTAGTGAGTATGTATTGTGTAAAACTTGCCGTGAGCCAGTAAAATTTGAAACAGCATCAGAACGTGGACTTGGTTTTAAAATTGTAATCTTATGTGATAAATGTAGTCCTCGTAGTATAAACTCTTGTAACTTTGTCAAACACTCGTATGAAATAAATCGACGATTTATATTTGTGATGAGAACCCTTGGGTTAGGTTTGAAAGGTGCTACTCAATTTTGTGGGCTAATGGACATGCCAGCTTTTTTGCTTCAAACTTCATATGATATGATCGTTAAAAATATCCACGAATGTGTGTCAGTAGTCACAGATAAACTTTTAAAAAAAGCTTGTGTTGAGGAAATGGATGCCACGTCTGAACAGCAGGGTGATGAACATAAGAGTGATTTAACAGTCTCGGGAGATGGGACTTGGAAAAAAAGGGGATTTACTTCTCTATTTGGAGTTACATCTCTAATTGGATACTACAGTGGAAAAATAATTGATCTTTTAGTTAAAAGCTCTTACTGTAAGCAATGCGAGCCTTGGAAATCTCAGAAAGGTTCTGCTGAATATCAGGAATGGTGGAAAGAGCACAAAGACGTATGCTCAGCTAACCACGATGGGTCATCAGGAAAAATGGAAGTTGATGCTGTTATTACCATGTTCAAACGTTCATTGGAAAAGTATCAAGTTCGTTTTAGAAACTACATCGGTGATGGTGACTCTAAAACTTATTCGGGGATTTTGAAGGCTGCTCCTTATGGTGAGACAGAAGTAACGAAGAAAGAATGTATTGGGCATGTTCAAAAAAGAATGGGCAAACGGCTAAGAGACATAGTAAATAATACAGTAGAAGAAATGAAAGATAAGAATGGAAAAAAAAAAAAAAAAAAGTTGGTGGCAAAGGTAAATTGACTGGGAAAGTTATTGATAAATTAACTGTTTACTATGGTTTAGCGATTAGGAGACACTGTGATTCTGTTGACAATATGTATAAAGCCATTTGGGCATCTTATTTCCATAACTGCTCTACAGATAAAAACCCTCAGCATGATAATTGTCCTATAGGAGAAAACTCGTGGTGTTCGTGGCAAAAAGCGCGAGCCTTGGGAACTTTGCCCAGCTATAAACATGATTATGAGGCCTTACCACCTGATGTTGCAACAGCTATTTTTCCAATTTACGAAGATCTAAGTAACAAAAAATTATTGGAACGATGCGTTGGTGGTTTTAACCAGAACAATAATGAAAGTTATAATCAGCTGATATGGAAAATAACTCCAAAAATTATTCCAGCTGGCTCTAAAATTGTGGGAATAGCTGCAAAGATTGCAGCCGGGGTCTTTAATGAAGGTAAAATATCTCTTCTTTATTATATGAGTGCTATGGGATTATCACTTGGACCCAATGCTCATTTCTACGTGAGTAAAGAGGACGCAGAGCGCATCTCAATTTCGAACGCAAGAGCGCAAGGGTCGACGCGCGAGGGGAGAATGGCTCGTAGACAACAACAACTAAACATTTTGGAGGCAAACGACGAAGCAGAGGGTTCCTCTTATGGTGCTGGAATAGATGACACGATGTAAGTTGAAAAAAAATTTTTTAAATTTAGTGTAAATCGTTCTCGAAACTTTAAACGCGTTTATCTCAAAACCGTGTTTTCAGAGTCGGTGAACAAAATTTCTCCGAAACCGCTAAACCGATCAGTTTGAAATTTTCACAAGACTTACTCAGATATATTTTTCAGGTAATGATCGAAGGAATAAGGTTTTGGACAATAATTTCGATTTTTTAAGCCACTTTGAAGTGAAAAATTTTCATGAAAAACTGAATTTTTTTTTTGAACGGCCGCCATTTTGTCAAAAATCAAAATTTTGACTAGACCTTCGATCATTACCTGTATTTATTTATTACAAAACTAAATATTTTTGGTTTTTGGTTTTCAGGTAATTTGGACCAGAGATATCTTGTTCACCGCCAAGCACTTTTTTTTGGAGGTCTCTCCGCAGATCATCTACAGGAGCTAGGGGATGCAATATTTTTTTAAATAAACCGCTGATTGTTAAAGTACATTAAATTCTGTTTAAGTACATTTTTTCCATTAATGTATAAAATAAAATGCCTCTTTGGAAAAAATTCACAAAAAAACGCGTTTTTTCTGCCTCGCAAGTGGATATAACCCCTTAAGAAATAATAAAGATAATTGTCAAAATATTTAAAAAATAATTTGTGGGTATATATAGTATTTCAAAAGCCTCTACTTAATAATAACATGAGACCTTATCATTAATAATAATTTATTTATATAATTTAAATAGTGGAACACCATGTCATTTAATTAAAAATATTTTACTAATAACATACATTTCATTTAAGATATGTACAATACAAAGACAAAATAATTTTACGAAGTGATCGACTGTCTTGATTACTATTATGTTAGGTAACCACTATTAGTTATTAAGTAACTTATCTAATAAAAATGTTTGTAAATTCCAGACAAAAAGCCGACGAATCGTATTTAGTCGGAAAAGGTCTACCGCCAGTAGAGGCGTACCTCAGTATTCCCGAAATCATCCGAGTGGCCAAAGAAAACGACGTTGATGCTATACACCCCGGTTATGGATTGCTCTCTGAAAGGTATTTTTCGATACTCAACGCTTAAAGTACTAAAACCGGTAAACAATACTGTATGAATTACCGTTATGATACCGGTAAAATTACATGTTTTTTATTTTTGTACCTTTTTTTGGCCCAAATCATATTTTGAAAACGATTTAATCATTGATAAGTCAATTCTATATCAATATTTCTGTATCAGTTTCACTGATCAATTGTTCTTTATAGCTGAACAGGTAATCTTCTGTGCCCTACCTAGGGAACACAATCCCGAGCATATTTTTCAGTTTTTCATTTCATTTTTTAATTTTCGGGGCTATCCCGGGATTAGACTATGTGGTTTCAAATTGGGCGCAAATGAAATAAAATGTGTAATTTCTTAAAAAAAAATGTAGTAAGAAAATAAAATAGACCAAACAATAAAAACTATACTTTTGTAAGAAAACAAAATGACAACACAATAGATTACACAAAAATCTAGAATTTTAAAATACATAAAATAAAATCGTTGAAATATCAAAGCATCCAATGTTTGACTTACAAGCCTGCTCATAGTTTATATACAATATTATGATATGAGGTGATCGGATGATTCCCCTGATGGCCCGTTGGGTAATGACCTAAAGAGTACCTAGCATATTGAAGTATTCCGAGATGGGAAGTCCCTTCTAAGTTACCTACGGTGTATCTAAGGATTGTTTTTGTCGTTATGTAATAACATAAATGCTATTAATATAATCGAGGCAAGGTTATTGAGAAAATCTAGCCAAGAAATGCAAAATAAACCTGTTTGTAGCAATCCCGAAAATCCCGGGATTAGCCAAGTACAGTCCCGGGATTTACGGGACCAGAAAACGGCCGGGATCCGGGATTTTGATTGTAATCCCTAGCCCTACCCGACTCAAAAAGATTTTTTCTTGTTTATTTGCACATCTAGTGAAAGTGGCTCTTTTCAGATCAGACTTCGCCCAGGCGATCATCAACGCTGGAATTCGGTTCATCGGCCCTTCGCCCAAAGTTGTGCAGCAAATGGGCGACAAAGTAGCTGCTAGGAAGGCTGCCATTGAAGCCAGTTAGTATATACTATATCTTATATACAAAATTTCCATTCACAATGTTAGTTACCGCACTCCTCCGAAACGGCTTTACCGATTTTTACCAAATTTTATATGCGTATTTAGTAGGTCTGAGAATCGGCTACTATCTACATATTTCATACCCCTAAGTGATAAGGCCCTTGATTTTTTTTTAATTTTTGGGCGAAATTTTTTGTTTTTATTTTTTTATAATGTGGCATTAAAAATACATACAATCCTATATTTTCACCCTTCTATTACCAACCCCTGCTTTTTTTTGTCAAAAATCTAGACCCGTGCGAAGCCGGGGCGGATCGCTAATAAATAATAAAAATATGAGCTATTTATAAACGAATTCGTTACAAAAATTAGTAAAAATAATTTTTGTTTAATGTTTACCTCATATGTATGTATAGTATGTGCGGCTGTGAAATAGCTTTGATCTTATAGATTAGCATTGAATTGCTTTTGAATGTGGAGGTCGCGAACATTGGAGTGAGGGGTCGCGCTTTTTAAGTAAGGGGGGGATTGCAAACTGTTAAAAATATGACTAGCCTGAGGATAGATTCAAATTTTCTATACTAATATTATAAAGAGGAAAGATTTGTTCGTTTGTTACGATTTAACTCAAAAACTACTGGACCGATTTAAAAATTCTTTCACCAAGAGAATGTTCCATTATGAGCGAGTAACATAGGATTTTTGTGTATCAATCGATGAAAAAATATCATCGATCAACGAACCACCGTTCATAGATGGAAAAACCGTGAAGTGCACATTGCGCGTTTCGGTTTCAGTCTATGGATTTCCGAATGCTCGAAGTAAAAAAGTAGGTCGACAGCGCATCGTTGACTGGTGTTCTGTGGCTGAGGTATCACCTACCATCAAGTGAACCTCATGCTCGTCTGTCATAACATTAAAAAAAACGGGTGCAATGTATATCATCGTTACACAGATGTGTAACGATGTACTATAGATACATTGCACCCGTGCGAAGCCGGGGCCGTGTTGCTAGTTATTATATAAAATAATTAATATTTCCCCAGAGGTCCCTATCGTCGCCGGTACTGACGGGCCTATCACGACTAAGGAAGAGGCGTTAGAATTCTGCAAACAACACGGCTTACCCGTTATATTTAAGGTATGGTTTGAATATAAAAAGTGAAATCCAGTGTCCCCTAGTGGGGCATGGGGCAGACATTTCTGTGTCTGATACCACTGATAATTTTTCTAGGCAAGTAGGTGATCAGCCTTATGTGTCCTGCTCGACAGAAACATTTAAAAGAAAATGATTTTTAACGGAATTCGAACCTGGAACTAGCGGTGCTAAACGCATTGCACTTACCACTAAAGCATGAAGGCTATGTTTTTAAATATAAATAATATTAAGTAACATTCCTATTTTTGCGTGACAACATCTTTCTGTATATACACAGGTATTATGTTAATATCTATTCAACATACTATACAATTATTTATGAAAAAAGATCGGAAATTGGAATTTCCTGAATGTTCTAGACTTCTCGACATGTATTTTTGTTATAGGCCGCATTCGGCGGTGGCGGTCGGGGAATGCGGGTAGTTCGCGAAATGAGTGAAGTGGCTTCAGCTTTTGAGCGAGCGTCTTCTGAGGCGTTGGGCGCCTTCGGAAACGGCTCCATGTTCATTGAGCGATTCATTGAAAGGCCCAGACATATTGAGGTGCAATTGTTGGGTAAGTTTGAATATATTATAATGTATACATCGATTTTGTATTTCTATTTATACTGTTTCGAAGTATTTGCATTATAATGGGAATCCTAATTATTATTTTTTCTGGTTTATATTTTTTTATTATTATAGTTAATTACTTAAAGATGTCATGTGGAACATGGTGTAATGGTTGCAGCGCCTTACAAATATTTTGTAAAACAAAAATTTGGCGATTAAAAAGAGTGACGGAGAGTTTATTGCCAGTTCTTCTCGTCCGTTCTACGCCCTTGATTTGAGAACTGGCAGTAAATGTAAAATTAGAAGCATTTAATATGTATTTTTTTATTGACGTTCATAAGTGTACATTGTGTTACCTAAATGAATAAATGATTTTGAATTTGAATCAAAATCTTATAAATAGACGATCTTTTAAACATAATTATATATTAGTTTCATTGAAATTATATAGTTTCAGGTTTATTTTAGGAAAATAATTTGGTTTTTATCTTTGATTAATTGTAATTTAGGATAATGTGCTATTGCTTACCAGGAATTTATACTTAAATCGCGTAGCTTATAGTGATCTAAGTAGGTGTTCAGCCTGTGCCGTGCTTCATCTCTCCATTATTATCTTGTTTTCTCGGGATTCGAACCTGAGAGCTTCAATGCTGTAGGCAAATTTTTATTGTTTCACTGCACTGCTTTTTTTTTTCATTTTTATAACGATATGCGGTAAAAATTGATTTTAAAAATGTGGAATAAGGACTGGCTGAAAAACAGCGCTGTACAGACCCCGGTTTGTCAGCTTTATGCTGAGCCTGATGCCTTTTGTCACGAGTTTTTGTATTTAAGCTTATTATGGTATATATTCTTATTAATATCAAATTATGTGTGTACTTGTGGCAATGAAAATTATATTATTATTATTAAAATTGCATAAATTGAGTCAAAGATTTGGTCTTTTAGGGCGTTTTGAAATCTTAACATTGTGTGCAATATATTTTTATATTGAAAAACTGTACAGGCGATAAAGCGGGCAACGTAGTACATCTATACGAGCGCGATTGTTCCGTGCAGAGACGTCATCAGAAAGTTGTCGAAATCGCTCCGGCACCAAGACTCGACCCTGAGGTAATTATTTATTTGCTGGTATTAGTCGGTAGAAATTTAAAAAAAGATTAATTTAAAAAGTTATTTAGTTCAGGTATTCAGGTTTTTAGGAACTAGAGTTAAGTGATTTTAAACCTTTTAAATCTAATAACGATTTAAAGATAGCGGAGTCGTTGATTTTTGAAGTTATACTTCTTTAGGCTCGTTATGAAAAAATGATGAGAGTGAAATTTTATGATGCGCGCGCACAGCGAGACACAAAATTCTCACGGGAGTTATTTTTTTTTTTAATTTAAATTGAACTTTATTGACTGTGTTCCAATCCTTTTATTGTATTTAATTATTGCATGCAATTAAAAACTATTTTTTAAGCCAAAGAAGTATAACTTCTAACGCGTGTACATAAGTACACACATACCTTTTTTTTACAACTAATACTACAGCCACGACCTATTGAAGTTAAGCATAAGAAGGAGGTCATTGCTCAAAAGTCTAAAGACTGTCCAAAATATAGAAAATGAATATTATTTCTACCAATAGAAAATCAACTATCTATTTGTGCGTCTATCCCGTAAAATAAGTAGAAGAATTTATTTAAAATTAAAAGTTCTTAAATGTATTTAATATAATATTCTTATTCATGAACGTAATATATCCTTAAAATATGTTTTGTTTCTTTCGTTCTGAAGTAATTTAGTTTTTGCTAGAGCGAGAAATCTTTGAGTATTTCAACTTTATACCAAGTTTATGACCGTTAATTTTTGCTAGAGCGAGAAATCTTTGAGTATTTCAACTTTATACCAACTTTATGACCGTTAATCCATGAATTAAATTCGCTAGACTCGTCAACGCATGGTGGACTGCGCGGTGCACTTGGCGCGTCACGTGGGCTATGAGAACGCTGGAACCGTTGAATTCTTACTGGACGATAAAGGGAACTTCTATTTCATTGAAGTTAACGCCAGGTATTTTCATTTCCATTGCAATTGTGTTTAAATTCTTAAAATTTGACTAATAAATCTTATTGACAATACATAACAACTAGGATCTATAAATCATTTACAAATGATCCACCTAACATATCGTACAATTTTCTATGCTATAAATGTTGCATCATGTTACTTTTCTTATTTAATTCCTATTATATCCGGCTTAAAGGACCAATTGATATAATACATATATGTATGTAGCGGCTATTAATTGAAATTACATATTATGTATGCTGCCGTCACAATATTTAAAACAGTAAAAAATAGTAATACATGCCTCTTCTTTGTTGATTTTTAATAATAATAATACCTTTATTTTACACACACACAAAAAAAAAATTACAAACATAACTTACAAATTTAAAGAAAATGAAAATATCTGGAATCAATAAAAATATTTTATAAAAATAAATGCTGCAGTGCGGTGTCAAATAGGACTCCACTCAGTATAAGCTGTGTTTTAATATATAGATAAGATAATTTCGATAATAGGAAGAAAATAATAAAAAATAACAAGTAAAAAACAAAGGTTTGTCCATAACATAAGGTATATTTCATAAACAGGTTACAAGTTGAACACACGATAACAGAGGAGGTAACGGGCATCGATCTAGTACAATCTCAGATCCGGGTGGCGGAGGGGATGACATTACCGGAGATGGGGCTCACTCAGGACAAGATCAAGGCGGAGGGCTACGCGATACAGTGCCGCGTCACCACGGAGGACCCTGCCAATAACTTCCAGCCGAGCACTGGCAGGATTGAGGTGTTCAGGTAATTGTTTATTAGTATTATTTATGACAATCATTGGCCTGTTGATCAGGTCATTTCCTGAACATAGGATAACTACGCGATACAGTACTGAGTCACCCAATAATTTCCAGCTATGTACTGGCAGAATTGAAGTTACATTTATTTTATTGACAGTCATTTTGTAGGTAATTATAGTAATAAGATAATTCAAGTATATTTAATACTTTATCTTGTCACCAAGACACCAATTGGCCGTATTTCCATGAAAAGTATCCAACCCACAACTGTGCTCAAAATTACTTAAGTATGACCCAAAAGGCCCTAATGTCAAATAGCATTAGCACCAAAAAAATTTTCTGCATTTTGTAGAGGGCTTGCAGGTGCGTTGCCGGCCTTTAAGAAAGATTTAGGCTCGCTTCTTGAAGGTTTCCAAGTCGTATCGGTTCGGAAAAACCGCCGGCGAAAGCTGATTCCACAGAGTGGTTGTGCGAGGCGCGTTCTCCTTTTCTTTGATAAAATACTGTAACTGAGAGTCACAATATGAATATGAATACGAACTAAATGTCTATAAGAAGATGAAAAGAAAGAGACAGAAATACACACTTTAGTATGACACTTATAATTGCAGATCTGGCGAGGGTATGGGTATTCGTCTGGATTCGGCGTCTACTTACGCAGGCGCTATTATATCGCCTTACTACGACTCACTGCTTGTTAAGGTAAAATGCTAAATATCTTAAGAGTTATGCGAAAAGGAAGGGTATTTTATCTGAAGGATCTTCGCCTTGAACATGTATAGCATAAACAGATTCCCTATGTCCCATAGTTGTTAAGAAATATGTCTATAATCTATGTATATAAAATAACTCTATGTTTTTCTTGATCACGCCATAACTTGAGAACAACTACCGAGTGTTGATTATTTTTTTTTTCTATGTACGCGGTTAAGAACCTTCCCGGAAGGAAAATTGCGCAGAAAATTGGATCATAATATCAGAAAACTTAACGACTATTTTAACTTCGCGAGTTTGACAGTTCGTATTACATTGCACCCGTGCGAAGCCGGGGTGGATCGCTAGTTATCTATAATTTATACTTTCATTAGGAAAACAAAGCCAACGTTTTTTTATTACATAGCCAAAATAAAATCTACTACTAAATTATGTATTTTAGGTGATATCTCACGCGCAAGACTTATCAGCATCCGCTGCTAAAATGAACCGCGCCCTACGCGAGTTTCGTATCCGCGGAGTGAAGACCAACATTCCCTTCCTCCTCAATGTGTTGGAAAATCAGAAGTTCCTCAATGGTAAGTATTGTCAAAGAACATAGATGTACACAGAAGCACAGGCCCATATAAACTTTGGCACAGAAGTAGTTCTACTTTTGAACTGTAGAGCGCGCGGCAATGTATCGGTGTGACACACACATCTAAGCAGTCCGCTGACTCCTCTCCTCGCGTCGTCTCGCTTGCTCTCACGAGTGAACGGCAATAACTAGACATCGTTATCGCGCGAGCACGAATCATTTGTAGATTATGTAAACAGAGAGGACAAACTACAGAAAGTCTTATGAGAGTACCTAACCTATATCTACATTGGAACTTTTTGCAGCGTTTCTGTATCAATTCATATCCTTTCAGTAACAAGGCCAAGGAGGTTTAATATGCTTATAAATAATAAATCGCGTTTTAATCCGTTATAAAGTATTTTATTTTAAATTCAATAGTTTATTTTATTAGATTTTTTGGATAGAACACTACTGGCAAACATGAAAACTCTCAGAGGACGCGTGAAACGAGGTATTACATACTAATTGTCTATTCTAAATAGATATTCTTTGACTTTTTCGTTCGTGCCCTCGCAATAACGATGTCTAACAATAACGCTCTAAAAGCAGCTGGGTGCGAGAGAGTGCGCGCTATGACTCCAGCGTCAGAGTGTCGTCCACACGGACACTAGCAGCGCCGCGGTGGCTGGGGGGAGAACTACTCTTACCCCAGAGAAACAGTGACAAGCGCGCCTATAAGACCTGTTATAATAAAAATGTGTCCCTCAGGCGCAGTGGACACGTACTTCATAGACGAGAACCCCCAGCTGTTCATGTTCAAGGCTTCCCAGAACAGAGCGCAGAAGATCCTCAACTACCTCGGGTACGTGACCGTCAATGGACCGGCCACGCCCCTCGCGACCGGCATACCGCCCTCCAACGTCAAGCCTTACATACCACCCGTGCCATTGGGTAAGTTTTGCAATTGTGTATTAGAAAGATGAAGGAAAGAAAGAAATCATAATTTATTTCAAAAAACACTCACAGGAATAATAAAAATAAAATAACGTATTTAAATAATGATTATATTTAACACTAGTAACACGGGTGCAATGTAGATGTAATATATACACTATGTTACTCGCTGATATTGTAGCTTTCTATTGGCGAAATACTTTTTAAAATCAGTCCAGATTTTGAGTTTATTCATAACATACAAAACTCTACATTTTTATTTGTTTGTTACGATTTAACTCAAAAACTACTCGACCGATTTTAAAAATTATTTCACCAATAGAAAGCTACATTATCAACGAGTAACATTATCTTTTATGTATAGTACATTGCAACCGTGCGAAGCCGAGCGTTGTACTAGTATGTTAATATTGACATGTTTCTGCGATTCCGTAATGAAAACGACTTCTTGACCGAAATTCTTATATGCATGCGGCCCGCATAGATTCCCAGCATTTCATTAAAAACAAACATTAATCATTTAAACCTTTCGATATGGTTTTGTCTATATGCGTTTACCCAAGATCAACCTACTTATTCAATCACTGTTCATATTTAAATCATCACTTACCATCAGATATTACTCAAACGCCTGAATTCATTCAAAATCATTCATAAAGAAATGCCTTAACTATGTTTTTTTTACAATTAATTAAAGAAACTCGAATTTTATAGAAGTCTCGAAAAAAATCTTTCAAGTATATTATCCTTAATTAATAAAGACTACGTTGTAAAATGTCTACTAATGATAAAACGGTTGTTCTCTGTTGAGTTGAGTACTTTTCGCTCGGAATAGAGACTTATCACAAATCTAAGGCCCGTATTCCAAGACGTTATTCAATTCGAAATCTGTTCTTGAGAACTGTCAAGATTTAAATAAAATACTTTATAACTGATTATAACGCGATTTAATTATAAATGTGTGATACTCGCGTTAATGAAAGACAATATTTATTGTCAAGATGTCAAACTAAAGAGAAAATATCATCTGACAGTCTCAAGCCCAGGGTATGGACCTAAATGCGATATGTTTGTGTTGGAGAGCCTTTTAGCGACTGAAGAGTATGTTTATGATATTTGAGAGAATATTAATATAGCAGTTAACTTTTACAGTCCGCAACGGGCACGGTAGGTTACAACATTTTTATATTGTGCTTCAGGCGTTTCTTGATAAACACGCATACTCGTTCTAATCGCCTTTTGCCCGCCTAGCATGATTATCAAGAGATATTTCAATGACAAGTGAAGACAAATATCTTAGTTTGATATCTCGATATATTATATCTCGACATCGACAATTATATTAGACAAGAAATCTCCATCGACAAATATATCTACTTTTGACATTAGAAGTCGAGTTGTAAAATTTTGTCGTGGTTGTCATGCTAGGCCGGCTGCACGTTACTGGAATAAGCTGATATTTTAGAAACTTCAATATTTGTTAACTTTTTAACCCTAAGACATAAAATAGTAATCTCCTAATATAAGATATGACTTTTTTCCAAATCTTCTAGTTTTTAATATTTTCACGCGTTTTTTAAAATAGATTTTTTAAAGCCATTAATAGCTAAGCTAAATCGAAACGTTGACGATAATATTTCTACAAAAATTATGTACTGATCTATTTACGCACGGTAAAAACTCGAGAATTTGACATTTGAAAATTTAATTTTTGAAGAGATTTTTGAGAGAATGTTGATTAACGTTTGAGTATTCTGCCATAACTCGCTAGCAAAAAACCAATAATATGATCACACTTAAATTCGCATTTGTCTCATGAACCATCGACAAGTCATTTTCTAAATATTTTTATGCATAAAGTGAAGTAAAAAGCTGTCTGTTATTATTTTCAAAACGCTTATTCAATAAGATTATTAGTACAATTTTTAATCATTGCATCTTCCACCTCTGGCAAATCGTCATAATTCCTAATATAATCTGTAGTTAACTTTGTTTTGTGTTTGTTTAAAACTAATAATTCAGTTATTACCTTAACACTATGGTTTTCTTTTTCATTTTGTAAGGCTTTAGTTATAAGTGCACACATGAACATTAATGCACTATCATTGTTTTTTTCCTACTTCAGACCTTTCACCAGAGGCAATTAGAAATCAGGAATTGACTGGTGAAAACACAGGTAAGTCTGTTTCATTTTATGTTATTAAACAGGGAGATTGATTAAATAATATTCTAAGTTTTAAATGTAAAGGAGAGATTATTATTAAAAGGTAATTCTTGATGAATAGTAGCATTTTGTTATATATTTATGTCCTTATATTGTTGTACAATTAGGAATTCATAAAAATACTGTATGAATTATAATATTATAAAATCATGTCAATTTATGTGGGAAAATAAAATTGATATATCGCGATATAAGAACCAGATGAACGTATCTACAAAAATCCCAAAAATTGTTTTTTCTTCATACCTACCTAAATAATTCTTAACTTTTTTAAACCTCTAATATTATGCCAATATACCGATAGACATTTTTTATTCGACAATTATACACTATCTGTATTAAAAAGCTGGTAAAATTTTAAGCGGCGGATTGTCACAGTAGTTCTAAGTGTAAATTTGAAAAAATATAGATACGTCCCTTTGAATCTTACACCGCGATATTATGAGTTATTTTATGGAATATGTGCCATATTTTTTAACAGACTGTCATAATTAACAAGGATAATGACACTAATATCGCCATATTTAACAAAGGGATTATTTTGTGTCTATGGTAGCATCTACATTTTATATTTATTTTCGCTTTCTTTGGCGTGTTATATAGTTCATCACTTATAAGGTATTATTTAATATTTCAGCTGTAAAACCACCAAAGGGTTTCAAACAAATCCTTGAAGAAGGCGGTCCAGAAGCATTCGCCAAGGCGGTTCGTAACAATAAGGGCCTGTTACTTATGGACACGACTTACCGCGACGCGCATCAGTCGTTGCTAGCGACGCGCGTCCGGTCGCACGACTTGTTGGCCGTGTCGCCGTATGTTGCGCACAACTTTAGTGGTCTCTACTCCTTGGAGAACTGGGGTGGCGCCACTTTTGACGTAGCTTTGAGGTAAGCTTTATAATTTGTTTTTTTTTTGTTTACGTTTAGACCTCTATGAGACATGCAGAATAAAGTTAATAGTATGAGGACATAAATGCTGAGTTCGGGTCTTTTTGAGACTCCTATTAAAACATGATAAGATTTTATTTGTTTATTTTTTTGTTTTACAAATGAACTCATTATATATTGAGATTTCCAGTTTTACGTAAGTGAGTTAGCAGTGCCAATACAGAATTATATCATTATTTACTATTAGCAATTGTAATTATTATATCAGCAAATGTTGTAAAAAATAAAAAAAGAATTATAACAGTTTTTAATGATATTTACATAAGAAGTTTCATGCAGTTTGCAAAACACTGAGGAATTTTCCAAATTTGACAAATCTATTTGTAAAATTTGCTTTCGATATTGAACTTACTCTCCTGCTTGAAGCACCAATGATATATTTTTCGTTTTACAGGTTCTTGCACGAATGTCCCTGGGAGCGTTTGGAAGACATGCGTCGCCTGATCCCCAACATTCCCTTCCAGATGTTGTTGCGTGGGGCCAACGCGGTGGGATACACTAACTATCCCGATAATGTAGTCTTTAAGTTCTGTGATATGGCTGTAAGTAAAACTTTTTAAGATATTTTATTTTTAATTGAAATAATAGTTTTAATTGCTAAAGTTTACTGAACTTCCTCTGGTTTTAGTACTACATTCTAGCTAAAAATAAATATAAATCTTTGTTCTCTTCAGTTTTAATATATATTTATTATATTCTTCAGTATTTATATATTATGTTACCAACTGTAAATGATAACAGCATAAGGTTCAGTGATTACGATCGATCGATCGACTAAGTTAATTTTAAAATAACCAAACCTAACAAACCATTATTGGTAAAACCTAATATTTACCAATGTTCGGGTTTTTAAAGTGATATCTATAAGCAAGTCTTTTTAATTCACTCGCAAATAATTTCACTGTTTTCTTAACATTGATCATCCCTGTACTCAATATTTCAGGTGAAATCCGGTATGGATATATTCCGAGTTTTCGACTCATTAAACTATTTACCGAATCTCATTCTCGGTATGGAAGCGGCCGGTAAGGCCGGCGGGGTGGTAGAGGCCGCCATATCTTATACCGGGGACGTATCTAACCCTGAGAAGACTAAATATGATCTGAAGTACTATGTCAATTTAGCTGATGAGCTTGTGAAGGCGGGAACTCATGTTCTAGGAATTAAAGATATGGCTGGATTGTTGAAGCCTCAAGCTGCAAAGTAAGTATTTTGATATAGAATTTAGGCTCTTCTCCCATTACGAAACACGTAGGATACATTAATCAAGTCGCATACTATCTGAATACTTGTTGGCAACTCCACCTTCGCACATTACGCTACAGAAAAATAACAAAATGCATCATCTGTTTTGTGCTTTTTTAATGATGCGTAGGAACGGCGACGCGCGTTGGTCGACACGTAACCGAAAATCCTTGCAAGAGAAAGTAGATTCTTTCCCAGACTAGTAGGCGAGGCTATTGATATTAAAAAAAACATCTTAACTTCAATAGAGAAGATGGTTTGAGACTTTCCAACACCTGGGTTCCGGTAATTAAAAATCTAAAACCCCAAATCAAACATACTAAAAAACAAGAGGACACAGTTAGTCAGTATTGTCATAATATAGAAAATTACAGTAAATATCAACTCCGTAGGAATAGATGGCGTGGCAACTTTGTGACATATCAAAAATCAGACAACTGTCATCTTTCTGTCTCCCCGTGATCACGGTTGCATCACGGAAAAGCATCCGAAACGTCGGGATAAATAATTTAAACAATATAAATAATAAATCGCGTTTTAATCCAGTATACAGTATTTTATTTAAATTCAAATTTCAAATTCAAAATCGTTTATTCATTTAGGTAACACAATGAACACTTATGAACGTCAGTAAAAAATACATATTAAATGCTTCTAATTTTACATTTACCGCCAGTTCTCTAATCAAGGGCGTAGAACTGGCAAGAAACTCTTCGTCACTCTTTTTAATCGCCAAATTTTTGTTTTACAACCGCGCAACCATTACACCATGTTCCACATGACATCTTTATGTAATTAACTATAATAATAAAAAAATATACACCAGAAAAAAAAATGATACTCGCGTTAATAAAAGACAGTATTAAAAGTAGTATGATTCCTCCAGAATCCTTATATCAGCGATCCGCGAGCGCCACCCGTCCGTGCCCATCCACGTGCACACGCACGACACGGCGGGCGCGGGCGTGGCGGCCATGCTGGCGTGCGCGGAGGCCGGCGCCGACGTGGTGGACGCGGCCGTCGACTCCATGTCGGGGCTCACCAGCCAGCCCAGCATGGGCGCGCTGGTAGCCTCGCTGCAGTCCACGCCGCTCGATACCGGTAAGTGGGCGGGAGTACCGGTTCAATACCGGTTAAATTACCGAAATAATAAAGGTTTTTGTTGATATTCTTTCGTTTTTAGTCATATTTACTGAAAAAAATAGTGTGGTAAGGTTTCAATCCCTGCTTGGGAATACAGTAGGAAACGTAGGTCGGCAACGCACCTGCAAGCCCAGCATGAGCGCGCTGGTCGCTTCGCTCCAGTCCACGCTCGATACCGGTAAATGGGCGGGAATAGGGATTGAATACCGGTTAATTTACTATGCGAGTTTAACCCTGACGGGCTCGTTGGCGCGTTCGGTAGAATAACTGCCGTGCGCATCGATGGGTCATGGATTCGAATCCCACCGGCACGACATTTTTATAATTATCTGTAAGCATGTTTTTCCCACGTCTGGTAACTTCGGGCATTGAATGGGTGGGAGAAATATGGAAGTAACTAACCACCGTTCATAGATGGAAAAACTGTGAAGTGCATATAAGGCGTTTCGGTTTCAGTTTATAGATTTCCGTAATGCTCGAAGTAAAAATTGTTCTGAAAATTACTCACCATTCACTGATGTTCTGTGGCTGAGGTATCACCTACCATCAGTTGAACCTCATGCTCGTCTGTCGATATCTAACATAAAAAAATGTAATAATTTAAACCTATTATAATAAAAATACTTCATACTTTCCACCAAACAGGTATTCCCCTTCAAACAGTATCGGAATACTCTGCGTACTGGGAGCAGGCGCGCACGTTGTACGGTCCGTTCGAGTGCACGGCTACTATGAAGTCTGGCAACGCGGACGTGTACATCAACGAGATACCAGGCGGGCAGTACACCAACCTGCAGTTCCAGGCCTTCTCGTTGGGGCTGGGCAGCCAGTTTGAAGAGGTTAAGAAGGCCTATAGGTTGGTACTCATCTACTCAGCAAGCAACTGGAAAAATCAGCTGTCCTAAATATTTGTCAACCTTTAACCTTTTATTTAAATTTTAAAAGATGTACTCGTCAGATGGTCCTGGTGACTCGAACTAGATTAAACCTAGGCATGGGCATGACCTTCAACGCATTACCACTAATTATATTTTGTAATTTTAAAAGGTCATCATTAATAATCATCATCATAAATCATCTTGGAAAGTAGTACCATTTACCTATTTCATACTAAAACAACTGTCTATAAAAAAATGTAAAAAGAAGTCAAAATGGTTTCTTTAAAATTTACTCCGCATTCTTAACAAATAAATCTGTTTAAAAGGAAAAAAAATATAGAAGAAGAAGAAAAACATGTATTTCACAAAACACTCACAGGATACACTTAATGATAATAAAAATAAAATAAAGGTACAAAAAAAAAGAAACAAAACTATACATCGTAATTAAACTATTAATTAACTTAACTTAAGCATTCCTGTGCAGTGCAGGAAATGGGTCACCGACTCAGGATTATCTGTGACACAGCCGCGGCTATATCACAGCACTGATTTTCAGCGGTACCCGTTTAAGTCTGGAGATACAGTGCGCTCTACATAAAATAAATAAATAAATAATAATAAATATGTTTAAATAAAATACGTCCATAAAATTTATGTATTCTGAGATAAAAATAGTAATAAAAATAAAATATATATAGATAGAAAGCACATTTACTCACACCTATATTTTCACCACCAATGCAACCAAAGCTGACATTTTTTTTGTTGTTCCATTAATTGTGACTTACATTTCCGACGAAAACTTTCGACTGTTTGTAAGCCACGAAGAGGAGGAGGAAGATTGTTCCAGCATTTGGTTGCATTGTAGCGAAAACTTCCCCTGAATGCGGCACTGTGGTGTTTTAAAACAGACAGTCCGTATTGCGAGGCTCTTCTAAAATATCAAACCTTTAAAATATTATGTTATGATAGAGTAAAAAATATATATTTGTTTGTTTTCAGAAAGGCGAACCTTCTCCTCGGTGACATCATCAAGGTGACCCCTTCATCCAAAGTGGTGGGAGACTTGGCTCAGTTCATGGTCCAAAACAAGCTGACAGCTGACGAGATCCGAGCTAGGGCTGAGGAGCTGTCCTTCCCCAAGTCTGTGGTGGAGTTCTTCCAAGGCGCCATCGGTATACCCTATGGAGGGTTCCCTGAACCTTTAAGGTGGGTTGAGAAACCAGATCGTTCTTCCAGGTGTTATGTCTCGGCTGAGTTTATGGTCCAAAAATAAATTGTCTTTGGATTTTGAACAGGTAATTGGTGGATTTTTTCCTGGCCGTTTATATGTTTTACGGAGGATACTCTAAATTCTTAAAATAAAAGAATGTTAATCGCACCCTCGACTTGGTTTCAGATGAAATTATAGTTTTCAAATATCAAGAAACTAAGAGAGTTTACAAATTTTAATTAATATGTTATAAGAACAGAACTTGCTGTTTTTTCAACAAGAACTTAACATACTAGAATTTTCTTTTGCTCGTGTCCTTATTTCGAAAATTTTCATCCCTATTTTTTTTTTTTCAAAAAGAAAATGCAACCCATTTTCAAAAAGCCTACGTATTCATATTGCATAAAATACATACTCAGTATCATCATAATTTAAAGTTCTCATCGCCAGTAGTTTAGGCTGTTCAAGATCAGACATATAGACAGATTTTCTTATATTTTTGATATAATCGTTTATAGGTCAAAGATTCTAAAGGATATGCCAAGAATCGAAGGCCGACCAGGTCAAGAGTTACCACCGCTGGACTTCGATAAATTAAAGAAAGACATTCAAGAGACCTACCCTGAGGTGAGCTATTATTTATTAATTCTAGCTTTTATTAATTACAAATGGCTCAACATTTTAATTATTTAAAACTAGCAACTGGCTTCGCACGTTGCAATCGCAAGTGCAATTAAGATATACCATAATATTTAGCCTATGTTACTCGCTGATATTGTAGCTTTCTATTGGTGAACAATTTTTTTAGCAACACGCCTCGGCTTCACACGGGTGTAATGTAGATGTCGCTGGCCTAATTATCAAACTTCGTAACTCCAAAATTTCAGATTTTTGTTTTTTTGATGCCATCTTCTGTAAAATACCGTAACGAATACGATGGAATCACTCGTATCTACTAAATGTTTTAAGTTTTTTTGGTATTTACAAAAAATAAAACTACGTATGTCCACGGAATGTTTGAGCTGTTTGTAGTTTTTTCCTCCTCGTGTAAAGTTTGACCCAATGGCGATACGATGTTTGATAATTAAGCTACGATGTGCTTGTAGCTTTCTATTGGTGAAAGATTTTTTGAAATCGGTCCAGTAGTTTATGAATGTGTTCGATACAAAATTACAAATCTTTCCTCTTATAATATTAGTTTAGGTAGATGTAATATAACGCGGTAATAATACGGTTTGCAGGTGAACGACCGCGACGTGATGTCGGCCGCCATGTACCCGCAGGTCGCGAACGACTACTTCCGCATCCGCGACAAGTACGGCCCGGTCAAGCACCTCGACACCAAGACCTTCCTTGTTGGACCCGATGTGAGTTTATCCCACTTCCAATTTATTTAAGGGCTTGTAGTTCGTACACTTTTTTTTCTATACTACTTTTACTATACAAAAATTGGTCCAGTAGTTTTTGTGTTTATTCATAACATACAGACATTCAAAACATTCAAAAATACAAATCTTTTCTCTTTATTATATGTATTAGTATAGATAATATTCTGAAAATTTCAATATACTTTGTACTAAAAAATACACGTGAATTTGGGTATGTGGGGGGAAGGTAGTCTAAAACCTCACCATATATCACCATGGAGGGGGTTAAAAAGTGGCTAAAAACATCACTTGATTAATGGACATCCTCAAATTTGCTGAGGTAGTACATACCCTTAATACCATTAAACGTACTTAGGGTCTCATTAAAAATTCCAAGATTACAACTATATAATTATATTCTAACAGTGGTTATTAGAAATAAGCCAATTCCTACCGGCTTTTCTTTATATATTTTAACATATACCTAATCCACTAACAAATTAAAAACACTTATAGAAACAAGAAACATTATCACCTAAAATAATACTCACATTTTTTTCAAGCGTCTTTCTCTTTTTTAGAGTAATTCTTATATGGACACTGTTAACCAATACAGTGCCAGTTGCCATTTTGAGAAAATTTAGTCTAAAGTTTTAATTAGGTTTTATTAAATTTCTTTTGTAAACTGTAATTTTGTCATAATTATTATTAGACTAAATATATATCGTTTTTCTTGGTAGCAATCAAAGTAATAGGATTTAGTTCATAATATTTTAAACATTTTAGGGTTTGTGCCCACTAGTTTTTTCAATATTTTTGCTATTAAAACCATTTAAGTGATATATATCTCTTTTGATATATCTAGTCCAGCTCATAAGGAAGCGATTGGTAGCAAAATTTACATTTTTATCATTTTGTGGGTTGACACTGTATCAGCGTTCCATATATCATTTAAAGGTGGGCGAAACGATAGAAGTGAAAATCGAGCGAGGCAAGACCCTCGACATTAAAACACTGGCCGTGTCCGACGAGATGACGGCGGCCGGCGAGCGGGAGGTGTTCTTCGAGCTGAACGGACAACTCCGGTCAGTCTTCATCCGGGACGAGAAAGCTAGCCAGGTAAGCCCCTAGTTTTAATTACCCAATAGTTAAGATTTTTTTGCTTTTAAATTTTTGTCTTTTTTTTCAATTTTAAACAAAAGTTATTTTAACCTTTAACTTTTTATTTTATATCGTAAATTTCATATAGACGGGATATTACTGTATTAAAAAAAAGATTCAATAATTTTTCAAAATGGTTTTACGGATTTCCAGATAGTTGATATGGTATTTATTTACTGTCCTAAACAAAAGCTACTTTAACCTCTATTTTTTTTATAACATAGATTCCACATATACAGAAGATATTATTCTTAGATTAATTGGTTTCCGCGCGCTACGACTAGATACCGCGCTATAAAGAAAAAAACAGGTTCCGGAATGCGGCAACTCAATATTGTAGTGTGTGTAAAATACTGAGATTATAGGGTTATGTTATTTTACTGTGAAATTTATGAAGATTTATACAATATTTACTGATGGTATGTGATGCCAGTATCTTTCTTGTTTCTTGTAGTATTATTTTTATAGTTTGACTACGAAAACCGGCATTTTGCTTCGGTGGTACGCCGAATACGGCGTACTATTTGTTGCCGCATTTTTCAAGCCGCCAACGGTATCTAGTCGTAGCGGGCGGAGACCAATTATTATTAATCATAGATATTATTGTTTCAAAAGTATAGTTTTTTAAAAAGGTTGACTGTATGACGGATTTACTGATAATGAGAGATGGGTTATTTAATTATTGTCATAAACGAAAGTCAAATGACTTAAAAATACAAAAGGCATTAAAAATATGTAGTATATCAGAGATACTTTACGTCCGTTATACAGCTACAATTATATTTAATAAAATGGTAGTTAATTTAATTATGTTAAGAGGAGTCTCTGGGAATCGTTTTGGAAAAATCTTACACTAAATGGAATCTCTGTCTTGTCTATTTTGTTGGTACCATTAGTGCTCAATTCGAAATTTTAATATTAATCAAGCCTGATGAAATTTTGCACTGTTGTAGCTTTATTAGACTGATATATTGGCTTAAGTAGATCTAGAGGGTCCAATTGTCAGTGAAATGCGGGAGAAGAGTATTTTATACTAAAGTCGGATAATGCTATTGTTAATATTGTCTTTTATTAACGCGAGCATCACACATTTAAATAAAATACTGTATTGTACTGATTAAAATGCGATTTATTATTTATATTTTTTAAATTATTTATCCCGACGTTTCGTGAGCTTTTCAGCAACCGAAAACGAAACGTCGGGATAAATAATTTAAACAATATAAATAATAAATCGCGTTTTAATCCGGTATACAGTATTTTATTTAAATGCTATTGTTGTCTTTTACAGGAAATGAAGATCCACCCTAAGGCTGTGAAGGGCGATAAGAGTCAAGTTGGCGCGCCCATGCCTGGAACTGTTCTAAGTGAGTAGTCCATAATAACCTAACCTAATTATTACTATGAATTTCTGTTCCGTTTTACTAAACATTTTTCTTTACAGTCAATAAAGGAGTCCTCTGTATCCGGCCCGAACAAAACGTTTTTTTATCATCCGGGATTCGAACCCATAAGCTAAACGCGAGGCCTATACCACGGAGACGGTTTTGAGAAATTACATTCATTCAATATTTCATGTGTTTAAAACGAATCGGACTTGTTGAGAATACCGCCAATTAATTCGTGATTTCCTGTAAGACAGAATTTTAAAGGCCGGTAACGCATCTGCATATCATCTAGTGTTGAAGATGTCTATACACTTACGATTAGACCACCTGCGCCCTATTCAATCAAATCATATTTATTTGCGAAAATTGGTACATAGATATGGTGTTATTTGCATACAATAGTAGTACCTACATTGGATCCTAGATTTTTCGCCAAATATGCGTGCATGCGAATGTTCAACTAACTAAACTTATTTGACGGGCTCATTGGCGCGTTTTGTAGAAAATCTGCTGTGCGCTCCGATGGGTCGTGGGTTCGAATCCCAACGGGACGACAAATTTATAATTTTCCAAATCATTGACTGCTGTTATGTGGCTGAGTGAACCTACCATCAAGTGAACCTCGTGCACGTGTGTCGATAAAAAAAATTATAACTTGTCAGGATTATTTCCTTATTGGATTTCTTCATTTTTCTTTAAAACATAATATTTATTTGTAGCGATTAAAGTGAAAGAAGGTGACAAAGTGGACAAAGGTCAAGCGATAGCCGTCCTGTCCGCTATGAAGATGGAGATGATAGTGCAGGCGCCGCAGGCCGGCACCGTCCGGACCGTCGCCATCACCAACGGGCAGAAGCTGGAGGGCGATGACCTTATCTGTACCATAGAGGAGTAAGTTTTTTTAACCTCTCATCTGTGGACGGCCGCCATCTTGAATATGACAGTTGACTTTTGGCGGTTTATATTGTTTAGACTATCGACTGTGAACTGGCAATCGGTTCACTCACTGTATTTCCTTTTTATTTGGATATCATGGTATATAAAAGTGAAATTTTCAAAAAATTGAGATAGGAACTGTTGCCAGTTCATATCTGCTATGTTACTCACTGATAATGTAGCTTTCTATTCGTAAATCAGTCCAGTAGTTTTTGAGTTTATTCGTTACAAACAAAAATACAAATCTTTCCTCTTTATGGTATATCCCGTTCTTATTAGAACGAATTCCAATAGGTTAGAACTAGATAGCATTAGATTCCATAGAGATTTTGGCGCGCAATAATTCCGATATGTCTATGAAAAACCGCCTGGCGGTTCATCCACTGACGAAAGGTTTATCAAAAATATGCCATGTGTATAGAGGATATAATTGTCTGTGATTGGACAACCATGGCCGACGATAGATAGATAGATATCGAACTTCTTTATATTGAACGAAAAAATATTTATGATTTCAATAAAAGGCGGTTCTCACTTCGTCGAGTTTTAAATTACTATGATTGTTCAGGCTTGACTCCTGCGAAACAACTGCTCTAAAGCAATGGCGGCGTAAGACCTTAGTTTTACTAATACTCTGCTTTTTTTTCGCGCGTTCGCGGGTTTTAAGTACTGCGTAAATTTTCGGGGTGCGAGGTCCCCTGGGTCGCGAGGCCGTAGGCGGTGGCCCACGTCGCCCACGCCTTACGCCGCCACTGCTCTAAGGGATGGTAGTAAGGGCCCAATAAAACTATTCTCATCAGCAATCACAATACCTTTATGTTGGTTTTATCTTCTCTTTTTAATAAACCTTATAATATATCCTCTGTATATATGGGATCTGCGATATAAAATAATTATATTGTTTTACAATGTTTATTCAATATGAAATTTGAGCACAAAATCCAGTTTATAAGTAGTAGAATTGTTATAAACATTGCACAATATCACAAAAATCAACTGTATTATAGGGTATATAATAAAAATCCTAGTTTTATTTAGAATTAATGTGTCATGTAAGCAAAATCTGTGTTATCAATTTATCGTAGAAAATAGAATATAATCTGTCATAATATAGACATAGACTATGCAAAGTACAAAAGGAAGAGGTTTCACGTTTTAAAAAGGAATATGAAGCCATAGACTGTCATAGATATTTTTAATATCGGATAAAGAAAATGCATAGATTTAGAATTTTTATAATTTAGATTTCTAAGCAAAAATTTATAAAATCCTCATCATCTAAAAATTTTAGAAATGTGATAAAATTATGATCTATATTCGAAAAGTACGATCTATAGTCTATTGTTTAATCATTTATATGAAAATAATGTCTGAGATTTTTTTAAAGTGAAAATGAAATCACGTTGAATTATTCCAAAATGGTGGCAATTGTTATTTTTTACAAGTAAATTATTTGAATATTATCTATTTTAGATGTTATTATTTTGAATAACAATTTAGTTAGACTGAATTATTAGGTACTCCGTACTCATCGAAGCGATCACGGCGATCGAAGATTATTACAATCTTTATATAAATATATGATATTGTTAGTAGTAATAATCGTGAAACTATTCCAAGAATATGTTACAAAAGACATTTTCAAAAGAATCTTATGGCAATTTTTATATTGTCGATTTGTTATTTTTATTTAATCGTTAAACGATATCGTATCTAATGGTGCTCAGTGTTAATTTGTTTGTTATTTTTGCAATTTAATTAATAAATGTGTATTAAAATATTGAAAGTATTTTATTTACTTTGTAGGAAAACTTTAATGAGTGAATTCCCGAGAACTCTAGTGGGGGCATGATTTATTGATCCTTTTTTCTTTACAGACAAGTAGGTGATCACCCTTACTAGTGTCAATAACATCTACAACCTAACCAAAGTCATCTCTCTCACACAACTACACTGATTTTTTTTTAAAAGAAGGCGGCTTCGCACGGGTGTAATGTCAGATCATGATAATAAAATCGGTCGAGTAGTTTTATATGGATAATTTTCTCCGTTTTTGCAACATATTTCACTGATGCTTCGCTCCTATTGGTCGCAGCGTGATGTTATACTAAAGCCTTCCTCGATAATTGGACATTTTTTTCAATTCGAGCCAGTAGTTTCTGAGATTAGCGCGTTCAAACGAAAAAAAATCAACTTTATAATATTAGTATAGATTGAATAAGTCGCACCCTTAATAAAGGCCTATTACAAATTGTATTTTTTTGGGAAACGCGTTTATAGATTCAGGGAATCCGATGATTTTACTTTTTTATATTACTATATTATTCATAACATCATAATTTTATATTCGCTTTAATATTGTTTTTTTTATCTTTCTGTGAAAGCCAAGTGGTAGAACAGTTGCTAGTTGATATTGAGCCCATCTAACACAAAAACATTACTATGGGTGCAAGGTATTTTTTATTATATAGTATAAAAAATTAATTAAAAAAAAAGTAAAATTGTTTTGAAAATATATTTATTATTATTATTCTTTATAAATCACAAAACATATTTATATAGAAAACAATAAATGATGGAAATAAATTAGCCTAAATTCTACATTCAGAAGGGAGACGGTGACCGCCACTTGCAATGTATGTTACAAACTGTTTATACTAGAATAGACAATTTCTTCAATTATAAACAATGAAGTGTACACACCCAAGTCGCCAAATGCTCGATAATTTCGTACTGAGGTCGTACCACGATATCTTAGGGCTGTATCATTTTCGTAAAATGAAACGATTTTGGCTTTGTGCATTTTAGCTTTAAATAATTTATTTCGTCCAAAGAACTTACAATATGCACTTATGAGAGAAAAATAATAACGGAACATTTATTACATTTTTATTGCTAATTTAAAAAAAATCAACAAAGTCTGTGTTGTGATAAAAATTGTAAATTCTGCTCCTGCTGCAAATATTTTTTTTTTAATTTTCTTTATAATATACTGACATAATAGACTGACTTCTTTACATTTTAACATCAAAGACGGCAAAAAATATTACTTTAAAGGATGTGCCATAACCAGTCTATAAATCAACATGGTGCTAGAACTATAGACGTGTAAATTGCTAGTACGAGTTTTTTTTAAATTCTAAATGGTTTGAGAGAAAAAAAAAGCTAATTTCGACCTATCATCTAGCAACAGTTTTCTGACTCGGAGCCACTGGTCTGATATTGAGACTTTCGGTGGAATAATCAAATTAGTTGAGGACTTCTCAAACTGTTTATTATATTAATAAATATAAATGAAAGCTACACTTTTTAGGCTGATAATCTTGTAACTGTGTGTGTGTAAACTTCATTTCTCGTTTTTATATTTAAAATAACAATCAATTTAAGTAGCTGATTACTTTGTTAAACGATACAGGTACTTTATATTATTTACAATATTAGAATACTATGAATAAAACATTAAAATATGGCAGTTTTAATATCATAAAATATTCATAATATAAAATCTAAAGGAACACAAGAGAAATTCAGACTACGAACAAGGTCATTTTTGTATAAAAAAATAGATTAACTTCAAATGAAAGTCAAGGAATTAATAATATTAATTACTAGCGACCCGCCCCGGCTTCGCACGGGTCAAGATTTTTTGACAAAAAAAGCAGGGGTTGTATGTATTTTTTAATGCCACATTATAAGAAAATAAAAACAAAAAATTTCGTCCATAAATTTAGGGGTGGACTACCCCTAACATTTAGGGGGATGAAAAATAGATGTTGGCCAATTCTCACAGATACCGGATAAGCACAAAAAATTTCATCAAAATCGGTCAAGCCGTTTCGGAGGAGTATGGCAACGAAAACTGTGACACGAGAATTTTATATATTAGATAGTGCACGACTTTTCAACACTGACAAATCGACTATAAGGACAAAGTACGTACAACGTTAAATCATGTAATATCGGTTCAAAAAACTCACTGTCATTTTGAATAAAACTATTTCTTACTAGTATTGCTTATTTTAAGCGTAAACCTACTATAATAACAAAGTACTAATTACGTATTGTGGTCCATAACAAAACTATGAAACGCAATACGCACTCAATAATTGGTTCTTAACGTACCTAATTACCCTTAAAAAAAGCAATAAAAGACAAATTTATTTTTATTCAAAATGACACTGAGTTTAACCTTTAAACCAACGATAAGTAAAATTATTATTAGTGCCTAGAGGCAGTTTTATAGAAAATCTAAACTTTTTATGTATAAAATCAGTTGCCCCCAAACTCGTTCAGTATTAATGGGAAGTTTAACGACATCTTAGACTTTTACATATTTTCCTTCAACTTTTAATTCCTTCCATTCTCACTTTCCTTCACATCTTAACAATTAATGTTATAAAGGACCATATAAAACTAACAAAACACTCTCCTGTCAGAATTAATAATTAATTACTGTAATTAGAAAACACTTAAAAAATATTTAGTGCCGTTCAGAATTTATTCCTAAAGTATATCAACTAAAAAAATTAAATTAATTATTTTAAAATTTTATATTAAACTAGCGACCCGCCCCGGCTTCGCACGGATCTAGTTTTTTTGACAAAAAAAGCAGGGGTTGTATGTATTTTTTAATGCCACATTATAAAAAAATAAAAACAAAAAATTTCGTCCAAAAATTAAAAAAAAAATTAGGGGTGGACTACCCCTAACATTTAGGGGGATGAAAAATAGATGTTGGCCGATTCTCATAGATACCGGATAAGCACAAAAAAATTCATCAAAATCGGTCAAGCCGTTTCGGAGGAGTATGGCAACGAAAACTGTGACACGAGAATTTTATATATTAGATTTTTACTTCTGAATAAGCGGTTAAAAAATAACATCAAAAGTACATTTGATAAAAAATATTGGTCCCTACACTAAAAAAAATAATGAGCAATTAATTAAAAACTAAAATCAACAATTATATATTCACGAACCAAGCGTTAAGGCCCATTTAAACGATGCTAGTTCCTTGCCTGTTGCATACAATTAAATTCAAACAATAAATGACTCGCATGATCTAAATTCGAATTCAAAAATCATTTATTCATTTAGGTAACACAATGTACACTTATGAACGTCAATAAAAAATACATAATTAATGCTTCTAATTTTACATTTACTGCCAGTTCTCAAATCAAGGGCGTAGAGCGGACGAGACAATTGGCAATAAACTCTCCGTCACTCTTTTTAATCGCCTTTTTGGTTTTACAAAATATTTGTAAGGAGCTGCAACCATTACACTATGCTCCACATGACATATTGAAGTTATTAATTATAATAATAAAAAAATTAACGAATAAAGCAAACGAAGGTTTGTCCTCTATCAGCAGTAGGCATGGTGAAATAGGAGCACGTACTTGCACTAACGTCGGAAAAACACGCAAAACATCTCGTAGATAACTTTCTTGATCTGTTACACAAGTTTTGTTTCAACGCTTTTCTTGGTGTAAACATCACATAATATCCGCGTGTAAACAGTTGCTTACAATTTTTGAATATCAATTATTGCTCTTGTATGTACAAGTAAATGACAACATGTATATGGGCCTTTAATTTAAATAGGTTTCAATTAATTTTCTAACTTTTATTAATTTTGCAAACTTTACAATATAGACATCAAATATCTTCTAATTTGTGAGATCATGTTTCTATGAAACTCAAGTAACACTTTTATCAGCCCTAAAATAATTTCTAAACACATTATAGATATGTTATATTGTCGAGAAAAATATATAAAATAATCATTATTATTATTTTTTTAAATAAATTTAAAAAGTATTGCATACGATTTAAAGCTAATTAAATCCTTAATTATAATTATTATTCATTAATAAACATATCGAAGGTATATTGCTAAAACCCAATAAGTATGAAATTAAAATCATCATCACATCACCAATATCGGCGATTCGTTGTATTTTAAGTAACGTCCTTAAATTTTAAAAAATTACTTTAACTTACAACTTATAATTACTTATTTAGTTTTAGAATTATACTCTCGATACACATTAGCCTATATGCTATATCAAAGAACATAGATGTACATAGAAGAACAGGCCTTATAGGCGCGCTTGGCACGGATTCTCTGGGGTAAGAGTAGTTCTCCCCCCAGCCACCGCGGCGCTGCTAATGTCCGTGTGGACGACACTGACGCTGGAGTCATAGCGCGCACTCTCGCACCCAGCCGCTTTTAGAGCGTTATTGCCGTTCGCTCGTGAGAGCAAGCGAGACAACGCGAGGGGAGGAGTCAGCGAGTGCTTAGCGGACTCTTTTTCTGTGCCAAGTTTGTATGGGAATGTTCTTCTATGAAGATATATTTTCTTTGGCTATATGTAGACATCCAACTACATCTGTAGTCAAAAAATGGTTGCTGCATTCTACAGCAAAAAACAAAATTTTTTTGGTTATAATGAGTTAGGATTCACATGACATAATCATCAGGGTCCGTACTACGGTATCTCAGCAGGTTCACAATCCACCAGTGGTTTCGAAAGTCAAATGCGAAATCGGTAGAGTTACCGAGTAAAATCGGTATATTTGGACCAAAAATCAATAAATGGAAAAAAATCGAAACTAGGAATGTTATTTTACTCACTAATGATGTTATTAAAACTACTGAAAAATCTGAAGGTTCGAAACCACTGCAGTCCACAGCCCATATATAGTCTGTTTTCCCCATCAATATTCTTTACTTCCTTGTGAATTGTGTTTGGAATATTTTAAAGCAAACTTGACCGAACAAACTGTAGCTAAAAAAAACTGCTGGGACATATCTTCGGATTTGTCTGGGACTGTTAACCTGTTCGAGCAGTATTATATTAACTTTGTAATATAATTTCAAGAAACCCAACCTTATGGAAATAGATTCTTTTTATACAGAAGGGCACTGCAGTATTAGTTTGGTGCCAAGTCTTTTAGGTGCCCGGATCCAATCCGGATGGCCGAAAAACTTGAATTATAATTTTCTTAATAAAAGCCACGCCAAAGATGGGTCGATTAGCAGATCAGCTAAGGCGTTATTATATTGTTAACGTAAAGCTTCGTCCAATCTTCGGAGCTTTTTGTGCACACTAAGTATACCTAGTTTGGGGCCAATGCAACTGAATGTAATATTACCGTTTTTGAATACTAAGCGCTCAAGGCTTACAAAGTCGATAATGCTTTGGCCCTAAAACGAACTTAACTGGTAACGGATTATAAAATTCCGCATATTACCTTATGTATAATAACTTTAAATATATAAAAAATCTAGCAACGTTCAGTGTTTAAATAAAATACTTTATTACGGATCAAAACGTTATTTGACTATTATTGCGATCCATTAATATGGCAACTTTGTGATATTTCAAATCAGACAACTGTCACATAACAGTCCAAAACGTCGGCACAAATAATAAATCACGTTTTAATCCGTTATAAAGTATTTTATTAACTCTATTATTATATTATTACTATTTAATTACTCGTGTTAACTTTCCTAACCTAACCTGTCAGTGTGATTCAGGTCTTATAAGTCACAAATTAATCCAATTCCCCAGGATGGTGCAACAGAGTTTTATCGATTAACGTATCGCTGAACGCATCACTAATCTGAGCTATATCGTTTGTCACATCACTATCGGGTTTAGGCGTCACGCAGAGTTTCCTCTCGTCGTCCAGATCATTGATGGAGGTGACCGAGTTCTGGTCGCTGAGGCTGAGGCTGGAGTCTGCCTCTTCTCCGTAGCAACGACGCTTGTGATCGGACGGAAAGTTCTGATACGAATGCTCCACGCGTACCGCTTGCATCGTATTACTAAAAAATGTATAAAAAAAATGTCAAAAAAACTAATCAATAAAAATATGGAGAATAGATTAGACCTGCACTTTGCAGCTGTACTTTTCACAGCTAATGCTCCCGCGTATATATAAGAAACTGAAATGGTTGAGCGATACGAATACCTTGTAGCATTCTAAAGCAGCCTGTCTACTGCCACCAAGGGCAGTTTTAGGTATAAGTTTATATATAAGGAACACATGCTGAGGCTCCCTTTTTAACATCACAAGTATTTTTATATAATATTTTTTCTTAATAAATTATTTTTTCTTCTTCCTAAGAGAAAGAGGCTTGTTTAATTTGTCTAGTATTTGACCATTGACTAGCAGAGAAACAGTTCTTAATTTTCTTGAATTGCTATTATTACGACAGATATCATCCGAATACTCTCTCTTACAGAAAATACCTAATCAAAGCTCAAGGCTTTATTACAAAGAAAAAATTCAAAAATCTTACAGAAAAAGTATTACCTAGTCTTCCTTAGCACAGGTCTCCCCATCTCCACTTGCAACTGCAACGAGTAGAGCTTTGCAAGTGACTCCAATTTCTCCTTCTCCTCGGGATCCTGTAGACTCGGCAGTTTCAACTCAGTCTGACAAGAGTCCTGTAAGAACTTCGACAACTGCTCATTTGCTGCACTCAAAATTAAAAAGCCAGGCCTTTCTTCGCGTATTCGCCGACAACCAGCTCGTATTTCCCTAACCTCAGTAACGAGATTGTTCCCCATCGAGTGTTCACTGTAGTAGTGGTCGCTCTGAGGCGATTTCTCGCTTATATTAAGATCACTCGAGGACGTTTTCTGCAGCGTAAAGTTTGTGCGCGGCGTTGAATTAAATTCTTCCTTTCCCTCAGTCTTCTCTTGATACGTCTGAAACGAATGAAAAAACGTTTCGTCCGCATTTTGACCTGATGGACCCGCATTCTTGATATCGCTGAAACTCGAAAGTGAAGAATGGGGTAAGACTTCATTAGATTGTATGAAGTCTTTAGCGTCCAAATAATCATCATCATCTAGGTCGACGACGGTTTTAGAATCTGATATCATAGTGTCTTCATCGTTCCCAGAATCGACTTTAGCACGCTTCTTTTTATATCTGTTCTTTGAGCCAGTCCAGAAATTTTTAATCTGCACTTTTTCTTTCTTCAGTCGCTTTGGCGGCGGCATGTTACTGATCGACTTGGTACAGTTATTGTTGACGGATTTTGATGATTTGAATGTAAGACTCTTGTTGAATACTTTAAGTTCTTCTATTCCCGGCCAGTCTGTGAGTTCATCATCTCCTTCTCTGTCACTGTCTCTATTACCAGCTCCATCAGAATCACTACTGCTTAAAGAACTGCTTTCATTACCGCAATCCATACCAGCATTGTCATCAAAGTTAAGTGGATTTCTTAAAGAATTTGGCGAATATGACTTGCTTAATAATTTTAACTTTCTATTATATTTCCCATCTAGATTGTTGTTAGAACAAGACGGACTGAAGAAAGGCGGCAAGTCCGTAGCTATCGCGTAACCGGTGACTTTTGACAGAACTGGTGTGCCGTTTTTGGAGGAATTTTTATAAACAAAGTTGAAGCTTGAACTGCCTGGTAATGACGGTGTGTTTGTGAACGGCGATGGAGTTGATTCATCTGAAGTTGTTTGCGGTTTGAGTACGATTTTTCCAGGCTGCAGCACAGATTCCTTTCTTTTTTTCTCATTGTCATGTCTTTTGGACTTAAAGTCGTTTTTGAAATATATCGACTTTGAGGAACATCCACCGCTAAAAGATCTCTCTCGCATTTCACAGCCGTCACCTTTGTCTCTGTGCGACCATTTGCGTTTGCCACAAAAAGCATTCCTACAAAGACAAATATATTTATATGTAAATTCTATGTAATTTAAGTACCTACCAGGATTATGGTGTTATTAGGGTGAACAATCAGGGTTGGTAAGTTATTTTAAAAAACTTAGTACAATAACTAACCTCTCCTGCTTATGCTTGGTAACATGAATAATTGGTGAAAGGCCTGTTGTTTGGTGGGTTATAGTGACTGGCAATGTACCTGGCTGAAAATAAAAACTTTCCTTTCATTGCATATAGATTGTCACAATTTAACAAAAATCTATCAATCTAATAATCTAATTTAAACAATCTACTATTGAAATATTCCTTGTTCTAAATGCAAAATCGATTGTTGGTTCATGCAAAAAAGAGCATAAGTTATAGGATTCTAAAATAGTTTGCAGATTGTATAAAAAATAGTAAAGATAAAAGTTTAAGTTATTTACAGATTTGTTCTGGTATCAAAGAAAAATCATTCACTAAGCTATTATTAAAGAAATCTTACCTCAGCCGAGATGCTCAATATTTCTATGGGTGGTGAATGTTTACCATCTATGTAGTCCGCAGGCATCTTTTTAAACTTGCGTTTCCTCCTTGTATTTGATGGTCTACTCGGCGAGAAGTTTTCATTGAATGAGTCTGACTCAAAGTTGCCAATATGGCAGTAATGTCTCGACTTAATAGACGAATGCATGTTGACATGTGGATCATCTGAGTCAGAGAGGGGTTGTGTGATAACAGGTGCCTGTGGAGGACTGCTGGAACTGCCATCGTCAACCAGGCTTACCGTCACTGCGGCAGCTATAATCAAATGTGCTTTCAACAACCTATTTTATGTTTGATATTAAAAGTGCTAAAGTACTGTTTAGCTTGGTCTGTCTGAGGTACGATTTACTAAAAAAATTGTTTAAATAAATACTTCTAGGACAAGTACACTGATAGTGATGAATAGACATTGTTTGTTCAGTAATAAGAAAATTCTGTTTTTATTTTGTATTATTTTTAAAACTCATCCCTAATATTTGTGGAACATGGTAGTAGGTATTCCTTAAATTTAACTAAGTTATAGAATGAAAAAAATAAAAATATTTAAAGACATAGCTATAACAATATTATGTTAATATAATGTCATAAAAAAAATAGTCGAAAGTAGGAACATAACCCCTAAAATTGCATTTTTAAGAAAATTGAATATTCTAGTTAATACTTTGGTTATACTATTATTTTTTGTTTTTTTTTATTATGTTCCTGTCTGTAGAATTCATAGAGCAACACGGGCCACCGGTGAACCGGAGGGGAGTAGCCATAGCGTTCGTTACCGATACCAAACAATCTGCCATTTTTTGCGGGGGGAAACCTGCGCTATGTGTGCGTACTCAAGTTCGCACACACAAGCAATCGTCTGTCACTACGAAACTCACACCGTGACAATTAAAAAATACACTAACAATTTCACACACACATTTAAACATTCCGTGTCATAACAGTATAAATAAATGGCGTAACTACACTGACAAGTCCTTTTAGCCGTAGTTGCAACAACTGTCGATACGCAGTATCGATAATTTCAAGAACTGGGTTAGGGAAATTAGGTTTATAAGTGATACAAAGGACTTAATTTATTACGTACTACAATAATACAAAATGAACTTGTCGGGTAATGCGCACGTAGAAGGTCACGGAGAGTGGACCATGAGTTGGTACATAATAAAATCTTCGAAATAATTTGAAAAATACTTCGTTATTATATTTATTTCATATATCCCTTAAAGGAGATGGAAACGATTACATAAAACTTTGGGCCCCCAATGTTACAATATGAAATTGATGTGAATTAATAGATTGAGACTTAACAGTCCTTCGATGAACATTCTATTAGTTTTGACAATCTGAGAGCCGAGTTATTAGAGTTTTAAGTAGTAAAAGTAAGGTTATGTTACAATCAATAACTGACATAAATATATCATAAATCTGTGACCAATGATATTTGTAGTTGTCAAATCGTAACAATTCCTAAATGACTACAATCGGGAAAGCACTCAGACTCAAAACGTTGAAAACACGAAACGAATTAGCACAGAGTAAACAACTGTCATGCGGCATGCCAATGACAGACTAAAATAAAAGATCGATTTTAATCGATAAAAAATCGATAATTATGTATATTAATTTTCTTTAATTAATAATTTATATTTTATTTAATAACATAACTGTTATTATATGCAATATATTGTATTTAAAGTGCATTTAATTACTTTTGAGTTAGTTACCTTGTCCAAAGGTTTTTTTTTGTGATTGTGTAATCGATTCAATTAATCGAGAATCTCAGGAAAACTATATTTCTCATATTTCTCCTCTCCCAGATTGAGAATTGAGCTGATTTTTTATATAATAAGATTAAAAATATGTCATTTTTCTAGATCATATCGCAATTATTAAATTTGGGTTACACAATTTTCCATATCCTTTGGATTTTTATGAAATAAAAAAAACATTACGGTTGAAGTTTACACTAAGTGATTTTAATAAATGTGCTAACGCGCGTAAGTATTATATTATATTTTAACAATATAACTATATTATCACAATATAATATTTGAATCAGAAAATTTAATCTCAAAACTGTCTCTGTATAGAAGACTCCTTTGCCATTTTTTTTCGATAACTTAAAACAATCCGACAACAACACTATCGCTCGGTGACAGCGACTTCTCGGAAATAAACTCGGATCAGTCGCTCGACAGATCCGTGTATTGTATGAGGGCTCATACAATACGCGGATCTGTCGAGCGACTGTGTTGGTAAAAAAATCCGAAACAACACGACCGATAATATTGTAATTTTTTAAGTTTTAAAGAAGTAAATAGTAATAATATGATTAAAAAATACCTACATATGAAAGATAACGCTATCTTTTTGTAAATTTGACGTGGCAGATATTTTTTGGCAACAAGAAACACAAACAATTCGGCATTTTTTTAGGAGGTCGATTCAGTCGCGCATCTGGATTTAGTCTAGTGAAAAGTGTGGCTACAACTAGTTTTATTGTACGCATAGGACCATTTGGACTTGTACTTTGACAGAGGGGAACGCCTGCGTATGGCTACTCCCCTCCGGTTCGCCGGTGGCCCGTGTTGCTCTATGGTAGAATTTAAATTTTTTGCCATTGACAGAAAAATTGAGAAAGTCGTGAAGAGTGAACAAAAATGTTACCAATAAAGTAAGTTTAAACAATATGTAGGTACCAATTATATATAGAAATGGAAATATGTTGATTTGAAAACTTCAAATCGCTCTCTTGAAAAACAGGCATTTTTAAGTTAATTTCACCTTAACCGAAGATATGACACCAAAAATTAATCAAACAATAAAAATAAATTGTTGACTCCTAGAACTATATACAATATGGTCATCATACATATCTCAAAACAGTATGGTCATTTCACCTATTTCATTAGTAAATAAGGTATTTTAAAATTATTGAACTGCTGTTTAGTAGTTAGTAGAACCGTCAGTTTAAGACATTGATTATTTGAAATAGTACTCAAAGCCCACATCTCAGATAAATCACTGTGTGAAATATTATTTCTAAATAATTTTTCACAGCCTAAAAAAAAAATATCACAAAATACATTTTATACACATAAAATGTAATATTTTGAATGTATGTCAATAAACAGGTGCATACACTTCAAGGTCACATTGGTTTTATGATAAAAATATAAACTTACGCAAGTTCCCTGCGGATCTGGTCCGCCGTCGCAAACCCAGCTTTCTACGTTCTTGTCTACCACAGTTACTTTCCTCCAACGCCAGGTTCAAATCATGCGATAATCGCTCCATGCTCAAAACATTCAATAAGATATCACGATCGTACGCTACATCTAGAACATACGATGCCGGCACAGGTTTGTTTACACCTTTACGTGACCTATTTCGTCCCCTTTCACAAACTGATTTTTCACTAGTATACTTTTAGATGTAAATGTTCTAGTTCGATAGAGATACTCGTTTAATTAACTTGAAAATTGAAATACGAACTTTAGTACTAGTGTCAAATATGTCCGTATAGCAAAAGCCACAACACAAACAGTTTTGAAGACTAAAGTTAACACCAATGATTAGTCAGTCCGCAGTCGTCATGAGAAAAAATTAATGCGAATATTAATTTATTCTATTGTTTTTTTAGCAAATAGTCGAGGAAATTAATATATATTATAAATGTACTATATTATGCACTAGTTACAGCTGTTATTTGCCAGACAATGGATATTTTTGATAATGGAGTTTACAGTATTTTTATTACATTACAAACTACTTGAAAGTTGAATGAAATGAAATGACACTGATGTTCATACATGTCAATCATTGTCAGTCGTGACACTACAGAGTACATTAGAACGAGTTTCCCAAAAAAACTGGACATTTCATTGGCAGAATCCGTCTTTGCCATTAATTAAAAGAAGAAGAAGATTACTAAACAGTGAGCAAGACTATAAATTTTATACGTTATGGACTATGGTCTTCACTGCTTATTATAAAACAAAGTCGTCCGCCAAGACTGTCTGTCTGTTCGCGATAAACTCAAACACTACTGAACGGATTTTCATGGGGCTTTCACTAATTCATAAGGAAGGTTTATCCAGTGGCGGCGTAAGGCGTGGGCGACGTGGGGCACCGCCTACGGCCTCGCGACCCAGGGGGCCTCGCGCCCCGAAAATTTATGCATTAATCAAAAGTTTTTTGCCAGAAAAAGCAATTTTTTGAGCCAGCAGAGGGCCTCTCAAAATGAATCTTGCCACATAAAATTAAGGTCTTACGCCGCCACTGGGTTTATCTATGTAAATTGTCAAGGTTTTGTGTTAATTGGTTGAAATATATTATACCAGCAAAGCGCCCCGGCTTCACACGGGTGCAATGTAGATGTACTATACACAAAACATAGCCTATGTCACTCGCTGATAATGTAGCTTTCTATTGGTGAAAGAATTCAAAATCAATCAAAATCGGTCCAGTAGTTTTTGAGTTTATTCATAACATACAAAAACATAAATCTTTCCTCTTTATAATATTAGTATATATAACGTTAATTGTTGGAAGTGTCGGAAAAAGTGATGTCGCCTGGGAGCATTTATTGAAAACGCTGCCTAATCACGTATAATACGGTAATTGGAATGCTATTTAGACGGATATCAATTTAAATGAGCTTTTTTGCATTTAATGCACATTATTTTAATATTTTACACCACATACATTTTATGAATATCTAAGGAGTTATCGCAAATTTTTTAATGCGCGCGATTGCAACTTTACGACAGACAAAACATGTATATCCGCTAACATGCTTCGCAGACTAGGCACTGCCTGACCTGCGGAGCCGGGGCTGGTCACTAGTTAAAAATAATATAGTTTATTTCAGGTCATATCAATATATTAATACCTATGGTGAGACGAAAAAAAATTATCGTTTTGAACATAGTACCAAAGAACATAATATATTTTCATGGAAGTACAGGCAAGCGCGGATTCACCGTTGTTGGCACGATGGGCACGCGCACGCCCACAACCCTCGTGTAACGTCACACTAGTAAATCAACTGAACTTATAAATGAATACCAACCACAGAACATTATGATACCAACTCTGGATGACTAAGTGGAAAAGAGAATGTGAAAACAATTCTGCAATACGGACCATGTATAAAGTACGTCACACGTTAAGGAGGGGGGGAGGGGATCGACGTAGCGTGCTATCCTTGTAATTAAATAAACTAACATTTTTCGGATTTTCGGTGACCACAACCTTTTTTAAGATCTGAATCCGCGCCTGAGCACATTGCCAGTGGCGTAGATATCATAAGGCAAAGTGGTGCTGTGCACTAGGGCCTTAAAGCTAAGATGCCTGTCCTGTTCTTTAGAAAGAGGGAGAGGTAGCTCTTGAACCTAGAAATATTTGTAACAATGGAAGCACCGAGCGTCCTTGCTTAGTTATGATTTGCAAATAATATATTTTGGGCCAGGGTGGGGGAGGTTGCGATATTTCTCTCTCTGCATCGGTCTACAAAACACTAAATTTCGTGCTCTAAAAACTTCATTTCTGAAATTAAGGCAAAACTTAAATAAAAGGTAGTTGTCACTGAATTATTTACTGTTCTGTGGAGCCGCTTAAACCAAAAGTAAGTCTTAAATATTACATATTTCTCTTATTTTGAAAAATATATTCAAAGGACTGATTTTGATTTAGTTAAGAGGTTAATAGACACAGTAGAAGGGTGCATAGGTACACAGTAAGTGCGAATAGGTACGCCATGCCATGTTAATAGGAACGAATAAGTGTTGAATGGGAACGGTAATGCTTAAACAGGGACAAGGCTGCCATTACTTAAAGTTAGTTACCTACCTATAGGTACCATTTACTTGTTCTTGTTTGGTTAGATTCGTTTGTTGATTTTAAATACATTTTAATATTTTTTGTTAAATTTGAGAGAGAGTAGACACTCTGTACGGTAATAGGTATTTATCATTAGATAAGCATAATTTTTATTTCTATGTTTATGTTTATTTGATTTATTTTCAAAAAATAACAGATTTATACAATTTAAAAAGTAAATACTTATTTAGATACAACTTACCAATATCACATACAAGCCGTGCGCATCTACCTACCTATCAACTTCCTAACTTAGGGACCCATTTTTACAGGTTTTGGACATCCCTACGATTTTTTCCCGATTCAGGCCTTTACCGTGTCCGGTCACCCCTTTTCTAATATAAATAGGGACAGCACATATTTTACTAAAATCAAATAATATAAAAAATATATATATACTTTTTCAACATTAATATAATCTATAAGAGGCTGGAAAGCCTTTAAAAGAGCTTTGTATGATATATTTATATTGCAACATTGATAAATTTTAGTGTAAAGTTCGATTTTGTGCCTATTCACCCCGTTTTACGGTATCTGTCTCAAGCATGAGTTATATTTGACTTGTCAAATGTCTTTCTTCTTAAATTGGCAATGTGAGAAAAAGGCGGGAAAGTCATCAATAAGTAAAGGCGCGCTCTTTTTAAAATTAATTTTTAAAAATATTTTCTCTACTTTTGTTCTATTTCAAATACGTTACTAAGGTTCTACTAATAAAGGTTTAGTCCAAAATAAATAAAATGACCAAAAAGAGACGGTGGAAAGAAAATCCACCAGACCCACGGATCGGGTACTCTTCGGACTCAGACTCTGGAGAATTGGATAATGCGGACAAGTACTTAACTTATAAAGTTAAAGGATATGTCCGCAAGTATCCCGAAGATATTCCGCAAAAGGACTTGGTTGTGTTCTTAGCACATAAGGAGGAAGGCAAAGTATTCAACGACAGGGATCGTATGGCCTTGTCTAAGGGCATTCGGGAACATGGTGTGTCTGGAGTTATGCATTTGCGCTCCATCAACAAATATAAAGTCGGTATAACTTTTGATTTACCAAATAATGCTAATATGTTTATTCAAAATAAGAAATTATTAGATCATCTTACATTAATAGCCACAATACCAGCTGGAGGTACCGAAGTTACTGGAGTTCTCACTTCAGTGCCAAGCGATATGTCTAATAAGGAAATTTTTGGTCTGATAGGCAGCTCGAAAAATGTGGTACAAGTAAGGCGTTTCATGCGCAGAGTCAGGGGTGACAACGGAGCAATAACCTATGCTCCTACACAAACAGTTGCAGTTACCTTTGCCTCCCCCATCCTTCCAGAATATGTTTATTTAGATTCTTGGCGTCACGAGGTTAAAAAGTATATCCCTCCAGTTAAACAATGCCTCAAATGTATGAAATATGGACACATAGCAAAATTTTGTCGCAACTCTGAGGTTTGCTCAATATGCACATTAAACCATAACTTTAAGAACTGCCTAACCGATTCACAAAATGCAAAATGTGTCAATTGTAACGGTAACCATATCGCCATCTCCATTCAGTGTCCTTTGAAAAAACAAAAAATTGAAGAAAACAAAATTAAAACAAAGAGTGTAAACTATTCTGAATTATTTAATCCAAATGCTTTTCCAGCTCTTTCTGCTCGAACCTTAGAAGTACAAATAAACAATTTAATGAAATCTAACACATTTATCAACACTTTAGTCGAAACAATTATTAAAATAGTCAGTAATAAAGATATACCAGTAAATACAACATCAATTAAAGAAGTGTTAAAATCTACCTTAAGTAACAAGTTCCCATCTGTCTCATAATGGATTTGTCATATTTAAATATCATTCAGTGGAATGCTCAAAGCCTCAACAGTAATAAACATATATTTAGTAATTTCCTCTATACACATAATATTGATATAGCTATAATTAGTGAAACATGGCTTAGGCCTGAACAAACTTTTAAAATAAGTAATTACAACATAGAAAGGAATGATTGCGGTAACATACATAATGGAGTCGCAATTATAATTCATAAAAACATAAATTATACAAAAATTGACACATATTTTGATAATTCATTACAAAATATATGCATTAAAATAGCAGTTAACAACAAATACTTATATATAGTAAGTTTTTATAGTCCCTTAAACTCAGTTCCTGTCTTCAATAAAGATAAATTTGAGCAACTATTGAGGTCTATTCCTCAACCTTTCATATTTGCTGGTGATTTTAATGCACATCATACTTCTTGGGGATGTAACTATGACTCTCCACGAGGACGTAAACTTTTAGATGTCTTCGATGAAAACAACTTAGTTTTGCTCAATAGTGGTCAACCAACAACTGTAGGTTCTACAACATGGCGTCCCAATGCTCTTGACCTGACATTGGTCTCTTCATCTCTTGCATGTAATTGTGAATGGAGTGTAAACGATAGTCCTCTTGGTAGTAGTTATCATATTCCTGTTTTAATAAAAGTAGTAATTAGTGAAAATCATAACAATAATTTGAATGGGGGAAATTGCTCTAATGCTATGCATTTGCCTCTCTATCCCAACTATAAGTTAGTTAATTGGCAGAAATATAGCAACCAGGTTGATGATTTGTTAGTTGATCTAAAAATAGATAGATTAAATCCTCTTGATTCATATTTACATTTTTGTACAATTTTACGCAAAGCTGCTTCTAATTCTATTGCAAATAGTTCAAACCGCAAACCTACCAGTAATACCATTGATTGTTCTCTTTTTAAGAATAAAGGTAAAAAGTCCCCTCTCCCTTGGTGGAATCAAAAGTGTACTGAAGCTGTATTAAACTTCAAAACTGCATATTTAAATTTTAAAAATGATCCAAAAGAAGAAAACTATATCCATTTTAAAAGACTTAGAGCTGTAAAAAAGCTTGTCATAAAATCAGAAAGACAAAAAAGTTGGTTTTCTCTATGTGAAACTTTTAATAGGAATACACCAATATCTGTCATATGGAAATTCATGCGTAAATACAACAAAACATATATTTCCAATAATTGTGACAATGATACATGGATATTAGATTTTTTGCAGAAGTACACACCAGACTATGTAGGGTAAAGTACCCAGAAGTCAGCCTTTTTACTCATTTTTCAACTTTGAAATACATTCTAACGAAAATAAAAAAAGATAACGACACGAAACTAGTCTCAAACAGAACACTATTTATTAAACTTTAATGATACGATTATAAAAACTGATAAAATTTATCTGAAAATGTAGGAAACATTTTTGTTCGGAAATACGTAATTTTCGCCAGTGGTCAGCCGTTCGGAACCAGTAATCGGCCCTCTTGGATCCAGTAGTCAGCCTACTCATTCAGGGGGCACTTTTAGCATATAAAATTTAAATCTGCTTCTTCTTTCAAGGCTCTAACGATGAATTAGTGAGTGAATTCCCGTGGGGCATTGGGCAGACACATTTCTGTGCCTGTTTCACTGATCATTTTTTCTTTACAAACAAGTAGATGTTCTGTGCCCTACCCGACCTAAATATTTCTTTTTTTAATCGTGTTTCCCGGGGATTCGAACCCACACTACCCTAAATTGAAATTTCGAAACGATTCCAATGCAATAAAGAAAAATTGTGATAACTTTTTATTAACTTATTTATACTAAGTTATATTATAAAGAGGAAAGATTTGTATTTTTGTATGTAACGAATAAACTACTGGACCGATTTCAAAAATTATTTTGCCACATTATCACTGAGTAACATAGGCTATATATATTAGTAGAAAAAAAATTGAAATTCTTAGAAATCCCTACTAAAACCAACCCAAGGTGGAAAAAAATTAGCAATAAAATGTATTTAATCGCATGCGCTGCGGAAAGTATTCATGATAGAACAAAAAAAACAAATATAAATATCTACAAAAAACTTCTCCAAACCAAATGTCCAACTACTGTAGTTATCTAATATATAAAATTCTCGTGTCACAGTTTTCGTAGCCATACTCCTCCGAAACGGCTCGACCGATTCTTACCAAATTTTATATGCGTATTCAGTAGGTGTGAGAATCGGCTACTATCTATTTTTCATACCCCTAAGTGATAAGGGTTGTTCACCCTTAAAAAAATTTTTTTTATTATTGGACGATTTTTTTTGTTTTTATTTTTTTATTATGTGGCATTAAAAAATACACAAATACATGCTTTTTTGTCAAAAAAAATTTAGACCCGTGCGAAGCCGGGGCGGGTCGCTAGTGTCACTATAAATACTTTTTTATGTCAATCAAAATCAGATCATGTTATCAATACTTTAATTCTTATTCAAGATTGTTTTCAATTCCTGTTGATTACTTTTGAATTACTGAAATCCGACATTCCATTCAAAGGATATTACGAACTTAAAAATGTAATATAAACAAAACGATCTCAATAATTACTCGACCGATTTCAAAAATTATTTTTTGTCTATAGTACATCTATATTGCACCCGTGCGAAGCCGGGGCGTGTTGCTAGTCTATATCTATACTAATATTATAATTTATATTTTTGTATATTATGAATAAACTCATAAACTACTTGATCGATTTTAAAAATTCTTTCACCGATAGAATATATATATATATGTATATAGAAGAATATAATGTAGCTATTATCAGCCAGTAACATATGTAGGCTTTTGTGTAGAAATTTTCTACATTGCGCCCGTGTGACGCCGAGGCGCGTTGCTAGTCTTAAATTATATAAAAGTTATCACAATTTTTCTTTGAAATATTAGGTTGGTGTTTTAATGAACTGGCCACTTTGATCTCAAAAATCCGGCTTTTAGTTAGTAATTCCATATTCAAATTTACATCAATTTAAAGCTTGTCTATTTGTGTTTAGAATGTGATAATTCAGTTGTTTTTGCGCTATTTCATTTTGCTTTGTCATCGTTCTGAGCACAATATGGAAAACTTAAAATATCGCATTATTTTCGAATACGAGTTCCACCGTGGCACCAGCGTACTTTTGGCATACTTTTTCAAGTTAGATTAGTGTTCAGTGCGATTTTAGAAACTATTACCATCAAGGGAATCCCTTGTATCTGACTAGATTCATCTGAGCTATAAGGCGGCCGTCTCAGTCAGGCCATATCTGCATGTGGCTGACTACTGGTAAAATTATATTTAATCTTGTTTTTTTTTTAGTAAAAATGTTTCCATATATTTTCTTTGCTCTCAGTCTAAATTTCAGCAATATAAAAAAAAAACATTAAAAAACCAGTACTCGGCCGGGGGAGGCTGACTACTGGCTTTATAATTTTAAAATGCAAACCAGTAGTCGGCCATAGTAAAAGTACGTTTTTAGCCAATTTTTTTCAGCCTAAAGTTTTCTAAAACTCATTAAAATCGGTATTTCCATAAGACAAATCAATTAAAGATTACCAAGGTTCTCAAAAACATAAATAACATACCTGACATAAAATTATTGCGCGTTAAAAAATAAATAGCCCGTGACGCAATTCCGACGGCGTTGATCGCAACGCTCTGAATTAAATTTTTTATCTCAGTTGTTTGAACGATTAGTAAATTAAAATCTTGTATACTGACTAACGAAATATCAGAGATTCTAGTGGAAAATCACCATGAATGAGAAATCACTTTAGCGTTATTCTCATAGATACAAAGTTGTAAAAGGCCGACTACCGGTTGGGGGCTGGGGACTGGGTATTTTACCCTATCAAACACTATGTCAAATCACAATAATAACAACATTAACTCCAGTAATAGGTTTCTTGTCAGTCCTTTCACAATTAATGAATTAATATCAGCCATAACCTCAAGAAGAGATACTGCTTATGGTCTTGATGGAATACCCTATATTCTACTTAAAAAAATTAGCATTGCCAGTTTAGAATCATTTTTAAATATACTGAATTTAATGTGGGATAAAAACATTATACCAGAAGACTGGAAAAAGGATTGTCTAATACCAATTTTAAAACCAGACAAGCCTAAGTTTTGTCCCGATTCTTATCGGCCCATAGCACTTACTTCCTGTGTTGGTAAATTATTTGAACAATTGTTAAAACAACGATTAGAGTTTTACGTAGAAAATAACAACATATTACCTTCCAATCAATTTGGTTTTCGTAGAAATTTTTCTGCCAGGGAAAGTATTTGTCAACTACAGCTTGATGTTCGTAACTCTTTGTCGGATCGTAAAAATCTGGTAGCTGTATTTTTTGATGTAGCAGGTGCATTTAACAGTGTTAATATAGATATTCTTTGTCATGAATTATTATTGTTGGGAATTCCTGCACAATTTACAAATTGGGTAAAAAAATTCTTAACCAATAGGGAAGTATTTGTTAAATTAAATAGACATCTTTATGGTCCTAGACTTTCATTCAAAGGAGTATGTCAAGGAGGGATACTATCCCCACTTTTATTTATATTGTACATTCATAGATTAAATATAATCCTAGGATCCCAAGTTAAAAATCTTCAGTATGCAGATGATTTAGTTATATACACATCAGGGAAAAATCAATCGGAAGTAGTTCAAATTATTAACAATGCTTTAACAAATCTGTACAAATATTTTACTTACCTTGATCTTAATGTGAATCCATCTAAGTCTAAAGTCATTGTATTTGGCAAACAATCGCGTGACATGCCCACCATACTATACAATTATTATTCTTTGCCGGTCTTGCTTGAAGTAAAATTTTTGGGAGTTATTTTTACTCATAAATTAACTTGGAATAGTTACGCTAAGCACATAATAACTAAAGCAAATAAAGCCTATAACATCTTAAAATCTCTTTCAGGTGTTACTGGGGCGCTGATCCTAAAATTCTGTTGTTGTTGTACAAATCATTAGTTCGTAGTCATTTTGAGTATGGTTTTTATTGTTTCGCTGCAGATACTAGTGTTGTAAATAGTTTAGATCTTTTGCAAAACAAATGTTTACGTCTAATAACAGGAGCTTTCAGAAGTACTCCTATTAACGCATTGCAGATTGAATGTAATATCCCACCATTAGCCATTCGATTCAACTATTTAAAAGAAAAATTCTTACTTAAACTTTATAGTGTATGTGGTAATCCCTTTTTGATCAATTTGTTACACTCTGCATCTCATTCAAATCTTAAATCATTTTATATGCTGCAAGGTCTTCAAAATTTCACTGATTTTATAGAAAATACAAACATTCATCAATCTAAGCATGTCTTGCCATGTTACGAGGGTTCTTATAGTGGTAAATTTCCAGCAATTAATATAGTTATAAAGAATAAAGAAGATTTATTTTCAAAAGAAGAAGTAAATGAAATGCTATCAGAATGGTTAGATCATAAATTTATTTATACTGATGGATCCAAAAACAGTGAATCCGTGTCTTTTGCTATTTATGAGCCTTCCTCAAAAGTAGGCATAGGTCAGAAAATCAATAAAGATGCAAGTATATTCACAGCGGAAGCTGTCGCTATCTTAAGTGCTTTGAAACATATCGAGAATTGCTATATGGAGCACACAAAATGGGTTGTTGTAAGTGATAGTATGAGTGTTCTACAAAATTTAGCAAATAATAATCTAAATGCTCATACTAATTATGTTATATTCTTAATAAAACAGTTGTGGGTTGAACTAACTCATTTAAATGTAGTAATTAATTTTGTGTGGGTGCCTTCGCACATTGGTGTTCAAGGTAACGAACATGTTGATTACTTGGCTAAACAAATTGTAAAGTCAGGAGATTCTCCTATTAATATGAGTATTCGTATTCCTTATACAGATGTAATTAGTTTAATCAAACAGCGGATGTGCCAAGCATGGGGAAAACATTCATATTATTGCACAAACGTTCAAAACAAAGGAACTTGGTTCGCCGGTCTCGATGTCCAAATAAATTCTACACCTTGGTTTTGCAAGCACAAAATATTCACAAACAAGAAATTTTATACAACTATTTCTCGCATGCGTTTTGGTCACTGTCGTTTAAATTACCATCTTCATCGTATTAAAATGGTTGATTCTCCATATTGTGCCTATTGTCAATCATCAAAAGTACAATCACTACATCATATCTTCTTTGAGTGTTCGTCTTTCAACATTCAGCGCCTTGTGTTGTCTGATGGGCTTTTAAAAATTTACAATAAAGTTGAAAGTATCCCGCCAAGCCTGGAACATTGGCGTGGCCGCACATGAGACAGACATAGTTGTAGACCGTGTTGTCATATAAGAAAGAATTACCCATATCTGGGTAAAATTGTCGTGTGATTTGGTGTAATGCTTAAATAATTATTATGAATCCATTTGCGGAAATTTTTTTAATAATAAATTAACATTGCACCAAAACACTTTGTAATAACAAATTAAGTGCGTGATAAGTTGATGTGTGTTTTATTTATTTATATAATATAAAAAAGAGATTCCCACCTATATAGATACTCATCACGATATCTCTGGAACCATAAGGCGTAGCAACTTGAAATATGGTAGGAATATTCCTTTCGCCGAGTAGAGGTCAGCTAAGAACGGATTTTACGAAATTCAACCCACAAGGGGGGTTGCGGGGGCAATTGCTTGTCTATATATATAAAAGAGATTCCCACCTATATAGATACTCATCATAGTGCATATTTATTTCGGTACTCTACTTCTATATTACCTCCAGTCTTTTAGTATGAGGTAAGTATGAATCAAATTGCTTCCTCACAAACTATAGACTTATATAATGCAAACTTTCTAAGTGATTTATTTGTTAAGACATGTTTAAAAAAACTAGAATTATCCGGTTCTGTGTTTTATTGTTAATCAATGTTCTAGAATTTTATTTACATTATTAACTTCAGCTCTGATATGATATTTTTAAGAAACAAATTATTTAAATAATATGCGTTTAGATTCAATATACAATATATTTGTCATTCTTCGAGTCGATTTGATCTTTTCTGATTTAATACTGCTTTTATTTGTTCTTCACCCATGTTTTATATTGGTTTCATTACATATTATTTTGGAAAATTCAGACTGTTCTAGTAGTGTAATATTTTGAATGTTACTGAAAACCACCTGAAAGTAAAAAATCTTTGTTAACTTGATATTTAAATCTTAAGATCTATGAAATTATTATTTATCTATTTTTTTTATTTTGAATTTAATTAATTAGTTACCTAAGAAAATTTGGGAAAATAAAAAGTGTAAATTGGCAACACAGAATCTGTCAAACATTTAGGTTATATTTTCTTAAATTATTTTAAATATTGAAAAATAAGCATAAGTTACCCAAAAAGAATTAAACACGACTATAGAAAAACATAATAAACCATTACATTGTAATATTTTGCCAAATTAAAGAGATAATCATATACTTACGAATGAATTGTTATTCCATTTATATTTCGTTCACTTTGGCTTTTGCAGCCTTTAACACAACAACCTACTATTGTTATCACATTTAAGAAACCTTAATTAACAGAGTAAATGTCTCAAAAAGAATCAACATTTACTTGAAATCACTACAAACACCAAAAATCGCACATGATGAAATGGCGCCGAAGAAATTTGTCACAATTGACAAGAAAAAGTGGCCACGCCGACGGGGACAAAACATCTGTGTTTTGTCCTTCTTTTTTACATACACATTGTAATTTGCTATCGCGCTTTAATATTTTAGTGTTACATCTATAGGTACTTAATCTGAGTATCCCGCATTGCATTCAAGAGTTACTTAAAAATGCCTCAACTTTTATATTTTTGTACAGATTTGTTATTGAAACTGTTAACGATATTTAAAATTATATTTATGTACTCTTTGTTACAGTAGTAAAATAATAGGTTAATAAGTTAATTATAATATTAAAGCTGTAAATATATTTTTTCTAGTAAATAAGTTTTTTCAGAATTTTTAAATTAGATTCTCCGTCACCACTCTTCGGGAGTCCTGACGGACAAGATAACGGGATTTGTAAATGGAAATGTGCCTTTTCTACTCTTTGTTGGGTAGTAATAAATAAAGAATTGTACGTACGATACGTATGTAAAATCGGATTGAACAAAATGTATTTAACTGAGATTTTAAAATTAAATGACATACGTCAGACTTATGGCCGCGTGGAAATAAAGATATGATAATAACTACTTATATTACGAAAAATACTGGATATTGGAAGATTCCGTCTTTAACGGGGGTCGTCATTAATTAAAAGAAGAAGTACTATATTGCGATACATATAAAGGATAAGAAACGTAAGACATATAAATAAGGAGAGATAAAAGGGAAAAAATAACATAAGACAAGGCGGTATGGTCGAAAGACTTTAGCCTGCCCTATGGGCAAAAAAAAAAAAAAAAAAAAAAATTGGCAATGTGAAAAAAATGTCAAATGTCAATTTGTGCGCCAATTTTATGTTGTCGTATTGAGGTATTGAAATAAATGTTTCTTTTCTAAAAAAAACCGGTATGTAGGTATATTCATTAAAATTGCTTAATTTCATTACATCTATTAGTTGTTTCAAAATGAAATGAATTTTGAGTGAAGTACAAACTAGGGGACGCTTGGAAACTAATTTCAGTTAAAGCGGGAAAATAATCAGTAAGTTTAAAGTTGTTGAATTTTATTTTAAACGCAATAAAAAACATGCACACGCCTTATTACTACTGCCTAATGAAAACCGAACTTTAATCGAATTTAAATTGAAGATTTTAGTGACAAAAATTAGGGTAATCTCCGGCCGCCGCCAGCCATGGCTAACTCCAACGGCGTAATATTTTTTTTAAGTTTGTCGTTTTTTTTTTCAGTTTTATTTGTTTTCTCACTATTCTGATAACTGATTGGTCTTTTGATCACCATGTATTTGTGTTATGAGGTCGAACCTACGTTGAAATTAAATAAGCATATTTTTTTAAATCATACCAATTTTAAAGTTCAATTAGGGGGTTTGGGGTAGATAATTTCTCATATACACTACTTTGCCATCACTTATTTTAAAACTCATATATTTGGTAGCAGAGTTAATGGTAGAAGTTGCTGATGTCTCAGGATGAAAACTTTCTATCTACTTTAGTTCCAGGCACAGGGCCAGATTTAGGGGAGGGCATCCAGGGCACTTGCCCGGAGTCTCCACAAAAGGGACTTTGGAAAAATCTTTCAAATTACGAAGAGTAAACACTAGTGAAAAAGTTTTCCTTTGGTATTTTTTTTGCTGTTTTACCTTTATCTACTGTATTTTGTACAAACATGATTATATTGTTCTTGAATATGTTAAAAAAAGCCTTCATTTCATTTGGATTCATTTCATTCATCCTCCACTCGTTTGTTGCCCCAAGGTAAAGCTAAATTTGGCCATGTCCAGGTATACGTTTTTTACAATACAAGGCCCAATAATTCTTATAATAGCCAATAACTCAGACTATTCCATACAATTTACTTTAATGAAATTTGTATAGTTGGAATTTTTGTGTAGTCCTTTCCTTTCTTTAGTCTTTGTGTATTATCATATCCTATAGATTTATTTTGTATTTTCTAATTATTTCAAATTTTTACCGTATGGATTATTTATTTAACACTTACATTAAAAACTTATCCTATAGAAATTAATCTAAAAATCAGAAAGTAGTTGTAGTTGCTCAATTTCTTCCAGGCAACCTGGAATTATTATTATTCATTAACAATATGGATACAACAAAAATTCCAAAAAAAATATATTTTATAATTATAAAACTAAATTGTTTAAAAACTTAATTAAATATTAATTTACCTGTTGTGATACTTTCTTCTCTCAATTAGTTGAAAATTATCTTCTCAATGTTCTATCTTATATCTATCTATAATATATCATTGTTTGAATTAACGGTTGACTTTAAGAGATTGGTAAAAACTATTAGCCTTTTTATTTTTGAATTTGTGTTAAAAACAATATTAAATATAGTTTTATTTAATTCTTTCTCAGACTTTAGCAGCAATGCTCATATTCTTCCCCATGTTGTGGTTATGGTTTATGGGCAAATCATTTGTGTGTTAGTTGCATGATGTTAACCCAAATAGCAACAAAATCATTTAACTAATAAAATTTTAATTATTTAATATGAGACACCATATTTGTTTTCCCAAAATCATAATACTAGTATTAATTCTAAAACTTGATAGTGTACTACTTCAGTTTGCAAAAGCTGCATTATACTCCTTACCGCCAAAATGTAGATGACATCAATATCAACTATTTATAACAATATCTACAATACATTTCAAATGTAATGTAGATTTGCCTACTGCTTACAGACGGATTATTTTGCATACTAATATTTAGGTTAGAGATTGGACATACTCTTTGCACATGGGATCTAAAAACCGTTTTATTGCCATATAAACTCTGATTGTCACCGGACAATCGGAGTTTATATGGCAATGAAATTCTTTATGTACGTGCATTTTTACAGGTCTGTGTGACCAGATTTCTAATTAGTGTCTGACTGAAACGATTTTTTTATATGCCAGGGATCCAAACTCTCCACATCCAATGCTTAGAAAAACCAGTAGTTATTATTGTTATGTTGGTTTAAAAATCTAGGAAAGCCTTATAATAAGGTCCATCACAAACACTGGTGATTTTATTACTGGTATTCTTATTTTAACCCTTAGAAGCCTGATTTTCTAAATTAAATTGTAAATAATATCTATGTGTTCACTGCAGGCGCTAGATAATGGAAAAAATAATAAAAAAAATCACAATGCAAAAAAAAGATACAGGTATCAATTTTGATACTTCAGGCATTAAAGCCATAAATATGTCGGATTACCTAATAATGTTCTTAGGCATGAAATAATGTGAAACATTGATTATTTTTATTATCACATAAATAAACTTTACACTTTTTACAAATCCAAGATGTAAATTTTATATAATTGTTGTATTTACATTTATTTCTAGAATTCATAAATAATTTCTCATGTCCAACACGATCGTAACGTACGTCAGTAGAGGGTAGGACTTGTACACCCGAACGTGGTCTTTTAGACGGTTCAGGGATCTCTTCTCGTCGACTGTTGGTACTTGGTCGTCCCCTTTTATTTTCCGAGCGACTTTGATACCGACATAAGGTGTCAGCAAGTACCGGTTCTGAAGTCAGCTAACCTCATAATATTCTTTTGGGATTCACTGTATTCACCTTTCTGTACAGCAATCAAGCATTTATCATGTCCAAGAGGTGATAGAACAGCCTTGTTGTCCATTTTCTTGACTTTATGCGAATGCGATATCGACCAATGAAGCTGTCCATTAGATCAACGCCTCCCATATGAGCATTATATTCCTTTATGACCCTAGGACACGATATTTGAACATTCGTCTTTAGTTTTTATTCGTAACGTATTATAGTATCTGCTGGTTCAGCTCCAACATAGGTGGAAAGCAAAAAAACTTGCTTATCGTCTTTCGAGCTTGTTGTCGAAAATTCTTTGCCTTCAAACGTTTTCATGGTATGTGTCTCTGGGTACGGTAGACTTCAGGAATTCCATTTTCTCTGGGAACTTGCAAGATTTACCAAGCCTGTTTCTCTGTACAGTGCCAAGACAATATTTGGTCAAGTAATATAGCAGAAGAAAATTGGTATAAAAATTGTCAAAGTAAATTATGTGATTATTGTGCCTTGACTGGCCGTAACAATCGAATAACTCTATTCGATACTGCTTAGAGGTCTGGTTCGCCAGGTAAGTGTTCATTGTTCTTCGCTCCAGAGTAAACCTCAAAACTGTACGCATACCCAGAAAGAGAGCATAAAACATATAATTTGAATCCCCACTTGTGAAAGAAATTGATAACAAAAGTAATATCAACACCAAATCAAGCAGAATAATAACAAAAATGTATCTTTACATCCAAAAATATTTTTAGCGTAATAATAAGTAGTAGAAAATAATCAGATTCATTCAGCCCGGAATGCCTGAAGTATCAAAATTGATACACACAAAAACAGCACGATTTTCTTCAAACAAAGAAGGTAATCTAAAAAATAATATTTATTCTGTAAAAATAAGATATTCAATGACCTAAAACGTATTTTTATTATTTGCAAGAAGAAAATTTATCAAAGGTAAACTGCGCAAAACTTTTTCGTATACCTAGTATGTTCACTTCATCAATACGGCGGGAAAACAAAATGTATAAATAATAATCAAATAATGTTGATAGCTGACTTTTTTATTTTTCTCGAAAGGGCACTATGCAATAATGTTATACATACAGAATAAAATAAAATAAAAAACTAATTGCAAGTGTACATTCGATTTAAAAGTTTGGTATCAAATTTGATACTTAGGGTATTTAAGGGTTAAGAAAGTTTTTACAGATAAAAAATGGAGGGGGCCACCCCCGACATTCCTCGTCGGACGCGTGCTGCCCTCGCTGAAATTCCCGCAAGACTGGACCGACTCAGGATGACCCCACTCCAAGCAATCACAGTCAACACCAGAGAGTTGTCTCCGGGCCTTCCTTCAGGCTACTTGAGTCCAGCTCCGTCGCCTGATGAACAACTTATACAGCAGAGAGGTATGAACTTGGATAATCTAGATTCTAGAGTGAAGATCCCAAAACCTTTTCCTCTTGTAGACCTCTTTGCCGTGACCGTAGACCGTGGTAGCGTAAAGTGTAAAAAGCGTCCCTTGGGTTTCAGGGTTCGGTATGTTACTGCCCCAGAGCTTCAAATTTATCGTTTTCGCCACAAAATCATCAGCGATTTTTCGGTTCTTCTTCATTTTTCCAATGGTTTTTTTAGCAATATTCCTTATTTTTCCGATCAATGTGATTACTTTTCGAATAAATCTATATACTATATTGACGCCCATAGATCGTTTATAACACAAGCAACAATTTGGATAATATTTTTCGGTGGTTTTCTTATTATTACTCTGACACGGTAAATGTGAAAAAAAATATGCTCAAATCTGAAAACTACACACTTGGAGCGAAAATTTGCTTACTTTTATTTTGCCATAAAAACATTTTCCTCCGTGTTACAGTCGATTAAATATCACCTAAATATTCGGTTTTTCTTTATATCCCTTAATATTTGTGACCAACGTATAAACTTTTTTTTTAAATATTTAGTAACGCAATTGAGGATATATAGTTTGAAATAGAGTTTGAAATATATGTATAATATCTTTAATATTCTCATAGGCTTACCTCATTTGGATCCTAATCAATGCTAAATCGTAAATTACAAATGCAGGATGGTTTTAATGGTCACAGTGTAGCATATATTCAAAATGTAAAAGGGATATGTGATTCTCATATTTGAGTCAGGCTTCTATCTGATTTTTATATTTCTTTATTATATTGATATATGCAGCATAAAATATGTAACATTCATGAATATTTATAACAATGTTTAAAATAAATTGCTTATATGTAAATCGATTATGTGGTTCCATGTATTTGAATTTACGTTTCGTCACATGAATGGGTGTCGTTTATAGAGAGTTTGGAATACTAGAGATCTTACTTTTCCGGTGATTTTAAGTAAATCATTGTTAATGAAAAGTAATGAAGATAATAGATGGAGAGAGTTGCCGACTCAACAGATGAGCATGAGACTGTTTCTGATTATACTCGACCACATAACAACAATGTGTTATCGACTTGTTTAATTTTTACTTGACTTAAACCGCAACTTTTACCCTGTCTATTTGTTTTCCTCCCATCAATGTTACAAATATTTGAGAAAAGTCTACAATGCAAATATTTCTGATTTATATTTCAGGTCGTAAACGCATTCCAGCTAACTGGTCACCGGATATCGATCTTAAACGGAACTCTACATTTCACTCGGCTATTCGTACACCACCCAAAGAGGGACCCAGTCGTCTTTCTCCTCTCAAACTAGGCGTGACGTTACGCTCCACACCAAGAAAACGTCTGTTACTAGGCGAGGTTGAACGCGTACCATTGACACCCGAAAAAATCGACTTCAGCGACCTGAGTACTCCACAGAAATTCAAAATCAACAATAGTCCGGTCAAGTCGTCGCCTCCCGTAAAACGATGCAGATTGGAAAAGGTCTTCGACCCGGACTATAAAGGCCCGATAGACACACCGCTAAAGGGTCTCAGTCCTACGCAACTCATCAATATGATCAAGAAAATAACCTACAAACATCCTGAAATCGAGGACGAAATCCGCAATAATATGCCCGTACCGGATCTCTCGCCGTTAGAAGAAAGACTGAATTACTTAAAATCGAACATATTCAAGAGTCTACCGACGTCCAGACTCACGTCTAGAACTGATTCGCCAGCTTATTCCCGAGTCTCGACGCATCTTGCCGCGTTCAAAAAGTCTTTGGTGGATCAGGGGAAAGTTTTGGTTGAGTCACAGCACTGGGAGTCGGTTCTCCAATACGTTTTCATAGCTTGGAGTTACGTCAGGGCCACGCCGGTCTGGGACAATCAGCCGCACAACGCGTACAGGAAACAATGCTTTAAGGCTTTAACCAATTTTACTATGACTGCTCTGAAAAAGGGTGTTTTTACTGAAGATGTTCTTATAGATGTTCAGGATAAGCTCCAGTCGATGGAGGCTGACAGCGAGGATATTAAATCCAGTCTTAAGTTTGTGCAAGGTTTGTTGCAAGGTATATAAAATATCTTTACTTAATACATATGTTTTGCTCAGGTATTATCAATACACCTCAAATATTAGATACCTCATTAAATATTTTCTGAACGATTTTATACTTACTAGCCATTTTTGGAATAAGTAACCACGAACTTTGGATTAATTAGACTGAATTGTATGATTTTATAAAACTTATATTTCTTGCAAAAAAATCTAATATTTTAAGGTAATATTGGTTTTTGTTATTATAATTAGATCATCGTAGAACTCGATAGTAAATAGAATAATTTGGTAGTTTTTATTACTTTTCGTACTTTTTTTTTTAGTTCAATGCTTTTCTTGTATTGCTATTATTATGAACTAAATCGTAATGTCAAATACGTCAAAATAGCGATTAAATCTAGCAACATTTAGATAACGTTTAGTTCATAAACAATGGGATCCATCGTAAGTACCTACATAATAAGATATATTTAGTGCCAAATATTTTGAAAACAGTTGGGTAAGTCCCGAGGTTATTTTAGTAAATATAGCGTAGAAGTACGCATAAGTACCTATATTAAAATTATTTTCTTGACGTCTATTATTAGACTTATATTTAAAAGTAGGTATATATGGATAGTCTTGTTTTTCCTTACATTCGATTAATTTAAACCCATATTAATGTTGCCAACGATTAAACAAAAAGCAACCGTGGTTTAAATATGGACTTAATATCATTATATTTTTTACGTATTCATAGGTGTGTTAGCTAATATTCGATCGGCTTGTCAATTAAATAAGAAAAAAAATATTTTTCTACTACTTATGGGCCTACAGATTTTTAGTGCCTGCAAATTCTGCCTTAAACTATACATTAGTGCCTTGTCTTATGTTATTTCTGATGACCAAATATGCGATTGTTACGTAGCAGTATGTAGAACATAAGGATATTGTGGTTAATAATAAATTGTGTTTCAATATGATATCGTTTTTATTTAAACATATGTATACATTAGATCAAATTCATTCGTTACAATTAATTGCTACCTTGAAAAGACTGTGATTTCGATCTTTTGTTAAATAGAATAAAACGAATTTGTATTTGTTCTTTGTAACTACCTAGTTAATGACCTCATTAAGAATACCTGAGTCGCAAGTTTGTGAGGATGTATGAGTGGATGTTTGTTACTCCTTCCCTCAAAAATGAAACCTTACAATATGTATAATGTATAATCTAATATATAAAATTCTCGTGTCACAGTTTTCGTTGCCATACTCCTCCGAAACGGCTCGACCGATTCTTACCAAATTTTATATGCGTATTCAGTAGGTCTGAGAATCGGCTACTATCTATTTTTCATACCCCTAAGTGATAAGGGTTGTTCACCCTTAAATTTTTTATTTTATTTTTGGACGTTTTTTTTTGTTTTTATTTTTTTATTATGTGGCATTAAAAAATATATACAACCCCTGCTTTTTTGTCAAAAAATGTAGACCCGTGCGAAGCCGGGGCGGGTCGCTAGTATAATATAAATCTTGCTATCTGAAAGCTATTTTGGCGTGCGGTGCATAACCCGTTAGAGTTATACGAAAAAATATACGGTGAGGTAGAAGTGTATTGCAGAAAGTAGAAAAAGCCCAAAAATATTTAATAAGTCGGCGACCTATATTATCAATCAATTTCTGAAAACCAAGGATGTTTTCAACTCGCCATCTATTTTTAATCCTGTAACAAAAATATGGTTATGTATGTACCTGCGGTAATTCCGAACCGATACGACTTAGGAACCTTCAACCTACTACGAGTAGCTTCTTAAAGGTCCGCAAAGCACTGCAAAGTCCTCTGGTGTTGCAGATGTTTAAGGACTCTGTTTGACCTGACCGTGCTCGCGGTAGAATGCTATCTCTATCCCGTGGGCCCCATGGCGGATTGAGGGGTGAGGGGTTTTAGTGGGTAGCTCCCAGTGACCCAGCTGCCTGGAGCAGAGGGCTCATATCAGGCAGACTGGTGGGTGAGCAGGCGCGGATCTAGCCCTCAAAAAAGGTTGTGGTCACCGAAAATCGTTCAAGTGCGAGTCGGAGTATTAAGATCAATATACCTTCTGCTTTCCTACACAGATGTTTACAAAATATAGATACCCTGACCAAGACTTAGTACAGTGTATAATTCCTTGAGGATAAAGCCGTGGGGCAAACACTAGTAAATTAATAAACCTGTAAAATGTTAGTTGTTCGCAAACGAAAATTACAAAAGTAAATGTTTGTTTAAATAAAACAATGTCACATTATTTAAATGACTCTAAACTACTGAACAGATTTTGACGATTTTTTACAACTTCAAAGGATATCCTGCGTTCCGAATCACGCACGATTCATTGTTTTTATTTGATTAATCATTGGATATGATATAATGCCTAATGCCTAATGATCTCAATAGACCGTATAAGTGTGACGTCATAGATATATTATTGTTGAGGGCATGCCCATTGTGCCCACAACGGTGGATCCGTGCTTAAGGGTGAATTCCAACTCCCACTCTCCCTGCGTCCTTACCCTACCCCGACGCTGTGGGTCTGTTAACTCCATTTCCCCTCGGTGAGTTGACATTTTCTTTTATTAAGCCAAGTGAAATAAGTAGGATTCGGTTCTGGCACTGGTCGACCGCTGTGGCGGCACCGCTCGCAATATAGGATTTTTGATTTTAACAATTTTTGGTAAATGTATCACCTAATAATTATATATGTAATTCAAAAATGTACTAAAAATTAGTTCATTCGCATAATAATTCTATTAACATGATATGGTATTCAGTAAATGTTCAGAAAAGTAAAATAATCATCTGTTTTTATTACTAAACGCTTACGTAATGTTGTAACTTAAGTATTTTTTTTATGTGAGTTTGTTTCAGTTAAGTTGTTCACGCAAGTGGTAGCAGTCATGTCATGCGTAGAGTTCACTGTAAACGGAAGAAGATGTCGCGGTAAGTTTAATAACTCTGATATTGTCTTTTATTAACGCGAGTATCACACATTTAAATAAAATACTGTATACCGGATTAAAACGCGATTTATTATTTAAATTATTTATCCCGACGTTTCGGATGCTTTTCAGCAACCGTGGTCGCGGGAGACTGAAAGATGACCATTTCAGTCATCTTTCAGTCTCCCGCGACCACGGTTGCTGAAAAGCATCCGAAACGTCGGGATAAATAATTTAAATAATAAATCGCGTTTTAATCCGGTATACAGTATTTTATTTAAATTAATAACTCTGGTTTATTGGTTTTTTAATTTATATTGAAAGAAGTGAAGTGAAGATATGGCTTCACCATAATAGTAAATACGAATGTGTTAGTGGGCCATTATTTCACGCTTAAACAGAGATAGGGATTTAATTGATTTTTGAATTTAGATAGAAACCGTAGGTTTACCTTAGTATAGTAATATAGTTCTAATACAAAAATAACTTATAACATTTCCGAGATCTGTTAATAGGTAGATTTTCTTTTGACACCACGAATTATTCCGTAATAGTTGATAATAAATGCAAAGAAATAATATATAATGTTGATTTTGCTTCCAAACCTGAATTCTGATGAGGAAACAGTCTAATTTTCATTATTTAATAATTTATCATAGAGCAAATTATAACTTTCAACTGATGAAAAATTACTAATTGAATAATTTGTAGTCGCAGTACATCGCATTTTATTATGAAACATACATATAAAAACACATCATACAAATGAATTATTGAGATTACAAATAAAATAACTGATCAACAATACCTACCAATACATTTTCGCAAGTTGTTCTTGTCAGGCCCTCTGATTGGAAAGTATCTAGCTGTTTCGAAGGAAAACAGTTCCTTGAGTCGATTAAATCTAAAAATTTTAAGTGTAGGCTAGGCTGTTTGTTTACCCATCGACGTCATTTTGTTCATTTTGGGTATTGTAGTCTAAAACCTCACCACATAATATCACTATGGGGGGAGCCGGGAGGGGATGAAAAAGTTGCTAAACAATATCACGTGATTAATGGACAACCTCTTAGAATTTAGATGATGGTAACGTAGCAGGCCTTGAAAATAACCTTCACAGAACCTCATTTAAATAGGTACTCTTTTTGACCTTTAAGATATTATTTTTCATGTAAGCAGAAAATGTTACCACTTGAAAAGTCAACAGTTTTTTATGTTAGATATCGACAGACGAGCACGAGGTTCACTTGATGATAGATGATACCTCAGCCACAGAACATCAATCAATGCGCCGTCGACCTACTTTTTACTTCGAGCATTCGAAAATCCATAGATTGAAACAGAATATGCACTTCACGGTTTTTCCATCTATGAACCGTGGTTCGTTACCTGATCGAAATAAATTTTTTTTAGATCATGGAAGGCCTTGAAAAGAACCTTCACAGAACCTCATCATACTCTTTTTGACCTTTAACATATTATGCTTATAGATACTTACCGTAAGCAGAATAGACCACTTAAAAAGTCAACAGTATAATATAATAAATAAGGTTTTGGAGAATAATAAGATCTATCTTTAGAAACGTTGATCTTTACAAAATGCATACTTATACCGCTTTAAAGTGTAATTTTCATAGTAAATTATGGTGTAACATTACCAAAATTACTGTCATTACAATAAATATAAGGCATTACATTATTACGCCATTTGTAATTTGGACAAAACTACATATTTGTATTAAATAGGTGGCAAATTGTATATCGTATTCATTACATTTCAAGTAAATTATCACCTGTGTAAATTTTGTTATCTATACAATAGGTGAAACTACATACGTACATTCTAATCAAAAACTAGTTATTTTGTTTTATTATTACACTTCGTAAAATAATTTAAAAAATAATAACCATCAAGTCAAAAAAGTCTTGTGTAATGAATAAAATAAATAAAAAAATAGTATAGGTAAAACCAATATTTTATCTTACAACAAGGTTTCGGTCGGGCAGGGCACAGAAGAATTACCTGCTTGTGGAACAAACAAAATGTCTGCTGGTGCTGTCAAAATACAAATACATTGCATTTTTATATAATATAGCGCTCCGCCCCGGCTACACGGGTGCCAATTGAAAAAAATATACAGGGTGTCCCAAAAGGTTACGTACATATGAAGGGGGGTGATAGGGGTGGTCACAAGGGTCACCAGAAAAATAAAATAAAAATTCCCCTCTGGGTATTAAAAAAAATAAATGGCATTTTGTAAAAACTAAAAATTTTACACCTTGTGGGGCGATTTTGCTACCGATGACCTACAAATATTGCTATATTTTAAAAAAAAAAAGCTGTTATGTTATCGTCAATAACCCTTAATCAATATGAAATCAAAAAAACAATACATATCTAACAAAGATTTTAAAGAAAATTAAGTTCTTGTCCAGTCAAGGACTTAGTAATTACGATTTCACTCAACTTCCTCCAAGTGTACTGAAAAAAAAAAGTACTATGCAACTCCGGCGAGTAACTTAAAAAGATAGGTAATTTCATTGCAATTCCAAAATGGTATAACACTTACTTAAAAAATTCATACTAGGACATTTAAAAATATTTTTTGGGAACAATACCCCTTCAAAACAAAACATACCAATAAAGCAATAGTCTCAAATTCGTACGCAAATACGTTTTTAAATGTCTATTCTGTTCCTTTAAACTTAAAAAGATAGGTATTTGTATTGCATTGGTTTTAAATGAAACCCAAAAATTAAACATTTTGTAATTATTTATTTAAATAAAATGCTCGAAATGTCTACCACCAACATAAATACACGCCCTACATCTTTTTAAAAATGAGCGGGAGATATGGCGAGCAAATCTTCTATTATTAATTATTTCCGCGGCCTCTGTGATCCTCGCCCTCAAGTCAGCCAAGTCCCTGATGGGTTTTCCATAAACTTTTTCTTTTATAGCACCCCAGTAAAAGAAGTCTAACGGGTTTAAATCCGAACTTCAATTGCCCGAACTGAAGTACTCGGATCGTCTGCGACGGCTTGAAGCACTTCATCTTCGACATCGAACCGAGGTCTGCCTTCATTAACCGCTTGATGAGGAAATCGACCCTCAGACAATAGTCGGTGGACATTGACGAAAACACGGCTATCCGGGTGACGTGCGACGTTCGGATATCGTTCTCGGTAGAGTCTTGCTGCAGCACGGGCATTACATCTACATTCGCCGTAAATGAGATGCATATTCGCATATTCTTGTGGAGTGTACGTGGGTGGCATGGTGGTACTGTATCACACACTTTAGTCCTTGAGAAAGCCGGGTCGTTGGAAGAAATCACAAACAATATCCAAATCACAAAGATAATAATCAAGTCCAGAAAGCGAAGCAAAGTTGTTAGTACAAAATGAACACAAACGAATACAAAGGATGCGCAGTAAACGAGAGAGCTTAATGTACTGACTGACTATTTGACTAACCAAAGATAGCACACCTACTTTTGTCTCTTTCTTAGAGTATCTCCCTGTCTCTCTCACTCACCACCAAACTTTTTGCGTACGAATTTGAGACTATTGCTTTATTGGTATGTTTTGTTTTGAAGGGGTATTGTTCCCAAAAAATATTTTTAAATGTCCTAGTATGAATTTTTTAAGTAAGTGTCATATCATTTTGGAATTGCAATGAAATTACCTATCTTTTTAAGTTACTCGCCGGAGTTGCATAGTACTTTTTTTTTTCAGTACACTTGGAGGAAGTTGAGTGAAATCGTAATTACTAAGTCCTTGACTGGACAAGAACTTAATTTTCTTTAAAATCTTTGTTAGATATGTATTGTTTTTTTGATTTCATATTGATTAAGGGTTATTGACGATAACATAACAGCTTCTTTTTTTAAAATATAGCAATATTTGTAGGTCATCGGTAGCAAAATCGCCCCACAAGGTGTAAAATTTTTAGTTTTTACAAAATGCCATTTATTTTTTTTAATACCCAGAGGGGAATTTTTATTTTATTTTTCTGGTGACCCTTGTGACCACCTCTATCACCCCCCTTCATATGTACGTAACCTTTTGGGACACCCTGTATATATAAGTATGTTTAAGTTCAGAATAAAGATTATTATTATTGTCAGAATCATGTCGCCGTCGCTGCCCGTCCACTTAACTTTATTGATCAGAAAAAACTTTGAAATGAGCACCATCGTAGAAAAACATTAGTGAAAATATAAATGAGCTATAAAAAACTATAGTATGCTATCACTTCAAAAATAAATTATAACTTACAAAGGTCACCTTAAAAATTCGTTTTAGTTGGAATTAATTTCACTCTTATGCATATTTAATGCATGTCTGCCGCTCATTTTCTGTGAAGGATATCATTTGATGATAACTACAAAATGTATTTTTAACTCAGGTTGTGGGGGTTACATTATTTACCTTATTATACATACTAGTTGAACCGTGCCTACTACGACAAAGTGAAAAATTGTGGTTACCTATAAGTTCCGAATGCTCAAAGTAAAATTAGGTCGCGAGCGCATCATTGATTGATGTTCTGTGGCTGAGGTATCATCTACCATCAAGTGAACATCATGCTCGTCTGTCAATATCTGACATAAAAAAAGTATTTTTTGATGCCAAATCAAAAATAAGCAGACACAAAAACTTTTTGTCAGAAAAAGAGAAAAAAAATCTAGATAGCGACATCTGGTAGGGGTTGTAAGCCCAGTTAGTAGTTCGACTAATCGAGAATCCTCCCTTTAGGTTAGAGCAGTGGTCGGCTTATTAGCCAAAGAGGCAAATATGAACATTACAAGAATTAAAAAAAAATGGGAGCCAAATCTGCTTGTTTAGTAAACTTTTATTACACTAAATAAGTAGTACTAAATAAAACTAAATTTCATACTTAAAAAATAAGTTTTTATAAATGAAAATATTACTGCGCCTTCCAAAGAGTATATAAGGCGCCTTCAATGGATATTTGTGCCAGAGCCGCACTTAGGGAGCCAAAGAGTCACATGCGACTTTCGAGCCGCACTTTGCGACCACTGGGTTAGAGGAAGAGCACACCTTCCTTCTTCCACACCCTAATCACCCCAGCGGCATGAAATGTAACTACAAAAATATACATGCTTTTTATAAAAATCAGTCGAGCCGTTTCGTAGGAGTGCAACCACAAACACTGTAACACACAATTTTTATAAAAAATAGAATATTTCTTAACTTTTCCCCTTTAACATTATTTTCCGTAAACCATCTAGTAAAATAATAAATTGTCTTTCAGTGGACAACACAGTACCTCGGTACACGTCTCTGAACGCATACATCCGGTACCACCTCGGTCTGCCCGGTACCAAGGCGATGTGCCACCAGGGTGTGTGTGGCACTTGCGTCGTGATGGTCCACGCCCACAGGCCCACCAGTGGCACCTACGAGACATTCTCGGTTAATTCTGTAAGTAATGTCAATGTTATGCCCTTTGCGTCTTTGGTAGTAAAAGGTTGTGGGTACAATGAGCATGCCCACATCCCTAATAGACTAGTGACGTCACACTTTCACGGTCTATTGAGATCGATAGGCTGATGATATTATATCCAATGCCTTATAATAAAATTTAAATAACAATGAGTCATACGAGATTCGGAACACAGGATATCCTTTGAAGTTGTAGAAATTTCATCAAAATCGGTTGAGTAGTTCAGAGTCTAAATGTGTTGTTATGTGCAAACAAACACATTTACTCTTGTTATTTTCGTGAGCGAAAAAACTAACATTTTACAGGTTTATTAATTTACTAGTGTCTGCCCCACGACTTTACCCTCGTGGAACATAAAAACATCACAACACATTTTTAGACTGTAAAACATGACTGATATGCGGTGACCACAACCTTTTTTGAGGGCACCATTCGTAATATGTGTCTGCTTCAGTCCAGTCCAGTACATAGAAAATTACATCATGTAAATGGAAATGGGCCTTTATGCACAAGCGAGTTTCCAATACCGGATTGATCAATAATTTTGCGCCCTTGAAGAAAGGTTATAACTCTAAACATAACGCATATTGTAATTATTATTATATACTAGCGATCCGCCCCGGCTTCGCACGGGTAGATGGTCAACAATTCTAAGCTATCCTATCTCTTAAGTTGGACCAGACTGCTCACGGTGTGCCAATTTAATTTAAAATCGGTTAAGTAGTTTAGGAGTCCATCGCGGACAAACATCGTGACAGGAGATTTATATATATTAAGATTTTTCATCGAGTATTCACAGAAACAGTAGGTAGCATGAAATTTACAATTAGTAGTAGTGAGTAGATTAGCTTTTTTGTATATTTTTTCCCGATGGATTTTTATATTTCTTCCAATCATTAAATAGTCGGTGCTCAAGATTAGTGAAATATATCGACGTGTCCGTAAAACAAAGTTACATCTGCATGTTTTCGTCGAGCAGTCTACAATCGATTTTTTTAAATTATATTATATATTCAAAATTCAAATTCAAAATCATTTATTCATTTAGGCAACATAATATGTACACTTCGTCAATAAAAAATACATATTAAATGCTTCTAATTTTACATTTACTGCCAGTTCTCAAATCAAGGGTGAAGAACGGACGAGAAGAACTGGCAATAAACTCGCCGCCACTCTTTTTAATCGTCAAGTTTTTCGTTTTACAAAATTTTTGTAAGGAGCTAACCACTACACCATGTTCCACATGACATCTTTAAGTAATAAAAAATAAAACTATAATAATTAAAAATATATACATATATATAAATGAAAAAATAAAATAAAAAACAAAGATTTGTCCTCTATCAGCAGGTCAGTTTAGCTTTACAAATGCAAAAAAGCGATATCATATACGACTTTGTTCTAGGGATACGTCGATATACACACATTAAGAATCGAACCCACGATTGTGTATGCAAGTTTTGTTTATTAACTATTGTTCCAACGAGTGTACCGAAAATGTGTGCGATATTCTGCGGTAGCGATTATTTTATTCGCAATAGCGACCTACTACGATGTTGCGAATGAAGTACGTAAATTGTTTCCTCATTATGTAGCTGTCATTGTTTACGAAATTTCATAGGTGTACTAAATTTGTAAATGTGTAAATTTCATAAACTCATGCTATTGAGTATATCGCTTATATGACAATGTATTTAAATCAACAATAACTGGCACTGAATATCCCGTCTCAATACAATTATTATATCAGCTGACATTTTCATGCGTGAAATAAGTTTTGCACATGAAACGAATCGTAATTCTCGAGTCGTGTTACTACGTAAGACATTAATATTCATTATTCAGTTCAAATATAGCATAATTAATTTTAATTTCTTAAGTAAGTTATTTGCGTTTAAACTCATTTCATTACGGTTTATCATGCCCGTCGGAGCGTTTTAAAATCAACTGCAATATAACTTGAGCAGCCATATTATTCTCTAGTCTCCATCAAATAAAGAGTCGCGTTTTGTAAAAAATGTCTAAGTATGGAACTATCGCTTAAATATTTATATTAGTTGTAAACATTCTTATTTAGTTGTTGAAAACAGAAATTTTTCTTAATTACTCCCATTCGTTTAGCACTGTTCCTCAATCTTTCAGAGTAGTATTATTTCCATTTAACTTCACGAGATAATGTGACACGCGATACACCGTGTAGGTAAAAGTTCTTTCTTGTCCTATCGTCAAGGATATATCTGCAATGATACTGCTCTGAGAGATTGTGGTAAAACACAAAGTGGTTACATTACACACGAGGCTACTGAAATTAAAAGAGAGTTTTTCAACTTTCCAACACCTGGGATCCAGTAATTATAAATCTAAACTTACTATAAAAATAAGAAGACACTGTTAATATAGTCATATTATAGAAAACTATCAACACGCCCCTGCTTCGCACGGATGAAATGTAGATGTACTATACACCAAAAATAGCCTATGTTACTTGCTGATAATGTAGTGTTCTAATGGTGAAAACAAAATTTAATAAATGTAATCGGTCTAGTAGTTTTGAGTTTAAACACACAGAAACACAAATCTTTCCTCTTATTAATTATATTTTTATATATTATAAATCTTATTATGATAGATAAAAGCCAATGTAAATTCCGAATTAATTGATGGCGTTGGTATGGCCACTTTGTAAAAAAAATCAAAAGAAATAGCTGTCACCTTCCAGTCTGTCCGTGACCAGGTGTGCTGGAAAGCCTTCGAAACGTCAGCATAATAAATCGCACTACTATAAATAATAAATCGAATTTTAATCTTGTAAAAGTTATTTTATTTAAATGTGCGGTACTCGAGTTAATAAAGGACAATACTGGTTGTCAGTGCCTGGTGCTAGCATTATCCTGCCACGGATGGGAGATAACGACAGTGGAGGGCGTGGGCAACAGGCGGGACGGGTACAGCGATGTGCAGAAGCGAATAGCTGCTCTAAATGGCACGCAGTGTGGATACTGCACTCCCGGCTTTGTGATGCAGTTACACAGGTATGACTACACAACAAAACTGAATACAAAATTATTTTGTGTTCCGTTGAATATCACTGTTGTCAACGAACATAGATTTACATAGAAGTACAAGCCCATACTAACCTTTGGCACAGAAATAGTAGTTCTGTGTTTGACCTGTAGAGCGCACGGCAATGTATCGGTCACACATCTAAGCAGTCCGCTAACTCCTCCCCTCGCGTTGTCTCGCTTGCTCTTACGAGCGAACGGCAATAACGCTCTAGAAGCAGTGCGAGAGAGTGCGCGCTATGACCCGTCAGAGTGTGCGTTCACACGGATACTAGCAGCGCCGCGGTGGCTGGGGTAAGAACTAGTCTTACCCCAGAGAAACCGTGCCAAGCGCGCAATATATGGCCTGTTCTTCTATGCAAATCTATGTTCTTTGGTGTTGTATTGTATTCTGACAATTGGTGGGAGTTAGTGCTTCTCAATATATCCATTCTAATCATTCGCGGAATAGAGTAACTATTATTAAGATCTTAATTTATTTTTCATTAAAAAAGCTATGAGGCATGCAAGTCCAGAATTACTTATTAATTTATGGGTGTTTTCGTTTTTCTCCAAACAGCTATGTAACCGATAGGTATACAGTGCGTCTATTGATATCGAAAACCATTTTCAAATATCGATATCAGGAGTACCTGCCTGACGTCATTAACCATTCAAAAATTCAAAAAATTTGGCCAAAAATACGCTATATTCGCTTGTTCTCTTTTATACCTGTAAAATAATATACATATAATTAGAGAGATAATGAAAATATATTGGTGTTCATAATATAATATTTATTTTTATAATATTTTTAATGGTTAGTTTTAAGATCTTGGTGTTCTATATCGTTTGCAAAGTTTACATTTTGTCCTAGGGTGCTAGTTGAGGATTTGCCACGATATGGTAAGATATCTAACACATACGTTAAAGGTTACATTTTGATATAGCGAACTCACTACTAGTCATTTCGCTCAAACCACCAAATAAAAGGGTACAGAAACCTTGAACTCTACCAAAGAATATAAAAGAAATATTCCTTTTTTATCTCGAGACAAAAATCCCAATATTCCATATGTCATTATCTTTCAGTCTCCTACACAAGAAACTTACAATGGCTGAACTCGAAAATTCATTTGGAAGCAATACGTGTAGATGTACTGGCTACAGGCCAATATTAGACACTATAAAATCCTTCGCTTCAGATGCTCCTAATTCCCTTTTAGCGGACATAGAGGATCTAAAGATTTGTGAAAAGAAATGTGAAAGGACTTGTTCTATTAGCAGCGACTGGTCCGTTATAAATGATAATATTGTTAATAGCATTATTAAAATCGATTATGGCCATGAGAAGTTCTACAAAGTGTGGACAGTCGAAGATATATTCAAAGTTATACGGGAGAGTGGCGATAGTGGTTATAGGTTCGTGGATGGCAACACTGCTAAAGGTAATGTCCTGAAATTTTTTAATACATATTATATTCAAATTAGTAGGTATCTGCTGTCTTCCAGAACACGTTATAAACAGTTCATTTTAAATAGACATGGGTAACTCAGCGAAATTCCCCGACTCAGCAACTCAGGCGCAGTGTAGTGCGTCGGCTCCTTGAGTCAACTCAAAATTTCGCCACGACGCGACAAAATGGGACGCGCAAAGCGAGCAGTGTAACTTCCGAAACACACGCAACGCCACGCTCATAGTTCACTCAGTGAGTGAGGTACTGCGCCGTGCGCCAACACATTATGAATGTGTGAGCTGACTCACCCTGCGCAGTGAAGCGTGCCGACGCAATTGCGCGGCGCAGCGCAGTGTAAACTCATTTCTTAGTATATTTAAGCTAAAGGATATCAACGATAAGAAATGAATGGGCTATTGACCTATCTTTTATGGAATCATTATGGTTCTTTACCCGGCCCGGATTTATATTTTTTAATGTTAGATATCGACAGACGGCGATGAACGGTGGTTCGTTACCCGGTCGGAATATCGATATTCCTCCCACCCGTTCAATGCCTGAAGTTACCAGACGTGGGGAAGACATATTATAAAAAATCATAAACATGTCGTCCCGCTGGGATTCGAACCCGTTTCTATCGAGCGCCTCAAAGATATATCTTCTACTCGCACCTCGAGGCCAGACATGTTTATATATAAAAATATATAAGCATGGATTGAAACCCGCAGTATACAGAAGTAATGTAAGGTAATTTTGAAATCTTAGATTATATATAAATAATAATCAAAGTTTGAAACAATAAATTTTTGTTTGATATCAAATTTAAAAATGTATACCATAGTCTCCATTAGAAGGTTTATGTTCACCAGAGGTTCTCAGTTATATTTACGGGAAATGTTTCGTTCTTGTAAATATATCTAGGAGAATCACATAGCTGTGTAAGTAATGAAACAAGTAATGAAACCGACTAAGGAATAATAAATCATATAATAAAATTTTACAGGAGTTCTACCAAATTTATACGACTATCCTCCATACATCATCGACATAAGTGATGTTACGCCACTCAAGCACTACGATTTTGAACAAAACTTGATACTAGGAGCTAATATATCGATTGGGGATTGCATTGATATATTCAAGACTGAAGGGAAATTGAGGGAAGATTTTGCATATTTGAAGGAATTCGTGAAACATTTGGATGTAGTTGCCCATATTCCAGTCAGAAAGGTAACGACGTTTGCTTGATTAATTGTGTATGTCACTTTTAAATACGTATCTCTTCACTCACCCCTAAGTTATATACCTACTATGTATTAAATTACAAGAGAAAGTGGTAGACATCACCAGTAAAGTTTCGGATCAGAGGTCAAGGGGCAAACGCTAGTTCACTAGACTGTTTGGCTTTGGCTTTGACATCATTTAATCTATGATACTCGCATTATTAAAATGCAAGATTTTATTTTATTTACAGATCGGCTCGCTAGCAGGAAATTTTATGATAAAACATATGAAACGGGAATACCAGTCTGATTTATTTCTACTGTTTGAGTCTGTAGGCGCCGTCATGACTATAAGTGAGAATTTTTATTGGATTTTCATAAAATTTGTTTTTGAGGTTATAATTCCTAAGGGGCCGTTCAAATATAACGTAAGCAGATTTATTACAATTTTACACCCTCCCCCTATGCTTACGTAAACAATTATTATTATAATGTTAAAATTATAATTTTAAAAATAATAAAATAGATTTAGGATAGAGATTAGACGTATGCTTTATTTGCGGGAATCCCCGAAAATGCGTTTCGTTTTCAAGCAAAGACAATGTGAGGGTTGCTATTCGTGAAAAAAAGTAAATAACTATCGATGACGTAATCATCATCTAGACTCCCCTACCCCCCATGTTATCCAAAATAAGCAAAACAAAGACCCCCCGGCCCCCCCATAGTGCTTACGTAATACTTGAACGGCCGGAGAGCTATTCAGTCGGAGATAATAATAAGAATAACTTAGATATTTCTATAAAAAAGACAATTATTTGTTTTCAGCTTCTGGACATGGTGAATTAACATTGACTCTCCCGGAATTCCTCGATCACAATATGAATGGCTTTTTGATAGTAAACTTCAAACTACCTCCTCTAAATTCCAGTCATATTCTCCGAAGTTATAAGGTAAACAACGAAAATTAAATATTATTCATATCTGCAATACGTTTGTGTCTGTGATTTATCTGCTGTGTCATGTCGAAACATAATACCAAAGAAAATAGATGTACATAGAAGAACAGGCCCATACAAACTTGGCTCAGAAAAAGTAGTTCTATTTTTGCCCTGTAGAGCGCGCGGCAATGTATAGGTGTGACACACATCTAAGCAGTCCGCTGACTCCTCCCCTCGCGTTGTCTCGCTTGCTCTCACGAGCGAACGGCAATAACGCTCTAACAGCGGCTGGGTGCGAGAGAGTGCGCGCTATGACTCCACGTCAGAGTATCGTCCACACGGACACTAGTAGCCCGCGGTGGCTGGGGGGAGAACTACTCTTACCCCAGAGAAACCAATTCTATGTACATCTATGTTCTTTGGTAATACTTGTCTACCGATATATTATTGTTGCGAGCTATAGGGGTTCGGGATAAATAAACGCCGCTCTTCTTCACTGAGGATTTATTTATAAAAAAAAAAAACCAAAGGATTTGAATTAAAAAAATAATAAACTAAAACTTCACTAAGAGAAATATTAAACTAAAAGAAAACACTAAACCGCACACAAAACACTGACTCTTATACTCTACTGGCTCTCGAACTATCGCACTTTAATCTCTCGTAAATCGCTGTTGATCTCTTGGTATCGCTTCCAAAACTGACTAACGTTTAGACATGGGTAACACTGCGCTGCGCCGCGCAATTGCGCCGGCACGCTTCAGTGCGCAGGGTGAGTCAGCTCACACATTCATAATGTGTTGGCGCACGGCGCAGTACCCACTCACTGAGTGAACTATGAGCGTGGGGTTGCGTGCGTTGCGGAGGTTTCACTGCTCGCTTTGCGCGTCCCATTTTTACTGCGTCGTGGCGCAATTTTGAGTTGACTCAAGGAGCCGACACACTACATTGCGCCTGAGTTGCTGAGTTGGCGCAGGGAATTTCGCTGAGTTACCCATGTCTACTAACGTTGCGATTGTTCCCGCTTATATAACCCGCTCGTATTGCGTCTCTAATATTCTCGAACATACACGCGGTTATACGCTTACGCAAAGTTTACTGGAAGTTTCTAGGCAATGATTACTCCCGCGCTATTCGCGCGCGCCTCTCTGGAAGCTTCATAGCGTATCCGGCCTTGATGTATATTTCCTAGAAACATCTATTCTCTCTTTTGCGCACAATATTACGTCCCTGTCGCACGCCATTCAGAACGCGAGTATCTCTGTCGCACACCGTATGCCGTCCTTGTCACACATCGTTTGAATGTTCGATCTCCTATCTCTGTCGCACTCAGCATGTTGTCCCTGTCACACATCGTTTAGAATGTTCGGGGGCCATAACCAGTCCAAAGATGTTTCACGAACTCTCTTCAGCCTGTCTCCGTAACATTATTTTGGATATTAATAGTTTAGTTTTTGCGTTAATCTTAATATCTCTAACCTATAATTTCAATGAGTACCAATATTTTAAGACTATCGATACCAGTTGGTTAAGCTACATTTTTAAAGGTATTTAAATACGCAAGTATCATATATTTAAATAAAATACTTTATAACGGATTAAAACAGTCTGCCGCGACCACGGTTGCTGAAAAGCATCCGAAACGTCGGATTAAATAATATAAATAATAAATCGCTTTTTTCCGTTTTAATCCGTTATAAAGTATTTTATTTAAAAGATATTTAAATAGTTTGTGACTAAGCCATATCTAAAATCTAAATTTCTCAATTAAATTCATTTGTTTTTAAAATTTTTCAAAGTAATCCCAAATTATGTTAAATTTGAATGTATTTTTTCTGTTTAAAAATAATAAAATACATTTTAATCAGCGCCTTAAAGTTATTGTATCTAAAAAAACTGTTACCTTTAGAAGTTATCATTTCCCAGATCGCACCCAGGAATCAAAACGCCTTAGCGATAGTAAATGCTGCGTTCAATATCAAACTCAACCACGAAACACTGGTGATAGATGAGGCCACTATCATATTTGGCAACATTTCCACAAATTTCATCCACGCCGCGAAAACTGAGAAGTTTTTGGAGGGACGTAATGTGTTTAGCAATAAAACGCTGCAAACTGCGATACAAAAATTGGATCAAGAAATTAATCCAGTTCAAATGCCGCCAGAACCTTCTCCTATGACTAGAAAAAAATTAGCCATTGGAATTTTTTATAAGGTATGTCATAATATTTTACCAGGGCGATAAACTATAGGACTACGTCATAGAATATATATATATACTGCCATCATAAATCGGCGTGTATACGCATAGACTGCCTCTTGATATTTACATAGATTTTAGAATAGATTTAGGTACTAACATTAGAATTAAGCTCTTACTAACAACTTATGGATCTTTGTAATCTGATATTTAATAAAATAAAAAAAAATAATAAGGAAAAAAACGTGTCGAAATCTTGTATCCGAATGTGCTGCGTGGCGGCACCGCTCGATCGCCTGCTTCGCTGGACCTGTCGTCATCTTCCTGCGCGTTGATTGGCCGGCGATGACGACATCTATGCCCAATGAAGTGTTGCATAGATACGTGACAGACATCTTTTCCGAATTTGAATGTATACTAATATTATAAAGAGGTAAAATTTGTTTGTTACGATTTAACTCAAAAACTACTCGACCGATTTTAAAAATTCTTTGTGTGTATCTACATCTATATTGCACCCGTACGAAGCCGGGGCGTATTATTAGTTATCTATATATTGAGAATCGGTAGAAAAAGATGCATCTTTTTTTCTCCAGTTTCAACCAGTTTTTTTTCTCCGTTTCCAATGTTATGTAGAAACGTCCCATTCGGACGCCAGTATTGCTGATCTAATTTTTCAACTACCATTACAAATGGGGTTTAGATATACTTTAGATAAAAAGATATATTATACTTTCTTAGTTCCACAAAGCGGTTCTATTGTGGTCACAATATGCTTGCGCGTACTTCATTTTGCGACCACATGGTTTGAGGATTGGGAGAAATTACTGCGTGATAGCCGAGATTTTTTTATGCCATCTTACCCACCTTTTTTTCTAGAGGGGCTTTTTATTGCCTAGGGCGACGGGGTAAAAATTTTAGTCAACTTGCGTTAACCCCTTTCGTGCCATTTGCACAGGCTTCAAACTTCCACAAATTTTTATGTTATCAACCCTTACAGGTAAATAAAATACTGTATACCGAATTAAAACGCGATTTATTATTTATATTATAAATCGCGTTTTAATCCGGTATACAGTATTTTATTTAAATGTGTGATACTCGCGTTAATAAAAGACAATATTAATCCTTACAGGTGTCAAAAATCCCTCAAATTTCTCAAAGTATGATCGATAAGTACTCGTTTTAAAAGCACTTGACCATCAACCTGGGAATTGAACCCGGGACGCATGGGTTATCGGACATGCGAACACTAAACCGCAGTAATACACAGTTCATCTTACCCGCGCACTAACTGTTGAATTTTCTATTATATTCCATTTTCCAGTTTATCCTGAGTATATGCCCTCCCGATCTCTACCCATCTAAGTACGCGTCTGGGGCCACTCAGATAACTCGCCCCCTTTCGAGCGGGAAGCAGGTGTACCCCACTGACCCCGCGCAGTACCCGGTGACCCAGCCGCTGCAGAAGCTGGAGGCGGTGATACAGAGCTCGGGCGAGGCGAACTACGTGAACGACTTGCCCTCGATGTTGAACGAAGTGTTCGCGGCGTTTGTGCTGTCCACTGTGCACGGTGGGGCTGTGGATCATATCGACTTTGATGTTCTGGTAAGTTTTTACATTATTATTGTTTAAATAAAATACTTAAAATGCGATTTATTATTTAAATTACTTATTTATTTTCGAAACGTCGGGATATTTAATAAATCGCCTTTTAATCAAGTATATTTCAATCTATACTAATATTATAAAGCTGAAGAGTTTGTTTGTTTGAACGCGCTAATCTCAGGAACTACTAGTTCGAATTGCAAAAACGGGGAAAATTATTATCCATATAAAACTACTCGATCGATTTTATTATCATGATCTGATACATGACACCCGTGCGAAGCCGGGGCGGATTGCTAGTGTGTGATAATCGTGTAATAATAAAAGGCAGTATTATTATAGTTCCCGTCACTTAAAAAGATCGCTGGCCTCGAACCTGCGCAGTGAGCGATTTATAGATCAAATTGGTGGTATGAAGGGGCGGGGCGGGGAATGCTTGTATCGAATTCTCTTTGATCCTAGAACTCCAGATTACCTAAAAGAAAAAGTTGACCTAAGATAGTAGTGAAAATTACACTCTTCGCTCTATTGATAGACATTAACTCCGTGTTCCTGTTTATACTTCTGTCTACTATGGCAAGTCGTACGCCGTTACCGCTGTCAAACTGTGGAAGTCTTTGCCTGTGGAGATCAGGCAAGCTCAGACAATCGCTTCCTTTAAGAAACTCGTCCGTAACCATTTTTTCTCAATTACTTTCGAAACTTTGTAGGAAATATAATAATACTTCCTACAAATAATACCCGTGTATTTAATTGTTGTGTTATTATTTTAATAGTTTATGTAGTATTTTAGTGGATAGGCTATTTTACTATTTATTTTGTTTTAATGTTGTGTTTCACTCTGTGTCACTTCCTAATTTGGAATTTTGTTCTTTCACGGAATTAGTTGCCTGGAAGAAATCACTGCTTAGTGATATGTTCGCCTTTTTCACGCTACAATGTTTTGTTTGTTTCTGTATGTATATGTTTAAATGTATCGTGAAATGAAGTGTAAATAAATAAATAAAATTCTCCGCCAGTGTGTGTGCGCGCACGCTATTGGTTCGTCAGTTGACACACGCTTCCCGCGCTGAGCTCACGCTTCGTTCTCTCGCTAAATAGTAAATACGGACGCACAACTCTCTTTGCACGACAATTGTTTTAATAAAGAAGGAAAGAAAAATGATTTATACATAGTATTTATTGTTTTATGAAAAAATAAGCTAAAAAAAGGAGCTGTTGATAATTTCAAGCAATCAAAATTAATGCTCAAGTAAACATTATCTATTTTTAATTCCAACCTCCATTTTTTATTATTATTAAAAAAAAATATCTAGTACTTAAGAACACGACTGTACCTTTAAATAAAATACTGTCGCGTTAATAAAAGACAATATTATCCCTACACCTGCTCACCTACCATCAAGTGAACCCCATGCTCATCTGTCGATAACTAACATTTAAAAAAGTTTCTAATAGTATAAAATTTACAGGAAACCCCCGGCGTCTTAGCACTATTAACATCTAAAGACATCCCCGGGGTCAATTCTTTCGGTTTCCCGGGGATTCAACTGCAAGAAACTGAAGAAGAAATCTTAGCGACGAATGACATTAAGTTCTACGGTCAGCCTATAGCCATCCTCGTAGCGAACTCTGAAGAATTGGCCGCTTTAATGGCGGACAAAGTCAAAGTTACTTATAAAAATGTGCCGAATACACCAGCTGTGGTCACGATTGATGATGCGAAGAAAGAAAAGTGGAGGTAGGTACCAGTTTTAGGTCTACGCCTCTTAACTCATTCCTATAATCAAAGAAAATAGATTTACATACAAGCAGAGGCCCATACAAACTTTTGGCACAGAAAAGTAGTTCTATTTGTGAACTGTAGAGCGCGCGGCAATGTATCGGAATACGGGAGATATTAGGATACGAATTGAAACAATAAGATCTCGAGTATGACTGCTCATTTATTATATAAAACAGATTAAATATCAATAAAAATAAGTTACATGTGGTTCGTTTACATACATAGACATAATAATGTGTGACACACACATCTAAGCAGTCCGCTGACTCCTCCCCTCGCGTTGTCTCGCTCGCTCTCACGAGCGAACGGCAATAACGCTCTACAAGCGTCTGGGTGCGAGAGAGTGCGCGCTATGACTCCACGTCAGAGTGTCGTCCACACGGACACTAGCAGCCCGCGGTGGCTGGGGGGAGAACTACTCTTACCCCAGAGAAACCGTAAAGTAGGCGATTTGCCTTCTATGCCCTAATCGACCGAAACATATTTTTAAATATTGACCACCGGGAGTCGAATACAGGACCTAAGGGGCCATCCATAAATTACGTCACACTAATTTTATGATTTTTTCACACATACTCACATTTATCAGTATTACCCGTCGTGACGTCACGAAGCTTAGGATACCTCCCTCCCCTTGTTACATAATGTCACACTTCATTGATCCCCCCGCCTCTTAAAGTGTGACGTAATTAATGGATGACCCCTAAGGTGCTAAACGCTTGGCTTTACTGAGCCACAGAGGCGGTAAAACATCAGGATAGTCGTATACTATTGAAACTTTAGTACAGTGGCGGTGAAAGGCGTGGGCGACGTGGGCCACCGCCTACGGCCTCGCGACCCAGGGGGCCTCGCGCTCCGAAAATTTATGCATTACTTGAAAGCCGCGAACGTGCCAAAAAAAAAGTTTTGCTAAAAAAAGCCATTTTTGCGCCGGCAGAGGGCCCCGCAAAATGCGTCTTGCCCACATAAAATTTAGGTCTTACGCCGCCACTGCTTTAGTTCCACACTGGTGCACTTAAAATTAAGGAACATGGAAAAGTTATATTTAAACAATAGTTGAATATAGAATGAGGGCGTGCCCATTCAACACACTTTTGAGCGAAAGTGAAGATTCATTTTTATCATTAATTTTGTGATTAATTGAAAACCTTCAGGTATAAAGCCGGGAGCAGCGATGCGGAGAAGATAACGCCTAAGGGACAGGGAACTAACGTCAGAAAAGTGATAAAAGGTAATACAGTGGAATCTCACTAATCCGGCATTATTAAAAACTAGAGGGTGCCGGATTACTGGATTGTATAGAAAAAATCATAATAAATAAAATAAATCTATATATATAAAAGAGATTTCCACCTATATAGTCACTCATCACGATATCTCTGGAACCATAAGGCGTAGCGACTTGAAATATGGTAGGAATATTCCTTTCGCCGAGTAGAGGTCAGCTAAGAACGGATTTTACGAAATTCAACCCACAAGGGGGGTTGCGGGGGCAATTGCTAGTTATTTCATAAAGGGAATGCAATGTATTTGTGTTCATGTTCTACACTGTTTTTATAATAACATATCTCATAATTAACTAATTAAATATTTTTAAAATAATCCTTAATGTCTGTTTTTGTGTAAATTTGTGAGAGGTGAGTGCGGAATGTGCCGGACTATAGAACTTGTCGGTCTTATGAAGTGCCGGATTAGTGGGATTTTAGTGTGTATAAGAAACGCACTCCAACTCCGGCCGGGTGGACTCATCTCCTCAGACACCTGTTCCGGTACCGGCGAAGGCGAGGACCCTTGTTCCGCGCATCCCTCGCACGGGTGAGCTACCGTCCAGCCCTTCAGGCTCCCTCCCCTCCTAAACTATTTAAAAACCTATAAAACCACCAATCAGTGCAGTCGCAAATATTTCCTATCAAAATGGGCACTCTTGTTTCATATTCTTGAGACGTGAGGGAATTAAGGTATCATAAGGCAGATTAACACTCCTCTTACATAAGTGAGGAAAAATTTATCTATTCTTATTTATAATTTTCCTTTCCTAAAACCGTTTTGATATTTATTTATTCAGCCTCTTTAAAACATGGCAAAAATTTTACAATTCTTAATTATCATAATCCCTCGCAGGTCTCCTCCAATTTCTGCCATTTACTCGGTCTCTTGCCACTTCTACCCAGTTACCCCCCCCCCTATTTTTTTAAGGTCATCGACCCAACGATCCACTGGCCTTCCTCTTACTCTCTCTCTTCGGACCCTTCCAATATGTTACTAGCCTCGCTTAATGCGAGCTGTGTTCCTTCACGCTACATGTCCAGCCCACCCCGCCTTCAAGTACTTCAATCTGGGTATTTTCTTGATGTCGCATCATTTTTTTTCTTAGTTTTGTCATATTTGTTTTGATATTACTTAAAGGTAAATACGAGATAGGTGCTCAGTATCACTACTACATGGAACCCATCTCGTGCGTGGTGGTGCCGGTCGACAACAGCCTGGAGGTGTTCAGCACCACCCAGTGGATCGACTTGACGCAGATCTGTGTGGCACGGTGCCTGGGTATCAAGGAGAGTGAGTGAGTAGCATTTTTATGGCAGAGAGACCATAGCTCACCAGCCGGCCAAGCATGACAACCGCGACAAAATTTTGTCGACCGTTTTCTCGTGTTTTAATCGATTATCTCTTTATTTCTTCCAGGTCTAACATGACAATTACACTTAAAACTCGACTTTTAATATCAAAAATAAATATATTTGTCGATCGAGATATCTTTTCTATCAAAATTGTCGATGTCGAGATATAATATATCGAGATATCTAACCTTAGTTTGTCTTCTCTCGTCCGCGACATAGCTCGTGGCGGTCATGCTAGGCCGGTTGGTGGACCGTTGTCGATGAAATAAATCAATAGACACCAGAGTACTTGCATTTTAGTTTGGACAAGAATGCCTTGAGGTGCAAGAATGCAAGAATGCCCTGCAATAGCAGCCATTACGTCACAAATCGTTCTGTTTAAACTCTTCAATATTCAAATAAATTTTTGGTAGACATGGCCATATTTCACACGAAGGGCCAAACTTCGTCAAATCAGATAATTTTTAATTTATTTACTTACAGCATTATATAATGTAAGTAACAAATGTAAATGTTTTCAAATAATCGAAATCAAGGACTGATGAGGTGTTTAGTTCAAAAAACTTATAAAGGAAATTCGTGTGCTATTTATAAATTGTAGTAAAAGTGAAAAACCTTCCATATCAAAAGAAGTACCTATAGAAATTAAAACAAAACTCCAACTCCTCATCAACCATCTGACATCAAATATATACGTATACATACAGGATTATACTGATTATGAAAAAGCAATAGGTAAATTGGATTCCTTATTTCTCAAACCTCCAAACGAAATATATTCTAGACATAAACTGAATAAACGATCGCAAAAAACTGGAGAGACAATAGATCAGTATTTGCAAGCATTAACACTATTATCAAAAGACTGTAATTTTAAATCAGTAACTGCAGAACAAAATAGAAATGAATTTATCAGAGATGCTTTCATTGCCGGTTTAACGTGTTCAAATATTCGACAAAGACTACTAGAAAACACTTCCCTAACTTTAGATGACGCTGTTAGGCAAGCTCGGAGTTTGGAAATGGCACAAATAAATAATTCTAATTATCAAGAAAGCAATACTAGTTCTAGCACTTTTATTAACGCAGTTACTGAAAGTAAGAAGAAACAAGAGATAAAAATCAATGAACAATGTTACTTCTGTGGAAATGCTAGACATGCAAGACGAAACTGCCCCGCAGCTGTATCGACTTGTCTCAAATGTGGAAAGAGAGGTCATTTCGCAAAGGTTTGTAAAAGTATGCCAGCTCAACAAAGTGCATCTATTCCTCTTAATGATATAAATGAATGTGAAGAAGGAAAACAATTATCTTGTATTACTGCAGCAACTTACCTAAATCTAGATAAAGCTATAATACCGATCAAAATAAATGGTTCATTCACAGCCCAAGCTTTGATAGATACAGGAAGTACTGCTAGCTTCATAAATGAAAGAATAGTCAATCAGTTTAAACTAGAAACATCGTCTTACCAGCAGAATATTAATATGGCAGCATTAAACTTAAAAACAATAGTAACTCAATTATGCATAGCTAACGTAGATCTGAAAGGACACATTTTTACGTCCGGAAAGATTCGACGGAGACCCGTCCTCAAATGAAGATTTGTCCCCTCAGTGGACGCATTGGAAGAACACGTTCGAAAATTTCTTGTCTTCCATATCAAAAGAAGTACCTATAGAAATTAAAACAAAACTCCAACTCCTCATCAACCATCTGACATCAAATATATAATTGCCAAGGAAAACTTAAAAGGTGTGTACGCATACTTGGATGACATAACTATATGTGGTAACAATCAGGTCGATCACGATCAGAAATTATTATTATTTTAATGACCTAAACGATAAGAACGCACTGTGTGCGTCAAAATAGTCCGTCCGTCCATCCGTATACTAATTTCTCTTTGTATAGTTTTATGATTTTATTTTATTCAGATTTCATCACTAAAGTGTGAGAGATCTCTCTAGCATAACGTAGTAAAAAAATCAGGGCGGCGGTGAAAGGAATCGCAAGATGCATTGTAAACACTAGTATTTACACAATACAATTTTTTTAGCAGTATTTCTACCAAAAATATCATTGTTTTCTGGGTTTAATCATTTTTTCTTAGCTCATGTTTATACTTTTCATATAATAGATGTTATATTTAATTAGCGGTATAATTTTCTTTATATCTAAATGTAAAGTTCGAAATAAGTATTATATATTGAAAATCGTGGTAGAGAAATAGTATTTATAATTTTTTTTTTAATTCTAGCGTTATGGTAAAAGTCCGTCGCATTGGTGGTGGTTTTGGTGGCAAATTGAGCCGATCAGTACAAGTAGCCACCGCCTGTGCGATAGTTGCCAAGAATCTGGACAGACCCTGCAGGTTCATACTACCGTTTGGAACTAACATAACTATGGCTGGCAGAAGACCTCCCGCTCAGTGTAACTATGAGGTACTTTAGATCTTAGAATATTAAAAGAAATGAAATATATTTACTGCACACCATATACTTTATTGCACACCACAAAAAGTTAAATATAACATAAATAGAAATAAATATAAAAAGTAATAGGCGGCTGTTAACGCCTGTCATAATTTGAAGGCCAAATGAATACCAGAAATAAAAAAGGCTCTAAGTACCAAAACCAAAAAGTGGAGGAAATTATGTTTCAAATATTGAATAATTTTAACAGCATATTTATTGTATTTTAAACTTCACATAAATATTGTTAGGATAAAATGCTTTTTTTAACAAAAAATAAGAATCCTTACTTATTAATTAGTAACAATAAACTTACATTTAATGTGTATTTGTGGGTTGCCGCGATTTGTAACATTAGAATGAATATTTTTCTACCTACATTCATTCATTCGTTCTCCTTATTTCTATTATTGTAAAAAAACATATATATATAAATGGTTAATACACAGTAAATTTGTATTTTACGGGGTTTCATTCGTGTACACCTGTGCATGAACAGCAGCCTTATCGCTTAAAAGTGATTTCTTCCAGGCAACCTGTACTGGCTAATCTGAAATAAATTTAGATGATAAGGTAACAGTAGGTGGTGTTACCGATATACATACAGTAAATAATTAATAAATACAAGAAAATAAGTAATAAATTTGTCACTGTTATAAATTATACTTAAAGAGCATAGTTTTGAAAGATTGAAGAGTTTGGGCCTTTCTGATTTCAGTGGGAAGAGAATTCCATAGGTTAACAGCTTAAAAGTAATTCGATTTATTAATATCTTCCAACTAAATGTTCATTTATACGTGAAACATCAATAGATTTAAAGGTTGTTTTACAATTAATACCTACCTAACAGTTTATCTCAATGTAATTTTTTGAAAATTATATCTTTTCCCGTGTAGAATATCGGCTTAAGACACATTATAACGTTATATCATAGCTCTGCCCTGTTCCTCTTTTAGGTAGGTGTCGATGACGTTGGCAAAATCCAGTACCTAAAGGCTCACATCGTCGAAGACTACGGATGTTCCCAGAATGAAAATATTCTTAGTTATACAACTGAGGGATTCCATAATTGCTACAATATAGATTATTTCAGTTTGGATACAGCTTCTGTGGTTACTGATCTACCTTCAAATACCTTCGCTCGAGCTCCGGGTAAATTATCATTTGTATAACTCTTAAATCTAATTTGATCCCACTTCTGATGTTTAAGCTACAATAGTTGTTGTTGAATTTTTCAGGTACATTAGAAGGTATCGCATGCATAGAAAATATAATGGAACACATAGCTGGTGAACTTGGTCTCGACTCCACCAACGTTCGTTTAGCCAACATGAGAGAAGACGACAATGACATCCCAGAACTCATCCAACAACTAAAAAAAGATTCTGACTATGACAGACGATGTGACGAAATCCGACAATTCAATAAGGACAATCGCTGGATGAAGAAAGCTATCAAAATCTCAGTCATGATCTTCCCAGTTGTATATTATGGTAATTATTCAGCCCTCGTCTCCATATACAGAGGAGATGGGACAGTCACTGTCACTACTGGGGGGATAGAGATGGGCCAAGGAGTCAACACGAAAGCGGCCCAAGTGTGTGCGTACAAACTGGGGATACCAGTGGAAAAAGTGTCAATTTTGCCGAATTATTCCTTTGTTTGCGCGAATAATGTGTTTTCGGGGTCTAGTATTGTTAGTGACAGTGTGTGTTTCTCCATAATACAAGCGTGTGATACGTTGAACTCTCGTTTAGCTCCGGTTAAAGCGAAGTTAAATAATCCGACTTGGTTGGAAGTAGTTCAGGCAGCTGGTGAAGAGGAGATTGACTTGGTAGCGGAGTATATGATGAACGATAAGGAACCGACTCTGAAGAGCTACAGTGCGTTCAGTGTTACCATATGTGAGACGACGTTAGATGTGCTGACGGGGCGGTTTCAGATAGACCGGGTGGATATTCTGGAAGATGCTGGCGTCAGCACTAATCCTACTGTGGATATTGGACAGGTGTGTATTCAAGTATAATATCGCCTTTAGTCCGTTTAAAAAACTTACGGGAACACAAATCGCCTGCATTCTAGATGAGTAGAAATAGTTTTCAATTATTTGATTCGATATTTGGTTCCACATACTATTCAAATGTTGGCTCTAATAAAATTTACATCGACTATTCATTTAAATAAAATACTTTATATCGACAATATGACAGCTGTCATTTTTCACTCTGCCGTGACCATGGTTGCAAAAGCATCCGAAACGTAAATGATAAATAATAAATCGCGTTTTAATCCGATCTAAAGTATTTTATTTAAATGTGTGATACTCGCGTTAATGAGACAATATTATAGACTATTCATTTATTGTTACTTAAAATATATATTTTTTTACTTCAAACCGGGAGGGAGAGAAGTAAACTGGGTTTGTGACACATTTTGTTTGAAGGCTGGCAACCTAGTTTAACCTTTTAAGCGCTTGGCTATATATTAATTGCCGTGCCCCTAGCGCCCGACTACGAACTATTGAACGTTTTAGTTGTACCACGTAGTTCGTAGGACAAAAGTAGAACAAAAAACATGCATTTTCTCTGTCGCAGAAATACGAAACAAGCGGTAGGGACACGGAAATATTTGTCGCATAAATACGACACGGCCGGTAGGGGCACGGAAATATTTGTCGCAAAAACACGACACAGGCGGTCAAAAGGTTACAATATTTGCAATAATTATTTAATTTAAAAATATTTGCAGGTGGAAGGTGCCTACGTCCAAGGACTGAGTTACCACTCGATGGAAGAGTTCGTGTACGACCGTAAGGGCAAGCTGCTCAACGACCAAGCCCTTTACTATGACGTGTTCTTGGCGAAGGACATCCCCGTACATTTCAACGTCAAGCTGCGATTTAATTCCAAAAATACTACTGGAGTATTGGGCTCTAAAAGTTTGTTATGTTTTGTGTTGTTTTATTAGCGTTCCGATTGGTCACGGGTTCGAATCCCGTTGAGTTCGACACTGGTCTTGACGGGTTTTAAATTTTCAATCATAAATCAGAAAAGCTGTGATTTGTCGTGTCGATTTCAGTATATTAATATTTCCGAAAGCTCGAAATAGATATTAGGTCGACAGCACATCATTATTTCATACCCTGTGGTAACAAAGACCATCATGTAAGCATGTCTTCCCCACGTCTGGTAACTACGACCTACGAACTACGTGGGATATTGAAAATTCCGACCGGGTAACTAACCACCATTCATAGATAGAAAAACCGTAAAGTGCATATTGCGCGTTTCGGTTTCAGTCTATGAATTTCCGAATGCTCGAAGTAAAAAGTAGTTCGACAGCGCATCATTGACTGATGTTCTGTGGCTGAGGTATCACCTACCATCAAGTGAACCTCATGCTCGTCTGTCGATATCTGACATAAAAAATGTGAAAAAAATGTGGGTTTTTTTTTTAATGTAAACCAATTTCAGCTGTCGGTGAAATGGGTATATGTACCTCGTACGGCATTACGTATGCTCTGAGAGAATGTATCAACGAATCACGGAGAGAGTCCGGATATCCGGCCACGTGGTATGATTTTGGTGAGAAACAGTTTCTTATTAATATTATAAATGTGAAAGATTGTGAGGATGTATGGATGGATGTTTGTTACTCTTTCACGCAAAAACTACTGAACGGATTTTGATGAAACTTTTCAGTATTATTTTTACATTAGAAACGTTTAATAATTAGGCTATTTTAACGGTATTGAGTTAATTAGCCAAATAATACGATGAGAGTGAATAATAATAATAATAAAATATTTATTTAACCATAAAAAAATTCTTAACTTATTACAATCACTGGTCCCCACACTAGGATACCCTGTGTTGTGGGTGACCGAATAAACCGTTAGTTACATGATAAAAATATATGGTGAGATAGGAGTATAATGCAGTTAGTAGAAAAGGACCAATAACTTCGGGCGTTGAAGGGGTGGGAGGAATATCGATGTTCCGACCGGGTAACGAACCACCGTTCATAGATGGAAAAACGGTGAAGTGCATATTGCGCGTCTCGGTTTCAGTCTATGGATTTCCGAATGCTCGAAGTAAAAAGTAGGTCTACAGCGCATCATTGATTGATGTTCTGTGGTTGAGGTATCACCTACCATCAAGTGAACCTCATGATCGTCTGTCAATATCTATCATAAAAAAAGATAATAATCGAAATCTACGCGGACGAAGAAGCGGGTAAAAGGTTTTTTTTTCTTTTGATCATATCAATCAATGCCAATGAAACTCGAGCCCTCTCCAGTAATTCACTTGTAACTCGTCTTATGATCGTCATCAAGTCTGTAATTATATTAATTTATTTTGTTTTCAGATTTTCCGAGAAACACAGAGGCTATATTGAAAGCGTTAGACGTTCACTTGACTGAATTGGTTTTGCATTGATAAATTTATTATATCAAATATTACGTTTTAAAATTAATGAATTGACAGTTGAATTAAATGTGTTTTGTTCTACGATCTATTTGTCCAAATATAAATTTAAGTGTTACCGTAAACCGCAACACCAGAGGTCTAGCGGATGCGATGCCGGCTTTTAAGGTAAGAGTCGCATCGAGTTAGCATCGGTTCGGAAAAACCGAATTGTATTCATCGATCTAACCCTTACTATATTGAAAAGGATTTAATAAAAATCAAAGTCATAGTCAATACATGTTTATTGTTAATTCAAAATAAGAACAAAAAAATCCGAGCACGAATTCCGTAGTACAAAATTTAGGCTCTAATTACATTAGGCTTCGATTTAGGCCAACAACAAAAAAATCGTAATCATTACAATACCATTACTTACAAGCATAAACTAATGATTCTAAAATGAAAATAAATACCTATCATAAAATCACCGTTTCACTATACAACGTAGCTTACATCTATTTAAAAAGTCCATACTAATTGTAAAATATACATTAATCTATACACAATAATATCAACAGTTGGGTGTTATGCAAAAAGTGCTATTAAATAAAATAATTTAATTTCTAACAGTTCTAACGCGGAGTATTGACACGCGATTTTGAGCTTTATTTCATTTCTTACAAAGGTTAAAATTGCGTGTCTTATACGATTATACAAAGCAAATTTGGTCGAAGGTTTGTGTTTAAATTTTGGTCGAATTATAATATTTTATCGTTATTAAGGATATTTGACGAACATTGACGTCTACGTCTTCAAATAGACTATCTATAGAAACGACCTTCGTTCAGAAACCACAAAGGTGTTAATTTACCTCTATAATTATTATTTAATCAGATTTACATACATTTTGTGAATGCCATTTTGTGTCATTCAGCATATTTTCTTAATTTCATAATATGCTGTTGTATGTGTCTATATTTATTAGGGCTATACCTTTCAATTTTAGCTTCGAATCGTCAAAATCTTTATACAATTCAAGATGTTGAAAGCTGTTTTTCATAAGATCAAGGTATATACTCAGATCAAAAAGGGATTTCCCTTTAATATAGTAAAAGGTCGGTAATCCTTAAAATTTAACGTATTACCTCAAAAAGTCTCGTATGACGAATGCGAGACAATCTTAAGTTCTATTCACTAAGAGATTCGTTGAAAATCTTAATTTACAATCAGTCATTTAGATAATAGAATTCTAAAAGTGATACGTTCTAATTAAGTGAATTTCATATTCATATAAATATTCAATAGAACGTTTAGTTGTCGTTTTCATTTTAATATGTGATTTTTGACATAATTTTGCAATAGTGATAATTATAACATTTAATCACAATCACGGTTGGTAGGTATTATTAAGTACCATTCAAATTTTTATTATTCTGTTATACAGAGATTCATTTCCTAGACAGTACAATACAGGAAAAAAGTAAATAACATAAAACCTTAATTAATACATTTTTAAGACAGGATTATTTTAGACAACAATTTTCAGAGTAACAGAACTCTTTCCCCACAATTATAAATACGTTTATCGTTCTTTCAATCACCTGAGTGAGTTAGTTACATTGTAATTGAATATGGATAGTATGCATTTTTTTAACTTTAGTATTAAAGTAGGTATATAACCTACTGAAACTTAAAGCTGTACAGTATTTCCTTAGATTTTATTACGATTTCCTCAGGCCGTACCGCCATCCATTATAGCAAAATTCTCCTTTTCATCCACCTATTTGTGGTGGTTATTTACCTGAACTGAAATTATTATATTAAATCCCAATATATTTTTATCCCGTAACGCATATATTCACTCATACATTCGAAGCTAAGCCGGGTTTCCACCGCGTAATGTACGTTCCGCTCGACTATTTGTTGGTGGAAATACAATACAATAGTCGAGCGGAACGTACTGAACGAGTAAAAAGCGTTGAAATGAACTCGCTCAGTTCTAGGCGAGTAAGTGGTAATCAAAAGTCAAAGCTCTTTGTTGGTGGAAATCTAAACGTATTTCATTTAAAAGGAGTCCGTCCCGCTTAACCATTTCCCGCTCATTACCCTTTCGCGGTGGAAACCCGGCTTCAGGATTGGACTAACGAGTCAGTTTAACATATCGAACTACACATTTTCTAAAGCATTTGTACTGTGGCGTAACTAACCGTTTTCGGACCCGAATGCGGTAAATGTCCCCCAAATTGTCAATTATTTATTTTCTTTATTTCAAACCGCTATAGTTACATTACTTAAAACTGAGATTAGGAGACCATTAATCGTTTTTTAGAACAGGTAAGATATTCCTCGCGGTTCTCGTAAAAAATAATATAATTAAAATCGCGTGTACGAAAACTGTTTTCTTATTGTTAACTTATATGAGGAAAAACGTTTTGAAAACAAATTCCTGGCCGTTTTTTTTGAAAGTCTACGCCACTGCTCGCATTAATTTATTTTTTGAAACTTATAGACGCGAGATGAAATTATTACTGGTATACCAATCTATTTGTAAGCACCTCTTATAAATAATAGCGAAACTATTTCTTTGGATTCTACAAGTCTACGCTACACCTTTTACATAGCTTATACCCTGCACATAATATGAATATCGTAAATTGGTAATATTTAAAAAGCTTTCATAATCAAAAATATAGTTCAAAATGCCTATCAATTTTTGGTTGGGGATAATTTTATTCTTCTTCTGATTGAACTATTGGAAATTTTCACAAATTTAAATTAAGAAGCTCTTAAAATATTCAATATTTCTGTATAGGTAATAAACTATTACTGTATCTATATATTTTAAATGAATTGTTGAAGGTATGTATACTATTAATTGATTATTGAAAAATAATATTTTTTATTTATTTATATCGGTTCAAATACAAAATTTCAAGAAAAAACATTCTCAAATTTTAATTGACCGATGAAATTGATTGACGAAAGTAATTATTACTTCAATAAAGAATGTATAAATCAAAACTGAGTACGACACTACAAAATAACAATCAATTTAAAAAAAAACCTTTCAAATGTGATTTAACACTAACGGCCTTATTCATAAACGTATTAAGCTAACTATGTTTTGTCTCGCTCTGTCGAATATAAAAAGACGACAGAACGAAAGAAACAAAACATATTTTAACTATATCAAGGTTAAACGTTTATGAATAAGGACATAATTCTTTAGCTTAAACTCATTAAATATTACCATTTAAAATAAGTAATACCTAGTTGGCCATACACACACTCACACACGCACACACCTTAAGCGTAAGCACTATAGCCTTAAAACTTATATAAAATAATGAATATAATACAAGCTACGGAATATGAGGTATTTAGTCAAATTTCGCTTCGTTTCGTCGTTTTAGAATTTTTTTTAATATGCCTCGTGTTTTTATAATAATCGGATTCCTATATTTGACATAGCTACCGCCATAATAAAAAAAAGACTCCAACCAATAAGGGATTTTCCAAGATAAATATCGTTTTCTCGCTAACATTTGAGATGGTTTTTATTAAGAAACGGCGCTTTTTGTTTTAGTTACATTGATACACTAGGTATTAGCTATGAGATGCACAAAAAAAACCTTATACGCTTTTTAGTTTACGGCGGCAGATAGTTAAGGGACCATCCATAAAGTTAGTCACACGTTAAGGGGGGGTGGAGATCGACTAAGTGTGACATTACGTGAAATGTCATTTACGTGAAAGATAAAAATTATTTGATTTTTTTACTTCATTAGTCAAAATAAAAAAAAAACATTGACATTGAACTGGCAAAAATTGACTTCAAGGAAAATTCTAGGTTAGATTAATATATTTCACCATCTTCAATAGCTTACACAAAAAAAAAAACAACAAGATTCATTGCAAATCTTGAGTATGATATTAATTGTGGTTCAATGGCGTAGTTCATATTATACAAGCTAAACAACTTTAGTATATTATACAAAAAGTACATATGTACGTCTATCATTCATAGCGCCGTAATACAAAACTACCCACTTTTTTATTTACGCTTATCCTTGTATTATCAACATTATCGCTACTACATGTTATTTTGTAAAACCACCCGAAGTTAACCCTAAAATCACGCGACCCCATCCGTGTGCGATCGTTTCTTATCCCTATGATGATCGGGGGTAGATTTCAAAATATCCGGCTGTCCGTGTGAAACTACCCTCGCTTCTAGATGCTGGTTGAAGGTGGATGTGTGAGAGCTGAATGTCAATGTAGCATTCCTCTCGGATCCCAGGGTCATAGTGGTGGTCGAGTTGAGCGTGTTGTGCGTGTGGTGGACGTGCGGCAAGGTGGATGGGGATGAGTGCGGCATAGTAGATGGGGACGAGTGCGGCATGGTGGATGGTTTGCGCATGGAGCGGTGGCTTCCGTTCCGAGTGAGAGAGTTCATTTGCGGAGTTCCGGTTCCGGTCGGGCGGAGAGTGTTCTTGTAGTCCGCTATCAGATGGGTCAGCTCAACCATCTGAAAATTTTGTTTAATATTATTAGAAGTATGCATGATAACTTAAAAATTAATTAATTATCTATAAATATTTCAAAATTTTATTGGTTCCGCTTAGATTTATATTATTTCTGCAAAATCTCATTAATTTGTGTCCATTCTGTTGAGCGTCCGATTTCAGTAATTCCAATCTGATTAGCTTATTTATAATCATCATATTTGATCTACATCAATCTCTTTCATGATACATGAATCTTCATGTATTTTATAATGTGAAATATATTTTGAAAAATAAATAATAATTCGCAACTTAAACAATCGAAATTGATTACATTCTAAATTACATAATTATTTTTAGAACAGACTGTTCTTCGAATATTCAGTTATATACTAGCGACTAGCCCCGGTTTCGCATGAATACAATGTAGGTACTGATATGGTGTTAGTATTATTTGGATATTGTTGATACAAAAATAAAAAAATAAAAATTGGGGTGGACCACCCTTATCACTTAGGGTATGAAAAATAGTTTTAGTCAGTTAACGTCCTATTCTCAGACCTACTGAATATACATAAAAAATTTCATAAGAATCGGTCAAGCCGTTTCGGAGGAGTTTTCTTACAAACACTGTGACACAAGAATTTTATATATTAGATAGAAAAGATATATATTAAATTTTTTATGAATGTATTTCTAGAAAACAATGAGGAATATGATTAATATTGATTTAGAATGCTACTTACTCTAGGTTTATTGAGACTGATCAGCATCTTGTGGACGGGGCTTGTGGAGTCTTCGGCGTCTATCAGCATCATCAGATCATCCTGGAATTAGTAAATAAAAAGATTATAAAACGTACATAAAGATAATTTAAAAAGACGTTATTCATTTTGAATTTTTTTTAAATCACTTTTTATTTTATTATTTACTTATGAGTTTCCTTGATATTTACTTAATTATGTATATATTTGTGACAAAAAGTGAACATAATTAAGTAAACATTAAGGATTGTATTGTTGAGGAACGAAAGTGTGGTCTTCCTCCAACCTAAAGGGAGGATCCTCGACCAGTCAACTGACTGGCCAGCCCTAAGGCCCCAGTGGTTGATGTCGAGATGTTGTATATATACTGAGCGCTCGGAATCATTTATATAGCGCGATTCAGGATTAGTTATTTTTGTCTCTTCTGTTTACAGATTTTTTTCATTTCAGGCAAATTTTACAGTTCAGCCTTTAAAATCGTTCAAGTAAATTCACATATCACTAATTGTTACAAAATTGTGATATATTTAATAACAACGGACTGAACAGGCATCGGTCATTTTTTATGTTGAATCAGACACAGAAATGACTTAACCCCGTACCCCATCAAAATATTCAATTTGGTAATTTTAAGTGGTTATAGATTCCGTCAAAATTCATTCAAAAACAATTTTGTCATTCACATACCTTATCCCTAAATTTCATGTTTCAAAACCGTGAAGTGCATATTGCGTATTTCGGTTTCAGTCTATGGATTTCCGAATGCTCGAAGTAAAAAGTAGGTCGACAGCGCATCATTGACTGATGTTCTGTGGCTGAGGTATCACCTACCGTCAAGTGAACCTCATGCTCGTCTGTCGGTAGCTAACATAAAAAACCACTTAATTTTTAATGTAATACCATAAAATGATCGTAAACCTGTAATCCACCGAAGAGTCCAATAGAATTAAGCGCGTATCTGCCTATAACCGACATGGAAGCCAGCTCCAGTACTGTCACTCCATCCTCCGACACCGCCAGCCAGGCCATCGCTAAATCTGGCTGCTTTATCTAGAAATTAATAAAATAAATATATTATTTACATTGATATTATGGAAAAAACACCTCGACCAATCGTCGTAAGGCCTCAGTAGTTGATATCAAGGTATCTTATTACAGGATACAAATATTATATAGGAAAGATTTGTTACGATTTAACTCAAAAACTACCGGACCGATTTAAAAAATTATTTTACTAATAGAAAGGTACATTATCGGCGAGTAACATAGGATATTATGATTTTGTTTAGTACATTTCACTCGTGCGAACTGGGATGTGTTACTAGTATATTATTTATATACTCAGCGCTCGGAAACACTTTGATAGCACGATTCAGAATTATGGCAGGTGAAGATTGTAAATGTCGCAACAGTATAATTAACGTACCTTAAGCCCCTTATTACAAAACGCAGTTTAACTAAAAACCCAGGTTTAAAAATCTAAAAACTACAGTTTAAGCAAAATTGATATTACAAAACGAGTTTTTGCGCTAAACCTTAGTTCAAAGCATGGTCTAACGCTAAACTTCAGCGACCCCTAGTTTAACGATGGTCTAAATCGTATCTGTCAAAGTTTCTCTTTGTCATTGTGATTTGTGTTGTGATGTTTTTACCCGAAAATGGATATTAATATGGTCGATTTAATTGATATTGAGGATGGGAAGACTCAAGTTGTTGAAAACGCCCCGCCAACACAACAGAAACCGTGTTTGAGTCAATCCCTTCATGGAATCATTCGATGAAGATTTCTCATTTCATGCAAAAGTATAGAAATACGTTATACAATGAAAATAGTGGACTTATTAAGAGATAATTTAACTAAAGACATGCTACATATAGTAATCTATGACTAAAGATGCCTGTAACAAGAGAGGATGTCCTGTGTTCCCCGAAATACAAGTGGTTTACTCGACATGATGAAGTAAGTAGATTCAAAGTTGATATTGCATTTATCAAAATATTGTTAGCAATTTATACTAAATTTTATCCTTCTAAAGTAATGTTTTGTTTGGTTTTAATAGATCCAGGATGACACCGCCGATTTCAACGGAGTATCACAACCTTTTATAAGCCAGATATGCAAAAAAAAATGCAGAAGCCATAGCCCGAAAATCACATAGATTTATAAAAATGCCTGCCACATTAACAGAGCAAGAGTAAGCAATGCAAAAATTTCGCAGAATAGCAAATTTCCCTCCAGCAATTGCTGCAATTGACTGTACTCACATAAAAATAAAAAAGTTAAGTCAAGATGGTGGTTAACTGTAAAGGATTCCCATCAATTAATGCCAGGTATTATTGATTGATTCTACTCATATTTTTCTTGCAAAATAAAGGAACAATGACTTGTCTATTGCCACATCCCTGATGAGGCGTTGGTTGTTGAAAAGTAGTTTAACCTACCACAGGGTTAAGGTGTCCATGTGGAATGTGATTAATATACAACAAATAATAAGAACCCTGCATGGCTTTGCATGGAATATGATAGATTCAGTGGAAAAGTATAATAAAAGTAAAACATCCTAATTTTGTGCATACAAAACTTTTTTAAAAAATATTAAAATAACTATGAAAACTAAAACTTTCTATAATATGTAGTGATAGTGAATAGTCATGCTTATTTATGAGTAAGAAATACTAACCTATTTAACTATTGTTTCAGGTAGTTTGTGATGCTGATTTAAAAATCATGGAAATTGTTACTAGGTGGCGTGGGACAATTCATTGAAACACTTTTAATTGAAATAATATATTTTTAACCTTAAATAATTGTATTTCTTTAACATTTTACAATAAATTTTCTTTCAACCATAAGTTTTTCTTGTTAGGAAATAACATTTTTATTTCACCCATTATTATTTATATAATATAAAATATTTATCTCACATAAAAGTTTTGCTTTATCACATTTGTATTTTTGATATTTTTGTGAAATGTGAAGTAAAATCTCCCCTAATACATACCTGTTTTAACATATAATTATAAATAAAAATAAGATAATAAAATACTTAATTGTAAATAAAGTTTATTTCTTTCTGATTTTAATCTTTGTATTTCATTAGAGTAGAAAATATATAGATTTAAATTTATGAAGAAAATATGTATTTAAAACCAAATTTCTCTTTCTAATATTTGCTAAGTACTAGAGTTCTTCCTGTTTTCTTATATTTCTATTTCTAGTTCCAGTTTTCTTTTATTTTTAATTCAGCAATTTTAACATTAAGCTGATGCTCCACTTCTAGCATATCTAATTGTTTTTTTATAAATTGAGTATTGCTCAATATTGTTTCTTGCATTGTAACTTTTCTGTAAAGTAATTTAAATTAATTATAATAATTGAAACAGCACCTTCACACTCAATTAAATCCAAAATTATGTTAATCACTATTATAATGTATTGTATTATATGGATATGTATTTATGTAAGTACTAGCATGTATGTATTATATGTTTGTTTATATAATTTTCACCACCCCCGTCTGCATCTGATGTTGCCTATGAGTGGACAAGTTAACTTTAACTTCACCATCAGACCTTTTCTTTCCCGTGAGTTCATTAATTCTGAAAATATTTCAATAATATTATTAATTTGCGTATGGGTCACTGAATAATAAAAAAAACTAAACACTTACTTCTTTGCTATATTCTTCCACTCTTGAGCCTTTTTAATATTGAAGGAAGCTTTAGTATTTTTGTGCTCTATTATGTGGCGTGATTGTGAAGTCATCTCACGTAGTATATCCTATAACATTTTCAATTTGGGTTAACAATAAATTAAAGAAGGATTTCAAATTCATCGAAGTAAATGATGAATTTGAAAATGATTAGTTTGAATTTGAAGTAGCTTTACTTACTTTTTCCTCGGTACTCCAATTCTCAGATTTTTTTTTGTTGGTCCATCACAATATAATATTAAAATTACCAAAGACAGACACTTCGATAATTTAAAAATTCCAAAACTAAATGAACTTTTTTTAACTTGCGATAGTTTTGTTTACTAATTAATATTATAGTTTTAAATTACGCGCGAGAATGTTACGATTCGTTACACGTACTTAGAGTATTTAGTAATTAATATGATGTTAATAATGTACCTAAACCTAAACAAATCTACAATCTACGAAATGTCATGCTTATATTTATGCAAAATAACAAATTCCCAATATTTTTAACACTCCTAAACATTATTTAATTATTAGCGTATTATCAAAATGTTTTCTTTTCTGGGCATACGGAACGTTGAAATAGAAAGTCATTATTAATCTGTGGTTGATATATAAACAATGGCACAAATGACAGTACTAAGAAGACCACTGTTTTTTAATTTTTACTAATACGAAAAAATTTAGAACTCGGTTTTGCAGATAAGCCTGGACTTGTTAGGCCAGGTTTAAACCAATGTTTATTTATTTTTTTTGTAATAAGACCGTAAATGTTTTAACCATATATCTAGAGGAGTTGATACTAGAAGGCTAACAGAATACATACAATTATTTTTTAAATTTTGTCTGTTTATTTGTTCATGTAAATCTCCGAAACTTGAAATGATTTTCGTGTACAGATAGCGGCACGAGTCGTGAGCACAGATGAACCGTTGAGTCAGCGTAAGTACACTGTCGGGCAAAATTATTTGTTACCTTTATTATTTCAATCGGTAATTGAAAATTATATTAATTAATTGATTAAATTGTATTAGTCGCACCTGCAGTTTGTTTATAAAGGTTCATCATATTTTTCTTAATACCTATTTATTTCATGTAACAAAACACTGAGTAAATCATTGGTCGGGATTGTCTATTGAACATCGAATTCTTTCTGCTCTGCATATTTTGTTTTTAAAGTTCAATCAAATCGGTAACAAAAATTACAAAAATACACTAATTAAAAAGTTGTTACTAAAATTGCACTCAAGTGTACGATAGTAGAATGATCCGCGCGGACCCAATAGACGACGAACATCGATAGCCGAACCAATCACGTGGAGCGTCAGCGTGGTTAACGTCATATCGACCAATGAAAACTGTGCTCACGACTCGTGCCGGTAACTGTACTAAATTATGTCAGTTTTGAGTGTCAGATATGTATATAAGTGTAACGTATATTGCGTTTAGGAATGCCAATAAAATGTCTAGATTTTTCAATATTTGCGTATAATTGAATATTACAATAATTTCTTATAGTATTTCGAACAATAGAGAATTCGAATGACCGTTGGTCTAACGTTTGACGTATAATGTCAATGACAGTTGCAGTTGACGTATGATGTATCTGTCATAGAGTATTTAGCGGTGCAAGACGTATCTACATTTTCTCATCAAAAATACTGTGACAATCCGCCACTTGAAATGTTGCCAGCTTTTTTATACAGATAGTATACAATTGACTAATAAGATATTTATATTTGTTTATTGGCTACTATTAGTGGTTTAAAAAAGTAAAGAATTATTAAGTTACGTACGAAGAAGTTATTTTTTTTGCAGATACGTTAATCTGGTCCTTATACCGCGATTTATGGTCGCGAAAGTAAGAAAGCCAACACTCACCCTCGCCTGGAACAACGTAGCGCCGAAGAAAGGCCACTTCCTGGTACAGTTGAGGTAGATCCGCACGCAGTCGGCCGTACTTCGGCCTTTCAATGCTATCCATTTTGTTCGGAGTTTCTCTTCTACGTCTCTGCAAAGTTAAATAGTAAATACCTAGTAATTGACAATCTCGTACAACATTATATATTTATAATGCAAAAAAACACACAATATACAGATACACTTAATATTAGGATTAAAAACGTCAAACGATGTGTACAGAGGCGGTCTTATAGCTTTAAAAGCAATTTCCTTCACACAACCCGTGTTTGTAAACAACTGGCTAAATGATAAACATATTTTTTTAATGTTAGATATCGACAGACGAGCATGAGGTTCACTTGAGTGTAGATCACAGAACTTCTGTCAATGATACGCCGTCGAAATACTTTTTACTTCAAACATTCGGAAATCCATAGATCGAAACCGAAACGCGCAATATGCACTTCACGGTTTTTCCATCTATGAACGGTGGTTCGTTACCCGATCGAAATTTCGATATTCCTCTCACCCGATCAATGGCAGAAATCACCATACGTGGGGAAAATATGCTTACAGAAAATAATAAACATGTCCCGGTGGGATTCGATCCCGTGACCCATCGGTGCGCACGGCAGGCTCACCTGAGCTCGTCGTTGGCGAGGCCGGCGCGGTACCGGTACGGGTAGAAGCGGTGCGCCAGCGGCTGGTTGTGCTGCGAGCTGGCGGCGCAGTAGTCGCCCATGTCCAGCTGCGCCATGAGCGCGCCCAGCTCGGCGGCCAGCTCGCGCGTCACGGGGAACCGCCCGGCGACCACTGAAATATACCATAGAGACAATAACTTAGCGCACAGATTTTTTTGAAAAATACCGGCTAAACATAGTTTCAGTGAAGCAGGGCAGAGACTTGAATTCGTGTATGCGGTGATGTAAGTTATTTCGACTATGTATTTGCGTGTTGTTCCCACGATAATGTAAGTGCATGTTCCTATTTCACCATGCCTACTACTGATAGAGGACAAATCTTTGTTTTTTATTTTTTCGTTTAAATACATTTTTTTATTATTATAGTTAAATACTTAAAGATGTCATGTGGAACATGGTGTAATGGTTGCAGCTCCTTAGTCCTTACTAACATTTTGTAAAACAAAAAACTTGGCGATTAAAATAGTGGCAGCGAGTTTATTGCCAGTTCTTCTCGTCCGTTCTACGCCCTTTATTTGAGAACTGGTATTAAATGTAAAATTAGAAGCACTTAATATGTATTTTTTATTGACGTTCATAAGTGTACATTGTGTTACCTAAATGATTAAATGAATTTGAGAAGGCTCATCACCTACTCAGTTCAGATTAATGTTTTCAGTGAAACATTCACGTGTCTGTCTTAAATCCTACAAAGGGACACGGAATTTTAAGTTTATTATATCGTTGATTCAAAGGTAAAACTCACTGTGTCATTTTTAATAAAAACCAATTTTAAGCGTAAACATGCAGTAAGAACAAAGCACGCAATTAGCGTATTCTAGCGTAACAAAACTATGAAGTGCGATACACACTATACACTTAGTGAGTTTTACCTTTGAACCGACGATATTATATAGTTCTATTACTGTGAAAATTCTATTTTATACCGGCTTCACACGGGTGCAATGTAGATGTACTATACACTAAAAATAGCCTATGTTACTCGCTGATAATGTATATTTATATTAGTGAAATAATTTTTTCGTTTTTAGAGTTTTTGAGTTTATTCATAATATACGAAAATTCTAAATTACAAATATTTCCTCTTTATAATATTAGTATAGATAAAGTCCACCTCTAAAAAAAAAAAAACTGTACAACAAATACCTTGTTGGTTAACTTGATAGCAAAGTAAGAGTCGCTCCTTATCCGTCTCAGTCCGCACGGAGCTCTTGAAGTACAGTCTGTTCCTGAACGTGAGACGGATCACGCGGGAGTTCTCGAACTTGCCGGAGCCCTTCTCCCGGAGCGCTGTCTCCCATCGAGATATCACGTCGCATAACTGAAAATATATACGGTGAACCTCTTGACCGCTTGTGTCGCATTTATGCGACAAATATTTCCGTGCCCCTAACACCCGTGTCGTATTTATGCGACAAATATTTCCGTGGCCCTAACACCAATGTCGTATTTATGCGACAAATATTTCCGTGGCCCGCCCGTGTCGTGTTTCTGCGACAAAGACATGCATGTTTTTGTTGTTCTATTTTTGTCCTATGAACTGCGTGGTACAACTAAAACAATCATTCAATAGTTCGAAGTTGGACGTTAGGGGCACGGCAATTGATATTTAGCCAAATGATTTATCAAAAGATACTGATCACTTACAGAAAAAAACAAACAATTCTTACTTAATATAATTAGCGCAGCGAATTGACGATATGGGGCATCAGGCAGACTGATTTCTGTGTCTGTTTCATTTATTTATTTTTTCTGTACAGGCAAGTAGGTCATCAGCCTTCTGTGTCCTACCAGACCGAAACATTTTTTAAAATCGTGTTTACGTTTACGGCTTCTACTTTCTTTTTTTTTTATGTCAGATATCGACAGACGAGCATGAGGTTCACTTGATGGTAGGTGATACCTCAGCCACAGAACATCAGTCAATGATGCGCTGTCGACCTAATTTTTACTTCGAGCATTCGGAAATCCATAGACTGAAACCGAAACGCGCAATATGCACTTTACGGTTTTTCCATCTATGAACGGTGGTTCGTTACCCGGTCGGAATTTAGATATTCCTCCCACCCGATCAATGCCCGAAGTTACCAGACGTGGGGAAAACATGCTAACAGAAAATTATAAACATGTGGTCCCGGTGGGATTCGAACCCACGACCCATCGATGCGCACGGCAGGTCTTACCGAACGCGCCAATGAGCCCGTCAGTTCCGCTACTACGTTACTTCCTGCATCTATGGTCACTGCTATTAAAATATATAGGGAATATGTTTTTTTTTCTATAAACCCAGTGTGTCTGACTAACCTTCTTATCCGGCTTGATGTGATGTTCTAGATCCTTCTCAATAGGGTCGTCGCTGAAGAGTGCGAAGCCGGACGCGGACGACTCACGACACCCGAGCTCCGAACTGAGAGTTGATAGGAACTCTTCCACCGTTGTCGAACCGTCGAAACTTATCACCTTGACAAAATATATATTCATACAATTAAAGAAATAAAAACAGGGTATACGATAACCTATCATAATAGATAATGCTGTTCAGACAGTGCAATTTCAAATAATTTCTCATACAACTGACAGATTGACAATACAAATATTTTTGTTCGATTGTGCTTGGACCTCAAAATGCAGCCTTAATTTAAAATTTGAAACATTTAAATAAATGATGTCACTGAATGCCACTGCCTCTTCTCCTTTTAAACCATACACTTCTTGATTTAGTAACTTTTAAGTAAACTGGATTGTGACTGTGGTTAATCCTATATTGAACACACTCTAGACAAGCCAAACCACTACACACAAAAAATCTTGCAAGATGAATTAGGTTCTTTCCGAGACTAGTACGCGAGGCTATTAAAATTAAAAAACATCCTAACTTCAAGAGAGAAGATGGTTTGAGACTTTCCAACACCTGGGAACCGATAATTAAAAATCTAAAACTCCAAGTCAAACATACTAAAAAAAAGGGGACACTGTTAGTCAATATTACCACAATATAGAAAGTTACAGTAAATATCAACTCCGTATCAATAGATGGCGTAAATATGGCAACTTTGTGACATTTCAAATCAGACTGTCATCTTTCAGTCTGCCGCGACTTCGGATGCTGAAAGGCATCCAAAACGTCGAAATAAATAATAAATTGCGTTACATAGTATTTTATTTAAATGTGTGATATTCGAGTTAATAAAATACTGTTAGCACTACCCCCACCGGTCGAACCACCCTTGTTATAAATACGGTGTCATTCCGTCAAACTGACACATTTGTCATTCGTCAGTCGATCAGACAACAATTCTTATTGTTTACATTTTGAATTATTGTCTTCGCGAGAGCCATTTTGTGTCTAATAGTGCTTATTTTATGTGTGATTACGCTGTAAGTACTTTTCTTGATTGTATTAGATGATTTGCTGGAAGTTTGGTTAAATTTGATTTTGTGATATTTTTGTAATAAAGTTTAAATGTTAAATATGTAAAAGTGTTCTCTATTTTTTTAAATCTATTTCCCTTCTGGTTCTAAAAATACAATATTACTATGAATGTTACCTGGTACGTGTTGTTGAGCATATGCACGGGGATGGCGTGCGGCAGGCTGTGGTGGTAGGGGTTCTTGAGCAGGATGGACAGCACCTCCATGCGGGATGGCCGGTCCGTGCGCCCGCCCACGCGGATCGTGCGCTCGAGGGCGCGCGCGCAGTACGCCGCATACTTACCGCATTCCGTTCTGGAACATTTCAATTTATTTTTAATACAATACAATAAGCATTATATGGTTATAGACAAAATGTATGTTATGCACCCAGAATTTTTTTTGCTACCCAATTTATTAAAAAAAACTAGGCTCGGTTGTCTTTGGAATGAACAGGAATCTCAATGCGATAATCTGCTCCTATAAATTTACTAAAAAAAATACATAATTCTTAGTAAATAGAATCGAATCACCTCAACGCAATGCAAATAAGTCTTTAGTATCTTGTTCTTTTAGATATCGAAAAAAGTAAAAAGTAGATTTGTTCTATCGCATAATTAGTGAAATTAAATACAACCAACAATAATTTATAGATAAGCTTACTTAGCTTAATAAATACTGACTTTGAATGTGCTTTCCAAAGCACACTATTATTCCAAAGCATAAGCTATAAAAACCAATCAATCGACGTGTACTGCATACGAAAAATTAGATTTGAGTACTAATTCACCTATCAAAATCTTTTTGCTAAACCAATAAAAAGAGTAGATTTAATCTTCAGTACTTACTTAGAATCCGAATGCCTGTTGAGATGCAACTTGAGATACCACAATAGCCTATTATTCCTTGGCACGAAGAGGCTCACGGCCAGCGCTAACAGCTGCCAGCCTTGTATGAAACTGTATGTCGGAGGATTGCTTTTGCAGTCCACTGACAATAATGGCGCCTGAAATATCCCAGAGTTGAAGAAAATGTTTGCATTTGAGCTCTTATTAATATTATTTTATTTATTTCCACTCTAATATAAATAAGTAATGGTTAGTAGTTCAATTTTGCTTTCCTCATATGATTTTCAGAATTAATATAACATTTAAAACATTATTTTATTGGCTTCCTAAATTCAACAACCTGTATTCAAATAATGACAAAATAATTATAATACTCTTTAAATCATACATATACAGCTTACTCATTTATGACTGTAACGAGAATATTGGATACTTAGAACGATTCAATTCAAATCACTCGTGAAAAGGCTTCGCGTGCTTACATTTACTTGAAGCTACAATATCACGCGTCTAAAACCTGCATAAGGCATCATCTCCACAGCGAGAAGGTAAGTCGTTCAAATAATATTGTATTTTTTTTCTTATTAAATATTTTGGAAGAAAAATCTTCCACTTTTATATATTCGCATATATTACTGTTTTTTATATATTATGTCACTATAGTAAAAATCATCAATATCTCCTTTCAGTAGAACCTCTCCCTAGAAGTTAGACGTTACTCAACAATAATAACAAATAACGCCAAAGTTGTAAAGAATGTAAAAGACGCAATAGCTTGTATATAATACCTTAGGTAAAGCTTACGAGATTCCTGGTTTCCGAAATCTCTTAAAATAGCTAAGGTTCGTCTCATACATAAATCGGGCTCCAAATTAGACCACAGTAATATCTATACTACCGACTATCTAAAAAAATTTGAAAATAATACGTTATACACGGCTAAGTAACTTCCTAAAATCGAATGATTTCTTTTTTATAAAAACATTATGAACCCAAATCCAATACTTTTTTAATATTACTTCAAATATTGATCGTCTTTTTTTAAACTTAATAAGCAGTTGTTTGACCACTAACCCACCTGGTGGTAAGGGGTGTTGCGTTCAGGTGGTAAATCACAACACAACTTGTCACCAATATAAGGCTTCATATTGACTATAAAAAAATAACATTATCTTGCAAGAATATTTGGTGTCTCTATCACATTTTCTTGTTAAGCCGTAAACGCTTGTTAAAGCATCAGCTCTACATTCATTTGTATACCGTATCTAACTAGTGAGAAAGTTCGTGAGGCTGTGAGCGAACTGAAACGACAATTTTTAAATTTTGTAGGGAGATAGCATAAAGTCCAGAATACAGGCTAAATTATATTTTGGAGGGAAAAAGGATGAGGAGGCATCTCTTTTAACATGGGCAACTTGGCGGCAAACTGAGGGCCTAACACGAACAACTTGCGAAAAAGTATTCGTATCGTCGAGCTGTAATTTGTATGAAATTTCAAATGATTTCACATACGACTGACAGCTCGACCATACGAAAACTTTTTCAATAGTCGTTAGTGCTCGCCCCTCTGTAGTGAGACAAAATTTATTCTTTCATGTAGTACGATTTTGTAATTCACGACTCCTCAGTCGCAAGTGGAGATGACGCCTTCGCCCCTAGGCGTACCTGTACGGAGCTAGGCGAGCCAGCCGGGTGTTGGGGCATGTCTCCCTTGTCGCCGCCGACGGACGAAGCACCTGTGTCGCAAGTGAACAGCGACTGGGTCGCACACAGCAGCAGTTGCTGGACAAATGAAATGTTGGTGCGGGTCGGACCGTCAGTGGGGGGCCTTATGTCATGTAGGTTTTTGTTTATAGACGTGTTGAATGTTTTATATAGTTCATTTGGGAGTCTGATTTCCATGCGAAGGTATAGATTTCATGGCATTATATACTTGGGATGAAACTAAACTGACTTGGAGACACTGCTAAATACTATAATAAAAGGTTTATATATAACCATAACTTTATATACAATTATGATACAAATCTTGTCTAATATTAATTCAATTACTAATAAAATATCCTGAAGTTGGCATGAAAAGTGTAAATGTACAGTAACTAAAGTGAATAATTTACAGTGATGGTGGTTATTATACATTGTGTTTTTTTTTCTGTGTAACTGCATAGAAATAAACTTGTAATTTTTAAGATTTTAAAATAAATAAATTAGGAGACATCAATTATACTGGGATTTCAATTTTCTTAAACTTGGGCTGTTAAATTACTTGCCTTATCTAAATAAGTTCAAAAATTTTAGTCCCAAAACGACACGTTTAATCTTTTATTAAAACTCACTGAAAGTACTAACTAAATACATTTTATATAATATAAAAATAAATTAAAAATAAAATGCGCTAAATGCTTAATATTATGCAGTTACACTATAACTAAGATTCCACTGTAACTTAAAACTACTCACCTCAATAATAAATATATAAAAAAAGATATAGAACAGTCTAAAACATCAACCTTTACATAGGAGAAAGTGCTGAAGGAGCGAGCTATGATATGATATGAATCTCATTCCCTAAGTCTAAAAGGGCCGGGTTCAACATTCTTGGATGAAAAAGAAAAACAAAAAAATAGGGAAAAATTACACCAACATTCCATTTGAAATATACGAGATAATGATACTAATCGCTAATGTTATGGCAACATTATTCGAGTCTTACCTTCACTACTGTCTTTAAATATGCAATAAGTCATCTTTTAAAACAAATATTGCCAGAACTACAAGATCAAGTTGGAATTAATCTGTGTTCCATTTTTTTATATTTTTTTAAACACAGGAGTAAATTCCAGAAGCCAATAAAGTATGTATTCCATTCCAAATTGATCGACAACGTTAAGCTCAACTGTACAGCGCACAAAGCTAATTTAAACCAATGGTTTGTTAGTGTATTCAGAATTTCGACGCAAATAAAATCCGTTACTTGTATTAAGTCGTGTTATATGTGTACAATATTCAACCGTATGTCGATTGACATACAGTTGCAAGTGCCCCACACTTTATGATGGTATATTTGGCGCGTTCGATCATACACTTTAACTATAACTGGACGCTGATAAACAATACAGTGACAACCCACAAAATGATAAAAATGTAAATTTTGATACCAAACGCGAGAAAAGAAAGCTTATGAGCTAGAATGCATTTTTTAAAAGAGTTTTAATAGTAAAATATTGAAAAAACTAGTAGGCACGAAACCCTAACATGTTTAGAAAATTTAATAATAATGCACTAAATTCTATTACTTTGATTGCTACCAAGACAAACGATATACATTTAGTGTAATAATAATAATAAAAAAAAAATATTTCTGTTATTTTTTTAAATAAATTTAATAAAACCTAATTAAAAATTGAAACTCAATTTACTCAAAATGGCCAAAATGTGGGTTGCCACTGTATTGCTTATCAGCGTCCAACTAGAGTTTAGACGGAGCAAGGTTTTCAACGACAGTATATTGTACATATATAACGCAACACTATTTGATGTGTTCTTGGTAGTGTTGGGTAGTACAGGACTTCAAAAAGAGTTTGTAAGAGTAGCCTCTTTTTCACTCTGAGCCAGTACAATGTCCCACTTCAAATGAGGCGAGGCGTATGAAGCTCGAAGCATAATTTGTACTAGCCAGTATTAATATGACTTTTGATGTTTTTTTTTTTATGGATATTTATCACCCAAATACATCGAGAAAAAACGAGTGCGACATAAAATTTGAAGTAGTACATTTTATAATTTCGAGCCGCTCTTACATTTTGACGTCATGTACGGGACAAATGTACCGCCTCTTGTATGTCCTACTCAACACTAGTTCTTGGTGAAACGTGACTCATTTCTAAAGTAAGTCATGATAGTTGTCTTTACCCTATATCAATTGATTATTTAAACGTAACCTAAAAGTAACCTTTAAAATGGATATTTCCAATATTTTATGGTTAAGTGCAAGGTCTATAACTAACGGCCGAATTCTCGAACGCTAATCAACATTGAGGTGTACTTAAAAGTATATCTAACCCTTTCATTACGAAGGTAATATGAAAGACAGAAACATTTTAAGAAGCCCTCAAGTTTTGATTATCGTTTCAGTATTCCGCGGTAAGACTCACTAAGCTAACTAAGCTCTTAGGACTAAATTCAGACTTGAGTCACGTTTTCTAATACGGATGTAAGTAACGATGATACGTTGTAGCTTTAATCGAATTTTCAGCGCCGACTAAGACAGATTTTAATACCATTTATAATGACTCGAAAGTACTCCCCTATGTTGTACCAATTTGACTGTTATCACAGTTTTAAATTTTTGCAGTAAAATCTATTAACATCTAATATTATTGATATACACAAATTGATATAACATAAGGCTAGTGAGCTATGGTATAGAGATTTTATTTCTGCCAATATTTTACAGTCGGGTTGACCAACACCTAAAGCGTAAAGCATCTATAATACAATATAATACCAATATACATTTGAGAACCGTGAAAATGAATGAATACACCAATTATTGTGATTTAAACATATGAGAAAAGCGTTAAGCACCGCTTGAAGCTTAGCCATCAAACTCTGTCTTGAAAGTAACCAGATATTGTCATGATTAAGAGATTCTTTAGATAATTAATCGGAATTATCACATACAGAATAAAATGTAAGGTAGCATATTTGTCTCACAATATAGAAATATAAAAACATTTTATTTTGTTTTAACAATTTAACCTAGTTTTGAGAAATTAATCCAGTTTACCAACTTTCTCATTTATCATTACTTTGAATTATTAGTATCAGAAGTGGGATTAAATTTGGATCAAAACCAAATCAAACAACAGTTAAGATGTCAGACAATATCTGGTTAATATTTAACAGGTATTTAAAGTTAATTTTTGGGATTTCAATAAACCCGGTTATAACATTAGTGGTTAACATAAATGATTTTTAATACAAGATAAAAATCATTTAAGACATAAGGGCAAATTAATCTAATAACGATAAGAGCCTTTAAGATGTATATAAACAAAAATAATTGGCATAAACAATAACGTAATAATATCGAAAAAGCTCCATCGTTTTAGCCGCAAACAGGGGAGGTCATGTGATATTTACTTAGTTTTAAATGCAAAACTAAGAATGTTCGTTTTCAATGTTAAAATGAAGACAATATCTAACTACAACTTATCTCTTTACATTTTGACTTGAAAGTTTTAATTTCCAGACACAGCTAAACCATTCTAGATGCACAAAGTAGAGAACCTTACTGCTTAAAAAACAGCCAAATTGCTCACTTGCAGCCATAAGGGATATGAGATTGACAGAATTAGAAAAGGCTCAATATGTTATAATTATATTTTAATCTAGCCTCATTTGACTTCATTTTTTTTTCATTCATTCTTCATTTATGGAAGCTATCGATGTACTATATACACAAAAGAAAAAGATCGGTCCAGTAGTTTTTGAGCTAAATCGTAACAAACATAAAAACAAACAAATCTTTCCTCTTTATATTAGTATAGATTATATCTCATAACAAAATCACATGACCTCCCCTAAAAAAAAGGGTGATATAAGCGCACTTACTGTTTTAAGCTTGGCAGTGGTCAGTTTTCTGGGTACCTGTACGGCATGCTTGGCGGCCGCGTGCGGCGCCGACTGCTTGCTGAGCGCCGACACCAGCTCGTCCTGCAGCTCGGGCACCTCCAGGCACTGCTGCAGCGCGTTCTGCGCCAGCACCACGTGGTAGTCGATGCCGGCCTGCTCCACCGCCACCGACATGAACAGCTGGACGCACTGGGGACGATAGAGTCGATTTTACGGAACGAGAAAAAAAATGCGCATATGGACTTGAAATAAGATCAGCCGATTAAAATAAATTTAAATTAAGAATAGTGTTAAAAATTTCAATAAATATAAATTAATAATAGTGTGAATAAAAAAAAATTATTTAAAAAAAAGCGTGGGGTGCCTTTTAAGATATTATCAAAATGATAATCACTACTCATATCTGTCAATAAAATATTTATAACTATTGACACCATGCACCTCACGCATTTTTAAAATATTTTTTTTTATTCACACTATTAATAATTTATTTATGTTAGATATCGACAGACGAGCATGAGGTTCACTTGATGGCAGGTGATAACTCAGCCACAGAATATCAGTCAATGATGCGCTGTCGACCTACTTTTTACTTCAAGCATTCGGAAATCCATAGACTGAAATCGAAATGCGCAATATTCACTTGCTTCCAGAAAATTATAAAGATGTGGTCCCGGTGGGATTCGAACCCACGACCCATCGATGCGCACGGCAGGTGTTCGTTCGTGTTCGTGTGCACCGAACGCGTCAACGAGCCCGTCAAAAGATATAATATTATATAGAGATTTCTTATATCTTAGTTTGTCTTCACTCGTCCGCGAGATATCTCTTGATGGTCATGCTAAGCGGACAGAGGGTCACGAACAAAAAAACTTGTATTCGTATTATGGATCTGTCATTTGTATGCAATTTCACATAATATAACCGATATATCGACCATTCGATAAGTAATCGAGTAACTATCAAGAAAGTTCTCGCTAGTTAATCGTGTTCGGTCCTCAGAGCGCTCAAGCCAAACGTTCAGTTTTCAAGTTGGAATCTATTCTTGAAAACTATGAAAATATTAGTAGCTTGTTTTTTTTTTGTAAATAATTCGATAAGTCATAATTAGAGTTTCGACTGCCCTATTAAGTATACTAAAGTAGAACACAGTACAATACTTCATACGTCTACGTCATATAATATATTTTTTTTAACAATAAACTTAAGATAGGAATTAGTTTGTTGCCTCCACACCAGGATACCTTGTAATGTGACCAGTTTTCCACAATAAGGTCCACAATACCCTCTTAAAGCAAAAATACCTTAAATAGTTTGAGCGCCTCAGCTTGTAACGCCTCAGAATTGAGCGTCGTTAACGGTGAGGTAATGTTTTCCTTCGAGTACAGTAGCGTTGGGTGGCGCCATAGAACACAATCTGAAACAAAGCATTGATTAATAAAAATTAATTAATCTTAATAGCTGTATAAAATAACAATCTATCTAATATAGAAAATTCTCGTGTCACGGTGTGCGGGACCGAACTCCTCCGAAACGGCTAGACCGATTTTCGTGATCCTTAGCGTGCATATCGGCCAGGGTGATATTCGATCAACATCTATTTTTCATCCCCCTAAATGTTAAGGGTAATCCACCCCTAAATATTTTTTTTTAATTTTTGGACGAATTTTTTTGTTTTTATTTTTTTATAATATGGCATTAAAAAATACATACAACCCTAAATTTTTACTTTTTTATCACCAGCCCCTGCTTATTAGAAATTATTTACATGGCAAAACAACGATTGCCGGGTCAGCTAGTAATATTATAATATTAGACATAATAATAATAAGATTACGATCAGTCTATTACAAAACCATACGGCACTTTAAGAGATATTAAATTAAAATGTGCCATTTTAACAGATTTCATATCGTAATATTGATATAGAAACCAAGGATGATTTAATCACTATCAAACTTATAATTTTTAAATGATTTACATTTATTTGGGAAGACACAAAAGTATTATTATTACAGAAACAAGTGCCGCCACTAAAGGACATGTAGTGTTAGTCTAATAGCTAAGTATTTATTTGTATTAATTATAGACTTTGAACTTGTGCAGCATTTGCGCGTGCGATGTGTGTGCTAGCAATCTATTGGCTGAGCGCGACGCCTTTCACTTTTTGCTAGCCCATACGAATCGTAGCATTGAATTTGCGACAGTTGGATTTTTCTATTCTAACGCGAAGCGCATGCCACTAGCTGCTTTAAACGCACACCGCACACGTGTTACTGTGTAGTGAATTTAACTTTGCTTTATAACTTAATTTATTTAGCGAAATTATACACATAAAAATAGTGTTTGTGTTTAATATATAGTAGTATACTGAACTGAAGTATTTTCAATTTAAATACACCCAACACTAAAGACACATTCAGCATAATATGCTTATGTTAGAGCATAATGACGCTGATTTTTAGTTCTACCCTAATGTGACAAAATATAGTAGAGGGAGTAAAAAAATATATGCAAAAAAAGAGAAAAAAAAATCTGATACATAATGAAATATGAAAATAACCATATTAGAATACAATAATAAATTTAAAAAAAAAACATATAAAAAACAAATTATTGAACGGTTAACTCACTAGGGTCGCCATCAGTCTCCATCAGTTTTTGCACAAGTCTCTCGAAGTGCGTCCCCTGACTGCCTCCACCACCGCTGACTACGGTCAAGTGGTACATCCACGAGTCTTTGTCCGCCTTGCACTCGAACAGTAGATATGTTGGACCCTGGAATGTTACAAGCCAGGGATGTTACGGAGCTTCAATACCGGTTCCGAAAGGTCGGAACTTCCGATTGATTTTGCACATCCGATTCCGATTTCGGTTCCGATAAATTTGGATCGGAGGTTATAATCGGAGGTCGAAGCACAGCGGCGGCGACAGCCACGATCAGCGCCATTTGTTATAGTTTTTATTTTCAACACCTAGGAAGGTGTTTTATATTTTTTAACTGATATGAATGAAACTGATTTATTTTATTACGCTATTCTCTTTTGTATCTGCCTCCGATTCCGGTTCCGGTTCCGACAAACTAAATTTAAAAACTCCGATTCCGAATTCGGTTCCGATAAAACCACCTCCGTTACATCCCTATTACAAACGTCTATGACAAACTTTAATTAAAAACATTGTTATTCAAATAAGCCTAACGGAGGCAATCTGCCAATTGGAAAGTCTATTAATAACTATACCATATTTTAGTTAAATATATGAGGAGTTTATATATTTCAAAACAAGTAGTTTTGAACCAAAACGAAGTAATTGTGGCAATATTTTAAGAAATATGAAAAAAGTCAAGACTGGTGTTTTTTGGAGGTGGTCATTCAATACAAGCATCGGAGCATACGGAATTCTGTAATCTCTGCCCATCTCGATGGGAAAGAGGCATGATGTATATAAAATAGATAGAAGAACAGGCCCATACAAACTTTTGGCACAGAAAAAGTAGTTCTATTTTTGACCTGTAGAGCGCGCGGCAATGTATCGGTGACACACACATCTAAGCAGTCCGCTGACTCCTCCCCTCGCGTTGTCTCGCTCGCTCTCACGAGCGAACGGCAATAACGCTCTACGAGCGGCTGGGTGCGAGAGAGCGCGCGCTATGACTCCACGTCAGAGTGTCGTCCACACGGACACTAGCAGCGCCGCGGTGGCTGGGGGGAGAACTACTCTTACCCCAGAGAAACCTGTAGGTATAAGGCCTGTTCTTCTATGTTCTTTGTGTATATGTATGTATATTACCTGATGTTGCGGGTAGATAGCAACAGTGAGATGTTTCCTCGCGTCGTCGTTCTTCTCCTCGGAGTCCGAGTCCGACACGTGTTCCACATCTTCCACGCGGGCGTCCCTCATGTTTATCTGACCGACCGGGTTCTGAAATTTTAGATTTTATTGATTGATATTACTTTTCTGAAATAATTGAAGCATTTGAGTCAGTAAAGTACTATTTTAGGCTTTTTCTTCTATATTTATTAAAATGTTTTCCTTTTTTCTAGTTTGAGCGCCATCGATAAGCCTAATCGAAAATCAATCAAAAATTTGGATCAGTGGTTGAGAATCACTGATAATTTTTTTTGTATTTTGTAATTGATTAATTTTATGTATTTTCAAGGTGGAAATTAAAAGTGTATTCTATCTATCTATATGAGTGAAAATAAAACTTTATCACCCCGTATAGACCAAGAGCTGACCTGTTCGCTGGGCGACTTGAAGTAGAGGAACATCTTGCCGAGCAGCACGCACCAGCTCTTCTTGGCGTGGCCGTTCTTCACCTTCGTGAGCCAGCCCTGGATGGTCGGCTTGTTGTCCTCTTTGCTGAGCAGCAGCTTTGTTGCGTTTCGTCTTTGTACGTTCTGGAATCGATATGCAAGAATGTTTGTATTCAATTTTATATTGATTCCTCCTACGTTTAGGGACTATACATAAAGTACGTCACACGTTAAGGGGGGGAGAGGTCGTTGAAGTGTGACATTGTGTGACAAGAGGTGGGAAGGGTCCTAAAGTTAAAATCTTAGACATTTAAGTGTTAAAAATGTCAAATTTGTATTATATGGTTTAAATTGACTTGCCTGAGCTCTTTGTAAATGTAAATAAAACTAATTTCGAAAATGCTGTTTTAAGAGGGCCCTTCCCGGTTCGACTATCGTCAACGCGAGCATGGTTGAAAAGCTTTTTGTTTCATGCAGCGCATACCTCTACCGCTAACGAGTGAGTGAGAACGCGATAACATTGAACGAAAAATAGTAAGCGGAAATTTCATAAAACTTGTTCTAGGAAATACGTGTTTTTCAGTAGTCTATACAAGTTTATGAAATATTTTTTGTAATTTAGAATCTCCATTATATTTGCAAGGTTTTTATCACAACAAAATATTTACTTTCACAATTTATGAGTACATTATGAACGCCCAAAGTTCAGGTATTTTTTTTGCAAAAAAGCTGATTTTTGGAGGCTTATACTGAATTTATTTCTGAAAATTTTGAGATTTTGTTTCGATAGAAACCTAGATATAGTGCACGAGATACCTATTAGTTCAAAAGTTTCAAAGAAAAATCAGTTACATCACCATAATCACGTACGAGCTTTTGTATGGAAAGTAAGACGGGTTGGGCCCACTTAATTTAAAGATGTAAAATTGCAAAATATGTGACGTCACACTAGGGACAGGGGGGTCTCACAAATGTGACCAACTGTGACAATGACTGGGGAGGGGTTTATCAAAATTAGTGAGACGTACTTTACGTTATGTTACGTTATTTAAACTATACTGTCCATTTTCATCGATTTTTTATAATGATACAACTTTATACGGCTTGTAAGTATATAATAAACTATGTTTTTTTTTATTGCGAACACAGAAAATAATACGCGTTTATTTAAATTAGTTTAGTTATTATCCCAAATTTTCGGATGCTTTTCAGCGTTTTCATACGGTATAAAATATTGTATTTAAATATGTGATTTTCGCTTTAATAAAAGACAATATTTTGAATTCAGACGGTATAGTTTAAAAAAAACGTTTAACTATAACTATATAATAACTCACTAACTAAGTTGGTTACCATAACTGACGTGGAAGCCATCGATATATCGATGATGGAAATCTCACAGTGATTAATGGAACAGACAGAAATCTGCACTTTCCCCCAGCCTTTAATACACACCTGGAGCACCCTAATCCAATCTTCCATAGTAGCGATGCTGTCGGCTGTGAGGTAGTAGGTTCGACTGCCGGTGAAGATCTCGAAGGTAGCTGCGCCCTCGTTGCGAGAGATCTTGCAGGCCTCGCCTAAGCCGATCTGACCCTGAGGCTTTCGATTCACCTCAGATTGCGACTTCCAGTACGATAGTGTACCGTTTTTTAGTACAAACCTGAAATTTTAATAAAAACTATAAGTAAAGAAAATATCTGTAGGAAAGTCAGTTTTGTTGCCAAAACCCAGTGTTTTTGCTTTAGAATATTGTACCACATTTTCACCCTTAGTAAAATCTTATTCACTTAAATATTGACAAAGAAAAGTACATCTTTAGCAAACAAATACTTACGGCCTTATTCATAGACGTATTATTAGCTTGATATAGTTAAAATATGTTTTGTCTCGCTCTATCGAATATAAAAAGACTACAGAACGAAAGAAACAAAACATATTTCAACTATATCAAATCTTATAATACGTTTATGAATAGAGACGTAAATATTGTTCTGTTTTTTTTATTTTGTTAAGTTTAGTTTTTCAAAGTAATATTTGTTAAGGTGGTTCGTTTTCCATACAAAAAGTCATGATTATTAACGAAGAGTTTCGATACTATACAGGATGTAAAAATAACGCTTCCGTATTTATGCAACTATTTACTTTCGGAGAGTTTTTTGCGCGGAGTTAATAAAATAATGTTATTTTATACAGAAATCATGCATATAACAACGTGAAAGATTTCTTAATAAATATTTGTATGGAAAACGAACCACCTTAAGGCGTTCTTGTTGGTGTAGTCTCTCTAACATATTACCATCTCTTCTTCCACGTCTTAAGCTTCCCGCCCAGCTTAGCAAGATGGCCGCTCTTCTCCAGCGCCTCGTGCCGCCGCGGGGAGTCCCTCGCGCTCGGCTCGCTCGACATCGCGTCGGGAGGGATGGCGTAGTCGTCCGACATGCCCGACTCGAACGATGTGTCTGACATAGAAAGACAATTGTTTGTATGATTTTTAACCGACTTCATAAACAGAAGGTTATAAGTAAAGAAGGTTATTCCAGGTCAAAAGTACTCGTAACCGACGAGTGTGTTTGAAAGTGTTAAATAATGAGAACCCAACCATTGTATTATTTATGTTGACTATACTGTCTATTGTAACTTGTAGTTGGTATCTCTGGTAATTTTTCCTTTCTCTTTGGAATCTGCTGTGTTAATGGCCGCTAGTCTCAAGTCTCAAGAATTAAATTCATTGAAATAGTTGTAGTTTTATTTTTTCAGAACCCTAAATATCAACAGAAAGCATTGATGAAAGTAGAATCCATATGCTCCGATCCTTACATACCACTGTAAGGATCGGAGCATATGGAATTCCGTGATCTCTGCCTACCCCGATGGGAAAGTATATCTATGTATTTGTATAAATATTAAATAGATATATAAGTATAAATAATGTTGTCGATTGTCCTTTAAGGCTTGCTCTGAAATAATTAAAATATTTTTTTTTAAATTTTTAGTTTTAAGTTTATTGTTTGTTTGTTTATTATAGGCAAAACTTTGAAGTCTGTTTTTTTAAATAATTTTATGATAGTATAAATATGATTTTCTAAAGTGGATTACCTGGTTAAGTTGGCCTTAATCTACTGTTGTTAGTTGAGTTCAAATATAATTTTATTCAAGTAAAGTTTTGAATCGATCATTTATAAAACTACCCCCAGTTCGATATATTGCTTCTATCAAGACCAGTCTAAAAATTTGGTTTTTACTCTTTTTTTTGAGGTGCTTTTATAAATTATCATTAAATCAAAACGCAGGCGGTGTTTCAAGCAAAATTGAGCTCTATATCAACTATATAAGACATGAATTAATATTTCGTTAATCAGACCTTAAGTCTTAATAGTATGTCAATGGATGAACTGAAACCGAAACGCGCAATATGCACTTCACGGTTTTTCCATCTATGAACGGTGGTTCGTTATCCGGTCAGAATTTCGATATTCCTTCCGCCCGAAGTTACCAGACGTGGGGAAAATATGCTTACAGAAAATTATAAACATGTCATCCCGGTGAGATTCGAACCCCTGTTAGAATTAATATCAAAATAATAATTCTTAATACTACTAGTGCCATCTATTATAAACCATGTGTAATCTCCACTTAAACATTGTCTATGTAATTTCCTTTATTAAAGTCATTCTGTTAATAACCTCAACCGATATTACATTAGATGTTTACAGAAAACTATAATCATTTCGTCCCGGTGGGATTAGAACCCACGACCCATCGATGCGCACGGCAAGTGTTCTACCGAACGCGCCAACGAGCCCGTCAAACTAAAGTATGACACACATACCTCTAGTCTTGCTCTGCTTGCTGGGAGAACCACTGCTGGAGCGTTTCGCCGGACTGAGGCTGGAGCTGGTCTTCACACTCTTGGAGGGGCTGCTGGCGCTGAGGCTGGTGTCCGAGGAGCTGCACTGCCCGTTGGTGCTGAGAACCAGTGCGTGCCCCGAGCTCTGCTGAATCGCAGCCGGGAGGATGCTGGCTAGGTTCGCGTTGCTAATCGGCAGTGATGGTTGACCTGGTTCGTGAATAGATTATTTACTATATATTATTTACTATATCTATATATATATAAAAGAAAGTTGTGTTAGTTACACCATTTATAACTCAAGAACGGTTGCACCGATTTCAATGATCTCTTTTTTGTTGGATTCGTCTATATCCCGAATAAGATAATAGCTATTAAAATATTGGAAAAAATCAGGAAAAAAATATATGCAAAAAATTAATTATAAAATAAATTAGATTCGGAACACCGCCATCTTGACAGCTCACGTCATGCATTCTTAGCTTTTTTGGAATAACAGATGTCCACTGCAAATCAGTGACATATCGATGGCTCCTACGTATAGGGGCGAAACTGCCGCTTAAGCCTTTTTCCAATTATTAGTGCATTGAGTTCCTTGTGTCCTATTCTATGACATTCACAAACAAAAATTTTATTTTTTTTAATAGATACAAAATAAAATTTTAGGCACATAGGCGTATGTACACAAATCGGTCGCGTACAAAACCCGATCAAACCTTTGGTTGATTTACGGCGTCGTGTGATCGCGTCGGGGGCACGGTGAGAGGGCGAATGTACCGTTTCAGTCCTTTTACTCCGTGTCCGAAGTATTTGTTACGCTCGCGCGACTATAGCGTAAGTTAATTTATTGGTTAAATAGTTTTAACGAAAATTACACTAAAAAAAGTATGCCGTTTACGCTCAAACAATTATAAATAAATGTATTTAATCAAAGTAACATTACCATGATGATTTAGGTTTCAAAACTGAGAATCAAAACGAAAATAATATAACGGTATGTCCAGGTAAGACAATATTAATTTATTATACCTTTTTATACATATTATGTTGCACTAGTAAAGTAATCACTATTAAGTTATTGTAAAATATTTTTATTATAACTGTAAGTTTACTCAAAACCTCGTATAAAGGCGAAACATCACATTTGCCTTTTTACGTGTGTCGGTTTTTAGTAAATCGTATTCGCCTTTTTTGTAGACATGTCATATTTTGTACCAAATGAAAACTAATTAAGATTTTTTTTATATCATTACGCATAGAAGTATACATTTGTATACTATGACAGTTCCTTTATTAGTTAATTATTACTATTGACTTAATAACATCCGATGGCGTAAGTGCAGGCAGTCTGTTTGTATGGAAATTACCCTTGTAAATAGGCTGAAAGTCATTTAAGCCTTTTTACGTTGAACAATAAAACTGAAATCGTAAGAAACCAACAAAGTAAAAAGACGAATGTGCAAAATCTCGAAATATATAAAAAATACATAAAATTTATGTACATATGTATAAAAACCACCATACGTTAACACTAACTGCAAAATTACATAAAAATCAAATCAGTAGTTTAAAAGATATGACCCAAAATATAGTTCTGGCAACTTCAAACCGCTCTCCTGTAAAATTCACTTTTTTCACTTAGGCCTGTATACGTAGGAGCCATCGATATTAGACAATTATATAAAAAAGTGGGCAAATGGGCATATTCAAATTTAAGAATAATTATATAATTTCGAAGCCAAAATTGTGGCAGAACGTCTGCGGGATCCACTAGTATGTTATAATAGTTATTATGTTCGTACCATTTTAAATTGTATTTATTCGAGTCCGACCCCCCGCCCTCAGCCCCCCACTTACCGCCCTGTATACAACGGGACCAGATCAGAGTAAATAAATGTAAATATCTTACCGAAAGCTGGGTTGTGCACCGGCGTGTTGTGTACGGTGACTCCCATAGACTCCTCCCCGTCTGAAGAGTCGTCGGACGAATCGCCGGTGAACGGCATCGAGCGGATTTGACTGGCTCGCTGGAAAGTACATTCATCTCTACATAGTAGTTAGATATCGTTAGTTATCTAACTACTATGTAGAGTTAGATATCGACAGACGAGCATGAGGTTCACTTATTGGTAGGTGATACACCAGCCTATTTCTTTTTACTTCGAGCATTCGGAAATCCATAGACTGAAACCGAAACGCGCAATGTGCACTCTTTTGCCATTTATATGAACGGTGGTTTGTTACCCGGTCGGAATTTAGATATTCCTCCCACCCGATGAATGCCCGAAGTTACCAGACTTGGGAAAACATGCTTATAGAAAATTATAAACATGTGGTCCCGGTGGGATCCTGTTGTTGTTAATATTCTTTCGTTTTTAGTTATATTTACTGAAAAAATTACTGTGCTAAGTTTAGTGTGTAGTTACTCTTTAAAACTCATATAATGGTTAGAAAATAAAAATTAACGGTTTCAATCGGGAAAACATGGCTATGTCGGCTGTCCTAAATAATACTGACCCCTTTAAATAAAATACTGTATACCGGATTAAAACGCGATTTATTATTTATATTGTTTAAATTTTTTATCCCGACGTTTCGGATGCTTTTCAGCAACCGTGGTCGCGGGGAGTAAAGGGGGTTGCTGAAAAGCATCCGAAACGTCGGGATAAATAATTTAAACAATATAAATAATAAATCGCGTTTTAATCCGGTATTTTACTTAAATGTGTGATACTCGCGTTAATAAAAGACAATATTAATACTGACCCCTTTAACAGTAGCGTAGACAGGCACGGAGATGTCTTGGTAGCTGGTCGACTCGTGCATCGCTCGCGGACACGGCGGGGGGCTGAGCTCTTCCTCAACCGACTGCTGGAGACCATCGTCTGCTACCTGGTTAAATCATTCATAGTTCTAAATGAAATCAGTCTTTATATTTTTAAAAGGCCGACAACGCATCAAAGACATTTCCCGATACCCGCCAGTTATCTTATTTTGGAAACAGAGAAATCCAGATTCAAAATCAAATTCAAATATTATAAGTCACTGCAGCCCCAGTTTACTGGTTTCTTTTTAGGCAATTTCGTTTTTTTTTTTAAATTTCTATTAAATTATTTTTTTTTATTATTTTTAGGTAATTTTACACATAGCACAAGAGTTATCTTACCATTTAGGTAGCTATGCAAACTAGTTTTTCTTTTATTTTTTAATTGATATTGTATGTTTGATGCCTAATACATTTATTAATATTCTTTAATTAAGAATAACGGACTATGGGATAAAAAGTCTCTAGCAAGGAATTTCACTACAACTTTGCAGCTTGTTTTTAGTTCAAAACTGTTCCGCAATCAAAATTCATACTTTTTTTTAATTACAGATTAGATTAGAAATAGGCATAAGCGATATGCTTTATGCCTATTTTTACGTATGAAAATATATTTATTTTGGAGTATTCTGGAGTTTAAAAGCGCTTTGTTCTTTTTTAAATATGAATATAGTGACCATTACAAATAGAAGAGGAGATTCTTCCTCCTACACCTCCTTGATCCGATCCTCAATAAATACCTGGTATATCTTAGCCTCCCAACTGGGAAACCTGTGAAGGGGAGGTGTGGGAGGTCTGGGCTGTTCTGAAGTGGAACTGTCCCCTGTGGACGACCCTCCCCTGCTATTTCCCTGAATTACAACATTAACATTCCCTTGCCACGCTGGTGTTCGTTCTGAAAGAAAATAAATAATTGGAACATCTCTTATGCTTTTGACTAGATATATTGTAAAAAAAATTGGTACAGGAACTTGTGTTTTTCACTTGATATGTAGTACAAGTTTCAAGTATTATGTATTCATTGTGATTTATAATATGCGTAAAAACCGAATGAAGTTATTGATAAACCGACCGAAACAATTTTTTAAAATCTTGTTTTCACGGGATTCGAAGCCACGAACTCCGATGTTAGACGTGCTTAGCTATGGAGGCGGTCTAAAATTAGCGAGAGACTGATCTAAATTACATATAAAAGTAAATGATAACTATAGACATCAATTACTTCAACATTGAAGGTATTTAGCGCTAAGAGGACGCAACTCTGATATCTAAGTTTGAGCAGTTGCCATGTGATGAATTCCAATAGAAAAAAATCAGGAGCGACTATTTCCTGTGTCAAAATATATTTTTTTAAAGGTTTTTCGACGTTTCTGGCTCAATTTTAATCATCACCATTCGAAAGAGAACATTTGAAAACACAGGAAACAGTCATTCACGATTTTTTCTGTTCGAATTCATCAAAACTCTCAACTCAAAGCTCAAACTTAGATGTCAAAATCGCGTCCTCTGTTCGCTTATGGGTTAAAACCAATAATTATGTAATGAAAAGTTGTAAGCTTATTTTAGAACCATACCTTCGAAATATTATTTAAATAAAATAATTATATAACTTTTAAGTTCCTCAAATAGGGAACTGATAAGGAAAAAGAAAAAAGTAGACAGCAATAAATTTTACCTCGACTTGGAGTATAAATTTCAGCATAATCATGTGTGGTATCACCATCTGTGGAGGTGTTCGGTGTTGTGGGAAGAACTACTAAATTTTCTACTGCAGCCTGTAAATAATAAATATATTTAAGCTATGATACATATTTTTTTGATGTTTTAGATCATGACTAAGATAAGAAAAAAGTCACAAAACGAAGGAACGAAACTAACTAAGAAAATTCAAAGTACTAAATACTTTTTTATTGTTATGACGGGCTCGTTGGTGCGTTCAGTAAAACACCTGCCATGCGCATCGATGGGTCGTGGGTTCGAATCCGAATCCCACCGGGATGACATGTTTATAATTTTCTGTAAGCAAGTCTTCCCCACGTCTGGTAACTTCGGGCATTGATCGGGTGGGAGGAATATCGAAATTCCGACCGGATAAAGAACCACCGTTCATAGATGGAAAAACCGTGAAGTGTATGTGCGTTTCAGTATCAGTCTATGTATTTCCGAATGCTCGAAGTAAAAAGTAGGTCGACAGCGCTTTATTGACTGATGTTCTATGGCTGAGGTGTTACCTACCACCTACCATCAAGTGAACCTCATGCTCGTCTTTCGATATCTAAAATAAAAGAATAACCATATCTTATAGGCATCTGCAGACTGTGATACTAACTCTTTCTATAATTTGTTTTCTCTTCTAAGAAACTGAACTCATTTTGATGAATTGTAAATAAATAGTAATCTCTAGGCATGTCTCAACTAACAAGTAAGGACTAAACTTACCGCTAAGTCATCAGCCAAAAGACTCGCTGACGTCCTCTCGTCCATTGTCCTATTCATTGTGCTTATTGGTGGGACATTAGTCTGAGTTAAATTTGTTGTACCAATAGATAGATTTCTCCTGTGTCGAACTGGTGTGCTATAGTGCGGCTCCGAGGTCGTGAGTGGTAACTGTAATGATATATTAGCTTGAAAATGTAGTCATATTGTCTTTATTTGAATAATTATTTTTGAGAACTGGCAGTAAATGTAAAATTAGAAGCATTTAATATATATTATATTTTGTTTACTGATGTTCATAAGTGTACATTGTGTTACCTAAATGAATAACTGATTTTTGAATTTGAATTTTCGCGAATTTTTTTTATGCGTCAATTGTATAAAGTTGGTAAAATTTTAGAGTGGCAAAGAGAGAGTGGTAAGTTTCCTGTAAAATTGAGAAAATGTAGATACATCCATCTGGACTTATAAATGTTTTTAACCAATATTAGTATTCCTTATAAGTGGCATACCTTCTCGGAATTATTTTTATATGTACTATGTACATAATATTGTAAGCTGTAAGGAATCACAAAAAAATAAACTTTTCTGTGTGTTTCAGATGTAATTCTTTGTGAAGGAAGTATCCTTAATCAGTCAATACCAGCTGTCAGTTTGTTTAAAGTTCCTATTTATATTATATTAGTAAATAAATATGTACTTATTGCACACAATATACAGACAAACTTTAAATAGGATGAATAGAATAGGCCTACCATGAACAACTTTTTAGTATTCATATAGTTTATTTGTGTTAGGGTCTTAGCAATAAAGATGTGCACAGGGCGCTAAGACAGCTATTTCAACAATTCATGATGAAGGAAATGCTGTGTATAAACAGGCTGTATGAATATAAAAATATATGTTATATCTTCATGTAACATAGGTGGTCAGTAGGTGTTGATTTATAAGTTAGTAATGATATTGTTGTGTGGTAAATGTTTTACACACTTAGGTGTATCATGCAGAAATAAGCAAAGGCAAGAAAATAAAATAGTATGTACTGGGGAGTTATTTTTGAATGAATTCATTATTTAAGTATATAAATGATAATATTGTCTTTTATTAAAGCAAGTATTGCATATTTAAATAAAATATCTTGTACTAGATTTAAATGCGATTTATTAACTAAGTAAATCACATGTTAATCTGGTAAAAGTTATTTTATTTAAATACATTAATGATGTTGATAATCAACTTAATTCAAAGTTTTCATTAAAACATTTAGTTACATAATATATTGTAGCATTTAAAAAGAGGAGTTCAGAACTGGAGTTTAATGTACAGTTTATCATTTTTTTTGCAAAGTAAAACAAATTATTAAGTTTGCTACTCTAACACAATACATAGGCAGTTTAAAATATTATACATTTTCATTTTTAAGTTAACTGTTTTTATATTAACTTAAATAACCTTATACACAGTGAATACAAAAATAACTAAAGTGCTGTCAAATCTAGCCATTACAACATTCAATCTAGGCTACCTGTGGACCCTCTAGACTTTCAGAGCGACGACGGTTTGCAGCTAAAAGACTTGAGGCACGAGTGGAGTCCTCAGACCTCACTTCTAGTGATAAACTACCTCGAGAGGGCAGAAACTGCTGAGGGATTTCAAAAACTCTTTTAATTTCAACAGCCTACATTCATTAAGGGTTTTTATCCTCGTCTTTCATGTGTAATCGTCTGTCCCATGGAATTTAGACTCATAGAAGATGAGAAAGGAGTAAAATGACAGTATGAGTAGTAATGAGATATTAAATGGAGAAAAATGATTACAGTATTTCAATGGAAAAGGTTCACAAATGGTACTTACAGTACTGTTCCTGCTACCCTGCGTAGCTATATGATTTCTCAATAACTCAAGCTGCTGATTGCAGCGATCATTTTGTTCTCGAAGTAACTGATTCTGTTGTTCCAGTTCTCGTAGCTTGTTGGTGACCCACTCTTTAATCCGCGCGGCTTTTGCCTCGACTTGTTTTGCGTCTTGGAGTCGCAGCTGCTTCTGTGAATAAATTAAAATTAGAACATTGTTTTCTTTAAAATCCAATAATAATTATAATGTATACTCGAAAGTCGTATGTAGTTTTTTTTTAAATACCATTATTCAATACAAGAACTCATATTATTTTTATATTTTAATAATCGATACCTACCTGCATCTTTTTTATTAGAAAACTTTTATTAATCAATCGATAAGTCAAAGTTTAAAGTTTCGTAATTCTTCAGTACAAATAAGATCTCGTAAACTATCCATTATAATGATTTCTATTAAGCTTTTCATTCACAAAACTTAATAACAACTTTTAACTTAACTTTTATGTAAATAAACTGAAAAAAGTAACGGTAGTCCATTGACATAGTATTAAATAGACTTCAGGTCGCATACAAAATTCACGAAAAAAGTAACCTGTTATTTAAACCACGCCCCTTGTCAAATTTTGAAAAAATGACACTGCTCAATGGGAACAAAGAAAAGAGTGAAGTCGAAATATGATTTTATTTGTTACCAAAATATATATACATATCTATGTATTATACATACACACTTGACTAATTCGTATTGTTACGAGCTATAATGGTTCGGGATTAATAAACGCCGCTCTTATACACTGAGGATTTATTTATAAAAACAACTCAAAAGAAAATAAATAAAATAATGAATTAATTAAAAATTACACTACTACAATTAGAGAAAAACGAAACTAAAACAAAAAACTGCAATTACACTGCGCACAAAACACTGACTCTTATACTCTTCTGGCTCTTGAACTATCGCACTCGGATCTCTCGTAAATCGCAGAAGTTGATCGCTTGGTATCGCTTTCCGAACTTTTGCTATTTGATAGATACTGCCTTAAAACGGCCTGAAATCGTATGTCAGCTTGCTGAAAACGTCTCTAAGTGACTGAAATATATCAGAAATGTTTCTCGAACTTTCTTCAGCCTGTCTCCGTAACAGTATGTTAAATAATAATATCCGCAAAATGAACATACAGATTGGAATGTTTTCTTTTCCGTTTTAGCGCGAAAGCGTAACAAACAAAAATATCACTTTCGCATTTATAATATTACTAAGGATGCTTATCCTAAGATAGTAAGGATTATTTCAGTACAAATCTACTCCATGCATCCACTATTCTATTACACAATAGTTTGCGCATGTGTTGGCCAACCTTGGCCAAACATTTGTAGCGTTGATTTAAAACAGATAATTTTGTTCAAATTTTGAATTATTTGTTAGTTTAAAAGCTTAAAATATATCTTATTTTATATGTACTAACCAAAAATAAGACTCCGTCCGTAAAATAGTTTTTTCGGGAATTATTTTCGCAATTTTTGAAGACAAACTGCGTCATTGTGAAACGTCTTAATATTGGCCGTGCTTGAAGAGAACTAAACAAAATAGACTCTCACATTTCAAGTGAGCCGATATTTACCGGCACGGATTTTTTGCGTCGACCCGATATCTAGTATATTGTTGATCGAAGCGGTAGTCACTAATCAAGTCGCGCGTCAGATGCCAGAGTCAATAAAAGTCAAATTCAAAACTTATTGACGTTTGCTGTAGTGTTGCCAGTTACAATAACGTAATTCTAAGATTCTGGGCAAGAACCACATAATAATATTATAGTTTAGGTACTTATTTAAGGTATTTGAACTTTAATTAATATTATATTAGTATTGTGTTTTGCTTAAAGGTCTCGTTACCAGGCCATGTACCTTAAAATATATTGTCTTGCTTTAGAATCAAAGTGAGTGAAATCAAACTTCGTAACAACAAATGGGTTTTGTAAGGAGGAACATCATTATTGTACCCAAGAGAACAATAAAGGCTAAAAGATTACCAAATAAGTACCTACTTCTAAAATTGCACCGTAACCAACTTCTTTAGAAACGAATGTTGTACAGTTTTAAATGCCTTATAAAATACAACGTATGCAGTATATTTTATTTATTTAGGTAAGGCCTAACCCCCGCTCAGAAGTAACAGAACAGTATGATGCTATAATTTACTCCCAACTTATCGAAATCGAACGTAAATATCGAAGCTTACCTCCTTAGGTACTATCCTTATAAAAGGTATCGTCTCTTACATTTTCATGTATCTCACTGTCTAATTGTTTTAACTGTGTGCTGATAATATCATATTATGCTCTTTTACCTGTTCTTCTATCTGGACCTCAAGCCTGGAGATAGCTTTCGGAGCACCTTCACCGCCCGCCGGCCATTCGCACAGCCGTTGCTCCATGGCGCGGACCTGGAAACAAAATTAAACATTATAAGATATTGCCAATAGAATATTTGTTTTTTATTTTATTTGTTCCGTAAATTCATCTTGAATCAAGCACCAATTATATATTATAATAATATTTCGGCCAATAGTGAGCGTTTCCGGCTCCCTCCCCGGTAATTGCGCCCTCTATAATGTATTTTTGATACTAGTTAAGAATCGCATGAGAGCTGGGTGAAGTTTTGCCATATAGCGTCAATATAATCAATGTAATATGCAACTGGATTATTCAATAGAAAAGACTGTTGCCATAACTGAAATTCTTCTTTTCATTTTTTTTCCCACCGTTTTCCTATAAGGTCTATGTCAATATAATCCTAGTATCCTAAATAGTATGCTAATAAGGTCGAAATGATTCGTATTTAGGATAAAAAAATACTGGCAACTACTGGCAAGAATTATTTTACTATCTTTAATAAAATTCAAAAATAATCATGTACGTGCTTGGGCCGCTGATTGCACCAAAATAGTCACCGATAAAAATTACTAAATAAATAATAATGAAACATTCTACCCCTTATTAACATTATAACGACGTGAATAAAATGATTTATTAATTTATCCCTTCGATCAACAATATACTAGATATCGGGTCGACGCAAAAAATCCGTGCCGGTAAATATCGGCTCACTTGAAATGTGAGAGTCTATTTTGTTTAGTTCTCTTCAAGCACGGCCAATATTAAGACGTTTCACAATGACACAGTTTGTCTTCAAAAATTGCGAAAATAATTCCCGAAAAAACAATTTTACGGACGGAGTCTTATTTTTGGTTAGTACATATAAAATAAGATATATTTTAAGCTTTCAAACTAACAAATAATTGAAAATTTGAACAAAATTATCTGTTTTAAATGAACGCTACAAATGTTTGGCCAAGGTTGGCCAACACATGCGCTAACTATTGTGTAACAGAATAGTGGATGCATGGAGTAGATTAGTACTAAAATAATTCTTACCATCTAAGGATAAGCATCCGTAGTAATATTATAAATGCGAAAGTGATTTTTTTTGTTTGTTACGGTTTCACGCTAAAACGGAAAAGAAAATATTCCAATCTGTATATATTCGGAACATTTTGCAGATATTATTATTTAACATACGAATTACTATTTATATAAAACATTATATTATTGTTTATCAAATATATTATAGTTTTTGTACCCTACTAGATACATGATAATTTACATATTGGTGTTTCATAAACTATACTAATAATACCAAAGTCTTCGAAGTTAGTCAAGTGTATATGTATTATACATAAACACTTGACTAACTACTATTTATACTACTAACTATTTGATAAATATATATATATATATATATATATATATTTTGGTAACTAATAAAATCATATTTCAACTTCACTCTTTTCTTTGTTCCCATTGAGCAGTGTCACTTTTTCAAAATTTGACAAGGAACGAGGCTTAAATAATCGGTACACTTTTTTCGTGAATTTTGTATGCGACCTGAAGTCTATTTAATACTATGTCAATGATTTATCCGCCATAATCCCGTCCATGTATAAATTATAACCAACACGTACACCTCAACCGCAATGGATATAATCCGTGCGACGCGACACTCAGATATGTATCGGGGCATTGCGGCATGTGGTTCCTAAAGCCGTCACATTGTATGAAATATTGTAACTATTCTATGGTAAGATTACGTTATCGCTCTGTTACTAGCACCGTATTCCAAGACCCGTGTAATATTTCGTAGACCACGATGCTAAATTGCTAGAGCTGGTAGATTGTATGAGGATTTTGGTCTAAAATTATTATAATGTTGTAATATATTATTGTATATAAAAATGATAAAAAGTATAAACACGGTTTAGTTATCGTGTAGTTTTTAACAGATATTAAAAACAGGGAGAAAGAATCGAATGATAGGGGTCAAGATTAACATTTTTTAATATATCCTAGTCTTGTGTAGTTCGCGAACGAACTAGTTCGTAAGAGCGCTCCCACAGACGAACTATGCGAACTAGTTCCCTCATTTCCCGCTCCATAGTTCGTTAGTTCGTGACCGAAAGAGCGGGAGTGGCGTTAACCGAACCAATATCGTTAAATTTTGATTGGTGTATGTCATGTATTATTCTGTCAAGGAATAGAATATGTTGATATTGTTGATAATTTTCAAAACTTCATTTAAAATATAGAACGGTATTTTAATCACTAATCAAAAAATTGTAGGTAAAGTACACTGTACAGCATTCCATAATCGTGGAATAATCCATGATGAAAACGATTCAAAGATTTGCTTTTCACAAAAGAGTATACTTTTCACTGATTCGAGCGGGGAACTGACGAACTAGAAGAGCGAACTAGTTCGTTTAGGAGCGGCGAACTAAACTGAGCGATCTCAGTTGCGAACTACTATGCCCAAGACTAATATATCCGAAGACGGGCTTGTGATTATTATTTTGTATTCACATATCAAGTGAAAATAAGATGATATTTACTATTATAGAGTTAAGTATGTAGAATTACCGGAATGAGGGCATATTATATGTTATTTAAAAATTACAATTTTCTATAACAATAAAATAGATTGTTATTTAACATAATCGTTTTACAATAACTCTAATTGATTGCATAATTATTAGTACTGAATTAAGTGAAAACAGTCCATCTATATTATACAATAATAAAGCGTCATCCATAAAGTACGTCTCACTAATTTCGTGATTTTTTAACCGCTCCCCTTGTTAAAAAACCACGAAATTTGAGTCCTGTCCTTGTCACACAATGTCACACTTCGTCGATCCACTCGCTTGATGTGTGACGAACTTTATGGATAGTCCCTAAGATATTACATGAAATAATTTAACGATGTTAATAAAAAGCGTATCCAACTGATTCACTAAGCTTTAAGCTACATCAAAGTTGGCTCAATCAAAGGCACGATGTGCAATACCTTTATGTTCCTAGAACAAATATATAATTATGTATGGAACAGTGCTTTGTGTAGGATTATTAACAGTATTAACAAACATTACTTAATAGCGAGAGACTTTAATGACCTTGGACGATCTGAACGACTCCTTATTACGTTTTTGACACATACAGTAATTTTCACAAAAAATATTTAAATAACAAATTACATCACCTATGAGGGCACCTAATAGTTAAAGTAAAAAATATTAATTATAAAGGGCCGATAAACTATATCAAAGTATGTTCAAGAGAGAAAAAAAATGACAAAAAATTATAATAATTATTTTTGTTAAATATAAAAAGAAAAGGTCAGTATGAGGCACAACAAGATGTTATCTTGAAAAGATAAATAAATAATTTACAAATAAGTAGGTAAGTTAATATCCTTTACCACACCAAGATATTATGTTTAATTGTTGTTATCCAGTAATCTTGTGGTCTTGAGTAAGATAAAGGCTACCACAAGGCAGCTGATACTGAAGCATAATCAAATTAAATAAATGAAAATTAACTGATAATGGATTCTGAATCGAAAGAAAATTACTAATATTATGAAAGCTTTAGTAGCTTATGATCGAATAATCACGCTTATGGACGGTGAAGTTCTTAAAGCGTATCACATTACATAATATGAAAGATAAATATATTCTTTAGTATTCTGTCGTAAATTAATTAAAGCCTTCGATCAACAATTTCCACTCACATACCGTGGAAAAGACAATTCACATATAATATGCTTAACGGAATAATATCTAACCACTGCACTCACGTACCTAAGCTTATCTTAAATAATTATGATATCTATTAATTTTAAAGTCGAGTAGTGAACAGAGACAATAGAGCTTGTATAGCTTACTTTGAATTGGACGACTGGACCGTTAGTGTATTGCAAAATGAATAACTATCGGAAAACAATGTACTTATCTTAAGATAATTTTATTAAGAAGATGTAGGTTTATCTGTGTTATATAGATTTTTTAGTCCCAACATTTGGCCAAAAGACGGCCAACACCTGTTGGTATTTTAGAAAATTACAGTAAAATATTTAAAAGTACCTACTCAAAACATTTTTGTGCACGTCTCACGTACTTGAGTACGTGTTACTGTTGCGTGGACTGGTTATTGTTGTTCGAAACATGACCGCTAAAACAAAACTTCTTTTGAATTTCGAATTGCTTATCAGTTGCCATTAACCAGGAACCAAACATTCTAAGCATTTATAATCTGTATAAATTCCCAGACAGTTCCCGGTGATCAACGTTATTAATATCTACCGTCACTTACATTTGTCCGCGTGTAGGTACAACATTCCAATGGCTGAACACATTCGCGGCACTTGCACTTTACACTCCATAATTCATACCAATAACTTATATACACTTAAGTTCAATGATCTGTTACACTATTTTCACTTTATGATTATGGTTTGAGCTTCACTTTTATTGTATTTCTGGGGAACAAAGGATTTATAGCTTATTTATCTAACCGCATCTGCACTGGCTGTTAATTTTTTGGACCGTTGCTAATGTACTTAAGGAACAATGCTGTTTGTATTAAATAATTTCAACATAAAGTCAACGTCAAATTCAGGAATATCTTCTAACCGTTTGGAGATAGTTCCGAACTTGATGTACATTTTTGCAAGAAAAGTATTATCCAAATCGAACAATAATGTCAGAGCTGATATTTTCTTCTACATTATTTCTACATAGGTATATTTACTAGATAGTTAAAAAAACTACTTAATAAATTCAATAACAAATGACACGACGAATTAAAAATACTTCTTATCAAACGAACATTCAATAATATATCAGAATGTAGAAAATTTTTAAGTATAAAAAATTCTTAACATTTCCTTAAATAGTAAAACTTCAGTAGAATTGTTAAACAAAGGAGCTTAGCGATACATCCAAGAATAGCCGATATTAATCACAAACGCCGTGTTTTGCCTGACTCAGCCAACGCGAGGGCGATTTCAACTATATTGGGCAACACTAAAGAAAAATAACGAATACGCGGAGAACGGGAAATGACAACTCTCATTTTATTTATACGGTAGGCGCTGACATAGATTCTCAGTTCGGATTCATTCATCACCATCGTTCAATCGATGAATGAGACTTCATGAACATGAAACTTCCTAAAATTCAGTGGTTTTTACATTGAGTTAGTAAAACCTCCGTGCTAAGAAAACCATAGACGGATAGACGTTTTTAATACATGTCTCGATAAGATAAGAATATTTTTTTATAAACCTTCTTGGTTCTTCTGTGTAGAAGTAACATACCGGTGGTAGCTTTATATTTTAAAACTTATTATCGACGATTCAAAAAGTCTTGTAAAACTTTGATTTGAAATTAAATTTTTATACTGTACCAGAAAGTGTGAAAAACATCTAAAAATAAATATATCAAATTCAAGAGTTTACTCAAACTTGATTTTAACCTATTTACATATTTATGAATGATAGTTTTCAAGAATATAATCCGGCTCTCAAAATAGGAATTCAAGATTGTACCAAAGATTGCAGGAAATGGGCTAAAGTTTGGCTATAATTAAAAAAATATCTTCTTCCTTAAGCGTTTCTGATCTTTTCAGGGTTGAAAGAGATAATTATTGTTCTCTATAACATTTCTCTTAACAAAATCAAATTATGTACTATATTATCTAATATATAAAATTCTCGTGTCACAGTTTTCGTTGCCATACTCCTCCGAAACGGCTTTACCTATTTTTACCAAATTTTAAATGAGTATTCAGTAGGTCTGAGAATCGGCTACTATCTATTTTTCATACCCCTAAGTGATAAAGGTTGTTCACCCTTAAATTTTTTTTTTAATTTTTGACGAAATTTTTTGTTTTTATTTTTTTATAATGTGGCATTAAAAAATACATACAACCCCTGCTTTTTTTGTCAAAAAATCTTGACCCGTGCGAAGCCGGGGCGGGTCGCTAGTAGTATATAATGATAACTGTACTATATACATATAAGTGTGGTGTAAGACCAAAACCAAAATAAACCAATGTGGTTTATAAAAAATCTAAATAGGTGTGTTGAGGTTGGCATTTATGTAATAATTTAAATCTCTAATACTTCCTATAAAAATAACTGACTGTGTTTTACTCTTTACGGCTAAATTATTGATTCGATTTTTCAACAAAATTTGGTACGAAGAAACCTTAAACCCTATCTATTCATAAACATAAATTCAGGATAAAAAAGCCCGGGAAAAAAATATGGGTTTCCCACGAAAACACTAGAACATAAAAAGCTTTTAAACTTTAGTTTTATAGTCTGTTAATAATCGTATCAAGCCTGTGGTCAAGTGTAAACAACGGATCGTCGTACATCGGCTTAATTAAAACGTTGGCAGCCGTGAATTGTTTCTGTTGGTAACATCCTTATTTGTTCTATACTGTAATGGACAGTTAATTATATTGGGAGGACGGGATGTTAAAGTTAATTAAACTGTTGCACTAACTGTAGTTTAAGCTATTTTTGTCAGTACAAGCAAATAATATAATACGAAGCCCTTATTTTTTTTTTTATGTCAGATATCGACAGACGAGCATGAGGTTCACTTGATGGTAGGTGATACCTCAGCCACAGAACATCAGTCAATGATGCGCTGTCGACCTAATTTTTACTTCGAGCATTCGGAAATCCATAGACTGAAACCGAAACGCGCAATATGCACTTCACGGTTTTTCCATCTATGAACGATGGTTCGTTACCCGGTCGGAATTTAGATATTCCTCCCACCCGATCAATGCCCGAAGTTACCAGACGTGGGGAAAACATGCTTACAGAAAATTATAAGCATGTGCTCCCGGTGGGATTCGAACCCACGACCCATCGATGCGCACGGCAGGTCTACCGAACGCGCCAACGAGCCCGTCAAAACTACCTACTGAAAGTTAAATTTTGGAAATTTCTTGCGCTTCAATAAACGGTTATGTTCGGCCGGATATCCGGCTATCAGGCTACAAGTTTGGACGAATATCCGATATCCGGCCAAACAGCTATCCGTTTCATCTCTAGTATAAAGTATTGATATCACTTTGACTTTTATACAAAATATTAATGATAGGAATTTTAAGTACTCAATTTTGATTCATTCTCACGCTATCATCTAATATGCACGCTACAGCTAAATATCAGAACAGGATTAACTTCAATCACTTTTGTCCTCATTCATCCGCTAAACTCATAGATTTAGCTTTGTACCACCCATTTCCAATGGTTTCCTAAAGAGAATGTGTGGTCCTTTAATTATTTCTCCTAGAAACCATTACGACACCTTTTCGATCGCTGTTTATTGCTCTTAGTGCAGTGCAATCAATTTGAATGTTTACAAATGACACGCTCCATTTGGCGCCAAATATAGATCAAAGACGTCCATCTTGAATCTTGATTCGAAGTGTCTCGGATATGTAGCATCCGGGATTCTTTTGGACGTACGACAATCTTCAAGTGTATTGAATACTAATTAATACGAATATTCAATTTAATGTTTCTTAGAACGAAAGTAAATATTTCTCATTAGGCCTACATAGTAGAGAATTAGATACGTAGGCTCAGTTAGAAGGATATACTTTTAGACAAGCGCACATCATCATTTGCAAGAAGAAAAATGTTTTCTCGGAATTTCGAATAATAACTTTCTAACTCTGTATTTTTTTTATCAAATTTGATTCATCTGTTTGGCCTTGAAAAAGTAACAGACAAATTTTTGGTTTTTGTACAGATGTCTTTTGATTACAGTATACAATCTATAGGTGCATAGTAAACTAATAATGTATTAATAAAAAAATATTATAACGAATTGTAACTATATTAGTTAGGTATCCCGACGTTTCGAGTAGGTATTTATGTGTATACATAGTTGAGAAATCCGAGAAAAGTTCTCTTAAAACTTTTCTCGGATTTAATACATTTAAAGAATTATGTTTTCTCTACGAAAGCTGTGTTCCTTAAAGTTTATCTCAGCAAATTTAAATATTCATCTATTATTATTATTATATGTTTCAAAAATTTACTGTAACTAAATCTCCACATATCAAGTTTTCATTAAAAAAACTCGCGAATATTGACGGTTTTTCGGCCGGTTACATTGATATGGTTCCTTAAACCTACCTCATTGTTAATACATTTTTAAAATTATTTTTTCTCTATGAAAGCCGTGTTCCTTAAAGTTTATCTGAGCATATCATGTATTATTATTTTATAAAAATTTTGCTGTAACTACTACATATCAAGTTTTAATTATCCCTTCTCAGAGCAAGCAAAGGTAAAGGTGAGGCAGTGTTCAATAAATCACTGACATTCACCGTATATTTTTCACCTCAAATAACGAGTTTCCATTACAGTCTTTGACTACCGAATGTTCGATATAAACATATATAAAAAAATATCGACAACGCCTTATTGTTCATCAATTATATTTAACCCATTAGTTGTCAATTGTCATGTTCCTCATTTTAGATATTTTCAAAAATATCAAATATTTTCAAGACAAAAATAATTTGAATATAATTACCTATAATTAATTAATTACTGGTTTTTTTACACAACCTTTGCGCATATTCTAAAAAAATGGCAGTTAATGGGCTAATTAATGAGGTAATAGATCGCTGTATGTAAAGGTACAATCCTTTTGTACGTTTAATTCTCTTCGTATATTGGTCTATGGATATTCCTGGCACATTAAGTTGTAAAATAAACATAACTTCATTAAATACAGTCTATGTCAATTGATACTTGAAGATAAGTAACTATAGCTTCATAACTTAGAAATAACTCTTTCTTTAATGAATGAATGTTACATTAAATGTAAGATTTCAAGCAAATACTATATTCCCCATTGAATACCATGCAGACGCATCCGTATACCGTGACGTTATTATTGTGCGTTGAAATCTAATTACCACGCATCCGATATGTAATCTATGCAGCCGCAGAAGTTAATATACAATATTCATGAATAGCATACGTAGTTGAAAACGGAAATTTATAAATGGCATGAGAAATGAAAATGTATTATTAAAATCATTAAAATATGAACATTATTATGTTTTTTTTAAAGATTTTTCCTAATTACTACAACTTAACACATGTAATAGACTCAAACTCAAGAATACCTTTATACAAATAAACTTATATTTAAAAAGCACTTTTGAATCGTCATTTTATAAAATCTACCACCGGTTTAGAATTTTACATCGCTAGAAATACCGCTATCAAGAATATTTAATAACTAAATATAGTCGTAATAAAGTAAAAAAATCTGAGAAAACTTCTATAAATTAATGTAATTATTATAATGTTATTTTTAATTAGTTCGACTCTATCCTTTGTTTAAGACTCTACCTATAAATCTCTAAGCAGTCATCGCTCCTTAAGGTGGTCAAAATATATTTTTAATATAGCGCATTTATTAAATTAGACTGATAAGTAATTACTAATTATAAACGCTATATCAATAATTATATATTTTTAAATTTATAATTAAACCTAGTCACTAAAAGTTACCATAATATAGGAAAACAATCATTTCTTCGGCTTAGAAAGTATTCGATTTCTTAACTAGAAAGTAGAAACACAAATCTTATTTCAAAAAAAAAAAAATTGTTTATGAATTCTTATTTCAAATATTCAGATTACACTTCAAAGTTTAAAGCACTACACGGCACAGGCAAGATATTTTCAAGTCCACAGAGTAAGTACGAGTATTACGAGCGTTCGCGCGCGATGCGACTCGGAAACGAACTAACTACCAACTGACGATATCCTACAGGACATAGCTACTATGGATCGATATTTACATAGCGCTTAATATGGCACTTGTTTATTTTTAGCCTTATGGGCGCGATTGCTTGAAAGATTATAAGATTGAGAAGTTGTAACGTAATTAATCTTTCATCGGTTATTATCCATAACGGAAATAGGGCTGAATGTATTTCAATTAATGTTTATTTTTTATCTGTGGTTTGTAGAATACGTTTGGGGTTTCGCACTTAATGTATGTACTAGATCAAATGATACAGATACATTGATTCTGAACGGAATTAACTTTACGTCCTTTGTGTCATAAAGTAGAAGATATAAAAGCTTCAATCAAAACAATGAATGAACAAAACGTATATACCTACCTACATTATAATTTAAAAAATCTCGATTGAATAGCCAAGGTGAAGTACGAGTACCATAGTGAATATCAATGAACGTCATATGGAAATGGCTTCGCTTTTTGAATTTTAAATCAGGTGGATGCGGAGACCCAGGTGTCTCACTATTATGTAAAATCCGTTCCGTCCCGATTTTAAAGAATAATTTATGGTACATGTGTAGTTTATATAAAAACTGAGAAGAAAAGTCTAATAGGTAAAAACCTAATCAATCCATTTCGTAGTTTTGAACTAATAACATAACAAAACAACATAACATAAGCTTTAAAACAAAACGAAATAGAGACGTCAACTTGTATTATGTAAATGTGATCAATATGTTATTATTTACGTATGTCCAACAGCATACTGGAAAACAGTTGGCTTCAGTGAAGTCAAGACTATTGACATGTATTACGAATTAATAAGTAATTTATAGAAATCCTTTATTATAATAAAGGATTAAAGCAATACATGAGTAAAAAATATAATTTGGATAATATAAAATTATAATGGATGTATTTTTTATTTATTAAGGTAGGTAATCTCTTTTCGAGTACTTTACAACAAGCGTGGTAGTGGTAGACTACAAGTAAAACATCGGGATAAATATTGTATACTAATTTATAATGCATACATCAAAATTAATACATATATTATTTGCAATTTCTTCATTTAAATGAGTTTACTCGCGCGTCAAAAGTTAATTTTAGTCTACAAATTAAAAAACATAATTTGAAAATGGCTTCAAAATTGACGGAGATCGTGTAAAATCTAAAAAAATACAATCGAATTGAAAACCTCCTCTTATCTATTATATCTTTATTTCTAATCCGTTAATGAAATTAATAGGACATTTTGCGCGATTGGCAACTTCAAAGCTATTATTAAAATATTAACATCAATTTCTCCAGAAACCTTTTTAAAACAACGTAAATGCGCATAGTTCTTAAAAGGATCTTAAAACAGACATATAAATCACAGTGAGTACTAAAGAAAAGTCCCAAAATTATAGCTTTATTTTAGTCTCGGGTCGTATTTGGTGAATATAAAGGGTGTTTGCCGACTATAATGTAACTACTTACTCGTATTGACAATATCATTAGAACTATTGCGAATTAAACTATTGGAGATAATTTTATTCGATCTACGTTTACGGTACGGTACTCTTCCGGTACGGCTCTTTGTAAGATATTGTCCACGACTGATTTTCTAACGACAATATGAAAAAATTATAAACGTTGTTATAAATTACGAGGTGTTGTCTGTGTTAATATTTAATATGGATGATAAGAAATTCATGTATTTATAAAGTTTTTTTTGTTTTGACACTAATTTGCTCAATTTTGCTGTGAAAGAAGAAAATTAAAACAAACACACTGTCTTGTTTTATTATATTGGTTACCAACATTATTATAGAATATATTATAATTCCAATTTTACAAACTTTACCAAATCACAAAAATTATAATAATAAAGAAAAAATGAAAAGTTTATAAAAAACATCATAGGGCGATGCTTTATTATTTCATATCATTTCCGGCAAAAAAGTAACATTAATTTTTATTGAAGTTGATTTAAGGCATAAATTGCATACGTAAAATGTTAAAATTACACCAAACACAATCGTGTTTTTGACAACTATATACCATTAAGTTACCCATATTATTATGTAATCATGTACATATGCTACACAAGAAGTATGTACATACGAACTATGGTTGTATAATATTTCTCAAGTAAAGTAAAGTACCTATGATTAAGTTTTCACAACTTCCCAGACGTGCCGTGCAGTTTAAAAGAGCTGACCAATATCTTTGGAGATCCACACAGAACTTATCATCTCTCATATCGTTTTTTATAGTTATATAGTTCTGACTTTTATTAAAAAAAAAACTATGATAATAAATTAACCATATTTATTACTAAATACTGTATTGAAAGAACTGTACCTAAACCAAACAGACAAAAACGGTTAGCAAAATAGAGTAGTTTTAATTTTTTCAAAGATTTTTGGTATTGTTTTTCTACACCATATTTATAGAATAGTAGCATACAACTAAATGTAGCAAATACCTTTATGTTAGTTTTACAAGTTTTGGAATAGATCCAGATATTATACGGTTCTACAGTGTCTCTTTTTAAAATTACTGTAAAAGAGAAAGGGTCGTTTTGGTTATTACATTATTTATAGCGACACTTTGTATAGGCTTTTTACAATTACAATTAGCTATCAATTTATATTATTGGATTAATGTTATCTTATTTATAACATTTTACTTAAAAATCCGCGCAGTAAAAGAGTTGCAGCTCACATTTTATAGATTTAATATTTTATATATGACCTTTTTTTATATAAAACCTATTTACTATTTAAATAAAAAGATTCCCAGATGACATAATCGGAGTCAGCCAAGATAGTGGAATATTCTCTTATATGATAATTTGCTTCGATCAACAATATACTAGATATCGGGTCGACGCAAAAAATCCGTGCCGGTAAATATCGGCTCACTTGAAATGTGAGAGTCTATTTTGTTTAGTTCTCTTCAAGCATGGCCAATATTAAGACGTTTCACAATGACACAGTTTGTCTTCAAAAATTGCGAAAATAATTCCCGAAAAAACAATTTTACGGACGGAGTCTTATTTTTGGTTAGTACATATAAAATAAGATATATTTTAAGCTTTCAAACTAACAAATAATTGAAAATTTGAACAAAATTATCTGTTTTAAATGAACGCTACAAATGTTTGGCCAAGGTTGGCCAACACATGCGCAAACTATTGTGTAACAGAATAGTGGATGCATGGAGTAGATTAGTACTAAAATAATTCCTTCTATCTAAGGATAAGCATCCGTAGTAATATTATAAATGCGAAAGTGATTTTTTTTGTTTGTTACGGTTTCACGCTAAAACGGAAAAGAAAATATTCCAATCTGTATATTTGGAACATTTTGCGGATATTATTATATAATTACTATTTATATAAAACATTATATTATCAAATATATTATAGTTTTTGTACCCTACTAGATACATGATAATTTACACATTGGTGTTTTATAAACTATACTAATAATACCAAAGTCTTCGAAGTTAGTCAAGTGTGTATGTATAATACATAGATATGTATATATATGTCTATATATATATATATATATTTTTTTTTTTGGTAACTAATAAAATCATATTTCAACTTCACTCTTTTCTTTGTTCCCATTGAGCAGTGTCATTTTTTCAAAATTTGACAAGGAACGAGGCTTAAATAATCGGTACACTTTTTTCGTGAATTTTGTATGCGACCTGAAGTCTATTTAATACTATGTCAATGATAATTTGTCATATTAAACTGTATAAATTAATAATAAATAGTGGTGATCTGTAGAGAAAGATTTTTACTAACTTTACTAGCAGTCCACCCTATATTAATATAATAGTTCTTAATCTACGAGTATATCAATACTAATACTATAAAAAGGAAAGATTTGTTTGTTTGTTACGATTTAACTCAAAAACTACTGGAACGATTTTAAAAATTCTTTCAGCAATAGAAAGCTACATTATCAGCGAGTAACATAAGCTCTATATTTTTTTTGTATATAGTACATATACGTTACAGTGTGAAGCCGGGGCGGATCGCTAGTATGTTTATAAAATAACCCGCCGCGTAGAGCGGAGCACCAAAACCTTCAAAGTTTCGCCAACTATAAAAGTTGTAACATATGTAGTAATGTTTGTTTGATTGTAGTTAGATGATTTATGAGTCTTGACTAAGTTTGTTGTCTGAATATTAAGTGGGACGTTGTTATTGTCATTTAATTATGTTGAAAATAAATTTATTTATTACTAGCTGCTCGGATATAATAATGAAGAAAATGAGACCGAATCTATTCCTATATAGTCTTCTGTATTGTGATTAAATGAAAATCTGTTTAAGGATCCATTTCTAGAATGTACTATCTTCACTCCCTTTTTTATAGATGTTTAAAATCAAATTTTTCACTTTTCCGTAAGATTTTTCAAATATTTTCTTTCATGCAAATCTTGTCCGGACAGTTACAAATACAACAAAATAGGTGCAGCCTCTAAGAAGTGATACAGGGACAAAGATTTGTGGAATTTGATTTTTATTTATATACATCAAAATTACATTAAATACACAAAAAGTATTATTAAAAAATGTTTGCTCAATGATGCACTTTTAGCACCAGATATCACAAGTTCTAATCCCGAAAGTTAAAAACAATTATTACAATCAAGCACCTACATGCCTAGAAAGAAAAATAAACAGTGAAACAGACACAAAATTGTCTACCCCATACTAGAGCGTCGGGGATTCACTTTTATTACTTCAACAATTCGGTTTAACGATAAAAGTAATTAAGAAATCGATTTATGGCAGAGGGGTTAGCGTGCAATTACACGCGAGTCGCAAGACGTCAAATGGTTTATATCTTCATGTAATATACCTATAGGTTTTTCGCACTTACGACGGTTGACGGCAGGGACTGAATACCATTTAATTTACTATGGGAGTTATACCGGTATAATAAAGGTTTTTGTTAATTTTTTTTCGTTTTTATTCATATTTACTGAAAAAAAATACTGTTTAGTGTGTATTACGCTTTAAAACTAATATCATGGTATCTCAGTCAGACACGTATTTTGGAAAATAAAAATTAACCGGTTTCAGTCCCTGGTTGACGGGCTCAACGGACGGGCGTTCGGTAAAACACATTCCGTGCGCATCGATGGGTCGTGGGTTCAAATCCCACCGGGACGACATGATTATAATTTTCTGTAAGCATGTCTTCCCCACGTCTGGTAACTTCGGGCATTGAACGGGTGGGAGGAATATCGAAATTCCGACCGGGTAACGAACCACCGTTCAACCGGAAAAACCGTGAAGGGCTTTTGACTGACAATCTGTGGCTGAGGTATCACCTACCATCAAGTGATGAGGTTCACTTGATGGTAGGATGGCTCGTCTGTCGATATCTAACATAAAAAAAATGTCAATTTTGATTGATATTTATAGAAATATCACATATCTGTATTAATAAATAGCTTATTAGCATTATAGAATATGCATGAGAATGCAATCTTACAAAGTTTTTTTTTTAAGAACGAAGTAATTATTACTTAAAGATGTCATGTGGAACATGGTAATGGTTGCAGCTCCTTACAAAACATTTGTAAAACAAAAACTTGGCGATTAAAAAGAGTGGCGGCGAGTTTCTTGCCAGTTCTTCTCGTCCGCTCTACGCCCTTGATTTGAGAACTGGCAGTAAATGTAAAATTAGAAGCATTTAATATGTATTTTTATTGACGTTCATAAGTGTACATTGTGTTACCTAAATGAATAAATGATTTTTGAATTTGAATTTGAATCATTTAACCAAAATCCCGCCTGATACATCCTAAATGATCACGCTCGCCGTATTATTGATGAAGGAAAATATATATTTTGTTTTCTGGTGTTACATAACTCCATTGTAAAGTACAACCACTGAAGATAGACGGTATCAATTTCACATTGGAAGTGATCCAGAATACTTTGAAAAGTTCCATCAATGCGGTATTGTATAAAATCGCAATCTACGAATATAATAGACGGCCATATTAGACATAAATTTTGTATTTCATAATAGTCAGAATTGTATGTGATTTTATCTTTGATCATATGGCCCTGGAGGTAAAATATTACACGCGTTTATTGAAATTTTACGAACATTCGGTTAATTTCTCATTTGGGAAGCGACAGCACTATAAAAGAAAAGGTGGTGTTCTTTTGTGTCTGAGACCAAGATCCACTCCCTACGCCAGGAGTGGCAAAGAATTTGAAGGTTGAAATTCCGAATGCTCGAAGTAAAAAGTAGGTCGACAGCGCATCATTGACTGATGTTCTGGCTGAGGTGTCACCTACCATCAAGTGGGCCTCATGCTCGTCTGTCGATATCTAACATATATAAATATATATTCCAATGTTGATTAGATTCGTCATATTTTATATAATAAGAACTTAACACCGACAGAACTTTGTTCTAACTTCCATGCATCCTTTAATTAAAATTAGACCGAATGTTTGAAGTTGCCAGACGAGGGAATTAATCACGATTATCGGTCATCAAAATAATTAAAAAACAAAGGAATCGGGGTAGGTCCAAGGCCCACAGAATAAAAACAAATCTTTTATTTTTCGATGTCAAGGTTAAAACTGGTAATAACTAGATACATCGTTGTTTCATCAGCTTAAATGGTTTCGGGTATACGGTTACAATATTTGGGGCAAGATATCGATCTAAGGGGTAAGTAACCCTATTCTTATTTCATTGACACACATAGGGTCTCTGTTTACATTTATAATGCCATTGAATTTTGATCTTTATTTCAATGAAGATGAGCAATATTTTAGGGTTAATCAATATTAGTGTTCACATTGTCTCATTGCGACAGCTGTTAAAAAAATTAATAGATATATGCCTGTAAAAAGTAACTATCTTTAATATTTTTTATTTTTAAGGAGTAATGGACAAATCCGTATTGAATCATTGCAGCTTTTTAGTAAATATATATCTTTAATGGGGATACCTTCCCCTTTGAATAGAGTCTGGACTATGGAGCAATTCAAGAAATTCAATTGAATAGTACAAAAGTCGATCAATAGATTCCAAGGCAACGCTATGGGTCGGTCGTTTGATAGCAGTCTGTTTAATTTTATTCTAGATATTATATATTAATAAAATAAATTGCAGTGTACTATTTAGGGTTAATTTATTAAAATTCTTATTATATTTGAATATTGCAAATATAATACTTAATAAACTTAGCCTACTGCTCATAGAGGACAAATCTTTATTTTTTATTTTTTTTCGTTTATTTTTTAATTATTATAGATAATTACTTCAAGATGTCGTGTGGAACATGGTGTAGCTCCTTATAAACATTTACAAAAAACTTGGCGATTAGAAAGAGTGACGGAGAGTTTATTGCCAGATCTTCTCGTCCGTTCTACGCCCTTGATTTGAGAACTGGCAGTAAATGTAAAATTAGAAGCATTTAATTTTATTTTTATTTTTATTGACGTTGACATAAGTGTACATTATGTTACCTAATTAAATTGATTTGATTTAATAGGATGTGTAGTGTCTTTTATTAAAGCGAGTATCATAGATTTAAATAACTTGAAATTAAATAGCTTTTATTTACTTTTTACTCTGCAATAAGTGTTTATCGAAACCACTATAGTGTGTAACAAGGATAGCCATACTGATATGTCTATTTCATTGATCATTTTCGCACACTTTTTAAATATTGCGATCCTGGAATTTCTACTCTACCACTAGGTGAAACAAAAACGTTCAAAATAACACAATATAAATTTAAATTATGTTTTATTCATAGCACGTCGGAAATAAACATTTTATATGAGTAAAATACCCGAAGTATAATGATTATGTAGATTCTAGTACATTTCGCTGTGGTTATTGCCGCTCGTGTGAGACTATGAAATAGCATACAGCTATGAATATATGCTGGGTATAACCAGAACTTTCTTTTATAAGTATATTTAAGTTCGTTAGCCCTGATTTTTCCTTTTTATTAGAGCCCAATCCTCCCTTTTGTATTTTTTGTTGCAATTTCATCAATTCAATTTGATAGCTGTAGTGCTTTTAATTTAGACATATTTAAATTTCTGGCTGTACCGACTCCACCACTCACACCAGTTTCATAAATCTTTTTCGTTTCCCTACTTTCATCCATCCTTTCTACGTGCCCAAACCAACTCGACATTCCTTTTTCAATTCTCATCACTACATAGTCTTTTAAATCAACCCTCTTGAATTAAGCTATTTCTTATTCTATCTTTCAGAGCCACACCATACTTCTCAAAGATCTCATTTCCACATTTTTCCTACTTTCCTGTAAAATTCCAGATAGTTCTTCAATTTTAGTATATAAGTATAGATTTTCAGATTGGAACAGAGGTTTTCGATATTGTAAAAAAACAGGTTTCTATAATACGAGTGTAATAGTGTATTGAGAGAAAAAAATTGAAATTGGAATGTAAGTAACGTAAAACTTAAAACACTGCCAATTATTGTCAAAAAAGCAACTACCGCATGGTACAAAAACTAGTAAAGTTAGGTTAAGGTACACAATCCGTTCCTTTTTCTTATTATTAGGGAGCAAACCCACTCAACTGGGGGGGATCGTGATCAACACCCATAGATATCTTCAACACCAGAGGGCTTGCAGGTGTCTTAATAACCAAAATTTTAAATTATACCTATATCGTATTAAGGTATATCAAGCACGATAAACATCAGTTATAACCTATAATAATTAAGATGTCTCGAGTCTTGTTTAGACAAAGGGCAAGCATAAAACAATGCTTCATTACAAAGGCCACATGATGTTTGAACTGATCACAATTGATCCTGTGTCACGCACTGATTGTTTCTGACATTGTAATTTATATTTAACTTCTGCCAGTGTTCATTGAAGATTCAAATATCGTGATTTTGACCCAAAGAAATAAAATTAGCTCTTCGTTTATCTTTATATATATGGTGACGTGTAGGTATACATAAGTCACTGGACTTCTGAAACGCTGGATCGATTTTGATGAACTTTTTGTGTGCGTTTGAGTGGGTTATTATGTCTGGTTTAGGATTATTTTTTATAATTTCAACCTCAACACAAACTCAACGAAAACATTCGGGTAGGACCACTATAGGGTTAGTATACATTTAAATGAGCTAAATAAAACCGTTTAAAAACGGATAAAAGGATATCCAAATATTTTTCCACAACGAGAGTCGAACCAGAAGCTTACGGCGTATTTGCATAAGTGAGCCTTGAGTTCAACCATCATGGTATTACAAAATTAATACGCATTCAATTTAGGTACTGGTAATATTGTAGTTATAATATGTCACGATAGTCGTTTGAGCCGTCTTTCGTTCTTATATTTTCCTAAAGAAGTAATGCGTATTAAAAAGTGGCTTAAACATTATAATAGCAATAAAATTGGGATAGTTTTGCCTTTAATTAAGTGAGACCGTTTGCATTCAATATTAATTGAATTTCAAAATGAGTCATCAATTTCACACCCCTGCTTCTATTAATATAAACTGAAATATTTCTAGGGGAAAGGATGACTAACCATTAGTAGACTTGTTTATGCGTACTAATTTTAACACGGCAATATAATCTATATCGACAGAGTAAACAATGGCTTTATTATCTGTGCTCTCGTAAACTTTGTAAACAATTGCACCATAGATTAAAAACTTAATTTAGATCTATTTAGTACGTCGACAGATTATCTAATTTAGATGGACGGACTTTTTCTCTTAATTTTTTTAACACAGTATGTTACACTGTTAATAACTTTAGATATATGTTTATTGTATAGTGTTCATTATACATAATTTACTACTTATTCAGAGCCTTTAAATTTTGTACATGTACTTTAAAAAGGTATTGTTTTGACTTGTAAAAGTAGAATAAGTTATGGGCGTCAATTTAGTAACTTAAAAAATAAGCAACATAAAATAATAATAGATAGGTTATGTAACTTGGTACATAAAACTTTATTTTTATGAAAGTAGCAAACGCGAACACATGTTTATTGAAAGCATACATTGTTTTAAAAGCTTTCAAACTGGGAGTAATGTTTAAAAGTACTTAGAAGTTCGTAAAGTGTACTCAAAACCGCTAAGTATTTTTTTTGGAAAATAGAGGGTGGAGATTTTAAAAATTCATAGATTTAAAACAATTCTCTTACCAACTAAAGTACAGCATAAAGCATAGTCGCACTCTATGTTTGTTTAATCTCTTTTATCATGCAAAGCATATAGCGAATTTTGGTCTCTACCAACCATGATGGATAACACTCTTTTTTTCCATCATTTAGATTAGATAATTTCTTCCGGAGGTTGATGGAACTATAAAAAAAATGGCGGCTTTGGTTGGATTGGTGGTGAAAATATAGCTGTTACACACACGTATATTTTCACCACCAATGTTCTTTCTATCTATATTTTTTTTTATTTTTGTTACTATTATCTCAAAAAATTATAAACTTTATCGACGTATTTTATTTGAACATATATGGTACTTTTTTATGTAGAGTCCACTGTATCTCCAGACTTCAGCGGCTATGTCCAGACTGAAAATCAGTGCTGTGACATAGCCGCGGTTGTGTCACAGATAATCCTGAGTCGGTGACCCATTTCCGGCACTGCGCAGGAACTCTTTAGTGTTAAGTTAACCAATAGTTTAATTACGCTGTATCGTTTTATTTTTGTACCTTTATTTTATTTTTGATTAAGTGTATCGTGTGAGTGTTTTGTGAAATAAATGTTTTTTTCTTTCTTTCTTTTTTTATTGTGTATATGACCTATAGAAATTCGCATTGGATCGCCAGTATTGTAGAAACTACACATGTTCGTTATGAGGTCAATTTGTTATAGGCTATATTTAACTTGCTATCAGTGTACTAACGACCAAGATTGAACATTTGGAGAGAAGCCAGACATATCACAAATCCTAATACCTAAATTGTGGATTGTGAGCTATTTTCTTTTTCGTATATGGAACTTATATCTGGTGAGAAAAGCAAGGACGGGATCGTTGGCGGGTTCGATAGAACACCTGCCGTGCGCATCGATGGGTCGTGGGTTCGACTCCCACCGGGACGACATGTTTAATTTTCTGTTAGCATGTCTTCCCAAACATTTCAAATTTTCATTTAAGTATAATAAAATCTTAAGCTTGTACCTAAAGACCGATCCAAATGCATTTCTGCCCGTTTGGAATATTTGGAAACCGATTTCAAGGTGATTTCGTTATTATACTCGTATTATTCCGACTTTCAGCAAGCGTGATGCAAAACACATGCTGATGTTGCATATTTATTTTCATTAAAATTTTTCATTTAAATTCGTGACACTCACGTTAACCTTGCCATTTTATGCAAGTAGGATAATTTTATAATCCCTAGTAAGTATTTTTGTATTTTTTTTTCTTTTTTATGTAATGTTGCAAAAACAGTATTCCTGGTTTTTTTATTATGAAAGGAGATACATATCCCTCTTTTCAAATAAGTTTAAAGCAAAGGTAATAAATAAAAAAGTAGTATCTACAACTAAAACAGAGAGAGTAAAAAGTATTATTTCAACAGGAGTTGCGGTCTGGCGGAATGCCAGAATTTGAACATACATATATACTGGATCCCATAACATGACTTTTATAGGAGTATCTAGTACCTATGTAGAGTTTTTGGTAGTTAAGAACAATTAGGCTAAGGACTCATGAAGCGGTTTTCACCCCCGCCCGCCGCGGTTGCGGGCCCGCAGCCTTTGTAGAATACAGATATTTATGTAAAAAATTAAAGCACATTTCACGAAGCGTTTTACGCCCGCGGCGGGTGCGATTGTTTGCGGGTCCCGCTTCACCGGCGGTTATCTTGTACCGGCGGGCGCGGGTCGCGGTCCCGCAGCCGCGGCGGGTTGCACCCGCGCGCTCTGCGATCGGTTGGCGGGCGATTGCAGTGGGCAGCGGGGGGGAGGGGTTGGAGGGGTGTGTATTACGATAATCAACCGCCAAGTTTGCGGACGATAATCGCAACCGCGACGGCTGCGGGACCGCACAAAACTCCGGTCTCGTGAGTTTTGAAAATAAAACTCCATTCCGCCACCGCGGCGGGCGCGGGAGAAAACCGCCTCGTGAGTCCTTAGCCTTAGACGGGCTCGTTGTGGCGTTCGGTAGAACACCTGCCTTGCGCATTGATGGGTCGTGGGTTCGAATCCCACCGGGACAATATTTATAGTTTTCTGTAAGCATTTTTTCCCCTCGTCTGGTAACTTCGGGCATTGAATGGATGGGAGGAATATCTAAATTCCGACCTAGTAAAGAACCACAGTTCATAGATGGAAAAACTGTGAAGCATTGCGGGTTTCGATTTCAGTCGATGGATTTCCGAATGCCGACAGGTCGACAGCGTATCATTGACTGATGTTATGTGGCTGAGGTATCACCTATCATCAAGTGAACCTCATGCTCGTCTGTCGATATCTAACATTAAAAAAAATCACAATTTTCCTTATAACCTGTAAAGCCGGCAAAAAATCAAAGAATTTTATAGAATTTTTATAGAATTTAGGAAATTCATGTATCAAGTGCCCTATTGTGGGAAATGTCGCTCTTGGGAGTACCAGGAGACTGAAGCAAAGGCGTTACTTTCGCCATTATTTTCGCCTTATTCAATGACAATTTTTAAATTGATATTTTCATAACATGCTTCAAGTTAGAATTCATCATCACTACTCTCATTGGCTTCTTCTTACGAATGATTTCTAAACCATATTAAATGAAATGGTTTAAAAACCAATTTTTTTGTTAATTTATCGCAAATTGGGTTGATATCATATTTGAGTATTAAGATTATCATATTATATCATAAATAAGTATATAATAAAATCTGTATTTTTAAAACATAATATGTACAAATATTATAATACAAGTATTTTTTTACAAGAAAATAGTACGAGTAATTTGGCATAATCTTACAGGCAATAAAATATCCTTTAAATAACACAAATAAATAACATATTATATAGAAATATCAAATAATCATCCGAAAAAATGGTTATTAAAAATAATACGTATTGATAGAGAGACAAGAAATGAATATATATGAGTTTCGTCTACATCGCTGAGGAAATGTGACTTCCTGTGATGATTTTGTACGTGATTTCCTGAGATAGTTCTTGAACTAATATTACGATATTTTCTCACAGATAAAGCAGTATATAGTGAAGTATAGAAATACTCTGTTTTTATGGCACTAGCCATAGACACACGATGACCTTAATCACGTTCTATAGATTATATGACACATCCTTTAAAAACAGTCATAACACAAAAGAGCATGCCAAATTCATTTTTATGGAATGTGTAAAATAATAGATAAAAAGCTAAATTGAAAACCTCGAGGAAGAGACATTATGTAAGTTAAAATCCCTTTACCTCAAAACTTTTCGGTTAGTGTTGTGTTTATAGTCTTATAGATGATGTTCGATATAGCTTATTCTGAAACATACAGAGGCAGAATCCTTAGAAAAGCTAAAAGGCACCTCGCTAAAATTGCCTTCAATTTTCTTTTCTGGGTGAAAACGTTGAAAATACAAGCAAAACTAGCAAAAAGTAGAAATAAAATAGCTTTGCCAACGTTTTATCTAGCTCAAACAAAACGTTCTATAATCTATGGACTCAGTTGAGCGATTAATCCACTGACCGATCCTCCAGTCTGAGGTTATTGCACTGCAGTGAGTCATACTATTTTATAGTTATCGATTTAAGCAAAAGTATAAAGTTAAAGATGTTTAAGGTTCATCATGCGTCCCGGGTTCGATTCCCGGGTCGATGGTTCAATGTTTGGAAGTTTTTTAAACATTTATCAATCGAAGTTTCAGAAATTGTTTGAAACGCGTTCAGACTGCACATAAGGTGGATATTATAAACATGAGGGATAAATGACTTAGCGCCGGAACCTAGGTAGAATGAGCAAGCGATCCCGTGTGCCCCAAAATGGGGAACCCTGAAGGTCATTAGAGGTTTAGTAAGTATTGCTCACCCAGCTCTATGATTAGTAGAGTCAAATCCCACAATCCACATCAAAGACAATTTAAGTAATATTATAGTGCTGTATATACATATGTATATTGCTCTACGATGGAGAGCTGGTATTGTGGAGTCAAAGATTAGAACAGTTAGTGCTAAGTATTCCATGTGGGCTGCGGTAGATAGGGGAGTAGTTCGCAAAAGAGATTCAACAAAGGGTGACTTTTTTAGGGTTACATTTGACCATAGTGTCCCCACGATCGACTACAGTCAGAAGTTTACGGAAAGCTTTTACGTTCGTTAAATTTTAGTATCATGTATATTTAGTTTGTCTATGATTTTACGACGTCTCTTACGTTACGTGAAATTAGGCGCGAAACGTAACGCGCATGCGTACGCCGAACAGCTGTCAGCGCCATATTGATAAAATTTACACGAGGTTACTCTAATACTATTTTATTATTATAACCCTTCCTTTACACTATGAATCTAATAATAATTCCGTATCTTAAATCTGGCAGCATTAGGTACACTTTTAGGCAGATGTAACTTAATTTTAAATTAACTATTTTCATTGGGATATAGACTGCCTGAGAATAGTTATAATGATTATAGGAATACTGTTGAATGAAATAAATATTTACATACCTAATCAAAATGTTCATGTTTTTTACAGTTGATTCGTTGGTGATTCAGATTTTTAACTACATAAAATTATATTATATCCAGAGTATACATTGACATATAGAAATGTCAATAAGAACATTTCTAGAGCATAGTGTTTCCATGATAAATTCTGTATAATGGATTATAGATTCCAAATTCAAAATTCGGTGTGGAATAACAGATAGCTATAGTCACAGACTACAATATAATCAATTATTATATTAGAGTACTCATAGACACTGTCTTAAATAATTATTGAATATTCTATGGTACAGGAACAGTTTAAGCTACTCAGTACTCACTGGCTGCTACGTATTCGCTGGGTCGATTTTCTTCAAGGGATGCCCGTTTCTCTCCGCGTATTCTGCACTCAGTCTATGCGCTTTCAGGGTTTTGGGTTTCGACATATCAACACGGACAAAGCCTAATTCAACACTTACAAAGCAAATATCGTAAAATTCGTTGTACTTCCGACTATTACTATTTACAGCGACGCTGAGAACAAAAATAATTAAATATTCTATCGATTAATCTATTACACTCCGTAAAGCGAGCTAATTAAAGCAATTTGTTGCTATTTCACGTAACTAATAGACGGATTGTATGGATGTAATGTGGTTTTACACGGTTTTTAGGAAGAATATTTTGTTATGTACACTATAGGCGTGAAGTTATATGATAACGGAAGCGTGGTAGATTGCTCTGAAGTACGCAGTAGCACTACGCATGCGTGGAGGGTTACTCAGTAGGGTAAGTGATTGTTGCCAGACTTCGTTTTAATAAAAAAAAAACAACAGTCATTGATAGAGCTATAAGGTTTATTTGCAATTGAATAAAGAATAAAATCGCGTGAAATTTTTATGCAACATGGATTTTTAGAAGGGGTGCCATTTTGCTAAATCTGAACGATAAAAGTTGAATGATCTCAACGTCCTAAAAATTATATTATACTTTATAGATTTTGAATAAAATACTTTTTACCTAAAACGCGATTTATTATTTATATTATTTATCCCGACGTTTCGGATGCTTTTCAGCAACCGTGGTCACGGGCAGTATTTTATTTAAATGTGTGATACTCGCGTTAATAAAAGACAATATTAAAGACAGTATTACTTTAAAGAACATTGATAAAACGAATGCTCAAGAGATAATAAGATTTACACTATTTTATTTTTAACATTTAGTGAGTGCAGTAATCGTATGCATTTTCAACGGATTTAACAAACACAAGTTGTTGGTTCTTGGGTCTAAGAAATATCAATGAAATTTTGGTGATTATTTTTCTCCATATAAAACGGGTCAAGGGAATTCAGATCGGGACTAAAACGTATATGCACTAACGCACTCATATACGCTTCGTCGATTTTTTAATAACACATTATGTATAAACAATTGAAGTAATCACTCTACCTTTAAAAGCCTTTTCAGTTTCAAAAAACAAGAGTTTAGTAGTTTATTAGCTTATTTCGGAACCTTAACTATGAAGAAACAAAACACAAGTGTAGTACATGAATTAAAAAAAAAACGATTCATATATTTTTATGAAAAATAGTGCGTTTTTTTGAATTATTAAAATGAAAGATTAAAAAGGCTTGCACTTTTCTGCTTTCGATAAAAATAGAGCACTCAAAAGATTTTCAAGAGAGTGGGAAAACACTAGACATGTTTCAAATAAAGTACTAGGGAAACATGAATGAGTCATAGTGGTGCAATCCAGTAAAATCGATAGGCGCCATCCCGGATTGGCGCTGCATTGTGTGCGACGGCTCTTACTGAGGTAGCGTTGGCAGAAGTATTATTTATTCCGTTTATTTATATCAATACTGATATTTTAAAGATTTTTATTTTTGGATTTTTGTATGTTAATAAGCTCTAAAACTACTGAACGGATTTTAAAAATTCTTTCGCCAATAGAAAGCTAAATGATTAGCGAGTAACATAGGCTTTTTTTGAGTATAGTACATCTAAATTGCATGCAAGTTATATGATCAGTAATGAATAACAATATGTATTCGTTTCAATTTTAACGGATTCCAAAACTTACTTAAGAGTGTACTTAGACTTTTGGTATTGACATTTGACATTCTGCATAATTTAAGATAATAAAACATTTCTTTTTTGCTATCTCTACAATTCTACCCCTCGTAATCCCTAAGCGGAGTCTCCCCATTGCTCAATCGTCACAACGGCGTTTAGCAAATGTGCCATAACCACTACGATGGATTTGTTTTTCAAGCCCTTTTATTAAAACTTGCAAGAGACCTCTTATTACCTCGTACTATAAAAGACATGTATGATAAGAGGTTGGATTTGAGTCTATACTTGGGAAAATCTCTTTTTATTTGGGGTCGGTGCAACATGCTTTCTTCTCCCATTCTTTCACTCGTCATCTCTTCTTATTTTTTATGTTAGACTAGCAACGCGCCCCGGCTTCACACGGGTGCAATGTAGATGTACACAATATACGCAAAAATAGTTTATGTTACTCGCATGAGGTTAACTTGATGGTTGGTCAGCCACAAAAAAATGCGCTGTGGACCTACTTTTTACTTCAAGCATTCGGAGATCTATAAACTGAAACCGAAACGCGCAATGTGCACTTCACAGTTTCTCCATCTATAGACGGTGGTTCGTTGCCCGGTCGGAATTTCGATATTCCTCCCGCCCGATCAAAGCCCGAAGTTACCAGACGTGGGGAAAACATGCTTACAGAAAATTATAAACATGTTGTCCCGGTGGGATTCGAACCCACGACCCATCGATGCGCTCGGCAGGTGTTCTACCGAACGCGCCAATGAGCCCGTTAAAAACGTCATCAGTCGCATATCATTGATATCTTGATTTGATATAATAATAAGTAACTAGCAACGCGCCCCGGCTTCACACGGGTGCAATGTAGATGTACTATACACAAAACATAACCTATGTTACTCGCTGATAATGTAGCTTTCTATTGGTGAAAGAATTTTCAAAATCGGTCCAGTAGTTTTTGAGTTTATTCATAACATACAAAAATAAAAAAAAAATCAAAAATATAAATCTTTCCTCTTTATAATATTAGTATAGATAAATATAGATAATCAACTTTATTTTATCCGTGAAGGCTAAGGTGCTCTATCGATTTTCTTGAAATGCGGGAAGAACAGCTTGAATGTTCAAGATATGCTAAGCACAAATGTGAATATTTATTTGTACCTATTCATTTATTTTATGGTTTTTTGCACTCCTAATTGTTTTAATTTGTACAAGAACGAGGTGTCTAAGCACGGCATGTATTATATTTACATGGACTATAATATTATCATATATGTAAAACCATGAAGTTTTAGTATGTCTGTGAAATTCCGATTTTTTTTTTGAAAAGGGGGTGAACTGGCAGGCGTCTCACGTGATGGTAAGTACCGCTGCCCATAAACATCTGTAACACCAGAGGGCTCGCAGGTGCATTGCCGACCTTTGAAGTAAAAAATGAGGTGACGACAGCGCATCATTGATTGATGTTCGGTTTCATCTACCATCAAGTAACCTTCAAGCAAGTCTGTCATTTCCTACCATAAAAAAGAAGAAAAAAAAACGAGTGTCAGCTTATAATAGCTATATAACACATTAATATGTAATTCTTGTCTTGTATCTAATATAGTATTGTATGTGGACCTTTACATAAATAAAATACATAAGCTGTATAATATTATAGACTAGATAATTACATCGATAATATCATCACACAATACATTATCAACACAAGACTAAACAAAATAATTAAATTCTCAACTCACATTCTATCTAGTGTTTGTTGTCAATTCTAAAGGCTTTCATGGGTAAAACGGAAAGCCATCTGCGAATAATACCAACTGAAACCTACCTATATATAAACTTTTGTTTAGTTGAATACGCCATTGTTGTCTAGAACTGCAGATTTTGAGCAATTATTCTTACTCACATTGTATTTTTTAATTCAGAAATTTGCTGACGCTCTTAAACCGTATTTTATAACCTATTTTAATTGTTACGAATTTAAATTATTAAATTCGTAACAACATTAAATGGTGCATAACGGTGGAGTATATAAAAAATAAAAATAAACGTAATATAAAAATATATACATATTATAATATCTAAAACGAGATAATCGAAGTTTATTGGCAATTTCGCGAAACACTGCTTCCTGAACCTAGAAAAATATGAGAGTAGGACAGGTAATAGTTACGTTTATTATATAGGAAAAACTTTACTATATGTGTATATATAACGAAATAGTAGGTATACTTATAACTGTTATTACCTTGTCTTCGGCTTCTTCCGCCCTGCCCTCGGCCTCCAGAACTCGCTGCTCGAGCTCCGAGAGCTGAAACAAACAATGATTTTCAAATAAATCATCATTTTAAATAAAAGAGAGAATCAAAATGGTATAAATTCTTATCAATTATTTCGGGATTGTGCTGCTGGTTTAAAAATGTATACACATACATATACATCAAGCCTCTTTCCCATTGGCGTAGGCAGAGATCACGGAATTATATTTGCTGGTCAAATGTCAAGAAAACTATATATTCAATAGTCATATTTTATTTTTCGAATGTTTCGAAAGGTTTTAGAAATCTAACACAATAATCATCGATATTAGCGCCACCTCTATAATTTTAATAAAATAGCTACTTGCGCCATCTAGTATATTTTGAACTTACAACGTTTGCAAGAACAAGACCAACTCAATGCAAACCATTTCTCCAGCTATATTAACGTGGTTCCACAACCACCCGCTAGATGGCGCTGAGCTCAATACCTATTTAGGGAACAAAATTGGGTCGTAGCGATATAGTATGTAGCGATTTCAGGTATATTTATTCAGCTATTCATCAGGGAGGCTGTAGAAAGGGCATTATTGTTATGTAAGAGAGCGTATTCGTGTGGTTTCTAAGGGGGGTGAATCAGCTTGCGAAAGGGTGGTTAGTTGCGAACAATATTATGTGCAGATATCTAAGTGAAGGCCAAAAGGCTGCGTTTGAAAGGTTTGTTTCATCAAATCTAATATTTTAATATGAAGTATATTATATTATGTTTATTGATCGTTTTATATTTTTACTAATTAGAAAACGGCCAGGTTGTTGGGGCACCTCTAAGCCATTATTGAAAAAAAAAAACAAAATATTTCACGTATATTAACGTGAAATACAAATATTTCAAAGACTATTGGAGTAAATGATTTAAATGATAATTGTTATTTTATGTATATTGAAGTAATTGTTACACAGAGATGGTTTAAAATGTAAAAGTGGTTATTATTTTTTCGTATAAAAATCAAAGATGGGGTCGACCCGACCACTGTAAGGAAATAAAGCTTTATAATATGTATAGTTAGCATTTGAGATGGAGGATATTATCAGTTACTTATTCTGTAAATACAAATATTGCCTTTGTTTTAAAAACAACTTATATTCAAAAGTTTAAAGCTGTTTACACATTCATGGGAGCGTGGGTAATATATGCAAAAATCTTTAGCTGGGAATAACTCAAATGGAATTGCTTTATTTGCTCGCAATCATTTTGTATTGAACACATTTGCGAAAACATCGGAGCATGTGTAGCAATCTTTATGAATCCTTTTACTAACGAATTGAGTAGCAAATGGATGAAATAAAAATGCATACGAATACAGACGTCAAAGGAATAGAGGATAATATGCGATAAATCAAAAACGACGTCGATTCACGGTTCAAAGTAATTTTTGTTTGTTTTTCAATCGTGTTTCGGTTTTCGTTATATTTGCTATTCGCTATGCAATACGAAAAATACAAAGGATTTTCATGATTGTGTTTTGTTTTTAAAACAAACATATTTATTTGTAAACTTTGTTTTGACGTAGCACCTCATAACATAGTTTACAAATAAATATGTTATATAATATTCAAAATTTGTAAATATTTTTTTGTTCTGGTTTTACCTAGCCTATACTTTGGGGTGTGAAATTATAAGTTATTCAATTTTAAAAGTTTTGTGATAAAAGTACCTAACAAACACAAATAATATATCATATAATAAATATTAATTAAGGCATTATTCTTTGTATATCTTAGGTATTGCAGTACCTAAATTTTTAATCTGGTATATGTAGAAAACGTAAAATTTGATACTTAATGGTTTTAGCACTGTGCCCTAGAAATATATATTTCCCATGCTAGTAGGCACGGGAATCCACATCTAATAATCTATACTAATATTATAAAGAGAAAAGATTTGTTTGTTTGTTCGAATTAACTCAAAAACTACTAGACCGATTTTCAAATTTTTTTTCACCAATAAAAAGCTACATTATCAGCGAGTAATATAGGCTATTTTATGTGTATAGTACATTTACATGCTATTTATAATAATATAACGTTTGAACTGGAGACCTATATAAATTCACACGAGGCTTTCAAGTACCTACTCGCATTCCACTCTACATATTAAACATCACACTTCAAAGAGAAATTTATCGGGATATAAGAGATTCGTCGATGTTTGTCGGAAGCACCGTCAATCAAATGTCACAGTGACAGCGATCTCCGAGGCTCATATTGCCGCTAAATCGTGTTAATGGGGGTCTCTGTTACTCGATCCTACTTATACAGGGTACGTTTAAGCGATTATTTCAGTTATAAAGATCTGAATACGCGGTTGACGATCGTCTTGGTAACCGTTGATGAATGCTATTGAACAGTAAATGTCCAAACATTAAATTCAGTTTAAGGCATAATAATATTTTAGGCGTAAGTATTATGTACATTTTAAAGATAGACATGCTACACAATCTCTTTTAAATTATTACCAGGTTACCATTATTTGTGTTACAGTTTTCGGCTTGTTGAAATAAAATGCTTTTTAATAATAGTCATTAAGTAAATAACTATGTCAGTAATAACTATCATAATGATATCTAAAGTTTATAATGGCATATCGTGGTAAAATATATCAAAATTCGTCAGCTTTGATATTTTAGGGTCTTATTTATACGCTCCTAGGAGCAAACCGCTATTATCCTTTTTAATAATCAGTTATCTTCTCATTGATGGAAACATAAATGGGAACTAAAAAGTGAAAACTAATACATACATTTATGACTAATAATTTATACCATCGTTTTATTCTATCCATTTTATATATTTATGCTTCAAATATATTTGAAGATGAACAACACAACTTATATATTGTATAAAATTGTATGGATTTCAAAATCTACATCTTAATTTGCAACTTGCACAAATGGAGAAATGATTTATCAGTCATGTTCATTAGATACTAGTAAAGTAAATAACTAAGTCAAAAATTAAGTAGTATTAAGTATATTGAATACTATTAAAAGACTTCCTCGACAACTGCGCAAGCAATTACGCCGCCATAGAGAACCAAAATGGCAATAACATAAGTTCAAATTTTTCAAATAATTTTATATATTATCTATACACATAATAAAACTGTAAACAAATGCTTAAAACCGTGTCAGGATGTTGTAAGAAGAGAAATAGAACAAATCCCGTTTTTTTACAATTTTTATGTTTCTCTGTCTGTTTGTACGGGCTAATCTCCGAAAGTGGTCGACCGATTTACATGAAATTTTGCTTGGTCATACCTTATAACCCCGGTCAACAGATAATACAAGAGTCATAAATTAAAGAGTTCCCAACATATAGGCTTTGTTTCATCGAAATCGGTTGTCGAAAACCAAGTTATCATTTATGAAGCCCACACGAACGGAATCGCGGGCATCTGCTAGTTTCAAATATTGTAGTAAGCCAATACACCAAGACGCTGATTTATGACAAACAGTGAAGTAACCGAAATCCGTTCAATTTTCTGCATCACAGGCCACTATGATATTGGAACAGTGAATTGTGGGTTATTCGAATAGTCTTTGAGGTGCTTCCGCCTGGAAGTAAATCTTAGTGGACCAGAACTAAACTACATATAATAAGAATATTTCGAGTTTGAAGGGTTGTGAAATAACTCAAGCGGAACATGTAATGCAGTCTTACCAATGTTTAAGGGAGTGGAAATATTTTCTTCACTAAGTAATTCAGTTTTGAGTGTGACCAGCTTAGATTACTATTGTGATGCAATATAAACTATATACACAAAATTAATTCTAAAGCTTATGTATGCTGGTTTTCAATGAAGTGGCTGTATATAGTTTAATATAAAATAGTAAATTATAGGAATTAATCTAATCTTCAATAAGTTATTTGAAAATATAACTATTTTTTTTGACAAGAATAAAAAAAAACTTGCTATGTTTACTATATGCTGTAAATTAATGTCTGTTGAGTATACATTAGATGTTGTTTAAGACTAGGCTCAATCTATGTGTCAAGCTACATGAAAATCAGTTCAATATCTCTGGAGATTAGCCTGAACAAACAGACAATCAAAAAACGATCAAAATGATTTTATGTATGTTCCCCTTATTTAGTCGTCCCCTCTAAATTTCTGGTAAAAAAAAATAAACAGATTTTTTTTATTCTACTGTTTTATTTTATACTACAACGCGCCCCGGCTTCATACGGGTGCAATATATCTACATTGCACCCGTTTTTGTGTATAGTACATCTGTACTATACTACACAAAAAAACAGCCTATGTTACTCGCTGATAATGTAGCTTTCTTAAAATCTAAAAATCCGTCCAGTAGTTCTTGAGTTTATTCATAACATACAAAAATACAAATCTTTCCTCTTTTTAATATTAGTATAGAAGTATAGACTAGCACGCCCCAACTTCGCGCGGGTGCAATGTAGATGTACTACACAAAAAAGCTATGTTACTTTTGATAATGTAGCTTTTATTGGTGAAATAATTTTTAAAATCGGTTCAGTAGATCCTAAGATTACCCCCTACATTGCCCTACAACCTCACAAAGTTTACCTCTTTATAATCGGACAGGTCGGACTTGAATTCGTGTATGCGGTGATGTTAGTTATTTCGACTATGTATTTGCGTGTTGTTCCCACGAGAATGTAAGTGCGTGCTCCTATTTCACCATGCCTACTGCTGGTAGAGAACAAATCTTTGTTTTAATTTTATTTTTTCGTTTATATATATATATATATATATATATTATATATATATATATATTTTAATTATTATAGTTAATTACTTACAAATGTCATGTGGAACATGGTGTAATGGTTAGCTCCTTACAAACATTTTGTAAAACGAAAAACTTTATAGGTTTTCGTTTTACAAAATGTAATGTACGATTACTCTTTTGAGTGACAGCGAGTTTATTGCCAGTTCTTCTCGTCCGTTCTACGCCTTTGATTTGAGAACTGGCAGTAAATGTAAAATTAGAAGCATTTATTGACGTTCATAAGTGTACATTATGTTACCTAAACGAATAAATGATTTTGAATAATATTAGTATAGATTGCATATTTAAATAACGATAAATCAATGAACTCAACTGTAACACGAAGAAATGTTTCCAAATCATACCTTCGTAACCTCCGAGTCGGTATCTAGTGATAAAGTGATTATTCGTTTCAGTAGAAAGCAATTACAGAGCTATCAATCATTTCCGTGGCTAAGCTGTATCAGAATTATGTTTAATAAATTACGTTTGCTGTACATTTTCATTAAGCCCACAATATACTGGATGAAATAATTAATCAGACAAGTAGTGATAAATGGAATATTTGTATAGTATTTTAGTGCAAGATATTATTATATGTATATATTTATACTTTTTTATTCTAGTAGTATTTTTAGTATAAGTTTTTCATCTTGTCACTTACCTGTAAAGGACTACACATATTTTCCGAATTCTTAAATTTTTTTTTAATTCCTTAAACCTATTTTTTAAATCCTTAAACTTAACAAAGTATTTAAAAAATCGTAATCAACGCCTATATAAATGCTATTCAAAATAATTAAGAAAAACTTATATTTTGTAGCCGTATATAGATTTCTTAAAATATAATATTCTAGTATATTCTAGTATACAAATTAATATATTTCACTACGTGGAGAACCTATAAAAAATAAAACAGTAATATAGTTTGGTAGTGCTATTTGTAAACCTTAGATTATTTATAAATAATCAAAGTTGTAAACGATATAAATATGAAGTACTATTTTGATACATTAGGTCGTTAAAAAATACAAGAATCCAATTTAAATATTTAACACTGAGGAACAGTAAAAAATCTAGTTTTTAATAAAATCTACATATGTATAGAAGAGAAACTAACTTACTGACTTGGTGGTATATAAAAAACAAAATTAAAGTTGCTACATAACATTCATTTTTAACCCTAGATTAAACCTGAACCGCGCGGCGGCAAAACAATGAATGACCAAAGCTACGTTTAACGACGGGCTTGTTCAAATATTAACAAACTACCCTCCTGTTGCCATTGTGTTATCGCCCACGTCTCTGAAGGTTTACGAGATCGCTGATTTCCTTAAATGGAATCGGCTTTATGTATAACGATATTCTTACACGTTTTCTATTAAAATTTTCTGAAATATGGGAGATGATTGATGTGAGTATACTCGTATCACAGATATATTTTTATTTTTTATTTAAAACAATAATAGTAATTTATTACCGTCTCCGTGGTAAGCGCGATTCGTTTAGTATCGGAGGTCCTGGGTTCGAATCCCGGGGAAAAAAGAAATAAAAAATATTATTTCAGTCGAGCAGGGCACAGAAGGCTCACCTACTTGCCATTAATGATCAGTGAAACAGACACAGAAATGAGTCTGCCCCTACTAGGGGACTCGGGAATTCTCTTTCAAAAGTTATTCATAAAACTTTACGCCACCTTTATTTTTATTATTCTCAATTTCTTCTCAAATTTAAATATTATAAAATCGTGAAAATGGCTTGCATAAAAATAAACTTAAAATCCGGAAAGACTCATTTTATATCTTACCATTTACAAGTAACTAAATTTGCTCAGTTGAGGCAATCATAAAGCTGCAAATACCAATTTTACTGCCGCACCTGGTTTATATGGTCTTACCACCTGCGAACTTTGATATTTGAAGTTTTGAAAACCTTTAAAGTGAAAATTTATAGTTTGAAATGTTATGTTACTGAGTTTGGGAAGTATAGGGGTATATTTTCATTACATTATTGTAGTATCGTTTTATTGAAGAGCAGTACAGAATAAGTTGCCAGATTTTAGAAATCCGATTGAATACAAATTATTCTATTACATCTTCGGTCTTTTTCACTGTAAAACGCAATGTTAAATTAATAATCTAAGAAAACAGGTTTCTCATAGAGTTCTCCTGATTCTATATTTGGCCCAATGCTAAATATTTATTTTGTTTTTACTGTAAAAAAAAAATCACTAGAAAAATTCTGTAATTTAAATAAAATACTGTATACTGGATTAAAACGCGATTTATCATTTATATTTTTTAATATATTTATCCCGACGTTTCGGATGCTTTTCAGCAACCGTGGTCGCGGGGAGACAGAAAGATGACAGTTGTCTGATTTTTGAAATGTCACAAAGTTGCCATATTAACGCCATCTATTCCTCGATATTTACTGTAATTTTCTTTATTATGACAATATTGGCTAACGGTGTCCTCTTGTTTTTTAGTATGTTTGATTTTAGGTTTTAGATTTTTAATTACCAGGTGTTGGAAAGTCTCAAACCATCTTCTCTATTGATTAAAATTCTGTAACTCAAGTAAATTTAGAGGACACTACAAAATTATCATTCAGTAAAATTTCTGAAGTTTTTAGTCTGCAATTACAATATCAGGCATATTATAATCTTAAAGTACGAGTAAGAGAAAAAAGTGAATTCCCGAGTTCCCTTTAATGGGATGAGGAATGACCCATTTCTGTGTCTGATCATTTTTCTTGACAGACAAGTAGGTGATCAGCCTTCTATGCCCTGACCGACCGAAACAATTTTATTTAAAACCTTATTTCCCCTGGATTCAAACTCAGGACCTGCGGTGCTAAACGCATCACGCTTACCAATGAGCCAGAGAGGCAGCTAGTAAAATGAAAGAGTTAAATTAAATTTTACGTCAGCTTACAAGCTATATCATGAACTGAAGCGAGCTTAAACGACTGTGATTCCAGTATTCTAAAGAGTAATATCATTATAATGAATAATATTTTCTGGTTTCCTATAAAATTAGCATATACGTTTATTTTCCGTTGATTTATTTGACATAGCAACCCAGGCTGCGCATCAATCATGCAAGTATGGTGCTGTTGTGGTCTGCCCGTGATAAATTACACTCGCACAATGTGGGAATATATCGGCCGCCATATTGGTAATGACCCGGTAGACGAAGATTATGTACTGAGCATTAATAAGGAAATTTGACATAGTCATGTAGGATAATCTGTGGTGGATTGTTCCATCATTCGGTAGGATAGTCTATGGTATATGTTTGCAGAAGTATCATTTGTATGAAAAGCATTTGAAATTGCTTGCAAAGCACAGATTGACGATAGGAATTTCTTCCTTCTCGTATGTTATTCGTGCTTGTTTAAATTACAATTTTATCCAGCATATAATTTGGTAGTTCTCTAAAAAGCTATAAATTACATCCATATTCGAATGACCATAGGCCCTAGCACGAAAGTATGAGAAGTTATTTGTAAGTGCATACAAATGACAGATTGAACGATACGAATACTCTCTACTGCTTTGATCTCAGATCTGAATTGGTAAAATATATGATCTACCTAATGCATTTTTTTTGTTAGCTATCGACAAATGAGTATGAAGTTCACTTGATAGTAGGTCAGCCACAGATATCAGTTGATATCAGTCAACGATGCGCTGTCTACCTCCTTTTTACTTCGAGCATTCAGAAATCCATAGAGTGAGACCAAAACGCGTAATTTGCACTTCACGGTTTTCCATCTATGAACGCTGGTTATAATACATACGTATTATTATTTTAGCTAATGTTTAACCTAACATTTCAAAATCTGAATGCTTTACATCAAACATCGATCTTTCTAAATTCGAAATACAAGCAAAATACTTATACCAAATAAACTTCGCAAACATACAATTTCCATAAGATTTAATTCGTAACACATCGTACCAATGCGTTGTATAAAGTCATAAAATATGTCTGAAGTCACATGACCTCTTTTTATTTCCTCCCCAGCGAACTCTATACTGGCTTTTAATAAATTATTCTTGCCTAATAATGCTTGCACGGTTCAATGTGGCTTCCGACTCGTTTAAAAATACATATTTCTTTGTAGCTCATAAAATATTGTTTTTTTTTTTTAAAAGTAATGAAGATTTTTTTTTGGATATTTAAACGACTGGTATTCATGGCGTGGTTCGTTATTAAAATATTAAAAATATTTTGTTCGAGCAGGGCCTAGAAAACTGATCTCTTAATTGTCTGTAAAGAAAAGGAAACTGAGCACCTAATTGCCTGTAAAGATCCGTAAAACAGACACAAAAATGTGTCTCAGTCTTATGCCTCACTCGGTAACATGGGAATTCACTTGATTACTCTAGTGGAGAATGGTTGGATTATCTCTTGGTCTGTTTCAATAACTGACTATTCTTGTCTCTTGCTCCATTGCTTGCTTCATCATCAGATCATCATATCTAATCTTCTTCATAACAGAGAACTCAATGTTACAAATATGAAAAATTAGTTCTATATAACAAAACAAACGTTAACCATATTCCAATTAAAAAGGTTTTATTCAAAACTCTATTCGAAGTTTCCATCGGCCAGATGTTGAAAAACAAAAAGTCAACCGCCAATCAGCGGAGTGCGCACGAATCCATCACCGTGTCATTGCAGGGAATCCAATTTTGAATTTTCCCGCTAAAATTTTGAACTGTCTCGAAAGGCAATTAAAATACGAATTTATCTCATTTATCATCAGCTTTACGTCATAATAGATTTTTTTAGCCGCAGTTAATGGCTAAATTGTTTTATTTTATAACTCATTTTTTATCTTTAGCGTTCGGCAATATAATATTTTATTACATTATAAATTTAGCTTAAAAAATACTTGTCATATTATATATTTGTTTATAGATACGAAATTAAAATTTCGGCGCTTATAATAGTGTATAACTGTATACGAGTAAATAAAATCTAGGAATAAAGCAATCTTGTTAATGCGTCAGTCTTCTTGCAGAAAGTTCTCGACTGAAGAACTAGAATCTATGAGCTATCTATACATATTAATATTTTAAAGTGAAAAGATTTGTTTGTTTGTTACGTTTTAATTTAAAAACTACTCAACTGATTTTAAAAATTATTTCACCAATAGAGAGCTAAGTTATCAACGAGTAACATTTTGCTTGCTTCTTTTTTTGTATAGTACCTACATCTACATTGCACTCGTGCGAAGCAGGGGCGGATCGCTAGTATTGTATATAAATTAAAAAAAAAACGTGTGACGTTGTGACAGATAAAAACATAGTTATAATACTTATTATATTCAATATATAATTATTTTAAGCATTTATCAAAACCAAGTAGTTTCAAGTAATTGTATTTTTGGATTCCATATTACCATTAAATTATATACAAAAAGAAATGCTATATAAAAACCGTACATCTAGTAAATTAAACTAAAGAATGCCGGACATAAATTCACCCTTTCTTCAATTGTTTCAAATAGTTTACAACACACATTATTTAACACGATTGTTCCCAAGCTAGTGTTAACTGTTTTGTGAAGTCATTACGTATATCTTCCTTCAGCTATATAGGTTTGAATTAGTCAAGTTTTCATTCCAAGAACTTTATATATGGTTTGAATTAAAATAAATGTCGAAGCTGTTTTACACATCAGAAATATGATTTTTTATTATGTCAGATATCGACGAGCATGAGGTTCACTAGATGGTAAGTGATACCGCAGCCACAGAACATCAGTTAATGATGCGTTGTCGACCTAATTTTAACTTCGACCATTCGGAAATCCATTGACTGAAACCGAAACGCGCAATTTGCACTTTTCGATATACCTCCCACCCGATCATCGTCCCACCACCCTTTCCTGCCTGAAGTTACCAGACGTGGGGAAGACATGCTTACTGAAAATTATAAACATGTCCCGTTGGGTGGGATTCGAAACCACGACCCGTCGATGCAAACGGCCGGTGTTCTACCGAACGCGCCAATGAGCCCGTATTTTATACGATAAAATACCACATTCATACCACGGTTCTGGTTTAGATTTATGGATGGTAAAGTATCCTTTAATATCACCTTGGACAGAAGCCAGCGTTACCTGCTCTTATTAACGAATGTGATGCAGTACAGTCTCCTAGGAAATACGGAATATGCAAGTGTAACATTGGAGCTTGCATGAAAGCGCAGTATCATTTTGATAAAGGCGAATAAGTAATACCATTTTGCAAAATTAGACATATTATGTTCTCTGATAATCGATTTATGAGTGAAAATAATAAATGTATATTCTGAGACTAATTGAAAAAGGAGTAGATTTTCATTTATAGAGTTATTTTTTAACTAGTCCTGCTGAAACATGCTTTCTGTAATATATTTATTTTATATTCCATTTCTCATGTTAATAGTTACCCAAACAAGCACGATATATTCAATTCAATATTCTTTATTGTACCAAAAAAAAAAAAAAACAATATAACAAACATAACTAATCTGGAGAAGTACATATTGGTGGCCTTATCGCTAGGCAGCGATTTCTTCCAGGCAAACCATAAATTTTAGGACAAAATCATATATTAGCTAGGTAGACCTGCGATTTTAGGCACAAACAATTTAAAAAAAACAAGACAATATTAATATACTTATAACTAAATACTACATTATAACATGTCAACAATTCAATAGAAAAACAGTTAAAGACTAAGATAGTGCAACTTTACTAGAGTCTTGAATGAATCTAGACTTTGAGCCTTTCTAATTGAAGCAGGGAGAGAATTCCACAGCCGAACAGCTTTAGCAGCAAATGAAGCATTATAGAAGTTTGAGGAATGGACTGGCACAGCCAGCGATAAATTATCGACAGAGCGAAGGTTCTGATTGCGAGATCCCAAGAAGACAAATTTTTCTTTAAGATACAACGGAGTCTTAGGATCAAACAAGATACAATATAATAGAGAGAGTAAGTGAGCATTCCGGCGATGGCGAATGGAAAGCCACTTCAGCTTAGCACGAAACTCGGATACATGGTCGTATTTACGTAAGCCAAATATAAATTTAATAGCAAAATTTTGGAGTCGCTCAAGTTTGTTAATTTGCTCAACAGTTAAATTTGAAAAACAGGAATCAGCATAGTCAATGATGGGTAGAAGTAAAGATTGAGATAACATAATTTTTGTTCGAATCGGGAGAAACTTCTGTAAGCGTCTTAGGGAAGCAGCTGCAGCAAACAATTTTCTACTGATTTCCTTTAAGTGAACTGTCCATGAAAGCGTCTGGTCAATATGGAGACCCAGATCCTTGACTGACTTACTGAAAGGTATCACCACACCATTAACACAAACAGCAGGAATAGATGACCAATCAATCTTGCCAATAAAATTTGGACTCCCAATGACGATAGTCTGGGTTTTAGATAGGTTAAGACTTAGTCCAAAGCGTTTACTCCAGTCAAATATGGAAACCAAGTTTTTATTGGTGTCGATTATAGCTTGAGGTAAGTTTTCAAAAGAAGAGTGAGAATAGATTTGGAGATCGTCAGCGTACAAGTGATAGTGGGAGGAGATATAAGATGTAACAGAGTTTATAAATATGGAAAAGAGAAGTGGAGATAACACACCACCTTGCGGTACTCCAGAAGAAATGTCGCACCAGGATGACATAGTATTGTCTACCTTGATACGTTGACGACGCCCGTGCAAGTAACTATGAAACCACTCAATAGCTGCTAGTGATATATTAAGGGAACTCAATAATGACAGTAAGATATCGAAGTTAACTGAAGTGAAAGCATTACTGAAATCCAATAGAGTCAAAACTGTAAGTTGTTTACTGTCCATGCTCCGACGCACATCGTCAGTAATTTTAACAAGAGCCGTTACAGTACTGTGACCGGGTCTAAAGCCCGATTGAAAAGGATCAAGAAGGGAATTTTTGGTAAGAAAATAGCTTAATTGTTGTTGAACAAGCTTTTCAAGGACTTTTGAAAGAAAAGGTAAAATAGAGATAGGACGATAATCACAAAAGGAAGAAGGGCTAGTCTTCTTAGGAAGTGGAATAAGATGCGCTTCTTTCCAAGCTGAAGGGAAAGTACCGGAACTTATTGAGAAATTAAGGATATGTGTTATGGTGGGAGTTATGACATCTAGAAGAGGAATAATCATACTACGGCTAATGTTATCACTGCCGACTGCACTGGAGCTAATTGAGTGTATGGACTTCCTAATATCACAGTCAGAAAATTGAGTAAAGAAAAACGGGGGGAAATTAGGGGTGGGAAATAAAGAAATTGTTTTTAAAGTTTGTGACTTAACAGTGTCACTGTAAGAATCATGAGAACGTGAGAAATGTTGGTTCATTGAATCTAAGTTAAGTGTTGTAGATAAAGAGTATTATACAGGATGAAAAGAATCAATGGGCCCTGGAGGGAAACCACTTTAAATCCTTAAGATAGATAATTTTACTTAAAGGAAACATTCCTTTATTTTTAAAAAGAAACAAAATTGCATTCAAAGATTTTCTAAAATTCGTCCGTATCACCCGGAAATCAAACCAGCTAAAAATTCAAAAAATAAACATTCGCTATTTTATTCCACTAATCGATAGGGTAATTATGCAGAAAAAAATCTGTCTAATAAACATTTGGTCTTAGAAATAAAAAAGATCATGAAATCAAACATTAACTTTAATTTGTCATTAGTTCTAATATGAAGGACATGAACATGAAAGAAAATTATTATCTATCTGGAAATTGTTAATAATTATTTAAAATTACCATTTTGTTACACTTTATTAATCTCATAGTAAATTGTTCGAAACAAGATTTTTTTTAAGTTAGGGACATTCCAGATACATAAACTTTGTCTTTTTTGACATTCACTTCGTCGCCATCTGCAAAGTGTTGTGGAGAATTCTCCTAATAATATTTTCTACTATTTTCAAAAAAACAAGGGATATTTTTTCAAACAATTTATTAGTTAAATTATTTATTAAAGTCTCACAAAATTGTAATTTTTAATTGTTCGAGTATTAATGTCTAGCTAGATAGGTAATTTTCAGTCAGTTTACGTGCTTTCGTATTAGAACTGATGATAAAATAAAATAAATGTTAGATTTCATGATATTTTTTATTTCTTAGACCAAATGTTTATTAGAGAGATTTTATCCTAAACATTGATTCTATCGAGTAGTGGAATAAAATAGCGAAAGTTTAAATTTTGCATTTTTAGCTGGTTCGATTTCCGTGTGAGACAAGCTAATTTTAGAAAAACTTTGAATGCAGTTTTGTTTCTTTTTAAAAATAAAGGAATGGTTCCATTAAGTAAAATAATATATCTTAAGGATTTATAGTGGTTTCCCTCCAGGGCCCATTGATTCTTTCCACCCTGTATAATACTATTCCTTAATAATACTTTATTTATATTTTTACAAATTATTTGTTCAACAATTATATAATTAAAAGATAGTTTATTTTTTGTTTAAATCCAGTACCTAGCTTACACAGAATCCCCTTTATTATTTCAGATAAAATTAGCGTATCTTTACATAGTATAAAACAAACTCTTTTTTTCCAAATCAAAAAAAGAATTATCCAATTTGTAATTGTTTTGTACAAAAGAAAATATATTAAAAATTTACGCGATTGTGAAAACCATCTCTATAGAAATAAAGATTAAACATATTTAAATTTAGACAGATTGTAAAGGGTACGTACGGATACGTTCATAGCACAAGTATGATACGGTGAAGTGGGCAGACTCCTTTATGCTCCTAATATGTAAAACAGAATTTATATAACATCAAAATAAGCGCTATATTTTAAAAACACGGTTCACTTCTATTTCCTGTTTCCTACCTAAAGGTCCGAAGCCAATGTTTTTAAGCTTTTCTCGCGTCAGTCGCCCATTGTTATGTTTTATTTATGGATCCTGTTGCGGCCGTAAAATTGCTTTGGTGAAATTAGTTATGGTGATAACTATATCTGACGGAAGCGCCGCCGGTGATATGAGAACGGTATATTATGAAAAATTTAAGCGTTTGGTATTATAGACATTCTGTCTTACGAAGGCCGTTTGACTATGAATGTTGTCAGGCGTACATATACCTATACTTTGTTTTAGAGTGCGAAATTTCAGGAGCGCTCAGTAACTCAGTTACGCACACAAAATTTTGTCGATCGTTTTCTCGTGTTTTAATCGATTATCTCTTTATTTCTTCCGGGTCTAACATGACAATTACACTTAAAACTCGACTTTTAATATTAAAAATAGATATTTTGTCGATCGAGATATATTTTCTATCAAAATTGTCGATGTCGAGATATAATATATTGAGATATCTTAGATTGTCTTCACTCGATATATACACACGACATCCGATTGTGGATAGCCTCTTTCCACAATCGGATGACCGGACACAGGATTTCCTTCCATATTATTTACAATGTGTGTTATATTCGTAACAAGCAATACGTTTCCTAATTCATCTTACAAACAGCCGATGAATGGAGTCTACCCAGGCCAGTTTCCAGAAACAACAAACTATAAAGCTCTTACATACAAACTTGACGTCTTCAAGGTAAGACTGAATAAGACTTCTTCTAAGTGTTGGCGTTGAAAACGCTAGTACTGCGTTTTGAGGATTGAAAATGGTAAGAATTCGGTAAATATGTAATTTTTCTATATTAACTCCTATAATAAAAAGTATTAAGATTACATTATATACAAAAGACATATACAAAAGAGATATTTTTATAGTAAGCTCGCTTCAATTTAGCCCGCATCCGCGCTGACCTTCAGGCGGAGTTATGTTCAAAACTTCAAAAACGTAATTCTTCTTAAAAATCCTAATTGGTGGACCATTACATATTAATTGTATAAAGTGAATTCCCAAGTCCCCTAGTGGGGCATGGGGCAGACCCATTTCTGTGTCTGTTTCACTGATAATTTTTCTTTACAGGCAAGTAGGTGATCAGCCTTCTGTGCCCTGCCCGACCTTGCTTTCCCGGAATTCGAACCCAGGATCTCCGGTGCTAAGAGCATCGCGCTTACCACTAAACCACGGAGGCGGTCGCATTAATTGTATACTTTTGTTTAAATCTGATAAAAAACGTTTTTATTCAAACGGATAGGATACTTTTAATTTTAATGTCCGCCATTAAATAATCCATTTCCGGAACGCAAAAAACCGTGAAGATAAAAGCTTTCAGCAAATAAGGATTTTTCTTATAATTACACGAAACTGCGGAAATTTTCCCATTTTATCGTAAAACTTGAAAGTTTTATCAATAAAAGAAACTTTACCTGTTTTTCGTTATAATAAGTAAGAACTTTAAGATTGTTATGTTCAATGAAACAACGCGTTCAGACAACAACTGTCACTTTATTACGATATACCCTCTAGTACACATAATGTTAACATTTATATCATAACATCTTCCCCGTAAAATAAAAGATAAAAGGAAGTATTAAAAATTCTATAAACTATATAACCTATATTTCCTTCACCACAAAAAAAAAACTATAAATTACTAATTATTAAACTTAAATTATAGATATAGGTATAAATATGTATATATTATATAAAACAAAAATGAAAGGGAAATATGAAATTACAAACCATTATTTTCGATTATTTTAGCACGACTTCTTGTCATGATTATTGACCGGTCCCCAGAAGACGGACCAGGGTCAGAATTATAATCTACAAAATTTTTATCATCTTGAAGCTGTTCTATTTCATCATCTGGTTCACATTTTATTAAATGACGCCGATTACGCCTATACTTACAACCTAATTTATTTTGAATTATGTAGGACCTGGGAGTGTTTGCCTTCCCCACTACAGTGCCATGATTTTTATTTTTACCATCAATATATATAATGGGATCTCCTATTTTGAGAGGAATCAAAGGCTTACAAGTCCTATCATAATTATTTTTGTATAAAATTTGGTTTTGAACCATTTTAGAATGTTCAGTTGGGCTTATCGGTTTAGGTTCCAATAATTGTGGATGAACTGGCAACTTACATCTTAGCCTTCGGCCCATTAGTAACTGTGCCGGAGAGCTCAAACCATCCCTAGGTGTGTTTCGAAAATTAAGTAAAGCTATGTGAAAATCACTGTTTGTAATAATACATTTTTTCAAAATATTTTTAACAGTCTGCACTGCGCGCTCACTTTTACCATTTGATTGTGGATAATTTGGAGAAGAAGTTATATGGCCAAATCCCCATTGTTTTGTAAATTTTTTAAATTCCCCGCTAGTGTATTGCGGACCATTATCGCTTATCAATATTTTGGGAATACCATGTCTTGAAAAAATTGCCTTTAATGATTCTATAAGAATACTTGACGTTAGATTTTTTATCTTAGCTACTTCTATAAAATTTGAAAAATAGTCAACTACTATCAAGAAATATTGTTTTTTATATTCAAAAATATCAGACCCTACTTTTTCCCAGGGTAAAGAGGGAATTTCTATCGGTATTAATGGTTCTTTAGCCGGAGCGTTTGAGCACTCCTGACAGGCTACACATCTCTTAACAAATATTTCAATATCACGAGAGATATTAGGCCAATACAGAACCTGTCTCGCGCGCCGCTTGCACCTGTCTATACCTAAGTGGCCTTCATGTATAATTCTTAACATATCTTCTCTTAAGCACTTTGGTATAATCACTAAATTTTGCCTAAATATAACTCCATCTACTATGAACAAGTCGTCTTTTATTGACCAATATTGACTTACGGTATGCTCAATATTAGACTTGCGGTCTGGCCACCCTTCGTTTATATAACTCGACAATTTTATTAGTTCAGGATCAGATGACGTATATTTTTTAATCAGTGTTAATTTATCATCTGAAATGGGCATATTGTTTATAACCATTTTGACTTGATATAAGATATTGGTATGAACTTTGTCACTATATAATTCCGGCAAGGGCGCACGCGACAGAGTGTCTGGAATGTACATATATTTACCAGGTATATATCTTACTATTAAATCATAACCTTGTATTCTAAATAACATGCGTTGTAAGCGAGCTGGGACGGACATCAGTGGTTTTTTGAAAATGCTTTCTAAAGGTTTATGGTCGGACTCGACTATTATACTATTTTTTCCGTATACGTACTGATGAAACTTTTCGCACGCGAATACAATGGCCAAAAGCTCTTTTTCTATTTGCGCGTATCGTCTTTGCGCGTCAGTGAGTGTGCGAGATGCGTACTCAACCGGTCGGTTGTTCTGCAGCAGCACCGCGCCCAGGGCATCGCGCGATGCATCTACGCTTAGAACGACTGGTTGCGTCACGTCATACAACGTTAGAACCGGTGCGCTACAAATACAATTTTTGAGTTTCTCAAAAGCTCTCTCTTCACTCTCTTCCCAACGCCACATATTGTCTTTTTTAAGTAAACTTGTAAGCGGAATAGCATGCTCAGAATATTTAGGGATAAATTTCGACAAGTAGTTTACTGCGCCTAAAAACCGTTCTAAATCTTTTCTATCTTTGGGCGTAGGCATGTTTCGTATGGCCTTTACTTTATTAGAATCCGGCCTCATACCCTTTGCATCAAAAACGTGCCCTAAGTAAGTAACTTCCTGCATGCCTAATTTACACTTGTCTTTATTAAACTTTAAATTAATGACCCGTGCCCTGTCCAACAACGCTTTAAGCCTAAAGTCATGTTCCTGCTTATTAGATCCCCATACGATTATGTCATCAACGAAGTTATCTACTCCTTCCAGATCTTCCAGAAGTTGACGCATTTTACCATGAAAAACTTCAGAAGCAGAGTTAATACCAAATGGAAGACGCAAAAATTGATAACGCCCAAATGGTGTAGCAAAAGTACATAAATCAGCACTCTCCTCATCTAATTTAATAGTCCAAAATCCAGAATTAGCGTCTAAAACTGAGAAGAATCGAGCCCCATGTAATTTGGCGGCCATTTCTGTCAGAGTTGGAAGTTGGAAATGTGCCCGCTGAACAGCACGATTTAATTCACGCGGATCTAAACAAATGCGAATACCGTTATTTTTTTTAGCTACTAAAACTAATGGATGTACCCACTGAGTCGGGTGACTGACCTTCCTTATCACCCCGAGCTCCTCCATATGTTTTAATTCCGTGGCTAACCGATCGCGAAGACCTAGTGGAATTTTTCTCGACGCACAAATAACCGGCTGAACACATTTATCAATTACAATATGATGCTCGCCCGGTAAGCAACCTAGGCCCTTAAAAATATCACTGTAATCGTCTAACTTTATTGACTGCACTCGTTTTATTAACCCTAACTGCTCACATGACTTCCGTCCCAACAAGCTTTGACATTTCATATCGGCTATTGCAAAACTAAGATTAAAGGTTTTATTTTTAAAATACCAAGATAAATTACAAAAACCCTTAATAGGGATCGTGTTCCCACTATACGATTTTAAGCGGATATTTTTCTTTTTTATAATTTTCTCATCAAACCCAAAACGTAAAAAATTATGAAACGATAACACATTTATGTCAGCTCCTGTATCCAACTTAAATTTTTCTTTACCCGTATCACAATATAATACTTCAAACCATTCATCGCAGTCCCCGTTTCTCCCCTCAACGGTAGACACGTAAAATAATTCACAGTCATCGCTATTATCACTACAATCTTCATATTCGACTTCATATACGCGCCTCTCTTTGAAATTATTAGATTGATTTAACTTACACATACGCGCGAAGTGTCCTTTATTACCGCACTTGAAACACACCGCACGAGCCGCAGCGCAGCGTCCCGCTACGCAGCGCGGGCTGCCGCACGCCTCGCAATGCGGTCCGCTCGCGCCAGCGCGCCGCGCACCGCTCACCGCTGCGCCCGCGCGTGACGTTGACGCGCGAGACTGCGCATAGTTGCGCCTCTCGCGCATGCCACTGCGCTGTTCCACACGATCACACTGTATAGCACTTGTACCACTGCTGCCATTCTCACATAACTGAATATCACTCTCCCGGGAGACTTCTTCCGCTTGACACAATTTAATCGCCTTTTCCAATGTCAAGTCGTCACATCTTAATAAACGATCCCTGACACCTTGATTACGTACGCCACATACTATACGATCTTTTATTAAATCTTCTTCGAGTGTAGAAAAATCGCAATTCTTGCTTATTAGTCGCAAAGCCGTTACATATTGCTGAATAGATTCACCTTCCTCTTGTTTGCGAGTAAAAAACTTGTATCTAGTAAGTGTAGTGTTTCCTTTAGCACCGAAGTAATCGTCGAACTTTTGTAACAATATATCAAAATTGTCTTTGTCTTCCTCTTTGACAAAGGTAAAAGTTTGATAAACATCGAAACCTTCTGGACCTATTAAATTTACTAATAAACTGGATTTTACACTAGGCGATTCTGTATGAACTCCCGATGCCTTAATAAAAAGCATGAATTGTTGTCTCCACCGTTTCCATGCATCGGCCCGACCGACTGGGCCGCCCTCCATGTTCAATTCGGACGGTGGTCGCGCGTGTTCCATTTTTCTTACACAATTTTACCACTTATCCACCAATAATTGTATTGTAATAATACTTTCCAGTATGTAACAAATAGTTATCAATGTAATATAAAGCTTTAGAAAACTTTCCACTCGGTATAAACTATTTAAATCACACCTGACACCATGTTATGTTCAATGAAACAATGCGTTCAGACAACAACTGTCACTTTATTACGATATACCCTCTAGTACACATAATGTTAACATTTATATCATAACAAAGATTTCTACTCAAAATCCACAGTTTAGTTTATAGTTATGAAATTAAATAAACATTGAGTGACGATAAAACAATACACTTTGGCAACTAGTAATGTGTTGTACTGTTTATGCTGTCAATTTTATATTATTACATTATTGTATTTACTTTCGGGTATGGCCTATGCATACCACTACAGCGCCACCCACTCAATCTCAATCACATACCAAAAGTTTTATCAAATCGGTTCAGAGATTTAGGGTTCAGGGACATACACACACACGTATAAAATAATATATAAATAATATTATATATAAATATATATATATTCTGATACTTTTCTAAGCATTCTAGATCAATATCCATAAAGGCCGCATCTAGGATGTTTGAAATATCGCTTACTTACAGTAATAAATTAAAATAAATTATTAAAATTTACAATTTACTTATAACTATCCTATGTATTTATATTGTGTTTCTTTTAATATATTATAAATAAATAAAAAATATATTTGTGATTTTTAGTAGTTTGTTTGTTGTTGTTTCCTAAATTATCATTAAAAGTTATTTTTGTAATATCACAGCGAATACTAACTATAACGTTCAGTAATCTGTGGCGGGTGTGGTAAAAAGAAATGAGACAGGCTCGTTAAAGTTCAAAGGGCCTTTGAAGGCTGCATTAGCACCTTCTCTAGTATCTTACGAGGCCTCTTAGACATTGAAGCTATAGCCAAGCCAAGGTACTTTTGAAAGCTTGGTTTTTAATTTCGACGTAAGAAAATTGCTGTCAATAATCTACTACTAGTAACTACTATCTATATAGGGTATATACCCATATACAGGGTGAATTTTTCAAGAGGGCGTGGATGGCCAAATCTGAAACTAAGAGGACTAAGGAGAAGTCTAGAAGCCGATTTTGATGAAAACTTTAACTGCACCATCAGATTTTTGAAAAAAAAAATGGAATAGAATCCGTTAATTTAAAAAACACGCACAACCGCACACACCCGCTGTAATAAGGAACGAATTTGGAACGGCAAACTTAAGGAAAATGTAGATTTTAATAAAATTTTTCAAATTTGAAGCATTTTAATATCAGACCTACATTACCAGTTTGTTAGAATAAATGATGCTCCTATTTTTTTTCAACACACTCATGCAGCGCAGTCATCTCCACATTATGTTCTAATTTCAACTTCATCCTGTATATGTATATATCATTTATGAATATGTTATATCTATTTAATTTTTAACATCTGTGTAAGAATTTATACTTTAACCTGTGTAAAGAAAATTGGTTTAAACATTTGAAAGAAATATAAAATAAGCATATTACTGCATAATTCAAATTGTGCTTTCTTTCGTATTTAATTTTAAATGAATTAATCGTAATAATAAAAAAAGACAATAATATCCAGCACGTGTCGATCGATCCAAAAAAATCTATATATGTGCTATAAATGTTTTAAGAAATTTAATAGATAATGCACAAGTTTGCTCTTGGTATATATGATACAGTCAAGTTAATTATAAGTCATTGATTTAAAAGGAATTTCGTTGTAAAACCTAACTCAATTTTATTGAATAAATCTAAAGTTCTCGCGTTCAAAGTGTTCTAAATCAGCTCAAACCACGGCGCAGATTTCTTGACAACCTCTTGAGATTTTTTCTCTCTATCACGAACAGCGACCGAGATAATTGAATCTTGCTACCGTCTTTGCATACGAATCTCTTCGTTAAATGACCTGCCTCTTAAGCATAGATCGTCAACCTTTTCCTGCTTCGTATTACAAAATATAAAATTTATTCCTTGACGTTGCTTTGATTTCTTTACTAAGCCAGCACTTTTTAGTTCGAGGTCTCGCATTTATTAAGTTTAAAAAGATATTAATTGAAAGTAAGAAAGCTCTCTTCTTTCTATGTTAATATGAGATGTTGATGGATGTAATTAATTAAAAATAACTGCAAACTATATTGTCTTTTATTAACGCGAGTATCACACATTTAAATAAAATACTGTATACCGGATTAAAACGCGATTTATTGTTTAAATTATTTATCCCGACGTTTCGGATGCTTTTCAGCAACCGTGGTCGCGGGAGACTGTCCAGTCTCCCGCGACCACGGTTGCTGAAAAGCATCCGAAACGTCGGGATAAATAATTTAAACAATAAATCGCGTTTTAATCCGGTATACAGTATTTTATTTAACTGCAAACTATTTTAACAGCCAGTTTAAAATTTATATTATGGTAGCCCTTATAATATTTTATAGTGACAGATACCAATATCACCACATAATTCGATTCTAAGTTAGCATTTTAAAATAAATAGTTGTTTTTTAATAGTTAAATCCTACACAAATTTGAAAATAATATGACAGATGGCAGTACAATCGTTTTAATAACTAACACCACAATGCCAAACTTAATCTTTGTCTCAATGTATTCAACTTAAACATAAACACTTGTTTTAACATAAAATTTTGTTTTAAAGATACAAAAGTGATTTGTGAATAAAAAAATAAGTTTTTTTTATAATTTATTGAAATGATAAATATTTTTATTGATAACTTAAGGATTTGGTTATGATGGAACAAAACAATAATAAACTTCAATTACACAATTAAAATAACGAAATACTAAGAGGTGGTTTTGCTGACGGTACTGTGCACCAAAGGTTGAGAAGCGCCGCTCGATTCTATAACAATCTATCTGTGTATTTCACGTTCGCGGTCTCATCACGTCGCATTTGATTTTCCAGTTTATCGGCTTAAAAGCGATTCGACGCTCTATAATAAATGCTATCTACTGATATAATTAGCTCGTTAGAATATTAGGGGTTTGGTGAAAATTTCCGTCTCCTTTAGTAAGGAACATAACCACCTTATTAACGAAATTAAAATTACTCCATAATTCTTATTTTTTTTGATAAATTTATGAAATATGCTCTAGGATAATGAAATATTTCATTATTATATAATTACAAACGAGTCGCAATGTTCATGAATTATGAATATAAGACAGATATTGGTTAGAAATTGTATTTAGGCCGTTCTACGAAGAAAAGTAATTTTGCCAAGATTTTGGGTTAGGTCACATTCATGACCGATAGATGTGATATGTTAATTATTTCGTTTTCTTGAGTGGAAAGAATAATGAAATGCCGACTGGGTAACGAACCAACGTTTACAGGTGGAAAAACCGTGAAGGGATAACGCGTTTCTGTTCCAGACTATAAATTTCGAATGCTCAAAGAAAAGAATAGACAGAAAGAAGTAGAAAAAATATTCTGATGGCATTATGCAATGTTATAAAAGGATCAACAAATAATTACACCTAGGATAGGTTGACAGCGCATCATTGACTGATCTTTTGCTGAGGCATCTCCTAGCATCAACGAAACGCTCACGCTCGTCTGTCGATAACCTAAAAATAGTTTGTTTGTAATCGCTTCTAGAGTATTTTGAAATATTTTTTACTTTATAAACCGGCGACCGAGGTGTTAAGATGTGTTGCTCATGGGATTTTTGCTTATCATAAGATGAACTGCATGCTATTTTGCTCCCTATAGGCGCTAAAAACTGGTTTCATTATTGTTATCAACGTTTCATATTTCAACGTTGAAGTTAGTAAGGCATTTTTACAGGTAAGTTAGTTGACTGAAGTTTCAAATAAAATAGATTTTTCAAGAAGCGTTCGCCAGAAAATCTCTTTAAATTTCAATCTCAAACTTATCCAGCGTAAAGCAGATAATTTGTAAGTTTTAAATATTCGTATAGAATTTTTCCCTCATCTCCATAACGGGTGAAATCCTTAACGCTAACTTTCCCAAGTTAAATTGAACGTACTGCTTCTTAATTGATAGTAGACAGTGATTTTATTAAATTTCTGAATAATATAAATAATAAATCGCGTTTTAATCCGGTATAAAGTATTTTATTTATATGCGTGATACTCGCGTTAATAAAATACAATATTAGGTTTCGACGGATTTTATTTTTGCTATAACGAGTCCACCCGGAATTTCCAGGTGTTAAGTGATCACCGCCGCGGCCGTCCATCACTCACAGTAGTGGCGTGTATGTTGTTGGCCTATTGGGTGGTTTTCGGTTTCCATCAGATGAGCCGCATGCTCGTTTGCCATATCCTATTATATAAAAAAAAATAGAAATCTTTGCTATGCTTCTATGATTGAGACACTAAGACAAGTGTTAAAATATAGTGACTTAGTAAGAGAGATATGATTTAATACAATAGAATAGAATACTTTTATTCATCAGAAGTGAACTAAAACATATACGTATACCTCTGATAAAAAGGCCACTGGAAGCAAGGTGTGGTGAGGTTTTGGGTAACTCATCACGCTGTTTTTCAGCCGTGGCCTAGTCACATTTACACATCACGTTTATTTAGTTAATTTAGGATGGAAATAAACTAAATTATTAATCTATACTAGTCTATACTAATATTATAAAGAGGAAATATTTGTATTTTTGTATGTTATGAATAAACTCAAAAACTACTGGACCAATTTTAAAAAATCTTTCACCAATAGAAAGCTACAGCGAGTAAAATAGACTATGTTTTGTGTATAGTACATCTAAATTGCACCCGAGTGAAGCCGAGGCGTGTTGCTAGTAATAATAATAAAAAAATAAATTCTCGATTACAAATTATTTATACAAATATTATTATCGTAAATCAAATGACAATAAAAAGTCCGAAATATTGTCACGCTTAAATGCTTTCGTGAAAAATAACTCAGAAAATTCACTTTTAATTTCTGTATACATACCATACGCTTTTATCATAGACATCTTCAAAAAATATATAATACTAGCGACCCGCCCCGGCTTCGCACGGGTCTAGATTTTTTTGACAAAAAAGCAGGGGTTGTATGTATTTTTTAATGCCACATAATAAAAAAATAAAAACAAAAAAATCGTACAAAAATAAAAAAAAAAATTAAGGGTGAACAACCCTTATCCCTTAGGGGTATGAAAAATAGATAGTAGCCGATTCTCAGACCTACTGAATACGCATATAAAATTTGGTAAGAATCGGTCGAGCCGTTTCGGAGGAGTATGGCAACGAAAACTGTGACACGAGAATTTTATATATTAGATAATGATCTGTGTCACTGACATTACAAACACTAAATAAACACTTACGCTACAAGGTTGCTCCAATATTAAAGAAGTTTGTCCAACAATGGCGCCAACGCTATTTCGCATGACCACTTCGCAAAGTTACACGTAATATCGAGACCGAAACTAAATATTTACTTCTACATGTTCAAAGTTTTCATCTTATGCGAGAACTTTGTCCCATACTCCTTGTAATATTCACAACCAATACTTGTGTAGATTGTATGAAGGTCAGTTAGAGACATTTCATGATAATTATTGCATATTTATCTACTGTTCAAAATTTGGGAAACTGATGGATAAATTCGTATTTACCCTTCTTGGAGTCCTCTCTCCGCTTGTCGTCACGATTCCTGACGCAATGATGCCCAAAACAAGTACTGGTTTCCTTAACTATTAAAAATGTTACTAGGAAAGAAAAATTAACAAATCTTATAAAATAATACTAACAATAAATTTAAAAGTAGGTAAACCTCGTAATGATTTTGTGGAATCTCCGGACCCTTCTTGAAGATGGGGGCAAGCCCTATAATTTATAATGAGTCTACTTCTTCAGACTTTGTTGATAACTCGGTAAGGCAGATAAATAAGCCTTAATTAAAATTCTAGGATAGATTATTATCAGGTTTCTCTTAAAAAATGGACTCTAAAATATGGACCTAACATGAATTACCTTAATCACAAAATATGTATGTATGTAGAGTTATGTGTAATAAAAGACCTGCCTTTATCTAAATCACTTAAAATAATAGTCGATATTACAACTGTCAGCTACTATCGAAATTCCCGCCATTACAACCATTCTCAAAAAGTCATTATTATAACCGCAAGCGATTCGTTTCAGAAATTTTTCTACGCACTTGAAAAGCCTCAAGCATCTCTTTTTAATAGGGTTGTCAAAAACAAAACTTATTTATCAAGACTTTTCCTACAATACATTAATTTGTTGATAGTCCAAACGTCATATATTTCATTGCTTCCAAATACATTCTACTAACTAATTTAATCAACTATTCAATTTTTTTATAAATACTATGCGCTGAAAAATAGTGACGGAAAAATCATTTTAATAGTAAACAAGAAATTCAAAATTATGAACCTGTTTAAATAAATAAGCGGCAACCCTAGCAGTTTTGCCTATTAACGTCAATGGCATCATCCCGATAGCCATTTGTCACGGCCGGCACGCCTACCCCTTGTCCGCACATTACCGGATCAAAGCAGATAAATCTGGTTAAAGATGTCAGAAAAATTGCAAGTTCCGTGAGAAGACTGGCATTTTCCATGGCAATTCATTTTACTTCTTCTTGTGGACACTTCTCGCCGACAGCCTTACTTAATTTATAAACAACTAGTAACACGCCCGGCTTCGTACGGGTGCAATGTAGAGTACTATACAGATAAAATATTGCCTATGTTACTCGCTTATAATATAGCTTTTTATTGATGAAATATTTTTAAATATCGGTTCAGTAGATCCAGAGATTACTCCCTACAACCTTTTATTACATGGGTTACCGATGCCTTTAAAAAAATATATGTAGGTTCGTTTTTTAAACCAACGATGTCGTAATTAATTGGAAACAGTGAAGGCGGGAATTTACTACCATTTTATTTGTGTCCACACAAATAATTTTTACCCCTGTATTATGGCATGGCCAGTAGCGAATCCATGACCCATTGAAACGTATTATATTTTCTCTATTGATACTAGATTTCCAAGTGAGAACCGAGAGTATTTTCACGCTTGATGATAATTGAAAAAAAATAAAAAAAAATAAGAAAAAAATATTCAAAACTACACACATACATTACATTATAAATAATTATATTTTTAACACTAACTTAATCTAAATGTGTGGGGGAAGAAAAGCTTGAGTTGCAGGCCAATATTGGCTTAATTTCTGATTTTCAGTACCTGCATAGTAGCATTGGTAAAACACTAAAAGAAATTTAAAAAGAAATGTTCGAATAATTCGGAGGAATTTTGTATACTCGAGTGTGTTGTGACAAATCTACAATATTAAAGTTAAAAAGCTCGCAAAATAGATGCTGAAGATGAAAGTTCATGGCGATGTTTAAAAATATCAAACACCCTAGAGTAAGTCAGAGGTGAGCACATTATGCAAAATGTAACATGAAAGAATGCGGCACACTCTGACCCAGTTCTTAACTAATTCGTTTCGGCGAGGGTTGGCCTTAATGCGCTGAAAAATATAACGTTTTAATGTTTTGTTACATCCCTCGCGAAACTAATTTTTCTAAAACAATATACTGAGCTTCCATTTTTATTTTGCTACTTTTACTGACAACGCTTGTAATTTGTGATATCAGAATATCACGATATCCTCATGAATGGAGGAAAGATTTATATGAAACCTCAAACACACCAATTCTTGGAGTCCTTTCTCCCCTTGAACGATCTTGCCCCAAACGAGTACTCATTTCCTTAGCTGTTAAAATTTTACAAGGAAAGAAAAAACAACAAATATGAATTTAAAATTTCACCCAAAATAAATATCATTATTATTTAGTGGAATCTCCGGTAAGCAAGTGAGGAGTCTAACACTCCAGTGCCCTCTAGCCAGGATTTACAGGTCCTGGCTTCGAATTCCGAGAAATCAAGGTTAAAAAATTGTTTCGATTGGGCTAGAGCATAGAAGGTCTACTTGCCTGTAAATAACAATGATCAGTGAACCATACAGAAATGAAGATGTCTGCTCCGTGCTCCACTAGGAGACATTGGAATTCACATTTTTTATTATGAAAACTGCATAAAGTCGCCAACATGTATCCGTGAACTTAATCAAAACTGGCTTCTGAATAATTATAATATACTAGCAACGCGCCCCGTTGCCCCGTCTTCACACGGGCGCAATGTAAATGTACTATACACAAAATATGCCATTACTCGCTGATAATGTAGCTTTCTATTGGTGAAAGATTTTTTAAAATCGGTCCAGTAGTTTTTGAGTTTATTCCAACTTAAAAATATAAAAATTTAAAAATACAAATCTTTCCTCTTTATAAAATTAGTATAGATTAAAAGCTGATGTTTTTCTAAATCATCCAAAGTTCTAAAACAATAGGCGTTTTTATCAAAAGCTGTACAAATGCAGAGATATAGGAAACAAGAATAAAGGCATGCGATTATTTAAACTCGGCTCCAGGGTAACCGAGGGTGCGTTATCTGTCCAGTGAATAAATTGTCGGTGCGAGAGAAAAAAACTTTAGAAAAGTTCCATATGAGTTGCCAGTTGCGAAAAATCGCTGGCGAATTGTTAGATTTTGGACTTTTTGTTCGGTGTGTTGCGGTTTTTATATTTTTCTCTAGAACAGACTTTTTTTTATATCATTTGATTGTCCCTACAGTTGACAATGTATATATTAACTAACGGACCCGACAGACGTTGACCTGTCTTAACTATGAATATTGATTTCAATCCTCTTTGACGATATTTGCAGCACGCATCCTGTCAATGTTATGTCAACGCCATAAGCTTACGTCAAAAAAGTTTGAATTGTAAAAGCGCTATGTTTACATTAGAAATAGTTTAATATGGTGGTTAAGTATTCTTAAATTTTCTAATCTTCCGCGTAATTTTCTTAATGTTTTCATTCATATAATCCTTCTCCTGACAATAAAAAACACAACAAAAAAGAATTAGCGAAATCGGTCCAGCCGTTCATGAGTGATGCCGTGAACAAGGGAAATAGGGATTCATTTTTATATATATAGATATGGAATAATTAACTATCATGGCGCCCGTTTCGAGTGCTTTGCAAACGTTGTCACGTGTGGACTGTCAATCAAGTCCAATATTTTTTGGAACGACCAACCTTTTGAAAATTTTCACGCTTCGCCAGTGTACCCCAGCCACAGAACATCAGTCTTTAAGTTATGTTATCAAACTATGTTTGTTGGTCTAAGGTTTTAAGTTTTGGCCTAAGTTCTCAGTAGTTATATATTAACGTTGCTATACCACGGGACTAAGCGAGTCCCAATAGGACAAATCCTTGCAAGGAACTTTTCCGCTATCCCCCGAAGAACAGACGGAAATTGAATTATTATGATTTTTGCATTCCCCTAACTCTGTTCAGTCTCGAAGACATCAGCTTTATGGAAGATAATAGCGAAGTCTTGCTGTTAAAATATGACTGTCGTAGGCATCCTATTGTCAGTTTCAACTTTTATGTAACTAGAATATATTTATAAAAGAAATACTACTACATACCAATACTAAACAGATTATCCATGAAGAGGAAACCACTCTATTTTTTTAGTAATACTTATTATTTGTTTGTTTGTTTGTTACGATTTAACTCAAAAACTATTCGACCGATATTAAAAATTCTTTCACCAATAGAAAGCTACATTATCAGTGAGTAACATAGGCTTTCGAGTAACATTTCCTTTTTTTTGTTTATCTACATTGCACCCGTACAAAGCCGGGGCGGATCGCTAGTTGTCAGTATATGCTGAGGCAATACCTCAATACTGATTTTCAGTAGCATTTCAAATGGTGGTTCTAATTTCATAACATTAGTGGGAGAAGCGAAAGTGGTATGCAAGGATCGGAGCATATGGAATTTCGTGAAATGTACTTATATGTATGCATGTGTGAAATAACATTAAAAATGAACATTTCAAATGAAATGACTATTACGATAGTGATTAAATAAGATATAATTTCTCTTGAAAGTGGTAAGCAATGATCGGAGCATATTATGGAAGTCCGTGATCTCTGCCTACCCCAATAAGAAAGACGCCTGAAATGTATGTATGTATTTAGCGAGCTACGAATGTATAATTCTATATTTTTAAGAAATATAGCTAAGTTTATGTATTACAATTATATGCATGTATAATTGAGGCCACGAGAGCCAGAGTGGTCTAACTAGTTAAACAAAAGTTTAAAGTAATAAGGAAAAAAGAGGAGATAATTTCAAATAATTATAACTTTTATGAAAAATAATAATTATTTATTTATTTGCACAACTTTTAAGCCATTTTGTCGCTACGAATTAATCGTTTTCAGTAGTTTTATTAAATAAAATCGGAATTAAAAAAATACAGTTAGGCCACTCTGGCTCTCGTGGCCTCAATTCTTCTGTGCGTGTTTATAGTATAACTGAACTGGACCGATTTTTATGTTTTTTGTGCTTTTGAGTTTACCCTAGATGTTTTAGATTCACAATTGAATCAGGTAGGTGGCGCTTCATTAAGATTCCAGGAATATTTTCTATTTTTTGTTATTCGGGCAGGACAATTTCTATCGGATTCGCTAGTAATGATATAAAAATACTTTCAAGTACCACTTTCCTGCAAAATTATTTTATAACAAACCGAATTTCCTTTAAACAGAGCGATCCCCTCGCTTTGATGTCATGATTGGGTTTATTTCGTACAATAACTGAAATATGTATCTCAAGACAAATTGCATTGACGGATTATGTTCAGTCTTGGGGGACGTTCAGAGACGCTTTTGATGTTAAATATCGAATTTATGAAGAGGATCTTCGAAAGATTAATTATGTATGATACCTGTCTTTATGAATGTTTAAATAAAATACTTTGTACCAGATTAAAACGCGATTTATTATTTATATTGTTTCGGTTGTTTTCCGGTAACCGTAACACGTCTTGGTTGCTGGAAAGTATCCGAAACGTCGGGATAATTAATATAAAAAATAAATCGCGTTTTAATTCGGCATAAAATATTTTATTTGAATGTGTGATGCTCGCCCTAATAAAAGACAAAATTGTTTTATGAATATTTTAAATGAGAACATTAATGTATTATAAACGAGGTATTTTTAACATTTTTCCATACAATTTTTTTTAAATGAATTTAAATAGTATAAGTAACACTTTAACACAGATACTATAATTCAATGGACCATAAATAAATGCAAACGCCTATTCATGTTAACCATTTTAAAAATGTTAACAGAACATTATTCTTCTTATATCTTTTTCTGTCTTATCTATACGTACTATTATTATAAAGATTATAAAGAAGAAAGATTTGTTTGTTTGTTACGATTTAACTCAAAAACTACTCGACCGATTTTAAAAAGATTTGTTTGTGTATAGTACTGTGATTGCACCCGTGCGAAGTTGGGTCTCGTTAGTATCTTATAAAATGTTTTTTTTAAAATTATGTATATCGTATCTGTAGGATTGTTCCAGTATGATAAAACGCTTTATACTTCAGGTTTCCAAAATCAGTTGTTCGGCCATCGTGTGAGTCTGAGGCCGCTTATTCATGCATTTATCACTGGTATCAGGTTCAAATCCCTGAGTTTTTGTAAAAACAAGAAAAATTATCAATCAAACAGACACAGAAATTTATCAGCCTCATGTCCTAGTAAGGTCTCGGAAATCCGCTTAGAACTTAGTTAACATTTCTATAGATCCGATTTTTCTAGCAAGAATAATCGTGGTAAATCTAAAAAAAAAAACAATTGATCCAACATGCTGTGCTGACTAATGGCCACTATTTAAAGGGATGGGTACACGAGATATTTCATCCCGAATCGTCTCAACTGGCGCGTTCCAGCGGTTGTTTTGGAAAGTATTACCAGCGGATTTATTGACGATACGTGCTCAGAGATTGTGCATATCATAATGGTTACTAGTTAGTAACGGTAACGGATACCTGAAGAATATAATATGTACAATAGTGACTAGGATTTTTGATTTTAAGAAAATATAGACCATACTTCCAATTAAAATAAAAATATATGTTGGATATCAACGAATGAGCATGAGGTTCCTTTGTACCCCAGCACATCAGTCAATGATGCGCTGTCGACCTGTTTTTTAGTTCGAGTATTCTGAAATCTATAGACTGAGACCGAAATGCTTTGACGGGCTCGTTGGCGCGTTCGGTAGAATACCTACCGTTCGCATCGATAGGTCGTGGGTTCGAATCCCACTCGGGACAACATGTTTACAGTTTTCTGTAAACATGTTTTCTCCACGTCTGGTAACTTCGGGCATTGATCGGGCGGGAGGAATATCGAAAATCCGACCGGGTAACGAACCACCGTTCATACATGGAAAAACCATGAAGTGCACATTACGCGTTTCGGTTTCATTCTATGGATTTCCGAATGCTCGAAGTAAAAATTAGGTCGACAGCGCATCATTGACTGATGTTTTGTGGCTGAGGTATCACCTACCATCAAGTGAACCTCATGCTCGTCTGTCTATACCTGACATAAAAAAACAAAAAATGTGCATTTCACAGCTTTTGCATCTATGAACGGTTGTTCGTTACCCAGTCGGGATATAGATATTCTTCCCACCTGTTTCATGCCCGAAGTGTCTAGACGGGGGGAAGACATGCTTATATTATATTATAGAAAATTATAAAAAAGTCCCGGCGAGTTTAGAACCCACGTCCCATCTGTGCAGAAGGTAGGTGTTCTACCAAACGCGCCAAGGCCCAAAAATTATTATGATTTAATAAAGAATTTTATACAGGTCTGTAAACAGATCTGAAAACATCCACATAAAACTGCCCCGATAAAATTAAATATCGTTGTTATATGTCGAAAAAGGTTTATGCCTGAATATTTTTGGGACAGCCTGTATAGAGCACTTCGTAAATATAACCTTTTACTTTCGGCCACACGCCATATGAAGAGCTTTACTAGCGGTTTTTACCGTTTGCCATTTATTATAAACTTTATGGTGGCATAAAACATAAAATAATGGCGAATTTTTACAACCTGATGCCATAAAACACCTTTTATGATTGTGATAACATCGATATTGACGCGTTTGTTTAGAGAGAAGTTTGAAGTTAGATATCAGTTTTTGGTGATTCATACTTCAGAATATTGTCAGCTAAAACCGGTTATTATCCCTACTAATATTATAAATGTGAATGTAAGTTTGTTTGTTTCGCTTTCACGCAAAAATTACTCAACCGATTACCATGAAACACATATTCTTACGATGTATTAGAAAGGACAGGATTTTTATTAAAAAAATATATATTTTTTACGAAGGTTAAAATATATTTTAGCTTGTTGCTACTTGCACCAATGCGAAGCCGGGGCGTTTTGCTAGTATCTATATATTTCGTCCAAACCAATTACATTAAAACATATTTCAATGACTTTAATGTATAAAAAGTTAGTCAAATATAAAATAAATTAATTTAAATATACGAGTATTTATTTTCATTACATCATTATTCAACTATAGTAAGAATATAAGTCTACGGATTCCCCTGAAGCCGTAGCACGTGTAAACCGTAGCTTTGGCTACGTCGTAGAAGTTTCGCTGATTTTTCGTAGAATATTCTAGAAGCGGTGATAACTGATAATGATAATAAAATTAGAAACTAAGCAGTTCTATGTATAGTCATCAGATTAAATAGAGCAGTTTATTTCGAATAAGGTTTGCTACAACGTACTAGATTAGCAGCAATTTACTGTTTTGTACTAAATATCTATATAAAGCACTGCGCAGATTCGTTCTCAAATATAGATCGCCTGGATCGTTACTGTATTAATATAACAACGTCACTCGGACTTAAAATAAAAAGTACTAATTTGAGCCATAGTAGTCTTTAGACTGTTACGTAAGCAAGCCTTTTGAACCGACTTCTAAAAAGGAGGAGGTTCTCAATTCGTTTGTATGTTTGTTACGAGATAACTCCGCAAGTTATGCATGAAGTTTGTCGCAAAGGCAGGATTAAACTGTCCTACTTAGCTGGCACCGACTTCAAAAATAACTGTAAATAAATATTAAATAGATATATAAGTAACAATAATGTTGTCGATTGTCCTTTAAGGCTCTTGCTTTGAAGTAATTAAAATATTATATTTTACTTTTAAGTTTAAGTTTGTACATTGTTTATCTTGACGGGCTCGTTGGCGCGTTCGGTAGAACACCTGCCGTGCGCATCGATGGGTCGTGGGTTCGAATCCCACCGGGACCACATGCTTATAATTTTCTGTAAACATGTTTTCCCCACGTCTGGTAACTTCGGGCATTGATCAGGTGGGAGGAATATCTAAAAATTCCGACCGGGTAACGAACCACCGTTCATAGATGGAAAAACCGTGATGTGCATATTGCGCGTTTCGGTTTCAGTCTATGGATTTCCGAATGCTCGAAGTAAAAATTAGGTCGACAGCGCATCATTGACTGATGTTCTGTGGCTGAGGTATCACCTACCATCAAGTGAACCTCATGCTCGTCTGTCGATAACTGACATTAAAAAAAAGTTTGTACATATTGTAGTTATAGTTTTGAAGTCGGTTTTTGTTTCTTTTTAAAAATAATTTTATTATACTTAGTTTGCATTATACTGATTAATCTGTTAACTAATTTAAAAGCGATACAAGAGTTCGTCGGATAGACGGATTGAGCTAGACTTTATCTAATGCATCGCCAGACTAATGCAGTTTAGAGCAGACTTATCTAGAACTGATTGAATTCGATTTATAGTGCATTAAGTGAGTTAGGAGACTCAAAGGTTTTAACGAAAACACTATTCCATTATACGATCTAATTCAATTCCCCTTTGATCGATAGTCGAAATGCCGTTGATCATTTCCTAGTTCGATTTACGTTTTGTTGTTTTTATATTATATTTTATATTTTTTAATATTAGAGAAAGAGAGCTCGGATGACTTTAGACTATTTTATGAATTGTCAAAACATTTTTTAATTGAGTTGATCATTGAGTTTTAATTGACTCGAGTAGCGTTTTGGAATACGGGCTTAAGGCCTCATAATTATTTGACGCGTGAGCGAAGAAAACAGTTATACACGAAAGGTATTATACAAAAGACCACAGAACAGGAAAAATAAAAGACTTATTCAAATTGTACCGTTTTAAATGAGTTCAGACTTATATTTAATGGGTTAAAACCAGTAGTAAAAAAGATTTTTAGACCAGAAGCGTGACTTTGTTAGGTCCTTTATTCAATTGTTTTAATACACTAATAGACGTCTAATTAAACACTGCCTAGCTCAACTTGTAACAATATATTTGGTAAGGTTTCTACAGTATTTTAAGTTGTCACATCGACAAATATAATTATGCCCACATATCTTCACACGTAAAGTAAATGCATTTCCTTACATTGCCTTAATTACTCGAAATTTTGTGGATGTGCAACTTGTAAACGTTTTAATCAAAACGTCGCTTGAAGAAAATAAAAACACATAAGTCGATAGTTTTTGATATCCTCTTTCAAAAAGGGGTAGTAAAAATACGCGATAAATACCTTTTGCAATGGTCGATATAGCTTTTCTCGTTGTCAAAATATACGACTTCCGCGAAAAAACATGAAAGAATTCGGCTCTTTTTTCCAAAAAAAAAAAAACAATAACCTTTTTCTTTAAAATCGACGACGCTATTCGAAAGAAGAGATCAAAAGTTATCGACCTATTTGTTTTAATTTTCTTGAACACACATTGGTAAACACAAGACGAAATTGGTAAACAGACACTTTACTATAAAAACCCCTTGTACATAATGGACTTGGAAATCTGTTTGTAACAGATAATGCAATTGAACTCCCAGATGACCATCATTGATTCTAAAATATAGGGTTTGTTAGTTTTCAATGGACGTCTTGGACTTCGGGGTCGAGCACGAAAACAGCGATGAGCGATGCTGATCGAAAAAAAAAATATGCGTTTTCATTGTAAAATAAACTCACAAAACAATTGCCAATCTTAACTGAATAAACCTTGTTACATCTAAACTTCTAAAACTAATTTTATTTAATGCCATTAATAAATGCCAGTATTTATTTTAAGTTCAAACCTCAGTATTTTTCTGAAAGCTTTTGAGAGTATTTATTTTAGAAAGCGAAGAATATAACATAATATATAACTTATTTTAACTTAACCCATATTATACATAGCATAAGTAATATTTTAAGTTGTTGTCATGTTGCTTCGTTGTGAGTTTCTGGAATAAACGTTTTATCTACGTATATCTATCTTTATACCCCCTGATACGAAAAAACTTAAAACCCTTGTAATTTAATAAAAAAAAAAAATTAGGACTTCCGATTAATGAATACGTTTATGCTAATAGCTTTGTATGAAATGTAAAAGTTAATGAACTTAAATGAAAGCTCGATTTTTGATTAATTTTCAAATTAGAAGATGTTTAAGGATCTAATTTAAGATATTTGAGAACCCAGAACTGCCGGCCTAGCATGACCGCCACGAGATATGTCGCGGACGAGAGAAGACAAACTAATATGTAAGATATCTCGATATACATATTATATTATCTCGACATCGACAATTTTGATAGAAAAGATATCTCGATCGACATATATATCTATTTTTGATATTAAAAGTCGAGTTTTAAGTGTAATTATCATGTTAGACCCGGAAGAAATAAGGAGATAATCGATTAAAACACTAGAAAACGGTCGACAAAATTTTGTCGCGGTATCTCATGCTAGGCCGACTGGGCATATATGGAATAAGCTCGCTCCGCTTATTCTAAGACCTCACCTAAGGCATTAAACACACAAGGCGACAATGTAACAATAGAGAGCTCACAAAAGCTACGTGTTCACTCTCCGCATTGAAAAACCTTATTGGAGTGGAGGGACACTTGATTTAATAGTGGATAATGGACTTAGCACGTTCAAAGGCGATGGTTTGTATTAGATTATTTTCTTCGTATTGCCACTGTGTTCGGAACAAAGTGTTTGAAGTTTTCTTTTGTGGTAAGTATTCTTATTTAATTATTTGGTCCGATCAGTAGATAGTGGAGACAATTTTGTACTGTAACTGTATTTAGTTTTCAGTTTTAAAAAAAAATATTCCATCAAAAATGTTTGTCTAAAAGTGGTAAGTTCAAAATTAGATAGGCTGTTGAACCAAATTTTCAACGACTCATTTACATAAATTGATTGTAACGAATCACTGATATTTTAAATTTAATAAAATAATATTTAAATTCAAGCGTTAAATACTCGTTTGGTCTGCTTTTGTTTATTTTTTTTATTTCGGTATTCCACTGCAATACAGTAAACGTAGTATGTTTTCATAACTTATTACTTTTAATAATTTATATTATACCTTACCAAAGTATAGAGTCGAACATGTTTGCTGTACCTGAAACAAAATAATAATAATATTCAGTTTTGGTACATAATTTGTCATTATCGTCACATAAATATATTTATACCTCGCGCTCCGATGGGTCGATGGTGGGAATTCCGTCGACATTTTTATTTTTTCCTTTTTTTTAAATGACAGATTTCGACAGACGAGCATGAGGTTCACTTGATGGAAGGTGATACCTCAGCCACAGAACATCAGTCAATGATGTGCTGTCGACCTAATTTTTCCCCACCGCGTCGGTAACTTCGGGCATTGATCGGGTGGGAGAAATATCGAATTTCCGACCACCACCACCACGAACCACCATTCATAGATTGAAAAACCGTGAAGGGCACAAGTAAAATTTCAGTCTAAGGATTTCCGAATGCTCGAAGTAAAAAATAGGTCAACAGCGCATCATTAACTGAAGTTCTGTAATTAAGGTTTCACCAACCATCAAGTGAACCTTATGCTCGACTATAACTTAACATAATCGATATAATATAACATAAAAAATTAAGATATTAGTTAGAGATAGTTTTCGTAGGGATGATAAATTATCTTCGATATAGAGGTGTTCTTCGTTTAATTCATGTATGAAAGTGAAGGTAAGTTCGTTATAATTGAATGTACTCTGATTGGCTACCTCGCAACGCGTTCGGTGACGTCATCTCCGGTCGCGTCACGTGAATCAATTTCCGAGCCAATTTCCGATGCACCCGAACGGTGTCCCACCGTACCCTAAATACGTAGTAAAATATAATATTTTCTATAATTCTTATTTCAAAATAATTTTCATACAAATTCTCACCAATTTATACTTATAAAAGGGCATTTTCCAACAAATATTCGCTTAGTGCTTATATTAAGTATTTTTTAAATTTCTTACTGTACTTATTTACAGCAAATAAAATGAAGTTTGCTAATATAAAACACTGAAATGATGAGTGAGTTTAGATGCTGACTGTATTATCTGTCAATTTTTTTTAGTTTAAGCCTATGTGCATTGGATGAGTTTTTGCGTTGACGGATCAGAGAGCCAGACGATACACATTTATACATATACATATTTAATTTTAATTTACCCGTGAATTATTATGTAGTTGAATTTTAAAAATAGTAATAAACAACTTAGCCTAGCACAAATTTCGCAGTTTTTTAGATTCTATTTTGTCATTTTTTCATTTGTTTGAAAACTAATACATAGTACTAGTAAGTAGCAGAGAAAGAACGACAAAGAAAACACAGATCAAGTACGGCAGGTTACATTGAATTTACAGAACTAATATTGCTAAAATTACGACAGATTTCCAAAGACTTCAACGTTCTAATTAGAAGCGACTCTTTTGATGGCCCGTAAAGTTCTTTGTTCGAGTCCCATTATACCTTCAACGTTGATAAATTAATTGAATTTCGCCGAAAGAACTTCTCCAGCCAAATTGAGGATTAATAGTGGAAGTTTCGAGTTGTGTTTGAGGATAAACATCTAAGCTAACAAGCTATGGTTTAATTTGAAAGATTTTGCGGTGGTTAAGTCATCACGAAGAGCTTTAAATGTAGCGCGTTATATTTTCAGGCATTCGAAAGTGTCTATAGTACATAATTATAATATTTAAAAAAAGCATGGGTGTTTGTAAAATTGAATTATATTTCAATTCTACCGGCACTATTAAAAACCAGAGGGTGCCGGATTATCGGAATGTTCGGATTCCATTGAAAAAATTCATAATAAAGCATTTCATAAAGGAAATACAGTATATTTGTGTTCATGTTGTATAATAATATATCTCACAATTAACTAATTACATAGTTTTAAAATAATCCTTAATTGAGGTCTGTTTTTGTGTAAATTATTTGGGGGAGGCGCGGACGAAGGTTGAGGGATTATAGGACGTGTCTGATAAACAAATATTTGATCTTTGAAAAAGTCCCAAATGGGTTTTATGGCAGCTAATGGGTTAATATGAATTATTACGAAAATAAACAAAAGCGATATGCATGTTTTTGCTAAATAAAGCTCACGTATGAAAGTTTTGTTGACACTATGTTACGAAGGTAATTCTGTTAGTGCAGCGTCTGGGAACAGATTGCACGAGCATCGCAGAAGGTAACCGTTCAAATATACCAATTTACTGTTTTGTAGCCATTTGGAAACAGTATATTCTATCCAAGGTATATTTGCATAGAATTCACACAATTAACAATCACGCAATTTGAAGCATACAACGCATTTTAAGTTTTATCCCAACGCGCCAACGAACCCGTCAAATTGTTGGATTAAAAAAATATGTATTTGAACTATACCCAATCAAACATTAAACTATACACTATTATTTATGATACATTGATCGTTACAACTTTAAACGGGTGAAAGAATATCGTACTTTCTAAACTGTAAATATAATAATTAGGTTGTTTTTTATAGAATAGAGGTAAAATGGGCAAGTGGCTCACGAGATAATACATAACACATCCCATAGACATCTGCAACATTAGAGGGTTCGCAGGTGCGTTGCCGACCTTTAAGGAAGTAATAAAATCGTTTATTGAAGGTTTTCAAGTCGTATCAGTTCGGAAGAACAGGCGAAAGGATTTATTCGGAGAGGCAAGTCATGGTATACCTAAACGTACATATTAGCTCATGTTACAGTACAGATGATTCAAACAATACGAATATCTAGTAATACATATTATACGAGTATTAGATGTCATTAATTAACTAAGTCGGATGAATATCTCTGCTAATAGAAGCTAAACACCAATAAATCAATACCACGCCCGGAGCTTCCCGTCTGATCTTGTGATCAAAAGCATATTCTGCGTCTATTATGAGACACATAGTCCAAGAGCTGTATGCAAATTTATCATAGATATTTTGTCAAGGATTTTTTTTTATTTTTTTTAATATGTTAGGTTTTTAGTATTTTACATGTCATATCATTAATTCTAAATCTACCCATCTTTATATTATTGACTTCACTGATTCTGACATATATACTGATGATTGAAGCAAACAAAGAATCTTTATAAAATTATTATTATTAAATTGAACATACTTAGTTTAAAATGGAATAAATCTTATTAAAAGGCAGTTAACTACATTTCTTATTAGTTCATATAATATAATGAACACTCAGTTCCCATAACTATAGAAATTAAAACGTAAGAATTGCCTTTTCAAAAGGCGATTACACCTCACAAGCGCTCGTTGAAGGCTTGAAAGCCGTTGAATAGGTGAGCGATATACGTTCGCAATCGAAACTTCATTGCGACTTTCCTTTTGGATTCGCTCAATGCGAAAATCGACAATGGGCTACGTAGGTTTTACTAGCGTCAGTATGAAATATTTCGAATGCAACATGATTTTAGTCTTTCGCCGTGGAAAATTAAAATATGTTGAACATTGAAGTACGCTGAGGTATCGCTAACAATCAAATGAGTTTCTTACGTCTTTTATCGATACCGAAATTATATATATTTTTATTGTTTTTTTTTTAATTGTAGGATTTTTTTTATCTTATATGCAATAGTGTATTGTTTTTTCAGCAAGTGTATGGGGTTCACTGAAAATCGGTGATGTATCCACAGCTAAAAAAATATAATAATAATATAATATTACCTTGTTACAATATTTTTTTTCGTATGACAGTTTTGTTTCTAATTGTGTGTCCAATATTCTTTATATTCTTATTGTATTACGTAGCAGGGCAAATAATACTGATCCCCCATTTGCATATAAAAACGATCAGCGAAACAGAAAACCTTTGCCTACCCTATGCCCCACTAAGAAACTATCTCTCACTCATTTGTCTAACCTTCACATGAAAATAGGAGTGAAAGATACTTTTAAACATAGTATCATCTCATTTAAGAAGAATACAAAAACAGCCATTTAAGTCTCAAACAGAAATTATCCACGTAACGAGTGTAAGTAATAAATCAAAAGCCGAGATTAACGGGCATATCTTCTTAACCAGATTCCGGATATATCCGACGTGTTGAGAATATATTATCGCGAACCGCGGTAAGGCTTATATTTGGATTTTGGGTGCATGATCATCGTTATTGTCTTGTTGCTTCAATGCTATTCAATTGAGCCTTGATGACTCAGTAGACAGCACATACTTATAAATAGACACAATTTCATAGTTTCGTTCATCATGTGAGGATAACCCACTGTTTATTTCGCGCATCCATAGATTGAGACCGAAACGCGTAATGTGCACTTTACCGATTTTCACTCAATGGTTAACCTCTCAGCTTTCAGCCTGCCCGTGTTTGCTGAAAAGCATCCAAAATTCGGGATAGATAATATAAATAATAAATCGCGTTTTAATCATATTTAAAAAGTATTTCAATTCTAAATAAATGATGTTTACTTAAAACCTTATTATATCAAAAAATAGACAGATTTTACAACAGATCAAGGATATATGAAGAATATATAAATGAAACATTTCATAGTTAATCTAAAGACGTAAAAATGTACCTACTGAATTTTACTATTAGTATATATTTTACTATGATATTTATCGAAGTGCAAGTAAGTAACATATGACACCACATAGGTGACATATGCAAGTGGCAACCAATAATTTTATAAAAATATGCCAACACTAAACGAAATCTTTTATTTAATTAAAATAAATATAATATAGTATAAGAAAACTATAAACTGGCATGTCTATTCATATTTTAATTTGATATGTTTTTAAAACGCTCGCTTTCACTTGGCTTACAAATAAATGACGAAGTTCATTTAAAATTAATATATCCATTATCTAACTAACAAGTCACATCACACGCGAAGGTAACTTTGTTTCAGTTTTTAGCATTTTCACTCATTAAATTTCCATATAATTTAAGTTCAGAGATCTACTATGTAAGTCTTAAGGAAGGGAATATACATCATGAAATAATCTAATTTATTCCTTCCAAGCAAAGCTGTGAGTTAAACCTTGTGCCACAATAAACCTGAAGAATAGGGAGTTTCTTAATTCGATCCATGTCTAAAGAGAGCGACATGGAATGTGCATTACAGATGCAACCTACAGCACTGCAGGCTGACACTAAGGCGGGAAACTCAACGCTTTAGCTTTTCAATCAAAATAAAAGTATATTTTAAATAATTCATAGCCATATAGAACATATAAGATGGTTAAGGATCGATCTTGCTGCCATTTTAAAACTTTATTTCAAACTTATAATATGTAAATCTACTATCACTAATATTATAAATATTTGTATTTATGTACGTTTGTAACCAATAAACTCAAAAACTAAAACTGAAATGGGTTCAGTGAACCATTTTAAAAATTATTTCGAAACGATCAATGGCACCGTATATAGGGCTCTTAATACATTTGCACCCGTGTAAAGCTGGGGAATGTTGCTAGTAACTAATATACGTCTTATTCATAAATATTTTATAAGCTTGATAATAGTATATTTTGTTTCTTTCGTTCTCTAGTCTTTTTATATTCGATAGAGCGAGACAAAACACATTTTAACTATAACTATTTTAAAGGCCGGCAACGCAGCTGCAAGTCCTCTGGTGTTGCAGATGTCCATGGGCGCCGGTAATCACTTACCATCAGGAGAACCGACTGCCCGTTTGCCCCTATTCCATAAAAAATAAAAAAAATAAATAAACTATCTATGTGCGCGTATTTTCTTCCACGCAGTTGTAGAACGAGTTATCACCGGTACGACTCGGGGACCTTTAAAAAGAGAGCCTATTCCAACCTTAAAGGCCGGCAACGCATCTGCAAATCTGGACTGTTTCCTAATTTGTTTGTATCAATGGTAATACTTAATTGCAATGTTGGTATTAAAATATTGTACATAAATAATTTTATGCATCCATAATATTTTATTAGTATCGGCTACATAATAAGCAATTCATTTACGGCTAATTGCGTAATAGAATTCCAGTTGCAATACTGGTTAATTTGCATTTAAACTGTATGGGTAGTTTCCGATCAAGTCTGGCAATACGTTTTAGTATACTAGAGTGCTGATTAGCACTGCTATCACGTCTAGAGTGTTCAATGAACATAAAATATACATCAAGGTTCAAGGAATCTCGATATAAAATGCACAACAATATTTTTTATGTTAGTTATCAATATAGAATCTAGATAGACAATGATGCGCTGTCGACCGATTTTTTACGTCGAGCATTCGGAAATCCATATAATGAGGTTTGTAACCCTGGCAGAATTTCGATATTGCTCCTACCTCTTTAGTGCCTGAACTGACCAGACGTAGGGAAGACATGATTACAGATAATTATAAACGTTTCGTCTGGGAGAGATTATTTTCGTCGTTTCGAGAATTCATTTACATGGGATGCCGAGACATTCAGAGTTCCTTAATTCCATTTATTTTTAAGAAAAATATTTATTTCCTCGAAAGCATCAATATTATCTGAAAGTTTGTTCGTGTTAAGACAAATTGATGACAAATAGACTTGTGCAGTGAATGGCTAAATTAAAACAATTGAATTATCAACTAAAACTATGCTTAAAAGTTCTGAACACCGCAATGGTTATAGGACCGTGTGGTATTAAACATCTGCAAACGATTTATTTTTACATTTTTAATTAGAAAACCTATCAAAAAATATAGGTAAATGTATCTTTATCTATGGTTTGTGTATACGTTAGTTATTTATGAGAATTAAAAAAAAACAAACGGTAATACGGCCATATTGAAACTTTTCGATTCTTTTTTTGAAATTTTATTACAAGACCATTCAAAGGAACGGCTAATAAAATCGCGCCTCGGGTGACGCCATTCGTTTTACGATCTCGTATTAATCCTTCAGCGAATAGACGCGGCATTGTTTGATATTGGTGCTCCAATGGCCAATATCTGGAATTACTGGCGGTGCAGGCCTATTTGTTAGTGCTCTGCCTAGCTGAGATAGCCTAGGGAATATAGCTATTGGAAATCGTGGGTCATTTGACTGCAATGTGAACTTATATGATTGGGATAAAGACTAAAGAGCAATAAAAAACGGTTTATATGGTCAAGACTAACGTAGATACTGCTTTGATATCAAGAGGTTCATTATTTATTTATTAAGTCAATTGCTTATTTTTTTTAAATATATCTTTGGTATTTGAGGCACAATGTGAGAGGCATAGCTGTTATAAGAGTCACGCCAACAATTATTATGATAATCAAATAAATACGATAGTTTATTTATTACAGAACCTAAATAATTGTTAATTTCATGTTTTTTATCTCATATATTAATAGACGTCATCAAATTGATATATAATAAGTGAACTTGTTTTACAATGGAGCTTCGGAAATATTCAAAATCAAATATGAGCAATCTGTTTTTCACGGATTTTCCACAAACCTCGAATGTAAGATTGGTACTTGGCCTATCTACCGTTGTTCTAATGGACTAATAAGTATTACAATACATTCTTTACTTTCCGAATGTTCGAAGTAAAATAGTCCGACCGCGCATTATTGACTGATGTTCTGTGGCTGAGTGACTCTACCATCAAGTGAACCTCGTGCTCGTATGTCGATAACTGACATAAAAAAAACCTCATGATTGCCTTATCGAAGTCCAGTCATGAGAGTTATTCTAACTAAATGGTCTGTTTGCTAAATAATTTAAAACAAATCACGTATTTAAGCTTAAGCTGATCTCATAAAGAGGGCTCGAAATAATTGTATGAAATTGTTCACAAGCAAACTGTTATCAGAGCCATTGAAACGACTATAAAGTTGGAGCTTGGAGCAAGTCCAAACTATCGACTTTTCGATAAAATTGAAATTATATGATATACTTTAATTACAACACTCATCGTGTAACCGTGGCTTTTTTCGAATAAACATGAAGTGAGGCGTTTATTATATTCTCCGTTCAAGTTTATTTTAAAATACGAATATTTATGCTTGGACTGCTAATGTACTCTGTGACATGCTATTAATTCGTGAGAAAAAGATTTTCGATGAATTAAAGACAATGAAAATACACAAATCGAACTTTATTAACTAGCACTCGCCCCGCAACAATTTTTAAAATCGGTTTAGTTGTTTTTGAATTTATTCACAAATATACCTACAGATCTTTCCTCTTTATAATATTAGTATAGAAAACGAATCGAAGCGAAGTACTATTGTTTAATCTGTGACATAATATTATTGGGTATTATATAATCAACATTTTTAAAAATAGAACGTCAAACATCTTACTACGATAGTCTGTAGCGTGTCACCGAAACTTATACACAAATAAGCCTAGTTGTAAACCTCCCCGCTGGGCAACTAGCATTTTTACCCAACGGAGTTGCGTGTGAAAGAAACATTAATCTATTTTAATGCGAGCTGTTTCTGCCAATATATTAGGCTCTGAGCTGCAATGCAGATAGGGTCCTGCAAACCATTGTCCCCTCTATCGCTGGGGGTTATGGTAAAAAATTGCATAATTGTTCCCCGCAGAACAGTGGTCTCTGATATGAATTTTCATTAACTATACCTGATTGCAATATGAATAGAAAACAAAGCAGAATAGAGCTAGGTTTGTGAACTTTAATAAATAATGAAACACAATATGGTTATAAAAACATATATGTTATACATAAGTATAAGTAAAACATATAAGTTATATATAACTTTCTATAAGTAATAAATCACAAAGAACTATTAAATTATTCTATGCAGTTTCAATATTTCTGTTCAAAAGTGAATTCCCGGGTCGCTTAATGGGGCATGGGGCAGACACTTTTCTATGTTTGTTGCAAAGATTACTTTTATTTATAGGATAGTGTTGATTTTTCTGGGCTGTGCTCGATCGAAACAATTTTATTTATTTAGTTAAGGAATCGAATCAAGACCTCCGATGCTTTAAAAAAAAAAAAAAAATATAATTAGAAACGTCAGCTCGTGACGTCAGTTAAAAATAATTGTTGTCATTTTAAAAGTGATCGAAAAGCCGACACGGGCGATTCGCAAAATGAATACATAATGGAGTTTACGAATTTAGGGTAATTCTTGGTGTAACGAGTTGAAAACAGATAAAGCTGGAACCACGGTGGGTTCGGGGTGGAACTTATTATGCTGGCAATAAATAATAAAGCAAGTCACTCCTCTGGGTCCGGGGTTGCCAACTTTTAATACGAATTTTGTGTTGTGTCGCTAATCTTGCAACACATTTTAGATGTTTGGGAAGCTATAGAAAATTATATACGCATAATAATGACAAAGTAATGAAATGTTTAATTGAATTAATTACTAATGAAATAGATATTTATTAACAAAAAGATGATGGTGTATACATTATGACTATATGGAGTAGATACTTCATATTAGGTCATTTATTTTAGATACTTTTACAGTCAAGCGACTGTCTCCGTGGCTTCGAGATGTACGTGTTGCATTTAGCACTGGTGATAGGTTCGAATCCTGGGAAAACAAGGCACATAAGACTGGTCACATAGATGCCTTAAGTAAGTTTAGTAATTAAATTCTAAATATGTATTACTAAAAAAATCGATAGTTTTAATTAGGTATGGTTATTTTTACATAAAATGTCATTCATTTAACTGATTTTTTGATCCAAACATAACATATTTTGTTAGGACGCTGTCGTTTGCATTTCCGTTTTCCGATAATTGTAATTATGAAGTACAACCAGTTACCAGTGAATGAATAAATTGAATATTTTAATTGTTCGCGTGCAAAACGCGTCCGAGCGTGAAATGTATTCCGCGTAGACCGGCTTAATATTATCAAACAATACTAGTGTATAAACAATATAGTATATAATAGTATTGACTGCCATGGGCGATTAATAAATTTATAAGAAACTAGCAACGCGCCCCGGCTTCACACGGGTGGAATGTAGATGTACTTTACACAAAATAATAGCCTATGTTACTTGCTGATAATGTAGCTTTCAATTGGTGAAAGAATTCAATCGGTCCAGTAGTTTTTGAGTTTATTCATAACATACAAAAACACAAATCTTTCCTTTTTATAATATTAGTATAGATTAGCTGTATTCGTCATGCGTTACAATTTCACTTAAACTAAAAGTTTTTTGGCTAGGAAGCTTCGCAGAATTACTTGCCGGCTTGCTTTTGGTCATAATCGGATGATTAGTTTAGGAGTGTATAGAGGACAAACATACTCTCATTATCTATATTTATATAGACCAAGGATATTCGTTTCTGATGCTGCTACTTTAAATGCACCCTGTGAAATAGGCTAAGGAAATGTTTACATCTCTAAGAATAATGAAATGAAATGAAAAACGTTTATTTAGCCAATAATAAAAATAAAATACAAATGAATGAACTCTTATAACTAAAATAATTAAAATTTAACTAAACTAAAATTATAAAACTAAGAATAATAAAACAAAAGAAAAACAAAAGAGTTATATTAATAAATGATGTGGCTAAAAGAGACAGCCACTCAGCATTTGCCACATCATTATTTAATGGTGTGGCGCTGATTTTCAGTGACTGCTCTGATTTGATTTGATTTTCGCTTGGAGCGACATGACAATTGTACTTACAACACAAACAAACATGCATTAAAAACAAAAAAATTGTAAAAGAAACGGAGTAATAATCACAACAATAAAAATAAAAATAATAATAAATTAACCAAAGACTACATAATATATTATATTATGTAGTCTTTGGTTTACCTTAATCATAGATGTTTCCAATAAATCAAATAATAATCAGTTAAGTATGAACATAACGCCACCATTATTTTAAATTGTTTGTGCATACACAAAGTATTCAACTATTGAAAAAAAACAATCAAAACAAAACATCGCTCATAAGCTAAAAGCTTTGTGCGACGGAAGATATTAATTAGAACCGTGAATAGCGTTTACAACAAAGTCCTGAAATCAACAAACCATCTGATATCCTACAGACAAACAAACCACGAAGTTACACAAAGTCTGCACAATGAATTACAAGTGAAAAAATTCACTATTTTCAGAGATGAAATCAAATTTTCATTAGATTTTATGTGCCGTGTGTAACTTAAGAATATTGAAAAAAGTGATATTTTATAAGTGATTTTTCTTTATTTTTTTTTAGGAGAAAGAGGAAAATTAAAAATGAAAAACAAAAGACGGAGGTTTTTTAAATATCAGTATTTCGTGTATACTGTATATCAAAGAAAGCAAGTAATCGTTCTTATGGACGCGCCAATTTATATAGTTTGTCAATGATTCTGGTGCTTCGGAAGTAAAAAAAAAACTACTGTAAAAGGAACTGGAAAATATTATTCTTTACAATTAACTGACAGTACTAACATAGTATAATATTATTTTATGTTATTATATGGAATTATTTCCAGACTAAAACATGAAATATTTAACTTTGTAGTGAATTGAGCAACACTAAACTAATTTTAATTTTGAAATTCAAATTTCGAATGCATGCACTCGGATTTTGCAACTCTTCTAGAATTCCGTTCGAAAATCAAAATAAAAAAGCGCGAACACGTAGCCGTATATAGAAAAAGGCGATAGTGCGACAGCTCAAAAAAAAAAGGATTGGAATTCTATGCATACTTTTTGGTGGGCTATGATTTTTGAAAGACATTTAGTAAGGCCAGATTTTTAGGCTATGTTATGACCATAACTAGCTCATCTAGCCTTCTTCATTATATTTTAGTATCGTAACATATTGTAGTATTGATTGCTCCGCCTTGTTATTTTATATGTATAAGGATAAGACTACGACTTCTCTGATAGGAAAAAAATGTATTTTCCTGGGATATAAAGTGGCTTATGTCTCTCTCCTATCCTTTAACTATTTCTATGCAAAACAAGTAAATCCGCTGATCGGCTTTTGCTGAAAAGACGGACCAACCAATAACTAACAAACCCATACTTCCCATTTACCTACAATATATGTCGGGACATAAATAAATTGAAGACATTTCCGGAGAAGAATGGAAGAGAAAAGCTATGGATAGAGAACAGTGGAGAGACATGGAGGATTCACTCTATTAAGAGGTCACTCATATAACAATAATTAATAATAATAATTAAAAAAAAAACATTATATTCAGTAAAAAAAAATTTTGATCAGACTATTAACCTTTGTAAGATTAGATTAAGTTTATTTTTTTTAAATGTTAAGGAAATAAAAGGCTTTTTATTTTATTTTATTATATGTCGGGACAGTTGGGATTATTATTAATATTTACGGGTTTTTGTCTTCGAGTATACCTTCGTGAGAGTATCATCAGAATCAAAATACCACATGCATTCAGGTTATGAATGAACTTGCGGGATATTTTTGTCAAATTTTATGCGAATCTATTCAGCAGTTTAAGCGTGATTGAGTGACAAAAAATCAATATCCATACAATACCAAAAAAAACTCTGACTTTTGTCATTTGCAGTACTGAAAAACACCATAAGTACTAGGTACTATTCTGATACTTATTTTGAATATATTTATAAGCATTATTTTATTTTTAATATTGTCTTTTATCAACGCGAGTATAACACATTTAAATAAAAATAACTACACGGGAAGTCTACTCCATTAGCACGTGAACACGCTTCTTGAAAAGCATTCGAAAAGTCGGGATAAATAATAATATTATATCAAGAAATTGGGTTTTAAAATTTATTTTATTTAAATAGGTATTCTATTTTTATTAATTGTATATTTGTTTTGCTTATAATTAGGTATTCCCGTTTCAATTTATTTAGCCGTTTCGAACAAAAATATTTCATTTCAAATAACACTTTTATTTCACACACTTTATTTCACTTCCCGATAAAAATAAATTAACAAAGCAAACATTTAAAACGACGGTTCAGCGAGCATGACGACAGGAATTTTACGAAAACATGCCTCGAAGCAAATATCGGGCATGAAATTGTATAAAGAACGATCGGATTGATGAAATATGTTTATTTATTTATTTAAAACTTTATTACACTACAGAAATATACAAACATAGAAACACATACAGGTACAACTGGCGGTCTTATCGCTAAGCAACGATTTCTTTTTTGAAAGTAAGTTACTAACATTTGCTCGATGTTTCGATTTACTGACTTATGTATTCTTCTAAGCTAACCCTATGCAAAAAATCATGACAATCCTAAATGCAAAATACTTTTCTGCGCTTACTCTCGAAACTTAATTTATAAGAATGAAAATACAAAATAAGGCGTTTTAATGCTTTAAAAGATTTTCATTTAAATGAGATCTCATAACTCGGAGTTGGAATATTCATTGGGATTGCAAAATAACATCCATTTATGTATATTGCGTTTAAATACAATAAGCCTGTCAAAGAAGTTAGAAAATCAACACACATTTCGGTTATTGATCGAGTCACATTTGTGGTTGACCATTGAAGATATAAATTTATGTCATTTTGACAGGTTTAAAAGTCTAATTATATCTTTATAATTAAACTAGCGATCCGCCCCGGCTTCGCACGGGTGCAATGTAGTTGGTCAAAAATTCTAAGCTATCCTATCTCTTAAGTTGGACCAGACTGCTCTCGGTGTGCCAATTTAATTTAAAATCGGTTAAGTAGTTTAGGAGTCCATCGCGGACAAACATCGTGACAGGAGATTTATATACGAGTATATTAAGATAAATAAATTATTTAATATTTTGTAAACCTTTTTTTGAAATATATACTATAAGGCAAGTTATCAATCGCCTCTATAATATGCATCCCGAAATCTATACAAAATAATTCTTCATAAATGAACAATTTTTTCCCTTACATGGTATTTAAGGCATATTATAAATTAGCTGGTGCCAGCGACTTCGTTTAACAAACAAATTAAAAAAATCTGGGTTTGTTCTATTTCTCTTCTTACGGGATGTAACTCGGTTTTTAGCATTTTTTTTCTATGTTCAGACATTTGACCTCTACAGTTTTATTATATGTATAGAAGTACTGGCAACACGCCCCCGGCTTCGCACAGGTGCAATGTACTAAATAATCAAAAAAAAAACAAAAACCTATGTTACTCGCTGAAAGTAGCTATCTATTGGTGAAAGAATTTTTAAAATCGGTCGAGTAGTTTTTGAGTTAAATCATAACATTATATACTAATATTCCTTTAAAAACGATATTCACGGACAAAATGAAGTATGCTTTCCCTAGCTATAGCTTCTAAGCTTAAATTACCGTATTTAATTAACAAGCTGAAGAGGTTGCAGCCATGCATCTTAGTAGTTACCGTAAGTATCGCCGCGGGGCGCTGTTAGTAGCTCATATATTATGTCCTAAGTGCTAGCTAGTTAAATGGCCAAGGTTCAGCCTCATTTACTGGGTAGAGTGTGCGTTGTTTGGTTAATATTAAACTTTTCTATACAAAGTTTACAAACGATCATCTATCGTTTAAATAACGATGTTATAATATATACTAATATTATAAAGAGGAAAGATTTGTATTTTTGTATGTTATGAATAAACTAAAAAACTACCGGACCGATTTTGAAAATTCTTTCACCAATAGAAAGCTACATTATCAGCGAGTAAAATAGACTATATTTTGTGTATAGTACATCTACATTGCACCCGTGTGAAGCCGGGGCGCTTTGCTAGTTTTTAGATAAAAAAATATATTTCCATTAGCCATTGCCAATTAACGATATTGTGTCCTTCCTCAAGATTAACACTTTTTTAATTATTTTTTTAAATGAAGGTGAGTTTTTTACTATATTTTAATATTGTTAACTATTTAATTAATTGAATAATTAATAAGAATAATTGTAACTAATATACTAACAAATATGGATTCTATTGTCTGAAATAAATGTTTATTATTATTATTACAACATTTTGAAAGATTTACATTATGTACATTTTTTTTGTAATACTTTTATTTTTGCGATACCTAGTGTGTGTCAAAAAATCTCATTCTTAAATAATTTATTTAATCAAGCTTTTATTACCAGTAAGTTATGTGATTCAATAACCTGTGAGTTATGACATTGACATTACTCAACAAAGTGACAAACATCTTGCACTAAATTTAAATAAAATACTGTATACCGGATTAAACCGGATAAAAACCGGCAGACAGTCTCCCCGCGACCACGGTTGCTGTAAAGCATCCGAAACGTCGGGATAAATAATTTAAACAATATAAATAATAAATCGCGTTTTAATCCGGTATACAGTATTTTATTTAAATGTGTGATACTTGCGTTGATAAAAGACAATATTATCTTGCACTAACTTTTACTTTGCCTGCACTTAACTGATTAGCGTTATAAAGCACAAGTAAGGAGCATAATAAACGTGCGGTCTACTTAATACAAATAAGGCCACTCGGAGCCCAGTAATGAATGGCTAAATAGCGTAGTTTAATTAATTCACCGTAAGTGACACGTCACTTCTGGCACGTGCGGTGGGACATGATGGATAGTGACCGGCTGAAACGTTCATTTGTTATTTTGATGTATTGTGTTGCATTGGGTATAGAAATCTGAAAATACGCGGCTTTTTTCTATTTATCATCATCAGACTGATAGCTGAAAATTAGTTAGCTATTCAATAGAGTTATATTATATTATAGCTGTGAGATTTCACCTTCAAAAAACTATTAAAAAATTATAAATTCTTTATTTACACCAATTCATATACACCAAATAAATAAGCCCAGACTCCCGATATAGTTATGAACTGTGTTTCAGGAGTCTGTGTCTTCCCAATGTTATGTATTGTTAACAAAGTATATAACAAAAATAATCAATTTAAATTAATTAAATGAATTCAATATGATAACAGCAAAAAGTTTTATCGTGACTTCGGCGTTACTGTTTCACTTTCAATATGTAGTTTGTTTTCAAGTAGGTGAAGATTACTTTGCAGTAACAATTACAAATCGTTCATATTTTTTATAGAATAGAGGACAAACGGACGGCTCTGGTGTGATAGCAACTGATCACCGCCGACTATTGTTATCAACAACTCCAGACAATCCGAATATGCGTAAATCCTTGTAGATTCCTAAGACGATCGGTTTGGAAAAACCGCCGGCGTCAACTGTTTTCGCAGAATAACTGTGCCAGATAGAAAGTGTCTACGAAATCGCACTATTGTGGATTTCCCGACATTCAGATGATAAACACGTTTTACTCCAATTTCGTGCAATATTCCTTACCTTACGTAGCATTTCTTCGAGGGAGTCCATGTCGGCTGCAGCGGGCAGGCCGCCCGCGCTCCCATTCACCCCGTTATTGTTGTTCGTCATAGGTGAGCCGCACCCCCCCGCTGCCAACCCCCGCACATCTCACTACACCCTCGGCATTCGAAATTCGAATAAGTGTCACATGCAATTCGGTGTTTATAAACCGCACTTTAATTTTATTTATTATTAGTTCACTTCACTTTATATTTTAATACTTCAATATTATTATTTTTTATAGCAAAAGTTACTTGTCTTGAAATATTGTAAACTATGGTGTCCAAAGATTTTTATAAATTAGTAAGTTAATATGTATACTTTAATTATATAGATAACTAGCGACCCGCCCCGGCTTCGCACGGGTCAATATTTTTTCACAAAAAAAGCAGGGGTTGTATGTATTTTTGTATGTTGTATCATAAAAAAATAGAAATTAAAAGTTTTGTCTAAAAAATAAAAAATAAAAAATTAGGGGTGGACTACCCCTAACATTTAGTTGGATGAAAAATAGATGTTGGCCGATTCTTATAGATACCGGATAAGCACAAAAAATTTCATCAAAATCGGTCAAGCCGTTTCGGAGGAGTATGGCAACGAAAACTGTGACACGAGAATTTTATATATTAGATAAAACTATTTTCTATCAATTATTTTTTTTTATCAATTTTAAATCTAAAGCAATGTTAAAGATATCATTGATTATAACATAAAATTATTCTAAAAATCTCTCTTTAAAATATAAAAGCAGAAACATGAAAAGTAAGACAATATTCTTGTACATTTTCGCGAAACAGCGCGATTATTTTGTTTAAAGTCAAAGAGATGATAAGGAAATGTGAGAGGTGCGATGCAACGAAGTGCATTCTATTTTATATGAAACCTTTGGAGGAATTTCAATGATACTTTAAAGGACTCTACCCACTACACCGTATCATACCATGACCGATATAGGAACGTGTCAGGTAAATAGATATTCTGTGCATTGAAAAGTATGAGACTATACCCCAGTGGCGTAGCACAGGTAACTAGCACCCGGTGCGGATCCCAAATTTGTCGCCCCATTATTTTTATAATTGATTATAAAAAATTAGGGCGTGGTGAAAATGGTACTCTTATTGAATAACACTAACCAAAAGAAATACTCTGTTATTAAGATGATATACCGACAAAAAAAAAATTAAAAAAGAATGTTGAAGGAAGTCATTTTTTTACCGCTACCTGTAAAAGTGTGCCCGCGCCAAAGTGTCGCCCGGGGCGGACCGCACCCTCCGCCCCCCTCATGTTACGCCACTGCTATACCCACTAGACGAATGCTTAAAGTCATTCAATGCTAGTTATTATTTATGGACTTTATGTAGGCAGTGAAGTAATACAAGGATTACAAAAAATATATATAAAAAAAATACTTTAAAGAGGCAGTGATTATAAAGAATGGATAGAAAAAAAGATACTACGCCAATCAAGTATTTAAAAGCGATGCCTGTTTCCATAATTCGTATAATCTTTACAAGAGTAATATAATTTTGGCCTTTTTAAGTCAAGCGTTAATCTCATATGCATACGTTCATTATCTTAGTTTGTATCAACACTACATCAGGCTGGATTGCAATCATGTACCATGCCATAGCCTACAAAAGAACGTACAGTAGAATTTAGAGAAAGTTGGCATCATCAATGAAGTTATATAATATATCTTAGCGTGGACAGTCACTTTAATCAAAAATTGTGATTGATAATAATTGTTTTTGAACGATAACTCGTACAATTTACGAACACTATAAGGGAACGGTATCTCGTGGTCTTCACTTAGCTGGGTTGAACTGTGTAAGCACTGATAGAGCGGAAGTGTATGACTTTGCATATATTCTGGTAGTTGGATCAGCGTCCATGTATGATATTTGAGGGGAAATTGTTTTACTAATAAGGAAGGATAAACCAAGACCAAAACTTATATATGTTTGTATGTTTTGTAGTTGAAACTGAAGTATGAACATTATTATTCGTAAAAAAACAATTTTTTTTTTGCTGATATATTTGAAACTAAAACAGATATAACAAAAGTAGAATTTAGAAATGACAAAGATATTCTTTTTTTCAGTGTAATATGTAGTCAAAAATTTATATTAAAAATTCAACGATTTACGAGATTTATAACAGATATATGTATGTTGGTGATTAATCTTGTATACTTGCTGACCCGATATATTTTTAATCATAACCGACATAATCGAACCCAGATTCCGCTCCAAAAGACCAATACTGGTATAATGCGTAAAGTATAAAATATAATATGATCGATACTTTATAAATTTGATCAAACTTTTCTTTTTATATCATTACTCCCATTATTCGTTAAGGAACATCAATCTTCGTCCATCAATTATTAACTCGCTTCTGGGGCGCCGAAACCTTTAATATGCCTTCTCTCTCAAAATGTTCCTAATTTATTTAAAGTTTGAGCTTATCAAATTTAATTTGGCAAACACTAGGCGCATTAAGTTAATTATAATTCGTTAATTCAACATTTAAAAAGTTTTCTTGCTGTTTGTTTTAATATGTAAAAATAAAAGTTTACATTCAAACAATATTTCCAAAACGCAGAGAAGTACATCAAGTATCAACTTCGTATAAATGTAGAGCCATTTTGTGAAAATTCGATTAAGATGAGAGCTTTCAATGTCCACTGCCGAACCACTTAAACCACAAAATAGAGAAAAATCTGTTCTGTGACGTAAACACGGAAGTGATCAACACAGTAGTCAGAATCATATTATTATTAATTTAATGTCGGATATCGACAGATGAGCATGAGGTTCTATTGGTGGTAGGTAATACCTCAGCCACAGAACATCAGTCAATGATGCTCTGTCGACCTACTTTTTACATCGAGCTTTCGGAAGAAAGAGAGAGATTTATCCTTTAATATAGTTTTAAACACAAACAATATTTCCCACTAAAGACACCGTCGATTTTACAGTTTCCCCAACCTTGAATTTTACTTTCAGTAGCCAAAATCACTTAAAAGCTCTTTTGATATCAATCTAAATAAAAATCGATGTTTGTCTTCTATGCACTCCTAAACTATTCATCCGCTTATGATGAAATTTTGGTGAGGTACATCTGCATACTCCTTCCATAGTTTCCGCTAGAGCACTCCTGTTGCTGTAGCTGTTTTACTAATCTAAAGATTTGTTTGTTTGTTACGATTTAATTCAAAAACTACTCGACCGATTTTAATAATTCTTTCACCAATAGAAAGCTACATTATCAGCGAGTAACATAGGTTTTTTTATCGTATCCTGTATAGTACATCAACATTGCACCCGTGCGAAGCCGGGTCGTATCGCTAGATTATAAATGAGAATACAGCGAACAATTAATTACTTATATAGGATTTATTCAGATGTTACATGCAGTTTGTTCGTAATAAAAAATAAAGTACAATTTCACAGTAATTAAATCGAGATTAAACATTTAACTTGTTGATAAACATTTAATCCAATCACTATCAAGCTATAGCTATAAGAAATGTTCCGTAGCATAATTCAAGCTTAGCGCATTAGCTTGCAGCTCATTTGCATTCGCAATTAGCTTGAACCAAGCCGTATCTGCCTCGCCATGCGTCTGATTATATCAGCTGTAGACTTTATAGTACAATAATCTTTGTAGTTTATTAAATTACGCGCTAGTTTTATTAAATTACCAGATTTGTTCCGCAGTTAAGCTTAGAAAGATAAAATATAGTCACTTTGTGGTAAGTGAGAACTCAGTTATAGGACTTTAAATGATCTATTTCAGAGCTGTCCAAGCTAGATGGGAACTCTAGCTAATAGAAAATACTAAACAGATTAGGAGGCCCAAAAATAATTACAATTTACAAATATCGAATAAAAAATGTAAAACGCAATTTTTCTATTGTAAATGTTGTTATTCAAACAATACAAAAAGAAATAAGAAACAATAACGATTTTGCCTGCGGCCATTGCCTTGGACAGCTTTGATCTATTTTTTACTTCGAGCCGAAACACGCTCACAACATACATACATACAGTACTTTTAACTTTGTTTTTTTTTTATGGAATAGAGGCATACGGGCTATCGGGTCACCTGTAAGTGATTACCGGCGCTCATATACAACTGCAACACCAGAGGATTTTCAGTTACGTTGCCGGCCTATAATAAATAAATTACCCTATTCGATACCCCGTATTTATCAAACTTTGCGAAAATCACGATTAAATAAAATTATAAATCTAATATAAAACTCAGTTGGATTGAAATTTGCGACCCATCGTATACATCTCTTAGCAAAACAAATCGAATTCTTGGATTTCACACACACACTCAGTCACCACTGAGTAAAAATGTTACTAATTTAGTCAACATAATGCACAAATATAAGATACGAAGAAGGATTAGCACAACCTTATTAAGTTTCAATACATATATGAAATTCTATATATATGTATATAGGTGATTAGGTAGCAGTGAAAAACTATGAAATTTAATTAAAATTATTTTTTATCAAATATTTGGCACCTTTATATAAGCAAAATAAATATATACGTATATATTCAAGGTCACGCGGTGTTACTCAATCGGTGTCGATGTACCGAATGAGTAAGAAATTTAAAATCCCTAACCGTATCCGGATCTTGACACCAAATATCAGTATTCGGATCCGTATCGCGGTTATAAATGTTAAACGATATGACACATCACTAGTACTTAAATAGGATTTAGACTCTGTGTGTCAAAATCAATTTGAACCCTTAATAAACTCTGGCGGTACATTTGTCACGTGCGTACCTACTGTAATAGTTGACCACAAAACGTTTCGAATGGAACCACAAGTACAGACTACCTATCGCATTCCGCAGGATTTATCCCAAATAATGACTGCACTGTAATATCATGATGACATAAGTTATATCAAAAAACACGCCAAAAGGTATTCATTAATGTTATACGTCCCTAATATTGTCTTTTATTAACGCGAGTTTCACACATATAATTGGTCTTTTTATTTATTTTATATAGTAACACGCTCCTACTACAGTTTAGCTTTCTACTGGTGAAATAATTTTAAAAATCGGTTGAGTAGTTTTTGAGTTAAATCGTAACAAACAAATAAACAAAAAATAAAAAAATATTTTTTTTAGTGTATCTAGTTAGACCAAGTAGTACGAGTAAGTAGTAAATGTAATGTTTGTTCCTATTTTGTAAACTTAATTTTACTAGTAATTGTTTGATTGTGAAAATGTCGTTTAACGTATGTATCATTAATTGTATAATAATTTGTTGAATACTAAATAAATTAAAATTTTCCATATAAAATCTATTGTAAATGTATATAAAATAGCTCATTAATGCGAGTGTGAGAGTTCTATATTTTTTAACACCATACCTTGCTGTTGCTTATTTCGGTCACAGACTAAATTCTTAAGACCTTTGTTGAAGCTAGATAAAATATTCACTTCGTTAGTTAAAATCCATGCATAAATAAACCCCACTGTACAGCGCCCAAGCCGGGATAATTATATTTATTCAGTAAACTCTCTAACAGGTTGTTTGAACACCCCTTTTGCCTCAAGATATGAATCTTTTTTCGAGAAAGTACACTTCATTTTCTTATATATTTTCTAGTAGAGGACGTCTGATGTCATTTGTTTTAATGAAGTCTGTTGTACATCAAGGCAAGAACTTTTTAAGGTGTCTTGTGTTTTATATAGCGAATAATATATTTAGACAGATCACTCTTTTTAAAAACTTTTAATGTCTCAATACTAAGTTTTATAAAGAAAGATCGTCTCAACAGACGAATATTGTTAAAACTTTACTTAACGCGTTACGATCCTGTATTAATTTATGTATATTTAAAAAAATCGCAACATCAATATGTGTGATGCTATGTGCTGGTATTGATAAAAAAATCAATTCTCGAGTCCCCTAGTGGGGCATGGGTTACACACATTTTTGTGTCAAATTCATCACTTTTTAGTAAAGTAGTTGATCAGTATTCTATGCATTGTTCGAATAGTGTTGTTTCTCTGGGTGAATCCAGAACTTCTGCATCGGGCATACCACTGGGACATAGGGGTGATTGGAATTACTATCTATTCCGGGTTTAGTAAATTAATCCTTTCTATCATTATTCCTAAGTTAATCCGGTGCATATAGAGCGATTTAATAGAGTTAAATAATGCAGTCTTTTAATTATTGCAAGTCAAAAATTCATTCAATATTTTAAATAATTTCCTCATATATTCGAATATCTGGGAATACGTTTCATCGGGACTCAATTAACATAATGAATTTCCGTCGAGGCCGACTCCTGTCCTGTCCGCATTAATATTATTACTAGTAATTATATTACGAAATTGTCTTATTTGAACTTCTACTTTGATGTTGAATGGAATTCATCAGTTTTGTCATTGAGAAAGAACTGTGTTGGAGTTTTTTTTAATTAAATATGGACATCTATATCTATACTAATATTATAAAAATGAAAGATTTGTTTGTTTGCTACGATTTAACTCAAAAACTACTAGACCGATTTTACACATAAATAAAGACAAAGCTACAACTTCACCGAGTAACAGGCAATTTTTTTGTTATAGTATGCACCCGTGCGACGTCGGGACACGTTACTACATAGTATATTATACCTATTTCGAATCGATATATGCGAGCCTCAGCCACAAGTGTTTAAGTAAGTTATAATATTAGTGTGAATAAAAATATCTATTTTTTACTATGTATTATTATTATGTTTAAGGTATTTACCATTCCTCCAACGAGCACGTTGATCTTCAATGGATGTTTATATATTAGTAGTATCAAGTAGTAAACAAAAGTGTATACAAAGGTCATTGTCATTACGTAACTCAATCGTAACAAAGGGTTATTCAATACACAGAACTGTAACAACTGGCAAGACAATGACCCTATCATATTACTGGAACACGTCAGCTGTGAGGAATTTAGGTTAGACAGACTATTTTATTGCCTTTTGTTAATGCGTCATACATTTAAATGTATAGTTTTAATGAATTCGGACGCGATTAATGGCCATGTTTCGAGTAACGAACCTAACGAGGTATTATTTCTATAAAATAGTTTTTAAAGATGGGACGCGTTAGCCAACCGTTTTTTAAAGTTAGAACATAGATTTCGTTAGTTTTCTATAGTTTTGTATCATGAAATAGATGTCGCTGCGGAATAATAATTCTTATCTGTTAATAAAAACTCCTTTGATTAAAACAACATTAATCAATTAAAAAAATTGTTGTTCCTTTTTCAAAAAATAAATATTTCTATTTCGTAGGACTAACTACCTTTTACTATATTATGTTGAGGCATAATATATAACTGTTACTAATACGTTACGATAAAATACTTTTTTTTGTATAAAATCTTGCTTCGAGTGTGATAAGAAACTATTAATGAGTAAATCAATATATTTTAATATTTTTTTTAAGCCACCGAAATTACTATTGAAATGTTATGAACAAATGAAGGAATCCCTAGACCCCTTTTAATCAGACCACGACGACAAAGCCACCTCTGTTGAAACAGCTTTTAGCTAACTACTTACAGTCTGCTGTCAAACAAAAGGCGAATTAACTACTCCGAAACGTTAGTACGCAGTTCTATAAATTAGACCGTTTACTCACGCGCGAGTCGACTGTCATTTGTTGATGTACATCACACAGTATTGGTTCAAGGACTTACCTATATTAGGCTTAAGAAGATTGTAATTTACATACTCTGTACCCTGTGTAACGTCTTTTGCACACTAAGCAGTTAGTGTCTGCGCCAAGAAACACATCCCATGGTAATTGTAGGAACTATATTTTTTTTACAAGATATTTCAAACTCCATATACGCTAGTGTCATCTTAAAACTACTTATGACAAGAGTATGTTATCTATGAAGCGTCTGATGTATCAATGTTATAATTATCTTTGTCTCTTCATACAAGAGTTATAGCTCATTTTAGTTTATGATTTTTTCAAGAAGACTTCGTTGAACACAAAGTTAGTATACGAGTACGTAACAATTTATTAAGTTATTTATTGAAGTACCTACCTACATCACATCATAATATAAACACCTCTACCGTGTAGATTAAAATTTGATTTTCGAACTATACGATAATTTAATACTTCAAAATGTAACTATACGAAAAATAAATTACAAAAAAGAGGAGAAAAAGTGTAAGTACATATAACCTTGACATGGCAATTTAAAAAATACCTTTTTTACAAACAGAGGAACGAAAAACGAATGTATGTATGCAATTTCATATAAATACCCAAGTATTTTCTGCTATGTGCTCAGATTGTGATTGGATACTTTAAGTTCTACAATTCTTTTTTTAAAATTGACCAGCGCAATACCGAATATATCAAGCTCGGAATAGATATCGTTCCATTATATTCGCGAAGTATAAAGGCAACTACTATCGTAACGATTATTACCTTTCGTATATGTTGAGCCTTAGTTTGCACTGCGCAGCTGATGCAGCGGGGTCAGTGACACTTGGCACGGATGACATTGTTCTGTATTGTATAGACTTCCTATTGCATGTGCGCTAGGTAAATGTTGGTTAGGCCTTCGATCTAAAGTTTCCTATGATAATGCCTAAGGTAAACGACTGTTCGAGACTGTTGTTACTGTTCAATTCGTTATATTATATTGTGTTACTGTCGTTTTAACATAATATAAGGATACTTGGCTGTAAGTTCAATAAATTTAATTATTTAAAGTTGTTCACAAAGGGCTTCTAAGTAAAAGACATCCTATGTGTTAATACAGGTTATGTCTGATTATAATCACAGTATTAACATATAGGTTTTTTTTTTATTTGGAAGTCCTTTGTGAAAAACTTTAAATAATTAAATTTATAATTATTATTAATGATTTTATCGATACCCTTTCACCCATACATTCACATAATATTATTTATTACAACGCACCCCGGCTTCACACGGGTGCAATGTAGACGTACTAAACATAAAAATTCCTATGTAATTCGCTGATAATGAAGCTTTCTATTGGTGAAAGAATGTTTAAAATCGATCCAGTAGTTTTTTAGTTTATTCATAACATACAAAAATACAAATCGTTCCTCTTTATAATATTAGTATATCATAGATTGGCCCTTCAATCTATTAGATACGCTGCTCTTTTATTAAAGACTCCACTTCGGTTGTATCCAGAATACCTCATCAAATTTCATCATAATCGAATGAATAGTTTGCATAGAAGACAAACATACATTGATTTTTATTTATAAGCATGAAAAGCATTAAAGTGTTATTTTATTATTATTGATACATAACCGAGTTATGATAATATTTCACTCGTAATCATATTTGAATTCAATTCACGAAACAAGCTAAAATATGCAATACTTGCCGCCAACATAACTTAGTTAGTAGGTCAAGGAACGAACCCACGTACAACGTAACGCGACGCAGTCACCACACCCACCTCTGATTGTGAATGGAATTGTAACGAGATTTACAAGGTATAACTTACGACAGATTCAATACGATAAACGTCATAGAATCAAGAACTTCTAACACATACAATTACAAAGGAATAATTTTGTTTTTAGGGTTCTCTCTGTACCAAAAACGGAACCTTTATAGGATCACTTCATTGTGCGTCTCTGTCAAGACCATGGAGGTGATCTGTGGTCAAGACCCTTTTTCTCAGGAACGCGTTTCGGTTTCAGTCAATGGATTTCCGAATGCTCGAAGTAAAAAGTAGGTCGACAGATCATCATTGACTGATGTTCTGTAGCTGAGGTATCACCAACTATCAAGTGAACCTCGTGCTCGTCTGTCGATACATTACATAAAAAAAAGTGAAAAAATCAAACTTCGTCGACGCAATCAAAAGATATAGCCTTTTATGCTCCGTTTATGCCGCATATTTTGACACTCGCAAGGGAATTAAAACCTATAGGATACTTTTCGGAAAAAATTTACTTAACAAAAAGTTTATACGGAACGGTGCGCGACTCCGACTCGTACTTAGCCAGTTTTTAAATAAGTTCTCAATCTGAATAATATTGTCTTTTATTAACGCGAGTATCACACATTTAAATAAAATACTGTATACCAGAGTAAAATGCGATTTAATATTTATATTGTTTAAATTATTTATCCCGACGTTTCGGATGCTTTTCAGCAACCTGTCTTCCCGTGACCACGGTATTTTATTTAAATCTCAATCTGAATGTTATTTTTGCGATCAATATTGTCTTTATCAGGCCTGGCTGCTTTTTAACTTTTAATATTCTTTAATAAATAGGACAATGGTCTAAGAAACGAATTCAAATTAAGAATTCTAAAGGCTTATCCCATACAGATGCACACACGTCCAAGCGTTGCTGACGTCTTGCGCCTACTAATCAGTCGTTTACAAATGTAAAGCGCGTGTCAACAGGATATTATACACATCCGGTATAGCCATATATCTATTTATAATAATCGTATCTAGATAAAGTCGCATATAAACTTGGTTCGCGTTCATCCATAAAGTATCTACGTCACACTAATTTCGTGATTTTTTGACCCCCAAGGACCCCAAGGATCCTTATTGCAGTTGGGCACATTTGTGAGACTTTCTCCCTTGTGTGACGTCAAATATTTCGAAATTTCACATATATTAGAGTTGATTTTTTTTTTAAGTTTTTCGTTATTAGTTCAAATTTGGCATTTTACCACTTAGGTGTCTATGATTTTGAAATGTGACGTCACGAAACATAGGACCCCACCCTCTTGAATAAACTCAAAAAAAATTCACCAATAGAAAGCTACATTATCAGCGAGTAACATAGGCTATTTTTTTGTGTATTACATCTACATTGCCCCGTATGAAGCCGGGGAGCGTGTTGCTATATTAAATAAAATAGACATATCGTCGCTGCGCCTGACAAGTTCCATTTGTGATTTTTGTATAGTTTTGGGAAACTTTTTTTTCTTAACGGTCAAAACACATATGAAATTAGTTAAACTCGTTTCCCGTTCGAATATCACAAAAAGGATTTTAGTAACACATAGAGAATAAAACGAAGATTATTTTTTGTGCAAAAACCAAAAATCAAAAAATGCACATATGGAATTTCGCAGGCGCAACGACGATATGAAATTCACATGAGTGATATAGAGTTAATGTTGAATTCATCTCGAAGTGCACGTCTACACATAAACTTGTTAAATGTTTGAGCGCAATTAATGTAGCAGGTTTGATAACTTCGAACGACTGTCTAGTTGCTAACAACATAATAAGTACAACTGAATGTTGAAACTTTTCAGACCGAGTTATAAATACTTAAAAGTTAATATTTGTTAATTGATTTATTTCTTTAAGCTTTTAAATAAATAACTTTTACTAGATTCAAACGCTATTTATTACTTACTAGTGCACCCCGCAGACGTTGTTCTGCCACAATTTTGGCTTCGAAATTATATAATTCTTTGATTATTATTTATATGTCATATAAATAATCTAAGATATAATTATTCTTAAATTTGAATATGCCCATTTACCCACTATAATTGTCTAATATGGCGGAGTTTCGAATCTAATTTATTTTATAATTAATTTTATGCATATATATTTTTTTCCTGATTTTTTCCAATATTTTAATAGCCTATATCTTATTCCCGACATAGAGTAATCCAACAAATAAGATATCGTTAACATCGGTGCAGGCGTTCTTGAGTTATAAGTGGTGTAACTAACGCAACTTTCTTTTATATATATAGATTCCGACTTTTCGAATTTGCTGGTAGAATGTTAATATAAAAATACACGCGAGCTGTCTGTTTGGAACGCGCAACAGAGACTCCCACGATGCAGGCTTGAAAAAGGAAAAGGAAAGACTATGTGTTGAAGAAGATCTTAAAAAATGTGAAAATACACTATCTGGAAAAAAGTCTTAAGGTTAGGGACCGCGACAAGCGAAATAAGAAGTTATTATAAAAATATATCGTAATATTTTGTCATTGTGATTTAATTATATATTTTCGGTCTTATTCATAAATGTTGTTGAAGCTTGAAATAGTTAAAGTGCGTTTTGTTTCTTTCGTTCTAAAGTAATTTAGTATTCGATAGAGCGAGACAAACATACTTTAATTATTTCAAGCTTATGCTACGTTTATAAATAAGACCGTTAATGTTTAATTAAGTTAATTCGTGATAATTATGTGTGACATTCAAAATTATTTCATTTTTCTATTGACAATTAATTTCTCCATTAATTGTAACTGAAGACATCTTTTAGGGTGATTTTGAATTCCCGAGTCCACTAGTGGGGCATGGGGCAGACCCATTTCTGTGTCTGTTTTACTGATCATATTTCTTTACAGGCACGTAGGTGATCAGCCTTCTGTGTCCGGTATAAGAAAACCATTTTTTTTTAAATCCTTTTTTCTGGGATTCGAACCCTAGATCTCCACATCGTGATTACCACTGCTTACCACGGATATTGTTTCAATACATTGAAAATATTCAGAAAAGGCAAAACTTATAATCAGTATAAATTTATGTTAGATAAAGAATGTATTTAATTTTGTATTATTTAATATTTTATTCAAAAAGATATCTGCTATAATTACCTATATCAAGGAAAAACAATATAATTGCTTTGAGGGCATCATTAAAATCGACAAACATCTAATCATATTTAAGCTTCTTATCCCAATAAAACAAGGCAACGAAAGAGGCTTTTCCATGATACAGCAAAATATGGTATGCATTTTACGATAAATAAAAAAGCGATAAAGGAAGTACTTACATTATGACTTAATTTTACTACTTCATTGTATATAAATATATATTATTAATATAGACTTTAACATAAAAAAATCTCTAAATTGCATCTGATATTTTAAGCTTATTAAATTTGACCTTATCCTATGAAAATAATTTTGTATTCGAATTTGAAACATTGTATCATACCTACCTGCTATAATCGATCACGCTTACTGAAAAGCATTTCAAACTTGAAATAATATCTATACTAATATTATAAAGAGGAATTATTTGTATGTTTGCTTGTTACGTTTAACTCAAAAACTACCGACCGATATTAAAAATTCTGTCACCAATAGAAAGCTTATCAGCCCGCCTAGCATGACAACCGCGACAAAATTTTGTCGACCGTTTTATCGTGTTTTAATCGATTATCGCTCTATTTCTTTCGGGTCTAACATGTTAGTGTAAAACTCGACTTTTATTATAAAAAATAGATATATTTGTCGATCGAGATATCTTTTCTATCAAAATTGTCGATGTTGAGGTATAATATATCGAGATATCTTACATCTTAGTTTGTCTTCTCTCATCTGCGACATATCTCGTGGCGGTCATGCTAGGCCGGCAGCAAGTAAAATACATAGTTATAATTGCACTCGTGCGAAGCCTGCGCGCTAGTTATTAATTAATCGCGTTTTATTCCGACAAAAATTATATCAGTTACAATCATACCATATTTAAATCTACCATGGATTTCCTTAGGTTCTCATTCAAAGAGCTTGGTTTTCAGCGGAGTGGTTCCTCAAAGAAATATTCGAACAAAGGCCACCCGTACTCTGAGCCCTCCGGGACATTCACATTCACTGAATTCACAATTTGCGAGTTAGAATTCCCTTTTTGGTGTTTGATTTCCACTTCTATAATTACGCGAGCTTAGACATAGCTTACAAGGCTTTTGTAGAAGGCTAAATGACAATAATATAATCTATAGTGTCTTAAATTATTTCGAAAACATTATTTATTTTTAGATTTGTTTATATGTTACGATTTAACTCAAAATCTACTCTTCGAACGAGTGCAATGTAGTTGCACTATAAAAAAAAAAAGATTTTTTAAAAACGGTCTAGTAGTTTTTGAGTTAAATCGTAACAAACAAGTAAATATTTCTTTTTTATAATATTAGTAGAGGTATGTAACAAAAAAGATATTTGAGCAAACTCAACGGAATTCGAAACAGGATAATGACTTTACTTAAAAAAATAATTTAAGCTTATTATCTTGTGCTGCCTACTATAAGAAAAATCCTAGCGCAGGTTTCTGTCATAAAATCTTGTAAACCTATGGTATTACGATATCGATAGTAATAGTCGCTTAATAACTTTAGTTTTTTTTATAATTTTTACATTCAACTCTATATCGTTTCATAGCTGTGAAACCACGGTATACGCAATAAACATTTTGTATACTGCTCTAAGGTCAAAATTGCGTTATTATAAACTGCATACAAAGAAAGAAAATAGAGGGTATTAAATATTATTATATTTCTGAATTTTGAAGGTTTATTTTGGGCAGTATTTTTTATAAATCACGTAATTGTACTAAATCGTATTATAAAATTATTCTTATGCCAATAATGCTCAAGTGAGATCTTTAAAAACAAACTGTAAATAATTGAAATTAACCATAGCTGACAGTGTCATTTTTAAGATTTTAAGGTGTTCTATGCCAGTATTTTGATTTAAATCACAACATTGATTCTTTAACTACACTCAGCGGCACGGAATCTTGGCCAAGCTCTTAATTTGCGATAGCAAAAAGTGTTTCTAATGACAAATGTTTGTAGAGTGTAGGTCAAAAAATATGTATATTTGTTCTAAAGAGTAATTCATAACGATTGAGTGCACCTTCACACCGCTTATGAAAGTTTTGTCTAAATCCTCATTTATGCAACTTAAAAAACTGATATTGAGAAGATCTGTTAGTGTTTAAACCCATTAAAATCTTTTTGAATCATAAAGGATGTTAAACTTTAGTTATAAAAACGTAAACTATTACAAAATACGTAAGTGGTCAAGATTCCTTACCGCTCGATGTATATATATATGTATTTCAGCATATCTCTATATTGTTGGCTCTTTATAATTAAGCCTCGTATTAAAATATTAAAAATGAACATAAACCTCCACATTTAATATGAAAAACAGACATAAATAAACCGAGCCCATAAATAAATACCCACTAAACACAGTATATTCGGTACAGAGTAATTAAATTCAGACTCACCATTGTCACCGTTCGCTTTAAGCGCTCATAAAAATAACAGACATATTTCAGCTTATCATACAACATCCACGATACTCATACTCGCGCTTACATTAGCCATTTTAGATATTAATCTATGGATTATGTGGAGAAGTACCATTTAAAGTCCCCTTTTTGTTCAGCGAAGTTTATGACGCCTTGAAATGTATAACTACCCTCATTAAAGCAATAATTGCGTCGAGGGAAAAGTATAGTTTGCCATGAAAGTCATACACGGCTTATCTGATAATCAAACTTGTAATAAAACGTTTATTTTCTACTCAATTCTTTGAGGATACCATACGGTTTGGAAGACACGTGGTTACATCGACTTAGTATATTCTTTGAGCTGACTTTTCTATCATAAGTATGAAAGACAAAGTCATTGGTATCTATTTGCTACAGAGGGAAATCCGAAGTTTTATAATATATGTAATTAATAATTATTTAGCCTAATGTACTTTATGGCTTCGAATCGCTCTTTGGGTTTATTTAAAAGCGAATATTGAAGCGGTATGAAAGACAAAAGATATTGATATATAGAGATACATTTAATATGTATTCAATATAAATGTGTAGCTATTAATGTTAATAGAACCCCATCCTATGTCTTCAAGTAGTCTATGAAATTGTTTATTTTTATTATTAATTTTTAAAGATTTCACAAGCATATTATGTTCGTTGTCAAGTTGCCTTACGATATAATATTTAACAGAGTTAAAGTATTCAAGTGATAAACAAAAATATAACCTTTGAATAAAGACTCACAATTATAAAAATATTCCAATATACATAAAGTACGAAAATATAATCGATACTCTCTCTTGATAATTATTTATAAAACTGATCATGTTTATAAATCATATTTACCTAATCAAAATGTTTGCAATAATATACAAAATCGAATAAGTAGAAATACGAAAAACATAAAAAAATATATTTAATTTGGCATGCATTATTGTGGCATATTTTATTAGAAACATAATATAATAACTCGTTTACACAACTGGCTACAAATTAAAAATATACAATTTTACCCATAATCTTTGGACACCAACATATCACAGATTGGCAAAATTCACTGCTATTAAGATATATACATATGTAATACGTTGTTCTCTGAAGCGTAAACACTGCAATTAAATTCAAATTACACAGCACACGCGAAATTTTTAAAAGAAAAACTCATTAACACTAAACCGTTTGATATTTAAGAAGACCACGAAAACAATCACAATTTATAATAGCCTCTTTACAAGAGGTAAAATTGTACGCATAATAATATAATTTACGCGAATTTGTAGCGGGGGCGTAAACTCGTAGCGTGGCGTCTACGCGGTGCGAGGACCGTAACTCGACTGCTGGTTACTATAGCAGCAGACGGCTACGAGCTACGAATCATTTGTATATGTAGTGTCAACGCATGTAGCCTTGCGTGATGTATTCTGAGGTAAACATTTGAAGATTTTATGAGGTTTCTATTGTCGTATTCTGAACCTAAATAGTACAGATAAACAATTTCGTTTATAACAACAAATATCTTTTAAAAAAAAATTAAGTGATATACTAAAACAGGTGCCGTCAAAGATTTTGCGAAACTGGTTATTTTCAAGGAACAAGCGTTAAAAGCCAGCAACACACTCACGACTCGTATGTACGGATACGTACTATGGGCGGCGGAGATTACTTAACACCAGGTAACCCGCAGTCTCGTTTGCTTGCTGTAAAAAATAATGCTATGATTTATTTATATAAATTATTTTATATACCAGTTAAACTGTTCTACTGTTAAATAGTAAGATGGTTCCTTAATACAATACCAGTAATACGGTTATAGTGAAATCCCGGAATGTGAAAGGAATAATCATACGCTAACAAAAGCATGAATTTGCCTCGAGGCAAGTCAGGCTGGGGTCGGGTTGGATAAGGGTCAACACCTTGTCAACCATATTATTGTAACTACGATTATATAAATAGTTCCTTCGGAATGTTTTCTTTTAGTGACCTCGATCTGTTTAGGAAAACTACAACAGCAAAAAATCAAATAATACTTCCTTCGATACATTTCCATTAAATGACCTCAATCCGTTTAACAAAATCAGAAAAAAAGCTACAAAAACATAAATATTGCTTAGATACTTATGACTGCCTTTTTGATTATTTTTCTGAATTTCGTCATCTGTTTTTTTAAATATAATGTCTTATAGATCCGAAAGCAGCTGGACAATAAAACAATGATACACTGATCTAATAAATAAAAATCAATGTAAGTTGTTCGTCTTCTATGCACTTCTCAACTATTCATACAATTATGATGAAACTTTAGTGAGCAAACGCGAAGGAATAAAAACACTATAAATAAACACACATTTCTTTTTTGCGATTTTTTCATATGAAATCTATAAATTAATCTATGAAATTCAATTAAGACACATGAAAATTCATATTGTCAATCTTCAAATTCAAAATATTCTCTTTTAAACGCGAGTATGACACATTTAAATAAAAAAGATTTAATCCCTTAAAAACTACTTTATTTCAATTAAAAACAAAACAATTGCTTAAATATATTTTAATACCAATTTCTGTATAGATGTGATATAAACAAGTCTCATTAATCCTATCCATAAGATTACTGTTGCCGGAGTATGACATATGTAGGAACAAATTACTCTTGCATTATTTATTGTCCTCATAAGGGGCTGATTGAATTCTATCAGGTAACACTTAACTATGCATTAAACCCTTTGTAAGTGAGAGGGGGATATCAGTTAATTTTTAATCTGCTTTTATTGTATCTAACAGAGGCAAATAGTACCGGGTCAAATAGTAGAGAATTTATATTATGGAAGTCATAAATAACATATAAAATAGAAAAGGAATTGTTACGTATATAAGTTTTCAAAAGAAACTGAAAAATAAGGAAATACTTAAAATTGAAGCGGACTTCTCAAATTGTTATCAAATTAAAAGACACTTGACGGACTCGTTGGCGCGTTCGAACACCTGCCGTACGCATCGATGGGTCGTGGGTTCGAATCCCACCGGGACGACATGTTTATAATTTTCTGTATGCATGTTTCCCCACGTCTGTTAACTTCGGGCATTGATCGTGTGGGAGAAATATCTAAATTCCGACCGGGTAACGAACCACTATTCATAGATGGAAAAACCGTGAAGAGCACATTGCGCGTTTCGGTTTCAGTCTCGTTCATGCTCGAAGTAAAAATTAGGTCGACAGCGCATCATTGACTTATGTTCTGGCTGTGGTATCACCTACCATCAAGTTAACGTCATGCTCGTCTGTCGATATCTGACATAAAAAACAATCGAATAGTTCCAGATCTTATGTTACTTATCTCCTTACAATTTTGTCTTCTTACGTTGTTATAAGGTTTAAGGTAGCCTTGTTTGTTTGACCTTTCGTTTTAAAAAAGTATATTGGCGTAGGAAGCCGCCCACATTGGCTTGTGTAATAGAATCGATAGTAAACATCTTTCTTCGATGAAATTTTACATCGCAATGTAATTTTTTTAAATAACTTTTCGAGAGAATTCGTAATTTTATTAATTTGTTATGGAGCACTAGATTCAAGTCCAAAATTAGGTATTGGGCTTTCTATGTCGTGTATAGTGACAAAGAGAATCCAAAAGAAACGACAGTAAAATTTTAGTTAGATTTTCTTGGCTTTGTGACAAAGGCTATACCTATTTGGTAGGATAAAACACACAATTGAATTTTGTTTGCTGAAATGGAAAAAGAGCTCATTACATTTTTTTTGTTAGATAGACGAGCGTGAGGTTCACTTGATGGTAGGTGATACCTCAGCCATAGAACATCAGTCAATGGTGCACTGTCGACCTACTTTTTACTTCGAGCATTCGGACATCCATTGAAACCGAAACGCGCACTTGACGGTTTTTCCATCTATGAACGGTGGTTCGTTACCCGGTTGGAATTTCAATATTCCTCCCACCCGTTTAGTACTCGAAGTGACCAGACAGAGAAGATATGAAGACAAATCCGAGCGCAAGGTGTTTTACCTAACGCGCCATAGAGCCCTTCCGAAATTTCTTCTCAAAAGTCTTACCGTTATCGCGTCTTTATATAGATAAACAAGACACATTCACGAGTATCTATTTCGATAATTTCATCCTACACTCAGATAATAAAAACCTTACACTTCCTTGGTTCGTAGCCAACTACTGTAAGCTTCGATGTCAACTGCACTAAAAGCAATTTTATTCTGAGCTTAGCTCTCATATTAAGATAAGTATGTAAGTTAGTGCGTTAGAAATACTCGTATAATATCGCTTTTACCTTAGTTGCTTTTAACGATGTTTAAAGTCCAATTTACATGTCCATGTATGAATTTTTTATGTAAATGGTCGACAGACTAGCATGAGATTCACTTGATGGTAGGTAGGATATCTCAGCCACAGAACATCAGTCAATAATGCGCCATCGACCTACTTTTTACTTCACTTCACTTTTCCATCTATGGTAATACTAGCTATTAGGATATTATAAAATTAGTTATATTTATAATTATAACATATTAATAAGAGTAAAAATTTGTATTTTTTTATTTTTGTATTTTTATGTTATAAATAAACTCAAAACCTACTGGACCGATTTGAAACATGCTTTCGCCAATAGCTCACATGTCATCGTGTAATATAGTGTATATAGTAGTGTGGAGCCGGGTGTGTTGCTAAAATATCGAAATAAAATCGATTCAATACTTGTTATACTTGGTTTTAATTAATATCGAACGTAATAAAATTGCGAGTTCTAAACAGATTAACTACGTAAGAAGAAAAACTATTATCGTAACAGCTTCAATTAACTACACCGAAGTTAAATGAAGTCCGCAAGAACTTTCGATTTAAACTTAGTTAACTCGGACACGACATTCTTTAGACAATTTCCCTGTCTTGGAGAAATTGAGCTCGATTCGGTTTTAGAATTGACTTAAAGGAAATTTTGAACTTTTATCGCTGAACTATGAAACTTCTTGGCTCTTAACTCGCTTACGAAGAGGAAAGAATTCTTAACAAATTCCAATTTTTTACGTTACTCGCAACTGTAAATCAGCTGAGAGCGTAGCACGAACGACTATCGAAAAAGTATTCGAATCATCCATCTGTCAGTTGTATAAGAAATTAATTGAAATTAGCAACGCGCACCGGCTTCACACGGGTGCAATGTAACATAGATAAGATAGTACATACACAAGAAATAGCCTATGTTACTCGCTGATAATGTAGCTTTCTATTGGTTTTTAAAATCAGTGTTTTCTGAGTATATGCATAACATACAAAAATACAAATCTTTCCTTTTTATAATATTAGTATAGAAGTATAGATTATTATAAATGACAGCTCGACGCGCGAATACTTTTTCGCAAGTTGTTCCGAATGCTCGAAGTAAAAAGTAGGTCGACGGCGCATTGTTGACTGATGTTCTGTGGCTGAGGTATCACCTACCTTTAAGTGAACCATGAGCTCGTCTGTCGATATCTAACATAAAAAATATCGAAAAATGTTGTTGTAAAATGAAATTTACATAGACCTTTTATTAGGAAAGAGCAACTTGGTATATTTTCGGAGCTATGAATCTTTTATTACGTGATATAAAAAACACTGAAATTAAAATTACATATAAATAACAGCGAAATTATTATATAATGATTGTGCATTCACCATAACAGTTGCTATATAATATATTACGCAATATTCATTCAAATGAATGAAAAACGAACGAACTATTTTTTGGCATGTCATCCATTCTGTTCCACATGGCTTGAAAATCCGTTGCGAAGCTTTGAGTCATACATATCTATTTGAATAAAATCGAAACGATATATTTTTGTGTACTGGAAAACTGTGAAAAATGTTTCTTTGACAGTTTAAATTTTCAACTTACGATGATAGACTATTTTTACATAATATTTAAAAAACTTAATAATATAACATGTAGCATAGCATGTTTAAGATAAGGGCTGGGCCTTAAACATGCATTACATGCAATTAACTCATTTGCATTTACTATCTTAATACGCGGGAAGAAACTTACCATCTTTAAAGTACCTACCGATTTATCGAATTTCCGGCCGGGTAACTTACTCGTATTACTGTTCATAGATGGAATAACCGTGAAGTGCACATTGCGCCTTTCGGTTTCACTCAATGGATTTCCGAATGCTCGAAGTGAAAGTAGGTCGACAGCACATCATTGACTGATGTTCTGTGATTGAGGTATCACCTACCTTACCTTATGCTCGTCGATATTTAACGTAAAAAAACGCGTGAAGAATTTATTTAAAAGTTAAAAGCTTTTCTTAACCCAAACTTCTTCCGTACCGTTCATAAAATAAATACCTTCAAAAGTTGCAAAAACTATTTCTGACTCATTACTAACACATTTTTTTCTGAACGCTTACTTCGCCCACTGTACAATCATTCAATAGTGCAATAATTCTACTTTCATTGTATTGATCAGACTAAATTGCATCTTATGAGCATTACGTAAAGTTCAAACTCCATTGATCTTATTAATAGCAGAGGTGGAATGAACGAGCCCACGCTTAATGCAATTGACACAGACCTTGAACGATTTTCTAATAGTTTATTTACATACGGTTCAACTTTAAATGGTTCTGTGTTTGCGTGTGGGTGATCTTTTGATCAAAGTTGGTCATATGTCATAGTCTTTGATATGACCTAGAACTCATAAACTATGTGCATTTTCATTGGCAAACTATATTAAGAAGAGGTTAAAATTAGACTCGTTTTTCAAGATATTATGCATTATTTAAATTATATATTTTTTTTATTTTTTACTAAGAGCACTTCTACCTATACATAAGTGGATGGAATTCATTTTGTATTGGTATGTTTATGATATATTGTATTTTTTATATCATTGATGTATACGACCTTAAAAAAAAGAGCCTTCATTCCTTAAAGGCCGGTAACGCACCAGCAAGTTCTCCGGTGTTGTAGATGTCTATGGGCACCGGGAATAACCATAAGCGGAGCCGACAGCCATGGTGATGATGATTTTGATGGAATAGGGGGGCATTCCTCCCCTATTGCATAAAAATAATGCTTCTTCAACTACAGAATACGAAGACACTGTCTCCTGAAATACATTGTTTGATATATCGAGAGTCTAGGTTTATAAGTATTTTTTTATATATAAAACAGGGTGCAAACGGGCCCACGTTATGGTAAGTGACCACTGCCGCTCATAGACACCTTCAACACCCGAGAATTTGTAGGTGCGTTGCCGACAGTAAACATTTTTTTTTGTAAATCTTTGTCTCATCTATCCTTATCTACACTTCTACACTAATATTATAAATAGGAAATATTTGTATTTTTGGATTTTTGTTTATTATGAATAAACTCAAAAACTACTGGACCGATTTTAAAAAATCTTTCACCAATAGAAAGCTACATTATCAGCGAGTAACACATTGTGTATAGTACATCTACATTGCACCCGTGTGAAGCCGGGACGTGTTGCTAGTTAACTATAAAATCATTAATTAACATTTTAAAACAACACCTTTTCCCCCAATCATTCCAGTTTATGTTGAAGGCAGTTTTTTATTATTCTATTTTCTGTATGTTGTAATCTGTGATCACTCTGTAAAGAAACTCATCTCGGCGTGAACTTGTGCGAATGTGGCTTTAATCTCTACGGACGTTGAAACCCAACAGAATACGGTTGCTAGGCAACGGCACGTAGCTGAAATTATCTAATTCCACCCTTTGAGACAAATAATTGCTAACATACCAATTAAAACAGTACTTCATCTGCTAAAAGCAAGGTGTTGAGACTTTAGAAACATTTTTATTTATCAAGTATATATTTTGTGTGTTGTCTAAATAAGTGTAAATTTTATAACAAAAACTATTAAACCATAATAAACTCTTTTATTTAAGTAATAATAATATTTTAAGCTGTCATCCATATAATAAGTTTATTTAAGAATTTAACCATTGAAATATGGAAATAACCATTCATAGTTAAACTACGTGGATTTAACTGGAATTTAAAGTTCACCAATTTTAATCTGAATCGAGATATGACATAATGAATTCTCACGTAATGACGCTCCGGCTATGTCTAGGAAACGTGTGGAAATGATAATATTTTAAGCTGGAATATGGTTTGATTAAACCTGTAAGTGTCTCGTTTACTAGAGTTTATGATATGAGGTTTTGCAAGCAATGTTTATGTGACCTGGCAAAATATATTTTGAATCTACGATAATGGTACGATCTTATAAAAATACGTATTATTACCTATTTTACTAAATAGTAGCTACGCGCCCCGGCTTCACACGGGGGTTTCTATACACAAAAATATCACAAACCTATGTTACTCGATGATAATGTAGCTTTCTATTGGTGAAAGAATTTTTAAAATCGGTCCAGTACTTTTTGAGTTTATTCATAACATACACAACACACAAACAAAAATTCCAATTTTTCCTCTTTATAAAATTAGTATAGATTAAGTAAGACAATATACCTACATATGATAATTTAAGAATAGGAAACTTTTATATTCATAAATATGTAAATGTTAAAAAAATATTTTATTAAAAAAAGATGATTAGCAGAGCGTGGTTTCGATCCACGGACCTCTGGGTTATGGGCCCAGCACGCTTCCACTGCGCCACTCTGCTCTATGACTGAGTTGCGAAATTATCGTAGATAAGCCAACGAGAAACGTGTTTATACGTCAATGGTTATTACTTAACATTTTGTAGTTGTTGCGTCAGCCGTGATGTAACATTTATATCAATCATTCTGTACTATTTACTACTTTTGTACTCGTATAACACTGTTTTTTTTCTTTCTTGTTTCTTTGTAGGAGGAATATAATAATACCGTTTACTTGATAGTCTGTGATCAGAATGTATATTTTATATTATGATTTTTATGTTTTATTAGATATGCGCAACGTAGATTTCATTTAATTATATACTGTATTTGATTTGTATATAATAAGATTCTAAAATTCCAAACAAAAAATCTATGTCAAGCAACTCGTCAATCATATTTCTTCTTCTCTTGTAAAATTCATTTTGATTTCATTATTGATGTCATTTAAAAATCACCAAACGATTTTTGACTAAACTATTGATAACTAAGTACATCAAATTTAAATAAATTAAGTATATAATATTAATATATCTCTTCTACAAGCTACAAAGAAATCACATTTGGTGATCCAGAAGGCTTTAGTAATATATCCAAAAATAAAATGACCATCGAATTTTCGTGAAAATTCCCGAGTCCCAACGACTAACATGGGTGAAGATTTATCCCCTATAACGTGGAATTTTAATGTTACGTGTAAGAGCGGCAGAATGTGAATGTATGTTTTTTTCACTTTTAAATTGTAAATTATAGCGGGATTTTTCACTTAATTTATTTATGAAATGTATAAATTGCGCTGCGGCCATGGTTATAAAGCTATAACAACATTTAAAGTTATTTTTAACCTTAGGAATACTATTATAAATAAATATCATATACATAATAAATGACCACCTATGGGTCTCAATAATATGCGTAATGCAATGGAAGTCCTAGGTTTGATTCCCGGAGAATCGAATTTAAAAAAATCTCGGTTCGACCGGGCATAGCAAGTAGGGCAAGAATGAAACTTTTCTTGTAGAAAAATGATCAGTGTTTTTTCACGGAAACTAGATGTACCTACACCACAATTGTAATTCTGCAGTATTTTTTTTATTGAAATAATTTTGTATAATGCTTCAATACAATAATTAACTTTAAATTCAAGGTAAATCATTGTTAAACTTCAACACCCATATCTTCAGGAACTGTCTATTAAATTCCATCAATGGATCCGTTTCATTTGGGTTACATGATGTCTAGTATAACATGGCCCATATATGTGCCTTATCTAGTCCTAAATATCGAAATAAATGAAGATCTCCTTAAACTGGTCACTGAACTCAGTGGTTTGGAAAAGCATGATAAGTAAACTACGTTATGGATAGCTTATGGAACTGAAATTAATTTTTATCATGATACAGCACTTTCGGCTGTAAGGTGAGTGAATTAAACGCTATAATAGCTTGAAGTTTTTCAATTTGTTCGTGTCGCTTCGTTCGCAACTTTTTCCATTGTTTAATGGGATTCTTTTAATGCTCATACGGGCTTAATCTTCATTGTCCTATCTGTTAACATTGTTTGTCTTTGTTCTCTAAATATTTGTGTCAAATGTTTAAAAAAACACAAAATATCTCGATTCAAATGTATTGTCCTCATTCAGTTGAATTTGAATAGAGTAAGTACTTTAATTATTATTATACTATATGGGGTATATTATATAGAATTTATTTTCATTAAATCTAAATAGTAAGTTTTATGAAAAAAAAATATGCATTAGTATTTGAATTGAAATCAATTTAGTTGGCCGGTATAGATTTTTTTTTGTCTGCAGCGCCATCTAGCGAGTTTTTATTATTTTTGGACCAGGAATTTTGCGTATGTAACAGAACATCTCAACAAAGTTTCATCCTAATTGGATGAATGAATAGCTTAGGAATGCATAGAGGACAAACTTATTTTTTTTATTTTGGCAAAGTTTATCTATATTCTGTACTAACTAATATTATAAAAAGGAAAGATTTGTTTGACACTACTCGACCGATTTTAAAAATTATTTTACCAATAGGAAGCTACATTATCAGTGAGTAATATAAGCAATAATAAATATTAAATGCACAATAAAATTTTACTCCATACAATAAAATAAATCCTTTATTCATTCGTAACTTACGTTTCTTTTTCCTTACAACTGAATCCTCTTTAAATAGAATCAGTAAACTGTATTTTATCTTATACTCATGTGATTTTGAGCAAATCCCACGCGTCCTGACAACGAGAAGGACAAATTTACATAACCCTCAATTATATCTGGATTTAAAATGTTCATCGCACGTGCGTCCAATTGCTATAAAATGGATGACGTTCGTTTTTCCTCGCTCTGTTAAAGCTTCATTTAAATATTCCTCATTCCTATATTATATAGATCTAGGTGTTTGAACACATATTTTTATCCAATTTTTAGGCAGTTGTTTGACCACTATATCACCTAATGTTAAGTGGTGATGTGGTCAGGGCGGTACATCACAACTGTCTAGAAGGCAGGGACTGAAATCGGTTAATTTTTATATCGGTTATTTTATCGGTAAATCTAGGCTCTTCTCTTGAAGGTCCTATTGGTTTAGAAAATCGTAATCGTAATCGACAATTGATTCTAAAATGAGGTTGTGGAATCAATATGTAAAGCTTTTTTATGTTAGATATAGACACACGAGCATAGGTTCAATTGATGGTAAGTGATACTGTCACTTTCGATATATTATTTACTTCAACCATTCCATAGACAGAGACGGAAACGCGGAATGTGCACTTCACGGTTTTTCCATCTTCGAATGATGGTTCGTTACCCGGTCGGAATTTTGATATTCTCCCACCCATTTTATGCCCGAAGTGATCAGACGTGGAGAAGATGATTACAGAAAATTATAAACATGTCCCGGTGGGATCGGAACACGCAACCTGTTAACTACACGCAATTATACACAAGCTTCTAGTTCCCTCAATATTTATTCAGGCAATATTCGTATTTGACCAGTGGCAATGTATTCAGAGTTAGGAATTAGCTGGATTAGCATATTGATTGTTTACAGACGTGTCTAGCGGCGACCAACGGCGTCCAGCGGGAACAGGTGAAACTACACTTAGATTTACTTTGAACATGACTGAACGACGTGTGTTCTATTTCAACCACTTAAAGTACACATTTCGTGAAATCTTAGCATGTAATATGTATTTACGACCAAATAATGATATTTGCTATGAAGCAGCTTCATAGTATCGTAGTACGCATAGGAGAGGTAAAATTGGTTGGTTTTTGTGACCGCACTATCGTACTTTCTTTAATGGAAATAAATATTGTCTTATATCTTCTAGAATATTTGGTAATGCAATAAGAAAGGTATGAACGGTAACTAAGTATTATTTCAGACTTTTGATAACTCTCATAAAAATCTATATTAAAGTCTCTATATCTAAATAATATATATACAATTTAATTATTTAGGTATTAAGTCTAAGTAACTATAATAAAAAATAGTCACGAAGTTCTACAAAATGTTTCTCAACATATTTTACTACATATTTTAGGAAACTAGTGTAATTTATAAAAAAATATTCTTATTCAAGATGTCTTCCCTTATTCATATAAGTTCACAATAATATTAAAGAAAAAAAGCAGAAGAAATTGTTAGAAAAAAACATTGTACCAACGCGTCAATCATTCGTGGCGCAGGTGTCACTCAACAATAGAGATCCTTTTAGATGATCAAAAATATTCTCTGCCTTGATGCAGTCTCTCCCAATTTTTCACGTGACGGCTACTATCTCAAATCTCCTATGATGTAATTTAAAGAAAAAAGCCAACTTATTTGTAACATTTAATAATAATCAAACAAAAAAAAGAATAAAAATAAATAATCGAAAGTTAAAAAGAGAGTTACCGAAAAAACAAAATCTATTATACCAACGTTACTCTACCTACATATGCCACGATAGTCGTACACTTGTCAATATAATTAATTTAATACAAATATTATTTAAATAAAATACTGTATACCAGATTAAAACGCGATTTATTATTTATATTGTTTAAATTATTTATCCCGACGTTTCGGATGCTTTACAGCAACCGTGGTGATCGCGTTTTAATCCGGTATACAGTATTTTATTTAAATGTGTGATACTCGCGTTAATAAAAGACAATATTACAAATATTATTTTCAAGGGTAAAGGGTAAAAAAGGGTAGAGTATTTTTGACTACTTGAACGTATGATTCAAAACATTTTTTTTTTCAAATGACTATTGTTTTAGCGACCTTACGTGACTATGAATAATCGAATAGTCAGGTACATTTTAGAGGTAATTGGTATACCAACTATAGTTCGAATAATGGGTATTATGGAGTGAAAACCAATTACATTCTAGAATGTAGACTGTAGTCATAAGTACACAAGAGTTAACTATAATGGAATAAAATATGATGAAGAGAGGTGTGGTCGAGTAGGTGTCGCTAAAAAGGCAGTGCGGGTCAATAAACTGATCTCCAACAGCTATATTATGTCTATTGAACTTGAGAAAAGCTCCCAAGACTAAGTCTATTATAAGTTGCCCTACTAATGGAGGTGTCGTGTAACCTCTTGAATTTCGTTTACCTTCTTTGTCATTTTCATTTTTAAAAATGGTATTGATAGAAAATTTTAAATTTTAGACAACTTTTTATACGTTTTATTTTTGAAAAGAATATACAACAACTTATTATAAATTGAGTGTGGATGTGTTTCATAGTTTCATGCAACAATTTCAAGGTTTATACGGAAGGAAGGTAGGGCTTTAAGTACAATAATTATCATGTATAATAGAATAATTGCTCATTCCATGCATACAAATATGATTAAAGGGGAAATATTTTTCTACATAAGTATCATAATATTGTCTTTTATTAACGCGAGTATCACACATTTAAATAAAATACTGTATACCGGATTAAAACGCGATTTATTATTTAAATTATTTATTCCGACGTTTGGGATGCTTTTCAGCAACCGTGGTCGCGGGAGACTGCCACGTCGTGAAACGTCGGGATAAATAATTTAAATAATAAATCGCGTTTTAATCCGGTATACAGTATTTTATTTAAATACATAAGTATCATTAAAAAAATTAAAAATCAATTTATTTCATAATTAATTAAAGAATAAAACACAATTCGCAAACACCTACGAATCTTTCTTACACTTATTTATTAAATAATTAAGTTATTTAATAATTTGAAATTTGTTCACATGGTTCACATTATAATTAAATTTTGGATATATATATATTTTCTCTGTTTATGCTACTGTATTCTTTTTGAGAATATATTCTTAAACCTTAAAATCAAAATTCGTTTTCATGATTCAACCGCTACTCAGACTACCAACTCTTCTATTACTCACATTGATCACATAATTCTGACCAATTCATAACTGCGTTGAATGTGTACTAATAAGTTTTCAGGCGCTGATGTATGGGGTGAATATTATCACCTAGTACCTACGCTAATTGCATTTCTACACCAGAATTATAGCACTGATATGCAGACAGTATTGTCTGGGGTAATATTTATAGGGTATAGAATATTCTAGCAAATATTGGATATTTTAACGGCATCCGAAGAGCGGGGAAATGGGTTTTGCATTATGTTCGAGCAACAAAATTGCGGTGCTTTATTTGTCAAATATTTTACAGTGAAAATTGAGGATCTTATGTATATTTAAGAACTACTGACGATAGGTTTATCCTGCTTTTTGTAAGAAATAAATACTTTACTACTCACATACAATATTAAGAACTGTTTACTATTAGGTTTAGGATAATACAGAAGCAGTGGCGGGACCACTATACTAATATCTAAGTTATGTAAAATATCTTACAACACTTATTACGAGTCGGCAATCCGGGCTTTTTGGCTTATGTGGTTCCGCCACTGCACAGAAAAAGTGCTACAGACTTATGATAATTTTCTGAATAGTTAGACCTATTTGATACTGCACTGATTAGCAGTAATTATAAGTATTTTCTTAAAGAACATACTTATAATCTATTTCATAATTCGAGCAGTAAAAATTCTATCAAAGTTTCTATTAAAGTTCTCACTTTGAAATTCTCAATTTGTTTAAGTCCTGATAAATTGCCGAGTGTAGCCGCGGACGGTACGGATGCTATGTTTCCCGCAATCCAAATTGCAATTTTATCGCTGGTTTTGATCAAAAACGCATCTAAATGATTTATTTCCTCCACTTTGCTAGTTACTGAGCGATAAATGTAATTACACTGTAGTACGAGTATAATGATTTTTGTATCTATTTACTTGACTGCGGTGAAAGCCGAAAGTCCCGACTTTCGGCCTTTGTTTTCAGACGTTGTGAACTATATGTACTCGTATGTATGCAACTATGATTAGGAGAAAACTATTTAAAAAAATATATACACCTGTGACCGCTTAGATGACGTACTTAGAGCAAATTAGAATAAAAGAAATGTAATCTATATATCTTCTATACATATAATAAAAGAGTAGGATCGAAATTACGCTTCACTAAATATTTTTACCAGAAATTAAGAGGGGTGATAAAAGAAGGGTAGCAGAATGCATAAATGCAATTTTTAAGATTCTTGTCTGTCTGTCTGTCTGTCCGTCTGTCTGTCTTTCTGTCTGTTTGTTCACGCTAATCTCCGAAGATACTGAACCGATTATCATGCAATTTACACAAATATTTTAAGGAAAGCCCGGGGCAACATATAGGCTTTGTTTTATCGAAATCGGTTGTCGGAAAGAAAAGTTATCATCATTTAAATATTATTTTAAAGGCACCATATCACCAAATTTCAATGCAAACTGACTCGCGTTGAACTTTTTCGAATTGTCAGATGTCAATCACAGTCTGATATGTAAATGAAATAGTTTGATTATTTCGCCATTTCCAATATATGTATTCGTAGAATAGTGGATTTGCAGTCCCATAGCGTAGCTTCTGATGCGAGTTAGAATCTGAAGTTGAAATGAAAGAAATATTTTTTTGTATTTCTTTATTTATTTTTTGAAAGAACTATATTATAACAAAAATAGAAAATGTATTATTGAAATATTATATGAAAAAGTATTTCTTATGAGATCATTTATTTCACATTTTCATCAATCCTTTCTCTTAAACAGAATTACGATTATTCGACATTGCTTTTTTGCTTCCGTATCTTAGAGGTTTCCGCATTTAGCACCGGAAACCCGGGCAGGAATCCCAGGAATTTAAAAAAAATGTCCGAAAATGAAAATGACCAATTAAATGAACGCACGCATCTATTTAAGACAGAAAATGCATTGAATCCAATCTTCGATTGAATTCTGATTAGTAGAAAAAAGACACATATCTGGATTTTGGTCACGTAAAATTTAATTAATATGAATCTCCCTAAAGTTTCTTTAAAGTCAGGTTAATTATTTCAACTATTGAATTTCAAATCATCCTTCGAACCTCAATCTCAACCACCATTAAACATGTCGATAACATGATGCAAAAGCAACCGTCAATGACTAATTTGATAGCTCTTTCCCAAAAGAAATCACCAAGTACAGAGGGTGGAGCAGGATATGTCATTTGAAGAAAGCTTGCTCAAAAGCTCAGGTTAAAGTGAACCCCACGCGAACGAAGTCGCGGGCATCAGCTAGTTGAGAATATAATATTAAATTTTTGAAACACATCGAAATATTATTATCATAGTGAATTTAGCAATATATGTATAAAAGAACCGCCTCCGTGGCTTAGTGGTAAGCGCGATGCGTTTAATACCGGATGTCCTGGGTTCAAATCCCGGGGTAACAAGATAAAAAAGAATTGTTTTGGTCAGGCAGGGCACAGAAGGCTGATCACCTACTTGCCTGTAAAGAAAAATGATCAGTGAAACAGACACAGAAATGGGTCTGTCCCATGTCCCACTACGGGACTCGTAAATTCTCTTTATGTATAAAATGACAAACATAATATTAACCACCAAAAGTCTTAGACAGTAAAAACGCAACAGCGGCAGCCAAACACGTGGATGTAACAGAAAAAAAAAGATGTGTAGAGATTTCGATTAAAGGTATTGCGTGGTCTGAAACTCATTTACTAAATCCCGTACTATTATATTGTAAGCTTTACGAAAAATAACAACTGCATCTCATAAAGAACATAATTAATAACAAGGAACAAACGAAGCAAATATTGCAGTGCCAGTAGCATCCAACCAGAAAAGCTCACTTTATCATCTCTTACACTGAAATTCTATCTTTATTGCACGGTTATAGAGATCTGATTCATTTGTACTTATGAAAAGTTCATACTGTTTGAGAGAAAGATCAATTTGATTCAGTACAAAGAAAAAGGTTGTAAGTAACGATTTTTGTCACGGGAAAAAAATCCTTAGTACCTATGGCGTTAGTTATATATTTCCTTGCTGTTAAATGAGTAGTACGAAGGAAGCACGGCCGGGTTGGTTTCAATTGATAGTAGTGGTTTGAAGTATATTATATTCGATGGGAGCTGCGCTGAATGGTTTATGGTAGTTATTGTTCTTGTGCTTTGTTTGTGTGAGAAACAGCCACCTGTTTGTAGGTACATGTTCGGAATTCAAAGAGAATACTTGAGTATTTATCTGTGATTAATACGGAAAAGGCTATCATCTTCTTTCTCTTCAGCCGGCCTAGCTTGACAACCGCGACAAAATTTTGTCGACCGTTTTCTCGTGTTTTAGTCGATTATCGACTCTATTTCTTTCGGGTCATAATCGGACATGACAATTACACATAAAACTCGACTTTTAATATCAAAAATAGATATATTTGTCGATCGAGATATCTTTTCTATCAAAATTGTCGATGTCGAGACATAATATATCGAGATCTTAGTTTGTCTTCTCTCGTCCGCGACATATCTCGTGGCGGTCATGCTTGGCCGGCAGGCATAACGTTTAATATGCTTTTGTTGCCGCCATGAAAATTTTCGATTTAAGTATTACGAGACAAGGGTGTTACTGGAGAAGGACATTAGGAGCAGCCCCAGAGATTTAAAAAAATATGGTCAAATTCAAAGTAACCAAAGTCAATCGTTGGACCGATTAATTATTTTCCATTTCACTTATTCCATTCCAAGTATGCCATCAATAATTGTTATAATAACAATAATTGTACCTTACCGATTATATCAATATAGATTTAGGAATTTTTGGAGCTATTTTCTAAAATATGTTAAATGATGCTTCTATTCTTATTAAAATGACCATAGATGTAATAAGTTAGGAGGAGATAACAGTTGACAGTAGCGAGACCTCCATACAAGCCCAAAAGCTCAACTTTCCGGCTATAATGTGCCGTGTTTAAATTAACTTATATACTTACATAATAATCATATAAGGTATATTATGACTTATATAATTACGTTAAGGACATTTTTCTTTTTCTATTAATAGGGCAAGCCGGGCTTTTGGGCTTGTATGGTCGTCCCGCCACTGCCATTTGATACCTATACAAGACGGAAATTTATTTTAAGACTATACTAAATGAAATTTCCGTAACTCTAACGCCTTTATTCATAAGTAGTAGCAATGAAATATAACACTTCATATTGGAAGTGAATTTAATTTTTCCTATCCGCAACGTCGGCTCACTCCTTTCCTTTCCATTCCTTTTCACTAAAAGTAAAAAAATCGAAATTTTCCGACTAAACTTTAAGTAACATTTAACATTCCACTTACACGCTTATGATAAACGAGTAGCTACTTACAGAACTGAAAAGGCTTATTATAACACATTTCTCGTTTACAAAGATTCAATGATTTAAGGCTGCAACGAACATGTATACAATCTATGTACGCTGTAACAGTCTAATGTACAAGTATCTATATAATAGGATTTTCTTATGATAATTGTAGAGGTTTTGTTTTAATTAATTATACCTCTTTTTCATGACGATGCCCGCTTGATGTCGAGTAATATGTGAAGTGTATTGTATAATAAATAAATAAATAGGTGATCGTCACCAAAAGACAAGGTGAGGACTACAAGTATTTATCGTTGTGATTTCGGGGTTGAGTGTATTAACTACTAAACAAAAGTAACAAAGTTAAAGGATTTCTAATATTAGTTAAAGCCAAAAACTGAAAGCTTTAAGATAAATCAGTTTATTTATGTAACAAAAACTAAGAAATGTTGAACTGGACATTAACAATATTATTATTTTGCGAATATAATTCTGCCAAACTTAAAGATAAAATTACCGTATTATTAAATGAATCTTAAGACAGCAAATTGGATTGCCTAAATGATATAAAAACCATCCTTACACTTCAATCCACAAAAGTCGCCTCCTGTTTCATCATGCGAACCACTAAGGAACCCCCTCCCTGCGTCTGTCTTCCCCGAACAATACATTATGGGCCTCTTTAAAACTAGAATATACAGACACCTTCTAGGCAGTTGTGATTTACCACGCACCACCACTTACCATCACGGGATAGTCAAACAACTGCCTATTAAGTTATAAAAAACCTTCTTATAAAAGTATGATTCAGTTAGGTGTAGGCTTAAGTCACAAATCCGCTAAAAGCTGTGATATGAAAAGAGACTGGAATAATCCGAGTTAAACGCCGAGATAATAATTGTTGAGTTTCGCTTCATTTTCATACAGATTTTCTCAGTTAAATATTTTTATCTTTTCACCTTCATTTTAGAAGAAATGGTACAATATTACCTTACTATATGAGTGCGATTTGTTTTAATATTAACCTTTGTTAACTTGAGTGTTTAAAAAGAGATACAGGTGTAGTTTTTATATGAATTACTAGCGACCCGCCCCGGCTTCGCACGGGTCATGATTTTTTGACAAAAAAAGCAGGGGTTGTATGTATTTTTTAATGCCACATTATCTATATATATATAAGCAACTTTTTTTTTCTTTGTTATCGATAAACTTGAAAACTACTGGACCGATCGGCATGATACCATGACCATTCGACGCGGAATTAATTGTAGAAGGTTTTAGGCTATTCATTTTTTTTCAAATTTATGTGGATAGTTCATATTCGTCTATCCTTTACAATTCGCCTAGCGAAGCGGGCGGGCGGGGACGGCTAGTAAAAATTTCTTCCAAAAATTAAAAAAAAAAAATTTTTGGGGTGGACTACCCCTAACATTTAGGGGGATAAAAAATTCCCATAGATACCGGATAAGCACAAAAAATTTCATCAAAATCGGTCAAGCCGTTTCGGAGGAGTATGGCAACGAAAACTGTGACACGAGAATTTTATATATGAATTATTGTTTCTTGATTTGAACCATACAAATTATATTAAGAATGTATTGCGTGTCGCATTACGAAGCTATCTGCCTGGCTAAACTTGACTATATGCGAAAGAAATAAACAATATTCTTCGATTAACAATACGAGTACACATATGTCAATGACAATATTATACATAGTAAACGTGCATTACATGCTTTTCTCGGTAGCTTCGATATGTCAATGGTCCCGAGCCTTAAAACACGTGTCTAATGTAGAATTAATAATATTAATCACTCAATGAATTTAATTTGATACCTCAAACTAACACTCCGCTAATAATATTGGCTTTTACTGGGGCACATAATATTCAGTTCTGCCCGTGACTACGGTTGCTGAAAACTATCCGAACGTCGGGATAATTAATATTAATAATTCAATTAATATTAATAACAATGTTTAATCCGTTACAAAGTATTTTATTTCAACACTCCGCTACTCAACCTTAGGACTACCATTATATCGTCATCGTATTATTGATACTATTCTATACTATTCCGAATGCTCGAAGTAAAAAGTAGGTCGGCAGCGCATCTTTTACTAATGTTCTGTGGCTGGGGTATCACCTACCATCAAGTGAACCACATGCTCGTCTGTTGATATCTGACATTAAAAAAAAAACTATTATAACATTAACCAGATAAACGTTAAGAGTCGAAATTCTACTTAAAAATATATTTTGATGGTAACTCAGAACATTCCTCAGTGGCGCGATAACTATATTTGCTGTCACACAAACAGTACAACACCTGCGTTCAAAATATTACAACCGCGGGCACGTAGGGGTGGTGTATACAATAAACTATGGTTTTTGAAAATAAATTTAGCACATTTACGAGAGTAGTTTTGAATATATCAAGCTTCTTATGTATGTTCGAAGCACGTTTATAATGTCAATTTTTGACTAAGTCTACAATGTAGATATTATAACACTAACAGTTGATTTCAAGCGTTTTCCGCGTAGCTACAAGCGTATTTTGTTTTTCCTATGAGAATTAAAGTTTTGTATTTTTGACTGCCATTTTTTAACCGACTTCAAAAAAGCAGGAGGTTCTCAATTCGTCTGTATGTTGTTTTTTTTTTGTATGTTTTTTACGGGATAACTCCGCAAGTTATGGATGGATTTGGATGATCCTTTTTTTATTTGGTAGGGAATATTTCAGAGGTGGCACCGACTTCAAATATAACTGTTAATAAATAATGCTTTGAAATATTAAAATATTACTTTTTAGTTGAAGATTTTTATGTACAAATATATATGTAGTTGTAGTTTTGAAGTCGGTTTTTGTTTTTTGCTTAAAAATAATTTTCGTAAAATTTAATCAACATATTTTAGCATTAAAATTATTATTAATTCAATTTAAAATAATAACAAATAGATACAGATTCTCTTATCGCGTTTTGTTCTTTTATATGGCGTTCTAGACGCATTTAATAGAATCTAGAAGCAGGTTGAAAAGAATATAAAAGTTCTCTTCTTGAACATTACTTATATTGTAGTATATCTCTGTACATTCTCAAGATGATATAACGCAACTACTAACTGCATTAAAATACTTTAAGCTGTGTATTTTCCATAAAATTGACTGTTCCAGACAGCTTATTGCGGTAGCAGTGTACAATAAATCTTATATGGCGGCTCGTCAAAGGGTAATCAAATTCCAAGCCTCAACTTTTCGGTGTAGCTTAGCTTAAAAGCGTAAGGCCATAACCCCCTATAGCAGACTGAAAATAGCTTACTTTAATGAATTTGTTTTTTAAGTAATACAACAAAAAGTTATTATTTAAGCAATGAGGAAAAAAAACAATTAAATGTAATTATTACTTCACATTAAGTCACATACAGTTTATCATTAAATCTTGTATATTGTTCATTAACAACACTAAAAGTTTCATTAAAACCTAAAAAAGTGACAGTGTATTCTTAAGTCTTCTTGTAGGGCATGGAACAGACACATTTCTGTGTGGACATTTGGAATTTCGATACAAAAATACAAATCTTTCCTCTTTATAATATTTATGTAGATTTTAAAGATGTTTTCGTTTTTTTTATGTTTGATATCGACAGACGAACATGAGGTTCACTTGTTGGTAGGTGAACCCCAGCTACAGAACATCAGTCAATGATGCGCTGTCGACCTATTGTTTACTTCGAGCATTCGGAAATCCGTAGACTGAAACCGAAACGCGCTATGTGCACTTCACGGTTTTTCCATCTATGAACGGTGGTTCGTTACCCGGTTGGAATTTAGATATTACTCCCACACGATCAATGAAAACACGTAACTTTAAAAACACGATACACCTTGTAGCGACACCTATGATCCGCTACAAGAATCAATACAAATACGTCCATTCCTGAATCGCGCTATCAAAGTTTCTGTGCGCGCTGAGTATATATACAACATCTCGACATCAACCACTGGGGCCTTAGGGCCGGCCAGTCAGTGGTTCGACTGGTCGAGGATCCTCCCTTTAGGTTGGAGGAAGACCACACCTTCCTTCCTCCACATTGGTGACCCCGACGTGATCTTCACCGTGCCGACGTGATTCAGCCACCTTCCTCCACATTGGTGACCCCGCAGAAGAACACCTACTTCTGAACATCGAGAAGCCTGACGTCATCACTCCTTCCTACAACATCAATCACCAGCAACCAAGTCACAGCCAGCCAGCACCTTCGGCTACAACGGGTATCCTGTCCACTAGCATACAGCGAGCGCGTATGCCTGGTCAACACCCTCAGCCACCTTCAGCACAGCACACTGCACTTCGGCCGGTCAGCAAGCAGAGCACATCTCTCCTGGTCGACGCAGCAGCCAGCTTCAAACACTGCAGCACTCCGACTCACTGGAGCATCATGCAGCATCATCGCACACAGTTCCGACTCACCGCGAACTCTGCGACATCCGATTCCGACTCACTGGAATCTCGGACATCCTGGCACTGGCAAGCAACACTCAACACAGCTGTTTCAACTACTCGATCGACCTCCGGTCTTCGGGGGGGAGTACTGTAGCGACACCTATGATCCGCTACAAGAATCAATACAAATACGTCCATTCCTGAATCGCGCTATCAAAGTTTCTGTGCGCGCTGAGTATATATACAACATCTCGACATCAACCACTGGGGCCTTAGGGCCGGCCAGTCAGTGGTTCGACTGGTCGAGGATCCTCCCTTTAGGTTGGAGGAAGACCACACCTCCCTTCCTCCACAACCTGATAATTCTCAAAAACAATCCCTTATCTTATTGGATTGCGTATTTCGAGGTACAACGTATCCTATTCAAGGTCCGACACGAGTCTGTAACACCATTTATCATAGTGAAAATATCAATATCTAAGTCAGGGGTCGACGGATACTAATGGTGTTGCCAGTTACGAGATTTTGCAGATGCGGCGTTTAAGCAAATAATTAAAACTGACAGTGACCTATTTTAAGACAACGGATATTAATACTCTTTATTAAGTTTATTTAAGCTGTCGTCAACGTAATTTCCGAATCGATTCGACTTGGAAACTTTCTAAGGCTATTCGTTACGAAAAGGTCAGCAACGCATCTGTATTCCTTCTGGTATTGCGGTTGTCTTTCATTTAAAATTAGGCGAGCGAATTGACAAACTGAAGCATGATTACGTAATTAATTATTTTTGAGTACATTATTGAAATGAAAAAGATTTTGAAGAAAATGTATACAGTATGTTCATAAAATTAGCAACAGGAGTATGAAAAATATATCCAGAAGAGTATGAAAAGCATACATACAGAGTATACTTTAAAAAAAGTTTTATAATTGTTTAAAAGAATAATCATGATCGGCATATATTCCTGGTTAATTTTGCTACTCTAATATTATTATTTAGCGATTTCGCAATATAAAAAAAAAATTAAATAAAAACAATAACCGACTTTAAAACTATCCCTACATATAGTACATATGTACAAACTTAAAAGTAAAAAGTCATTACATCAGAGCAAGAGCCTTAAAGGACAATCGAACAAATTATTGATACTTTTTAATATCTATTTATCTATTTAATATTTAGTAACAGTTATTTTTGAAGCCGATGTCAGTCAAGCGCCGCCACTCCGTAGTCTGTACCGTTCGAAAGTTTGTTGCAAGGGTGGGCTTAAACTGTCATTATTGGCTGGCTATGACTCATAATTAACAAACCAAGTAACAAACATACAAAAAAAGAATATACTGTTGAATTCAGAACCTCTTCCTTTTTTAAAGTCGGTTAAAAAATAAATGCCATGAAAAATAAAAACAACATTAGCTTCTTTACAATAAGGTACCTATTTTACTTATTATTTTTTCTAAGTCTGAGAATATTCAACTATTATTAATAGTAATATATTGAAATAGAAACTTAAAATCCATAAGAAAAACACATCATGTATATAAACGAAAAGTATTGGAAGTTTATACCCAAACAGTAGGCAGTAAATCCGGCAAAGGGATATCTCATTACGAAGTTTGGTTCCGCCTTAACTCCTGTTACATGCTTGTTATAACTTTTGCACTTACTTTCGATACGTACTGCTTTGCTACTTACAATTGGCTGAATGTCTAGAGTTCTTAGCAATATTTTTACGTATTGTATATTTTTTTTTTAGATTTACACTTGTTTAAAAAAACAATTATGTATAAAAGTCGCGTAAATTCATCATAAAAATAAAGGTTAATATCTTTAATTGGGAAGATAGTTTGAGACTCTTCAACACCTGGGATTCAAATTATCATTTATTCATTTAGATAACACAGTGTACACTTATGAACGTCAATATATTATTTTTAAAGCCAGTTCTCAAATCAAGGGCGTAGAACGGACGAGAAAAACAATAAAATCTCCGCCAGTCTTTTGAATCGCCAATTTTTTTGTTTTACAAAATGTTTGTAAGGAGCTGCAACCATGATTTAGTACTTAAAAAACTAAAACATACGAAAAAACGTTTGCTTGCTGCATAGTATTTGAAACGTAAACGAAATAAAATTATGAATAAATTGCGTTTTTAACCGGTAAAAGTTATTTAATTTGAATGTGTGATACTCGCGTTGATAAAAGATAATATTGAATCCATTCATATAAACTCAAAAAGTATTAACTATAGCATAAAACAAAATCTACATAAAGAATAATATAACGAACAAACCAGACAATCCACTGCGGGAATATTGCATTTGTGGCTCTTTTCCGCCAATATGAAGCCTTTTTAAAATTGACTCCTTCACTTTATACAATTCTCAACTCTTTTACAACTGCATAGGATTTAAAATTAAAAAACAATATACACGCAGTTACGTCTCAACGTCCGATGCATTATTGCAGTAGTTGCTTTGAATGGCTGTCGTTTAGTTGGTGCTTAATGAAAATACAAAAAGGTTGAACGTTTTGATGCTAATCGAATATTGGTTTTTCAATACATAATAACTTTAAAGTATTATATGTACTAAGAAGTGTTCTTTTCAAAGAGATGAAGATTTAATGGAATCTAGACAAGTGCCTTATTTGACGAGCTTTAAAGCGTTGGTAGCAGGATCATTTCTATTTAATTAGCTTGATTTAACACGTAGCCGATAAAGCGTTTACGGCACTAGACAGTCAAACATTAATGTGGGTCTAATGCCTTAAACATGGGTTGTGTGTGCAGACTACTTAGTAGAGAATCCCATTTTAAAGTAGATTTATGAACACAAGTCTATGTAATTTTACATACTATTTTCGTATTTTTGGACATATAATGAACTACGTTTCTTACCTCTTAACCATTAAATTTAATTTGTACTCAATATTATCATAGGGTCAATAATAAGATAATAAAGAATATGCTAATTATTTTGTTTTACAGTGTTTATTGTAGACAGCGGCTACGGCTACGTAATATTTGCGTAACACTGCTACGGCGTAGGCATGCTAGTGACAGAGTTTCACGATATTACAAATTTCAACTACATACGAGAATATGTCTAGTATTAAGTGGTTACTAGCGTATGTTTGAAAGAATGATATAATAAAAGGCGCCGATTTTTGTAAGCCGATACGTTTGGAGACCTTCAAGAAAAGAGTTCCTACCGTAAAGACCAACAACGCATCTGCGCTGTAGATAACGTACCTCAAAATACGAAACGTAGCATTAAAATGAAATGAAACAATGGTTATTTGAATGCTGTTTTACGACGAGTTATTTTTTGTAAAAGCGATTATAATTAAAATTCAAAATCATTAATATCATATTATCGTTCACGTATTTTTATAATTATTATTTTTAAATGTATGTACGTTTTCACAGTGAAACCATTTTTAAGTGATATCCGTCACCCTGGGGGGCGCGACGGGGTATGTCGGATTCTCGGGACCACCTCAAAATAGTCAAAACAAACACGATAGGCCGACTAAAAACCTCATAATCTCATAATTTTGCAAATTTTCTGAAGACGCGAGAGCACTCATCCACATCATATAGGTATCACCTAACATAATAATACTTCATACAAATAAATAATCATATTTGATTTGATATGAGGTACCAAAAAAATTGGATGATCTGCATTTGTAAGCAGCGGAGTTCTAACAATAATAATTCGATAAAAATCGTCAGATGTTTTCGACGTTATATTTCTTTGAGCCCCTTTCAAGTTTTCTAATTTCGCCAAGGGCTATGGGTAAAATGTCACAAATTTAATTATTACCGCGACAGGCGGAAAGGGGCAAAGCTTTTGACATAGAAAATTAAAAAGATTCGAACAATTTTCGGAAATAAGTTAAAAGAGTTTCCTGTAACAAACAGGACTGTATAAAGTTGATTATGAAGAAAAATATCTGCGATGTTTACGGGAAAAATTTAGGAAAAAGTTGCTTATAAATTGGCGCTCTTTTATGCAGCTATAATTCACATACACACACAGGCGCTTGATAGCACATATCATTAGGTAGTAAACGAGTATTACACAAAAAGCGGAAAGAAAAAGATAAATCGAAAGACACTTTCTTTAAAAACACCATATACATATAAGGAAACAATATTTAAGAAACTTCGTGAACCGACTTTAACTGACTGACTGACAAAAAAAAGTGACAATACTGGGAAAAATATTTAATGTATAATTAATAAAAAAAGAATTGGTGATAAAAACTATTATTGATATGGTACTACCATTTTGATTCTCGATACATTTTATAGTCAGTAGTGTTGTGTGGTAATGGAGTTGAAAATGAGCATTATGAAAATATGTAAGGTAACTACTAAAATGATAAAACTTTAGAAATCGGTACTCACCTCCGATTTTATTCATATTTAAATAATATGATAATGTACACATCTCAACTGTTTGAAACCCCCTATTATATATAAAATTACTCGGGAAGATGTGTACAATAACATATTTTAAAATTATTAAAATCCGGAGGGTACCGTTTTCTAAAGTTTTATTATTTTAGTTCCTTACATATTTTCATAATGCTCATTTTCAACTCCATTACCACATAACAACTACTGTCATAACTTTGAGCTGGCTTATTTACGTTATAGTTATAATTGCTCACCTCATAATAAATACAATATAAAAATAATAGTTATAACAATTTGAAATCACTGGAAAAGTGAAATAAAATCTCGAAAGCTTTGAAAAATCGTTTCCTACCGACAAAGTTTTCAGAAGATTTGCGAAAAATATGTCGAAAAGGCTAAAAGAACTGGCCTGCGCCATCCATCATAAATCATCGCCGAATCTCACAAAAAACTACAGGAATGCGGCATTTTCCAATATTTTTCGGATCACAAAGCGTGTTGACGCGAGATATTTTTATGTGCTATTTTTTTACAAAATATTACCCGCGTAAAATTTACTTGTGACTGTCATAAAAAATATATTTACACGTCGCTCCTGTCAACAGCCTAAAACAAACAAACTATTCAAATTCTAACCATTCACTTTCAACTACAAATACCACAATTTTTGTTGCAAATAAAAATCGTTCTTTTCCCACAAACACGTGCGAATAGCCCTATAAAATAAACTCTTATTTATAAACAAAAAAACAACCTGCACTACACATATTTTTCCGTGTTTACACCAAAACCATCTTCTAAAAGCGACCATTATAGCTTGGTCCTTTAGTTTGGAGGAAGTATAAGAACTCGCGGTTACAGCGAGGATTGAGGTAAATTGGTCGGGCGTCAACAGAACCAGTATCGTAAGTAACCTCCCTCGCATACTTAGAATAAATTTTCAATACTCTTGAACACGGATCGTTAGTTCTTCAAGGGTTTACGCGCTAAGTTAAAAGTTTATCTAATGTACGAGCGAGGGAACTTAATGTCTTTTTAAACATACTAGGCTCAGTTCGATCTATAAATGATTGATATGAGGGATATATTTATTTCATGACTGATACAGAAGGGTGTTATTGTAAAGACGCAACTCGAAGAAGGCTTTAAATTGTATTATTGTTATGGTGATTGTTTATATTTTCACACTTTTGATGTTGAAATTTTCTTACATTGATTCGGTACAATAATGTGGATATAAGATAGCTGTAATTATATAAAAACAAGCATGTTTATATATTAGGTTATATATTTTTCCATCTAGCCATTTCAAATAACAATAATCCGTTTGTTATTTGAAATATGTCTGAGTAACGAACTATTCATAGGTGAAAATAAAGATATTTTGCTTATATTGCGTGTTTCAGCTTTCGTCTTAAAATATCCATATTATTATATGTATTATGTAATAATAATAATATTATAAAGAGGTTTTGTATGTTTTTTAATTGTTTAAAGTTTTTTATATTTGTATGTTATGAATAAACTCAAAAACTACTGGACCGATTTTAAACATTCTTTCACCAATAAAATCCTACATTATCAGCGAGTAATATAGGCTATATATTTTGTATATAGTACATCTTCATTGCACCCGTGTGAAGCCGGCGCGCGTTGCTAGTATTATGTAAATTAAGGCTCATTTTTTATACTTTATTATTTTTATTTTCTATCTAATTTCGAGCTGTGTTGTATAAGTTTCAGGAAAAAGTTTCAACTCGAAGGTATTAAATCGAGAGTGTAGAATTGCGTTGGCGCTCGCCAGACTAAGTTTCTTCACACTTCGCTGCGATTAGATAATACCTTTCCCACTTACTTTGTGTTATATTATATACATTGAATAAATATACTTTAAATAAATTATACCTTCATATTTAAGACGCTATTTATTTATATTATGTATTTGTTATGTTTTGACTGCTTTCAGCGAAGTGGTCACGGGATCAAAGGTGACAGCTGTATAATTCGAATGTTCACAAAGTTGCCATATTAACGCTACCAATTCCTGTGGAGTTGATATTTGCTGTAATTTTCTATAGTATGGCAATATTGACCAACAGTGTTTACTTTTGTTTTTTAGTAAGTTTGACTTGGGGATTTAGATTTTTAATTACTGGGTCCCTGGTATTGGAAAATCTAAATCCATATTTTCTGTTAAAGTTAGATTTTTTTAAAATTTTAATAGTCCCGCGTACTATTCTGGGAAATAATCTACTTTCTCTATGTAGTAGTTTGGCTTGCCTAAGTTGTGTTCACATACTGCTGACTTAGAGTGACATTTGTATTTGATATCCGCGATGTGTTCCTTATATAAATCGCGTTTTAATCCGGTAAACGTTATTTTACGTAAACGTTTATTTTCATTTCTGTATTTACCCTTGTATGTCCCTGCCAAAAATCTGATTCCAGGCGAAACTGAGAACTCAGTATATAACAGAATGTTGTTCATACTCCTGAACGGAAATAAGTTTAAGCTGAAACATTACTATAGAAGTTCCTAAACTAATATGAAACAGGAGAACAGTTGCATGAGTTGGACAGTCATATTATACACGCATCAGTTACCTGTGCTCGACTTCAATGTATTAATATCATAACTTTGTTGCACAATACTATGTAAACCCAGGTGTTCGGTGCTAATGGTGAGAGAGAGAGATCTATACTAATATACTAATACTAATATTCAAATTCAAATTCAAAAATCATTAAATGCTTCTAATTTTACATTTACCGCCAGTTCTCAAATCAAGGGCGTAGAACGGAAGAGAAGAACTGGCAAGAAACTCTTACTCGCCAAATTTTTGTTTTACAAAATAGGTATTTGTAAGGCGCTGAAACCATTACACCATACTAATATACCTACTAATTACTAATTACTAATAATATTATAAAGCTGAAGAGTTTGTTTGTTTGAACGCGCTAATCTCAGGAAACACTGGTTCAAAAATATTTTTGTATTGGATAGTCCAATTATCGAGGAAGGCTTTAGGCTATATAACATCACGCTGCGACCAATAGGAGCGAAGTATCAGTGAAACATGTTGCAAAAGCTGGGAAAATTATCCATATTTGAGGGCTTCCGTTGCGTGCCCTGCGTAAACGGTTCAAGTTACCCAAAAAATATGTATGAAAGAATTATTCCTCTTTAAATGATCTAAAAAATGTCCCGGACAGTATATATCTATCTTTTAAGATTGCGATTATGTTCAATTACATGTATTGTATATCATTGTTCAATTATTGCGGGTGTGTTACGATTTAACTCAAAAACTACTTGACCAATTTTAAAAATTCTTTCACGAATAGAAAGCTATATTATCAGCATGTAACTTTTTTTCATCTACATTGCACCTGTGCAAAGCCGGGCCTTTTTGCTAGTAAAATATAAGACCTCCAAAAGTAATTTTTACTTTAGGTAACGAAATGTTAGAACACAATTATTTTAAATTTCTTAACGATTTCGATATAAATACCTATATGTTGCTCCAGACTAAGATTAATCTTTATGTAAATAATATAATAATATATAGTGTTGATGCAGCAACGTGGATTCCGATGGTCGTTTTTATATCATGCTAGGAACACGTCGCAGCTTCGCATGGATGCAATATAGATGTACCTATTATACTATAAACAGAAAGCATATGTTATTCGCTCATGATGTTGCTTTGTTTTGGTGAAATAATTTTTAAAATCGATTCAGTAAGTCCAGTGATTATTCCTTACAACCTCACAAACTTATAAACTTTACCTCTTTATAATATTATTAGTAAGATTAGTATAGTTTTAACTGTTTATACATCGAACTTAGCTATCAGTTTTGTGTGTAACTAGCAATCCGCCCCGGCTTCCCACCGGAGCAATGTAGATACTTAAAACAATGCTTTGATACTCTTTGATAATGTAGCTTTCTATTGGTGAAAGAATTTAAAATTATTATAAAAATCGGTCGAGTAGTTTTTGAGTTAAATCGTAATCGTAAATCTTTCCTCTTCATAATATTAGTATAGATTTCTCTATTACATAAGTAATTAAGTAAACATTTTATATTTCAATCCTATAGTAAACGTAATTCGCTCACACATATTTCTAAAACCGACCAACGACGCCAGGAAATAACAATGTAAAACCAAATACTCTATTGATTTCCCTATCTTTATAACTCCACAACAATGTTGACGCTATGACTGAACTAAATGCATTTTCGTGCAGCGCATTATCATAAAAATTGAATGACCAGTAAAATTTCAATACGGCAATCTCACGTAGGCAATAAGAATATGCGGTATCCTTACCAGCCACTTCCGCTCGTTTCCAAGTCGCCGGATATTCAAATACGATGGTTTGAAACTTATATCCGACTGTAAAGCAGAGAGTTATGTAACCAAAGTATGGCGATAGCACAACTATTTCAATATATATGGCTCCGTATACACAATACAGGTTGTCATAGGAAGTCTTGTAAAGTCACGTATTGAATACTCGCTGCTCTGACATTTAACTATTTCCATAAATTTACTTTTTCTTACATCTTTATATTGTCTTTTATTAATGCGAGTATCACATATTTAAATAAAGTATTTTATACCGGATTAAAACGCGATTTATTACTTATATTGTTTATCGTGACCATATCACGGGGTAGACTGAAAGGTGACTGTTTGATTGAACACAAAGTTGCCATATCATTGCCATTTATTCCTACGGAGTTGATATTTACTGTAGTTTTCTATATTATGGCAATATTGACTAACGGTGTCCTCGTAGTTTTTAGTATGTTTGAAAAGCATCCGTTTTAATCCGGTATAAAGTTTTTTTTATAGAATAGGGGGCAAATGGGTAGGTGTCCCATGTGATGGTAAGTGATTAGACCAGAAGGCTTGCAGGTGCGTTGCCGGCCTTTAAGGAAAAAAAGCGACTTGTTATCGTAATAATATCCAACTTTGTTCTACGGATACGTCGATATAGTGGAAAAACTGTAGAAAAAACATTTTTATTATCTTAATCTACTATGTCTAATATTACCATAACAGTCGTCAGTTCAATTTATCTTCATTTACAATATCATAAACACGAAACTAGTCATGTTCGTTTATACGAAAAATCTTAATTACTGTAAAATATAATATATTTATACTACGTCTAGTCACGAGAAAGTATATTCTATAGCTTACTATATAGAGACGATAATTGCTTGAAAACATTATTTAAGTTTGGAACGTAGACTCAATTCACCAAAGTTTTTCAGCGACATAGACTTATTTGATTTTACGTAAAATAGGAGGCTTTAGCCTTCCTGAAATTGTTGCATGCGACACGCCATAGGTATAGTTTGTTACTTAAATACTTAGAGAATTGGATTAATAATGACGTCAAAATAAATTCACAATTAATTTTATGTTACTAGCTGTTTTATTGGCTGATACGAAAAACGGGAAAGTTGAAAACAGTCTTACCAAATAAGCAATTCGAATAAAACGAACCTATAATTTCTTAGTTTTCATTCTTTTGCGAACAAAATTTAACTTAAATGCGTTAACGTTAGTTTTTTTTTATGTCAGATATCGACAGACGAGCATGAGGTTCACTTGATGGTAGGTGATACCTCAGCCACAGAACATCAGTCAATGATGTGCTGTCGACCTAATTTTTACTTCGAGCATTCGGAAATCCATAGCCTGAAACCGAAACGCGCAATATGCACTTCACGGTTTTTCCATCTATGAACGGTGGTTCGTTACCCGGTCGGAATTTAGATATTCCTCCCACCCGATCAATGCCCGAAGTTACTAGACGTGGGGAAAACATGCTTACAGAAAATTATAAACATGTATGTGGTCCCGGTGGGATTCGAACCCACGACCCATCGATGCGCACGGTAGGTGTTGTACCGAACACGCCAACGAGCCCGTCAAGTAGTTATTGTTAATTGAAGATCATGTTAGAATATATTATATATTGTTATATGACATAAATATTAATCAGAAATAATTTAAACATAACGTGGAGTTTATTGAATTATTTCAATATGTTTTGATTACCCTTCTGTGATATTTGGCTCAACACGATAAACAATATTTTGACACATCACTACTATTCTCAGTTAGATAGTTAAAAGTACAATCAAAATGTCTATAGACTGAATATTTTTATCGGTAACGTAGGGGAGAAGAAAAAAAAAGAACAAGTATGTTCTTCTTCTTTTCGTAGAAGGGGAAAAATATACATAAAAAGTACTTTGAACGGTTTTGTCTATCTGTTTGTTTGTTCGCGCTTATCTACGAAGATACTGATTATCATGTTGTTTAAACAGGGGAAACGTCAAAACATTGTTTCATCGAAATCAGATGTCGGGAAAAAAATTTATCTTCATTAAAATAGCTTGCTTAGAATCCCATGCAAACGAAGTCGCAAGAGTCGAAGTATATAATAAATAAAACGGTAGAGACATCCACTGTAGAGACGCATCACATTTATCACAAATCTCAACTCATCACGCTAGTCTGCAAAACGTTGACTCACGAGAAATTCTATCATTCAGTGTAAATATTTAGACAATTTGGCGAAACAACGCTCCGAGGAGAAATCTTAACATAAACAACTAGCTACAGGCTGCTCTCTATTCTTGTGAGACGACAATAATTGGAGCATGATGTATAATAACGCTAGACGTGCCTTTGTGAACGAAATTAAAGGAACGGTGCTGTGACAAAGCTTGAGCGGAGCTAATTAAATAGCGTGAATTTAGATTAAGCTTGGCTTAGACTGACATAGCTTATATTTTGAAATAACGTTTAGTTGGAAACAAGCTATAAGTACAATGTATATAATATGATAGATTTTAATTATTACTAATCTATCTATACATATAATAAAAGAGTAGGATCGAAATTACGCTTCACTAAATATTTTTACCAGAAATTAAGAGGGGTGATAAAAGAAGGGTAGCAGAATGCATAAATGCAATTTTTAAGATTTTTGTCTGTCTGTCTGTCTGTCTGTCTGTCTGTTTGTTCACGCTAATCTCCGAAGATACTGAACCGATTTTCGCGTAATTTATACAAATATATTAAGCAAAGTCCAGGGCAACATATAGGCTTTGTTTCATCGAAATCGGTTGTCGGAAAAAAAAGTAATCATCATTTAAATATTATTTTAAAGGCATCATTTCAACAAATTGCAATGAAAACTGACTCGCGTTGAATTTTTTCGAATTGTCAGATGTCAATCACAGTTTGATATGTAAATGAAATAGTTTGATAATTTCGCCGGTTTTCGATATGCGTTCGTGGCATAGTGGATATATATACGGTCGTACTACGTAATTTCAGATGCGAGTTCGAATCATCACTCAGGGAAATATTTTTTTGTATTTATTTTTTTATATTTTTAAAAGAACTAATATTGAAAATATAAAATGTATTATTGAACTATTCTATTATATAAAAATGTATTTTTTTATGAGATCGTTTATTTCGCATTTTCATCAATCCTTTCCTTTCCAAGGGAATTAAACAAAAATATCTGAAATTAAAAGTGATCAATTAAATGAAATAAATATAGAGGTGGATATAGTATCTTCCACACTAATTAAATTTATTAAAAATCAGTATTTGGCCAACATGGCCATACTATTTTTTTTCATTCATTTTACGTTGCATTTCTCCATACCTTTATTTTATTCGTATTTAGACATTTTCTTGGCGTTTTTTCCATGTGTCGCAAGTATTTTCAAACCCCCGTACAATTTTCGTGCATATATTTAAGACGGAAAATGCATTGAATCCAATCTTCGACTGAACTCTGATTAGTGGAAAAAAGACATATCTGCATTTTGGTGACGTAAAATTTGATTCATATGCATCTGCCTAAAGTTTCTTTAAAGTCAGGTTAATTTTTTCAATTACTATGGTATTTCTTTTGAATTTCAAATCATCATTTGAACCCCAACCTCAACCACCATTAAACATGTCGATAATATGATGCAAAAGCAACCGTCAATGACTACTCTGATAGCTCTTTCCGAAAAGAAATCACCAAGTACAGAGGATGGAGGATAATATATAATATGAAGAAAGCTTGCTCAAATGTTCAGCATAAAGTGATCCCCACGCGAACGAAGTCGCGGGCATCAGCTAGTAGTAAATAACTAAGCTAGTTTCATATTGTATTTGTAAAAATTAGTTTCCGAATCCAACATAACGAGAGTTGCAATTCCTTTTTTTATTAGCTTCTATTTTCTTCCAATGTTATACAATAAAATAACTTTCACCGGATTAAAACGCTAGTTGAAAGTTGATATCTACTAACCTTAAATAACCATAGTAATAGATAAATAGCTGAAAGCATTTCAGTCTACTCTAACTGCTTGCTGAAAAGCATTCGAAAAATAAATTTATATTTATTACTAGCAATTGCCCCCGCAACCCCCCTTGTGGGTTGAATTTCGTAAAATCCGTTCTTAGCTGACCTCTACTCGGCGAAAGGAATATTCCTACCATATTTCAAGTCGCTACGCCTTATGGTTCCAGAGATATCGTGATGAGTGACTATATAGGTGGGAATCTCTTTTATATATATAGAAGATTAATTTAATCACATAAAATGCGTTTTAACCCTATAATAAATGACAATATTAACTTATAAGAAGTTTAGAAGCTATTTGATCAGTAACGCACGATTACATAGTAAGACCACTATTCCAAGATCGAAATCTATCAAAATGGCACTATTGAGATGCTTTGACAAGTCTTAAAACTAAATTCAAACTAGTCTTATCTAAGAATACGGATATTAAATATTAAGCTTGGTCATGACGCCTTCTTTGATTTTCCCAATGGGCGAATCAACTTATCAATATTTTCATAATTCACAAAGTTGTATGAGTGTTTATGACGCTTACGTTATATTCACAGTAAGCTTATCTAATTGTGAATATTTTCAACTATTTCTATTTGAAAGAGAACAAATTGGTCCTTTCACGAGCAGACATTTGATATCGCTCCCGCTCGTAATTTAATTCCCAGTGCAACAAAACTCTTTGCTGAGTAAGCAATTTTTGGAGCAGTCGCGTTGGGAACAATGGAATTTGAACTTAAATTTTGTCACACTCACCGCTGGAACTTGGGGCTGCTTACCTGAAACAAAAATGTGTATCGTTACGTAATGTAGAATATTCTGGAATACTGTGCCACCGCAAATATTTCGCTTCGGAGGTAATCGGACGGTTGTCTTTTATTAACGCGAGTATCACATTTAAATAAAACCCAAAAAAAAAACTTTTACCCATTAAAACGTGATATATGATGCTGTAGCGCGCTGAATCGCGCTATACAAATATTTCGGAGCGCTAAGTATATATACAACATCTCGACATCAACCACTGGGGCCTTAGTGCCGGCCAGTCAGTGGTTCGACTAGTCGAGTATCCACCCTTTAGATTGGAGGAAGACCACACCTTCACTTCCTCGACAATGCTTTCCAGCAAACGTGGTCACGAGAAACTGTAGCATGGCAACTTTGTCAAAATTCAAAATCAGACCTTTCAGTTTGCCCGTTGCATTCGATACGTCAGGATAAATAATAAATCGCGTTTTATTCCAGTAAAAGTTATTTTATTTAAATGTGTGATACTGGAGTTAATAAAATACAATATTATGAATACCAAAACCATTTTAAATATAATTCCGCTTACTAATAGTTAAATAAATATTAATTAACACATATGAGTAATATTATAACCCGTCTATTGTCAGTTTTGTAACACGCAAAAACGTCAAGCAAACTATGAATACTCAAGGACTTTATATATATAAAGTCCTTGTGAATACTATATAAACAGAAGATTTCCCTGTTCTGTGTATATAGTAATATATTAGGTATTTTAAGAAAGCGTGAATAAACTACAATATTAAGTTATTTTTATCACTGGCACCAGCACGAACGACTCTCGAGAAAGTATTCGTATCGAAATTATAAGAATACTTACTTGCAAGTTGTTCGTGCTACAGCCTCAGATTGATAATGTACTAAAGAATAACAAACAAAATATTATCATCATCAGTTATCGCAATCCTATTCACTCAATAATCAAACGTGCGCAATCAATTTCATCAAATACATCTACAAAGCTCTCAATTATTCGAAGTAGCAAATAGAAGCAGCATTGGATAGAGAGTATAGGAAAACCAACCGAAATGTTCTTTCGTAAGTATGAAAGTTGCATAGCAGTTTGTGAATGGACAATATTATGCAATAAAGCATTTTATTTTTTAATTAATCTTTTTGTTTTTATTGTAATAATTAACACGTCTTATTGATATAACAATGATCTTTGATATTTTAAAATGTAAATAATTAACATGTATTGTTAAAACAATGATCTTTGATTGCTTAATCAAAAACAATTAATTTATAATCCTAATTAAACTTGGGTTTGATGGTAAGTAATTACTACCACCCATGGCCATCTGCCACTTAAATGTCTCAAATGCGTTGATTGTCTATGTCAGTTTTTTTGTCAATTTCACTCTTTCTCTAAATTCGTACCAACTCGCCCTAAAGAACGAAAATTTTAAAAACCATTTAAACTCATTTTTTCTTCCATGTCAAAAACAAAGTGTTAGCGTTAATGAATTGCTCCATAATAGCTTTGTCACATCCTTGTAACTATAAGAGGGAGACAGGAAAATCAATTACCACGGAGATTCTTAGGAAGTTCTTTCTTAGCATTTTATATTTGCTATGAAGTGTTTGGCGCCACAATCGGTGCTATTATTAAAGACAAGAAGGGAAGAGCTTTTGTCGCTATAATGGAATGAAGAGATATGATTTATTATTGATTTTTGATATCAAAAAGGAAATTTTGGTATATAATATTTATAATAGTTCGTAAGTTCGAACTAGACTTCATAATGTACAAATGAATTCTAGTATTACAACCTGACAATTGAATTACACAGCTAGACTGTAAAAAATATTTTTTTAAATACAGATTTGCTTGTTTAAATTTAGAAAAAAAATAGATAAATTTTATGTATTTATATCAGTCTCAGTAAATTAGGTCTTCAACTTAAAAGACACAGGATTAAAATTACTAAGAAACATAAAATAACCCAAAGCTAGTCAGAGGGCCTAGCACGAGTGACTAGCGAGAAAGTATTCGTATCGACGATCTGTCAGTTTTTCTAGTCAGTTGTATGAGAAATCATTTAAATTTCATACAAATGAAAGTTCGACGATACGAATACTTTTTCGCAAGTTGTTCGTGCTAGGCTGGTTCAGTCTATATCTAAATGGCATGTAAGCTTTAAAAAACATAGGACAGTTGTAGTAGTGTTGTAGTGTACGTATATAGATAAACACTATGGAAACTTTCAATATGGCGGACACTTCCGCAACAGGCGCGCTACAACCGGAAGGAACTTCCTGCCGAACGATGCACCGATGTGATTATTCATAATTATTTATACATTAATTTGCATTTTGAACGTTTTTCTTTTTATATTTTCATGATCGATCGCTTTATTCCGGAATATGACGTAAGTAAAGGCTTAGAGGATTATAGTTCACGCTAAACGGTTGTGCTTAGCAAATCGTATTAATTATGGTAAGTTCGAGTAGTCTATATGTATACATATATACTAATATTATAAAGAGGAAAGATTTGTTAGTATGTTTAACTCAAAACTCCTCGAACGATTTTAAAAATTCTTCTTTAGTATAGTAGTAAGTAGTAGCAAGCCTAAAAGTGGAAGTTTAAACATATTCATACACTATTACTTTAAAAATAATATCCATCGGCTCTATACTTATTTTTTTTTGGATTGCATTTTTCTGTAAACGTTTAGGGAGAAACAATGGACTGGAAAATTCTAGCGCCTATAAAGAACCTACTTGGAGTTTTTATCATATAAAAGGACTCTCACAAATCGTCGTAGACTCGAACTAACAAGTAAAGTCTGACACGAACAACTTGTGAGAAAGTACTCGTATGTATAAGTATAAAGACATACAAATATCAGAACGATTGACAATAAGAATACTTTTACCGGCAACGCACCTGCAAGCCCTCTGGTGTTGCGGCGGTGATCACTTACCATCACGTGAGTCGCCTGCCCGTTTGCCCCCTATACTATAAAAAAAATAGGGCGTGTGCGAGAATATCCGAGTATTTATCTCCTTAACTAATTAAGACGGGTAATTTTATATATGTATATAATATTAATAGAAATTTACAATAACATATTTTAAAAATGTGTAAAATCGGAGATGTGTACCGCTTTCTGTAGTTTTACCTAAATTTTACGAGTACCTGATGTATTCTTTACATTATTTATCCCGACGTTCCTGTATTCGATGGAAGCTCGTCTGTTTGAAATGTAAATTGTTTTAGAAGCAATATTACGATATAGGACATAAAAGCTTATTTTATTGTAGACTAGGTCTTTCATAAATGTATGACATTGTTTACTGAATTGAACTATAAAATATTTTCTATGATATAAGGAACACCGTGTCATGTGTATGTTGAAAGAGTAGTCCATAAAAAATTCATCAAAATAAGTTCAGTAGTCCACTCGATTGACCTTAGTATCAAACCTAAAGTTTTATAGAGCGAAATAAAATAAAATAATTTATTTATTTTGACCGCTTAAAAATTTAGTGATACAGTGAATACTATGATAGATCTAGACCGAGATAGCTGCTTTTAAATACAGGTGCCAGTCTCTCCCTATCTACGATCAATTAATTTTATGAAATAAATATTTGGATAATTTTTGAAAAAAAATATTTTTACAATATCCTATCGAGCGCTTGTTGCGCATTGTCGGTACAATGGTATTGACAATTTTAAAAAAAAACATATTACATAATATTATCCCCTCTACCCCACTCATTATAATGATCTCGGCAGTACAACCGAAGATAATTTTATTCAGGCGTTCCTGAAAGAAAACTCCCTAATAAAACCCCTAAATTACGTAGCACACCTTGAAAATTCGAATTAATTTCAAAGCGAGACGAATTCCTCATACTAATTTACGGTACTATGAAAACAAAAGGCACAAAATTGACTTTCATAGGCTCGGATTAGAGAGAGACCGCGATATGAGCACAGAAAGCCAGTCGAGATGAGAAACATCACATAAATATTCAGGAGCATCAGCGAGTGTAATGAAAAAGCCTGACCTTATTCAAATTTCGTCTTGTGATGTGTTGACGCCGTAATGATGTATGGCTTAATGAATTGGTTGCTTAGTGATAGCTTACTACTATAGACAGGGTGGAAAAATCAATGGAGAAGGGAAACTAATTTAAAAACTTAAGGTAGATTATTTTACTGAATGTTTAGTATTTTTTTAAAAAGAAACTGTATTTTAAGATTTTCTGCAATTCGCTTGCTTTACCATCATCTCCAAAACTACTGATATGATTTATGTGTAATTTAAGCTTAACCGATTACTGGTTCATCGAAGTCGGATGTCGGGAAGAAAAATTATCGTCATTAAAAATAATTTCATGCATAAAAAGACACTAGCTTAAGCATAATGAATAAACGACGAATTAAAAATGAATGCTAAGAATTACGCATTATAAGCATACATTATATCCTTATTTCTTAATAAAAAAGAGAACTATATTTTTATAAAGTACCTATATAACAAACTATTTTCTTTCTTTTCAGATAAATGACTATCAGAATTATGTATAAATGATTAATAAAAGTCTTATTTACACAATTCTGTTTTATCTGGTAACATCTGTGCGTTATAAATTAAAATACAATTCGAGTTGCCGTATAAACTGGCAAGTGTAACTGTGTCCCAAACCGCTACGTCTATAGTGTGTATGTTATATCGGTATAATGTTTCACGTCCATTGTGGTGAGTAGTCGCGAAACGCCATATGGGTTGATAGCGACAGAGCTGACTGGTATATATTATGTGCATACGTATATTACAGTGTAACTTCAAAACAAAGTGACAAATTCTATATATTTCAAAGAAAATCATATCGTAATAGCCTTATTAAACTTTTTCTATCATTAATATTAGTTGAATATTGCCAGAATGGCAATACATATCCACGGCGAATAATATTCAAATATTATGAAAACAAAACACTAATGAATTAACAAATGACTGAGTTTGAAAAACAAATTGCAAGTTTTTTAAATAAAATTCATTTGAAATTAGAATTTTTAGATAAACGGAAGTGCTTTCTTATTACGATTTTTTTTTCTTAAACTTCCTTCAAACTTACATTATATGTGACATCATATAGAATCACTAACAGTATGTATTATAATTGATATACTTTCTCTGTTTTTTTAAACACTTAACAGTTTTGTTAGTCGTAACTTAAATGCCATCAAAAACATAAATTGTAAAAAAAGCCAAGTCTTGCAACTCAGTTCTCTCATAAAAAGTTGTGAGATCCATATAATACCAAGTCGGTCAATTTATTCAGTCTCTACTGAAGGATCCTTCTGTCTTAAGTTATTACGTAATTAGGTAACCTAACAACATCTTATAGTGATCATATCAATACCAATATTAAAATTTTTATGAGAGAACTGAGTTGCAAGACTTGGCTTTTTTTACAATTTATGTTTTTGATGGCATCTCATTTCTTTTTGTAGATATTCCTTTTCTTAGTTTATTTGGATAAGAATTAATATAAAGCTATGGATAACAGTCTGTTTTTGATCGGCATTTTTATTAACTTTTTAATGTAAAAAAGTAGTTATAGTGACATAACTACAATAGTTGGACATATGGTCTCGTGAAATTTTTTGTAGATTTTGATATGTTCTATAATATTGTGGAACGTTTTTTTGTTCTAGCATAAATACTTTCCGCAGCACATGCGATGAAAGACATTTTATGGCTAATTTTTTTACACCTTGGGTTGTTTTTAGTAGGGATTTCTAAGGATCTCTATTTTTTTCTAGTAAGTTACTCAGTTACTCAGTGATAATGTAGCTTTCTAACGGTAAAAGAATTTTTAAAATCGGTCCAGTAGTTTTTAAGTTATTCATTACATACAGAAATACAAAAAAAAAATGTATATCTAGTAAACTGGACCGAAATTTCAAAATATTGTAGTTTTTCCTTGATTTATAGACTAAACACTAATTGTATTCTAAATTTCAAGTTTCTATGTCTGCTAGAAGTGCCTTAGAGTTTTGATGATCGGTCAGTCAGTGAGTGAGTGACAAAATATCAAACTTTGACTAGTTATAATTCTTAAACTACTGGTTCAAACAGAATGATATTTAAAATATACCGAGTTTATACCATGCCTGCTTAGTGACTGAAAATTCAGGATTCTAGTTTTATTCACAACGAAGTTATAGGGGGTCGAAAATGGCCCGAACTACTTCGAGAAAAGGATAGTACGGCCGTGCCGCTTTTTGCTCGACTTGGCGGGGGCACTGCCGTGCCCCCAGATAAATAAAATATGTACTTTATAAGCATATCTACGATCCATCGAAATGTTAGACAGGGGAAACACATTCGTATAGGTACCTTGTCAATACTAAACATACTCGTATATCTAATAGCAACAAAGCACTCTTCCATCGGAAGTCACAGCGGAACTTTACTCAGCAATCTGAAAGCCTTTCACAGTTTAGCTCTCAGTTGCGCCATAAACCTCACTCCAGAAGTCTTAAAGTATTGGTCACGTGGAAAAAAGATCTAGCGCCATATGTGGAAAACGTTTCGAATCGAAAAATAGCTCTTACTAATTGTCGCCGATTTTAAATAAACGTTCAGGATTCTATGAAAATAGTTTGGGAGATGAACAGGCTATTGAGGGGTTAAGGCGACGGTGAGGGGATGAATTGGTATTAGACACAGGTCGACAACATACGCGCCTCGCACAATATTTCTGTATAATTATTAATATATTTTATAGGTTTTAGGAGAAAAAGATAGGAAGTTAAGATACTTTTTAAGAAAGGATAGCAAAATTAAAAAGGCTCATTTGTTCTTAGGAAATTTATAGAACATTTTAACATACTTATTAAAATATATATTAGTAAAGAGAAAAAATAGTTTTTACATACATTACAAACATTATCATCAAATTCATATATTTAAGGTGGAAAGCGACAACTAAATAACTTTTTCTTTTTCTTTTACATTTGCATATTTTTAGTTCGATTTTTAGGTATTTTTTGTAGAATATGAACTAAAACCAAGGATAGCAGTACGTAATATTTCTACCTATTTTGAGTACCTAATACATTACTAGTAATTTATATTTATCAACTTGTGAAAACTGTTTTATATATGTTACAAAGTTGCTGTTTTTTCCTTAATAAAGAAATAAAAATGATTCTAGAACAAAGTGAGAATCAATGGTAGCGTACCAAGAAGTTAAGATTTAAAAAAGACGTTTTATCTAGGTTACATTTGAATACGAGATTCCGAAGTGCAATATGAAAGTTCGAGAGTCATATCGAGGTGGCTCCCACAGCGAAGAACTAAAAATATTGCCATCTCATAAAGTGAGATATTAGAAAAATTTATTTTATATCTATAATTTATTTTATACTAGCGACCGGCCCCGGCTTCGCACGGATACAATGTAGATATTTATGCGGTGTCAATATTATTTGGATAGTGTTCATACAAAAGTAAATCAATCGCGATTAAAAAATAGAAGAGTGAAAATTTAGGGTTGTATGTATTTTTTAATGCCACATTATAAAAAAATAAAAACAAAAAATTTCGTCCAAAATTAAAAAAAAAAATTGGGGTGGAACCCTAAACATTTAGGGGGATGAAAAATAGATGTCCGATTCTCAGACCTACCCAATATGCACACAAAATTTCATGAGAATCGGGAAAGCCGTTTCGGAGGAGTTCGATCACGTACCCTGTGACATAAGAATTTTATATATTAGAAGATGTATATTAAAGTCTCGTGTCACACGTGTTAGACATTTAATGATTTAATCTATTAATTTACTTTGAGTATTCGAGATGACTATGCTTTCTCAATGAAAACCTTAGAAAATGATACAGAAAACTATATTATTATATTTTACCTTAAACCAATATATCGATAGTAGAGATTGCTCAAAAGCCGAGCGTAATTAGGTATTATAGGATTTCCTGAGATTCATATTTCAGGAAATACAAACGGATTATGTTACCTCCGGAGGGAGGTTATTTAAAATATTCAGCTGACTTCCTGTTATATATCTATTTTTTTTTTAGATTACAGCTGACGAGCGTTGGGTACACTTTATGGTAGATGGTATGTATATCAATCACAAATGATGCTTCGCACTTTTTTACATTGACATGTGTATTGTTGATCGAAGTATGTAGTATGCGCGTTGCGTATAACCCCGCGTTTGCATTCAAGTATTCAGATAGATATATACAATACTAACGACCCGCCCCGGCTTCGCACGGGTCAAGATTTTTTGACAAAAAAAGCAGGGGTTGTATGTATTTTTTAATGCCACATCATAAAAAATAAAAAATAAATTTTAGTGGTGGACTACCCCTAACATTTAGGGGGATGAAAAATAGATGTTGGCCGATTCTCATAGATACCGGATAAGCACAAAAAAAATCATCAAAATCTGTCAAGCCGTTTCGGTGGAGTATGGCAACGAAAACTGTGACACGAGAATTTTATATATTAGATACATATATTTAACCTTGATCTAACCATTTTATGCTCGAAGTAAAAAATTTTCCCAGTCCCAAGTTTGGGAGTCAATTATCTAACATAAAAACACATACATTTCCTTGTAAATAATTAGATTCTTAACATAAACTTAACGTAAGGATACTTTGTGGCGAAAGAAAAGTGCTCAGCTTATGCTGCGGGACAATATTGTCTACAGGGCTGCTTTTCAGCATATTCCTCAACATTTCGTATTTTTTTTTTTTAAGTTGTTATAATTATATTGTATTTTGGTGACTTATTGAATAAAATATTTCTATTTCTAAATAATTGTTTTATTTATATTTCTGATTGTCTACTTTTAATCTAAAAACTAAAGTATATTAAGACAGTATCCTCAGTAAATTTAACTTCCGTGTTCCTACAAAATATCCTAGAAATGTGATAACACCGTTCACCCTACCTTTCCGCAGAACCGTTTTAGGCACAAACTCACCAGTGTGTAGATTGAGTAAATTATTGAATGAATTCAGTGATCAAATGGATATATTTTCTCAATCACCTAAAATGCTACAAGAAATTTTTGTTAAACTTTTATAAACTATTTTGTTTTGAGTTTTAATTATATATTTTTTCTTTTTCTTTTAGTAGTATAGTATATTTTGTATTAATCTAACTATACTTTTTTTATTGGTTCTTTTCGTTGCGTTTTAGATCATAATTTAATTTTAATATGTTCGTTTTTTTTTTTTTTAAATTATCATTAGTGTATTTTCTTAATATTGTTACTATTAAACTTAAACTATAAAGTTAAAATTATGGCACATGTTGTGTGCACCTATAATTGTTTGTTGCATTGTTTGAAATTTTAGTTAATATAATATTCTTATTGAATATTATATTAACTAAAATTTCAAATGTATCCAAAATGTAACGAGCGTTGGTGTACCTTATAAATAAATAAATAAATAAAGACCGACTTAAAATTATTTTATAATAATTATATCTTCTTATACCTTATAGTTTTGTAAATATTTGGATTGTTTTTAACGTAAAGCTTATTTTCAACCCAAAATCCTAAGAAGCAACTTCACCCCAGTAATCCTGGCATCTATCTACTGGATCAAAACATCGCATCCGTCTGTGTCACTCAACTCTATTAATAAAGATTTCTACCCACATAAGCTTTCCCCCCGACTCGTCCTGTTATTTACGGTATGGTTTTGCGGGCGTTGGCAAGTGGTGTTTCTAGGAAGGTTATAATGGGTCTATGGTTTAACTGTGAACCAATCTCTACAGATATAGTATATTCTAGTTTAGTGAGCCAAAAACGGTTACTAGAATCTAATATCTATACTAAAATTACTGGATCACCCAGATGTGTTGTCATCCACCATATAGCCCCGATTATAAAATTGCCAGCAAAAATGGGAATATTTTTGAACATTGAATTGTGACACTACCTGAAAGGTGACACAAAAGGCCATTAAAAATATCGGACAATAGGTCCTAATTAAATAAACTTATTTTTTTTTTTTTTTCAATTTTCCTTCCTACAAAAAATCCACAATCACTTAGTTGCCAACCCAAGAAATCAAAGATGCATACATTAAACGTTTTTTTTTATTTAAATGTGTCATTGCGCGCAATGACCTCTTTAAATAATAAAACAATTTTTTTAAATATACGAATACGAAGCGTTATTTAAAAGTCAGATAGTGGATATAAAAGCAGTCCGAATAATAGTCGGTCTCAGCACCTGTCTCCTTAAATCTCGACATCCCGGAGGACCTTTTACTATTATTGCCTCTACAGCAGTAAGGCTTCACTATTCATCATGTTTACTTTCTGAGATTCTTAATAAATATAATAAAATTTGTAGTTTTTTTATTTATGGGAGTTTTTATTTTACACGATTTTGTGTATAACTTTTTCAACTAAAAGGTGTTTAATATCTTTTTAAGAATAAGATTCATTTTTTTTTGGTATTTCCTTATATTGAATATTGTCTTTTATTAACGCGAGTATCACACATTTAAATAAAATACTGTAAAGCGATAATATAGAAAGTTATAGTAAATATCAACTCCATAGGAATAGATGGCGTTAATATGGCAACTTTGAGACATTTGACCACGGTGACCACGGTTGCTGAAAAGTATCCGAAATGCCGGGATAAATAATTTAAACAATATAAATAATAAATCGCGTTTTTAGCTGGTATACAGTATTTTATTTAAATTCCTTATATTGTATTTGAAGTATTTTTTGGACATGGGTTGACGTAGAGGTGGTGGAATGTTGTTCTAAGACTAAGTTGCGTTGTATATAAAACTGCCCCTAAAGGCAGTTGTGTGAAATTTTGACACTGACATCATGTATGGGCTCGCCTTTGTTGAGCTTTTTTTCCATACACCTACGAAAGTTTACTATAGAAGTATAACATGTTGAGTAAAACACTCAACATGGACGGTCGCACATTATGCTCTTGGTGGTATATCCCATCAGGAGCGGGTGCAGGCATTCTGAACTGATCTTTGCATTTGAATGTAAGGACAATAATACCGCTAAATTAACAATTATACGACAAGTATAAACGAGAATTGAGAAAAATGATTAAACCAAGAAAACTTTTAAAATGTATCTTTTGACGCCTTTCGTAGAAATAGTGTTAAGAACAGTAAAGTAATCATAATAAATGCTAGGGTAACTTTTTACGATTGTAACTTTTTTTGTTTTCCTTTGAAACAATAGACATTTAAAGTTGAAAAATATTCCGGGTCTAAACGTTTTTATTTTGCCAACACCGTATTTAGTTCGCAAACAATTCGGACAAACGTCTTTGAGAACTTAGACATACTTACAGTAACTTTGATCGGTTATCTTCCCCTCAAATTTCGCCATTTTTCGTAAAAGGTTTCAGGTGTCGATTATTTTTTTTGTTCGGAGAGAGATCAAGTTATATCAAATATTTAATAGCATTCCTGATCAAAGCTTTTTATAAAAATCTGCTGACAAAAGCTTAATTTCTATTTTATCAGTAAAATATTATATTTTGTATACTTGGTATGGTATACTTTAACTGTTAAACGGGGAATGGATGAATTGACATGGTTTTGCGTGGACATTTTGGAAGACCCTGTTAATTCGTACTCCCTAGTGAGGCATGGAGCAAGCACATTTCGTGTCTTTTTCACTAAGTATTTTTGTTTATGGGCAAGTAGGTGATTATTAATCTGTACTATGTCTAATATTTTTTTATCATACTACACCAGGATACAAATCCAGGACATCTGATGCTAAACCACGGAGCGGTCTGAAGCCAGGTAGAGGAAGAAATACCAATTACCGGATAGCATAAAGCATCCTACTCAGATGGCAGAAGTTGACGTCGAAATTTCAAATTTCGGCTACTGTCTATGGATTTAAGAATATATCTCATCTGTCCTGTATGAGGTATAACATAACATCACGTGAACCTCACATTTAAATGAGATCTTTCAGTTAAACTACTCTTAATTCATTTTAATGCATTCTGCATACCCTCAATTGAACTCTGTCAGATTGCTGTAACTAAAGATATGCAAACAATCGCCCTTAAACTTTGTAAGTTAAGTATTTTGGGTACAAGTCACAAATTGATTTATTTAGTCCCGTATCTTCGTAGGAAATTGGTACTTATCATCAGTGTATAAAGTTAAAATTCCAATGATCCAATAGGACATCTTAACATCCCTTTGATTTATTTAAGATCTTAGCCAAAGCGGGTGTTTTAAAACCAGTATAAGATGACCTCTCATAGTAAACGTGAAGTATAAAGAGTCAGTCGTTTGAAAGGGACTTACGGGGTCAAACGTGAAATGTGATAATGTATGGTTTACCCGAGTGGGACGTTTAACAGAGCATTTGGATCTTAAGGTTTAGCCTTAAGTAATTACTGGGGCAGTGTTGATACCTAGTTGGACTGAGGTGAATTACGAGAGCTTTTGTTGAAGGACGAAGTTAGTATGTACGTGTAATCTTAGATTACTGCCCTAGTGACAGTTAAAATATTCTCTTTAGCTTAAGAAAATTAACAGTAAATTAAGTTTAGTTTTTGCTATCGTACTAACAATAAATAATTTGGAAAGCTTTCCTAAAACAAAGAGCTAATTAATTTATTTTAGTTATCATCTATTTATTAATATAATTTACGGACATTGTACACATGTTTTATGCAAATCCATAAAATCTATTGCCTCCTTGCACAACTACAACCAATGATTGTTCAAACAACAAAGTAACCTACGCATTTCTTAAAGGACTCTGGAGTCGTAGATGAGGGCTTACCATAAGACGAGCTTTTGAGAAGATTTGATTTTGAGATATGGATGATTTTATATGAAAGTTATTATCTCAGTATTGTCTTCTTAACTACATCTATAAAAAATATACTGAAGCCCTTATAAAGCTTTTAATTTGGGCACGAAAGATTCTGAGTATTTATCTTCTTTCACATACCATGCAGTATACCTGCAGTTAAACCAGTTTCCATATAATATGATACAGCTTGATCTAAACAAAAATATATATAGATGGCAAGTAGAAGAAGTACCTGGCACATACCACTAAGTAAGCCTAATCATTCTCCATCGACTATGATTTAAAAACAGATACAGTACCTAATAGACCTGTCTAATCATGATTAGCTACATTATGTAGTTTATTACGAAAAGTGCGTTTAGATATCTCCAAACAACGAACATCTAAACGCGAATTTATTACTTGGTCAATATCCCGATAGTGTGTTTGCAGGACGCTGCGCTTTTATCTATATCTATGGAATTTCTTAACGTCGTCTGTTTTTCTGTAAGTAGTCTACCTAAATAATAATATTTGGCTCTTTAAATCAAGAGTGGGCTTTTCATATGCAGGCAAAATTCTCCTTAGTTTGCATAGGTCAGATGAGATAGCAAACTAATGTCAGTCTTTACCCTCAAAAAGATATAAAGAAGTAACATACAACATATATTTTCACCGGCATTTAATAAAATGCAAAGAATACATTGACCATATACCCATCTCAGGCACGTGCCTACCCTAACCTTAGCACGTAGTTGAATTAAAATACCTTGTGACCCTTTTTCATTAATAAGAGATCTTCACTCTGCACTGAATATTTATGCTGGTGTTCAGCTTTGCGTAATATGTGCCACTGGCGAGAGCGTTTCCAAATCTCGGCCTCATCATCGTGGCTTAAATTTCCTTACAAATATCAACAGGCAAGCTTTGATACCTTAGAAACAAAATATCCTAAACAATAATAATATGCTTTCGACCTATTTCATTACGGAAATGTTTATACTGAAGCTAAAATGCGCTGCGCTTCATCGTTTTTGGTTCATACCCGTGAGTAAAGAGATGGGCGGTCATATATATGTTTATTCGGTTGCTGTATATATGTATACATATATGACTTCGCATGATGCGCCATCTAAATATCACTCGGTACCTTCAAGCCGGAAAAAAATGTCAAATTGACATTGACGGTTCTCTAATGAAGCCTCGAATTGATGATGGCGGAGCGGCCATCTTGCCGCCGAAAATTGGTGAACAACGTCGCGCGCGCACCACGAATACGACGAATCATTTATTTCCGAGCCGATCGATATTCTTTTGTGGACAATTATTTGATTGTGGTTAAATCAGTGTTAAAAGCTGATTGATCTGATTAATATTTATTTATTCGAGAATATTCATAATTACTAAAAAAACCTTCTATGTCAATGAAAATAACTAATGTATAATATGGATAAGTTTTCCAATAATTTAGACTCTGTTTCAATGAAAACCACTGGACTCACAGCTTATCGAAAAATTTAAAAAGAAGAATACGCCAATACTTCTGAATTGTACCACATCTCTAAATTGAGGCGAAGGCACTTGATTTTTCTGATACATTTTCATGAGGTAACCGTGTATGGCCCGAGTTTCGAGATTGTGCCTTTAAACGTATTAGCTCAAGATTGTCTCAATGTACTGGATATATTTCTCATTCAGCTGCTTTAGTAGTTTTATTTTTTACTAGAATAAAAAGAATTTTTGATGGACACTTTAATTTCATATATTTTTGTACTTTGTTTTAAAATATACACAATCGTATTCGCTCGTTGTTGGTCTGTATACTATCAAACAATCTCTATGTACATATATGTCATAGATGCGTCTGTACAGACATAAGTCTCAAAGCTACTTGTACGATATACATATTTAGCTATGGATTAAGTGATACCAAGTTTACGTTTTACGTTACGTAAAGAGAGATTGAAATAAGTCTAACAATAACTGTTGATTAAGTCTTATGATACAATGAGCAGTTCATTTATACTTATAATAAAACAAATAATTTTGTTACCAGAAATGAAAAGGGGACAATTAAAAAAGGGAAAAAGTAGACAGGAAAATCATTTTAAAAGTTTTCGTCTGTTAGTTCAGGCTAATCTCCAAAGATACTGAACGGATTTTTATATTTTCATTATTCTGATACATACAATAGATTTAAAATTAACTTCTACCCGCGACTTCGTCTGCGCAGGCTTCGATTATTATCTGTTTTTGGGCTTTCGTTGTTATACATAATTTGAGTAATTAACTCAATATCGTTATAAATTTTAGCCGTTATTCTGATGTATAAACAATAATACTGTAAAGTTTTATCAAAATCCGTTCAGTAGTTTTTGCGTGAAGGAGTAATAAACATCCATCCATCCATACATACTCACAAATTTTCACATTTATAATATTATTAGGAGTGTTATATATTGTAAGTCGTATAAAATCTACTGCATCATCCTTAACCGATAAACAAAACACATATTTTGACACAGAAAGCAACTGTTGCGGTTATTTTCTAAAGCATTCATCGAAGTTAAACTCGGAATGGTTCAGTACGAGTTAGCAGTATAGATTACTAAATAAGTTAGCTTAGAGTCACTATGAGCACAGTTCCATTCAAACTCAACCAGTGGCGGATTTATATATTTCCAAGGTATAGGCTATACACCCCCCGTCCCCGTCTACAATTGTCTACTCTAAATTAATATTAACTAGCTTCACACGGATGCAATGTAGATGTGTTTTTTTTAAATTACTCGCTGATAATGTAGCTTTCTATGGGTGAAAGAATTGTTAAAATCGGTCCAGTTGTTTTTGAGTTTATTCATAACTTACCAAAATACAAATCTTTCCTTTTTATAATATTATATTAAGTATACATAGAGTCTGATTACTGGTTCACGTCGGCGAACTGGGTGTCTTGCTATAGGATATAAAAGTTTGATATATCGTTGAATTTACAATGGAAGAGGGAAAAGTCATCGGCAAGATCTCTGTTAGACACCATAAAAATGTTTTACAACATTCCTTTTAATTTCTATAACACACGAAAAAGGAAATTGGTCCCCAAATGCCGCCCTAGGCTCAAGCCTACTCAGTCTGCTGGTAAATCCGCCTCTGAACTCAACCATTGTTCTAGGATGTTAGGAACTCAAAGCGGATTGATTGAAAGTTGTAATTGAGCACGTATTCAAATGTCTTTTTGATCCTTTTGTAATGGGATCTTATTTTTAAACTATTTAAAAGTTGCTGAAAGGCCAGCTGTTATTGTGTGAATATGATATCTCTACATTTGATGCAGATGTTTTCTGTCCCTCTATATATTTTGTCGGGCTCGTTGGCGCGTTCGGTAGAACACCTGCCGTGCGCATCGATGGGTCGTAGGCTCGAATCCCACCGGGACAACATATTTATAGTTTTCTGTAAGCATATTTTCCCCACGTCTGGTAACTTCGGGCATTGATCGTGTGGAAGGAATATCGAAATTACGACCGAGTAACGGACCACCGTTCGTAGATGGAAAAACCGTGAAGTGTATATTCGCGTTTCGGTTTCAGTCTATGGATTTCCGAATGCTCGAAGGAAAAAAACAGGTCAAAGCGCATCATTGACTGATGTCCTGTGGCTGACGTATCACTTACCATCAAGTGCAATCCTCATGCTCGTCTGTCGATATCAAACATTAAAAAAAATACGCTTAGATCTTTTAAACTACGTAACGGATTTTAATGTGGCTTTCATCAATAGATACAGTGATTCAAGAGGAAGTTTATACGTATAGTTTAATATTGTTTTGTGTTGATTTGTTGAAATATGACGATAATTGTTCAAGCCGACTGCGAGCTTTCATCGAAAATGCCGTCTTATTATTTTCGTGCGAAGCCGGGGTAGTCGCTAGTAGTTGATAATTAACAGTTTTTTTTTATGAAAATAAATTTCATTTTAAAAAGCTTCCATATTAAAACCTTAATTAACTTTCTATTAACAAAGGTAATAGGATAATTAAGATCTAGCATACTTTGTTTTCGAGTGAATTATGAACTTTTAATCTCGTACTAATAAAATATAAGTCACGAGAGATTTCCTTACGATAGCGCCTGTTTACAGTCGAGTTTTATTACTATGAAGGCTGTTTCTATGAAAAATTATACTGTATTTATAACGAAGCTTGATAAAAATAAGGGTTATTACTAAAGTAAGTCTGGGATTTACTTTAAAAACAAGACAAAATATTGAAAGAAATGAACACATATTTATTTATTTATTTAATCAATAATTAAATAACCTTTTAGACTCTACATATATATCGCACCTATAGAATAGCCTAAAGACACTGTCTAACTCTTAATAATCGATTATTTAACATTTGAGATTATATAAAAATGTTTTTTGTTTAAATTATTGTTTTCTGCTTAAAATAAATAATTTATATGCATATGTCTATGTGAAATTATACCCCGACTTAGGCTTTGAGTACGCGGGGTATTATTGTACTTAGTTTTAAGTTAATATAGTTTTTTTTGAATAAAAATAAATTGCCGAGTTTAATGAGGCATGGAGTAGACCCATTTCTATATCTGCTTCACTGATTGACTGATGCTGATGATTTCTTTCTTTCTTTATAGGCAAGGTGATCTTCCTGTACCCTACCCAACCGAAGCACATTTTTTTTTCGGGATTTGAACCCATTACTTAGATCCTGATAAACAGAGCTACGGAGGTGGTTTATCTGAATAGTACTGTACTTTTGACTGACTGATATGAGTTATAAACAGTATACTTATACATTATCTGTAACGAACTAATATCACGTAATATTCAAGTATTTTACTTATGATACGGAATACTTCTGATGATTAACTGTGTTCAGTCACACTCGTGCGTGTGAGGTTTCAATAAATTAATAGAAGCCAAACCGCCCCATAATATAATTTTGGGGACCTAACGGTATGAGATGAATTGTTTATTTTATTCACTACCATATCATTTTTGTCTAACATAAAAACATTGCTATAGTTAAGCTATTTAAAGTTCATGGGGCTGAGGCATGAACCTGACTATCTTTCTGATGGGCCGCGCCTAACAGGTGTTCCCATGAATACAGGTTTGAATTCCGCCGGAACGATATTTTCATAATTTTTTGGAATATTTTCCCTACGTCTGGTCAATTCTAGCATTCAACTAAACTTACGAACCAGCGTTCAAAAATGGAAAAACCGTGAAGCATATTGTGTATTTCAGTTTCAGTCTATCGATTTCCAAATGCTTGAAGTAAAAATTAGGTCGACAGCGCATCATTGACTAATGTTCTGTGGCTGGGGTATCACCTACCATCAAGTGAATATTAATATCTGTGCTTATATTATAAAGAGGAAAGATTTATTTGTTTTATTCGAAAACTGCTGGACCGATTTTAATTATTCTTTCACTAATAGAAAACTACATTATTTTTATATGTATAAAGTCTACATCTCCATTGCGGCTACCGTGCGAACCCGGGCCGGGTTACTAGTCTAACATAAATAAAATTAATAATTATGAATTTCGTATTGTTATCCGGCCTTGAAAGTAAGTATATCACGTAACTACTAACTGCAATTGTTTACGTCAGAACAGTCATTTAAATGGTAAGCTATAAAAACTCGAAACTCAATTGGTAAAACCTACATTTTATTTTTGCTTCAAACTAAAATTTATTCAACGGAATGAAAGTGCTTTCGAGCCAATTTAATGCCGGCTTAGCTGAGTGTACTGGGTCAATTTAAAAGTTTTTCAAATATAAATAGCAGTTATAACAGCTTTTCTCGCTAATTTGCCTACAAGCACTACAATATACAAACCGGCCTAGCATGAAAACCACGACAAAATGTTGTCGACCGTTTTAATCGATTAATTATCTTTTTGTCTTAAGGGACATGACACTTACACATAAAACTCGACTTCAAATGTCAAAAGTAGAGATATTTGTCGATTGAGATAACTTGTCTAACAAAGTTGTCGATGTCGAGATATTTCTCCGGTAATAAACCCATGTCTCTTGGGTATGGTCTATGTGTGCTATATTTCATCAGAATCCGTTCAGCCGTTACACACATGCCTAAGTTACAAATCCATACTTTTACACTGTATTGGACTGTGTAAATAAGTAAAGTTTATTTAAAGACCGATATTCTAGACTTTCGAGAAAGTATTCATATTTTCAATCTGTCTGAATAATGCGAAGCAAAAATCATATTTCTCTATAGACAGGTAGGTTATCAAACTTCTATGCCTGCATTGCTCGACCGAAACATTTTAAATATAATGTTCCTGGGATTCCAACTAAGGAACTCCAGTGCTGAGGACCGGATTGTGCTATATACGATTGAGCTCCGGAGGTTTTCACCGATTTATACAGGATACTTTTTAAACCAGATTTTTCATTTTTCATTCAGAATTTTCATCATTATACATATTTGGAAGAAATTCATGAGACATACAAAATTTTTATAACTGCGATAGACTGTTAGGATTACAGCATACAACATTTGTGTCCAAATTTATATATAAGAAAATCATTAATTCAATACAATTCCTTTGATAAATGGCAAACTGTATTTTCCCACGGACCAGGACAAACACTGTCCTTATTGAAAACAAACACTATTACGAGAAGGATATTTTTTATTTACCCACCGACAAACGTGAACGCTTTTGGCCCCAGGTTTAGGAAAGTAAAAATAAAAACAGAATATATTTTTCTTAACAAATGCTTGAATATTTAATATTACCTACTTATATCTTAACAAAACTACAGCCTAACAGTTAAATCCTACTATTAAATTAAACAATAATAAAATACTAATCCCATCCTAGATCTAAATTAGTCTTCTTCTTCTTCTTCCTGCCCTGTTCCCTTTTTTTTACTTTTTGGGGTCGGCGCAGTATGTTATCTTTTTCCATTCTCTCCTTTCAAATACAAATCATTCTTCACACAGTCAATTCATTTCTTTTTTGGCCTCCCTCTTCCCCTATACCCATCCACTTTCATATTTAAAACTTTTTTAGATACATGCCCTTCATCTCTCCTCATAATATGCCCATAGCAAGCCAAACGATTACCTTTCAATTTTTCATTCACTGGCGCTACTCTCAAACTTCCTCTTATATAGTCATTTCTTCCTAGATCTAAATTAGTAAAGCTTTTAAATAAAATACCTTTGAGTGAATTAAAATGCGATTTATTAATTGTAATCAAATCAAATTATATAATTCGACTAAATACTGTTTCACAGTGTTCTGTATTGATAGTGAGGTGTATTGAACAGATTGAGTCAAAAGTAGATAAAACTAACAAGTTGATCGTGCTAGGCCCTCATTTAACTTTAAGTAATTAAATGAGGGCCTAGCACGATCAACTTGCGAAAAAGTATTCGTATCGTCGAACTGTCATTTGTATGTCAAATGATTTCTCATACAACTGACAGATAGACGATTGGAATATTTTTTCGATAGTCGTTCGTGCTAGGCCCTCAGGTCGCCGTTTAAAGTCATACTGTATTTCATTGATTTAATAATATTAAAATTAAATGTAGTTATTGAAAATATAGATAATTTTTACTGTACCTCCCAAATACAAAAATGAAATCAAAATGAGTTTATCAAGATAATTTTTATAAAAACAAAAAAATGCAGGCCTGACATATTTGAACTTAATAAACATATATAGGAAAATAACAATTTACTTACTAAAGGGAATTCACTTTAGCAGTTTTAGTGAATACACAAAACGAAATATACCGGGGACCGGTAGTGACAATAAAAATAAACAGTGGTACCTAGTTAGTTGAATGTGCCTCCCCAGAGAGCCGTCAATTCAGTCGCTATTGGCTAACTCTTACAGCTATTGTCTTTGTCTTTGTCAATTTACAGTGCTATATTTACAGTCATGACTAAATATTTGAACTTAACTATGAATATTTGTCACACATAGATGTCTTGTATTCAAGAAACTTACATGAGTTGATGTTTTTAGCGGTTATTTTTGTAAAGTTATAAATATTATATACGTGAAAGTTTGTGAGGATATATGGATGGATGTTTGTAACTATTTCACGAAAAAACTATTGAACGGATTTTGATGAAAGTTAATTTATTGTTTATACATCGTAATAACATATAGGCTATATATTTTTAACGATATTGAGTTAATTGGTCAAATTATAACGATGAGTATCAAGTCGGAAAAAGTCCCGCTATTTGAGTGCTTTTTTGCCCAGTGAAATGGGATAACTAAACTATCTCAATAAATATGCCATTGGGGTTCGAAACTTGAAAATCATAGAAGCTACCATAAAATACTAAAGGCACATTGGAAGGTTTTTAACATCCTGCCCTATTGTCGAAAATAGGCGATACAATTTTCTAAGATTAAAGCGGAATAAATCACAATATAAAGGAATTAGAATATGTGTCGCTTCAAAGCAAGTGTGCATAGGTTTGTAATGAGCAAGCGTTTTCCATCTTCTGCTGCGTTATCACTCTCTAGCAGGTGAAAAAGCGGCTAAATGATTTCTTAAAACAGTTGAAAAAACGAATAATATATATTACACAATAACACAAAGCTATTTATGTCGATATAAGTTATTTTTATCAGAAGATTATTTTTTTCTACGCGGGTGAAACTGCAAGCAAGAACTTAGTTATTATCCTAGTGGATACCAATTTTTTCGCCTAATGAATGAATTATTTGAACTTTTAACATCATAATATAATGACAGAAGGAAATATAAATTGATATCACTTTCGTTCTTATAAAATTATTATTCATATCTATTATAATATCTCATTTTGATCTATTAATAATAATAATATGTTTATGTAAAAATATACATAAAATACTTTTTTTTTATTACTTAATCAATACAATACCGGACCATTTTCAAAATGGCGATCTATGCTTAATTTTATATACTTTTGACTTATTTATAACTCCATCTTTTGCATATACTTTACTACCAATACAAAACACTGAAACAGTATTCAGTCAGATAATCAATTTAAAAAAACAAACGAGTTATCAAACATCATTAAAAACTCAATTTCGTGTCGATCAAACTTATCACTACCGTCCGCGTCATACCAATCAAACTTATACAAAACCCAGATGTAGATTTCTGGAAGAGATTTAAAAAAAATCTAAATAATAGTAAATATTTTATTTATTAATTATTTATATTTATTTACTCAAATCCCATTACTGGTTAATTAACTGATTTCACTAAATAAACAAATCCTTAAAATACTATGCATGTGTATCCTTCTTTTTTATGTTATATATCGACAGACGAGCATGAGGTTTTGATGGTAGGTGATACCTCAGCCACAGAAAATCAGTCAATGATTCGACCTACTTTTTACTTCGAGCATTCGGAAATCCATAGACTGAAACCGAAACGCGAATGCGCATTTCAAGGAAAACATGCTTATAGAAAATTATAAACATGTGGTCCCGGTGGGACTCGAACCCACGACCCATCGATGCGCTCAGCAGATGTTCTACCGATCGCGCCAACGAGCCCGTCGTTCTTGGTTAGCCCTTTCACGCAAAATCACTTGATTTTTCAAAGGAATAGTTTATAATTTTAAATTTAAACCCAGTAAAATTACTCAATTTTCCAAACATTAACGCTAGTATTTAATAAAATAAATATATAATACTTATTAAAGAAATATAAATCACATTTTATAATATATGGCGATATTATATCATTTGAGTCTAATAATAATTACACTTAACAGAAATCACAAATTTTATGACATCTATCTCATAGAAGTAGTAGATCATATTTTGCACTGTATTATCTGTTAATTTACCTACTGCATAATTTCCATTTGCCAATAGCCTGTTAGTTGCTGATAATAGTCAGGTAGTTTTTGAGTTCATTCGTAACAAATAAACAAATCTTTCCTCTTTATATTAAATATATTATTATTAAATCTCAGTGCCAAATGTAGTATTTTTAAGTTGGTGCTACGCGACGATCGAGTTTTATAGCGTCCGCCTCCATTATGCTAATAGGAGTTCGATTTCAACTCCCCCCACCCCCCACCGATGCGGATCACTAGCGATTCTTAGCTTACACTCCTTTTAAGGCTAATTGATTTTTTTAAACAATGATCTAAAACAGCCTATTACATAGACACTTCATATGCTTCACTTAACTTTAGGCGAACTTTTCTTCTTTAGAGGTCTGTGTATATAATAATTAATACCAGTGACGGGACCACCATACAAGCCCAAACGCCTGTTTTGCCTTATTAATGTATTAAAAAGAAATATAATAATGTCATTACTCATACATAACTTATACGATTACGTAACTATATAAGTTATATAAATATGTAAACACGTATTGTGTTAAAATCGGCAAGACGGGCTTTTGGGCTTGTATGGTAGTCCCGCCACTGATTAATACTGTATTGGAAAATGTTTATTAATAATCAAGTTACTACCCTTTTGGAAGGACACTCTTTTTTCGTGAGAAAATATTCAATAATACCTGCATGATTACATTAAATATCAACTCATTTCAGATCAGATGGCATTAATAACTTTGTGATATTTCAAATCAGACAGCTGTCATCTTCCAGTCTGCCCGTGACCACGGTTGCTGAAAAGCATCCGAAACATCGGGATAAATAATATAAATAATAAATCGCGTTTTAATCCATTATTATATTTAAATAGTAGTAGTATTTTATTTAAATAGACGCAAATTAATATTTAGCTTGTTCAAGGATTACGAAACAGTAACTCAAAATCGGCACGTGTTAAGGTCCTAAATAGCCAACCATTCTCACAAATCAACCATTCCCAGTAACATAAGTTCCAGTAATAAAATATATTCATTACCTGATTCCAAGTAGCGCGATAAATCCCCATGAAAAGTGAATTAATCAACAAAGTTTCCCCTTCGAAATATTTCGTCAAGCGAAACAACATATTGCGAACTTCTCAAATTATTACTACAAGTTAATCTTGAATCGTAAGGGCACCTATAGCCCCCTTGAGGCTATACGGGTTAGAAGTTCGTTATAAGATTAACAACTAAGTAAAATTTCTTATAAAATAATAATTAATTATCGTGGAAAAGTAACTTTAATACTCTACAAGTAAACAATACTAATTCGAAAATGGAATGCCATCAAAAACATTAATTGTAAAAAAGCCAAGTCTTGCAAGTCAGTTCTTCATCTATACATATAATAAAAGAGTAGGATCGAAATTACGCTTCACTAAATATTTTTACCAGAAATTAAGAGGGGTGATAAAAGAAGGGTAGCAGAATGCATAAATGCAATTTTTAAGATTCTTGTCTGTCTGTCTGTCTGTCTGTCCGTCTGTCTGTCTGTCTGTCTGTTTGTTCACGCTAATCTCCGAAGATACTGAACCAATTATTATGCAATTTACACAAATATATTAAGGAAAGTCCGGGGCAACATATAGGCTTTGTTTTATCAAAATCGGTTATCGGAAAGAAAAGTTATCATCATTTAAATATTATTTTAAAGGCACCATATCACCAAATTACAATGCAAACTGACTCGCGTTGAACTTTTTCGAATTGTCAGATGTCAATCACATTCTGATATGTAAATGAAATAGTTTGATTATTTCACCATTTCCAATATGTTTTCGTAGAATAGTGGATAATATGCAGTCCCATAGCGTAGCTTATGCGAGTTCGAATCTGAAGTTGAAATGAAAGAAATATTTTTTTGTATTTATTTATTTATTTTTTGAAAGAACTATATTATAACAAAAATAGAAAATGTATTATTGAAATATTATATGAAAAAGTATTTCTTATGAGATCATTTATTTCACCTTTTCATCAATCCTTTCTCTTAAACAGAATTACGATTATTCGACATTGCTTTTTTGCTTCCGTATCTTAGAGGTTTTCGCATTTAGCACCGGAAACCCGGGCAGGAATCCCGGGAATTTAAAAAAAATGTCCGAAAATGAAAATGACCAATTAAATGAACGCACGCACCTATTTAAGACAGAAAATGCATTGAATCCAATCTTCGATTGAACTCTGATTAGTAGAAAAAAGACACATATCAGGATTTTGGTCACGTAAAATTTAATTAATATGAATCTCCCTAAAGTTTCTTTAAATTCAGGTTAATTATTTCAACTATTGAATTTCAAATCATGCTTCGAACCCCAATCTCAACCACCATTAAACATGTGGATCACATGGTGCAAAAGCAACCGTCAATGACTAATTGGATAGCTTTTTTCCAAAAGAAATCACCAAGTACAGAGGATGGAGGATATGTCATTTGAAGAAAGCTTGCACAAAAGCTCAGCTTAAAGTGAACCCCACGCGAACGAAGTCGCGGGCATCAGCTAGTTTAAAATAAATAGATTGACTCGGCTATCGCATGAAAACATAATATAATATCTTTTTTATTTTATTAAAACACAATGTATCTCAAGTAACACGTAATATATTAAATTAGATTATTTAGTGCGATTGCCAAGTCTATCTATTTATTTTAAACATCAAAGATTTTTAATATTGATATTGATATGGGCACTATAAGATGTTGTTAGGTTAGGTAATTACGTACTTAAGATATTGTCATTAAGTAAATAAGTCACTTTAAGAAGCCATTTAGAATCGCATACTGTGAAAGAGCATTCATTGTATATGTAATGTAACCCTTCAAATTTTTATTGCATATTGTGTTTTGTTTTTTAACTTTATTAAATACTAGCAAAACGCCCCGACTTCGCACGGGTGCGGTTTATACAAAAATACAAATCTTTCCTCTTTATAATATTAGTATAGAAGTAAAGATATACCTGCGTATTAAATAAAAAACTTTCGCTCCACCAAGCTCAATCGAGTAAATTGTAGTTTTAGTAAATAAATAATCTTAAACAAAAAAAATATTAATCAAATTCTCGTCTCTACTTTGATGCCAATATCCAGTTAGGAACCTTACAATTTTACGTGAATACTGAATATATTCAAAATGTGACTAAAAATACATAAAAAAAAGAAAACATTTTTTTTAGAACACAAAGCAGACGTAGATAGTTTCATAAATAAATATGGAAGTTTCAGTTGATTTATTGTATATCTGCAATAGAAGAGGATTTTTGTAGAGAAAAATATTTATAGCGTCGTATGTTCATGCTCAATTAACTTTATAGCTGAGTGCGCGATCCTGGAGATGGTCCAGATACTTTATTGTTAATGGAAATATATATTATTTGTTATGGAACCATGTCTTTTATATTTTTTGTCATATATCGAAAGACGATTGTGAGGGTTGAATGGTCGTTACTCGCTGATAATGTAGCTTTCTATTGGTCAAAAAAAATTTAAAATCGGTCGAGTCGTTTTTGAGTTAAATCGTAACAAACAAACAAAATCTTTACTCATTACAATATTAGTATAGATATCGACTCACGATTATGAGGTTCAATTAAAGGTAGGTGATACCTCAGCCACAGAACATCACTCAATGATGTGCTGTCGGCCAACTTTATATTTCGAGCCTTCGAAAATTCATAGACTGATACCGAAACGTATACTTCACCGTATATATGTATATATGTATGTATATAAAATGAAGAATTTGAGTCGCGGATGGCCATGGGCGGTGGTGATTTCTTACATACATACATACATGCATCCATATGGATATATATAAATATATATGTACATATATGGCGCTTTTGAAGAACATCTCCAATCTGATGGGATGATTAGGTACTTACTATCAGGTAACTGAACTGCTTGGTTCTCTGCTCTCTAATAAAAGAAATATATTCCTGGTCCCACTTATTTGGAATAAACACAATCTTGAAAGCTTATGTATGATTTAGTTTAAAATCTGATATTTGTCAATACAGCTTTTACTCGTTTATGCAGTACCCTCAAACGTGAATAAATAATAATAATCTTCAAGCATATTCACACACAAACCATTTGAATCATAAAAGCTTTTCATGTACAGCTTTTCACAGAGATATATCATGTTGTAGTAAATTTACAAAAGAGGACATTAATCATATTCCTAGAAAAAAAGTACATCTCAGTAGTTGTAGTGAGTATTAATTATCGTACAGCATTTTCCACATGTGTTTAGAAAACTTCCGTTTACCGTGAAGTGTTGCTGAAAATAGGTAAGATAAAATGGTGATATTATTTCATAATACTTAAACACACTTTTTCACTTTCAATATTTTTCTAACATAGTTCTCGTATCCGTCTTACAATATTATGATTTACAATAAAATAATATTAACGTTATGAATACGTTTAATATATTGTATGTACTTATATAAAATGTCTATCAGATTGAAATACCTTCAAGTACCTTTTCATCAAGAGAAGTGATCTAATAGTTGTGGAGAAATTGTGACCTATTGTTTTTTGAAGTTATAGGTACTTCTTTTGGCGCGTTTGGATGAGAGTGAATTCATGATGTGAAGTTGGCTACAGAATAGAATTTGATTGATTTTAACATTTTTCTTCGATATTTACTGCAGTTTTGTTTTTTAAAATTTTTTTTCAGACGCCAAAGAAGTATAACTTCTATCGCGTTTACATAAGTACACACATACCTTTTATTTCTATCAAGCGAACGAATAGCCCGTCTTGACACTTTATAAAAAAAAATACCCAAAACAACGCATCTATATCTACACATGATCACAAGTCCCTCCAGGGTGTATCTATCTATCCATCTATTCAATATCTTAATTTGTAATTATTTATAGTTACAAGACCATCCAATTAAAATTCTTAATTTATTAAAATTATTAACATCCTTCGATTTAGATAACCAACAGAATATAAAATTACTAGATTAACTGCAAAATACCTTATTCTCATACTGTTCCGCGACATACACTCAATGCCTGGCTGAAAGGTGATAGAAAATTGAATTTGCCATCCCCAGTGAGATTGCAGCCTTAAACCTTATGCACGATTATTAAATTCCCGCCTTGCTGTCAGACAGAAACGTTTAAATTACAAGTATTGTATAAGAAAATTGTTATTTCACAGAAAATCTGTATTTTTATAATAGAGGTAACACTAGATGGCTCAGTATTTTATAATAGGCACAGTAGATGGCTTACATTCAATCCTACTTCCTATTAATATTATAAAAGTGAAAGTTTTGTATGGATGGATGTTTATTACTGTAATGAAAATCACTGGTGTACAATCCAAACGTATATTTCTATTTTCAATACAGACTTCGATTCTCGTATATCTTCTCTAACTTAACTTCCAATACTTCAAACACTTCCAAATATCGACATTCACTTAGTTCACTTAGTATAGTATAGACTTTAAATTATCACGACAACGACACGACACGACTTTACAATAATTCTTTATAATAAGTAGAACTTGACTGCAGCACGACTGCAGCCAGAATGATCTTATTCTAATATTTTACTTTACAGCTAAACATGAGTCAATACAGTTTCTTGACTATCCCTTACTGAAATAAACGAATGACATGAACGATACAATAAAGAACGAACTGTCGAATGAATTGAATGAATGATATTACTTCTAAAATAATAACAATTGACCATCTGAATTAAATACACTTAAAAGCATCAAAACAATATGTAAACTCATTATAATTAATATAAATTACTTCTTTTTTTAACACTAAATTTGATTACAATATACGATTTTTCCTTTTAAATTTACGAATCACAACACTACTGTAAAATATCATTATAATCAGTCTAGTATTTTTGCGTGAGAGAATAACAAAAAAACTTACATTCACATTTATAATATTAGTAGGGATTTAAGTAAGAGACTAGACACTGATTTTCTTCATTTGAAGTTTATGAAATTCTCATTATTACGAATTTTCTAGCAGAAACACACCCTAATTCTGTAGGGTAAGAGTTTTCCAATAGTCATATAGTGCTGATTTGACAGTCTATAATTAACTAAACAAGGGTCAATATTTACGTAATAGTACTGTCTAGTACCTTTGTCGATAACCAACAGACTAAAGCTCATTTCAGTAGGGCTATTCACGATCATTCGAAATCGATCCGCTCGGAAAGCTACGCTCTCCCACTGAAAGTTGATATGAAATGAATGAAATGAAATGAAATATAACTTTATTGCACACCACAAAAAATCTGATATAATATGAATATAAATAATATAAAAAGCAATAGGCGGCCTTATCGCTTAAAAGCGATTTCTTCCAGGCAACCTGTACTGGCTAAACTGAGATAAATTTAGATGATAAGCTAACAGTAGGTGGTATACATATAGTTTTAACATAAGCATATAGTAGATAATTAGTGAATAGGTACAAGAAAAAAGTAATAAATTTCGTATTTACCGGATATGAAAATGGTATTCACAATTCCGATAGGATTGAGCATCGGCATTCTTCGGGAGTTTCCGATTAGAATCTTAGTATAAAATGATAGAAAGCTTGATATATCGGTACGAAATCTTGTAATATCGGAACGGAAAGTTTTCGAATGATCGTGAATAACCCTACAGACAACTAATATTTTTCGATGTTTACTCTGCCATTCCGGTAATTAGCCTGTTAATTAGGTTATAGTTATGGCACTTACGTAATTATATTCAATAGTATTATCATTATGATAAAACTATAATATATTAATATGCGACTACATGGCTATGTGCTCTATGAACTACATTAAAAAAAAAACTACACAATAATAAGGAAAATTTGTAACACCAGTGTAAGGTTGTTATTTTGCGATGAGGTTAATTATTATTTTTTTTAATAGTATAGGGGGCAAACGGGCATACGGCTCACGTGATGGTAAGTGATCACCGCCGCCCATAGAAATCCGCAACACCAGAGGGCTTGCAGGTGCGTTGCCGGCCTTTAAGAAAGATGTAGGCTCGCTTCTTGAAGGTTTCCAAGATTCCAGAGGCTGATTTTGAGGTTTTAAAAAGCAAGTACAATAAATAACTACATACAACATCTAATATGTGATATACCTCCTACGCATATCTATACTAATATTATAAAGCTGAAGAGTTTGTTTGTTTGCTACGATTTTACTCAAAAATTGCTCGGCTAATTTTAAAAAATCTTTCACAAATAGAAAGCTGTATACCGGATTAAAACGCGATTTATTATTTATATTGTTTAAATTATTTATCCCGACGTTTCGGATGCTTTTCAGCAACCGTGGTCGCGGGGAGACAGGATCGCGTTTTAATCCGGTATACAGTATTTTATTTAAATGTGTGATACTCGCGTTAATAAATCTGCATTGCACCCGTGCGAATCTAGAGTTTTTTGCTAGTAATGAATAAAAGAAGAAAATGGCAAAAGAAAACATACTGCGCCGACGCCAAATAGAAAGGGGGATGGGGCCGGAAAAATAAGCTAATTAAAAATAATCATATCTGTATAGCGTTGACAAAAAACTTAAAGTACCGGCAACGTACCTGCAAGTCCTTTCATGTTGCAGTTGTCTATGGGCGCCAGTAAACAATTACCATCAGGAGGCCTATCACCAAAATTGAACGTCGAAATTTCAGAGAATTGAAAGAACAACCAACGTCGTTTTTTAATTTCTATTCTATTTACGATTATAATTACGACCATAGATCAAACGAACGATAAAATGTCTAATTGCGAACGACGGATCGACCATCGGATCCGAAAGATTTTTGTAATAGGAAAATGTACTATTTTGTTTTTGATAAAAGGCCTCAATTTTTGGCGATAGTAAGTTCCATAAATCTTTTTTTAGTATATTGGACAACGATAATACTGTTAGTTGACAGCGTCTATTTAAGTATTTATACAGATATTATTATCAATTCGTACAATACAATTGTGTGTGTGTATCGTTGTGTAAACTCTGAAATGTAAGTATGAATCACCTAAGTGTCGCTGTAAAACAAGCTATGTGCGACATTTAAATCTATTTCATTTATCTTCCCCGTAAGGATACGTGCACAGGGCGAGCGGTGGCGTGTATATAGTGAAATTATTAAGTCAAGTACTTTAGTCGTTTAATTCATTTATTATCTGCTATCAGTCTGTCCAAGACCATATAAGGAATCATTTACAAGAATGAATTTGTCGGTGAGTGATTTGTTAATATTATATGTATACGTTTGGCTCATCTGAGAATATAAAGCATTCGACATTTGAAATCCCTTCTGATTAATCTTTGTTTGTGACTTTTACTCGAAAAAGGGGTCGAGAAGAATAGATTATGCATTTCGTTTTTAGTCAGTATAGATTTTTAACTTTTGGAATTGAAAATAACAATAAATCTAATAAAAGTAATTCAACTATGACATTCATAGAAAAAAATACAGTGAATGATACTGACACTTCTATATATTTCTATTATCAACTATCATTTAAAATTTATTATAAAGGCGAATTCCGAATTCTCCTAGTAGTGTAAGAAGAGTTACATTTTTGTGTCCACTTCCCTGATTATTTTACAGGCGATCAGTTTCTATGTTTGAGGCCTCCGCTGCTAAATGCAACGCAAAATCTACTACGCCACGATCTGACAGGTAACTGTGAAAGAAATCTAATAGACCAGTCTTCGGCTAACGGCAGGTACCTACACGCGAATTGATATGAGTTATCAGTTAGCCTCTCTTCAAACTTGGTTTAATTGGATACGCCATTGTACAAACACGCTTAGATAAAATAAATTGTAATGCAACGTTGTGTACTACCCTTGTATAATCTTAATTGTTTGTTACGTTGCGAGGTTTTATTGCTTGGGACCAGTAGTAGCTTTAATGTGAACATTCTAGATTAGTGTTAAAACATACACGTAAAAATAGGACTTTCATGTCCCTTACTAGAGCACATATCTGCCGGCCTAGCATGACAACCACGACAATATTTTGTCGACCATTTTCTCTTGTTTTAATCGATTTCTCTTTATGCCTTTCGGGTCTAACATGGCACTCGTAAAACTCGACTTCTAATATCAAAAGTAGCGATATTTATCGATTGAGATATCTTGTCTATCAAAGTTGTCGATGTCGAAATATAATATATTGAGACTCACATCTTAGTTTGTCTTCACTCGTTAGTTTATCTTATTTGTTCCCAGGTCAGAATTTTAATATTTTTCCATAATTTTATTGCCAAAATAAGTTTGAAAAATCACTTTACAGAAATATATAAATATGTTATAACATTCGAACAAGCGACCCATTGGAACGCAAGGCGAATTCCCCTGTTTCACTGATCAGGATCACTGATATTTACAGGCAAGTAGATGATCTGCCATCTGTGCCCCATCTGACCGAAACGTTTTCTTAAAGCTTGTTTCCCCAGGCTTCGAACCCAGAATCCCCGGTCACACCGCATTTACGCCCCGGCGGCGGCAAAGCAGTCATAGAGTCTATTGAACCCTACAACAAACTGCCATATTGCTAAATGATTTACAAATAAATTGGATCGCATCTAATTCCACCTCATTAGTATAACCATTGATCATTCCGCCCGGTCGGATCTCGTTACAGGGGACCGCAAGACAATTTCTTAATCGTTAAGGGAAGGAAACAAATCACCGGAACTAGTCGCGGCACAAACCCCACAGGAGTACCGTCCCTAGGAAACTGCACTGAGATTGTGGTGTAAGGTATGAGATGTTTGTTTGATCATGCCGCTTGGAAACGTAAGATTGTTTTTGATTTTTTTTATGTCAGATATCGACAGATGAGCATGAGGTTAACTTGATGGTAGGTATACCTCACCCACAGAACATCAGTCAATAATGCGATGTCATCTAATTTTTAATTTGAGCATTCGGAAATCCATAGACTGAAACCGAAACGCGGTCGAAATTTCGATATCACCTGTTCAATGCCTGAATTACCAGACCTGGGGAAGACCTGCTTGCAGAAAAATATAAACATGTCGTCTCGGTGGGATTCGAAACCACGACCCATCGATGCGCACGCAGGTGTTGTACCGAACGCGCCAACGAGCCCGTCAAAACCGTCATAATATTTACAAATATAATTTTTATTAAACCTTATAACTTGTACCATATCAAGAAAACTGCAAATAGCGGTAAAATGGGACAGATCAGTCCCCATTGCAAGGACTTTGACGGATACATCCCTTGCACCTAATAAACTAATGCGTTGAGGTTTCTTTATTCACCCCAACGTCATCTGAGGGGTTCTTTCTTTAATAAAACGAATGGATGTCTTCCGGTAACATGTTAAATCTAGTTATAAGTAGTATATTATTTTAGTATTTATATGTATAATTCCGGCGATTATTTCCTTCAATCTCTTGTGCCTGGGCTTTTATAAGAATTAAGATATAAACTAGAAACGCGCCCCGGCCCGGGTGCAATGTAGATGTACTGTACACAAAAAATAGTCCATGTTATTCGCTATTAATGTAGCTTTCTATTGGTGAAAGTAATCGGTGCAATAATTTTTGAGTTTATTCATAACATACAAAAATACAAATCATTCCTATTTATAATATTAGTATAGATGGATACGAAATTCTTTTTTTTTTTAGTATGTACATATACACTATACAGCCTTGGTCAAAAGTATAAGCACCCTAAAATGTTCTTAAAATAATCGACAAAGACAACTTCTACTTTCCAAATTCCAAATTTATTACCATTAACGATACAAAAATAAATATAAAATACATAAAAATACTCAGTCCACATTTGGATTTTATTACTGCGCTTACTCTGGCATGCTGCGTACAAACTTTATACAATCCATACATACATAATATTTTTTAAACAATATGTTAACTAATTGCTCCTGAGTTATAGCAAAATGTCATAAATATCACCTCTAATAGATGAGTATAGTGTAAGGGACCAAAATATATTTTCAGATACCCTTAAAATCTCTTTATCAGCACTCCACTCAATCGTTCTAAACAATTGGCCTATTCTTTGTTCCATTATGAAAATGCTTCACAAATGTTCCCTTATCATAGTCAATAAATCCGAGTCGGTCGCAAATTGCATCTGCCATCAATCTAAACGTTGTTACGCACCCTCGAGCATCATGCTGGTAAGGCTTTATTTTTAGCGAGTATGGGCCACGTGGAAATTCGTCATAATATTATATAAGCTGAAGATTTTTTATCTTATTTACTTATAATTCAAAAAATTTCTAACCTGATATAAAAGCTGGATTTAAAAACCGAATATAAGAACTGCAAATAAAAACCGGATATACATATGTATATTGTATACTAGCAATTGCCACCGCAACCCCCGCGTGGGTTGAATTTCGTAAAATTCGTTCTTAGCTGACCTCTACTCGGCGAAAGGAATATTCCTACCATATTTCAAGTTGCTACGCCTTATGGTTCCAGAGATATCGTGATGAGTATCTATATAGGTGGGAATCTCTTTTATATATATAGAAGATAGAAGATATTGATAGTTCAAAATATCAAGTTTCGAACGCCATCCATTTTAACTGTGCTTTCATTCTTCGTACATATAAGAGATGTACGAAGAAGCCAATATAAATAATTATAAAAATATAATAAATATAAATTTTAGAATCAATTGCTTAATATATAATGTTTCAAATATGTTTCTTATCTTCTGTGTGCAAAAAATCTAAAATTCGCTTACACAAGGACCCCATCCAGGAATCGTCCCCTATCTAAGTTGCGCAATGTTTAGTTATTTCTCTTCGTTAAACAGCGATTTGTCATGAATACTTTAGCGATATTGTTTTTAGATTGAGTGCAACATGAACACACCACAAGGGTGAATGAAAACTGAGGACCAACCACAAAATTACCAAAGTATCGTAAAACATCGAGTTACATGATATCATCGACAAACAGGTGAAACTGAGGAAGAAATTAAGGAATACAGCAGAGGGCCTAGCACGAACGACTGTCGAAAAAGTATTTGTATCGTCGAGCTTTCAAAATAAATGTTCTATCTATCTGTCATTTGTATGAAATTACAAATGATTTTTCGTACAAATGACAGCTCGACGATACGAATACTTTTTCGACAGTCGTTCGTGCTAGGCCCCCAGATGCGCAAGTAGGAAGGTCTGTTATAATTGGGCAGATTCTTTGGCGATAAAGAGAAAAAGAGAGGTAAATTTATTTATTCAATAATATGTCGATCTTGTGTTGACAGATCGCAGGTTCGATTTTCCATCCTTATTTATATTATTTACATCTGTCAATTTCGATAATTCCGAGTAGATGATCATCTAACATCTATCGTTTAATCACCATTGATTCGACGCCAGAACTAAAATAATAATACATAGCTTTGGACGGCAACTATGTAACTATTGATGATTGAGTGCAACAGGAATGCTATAAGAATTAAGATATTATATGCCTCTTCAGTTATTGATATTAAAAATATATGTTATTTAAAATAAATGAGCTGTAAAATCCATATAAATGTAATGAAACCACAGTGACAATTTACTCAGCAATAAAAATAGACAAGCAGAGTACTTGTGGCGGTCGTAAACACACCGTAAATGATAAGTGCATTCCTACACTTACTGCACTCCCCTCGCGAAGTGATCACTTAAGGTGTAAGTGTGCGTGATTGATTCGTATACATTTGTATAAAATAAGTGTTTTAAAATGAAAATCTTTATGATATGAAAACTTTGTGCGTGTTCCAAAATTAAAAAGTGTTATTGAAAAGAAGCAAGAATATCGAAAATAATAAAGTCGTTATATAAAAACAGAATGTGTAAGAAACAAGCAGGTAGTGAAAAATAAAATAAATATATACAATTTTTTATTTTATTGTAGATGTTAAACAAAACGCTAATAAATAATGATATAGCGCAATAGAGGATATTAACAGATTGAGGCTATTTATAGTTTTCACTTATAATGAAGAAAAGGAAATAGGAGATGAACATTTCATCAATGAAAATAATACTTTATACTTAATAGTAAATATACAGTTACGGGGATTAGTAACAAAGGCTATAAAACAACCTCAGAAAAAAAACTTCACTACACTCTTCTGAGCATCAAGAAGTATCTTGAATTTCTTTTAATACTGAACATGCTAAGGATTATACTGGAGGAGGAATGTTATTCAAGCATGCCACGAGCAGCATATTGACGCTGATACGCAATTCAAGTTCAAAATCATTTATTCATTTAGGTAACACAATGTACACTTATGAACGTCAGTAAAAAATACATATTAAATGCTTCTAATTTTACATTTGCCGCCAGTTCTCAAATCATAGCATAGAACGGAAGAGAAGAACTGGCAAGAAACTCTTCGTCACTCTTTTTAATCGCCAAATTTTTGTTTTACAAAATATTTGTAAGGCGCTGCAACCATTACACCATGTTCCACATGACATATTTATGTAATTAACTATAATTAATAAAAATATATAAACCAGAGAAAAAAAAAGATTTGTCCTCTATCAGCAGTAGGCATGGTGAAATAGGAGCACGCACTTACATTCTTGTGGGAACAACACGCAAATACATAGTCGAAATAACTAAGGGCTCATTTACACGAGCGGCATGATGTCAACGGCAGGGGTAACTGAAGCCGTCGACACGGGTCGGCGGCAGCCGTCAACGCATCGGCCGCGGCGGTAGTCGTCGACCTATAACGACGCTTGCAGTTCTATGTGTTTGTAGCGTGCAGCGTCCGCCGTTTGGTCAGTTGACTGCAAATAGTTTAGGAGTGTGCACGCATTTCGGTTTTATAAAATAAGGTCCAGTGAGAGTATTGATGTTGAAATGCTTATTGTAGCAGTTTTGTTCTCTATTCATTAATATTACTTGAATCCACAATGTACGTATTTTTCGTTTTTGTCGACGTCGACGGAGTAAAAGCAATAACAGTGTTCCTTCTTCGAAAATCATTTTGCAACTGGCTCCTGGACAAAAAGAGTCGACCGCGGCTGCCGCAAAGCTTCGATTTTGTCATGTCAACGGCTGCCGCCGACGAGTGCAGTTGCTCTGCCGTTGACATCATGCCGCTCGTGTAAATGAGCCCTAACATCACCGCATACACGAATTCAAGTCCAACCTGTCACCACAAGTAGCAAACTATTGGGCACGAAACCTTAACATGTTTCGAATATTCAACAATAATCCAGTCAATTCTATAACTTTGATTGCTACCAAGAAAAACGATATACATTTAGTATAATAACAATAATTACAAAAATAAATTAATAAAACCTACCTAAAACTTCAAATTCAATTTTCACAAAATGGCAACCATGTGGGTTGACACTGTATTGCTTAACAGCGTCCATTTAAAGTTTCCACGAAATTTCGAATTTGTAATTAATCGGATAGGCTTTCTGCTTTTATTTCTTCAATCGAGTTTGGTGTATAGATAGGGTTCTCACTTTCAACTAGACCTAATAAAAAAACAAGCCATAAACGTATTATGTTGATGGCGATTTTTATTGTTTACTATACTATATATATTATTTTAGTGATTACCGCTGCCCATAGACATCCGCACAGGGCTTGCAGCCGGCCTACCATGACCGCCACGAGATATGTCGCGGACGAGAGAAGACAAACTAAGATGTAAGATATCTCGATATATTATATCTCGACATCGACAATTTTGATAGAAAAGATATCTCGATCGACAAATATATCTATTTTTGATATAAAAAGTCGAGTTTTAATTGTAATTGTCATGTTAGACCCGAAAGAAACAGAGCGATAATCGATTAAAACACGAGAAAACCGTCGACAAAATTTTGTCGCGATTGTCATGCTAGGCCGGCAGGTGTTTTGGAAAGTGCAAGCTCGTTTGTTGAAGATTCCCAGATATATTTATAACTGAATACAGCTATTTTATAACAAGCACCGACAATGACAAATATGGCAGTTGAGATCAAATAAAGTATAGCACGGCCGCAATACATCACGTAGGTATTTGGGAGTGCAATCGAAAGTTCCAGACGATTTACGCGGTGCGCCCTGACGAATGAGCCTATTAGCGCCATCCATTGCGTCCCTCAATAATTTACTGCATCTAAGTGCAGTTAAATGTGCAGCTGAAACGATTTGTACTAGGCTATTTTACATACCAATGTTTGACTTAGAGTTGGCTCTTACTAAACACGGGCTCGTTGGCGCGTTCGGTAGAACACCTGCCGTGCGCATCGATGGGTCGTGGGTTCAAATCCCGCTGGGACGACATGATTATAATTTTCTATAAGCATGTCTTCCCCACGTCTGGTCCCAACAAAATTCCGATCGGATAACGAATCACCGATTATCGATGGAAAAACCGTGAAGAACATTGCGCGTTTCAGTCTTAGTCTCTGGATTTCCGAATGCTTGAAGTAAATATTAGGTCGACAGCGCATCATTCACCGATGCTCTGTGGCTGGGATATCACTTACCGTCAAGTGAACGTCATGCTCGTCGATCGAAATCTAACATAAAAAATATATATAATATCTTCTTCCTACCCTGTTCCCTTTTTTTTATTTGGGTTCGGGACAGTATGTTCTCTTTGTCCATTCTCTCCTTTCACTCGCCATATCATTAGTCACACCTCTCAAACAAAAAAAAATATATATAAAAGGCTGAATTCCCATAGTAGGATCAAACACATCTATATTGCAACGACAGTTATTGCATCTAAACAAGTAGGTACTGTAGGTACTGTCAAAGTTTAAAAAAAACATGTGTCGACTCCGTGGAAATTGACACTCAACTTAATTTTAAGGTCTTGCCTATGACAATTCTCTAGAAAAAATACTAATAGGAATTCAAATTCAAAATCATTTATTCATTTAGGTAACATAATGTACACTTATGAACGTCAATAAAAAAATACATATTAAATGCTTCTAATTTTACATTTACTGCCAGTTCTCAAATCAAGGGCGTAGAACGGACGAGAAGAACTGGCAATAAACTCGCCGCCACTCTTTTTAATCGCCAAGTTTTTCGTTTTACAAAATTTTTGTAAGGAGCTAACCATTACACCATGTTCCACATGACATCTTTAGGTAATTAACTATAATAATTAAATATATATATAAATATAAACGAAAAAATAAAATAAAAAACAAAGATTTGTCCTCTATCAGCAGTAGGCATGGTGAATATTAAGAATACATCGAAAATGTATCTAATGTAAAATGTAGTAAATATTCGCGCTGTTCGCAATCTTTAGGCAAAACCGCATATTCCTCAGACTAACATTAAAATACCGTTTAGCTACAACTGCTTCAGGCGGCATATTTTTTAAAGTGTATTTTTGTAGATTTATCTCGCGCGTAAACCCTTTATTGAATTCCACGCCTCCCTTCGGTATGCACTTATCTCAGAAATTCCACTATCTTTCCATGCAAAATAATGTCGAAAAAGTATGAAATGAGAAATGTTTGGTTTGAGTTGTATTCCAAAAGTTGTACCTGGCATGCGTTGCAATGCTACGTAAAAATTGTATTTTTTTTGTTCCAGGAACTTTCGCGTATGTAGAACAACTATCAATGTTGATGAATAGCTTAGGAGTGCACAGAGGACAAACATTCTAACATTAATTGTTATATATAGATAGACTAGTAATACGTCCCGGCGTCGCACGGGTGCAATTTAGATGTAGGAACTATTCACAAAAAATGTTACTCGCTGATAATGTAGCTTTCTATTAGTGAAAGATTTTTTTAAATCGGTCCAGTAGTTTTTGTGTTAAATTGTAATAAACAAATCTTTCCTCTTTATAATATTAGTATAGATAGCATTTATATAAAAAATAATATAAAATGATTAAATTCACGCAGTAGTTTTAGCGTATAGTGCAACTTTGTGTTAATCATGGTTTTGAGTTCAGAATCATGGTTTTTGTTCTGTAATATTGGTATTTCGATATTCCTTCTATGTAACGCCCGAAGTGACTAGACGTAGGGGAACATGTTTACAGAAAATTATAAACATGTTATTCCGGCTGGATTCGAACCCGCGACCCATTTGCATCATTAAAATATTTATTTCAATCTTAGTTAGAACTTTCAAATCAATCCCACCGTTTTTTATGTTAGGTATCGACAGACGAGCATGAGGTTCTCTTGATGGTAGGTGATACCTTAGCCACAGAAACATCAATAATGTGTCGTCGACCTACTTTTTACTTCAAAGTCGGAAATTCGTAGACTGAAACCGAAACGCCCAGTATGCACTGTACTGTTTTTCATAGATAATTTTTTCATTTCACCACCGTTCATAGATGGAAAAGCCATTCAGTTATGAATTCTCGTATTTAAGTTGAAATACTCCCTTTATTGCGAAGTGAAATTCAAAATTCCTCATAAACAACTTGACAGAAGCACTCTCGTAACTTTAATATCAGGAGATTAGGGCCCCTTGGCATTAATGCAGTGGCACGTATGTATGGTACACAGTACACACTGTCGCATGGTACAAGTAATATATGGTGTGACATTTTTTTATGTTGGATATCGATAATCGAGCCTGAGGTTCACTTCAGTAAATGATGCGATGTCGACCTACTTTTTACTTTGACCATTCGGAAATCCATAGACTGAAACCGAAACGCGCAATGTACACTTCACGGTTTTTCCATCTATGAATGGTGGTTATGGACACGGAAATGTGTCTGAATCATTCCCCACAACATGACATGGTAGAATATGACTTTAGTTGGCTTTACAACAGTATAGTCGTGTACTATATTTAAAAAAAAATCCAGTATTTACTCCCATATTGTTTTATAGCCAGCGTGATGACGGGAATAAAATACTAGCGATTCGCCCCGGCTTAGCACTGGTGCAATATAGATGTACAAAAAAAAATACTAATATTATAAAGAGGGAAGTTTTGTTTGTTTGTTTGTTACGATTTATGTAACTCAAAAACTTCTGGACTAATTTTAAAATTTATTTCACCAATAGAAAGCTACATTATCAGCGAGTAATAGGCTACTTACATACTACATAGATTTTTTTTTGTGTATCTATGTACATTGCACCCGTGCGAAGTGGTGGCAGATCGTCTTAAATATTATTCCATGTAATATTTACTCTTGAATTGGTCTAAGACGTCCCCCCTGTCATTTCAAATAGATATTAATACGCATTCTCATGTAGATTAAGTTTTGTCCTTGCTTGTTTATGACGTCACATTGGGCCTTCAACGGGTGGAAGGAATGTCTAAATTCTGATCAGATGTTGAACCGTTCATAGGTGGAATGTGAAGCGTATATGGCGCATTTCGGTTTCACTCTATGGACTTCAAAAGGCTTGAAGTAAAAACTCACTCCTAAACTATTCATCCGATTATGATGAAACTTTGGTCAGTTGTTCTGCATACGCCCGCGAAGGTTTCTGGCCCAAAAAAAGGCAACGAATGGCGGGTACAGCTAGTTTAAAGGCATAATGTAAATGGGCATTATGCCATTTTCTTGTACATACAAGAGCATAAATGACATCCAATAATTGTAGCAACTGTTTCTACGCAGATATTATGCTGTTTTCAACAAGAAAATCATTGAAATAAAACTTGTATAATAGTTCAAGAATGTTACGTGTTGTTGACCATGCAAGTCATTTATTTAAATAAAATACTTTATGATGGATAAAAACGCGATTTATTTATTTATATTATTTATGCCGACGTTTCGGTTGCTTTTCAGCAACCCTGGTCGCGGCAGACTGAAAGATGACAGTTGTCTGATTTGAAATATCACAAAGTTGCCATATTAACGCCATCTATTCCTACGGAGTTGACATTTACTGTAATTTTCTATATGATGACAATATTGACTAACGGTGACCTCTTGTTTTTTAATATGTTTGATTTGGGGTTTTAGATTTTTAATTACTAGAGATATAAAGTATTTTATTTAAATTTGTGATACTCGCATTTATTGCTTAAACTTAATTGTATGCAACAGGTAAGAAACTTACATCGTTTAAATGGGTTTTAATATAAAACAAAACCCATCTTCACTTTCTACATTTCGCTGTAGTATGAAATTCAGTGTTTCCCCCTATATGCAACTCACTAAAATTGAAACTTTTTCTTTAAAAGTATGTTCTAGACAGAAATCCAATTACTACACCAATTAAAATCTCCCACTTTTGTTTGTCTCGCGCGCAGACGATGTAAAAAGACAGAAATAGCTCTGAATTTTTCTTACGGAGAATTTAATTTAGCGGACTGGATCTACTGAATTTGTTCTATGCAAATATACATACATATACAGGATACTTTTGACACTAGAGCGGATATTTTTTATAATTCTTAATTTGATTATAGATTTTTCATTCATTCATTCTATCACTCGAACTTTAAACGTATCCATGATGACTAAAAAATATAACGCTAATCAATAAACGAATGACTAATTTTGGTAAAATAATTGAATGTTTTTAAAATAGAATTTATTTGAAATTATTATTCTTAGCCAAACAAAAATAGTTTTGATTTGAAATGGCCAATACTGCAGCCCGCGTATTACCACGCATTACTATTCATGAGATATTTCACGGACGAGTGATGACAAACTAAGATATAAGAAATCTCGATATCGTCAACTTTAATAGATAAGTTATCTCGATCGACAAATATCTCTAAATTTCGATATTAAAAGTCGAGTTTTAGGTGTGTCATGTTAGACTCGGCAGACATAAAGAGATAATCGATTAAACATGACAAATTTTGTCGTGGTTCTCATGCTAGGCCGGCTGAACGGCAATTTCATAGGTACCTATTATAACATTCCGGAAGTACAATAAAAATTTACTCTGAAACCAGCGATATTTTTCTATCAAATACTGAATTCATTTCAATTCTTTAGCTCTTTAATTTAGAATTATTTAAAAAGTCCTCGTACTGTAGTTCGAGCGTATCTATGGAATTAGATCTTCGTAATGAACCAGTTTATTGAGCTCTGTGATCTTTCCAGGCAATAAAGCACGGAGTTCATTGTTCCCTGGATGTAACGACGTCATAACACGACGCAGGCTCTTTTGATTCAATATCATAAATTTAGAAGACCTACCCTTCAAGGGTGACATTGCAATGGAGAAAAGGAATTTCACATATTTTGGTTTAATTACGTTATACGACGTAAGCGGTTGGTACTGAACCAAATTTAATCAAGCAAATAGTCTTATTTTAACACTTTTTGATTGACATGTTAGTATAGTAATAGGTAACTCATCTGCCTGGTGAATGTCTTCAATGTATATAATGCTGAACCCTAATAATTTTGTTAATCAGAGATAGACCACACACCTGAAGTAAAACTTATTTCGCAAGAAACAGATACAGATATATTATATAATAATGAATAAAACTATATAGTACTCATATAGTTTTATTCATTATTTTCATTCACCGTTTCATTATTTTTTATGGTTTTTTAATTGTTTAATTGTTGTGGTTTTGTATAAACAGTAACAATCCACAAACATTGACGTATCTGATGAATAAAGGAAATAACTTTATTTACTTTTTTATTAACTCGTATAATACATCCTAACGGGGCGATGAAAGCAGAAACAAACAGACATTAAACATGTTCCATTTTTTACTTGGGGTCTGAGTTTCTATGGGAAAAGTAAGAATAACTTGCGAGAAAGAGTGATTTTCCAGCAGACGATTCAAATTATTTAGCACAAACAAAGCATCCCCGAGTGTTTGTGAGCATTTATCGAACCTGGCATATCGGATGGAGGCCTGTCTCCTCAGTCCTCAGACATACCTGCGGGCGAGAGATAACTAAACTTACGTCTGTTTGCTGCCGACATTGACTAAGTTTGATGTTGCTGTGTACGTATATAAGGTTGTGTAAATGTCTGCCATCATTCCTTCCTTAATGTGTAAGAGAAAACGTACTGGCCATAAAAATATTATAATTATGATTTGTTTGTAAGCTAAACCATTGTTGAAAAGAGTGTCCATAGAGTTTCTTGCCGGTTCTTCTCCATGAGACCCACTTTTTGGAACCGTGCAACTAGACGTTTCATAAGAGCCTGCAAAGGCCTATTTGAAATAAAAAACTTTTGATTTTGATCCAACATTTCTTGAATTGTATTGTTGTAGTAGTTGTTGTTGCCATGCCAAGGCTTTAGTGTATCATGAAACAAATAAAAATAAAAAATGTTTTATATAACATAATATGTGGAAAAACGTGTATCCTAGTATAATTAAGCAGTAAGTAAATACTAGGTTAGAAAATTATTTTTCAAGAAAAATTTGTCAGCAACCTCTGAAGTATTTCGATCCCTACATCTAAGGATATTGCAAGTAAACATAAGGGATTAAATTAAACCAGTTTTAGCATTCGACATGCTTTTGATAACATATTCTAAGTTAACCTTATATGCCTTTTTATAATTACACTAGCAACGCGCCCCGACTTCACACGGGTACAACGTAGATACAAAAAATAGCCTATGTTACTCCCTGATAATGTAGCTTTCTATTGGTGAAATAATTTTAAAATCGGTCCAGTAGTTTTTGAGTTTATTCATAACATACAAAAATACAAATCTTTATAATATTAGTATAGATTACGTATTATCCACCTTAAGACAGTAATATTCAGGTTAATGAAACCTATAGTCGATTACAGTGATTTTGATAGCCTTGAAAACAGGAAATAATTTCCTAAATATAAATAACCACGTGCTAGCCATAACGCTTCGCAGCGGCATATTGGTGCGAAGGTAACACTGCCAAAGTTTCGGCATTTAAAAAACATATGTGGGCCGAAAATGAAAATTCAGGCTTCGTGAATCATCATTTTTTACAGTTATCTAGGAACGGAAAAATATGTGTTATTATTTTGTTTTTGTTTGTTTGTTATTCTTCTCAAATTGTATGTAACGTTATTAGTTTTTGTTTTATTGTAATTCATGATTTGCACCGCCTATCTTTTTCTCTATGTATTATTTATTCTTCGGATACTTTTCTCTGGGGTAGTCTGAAAGAAATCGCTAGTAAGCGATAAGGCCACCCTTTGCATTGTATATTATAATGTATTTTTATGATTATAATTTATAAGTTTATTTAGACACTAGCAACGCGACCTGGGTTCACACGGGTGCAATGAACAAAAAATAACCTGTTACCCGCTGATAATGTAGCTTTCTATTGGTGAAATATTTTTTAAAATCGGTCCAATAGTTTTTGAGTTTATTCATAACATACAAAAATACAAATGTTTTCTCTTTATAATATTACTATAGAAGTATAGATATACATTTTTCAAATTTCAGCAGTTGCTGAGTTCTACTCACAAACAGAAATGCACTTGAGTCGCTCCATGGGAACTTCGCTCACTTCGCACACTCCGCTCCAATAAGAACAATTTTTATAAAAAACAAAAATTTTATACTATTACTACTATTGCCCTTTAACATTTATCTACCAAAGGTAAGAAAGAGAATTTAAGCTACAATATACCTCTACAGTGAACAGCGTCCATCGATATTACTTCATAGCTGTAACAATATCTGAGCTGTCTCGCGTCGCTGGCATACTTACTGCATTTGCGATTCAGTTCTCTGTTCCAATATGGCGGAGATATTCTGAGCTAGGGGTGAAGCTTTAGTTTCGTATTTTAAATTTTAAGTCACGCAGTTAAAAGTACTGGTTTTCTCAAAGTAATACCGACTCAAAGCTGCGTCAGCGTCGAGTTACGTTTTTTAATAACTTAATTCTTTCAAGTTACTTTAAGTCTATGAAAAACGCTCAGCAAAATTGGTTTGTCGCTTCGCTTTCAATTCAATTCAATTCAAGGACGACATTTACAAGACCCTAGTTACAGAATAACTTAACAGAAGTAAGTAAAAGGATAAATTCATTTCTATATTAAGCGCGTCTGTCATCGGAATATTATATTAATTCGAATCATTCATTTTAAATTTATTTTACTTATTACGTAAATTCCAATTCAGCTTAAGTTTTTCATTTAGTAGGCGAATATGTATGATATTCGCCTTAACAAAAGACAATATTACTATCAATAAGACAGTTATTGCAACGTATAAAAGAGAAGGTCAGAGTCGCCTTGTAGGTATACATCAGTATATTTTAATCTAAGGCAGAAAACAATATGTATTTCGAGAGTATGTTTTTATTTTTATTTACTATGATTACAAAGTTCACACTATTATATGTTATATGTTCACACTATCGTTTAGCACACGCTTAAATTGGCTACATTACATGCAAATATCTTGGCTGGCGCGTCTCTTAATTACATACTAATGACTTTCCGATAGCGACGGAGCCTTAATTGAAATCGTGCTATGACCACTATACATTAACCCTATTTCAGTTATAATTCTGAACAAGCAGGTGTCGTTTAGTGTTATTATGAGTTTATATTCTTTGTATTGTTTGTAACTAGTATGTTTCGACCAGTGGCGGGATAAGCCCATAAGCTTTAACGTATTACGTTTTAATATATTATAACATACATATATGATTACGTGATAAGTTATATAAATACATAATAATTATACTAGATATAAAAATATGCCTATGTTACTGGCTGATAATGTAGCTTTTTATTGGTTTTAAAGAATTTTTAAAATCAGTCCAGTAGTTTTTGAGTTCATTTATAACATACAAAAATCCAAAAATACAAATCTTTCCTCTTTATAATATTGATATATCTATATAATATGACTTATATAATTATGTTAAGGGCATTATTATTTTCATTTTTAAGGCTGCATTTGCCCACTGGTTTCCACGTACTTAGGTCGTGTTTTAACGAATATGGACGAAAGCAGTGCTGGCCAACGTCTGATTCTTATAAGTCCGTCCGTTCTTTGTCCGTAAATTAAATTGAAAATCGAACTGTATCTTTCAAATAACTTTGTATGGAGGCTCCATTACACGTCGCTCCATATTGGTGCAAAAAAACATCTCTAAAAACGATTAAAATATTTTAGAGGCAGAAATAAAGGTTTTAAATGTCTGGTCTAGGTATGTAAGAAAAGTTTTGGTATTAATACTATTTGTATCCAACATAGGAATGAGAAATTATTGCTTTAGGTCTATGAAATAACACAAAACATAGTTTTACCGAAAACAGAATTTTTTTATTTCAATTAGACTAAATTTTCTTTTTAAACGACTTCAAAAAAGGGGGAGGCTGTTGCTTTGAAGTAAGTAAAATAATATTTTAAATAAATATTTACTAACAGTTATTTTTGGAGTCGGTGCCAGCCAAGAAGGACAGTTTAATCCTGCTTTGGCAACAAACTTTCGAACGGACTCTTTTTCTTACGTACGGAGCGGCAGCGGTTGGCTGGCACCGACTTCAAAAATAACCGTTAGTAAATATTAAATATTTATTTGAGGCTGTTGCTTTGAAGTAATTAAAATATTATCTTTTACTTTTTAGTTTAAGTTTGTACATACTATATGTAGTTATAGTTTTGAAGTCGGTTTTTGTTTTTTGTTTAAAAATAATTTTTAAACATGCGATTTCAATAAAATTTTTAAGATTCATCCGGTTAATATTCAGTCACATTACATCACATATGTTGCACGAACTCAAGTCGTATTATTTAACCCAAATGCTCTCAACCCTTGAATACTAATTGCTGTTAAACTAAAGCTACCCTGCCTTTTGTTTTATACACGAACTGACTTCATTCATTATATCTTGAAAGTTGGAACATTTTACTGAAGAATATTTAAGCGGAGGTAAACTCCGGGTCCAGTAGATAGCACATCTATTCTTAGTTAAAAACTGATGTTAAATAAGATTAAAGGTTTAACAGACCTGTTTTTATCTTAGTAGTAGTAGTAGTAGTAGTTTAGCCTTACAGGTGCGTTTCTGACCTTTATCAATTGATCATCAGCAACTTTCTTTATGTCAGATATCGACAGACGAGCATGAGGTTCACTTGATGGTAAGTATTTCCCCAGCTACCGAACATCAGTCAATGATGCGCTGTCGACCTACTTTTTACTCCGGCATTCGGAAATCCATAGACTGAAATCGCAACACGCAATATGCACTTCACGGTTTTTCCATATATAAACGGTTCGTTACTCGGTCGGAATTTCGATATTTCTCCCACCCGTTATCAGACGAGTTGGCGAAGATATGCTTACAGAAAATTATAATCGATAAAAATATATCGTCCTGGTGGGGTTCGAACCTACGACCCATCGATGTGCACGGCAGGTGTTCTACCGAACGCGTCAACGAGCACGTCAAAACTGTTTACAAATGGATATTATGTGCTGTTTACACCAAGAAAAATATTGAAAGAAAACATGTATAACAGATCAAGAAAGTTACGTGTAGCTTAGACCATAGAAATCATTTATTGCTTCAATTTAATTGTATGCAACAAGCAAGAAACTTGTATTTTATAGACTTAAATAATGAACCTACTGAGCAACTGAAATATAACAAACAATTAAGTTTTTTTATGAATAAAAAAATTCAGACCATAAACTAATATTAAAACCGTTTTACGACTCAATACTTCAATTCCTTACAAAATACACGTAATTCTATTACAGAACGCTTTCGGAGGAATTCACGAAATTGTCAAGCGATGGAAGTCATTTCCTCAGACGGTTAATTTACACATTAACAGGGAAAAAAGTTTTGTACAAAATGAGTAGAGGAACAAAGACTTCTGAATTCGGCAGATGAATGCGACCCTTGTAATGACGTTTTTGACGTCTTTTATTCCGGTTCAACTTTTGTCTCGTCCTTGGGTGTTTGGAATATTTTTGAGAAAAGAAATGCGAGTTTAAAAATCTCAAATGATTTCGTGGCAGAACTTTTTTGTGTAATAGTAGGAAAAGAATTGCTATTGTTTAAAAATAATCATAAAATTATTACCCAATACAGCTAAGATTTCTCGAAAAAAACACAAAACATGCCTCACACGGGTCCAATTTAGATGTACTATATTGAAAAAAATTGCCTATGTTATTCACTGATAATGTAGCTTTCTATTCGTGAAATAATTTTCAAAATCGGTTAAGATAGATCGGACAGTAAATCCAGAGATTTCCCCCTACAACCTCACAAACTTTACCTTTTTATAATATGTATTATTAGAATTTGTATACTAGTATAGACGACTAGCTTTTGCCTGCGTGTCTGCGTGGATAATGGATATCAGAATTTAGTCTTAAACTGAAACCTTATAAAACATATCTACTATCAAATCTTCAAAATTTCAAACTTCTGCAGTCTAAGTTAACGTTAATGATTAATAGATCGAGAGTTTCACCTTTTGAATATTATGTTAATAGTTTATGTAGTATAATTTCGCCTGATAATTAGCTACGAGTAAGGAAGCCTTGGTAACCATTAGATAGATTCATTATTTTTTCTATATAAAACCTGAATAAATTTTAATATTAATAGTATTATTATACGTATTAATTATATGTATAGAGGGGCAAGAGAAGAACCTTCTCGCTATGTGGCCCTTATCCAGTAAAACCACCTGACATTTGACCCAGAAACTAATAGAAAGCATCTTATTATCATTATTAAAAGGACAAGTAAAGAATCCACCTGAAAATATATCGATTACAAAATACTGTATTTCTATATCAAACACAAGCCAGGCAAGCGCCTGATTAAATTAACATAGGTTTCGGCCTCGCCTGACAAATTTATCGCATCAAAATTTTTTTAGGCGATCCCCGCAAAATGTTTAACTTGCGACCAAATTTAATTTTCGTTTATCGGTAGATTGCTTTTTGTTTCAAATTTCAATGAATTTTTAAACTCGTTACGCTTTATAAATTTACAGACGTTATCTTTTTTAATTAAAAACCAATTCAAATAGCTATGTCCGCGCCGAAAGATATGTAAAATTGTAATTTTGTTTACATAGTATTTAGTGCAAGTCTCTTCTATATGTACATTGTACGTACATCTCTACATAGTATAAAACAAAGTCACTTCCTGACGTCTCCTTACGCTTAGATCTTTTGAACTACGCAACGGATTTTAATATGGTTTTCATCAACATACAGAGTGATTCAAGAAAAAGTTTTACACGTCTAGTTTCTTATTGCTTTGTGTTAATTTGTAGAATGATGATAATAGTTCAAGATGTCGGAAGAAATCAAGCTGACTGAGAGCTTTCATCGAAAATGCTGTCTTATTGTTTTCGTGCGAAGCCGGGGCGGGTCGCTAGTGATCTATATACCTAACTAACAAGAACTGAGACATTAGTATTTTACATCGTATAGGTATTTAAGAAATAACTTCGAAGAGGATTTATATAAATGATTGTCTCAATACCATCATTTCATGAGTTGTCACAACTTAACAAAGGTATCGAAAGATTGAGACACACACGACATCTGGGGGGTTAGAACGCAAAACGCAAAACGATTCGACTGATCGTCTCGCTTCATTGTGATTGGTGTAGAGAGTCTCTAGAGAGTCTCTACACCAATCACAATGAAGCGAGACGATCAGTCGAATCGTTTTGCGTTTTGCGTTCTAACCCCGCAGGGGGGGCCTAGCACGAACGACTATCGACAAAGTATTCGAATCGTCAAACTGTCAGTTGTATGAAAAATTATTTGAAATTTCATACAAATGACAGTTCGACGATACGAATACTTTTTCGATAGTTGTTCGTGCTCACCCCTCAGTCACTGATATGCTGTCGACCTATTTTTTACTTCGAGTATTCGGAAATCCATATACGGCAACCGAAACGCGCTCCGCACCTCATAGCTATTCATTCTATAAATGGTATTTTATTACCCAGTCGGAGTTAACATGTTCAATGTTAACAGAAAATTATACATGTAATCCTAGTCGGATTTGAACCTGTAACCCCATCGGATTTAAAATCAAACACGCCCACGAGCCTATCGATTTATAACGTCCTTTTCCATAAGCCTTCTTCATTTTAGTCATGACTCAAGTGTCAAGAGAACGAATGCCATAAAAACGCGCAAAACAGGCCGGTCATTAAACAAGATCGCTATCATAATTGAATTAAAAATTCCGACACGAGCTTCCCTCTTAGCTCTGAGGACGTGCCCTCACCCTCGCTGTGTTTCGGAATTCATTTTTGTCACAGTATTTTCATAGTGCATAGACGAAAGCCGTAAGCGCCATCTAGGTTAATTACAACTATTTTCTGGCGATATTATCCGTGCCATTTAATTTGCGCAAAATTCAAATTCAAATTCAAATTCAAAAATCATTTATTCATTTAGGTAACACAATGTACACTTATGAACGTCAATAAAAAAATACATATTAAATGCTTCTAGTTTTACATTTACTGCCAGTTCTCAAATCAAGGGCGTAGAGCGGACGAGAAGAACTGGCAAGAAACTCGCCGCCACTCTTTTTTAATCGCCAAGTTTTTGTTTTACAAATGTGTTGTAAGGAGCTGCAACCATTACACCATGTTCTACATGACAACCAATCCAAATGTGTGCATAAATATTATTATTCAAATATAACAAATACTTTTGAATCATCAAATTTTTCAAAGCTACTACTGGTTTGGTATGTTACTTTACCGAGAAGAGCCGGCAATTCTGGGAAATTTTTTCAAAAGTGCCAGGTCAAAGTACCTACTCGAAACCGACGAACATCACACCTTTAGAATTAAAGTGGCCGAACTCAAAATTTAGGATTTAAATGTAATCATAGAATGGAAAAAAAAACCATAAAACACCTGCCTTACATTCAGCAATAAAATTGTGATATAAAACACTTTGTTTAAAATTTTAAAACTTAGATTATAATATTTTAAGCGTTATATTTTAAACCCAGAAACAAAAATTTTGACTTACGCCACTTTCGAGGTGCATGTATGAAAATGGAAGAAGCGAAAGTGGTATGCAATGGAGCATATGGAAATTCGTGTTCTCTGCCTACTCCAACGGGAAAGAGGGGTGAAATATATGTATGTATGAATTCACTTGAACAATACGATTCAACTACTGTGATATAAATAAAAACATAGAGATCATGATGAGTGATAATGACCTCTTACAAAAAAACAAAAGTCGCAAGACATTCTAGCTTATATAAAAATAAAAAACATACGTAAATCATGGAAGACACGTAATATCTGTGTGTGATCATTTGGTATTGGCTAAAATATTTGTTTTACTCCACAACTATTTGGGGAGGATTGATTTATCGGTACAGCATCCTCGGATATAAGATGTATCGCCCTATTGAGATTTGAATAGACTAGATGCAAATAGAGGTAACATACCATTGAACATGCCTTTTATCAACATAACAAACAAAACATAAGAGTTTTTAAATAAAAGTTTTTTAAAAAGTTTTTATAATAATATTTATGCCGACGTTTCGGATGCCAAACCAACATACGTTTCGAGCAACTGAAAATCTTTGCAAGATTCAAGTAGATTCTTTCTCAGACTAGTACGTGAGGCTATTGATATTAAAAATACCCTAACTTCAATAGATAAGATGGTTTGAGACTTTCCAACACCAGTAATTAAAATTCTAAAACCCCAATCAATATATAACATACTAAAAAACAAGAGGACACCGTTAGTCACTACTGTCATAATATAGAAAATTACAGTAAATATCAATTCTAAAGGATATAGGTATTAAAAAAGACCCGAATTTGAACCCGAAAGATTTTGCTCAAAAATGACTTCTCAATATTTTAAACACTCTCCTGTAAAGTAGCCGTCTTACAGATCCACCTTTGTTCTATTATCACGACGATTATATGTGTAATAATCGGTGTAGCATGTGCGAAAAAATTTACTGAACATTTTGTATAGTACCTACATTGAAACAAAGCTTATAATTTTGAAATAATAGGGAATATGCATATGATTCCAATGAGGGTTAAAAAAATTTTTTATAAACTTTGTAGTAATAAAGTTTATTAAAAATATTTTTTAACCAATTAAATTTAAATTATTTCTGAAGTATCAGAATTACGCTTCCATTAATATGTTTTATTACAAATTCAGCTTTGAGCAAGAAATTAATTTTTAAACAAACAACTGTGGGAAATTCAAATATTTTAAAAGCCACGCCATTGGTCAGAGCGAATATGAAGTAAATATTTATGCCAGCAACTGCTAATGCGGTAGTGCGTAGTTATTGGGTGTTTCTGCTTGACGTCATAGTATATTAACAAAGGCCGGCAACGCATCTGCAAGTCCTCTGATGTTGCGGATGTTCATGGGCAGCGGTGTTCACTTTCCATCAGGTGAGCCATAGGTTCGTTTGCCCCCTATTCTATAAAAATAAAATTTAAATACTTTTTTTTTTAATTTAATTTAAAAAATACATGCACATTCCTTATTAAAGATTAAACGAACATTTCTTCCTACCGACTAGCAGTTTTATAGAGCCTCTTACCGTCCGCTCCGATGTTGACAATCGTCATTTATAAACTCCTAACGATTTTAACTTTGCTCAATTAAAAAGTTCAATAATCCGTAATTTGTAGGCTTTTAGGGACGTGAATTTACGAATCTCTGTTTACCAATTTGTTTCTAACGAGCGTGTTTTATACATTCAATAAAATATATAATAACATAAAATATATAACATAAAATTATTTATCTGGTTGTGCAGAAGATAACGATAATGATATTGAAAAATATTTTTATTAGTCTAGTTACTTTAGTTTAAATACAAATTATAAACTGAATTTTATTAATATTTAATTTAGAAACTTAATAAGCACCAATAATCCGATAATTCAACTACTGTTTATGTGTATTATTATTTATTATATTTATTAGCGCTAAAATAGGTTTGCGTGTAGCGCTTTGAGTTAAGTACTTATATAAAAAAAGATACAAAACTAAAGAGAGTTGATTTGCATAAAAATCTTAATAGTTTAATGGCCAAAACGTCAGAATGCAATTACGTGCTAAAGGACTACCCACTACACCGTATCATACCATGATTTTACTAGGAACCTCAGGCAAAAAAAATATTTGTAGTAGAAGACCGTGACCTGCCATGCACGGAGCATCAACATTGTCGGTGAGAATATTTTAGCGATGCTGATGAAAGTTCTAGCACTTTTGGGCAGGGACTGAATACTGGTTAATTTACTATGGGAGTTATACTGTGGTAAGTTTAGTGTGTATTACTCTTTAAAACTAATATCATGGTATCTCAGTCAAGCTGGCTTCCCACGGTCCGCGATTCTACGGATGATTCTACAGCCGACGACCACGGACGGCAACGCAAACAGACAGGGCTCTTTCAATGGTGCGTGTCGGTATCGGTATGCTCATAGATATCCAAGAAACACATTCTTCAATTTTTGTATTATGACTTCAAGTGATTTCGAATACCTTCTGAATAAGTCCAGTTATATCAAGGAATGATACCAACATGCGAAAATATATTCCTGTTCAAGAACGGTTTGCAATTGCACTCAGATTTTTTCACCGCACCTTTGAAGTTACCGCCTCGCGACGGATACCGGCGCACCGCCACAGACGCCCTATGCTACCACGGACGAGACCCTTCCCACGGTGTGTCGTGCGAGCTGGTCCGCGTCCGTCCGCAATATCACGGACCGTGGGAGGCTAGCTTCAGACATGTATTTTGGAAAATAAAAATTAACCGATTTCAGTCCATGCTTTTGGGCATAGTATTCTGTGCCATATTTCTTTCCATTACGCCATAGTATGATTCAGTATACAGCAGACTCCTTTTTACTTTTAAACTTAAACCGCTATTAGGAATATTTTTAAAATTAGTTCTATATTCTCTCTTTGTATATTATCTTCTATATGTGCTATAATATACTGCTTATCTAACCAGTTTTCTTGTCGAATGAATTTAATACAGAATCTCGGAGCACTCCATAACGTATGATTAGGTACAGGCCACTGACGACGTGGGTACTAATGGTGTGGAACTTTAGACAATATTAACTTCACGGAACAATTTTCTCGTTTTCCCTTGAAGCTTAAAGAGTTTTAGTAATTTTACTTTACAGGGAATTATGTGGTCAACGCTAAGCCCGTATTCCACTAATTAGAAATATTTTTTTTTGTTTAAATGCTAAAAATTCTTATAATTTTTTATTTGTTTGCTGTACTGTTTTCGTTTACTTGTTTAATAGTAGTAAAAACGGTGGTTTCAACACTGACTGAAAATCAGACCGTGGTTTGAGAGTTTTATGCTTGCTGACTTTTATGCCCATGAGCCTATATTATAATTAAGTGTATGTAGTGTTGTATAAAAGTATAGAAACAAATAAAACAATATATTGTAATAATGGCGGCCTTATCACTTTATATATTCACTTTTTTGATTTACGTTTTTAAATATTCAATCATCAAGCTTGTACCATAAAGAAAAATCATAACAACTTCTAATTGTGTATATTACCATCCATTCTGTTTTTCCCTTCCCTCAAAATTATTTACTCATATTAACATTCTTGTAACCTTTAATTTTTTTTGGCACTATAGGTTTTTGTATGTAAGACTGATTGAAATAATGTTTGTTAGTGCCAGAATAAATATTAATAAATAAATTATACGCCAGTTACGGGCTGACGGGCTCGTTGGCGCGTTCGGTAGAACACCTGCCGTGCGCATCGATGGGTCGTGGGTTCGAATCCCACCGGGACCACATGTTTATAATTTTCTGTAATCATGTTTCCCCACGTCTGGTAACTTCGGGCATTGACCTGATTGGTAGTGAAGTGCACGTTTCGGTTTCAGTCTATGGATTTCCGAATGCTCGAAGTAAAAATTAGGTCGACAGCTTATCATTAACTGATGTTTTGTGGCTGAGGTATCACCTACCATCAAGTGAACCTCATGCTGTCTGTCGATATCTGACATAAAAAAAAGTTAACTCTTAAAGCTACTAACCTTATCTCGTAACATATCTCTGACACGTGTCGCCTGGTGCTTACTCCTGTGTAACTCCAACTGCAACTCCAAACATCTCTCCTGCCAGTTGACCGAGTCTTCAGCCGCCACCTCATACTCAAGAGGATTGAGTCGCGAGGAGTGGGCAAAGGGCCTGGAAAGATGAGTTATTAAGACAGTTTTTAGGAATAGTTTTTTAATTAGTGCTGGGAGAATAGATCTAAGTTTTGTTCATCTAATTTTTTCAATATTTATTTATACTTTTTAAGGATCGGAGCATATGGAATTCCGTGATCTCTGTCTACCCCAATGGGAAAGAGGCGTGATGTACGTATACATATGTGTGTATGTAATATTTGGAAAAATATTTTTATTTTTATATTTAGGGTTAGAGGACAACATTTCTTTTATACCTGATATTCTAAACTTGATAAGAAGAGAAGAAGTTTGCATAAACAGACTTACTGTAACATAATATATCGATGTCTAACAGCCAAAAAGGTATAAGCGACATTTTTGGCAAAATAGACTTATTTTATTGTCTTGTCTTTTCTTTCTTTCTTATTTGGCTTTTTTCTGCGTCATAAAGGTCTAAGTTGAATGAATCTACAAAAAACTTTTATCACTCATTTATTAATATAATTTCTTTTTCGTTTATTTGGAACTTTAAATTAAATTCCTGCGAAGTTATACATTGACTTATGTATAATAGGGACTTATTAGTATGTAATAATATAATAGTTATTAATTTTGAATAGGTATATAAAATTAATAAATATGCTATTTGTATCAATTTTTGTTCATCTTTTAGACTGTTTCTAAATGATGACAACCTCGTTGGTTTCAAAAAACGAGCCTATAAGTTTTTAAAAGGCCGACAACGCATCTGAGGCTCCTAAATCGCGGATGTTGATAGGCGAAGGTGATTACTTACCATCAAGTAACGCACCTGCTCATTTGGCGCTTTGAAATAAAAAATAATTAAAAATACCATTGCCATGTTTTCGCTTGGAAATGATACCTACTGGATATTTATGTACTTCATTTAAGTCTACCATGGTAAGTAACTCAACGGCAACCTAACCTTACGACCAAGAAAGTAATGCATTCGAAATTCAAATAAAGTACCACAAAAACTTTCATTTCTTATACAATATCTATGAATAATAACTGTGGGTTATAATCAATTTGCCAACGTTTCTAGTTCATTTACTCAGGTCGTTCACTCTTCCACCGCGCTCTTGAACAGTGGCAATTTTTTTATCGTCTTTATTCATTCAGTCAGTAGATAAATTGCTTTATTTGTATGTTGATCTCGTATTTCAGATGGTAAAATAATAGTTATAGTAGTAGAATACGTTTTTAAGTAACATAAATCGTTAACAGTACAATTTATAATTCTAGGAATGGCTAATTCTAAGTTCAAAATAAAATTAGGCTGAAGATTATTAGAAATGGTACCGCAGGTGATTGAGTACTAACTACTAAGTACCATGGATGTGGTACTTACTATATTGCAATCCATTGAATATTGTATTATGTGGGCAGTTGGTTACTTTTCAAATTTCCATTCCCGTTTGCAAGAGATTTTCTCTAGTAATTTTGACTTACATATTGTAAAACATACAGTAAGGTACCGGTCGAAGACAGTCACATGATCTAAGAACTGAGACTTTAATCTTTTGAAATTAGCAATAACAATAAGCAATAACTTAAAATATAGAAATCTATTATTATTATTCGTTTCGTGCTTTTGACACAGATTATTTCCGAATGAAAAATGATTTTCTTTATGCTTTTCTTTTTTTTATTATTCTTAGGTTATATTAGTTAAGTTAAATTTAAATTATTTTAGTTTAAAAGTTCATTTGTATTGTATTTTTGTTATGTATAGTGACTAAATAAAGATTTTTCATTTTATTTAATTTCATAAAGATATTTTATATGAAGTCCTGCACATTCACTGTAAAAGGCTCCGATCATAAAAACGGAAAATAATTAGGACTTATTAAATAACTTTATTTGTCTAATATTTCGTGAAAATACAAAATATTCTCACGAAACCAGTTTTTTCATAGGAATTAAAATGCCATTTTACAGTAACGCTCAACGAGTTGATAATAAGCTCCACTCATGAATAACAAAGTACGCTTAATTAGCTCATATTATTAATAATTAAAATCCAATAATTCGCGGATGAGCGCTTCAATAATTAAGTGAAATTAAAGCTATTTAAACCACACAATGTAGGAGCACAAATTAAAAACAACCAAATGACAAGGTATAAAATTGTTTGTTGCTTCTACATCCGCTTTTCTTCCATCCATATTATTAGATACGTATAACCTATATATATTGTATACCTCTAAAGGCGTCATTATTGATTTTTTTTAATGTTTTGTGTGCAGTGCTTCAGTGATTTTTTTACGAGAAAGGCAAATACAAGCATGATCAACCTTCCATGTCAGACCGATTTTTTTGGTTTAACTGAAAATCAAACCCAATAACATTTACAATGTGTTGTATTTGAATACAAAGTGATTTTTCCTTCTCTTTCTTCTTCTTCCTGCCCTGTTCCCTTTTTTATTTGGTGTCGGCGCAGTATGTTTTTTTTTTTCAATCTCTCCTTTCACTCTCCATATAATCAGTCACAACTCTCAAACACATATCATTCTTCACACAGTCAATCCATGTTTTTTTGGCCTACCTCTTCCCCTATACCCATCCACTTTGATATGTAGATTTTTTGTACAAATAAATTTAACTTATTAATAATTATATTTCTGTAAATATAGTCTCATAATAATTATATTACTATAAATACAGTGAAGTATCAAATCAGTCGAATAAAATGCTTGATTAACACTAGATTGCCCAAAGAAGTCACTTTGACTTCTTTTTTACAAAAAGAAATTATATGCATTAGGAATTAAGATACAGTTTCCTAGGTTTTGTTTGACTTTATTTTATTTAAATGTTAATAAAAGACAATATAATATAAAAATTACCTAGGCGGCGGCGGCGGGACATCCCTAGCCCGTCTTGGCAGCAACCTCGGGCTATTTGGCGTACTCGCAGAGTGACCGGCCCCACTATGGTCAGTAAACCTCGCCAAGGGGTCGAAGATCTGAGACAGCCGCCGCGACCGCTCCTCAGACATATTCACTACACTTCACATCACTATCACAACACTACACTACACTAAACCGCCATTCAGTTTCGTTACTGCGTTGGCGCGCAATCCGCGCGGCCATCTTGATTCGTCTTTCACGGTGTAATGTGCCAACCGTTTTTAGAACGCTGAAAAAGAAAACGTGAATTAGTTGTGGTGCCTTATGAGTTATGGTGTATAATTGGACGCTGTTAGGCAATACAGTGTCAACACACAAAATGATAAAAATGTAAATTTTGAGACCAATCTCTTCCTTATGAGCTGGAGTACATACTCGTATTTCAAAAGAGATATATATCGGCGCAGCATCTGATTATTATTACCATTTGTTTATTTACTATCAATAATTGATTATTTTAAAGAAAGAAACTATTGAATATTGTATTGACTTAAAATCTTTCGTTTTGTAAAATGACAGTGACATGTTATGACTCATTTGTTTACGTCAAACTCTGTATAAATATGGCCGCTTGTCAGTTCAGAAGGCAGTCTGGTATCGCCGGCCAGACTCAGCGGACCTCTCTTGCTTTGTAATGAAGTGATTAAAAGAGATTAACGCAACCTATTGTTGGTGTTTTTATTACGAAACATTGATTGAGGATTCACAAGAGAATAGTGATGTCAGTAGTGCTGACATCACGCTATTTAAAACATTAAATGCCGACCTATCCGCGTCATCAGAAGTGAGACACGAACGCCGTTCCTCTGCGTTTTTATTCGCCCACAGATAAGGACAATGGTTTTGTTTGATTTTTGTCCATATTGACGGTAGATTGAGTTCGTTACAGAATTGGATGGCCGACAGCGATTTGTTGCTTATGAGAAATTACGTTGGTGCTTTGTGACACATAAAAAGCGTACGTATCATAATTTATTTCGTGAATCGCTTTATGTGTGTTGCAGGTGCCTGTATTTAAGTAAATGCAAGTCGAGGACAGGAGCATCCTCACTTGAGTGAATAATTTAGTTCACGAGGTTATTTTACTTGAGTGATGTAAATATGAACAGATGTACTGTTTGTTATTTCTGTCTTCAGGTCGGAAGCGACAATTATGAGACAGGAAAGGGATACTCTTGATATCTTTCTATTCTATGATTTCCTTGTTTATGGTTCATCAAGGGACAAAGGATATTTCAGAATTCCTGTCACGTGTTTGGGTTCTTTGGATAAGAATCACAAAAGATAAGTTGGATCATTATCATACTGTGGAAGTAGCCATTGTGTGTGTTTACAGTAAGTGATTGCACATCGTATTAATAAATACAAGAGCTACTACAGTTGCTGAGTTGACATCCATCGCCGCAGCCATACAAAGGAAGTGACCACACCCCTTACATCAGCAAATTGAGGTGGGGAGTGGCCACATATAAATGACGTGACACAAACAAAAATGTTTATGTAAAAGGATTAATCATCAATCGACCAACTATTGTAAATACGCGCCTCAGGAAGCCACTAATAAAGAAAAACCATATCGTTGATGTGAAGCAGAATCAGGATTGCGGAAAGAGCAGATACCTAAGTGAATATGCTCTAAAGTCAAGCCAAGGACTAATATAGTCCATTACTGTAGAGGGAAACATCAAAGAAAGAACATAACAATATTATCCAGGCAACTTAATTTGGAAGAGAAGCAAGTCTGCCACCAAGGATAAAAGAAAGACAAGAAATGTCCTCTTCCCTTTAAGGGTCGTGAGCGGAGTAAGTGCTCACAGACGTCAACAGACAATGATCGGATGTTCCATATGGAGCATGAGGAGTGACTACACAATATCAGTCTGAATCAGTAGTCGATAGATCTGGACGTATTGCTTAACAAGACAAGTGTTTTAGAAGGGCACACGAGTGATTTATATTACGTGTCCCAGTGTAAGTGAGTAAAGAAATCATTAAAGGAATATTCAATAGTGGAGCAGAATGCAGAGTAATGCTGCAATGGAATCCGAGAGTCCATTGCATCCGAAGAAGTTAATCAGTCGCATACATGAAAGTTATTGGACGATTTTCAGTCCTATCGCTGATTACTATAACGACCATTTATGTTACAGATTCGATAAGTGTTCAAATACCTACGATAACGCATATTGCCCTATTGTGAAATGTCAACTGTCAATAGGGGTGAATTTGATTCATGTGGCAACCTTACTGTGATGATTACTACAAATGTAACGCAATTATTTCATCAATAGATCATCGACCATTTAACTACAAACAATTGTGGGACAATATGAACACATAATATGTGTAAAGTGGACCATACTCCCTCAGCCAAGTAGAACAGTGTAGAGATAAGCAGTTTCGACCAATATTGGATGATGTAAGAAGCAACAGCACAGAAGAAGGCTACGTCTTAGAAAATGAGGTCCTCAAAAGAACATATTGTTGAACCCGATGTCAGGACAGAAATTTTACACTTGACTTGAGTCCTTACATGGGAAATCAGTATATAGTGTTACACCAGCCCGCTTTGCCTTGAGCTACTCTCTTCACTTAGTAGCCTTCACCTCTGCGATGACAGCCCGTCCAAGTCTGCTAAGGACGACCACGCTTTTGTTTCCCTTGGTGATTCCACTCAAAAGAGTTGCCTCGAGATATGGTCGAGATCCTTTTGGAGTGTGTGGTCAAGCTATTGCCACTTGCAGCGCTTGACTAAGTAGTCAATCGAGACTTCATTACAGTGCTCTCAGAGTCGTAGTTGAATTTGTCGGGACAGTATTTACAGCGTATTTGGCGAAGGCAGCAGTGAATAAACACTTGCAGCTAGTGGGAGATGGGTTTTGTGACATTCCATGTCTCGCATCTATACAGCAGTACGTACGGTTTTCATACTGGAACACAACGTTTTAAATCTGACTTCACAGATACAACACTTCTACTGTCTCCGAGTCTTCCTTTATTTTGTACAAGCGTTCCAGTGAAGTATTGTCATCTCATTTCATACTTAAACACACAGGTAAAAAAAAAAAAAATAATAATAATGTTGCAGAAGATTAAGGTGTTGTTATTTAGAAATGTGGGACAAGAAGAGTACCGTAGTTCACCGATTTGTGGATAATTGTGATATATCGAACATTAAAAGGTACTTCTGGAACTGTACAAAAACAACTTCACCCAATAGAAAAATCAGCGGCTGCTTTTCAAGTAATCCATATGGATATCACGGGCAAGTTATAATCTACCTAAAAATATAAAAGAAGCATATACTTTAACAAGTTTCAAGAAATTATTTAAAAGTCACATTTAAATCGATTTTTCATTAATAGACCGTACAAGATAAAATAATAAGTACAAAGTAAAAGCATAGTATAAAAATATAGTAAATACACTCATATAATTGTATTAGGTAATAAACTGTAATATTAATATAAAATACAAAAACCAAAATCGCGCCCAAAGAAGTCGGTTACAAACATACAAATATACAAACAAACATACATACAGGTGAAGCTAATATAAAGCGTGTAAAAAAAAAAAAAAAACATTCGCTCAGACACACATTCATACACTCTATATAAATCTTCATTCACTATAGATAAGCCTTAAGAGATTATAATTGTTAACTATTTCAATCTACCTATCAAATACGCTCACTCGCTGTCAATGACTAAATTATACAAATATACCGTCAATTCACTGCGCTAATTATATTAAGTAAAAATTGTTTGCTTTTTCTCTGTAATTGATTTAATGTAAATCTTTTGAGAAAATAAATGTCTTTATGTGAGTTGAGAATCGTAATCGTGTTATCGTGACTTGATGCCTTTTCGAAGTGTGTGATGTAAAATGCATACTATTTATCACAGTTGATGGAGGATGAGAATTCTGGCGAGAATTCAGACTATTGCATTGGCATTAATGTTAAACTTAAAGCGTCAGGAGTAAGCCGAGCATATGGTCAAGTTGAATGATAGTAGTAACCTCCAAATGCTTCAATAATAATCAAAGATTACGGAACTGAAGATTGGCAGAACTCTACTCTACTCTACAACTGGATACTCTTGAAGAACTCCAGCTATCAGTGAACTGCACCGATTATTGGGTAACATTGGGCATTGCCCCGATAAAACTGATCACTTGATGACAAAACTGAATTTGGTGGATATTGGTACCCAAATCGTTAATATACAGGAAATTACCCAACATATTGTTCAGAGAATGACTCAAACTGCTGAGAAAAATAAGCAACGCTTACATCAACATTAAGCGAAAATACTTCACTTTAAAAGTTTTTATTGTTTCAATGTGATTATGTTTCAGAGCAGCTATCCAAGAAAAGTTGCACATTATCAACGCCGTTGGTACCTAAACCAGTTGACTAGATAACCGTATCGGCAGATAACTCTACTACAACATCAATGGAACTGCAACCACCTACATCAGAGGTGCATGTATTGCTAAATCAAGACCTCTGTTTATTGTTTGATTAATGACCATCTTACACGGTGAGTCGTTTTCAGTTTACATTGACTTGAAATTAAACTCATATTAATTATCCTACATTCTCTAAAAACATATCTTCGATTCGTCAAAACGAGATTCTACGAGACCCTCCGAGAACCTTCTAGATCCCTTCATTAAGTCTTTGATTTCACCTACTCACTCTCCTAAACCTTCATTCCTTAATTTCATCAAAACCTTCATTCTACGAGAAATTATTATCTACGAGAACCTACGAGACACTTTGAGAAACCTTATAAGGACCTCCGAAAAACCTACAATATCCTTCGAGAATCTTCAATCTTTGAGATCCTGTTGTGTGTTTATGTGACAAACTATTATAGGCAACGCAAACTGCTTACAGATATCATACTCAGAGAAAATTGTTCTGTGTTTAAGGTATCACAACGAGGATCAACAAAGCTAGTGCAGACCACGCACCACCTGTCTGTATAAACGTATTGGCGGCAGACGACGGCCCTTCAGCAACAGCCAACTCTACTATCTACTTCGCGAGCCAGTATGGTTGAGCAACAACATAAAGAAGCAGCTGACTAAAAAGGGCACGTATTCATTTCTTAATTATTTATCAACAAAAAGTCACACATAAATGAAAATCACAATGTACCACAGAGTACACAACAACAATGTACCACAGAGTACACAACAACAATGTACCACAGAGTACACAACAACAATGTACCACAGAGTACACAACAACAATGTACCACAGAGTACACAACAACAATGTACCACAGAGTACACAACAACAATGTACCACAGAGTACACAACAACAAAGTACCACAGAGTACACAACAATAATGTACCACAGAGTACGCAACAACAAAGTGCCACAGTATACACTACATTATAAATCACTGAATACTTATGTACCACAAAAGGTGCACAGATACCAATCTCAGAAGAAACATTCTATTGTTACAGAAAAACTTCAAGATCTCTACGAAGGAACGTAATGCAGACGGCAGGTGCAGAGCGCGCACCGCCGGTCAGAACGGCCGTATCGGCGCAGCATCTGATTATTATTACCATTTGTTTATTTACTATCAATAATTGATTATTTTAAAGAAAGAAACTATTGAATATTGTATTGACTTAAAATCTTTCGTTTTGTAAAATGACAGTGACATGTTATGACTCATTTGTTTACGTCAAACTCTGTATAAATATGGCCGCTTGTCAGTTCAGAAGGCAGTCTGGTATCGCCGGCCAGACTCAGCGGACCTCTCTTGCTTTGTAATGAAGTGATTAAAAGAGATTAACGCAACCTATTGTTGGTGTTTTTATTACGAAACATTGATTGAGGATTCACAAGAGAATAGTGATGTCAGTAGTGCTGACATCACGCTATTTAAAACATTAAATGCCGACCTATCCGCGTCATATATAATATCATTTAAATTGTTTTCATAGCAAAAATGTTGAAAAAACTAGCGGTTGAAAAATATTTAAAATAATTAACAATAATGCACTGAATTCTATTACTTTGATTGCTACCAAGAAGAACGATATATATTTAGTGGAATAATAATAAGTATAAAAAAACCTGTTATTTTTTAAAAGAATTTTAATAAAACCTAATTAAAACTTCAAACTCAATTTTCTCAAAATGGCAACCATGTGGGTTGACACTGTATTGCTTAACAGCGTCCAATTAAGACAGTGGGAAGCTTTGTACAAATACATATCGACGTGTCCGTAGAACAAAGTCACATCTGCATGACGCTCTACTTTAAACTTGACCTTATTCTTAGGGGAAATTAACATCATGAACCATTATTCGACTGCTACCTTTGAAAAAACGATGCGTTTTTTAAATTTTGGATTTTATTACTAAATTATATAGGTCAGTTTAGCCTTTCAAATACAAAAAATCTACTTGGTATCATAATCATATCCGACTTTGTTCTACGGATACGACGATATAGTATGTGTAGCGAGAGAGATAATATTATTTACTGCTCAAAAATTTATTGATGAGATGGTAAACATTATTAATATGAGAGATTTTGCTTTGATCTTGCGTTGAGTACATATTTTTGATTACTGTTTGTGATGTTAAGTATTCACTGTATATTAAGTTTCATAATGAGATTGAGATTAATTTAATATATAGGTAATTAATGAAACACGCAAGAAACAGACACATTTCTGTGTTCTTTTCACTGATCATTTTTAAAGATCAGAAATATAGGAATAAGAAGGTGCTTTGTCCAAAACATTTCTTTATTTTGATTCCCTGGGATTCAAACCCGGAATGCGTATACCATTAAGCCACGTTAATTAATATGATAATTAGTAAGAGCCTATATTAAATGAAGAAAATACATTGCAAATATTAATCACGTTGTTAAGGTTTGAAGCCTTGAAGGAGGTTGGTCATCTATACTAATAGGTATTATAAAGAGGAAAAATTTGTTTGTTTTTAAAAATTATTTCATCAATAGAAAGCGATATTATTTACGAGTAACATAGGTTTTTTTGGGTATTTTGTGTATAGTGTAATTACACCCGTGCGAGGCCAGAGCGTGTTACTTGTATTAAAATATAATAAAATAACAGACAGAACTATGTTTACTATGTTTACAGCTACACTTACAAATCTTTAATAAAAAGGAAATTAAGAGAGAAGAGGTATGTAATAATACTTGCTAGACCAATGGTGTTTGAAATATCCCAACTGATCTCAATAAACTGTGCCTAAGAAGAGGCAATTAGGCATGGTTTTATATTTGGACAGGTGTCAGAATGAAATGTCAACGCTATTTTGATGACGAAGTTGACGAAAGGTATGATGAATTGTTATTGATGTGCCACTTCCTTCTGAGATGACATACATACTCGTAGATCGGTACGAAATATAATATTTTAGGAATTTTCGTTCTACGCACAGAACAGAAGAAGTACTGTGGTTCTACGTATAGTTTTTTTAAATACTATTATATATATAATTATTCTTATCACTTAAAATTAATTATTTTAACTTATATAATATAGTATAGATAGGCACTAACAATAACTAATATGAAATGTTTAGTCGGAATACAAAACAGTAACATGTCCAGACTATTGATAATTTTGTTTCTTAGATTAAACTTTTCGTAGTTGACCCTCCCCAAAACTTCCTGATCACGAGTGAGATTTTCTAAGTCTTATGATTTTTTTAGATCGCTACTATGTGTACAGTTCTAACAGCATTAGCGTACTGCTGATGAGCTTAGAGGTGAAATATTAACATTCACTGTATTCACATTAAATACAAAACAAAAGAAGTAATACCAAAAATGTGACGGTATTTTTTATAGTACCGACTTTCTGCCCATCAACCAGGACTTCGCTTGTAAGTAGGGCGCCCTGGTACGAACGGGAAAAAATTTGCGAATACGATTGTGCTCCTTATTTTTTAGCTTAAACGGATCCTTTTCCTATGCCTATTATATTTTTCGTATGGTAAAATTGGTTCGGTAGACTCGCCCAATGTACCGATCGAAAAACCTGTACGAACTAGACCATATACCTAATACTGCGAAATACTTTAAAGTATTTAAAAATCCTGCTTATCGTCCCTGGTATTCTAAAATACTCGTACTTGGAAGCCCTGGTATAGAATTTTGAAATTATATCTCATCGCTACTAATCACTAATCAGTTTTTAAACGCAATTAACTACCACACACTTATTTATGGAACTGGCAACATGTTAGCTACGATAAATACTCGTCAGATTACAGGAAGCACTAAATTAGTTATTAAAAAATATATTAACAGATTGTAAAAGCTTGGGCCGGCGTTCAAAGTAAAATAATACAAGACATACTTATTATGTATATTTTTTATTACAAATTTATCGTCTGCTAATAATAGTTTTAAGTGTAATGTTGAAAGAAGAACTTTGATCAAGAACGGGAGATCCAATTTGTACAAAAACATTATAAAAACAGAATGGCTTTTCTTATAATGGATTGCCTTAGAATAATTAAAAAAAACTATAATAAAGTATAAATTATTTGAGAAAAATAAAAATTAAACACATTAAAAAAACGTACATAAGTGCTAGCAAAGAAGGACTATTTAATCCTGCTTTTGCAAAAAAATTTCGAACGGTACGGAGCGGCATCGGTTGGGTGGCACCGACTTCAAAAATAACTGTTAAGAAATAATGCTTTGAAGTAATTAAAATATTATTGAAGTTATACTTCTTTAGGCGCGTTATGAAAAAATGATGAGAGTGAAATTTTAAGATGCGCGCGCATCTGTGACACAAAATTAACATGATGAAGTTGGCTACAGATGACCTGCGCGCGCACGATGTCCCAAAAAAACGACATGATGAAGTTGGCTACAGAATAGAATTTGATTGATTTTAACATTTTGCTTCGATATTTACTGCAGTTTTGTTTTTTAAAATTTTTCTTCAGACGCCAAAGAAGTATAACTTCTAACGCGTATACATAAGTACACACATACCTTCTTTATTTTTTACTTTTCAGTTGAAGTTTGTACACACTATATGTACATAGTTGTAGTTTTGTTTTTTGCTTAAAAATAATTATTTGAAGTCGGTTAAAAATAGAATCCATATGTTGAGTATGTGATCGTGAAGAAGCCACCACACTCAACAGGACATTATCAAAACAACGTTTAGCAAAAAGTTTGAATCTAAACAAATGTAATTACCGGACGGATAAAAATTTCAGCGAAAGGGTTGACCCCAATCTCAGGGGCTAGATAACGTCCTTGATAACATTAATCAAAGTTCCTATCTCAGGTCCGGGCACTCCAATTTTCTGGTCAATGACCTTTTAATTTGCCACATCGTGGAGCTATTTGCAGTTGAACGGTTATTTACTCGTAATTGTAAGGGGTGGCGGTGCTCCGGTTTCCTATTTTAAGGAAAAATGCACAAAATGATAAAATAACAAATTTTGATATTTTTTCATTTGCACAATTTGCCACAATTCACGAGCAATGTTAGTTACTGTATGAAAAGTTCAAAGGTCTATAATAATTAATTTATTTTTCAAAAATGAACCTTTGTAAAGAAGGACTTATTTTTCTTCCTGCCCTGTTAGAAAGAAAGAAAAACCATTTATTTCACAAATACTCACAGGATAGACTTAATAAAAATAAAATAAAGTACAAAATAAATACATTATTAAACAATGATCATTTAAAACACTATAAACAGTGCAGGAAACGGGTCACCGACTCAGGATTATATCTGTGACACAGCCGCGGCTAAGTCACAACACTGATTTTCGGCGGTTCTCTTTTATTTGGGGTCGGCGCAGTATGTTCTCTCTTTTATTTGGGGTCGGCGCAGTATGTTCTCTCTTTTATTTGGGGTCGGCGCAGTATGTTCTCTCTTTTATTTGGGGTCGGCGCAGTATGTTCTCTCTTTTATTTGGGGTCGGCGCAGTATGTTCTCTCTTTAATTTGGGGTCGGCGCAGTATGTTCTCTCTTTTATTTGGGGTTGGCGCAGTATGTTCTCTCTTTTATTTGGGGTCGGCGCAGTATGTTCTCCCTTTCCATTCTTTTCTTTCACTCGCCATCTCATCAGTCACACCTCTCAAACACATCATTCATCGTGTGATGTGATCATCATCGTTGACTGTGTAGTCAATGCATCCATACTAAGTACTGATTTTCTTAAAAAAAATTAAAGCAAAACATATCTGTCTCAACATTAATATTTTCTAATTTATATTAAAGTGTGGTTAAAAAATGGGCGAATGACATTAAGATTTTGAGCCCGTTATAAAAGTGAATACCCGAGTCCAACCGTGGGCCTCATCAGACATTTCTGTGTTATGGTAATTTTTCTTTTCAGACAAGTTCTGTGCTCTCCGACCGAAACAACTTTTTTATTTCCCCCAGATTCGAACCCAAAACCTCCACTACTAAGCGAATACCGCTGAACTACGGCGGCGGTCAGACCCCGTTATAACAATTTTTACACGCGAATGAAACCTAGTAATATACAACACGTTGCATAAATCGAAGTAAACCGAATCTTGGCAAAGGCGTTGCAGGCTTCCGATGCAAAGTTATGGCCGCAACAGATTGCTTGGATTACTATACGACGTCGCAACTTTAAATTACATTACGTTTCATTTCTCGTCGACCGGCTCATTGGGGCGTTAGGTAGAAAACCTACCTTGCGCTACGATTGGTCGCGGGTTCAAATTTCGCCGGGACATGTCTTCCCCGCGTCTAGTCACTTCGGACATTAATAATACTGTCAGTTTATAATCTGTCGAATTCTAATTATGACATCTGTATCTATACTATCCGTACTAATATTATAAAGAGGAAAGATTTGTATGTTTGTTTGTTACAAATTAACTCAAAAACTACTCGACTGATTTTAAACTTTCATTTAACTTTCACCATTAGAAAGCTACTTCTTCACCGAGTAAACATAGGCTATATTTATTTCCAGAAATAATTAGGGATCCCTACTAACTTGAATAATGTAACTCAATGTGTAAAAAAAGGTTGTAAATCTCTGGATTTACTAAACCAATTTTAAAAATTCTTTCACCAATAAAAAGCTGCATTATCAGCGAGTAAACATTTTTTTTTTGCATTGCACCCGTGCGAAGCCGGGGCGTGTTACTATCTATTAATAAAGGGAATTCTAAATACATATTGACTTAATTGAATTTTAAAGACAAAACCTTTTGTTTGTGTATTTCAAAATTCTCTATAATGTACTTTTTGTTTACTAATAGAGGTTCTATCTCATTAGTGACTCCATCAGTTTCATTGCTTTGTCGATTTCGATGCGACTGACACTAACGAGCTATCATTCAGCCAATGAAAGACTGATTGCACGAAGAAATTTCAGCACATACAGTCTTCCGTTTTCATAAAAAAACGGTCTGGAGCTACATAATGTGGAGTCATTTTGAAGAACAGTATAGACAAAATCTTAGTTTGAATATTCACAAATGTCAGGATTTTTATAACTAAGTAGCAATTCGCTCCGGCTTTGCACGGGTGCAATGTATGTAGATGTGCTATACACAAAAAAAATATAAATACTCGCTGATTGTGTAGCTTTCTATTGGTGAATTTTTAAAATCGGTCTTGTAGTTTTTGAGTTATCGTAACAAACAAACATTATACAATATTTCTTCCATCTTCTGTCTTTCTCTTCCTTTTTCTATTAAAGTGGAAGAAGCGAAAGTGTACGGATCGGAGTATATGGTGATCCGAAATCTCTCTTTACCCTAATGGGAAAACGACATACCGGGAATACTGAAACGATAATCAAAATTTGAAGGCTTCTTAAAATGTTTCTGTCTTTCATTTTACCTTCGTAATTAACAGGTTAGAAATAATATTGTCTTTCATTAACGCGAGTATCACACACTTAAATAAAATACTGTATACCAGATTAAAACGCGATTAATTATTTATATTGTTTAAATTATTTATCCCGACGTTTCGGATGCTTTTCAGCAACCGTGGTCACGGGCAGATAGAAAGATGACAGTTGTCTGATTTTTGAAATGTCACAAAGTTGCCATATTAACGCCATCTATTTCTACGGAGTTGATATTTACTGTAATCTATACTAATACTAATACTAATATACTAATAATACTAATACTAATAATATTATAAAGAGGAAAGATTTGTATTTTTGTATTTTTGTATGTATTGAATAAACTTAAAAACTACTGGACCGATTTCAAAAATTCTTTCACAAATAGAAAGCTACATTATCGCTGAGTAACATAGGCTATATTTATTACTAGAAAAGAATAGAGATCCTTAGAATTTCCTACTAAAACCAACCCGAGGTGTAAAAAAATTTGCCAAAAAATGTTGTTCGTCGCATGCGCTGCGAAAAGTATTGATGATAGAACAAAATAAAGTTCTACAATATTATAGAACATATAAATATCTACAAAAAACTTCGTGATACCATATGTCTAACTATTGTAGTTATGTTACTATAACTACTTTTGTACATTTTAAAAGTTGATAGAAATGCCGATCAAAATCAGACCCTGCTATCCATACCTCTGTATTAATTCTTATCCAAATAAATTGTTTCATATTTAAGACTGTTTCAATACCTGTTGATTACTTTTTGAAATATTGAAATCGGACATTCCATTCAAAAGATATTACGAAATTAAAAATCTCAATGTAAACAAAAAAAGCGTGTTAAAATACACGCCGTCCGCTTCGCACCGCTGCAGTGGCTCCACGCAGGGCATCGAGCAATACGGCGAGGGGTAGTACTATGTCATTTTGTTCAATTTGTGGGGTTTTGTTACGATTTAACTCAAAAACTACTAGTACTACGAGTAACATAGTGCTATTTTTCATCTATTTGCACCCGTGCGAAGCCGGGGCGTTTTGCTAGTTTTCTATATTTTGACAATATTGACTAACAGTGTAGGTACTCTTGTTTTTTATTATGTTTAATTTGGGGTTATAGATTTTTAATTACTGGATCCAGGTACACAGTATTTTATTTAAAGGTAAGAGATACTTTTAAGTCCACCTCAATGTTGATTAGCGTTCGAGAATTCGGCCGATAGAGAGCCTATTGCTCCGCTTATTTTATTCCAAAGAGAGTATTTTTGTTTCTTAAATATTTTCTTAGCTTCTAATAAAAATCAGTCATCTAAAAATAGAGAATATAGTCGTTAGGGAGCACCCTTTACATTGACGTAATGGCTTCCACCCTTGTTCTGACGTGGTTCTGGCCTCATTAGACTGCCTGTTTCTTGGTAGTCGTTACCCTGTCGCTGTAATTATTTGTTGATAAGACGTATATAAAAAGATCTCATAAAACATATCAAGAAATTGAATTTGCTATAAATTGTTTTTTTTAATATCAGATATCGACAGACGAGCATGAGGTTCACTTGATGGTAGGTGATACCTCAGCCACAGAACATCAGTCAATGATGCGCTGTCGACCTACTTTTTACTTCGAGCATTCGGAAATGCATAGACTGAGACTGAAACGCACAATATGCACTTCACGGTTTTTCCATCTATGAATGGTGGTTCGTTACCCGGTCGGAATTTCGATATTCCTCTCACCCGTTCAATCTCCGAAGTTACCAGACGTGGGAAAGCCATGCTTACAGAAAATTATAAACATGTCCTCCCGGTGGGATTCGAACCCACGACTCATCGATGCGCACGCCAGATGTTCTACCGAACGTGCTAACGGGCCCGTCAAAGACAAAAATCTTTCAACATGACGTTGATTACCTAATTAATGTTATAAATGTGGATGTGTTTTTTATTTGTTCGTATTACACGACAACACGGATAACTAATTGTCATTTTTTTCACACAGATGGAGGTTTGGCTATTCTTCCTAGTAAAGCCGTGTGAATAGCAAATGCGATTTGGTTTGAGTGGGTTTTCAAGAGGAACCTACTGCCGTATCAGCCGTATCAAAGATACGGGGCCCCCTAGCTACAAGGGCCCCGAACCCGTGTAAGCGAAAATTTACCTCCTTATTAGGGCTTCGCCGCAATTAGAAAGAAGGGTAAGCTATGCCCCTAATTTTCAAAGACTTCCAAAAATCTTTATATATTTATATAGTATCATACTCAACTGTGTTATTCTCAGAAAAATCATTCAAAATCAAAACTGTTGTTTAGTCATCAATGTCAGTTACAGAATGCGGTAAAATACATACCAATCATCAACACTCCATTTGCGTAATTTTCCTTCGAAAAAATCGTACCTATCACATTTTAAGGTCAATCGCGTTATCGTCAAAAGTCAGGAAGGTAAGCTCCAGGGCAACTCAGATACGGCGAACAAATAGCCTGTACGAGATACTTACCACAAAATTAGGGTAATCGATCTTTGACGTAAATGAAGGGCGGGCTTATCGCGCGGGGTTGAATCGACCCCGTAATGCGTTAAGGTTTGACAAGTCGTCAAGAGTTTACAGAAGATAGCGGACTGATTGACTTACGCTTCGCATTATCAAAGCTTAACAATATTGTTAAATTTAAAAAAAGAACAGCCATAAATTACCAAGTAATCTAACTCTTGTAACCATTTTGTTTTGAGGTTGAATATCTTACTTAATAATCGATTTATTCAATTTATTGTAACGAATAAACTCAAAAACTACTGGACCGATTTCAATAACTAAGCGAGTAATATAGGCTTTTTGTGTATAGTAGGTACATATACGAGTACATTGCAAATTCAAATTCAAATTCAAAAATCATTTATTCATTTAGGTAACACAATGTACACTTATGAACGTCAATAAAAAATACATATTAAATGCTTCTAGTTTTACATTTACTGCCAGTTCTCAAATCAAGGGCGTAGAGCGGACGAGAAGAACTGGCAAGAAACTCGCCGCCACTCTTTTTTAATCGCCAAGTTTTTGTTTTACAAATGTTTTGTAAGGAGCTGCAACCATTACACCATGTTCCACATGACATCTTTAAGTAATTAACTATAATAATCGAAAAATATATATATAAACGAAAAAATAAAAATCAATGTCCTCTATCAGCAGAATGTATGGTGAAATAGGAGCACTCACTTACATTCTCGTGGGAACAACACGCAAATACATAGACGAAATAACTAATATCACCGCATACACGAATTCAAGTTCGACCAGTCACCACAAGTAGCACCCGTTCACGAGTATGACGCATGGCCAGCCATCGACCCCCTCGCCATATTTTAGGGAGAGAGACAACCCGACGCATGGACGCCGCCACAAGCAATGACATTTAAGCGAGCATGACGATCCTTGAAATGCACCCGTTTAAATTTTTTTTTTTTTTTTTAAATATAAGTTAAAACAACACATAATTAATACATTCTGAATCCGGCCCTGGCCTTTTCTTATTACGCGTAAGCAGCGCGATTGCCGATTGGTCAAATATAAAACATTAAAATTTGCACCCACCCTTTATATCTAATATTATTTTATAGAATTAATATTGTAAACTAAGATAACATACTTTTAGTTAAGTTTAATTGTTATTGTTGTTGTTGTATTCATAAAAAAATCAAGTCTGTATGCCTAGTTATAAGTTATAATATGTATGTAATTCTCATGAAGCGAAATGTAATTTCTTTTGAGATTAATAAATGTCGTTAACCCTTAAATAAAATACTTTACAATGGATTAAAACGTTTTAATCGTAAAGTGTGAAACTCGCGTTAATAAAAGACAATATTACACTGCGTGAAGTGCTTGTTAGAGACTTTTCTAAACACAACTTTATTTTTCGTTAATTCAAAGTACTTTCTATAAAAGCGATCGTTCATGTAAACACACAACGTGAGTCAGGAGACAGGGGAACGTCAAGCGCTCTGTGACCAAGATTGATAACTCGTTAAGTCCTATTTGGGTGCGATCCAAGAACGTTGTGCTATGGCTATAGTTTTACGGACAAGAATAAATTGCGTCTTTTAAAATTATATATCGAATTAAGAATTAGTTAGGATCAAGCAACATTGATCCCGTGGTATATGTGCAATGCGTATAGCGGTAAAACTAGAGATTTTCATTAGAGACGGTCCTTCGATCATAAAAGATTTTTGGAAAATTGGCCATTTTTAACCATTATTATAAGCCCTTCTGTGTCTGATAGTTTTAGTAATATGTTTTCCCCCACAAGTGTCCACTTTGAGCATGGTACTAGTGGGACTATCGGGATTTTGTTAGAACGAGTTACAACTTCTATACAAATATGTCTTATTTTATTGTAATTGTCAAATAAACAAATATTTCATTTCAATTCGTAATAAAAGCCAATCATAATGCCCTACTTCTATAGGTATATATCATAATATATCGTCTGCCGAATATTTTAAATAAAACCAAAAAAGAAGAAATTACACAATACTCGTATTATTTGAACGACCCAAATGGAAACATGAAAGAAACCTTTGAAATTCGAGTTCCACAACAAATAATATGGCGGAAAATCTTTCGGAAGAGTTGTGTAACAGTGTTTAATTAAATATCACTAAGGGTTAGAATGTGCGAATGTAACATGGGTTACGTTTCAGGTTTTCGCAATGTGGGGAAATCCCGATCCCAAATCTTTTACTCGTAACAATTGTATTGATAACATATTTTTTGGGAATTTAGTCAAAGTGTTATTTACCAGTTTAGTTTTTTTATGTAAAAATTGAAAGTGGTAATGACTTTTTAAATAGGAGATATAGTATTAAAGTCAGGCCCTGTCTTATGCAAAGATGCAGTTAATTTTATTTTAATTATTTAAGAAATAAAAAAAAATTAAAACTTAAGATTTATTTTTACATAAAATCAGGTAAAAGGTATTTTAGGTGTAACAATAATTTTAGCCAGGAAGAATATGAGATTATCAAACCAGAGAGAATATGAATTTTATTATGATTGTAAGGGGCCGTGGGCATTGTACATATTATTCGGGCTTGAATATATTTTGAATAAGTAATTTTTGATGTTTATTTCTACGTAGATATCGACATACTAGCATGAGGTTCCCTTGATGGTAGGTGATACACCAGCCAGAGAACATTAGTCAATCAAAGTCAAAAAATTAATTTAATCAAAATAATAATACACAATTCTTAAAGAATTTCATTAAGAATATAAAACAGAACAGGAATACTTTAATTAAAAAAACAAAAAATAATAATACATCAATTACAAAAATAAAGGAAACTATTACAACAAAACAATTGTTGCTGTAATAATTCGTGACCTCCGAGTTGGAATATTCACTTAGTACCTACACATTGGGACCGGATATCACTGAACACTGATTTTCAGTGGCTCCCAGGCACGGGCACTGAAAATCAGTATTAGGATCAGCTACTGGCATGAGTAATGTTATATAAATAAAACAATTTTGTTATGTTCAATCAATACTATTAAAAAGCCCGATGATTAAATTGAAAGCGCCCATTTAAATGTATTTACGTGTATAATTTTTGAATATTAATGAATTGATACCATGCAATATTTATTCTAAAACAAAGCTATTGTTACACGATACACAGGTTCATATCTACGTATACGGAAGAAAAATAAACAATATGCAACGGGCTACGCTTGTGGGAACAGGTAAATAGTCACGGTCAAATGGAAGTTAAATACAACGGAAATTAGTTTGCAGTTGCATTGGTCAGAGCTCTGTTTAAGCTGGAAGGATGGTTGATACTACAGCGTTTTTTTTTTTTTATGGTATAGGGGGCAAACGGGCAGTCGGTTCATCTGATGGTAAGTGATTACCGGCGCCCATGGATATCTGCAACACCAGAGGACTTGCAGCTGCGTTGCCGGCCTTTAAAGCGTTTGCTCGCGATTTCATTTCCATGGATACCGGAACTTTTAACCCCTATTTTTTGGTGATTTTTTTAAATCTCTGCAAATAAGGCATACTTAATAATTATTTTTTAAACGTTTTTCAAAACGACAGAATTTTTCTAAAATAAAACTTCCATATAAGGATTTGTATACGTAGGTATATTCATATTTAATTAAAGGAGGAAAATATAGGCCGACAGTGCATCATTGTCTGTTTTTTTAATATACAGGTGACAACCGAGCAGATGGATTACCTGATGGTAAATAATCCCCACCGCCCATGGACATGGACAAGTGTTTCAGATGCGCTGTCGGCCTTTTAAAAAAAATGTTTTCTTGGCTTAAAAATATCTTATCTGTTTAAATAAAAGTTTAAAGGATTATACATACGCAATAACAGTGTTCAATGTAGCATTAACACTACCCGTGTTAATACATTGCGGATTAAATAAAAATACACTAATCGCATTGATACAAGAAAATACCTTGATAAGCTGGTGTTAGATAGTTACTGTTACTTGAAATAAGACGTGTTAAAGAAATTCGCGACTCAGTGGTGTGCGCATTGTGTTTAGCAACGGAGGTCCCGGATTTGAACCCCGGGGAAGCAAGAAAAATATGTTTAAAGTCAGGCAATGTCTACTATAAAAAAATGATCAATGTGACAGATACAGAAATGTGTATGTCCCATGCCCCACTAAGGGAATCGGGAATACACTTTATAGAGATCATTTTGAAACGTTTAACCCCACTTTGCATGATTTATTAAATATTTGTGATATTAATCAGGGTGAATATGAAAGTGGATAATTGAAGAGGGAGGCCGAAAAAAAATTTACTGACTGTGTGAAGAATGATAAGAGTTTGAGAGGTGCGACTGATGATATGGCGAGTGAAAGAAGAGAATGAAAAAAGAGAACTATAAATACTGAGAAATAAAAAAAGGGAACAAGGCACGAAAAAGGCAATTATTCAGGATGATGTGATTCATGCTTTAGATTGAAGGAAAAGTATTAAAAAAGTAATTCTAGTATAAATAAATAATATGAAATAAAAACTAAAGTATGATGGAAATTTCCATCATCATGAAAATAAGGGTTAAACATCTCGGCAGGTAAATTATGTTTTTTTGTTGTGAGAAATAACACGAGTTTAAATTACACAGTTCGGCGTGGAAAAACAATTGAAAGATGTCATTGACCATATCACTACACTACACTACATTACACTATTTTTCTAATTACTGTGCACGTCTTATAATGTTCAATATTGAAGTTGACGCAGCTACATATATATGCAGACAGAAGCACAAAGCGAAATGAGACGAGCTGCAGGCGGTTTTGTAATTAAAATGTGCTTTTTTGTTTCTTGTCTGGCACGTGGGATTACTGCGGATAACAAGTTCTAACTTATTTGACAGTGTTTTTCTTTATCGTCTAGAAATTAATTATCGTCATGAATTAGGGTTCGTATCTTTGATGAAAAGCAGAACCATTATCATACTGATTAGTATATAAATATATGTAGGAAAATCAACGGGATGTTGGACTACTAATCGTACTACTATATCTTAGTGATATAGGTGACCGGAATAGATTTCTAAACTCTAATATAACAAAAACGTAAAGACATATTATATCATTGGTTACCAATGCATATATATTTTTAGCGTAACAAATGGATTGTAAAATTAGCATCAAAAGGCCAGGAAATAAAATGAGAACGACATTTAAAAGCGTTGGGAAAACGGATGCGAGATTCAACAATTGGGAAATATCCGTCGAAACCAGAGTAAATTAGAGAAAAACTTCTGTGTTTAGAGTATACTTATTATTGATGTGCCGTATCGTTTAAAAATGTATATCCACGAATACCTATTTGGTGTCATGATTCGCAGATAAGGATGCGCGTGACCATCAATATATTTATTTATTTAGTTAGCAATACAAAGGTGCCAAATATTTGATTTTAAGATATAAAAAATAATTTGAATGAAATATAAATTAATAGCTTTTTATTGCCTTTCATATATATAGAATTTCATCTATGTATTGAAAATTAATAACTTAAAAAATCCGCTAAAAAACTAAAAAGTAACAGATACATACAATAAGATATTGATATTGAGCCTATTGGAGTTCTTCCACCAATAGAAAGCTACATTATCAGTAACATAGAGTAACATAGGATATTTTTGTGCGTAGTATACATTGCACCCGTGCGAAGCCGGGGCGTATTGCTAGTAGTTTATAACAGAAGCATGAAGCAGGAAACGTAAATCAATTTTAATAAACATAACTCACAGCGGAACGGTAACACTCTGAATGCATTAAATATTTCATCTGACCACACTGTCCACTGGACATTACGAATATGGATGGCGGAATAATGTTGCTATATATTAAAGAACATAATTTTATCGCTTTTGCAATTATTGCATGAACCGTGTTTTTCTTTCAAAATATTAAAGAAAACAATATCGAAGTATACACAAATGGTTTAATGATTACCCAAAATTGGCAAATCCCTACATTTGCGCCAGGTTTTTGAATTATTCGAAGTCTCAGCTACACGCATATATGTAGGTATATATAATAATGATTTCTATATGGAAAAATCTCTCTCGGCTTCTACAGATGACACTTAAAAATTGGCTTAATACAGCTATACTAATGTTATAAAGAGGAAAAATTTGTTTGTTTTTTACGATTTAACTCAAAAATTACTCGACTGATTTTAAAAAAAATCCTTTCACCAGTAGAAAGCTATATTATCAGCCAGTAACATAGGATTTATTTCATTAGTTAATCTATAAAATTTGTATTTTAACACGATGGACGAAAAAAATGAAATTCTTGGATTTAATTTCTTCAAATGCGCCATGTCAACAATGGAAGAAGCGAAAATGTTATCGAACACGGATCGGAGCATATGGAATTCCGTGTTCTCTGCCTACCCTCTCATATATATGTATGTATATAAATACATACAAAAAACACACATATAGTGGAAAATATGTTAGTTTTTACTGGTATTATTTTTTTATATTAGAGAAGACAAACGGACGGGTGGCTCAAATGATAGTAAGTAATCACCGCCCTAAGAACTTTACCTCAACAGAGGTTTTGAGAATGCGTTGCGGCGTTATAGTAACGAATAGGTTAATTTTAACTCGTATCGATTCGGTATGTTATGGAACAAAATATTATTTTTTTGTATACCAGTTGCACAGAGTATCTTCAATATTGTCAGAGATCTCACGTGCGAGGTAATCCGGTCTGAGTGGAGCTTAAGCTGACTCCCTGAAATTGTTCACGTGCTACTGGCTACTGTTATTTTAATCAATATTTCATTTAAAAGAAAATAAGAAATAACCAAACAAGTTACTCAGCGGTCAGTTGTTTTTTTGTTTAGATATCGTCAGACGAGCATGAGGTTCACTTGATGGTAGGTACCTCAACCACACTACATCAGTCAATGATCAAATATCACATAATACGTACAATATACACACTCAAGAAACCTGCCACGCGGTATGGTTCCCAGGATACTGGAATCGCTTCCTTATGAGCTGGAGTACATATTTCAAAAGAGATATCTCTTCGTTTAAATAGCAAAAATGTTAAAAAAATCTAGTGGGCACGAAACCCTAAAATGTTTAGAATATTTAACAATAATATACTAAATTCTATTACTTTGATTGCTACCAAGAAAAACGATATACAATTAGTGTAATAATAATAATTACAACAAAACCCATTTTTTCTGTTATTTTTTAAACGAAATTTACTAAAACCGACTTAAAATTTCATTAATATTGAGAGAGAGAGAGAGAGAGAAAACATTTATTCACTGTCACACATAAAAATACATAATTTCATACACAACACATTTTTTTTATTTTTTTTTATTGCTTAACAGCGTCTATATGATCCTAAAATATACGGTCACAATTGGACGCTGTTAAGCAATACAGTGTCAACCCAATGGTTGCCATTTTGAGAAAATTGAGTTTGAAGTTTTAATCAAGTTTTATAAAATTTCTTTTAAAAAATAATTAAAATAATAGATTTTTTTGTAATTATTATTATTTGACTAAATATTTGTCGCTTTTCAGCCATCTTCCAATGAGCTAGTGTTGGGTTCACTCTGAGCCAGTACAATGTCCCACTTCAAATGAGGCGAGGCGTATGAAGCTCGAAGCATAATTTGTACTAGCGAGTATTAATATGACATTTGATGGTTTTTTATGGTTATTTATCACCCAAATACATCGAGAAAAAACGAGCGCGACATAAAATTTCAAGTAGTACATTTTATAATTTCGAGCAACTCTTACATTTTGACGTCATGTCCGGGACAAATGTACCGCCTCTTGTATGTCCTGCTCAACACTACAATGAGCATATTAAGGAGCAATTATAACGAAGATCAAACGTTTCTAAGCTCCACTCTATTTAGAGATGTTATGTTTAATTTATCGAAGTAATGGAACGGGCGGTATAAAGTTGCTGAGGCAATGGAGTTGGGTGAGATTATGCAAAAGAGAGCTATAAAATATAAATTGGGTGCTAATAATATTTATATACACACTGACGATTAAATACTACTTAATCTATGGCACCAGTGTGTATGTATAGCATTTATTGCGATCATTTAGTACATGGTTTGACGTGTATTTAAGATCTTCGAATTCTAGTACTGGTAGGATAACTGCACATGAGCGATGACTATAAAAATTCCATGCCTCTTGCGAAAAGGATAAAAAATCTACTAACTACAATTAAAAATATTATAAAAATTAAGCTCCGAATAGTGGGGCATGGGGCAGTCCTATTTCTGTGATAACTGATCATTATTCTTTACAGGCAAGTATGTGATAAGACTTATGTGTCCTGCCCGAACGAAACAATTTTTTAAAAATCCTGTTTCGCCGGGATTCGAACCCATGACCTCCAGTGATAAACGCATCGCGTTTACCACTGAGTCACGGAGGTGGTCAAGTTAGGCTGATAACACTTCACTATTATCTTTATTAAATTAAGTTTAAGATAATATGAAGACTATAACTATTGTAGAATTTTCTCGTAGTTCAAATTCCATGAAATCAAATACTATTTCTTGCCTATTGCGTAAAGCGGACCAATTAATTACTGTCATCTTTAGGTTTACAGGTGAAGGTATCGTTCAGGACATTTTGACGTTTCAACTAAAGCGAAGTAATTCCGTATAAAGGGCCATTAAAATAATTAAATCTTATCTATTATGTATATATGTATTAGTATGTTTAACATGGGCTTTTATTTTTTTAATTACTGAATCTCAGGTGTCGTCAATCTTGCATGTTGAATTTAAGGTGTTAAACCTTTGGTACCATTTAAATGGTTACTACTAAAAGACTACGATTATATTATAAGAGAAAGGTATATTATAAAAAACGTTTACAGTAGATTCACACTAATCCGACACTAATAAAAACCAGAGGGTGCTGGATTATTGGAATGTTCGGATTACTGGATTGTTTAGAAAAAATCATAGTAAATAAAATAAAGCATTTCGTAAAGGGAATACTTGGTAATGAATTTGTGTTTAAGTTCTACAAGTTTTTTTTTAAATCTTACTAATATTACAAATGCTTGGGATTGTTTGTTTTAAATAGTTCTAAATAAAAGTCCGCATATATCTACCTTTTATGTGGAAGCCAATATACCCTAAACTATGAGCCATAATTGCAATTTTTAGAGTTTCTATCAAAATTGCTACATTTATCGCTATCAGTATATAATATAGCAGAACTTTGTCTTTTACACCAAGTAATTTGGAAGAACGGTTTAAAAAATATCACGATATTTTGAGTGCAGCGTCATTAAGCGGAGATTGATTAAAAAACAGCTCGGTTCAAAAATAAGCTACCCTTAGTACTAATTCTACGCAGACGAAGTCGCGGGCAGACGCTAGTAACATATCTTTCAATTAACTAATTACATACTTCTTCTCGTTCTACCGAATGCGCCAACGAGCCCGTCAAATGATTTCAAATTCCAATACAATTATTTCATTTAAAAACTATAATACAATTTTATTATACTGTTTTCATCTACGCGTCTTTTAGGTTCAATTAATTAAGCTGAGTAGAGTGAACGATACCAGTTTTCTGTCAAAGGCATTGATATTTGAGGTAAAGTTGAAGCCTTTTCACGACGAAGCGAATTAATTGAATTTCTGGAAATATAAGTTGTATTTCTGCAGTTATTCATTTAAAAGTTTTCATGTAAAACACTCTCAAAGAAATATGGATAACTATTTTTTTATAGAACAGAGGACAAACGGGCAAGTTTTGACGGGCCATTTGGCGCGTTCGTTAGAACACCTGCCGTTCGCATCGATGGATCGTGGGTTTGAATCCCACCGGGACGACAAGTTTATAATTTTCTGTAAACATGTCTTCCCCACATCTGGTAACTTTGGGCATTGAACGGGTGGGAGAAATATCGAAATCGAACCACCGCGACCGTTCATAGATGGAAAAACTGTGAAGTGCATATTGCGAGTTTCGGTTACAGTCTATAGATTTCCGAATGCTCGAAGTAAAAAGTAGGTCGACAGCGCATAGTTGACTGATTTTCTGTGGCTGGAGTGGCACCTCCCATCAAGTGAACCTCATGTTCGTCTGTCGAAATCTAACATAAAAAAAGTGGTTCACCTTTTGGTAAGTGATATTTTCTATTTTTTTCAATTCATCTCTCAAACACTGCCTATTTGGAACCGTTTTTTTTTATTGGAATATTTTTGTTTTTATTTTTTTATAATGTGGCATTAAAAAATACATACAACTCTATATTTTCACTCTTCTATTACCAAACCCTGCTTTTTTTTTTCAAAAAATCTAGACACGTGCGTTAGCCGGGGCGGCCGCTAGTAGTTAAGTTTCTTGATACTCTAAGAACTGCTAGCTGAATTTATATTTCTTATTCCTGAAAATCACTAGAGTCGCGATCACAGTCCGTCTTCGTTGGTAAACACTCAATACCAGGGTTATCACCCGCGCCGTTAAGGCACCATAAATTCCTGTTTCATGGCACACTTAACGAATGAACTGAAAAACTTATCTATTTCTTAGCCTCAGTACAGTCGTGAACAAAATAAGAATACAATAAAAATGAGATACGAAAATATATTTTTTCATTAGAGAGCAGACAACCGCGGCTGTCCCATTTCAAAACCCAGTAAGGGACATTTTTTACAAAAATCGTTTTATTGTGAAAATCTTGCTAACTCGGTAAGTTCCACCCAATATAAAAAAATCATCAGTGAAAACTCATAATTAACAGACATATTTAAATATCGATACCTAGTAAGTGCATCATTCACTGCGTTGAGACCACTTAAAAACCTAGTAAGTAACTTTAACCATTTCAAAACCTAGTAAGTCTCAGAGACTTACTAGGTTTTCATATGGTTGATGCTCCTTACTAGGTTTTTGAAATAGTTGAACACAAAGGAAGAGAGAGGAATATATTATATATTTTTTAAATCCTTTGATTAAAAATTTAATTTATTTGGTTTTTTGATTTCGTATGATCGGTGGTCACCCCGGAAGGCCAAGGGACATATTACTATTTACTTATTATTAGGTCCTTACGTATGAAATTGATGTTTTATATGAAAAGCAAAACTAATTTTTTTCTAACATTTTTTTTATTTAATCAATCAAAGTATGTAGCGTTGTTATCTATGTATTTTTGCCATTTTATATGAAGTTCATTGAATCTTTTGCTGTAAAAATTGCGGGAGCGAGAATTAATAAAGTATTTAAAGGCGTTTTGGACTGCCTCATCTGAATTGAATTTTTTTCTCAATTAAAAAACTATCCAAATTCCGAAAAAAGTGTAGTGATAGTCGGTTCGTGCAAAGTTCGGGGAGTATGGTGTGTGACGGAAACATTCCAATCCCAGCTCCTCTAGTTTTGCCACCGTCTATTGTGCGGTGTATGGTTTAGCGTTGTCCTGAAGCAGTAGTGGGCTGAAGCAGTTGACCAATCTAGGTTGTTTAACGGCTAGCTTTTCCATCATGGTTTCCAATTGTTGGCAATACAGAACGTATCCGTAATCTTCTGACCCGATCAAATCGAAAACAAATGAATTGTCATGGTTTAAACACAAATAGACAAGCTTTGATGTAAATTTGAATTTGGAATTCCTAACCAAACGCTAACGATTTTTAAGATCAATGTGGCCAGTTTGATAAAACGCCAATTTCATAGGTAAGGACCTAATATTATGTCTGCTACATTTACGGATATATTTCAATAAAAAAATTATGAAACGTTCAAAAATATTAAGTTTGAAACCTGTAATCATTTTCCTAAAAAAAGCAAGCCTTTTTTTAAATTACAAATCTTTTATATGTGTAGTTACTAGAATGTAATCAATGAGATACATTAACTAAATATTTCATAACCAAAACCTAGCAAGTGCTCTTACTATGTTATGAAACTCATTACTGCTTAAATCTCACCATCGCGTGTCAATTATCAAAGTTAGTAAGGGGTTTAAAAAATGTAATATACGCTTAAATTATAATTTGGGTAGCTCTAAGCGTTCATTATTTACTATTTTATACAACCAATATCATTTTTTTAACTTTACATAAATACTTTTTAAAGGCTGACCCTATTTATGTTTATGCGCTCTCCTGTAAAATTTAGTTTTAAGCCCTTACTGGGTTTTGAAATGGGACAGCCGACCGAACAACATATAAAACAGTAGAATACAATTTCTGTACATTGAAAATAAAATACCAGAAATGAAAAGGGGATGATTAAATAAGGGGGACAGTATACAGAAAAATCATTTGATCATCAAAAGAGAAACATAAGCATATCCAGATTTTCGCGTGTATCTCTTAATCAGGTAAAATGATAAATAATCATAACCGCCCACGGACAAGTGCGAATCAAAAGTCTTAGATGCGTTGTCGACCTTTTAAAAAATTATAGGCTTTTACATAGGAATAACGAAATCTTGAGGTATATTTAACGTGTTTGGATTTCAGTGAATGGATCACCTACCATCAAATGAGCTCTGACGAAATCTAACACAAAAAAGGCACAAAATTTCTGTTTGTTTTTTGTCAAGGGATAAACCAAGAAGGCCACAGTAGAATAGTTGTTTTAGTTAGCAAGTGATAGAAAGTTCAAAGACCTCGTGGATCTCCAGTATTTGGTTGCAACGGTGACTTTTTGAATTCACTTTTATATGGAACTGTACTGAAACCGCATATAAAGAGTTCCATCGATGGGGTTACTTCCCCTCACAAATAAATAATCACGTCCAGATCTTATCGGGGGAAAATACGACGCGGAGAATAGTTTACCCGCTCCCTTTGGAGAATTTTAATTAGCCGGGAAGAAAAGCGCATTTTAGCTATAAAGCTGCTGACCGATTGAATACAAAGACGTTGAAAAAACTAATTGAAAGCGCAGTAGGACTGGTGATTGAAAATATCTGCATTGAAATGAATTGTCTACTGTACCAAAGCGCGATCTTTCGTAAACATCTTAATAATAGATGGCGCTAATATGGCAACTTTGTGATATTTCAAATCAGATAGCTGCCAACTTTCAGTCTGCCCGTGACCATGCTTCCTGGAAAGCATCCGAAACGTGGGGATAAATAATAAATCGCATTTTAATCCGGTAAAAGTTATTTTACTATAATCTTATTTTTGTATCTATTATATAAAATTTCCATGTCACAATGTTAGTTACCGTACTCCTCCGAAACGGCTTTACCGATTTTTACCAAATTTTATATGCGTATTCACTAGGTGTGAGAATCGGCTACTATCTATTTTTCATACCCCTAAGTGATAAGGGTTGTTCACCCTAAAATTTTTTTTTTAATTTTTGGACGAATTTTTTATTTTTTTATAATGTGGCATTAAAAATACATACAACCCCTGCTTTTTTTGTCAAAAAATCTAGACCCGTGCGAAGCCGGGGCGGGTCGCTAGTCGTTTTATAGAATTCGTTAACTAGATTCCTACGTTACTGCACAACCACCAGATATTACTTATTCCATTGGCATTTCCGAATCGATATGTCAAAGGCTGGTAACTAATGCTATCAGTTGCATTTCCGCGTTCGGGATAAAAGAGACAACCAAATGAACCAGAAAAGGTGAAGTTGAAACTTTTTCATAGTTTTCCAATTTGTGTATTGTACATGTAAAAGTAGTTTTTGAATTAGATCTGATCACACTAGGTCAGAGATCTCTCATCCATCCATCACATATAGGTAGTATCTAGATGTTTCGTAGCACTGATAATATTTGCCTTTATTCGTCCATTTTCAAGGGCTTTTTGACGTATAAGTAAAAAATAAGTGTATGTTGGTTTTATAGGCTGTTAAATTTTGACTTGAGTTTAAGACCTCGATATTCCAGATATATATGTTTTTGAGACTGATTGAAATATCAGTCTCAAAAACATATATGTCTGGAAATTCTTGAGACACAGGTAAGTGGTAGATAGGTGATGGTAATGGTGTGGTATATAAGTGATGGCTCGTTGGCGCATTTGGTACACCACCTTGCGCTCCGATGATGGCGGGTTCGAATTCCGCCGGGACGACATGTTTATAATTATCGTCTGGTCACTTCGGGCATTAATCAGCTGGGAAGAATAGCAAAATTGCGCGATTCAGTCTCAATCTATGAATTTCCGAATGCTCGAAGTAAAAAGAACGGCTTACGTTTTTTTGTGATACCCCATCACAAAAAACGTAAGGTATATTGGGACTGTTTCAAAACTCAGTCAGATAATATACAAAGGCCGGTGAGTAACTAAATAGATATTATAAACACACAACAGTCCTGGTACATCCCCAACGCTACAATAAACGAACCCATATAAGAGCTGGGTGATGAATATTCTCCATTTGTTTGGAGGTCGTTTGTATGAATGTATGAAATTGCACAATCGCCTTTATTAAAACGCTCGTTACGTTCTGTCTGATTTTTTGTGATAAGCGTTCGTGTTGTATTTTCATAGAGTATTCTCTTGCTTCAGTTTAAATCTAATATATAAAATTCTCGTGTCACAGTTTTCGTTGCCATACTCCTCCGAAACGGTTCAACCGATTCTTACCAAATTTTATATGCGTATTCAGTAGGTCTGAGAATCGGCTACTATCTATTTTTCATACCCCTAAGTGATAAGGGTTGCTCACCCTTAAATTTTTTTTTTTATATTTGGACGATTTTTTTTGTTTTTATTTTTTTATTATGTGGCATTAAAAATACATACAACCCTAAATTTTTACTCTTTTATCACCAACCCCTGCTTTTTAGAAATTATTTACATGGCAAATCAACGTTTGCCGGGTCAGCTAGTAATATATAATACTAGCAATTGCCCCCGCAACCCCCCTTGTGGGTTGAATTTCGTAAAATCCGTTCTTAGCTGACCTCTGCTCGACGAAAGGAATATTCCTACCATATTTCAAGTCGCTACGCCTTATGGTTCCAGAGATATCGTGATGAGTGACTATATAGGTGGAAATCTCTTTTATATGATATTCGCTATAAAATCTTGACAAGAACAATCTAACTCTTCTTGTTCGTTTTTAAGTCTACTTGCTTAAAACAGGACCAAAACCATTTTTTAATGTTAGATATCGACAGACGAACATCAGATACACTTGATGGTAGGTGTGAACGATGATGATGTGCTATCGTCCTAATTTTTACTTCGAGCATTCGGAAATCCATAGGCTGAGACCGGAACGCTCAATATGCACTTCACGGTTTTTCCATCTGCGAACGGTGGTTCGGTACCCAGTCAGAATTTCGATGTTCCTCACACCCGTTCTTAGCCCTAACTTACCAGACGTGAGGAAGACATGATTACAGAAAATTATAAACATGTCATCCCGGTGGGATTTGAACCCACGACCCATCGATGCGCACGGCAGGTGTTCTACCGAACGCGTCAACGAGCCCGTCAAATAAGTAAATAATAACGAGTAAAAGATCTGAAATTATCTTTTGTAACTATTATAACAACTGTTTGAAGTGAATTTTAATTATGAAAAGAGATAAACATTCAGCATTCTAAATTAGCCGCGCTTACCAAACTTTTCCCCTATTTTTTATTTAAAAAAATATTATATACAAGAGAAGAAATATATAAATTGCATGCAAAGTACCAGGAAAGCAGGAGAGATAAAGAGTTGTTAAAAACTAACGAGTTGAAGTTATGAGCGACGGCGCAGCTGCATATCGCGAGCAATATTCTGAGGATCCGGGGAAGTGTAAGAAAACAATCTTCAGATAAATTTATCTCGAGAACTTCCCGTGAAGTTTTGTTCGTGAAAAACGTACCTTTGTTCATGTTTTGTATATATATTTTTTGCAGTAAACAAATATTGTGTATATTCCGTGATCTCTCCCTATCCCAATGGAAAAGAGACGTGATGTAGGTATATAGATATGTACTAGCGGTCCGCCATGCAGTGTAGATGTACTTTACAAAAAATAAAAAAATAGCCTAATATATTACTCGCTGATACTGTAGCTTTCTCTTAAAATCGATCCGGTAGTTTTTGAGTTATATCGTAACAAACAAAGAAATAGTTCCTCTTTCTAATATTAGTATATATGTTTTAACTTAATATTACATTTTTATATAATATCACTGTAATATGTTCGCTCACGAATAAATGATGAACGAAATTTTGATGATGATAAGAAATAACGACTTATCATCACCACCTTAAACATCATTATGTTAACAGTTCGCCAATTTTTTAAACTTAAACATATGGATGAAAGAGTACCAAAAAAAAACGTTTTTCCAATACGAAAAAATTAAAGAAACAATCTTACGTCTGCATTTAAACGCTTATGTCTATATCATTGGTCCAACCACAACATTCATTGAAAATTTTAAACATAAGTAATATTTGATAACAATATTCTAGTCATGCATGCTCGTATGCAATAGGAAACCGCTACGATTGCTTGTGTATTACGTTATAAGTTCAAACATAAAAGAAAACCCATATTTGTTTAACAAATTCAAGTGAAATCGAAAGAGAATTCAGACACCAAAAACTGCAAGATCTGCACAAAAGTTAACAACTTTTCAAGATCTCGTTTACAGAAACGTGTTAGAAATTTCTTTGTTTGTTCTTGTGGAACAAGCGTATGTGTGTTGTACAAAGCTCATTATTTGCAAAGAGTTTTAGGGCTTATTTCCACCGCCGTGCCTCCATGGCATGGTAACACCGTGTTTTCCCAATTCGAATCTCGGGGAAACAAATACTTTTCGGCATTCGGCAAATGTCGGGCAAGGCACAGAAGACTTATCACTTTGCTTGCCTGTAAAGGAAAGCTAAGATATATACCCCGCTGAGATATTATAGGTATATGAAAAAAAATATACAGAATATAGTTCTCTCGTAGATTAATATGTATTTATACTAATATTATAAAGAGAAAAAATTTGTTTGTTTGTTAAGATTTAACTCAAAAACTACTCGACCGATTTTTGAAATTCTTGTTTTTGTGTATAGGTAGTACATCTACATTGCACCCGTACGAAGTCGGGGCGGATCACTAGTATTAAATATAGGTTAAATGGAAACCCAAATTTCATAGCATGTCACACAGCAGTTAGCACGAAAACAATTACAGTAATTTAGGCAGTATCAAGATACGGTGTTTTATCGTCAATTGCCATAGTACATAGACCTTTCAGTGATCATTCCTGAATTTAAAAAACTATGAAGTAAAATAAGTCAATCGAATTTTAAAAACTTTTAGTTTCTAAACTTTACTATTTTAAAAAAGTTTTCTCTTTATTATCCGTTTAATTTTAAACCGAGTTTCTTACCGGTTTTATTGATAGAAGTAATATTCCAAACCGGTAGCTTTAAAAATTGAGAATTCAAAAAAGTTTACTGAAATAAAGTTATATTATATTTTAATATGAAATATTGCAATTAAAAAAATATAAATATTGATGGAGATGTAAAGAAGAGGATCAGCTCAAGTTGGATGAAATGGAGAGAAGTATCTGGAACAACTTGTGATCCACGGATGCCCTTAAATCTATAAGACTCTGTTTGATATATGTATCTGTTGGCATGTAGCTGAGATGAAAATGCTGAGGTAGATGTATGGAGTGACAAGATGAGATAAGATAAGAAATGACTATATAAGAGGAAGTTTGGGCGTAGCGCCAGTGAATGAAAAATTGAAAGGTAATCATTTAGCTTGGTATAGGCATGTTATGAGGAGAGATAAAAAAATGTATCTAAAAAAATTTAGAATATGAAAGTGGATGGGCATAGGGGAAGAGGGAGGCCAAAAAAAACATGAATTGACTGTGTGAAGAATGATATGTGCTTGAGGTGACTGATGATATGGCGAGTGAAAGAAGAGAATGGAAAAGAGAACATACTGCGCCGACCCCAAATTAAAAAACAAGGAAACAAAATAAAAAAAAAACCTGTTAAGAAATAAGACATGAATGTATCTGCCCTATACCCCACTAGGTGACTCGGTAACTCGCTTTTTTTTCTTCAGTTCTCTTTAATTAATCGTGACATATAGAAGTACTTTTTATAGAATCTAGTTTCACTACTGTAGTAGCAAGTAAACTGTGACTCTATCGTTCTCACTGTTCCAATAATTAAATAATTTTTTGACATCATCGCGTGACTTTGACAGAGGTTATTCGATTATGCCTCCTTTGATTCCAACTATATTGAAGTAACGAATTTTTTAAGTTACCTAATAAAATCAATTTAGTACAATTAAGTAAATAAGTTTATTGGGAAACTATATTTTAAATAAGAATTTACAATCCCAAATATGAGTTCTTTATAAATTTTTGTATTGACAAAAAGCTCAGCGCTCGGAAATACTTCGATAGCGCGATTCAGGATTGGATATTTTTGTATTTAAATAAAATACTGATACCGGATTAAAACGCGATTTATTATTTATATTGTTTAAATTATTTATCCCGACGTTTCGGATGCTTCTCGTTCGAGACTGTCTCTAAACGTCGGGATAAATAATTTAAACAATATAAATAATAAATCGCGTTTTAATTCGGTATACAGTATTTTATTTAAATGTGTGATACTCGCGTTAATAAAAGACAATATTATTTTCGTATTGATTCTAGTCGCAAATTGTAGACGTCGCTACACTAGTAAGTAGAAGTCATAGTCATAAACTGTATATTGAAGCAAAATAGGAATTAAAAGTATAGATTTTTCTGTTTAGAAAAGAAAGTTATTTTATAGTTAAGTCTGAATTATATGTTATGATACCCATTCTTGGTTGGTCCTTACCCCAGTCTGTCTCCAACACAAGCTGTAATTGACTTTTATTAACGCGAGTATCACACATTTAAATAAAATACTGTATACCGGATTAAAACGCGATTTATTATTTATATTGTTTAAATTATTTATCCCGACGTTTCGGATGCTTTACAGCAACCGTGGTCGCGGGAAGACAGAAAGATGACAGTTGTCTGATATTTGAAATGTCACAAAGTTGCCATATTTAATTCAATGAAATTAATTAATGAATTAATTAATATAATTAATGAATTTACATTAAATTCCCGACGTTTCGGGATAAATAATTTAAACAATATAAATAATAAATCGCGTTTTAATCCGGTATACAGTATTTTATTTAAAAGCTGTAATTTATCCATTTCACAAAATATTTGTACCTAACATAAAATAAGTAAACCACATTCACCTTTGCTAAATAATTCATCTTAATTTAAGCGTAGTGCAGTAAATAAACGGGATAAATGTATGCAAATTGTTGCTTTCTAGAAAATTTATGTGGAGTTGTAATTTTGAGTTCATTTCGTATGCAGGCTCGGTTCCTTCAGTACTTATTATGAGCTCATGCCTCACCTAGGTCATGCTCATACATAACTTTTTAAGTGCTGTAGGCCTATTACGAAAAACGAACGCAACGAACGGATCGAAACGAAAGAACAAACAACTTCGTATTTTAACTTATTAAGAAAACATTTTTAATTCTATTTACGATTATTCTTACAATCATAGTAATGTCAAACAAAAGACATAATGTCCTAGTGCGAAAGACGTGTCGATCATCGGATTCATAATAGTAAAATGTACGATCCGTCAGCCGAAACTTCGTATTTTGTTTTGGTAATAGGCCTCCAGTTTAGTTGTTTCGTGACGCTATAATAAGCTCTCAAATATATTAAATGAAATACTATTTGGAGGCTTGGAGCGCAATTATTTATTTTATTTATTCCGGCTTTTCGAATGCTTTTCAGCAAGCGTGGTAGTGAGCGTAGTCTGTCGATGACCACGAAATAATGAGTTAATTGCATTTTTATACGGTGAACTTTATTTCATTTGAATGTTCACACATTAATAAAAGACATTATTATCCCCTCTGCTTCTTTAATGTTATTCAATACAATTTTTATATTGGATAATGATATAGTTAATTTTGTTACATAATCATTATATTTTCAAAATCGGCTATATCATCTACTAGATTATAGTATCTAGTTCAATAATTAATTTGTTTTTTTTTCAGATGATTCAGAACAAAGGCTAGTTGGGTACCGTGTAAGATTGTTTGCTGCGCTCCAAGGAAAATGCGACATCTTTATATTTTTGATATTTAAAAAAAAGTAATTGAACATTTTCTTGAATTTAAAACTTTTGGTTCAAACCCCAATCCGAAATTTAAAATAGTTATCCTACAAAAAATTCGCTAAAATGTTTTTGTTTCGGCCTCCTAGGTGTATATCTCCCTTTAATTGAGAGAATTAGAACTTTAGAATTAGTCATTTTAACCTATACCTACGTAAGATATTTAAGTAATATTATAAATATGAAGTAAGTAAGATTATGTTTCTAATTGGCAAGCTCTATATGAATAAGTAAAATAATTCAAAGTACCGATAGGTTCTTCAACACGATATTACCAAACTACGAAAGATGTGATGCAAAACACCCGAGAGACGTAAAGGCACAAGGAAGCAAACTTTCCGAGCAGTGAAGCCTAAACACCAAGTTTCTGTTGAATAAATCACGACAGAACTTAGCTCACTTCACGACTTGAGAACTTAGAACTTAGACTAGCCCGAATTGTTGATTCTATTGTGAACAGCGGTTTTGTGTTACAATAGAATGGAAATTGTTTATTAAGTTGGAGATAAGTTGAATTATTGGGGAGACACCGAAACTAGGGAAACGAAGAGTACGATAGCCTAGATAGATAGTTGAGTGTTCATTTCATACTAGCGATCCGCCCCGGCTTCGCACGGGTGCAATGTACTCTACAAAAAAAAGCCTATGTTACTCGCTGATAATGTAGCTTTCTATAGGTGAAAGATTTTTTGTTCAGATTACACTCTACAACCTCACAAACTTTACCTTTTTTATGTTAGATATCGACAGACCATCATGAGGTCAATGGTAGCTGATATCACAGTCACAGAACATCAATCGATGATGCGCTGTCGACCTACTTTTTATTTCGAGCATTCGAAAATCCATAAACTGAAACCAAAACGCGCAATGCACTTCACGGTTTTTCCATCTATGAAAGGTGGTTCGTTACCAGACGTGGGGAAAACATGCCTACAGAAAACAATAAACATGTTGTCCCGGTGGGATTGGAACCCACGACCCATCGATGCGCACGGCAGGTGTTCTACCGAACGCACCAACGAGCCTGTCAAATATTCATAATAGATAGACGTTGCCGAATGAATCAATTTCATTTGTATGAGAGGTACAAATAATATCATATAGTCCTAAAATGCTGCTCTTTCACACCTTACATGTTACAAGCAAAGAAATATCCCTTAAAATAAAGCGAGAAATCCGTCTTCACAAGATAAGGTCGCGGACAATGACGGATCGGAGACGGAATGTCTGGCGGCTCACCGCCCGCCGCGACAGCTGACATTTTATGTTTTATGTGATAAGATGAGGTATTTGTCTGTGATAATAAAGCATTGAGTTGACGAAAACGATTACGGAATTGCGATAAAGTGACATTTCGGAGAATGTGTCGGATTTTTGGAGACTTTTCATTTTATATATGTATTTTCTCTTAGCCAGATTATCACTTCACGCGAGACATATACTTCTGACGGATTTGAGAACCTACTCATTGTTTTCTCTTACCTATTCTAAGTAAGAGACAACATATTACAATTTCGTAACGTATAAAGTAAGTAGTAACCCAGGAGCGTAGGTATCGCGTATCAGTTGTATCAAAGATACGGGGCCCCCTAGGGGACCTTCCTTTAGGGCTTCACCGCAGTCACCAACTCCCGTTACTAACAACCAATCGCAGGGCCCAACAAGGGTAAGCTATGTCCCTGAAGTAATCCCTTTAAAAACAACCAACCTTTGGAAGGTAGGCTACTTCTAGCGAAAAGCTTCTTTGACGAGCTCGTTGGCGGGTTTGGTAGAACCGATGGGTCTCGGATTCGAATCTCGCCGGGACATGTTTATAATTATCTGTATGCATATCTTCCCCATGTCTGGACACTTCGAGAATTAAACGGGTGGGAGGTTTATTGAAATTTCGACCAGGTAACGTACCACCGTTCATCAAAACCCTGAAGAGCACATTGCGCGTTTCGGTCTCAGTATATGGATTATCGTAGATAGATTGCTGAATGCTCGAAGTAAAAAGTAGGTCGACAGCGCATCATTGACTGATCTTCTGTGCCTGGATGAACCTCATGCTCGTCTGTTGATATCTAAGATAAAAAATGACCAGAGCCCTAGAAAAACTACTTAAATAATGATACGTTCATAGCACGGTCATAGTATAGTATGGTGTAGAACGTTTAACACTTAACAAGTTATCTGAGTTATAATTAATTCAATTTTACTTAATAAACGGTAAACGGCTCAAAAAAAATTTTTTTTCTTTGTAAAAATACGTACTCTCAACGAGTACGTATTCTGGGTCATACAAACTCTGTTTGCTTTTCATTTTCAGCACCAGCTGAATATTTCACGTTCGCGAAGCTTAGTCAGAGTAGCGACCGAAGTGAAGCTTAAGCTTGAGCTTTCGACAAAAACCTTGGTACATAGGAAAAATAAGAGCATTTGAGATGAAATTTGTTTTTTTAATCATTTTATATTATATATCGACAGACGAGCGTGATGTTCACTTGATGGTAGGTAACACAAGCCACATAACATTAGTCAAGGATGCGCTGTCAACCTATTTTTTTAACTTCAACCATTAGGAAATTCATAGACTTAAAAATTGCTCAATTTGTGCTTATCGATTTTTCCTCTTATTGACGATTATTCGGAATCGGAATTATGATATTCCTCTCGCTCGTTTAGTGCCCGAAGTGACCAGACGTGAGGAAGACATGTTTATAGAAAATTTATAATCATCATATAGTCCGTAAGTCTGGAATCATGTTGCGGTATTCGAACCCGCGACCCATCGGAGCCCAAGGTAGGTGTTCTACCAAATGCGCCAACAAGCCCGTCAAAATCTAGTCTATGATCAGTGATTCGTTTCGATATTCCTTTCATTCGTTTTATGTCCAACAAGACCATAGGGAAAACGATTTAGTTTAAAGAAAATTACAAACTTATAACGACATTCTACCCCCGACCCACCATCGAAACACTTACATATGTATGTATATATTACTCTACGCGCCAACGAGCCTTTCAAAATGGTATTGACACTTATTAGATATGAACCTCTGTTTAGTAAGTAATTTGTAATTTTTATATTGGCTTTGAATAGCGTCTTTTCGATTATCGATTACTCTGTCGATTTTCTAAGCTACAGTTACCCTTTACTGTAGTCACGTCGGCTAAACTGACGTTATTTCAACTCGCAAATGTGAAGTATAATTATAAAACACTCTACCGGCTAATTATGTTTTAAATTATTAGATTTGAACACTTTAATTCAAAATATTACGAGTTTTTTGTTTGGTAAATTTCACTGAATTTTATTTGAAATACCAACAACAGAATAACAAAATTGATGTATTATTTGTTGTTGGGTTTTGAGTGCTGAAAACACAAAGTATGTGTTTTACGGCCGAATCGAGTATGCGTATTTAACACGAATGCGTGTTCGAACTAAATCGGGTCTGCCAGTGCGGTAAACACGTTTGAGTGTTATTTATATCAAGTCGCCGGTACGTGGTTTTTAGTCGCACGGCTGTAAAATAGTATTTTGGGTAGCAGTCAAAGTGTTAAATAGAATAAGTTTTATCTGTATAAAACGCGATTTATTATTTAACCCAACGTTTCGAATGCTTTCCAGCAAACGACAAACGTGGTCACGGGCAGACAGAAAGGTGACAGGTCCTGTCTGTTAATGCGGTAAAAGTAATTTTATTTAAATGTATGTAAATTTAAATGTACTTGCGTTAATAAAAGTCAATTTATGTTTACTATTTTTGTAAACACTTTTTAAAATTTTTGACTATTTTAAATTTACTTACTTAGATTTTCAATTATTATTCGATTTTCTAAGGTCCATCCTCTGTCATCTATTACATTTTGCGGACATTCAAATGTAACAGGTAAATAATTTAAATGATATGTTACATTATTTAAATAAAAGCTTCAAGTTTAAACAAATCATTATTAATAAATCTAAATGGCTGCTTTGAATAATTTGAATAATTCAGCCAAAGTTAATAGGAAATTAGCTATTATCTTTTACCTGAGGAAGCTCAACATAATAAGTTAAACAAAAGTCGTAATTTCGAACCAATTTGAAAGTTTGAACTGCGTAAATTGCCCGTTCATGAACAACACTTAATGTTTTCATTGTAATTATTATAATTTATGGTTAAGCAGATTCTTAAATAAGGCCATTGATGTGAAAGTGTACTTGCTTATAATGGTACCTGAATTCTCCCGAATGGGATATAGATTTTTGGATGTTTACATATATTTTTAAACTAGCGATCCGCCCCGGCTTCACACGGGTACAATATAGATGTACTATACATATACCTACGTTACTTGCTGATAATGTAGCTTTCTATTGGTGAAAGAATTATTGAAATCGGTCCAGTAGTTTTTGAGTTTATTCACAACTAAACATGCAAAAATACAAATCTTTCCTCTTTATAATATTATTATTGTAGTATAGATGTGACTTCAACAGTGGTCTTTAATTTTTTATTTCAGAATGTCGTAGAGTGAGTTAGTTAGGTATAAATTTGGATAAATTGTAAATCATTGTAAATGATTTAATATTCATATCAAATCATTTGTTATCCAAATTAAAGCACATGTTTTTACTTACAGCCTAAAACTTTTAAATGTAAATAACTAACACGGTTTTTGTCTCATCTGAAAAGTTAGTACAGATGACTTGAAAATAACACTATTATTACCCTCATAACGCCGAGATGGTTTATAAGTTATAACTCATCCAATAAAGTTAATTTAAACTCGAACATACACTTACTTTGATCATGATATTGGAAAACTTCAATGCGAAAAAACATTAAGAAAAACTAGAAGTTCCCGCCAGACACTGCACAAGTTTTGTAAAAAAACGATCCGATGAAAAAACCTCACCACAACTTGGATCGGGAAAAGTTGCTTTTAATTCAGTTGGTTTAATAATGTCTCTAAGAGAACATTTATTTAACTCTTTTGCTTTGTATAATACAAATTCTCTGTGGCTAATTTCACAGTAAATGAAAAAAAAATTAAAAGAAAAGCCTTTTAATTCCTAATACATAACATACAGAGATTATGGGTAAATTTACAGCTTAATACATATAATTTTAAATTAAATAAAATATTTAGATATTACGTTTTTTTAATTCCTCTCTGCGAGTAATGGCCTCCTGCAACTTGCTCCATTTTTCTCTGACCTGAACTGTAACCATTTCCTCCAGTTATTTTTAATTTGTCTGCATATCTCTCGAGGGGTATGTCTATCTTGCTTTTTCCTAGAGGGCTAGAAGTAGTTAAATTAATTCCGTATTTAATTGTTCATTCATGCTGTTTGACCAGCCCATTTCCACTTCAACCTTTGGCAGAGTTATATAGCGTCGACAACTTCTGATATAACTGATTTAACATCAATAAAGTTACTAATACGATTTCATTATAACCTGGATTCCAAATATTATTATATTATATTAATCACTAATCCTGTATAACTAACTGTATTGAAATAGTAGCGTGTACGATTCGCAAACCTTTGAAGTATAACTAAAAAATACGACTACAGGTAACTGTAGCTTGCGCTACACTATAATAAGATTATTCGAGTTCTGCGCCGGTGCTCACGGCGGACGCGCGTGTCACCTCGTTGATTTATTATGCAAGGTTATTTTCGCGCGCGTGAATACTTAATTCGAATAAGTGTGTTATATCGGGGCAACTCCTAAACAGGAGACCCTAAATTGCAATATGGAATCTTCCCCAATGTCTCAAAAACCCCAAAAGTCTCAATCAACGAAAAACCAAACAAAAGTTACCTCAAGCTATGCGAATGTTACCTCGACAACATGTTTCCCAAAGAAAGACCAAGCCATCATCGTGGACTCCATTGACGGTATTACCCTAAAAGAATATATTACTTCACTGTCTTCTATTATACCATCGACATCGATTCGTTTTGTTTCACGCATATCCAATGCCCGTATTTGTTTTTATTTAGATACGAAAAAAACTGCCGATGATCTAATTGAGCAAGAAAAAAAGATGATCATACAAAATAATATTCTGGAGATAAGGCCATTAGTTACTAGAAACAAAAGAATTGTTTTGTCGAATGTTTGCCCTGTTATACCAAACCAAGTTATTGAAGAAAAACTCAAAGAATTAAATATTAATATTATGTCCCCTATTACGTTTATGAAGATAGGAATAAATGATCCAGGATATTCCCATATTTTAAGCTTCAGAAGACAATTATACATCGCGCCAGAAGACGACAAACTACTCCCAGAAGCATTACAAGTCACATTTGAAGAAACAAATTATTGGATATATATATCATCGGATTCCCTTAAGTGTTTTTCATGCAATAATATGGGTCACTTAGCTAAAAATTGTCCACAAAACAGACCTCATACTGTCCCTATATCCCAAGATGTAGACCCAGAGTTTGATGAGGAAATACAAAAAACATTTAACAGGAACGATAACTTGAAACAAAATGTCATAAATCCAGCACCAATTAATAACCTTCATAATTTAACTTCCACACCTACAAAAATAATTGAAAACGTAGTTTCAACCCATATTCTACCCCCAACAACGCAAGATGGCGCAAAGCTATCTGAATTGAAAGGTAAGAAACGGATTCATTCACCAACAAACAGTGAAATATCAAAACCCGATTTTATAAAACCTCCCCAAATTGTTGAAGTAGACTCCGATAATTTTGAATGTGAAACCGATGATTCAAGTATAAATGCATCAGATACAGAAGGTAAAACAAAAACGAAGAAAAAACTTAAGACAATGGATACAAGAACTAATGATGAGGTTTGGAAAGAAATTGAAAGTAACATGGGTGAAATTAATAAGGAAATGATATTCCCAATAAATTTGGACCAATTCATAAGTCTGTTAGACAATACAAAAGGGAAACAGAATATAAAAGAAATAGTTTATTCATATACGGACAACATTCAAGATCTTGTTAAAATGTCCAACACTCTACACATCAAAATGAATAAAAGTTTAAAGAACCGATGTTCACGTTTGACAAAAAAATTACACGAAATATTGAATTTATCTAATACTTCTTCGGAAGTTAATTTAACTTAAATTTTTCCCTTTTTATTATTTTGTATTAATATATTAGTCACAATTAATATATTAATACTTTTTCATTTTCTTATATATATATATATATATATATATTTTTTTTTTTTTAATTAAAATTATGGATATTTTACAATGGAATGTAAATGGCTTTTACAAACGTTTTGAAAATATAAAATTACTAATTAATGAGTTAAGTCCAGTCGGTATTTGTGTACAAGAAACAAATTTTACCTCAGATAATTGCGCTTCAATTAAAGACTATGATAATTTCTTTAAAAATCGATGTCAAAGTAATAGGGCTAGTGGTGGAGTAGCTATATTTATTAAATCATATACATTTCCGGAAGAAATCCAATTAATTTCCCACTTAGAAGTACTCGCTATTCGAATTAAATTTCCAATTAACATAACAATATGTAATATTTATCTTCCAAATAGTAACTCATTGGATATAAATGATATAAATTTTTTGATAAATCAACTGCCTCCACCTTTTATTATTTTAGGTGACTTTAATAGTCACCATTTCTATTGGGGTTCTGAAAAATGTGACACAAGGGGAAAATTATTAGCTGAATGGCTAGATGCTCAAGATAACATTATTCGGCTAAATACTGGTCAGCCAACCCATTTTAATAATAATTCTGGTAACACTTCTAATATAGATTTAACATTGGCTTCACAAAATATAGCATCATATTTTGAATGGAACGCCTTAGATGAGTTATATGACAGTGATCATTTTCCAATAACTATCAAATCACAAGTTTTACAAGATGTACCAAAAAATATTAGATTACCTAAGAAATGGAAGTTTGACAGGGCTGACTGGTCAATGTTTTATGAAGAATTAAATAAAAATAAATGTAATTTAGTAGATTTCCATAATGCAACTAACTCATCAATAAACTATATTATTGAAAAATTTAATGAAGTTATTATCGAAGCAGCTTATAAATCAATTCCACAAACATCTGGTACAATAAGGAGAAATTTTTTACCGTGGTGGAACAAAGAATGTTACAAGGCGAAATTAGAAACAAAAAAAGCGCTAAAACTGTTTAGGAAAAATGCAAGAAACGATCCTGATTCATGGTATAAAATAGATTATAAAAGGAAAAGGGCGTTCTTTAGAAGACTATTGAAGGAAAGTAGAAAAAGATATTGGGAAAACTGGGTATCCTCTATAAACAACAAAACTCCTATTAGTGACATTTGGAAAAAAATACAACAACTTAACCATCGTAATGCACGTTTTAATACTATAGTATTGAAAGACTCGGATGGTAATCTTACCTCTGATCCAATAGAAACGACTAATTTACTAGCAAAAACTTTTTCAGATAATTCTAGTACAAATAATTATAATGATGAATTTATTAGATATAAAACTACAGATGAATGTAAAAATAATAACTTTGAAGTTAATAATAATAATCCAATAAATAAAGATATTACAATCGAAGAACTACTAATAGTTATTTCACAACTGGGTAACACTAGCCCCGGCCCGGATAATATTCCAAACACTATTATAAAACATTTACCTCATAATATAATTCAATATTTACTAGATATATATAATTTCATATGGACAAATCAAGTATTTCCCGACAATTGGAGAACAGCTCTAGTAATACCCATATTGAAACCCCGAAAGAACCCAGGTTCTCCGACTAGTTACCGACCAATATCCTTAACTTGTAATCTTTGTAAAATACTTGAGAAAATAGTGAGCAGAAGACTAAGATGGTATTTAGAAATTAATAATCAAATTTCACCATTCCAGTATGGATTTCGACAATTCCGATCAACAACTGATCATTTGATGAATATGGAAAGTGAAATTTTAGATGGTTTGGCTGATAACAGTTATGTTGTTACTGTGACCTTGGATATAGAAAAAGCATATGAAATGGTTTGGAAACACCGAGTTCTTAAGTTATTATATAGTCTCAATATCAAGGGAAATATTTTTATGTTCATTAAAAATTTTCTATCTGAAAGAAGAATTAAAGTCAGAATTAATAATACGCAAAGTGAAACCTCCTTTTTAGAAAATGGTCTACCTCAAGGATCAGTTCTTAGCGTTATCTTATTTTTAATAGCTATAAATGATGTTTTAATACATATAGAAAAACCGGTAAAAGGATTTTTGTTTGCTGATGACTTAACTATAACCTGCAGTGGTAAAACCTTAGGACCTACTATAAAACTAATACAAAATACACTAAATAACCTGCAAGAATGGTCTAAGAAATCTGGCTTTAGATTTTCGACTACGAAAACAGAATTTATAATTTTTTCAAATAATAAAAGAAATAACAGGAATGTAAAATTATCATTATGTGGGCAATATATTAAAAGAGTTAATCATTTAAAAATTTTGGGCTTAGTATTTGATAAGAAAATGACTTGGAATATACACATAAATAAACTTAAATCCGAATGTAAAAAAAGATTAAATATAATAAAAATTCTATCATCGACCACTTGGGGATCAGACAGAACTTGTCTATTAAACACATATCGTGCCCTGATAAGACAAAAACTTGAATATGCAGCTGTTATATATGACTCAGCTAAACCGCGTACATTGAAAACTTTGGAAACAGTTCAAAATACAGCCCTTCGATTGAGTATTGGTGCTTTTAAAACCAGCCCTATTAAAAGTATTCTGGCTGAAGCCAGAGAATTACCATTATACTTACGCAGGAAAGAGCTCGTATTAACCTATGCGGCCAATATCCTTTCACAGCCTGATAATCCTATTTACAAATATTACACAAAAGTATCATCTACAGATTTAGAATATCAGTTCCGACTTAATTTACATCAACCCTTGCGAATTCGAGCAAGAAAATATTTTGAAGAATTAAATATTCATGTACCTAAGATGTTTAAGAAGAAAGTATCTAATTATAGTCCTTGGGAAAATGTTAAATTACCCATAAATCTGGAACTTGCTTCAAGTTGTAAAGATAACACACCTGAAATTGTATATAAAAATTTGTTCCATGAAATAAATTATAAAAGACCAAACAGTCACATTTTATATACTGATGGATCAGTTATAGATGGAAGGTCAGGGTGTGCAATAGTATATGGTGACCGAACTTACCGATATAGACTTTTGGACTACCAATCAATTTTAACATGTGAAGCAACAGCAATACTTAAGGCCTTAGAAGTAATACACTCTGAACCCAGTAAAGATAAAGTTTACATAATATATAGCGATTCAAAGTCATGCTTAACAGCCTTACAAAATACTAAAAATATAGAACCAATATTTATGGAAATTAAGGATAAAATGATAAAAATGTTAAAAGATAATTTCAAACTTGAATTGATTTGGATACCAAGCCATCGAGGTATAATTGGCAACGAGAAAGCTGATAAGGAAGCTAAAACCGCTGCACATGAAAGTGAAGTTGATAAATCAATTAAATCGTATCCATCTGAAATAAAAAGATATTTTAAACATAGAATAAAAATTAGTTGGGACTCTGAATGGAAGACAAATAATACAAGTAAGTTATCTCGTATTCGGAATTCAATTTTTGATACTGGACCTAAATTATTTTATTGTAGGAAGGATCAAGTGGTTATAACAAGATTACGTATAGGGCATACTAACGTAACCCATATTCACTTAATAACTAAAAGTACCCCAAATAAGTGTAAATGTGGACTGGACTTAACCGTATCACATCTATTAGTTAATTGTGTATCATATCAGCGTGAAAGAATGCTTTGTAAATTACCAAATAGTTTAAAAGTTTGTCTTAATCAGGATGGATGTCTACAAACAATTAAATTTCTTAAAGCTATAGACATGTATAAGTTGGTTTAGCTAAGAGGAGCTAGACCAGCTTATACATTTTCTTTTCAATTATTATTTGTTTTTTTTTTTTTTGTTGAAACTGTAAGACTGAATAACATTGTTATAAGTAACTATAGTTCATATTTATGTAAGAAATGTATTTTTGTTTTGTGTAAAATTTTGATATGTAGCTGATTTGTATGTGGTCGTCAAAGACCTTGATGTTATAAGGCGACCTTAAATAAAGAAATAAAAAAAATAAAAAAAAATAAGATTATTATATAATCAAGGAACCAAAAAAATCATTCTTTATTCAAAAACCGGAAATTATAAATTCAAATTATATTATAGGAGCGAACCTTGTTCGTTTTTCAAACCGATAAACAATAACAAACCCCAGTTCAAACCGTATTTCCGCTCTCCATTACAAACCATTAATTTTTCAAAATTAAACGAGCTCCCGTAATTTAATTTTATTAAAAACGAAACATCGTATGGACCTTTCGGAATTGACGGAAATAAAAATTTAATTCGAACGGGCTGTTGGTCCTCGGAAGCGGGGATTTTTTACGACTACCATTTAATTTGCGAAGGACAATAGGCTTTTATTTAGAAATCTCGAAAGTTCGTTAACAAAAAATAATTTCTTATCTGTGTTCGACAAACAGGTCTGTAGTCGTAGGATGCGTATACGCTTTAGTAGAAAGTATAGCCATACTTAAAATTCTACGGTTTAATTAATAAACGTGGGATAAGCTTGAAGTAATTTAGAAATAGAGTTTAACTATTTTAAACTATTATCACGTTCATGAAAATGGGCCCAAAGTGTTCCTATTAGACTGAATAAGTGATATGTAACAAAAAATAATCAGGATCATTATAGAAATACTACTATAATATCGATCATCGCACAAGAACATCTCTTTAACATTAATAATAACATAATACTATTACTATTATAAATACATACTTTATTGAGTTTTTATTAGACTAGGATCAGCATGCAGCAACTACGTAGGTACGTACGAAAAACTGTTTTTTTGGCATGAAAATTGCTTATATCACTTATCCCTTAACAAAAATTTAAGTAACATCGTTGTGTAGCTTTTGTATGTAAAAAGGACAAACAAAAAACATTCTTTTGTATTATATAAAGTGCTAAGTGTACCCGACTCGTTGCAATACTTTAGGTAATGAATAGTTTAGGAGTATATAGAGGACAAACATACTTACATTGATTTTTACATAAATAGAAGATGGATCAAATGTTCTTTTAGTATTTAAAACATTTGTAGAATTAGTAATAAGTTAATACCTACACTAAATATATCTACACTTGATAATTTTTAAATTAATTTATCAACTAAAAATATAAAAGAAATACATTAAACTTTATCCCGAACTCAAATTACGTTTTTGTGTAATAAAAAATCGCACTGCTCAAATTCAGGCGCATTATTCAACAGAACGCAGCTGTCACTAAACAACTCCCATTTCCAACTGATAGTAAAAAAATAAAAAATAAGATAACCTCGAAACGGAAGACAGCTTTCATAGAAAAAAATATATGGCTGGCTTTAAAGCTTTTTTAATGAATCTCCCTTGTTTTTTCTTATCTGTCCCACTTACAATTTTATTGCGGTCGTAAAATGCTTTTAAGTGAATACGTATTGTGGAAGAATATGAGATTATTAATAGAAGAATATATTTTTAAATGCAATGGAAAAATACTAGGTTAAACAGTATGCATTTTTATTTTTGTTCAACATTTTCGAAAATCGGAATGTATGGCCCAATACTGAAACACATATGGTATGCGTGTCTTAAAAAGAGATCTTTGTTAGATGACTCATACTCGCTTAGGTACTGAAGAAAATATTTTCTTTATACCAGTATCAGTATATTAATACATACAAACTTATACATCACGCTTTTTTCCCATTAAGGTATTATTTATCCCATTTATAGTAGCATTAATCGGGTGGGAGGAATATCGACATTCTGACCGGGTAATGAACCAACGTTCGTGAACCGTGAAGTGTATGTTGCGCATTTCGGCTCCAGTCTATGGATTTTCTAATACTGAAATTAAAATTTAAGTCAACAGCGCACCATTGATTTATCACAGAACATCAGTCAATGATGCGCTATCGACCTACTTTTTACTTCGAGCATTCGGAAATCCATAGACTGAAACCGAAACGCGCAATATGTAGGTACTTCACGGGTGTTCCATCTATGAACGGTGGTTAGTTACCCGGTCGGAATTTCGATATTCCTCCCAGTTCCCACCCGTTAAATGCCCGAAGTTACCTACTTGAAGAAGACATGCTTACAGAAAACTATAAAATTGTCGTCCCGATGGAATTCGAACCCACGACCCATCGATGTGCACGGCAAGTGACCGAACGCACCAACGAGCCCGTCAAAACGTCTCAATCAAAATAGAGGCACTATCAATACTGATTGTGAGATTAATAAAACTAAGAGATGCAAAGACATGATCCAGCTACTTAGTAGACTACCGAAACCTTGATAATATTTAAAAGTATCTGTTTTTCATTGTAACTCGTAGAGGCGCTTCGTAGAGCGAAGCATTATTCAAATGAAGCAACTTTGCAATATACTTTTCACAAACAATATTGTGCAAACTTGAACAGAATTTAATTTCCTGCTATCGAGAGTAATAGTTGGGAATACAAAGTGGTTTAATGCGAGTCTTATGTTTAAGAAAGCTCTTAAAGGAAGTAAAGAATAATTATATTTTAATAGATATCGCCAGAAAAGTGTGACGCTCAACGGTAGATAAAAATCCCTGAAGTACAGAATCATGTTTTTTTTATGTTAGATATCGACAGACGAGCATGAGGTTCACTTGATGGTAGGTGAAACCTCAGCTACAGAACATCAGTCAACGATGCGCTATCCTATTTTTACTTCAAGCATTCGGAAAACTATAAACAAACCGTAACGCTCACTTACGCACTTAATTTTTTCATCTACGAACGATGGTTACTTACCCGCGAAAGCGAAATAGATTAGGTATATAGAAAATTATAAACATATCCGGGCGGGATATTCACTTTATGTTACTTTTATGTGGTAGTGGTGAAGGTAGGTTAATTTTGTTTTATTTCTTCCGAATACTCGAAGTAAAAATTAGGTCGACAGAGCATCATTAACTGATGTTCCATGAAGTGAACCTCATGCTCGTCTGTCGATATCTAACATAAAAAAAATAAGATTCTGTACTTCAGGGCTTTCTACAGACGCGGATTCCTGTGAATTTTCAATTAACTACTTTATTATAATTTACACTCAACTCGTTAACCCCACTGTTATTAATCACGACGACGATAACCGCAAGACGCGGCTAGAATGGTCGTACTTAAAATAATTTAAGTGTTTCCACAAACTTAAGCCATAAAGAAGGAAAGACAAAGTCGGCAACATTTTTCATTAGAGCGGGAAATTCGAGCAATTTCCCCGGTAAACAATTATAACCTGTGTCCGGCTAATTGTGCAAGCCATTCGTTTATATAATGACTTTCAGGTTTTGAAAAGAGAAGGAGACCTACGTTTATTTATTACTAGCTAGTGCCTGTGAGTTTGTTCGCTTTTTATTTTAAACTAGCTACACGCCCTGGCTTCGCATGGGTGAAATGTAGATGACCTACTATACTGCCTATGTTACTCGATGATAATAACTGACGCACTCGTTGGCGCGTTTAGTAGAACACCTGCCGTGCGCATCGATTGTTCGTTTATAATATTAGTATAGATTAGTACAGATAACGATTCTTCCTAACAGACGATTTCGATAAATTCTATGTAGTATTGCAGATTACTGGCACCTGTAGACATGTGCCATACCAGAGGACTTGCCGGCCTTTAAGTGTCCCTAAGTAACGGTTCGGAAATATCACTGGTGACAACTGATGCCACAGTATGTACTAGCGATCCTAGCTTTCTGCTGGTGAAAGAGTTTCTACAAATGGTCGAGTAGTTTTTTGAGTTAAATCGTAGCAAATAAACAATTTTTTCCTCTTTATAATATGTTTTAGTATAGATAAACTTTTAGTTCATCCCTTAAACCTATTTGCCATCACTTTTATTGTTGTTTACATAATTGATAATCTAATTGTATCTTTTGTTAGTTTTGTTTGTTTTATGGGTTTAAGGTGGCAAATAAAATTGATATCTATCTATCTATCTATCTATCTATCTATCTATCTATGTAAACCTAAGAGTAATTTTACTTATATCTAAACATTGCGATATTAAAAGAAAATTTCTTTCTCTTTAAAAAATACGAACAGAGAGAAGACATGAGACTGAATCAATTACAGACTGAATTATACAAATGAAGGAGATTTGTACCAAAACGGCTCACTCGGTCCAATCTGTTACAATTATTTGTATGTAAATTGAAGGCTTCGGGCCTTTCATCGAGACGTTTATCTTTGTCTTTGCGTAAAACTATGTTTAATTAATACATTCTACTTCATAATTGGAAACGTCTCGGTTTTCCAGGAAAGGTTACACTGGTTGAAGTCTGCTGAATACATATTTTTTGTACTAAATTAATTATAATCTATCAATATATTATCATTATAAAGTGGAAATATTTGTTTGTTTGATTTAAGGTGGTTCGTTTTCCATACAAAAAAAGTCATGATTATTAACGAAGTCAGTTTAGAGTTTCGATACTAAACCTTAACTCAAAATCTACTCGACAGAATTAATTTCCTTCACTAATAGCAAACATTATCAGTGAGTAACATAGTCTTTTTTTTGTGTATAGTACATATACATTGCACCCGTGCCAAGCCGCGGTGGATCGCTAATAAAAAAATAAATGACTATGGCGGTTCCTTTGGTAGATCTATGAGCACTTGTGTTCCTCCAATTAAAATCGTCGTGAAAATAATTGATTAAAATACAATCAAAATTTCATTTTGATAATGATCATTAGGAGTATATTTGTGTAAACGTTTAAATGAAAATTCTTCTTTATTTTCGTATTAGTTTTGTAAAATTATTTAAACAATTTTCTTAACTAAAATTGTCAACGCACGTTGCTATCCCCTGAATTTCTTAAATTACCTACAACATACCATCGAAATTAGCCTGCTTAAATACACCTTCATTTGATCTGATTTAAATTCTTCTTTTCCTCACAAATTATTCTTTACTAGTTGGAATATAATCATAGCAAAGTTACAACATTTACATTAATGTTGCAGTATCAACACGTAGCTAACTCTACGGCAGCCTACAAAGTGTCATTAGTTGAAATTACTGAAGTCACGCTATCACTCCCTGGAAACCAGTTGGGAACTTTACGAAAGGGCTGCTTCGGGAAAGTGTGCGTCACTCTAGTTGTATCTGGACCAAGAGAATATATTGCGATGGATATGTTAATACATATGTGAAAGCTCTCTGTCTGTCTGTATACGTTCAAAGTTTGAGTTTTAACTCGGTCAAATAAAATGGCGTCTGTACTACATGTTATAGGGCTAATAACAAAAAAGTGACATTTTTGGAAAAATAAACTTATTTTCTTTTATTTGGTTTTCCTTTCTTTTTTTTTTATTGGGGAGTAAACCGGTGAAAGCGTGACGGGACCGTTACGAAAAGAGTGATCGGTCGAGGCGAACGAAAGTTGTTATTTTCTTTATTCATCTGATACGCCAATGTTTGTGGTATCAATGTATATTTGTTGCGAAGGAAGTTTTTTTACACTTCACTTTTTTTCTTATTATTTGTCTTTTTTCTACGTATCGCTTTAAATAATTTAGTATTTTGAAACAGTTTTTGATATTGTTAATCTTGAACAGAAAATTAATGTTTTTAAATCTTTTTTATTTTTTCAGTTGTTATATTCTCTTATGTTTTATATTTGAGAATTAACACTTTCAAATTTAGAGACATAAATATTATTAAATTAATTTTACATGAAAAATCTGAATATGATTTTATAAAATTTCATAAAAATATAAAATAATTTATAAAAGAAGAAATTAAATAATTTTCATAAAATCTAGACGGGATTTGAGCTTCTGTTCCTTATATTACTGTGTTGTACATTGTATCAACTTCTTGAGTCTCATAAACACTTCAAGTATCATCTTGAAACTCGGTAAGTGCCTCAATGTGTCGACAACTTCGGTACTTCTATGTCTAATAAGATATTGTGGGCCTTTGATACTTGAAGTCGTAAAATAATACCTAAACGGTAACAATGTTGTTGATCATATCCCAAATCTTTAAGATTCTAATTGGAAAGCTTAATACATTTCTACACAATTGATGGTGGAACTGAGCAGTTCACAACGCAACGTACTGTATATAACCTTTTAACAGAAGTGTTTTTATTTTTTATATATTTTAATAAAGTTTATAAGTAACCAGTGCGCCCCGACTTCACACGGGTGCAATTTAGATGTACTATACACAAAATCAAAATGTTAATCGCTGATAATGTAGCTTCCTATTGGTGAAAGAGTTATTAAAATCGGTTCAGTAGTTTTTGAGTTTATTCATAACATACAAAAATTCAAAAATACAAATCCTTCCTATTAAAATATTATATAGTAAAATAGTATAGAGTATAGATAATTTATTTGTTATATGTTTTTATTGCTGCTGTCAAATAAAACTTTCATTCATTCAATTAAAAACATTTTCAATAATATGTACCTACACTGCAAAGCTGTTTCGTTCGTTCCTTATTTCACTCGTGTATTTAGCATTAAAATAGCATCATAACATAACTAAAAATGTCTTGGTTTGATTCCTTTTAAAGAGAAAAAAGAAAACGGAAGGAAGCTGTCACATTGCATTTCTTTTTTATCACCATCCCAATATTGCAATGACCTCGAATCGAAATTGCATTACTCTATCCAAGATTTTTTATTTAGAAAATGTCAAAAATAAACCAGTTTGTTTACTATGCACCCACATTATTGGGAGCTGAAAGGGTATTTTTATGACGTTTTTTCAGATTTTGTCATAAAATCCAGGGGGATTGCAATAAGAGGGCTCTTTCCTGTTTCGAATTTGTGCGACGTGGCCTCTGCAGGCTTATGCAGATAATTTAAGACTTATCCTGAAACTATTGTATAGCAACCCCAAAGTATTTTTTTTGTGTAGTGAAAATGTGTTGACACACCTCCGTCGCTGGGTGGTTCAGAGGCGCGGGGAGTTGGCCATAGCCAGTTGGCTCAACTCCATTGAAGAAAAGAACGGTTTTAGGCTACCCACTAAAATACTACCACCTTTACGGGATCCCTGGGTTCTTAGAGCATATCTCCAGAGGAATACCCCACACTGGACTCAACTCCTTGGCGCGTTGGCAAGTACTATTATAAGATTTCTGATATTATAGTTGGAAATTCTGTGAATTATGTATTTTTTTCATTTTAGTTTGAGGCTATGGATTTCAGAATGCCCGATATTATAAATTAGGTCGACTTCATTGATAACCTGAAGAATCTATTTTCGTATGAGCCTAACACTCGTATGGCAATACGTCAGACAAAAAACTCTTATTACTTTACTCAATACAACACAAGTCGTTTGTGACGTCACCGATGAAAAAGCATTTTTTCATGAGTTCTGTACCTACTTCAGGAAATATGGACTGTTATTATCCAAACTGAGTGAAAATAATACGTTCACTATATTTCCAGAATAAAATGCAATTTTAATAACAAAAGCACTATCGACCGTGTACTATATTTACTTCTTCTCGATTAAGTTTACGGGCAATGTGCATATTTTTAACGCGCCAATAATATAAAAAAGTACACATCTCGTTCTCAACTGATGTTTACTCCATACATAATAGACCGTGCTAACGATGGTCATTTGCGCTTTTTGTCGGTAATGTCGGCCTCGTCTCGGAAATGTCACTCATTTCGCGTGAATAGCTTTAATCAAGGACCCCACACTTGATGACGTTTACTTTGCTACGAATAACATTTTTATATCTACTTTATTCTGAGCGTGCTGTTAAGTAGCGTGGACAAATTGAGATGATTTTCCGGAAAAAATAGCCTATACCTGCCTCCCAGATATACCACCTCCGTCGCTCAGTACACGATGCATTTAACACTGGAGGTCCTTGGTTCGAATCTCAAGATAAACAAAATCAAAAAATCGAATATAAAAAATGCAGATAAAAAGAAGTTAAGAAGAATGATCAATAAATGTTGACAAGCTCCACTATTCGGGTACAGATGCGAAGCTGCCAAGCAGTTAAAAATGCATTTTTCGTTATTAACAGTTAATAAACCGCATTTTATACTTGTTACGTTTTATGCGTGTTGTAAGGTCCTCAAAATAGTTTCACTATCATTACCAAAGTCTTAACCTTAAAAACATGGTACATCATGTTTTAGTAACCATTTGTCCTTAACAAGAGGTCCATTAACTTTTCGTGAAAAGGTTTATATAATGTACACGGAGAGCATTAGTGACCCCGAAAATCGTTTAAGGGATTCGGCGTTTTGGACCCCCCAGAGAGCTTCCGGTCCGTGTGACGTCATATTCGCGTTGATTGATGTTGCCGACCGTAATGTTGCGCGTTCACCTCGGTATGTTTTTCTAGTGTGAGTAATAACCTACAGCAGTGTTTTTCAAACTGTTGGTCGTGAGAAGCCAAGTATTGAAAATATATAAATTCAACAATTTTCAATTTCAAATGCAAGCAAAACTGAGCAGCCACCGAAAATCAGCGCCACATCATTAAATAATGATATGGTCAAAGCGTGGATGTCTTTTATAAATGACATTGCTAAATGAACCAATAATATGATGTTGTTTTGTTTTATTTTTCATTTAATTTATTATTCTAATTTAAATAAATTTATTTTAGTTATTAAAAATATATTTGATTTTCAAATACCTATTTGGTTTCAAAAACTAAAAAGAATAGTTGTCCTAACAGTCCACTTGGATCGCAAGTTCAACGTCACTATAAAGATACTATCACTACATATTATAAAACAAAGCTTTCCGCCGCGTCTGTCTGTCTGCCTGTTCGCAATAAACTCGAAAACTACTGAACGGATTTCCATTCGGTTTTCACTAATATATAGAGTGATTCATGAGGAAGGTTATAGTATTCAATTTGTTAAGGTTATATGTAAACTGGTTGAAATATAAAGAGCTTTCATCGAAAACGCTGCCTAATCCCTTTGAGATAAAACAAAACAATGTATGGTGGGACATTCCTCTATTATAAATCTACAAAAAAGTCCGCGATGACATATCTTTTAAGGATAGATTTCTTTACCCATTTTACCTTTTTTAAAATGGTCACGTACAATACGGTAATTGAAAAGCTATTTAGCCGGATACAGTATCTCGGAAGCGCATGCTAAATACTGCGCACACTAAAACAATGTAGGTATTGTATATCATATATGTGCATGCCTAACAACATTCATATTCAAACGGACTTCGTGAGATAGAATATCTATAGTAGAGATATTTTTATTCTGTCAGATACTAACAAATTAACATAAACACTTGATAGGAGGTCTACTTCATCAACCCCGCGATCTGATTTTATTATTTCGCAAACCATAATATTGACCTATTTACCTAGAAACGTCTTAAAATCCTCAACAAGCGGAAGTGAGTGAATTAGTAGAGATTTCGTAAAAAGGTGCCACTTGATAAATTGCAGCCTGCCTGAAACATCGCAAGTAAATATTCTAAGCCGGGCTTAAACTTAATTGCCCTCAAAATGTATTGCTGTAAAATTAAAAAGGGGTCTTAAGATTAAGCGCTCAGTAATTAAATAAAACGATGACAAACGCGATTCTAGACATGGGTAACTCAGCGAAATTCCCCGCGCCAACTCAGTAACTCAGGCGCAGTGTAGGGCGTCGGCTCCTTGAGTCAACTCAAAATTGCGCCATGACGCAACAAAATGGGACGCGCAAAGCGAGCAGTGAAACCTCCGAAACGCACGCAACGCAACGCTCATAGTTCACTCAGTGAGTGAGTACTGCGCCGTGCGCCAACACATTATGAATGTATGAGCTGACTCACCCTGCGCAGTGAAGCGTGCCGGCGCAATTGCGCGGCGCAGCGCAGTGTTACACATGTCTACGCGATTCGAGTTCAGTTTAGAAATATGGTTCATATAAAATATTTTTTTTTAAAATTCAAATATAACTATTTTGAGACATGCTATTGAACTATTATTGGTATTCCTTTTAATTGGCGTATATATGTACTCTGTTTTTATTTTTTATATACTCTGTACATACTGTTAGCTGTAAGGAATCATAAATAAAGAAATAACTTACTTTAATTAACTTTAGATTAGTCATTTTGCTAATCCCCTTGTGCGGAATGTTGCTTCTAACAAGAGCTTTAAAACCTATATTTATTTTAAAAAGTAAAATTATACAACACTTCGTAGGGCAATATAAATGAAGAAAATGAGACCAAATCAAATAAAAAAAATCTGGATAACGACACGCTAATCACCTAGCGTTATGAAACATACTTTACGACCTATTCTCAATATATATAAATATATATATATGATAGAATATGTATATATAGATAGGGCAAACGGGCAGGTGGCTCACGTGATGGTAAGTGATCACCGCCGCCCATAGAGATCTGCAACACCAGAGGGCTTGCAGGTGCGTTGCCGGCCTTTACAATTTTCCCATTAATTTAAAAAAATCCTTTACACGTATGCAATGATGTAAACGCTTCAAAGCATTTTCCAAACGTAAAACTCCACAACATCCATTTATAAAGAATAACCAAAAAATCCTTATAACACCATGGATAGAGGGTGTCCCATGAATTAGGAAGTGGCATCAAAAATTGCACACGATAACGTATCATTGAGACGGTCAAACGGGCGAACTAACACTCGTAAACTCTGTTCTACATGGGTACGCTACGGGTTCGCACTTACTACGCAAACTTGCGACTAGAAAGTCACAAACTTGCGACTTAAAGATGCTAACTTGCGACTAAAGTCTATGTCGCTTCAGATTTTATATTGGACTAGCAACGCGCCCCGGCTTCACACGGGTGCAATCTACTAAGTACTATACGTAGACAAACAATACCTATGTTACTCGCTGATAATGTAGCTTTCTATTGGTGAAATAATTTTTAAAACCGGTTCAGTAGTTTTTGAGTTTATTTATAACATACAAAAATACAAATCTTTCCTCTTTATAATATTAGTATAGAAGAATAGATATAGAATATAGATAGATGATAATTATATCATAATCATTAAACACGAATCCAGTGGAAACAAATAATGATTTGCATTAATTTTCGGTATCTTCAAAAAAAATATGTTGGATGAAATATCGCTAATGCTATATGCTTGAGGGCTCTCTGAGTTTCAAAGCCCTGATGCCCTCACCACCTTGCCCTATAATAGCTACGCCACAGATCATCTCCAGAAAATTCGTTCGTTACGGTCTTGTTTAAATCGCAAACAGCAGTCGTCGGCCTAGTGACGTTTACAGCCTTATCATTACACATTTTGACTCCCGCCCATCAAACGGGACCCCTATAAATAAGCTACAGGCTTCCAGATTGCCCGGATATAAATGAAAGGGTGCAGGAATTAGGGTTTTTTACTACGATCCCGAGTCGCGGCCCTTGCGCTCCTTTAGTAAGTTTTTATACAGTGCGAAATGGTGCAAGATTGATGAAAGATTAGGTGTGATTACTGTGATTGAGTAGTTTAGAAGCGACGTGAATCCAGGTAATATTCTACAAGAAAAACATTTGAAAGTTTTTAGTTTGAAATAGGTTTATACCTAGCTAGATGGTAAGTGAATTCCCGAGTCCACTAGTGCATGGGGCAGACCCATTTCTGTGTCTGTTTCACTGATCATTTTTATTTACAGGCAAGTAGTTGATCGGCCCTCTATGCCCTGCCTGACCGAAACATTTATTTTTTATCTTGTTTCTCAGGTATTCGAACCCAGGACTAGGCGATGTTGTAAAAATAACATATATTTTAGAGTACCTACATATTTGACTAACGTAGTTTCGGCGAGATATGAATTAGATATACTTCGTTGTGTGTGTGCAAAGTTTTATTCAGTTTTAAGATAGTATTGAAGAAAGTCGTGGAGAAAACATGTATATAAAAAATTATAAACATGTCCCGATGAGATACGAACCCGCGACCCATCGGAGCGCAAGGTAGGTGTACCAAACACAGCAACGAGCCCGTCGAATAGGTACTTTTATTCTTGAAAAAAAAGATTAATCTTGAATGAGAATTGTGACCTGTTAAAACTCCGAAGAACTAGACCGTAAAAAGCAGAATGAATGGGAACTAAAAAAACAAAATGACAGCTTTTTCATCAAACAAAGCAGCTTTAACGTAATGTAAAGATAACCAGAACGAGCAAAACTAAAGCATTAGGCACACAGCCAAAAACTTCACTCTGATACCTAAGAGATATAGCTAGTCCTAACTTAGCTCCGTCTCAGAAGTTACGAACGATGCATTAATTAATTCATTATTAACTGAGAGAGTGCAGCTTGCAGTCGTGTGTACGAGGATTTACATTTATTTAGCGAGAGTTAATGGAAACTGTCAGAGGAGTCAGTCACTACCTTGACTGTAATTATGCAAATGTCTTGCAAGTGATATTAGCACATCACTTTCGTAACAAGTTTCATTGAAGCTAATTTACAAGAAGTACTAAGTGTATAATATTAATTTTAGACGGCATCATTATTCACAATGAAGGAAACATAGTGTATTTCATATTTTACAATAAAAAAAAGCGTTTATATCTTATTATTCTTATACATATAAATCGTAGATGGAAAAACCGTGAAGTGCACATTGCGCGTTTCGGTTTCAGTCTATGGATTTCCGAATGCTCGAAGTAAAAAAATAGGTCAACAGTGCATCATTGACTGATGTCCTGTGGCTGAGTTTCAAGTGATCCTCATGCTCGTCTGTCGATATCTAACATAAAAAAAATTACAATGTATATTTGTCCTCTATGCACTCCTAAACTATTGTCTTTTATTAACGCGAGTATCACACATTTAAATAAAATACTGTATACCGGATTAAAACGCGATTTATTATTTATATTGTTTAAATTATTAATCCCGACGTTTCGGATGCTTTTCAGCAACCGTGGTCGCGGGGAGACAGACAGCTGTCTCCCCGCGACCGCGATTAATAATTTAAACAATATAAATAATAAATCGTGTTTTAATCCGGTATACAGTATTTTATTTAACTCCTAAACTATTCATTCGATTATGATGAAACTTTCGTGAGATGTTCTCGAAGGTTCCTTTACGTATTATTGCTTACAGCTTACAAAGCATAGTACATACACGCAGTGAAATCTGGGTTAACAGTATATCTTGACATGAATCTCAGCGTACAATACGCGTTGAAAGACATCATTCAACCCACATTAGCCGTCACACCATTTAAGCTTATCAATAGGCCCCTTATCAGGCTCTTATCGATACCATGACGTATTATATCAGGGACATGACGTCACAATAACGAGCAAATGATTGAATAGGGAGTATTTTTGTACTGATTCTTTAAAGTAAAATTCCTGCCGGGTATTGATATAGGTTGATGATATAAAAGTTAACATAATATTGTGTTTAATTTTTTTTATAATAACTAAAAAATAAAATAAAATACTGTATACCGGATTAACACGCGATTTATTATTAATATAATATAAATAATTAAACAAGATAAATAATAAATCGCGTTTTAATCCGGTATACAGTATTTTATTTAAATGTGTGATACTCGCGTTTATAAAAGACAATAAAAAACGAGCCTATAAATTTTTAAAAGGCTCACAACGCATCTGAGACATCCCTGACATCCATGGACAGTGAGGATTAGACATGGGTGATCACAGGTCAAACATGATATCTGTTCTACCTGTGATTGCTACTCAATAATCTATATATATAAAAGAAATTTCCACCTATATAGTCACTCATCACGATATATCTGGAACCATAAGGCGTAGCGACTTGAAATATGGTAGGAATATTCCTTTCGCCGAGTAGAGGTCAGCTAAGAACGGATTTTACGAAATTCAACCCACAAGGGGGGTTGCGGGGGCAATTGCTAGTCACAGATAAAAATATCTGTTCTTAAATAACAGTCTGTTATTTACACAGATACTAAAGGAATTACGGATAATACGATCTAATTTAGGAGTAAGTTTTCAATATGATTTCCTTCCTGTGAAATGTCTAATTGTATTTTGTTGGATAATAAATACTAGGTGCATCTCGTTTTATCACGCGACCATCATATATGTTTAACTGAGACAGGTAACAATAGAAGTTGTTTTGTATTGGCTTGACCATTACTAGTGTTTTTAGAACAGTTGTTATTTAGTATTGCATGATATTTTCAATCTGTATTAATACCTGTGATTAATATCTGTGACGATAAATACGCCTCACTCCTAGTGAGAATGACTAACCATCAACTAACCCACCTTTTCGGTTCCCGCTCTTTAATAAAAAAAAATATTTTCAGTATATCAGTTATTAGGATTTCATGTAAAAATATGTCACAGTATAAAGCCCATTAAACAGAAATATCTCAACTCCAAGGCATTAAAAATAAGTAATTTACTTTCAAACATGTCCCAAACGTGCTAATTAAAGTTCGAGTTTTGGGGACCCACAAATAGGGGTCCGGCGAAGGATCATAGATCATCATTAGACCCTTAACATCGATGTCCATATGCGATGTTTTGAATGTTTGGTAGAATAAGTACCTACTTATACGTTTTTGTTGATTATGGTTTTGTTCACTATTTATTACCATCTCATTGGCAAGTTTTTTTTTGTTAAATATAGACGAGCATGAGGTTCACCCGATCAATGTCCGAAGTTACCAGACGTGGGGAAAACATGCTTACAGAGAATAATAAACATGTTGTCCCGGTGGGATTCGAACCCACCACCCATCGATGCGCACGGCAGGTGTTCTACCGAATGCGCCAACGAGCCCGTCAAAACAGTGGGGAATTGCATAATTATTTAAACTAATTTACCACCAGTAAGATTTGTCCTCATTATCTTCTTCAGACGCTTTACTTTACAAATCACAATAAATACTTCTCATATTAACAGCAAATAACATTTATTATTACATTGAAAATTTGATAAGCTAAGCAAGCGAGCTGTCAGCGTCAATAACAGTATATCGGGATCCATCTCAAACCCAATTTCTCACACTACATATTACATTAGATGTCAAAACGTGTACAAATACACGCGCAACGTGAAGGGAATCCGACAAAGAATTCTCACAAAGTTACGCGGGAAATGAAAATTGGTTGACGCGTTTTGTACACAGGCGAAACTCAGACATTTCGGAGATGAATTTTCGAGTCTCAGTTTTTCAGATCCAAAGCAAAAAAAAACTATTTATTGCCATAAACATAACAAGTAATTAACTATATTCCTACCCAAATAATAAAAATAGATATGATTTTGGCAATGTCTAATAATGTTAGTTATTCGAGCAACGCTAGTATCTTACTTCTTCTGTTCTGTGGCTAGTATACTGACTGTTACCTACAGGCTACAGTGTTCACGAGATGTAAAATTAAAAGGCATGTAATAAGGGAAAGAAAAAACATGAAACAAAATATATATAATAATAATAAAAAAAATCCAGTTTAATTAAAAATTGTTGTGGTTTTAATGATAAATATCAAACTTTTTTTTAATCATAATAATACACTATAGACCTTCTGGTTTTCTGGTATTTGGTAGTTTGTATTTTTAGCAGATTAATGCAACTTACAGTTTCTTATGATTGGATCTCTGTCACGCTGTCATTATAAGAAATTGTTCTTTTGTATACTCGAATCCATAATGACTGATTAAATGACAAGAAGTTATAAGGTCTCATTACTTTCCGTATCTAATCATCGGAAAAACCCTTAGAATTCAATACTATCGACAATATCTAAGGATTCTTATTATGATACCTATTGTGTGTAAAATGAAATCAAACATTGATCATTTAAAATACATACGATGAACAATATTAATTTATTTTTATTATAATATACATTTATTCTTGACTAGCAACGCGCCCCGGCTTCACACGGCTGCAATGTAGATGTATTATACACAAAAAGCCTATGTTACTCGCTGATAATGTAGCTTGCTATTGGTGAAAGAATTTTTAAAATCGGTCCAGTAGTTTTTGAGTTTATTCATAACATACAAAAATACAAATCTTTCCTCTTTATAATATTACGAATTTACGAGTAGTATATAAAATAGTGGCGAGTTACAACACAAAAAATCATCTCTATGAAAAAATATACAATGAAAAAATGCCAATTTTCATTTTTATAGAATATAAGGCAGAAGAGCAGATTGTTCACCTGATGGTAAGTGACCACCGCCACCCATACACACCTGCAACAACCATCCATTTTTATATGTATATACAGATAAAGCAAAATTTCGAATAGTCACGCTCTTTTGGATTACAATAAATCTGTTGAATCCGCTAGTGTATGGAGCACTTAAATGTCTGGCGTATTTGAGCAATCTCTTAGCGGATCGTATCATATCGGAAATTGAATTTCCGATCGCCTCTCAAGTGCACTGTAATGGATGTTTCGCGGTCCGCTCGCGTTTACAATGATAGATAGAGAGGGATATGCGGTAATAAGAAAACTATTTAATAGAAAAAGTATCGCGGAATAAATAAACGCGAAAGACTTGAGTCTTCAGGGTTGTTCTAAATGTGTTTTGGTTTACTTTTGCTATCTACAAAAGATATCCCGCCGACAAGTGATGAGACAAACTAAGATATTATATAAGATATCTCGACATTGACAACTTTGATAGACAAGATATCTCGATCGACAAATATCTTTTAACATTAGAAGTCGAGTTTTAAGTGTGTCATGTTAGACCCGCAAGACAGAAAGAGACAATTTATTAAACTCGAGAAAACGGTTGACAAAATTTTATCGTAGTTGTCGTGCTAGGCCGACTGTTCAGTTGCATTTAAGGGGACGTAGTGATAAGGAGAAGTCTTCATTAAAACCCTTAACATCGAAGCACACCATTTCTATGCACTTTTATTAACGGGAGTATCAAACATTTAAATACCTTATACCGGATTAAATAAATTAAATAATAAATCCTAACACTTAATATCAGGATTAATTCTTATTCGGTATTCCTAAATACTAATACAGATATTTATCTGTTCCATAACTAATCCAACTCTACCAAATTCAGTCAACCAACTGCTTAGCTACTGGTCGTTAATTTTCTAGTCTGGCTAAAGTTAGTTCTAGTTAAAGTTTTGGACTGGAAAAGCGCGGCAATTTTAAAAAAATATATTTCCTAATGCCCGAAATTAAATGATAAAACTGGGATCACATTATTTAAAACTATAAATAAATAATATACATTTATTTATATAACATAAAAATTATATTATCAAATTTTGTCATTCTTATTTTGGGGCTAAATACATTTTATTTTAAATTTTCCTTTTTGCCAATATCAACTTTCGTAAGCCAGACTCAATGAACTCTAATTTATACAGCATCGTAGCTAAAATTAATTAATCATAAGTCGTAGTCAGTTAATTTCCTTCAAGTCTGTTGGATGAGCCGCTGTAGAACACTGCATAGTACATTTCAGGCTTACGATACACCCGGGAACAATACGTAATAAGCTTTGTAATTTAACGCAAACACCTCGCCTTCAAAAGACTTATTAGCCAAGACGAAATTAGGTGCGGCTTAAACCGGCTTTCATTTGCAGCATCGGAGACGAAGGTATTTTTAATACATCCATATTCAATGCCTTTTTAGTAATATTGTCTTTTATTAACGCGAGTAGCACACATTTAAATAAAATACTATATACAAGATTAAAACGCGATTTATTATTTATATTGTTTAAATTATTTATCCCGACGTTTCGGAAATTAAACATACTAAAAAACAAAAGGACGCCGTAAGTCCATAATGTCAAAATATAGAAAATTACAGTAAATAGCAACTCCGTAGGAATAGATGGCGTTAATAAGGCATCTTTGTGACATTTCAAAAATCAGACAACTGTCATCTTTCTGTCTCCCCGTGACCACGGTTGCTGAAAAGCATCCGAAACGTCGGGATAAATAATTTAAACAATATAAATAATAAATCGCGTTTTAATCCGGTATACAGTATTTTATTTAAATGCCTTTTCATAGGTTTCTAATCACATATGTATAGAATTTCATCTATATATTGGAAACAACGCGCCACGGCTTCACACGGGTGCAATGTAGATGTACTATACACAAAAATGTACTATATGTACTAAATGTACTATATAGCCTATGTAACTCGCTGATAATGTAGCTTTCTATAGGTGAAAGAATTTTCAAAATCGGTCCAGTAGTTTTTGAGTTTATTCATAACATACAAAAATACAAATCTTTCCTCTATATACATAATATTAGTATAGACTATAGATGAATAAGGTAAAAGATCCGCCAAAATACTAACAGGTATGGATTTTTCCTCTACCTCAGATATCTGTGGATATCCAGCATTAATCATAACAAAAATTCGATTTAATCTGAGAAAATTATATTTTATGTAGAAGGCAGTTAATTGAAACACACTTTTCATAACTATTAGTATGTAATCACTTAGTAATAAACTTTCTTATATGTTTAGTTCAACAATAATAATAAAAATGAAGCTGATAGACAGCAGACCTTTTTAAAACATTTTAGTCAAAGATCAATCTTAAATTTGTCACTTATAATAATAATCAATGAGGTAAGCAGGTAATGTATAAAACCTGAAAAGGATAATTAAATATTAATATATCACTATAAATATAATTACTTTTTATGCATAAAATAATCCAGCATTGAATTGCAACATGTATTAATAAGTGCATATTACATGTTTATTTTAAAGTCACTTTGGGCAGTAAACAGGTGGAAGGAATATCAAAATTTCCACCGGGTAACAAACCACCATTCTTGGATTTAAAAACCGTGAAGTGCATATTGCATATATGCATATTACATATGCATAGCATATAATCTACTGATGTTCGGTGGCTGGGGTATCACCTACAATCAAGTAAACCTCATACTCATCTGTCAATATCTAACATAAAAATGTAATGTATTATGCCATAGAGGAAGTTTCTAACTTTGCTATAAAAGTACTTTTAAAGTATTGTTTATTGTGATTGCAAAGTTATAATTGAACTCACATTTTATTCCTCTAATCTATTTTTTTTCTGGTTCTTTAGTAATAGATTTATTTTCTTTTTCCAATAGTGCAATTTCTAATTCAAGTTTTTTTATTTTTAATTGTGATATTTGTATATTGTACTTGTGCTCCACCTCCAACATTTCCATTTGTTTTTTCTTAAAATCTAGATGACTGTTTATATAGTCTTGTTGACTTCTGTAAAAAAAAATTTTTTTTTTGTGTAAAATAGGTTTGTTACAAAATAAATTATTTAAAGTGTAAAAATATTATTTATTCCAACATATACATACCTATTTTGGGAGACATTTATGCTATTACTTTCTTTATTTTTAGGCATATCTTCAATCGCTGAAAAAAACAAAGATGGGTAAAACCAATTCATTTTTTCAAACATGTTTTATTGTCCGGTAGGATTTCTTTACCCTTCATCTCCTTATTTGTATTTCTTGAACTGCCTCCAGACAAATTATATAGGTCCAACTCTAAACTAGAGCCAGCCATAGGGCTATCTACTGTCTCAGGAGGGATTGGAATCTGAAAGAGGTTACCGCAAAGATTACACCCATATTTCATCAAACTTTCTAAATTGGCTGAGGTCTAATAGTTACCTACAGGAAAACCTTAAGCATGTGTAGGCATATATGTGTAGAATAGGATTTTATTTTAACAAAGACCTGTTTATTGTCTAGCACAAAACCTTTTTTTATTGTTGATAGAAAATCTATGTGTAGGTATGTAAGATTTAATATTTCTTACCTATCACATTATGTTATAATTATTTACATCCATGAAAATGAGGTCCTCAGGAGAGGGTGATGAGAGCTTTTTGCTTTATTATATTTACAATTCAAACGAATTAGGCAATCCTGTTATTTAAGATTAAGTTGAAATTAAATGAATAAAATACCTTTTCTTCCGAAGTCCAGTTTTCACCCCGTTTTCTCTTTTGTTGCTCCATTTTAAAGCACAAATAATGTTCGTCACACACAATATCACAACAAAAACTATTTTATAATTATTAATTATAGTGTTTATAAGAACGCCGCGGCGTACCGTCGATTTATAAACAAATCATCATGATAGACATGTGAAACACTGCGCTGCGCCGCGCAATTGCGTCGGCACGCTTCACTGCGCTGGGTGAGTCAGCTCACATATTCATATGGCTGGCGCACGGCTCAGTATCACTCACTGAGTGATCAGTGAACTATGAGCGTGGCGTTTCGTGCGTTTCGGAGGTTTCACTGCTCGTTTTGCGCGTCCCATTTTGTTGCGTCGTGGCGCAATTTTGAGTTGACTCAAGGAGCCGACGCATAACACTGCGCCTGAGTTGCTGAGTTGGCGCGGGCAATTTCGCTGAGTTACTTATGTCTACATCATGACATAGATTAGTAATTTTATTGGTCTCCGCGCGTAGCATAGAACAGAAGAAGTAAGTAGAAGTGGGATGTGTCATAATTTGTACCGGATCGACTGTCGCCAAATTCACACAAATGAATGGAGTATTTAAAACTGCACACAGTTACAATATTTTTTCAATTCGTTGTTGTTATTTAACTCAAAACTAGCTAAATCACACTGGTCCTACAATTTATAATATATCTTAGTGCTTTGCGATAACGTTTACTTTGGCTAAGCGCACAACGTGCATATGACGTTTTGTAATATTAAAACAAAGTAATATATAATTACTAAACTAAACTTTATGTGAGAGATATAAGAATGATTTTGGCTGAATGTGATCGATTAAGAGTCACCATGCTTAATTGTGAGTTGTGACACGCGTAACACGCCTACTTCGCACTTCCAATTATTTTCATGCGCGCGTAAATCATTATAGAACAGTGCCTATTGATTTTAGTTTTTTTTAATAAGATATTATGGCCTGGTAACGATTTATTTTAGTAATTTGAGTTGCATCGTAGTTAATACAAACAAAACTTAATTTCGACAACATTGAAATTTCACGCGTCTCGTATTTCATTCCGTTACACACTAGAAACTAGAAAGATAAACAACTTAACTGTGAAATATGTATGTGTGAATGAAACAATAATTAAAATCGTACCTACTATTTCAAATTATTACTTAGATTTCAGATATTTTATATAACATTATACTAAATATTATTACCAAAAATATGGATGTTTTTTCATAATCGATATTATGGATTTTGGATATGGATTTTGCATGAAAAGGAACGGGTGTACCAAACAAAATATGACCGCTGAACGAATGAATGAATGATTTACTGACATTTGTTGCTGATAAATCATAATAATTTGTGGAAACAATTTAACCAGGAATGATATTAAATATCACACATTATTTTATTATTTAATACTTAGAATAAATAATCTAAGATTATAGTAAATTTTAGTAAAATTATTTTACTACAGTCCTACAAGGATCTTTTGGCACTTAAATGACATTGGCAGGAGGGCTTGGGTGTGAAATTAAGAGTTGTCCATGCAAAAAATCTCCTTTGTTTTAGGGAATTTAAAGCCATTAAGCCAATCTTCATATCTCTAAAAAACTACCTGATTTCCGTGCTTGAGCGATGAAGTTATAATTGCGTAGTTAATTTATATAGGTAGTTTGATTTATTGGAATGGGGTAGGTAAAAGTATTGTAAATAAGAAAACAAACGTGATTTTAATTTTTTTTAATCATAACTATGATGTGCAAAATCTTTGTCTAGATCAATAAATGATCTTTTACAAGATGGCAACGTTAGTTCCGATTTTCGCCACGTGCCAAAAGATCCTTGTAGCACTGTAGGCTTTTAATAGACCTTGCTTGGTCCTCGATTTGTAATAAGAATGAATTTTAGTCCAAGGACTAACTTTAATACTGTAACAAATCTGGACTTTTTAGTTTTAGTTATTATTAGAATTAGGTATTAGACTAGTTTTTTATAATATGGTGGTTTGTCTTGTAGCTCATGTAATGTTCATGATGATCAAAAGATTTGTCAAAGATTTATCCGAATTATATTGAAGTTAGGAGAGTGTGGGTAATAGTATTTTAAAAATAATCAATACAGGATTCCTTATAAAAAACAAACAGACTTTTCAACAATGCTCGATAATCTAATTATTACACATTTCGAAGATCTTTCTTTTAGTTTCTCAGAACTACGTTTAAATCTCTGATTACAATTCGAAAGACGTCGAAAGGGTTAAGAAGTGTAATCAAAAAGGGGCAATAAGCCAGTGAAAATCCTTTGAAACTGTTCGTATAATGGAATTGGCTGTTTATTTGAAATTACGCTTTCTTTTAATAATGCGTCCAAATTGTCTGATTGAATTGGCTGATACTGCCACTAAATATTCGTATATCCATATTCTATACATATAAAAAAAAGAGAGCGGCTGCACCGATTTCAATGATATCTTATTTGTTGGATTCATCTATATCCCGAATAATAGAATAACTATTAAAATATCGGAAACTTTTTAAAAAAATATGCAGAAATTTAATTTTAAAATAAATTAGGTTCGAACGACGTGATCTTCCACAATTGTCACTCACAAACTCACTTGTATCTAATAATTGATGTCCATTGCAAATCAGTAACATACTAGATATTTTAGAATAGAAGTGCTATTTTCCGCATAATTCAAATCTAGAAATATGTTTTTATGTTTGAAGCTAACATTCTGGCAGAAGGCCGTCCGTCTGGTCCAGGTAGTTTAAACTAAAATAACGGCCATTTACTCAATGAATAGACTGTGTAAATTGAAGCAATAAATGACTTGCATGCTCTAAACAACATGTAATATTATTTATTTTTTGTCTTTTTTTTATGTCAGTCATCGACAGACGAGCATGAGGTTCACTGGATGGTAGGTGATACCTCAGCCACAGAACATCAGTCAATGATGCGCTGTCGGCCTAATTTTTACTTCGAGCATTCGGAAATTCATATACTGAAACCGAAACGCGCAATATGCACTTCACGGTTTTTTCATCTATGAACGGTGGTTCGTTACCCGGTCGGAATTTAGATATTCCACCCACCCAATCAATGCCCGAAGTTACCAGACCATGTGGTCCCGGTGGGATTCGAACCCACGACCCATCGATGCGCACGGCAGATGTTCTACCGAACGCGCCAACGAGTCCGTCATTTGATTTGTTACACAAGTTTTGTTTCAATACTTTTCTTGGTGTAAATAACACATAATATCCGTGTGTAAAATCTCAATTATTGCTCTAATATGTACAAAAAAATGGCATCATGAAAATGGGCCCTTAAGGTTTTAAGTTACTATCAAATGTTCAAAGTATGTATCAGTCAATTTCTCCTACAAAAACAATTTTAAGTTAACTCTTATTATCCGGCGGACTACGAATTATTGTCGCAGTAACCCACTCTGGTCGCATGGATTTATATCGCCTTATTTCGTATCGAGTGCCTTTAATAATTTACGATTCCACTCTCGCTGGCCACAACGTCTACTGGCGATTGCACTTAGCACAACAATATTATAGTTATAATTTATAGCTGTACGAATGCGTGTCGTATTATTCCTAAATGCATGCCGAAAATTGCATTAGGAACAGAAGTTTCGGCTGTCGTCGGATCGTAATTTTTCCTATTTCAGATCCGATGATCGAACCGTCTTTCGCAATTAGATATTATGTATTTCGTTTAAAATTACTATTTTCATAATTATTATCGTTGAAAATTGAAAATATTTTATTAATTTAACTTAAAATACGAAGATCTTTGTTCTTTCGTTTCCTTCCGTTCGTTTCGTTCGATTTTAGTAATAGACCTACAGGAAGTTACAAAATGAACCTTTATTCAGTCATTCTTTTTTTAAACGTTTCTCATACCAAAACGGAAGTAGCTTTAAAAATGGACGACTCCAAAATACTTTTCAAAGTTTACTTGAATTATGAATAAGTTACACATATTTGAATTCGAATAATATTTTCCGTAAACATCTTTCCCGTACATCTCTTTTTTTAATTTTTTACATCGGACATAAAATTGGTGGGAGAATTATCGAAAATTCATCCGTGTAGTAATGAATTACCGGTTATACATGGAAAATCCGTGAAGAACATATTGCGCGTTTCGGGCTCAGTCTATGGATTTCCGAATGCTCGAAGTAAATAATAGGTCGACAGCACATCATTGATTTTTTGTGGAGGTATAACTGTCTATCGAATATCGATATCTAAATAAGAACTTTTTAACAAATGTCTTACGGCTTCTTTTATATGTATGAGCCATGAACGGAGTGCGCTCTCTATAACTCATGTAAACACAAAAAAGCTGTTGCTATACCCTAGACACTAAGTTAAAAATATTGGCAAATTTCGAAAATTAAATTTACTCCGGGTTTTTGTAATGACATAGTTTCTCCTCTAAATTACAATAAAACTTTCAAAGAATAAACAAGTTCCTTGAATTATAGTCTGTGGGAGCTCATTTACCGTCTCACAGGAGAGATGAAGTTTGCTTCATTCCATCATTTAGGTACGCTTTTATAGTCTTACTAGCTGATGCCCGCGACTTCGTTCGCGTGGGGTTTGCTTTTGAGCAAGCTTTCTTCAAATGACATATCCTCCATCCTCTGTACTTGGTGATTTCTTTTGGGAAAGAGCTATCAAATTAGTCACTGATAGTTGATTTTGCATCATATTATCGACACGTTTAATGGTGGTTGAGATTGGGGTTCGAAGTATGATTTGAAATTCAATAGAAATACCATTGTTGAAAAAATGAACCTGACTTTAAAGAAATTTACTTATTTTTTTTATAAATTTAATTAGTGGTGAAGATACTGTATCCACCTCGATATTTATTTCATTTAATTGATCATTTTCATTTTGAGATTTTTTTTTTAAATTCCCTTTTCCCGGGATTCCTACTCGGGTTTCCGGTGCTAAATGCGGAAACCTCTAAGATACGAAGACAGTCCTTAAGAAGCAATAAAAGCAATGTCGAATAATCGTAATTGTAATAGAGAAAGGATGGATGAAAAGGTGAAATAAACGATCTCATAAGAAATAATTTTTCATATAATATTTCAATTTCAATAATACATTTTCTATTTTTATAATATAGTTCTTTAAAAAAATAAATAAATAAATACAAAAAAAATATTTCCGTCCAACTTCAGATTCGAACTCGCATCTGAAGTTACGCAATGGGCCTGCATATCCACTATTCTACGATTACATATATCGAAAATGGCGAAATAATCAAAGTATTTCATTTACATATCAAACTGTGATTGACATCTGACAATTCGAAAAAGTTCAACGCGAGTCAGTTTGCATTGCAATTTGGTGATATGGTGCCTTTAAAATTATTTTTAAATGATGATAACTTTTCTTTCCGAGAACCGATTTCGATAAAACAAAGCCTATATGTTGCCCCGGGCTTTACTTAATATATTTGTGTAAATTGCATGAAAATCCGTTCAGTATCTTCGGAGATTAGCGTGAACAAACAGACAGACAGACAGACAGACGGACAGACAGACAGACAGACAAGAATCTTAAAAATTGCATTTATGCATTCTGCTACCCTTCTTTTATCACCCCTCTTAATTTCTGGTAAAAATATTTAGTGAAGCGTAATTTCGATCCTACTCTTTTATTATATGTATAGACTAGCTGATGCCCGCGACTTCGTTCGCGTGGGGTTCACTTTAAGCTGAGCTTTTGAGCAAGCTTTCTTCAAATGACATATCCTCCTCCACCCTCTGTACTTGGTGATTTCTTTTGGGAAAGAGCTATCAAATTAGCCATTGACGGTTTCTTTTGCATCATGTTATCGACATGTTTAATGGTGGTTGAGATTGGGGTTCGAAGGATTATTTGAAATTCAATAGTTGAAATAATTAACCTGACTTTAGGGAGATTCATATTAATTAAATTTTACGTGACCAAAATCCAGATATGTGTCTTTTTTCTTCTAATTATAGTTCAATCGAAGATTGGATTCAATGCATTTTCTGTCTTAAATAGATGCGTGCGTTCATTTAATTGGTCATTTTCATTTTCGGACATTTTTTTAAAATTCCCGGGATTCTTGCTCGGGTTTCCGGTGCTTAATGCGGAAACCTCTTAAGATACGGAAGCAAAAAAGCAATGTCGAATAATCGTAATTCTGTTTAAGAGAAAGGATTGATGAAAAGATGAAATAAATGATCTCATAAGAAATCCTTTTTCATATAATATTTCAATAATACGTTTTCTATTTTTGTTATAATATAGTTCTTTCAAAAAATAAATAAATAAATACAAAAAAATATTTCTTTCATTTCAACTTCAGATTCGAACTCGCATCAAAAGCTACGCTATAGGACTGCATATCCACTATTCTATCCACTATTCTACGAATACATATTGAAAATGGCGAAATAATCAAACTATTTCATTTACATATCAGACTGTGATTGACATCTGACAATTCGAAAAAGTTCAACGCGAGTCAGTTTGCATTGAAATTTGGTGATATGGTGCCTTTAAAATAATATTTAAATGATGATAACTTTTCTTTCCGATAACCGATTTCGATGAAACAAATATGTTGCCCCGGGCTTTCCTTAATATATTTGTGTAAATTGCATTAAAATCGGTTCAGTATCTTCGGAGATTAGCGTGAACAAACAGACAGACAGACAGACAGACAGACAGACAGACAGACAGACAAGAATCTTAAAAATTGCATTTATGCATTCTGCTACCCTTCTTTTATCACCCCTCTTAATTTCTGGTAAAAATATTTAGTGAAGCGTAATTTCGATCCTACTCTTTTATTATATGTATAGATGAAAAAAACAATAACATTTTCCTATCCTACAATTAATATTATAAATGTGAAAGTTTGTGAGGATGTATCGATGGATGGATGTTTGTTACTCTTGAACGGATTTTGATGAAGCTTTACAGTAGGTATTATTGTTTAAACATCCGGATAACAATATCTTTATACATATATTATTATAAAGATACTAGCTGACCCGGCAAACGTTGATTTGCCATGTAAATAATTTCTAAAAAGCAGAGGTTAGTGATAAAAAAGTAAAAATTTAGGGTTGTATGTATTTTTTAATGCCACATTATAAAAAAATAAAATAAAATAAAAAAAATCGTCCAACAATTAAAAAAAAATGTTGAGGGTGAAAACCCTTATCACTTAGGTTTATGAAAAATAGCCGATTCTCTGACCTACTGAATACGCATATAAAATTTGGTAAAAATCGGTAAAGCCGTTTCGGAGGAGTACGGTAACTAACATTGTGACATGGAAATGTAATATATTAGATTGAGTAATCTGGCCAAATTATAACGATGAGTGTCAAGTAAATCGGAACAAATCCTGCTATCTGAGAGCTTATTTGGCGTGCGGTGTATAAACCGTAAACCGTACATATGGTGGAACAGGTGTGTATTGCAGTTAATAGAAACAATCTAAAAAAGATAATAATCGAAGTCCCGAAGGGGGTAGAAGCTAGTATTTTATAATTATGAACTTCGTATCTTAAGGTTGCACAAGTCGCGGGCTCGAACTCACTGGTGGGCGAGGGCAAAAAGCATGCTGTTCTCCCGCACCGCACCGCACAATCATTATTAAGTGAGATGCACGATAATTCGTAGTAAAAGGGGGGCGTCTAAAAAAATACGAAAAAGCCTTTGGAAAATCGAGTTTTATGAAAAAACCAATGCATAAATCAATTACAAATAAAAGTTATTGTATTCTTCGATAATCGTGCTTTGTCGGTACCGACTTTGTTTTGAAAATTTGATACTTCTTTTATTACTAATTTAAGCCCAAAGTTGTGTTAAAAATGGCAATAAAAACGAATCTTTGGTAGCTCGTAACTTTTTAATGGGTTTTTTATTTTACCATTCTGTTTCCACACAGACAAAATTAATAATGAGACAAAACGATATCATGTTTAACTAAATAGTGCTAAATAGTGGAGTAATACCCCCCCGAAATTTCTATGGAAAAAATGTCGATGTAGTGTCACCTTAAGGGACGGGGTGGATTATACAGACAGGAATAACCCTTCTTAAAAAATACGTCAAAACTAGTAATATTGAAGGTAAAATTAATAATTCCCACAAGGGTGTGTATTGTTAATTGAGACACCGACAAGTTTCGATTTCCCGCTCTAATTGACCAAGCTTCGTTAACGAAACCATTACACTATAATTTAAACATAAATTGCTTTAAAACAATTGGGAATATGTTTGGAATTCCATCGCTAAATGGCTTCAGTCGAAATAAAGTGGTTAAATGTCTCTACACAACTGTATTCGTTATTGATAAGGGATCAGTTGAACCCAACAAGGACTACACTGAAATGAAATTACTATTTATAATCCTTAAACTACGTCTTATCGTTCACTGAGTACAATATTATTATATTATATTATGGCTTATTGCTATTTCAGACAATATTGTGAGGATACATTCAAGTTGTATTTATAGTTATCAATTGCGAGTTTCCTCTTACACTACACTTACGGGTCGCACGTTCGTATGCTACCGAGTCCTAAATGTTTATCTAAAGAAAGAAACATATTTATTTGCAATACAACTTATAAACTAAAGAAAAGAAGGAAGGAATAAGGATCTTGGAGGAATAAGGGTTTATCCGTCGAGCTTACAAAATACATAATATACATCACGCCTCTTTCCCATTCGGGTAGGCAGAGATCACGAAATTTCATATGCCCCGATCCTTGCATACCTGATACCACTTTCGCTTCTCCCACTTTCAGCTATGCTTTCATACACGCTCGTCGGTTTCTTTTTATTTATAAAATACGTCTAGTGCATTCCTTAGTATTTTTTATTTCTGTATGGAACTGAAACCTGGTGCCTCAAAAGTCAACTAAGCTTCTTTGGATATATATAATGCGATCACGTATGTATGAGTTGGAGGAGCAGTTGTTGGAGGGAACAACAAAGAAGAAGAACAACCAGTTATCTATACTTCTATACATAATAATATTAATAAGAGGAATTATTTGTATTTTTGTATGTTATGAATAAACTCAAAAACTTCTGGACCGATTTTAAAAATTATTTCACCAATAGAAAGCTACATTATTAGCGAGTAACATAAGCACTACATTGTGCATACCGTGCGAAGCCAGGGAGGATCGCTAGTCATAAATAAAATATCCTACTTATGGAACTTTTTTAACTAATAGGTATTCAGATACTGAAATAACTTTCGATCTTTTAAAAACAACGTAACATGGGTTTTGTCTTATAGAATTAACAGCAAAAAGAGAGATTAGGGCATCGCATTTTCCAATATCCATTAAGAACTAAATAATATCAGAAGTCGTACAAGTTGAATGCTTGCCAAGCTTATTAGAATTATATCGGCTCACATCGCTATTATCCGAATTTATGTCTCAATGACGTCCTGTTACTCAAGCGACCTACTTCTCGTCTAATGGTAAGGTTGTAAATAAACTTGCCAATTCAACTTTTTTCCCAAAGTTTGAAGTGGAAATGGTCTGGTCATGTTGCTAGATGGACAGCTCAGGTCACGAAATGGAAATGACCACCAGGATCTAGAAACAGAGGCCGACCACACACGAGATGGCAGGATGATATAGCAGCGACCGCAGGATCAAATTGGATGCATATCGCAAAGGATAGGGAAAAATGGCAATCTTTGAAGGAGGCTTTTACCCGAAAGGGGCCCATTACATAAAAATTATAATATACATAAGATAATGATTTATTTCTACCAAACGAAGATTTATTCTCATTAATTTTATGTAAAAACTAATCTCAGTTTAATATATTGTATTTAAGTGTAATGGAATAATTAATAAAGCTTTTTTTTTTTATTTTTTATTTTATTTAATTCAACTTTTTACTCCCAACAGATAGAGATTCAATAAAACAAGAGCTTAACGAGCATCCGAGATATAATATAATATGTACTTACATGGTAAAATCTGTAACTAATACACGCTCGTGAATGTGAATGTGCACGTTGAATGTAGAGTTGAACGCGCGCGTGTGAACCTACCATTAGTTTTTGCGTTGCGGTCATAAGATGACGTTTACATCTCAACTTAATACGCCAGCTCAGCAGAATACATGAAGGAAGAATGATATTTTTTTTATTACAGAGCAGACAAACCAAGAAGTTGGGTTATTCGATGGTAAGTAATCACCACCGCCCATGGGCATCAGAGACTTAAATAGGCTCGTTTTTTCAAAATATTTGTCCTAATTAATTGAAAAAACTAAACGCGAAAATGATGTAAACTTCTCCCTACTTATGGAGAATCAAGAGGGTCAGTGCCGGTGTTAGGGCCACTGACTCCCCGGGCAAGAATATTGTGGCGCCCACTAGTAAATCAATATATCGAATGTTAATTTTCTGCTTATTTTTTTATACATGGATTAAATTAGAAAATTCTAATTTTCCAGTAGTTTCATTTTCAATCGACAGAGTAGTCAGGTTATGATATGGGTAAGCACAGGGCGTAATGCAGGTATTGAGGGTGTGCAGCACGGGATGCAAGATAGTCCAAACCTCGGCGCCCCCCAAATATGGCGCCCTGGGCCGTCGGCCCATCCCGCCCCCCTTTATCACCGGCACTGAAGAGGGTGTCAAGTTGAATTTATCTAAATCGATTAACATACAAACATACATATACATCACGCCTCTTTCCCATTGGGGTAGACAGAGATCACGGAATTCCATATGCGAATCGACTATCGACATTAGTTTAATCGATAATACTTCACAATACACCCGTACACGTAATCGATGACGTCAAAAGCAAGAATCGCCCGGACCGTAGCAGATATAAAAATAAATTATTCTCAAGGGACTGAGTAAAAGGCTCGTCTAAATGATGTCCGACAGAAACGCTCACACCTGAGACTCTTACAAGTTTAGGAACTGTGAAGGGACAACCTTAATAGCTTTAGGATCGTACTCGGAGGACTGATGATGAACGATATTGTCGGCGACTTACTTAAATAATGTTAGATAAGATTTAATTGTAATATAATCGCATATTTAAAGTTATTATAATTTACGTAAAATATTACATAAGATGTAATTTGATATTTAAAGTCATTAATTTACGTAAAATATCGCATAAGATGTAATTGGATATTTAAAGTTGATATTTTACTGCATAAGACGTAATTCATATTTAATTTCACTAAAAATGTAAAAATCGTTTTGATATTTATAAAACTTAGTATTTTAATTATTTAAATATGTTTACTGTAAATAAATTATAATTTGTGACTTTATTCACCATAGAGAAGCAGTGAAATCTGTGTAAAATTGTCAGTAAATAATTTTTCCTGCTTACTATGTAACAGATATGTGGTAATAATATATATCATTCGAAAGGGCTTACAATGAGCAATCTAAATATGTAAGAAACATATATGTAACTATTATATATAAAAAGGAAAATAAATAAAAAGGTCGCTTCCGAAGTGAAAATCGGCGCGAAATTAGCGCAAAATCGATACGCCTTCTGCAGTTCTCGTCGCGGTATACCAACGAAAACAGATACCCCGCGAATATTCTCGTAGTAATCACAGTCAGTTCAACAGTTAGTTCGATACAGTCAGCACAGTCAGTTCAACAGTCAGACAGTTTTCCCTGAAGAAGCGACCGTATTCAGAATCAAGAATCTTTTAATACTCCCAGTCTCCCAGTTTCCCAGTATCCAAGTTTCCCAAAGTACCTAGTTTCCCTCATTTTCCTAACCCCATACCAACCTCCTTTCCGACGTGTACTCACCGCTCTCTTACTATCGTCCAGCCGAGTGTGCCGTCCTGTGATCGCTTTGCGTGATCAATCTTTCTATTTTACGCACATAACAGGGTGCGTGGGCGAGCGTTCCAGCGCACAAGCCCGAGGCAAAACGCTCGTTAAATTAATAATTGGCTGAGACGACCGACAGTATTGAGAAACGTGTACTGGTCCTACCCTACTGTAGCGTCTTAGCCATAAGGCGGTCCAGGAACAATTTTTTAATTTTAAATTTCTACTTTAAATCTTCAATTTACCTTTTCCTGAGCCAAGACCGCCACAGTTGTTGGTCCTTCGAATAGCCGAATCCTGTACGAAGAAGATGCCGGTCACCAGATCGCAAAAGGACGCACCATTGAGACATACGGACGACGAAAGTGAAGAAAGCTCTACCCAAGCGACAAGCGGTGACTTCACATCGGAACAAACATCATCGGGAGCTACCAGCACTACGACATCGGGAGAAACTCGAACTACTGTCACCACCGCGACCACTGCCAACCAGGAACCAGGAAGAAACGCAATGACCCTGGTACCAGCGGGTTCAACCCGGCATGCGAGGTCGACACGAACATCGGATACGTCAGCGCGCAGACGCGAGTTAGAAGCAAGGGAGGAATTGGCTCGCCTGGAGTTCGAACAGGCTCAGGCAGCAGCTCGTCTAGCCCGCGTCAGATTAGAGATGGCGCAGTACGAGGACACTGACTCCGTTGAAGAAGAAAATCCGGAAGAAAGAAATTCTCATGTAAGAAACTGGATTGAATCTTCGGTATTAGAAGAAAAGATTCAAGATGTTGAACCGGAAGTCAAGCAGACTTGTCATGTGGAAAAGGAATCATCGAAGATGGAAGTGCGAGTGCTGGCGGACGCGTTGAAGGAAGCATTTTCGGCAAAGTCAACCCCCGCGCCGCAGCCGAAGTATATATACGAGCTTCCTATCTTCGAAGGGAATACCAACGAGTGGCTGGCTTTCCGCGTAGTATACGAAGATACAGCTTCGGTGTTCAACGACACACAAAACATGGCGCGCCTGAGGAAGGCGATCAAAGGGAACGCGAGAGAATCAATCAAGAGTCTACTTTACTCGGATGCTTCGCCGCAAGAAGTGATCAACGCTCTCCGCAGAAGATACGGAAGACCAGACGCACTGGTATTGGCGGAGTTGGAAAAAGTAAAGGCGCTTCCCAGAATATCAGAAGACCCGCGAGACATCTGCGTATTCGCGAGTCAAATAAACAACAGCGTGGCAGCAATCAAAGGCCTTAAGAAGCAACAATATTTACATTCGCCGGAATTAATGAAGCAAATAATCAACAAGATGCCTTCAATTTTGAAGTTTCGATGGTACGACTACACCGCGGTCAAGGAAGAAGATTCTTTCTCAGATCTGACCCTCATCAGCGAGTTCCTGAATAGAGAAGCCGACAAGTGCGGAGCCTTCGCATCGATGGAAGACTCCAGACCCTCTTTCCGGAACAGTGGGACTACGAGAAGACCTCTCAGACAAGCCACCCACAGTATCAGCGCCGACGAGGAGAGGAAGAAGACCTGCCCGCAGTGCGACGGAGATCACTCTCTGACAGAATGTCAGTCGTTCCTGAAGGCTTCAACGCAAGAGCGATGGAATACAGTAAAGAAAAGTCACGTCTGTTTCAAGTGCCTGCAAGGATGCCATCGAAAAGAATCATGCCGAAAACCACCATGCAAGCACTGTAAAAGATGGCACCACCCACTGCTTCACGTCACACCTCAACCCAACTCAACTCATGCTGCAATGGAGGTGGACAAGGAGACCACGTGTGAGAAGACTAACGAAGTTGCGATTGTGAACATTGCGCATACGGCACGCGCTCTGTTGAAAATGATTCGAGTGGAAGTCTACGGACCAAAGGGCTCCAAGAAGATAATAGCACTCATGGATGAAGGGTCGACAGTCACCTTATTGGATTCGTCGATCGCAGATCACATCGGAACCACCGGAGTCACACAAGAACTGGTCATCGAAACAGTAGGGGGTAACCATATCAAGAAAGAAGATTCTATGATGCTGAACCTCACCGTGAAGGGCATACATCAGACGAAGAGGAAGAATCTTCAGAACGTCCGCACGATAGACCACCTTCGGCTGACCCCACAGTACCTGGATAAAAGGAGACTTGAAGACTGCCGTCACTTACGAAAACTCTCGGAAGTCTTATACCACGAAGCAGAGCCACCCCAATTACTCATCGGTCAAGACAATTGGGACTTCATCATCTCTTTGGAAACAAGAAGAGGCAAGCCAGGACAACCAGTGGCATCAAGAACCAAGCTCGGTTGGGTGCTACATGGAACCGACTCCAACGTCACGAGACCAGTACACTTCATAAACACCTGTCTACATACAAGCGTCATCGAAGATCAGATTCATCAGATGGTGAAAGAACACTTCTCTATCGAGTCAATAGGAGTTCAACAACGAAGACCATCCACCGACGCAGAAGGCAGAGCACTGGCGCTATTGGAGAAGACATGCCGAAGAAGAGATGACGGCCGGTTCGAGATTGGTCTACTGTGGAAAAACGAAGAGATAGTCATGCCGGAGAGTTACACTGCAGCCGAAAGAAGACTAAAAAGCATAGAAGAGCAAGATTTTGAATTCTGGACGATATACCTAGATAACCAGAAGATACTGCAAGATCTACGTCTACAACGATGCATAGCACCTTCAAGCACCGAGGGGGAGCTTCACACCTTCACGGACGCAAGCGAGACAGCATACGCAGCGGCCGTGTATTGGAGGACGCTGAACGAAGAGACTGGAGACTACCAAGTCAGCCTCGTCGCGGCTAAGGCCAGAGTAACACCACTGAAACCTGTGTCGATGCCCCGTCTCGAACTGCAAGCAGCGCTCCTCGGCAGCAGACTGGCACACTCCGTGGAAAAAGAACTAGATTTGAAGGCAACACTCAAGACGTATTGGACGGATTCCAGCGTGGTATTATCATGGATAAAGACCGACCCCAGAACATTCAAGACGTTCGTGGCACACCGGCTCGCAGAGATTGAAGAACTGACAAGACCCCAAGAGTGGCGCTGGGTACCTACAGCGCAGAACCCCGCTGACGACGCTACTCGCGACCTACCGCGAGAATTTAACGAGTCTCATCGCTGGTTCACGGGTCCTGACTTCTTGCGAAGAAGAGAAGAGTATTGGCCAACTCCAAGAAGCTTCAAGAAAGAAGATACCGATGAAGAAAAGTCCACAGAAAAGGTTCATCATGTGTCAAGTAAAGAACACGCGACGCCCTCTCCAGAGAGATTTTCCACGTGGAGAAAACTATTAAGAACAACGGCACGCGTCTTGCAATTCATAGAGTTGTGTAAACGAAAAGACACAGTCAGCGCTTGTAAGAAAAAGGATCTACCGTGGAAACCATACAACAAGAAAATTCCTAAGGAAATTCGGCAACAGCGTCTCACTACACAGAAGAAATATTTCAAACCCATCGGTGAAGAAATATTGCTACGAGCGGAAAGACTGCTGATACTAAGAAGTCAACACGAGAGCTTCAGCAAAGAAATACAGAGTTTGCAGAAAGGAAACAGCTTAGAAAGAAACAGCAAACTAAAGAAGCTCGACGTGAAGCTAGAAGACGGAATACTGAGACTACGTGGTAGGATCAACGCCATAAGGGGAGTCTCAAGCGACTATCTACAACCGATAGTGTTGGACGGAAGAAACCGCATCGCCGAGCTCGTCATTGAAGACCACCACAGACGGTTCAATCACGGAAACCACGCCACCGTCATGAACGAGATAAGACAACGATTCTGGATAGTGGGGTTAAGATCGACACTTAAAAAAGTCCAACACCGATGTCAACAATGCAGAGTGAAGAAATCCGTGCCTTCGGATCTACCTACGGGCGACCTGCCGGCGGAACGACTACGCCACGGCGCTCACCCCTTCACCTGCACTGGAGTGGATTACTTCGGACCCATGATCATCACGGTAGCCAGAAGAAACGAGAAGCGATGGGGGGCACTATTCACATGTCTCACCACGCGGGCGGTTCACCTCGAGCTAGTCCCTACGCTCTCCACAGACTCCATGATGATGGCATTACGAAGATTCGCATCAAGACGCGGAATGCCCAAAGTAATCTACAGCGACAACGGTACCAACTTCGTGGGGGCCAGCAAGGAACTACGGGAAGCTCTCGACACCATGAAGAACGAAGACCTGAGCATGGAAGCGGAGAAGATCGGCGTGCTCTGGAAATTCATCCCTCCGGGAGCACCGAACATGGGCGGCGCCTGGGAGCGTCTGGTGCGATCAGTCAAAACCGCACTGGACGCTACACTACGCGAGCGACACCCACGCGAAGAGGTTCTGCACACACTTCTCCTGGAGGCAGAACACATGATCAACTCACGACCGATCACCAATCCAGCTGACAACCCAGAAGAAGAAGCGCTCACTCCAAACCACTTCCTCATCGGGCGTTCCTGCGGCGCGGCGAGGCTTGGAAGCTTCGCAGATCAAGAGCTCGTGGGACGGGACACGTGGAAGACGACGCAACGGCTGGCAGACCACTTCTGGAGGAGGTGGTTGAAGGAGTACTTACCCACCTTGCTCCCCAGAAGAATCAGCGGACAACCCAAAGACACACATAAATTGAAGAAGGACGACATCGTGTTCATCGTGGACTCTTCCCTGCCACGCTGCACCTGGCCTCGAGGACGAATCCTGCACACCTACCCTGGACCGGATGGACGAGTGAGAATCGTCGACGTGCAAACAAGAGGAGGCGTGCTGAGACGACCGGCGACCAGGATCGTGCTGCTGGTGCCTGCAGAGTCGCCGAGTCAAGAGGATGGTGCTTCGCACGAGGGGGAGAATGTCGGCGACTTACTTAAATAATGTTAGATAAGATTTAATTGTAATATAATCGCATATTTAAAGTTATTATAATTTACGTAAAATATTACATAAGATGTAATTTGATATTTAAAGTCATTAATTTACGTAAAATATCGCATAAGATGTAATTGGATATTTAAAGTTGATATTTTACTGCATAAGACGTAATTCATATTTAATTTCACTAAAAATGTAAAAATCGTTTTGATATTTATAAAACTTAGTATTTTAATTATTTAAATATGTTTACTGTAAATAAATTATAATTTGTGACTTTATTCACCATAGAGAAGCAGTGAAATCTGTGTAAAATTGTCAGTAAATAATTTTTCCTGCTTACTATGTAACAGATATGTGGTAATAATATATATCATTCGAAAGGGCTTACAATGAGCAATCTAAATATGTAAGAAACATATATGTAACTATTATATATAAAAAGGAAAATAAATAAAAAGGTCGCTTCCGAAGTGAAAATCGGCGCGAAATTAGCGCAAAATCGATACGCCTTCTGCAGTTCTCGTCGCGGTATACCAACGAAAACAGATACCCCGCGAATATTCTCGTAGTAATCACAGTCAGTTCAACAGTTAGTTCGATACAGTCAGCACAGTCAGTTCAACAGTCAGACAGTTTTCCCTGAAGAAGCGACCGTATTCAGAATCAAGAATCTTTTAATACTCCCAGTCTCCCAGTTTCCCAGTATCCAAGTTTCCCAAAGTACCTAGTTTCCCTCATTTTCCTAACCCCATACCAACCTCCTTTCCGACGTGTACTCACCGCTCTCTTACTATCGTCCAGCCGAGTGTGCCGTCCTGTGATCGCTTTGCGTGATCAATCTTTCTATTTTACGCACATAACAGGGTGCGTGGGCGAGCGTTCCAGCGCACAAGCCCGAGGCAAAACGCTCGTTAAATTAATAATTGGCTGAGACGACCGACAGTATTGAGAAACGTGTACTGGTCCTACCCTACTGTAGCGTCTTAGCCATAAGGCGGTCCAGGAACAATTTTTTAAATTTCTACTTTAAATCTTCAATTTACCTTTTCCTGAGCCAAGACCGCCACAGATATAGTTATTTTTTACAAAATAAACTTTATTAGTTGGATACAACCTTTTTGCGTAAAGTTAGTTGCGTTGGTTTTAATGTATTTACTTCATTAATTATATTTCTTTATGTCTGATATCGACAGACGAGCATGAGGTTCACTTGATTACCTCAGCCTGTGGCTGTCAATATCAGTCAATGATGCGCTGTCGACCTAATCTTTACTTCAAGCATTCGGAAATCCATAGACTGAAACCGAAACTATGAGCTTCACGGTTTTTCCATCTATGTACGGTGGTTCGTTACCCGGTCGGAACTTCGATATTCCTCCCACCCGATCAATTCCCGAAGTTATCAGACGTGAGGACATGTTTACAGAAAATTATAAACATGTCGCCCGATGGGATTCGAACCCACGACCCATCGATCCGCACGGCAGGTGTTCTACCGAACGCGCCAATGAGCCCGTCAAAACCATACTATACTATTTATACCAATGTTCTGAGTGTTCCTCTTAAAAATACAATATTAGTTATTACATAAATGGCAATCTGTTGAAGACCTGCATCTAAGATTTCATTGTTATTATTTTGTTTGGTTGCTTTTTTTTCTATTCAAATAGAATACGTCTAGCCGGGGGGAGAGTCGCGAGAGATTAATTCAACAATGCGCTTTGAGTTGGGACAAAATATAGCCATTGTTGTCCACCATCTAAGTAATAACTTGGCCGCAACGTCGTTTTATATTTGAGATCATAATAGTCGGCGCTGAATGTATGGACTACGATGTTTTGATTTGAAGAAATATTCTTTAATAATATAAAATGAATGTCTGTTTGTCTGTATTTTGTTCGTTTACACACAGTTATAATATTATTAACTACTAATTACAAACTTACAAATTGACAGATGCAGAGAGAGTTCAAAATCGATTCCAAAATTGATATTCGTGCAATGAGTAGATATATTACATAGTTAGAAATGGATAGCTCTACGTCAAAGTTTCGTGAAAGCTTATTAATTTAACTCTACATTGTACCGTTAAACAATGAAAAATAAAATCGAGCTCGAGGAAACCCCACGAGGAAGGTACTTAATTAAATACAGCCGCGATTGAAACCTCTAGCCACCTCTAGCCGTGAGAAATCTAATATTTTACCTTTTTTGCTCAACTCCGTGTGATGAATAGAATATTGTATTACAAGATTTATGAGTTAACACATTGATGTAGAGCAGGGGTCGGCAACCGGCGGCCCGCGGGCCGCATGCGGCCCGTGCTCTATCTCGTTGCGGCCCGCAAGCCTCAGGTCCTTAAGAAAAAAATACCAAAGCAATAGGCCATATTACTAGAATCACTAGAATTTATACGGCCATGCTGCTGGGCCATGAGAGTATTCTTGAAAGCTCGCTCCCACGCGGGGTGATAAAAATGTACCTATTTCATTTTTTAAGAACTGTTATGTTATGTATTGTTTCTACCGAAAATAAATATTTGCTGTACTTATTCAATTCTTGGCAATTTTTTTTGCGTTTATACGCTGCACCTGGCCGTCGGTGGCGGGCGGCTCCTTTGAGACAATAGGCGGCGGCAGTCTTTGATTAGACGCAGGTGTGCGGCGGCGAAAAAATTCAAAGCGACCGACTTTAGTTAAAATCACAGCCGCGCGCAGCTATCGCCTCATTCGGTTGTGGAAATTCGCCGGAAACTCACGTCTCATCTGGTTGCTGGCTACGCGTTTCGTTTCACCTTTCTTCCCTTCGATGATAGCTTCTCACGCACGACGTATGAGGTAAGTACGTTGTATGCACTCGCGAGCAATTTGTATTATTTTATTTACTGATTGTTTATGTGAACCTTCAGATTGATGGGTAAATGTTATAAGGACGTGGATAGTAGTTACATGACATGAAGTCAGTTACGAGTATGTCATGTTTTAATTATTTTTTGAATGTGGAGTTGAATTTGTAGGTGCTAACTGGAACATATAATTTTACAACGAATTTAATTTTTTTCATTATTGTTACAGAATATTTATATAAACATGGCTTCAAGAAAAAGGAAGATAGAAGAAGAAAAAAGAGTTTTTAACAAATTATGGACAGAATTATACTTTTTTATCGAGTTTAAAGGAAAACCGTTATGCTTGATTTGTCAAAAGAGTATTTCTGTAGTAAAGGAATATAACCTGAAGCGACATTACGACACTGAGCACAAAGCTAAATTTGACTGTCTTGAAGGAGAAATACGACAAAGGAAAATTTCCACTTTGAAATCGTCATTACAAAATCAACAAAACATATTTAAGGTTGTGGCAGACAACAGCGAATCGAATGTTCGTGCCAGTTACAGGGTAGCAGAGATTCTAGCAAAAAGTGGACGTCCGTTTACCGATAGTGAATTAGTAAAAGAGTGTGTCTTAGCTATCGCAGAAGAAATATGCCCAGAGCAAAAAAAAATGTTTGAAAGTCTTAGTTTCTCTGCGAGAACTTGCACCCGACGTACTGAAGACTTGGGTGCTAATTTGTGTGAACAACTCAGGGATAAGGCGCAGTCTTTTGACTGCTTCTCTTTAGCGATGGATGAAAGTACGGACGTGTCGGATACAGCACAGCTACTCATATTTGTACGCGGCATTGACGAAAACTTTACTATTTACGAAGAGCTTGTGAAAATGTGCAGTTTGAAAGGTACAACTACGGGAGAAGATTTACTTCACCATGTGGAACAAGCTCTGGATTCATTGCAGTTAAGCTGGGAAAAGTTAACAAGTGTCACTACCGATGGAGGCAAGAACATGAGCGGTCAAAACAAAGGTGTTGTTGGGAGAATCATCAGCAAAGTGAAAGATTCTGGATCTACTGTGCCATTGATTTTTCACTGTATTGTCCATCAAGAGGCATTGTGCTCCAAGGTTATATCCTGGAAAGAAATAATGGATACTGTAACATCCACTGTTAATTTTATAAGAAGAAATGGGCTGACACACCGTCAGTTCCAAAAGTTTTTGGAAGATCTGGAAGCTGATCATGGTGACGTGGCTCAGTCGAGGTGCCGTTTTGGAACGGTTTTTTGATTTGAGGAAAGAAATTGGCAACTTCATGGAGATGAAAGGAAAGCCAGTCGAAGAGCTTACTAACAAACAGTGGATTATCGATCTTGGTTTTTTGACTGATTTGACTAAGGAACTGAATCAGCTCAACAAACGCTTGCAGGGAAAAAATAAATTGATTTGCGATATGTATTCAGATGTTAAGTCATTTGAGATGAAACTGAAACTGTTTATCGAGCATATTGATGAAAAAATGCTTGACCATTTTCCTAATTGCAAGAAAGCCGTGGAAGAAGCTGGAGATAATTTTGTGTGGCAAAATATTACAATGAGAAACGTGTTAACACAACTACAAACTGAGTTTGTAAATCGATTCACCGACTTTAAAAAGAGCTCCCTTAACCTGGAAATATTCCAAAACCCTTTTGCAATTGATATTAGTGAGGTACCAAGCAATTTGCAAATGAACATAGTAGATTTGCAAAGTAATAGCACACTTAAAACGGCATTTAAGGAAAGCACTGACTTGATACTGTTCTACGGAGGTTTGAGTTCTGAAAACTTCAAAGAATTGAAAAAGTTTGCTCAGCAGATAATAACTATGTTTGGTAGTACATATTTGTGTGAGCAGACTTTTTCAATTCTCAACTACCGCAAAAATAAGAATTGTTCGCGGTTAACGGATGAACATTTGGACGCGATTCTACGCGTGTCTACTACTAAAATGAAAGCAGACGTTAAAAAACTTGCAAGTCAAATGCAGCCGCAAAAATCTCACTAGTTCTTACTTTTATGTTAGTATAGTAATTCAATTAAAATAGACATGATTGTATTAATATATATGCGTTTTATTTCAAATATTAAAAATACATACCCGAACATATAAATATAAAAATAAGTGCGGCCCGCACTGATACTCTGGCAACATATGTGGCCCTGCTATAGCAAAAGGTTGCCGACCCCTGATGTAGAGAATCCCAAGATAAATATTTAGCTTCTCTAACGTGTACGCAAAAAATTTTGTGAACGATATTACAAAAGCCCGGCTTGCCCTATTAAAGTAATAAAAATACTAGTAGTAGTTTCGTACCTAATCAAATTCCTTAAAACACAAAATAGTATGGGTGGAATTACTCAAGACGCTATAAAAATAAAGTCAATATCTAAATAACTAATAAACATTTCATACAAAAAATTAAAATAATTTTACACCCACACTACATTTTTTAAGATGCGATAAGCGGCTTAAAAGCAAGCCGGGCTTTTGTCCCACCACGATTACTACCTAGTTTATATTATATCGGCGCAGTCGCTTTTTTTCAGCACTTATATTATTATATATAGGTACATATAATAGCAGACCCGGCAGACGTTGTTCTGCCAGAATTGTGGCTTCAAAAATAAAAATGTTATTTACCCACTTCCTTTATATAATAATGTCTAATGTGTCAGTTGCGGAAGATGGCAGAGTTTCGAAACAAATTTATTTTAAAATAGATCTTCTGCATTTTTTCCTGATTTTTTACGATTTTAATAGTTATTATGCTATTCGGGATAACAAATAAGAGATCATTAAAATCGGTGCAGCCGTTCTTGGGTTATAAATGATGTAACTAATACGACTTTGACGAAGATATCTCTTTCTAAAATTAAGTATTGAAGAGACAAAGCTTTATGCTTTATTTAATTTAAATCTAATTAATGTAATGTCAATAATAGTTTTGTCAAAATATATAATTAATATTTTAAAAAATGTACATTTACGTAATTTCAAATTAGCTGAAAGACCTCTTTTTACGATAGCAATTAATTTACAATTATTACAGAGCTCGGGAGCTTTGTTATATAAAAATGATTTGATAGCTATTCCTCGTCGTAATTTTCCTTTAGGAATTTTTATTACTTTAAGGAAAAAACTTTTAGGGGAATTATTAATTCGTTCTTTAACATTTCAGGAAATAGTATACCTATATCGAAGAGTCTATTCGTGTTGTGGATTATGAGGCCACAATTATCGCCGTGGCTCAGTAGTTATCGCCAGAGGTCTCGGGAAACAAAAAAAAAATTCTGTAGAGCTGAGCATAGAAGACTGATCACCTACTATACTTATCTGTTATCCCGTAAGTCCTGTGTGTTTTAGTTCTAATAGTCTAAAAAAGTACATATTAACAAAGTACTTCCAATCGAGACTTCAAAGTGGGTATCATGTTCATAACTACATCCGGAGTCTGGGTTTATATATTTGGTGTATTTGAATATAAAAAAAAAAAAAAGAATTTAAGAATTTAAAGCTGTTAACGGTGTCTAGTCTAACGGTCTAAAGTTAATTAGTTGATTGTGTATTTTTTTTAAGTTTATACATAACATTTTATTTGACGAGATTTATTTGGAGTCAATGAGGATAATTTTTGAATAACATTTTCCTGTGAAAAAAAAGAGTACTTCGATACATTAAAAATTCAAATGCCAGGGATACGTTCGGCGCTTTTGAAGGGTGAAAGTGATCCCAGATACAATGTTCCGTGAGGACATTCAATGTTCCTGTCAAAGCTTCGATGCGTTTCGCTCTCACTAAAATTATGCTAAGTGCGTTTAATATTAAAACATGGCTCGCTAGCAGCCAACGAAAGCGTAATGAATATTTATTAATATAGTACTAAACCTTTCTGGAAACTTTCATTTTTAAGCTATTGACACGTCATTTTACGTTGTAGTCCAAATCTGGTTTGAAAGAAATACTTTTATCTAGGAGAATAATAAGTAGATGCCATAAGAGTTACTGCGACTTATAAACTGTTGCTGTGATTTACCAACTTAGTGTTGATCACTTAAGATCAGGTGTGATCGCAAGAAAACACTTTCCTATTTCATCAATAAAAAAAAAACAATTAATTTTTTTTATTTATATTGTAGTATTATTTTCATTCAATTTATCATAGTAACTCATCCTTTCTTTTCAGTCTGCCTGGAATCAACAAAACAGCCTACCTACTGTGATTACATACGCATCTCTTATGAAGTTATTTACTATTAAAATAATATTATGACGGGCTCGTTGGCGCGTTCGGTAGAACACCTGCCGTGCGCATCGATGGGTCGTGGTTCGAATCCCACCAGGACAACATGTTTATAATTTTCTGTATGCATGTTTTCCCCACGTCTGGTAACTTCGGGCATTGATCGGGTGGGAGGAATATCGAAATTCCGACTGGGTAACGAACTACCGTTCATAGATGGAAAAACCGTGAAGTGTTTCGGTATCAGTCTATGGATTTCCAAATGCTCGAAGTAAAAAGTAGGTCGACAGCGCATCATTGACTGATGTTCTGTAGTATCACCTACCATCAAGTGAAACTCATGCTCGTCTATCGATATCTAACATAAAAAAAATCATTAAAAAGTTTCGGAAGTTTTACGGACAGACCGATAGATGATACCTTGGTTGAATATAACAAAGTACATACTATCGCCATCTACGTATACAATGTTGATACTTCCTAAAATTATTTGGACTGGAAAACAAGTTATAGTCAATATAAACATAACAAATCCGCTACATAACTACAGGCCGCATCATGCAAAACCAAAATGAATGTTATTACATAAAGGCGTAAAAGAGCTACAAATATATGAGGGTACTTGAAAAGGGTAATTTCACGCATAATGTAACCCGTCTTGATGCGTATACTTCGACATTCGTCATCCTACTTCCGCAAGAAGCGAACGTGCGCTGCCCAAGCCGTCTTTGGTAAAATTCAAAATTCGTTCGAAACTTAAATAAAATTACAAACATAAACTAATCGACGGTACGTGATGAAAATAGAATTAGTACAAAAACTTGTTGTCCCACTTTCATAAAGTAAGCAAGGGAGTCATTGTTTAAATTATTTTATGGTGAAATAGGCTAGTTCGTGTTATTTGAATTGATTTGTTCAACAAATTAAATTTTAAGTCATGTCTTACAGCGCCATAATATTGTCTCGATTTAAATAAGCAAGTACCGTATTCATCCGATACATTTCGCAAAGAAATAACTCTGAGAGATCGGCTTCTCCACATTAACTTAAAGATAAAAAGCCGATCGACCCCAAACTTTCAAAGTATGTATTTGAATGTCCTCCCCCGCTCATATCGACAACATCCTACGAGCCTGACAGGGGCCAATGATACATATTTATCAAAAAATATTTATGACCAACCTGGAAATGTGCGATTTTCTTCTCTGTTTCATATTTAAAGTTAGGCTGGTTTATGGGATTGTCACATTGTATGTGTGGTCGTCATGAATAAAACAATACATAGAAGATTTATAGTGTAATCCGATTTGAGTAAAGGAAATACATTATTGAATAAGCATCTAGCGAACAAAAAACGAATGCGAGGCTACGGTCGCGTCATAATTTTAAAACAGAAGTATTTTGAAAAACTTCATACTACCATCATAAGGCAAAAAGCGGTATCTAAATGAAAGTACTTTCGAGATAATTAGGGTTTTTTTATTAATATTAAAGGCAACATAGTGACTATTGACTGAATTGGTACAGTCAGGGTTATCATTCAGAAATTCCTTTTTTTTTGAGATGCCTGTCTTTTTGGGCTTATAGCGGCAGAAAATCTTAATAGAGTTGAAATATTAAAGACAGAAATGTGTATATATTTCTTTTTCTAGTATTTTGATCGTAAGTAGTATAACATCAGCACGTGTATAAAATCAAGTAATACCTACCTTTAAATATTATATTCAAGTAAAATTTTATCAGAAAGCCAGTTAAGCATACACGACACAAATTTGTCCCTTCGAGATATTATCGAAAACCTTTTTAGGGCAGACTCGTCGAACCTCCGAGTGTCGCATTTATCAAAAAATGGAAGATTCTGGAAGAATTTATGGGAGAATTCAACGATAAACTTGTAAGAAAATTGCTGATATGATGTAAAAAAGTCTTTGTAAGTCAAAGGAGGTAACGTTATTTTATTATTTGTGTACATAGTACATACATTAAAGAAGTATCTCATCAACTGTGTAATCAAACATATTATTAGGACAAATTTAAGAAGTTATCCGAAAAAAATGAAAATATTTAAAACTAGCAACGCGCCCCGGCTTCACACGGGTGCAATGTAGATGTACTATACACAAAAATATAGCCTATGTTACTCGCTGATAATGTAGCTTTCTATTGGTTTAAATTCAATTCAGTAGTTTTTGAGTTTATTCATAACATAGAAAAAATACAAATCTTTCCTCTTTATAATATTATTAGTATAGTATTTAGTATAGTTTAGTATAGATAAAGATATATGTACATTGTACATAGATCTAAGATGAATATCTACCATGTTACTCATCTGTATCATTAAAGTTTATTTGTTTTTTACGAAAAAAAAAATTATAATCCACCAAAAATAATTATGACGCTATTTGGATGTAACTATATTTCGCCTTGTTTATTGTAAAGCCTAAATATAATAATAGAGCTTTCTTTTCGGTTACCAAACTTATAGCTTACAATTAGAATTATTTGCGCATTACAAAAAAAATATAATAGGTACCTACCCAGCCCAACTAAAACCTTAAAGATAATTATTTTAACAATAATTCTCCACGATTTATTCTAACAAAATCGCGACCCAGCCCATTACTCATATCTCGCGCAGGCGACGATATATAACAAGTAACGATCGTAAAAATTCACTTAAGGCCCACTTGATACATCCCTCAAGCAGTACAGGTTGACAGGAAGCAGGTGTGGACGCAGGGTCGATGTATTACCCGGCAGATGTGCACACTACGGGTTAAACCCTTGCACGGTTACATACAGTAATAGGTACATGTGTGAATAATCGTAGCTGTTTAACAAAAGGTGTCTTGCGGAAAACCGGCGAATTGTATTCGAATTTGATTCGACATTTTCGTATTCGAATTAAATAGTGTGTTTCGCTTGTGTTCCGGCAATTAGAACATTGTGAAACATGTTTAAGTATTCAGCCAAACTATTGTTTTTTCGTACAGATATTTACAGACAAACAAAATTTAGCACCAATACTGCAATTGTAAACAAATATAAGACGGTTCATTGCTCGAAAAAAAGAACAAACTTTAACATTCAACCGATTGAATGCCTCCATAGCCCAGTGATAGTATTAAAAACATTGTTTCGATCAGCCAGAGCACCGGGCAAGTGCCTGTAAAGAAAAATTATCAATGAAACAGACACATAAATGGATCTGCCCCATTCTCCACTAAACTCTTATTTTGTTTTAGCCCAATAAAATTCAAATATTTACAACTTTTGTCGATTTTTTATAATATTTTATAAAAACAGGTGGTTATAGCGATAAGGGTGTTTATTGCTTGTTGGATTGTAGCACAGTAAAACGACGTATTAACACTTCGAGAGTTTATTTGTGACTAATTTTTCATAATGCTAATGGACTGTAACATAGAATATAGATATAACTATAAATATAGGCATAGCGGTCATAAGTTGCTATGCGCTTAGACACAGGCAAAATTGATAAAAGGCATCAACTTGCATCGATTATAAAAAATATATGTATTATATTATGTTCGTATTGGGAATAATAAGCAATCTGAGAGGCCCGTGAAACAAGCCGTTACGATAATTTAGTATAATAGAAATTGGTGGTAATTTGAATGGATGCTAATTTAGATTTACTGTGCCGAGCGATCTGTGCCACGTCGATAACACTATAGATGGACTTGAAGAATGAACCTACTCGGTATTACATAATATACATCAAAAGAGTCAAATAATACTATACAAAGATTTTTGATTAATACGAACCATTAAATGATTATTAAATTTTCAGACATAATCGCTAAATTTACGTTATTTGCTCTAGATTTACTACAAATTTATTAAATACATGATATATTGAAATGAACCCGGCACCGGTAAGTAGATTTGATTGCTATTTTTATTTAAAAAGTATATCTTAACTTGAAAAAATCAAAAAAATAATAATGCGCTAGTTAAAATACTTAGTCACACGTCATGTATGTATATTCAATGAAGTCTTAATTTAAATTTGAATTTTTTTATTCAATGAAATTTTAGAATTTCTAACAACTGAAGAAATATCCAGATGAGATATCATAACCTAAAAACAATTTAGAGCATAGAAAAAGTTTTTATAATATGAAATAAAACCTTTGTCTCTTCCATTTATAGATTAAATAAAAACATTTTTTTTCTTATGCGTAAGCATTGACATAGTATGTTGATCGAAGTGTATAGTTCTCAAAGAAATTATTTATAGTTTTTTTTTTGAAAATTAAGTAAGTTTAAAATATATTTATACATCAACATCAAGCAAGGACTGAACCCGGTTAATTTTTATTTTCCAAAATACGAGTCTGATGAATACACACTTAACTAACCATACTATTTTTTTCAGTAAATATGACTAACAACGAAAGAATATTAACAAAAACTTATTATTATTATTTTTTTTTAAATTTAATATATGTACTATTATTTCTTATTAAACTCCTATAGTAAATTAACCGGTATTCAGACCTTGATATCAAGTAACTTTGAGGGTGAAATAGTTTTTGACTGACATTGAATTTTTCAAATACACGGTTGACTTGAGTCAACCCTATAAAATGGATTGATGTTTCAGTCTTTGTTGAATTGTAAAAAATCCTTCATTCTTTAGAATATTTATAACTGTCTTACTGAATCTCATTTATTTAAACACACTTTTGAGAGACTCTCAATACTTACGTGGGTGTTCGTATAATGGGTATGATATTTCATAGGAACTCTTAAATCACAGATACCAGGCAATCAGCAATAAGATGATATTCTGGAACGATCCTTCGTATTACAAAAGCGTTGAATCAAGAGACGCCACGCAACGCCATTTCGCGACGTGGGCTCGCCATCAAAATCCCTTCCTATGTTTAAAATAAAAATTTAACGTAAAAAACGGCCTCATTTTATTTTTTTATCTGCCTTGCATTATTTGCTCTTATAATGGTGTTCACGCAATTAAGGGGTGTACGCTTGAATGATCTCCTTGATGGCTACTTAAATGTGGAGTTTTAGGAAAACACTTTGGTAATACTCTCACCCACACAGCTTTGAAGTAAATTTATTTACTTTAAGATACAATTTTGATATAAAATATAGAAATATATAACAAAATTAAAAGAACGTAAACGAGTACGAAGATGCATCATTAAGTTTCTAGGCATCTTTTTCGTTTACCTACTCTCAACCATCCTTTCTACGTGTAAAAACCAACTCAACATACATTTCTCAATTCTCGTCACTACATCGCATCGTCTTTTACTCCACAGACCACAACGCTCTAGAAGTTCGCTATTTCTTTATTTTTTGCATGAGCAATTCATCTTTTATATCAGTCTTTACTCTTGTATGTTAGAATTTTTACAAACTTTTTAATTACACACCCTCTATAAGGCCCTGTTAGTCAGCGTACTATTGTACCATAGGTTTTTTTTATAAATATTTTGCACCAACACTTTTTTGTAATATTGTATTTTGCAATACTCATTGCCACAGCCCTCATATCGAAGTCCTCGGCATCCAACATTTCAGGCAAACATTTCATAATAGTATTGTTTTTAAGACAAAGAAGCATTATTATCTTGAACTTCCTAAACAATATGCCTGCGTCGGCGTTCTGATGCTTGAAACAGAAGCTTATTATTATGGAGACCGTAAATCTGAGGCAATAAATCACATAACTATTACGCCAATTACCTAACGGTCAGCGCCCCTAATCCTTACAAGGCCCGCCTTAGAAAAAGGGCCAAGGATAGACCCGCGTTACGCAATGATTCAAATTGATTTATTCCTTCGATAACCTGATTAGAAATGCAATTTTTTACGTTTCTAAATGGTCACTCTACTATTCTATACTCGCAGCTTCATAATCCTAACATGTTTGTCTGTCCATATTCAAAATAGCGACGGAAGCAAATTATTATTTTGCACAATAGTGTGTCTGGTAAATAAAACTATACAGGAAAATATCAAACCTTCAATCAGAATACGAACGAGGGAAATAAGTAATACCTTTATATTATATTTCAGCATTTTTTTAATTATTGGTCTTAAAATGCACATTTTATTTTTGCATTCATCGTTTACGGTAGTATTATATTATAAAAATAATAATGACAAAATAATCTTGCAAATCATGGGTAGCTTTAAAAAAATACGATCCAAAAGCGCTGTTAAAATGTATTTTTTTTAAAATGAATAGCTGTTCGTTTTATATCAGATAATCGAACGAACAATATTCGACGAAACTTTGTATAAAACTATGTTAGATAATCGAAAGAACGACAACGGAATGATTGACTTTGGAGACTGATGTTCCTTTTATCTATAATGATACTAGCAATTGCCCCCGCAACCCCCCTTGTGGGTTGAATTTCATAAAATCCGTTCTTAGCTGACCTCTACTCGGCGAAAGGAATATTCCTACCATATTTCAAGTTGCTACGCCTTATGGTTCCAGAGATATCGTGATGAGTATCTATATAGGTGGGAATCTCTTTTATATATATATATAGATTATAAAAAGGACAGATTTCTTTGTGTGTTACGATTTAACTCAAAAACTACTGGACCGTTTTTTAAAATTATTTTTTGTGTATAGTACATTTACATTGCATCCGTACGAAGCCGAGGTGTATTACTAGTTCATTATAAACAAGTTGTACAAGGATTTCGTTGAGTTATTAGGAGTGCGCACGGCTGCCCTGATTCCGCGATATTGATCTCACTCGTGCTAGTGCCAAATGAAGCTACGAACTTATGTATTGTGTGTGTAGGTCATAAAGGATTTAAAAATGTCATCCCTAGTCTCCACACTTCTGATGACGCGACGGAGAATATTTTTCTATCCTATATTATAACTAGCTGACCCGGCAAAAGTTGTTTTGCCATGTAAATATTTTCTAAAAAGCAAGGGTTGGTAATAGAACAGTGAAAATATAGGGTTGTATGTATTTTTTAATGCCACATTATAAAAAAAAAATTTAAGGGTGAACAACCCTTATCACTTAAGGGTATGAAAAATAGATAGTAGCCGATTCTCAGACCTACTGAATACGCATATAAAATTTAGTAAAAATCGGTAAAGCGGTTTCCGAGGAGTACGGTAACTAACATTGTAACATGGAAATTTTATATATAAGAAGATATATTGCAAAAAAAAAGAAAACTATCCGTATATTCCAAGGTTAATCAAACTATCTTATTAAATTCTTCAATAACGTTAGTATTATAAGTAATTCTCAGCGTTTATTTGTTTTCTTATCAGACCAGTCAGTAATGAACGTAATCAATAAACAAATAAGTAAATCCTTAGAATTACAGAAATAATTAAACCAATTCCAACAATGTTATATTTGAAAGCTTACACTGATGTTTTATCATGTAATATAATATTGTAGCATTTATCTTCATAATGGTTCGTTACCACCAAATAAATCATCGGTAATCGGAAACTATCAATGCAAAAGTGTGCATAATTTATTAATACAAGCACCAATTTTTCAATTCGAATAGGAGTAGGATAGTTAATATACGTTAGCTTTTTTATATTATGTAATTATTGGAAGGGTATTTCACGTTTAATCCTCTTTAAAGGAGATCTAACGATCGACTTTTCATCTCTCCTACGTTTGTTAGTTGGCAAAACGCATTTCAGTGAACTTCCGACTACAATTCTATCCATAACTCGATACTGTTTATCATTACACGGCCGCAAAACTGCAAAATTTACACCCATTGATTTCCCTTTAATCATATCGTCTTTTAAAACCGAGTTTTCATGGAGGCGAGTTTTTATATACTTGAGTAGATTGTCTATTTCAGAGTTAGTTAACTTCAGAATCGCGGCAATGGCCAATTTATCGTAATCCTCGGACTCTCGTAGTTCCACTTCGAGTTTGATATCGTTTTCACTGGTTGGATAGATTATTTCCTGAAGCTGGAATCTGTTGGGGCCGGCCCCGACCATTAGGGCACATTTAAAGTTAGCTTGCTTGCCGACAACGACATTGAGCCAGTCAGAGTTCCGATCGAGCGCTTCGAGGAGGAAACTCATAAAGTCACCGAGTTCTTTTTGCTTTTTGTACGTAACTATCGCCGCTAAGGCCACCTCTGGCAGCGCATCGATAACTCTCGGACTGGTATTCCGCTCATGTCCGGATTTCACAGCCGTTTTTTTGCTGAACATTTTGCTCGAACGCCCGAACAAAGTCAGAACATTTCTAATTACTTTGGACACACGTACGTTTTGGTGACGAAGAATTTTGAGGAAAGCACTATTTTAACGGAGATAAGGGTGACGTTTTACTTTCGTTGTCAAAAAGGTTTTTAAAACAGGTTAATTTTATGACAGAGAGCGACAGCGTAGGTTATATATCTGGAGGGCTAATGAATCCTTAATGACAGGGTCAGTCGAGTGACCCGAGCCTCCGAGGCAATTAATTAAAATTTGACTAGTAACTATCTCGACCCGTACCGTCTGTGATGTGGCTCCATGTTTACTCATCAAAATACAACTCACATAAGATCTTCATACACAATATAACGTCAAAATGACAATCCCTGAGTTACTTTGAGATTTGAGAACTGGCAGTAAATGTAAAATTAGAAGCATTTAATATGTATTTTTTTATTGACGTTCATAAGTGTACATTGTGTTACCTAAATGAATAAATGATTTTGAATTTGAACTCGTTCCCGTTCCGTTACACAGTTTTAGTTTTAATACCGAAGTTCTAAGACAATAGTTTTATTAAATAGAAAAAAATTGTTTTATTATTGGGGGCATAAATTGGGGCTTTTTTCTCGAAACACTATTCATCCCATTATGAACTAAAATGACTTTTTGAGTATTATGCAATAAAAAATTCATCCGTAGTGAATATTTCTTAATAAATAGGTATTTAACATGTAGGGATTTTAAACGTCTCTTTTATTATTAGTTTTCAAGACAGAATATGTTTTCTCTACAGATGTAGGTAACTTTGATTCTTCGTTTGGCCCTAAATTAGGACTTAATTTATTTTAATTATTACATTTACGAAGATTACAAAATGAATAAGATATTTTATTTATAAAAGCTTTTGGCTTAATCAAATCCTATTCCGCAAACAACATCGAAAATTCGAAACTTGTCCATGAAGTATCTCTATAATTATGATCTCATCAAAATACAAATACCTACTTGTCTTGGCCTTGAAATATAGCTTATATGAGAACTTGCTAGATGCCTTTATGCATTATTTAGAAATCTTAATTATAGGTTTATTAATTTTACTGCTAGAACTCCATTTTTCGCTTACATAGCAGTATCCTGAATACCAGCTGTCTGCTGTGAATTGAAATGTGTACGTTTTGCCTTATTAAATTTAAGTATTTATATTTCAATTTTCTATATTGTGTGTTACTAAATATCATATTAAAAACAAATTTCAAAGCACTCTTTTAATTTTTTTTAATAAAACACTTATTTCAACCAATTATTAGTTAATAAATGAAAATACATAAGAATCGGAGACCGATGTTTTCAATGTTCGCAGATAATAATATAGGTAATTTTTATTCAAAGAAAAATGAACCTGAGCAAAATAATATGCCTTTCAAAAGAATGATGAACGGACCCACAGAAAGTCGAGGTCGTCAGAGTAATGAACTTATTTTAAATGTATTGCATACAGTAAACGTGAAATATTTGAGGTTAAGTTCAACATCCAAAACAAACTCTTATAACTTACCAAAACCGACATCCATGAGATTTATTCTGTTACAGATTCGCTTCGACAACTAACAGCAATGCCGTCACGTTGAATACACACTCACACACGCGAAAATCATAGTAAACGTCACAACCAACGTTTACATCCTTAATTAATACGTTTTTCAATGTTTTTCGGCGTTACCAACAATACACATGGTCTAGAATCACTTTAGGTATCATCTGTTAAACGCACAAGTTTCTAATTAATCCCGAACCATATAAAAAACGGTAAATATGAGCAAAGGTAGTGTAATCACCACTCCTTTTCTCTCACAGATTTCTATGATAGCGAACAGCTGCGGTGCGTGAACCAAAACAAATACATCTAGCGCCATCTAGTCGACAATGAACAAGTCTTGAAATGAAACATGTTCAACGTTCGTTCATTATTGTGAATGTCGCTCAGCGCTCTAGATTGTTACATCAGTTAACGTAAAGATGGCAGTATAGCATTCTTACGTATTTTACAAAATATATTTTTCTTGTAAAAAATATGGCGTATTTACAACCACAGACAGTAGAAAATAGAGAAGAAATGAATGAAGGAACGTAACTGTGTTTAAATAAAATACTGTATACCGGATTAAAACGCGATTTATTATTTAAATTATTTATCCCGACGTTTCGGATGCTTTTCAGCAACCGTGGTCGCGGGAGACTGAAAGATGACAGTTGTCTTATATTTGAAATGTCACTAAGTTATAATTACGGGAATACTAGTCTTGAAATTACAAAATGTTCGTCCTGTATGGGAAATAAAGTAGCTATTGTATAATATTTGTTTTATAATTCATATATTTTACGAAAATTGCATCGAATAATTTAAATTACAATTTTCTTAAAAACCAATAAAAGAGAACTTCAAAATAATAACTCCACCGTAACAGTGTTGAACACTGCCGTGACCAGGATTCGAACCTGGGTTACTACGGCCACAACGTAGGGTCCTAACCACTAGACGATCACGGCTATCGGAGTATGAAGACATCGAACGAAAATTCCTAATAGAATAAAAGATAACGTTTAAAAATCGTAAAGATTGCAGTGTCACGAACAAAGGTGTTTTAAATTGACTTTACTTATCGACTTGGTATCATAGTCATATCCGACTTTGTTCTAACTTCTAAGGATACGTCGATATATAAGGGGCGAGCAAGAGGGCTCTTTGGCGGGTTTGGTAGAAAGAACATGAGTGAGTATCCATGAGGCGTGGGTTCGAATCCCAACGGGACGACATGTTAATAATTTTCTGTAAGCATGTCTTCCCCACGTCTGGTAACTTCAGTCATTGATCGGGCGGGAGGAATATCGAAAATACCGACCGGGTAACAAACCACCGTTCATAGATGGAAAGACCGTGAAGTGCATATTGCGCGTTTCGGTTTCAGTCTCGGTCGGAATTTAGATATTCCTCCCACCCGATCAATGCCCGAAGTAATATTTGGAAGGAATATTTGGAACTCTTCATACTTCATATTCTTCTGTACTCGTATTACGTATCTAATTAATAAGGAATATTTTGAATTTGTACGGACAATGTTAACGATTGATACAAGTTGAAAATGAAGCCTCATGAAAAATTATTGGTATATTCAAAAAGTTTAATTTATTATAGTGCTTTTATTAGAACAATAATAATTGGCACATAATGGGGTCTTCTAAATCTTGCGTAGAGAAGTAAATAAAACAAACATAAAATAACGTACTAATTATTTATGTTTACAAATCAAATTAAGACAATCACTTATAAAAATAATATAAAGGCTATCCGAAGTATCATTTATTCAATAAGAATTTTCTGCAAGTACTGAAGCACGGATCCACCGTTGTAAGCACGAATGGTATGCCCACAGCTGCAGCCCTAACAGACTTGTGACGTTACACTTTCACGGTCTATCGATAAGATTGTTCACACCAAACATATGGTAAGAAAAAATAATGTATTTGACAAACAAGAGACTTTTATTTAATAATATGGTAATCATTTATATATGTATAATACTAATAATGTATTTATATATTTAGACAATATCCATCGCTATCCATTACTGCCTTCCAACGCGCACTCTGCACTTAAAATGTTTCTGTCTTTAATTTTACGCGTTTTAGTGCGTTATATATTTTGTAAACATCTCCTTTGTCCTATACCGATCGAGGTTATTGAGCGAGGTACTCTTTGATTATGACCACAGCCTTTTTTAAGGACTGGATCCGCCTATACCTGTTGCATTACTGAGCCTTTGGAGAATTTCACGTAGGTCTTGTGGACCGTGTTCAGGATCAATAAACTGAAACCTGGAAATAAAATTATAACACATTAACCGAGAAATACATACGTATATTTCAGGTCACTATCCCATTGGGGTAGGCAGAGATCACGGATCTTCATATGCTCCAAATATTAAGACATGTCATAACTCAGTAATGCAAGTTTTGATATTACCTTTTGAAAAATATAAAGGGTAATATTAAAATGCACAATGAACTATTAGAGAGAGACTAAAACTAACAGTACATATGCAAAAACCTTTATGACCAATTATTTGAACTATTGCACCATGCAACATGGAATCCAAATGGATACCGAAATTTCTGAAACTAGAGTTATAGGGGACAATACTACCGTCGACTAGGTACACAAAACCAGTAAATTTTCGAAATACATAAATGAAGGGCTCCCGTTTATTAAAGTCTGAGATATGATAGGATTTATATTCAGGCCATGCCGCTTGCTACATGTAGCGATCAAATCGATGTCTATGTTAATTTTATCAACAGTTTGAGATATCTGGTCGAGAGAAAAAATTGACTGCGTACATATGAAAGGAAAAGTAAAGTTCGTGAGAAATAGAATTTATAAAGATTGAGAAAAGAAGAGGAGGTTCTTACTAAGATAGTGTCCTTTAGGACTTTTCTTATTATCGCTATTATAGAGGGACACATATTTGTTCTGTTCCTTGCAAATCACAAAATGTTTCACTATACACTAACTCGAAGGGTTTTGTCCTTTTAAACCTTTAAATAAAATACTGTATACCGGATTAAAACGCGATTTATTTTTTAAATTATTTATCCCGACGTTTCGGATGCTTTTCAGCAACCGTGGTCGCGGGAGACTGAAAGATGACAGTTGTCTTATATTTGAAATGTCACAAAGTTGCCATATTTAATTCAATTAAATTAAAAAAAAATATAATCTATTAATTTAGGTAACACAATGTACACCTATGAACGTGAATAAAAATAATACATATTAAATAACTAATATTATAATACTAATATTAAATGCTTCTAATTTTACATTTACTACCAGTTCACAAATCAAGGGCGTAGAGCGTACGAGAAGAACTGGCAAGAAACTCGCCGCCACTCTTTTTAAAATTAATTTTTTTTTAATTTAATTGAATTAAATATGGCAACTTTGTGACATTTCAAATATAAGACAACTGTCATCTTTCAGTCTCCCGCGACCACGATTGCTGAAAAGCATCCGAAACGTCGGGATAAATAATTTAAATAATAAATCGCGTTTTAATCCGGTATACAGTATTTTATTTAAATGTGTGATACTCGCGTTAATAAAAGACTTTTAAACCTTCGCACTGGGTCTGTGTGGTCAAGGAGCTGGTACGCCTCAACATTCACGTGATGGTGCAGCCTCTTCTGGTGGGCTTCGGCAGTTTTCTGAATTATGGATGGGACAAACTCCATCTTCAGATTTCAGTGGATGTCGTCATTCCTTATGTACCAAGGGGCACTTATAATTTCCCTCACTTACTTATATCGGAAAGTTTGGCTCCAGAGCCGCATGTGGCTCTTGTGCGGCTCTAGCACAAATAGCCACGGAAGACGCAATAATATTTTCATTTAAAAAAACTTATTTTTTTAACTATAAAATTTAGTTTTATTTAGTGTACTACTTATTTAGTGTAATAAAAGTTTACTATACAAGCAGATTTGGCTCCCAACTTTTTTAAATTGTTGTTATGTTCATATTTAGCTCTTTGGCTAATAAGTTTGCCGACCACTGACCTATCGTAATGAAACTAAGGCCGGACATAATTTTTAAAGGCTGACGTAGATGCCATATTCATTCTCCAGAAAAGGGCAATTCGTGCAATTTATAATCTTGGCCCCCGCGAATCTCTGAGAGAATTATTTAAAGAAATTAATATACTCACGTTGCCTTCCCTTTACATTCTAGAGAATATCATGTTTGTTCGTAAAAATTTGCATCAATTCACTGTCAAAAGTGATATTCATTCTATAAATACCAGGAATAAGCATAAAATAGTAGTCCCAAAATATAGATTAGCAAAATCGAATAAATCGTTTCTTGGGAATTGTGTCAGATTCTACAACAGGCTACCGAAGTGTGTAACTGATCTTACGAATAAAAAGTTCAAAAACGTCATCAAAGGAATCTTAATTAAAAAAGCGTATTATAAAATCCAAGACTATGTTGACGATAAAGATGTATGGCGCTAATTCATCTCTGCATGTGCGGCTTCCCTGGCAACTTGCGCTGTGCAAGTGTGTGTATCTCGTTTTACACTAATAGTAAAATCTCAATTTTCTTTTGCATTGTATAGAATCTCTGTATACCTTGCATTATATAAACTTCTCAGCCGATTATTACTATTGTAACCGAGTCTTTGTAAGCTAAACCATTGTTGAAAAGAGTGTCCATGGAGTTTCTTGCCGGTTCTTCTCCATGAGACCCACTTTTTGGAACCGTGCAACGAGACGTTTCATAAGAGCCTGCAAAGGCCTATTTGAAATAAAAAACTTTTGTTTTGAAAGAAGTCAACCCTGGTCTTTAAATTTAGACAACCCACATCCTTTTCTCTTCGTCTCATTCACGCACTGCACATCAATATGTCTTTTATTCATCATCTCGCAAACTTCATCTACTTTATCATTCATCCCTCCTCTAACATTCAACGTCGCAAAACGGCTCTCCGCGAACCACTTTTCTCCCCCAACGGAAACGAGACATGACGGGTTGCGAACCACATCGCTGCCATTTAGTTTATTATTTTTAACCATTGCGTTCCCACGAGTAATGGAGATATATACTGTCCATCCTAGCAGAGCTCTGGGTACTAAAACAACGCTAGCCTATATCTGGGGGCGCATGATCCCAGGGCATATGGCACGCTTGCGACCAGGCTCAGCCATGCAATCATTACGACGATGTCTTATTCTGAATCGCGCTATACAAATATTTCCTAGCGTTGAGTATATATACAACATCTCGACTACAACCACTGGGGCCTTAGGGCCGGCCAGTCAGTGGTTCGACTGGTCGAGGATCCTCCCTTTAGATTGGAGGAAGTCCACAACTCCCTTCCTCCACACAACCATCGGCACGGCAGATCTTGGTTTGGCGGAAAGGGAAAAGGGAGAAAAGGAGGGGACGGGAAAGGAAGAACTGGTGGAATTGGGAAGGATATAGGGTACAGGAAGTATCCTTCCTATAGCAGTAGCTTGCTTGGGAAAATGAGGAAAAGCTAGCAGTAGCTCGGAAAGCCGGGTTCGCATACCCGTGATATAATATCCTAATGGATATCAATTATCAACCTCCTGACTGTAGGATATTAGTTACTGCGTTGATATTAGTTAATTTGATTATATGTTTGCGTGTTATTCCCACGTTAATGTAAGTACGTCCTCCTATTTTACCATGCCAACTGCTAATAGAGGACAAACCGTTATTTTGTTTATTTCTATAATTAATTACTTTAAATAATATGTCATGTGGAGTAGGGTGGTCCAAAAAAAACTTTCAATTTTAAATTCTCTTAATTCTCAATTCTAAAAAAAGTTATTCGAGGTTAAAGTCCAATCTCAAATAGTTAAGGATGAGATTTACAATTTTTTATACTCTATCACAAAATAATGACTCAAGAACAAAAAATATCTTAGTTTTGTAAATTTTATCTTATCTTAGTTTTCGTAAATTAAAAAATACTTAATTTTTTCCTTTTTTTTCTTCTTTTTTTTTCTCTTTTTTTTCTTTTTTTTTCTTTTTTTTTCTTTTTTTTTCTTTTTTTTTCTTTTTTATCTTGCACTGAGGTACAAGTTTTGTCGATTTGATGGCATGAATCTCAACCTTACACCCAATTATTGAAGTATTCTTGCATATTATGCTAATATATTCTTCATTTTCAAATGTCAACGTTAACATATTCAGCGGCTCCTTCTTGCCATAGCTATTTTATTAGCTGTATCCTTTATTTTAAAAACTTTTTCTTTTATATCTTCTATTATTATTGCTGGCTTACACCAAAAGTGCAGTTTTTTAGCTATAACTCTAATAGGCCGCTCCTGCTAATTTTCATAAGAGTGCTAGAGGCTTTCGAATATTCGTTTAAAATTTAAGTGATTGCTCTGTTCGTCAATTGCCATTATTGTGGGCTTACGTTTCCAAACAAGGTCGAATAATGATGGGGGTTTTGGTGAATTCTTAGCTTTTTCTTTATATGCATTGCGCATTCCGGTCTTAGTTTATAAATTTCCTAATGCTTGAAGTATAAAATAGGCCGACTAATGCGAATAGCGCATCACTGACTGATTTTCTGTGGCTGAGGTATCACCTACCATCAAGTGAACCTCATGCTCACCTGTCGATATCTAACATTAATAATTTAAAACAAAACTTTATTTTAACATGCGAGCTAATTCACGGTACATAATAATTAACTATTTATTTTTATAGTTTTAATACATCGACTACGATATAGAAGAGGCAAGTGTATCTTCATTATTATACTTACTGATAAAGCCGAAAAGACTACGTATGGCAAGGCCTTTGCGGTTGCTACTTATACATAACATTATTAATGCAAGTACCAACAGGACACTATTCACCACGAAATATATGTAGTATGCCTTCACATAGCCCGGATGTTTCTGAAACACAAGGTTATATGTTTAATTAAATCCGCCCTACAAATGACAATCCTCAAATTATCAGTAGTGTGCTAATATCAAATGATTTCTCATTAGTTTTTCGTGCCTAGACATAACTTCAGATGTGAATTAAGATTACTAGAATTTCTAAAATCGTTGTGGAACATTTTGGAACCAAATGTCTTGAAAACATTTTGTTATTATTTGGAGGAATATTCGATTTGAATAACAAACAGTATGCCATCAAAAACATAAATTGTAAAAAAACCAAGTCTCGCAACTCAGTCCTAGCGTAAAAAGTTGTGAGATCCATATAATACCAAGTCAGTCAATTTATTCAGTCCATATTAACCTTTTCACCGCCACGTCAAAACGGCCTAGCATGATAACCGTGACAAAATTTTGTCGACCGTTTTCTCGTGTTTTAATCGATTATCGCTTTATTTCTTTCGGGTCTAACATAACAATTACACTTAAAACTCGACTTTTAATATCAAAAATAGATATATTTGTTGATCGAGATATCTTTTCTATCAAAATTGTCGATGTCGAAATGTAATATATCGAAATATCTTACATCTTAGTTTGCCTTCTCTCGTCCGCGACATATCTCGTGGCGGTCATGCTAGGCCGGCTGGGCACGCTTGCGTTTGTCGAGCATAGCCGACATTGGCGGTCAAAAAGTTAAGGATCCTTCTGTCTTAAGTTATTACGTATTTAGCTAACCTAACAACATATTATAGTGACCCTATCAATATCAATATTAATAATCTTTTCTGTTTTAAATAAATAGATTGACTTAGCCATCACATGAAAACACAATGTATCTTTTTTTATAAGAACAATGAATCTCACAAATAATATATATTATTATATTAATTAGATTGTATAGTACGGTTGCCCACATGGGATAGTATATTACGTTTGCGTTGCATTTTGCGCTATTTTTCATAGATTTCCAAACATTCAATCAGTTGAAAAACAAATCCGTATTATTCAATGATCACTTTTCTTTTATCCAAATAAATCTAATTCCTATATTGTTTTTGTCATACGTGAATAAACCCACGCCCTGCGGTCCTAAACGCGATGTGTAAGCACCACAGAGCAAGGTCCTATAATTTATAATATATCTGAATGCTTTGCGATAACGGTTAATTTGGCTTAGCGCACAAAGTACTTACGACGTTTTGTAATGTTAAAACAAACTAATATATAATTACTAAACTAATCTTTATGTGATAGATATAAGGATGATTTTGGCTGACTGTGATCGATTAAGAGTCATCATGCACAATTGTGACACGCGTAACACGCCTACTTCGCACTTCCACTTATTTTTCTTGTTCCGTGGCAAGTACCGACAAAATAGAGAGACATTGAATAATTAGTTAATTTTACTTACCTTGATAACTCCGATTAGCAGAAATATTGAGAACAAAAAGAAGATGATGATCTCAATGAAAAACATAGCAATGAGTATTATCCGGTGATCATTTTCGGTGACATCCGGTGACATGTCGATTTCCGGTTTGCTAGCATAGATAGCATAACCGTAATTTTCGTATAAATCATTTTTAGTTTCGGCGATAACATTGGCCTTGGTAATGTTAGAATAGATGAAATAATAAAATCCCAGTATCAAGCCCACGCCCGACGCACCCTGGAATTAAGAAGTTTGAACTATACATTTATATTGTTATGCTTTCGCGAGTGTCATCGTTAAGTGGGTGATAGACGTACGAACTTAAAGTACGCGGTTTTTAAGATCGCGAACTTACTCGGCTCGACGTTCGTGACACACGTGAAGCTTACTCACTCTGTATTGCGATGTCGTCGACAGAAGAAGCTTTGTGTTATTTAGGAATTATATCGTATTACATTTTAAAAATAACAAGACAAATCGAAAAGTGTTGATAAAGAACGGGCTTACGAAAAGAGAGCGTTTATCACATGTGAATTTAGTAGGAACATGAAGAGAAGGAAGATTTCCATAATTATTTCAGAAAGCCTGAACCGGTCTATGAATAAGTTTTGCGCTTAATTACACCAATTAAATAAGTTCTGAATCAAAATTAACAGAAATTGCAAAAATCTCTAAACATAACAAGCGTGCGCGTCTACAAATTGGCGTAACAAAATGGGGCTCGCGGCTCGCAGTGCTGCCCAAGGAACATTTTTACTCTAGGGAGAAGAATGTCAACTACGAACAAATAAAATGGCACTGTTTTTGGCGCCATCTAGTGAGTGCCCCCAATAACTCGCGAAAGTGGGAAATTCAAAATCGGATTTTTTCTTAGATATATTTTAAAGGTCTGACCGCGAAAGCAGAACTGGAAAACTGTAACCGTAAATTATTGTCCAATTTCACTGGTTACAGTTTTCCAGTTCTGCTTTGTTGGCCAGCCTTATTATTTCAAGGTTAGAAGAACTGCTTGAAGAAAACTTTGAATTTTGACAATCACATGTTGTGGTTGATTTGTAAAAGTCAAAAGCTTCTTACTAGCATTTTCATAACAAAAAAGTAGTATTTTAGCTCAGAAGTATTTTATTATAAATTACACAATTAAATAGCTATTAAATACATAGGAACTATCTATTAAAACAGGCGAAGAATCACATTTAAAACATTTCCTTTTATTCTCCTTCATGTTAGAAACACAAACATAGTCACTATCTCATACACAACACTCAGCTTTTTCGGTACAGACGGAGGAACCTAGGTTCTACACAATTAACAAGGAAAAGATAAATCACAAGATATAACATCAAAATGCGCTAAAACCGGCAGACATTTTTGTTGTGAAAAAAAATTGAGTCCGCGGGGTTGCCAGGTACATTTGACAAAAGCTTACCCACCTAATTTTCTGAAATTAATAAATTTAGAAAATAAGTAAGCCTCTTCCAATTCGATAAGTTGCGGAAAATTTAATAACTATTTATTAATTAGCTTGATTAGTAACCCCTTTTGTTTATTTATGGTTACATACTATGCTATATACAAGCGTACAAATCTATCCATCTCTGCTTGAATTATGTTTATAATTATTCAAATTTATATTATAAATATTGATTAAAACAAACCGAAATATTATATCAGCTGATTTGTTATTTAAACATTCATACAAAATGTTGCCATTCTAGAAAACGTCATTATTAAAGACCGATTGTTGTAATACAGATTACAGGATAATTTGGCAACATTTTCCTAGCCCCCGTAGGTATTCCAAACTTTGCCTAATGAGTCGACCCCGCCTGGTGCTGCCACTCGTACGAGCCAAGACGAGCTATGAGCAAGATTTCCAACCTGTTGGATCGCCGACGATTTTGCGCGGCGCTTTTTAAGTACGCGTACTTACGGTGACAAATAGGCGAAAAAGGTCGTCGAGCCATAAGTACGCGTACTTGCTCGTACGTCTATCACCCACTTTACAGCTTGTTATTTTGACACATTTATTTGGAACAAACAGGTTCCAAATAAATGATTTTTATTTTTTATTTTTTTTATTATACATTTATATTGAGTTTATATTACCCGAAAAATTTACTGCAACGCAATTTACTGTCCGCACAGTCTGTATCTATATTGAAGACCCAGGGTTGAGTTCATAATACCAATAATAATTTGAATATTGTTTCTAATTTTTTTTGCACAAGTTATGAGGTAAGAGTTTCTGATAATAGCAAGTTCGTACGTACTGTAAGATTTACTGAATTTATATGAAATAAAAACACTTACTGTGCTTATTATAGCCCAAATCAGAGCACCCGTTTCGACCTGCATCTTGCTCATCTTGAATCTGTAATGAAGTATTTGGTGCTATATCACTACCCGGTACCGGTGGTAGGGCCACTGACGCCCCGGGCAAGAGTATTGCGGCGCAAAGTCACAAAGGCTTTAACGTCACAAAGACACTTTACAGAAGTCTTCTTTTTGAGGAGATTATTTACCATGAAAATGTCACCGAAAAAAATCCTAAAGTACCTATTCAACTCTATCTAATGATGCCCTTTCGAAAGGGCAACTTCGATAAAAAAATTGTTATATCATAGTTTTGCAAAATAAGTTGAAGACCCGAATTTAAGTGAATTTTTTTTTTTCATTTTGAATTTCGGAAGTCTTATTGAATTCTTTTCGGACAATTAAGTGTTCTAAAGGTGTCCTCGATAGTTGTACTTTCGTGTGTCACCTACCAAGAGGTGAACCTCATGCTCGTCTGTCGATATCTAAGATATATACCTATAATATATACCTAGTTAAGCCTAGTTCACATAAGTTAAAATTAATAATTTATTAAAAACTCAGTTGCTCAATTTATTATCAATTTAGCGGAAACTAATATCGCACAGGATGAAGTCAATAATTTAGAACTATATAATTTAGAATATTATTTCGGACATTTTGATAATATAAGGAAAATATAGACGTTTCCTCAAGTTATGTCGTTAAATTCGGCCAAAGCTTATGAACCGGTCTCGTTTATATCGACTTTTAGAATTAAACTTTAACCATTATTAATTTAATACGTATCAAATAAGTAAGTTTCTTCTTAAAACATGTACATATTTCAAAAATGTATTTATATTTATTAATTTGAATTAAAATCAAATAATGTTTGTTGCCATTAAATTTAAATCCAATTCACTTGAGACATAAAATATATACCTATTATACATATTAACAGAAAGTAGTTTCGCTTGACTATTGAAGTTTCGTTAGAAAATTTTTTTTAATGGTTTTGAATGTCATGTGCAGCTGAGAAATGTTGAACGTACATATTATGTGTCTGTTAATTTATTGTATACTAGCGGATGCACCGGCTTCGCACGGGTGCAATGTAGAAGTATTATACACAAAAAATGATACCTCAGCCACAAACATCAGACAATGATGTGCCATCAACCTACTTTTTAGTTCGGAAATCCATAGACTGAAACCGATACGCGCAATATGCACTTCACGATTCTTACATATTCTATGAACGTTGGTCTTTCCACCCGCCACCGGTCAGAATTTCGATATTCCTCATAGTTTCTGATTTGGCCATGGAACAAATATGAATTAATATGTCGTCGGTCCAGATGAACAGAGTATTAACTCAAAAAACCCTATTTTTCAGGAGAGCGATTTGAAGTTCTTACTTTCGATTATTTTTTTATGACATTATGTTAACATAATGTTGTTTTTCAAATTTTAATGATGTTTTCATTCATCTAGTTATATTTAAGGAAAATTTATACTACTACCATGTTCCACAAATATTAGGGATAATTTTTAAAAATAATACATTATAAAAAAGAACATTTTTATTTACTTTAAAACGAAAGTAAGAAGTTTTTTCACCACAACTTTGCGAGTAAGACTGATTACGACTGGGTTTTTCGAACAGACAGACAAAACAGTTTAAACGATATTTTTTACATACATAATATTGTATAAAACGTACTTACCGTTATGTCGGTTTCGCAATCAAATACGAGAAGAACTTTTCACAAGGCACATGTAGAATTATCAATGCCGATTGCCGAGTGTGGAGCCGGGAGCCAGTGGTGAGTGGTCTTTAGTGATCTAGGGTTGCCAAATAAAATCGATATATTTGGACAAAAATCGGTAAATGGTGGTTATTCCTTTGGACCGCATCATTTCGTTGTACTGCGCTCCATCTGACACGCGCTTAAGTCACTCACAAAATCGTACAAATTGATGCATCAGCGGACAAAAAAAAATCGATACAATTGATTTTAATAACACATAACAACTAAACGTATGTGTAAACGAAAAAGAGATTTATTTGTACTAAACTGGCAACACTGATGCTTTTGATTGTTGAAATTCGGTAAAAAAATCCATTTCGATAGGACAATCGCCAAATCGGTAGAAATACCGAAAAATCGGGAGGTTGGAGACTACTGCTGCGGAATAACTCACTCCGAGTGTGCCAATGGTCGTTGAGTCGTTTTCCAAAACAATAAAAAAGCTGTTTTTTGTACTTTTTTCAAATCAACAACAAGATTGGAAAAAAGTATTTTTTACTGAATTATCGAGGGTGCTTTGAGAGCATTTGCCCATGCACGTTTTTGAAAAAGACGAAAATTTTGTGAAATTTGTACAATAAAATCACAATAAAGATGAAATTTTGCAAAAATTAAAAAAAATGCGCAAATATTGTCTAAGCTAAGGCAAGACCCGTAAACGATTGATAAAAGTTGAAAATGACATAACATAGGTATATTCAAAAAGTTTAATTTATTATAGTGTTTTTATTAGAACAATAATAATTATTATTGTTCTAAGAAGACCCCATTATGTGTCAATTATAATTGACACATAATGGGGTCTTCTAAATCTTGCGTAGAAAAGTAAATAAAACTAAGATAAAATAAAGTACTAATTATTTATGTTTACAAATCAAATTAAGGCATGTACTTATAAAAAACAATAAAAAGGCTATCAGCTGAAGTTTCATTTATTCAACAAGAATTTTGTGCGAGTACTGTTGAATTACTGAGCCATCGGAGAACTTCACGTAGGTCATGCGAACCATCGTCAGGATCAGAGAATAGAGACCTGGAAATGAAATTATACACACATTTTTTTTTTTTTTTTTATGTCAGATATCGACAGACGAGCATGAGGTTCACTTGATGGTAGGTGATACCTCAGCCACAGAACATCACTTAATGATGCGCTGTCGACCTAATTTTTTACTTCGAGCATTCGGAAATCCATAGACTGAAACCGAAACGCGCAATATGCACTTCACGGCTTTTCCATCTATGAACGGTGGTTCGTTACCCGGTCGGAATTTAGATATTCCTCCCACCCGATCAATGCCCGAAGTTACCAGACGTGGGGAAAGCATGCTTACAGAAAATTATAAGCATGTGCTCCCGGTGGGAATCGAACCCACGACCCATCGATGCGCACGGCAGGTGTTCTACCGAACGCGCCAACGAGCCCGTCATACATATATTTCAGGTCACTATCCCATTGGGGTAGGCAGAGATCACGGACCTCCACATGCTCCAAAAAACAAGACATTTCTTAACTCAGTGTTGCAAGTTTTGATATTACATTTTGAAAAATATAAAGGGTAACATTAAAAAGCGTGGCCACGTCTGATCACTTCGCCGGGCATTAAACGGGTGGGAGGAATATCTAATCTAATATATAAAATTCTCGTGTCACGGTTTGCGGGACCGAACTCCTCCGAAACGGCTCGACCGATTTTCGTCATCCTTAGCGTGCATATCGGCCAGGGTGGATATTCGATCAACATCTATTTTTCATCCCCCTAAATGTTAAGGGTGGTCCTAAATTTTTTTTTTTAATTTTTGGACGATTTTTTTTGTTTTTTTTATTTTATAATGTGGCATTAAAAAATACATACAACCCTAAATTTTTACTTTTTTATCACCAAGCCCTGCTTGCAAACAAAACAACGATTGCCGGGTCAGCTAGTACCTAATGTATCTAAATTCCGATCGGGTAACGAACCACCGTTCACAGATGGAAAACCGAGAAGTGCACATTGCGCGTTTCCGTCTCAGTTTATGGATTTCCTGCTCTAAGTATTTAAAAGTAGACCGACAGCGCATCATTGACTGATGTTCTATGGCTGGGGTAACACCTACCATCAAGGGAACCTTATGCTTGCTATTTCTACCTCACATTAAAAATAAACGGTGAACTAGTTAACTAGTTAGTTAGTAAATTAACATGTGAGCTAGTTCACGGTATATTATGTATAATAAACTATTTTTATATACAGTTTTAAAACATCGATAATACGATCTAAATGTAGCCTGTGTTGTTTCATTAATAAACTTACCGAAACCGACTCCAATAATAAGTATAACGATGGCGTCGGGGTTTCCGTTTATACATAATAAAGTTAGGATTATAAGTGCGAACAGAACACTCTTCACCACGCCATATATGAAGTATGCCTTCACATAGCCGGAATGTTTCTGTAACACAAGATAATATGTTTAATTAAATCCACCCTCAAAATGACAATCCTCAATTTATTAGTTGTGTGCTAATATCAAATGATTTTATATTAGCTTAAAGGAATACTCCGTTTGAAAAACTAACAGTATTCGTAGATGGGAAAGTAGAGTGCGTTTGCGCTGTGTTTTGCACTGTTGTACATAGATTTCCAAACGTTCAATCAGTTGACAAACTTTATCAGTCATCTTCAATTATCATTTTTCTTTAAGCCAAGTAAATCTATTTTCTTCATTGTTTTTGTTATACCGTGAATAAACCCAGGCCTTGCTGTCCTAAACGCGTTGTGGCAAGCACTAACCGGCAAAATAGAGAGTAATTTAATATTTTTTTAATTTTACTTACCTTGATAATTCCCATTAGCAGAAAAATTGAGAACAAAAAGGCTATCCCAGTGAAAGACATTGAAATGAGTATTATCATATTGGTCATGCCAGAGACAGCATAACCGATGTTTAGGTCTAAGTTACTCTTAGTTTCGGCGATAACATGGGCCATGGCAATGTTAAAGTAGATGAAGCTCCCAAAACTCAGGATCAAGCCCAGGCCTGACGAACCCTGGAATTAAGGAATTTTAACAATAAGTACAGACAGCGGCACGAGTCATAAGCACAGATGAACCGTGGTGGGGATTGATTCAAATTCAACATTATTTATTCATTTAGGTTACGTAATGTACACTTATGAACGTCAATAAAAAAATACATATTAAATGCTTCTAACTTTACATTTACTGCCTCAAATCAAGGGCGTAGAAAGGACGAGAAGAACTGACAATAAACTCTCCGCCACTCTTTTTAATCGCCAAGTTTTTTGTTTTACAAAACTTTGTAAGGAGCTGCAACCATTACACCATGTTCCACATGACATCTTTAAGTAATTAACTATAATAATTAAAAATATATTTAAAATAAAATAAAAAACAAAGATTTGTCCTCTATCAGCAGTAGGCATGGTGAAATAGGAGCACGCACTTACATTCTCGTGGGAACAACACGCAAATACATAGTCGAAATAGCTAACATCACCGCATACACAAATTTAAGTCCGACCTGTCTGAGTCAGCGTAAGAAGACTGTCGGGAAAAATTATTTGGCACCCTTATTATTTCAATCGGTAATTGAAAATAACATTAATTAATTGATTATATTGTATTAGTCGCACCTGCAGTTTGTTTATAGAGGTCCATAATATTTTTCGTGATACCTATTTATTTCATGTAACAAAACACTGAGCAGGTCATTGGTCGGAATTGTCTATTTAACATCGAATTCTTTCTGCTCTGCATATTTTGTTTTTAAGTTTCAATCAAATCATTAACAAAAATACACTAATTAAAAAGTTGTCACTAAAATTGCACTCAAGTGTACGATAGTCGAATGATAAGCGCGGACCCAATAGACGACGAGTATCGACTGCCGAACCAATCACGTGGAGCGTCAGTGTGGTTAACGTCATATCGACCTATGAAGTGTGCTCATGACTCGTGCCGGTAACTTTGTACTTATATCTTATTCGACTAGAAATCTTCAAAGAGCCGTGATATGAACATAAACCTTCCGGGTCTTCACCCTTTTTTTTAATTGGATGACGGTTTTCTGTTGTGTTTTATTTATGAGACTAATGCTGTGGAAACTTAATAATTATTTCATCGGTATCAATAGGCTCAATTATCAATTGAAGGTAACTATGTATGTAATTTCGTCTGAAAAATTTACTGCACCGCAATTTATTGTCCGCATACTTTGGACCTATATTGAAGACCCAGGGTTGAGTACATAATAGCAATAATAATTTGAATATTGTTTATAATTCTTTTTCACAAGTGACTTAAGACTTAAAGAGTTTCTGACTCTCTAAGATTTTGTAATTTATATGAATAAAGATACTTACTGTGCTAATTACAGCCCAAATCAGAGCACCCGTTTCGACCTTCATGCACATCTTGAATCTGTAATGAAATATTTGATGCTATATCAATACCCAGTACCGGTGGTAGGGCCACTGACGCCCCGGGCAAGAATATTGTGGCAAGTCACAAAGGCTTTAACGTCACAAAGACACTTTTCAGAAGTTTTCTTTTTGACGAGATTATTTACCATGAAAATGTCGCCGAAGAAATTCCTAAAGTACCTTGTCAACTATTTTCAAGGATGCTCTTTCGAAAGGGCAACTTCGATAAAAAAAATCGTTATATCATATTTTTGCAAAATAAGTTGCAAAGACACGAATTTAAGAGTGACATGTTTTTTGTTTTCATTTTGAATTTCGGAAGTCTTATCGAATTATTTTCGGACAATCAAGAGGCCTGATGGCGCCACTGCGCCCATGCAAAATTGACCGCCCTATATTTATAGGGCGCGACCCCGCTGCCCCCAGCAAACATTTCATTGTCATCTGGGTTCCGTCCGATGCTAGCTGCTTCCGTGCGAGCATCAGACGAAGAATTACTATCATTCATTCGATAGTTGTACTTTCGTGTTTCACCTACCAACAGGTGAACCTCATGCTCGTCTGTCGATATCTAACATAAACAAAAACAGAGCGTAGTATACAATATTGAGGTATACACTATACACAATAAGATATTTAGCCTTAAAAATACCTCTATTAAAGGGGATATATGTCTTGGTATAGGTGCCCCAGTGGCTGAGACGGTGATAGGGATAGATGCCTTTGACAGTAAAGGTCACGTAAATAGAAATAATAAATAATCTTCATTTTGACATAATAATAAAAAATATATATATCTTATTATACATATATTTTCAGTAATTCTCGATACAAAATTCGTCACCTGAGTGCTTGTTTGGTCTATCGACCATCAAAAATGACCTTTGAATACAGTCTTATTAAGATTTTAATTTCAATCCTGTTGATTAAGAAAGATTTAAAACTTTTTGATTTTAAAACAACAAAATCATAATTTAAATTATGTTTGTGCTTGTTTGTTATTAGACAAGTTAAATGCTTGAGTGGTCTATGTCCACGCAAACGACCAATTACAGCCCGCGATTCCATGTCCGCCATTTTTTTTTCGATTTGTCACTGTGACACAAGAATCACGTTGTCGCTTATGCTTATTATAAAAGCATTTAAATTGATGAGTTTTTGAGTCTTTTGTTTTTTAGGTTTTAAATTTTTAAAAATCTGTAAAAAAAAATAATTTTATAACAATTGAATAAATCAAGTATATAAGCTTTTTTATAAATCATGTGATACGATAAAATATTTTATAAGGTATCTGGTATATATATCTAAGAAACTATGGTCAGATCTTTTTCATACATCTAACCACTCTAGGAAAGAAGTAAATGGCAAAAATAACAGTAAAAGTGATTTTTAAGCAACATCTAAAGCAAAACGCGAATAATTTTTTTTATCCTGTACATGTCACTTTCATGTGAAAAGTATATTAATAAAATATATTATTAAATTATATTTTTTTTCTTCTGCGATACATATTTTTACTAGCATCTTTAACCTCAAAACTTTTAATGCTAGTTAGTTATTCATGCTAAAATACTAAAACAATTAATAAACCTATTTTAGTTATAGTGTTCCTATTTAAGTTTCTTAGAAATAATGAGAAAAAAAACCCTGTATATAATTTTTGGCACATTGAATATACAAGCACGGAAAAAAAGCAGTCACTTTATCCTATCTCTAATGAGGTAATATTCTGACTCTACAATTATATTTGTGCATGTTTGGTCTATCTCCACAAAAATACTGTAAAATATGGTTAATTAACAACCATAGGTGAAAATTACATATATCAATCATACATACGTAACTAATGTACAAATAAAGACTTTCAAATATTAAAATTAGAGCTTTCTTTTTCATATAGATAAAAAAAAACTTCTTCTGTAAAATGTTACCAATGGTAGATAGACGAAACAAGCACTCAGGTGATGAAATATTAAGTTTAAAAAAAATGGAGTTTAATAAGTTTTATTAGTCTCAAAAGCGGTCATTTGATGGATCTGGTAATATCCAGCCATTTGTATTTCAGAGTTGAAAGAGTAGAGGATATGCGACAAGTTGTTTTTCTTTGTCGAAACCAAGAATTAGATGTTTCCCTGGAAAACAAAACATCGAGAAATTATAATAGTAAAAAAAAGGCACAAAATTTAATTTTTTTTTTTTTCATTATTTAAATAAGGATAAACATTAGGGATAGGTGCCCCTAAGGGCATCTATACCTTGAAATATCAGGGCGACTATACTTTTAGCATGGGATACATGCCCTTCTAATTTAAAAAAAAACTATCCAAACGTTTTCCATAAAAAACATAAAATAGGAGTTCTACAAATTATACTTCTTATATTTATATTGAAATAATTCTGATTTACCCATTAAATGAAAAGTTGCAATGTCCTCAAACATCTAAAAATATTAAACGCGTGATTTTTGGAGTCGCGTAGTTATTCACATCCCTCTGGAACTCACAAATACATCCGTACGCCAAGCTGCTTGCGCATGGTTTATGTGGGGGAGGTGCGTAATCGTAATATAAAGCCTTTGGTTTGTTTCGCCTGTCCGAACTATGTTAGATAGAAATCGGGGCACCTATCCTCCTGAGGCATCTATCCCGACTTTACCCTACAGCACGGGAGGCAGGAGACTCCAGACCTCGGCGCCCCCCAAATATAGCGTCCTGGGACGTTGCCCCATCGCAACCCTAACCTAACGCTGACACTATGAATACCAAAAATAGCGTCCTGGGAAGTTGCCCCATCGCGACCCCCCTAACGCCGGCACTTTCAATAAAAAATCAAATAATGAAACAATATTTTCCTCTTCACATTAGGAAAGCACAGACTCAATTTCATTTTAAAAGCTTGCTCAAGGTGCATTTCCTTCAGTCTCTGAAGTATTCTTACTTTTATGGAGTATTGTGTATATATGTTGTGTGTACACATACACATGTGTATATATACATATATACATACATATTTTTCATTAATGTGGGTTGTTAATATTATTTGTGAAACATATTGTTATGATTTCTTTTCTTATTTGTATGTTTTCTTTTTAGAGCACTTCCCTAATCTATGTTATGTTTATTTAATATTTTAATTTCTCTGGCTGCCTGGAAGAGATCGCTTCTCAGCGATAAGGCCGCCTTTTGTACGCTACTCATTTTTAACTTTTGTATCTTTATTATTATTTTCACGAGTGGTGTTCAATAAAGTGTTTTTGATTTGATTTGAAACGGAGAAACAATTTTTATTGTATACTTTTGTATGTATTCTATAATATCAATTCACCAAATTACAAAGCTAAGGTATCTTTACGAAAACTAGAGTGAAAAAAAGGCTGTAAATCAATACCGTTAACACTTATGAAAACTGAGTGTATTTAATGGTGACGTTTTTAAGTCTTAAGTGTTTTCCATTCTTATACTTGTAGATAAGAAATATTGTTAAGGTATGCATATGTGGGTTTGTGAATCAATAATAATAAATAGATATTAAATTAATGATTACTAAAAGCCTAGTTCACATAAGTTAAATCTAACCATTTATTAAAAAATCAGGTGCTCAATTTAATACCAATTTAGCGAAATTAATATCGCACAGGACTCAATAATTTAGAAATGTAGGTTTCATAATATTATTTCTGACGTTCCGATAATATAAAGAAAATACAGATGTTTCCTCAAGTTTGTTGCTCAGCCAAAGCTTTTGAACCGGTCTCGTTTATATCGACTTTTAGAATCAAGCTTTAACCGTTATTAGGTAATTTAATGCGTATCGAATAAGTAAGTTTCTCCTTAAAACAAGTACATATTTTAAAAATGTATTTATATAATTTATTAATTTGAATTAAAGTTAAAAATTTATTTTTTGTCATAAGAATTTTAATGCAATTCAAGTGAATAATAAATACAGTACAGTAGTTATTTTATGTCTCAATAAGTATTTTCTTATTAATTTAAGCGACCTGTGTCGTTTATACCCCAGTCACTACACATTATCCGCCATTGTCCTCCGCCGCGTCTGTCTGTCCGCGATAAACTCTAAAACTACTGAACGGATTTTCATTCGGTTTTCACCAATAGTCTGAGATTCATGAGGAAGATTTATGTATATAACTTGTCAAGATTTTGTATAAATTGGTTGAAACATAACGATAATTATTGGAAGTGTCGGGAAAAGTCAAGTCGCCTAGCCTGATCTGAAATCGAAAACACGCGCGAATGCGCCCCCATGACAGATAAGACATGTAGGCATAATCCGTGTGAAACCGGGATGGGTCGCTAGTATTTTATTAGTCTATTATACTAAGAAGATTTCAAGAGTTAACCAATTTACAAAGAGTAACAGCTTGCTTCATATTACATATTGAATTATGTTTTTTTTTACATACGCTCCAGCGACATTGTGTGTATATTTGCCACTAGGCATTCCGAGAAATGATAGGCGACTCCAATGTTAAAATACAAGTTCCTCGTACTCACTTTATTCCTGTCAAAATGTTTATCAAACGTATCGAGTATCCGTTAGGTACAATAACATAATATAATAGTATGAAAGGAACACTTATCAATTCATCAACAGCATATTGTGTTGTTTTAGTGTTTTTTTTTTACAATATCGTAGTGTGCAGCTGCAAACAGTTAAACGTCATATGTCTGTTAATTTATAGAATATAAAAAGTTATATTGTTTATTTCATAAATAAAACTAAAAAATTAAATTATGTATATCAAATTTACAATAATCAACGTGTCAAACATCATCAGGGAAAACCTGGCCAGAATGATAACCGTTTGTTAATCTACGCATTGTTGAATAACCTAAAAGACCAAAACCATACATTTTCTGGAGTTTATTCAAGTACTAAAATTCCGTATTCCAATTTCCATGATGTTCCTAAGATTTAAATCTAGTTTTGGGACTTCTCAAACATTTTTTCTATAGAAATTTGACATTTGGCAGTTCTCAAGAATTTAGACTTATTGTTTGTCTATATCTATACTTCTATACTAATACTAATAATACTAATAATAATAATAATATTATAAAGATTATAAAGAGGAAAGATTTGTATTTTTATATTTTTGTATGTAACGAATAAACTTAAAAACTACTGAACCGATTTCAAAAATTCTTTCACCAATAGGAAGCTACATTATCGCAGAGTAATCCTTAGAAGAGAGATCCTTAGAAATCCCTACTAAAACCAACCGAAGGTGGAAAAAAATTACCCATAAAATGTCTTTCATCGCATGCGCTGCGGAAAGTTTTGATGATAGAACAAAATGTTCTAGAATATTATAAAACATATTATCAATATCTATAAAAAACTTGCAAGACCATATGTCTAACTATGTAGTTATGTTACTATAACTACTTTTTAACCGACTTCAAAAAAGGAGGAGGTTCTCAATTCGTCTGTATGTTGTTTTTTTTTTTTTTTTTTGTATGTTTGTTACGCGATAACTCCGCAAGTTATGGATGGATTTGGATGATTCTTCTTTTATTTGGTAGGGGATATTTCAGAGGTGGTCCCATATAAATCGAAATTGGTTTAGTGCTTTTTTAGAAAATCAACAATAACAAAAAAATTCTTATACGTGGATGATATTATGGTTTGTAGTTCCTTTCACGGCGCTGTCTCATTTGAGCAGCACGTTTCACTGGTAGGTCTACTAAATTATTATGTAAGGATTAATGAACTTAAAAAATACACTACCTACAAAAATTTTGAAAAAAAAATTATTTTTAAGCAAAAAACAAAAACCGACTTCAAAACTATAACTAAAAAGTAAAAAATAATATTTTAATAAAATCAAAAATAACTGTCAATAAATAATGCTTTGAAGTTATTAAAATATTATTTTTTACTTTTTAGTTATAGTTTTGAAGTCGGTTTTTGTTTTTTGCTTAAAAATAATTTTTAAATTACATCTTGAAAGTCGATAGAAATGCCGATCAAAATCAGACCATGTTATCCATACCTTTGTATTAATTCTTATCAAAATAAATTATTTTTTATTCAAGACTGTTTTAATAGCTGTTGATTACTTTTTGAATTCTTGAAATCGGACATTCCATTCAAAAGATATTACGCGCCGGTGTGGCTCCACGTATCTCAGCGAGCAATGCGGCGAGGGGTAGTAACTAAGTACTCGACCGATTTTGAAAATTCTTTCACCAATAAAAAGCTATATTATCAGCGTGTAACTTTATCTACATTACACTCGTGGGGCGTTTTACTAGTTAGTTTATAAAAGAACAGAGGAGTGCGTCTGCGCCGTGCAGTTACGACTCTTAGCCACTACATATTGTCTGCAAATCACCAATCTACCTACATTAACTAAAAAAGTAAAACAAAAAATACACTAGGCTTTTTGGGACACCAGTAAGTAGTATAAATGCAATTTAAAGGGATTTATTTCGTTAAACTAATTAGAAAGTGTAAAATATATTTATAGTTTTAAATAAAATAACTTTTAACAGTTAAAAACGCGATTCATTATGGATTTGGTAAAAGTAAAAGTTATTTCAATGTGTGAAACTCATGTTTGTTGTCATGTTAATAAAACACAATATTATAATAATATCCTTTCAAAGCGTCAACGCTAAATATAAATTTTGAGGTTTGTTCGCAGTTCAGTTCGCAGATTGTTGCACTAGTTATAAATAACAACTTATAGTCATTTGTATAATAACAAATATGAATTAATATAGTATATTTTCCATACATATTGTAAAAAAACGTACTTACCGTAAAGTCCGTTCTGCAAACAAATACGTATTCTTTACGATGAGCAGGACTTTTAAAATATATTTAGTTTAAGTTGTGAGCACATGTAGACCGATCTATGCCGATTGCCGAATGTCGATTGCCGAGTAAAGATGAGACGTATTTATGCCACCAGGTTTTAAAACTAGGGCTTTGCTTGGAAGTAGGGCGCCCTGGTGCGAGCGGGAAAAACTTGTAAGTATGAAAATACTTGCATAGGAAAACGACCCGTAATTCTTTAACAATAAGGAGCATTTGTATGGAGTTACGGTTCGTTTTGGTATGCAAGTATTATGAAACCTGGTTTTCGACCCTGGTTTTTTTACGAACTCGTACTTGGAAGCCCCGGTATCGAATTTTGCAAGTATATCTCATCGCTATTGCCGAGTGCGGAGTGATACCAAGTACTTTTGGAATCGATACTTTTGTTCCGATACTGTTGAGGTATGTAGACCGTATCGATACTTTCTCAAAGTATCGATACTTTTCTCCCCATTTCTGATAAAGAAAAGGAAAAATTATTGTAAATTGATATTTTAAACCTAAGACGTGATTCGGGGATTAGTAGTTAGTGACCTTGACTGTGAAGCCAGAGGTCGTGGGTTCGATTCCCATCCAGGACAAACATTGTGTTATGAGCACGGTCTTGCACGATTTGCTCTGTATTTGGATGTAATTTATCTATAATAAGGATGTATTTTAAAATATATAGGTATGTTTAATGTTTATAAACAGCCTGGTTACCTGGTTATAGCACAGGCTCTCCCTAGTTTGGTATCAGACAGACGAGTGTGAGGTATGTTTATTATTAACATTCCATTCAGGTTTTTTATTAATGTATTGAAAAGTACTCGATACCTTCAGGTATCGTTACTTTTGTTTCGATACTTTTGATACTGGTATCGAGTAAAGTATCGATACTTTTGAAATTTTGCGTATCCCTACGGAGTGACTCACTCTGAGTCTCCAGTGCAAGTGCAGTGAGCCAATGTAGGATTTGTTGTTGACCAATTAGATCGTCAACGGTTAGCGAGTTATTGGAGTATACAGCAACTATCTGACAGCTATCGCTATTGGCTATTATCTCGTCAGCGTGACTCCTTTGCAAGAACACCACACAACGGCAACGTTACCGAAACGGCTATATTCCGTTTTAGCTGTTTTGTCTTTTTTACAAAAAATTTCTATTTAGCAAGACGCGATTTTTTGTGTAAGACTTTTTATTGTTATATAGGTAATAATAATGTATCAGAAATGCGAGTGCAAGTGTATTAAGAGCATTTACGTAAATGGCCTAATTCAGTACTTTTCCTAACCCTTTATATTCATAACTATTTATCCAACAAGCATGCAGGGGAATACTCGGAGGAATTGTTTGCTTTATTCCAGGCCCCTGAATTTCACTATCGGGCATCGCGTCAAAAATAACACGTATACCATCTCGATGTCTGGAAGTATACAACTGCGCGATTCCTGAGACACTTCCTGTATCGCACAATCACTTTGTTGAACCAGCTGTCGCCGTCGGTTTTTAGTACCGATACCTTTAAGAAACGAGCCTACATCTTCCTTAAAGGTCGACAACGCACCCGCGAGGCCTCAGATCTTGTGTTGCGGATGTCTATGGGCGGCGGTGATCACTTACCTATAAAGAAAATAATGAAATTACTGATTCCATTTGGGTATATCTTTATCTAAAAGTTCATCAAGTTTTTTAATAACTTATTGTTAATATTGGAGTTATCTACGTTACGCAACGATAACTACTAAAATAGCGCGTTGAAGTAGCTACTGTAACTCGACAGATAGTTTTTTCGGTAACCAAGAAAGAAGTAAATAGCATCTACAATCAGGTATGTGAAACAATAATCGATTATGGAAAAAAAAAACGATTTTTTCTTGTATAAAAATCGATTTTGATACTAAATTTTGCATAGAAATGTAAATAATACTAAAACAAAACAACGTACTATTTTTTGCATTTTATATTTGCATGAAAAATTGGAATTAAGAAATGCGCTTATAAAAATAATTTAATTTAAAGGATTCGTTTATTCATTTAGAATTTTGTGCGAGTTGAGTTATTCAGGACTCGGAGAATTTCACGTAGGTCATGCGAACCATCCACAGGATCAGAGTATAGAGACCTGGAAATGAAATTTTAACACATTAACCGAGAAATACATACATACATATACATATATATTTCAAGTCTCGAAGTCAAAATTTCGAATTTTCGAAAACCGAGAAATTTCATATTATAGCAGTTGCAAGTTTTGATATTACCTACTTTCTGAAAAAATATAAACGATAACATAAAACGGGTCCTGTCCCTCTACTAGGTACCCTCTTCCAGATACTGTTTATCAGATACTAGCGACCCGCCCCGGCTTCGCACGGTTAGTAGAGTATAATATAATGTAAAAATATAAATAGTTGACAAGGTAGTTTTATTGGGAGCGATGGCAGAAGAATTTTTAAAATGAAACTTCGGAGCCACTGCTCCATCCAATTGTTAATACATGACTGATTTAATTCAAGTTAAATATACACAGCAAAGAGTATTTTAACTATTGTTACAGTGGTATGCTTATCTCTAGATGTAATAGGAAACTATGGAATGTTAATGTGTCCGGGTTAGCTGGGTTACAGCTATGTACTATGTAACTAGGTACTTGAAGAATTTTTTCTCTGAAATTTTCATGGTAAAAAATCACGTCGAAAAGAGGATTCTGAAAAGTGTCTTAGTGACGTTAAAGGGTTAATAAACTTACCGAAAACGATTCCAACAATAAGTATGAGTATGGTGTCGGGGTTTCCCTTTATACATAATAAAGTTAGGATTGTATTTGCAAACAGAACACTCTTCACCACGCCATATATAAAGTATGCCTTCACACAGCCCGAATGTTTCTGTAACACAAGAATTTAGAAGTGGGGTTATATGTTAATTTTACTCATTGACTTATAGTAGTATACATATAAGTCAATGATTTTACTTAATACATTAAATGTTATAAAAAAATAACATGTTATACAAAACGTTAGTTAAAATCAGCTACTTATTATTTGACGGAACGGCAACATCGCATTTTTATGTTTCGATACGACCGCTATTTAAAATCTATTTTGAAAACTTAAATAGTATATTATTTTTTATTTAAAATGAGATACTTTTTTATTATTCTCAAATATGATTTTATTATACATATTATGATGATAATAGACAGTGTATGTAATATAAATAATAAATATTAGTATGATTACAAGTTTGTGTTCCAAATGTATTAACTGGAGATTTTCACATACAAAACAGACAGTAGGACGGACAGACAAACATACTTTTTGACTTATAACTTGAACATAAAATAACATCACGTTATAAAGGAAAAACCTGATTTATTTTATTTAAATAAAATACTGTATACCGGATTAAAACGCGATTTATTATTTATATTGTTTAAATTATTTATCCCGACGTTTCGGATGCTTTTCAGCAACCGTGGTCACGGACCGACAGAAAGATGAGAGTTGTACCGTCCGTCTGTTTTTACGGTAAGCACACTTACCTACTAACATATATTAATATTACAGAAAAGTCTACTTTTTGAGCAAATGTATTAAATTCATGAAGTTATATTATTATTTTGTTGCAGGCACAAAATAGGCAGATAAGAGTACTGAGTAAGGCCCCGTTACAACCCGTCGAACAATGTATTCCTGATTCAGAAATACTAGCAAAAATAAGATTTTGATGATACTAAAACAATTATTTTTACAAAACTTATTTTATTTTGCCCTCCATATCCTGTTCAATGTAATGAGGAACCCCATGAGTTGCAGTCATTAAGTAATTCATATGTCAATTTAAGAATATTCTATCAAAATCTAATTACTTCAGAAATTTATCTTAATATTAAAAATAAATTCAATGAATACAGTTTCTTTTATTTGAATTTGTCATATCGTCCATACTTAAAATTAAGGGTCTAGCCCAGGGGTTCCCAAACTTATTTTGTCTACTGCCCACATTGAGAATAAATTATTTTTTAGCGCCCCCATTTTTTCACCTACTTAAAAACCACTATAACTTAAATAATTAATTATTGTGAGCTATATTAGCGGAGGTAAAACATTCATTCCAAACGAAACTTTTACTATAACATTGACATGATTTTTTTTATTTATTGAATAAAACAGGATATGAACTTCGCGGAGAGAAATATCGAACCAGTTTGAACAATCTCTTAATTAATATTAGTTGATGTTCACAAGTTGTATTCGAGAGACGAGAGCTCAGTCGGTGTCTTAAGAGTCCTCCTAGCTAGATGAAATTACAAATCGCCCCCCAAGCCTCTCCACAACGCCCCCAAATGTTTTTTTGAGTCTCTTACCGCCCCCTTTTAGACCTGCAGCAGCGCCCACAAGGGGGCGTTATCGCCCAATTTTGGAAAGGCTGGTCTAGCCGGTTAAGCACAGGCAATCTGCCCCCAATGGAAAAGTCTATTCATGACTATACCGTCGTTTTGAGGAGTTTATATGTATTTTGGACTAAAACGAAGTTGTTGTAGAAATATTTAAAAAAATATGAAAAATGTAGACTCTTTTAAAATTGTGTTTCTATTAAACTACTTTAAATAGAGATTTGATTCTAGTGATAGTTGACTTACAGGAGGATATTATTTTTTCGTACCAAGCTTTGTAATTAATAATTATTATAATGGTTTTGTTTATATTATATTTTAGTTACCCCGTGAATGAAATCTACGCCCTGCGGACCTAAACGCAATGCGGCAAGCACCAATTTTAATTGTCATTTTCTGCCTCGCACACTTACTCTGTGGAACCAGTTGTCGCCAGCGGTATTTCCGAACCGATACGACTTAGGAACCTTCAAAAAAAGAGCCTACTCACTTCTTAAAGGCCGGCAACGCACCTGCAAGTCGTCTGGTGTTGCAGATGTCCATGGGCGCCGGTAATCACTTACCATTAAGTGAACCGACAGCCCGTTTGCCCCCTATACCATAAAAAAAGTAATCCACTTTACTCTTATATATATGCACATTGACATTTTACTTACCATGATAACTCCCGCTAACAGAACAATTGAAAACAAAAAGTTTATCCCCATGAACATTACAATGTGATACATAATCTTCATTTTCATGTTATGGTCTACGTTACTTTTAGTTTCAGTGAGTCCTTTAAAACACAGACCTAAGCCTGTACACGACCAGATCTGTAATTAAGAAGTTTGAATAATGCATCTAATTCGACTTGAAATCTTTAAACGGCTGTGATATTAATACAAATATAAAGTATATCAATAAACCTCCTAGATGAAGCTTTTTTATGTTATATATCGACCACAGCATGAACAGACGAGCATGAATTCACTTGATGGTAGTAGATACCACAACCACAGGTCATCAGTCAATGATGCGCTGTCGACCTACTTTACCTAAACCTAAACGCGCAATGTTTTGTTACCCGGTCGGAATTTCGATATTCCTCCCACCCGTTCAATGCCCGAAGTTAACAGGAAGACATGCTTACAGAAAACTATAAACATTTCGTCCCGGTTGGATTCGAACCCACGATCCATCGGTGCGCACGGTAGGTGTTTACGAGGCCATCGAGCCCGTCAAACAATTGATGACTGTTTTCTGTTCACTATAATGCTGTGGAATTGGAAATATGTAAATATTTATTCTAAATGTGTCACTGTAAAAAACTCAATATGTGCGATTTTCATATCGTGGCATTACATATTAAATATTAATGCCATCAAAAACATAAATTGTAAAAAAAGCCAAGTCTTGCAACTCAGTTCTTCTATCGTAAAAAGTTGTGAGATCCATATAATACCAAGTCGGTCAATTTATTCAGTCTCTACTGAAGGATCCTTCTGTCTTAAGTTATTGCGTAATTAGCTAACCAAACAACATCTTATAGTGATCATATCAATACCAATATTAAAAATATTTGATGTTTTAAATAAATAGATTGACTCGGCTATCGCATGAAAACACAATGTATCTTTTTGATTTTATTAAAAACACAGTGTGTATCACAACTAACATATATTATATTAAATTAGATTGTTTAGTGCGATTGCCAAGTCAATCTTTTTATTTTAAACATCAAAGATTTTTAATATTGATATTGATATGATCACTATAAGATGTTGTTAGGTTAGCTAATTACGTAATAACTTAAGACAGAAGGATCCTTCAGTAGAGACTGAATAAATTGACCGACTTGGTATTATATGGATCTCACAACTTTTTACGATAGAAGAACTGAGTTGCAAGACTTGGCTTTTTTTACAATTTATGTTTTTGATGGCATCTCATTTCTTTTTGTAGATATCCTTTTCTTAGTTTATTTGGACAAGAATTAATACAAAGCTATGGATAACATAGTCTGACTTTGATTGGCATTTTTATCAACTTTTTAATTTAAAACGTAGTTACGAATTTTTTTGTAGATTTTGATATGTTCTATAATATTGTGGAACTTTTTTGTTCTATCATCAATAGGTACTTTCCGCAGCACATGCGATGAAAGACATTTTATGGCTAATTTTTTTACACCTTGGTTTGTTTTTAGTAGGGATTTCTTCTCTATTTTTTTTTCTAGTAATAAATATAGCCTATATTACTCAGTGAAGATGTAGCTTTCGAATGGTAAAAGAATTTTTGAAATCGGTCTAGTAGTTTTAAAGTTATTCGTTGCATACAGAAATACTTTAAAGTTTGTATATCTAGAAAACTGGACCGAAATGTCAAAATATTTTAGTTTTTCCTTGATTTATACACTAAACACTAATTGTATTCTAAATTTGAAGTTTCTATGTCTGCTAGAAGTGCCTTAGAGTTTTGATGATCGGTCAGTCAGTGAGTGAGTGAGTGAGTGAGTGAGTGAGTGAGTGAGTGAGTGAGTGAGTGAGTGAGTGAGTGACAAATTAACAATTTTTGACTAGTTATAATTCTTAAACTACTGGTTTAAATTTATTGAAATTATTAAATATACCGAGTTTATACAATGCCTGCTTGGTTACTGAAAATTCAAGCTTCTAGTTTTATCCACAACGAAGTTATAGGGAGTCGAAAATGGCCCGAACTACTTCGAGAAAAGGATAGTACGGCCGTGCCGCTTTTTGCTCGACTTGGCGGGGGCACTGCCGTGCCCCCAGATATGTAGTGTAATCATATTGAATTTATATTGCCCGAAAAATTTACTGCACCGCAATTTACTGTCCGCTAATGGTCTTGAAAATCAAAATGCGAAATCGGTAGGGTTGCCAAGTAAAATCGGTGGTAAATTTGTCGAATCACGGCTCCACCTTAAAACAGCTCCAATATTTTAACTACTGTTTTTTATCACTCGGGAATGGTGTACCATGCAAAAATATGGTGGCGCATGCTATGGAACCCCATAGAAATTAATAAACCTATCGCCATCACCTAGATTAGGTTATGTTGGTATAGTGACCACCGCGCACGAGTCGAGCGAGCGAAGCGAGCGGTGCCGCGGCAGCGGCCGACGAGTGCCAGAACAAAGCTCCAAGTTATTTTCTAAGGTTTTTGCATTTTATATATTTTTTAGGAGTCCAAAGCCTTGCGGTTACTATATTACTTGGAATACTATATACAGGTGGTAGAAAACGACAGAAATTTTTTAGAGCACTTTCGAGGTGGAGCCGTGATTTGACCAAATCGGTATATTTGGACCAAAAATCAGTGAATGATGGTATCAATTTGTGATTCCTTTGGACCGCATCATTTCGTTGTTCTGCGGTCAAGTCAAGTCACTCAAAATCCTACAAACTGATGTGCAACCGAATAAAAGATAGATTTATTTGTAATAAACTGATGCCAACTTGGATTGTTGAAAATCGGTAAAAAATCGTTCCAATTAGGTACGACAAGTGCAAATTGGTAGAAATACCAAAATATCGGTAGGTTCTGCTCACTCTGGACCTATATTGAAGATCCATGGTTGAGGTTATAATAGTAATAATATTTTACAGTGTATTTTATAATTCTTTTTGAACATGTTATGTGATACGAGATTCTGGTAATTGCAAATTTGAAGTATTTTATTTAATTTATATGAATAAAAATACTTACTATGCTAAATATAGCCCAAATCTTAGCACTCGTTTCGACCTGTATGCAATGTAAACATTTGCCGTCGTAGCACATCTTGAATCTGTAATGAAATATTTGGTGATATATAAATCAATACTAAATCGAATAATGAAATGTAGAAACAACAAAATATATTATGTATTGTAAAGTATACTATTTATTTATTTTTTCGGTACTCTAGTTATCTTTACGAATATTAGAGTACCGAACCAAGAAGATCACATTGCATATATTAATATTAATAAAGCAGATTTAGTGGAAGTAAATGAGCTGACTCAAATAATGAGTTAATACCATCGTATTCAGTTTTTCATTGGTATGGTTTCACACCCCATCTATTTTGGGCTGCTTAACCAAATTGAAACAGGAAATCGGGCTGTAAATTACATAACTGCGCAAGTTAAAAATGTCCTAGGTTGTATAGGAATCCAATTATAAGTATTAAGGCGTATAACGCATTATATAGAAAGCTTCCATGGAGCTCTATATTAAATAAAACTGATGAAGAAGATAAAGAAGATGAAAATAATATTGAAATAGAAAATAATTCTAAAGATGAATAACACAAAAAATTGCTTAAAACTTTCTTAAACAGTAGCTGTTTTGTGCTATACGCCCTTTGTGCCCAGAGGTATCGATATAGCCACCGGTGTTCGTCCTTATCATACTGGGTTGATGGAAATGCTAGTGGTGTAAACTGTTTGCTACATAATTGAATTAATCAATCAACCAAATAATTTGGATTCTAATAACTATAATATCTAAGGTTCCGAGTTTTACCCGGATAGTTTTTGAAAACCCCTTCCGGACGCTCCTTGGATGCCCTCTAAGCTAGGACATATTCGGAGAAATCCGTACGGATGGCAACCCTACACTTGTTACAAATAACAACTTGAAGACATTTGTATACACAAATATGAATTAATATATATACTTTATATACATATCGTCGGTTCAAAGCAGGGACTGAATACCGGTTAGTACCGGTCCCATTGTACTGGGAGTTTAACGGAAATAATAATGGCTTTGTTAATATTTTTTCGTTTTGCGTAATATTAACTGAAAAAAAATGTCTGGTAAGTTTAGTGTGTATAACTCTTTAAAACTAATATCATGGTATCTCAGTCAGACACGTATTTTGGAAAATAAAAAGTAACCGATTTCAATCCCTGGTTCAAAGTACTTCAAATTACTAAGTGCGTATTGCACTTCATAGTTTTGTTATGCACCACAATCCTCAATCAATGATTTGTTCTTATCGTTTACGCATAAAATAAAGAATAGTAGAAAAAGTTTTATTCAAAATTACACTAACAATAAGTGAGTTTTACCTTTGAACCGACGATATTGTAAGAAAACATACTTACCGTAATGTCTGTTTCACAAAACGATCGTTAGGATTAGTAGGACTTTCAAAGTTAAGATTATGCGCACATGTAGATGGATCAATGCCGATTGCCGAGTGAGCCAAAACTCATTCACTCACGAGCATTCAACGAAAATATACTTCACATACATTAAAAATATTGTTGCCACCTTAGCAAGTTTTGTCCCTAGATTTGGGGTGTTTGGAGTTCGATAGCGATTTCCAAAATATGTTAACGCTGTGAATTATTTAAGCGTTTTAAGTGAATAATCAATCCTTTCACTAGTTGTATATAAGTCACAATGTATTCATAAAATATAAAAAATAATGTATTTATTTATTTATTATTTACTAATAAAACAAATTTAATAATACAAACTGCTATGGTTACGAGCTGTACTATGTATACTTCTATAAGAAAACACATAACTTTATAATTTTTAATAAAATATGGTGTCTCACCCAACTACATCTGCAAATCCACGTAGGTATAATAACCAGCGACTTTGATAGTCATCATCAGTGATTTGAGGTCATCTAAAAGGCAGCTCAATGTTACAAGCTGTGATATCTGATCTACTAGAGGATGTGCTGTCAGCGTACATACGAGTACATATGTATTTCCAGCAGGACGGCTGTGTAGCTCAATATTCAAGTGGAAAGAAGAACAGTCATCATTATCGTGCATTGTACAGGTTAAAATAAAAAAGTCACATATATATTTATTATTGATATATGTATATATTTCTATGACACGTTTTGACTATCTAGCAGACAGGTAATTTATCCCCTTTTCCCTATACTGCGGCAACGCGGAAACATCCTTCATGACATTGCCGAAGTTTGACATCGACTTTCGAATGCGACATACATTATTGTCATTGATAAATGGTCTGGTATCCATTGCTAGGACTCTTCTGTATCCCAGCTTGTGCAAGAGGTTAACAATTGATGGTTGTGTGCAGCCGAGTTCCTTTGCTACGTACTTGGTTTCGGATTCGTTTTGATGCTGTGGAGTGGATATTTCTCATTTTTCAATGCCCAAGGGTCGCCCAGAATGCTCCCTGTCTTCAAGACATGTTTCCCGGATTCAAATCGTTTAAACCAGCGTTATACTGTTCGATGAGAAACGACGTCCTCACTGAATATACTCATGAAGTTTTCTGCTGTCGTGTTTGCGTTGGTACCACGCCGCCACTAGTGATACATAAATGTCCGTAGTTGCTCTTGAGAGATTGAAGACATTTCTGTCTAACAAAATATATGGGGTATATATAAACCCCTTTTAAACCCTGTCCCGCGAATGTGCAGAGAACAATGGCAGATTTACACATTTCCAAGGTACTGATAGGCTGTTTGCCACCGTTGCCTCTACAACTGTCATTTCCTAAATTTTTCTTAAATAAAATTAAAGGGAATAACGAAAAGTCTTCGGCAAGTCGACTCTGTAAGATATCAGAAAACCTTACATACATTTTTGTGATTTTTGTAAACCAGCAAAAAGAAAATAATTGGACTTCAAAGCCGCCACTAAAATCTGCCGCCCTAGGCTCAAGCCTACTCAGTACTCAGCCTGCTGGTAAATCCACCACTGACATAAAGCATACTAGAATGTTTTAATAAAAATCGATTCTAGCTTAAATACGTCATAAATAAGTTTTGAATTTTTGCAACAAAACTTGTTTATCAGCCTGATTCATTCATTTAAAGATAATTCCCCCATTTCACCCCAGAATAAGTAAATAAAAAATCTGAGCTCATGTAAATCCTTCGAATCGTTGACTAAATATATGAAATATTTACAAGATATTATTATTTATTTTGTTTTGCCGCCCCTTAAAAGATCCGCCCGGGGTGGGCCGTCCCCACTACGCTACGCCACTGTTTCTTGCACTTAGTTATAGAATACAGTTTGGGAATAGGATTTGTTTCCAATAACTGAATTTACTAATTTTCGTAAATGTGTGGATATTATACATAAAGTATGGCAATTATTTGGGGAAGCCCCGTTCATTGTGCGTAGCTCGAAACCGACCCAAGGTAGCAAATAACCACATACCTACGACTCAGGAAACTTGAGATTGGAATGCAGTAATACGTTCGTGAGCTATATTATGTGTTTCATTCAGGGTAGTAATACTCTCCCAAATAGCACAAGGAGCATTTTAACTAATCTACCGTGGACTTATGTAGAACTAAAAGTGTATGTAAGCTCTTAAAAGTAGTTCACTCAACTTTCAGATGTTGCATATTGGCATTTCAAAATCATTTTAACACTTAAAGCAAATGCTTTTATATTGCTTTTGGTTATAGTTCAGTAGACAACAACGCCGCTGTACAGCTTTCAGCTGTTTTTGGTGCCTTTGGTTCTACAATAACATTTTTAGGTAGTAAGGAAATGTCTAGTGCTGCTTAACAGCACCTACTTGTGACATTTTAATGCTTGAGTTTTAAAGGAGCAACTTAGTGCTGTTGTACAGCCATAATGCGTATCGTATATGTATAGACATACCATTGTAATGCTTGCATTTTAATAATAATTAAATTTACTAAACAAAATGCTCTATTCTACAAAAGCGCATTGTAAAGGTCATTACATACTTTTTCAGTGAGTAGAATTATATTTATGTTCTAACTGTGAACACTTAAAATACCATTAATCAGCTCTAATCATGATTTTTATCAAATATAATTCTTATATAATGCAATTACAACAGCCATTTTGATGCTGGTAAAATGCTTTTGTAATGTCATCAAACAGCCATAATTAGGCTGTTTGACGTGGATCAAACTTAACTACCTCTTCCTGGGGTCTACAACGTGGTTGGCTTCAACTTTCAAGGCTTAAATCTCCACAACGAAACTTTTCAAACCATCGCCTTGTGGTTCTTCCACTAGCCGTACCCTCACCAAATGCCACATTTAAATCGTGAGTCGCTATGGCTGCGTTATTTCAAAGTTTGAACTCGTATAAAAATATAACACGTATTTGATTTTTGTCAATTTTTATATTAATTCTCCAAAACAAGAAATGAAACAAAAAAATCTTTACCACACGCTTTATTTTAGTATTAAATTTTTGTTTATTTGTACAAGTGCGTAACAAAAAAATCTATATCAAACTACCCTATGTTGATATCGACCATTTCATGTGCAACAACCCAATATTTATAGGTCTCTATGCTTCTAAATATATTTGATTTGCTGGTAAATATTATATCTATAGAACCACAACAATGATTTAGCTAGAAGTAATTGTTGAGGTTCAATAGATCATGCATACGCTCTTATAAATAAATTTCGGGATTGTCTACAGAACTTAGCACCCAATTACGTCTCAATTCTTTTGTCGGTGAAGTCGACAAGAGCACCATATGGCATATCATAATATTGAACTTGGCTCCCATTTTCATATTTATTCATATTGTTTGTTTTCGAGAGTTGTTACTAGCCCATATTAAAACACTATCCCAGATTTACTTACTTTCCTCTACTATTTCTTTTCCTTTTAAATGTTTGGTCAACAAAATAAGAATTGGAATTTCTATCCTTCTGGATAGTTATTAAAAACAAAATTTCATAAAGCAATCGAATCGGTTGCTTTTGCTGAAGTGGAATAAAAGACATACTCATTGCTATCGTTTATTGATTTAAAATACAAAACTTAGTGACATAAAGCTCTATCCTTTTATTGTTACAGTGCCTGCGAACTGACAATCCGATAGGAAATAAACATTATAATTCCGAACACACCACAAATAAATATTATGTTACATATTGAAGCGCAAATACGTAGGGCCTTCCTTCGCGATTCTCGAGTCCTATAGGCTGATGTCTGATCACTTACTTGTTCGGATATAGTTTCGTTTAAAAATAATAATAACGCAGGTTTCCAATCTTGCATGCAATTCGACATCGACTTACTTTCTGGTATCACATATTTTCTTCGAAATAGTACTTTAAAAGCGGCGATTAAAAAATATTCACGTCAAATTATGCAAGTTTTGTAAAGGAGAAAATAAGTCAACACCGACATTGACATTTATCAGTAAGACATTTAATACAATATAAAAGTCTTCGTCAAATCATTCCGTACACATTATAAGAACGTCACAATAGCTGAGTACAATGAATAAGAAAATAAGTTACATTATCATTTGGAAACCCGCCTATGAAATATTATCACCCTACTATGAATATCTTGTTTCCCATACCTATTTCTTATATTCCTAACAGTCCTATACCTCATGAAGCAAAAAAGTATTATTACAGTAAATATTATACAGATAAGAGAGAAATTTAATATTTCAGAAGAGCGAGTTAAAGGATAGATTCAAATCTACAATTAAAACAAATCGGAAGTAATAGCGTAAACGAAGAGGCGAATACTTTCATGCTTCATGTATTAAACGAACAATTGTACCATACAAACGTGTTATTTAAAATAAATTTATTTTTTCGGGAAGGGAGCTTTGTAAAAAATTCACGGCAACATTATTCGGCAGAAAAAAATCTGCAGTTCAGTTGCAATATCAACAGTCAACACATTAGCGACATTATTCGGAACGCTTTACTCAGTCGACAGTCACCAACTATAAACAATTGAAAAAAATATAGCCTGCTAATTCACGTTGGTTCGGAATAAGGTCGCTAACTAAGGCCCGCTACTGACGCGCGACTACTTACTGAACGGACGCACCTTTTAGTCTTTTATCTTAGTATACGAGCACAAACGTAGGTACACAAGTCACAACATAAGGAATATTTGTCTATTCATAGCATTACCTATCTAACCAAAGGTTTAAAATAAATATAAACATCACATAATTGCCTAGTGAACATTTTGTACAATTTAGAGACCATTTTGTACAATATTTCGAACAGTCAACTGTTTCATTATTACATTAAGATGTAATCATACACGTCATCTTTTTTGAACTGTTACCATCCAATACAGCCTCCCCTATTACACTACTTCGTGGAAAACAAAACTGTAGAATTTACACCAAGAGCAGTGGTATTTAAATAATAATAACAATATCACATACTTCCACGTCCTTATCCAAAACTAGCAAATTATAATCCATTCTAATGTTAATGAATGCATAAAAGTATGAAACAGCGATCGCATATTGACCGCGGCAGTCGCGCGTGAGTAGCGGGCCTTATCCATAAAAGTTCCGGCACAGTAAGGCAGTGTTTCAGTTTGCTATACAAAATATCTTCGTTACAAATTTACGACCAGTCTGTTGCGATGAGGTTAGTCTATTGTAGATTCAAATCCAAAAAGGTTGAACGAGTCAGTTTATTTAATTTATTAACTCCTATCTGAAATACCCAAAATTTATATTATGATTCAACATTCCCGTAACCTACAAGTACATTTGTGTTTTATAGAATTACCTATACACTATTCATCGGTTTTACATATCTTCAGAATATTCCAATGGGAAAAAAATAACCTATATTTATGTAAACACAATACGTGTGTTCAAATGTACATACCTCAAATCTTATGCATTCGAGATTGGAAATAAAAACATTATACAATATACAACAACTCTGAAATGCGAGGGCAAAGTTTCAAATTATTTCCATATGACAGGATTTAAAGAGTCGAATGCAATCAAAAAATACCCATACAAATATATTTTTATATATTCCGTCATAGTTTGAGTCGATATAAAATGAAATTAGTTTGGCCCTTAGATATTCAGTCATCAGTTGCCGACACTTCAAAATATAAAGCTTGCGATACATAACTGAATGAAAGCTTAACTAGCATAGATGTAACTAAACTATAGATTAAACGGTTTAAGTTGCAGTCTGTTACCATTATGAGTCTGTTTCCTAAATATGTACAATATTTATTTTCTACCATATTGCGTCCATGATATGCATTGCGTAACAATAAAAAAACCTAGCTTTCATGCCCTTAATGCGTCCGGTCCACGCGTAACCTCCTCTAAGTACGGTCGAATGAAGCAATATTAAGAACATAATACAAGTTACAATGTAACAGATCGTCATCGTATTTCTTTAAACAATCAGACTTATCGCATTAAATAAAAATATAGAATTATAAATATGGTTTATTTTCAGTCCACGAGTGTTACCACATTGTACTAGACTAGTACACTAGTCCAACGCCGACGTCGATTTCCCTAGAATTACGCACTACCGCCGTCCCCCGGCGTCGTCTATACCGTCCTCTAGATATAGAGTGATTTTATTTTACTTACACTACACCAACTCTCACATACGCTTCGCCTTAAAAAATATTAGAGCGCAGTTGAATCTGTCTTTGATTACGGAGCAATGAATTAAACTAAGCCAGTTCGACGCGTCCGGCTCACAGAGACATCGACACACACACACATAACCGTTTATCATTTGAGCACTTTCACGTATTCGAATGTTGTCGTGTCGAGTTTCCACGAGACAAGTCACTCGCGTCGCGGTCCGCACACGACTGGTTCACCACACGACGGTTTGGGACCGTGCGATCACAATGAAGTTCGTCACAACGCCACGCCTCCGAGTTAGCGTTTTTTTTTTGTTCTCCCATAAGGCTAAAGTCTTTCGGTTAGCGTTTGTTCCGTCTCCGCCTTCTGGTACGTTTGACCGTCTTCGTGTGGGGTTTGGGCGTGGGTCGCGCTTCCGTCCCGTGGTCTCCGCAGCGGGGAGTGCGGGGGCGGGAGGTGGTCGCGCCACGCCGGCGGTCGCGCTAGTGTATGGCGACCGGGCTGTGCTGCAGCTGGCAGACGGGTTGCAGCATGTCGTCGTCGCGTCGAACGCTCTCGACCTCCATGCGCTCAGCGCCGCCCCACAGTCTCGCGCCGCCCACTGTGCGTAAGAGGTTTGTTTAAATCATGTTCGAGCATGTCTCAAAACTGCAATTGTACTTGTCCTAATAATTTCAAGTGCAGGACTTTAGCTCGTATTCCGAGACGTGACTGAGGTCTGAATCTATTTTTGAAACATATCTAAATAAATTTTGAAAAATCTCAAGAATTGAATTCGGCTTGGCTTTGGAATACGTCTCTCAAGATTAACATTTCTGCAAGAAAACCTCTTTATGACATAAAAATCTCGGAATGTGCAATCGGTGAACAAAATTCAAAAATAAGTATACATTAGTAATTAGTACGAGTACAATTCCAGTTTTATATATTGTCGAAAAACTAAAAGCAATTGACTAAAGGTTCGACTAATTTCGAGGGTTATAATAACCACCCTAAAACTATAATATTACAATATACAGTTAGACATCTCTCGCAATAAATGTACGATACAAACTGATGCAAACACAACATAAACTAATATAAAAAGCAAAGGGACATGAAAAGTTGACATCTGAATATTATTTTTCCAGTGACATCATATTATTTGAGCAATATCGTCAATAAATTTGCAGATTACGGTCGAAGCATGTTAAAGAAAACGAAAAAAGCCATGCATGTGAAATGCGGGGAAGCATGCTGTGTTGACAATGCATTTTGAGAATGATTGTAAGACGTAAGAACAACTATGAATAGGCATGAAAAGTATATAGCCTGTAATGTTCGAGCTTATTCGGTCACAGAATCTGTTTGGGTTTTTTTTCTAAGCTGTAACTTCGTGTAAATTTTAATTTAAAAGCGACAATAATCGTTTCCTTGAGAATTGAGGAATTATTGTAGTTACGTCCCACATGAAATAACGTATTATAGATCTTGCAATTCTCGTAAATATGCTAATGAATATTTTTGCGAATTATATCGCTAACGATTAACGGCTTTTTTTAAAAAGGAAATAAAGTCAGGATAATAATAATTATTAGGCGATGAACTCATACAACTTTTAATATATCCTTTGATAGCAATCGAAAAGTAAAATTAACGTGAATTGCAATATCTATGTAAAGTGAGAATAGATTTGAGGGTAGGGTGTAAATACAAAATAAATAGATACAGAATATGAGCTCCATACAAACTATGCGCGCGCAAACGCGTACGCATGGCGAATTCGATTTCCAAATCGCGTCAAACGTCAACGAGGCGGAATCGGAACCTGTGACCCATCCGAAGCAGACATTCTATATGTATTTATTTGGTGATAGGAGTTAGGATGTAAGTATCAGTGACGGGACCATCATACAAGCTCAAAAGCCCGGCTTGTCCTATTAAACCAACCATATAAAGAAACATAATAATGCCCTTAACGTAATTATATATAACTTATATGATTAAATGGACGCTGATAAATACAGTGTCAACCCACAAAATGCTAAAAATGTAAATATTGATACCAATCGCTTTCTTAGTTTTTGTTTAAATAGTATTAATATTGAAAAAACTAGTGGGCATGAAACCCTTACATGTTTAGAATATTTAACAATAATGCACTTAATTCTATAACTTTGATTGCTACCAAAAAAAGCGACATTAACTTATTGCAATAATAATAATTACAAAAAAAAAACTTTTATTTTGTTATTAATTTAATAGAACCTAATTAAACTTCAAACTCAATTTACTCAAAATGGCAACCATGTGGGTTGACACTGTATTGCTTATCAACATCCAAATAATTATATAAGTTATATATAAACACGAATTACGTTAAAGCCGGCAAGCCGGGCTTTCGGGCTTGTATGGTGGTCACGCCACTGGCAAGCCGGGCTTTCGGGCTTGTATGGTGGTCACGCCACTCGTAAGTAGGTGTAAGTATCGGCGAGTGAGTCAGACCTGTGACAAGTTAGAGGCGGCGTTAGTGTCGCGAGGGAGCGCCGCCGGACCGCTCTAGTCATCGCGAGTCCGACGGACCATCTGCCATCAACAACCACACTTGTTAATTCATGGAAATCACCTTTCAACTGGCGTTATGATGGTCGCGCGGTAACTTCAAATTCTTTTTTTTTTAATGATTAATAGACAGACGTTTGACCGCGATCCCACCTGGTGGTAAGTGGTGATGCGATCTAAGGAAGGGCACGTCTGTCTAGAAGAAGCCTATTCAACCTAGCCTTAAAGATACCCAAGTTATGGTGGTCCGGAAAGACAGAAGCCGGTATTCATTTATGTAACACAATGTACACTTATGAACGTCAATAAAAAAAATGCTTCTAATTTTACTGCCGCTTCTCAAAACAAGGGCGTAGAACACTATGCCATAAAATCTTCAAAAAAAAAAGGGCGTAGAACGGACGAGAACTGGCAATAGACTCTCCGCCACTCTTTTAAATCGTCAAGTTTTTTGTTTTACAAAATGGTTGGAAGGAGCTGTAACCATTACACCATGTTCCACATGACATCTTCAAGTAATTAATTAAACTTCTCATAAAGTGAGCTAAACGGTTCAATTTCTCCTTTCTCATTTGTTTCTTAACCTTTTACGTCGCGAATCACGAAAAGAAAACGAGAAATAAAACCTTGCGATTCCTTTTATATCCTCGCATATTCATATCTGCCAGATGTGCTGTACCAAATACAAACTAAGACAAGTGCTTCAGACCGCGATAAAAATGTGTAGTTTTTGAAGTGTGTTATTTTTGTATTTTTTAAAATATTGAAAACAGATTTTACTTCTTTTTTTTTGTATAAGATGAACCTGACATCATGTCATTGGATCTTCTAGCAAAGAAGTCAAAATCACATTCAATTTAATAAATGGAAGCTTTTTTATTAACTTCTTGTAATTACTTAAAACTTTCAAGGCTCCCCAGGCATGTGTGCAACTTTCAACCCAACCCTTTCAGGGGTCGTAACCCCCAGGTTGAGAAACGATGCCCTTTCCTATTCAATACCCTTCACATTTAAGCAGTGTATTTGATATAGCTCTGGTTAGAGTTCTCCCTACATGTAAATGTGCCTCTAGTTATTAATTGTTAGAATAAATGACGGGAATAATCATATTATATTATTGCTTCCGCTTGTATATCAATAAAAAATTACTATTTTCATTGAAATAAATTACCGCATCATCAAAACTGAAGTAACCAAACCACCTTAATTCCGAAAATAGCTACGTTTGGTAATTTACGTATCTAATTAATGTATTATTGAATGTCTGTAATGCAACCATCATAACGCCTCTGCACTTTTAACTAAAGCTTTTATCACACCTTTTCTCTTTAAATCTAAATTTTCTGCAAAATTTTAATACACATAGAAAATACATTAACGACAAAACCATACAATAAACAGTACAATAACAAAATAAAAAAAATATGACGCCTTTAATCAACATTAATTTCGTTTAAAAAAAAACAAAATTTGTGTGAGAAAAGCTTGCCATACCCAAAATAATCGTTTATTTTTTTAACAGGTAACTTCCATGACGAAGAGCCATCGGACAGAGCCGTTTGGAAATGAAATGAGATGTTAGCACACGACAAGCTTCGATGATAATGTTAGATGTAATATCTACACAGTATCATTCAACAATATTGAGGCTCGATACACTTATAGCCAAAATAGTGAAACGCTAATCAAAATTGAGGTGTATTAAATTTTTTTTTAAGTATATATTATATAAACAAATATTACGTTAAAGTCGGAAAGCCGGGCTTTTGGGCTTGTATGGTGCTCCCGCCACTGTCTCTACCATTAATATACGTAAAATTAAAGATTTATGCCCTCAATTTCGAGTATCGTTTGACTATTCCGGGGTAAGAAGAACTATTTTTAGATTACAGTTCAATTAATTCCAATCATTTGCTTTTTATTCATAATTATTTTAATATCGTTTATTATATAAGTTAATTATATTGTATCGAGCCTTGAGCACCATTTAAACATTGAAATTGATATCAACAGCGAATTTGGAAAGATTTGTATATAAATAAATAAGATACATAGTGGCATGAATGAAATGAATCTTGTATAAGAGGCATTGTAAACATCGAATATATTTTTATGCTTTAAATTAGTTTAATTTAAACATATTATAAGGAATTAAAATTAGTCACGTACATTGACATTTTAGTATTCCAGACAAAATTCTTAAACTTTTCAACAAAAAAAAAACCGTAGAATAATTTTTATCGTTTTTTGTCTGTTATTAAACTTTGCTATTATTCCGGCCGACTTTGCAAATGCTAATCAAAATTGTGATTTAGTTTAAAGGTTTGCTATAAATGAACACATAATATAATATAGGAGCCAAATATTTTAAGTAGCTCTCAGTGTTGCTTACCATTTACATACCTTCGAGAGATACTTAAAATATCTCCGTCTCTAATATTATGTTCCTTTAAGAAAGTGACAGCAATACATTTAAGTAAATCTCAATATTGAATAGCGTTTGAGTATCTGGAACACAAAAGCTGTCAATGTAAGATCACGTTCACACTCGCTCGCGACGCGCATGCGTTTCAGACTGACCGTGCTGGTGGTGCGACTGCGACTGCGGCTGGGACTGCGATTGCGACTGCGACTGCGCCTGCTGAGTGTTGGTCGACTCGTCGGCGGTGCGTTTGAAGAAGTTGTGTTGTAACGCGTAGTACGGCGTCACGCGCTGCTTCGGATCGTACTCGAGCATGCGCAGTATGAGGTCCTGGAATGCACGGTGTTATTCTTAAATCTCCGCCGTGGCTCAGTTGGTATTCACGTTGCGTTTAGCATTAAAATTTCAGATATGTCTTTTCTTGGTGAATTCAGTGAACCAAAAATATATAAATCGTTGACTCAATCCCATGAAGGTACATTTACATGATACCATTTTCTTAAACTGTATGTTTAAGAAAATGGTAGAGCAATAATTTCAGCGCTCCAACCCAAGTAAGCAACTGTTTACATGCGGATAGTATGTGCTATTAACACCAAAAAAAGTATTGAAACAACACTTGTATAACAGGTCAAGAATGTTACAACAGTCAGGAACCTTGCATCATGTAAATGGGCATTTATACTGAGAACAAGACCTATAGAATGAAGAATTGACCCAAATTCATTCTACAATATGGTAAAGTTTTACCATACGGAAATATTTTCTGTTTACTGACCGACTGCTAGGTTGTTTTTTTTTTTATTATCAGATGCTACACGAGCGTGAAGCGCACTTGACAACAGATCACCTAAAGAACATAGATATATTTTATATTAGTAAGTAATACAGAAACACCTAAAAAAAAATCAGGTGAACTGACCCGCAAGAGGGTCAATAGGGGGTCGATAGTACCTTCACCTACACAAAGTGATAGATATATTTAATACTAGCAAAACGCCCCGGCTTCGCACGGGTGCATCGTAGATTTAAAAAAAAAGGAAAGCCTATTTTACTCGCTGATAATTCTATTAGTGAAAGAATTAAACATACAAAAATACAAATCTTTCCTCTTTATAATATTATGTAGATCAGTAAGTAATACAAAACATCTAAAAAATAGGTGAACTGACCCGCAAGGGGGTCAATAGGGGGTCGATAGTACCTTAAACTTGAGGTAATCGGAGACGGAATGCCCGGGCTCGCCCCTACGGCGCGCCGCCGGCCCCCCGCCCTCCACGCCGAGGATGTCGTGAAGCCTCCGCGTGCCCGACGCCCGGTACTTCCTGTAGCCACTGTGGACAAAACCAATATATCACACTATAGCCACTGAAATGAAAAGATTTGTATGCATCTTTTCGTCACACTGTGTGAAGTATCTTTCTTTTAGTTCAGTAGTTCATCTAGTTACTCACTCACTGTATTGGGATGTCATCCCCACGGGCACGAGTGAGTGAGACAGAAAATTTCAATACAACAGAGCGTGAGAAGTGATCATAACATAACACGCACGTGCTGATTTGTGTTTCGTCGGGAGAGTTCGGCTCCACTCGTTCTGCCTTGTTCGCAGAACAAGTGGACTAAATGAATTACTGAAGTAGTTGGATTGTAACTGAACTAGAGAAAGAAGGATATACATAAAGGAACTAGTCCAATTGAAGGATTCCTTCGTGAACGACACACCGCTATCACACTTATCTGTGGCCATTGAAACGACGAACAGGGGCCACGTCATGCTCTCCAAGAGCAGTATTATAGCCATCCTATTTTCTCGCTCTGTCGTTGAGGAATAGAACTGATTTAACCCTTTCAGTACACATAGCAGTCGTGCGTGCAAAAGACATCAACAGTAATTGGTAACAATATATTCTGCTTTACCGATATATTAGATAAAGATCATAATATTGAAAATATATTTTGCACATATGCATAAAATACCTTGGATTCTTAGATTTTTTTCGAGTGTCGCGGCGCTCTTTCCGCCGTACCGAAAGGGTTAAGAGATAGCGGTAATACCCAAGAGGTTCTAGTATGCGGAACTTTAACTAATTTCAAATGGGGATCATGGCAGCTAATGGGTTAATACGTATGTACACACAATTTATCATTCAACTTTACCTTCAGAATGGAGAGATATCAATGTATATGAAAATTGTATAATAACTAGTACTTATACAAATGCACTTACCCATCTTTACTCGCTACTTTCTTCAAGACGTAACCACCGCCTTCGGACGCCGGTAACTTGTCGAAGAACTTTCTAGTTTTGTGTGCCTGAAAAAGGTTTTAAAAAATGTATAATGACTTTTCAATACGTCATTCAACCTTACTTCAAGCGATCGATACAATATTTAAATATATAATGAAGGTAGTTCGATATTTGACTTCTGTTTCAAAGCAAAAAATAAACAAAAAAGTTTCTTGAAAAGTTCTAAAGAAAAACTTATAGAAAGTTTCGAAATAAGGCTACTTGGCTGCTCTTGTCTACTTTTCCAGACTACCCAATGGATATTGATAAGGTTTTTAGCATTATTTTCCGGAAAGTTGATGTGTATAAAAAAAGTGTATGAGGCAAAAGCGAATTATGAGCTGACTATAACAAGGCATTCGTTTTTATGTTACTTTTTAAACCAACAAAAACAAATATCACAAAGTTAATGAAGCAAACAATATCAATAACTAATAACGAAACAGCCAAGTAGGTCAGGCGACCACAATAACACAATAAGGACAATTACACGGTGTTTAGACAAAGTTCCAACTTTGACAATTAACACGAATTTCAATTGTTACTACATCGTGTGGATAATCTTTCAAGTTACGATGATACAAGGCGGATGATTATTGGATTTCGATCTGATACAATTTGTTTGATGGGAGAAAATTTTCAGTATTATGACGAAAAATGTTTTTCCAAAAAAAAAAATATTGCTAACTACCTTGTTACGTATATACCGTGGATATATCGTCGGTTGAAAGGTAAAACTCATTTGTCATTTTGAATAAAAATAAAATTTATCACTATTGCTTATTTTAAGCGTAAACCTACGCCAAGTAACTTTAAACCAACGATATACACCTTACAGTTTTCATTAATACAAGGACGGAATACCGGTTAATTTACTATGGGAGTTATACCGGTATAATAAAGGTTTTTGTTAATATTCTTTCGTTTTTATTCATATCTACTGAAAAAAATAACTGTGGTAAGTTTAGTGTGTATTACTCTTTAAAACTAATATCATGGTATCTCAGTCAGACACGTACTTTGGAAAATAAAAATAACCGGTTTCAGTACCTGCATTAATATACCTTTATTTTTCCATGAATGGAATTTACGCTATGGAGGCGCTAATTGTAATATATATGTATGTATGATCCGAAAACGCCCATCACAAACACGTCTGCTATATCACGACTTACCTGATCCAATAAATGATCCGGCGGCATACCCAGCACTTCGACGATCTTATTCATCTGATCGAGCTCATTCGCGCCGCTGAACAGGGGTTCGCCTGTATGCATCTCGACTAGTATGCAACCCAGCGACCACATGTCGATCGCTAGGTCGTAGGGAATGCCGAGCAACACTTCCGGTGATCGGTAGAACCTTGATTGGATGTACTGGTATATCTGGAAGAGGGCGATCGAGTGTTAAGTTTGTAATACTGTATTTTATTAATGCGAGTATCATACATTTAAATAAAATACTGTATACCGGATTTATTATTTATATTGTTTTAGGATAAGCCACAAACAGTACAACGTCAGCCAGCCTACCTGCCTTATGTGAAGGGTGTCAGACAGGATTGGAAGAATCTTAAAACAAGCTGCTATTACAGTTTTCAAGCCGCACAAGAAGAGTCAACAGTTCTTGAGACCAATAAAAAGTAATATTCCCTTGCAGGTGTACAGTATTTTATTTTAATGTTAAGTTTGTTTTTGGTGACTGTGACATGTCTATACGAATTGTTATGAAAGGGTATCCATCATGGACGGCAAAGTTATGTCTTTAGCGGGGATGTTACGGAGCTTTGACTCCGATTCCGAAAGGTCGGAACTTCAGATTGAATGTTCACCTTTAATTTCGATAAATTTGAATCGAATTTAATTTACTTCTGCTATAATTTAATACAATTCGTTTATTTTTATATTCAAAACCCAAGAAGGTGCGTTATTTTTTGAACTGATAAATATTTGTAATTTTATTTTATTAAATATCTTTTGCCACTGCCCCCGATTCTAGTTCCGACAAACCATTTTAATTTAAATCTCAGATTCCTCCGTAGCATCCCTAGTCTTTAGTTACGTATTGCACGCTACCGTCTTACGACTTTTTGTAGGGATATCATTTATTGGGCTACGAATATGAAACCATTTATGAATAATTTATTAAGAATAAATTTACTAGACTTACAGTCCCTTATAATACAATCTCCGTCTAAATTTAAATAATTAACAGGAACAAAACAGTTCAATTTCACTTTGATTGCTATGTGCGCGGCAATCAGTCTTGAAAATGCGCATGATCATATGTTATTACGTCTCCAAAATAAAAATCTTGCCTTATTTGAAAACCTTTAAAGCACCCAAGTTATCAATCATAATTTCCACATAAACATCACTCCTACAACGTTCAATTTAATTATTTCAAATGAATAAACGTTCACGTCCACACCGCATGTTTGATATAAAGTATAAACAACAAGGAAATCGTACGCATCGCAAAATTGACTTTAATTAGTCTTTTAATTAATTACTCGGGTATCAATGGCACCGATTGCGGCGGAACAATTTCATTGTTTACATAAACGGAGAAAAATACTGCCTGTCGGTGCGTTTAGTATAGCGTTTAGTATATTTGAACTAACGATTGACGCGCAATTTATGATAACCTTTGACACAGCGCTCTCAATGAAATTATCTTTCACTAAACACTTGAATTGCTAACGTGATTTTATTGATAATTTAGATACAAGATTATTTATAGTAATAATATGAGTTAACTAAGCATGGCTTCAGAAAGATTGAAATTTATCGCTCACATGGAAGTGTTATTACCAGAAATTATCAACGAAAAAATCCACTTATCAACTGGTAACTTATTTAGTCTTATTGTATAAGTGTATCATTCATTATATATATTGTGCTTTAAGTTCTGCTTAGCTTTAGTTAATGTCTACTTTATTGATTATAACCATTTTTTATCTTTCTTCTACGTCTATGTTCTGCCACTTTGAAGAACTACTGAAAATCACCGTCATGATGTTATATTACTATGACATGAGCTGAGTAACTTCACTTTTTTTAATCTTTTTTATGTTTATAAATTGATTTTGTGTACTTCATATCTGATTATTATTACTTTCGCCGTCTCGAATAAATTCACTTCATTTCACAATCTCATGTTATGATTAGTAATGCTGGTAACTTATTTCTCAATCTCACGAGATTCAAAAGAACTTTAAATCGAACAGAAGTGTCCAATATAATACAGTCATACACCAATATGGTTGATACTGGTTTTACCTAACAGAAACAATGATAAGCATACAGTGATAAGATGACACATTTTATTGATATGACGTTATGCAACGATTATGCTCACTATATCAAGTAGTTACAAATCATTGCGTTTTTAGAGCAAGGACGATTACCTAAATGAAAATTAGTCTCACCGTAACTAACGCGTACTGAATTTAACGTTCATAAATTTTTAAGCGATTTCGTATTGACATTGTATTTTAATTTATAACTAGTTACATGCCGCGGCTTCGCACGGGTGCAATGTAAACAGGCTATAGCCTATGTTACTCGGTGATAATGTAGCTTTCTACTTGTGAACGAATTTTCAAACTCTGTTCAATAGAAATTACTTCCTACCTTTTTTTAAACCTTGGGTTACACTATTTAAGCTTTAGTAGGGATCCTAATATAATTATTAGGATCCCTACTCTACCCTACCCTGTTTGTGTCTCTGAAGATGTAGCTTTCTAAAGGTGAAAGAATTTTCAAAATCGGTCGAGTAGTTTCAGAGTTACGTAACAAACAAACAAACAAATCTTTCCTCTTTATAATATTAAGTATAGGCTATTTAACAACTTATAGATTAAATAATACTCACCCTTTGACCTAGTTGACACGAGCTACCGAAGTCGACAATCTTGATGGCCGACCTTTTAGGATTACATAACAGAATGTTCTCGGGTTTAAGATCACAGTGAATTATATTAAGTTCTGAAACAAAAATAGATGGATCAAGGTCAAGAAATCAACGAAAATTAACTAAAAATATTACAGCTATGTTAAACACGAAGTTACGGGCAGACATAGCGCTAACCAATAGGCAAACGAAATCTCACCTCCTCATTCATTGATTACAAAATATAAGTGTACAAGTTTTTTCTTAATTATATATTTTTCAGGTCTTTGACATCTTTGAAGTTGCTGTTAATTAATGCATTCATATCATGTGTAAAATTAAAAAAAAAACTAGGTAATTGTATCGTTATACTTTTTTTATTCTAAACGAAATAAAAAAGCAATCAAAATGATTTCTTTAGACAATCTAGTGTTAATCAATGAATGATAAAATACCATTAGAGGTTTTTTCTTTACAGATTTTACTCACCGTCAAAGCTGGCGATGTAGCTATCGATCCTTACAAATAATAAATGTATGATATAGAAACTCACCAGGTTGACTAAGGAATAGTAACGCAGTGCAGAGTTGCTGCGCGAACTTGCGCGTGAGATTTAGTGAGACGCCGCGGAAGTTCGTGTTCCGGAGCAGATCGTACAGGTTGTACGAGAGCAGCTCGAACACTAGGCACAAGTGGTTCCGCCACATAAAGTGGCGTTTCAGTTTCACTAGAACGAGAAACACAAAGCCATAAATAAAGTCACATACATAGTTAGATACGAATCGCTTATGACTATTAAAATTGACGGATGTGCTATTTGAGCCATTTTCTTTTTATTTCCCCTATCATGTAGAAAATACCCTTTTAAAAAAATGCGACAAAACATTTTTGAATACAGGCTTATGTTTCAATTACAAGGCAATAAATTACTTTTATGTTTTTCGTCAATATGTTAAAAATCTCTAAAACAATATTGTAAACGATTTTCACAATCGACATTATAGTCATAGGCGAAACCATGACAAGTATCAGTTGTAGCACAACTGGTCTACGCGCCGTATTACGAGTTAGCTACGAGCGTAGCGTATTAGTTTCGTAGCATAAAAACTTTCTCCATGAAAAAATAAGTATATTGTTTGTGCAAATTTTCATGGTAATCGGTCTAAATCTGATTCAACGATGTATACAAACATCCATTTTTATTTATATGTTTATTCTTTAATACGAGCCAATTAAATTTAATTGAAAGTTTGAAAACCCGATTTTACATAATTATATGTATAGATTTTTATTAACAACATTTATTCGTAATAGGCGACTCATAAAACACCTACTCATAAATAATAGTCATAGTTTTAATCATAATAAGCCAACATTATCGACAAAAAAATTGAACTATAAATATTTAATAAACGACACAAGGAAAATCCGGTATGAGACATAACCTTAATTGGCCAAATCAACGTTGTCAACTTTCCGATTCTATTATTATCCTTTGTTTACCTTTACGGAACTAATAAATAGCTCTTACGCAATACTTATACTTATTAATACAATGATCATGTATGAGGAGAGATGAAAAACATATATCTAAAATAGATTTGAATATGAAAGTGGATGGGTATAGGGAAAGAGGGAGGCCAAAAAGAATTGGATTGACTGTGTGAAGAATGATATGATATTGTCTTTTATTAACGCGAGTATCACACATTTAAATAAAATACTGTATACCGGATTAAAACGCGATTTATTATTTAAATTATTTATCCCGACGTTTCGGATGCTTTTCAGCAACCGTGGTCGCGGGAGACTAAATAATAAATCGCGTTTTAATCCGGTATACAGTATTTTATTTAAAGAATGATATGAGTTTGAGAGGTGTGACTGATGATATGGCGAGTGAAAGAATAGAATGGAAAAAGAGATCATACTGCGCCGACCCCAAATATAAAAAGGGAACAGGGCAGGAAGAATATAGTGATCAAAATCAATGCCTACTGTTGATAAAATGCTTGTCATCATCCAATATTGTTTTTTAATTTCAGTAGTTTCAATTGTTTAAGAGATGAATGAGTACAGGAAGTTTGGCGATATACAAAAAAATATAGGAATAGATTCAAAAATACTAATTTTACCACACCATGCATGCCCTGCAGTATGAATGTCGATTCAATTGTAATGATTACTTTCAAGGTCAGGTCAATCACTTATGGTATAAAATGAAACATACCTATATAATACTTGTTCTCAGCGTCCGCTCTGTTCATCATTTCTAGTAACTTGACTTCTATTTGTGCCTGGTTTAGGAAAGGTTTCTTATTCTTAATAATTTTTATTGCTACTTGGCATTGCTCTTCGTGGTCGTAGGCTTTCACAACCTGGAATATAAAATTACACAATATTAGCAAACGATTCGAAATATGTAGATATTGAAAGCTTACGTTGGACCTAGTGATGGATCTGCTTTATTGTTGGGAGGAGGCAGAACTGAATACAAGATACAGACTCATTTCGGGGTCAATTTCTACTAAACTACCGTAACAGTCGGAGTGCTCGACCTAGAAAAACATACCTCGATCAGAGGGCCTAGCACGAACGACTATCGAAAATGTATTCGAATCATCCATCAGTCAGGGGGCCTAGCACGAAGGACTATCGACAAAGTATTCGAATCGTCAAACTGTCAGGGGGCCTAGCACGAACGACTATCGACAAGGTATTCGAATCGTCAAACTGTCAGTTGTATGAAAAAATATTTGAAATTTCGACAAATGACAGTTCGACGATACGAATACTCTTTCGATACTTGTTCGTGCTCACTCCCCAGTTGTATGATAAATCATTTGAAATTTCATACAAATGACAGATAGACGATACGAATACTTTTTTCGATAGTCGTTCGTACTAGGCCCTCAGATAGAGAACGTTCTTCAAAAGGGCCAGGTGAAAAGTACTCGGAACCGACGATCGTGTTTGAAATCATTGATGAAAGTGGAAGAAGCGAAAATGGTATGCAAAGACCGGAGTATATGTAATTCCGTGATCTCTATCCTACTCCAATGGGAAAGAGTATATGTATGTATGTACCGTAAAATGTATCTGAAATATATTATTTAAGTTAATCTTTTAATGACTAATGATAATTACTAAGGTAATAGGAAAAAAAAACATCTTTCGTGATCGTACTTACTGACAGTTAACTGATAAAAAATTATACCATCTTTCGAATATCAACGCAAAGTGGCGATGCTAATTAGAAAAATATCGATTTCAGATTTAAAAGGCAAGGAAGTAAAACTTTACATAACTATACCATATAAACGATTGTGTTCGTTACAATTTTGGCTTCAATATATCAATTATTCATCACCGAGGTACTGTTTGGAATTTCGTATAGTTCAATAAACTAACAGAGAGTACATTATGTGTTGTGATTAATGTCACGAAGATAATGTGTTTTATTTCGACATGTCTCAAACATACACAAGTAATTCGAAACTAAAGGACTAATTAATATTTTTTGTGTGACCGAGTGCCGATTTCATACTTAATAATAATAAACACCTTTTTCATTCTCACTAGCCTATTAATATGCTCTCTGTAGGATTTCTTGGGCGGTATACAGGCCATAATCACACGCAAAGTAGCAAATCGACACGCAGCTAATAAATACATTGATAAATAAGATGCCTAGTTTTTGACCAGATGGAATTGTGGTCAAAAAGCACCATTTATCTCTCTCGATTGTACTTGAAACGACTGTTATATATACAATTATAGGACAAGAATCAATACTGAGCTATCTAGTTTATTTTTACTACCGGGTCATGTATAAAGGGGATTCTAAAAAAAAGCCCTCTCACCTGTCCAAAAGAGCCTTTGCCGATTGGCGACGAGATCTCGTACCGGTCGAGGAACTTCTCGCCCTGCTTGATGATGTAGTCGTGATTATCGTCGTCATAACCGTCATTGTACAATTTTCGTTCCTTCTTGTGGGAGCCATCGTCGCCAAGGTACTGTTGCGCTCTCCGTTTCTTTTTCGCATAGTATACCTGAAACAATTCATAGGATATCAATTAATATACAGATACAACGATTCTATATAAAATTACGAGTTCAGGCGTCACCAATAGTAAAATCTAAGGCCCTAAATATACGTATTTTAGACAGTAAATTTTTTAATATACCTAACTGTATATTTTGTTAAGTAACACAATCAAATTATAAGGAATTATATAAACACCTATTTGATAATCTTCTTATATATGTATATAACAAAACTGCAAAGCAAGGTAAAGATACCAAGTCATATTCATTCTCAGTCCATCACAAAAAGATTAATATTGTCAAACCCAAAACCATACTACTTGATGGCAGCAAACAATCATAAAACAAAAATAATAACGAAAATAAGACTTTCTTTTTTCACCTCATTCTTGCCGAAAACTGATTTGTTGTTTCCCAGTTTTTATTTGACAGGTGTCCCGCCGAGGATAGAATTACGAAACATTGAAATAATTTAGCTTCATTGGATATAATGTAGGAATTTACGTTTAATATTTTTTTACGAAAGCATATGATAATAATAATTATTGTTATTTTCCAATATATTTCGTAACATGACATTGTCAATGTCACACAAAAAAAAATATATTGACAAAATAGGTCAAGGTTTTTATTTTATGTGAAGAGCTTTATTACTTAGCCTATTCCTTCCTATATCAATAAAATATGTAATTCATAAATATCGAAAAGTATGGGGAAAACTTTAAAGATTACAATTATTATACCTTTGAAAGATATAATGCATGTAACATGTTTCTTACTCTATCGCGCTCTAATGGCTGAACTGATTTCAATGTCACTTGGATGTAATCGAAACAAGACGAGTGCAACCGCGACGAGTTTCACGGTATTTCCAGAGATTCTTGTGAACGTTGTAACACTTCATTAACAACTTTAGCAATTTTATATGAACGTTGATATGCACTTTTAATAATAACTAATAAGTTACATTAAAAATATTAAATTATTTAATTATTTTCAAAAATATTAATTAAGTACATAATATAATATTATAAAGAAGAAAGATTTGTTTGTTTCGATTTAACTCAAAAACTACTCGATCAATTACAAAAATTCTTTCACCAGTAGAAAGCTATTTACATTATCATTTTATAATATATCATATTATATTTGTGTATAGTTCATAATATTCCAGCATGAACTTGAAACGAAAAGCAAATGGAACGCCAGGTCTAATTACCTATATACTAACTTATGTTCCAAGAAACTATATTTCCGTAAATATAAACATAAAGCACACAGACGAAAGCATTGGGCAACCGTATGTATAGTCATGATTTATATGTTTTTAACAGTTGCCGTGATCACATCGTTACCAACTATTTATAATAATGATTCACACATCATGTAACGCAGACAGCTGTGAGAAAAAATAACCAAAAGACATCACGGCAATCACGGCTTCTAGACGCATCAAAGAAAAAAGCTAATGAATGTATTATAGGAAACGAAGAGGCGAGGAACGCGGGAATTTCGACGGACGTTGACCCAAATATGAGGTTGACATTGATCGACGATACGTTTATATAAAACATTCATACATACGATCAACGCATGGATTCGGGACTAGGCAGTTCATTGCTACCGTTTTTTCATGCGGCACCAACGCGTCTCGACGTCGTTATGACTCATTGTATTCTTACTACTTGCATGTAATTACTAATATGAATGCCTCATCTAATGTACTGTAATAGAATCTCGGTTGATTTTCACTCCCAATCGATAGGTTATTTAAGAGCCATGTGATTGGTTGATCGATGCGTCAGAGTCGCGTCACATGACCTAGAATATCTGGCATTCACCACCGTTACATAAGTATCGCGGCGGACAATATCGGGCACTGCATAGCATTCACAGCGTGGCGGAAGTGTCGCATATCGACGGGGCAATCCGATAACCCAAATTTCCGACCTACATATGACTGTAACGTGTAACTAAATATGTGAACTCGGACGTTGGAACATGTTATTGTGTATAAAATCGTTCGTGCGTCATCTTTCAATATGAAAGCGTACTTCTTTAGGGTTGTTTGATCGAAGGGTTCTTTCTTATCTAAGGTCAGTGTTGTCATGTGCCGTGTATGAGTGCAGGCATGTGGGTATCATCAATCTCGGTGGCTGCGGTAACGGTAGCAGTCGGTGGAGGCGAGCAGGCCAGTGACCGCGGCACGTGGTCGTCGGTCGAGATGAGCGCGTTGGGCCGGGGAGAGACGGCGCGCGGCGGCTGTCATTGATTTTCCCTGTCCCCCCCCTCCACCCCCTCGCAGAGGCCCCCTCCCCGCCGCGTCTCACCCACTTCCAGCGCCCGATAACGAGGTTAACGGGCGACGTGAGCGTCTCCTAAACTTTAATTATACCCGTACACCCGTCGTGCATGTTTAACCGGGCCTCTATTCAACGTTTTGTTTGCAGTGCACCTGATATCTTGATCCACTATTCGGTTAACTATCTAATGAACGGCGCGGCGGCAACCCGAAGAGCGCAACTCGTAGGCTCGTCGCGGACCGACTTCTATTCAAATTCACTAACTACGTCTCGACGTAAGCGTACGACCGGGTAAACTTCGTGAATTTATTATAAACACTTGCTATTGAGCTCCCACGCTTTACCTTATTATTTGCAGCGACGGAAATACATTAATTAATAATTAACAGAACATTACAGACAAAAGATAAACAAAAACTGGAGTCTGATACAACATATTTACGCTAAAATATCTAAACTTGTTTATTTATTACCAAAGTATATTTATTTACCAAATCATCAACTGTTTACTTAGTTATAAACAAGCCAAGACTACAAAACACGTTTACAAAAGCCGTTTAGCAAATTTCTAAAAACGCATTTGGGCGCTCGATTCTGTGTCTTCCCGATTCCAAGAGACTTTTGGCTAAGTAGACAAAAGTCTTGAGTCGATTTATTTCCCGTCAAGTACCGGAGCTTTTAGGTACATACATACGAGTTAAAGCTCCGTGCATAGGATTACTCAGTATCCCCGTACTTCTTCCGATATTAGACTACGACTAAATCCGCTATTAGAGACAACCAGCAGCCTGTTTTAGGGGTCAGCCGGTGACCGACAGACAAACATTACTAACAAAATAGCTTAACGTTTGGCAAATCATATCGGTCTATTTTATGCTCTAATTTAAAAGTCATTCTATAGACGTGCATTTATTTACAGTGCATTTTATTTACAGGAAATAAATGCATACCACTATGTAATTAGCCATATAGCCTACTTGCATAAAGTACACTTCATAACTGTACAAGCTGGTGAAATTAAAACTAAAAGAATCGCCGACATTTAGTAGCGTTCAAATAAACCATAGTGCACAACTTAATTGAAACTATAAAATATTGCTCACGCATTCATCATCGCTCTTGATACATCGTGAGAACGAGCATTAGATTATTTTAAGCGTAACTATTTTTCCAAACGCTTCCTAGTAACCAATTACATAACGCGTTGCGTGGTTTATCAAAATGCATTATTTCCATTGAGTTATGAAACATTGAAATGATTCATTGGAACTTGATTTGTTGCCCAAGCGTCGATCGCACGGTAGAGTGTATACGCCTAACAACTAAGCCTTGCATCACTACAGTAATATTGTAGAACAAAATGAAATAGTAATTAAATATCGAGAGCTTTTACAACAAGCACCTTCCGGTGACCACGCTTAATAGTAAGCATTCTCAACTTCTGGGTTCGAGAGAAATAATACAGTTATTTAATCTCAGTTAGCATTGATGAAAGTAGAAGAAGCGAAAGTGGTATGTAAGGATCGGAGCATATGGAATTCCGTGATCTCTGCCTGCCTCAAAGGGAAAGAGGCGTGATGTATATGTATTATGTATGTATGTATGTATTTAATCTCGTTTTAATGCTTTTGAATGGCATTTTTTCAGACACTTCCTTTACGACCACAACACAACCATCTATCGAAACTCTTGCCGCTAGTAGTATTTTTCCCAATGGGACCTTGGGAACCTTCGTGACGACATCGAATACATTATTTAAAACCAGATATGTTATCTACAGCTTCTGGTAACTGGTTTTGCACACAATAATCCGCAGTAGCGGTGTCATTTACCATTAGGTATTTTGCCCCCTATTCAATAAAAAAACAGGTTAGTTTAAATTCTAAGCTTGTAAGTGATCATACTAACTTGACTTGTGAGTTGTGACTAGACAACAGACGATCCTCATATTGGATCACATAGAAAATGGGCCTTCTATAAACGAAATGTGACCCCACTTAATCGCCGGATGGCATGTCAACCAATAGATCAATAGAACCCATTTTACTTACACCTTCCAAACTTCAATAAAATTGTTTCGCCCCGCTTACACAGCCGTCTGTTTCTGACCGTTTATTAGGGGTCGTGTGAACTGTATGATTTAGAGCCTCTTGGCTAAACAACGCTCCAGTTTCGAACTTAACCGGTACAACTAGCCTCGCCAAAGTTTCCTTGATTAAGAAATATTACGGCGATTCCCTCCACCAACTTTATATTGCGATAAGTAGAACTAAGGTCATTCAATGTTTAGAATATAAAAAATAATAAAATTGATAATAATATGTTACCATGATATTATGTGATAAAGTTTTATTTGTATTTGTGATCTTGATAATGTTTTAGAAATACATACATATGTCTTTTTAAAAATAGTCTACACGTTATGGCTGTCGCTTGTAAAAACACATTATGTTTATAAATGTCAATCATTTCTTATTAGTGGCAATCAGAAATTACAATGTCTTTCTTGTGGATTAGCCGAGTGATTTTCAGTAATATTGTCGTTTGGCTCATTGTTCGTTCTTTACTTCCAGGTTTTCTATTATTTAGCAGCTGTCCAAACCAGAGGCGGGACCATCATACAAGCTCAAAGCCGGGCTTTCCCTATTAATGCAACCATAAAAAGAAAAACAATAACGCCCTTAACGTAATTATATAAGTTACTAGCAATAGAGTACGTAGATATAGAGAATAACTGTAGATGTGTATATACACAAAAATGCCTATGTTACACGCTGATAATGAAGCTTTATATTGATGAAAGAATTTTTAAATCGGTCGAGTAGTTTTTAAGTCGTAACAAACAAACAAATCATACCTCTTTATAATATTAGTATAGAAAACAAAACCATAGTAAAGTTTCAATTTCATATTAACTGATTTTATTTTGGTGATGAAATGTAAAAAATAAGTGAAGAAGCAAACATGACTAAGATGAGGTTTAATTTTTAAATGGGTCAAGCGCACGCCGCGCTGGCCACTCGAGCGAAAGGCGGCAATGATTAAGGTCTCCTCATTGACATTTAATTTAACTATAAAGAGTATCGATTAGACATTAGCCATAGTGATGACGTCGCGTTTTCGAGTGCTATTGTATCATAATATGGTGGCAACCGGCACACATTTTCTGTCGGAATACTCAATTAGTATTGCTAACTAAGAATCTGTAGGGACACAGTTGTATGTGTACATAATACTAAACTAGTATAAGTAAGAATGTAACGGCCGATTCGTTAGACTCGGGGCGCATACGGGAAGCGATCGTTCGTGTAGTTTACTTACTGGATATTTAGTAGTAATTTACTTATATCGAAGTTTATCTCACCGTCCTTTCTACAACCCTAACCCCGAACTCAACAAATTGGATGCAACAGTTATATTTGTTATTATTAAAAAACCATAACCTATAACGCCTCTGCAATTGTCTACACACTGACGTACATTACAACTCTTGTGTAGTGCATTTCATATAGCGTAACGTCATCATGACATCATCGAAGCCAGTGACGCAACGTTTGAATCTTAACGAGATCAATCAGTGGGTGCGAGCACATTCTATTGAGCGATGTGATTAAAAATGTATACTATACGCACGTCGCGAATAAATTTTAGTTAAATGCGTCTATGACGACGTGCCTACAAAAAATACGGCTGATCGAGTCGCAGCAGGAATCCCCAAAAAGCAAACACAGCGGATGCGCTAATTAATTTTTCATAGCCGTGCCGCTGAAGCCGATTTCGGCGCGTCGCGACTCACACACGGGCTGCAGGCCGACGATGTCTCCAGAGAATCGAGATGTAGCCCATAATATCTATTAAAGTTCCGGAATTGCGCAAGTTTACATCATTAACACCATAAAAAGACAGTTATTGCGAGAAAATTTGCGCAATCAATTAGGAGTTTTTAAGAGGGGTCGGGGTGGATGCGTGCAGAGTGCAGTGTGCAGCGCCAGCAGGCGAGGGGGCCCGGCGCGCGCATCTGTGTGCATTCGGCATATTTACTCCGATAGTGGGCGGGCGGGTTCACTGACCCGACCCAATGCAAGGCCCGCGTACGTAGGCTGCGACGCACACGCCGGAGCACGTTTCATTAGTGCCACCGCGCCGCACACCCATACAAAAAGCTAACACTGTGCGTCAAGTGGGCACGCACGCTTTTTTAATCATTCACAGTACGAGCTAAGGTTTAGATTAGCCGATGGCTGAAATCGTACACAGACTCTTTCTTAGCTTTCGGCAGTTGGTACCGTATCGATCTGTGTTTATTTTCAACTATACTCGAAACTCGAGTCTAGGCAAAAATAAAATGGGCTATTGACGCGGTAGTACAGCCTCGAAGTTGAATATTTTAGTAGTAACTTATCATTATCGGATGGCGATAATAGTGGATATAGCAGGAGTCAGCGTATGCACATATTATTGTATGTATCAAGATGTATACGGTAAATGCACACGGGAGCCATAATTATACCGCGGAATTCATAAAACCAGTGATTAAGGCAGACAGACACATTCACGTAAGTATAACCGAGCTGTATACATGTACTTATGCAAAACCACCCTTGCACCGGGCGAATGGACGGATGCAACGCCATACCTACCCCAAGCTTTCCCCTCGTTGAGGCAGGTCAGTGTAGACGTTTTTCGAGGGCATTTTCATAATAATTGTAAATACACAAATACAGTTCCGACAATAGTATGTACATGTTTGTTTACATTGACGAGTTATTTCATAATATGTTGATGAACGTCGCTCGCCATCAACGCGATTCATCGTAATTACGTTATTAAGACAATTGTAATTATCACTGTTCATGTCACAAACAAATCGGAAATATATTGTGTATCGTATCACGACGGGACGGGAATCAAGAAATTATTTCTCATAAATTGGTGTAATACATAAAATATTTTCTAGGGATAATTTTGTTGTGTTCTGATTTACTACTAATGTATGTACGTATGAAATATACTTAATATAATTAGTATAATATTATTCTTTTATAGATTTGACATTTTCAAACAAATCGCCAAGGTTAGATTATGAAGGATTAAGCAAAGTAGGTAACTGAATGATGATTGAATGTGGAAATGTGTTGTAATCTTTGGTCTTATTGATATACTAGCAACGCGCCCAAACTTCACACGGATGCCATATAAAAAAATAGTCTATGTTACTCGCTGATAATGTAGCTTTCTAATGGTGAAAGAAAGTAAAATCGGTTTAGTAGTTTTTGAGTTTATTCATAACATACAAAAATACAAATCTTTTCTCTCAAAGCTCTAGAAAACCACAAATACCCTTGAACATTTAACGATATAGGAACAAGTTCCGTTCATAGCATTTCTACTCTAAATACTATATATCTTAAAAGTCATTAAGACCCTGTCCACTAAGCTCCATTGACTAAAACTTACAAGAGGTTTACAATAATTTACAACACCATCGGCACGCGATCAGCGCCAATCAACAACATTTTCACGTATCGACGCATAATCACCGTTCATCGAGCGCACAATATTCTAAAGGCCTCCCAATGAAAGTGCCATATTGTGGTGCAATAAATCATTCGGCGAGTGCAATTTAAACGACTTGAGTCCAATAATAACGGCTTTCGGGAAGCGAGATCACTGAAAGCGACAAACAGCATGACTAATGTCTGAATGCGCAGACGATAAATTCAAATCAAAAGTGAGCTTCAGCCTCCGTGTTGGGGTTTTCAATGCTTTTGTAACTCGACTTCGGGATGCGTTTTATTGAGCTACTCCGTACACTAATTTGGATGACATATGCATACAAGGAAATAGCTTATTGTATGAAAACATGTCGCAGTTCTGTTACTATTTGATTATTTATATAAACTGGAAATGTCTGCATTATTTGGTAATAGATTCACGATCACTAAAATGTTCAGGCGTATATTAAAATTCTATGAATACTGCCATACAATTCTAAAGCATTTCAATAGTCATGATAAACTAAATTAAGACAACAAACTAGGTAATTTAGTAATAACTTGTTTATCAAACTGAAGAAAACCAATTAATGAAAAAGCAAACTTAACACTAGATTGCCCAAAGAAGTAATTTTGACTGCTTTTCAATTTCGTTTAAATAAAAAGTTATTTAATTTATTAGTTAATTATTAGTTGTGTTTTTTGCTGATTTGTGTTTCACTGTATAAACACCATATGAATAATGCATGTTAACATTTTAATTCACTTGCCCAAAATTTCAGTCATTCTAATGTTAATGAAAAGATGTAAAAAAAAATCTAGCATTTTCGGAGACAGAACTACTACTACGTTTTCAATACTTAGGATGTATCGCATCCCTTCTTAACTGTACCGTTTAGATATCCTGCTAGCGGATGGCGTACGTAGTTGCAGCACAAGCGTACCTCGATTGAAACTTCGAACAATACGGCAATGTTTTGAGAAGTACAACAATGCAAAGCCAGACATTGGACACATTCAATCGAACAAAACTTATGGGATTAGTTGCAGGTTGCAACTTACAAATTGACTCGATACTTAGCGACAAAACTCGGCTGTCCCATTTCAAAACCCAGTAAGGGACATTTTTTACAAAAATCGTTTTATTGTGAATATCTTGCTAACTCAGTAAGTTCCACCCAATATAAAAAAATCATCAGTGAAAACTCATAATTAACAGACATATTTAAATATCGATACCTAGTAAGTGCATCATTCACTGCGTTGAGACCACTTAAAAACCTAGTAAGTAACTTTAACCATTTCAAAACCTAGTAAGTCTCAGAGACTTACTAGGTTTTCATATGGTTGATGCTCCTTACTAGGTTTTTGAAATAGTTGAACACAAAGGAAGAGAGAGGAATATCTTGCTAACTCAGTAAGTTCCACCCAATATAAAAAAATCATCAGTGAAAACTCATAATTAACAGACATATTTAAATATCGATACCTAGTAAGTGCATCATTCACTGCGTTGAGACCACTTAAAAACCTAGTAAGTAACTTTAACCATTTCAAAACCTAGTAAGTCTCAGAGACTTACTAGGTTTTCATATGGTTGATGCTCCTTACTAGGTTTTTGAAATAGTTGAACACAAAGGAAGAGAGAGGAATATATTATATATTTTTTAAATCCTTTGATTAAAAATTTAATTTATATGGTTTTTTGATTTCGTATGATCGGTGGTCACCCCGGAAGGCCAAGGGAAATATTACTATTTACTTATTATTAGGTCCTTACGTATGAAATTGATGTTTTATATGAAAAAGCAAAACTAATTTTTTTTCTAACATTTTTTTATTTAATCAATCAAAGTATGTAGCGTTGTTATCTATGTATTTTTGCCATTTTATATGAAGTTCATTGATAATTTTGCTGTAAAAATTGCGGGAGCGAGAATTAATAAAGTATTTAAAGGCGTTTTGGACTGCCTCATCTGAATTGATTTTTTTTTTCAATTAAAAAATTATCCAAATTTCGAAAAAAGTGTAGTGATAGTCGGTTCGTGCAAAGTTCGGGGAGTATGGTGTGTGACGGAAACATTCCAATCCCAGCTCTTCTAGTTTTGCCACCGTCTATTGTGCGGTGTATGGTTTAGCGTTGTCCTGAAGCAGTAGTGGGCTGAAGCAGTTGACCAATCTAGGTTGTTTAACGGCTAGCTTTTCTATCATGGTTTCCAATTGTTGGCAATACAGAACGTATCCGTAATCTTCTGACCCGATCAAATCGAAAACAAATGAATTATCATGTTCTAAACACAAATAGACAAGCTTTAATGTTTTGAATTTGGAATTCCTAACCAAACGCTAACGATTTTTAAGATCAATGTGGCCAGTTTGATAAAACGCCAATTTCATAGGTAAGGACCTAATATTATGTCTGCTACATTTACGGATATTTTTCAATAAAAAAATTATGAAACGTTCAAAAATATTAAGTTTGAAACCTGTAATCATTTTTCCTAAAAAAAGCAAGCCTTTTTTTAAATTACAAATCTTTTATATGTGTAGTTACTAGAATGTAATCAATGAGATACATTAACTAAATATTTCATAACCCATACCAAAACCTAGCAAGTGCTCTTACTATGTTATGAAACTCATTACTGCTTGAATCTCACCATCGCGTGTCAATTATCAAAGTTAGTAAGGGGTTTAAAAAATGTAATATACGCTTAAATTATAATTTGGGTAGTTCTAAGCGTTCATTATTTACTATTTTATACAACCAATATCATTTTTTTAACTTTACATAAATACTTTTTAAAGGCTGACCCTATTTATGTTTATGCGCTCTCCTGTAAAATTTAGTTTTAAGCCCTTACTGGGTTTTGAAATGGGACAGCCGAACTGCGCCCTGTTTCATTCTAAAATCCGTTTATGCATATAATAATGGTAAAATTACTCTGCTTATTCCTTTTTTCTTTTAATTCTAAATAATTTGATTGATATAACAAGTACCATTTTGTCACACAATTTCAAAACTCCATCAAATCAAATTGTTTACTTAAAAGTTCACAATGAAATATATTTTATAATATATCCAAACAAAAGACTGGCTGTCTCTAATGTTTCCACGGCTAAACCAGTAAACTGTTTTTGATATCAAGTATTATAGAGAAAGCTTGAACCCTAAATACAGTGCGTAAGCTATTTCCAAGAAAGCATCCTAAATGAATACGAACCACTTAAGAGTTAAGTTACTCAATAAAATATTAGCGATAAAGATAATATCGTTTTTAAACTAACCGGATATTAGGAAAACTTATTCGCATTTTCGTGCATCCCACAAAGAGAAAATAACTTCGGAACTTCTACAAACACTTCTATGCTAAAACCGAGTCAGGGGGGTATCAGAAGAGAAATAGAACAAATCCCGATTTTTTTATCTGACCTTATATCCCCGGTCAACACCTTAGATTCATCCCGGAAAATTAAAGAGTTCCCAACATATAGGCTTTGTTTCATCGAAATAGGTTTTCGAAAAGAAAAGTTATCATCATTTATGAAGCCCACGCGAACGAAGTCGCGTGCATCATCTAGTATAAAATTGTGGCGTCAGAAGAATCTTCGCAAAACAAAATAATATTGAAAATGACGCAGCAAATTCAGCGCGCGAGTGGTGCGCTGTACCACCGCCTCTTCACCCCGCGCCCCGCCGCCGCTAAAACAACTTTCTAAAATACTTGGTCGCCGCGGCGGGGACACTGCGCGGCTAGATCTCACGGCGAATGCATGTCATATCTTTTGCTCTGTACTCTGTTTAATGTGCTCGTAAATTCGTATTTAATAATTAATTTTTATATCAAATAATATTGTAAAATCGTAAATACAGTTGTTATAATATGTGGATTAGTTTTTGATTTGATATACCCAGTAGGCTATCCACATAATTGGTGACCCCGACGTTCGAGAACATTCGAGAACAAGATGGCGCAAGAAGCTTCTACAGACAATGAGGTTAGCAAAGTTGGAGTGCGGCTACCTCCGTTTTGGCCAGATGATCCCGCATTATGGTTTGCTCAGATTGAGGGACAATTTTATTTAGCCGGAATAACATCGGATACGACGAAGTTTTACCACATATCCTCTCAACTGGAACAACGATTTGCGCAGGAGGTAAAAGATATTATTAAAAGTCCTCCCTCGGAAAACAAGTACCTCAAATTGAAGACCGAGTTAATAAAAAGGCTTACAGCTTCTCAAGAAAAGCGTATCCAGCAGCTTTTAGCTCAAGAGGAATTGGGAGATAGGAAGCCGTCTCAATTTTTGAGACATTTACAGAACTTGGCAGGTCCAGCAGTTCCAGAGGAATTTCTACGGACATTATGGACAGGTCGGTTACCATTAAATATTCAAACAATAATAGCTTCACAAAAAAGTCTCAGTTTAGAAGCAATTGCTGATTTGGCAGATTCTGTTCACGATATTGTACAACCCTCCCAACGTGATTCAGCCACCTTCCTCCACATTGGTGACCCCGCAGAAGAACACCTACTTCTGATCATCATGAAGCATGACGTCATCACTCCTTCCTACAACATCAGTCAGCAGCAACCAAGTCACAGCCAGCCAGCACCCTCGGCTTCAACGGGTATCCTGTCCACTAGCATGCAGCGAGCGCGTATGCCTGGTCAGCACCCTCAGCCACCTTCAGCACAGCACACTGCACTTCGGCCGGTCAGCAAGCAGAGCACATCTCTCCTGGTCGACGCAGCAGCCAGCTTCGAACACTGCAGCACTCCGACTCACTGGAGCAACATGCAGCATCATCGCACTCAGTTCCGACTCACCGCGAACTCTGCGACATCCGATTCCGACTCACTGGAATCTCGGACAATCTGGCACTGGCAAGCAACACTCAACACAGCTGTTTCAACAACTCGATCGTCCTCCGGTCTTCGGGGGGGAGTACTGTAGCGACATCTATAATCCGCTACAAGAATCAATACAAAGACGTCAATTCCTGAATCGCGCTATCAAAGTTTCTGTGCGCGCTAACTATATATACAACATCTCGACATCAACCACTGGGGCCTTAGGGCTGGCCAGTCAGTGGTTCGACTGGTCGAGGATCCTCCCTTTAGGTTGGAGGAAGACCACACCTCCCTTCCTCCACAAAATAATTTTGCATAGACTCATATCCAGGTAGATGGATGTATCGATAGCAGTCTTCATTGGCAAATAAAATCGATACTATTCATTACACTGATCACTAAAAGACCTGGCGCAGACACGAATTCAGTTTTTTCCTTTTATACAAAATTTTCATGCGCTTCTATGGAATAGGTACCTATATTTTTATACATGTTAGAGATACTTTCATGATAATGATGTCTCTAGCCTTAACTAGACATCGTCCAATATTTTGAATACTTAATTTTCACCTATTCTAAAGTTATATTAAGTAAAACAAACATTCAAGCGGATAAAGTCTTCGTATTTTGAGTATAGAAGGTAATTTTTTTTAAGATTATTAGTAAATAGTAGTCCGCGGGTTTGGTCGTCAGGGACGTTTTTCTGGGTTAAAATAGTATGAAGTAGCTTTCAAGGTACAAAATTTCATTAAATTATTTCAGTGGAATAGCCCTGACAACGTAACAGACAAAGTTACTTTCACATTTAAAATGTAAGTATGGAATGTTGGCGACAACATATGCAAATGAGGCGAAGAAACAATTGGTTTAAACCCGATATTTCAATAATGTACTGCATATTCTGTATGTACATACAATAATTTATAATATCATGTATTGTATTTGTAATTATCAGACAACATTTACATTGCAGTAAGTAACATTGCACACACAAAAAAAATCTGCATGTGAAATTTTGCTTCAGCTATTTTAATATTAACTCGTTCCTAAATTGCCCCTCTTAAGCATACTACATCGCCATAAAGAGCGAAATATATTAATTAATAGCCAACTATGCACTACTGTCAACTAGTAAAATCAAGACAACATAGGAATTTTAATTAGTTATATTAAGCCCGAGTCACGGGCGCGAGCGAGTGCCGTCCTATTGAATATAGCCACAGACGTAGAGGCAGTCGGCATATAGATGTTAAACAAGCAAGCAAGTCGAAAAACTTCTTAAAGTTTCACCACGATCGGGGACTTGAAACTAATAATTAAATCAGTCGGCATGCACGCCTCATCGAGCCAACCGTACGTCGCACGTAACAGGCTCCCATTAAAAATCATATGCGTTCAAAAAGCTCGCCCTCTGTGCCGCCACTTAAAAAGTTTGACCTCGCAATTACTAAAATTGGTTTGATTTACCATTTTAATTGTAACAAAAAGCTTATTTTTTCCACCGGCATGGACGAGGGCATCTCGTCGGGGCCGTTGCAATCTCGACCGAGTGACTTTCGGTCGCAGGGTTCATTAGGGATCGGTAGGGTGACGCGACGCGTAGGTGGTCGGTTGGAATTTTGAGCTGTGGCGTCATGTCGTTAAGGCGTAGATTCTGTCGGAGGTGTCCGTAGGCGCGAGAGGAGAGCACTCGAGGTCGGATGCTGAGAGCGGGCGCGTGGGGTGATGCGGGAGGATGGGAGAAAATCGATATCGTCGGCGCGCGACGTCTTGCCGAGTTGCCGCTGCGCCCGCCCCGCGCCCCTCTGATGAATGAGAGCGAACATATTCATCTCTTCGGATGGCGGCACCGGCGATACAGCACGCCGAGCCGCGGCCGTCAACGAGACTCCGCTGCTTTTCAGATTCGATGTATTGCTTTGCGACGCGATAACACGGGCTTTGACGGGCTCGCTGGCGGGCTTGAACACCTGCCGTGCGCATCGATGGGTCTTGGATTCGAATCCCACCGGGACGAAATATTTATAATATTCTGTAAGCATGTTTTCCCCACGTCTGGTAACTTCGAGCATTGATCGAGTGGGAGGAATATCGAAATTCCGACCGGATAACGAACCACCGTTCATAGATGGAAAAACTGTGAAGTGCACATTGCGCGTTTCGGTTTCAGTCTATGGATTTCCGAATGCTCGAAGTAAAAAGTAGGTTGACAGAGCGTCATTGACTGATGTTCTGTGGCTGAGGTATCACCTACCATCAGGTGAACTCCATGCTTGTCTGTCGATATCTGACATATAAAAAAAACAGAACTCTCATCAATCCGCACAACCCCAATACAGTTTTCAATATACCCTCAGAGCTCTTACTCCATGTCTGTTGTACACCCCAATACAGTTTTCTGTCGAGAACGAGACGTACAGGTTTTGCATTATTATACGGGGCCACGGCTCTACAAAAAGCGCAATACCTTGACATTAGAAATAGAATTAAATTAATAACTAAAAATAACATCAATCGATAAAGTCTTCGTTACTTCTAGGCGAAAACGACAAGATCAATAATCGATATTTGCAATTTAAATAGAAGTTTCAATATTTTAAATTTTTAAAGGCACGTACGTAGTACACTGTCAAAGTGAATGGTACAAAAGAGAAACTCATATATTCAAAATGTACCATTCACAAAATTTTAATTATATAACCTGTGGTATGTCTATAAGATTTTATATCCGATAATTAATAATAATACAAAAAAAAATTAACTTATAAGTCATAGATAGACTCATGTTCTATTAGTCTTTTCATATTAATTACTTCCCCTAATAGGCAAAATAAAAATGAGCTGCGGTAGATTGTTGAAAAGAGTGTCCATGGAGTTTCTTGCCGGTTTTTCTCCATGAGACCCACTTTTTGGAACCGTGCAACTAGACGTTTCATAAGAGCCTGCAAAGGCCTATTTGAAATAAAAAACTTTTGATTTGATTTGATTTGATTTGAGATATATCTACTCTATACAGTAAAATGTTCATCTTCTATTACTCAAGACACAGCACAGATTTTCAAACCGCTTCGATACTGCAACAGCAATAACTCCGCCATGTCTATTGGTAGAGAACTTATGTCAGCAGTTGTAATAACAACGCGTGACGCTAACAACAGCTGGGATCAGTCGACACATGACAAGGCTGCATCATATTGATGAAACATAACATTTGAATGGTAACCAAAGATAATAACACTCGATGGAAGATAAGAACACTGAATCATACTTTTGTTAATAACGAAAAATATTGCGATAAGATCGATAAAATCATTGAAATAAACATTATTTGTATACTTTATTGACACAACTGAAGGTTTAAAAAACTGTAAATAAATTCATAAGCGTATTATTCGCGACCGACTTCGACAGGCGGATTAACCTGGACTTAAAGCGTCGCGTTGTGCTCACGGCCGCGGCGCGGTTTTTTAAGAACTTCAAATAATTTCATTAATGAGACATTGGTAAAACGAGAAGTATCACATCTAAACTAAGATCATGTTATGTGAAAATAAATACCCATACAGTTATATTTAAATACCTAAATAGAACTTATAGTTACAGTTGAATAGTCCTTGTTCAGTTGTATTAAAAGCTAAAAAATCATATAACTCATAAACAGGTCTGAAAAGGCTGTGAGGATGAAAGCGGCGAAGATGCGAGGCGGCCTTAACCTGGATCACCGTAAACCAAGATCTTGACATTTCTCATTCACGCGAGGCGGTCATCCGAACAGCAGTTTCGTCTGCCTCTTATCAGAAATTAGCACTAATTGCAAACACCACCCACTTTAGGAAATTTAGCGTACTAGAATACATAATATTATAACTATGTATTCTAGTACTTACTGCTTCAATAAATTTTGTCTTGAATGTGTAAAACGAAAAAATCGTGAACCTTTTCTGTGAACTAATGAAAATTAGTGAAGAATTTTAAAAATATCCTTTTGAAACAGCGACGTGTTTTAATTATTAAATAAACAAAATATTTCGCGCTTTACATTATTTTAAACATCAATAACTTCCGCTTCATGTATTTACTATAAATGACCACGTTAGCTAAAATTATTACTAAGATTCCGGTTTTATTATACATTTTCTCATCCGCATATCATAATATGACTGTGAGAAAATTACTTAGTATTGTAATGACGAATGCTGTAGTCTTCTCACAGGTGGAAATGTGTCAACGGTGACTAACTCAGCATGTATGTGAAGGAAACACTGTGTAACAAATATTTACGAGTATCTTACTATGGATAAGATCAAGAAATCTGGGCCAAGCTTCACATTCTAAGGTTTTTATTCAATATGTTTGAATTGTGAATAGGGTTTGTAGAAAACGTAGGATTCGCGCAGAACGCTACGCTATGATGATGTTATGATGTGAGCTAGGAGCTTGGCCCTCCATAAGATCTGATAATTTTTTTACAGTGCAAGCAATGTTTACTCGCCTTGGCGATACTTTACATGTACATTTTTTGGTGGGGTTTAGTCTTATTACTTCCCTTCTTCTTCAGTCTGTACTTATCTTGTTGGACGTAGGCCTCTCCTAACTCTACTCGCTATTTTTATTACTTCCCTATATTGAGTTAAAATTTTAAAAATCTAAATATTATAAAGAAAAAATGCAAAACGCGTATAATTTTTATCTCTCACCAAGCTCATATCGAAACATATGCTGAGCTACAATATGTCCACCATCCAGTATAACTGTCTTACATACAATGACGATTATGTAATTAAAACTAATTATCTATGTATCAATGATGTGATGGTCCCCAGTCTCCACGGTCGGAGCGAGACACGAGCGATAAGCACGCGGCCGTGTCGTGAGAAACATCAAAACAACGATACACACGTTCTAACATAAACACATCTGTTTCGTATCGTAAATGACGAAGGAATATTTTCAATTGAATAACATACGGCACTATGATTAGGTCCGTCCAAGGCGATATGAAACCACGTGATCCACTAGTGTCCATATAACAAAGATTTATCTGTACATACCTATAAGAGGAAACTGATTAAAAGACAAATATACTGCTCCGAATAGACTTACAGCGGTAAATGTTGCGAGATCCACGCATACAGAATTGTGGGCAAATAAAAATACATAATTAAGCTACAGTATATTTTTGTTAAGAACTTAGGAATACACTTCCGCCAAAATCGGCTACAACAATATATTAAACATTCAGGGTCGGCCGTGGCTTACCAACCATGGCAAAATTGTTTTCTCGGACAAAAATTTCATAAAAAAGTTTCGCCATAAAACATATCAGCCAGAGCTTTATTATAAATTATATACATATAAGAATTGCAATTTTTTTCCTTTCATTTGAAGAAATAAAATCAAAATTATGACATAGCAAATAAAGTCATATTTATTTATTTGTAGCTCGTAATCGTTAAGCCACATCGTAAAATAAGGGTTCACGGTGTTAATGAACGTACAGTACATTGAGATATCAACAACAGCTTACATATGTGAGTTACAAATTATTTAGTAGTCATTCATTATTTAAAAAACGAAGTAAGACCTTAAAGCGTTATAAATTTGGAATGAAAGGCCCTATCGGGAGTTCATGACAGCTGTCACGCTATACAAACATACCATAGAGAGAGCCCTGAGGGATCGCCATCGAAGCGCATCGGACAGAGTCCTGAGCAGGGCTCCGGTAGACGATTCCCCCTTGCGCACCATCACTTCACGCACGGCTGCTAGGTCACTGGACTTCACACGCCACGAGCAAACTAAACAGCGTTCGACATGTGCTAAAGTATCAACAGATACGTGATTTTATAGAGCAACCGTAATAAACGACCGCGTGGACGCGACTGACATTATCTGCAACACTTATTTCTCAAAGACTAGTGGATGGCGAAGGCACGTATCTATAATGTATTCTGATAAACTTGTACGTGGGTATCGCCCTAGTTGTTCTGTTGAGTTGACGCGTGTTCCCAATGTCGGGAGAACGGCGTCAGAGCTAGGAATTCTGACGCCTATATATATCCAAGTCGTCCTCTAATTGCCAAGAAACTACAGAGAGTTTCCTACGCGACTTGATCAACTTACATCAAAACATTTGAAATAGAAGACCCTATCGAAGGTTCTTATCTTTATATTTAAATAAATCATACAAATACAACGCCAATTGATTCCATAATTTTCTGATTTTCTGTGTTGATTCTTGAATTTAATAATATGCGATTTCTTTTAAAGAATGTTGAAAAATTCAATAGCATTCCCTACTCTTCAATATTTTGTAATAAAATAAACATCAAGTTCGATACCTAAATCTATTTCAGTAACTTTTGACAGTCTTTATTTCTGTTGCTACCGTATTTTCATACAAAAGCAGAAAATCCCTGGGTTTTAACCTTGACGTTTTTTCTGTATTTCATATTTCACAAAGGCCGAATCGTACCGCGACTTCTCCTGTAACCTTAAAACAGACGCGACTAATCACTGTCTCGATCTTGAAACATCATCGTAGATCATTTCTCTCCCGGCCTCCACAATTAAATTTCTTGGGAAACTGTTCGATGCAAATCAGATGTTTACGATTCACAAATAATTACCCGTCCTTTCTCACAACATCACTTTTTTCCCTAATTAATCTCGTGGGAATTCCGATGTGGGATGGGATTCGTTGCTCATGGAAACGCCTGAATAATAACTTAGTTTGATTTCGTAACTGTTAAACAACTTCATTAAATGCATTTTCTTACTGTTTTAAGTTTGGTACAAGACAAAACTTGTGTTTACAATCAGCTTTATGAACTGTAAATAAGTGTCAAAACGCAATATGCCTCGTCTATTTATAAGAAGACAATAATAACGTCTAGAAGGTTATCAGACAGATAAATACAATCCTGCAAAGTTGGAAATGAAATGCAATGTTTTCTACAATTATTATCACTCGGTGTACACAATTATGTCCCGTATTTCGATAAGCATTCGCTCTGTTGTTGTATGCAGTTTATAATTAGCCAGTGGCCAGAGTCCAGGTCGATCACTCGACTAACGGACCCCCGCACTATATCAGGTTCGGTCATTGACAGCCGGAACATTCAACATTCCGGAATCGTGTTAGTTCCGCATTTCAGTATTTTTCTATTTGAACCAAATCTAGACATCTATTTTTGTGATCTAGATCTAGTTTAGAAGATATTTTTCATATCTAAAATATAGCATAATTGTATAGATTATTATTAAAGAGAACTATACGAGTCAAAGTTTAGAGAGATTTTGAAACGCTTGACACAAGCCTAGTTGCTACTTTAAGACTCTGGATGTAATCTTACATACAATGTTTAGAAAGGAATATTATAATTACATTTAACTATAGTACAACGACAAATAGATTACTCCAGACACGCATTGGCCTTTGTACCATTAAACTGGCATTCCAATAACCAAACAGACGGCAGTTATTATCTTGTCGCACAATAATTAATAATATAGACACAACTCATCGAGACACCTCCCAAACGTTCAATCAAAATAAGATAAAGCTACTTAACTTGATACATTTAAGTAGGTCCAAATAATTTGCAGCGTTTATGTTGTAGTTTATGCCTAGTAGTTATAAGACATTTATAATAATAATACCTCGAACAAAATATCATAGTAAGTTATTCAACATGCATTTCTACCAATACGATCATTATGAACTGCGTAGACTTATAAGATTTGGGTCGTTGACGTTTTTTGTGTTAACGAAATGAAACTGTTAATTACAAACTGATAACCTGTTAAAAAAGCAGCTATTTTTATTAGCTGGTTTGCAGTAATGACAACAGATTTTACGTAGCAATTATTAGATAATAAAAAAATTAACAGTTAATAAATTCAACAGGTTTTGCGTTAAATAAAAAAGCTGCTTCGGATGATGTTATCGACTACGCGTTGACTGTTCGTTGAGTTGAATTTAAAAGTTAATATATTTAACGGCTTTTGCGGTAAACGAAAAGCAGCTAATTCGTTAACATTAGAAAAGCGGCTTAAAAAAGCTGCTTGTTGAATTAATGCCCACTCCTAAAACTTATACGTCCACATTATATTAATACGCAGACAAACAATTCGATAAGTTTCCCGGCAGGAAACTATTTGATATTGCATGTACAACGACGAAAGATATTAATCTTAGTATTAAATTAAAGTTAGGCGAATATCAAAGCCGAAACACAAACGCGTCCCGCTATGTTGACAGCAACAAACGTCTGAAGCGAGCGATTCCCGGAATTCGGGACCACGGAATCTTTGTCGAGAATTTAGTTCCTAGTATTGATCGTCTTAGTTGCCACCCAAATATTATGTTAATATGCATGACGAATATTCGCTTGGAAAATAAAGGCACGATACAGGTAGATTGTAGGTATATAACCACGTGGTTATCACTGGTTCCATCTCGTACGTAGAAGTGGGGAGAAATAAAGTGAATGTTTTTTTTTATGTTAGACATCGATAGACGAGCGTGCGGTTCACTTGATGGCAGGTAATACCTCAGCCACAGAACATCATTCGATGATGCGCTGTCGACCTAATTTTTAATTCGAGCATTCTGAAATCCATAGACAGACCGAAACTCGCAATGAGCACTTCGAGGTTTTTCTATCTATAAACTCGTTTAATACCCTAAGCGACCAGACGTGCAGAAGACATGCTTTCAGAAAATTATAAACATGTCGTGTCGGCGGGATTCGAGCCTGCAACCCACCGGAACGCATGGTACGCCGAACGCGCCAACGAGCCCGTCAAAATTTATCGATTCTAAGTAAAGACTCTTGTGATACAAATCTTTAATGTAATAAGATAAAGGTGCTGCTGAAATTAAATAATAACGTGTTTATGAAATAATTCTGATTAAGAATCGCATAACTTATAAGTGAGATACTGCAATACAACGTACGAAGAGATGAATCTCAGTCGAAGAAGCCAGCCTATAGAAAAACTTTTTTACAAGCAAATAGTTAGTGCGTAGTTTCCCCATTATCCCCGGCTCTCGGTTCGTGGACACCCAACGCCCGGTCGCATCTCTCCGCTCTCGGCGGAAGCATCTCAACGATAGAGCACGCATTTAAAGAGAATTTCATTTCAAACGGTTCAGATTAAATGGAATTCAATTTTCATTGCGACCTCCCCGATTAGGTGTCATTTGCGCTCACCTTCTCGATAATATGATAATTTATTGTGAAGCGTTTGCCTGCAAATTAGTTTAATTTCTCATTGAAATTGAATGCAGACGCTAGCTAGCTATAATAAAAAGCTGTTCTTTGAAGTTTCTTGTATCTCTATTAGTTGGGAATTAATAATAATCGCTTTATTTAATACCGTCGTTAAAACCAGCTTTTATTGACAAGCCAAAAGAGTTTTTTTATCTTACTAGAGACTTAAATAAAATACTGTATACCGGATTAAAACGCGATTTATTATTAAATTATTTAGCGCGACGTTTCGGATGCTTTTCAGCAACCGTAGTCACAATAATTTAAACAATATAAATAATAAATCGCGTTTTAATCCGGTATACATTATTTTATTTAAATGTGTGATACTCGCGTTAATAAAAGACAATATTAACTAGAGACTGTTGCTTCTCCACTATCTTATGATAAGTCAGGATGGTAATTCACAACTATCTGGACGGCGCCTATTTAGCTTTGAAGAGACTATAGTCGTATATTTCGGGGGGAGACAAACGCTGAAGACAGATTTCTAATCGTAGAGCCAAGAAACAACAAAAGACATGTAAGCGACTCCATATACGTACCGAGAAGACAAACAACACAATATGCCACCGCAAGAGAAATGCATCGAATACAAGGAAAACGTCGAGTGTGCTGTCACGGACATGTAAACGTATGTAAGCGTGGCGCGCCTAAACCAAGCGGGCAATCATTACCGGGCCATTTATTCGGCAAATTGCCTCCATCGATACCCGCACGCGGTTCCGACGCGACGAATAATTCCCATCATTTCCTTGGCCCACGACCGCCGCGCCGGCCTCCGGCGACGGTGACGAAATCGACCCCATCAATTTATTCAGTAAACAAAATATGAACGGTATTGTAATGTGATGATTTTCGACAGGCTCATTCGCTCGTTCGGTATGCTGCGGTATCGCTGCCGCGATGCGCACCGGGACGACATGATTATAATTTTCTGTAAGCATGTTTTCCCCACATCTGTTAACTTCGGGCAGTGAACGGGTGGGAACCACCGTTCACAGATGGAAAATGGTTTCGGTTTCAGTCTATGAATTTCCGAATGCTCGAAGTAAAAAGTAAGTCGACAGCGCATCATTGACTGATGTTCTGTGGCTGAGCTATCACCTACCATCAAGTGAACCTCATGCTCGTCTGTCGATACCTAACATAAAAAAAAATATAAATTTACTTCTGCGGCCAGATATCGCATATATATTTATTTTATGATATTTTTTGTTATATACAGAATCTTATAATTTCGCCAAAGTGTAAAACATGATAATATAATGACGTATTTTAAACTAAAAATGACAATCCGCGATCAGTTCAGTTCATACAAGTAACTTAAAATAAAAGTTGCTAAGTCTCCCATGTATTTGCCTCGTAAAACAATGTTCAAATTGTCTTAGAACTGGACCTGATCTATTCTCAGAAACAGATAATTGAGCGATATGATAACGGTGTTACTCAATAAATCTATCAAAACGTACAATTCAAGCTATTATCCAGTGAATTGGCCCCGAAGCAAGACTGTTAAATTCCCGTATCATGCCAAACGGCAGATCAATGGTACACGAATATAAAGGGACCTTTCGGTATAGAGGAAATATTTAAAACATTGTATAATTGTGAATAGTGAAGTTTCAAGCTGAATTCATTCGTAAACGGAAATTGTTCGTTTGTGAGAATCGCTAGTACAAAAGTTTTGTTTGATAGCAGTTAATAGTAGTATGATAAAACTCAATATTTTTTTTGAAAAACGTCTCCTAGATCACAGCATCTAAATTTAAACTTAAAATACCGCTCACTATTTTTTTAGGTTCGATATCGACGACGACGTTGAGGTTCACTTGATGGAAGGTAACACCTCAGCCACAGAACATCAGTTAATGATGCGCTGTCGACCTACTTTTTACTTCGAGCATTCGGTACATTCAGAGCAGTACTCATATATTATTGACTATTTCTTCAAAATAACTAAAATAGATATTTTAATACAAAAAGTAGAAAACTACTACCTGTATTAATGGTTTTTTTTTATGAAGCTTCTATAAGACATGACAAAAACAGAACTTTACACTTTAAAGAAAATAAAATTCTCAATCATAATGCCCCCTCTGGGGTATAGGCCTCTTCCAATTTCCGCCATTTCTCTCGGTCTTGTGCCACCTGTGTCACCTCTTTCCAACCTCCCCTCACCATTTTCTTAAGGTCATCGACCCAACGATACACTGGTTATTAATATGTTATATATGCAATTATGCTTAATATAGCAAACAACTACAGGTACTTAAATATATAATGATAACGGTGACTTAGGGTGATGTCAATGTCAAATTAAAACATTAAACACAGGCGTTTTATCAGACTCCCGAATTAATGACCTAAAGCTGTTAATTATGCGCATGGATTTTCCCGACACACAAAATAACAATAACAACCTAAGATATCTAATTACAATGAATAATTCCCTCATTTAGGTGCAACATGGATATTATCATACAATGAATAATAAATGCAACTATGTAACGTATCATCTTACACGTGCCGGATAGCATATAATAAAGGAATTATGTAAAAATACGACACAACCACATACGATACGACACATGCAAAGTGTTAAAACTATGATTTCGGGGAAACTATAAACATGACAACATTTTGCTTCTAGGTAATAACATATAAACTTTTATGACATACATTATTATTACTATTATTTTACATTAATATAGTAATTTCAATTTTAAATATTTATATCTATACTAATATTATAAAGAGGAGAGATTTCTTTGTTACGATTTAACTCAAAAACTACTCGACCGATATTTACTCGATTAAATTCTTTCAGCAAAGAAAGCTACATTATTAGCGAGTAACATGGTTTTTTTGTGTATAGTATATAAAGCCGTGACATATCGCTAGTATTAAATAAACTGTTCCAATATTTTCTTGTAGTAATAATAGGCTTGTTCGTAAGGCAGCCATGTTAGACCGATAAGAGCACACAACAGAATCAGTTTCCCACGTAGAGACGGCCCACTAAGATGAGGTTAAATCCTGAGCTTTAGAATGTAAAAAAACGTATTACACAAGCCTATTTGAAAATTCGCCTCCCATTAAAATCCAAGATCTACATAGATCGCGTTTAAATAGTACTCAAACAAAAATAACTTTTTTTATACCGTCATCAATAAAACCCACAATCAAATTAACCAAAATAAAACACGAGACTAAACATAATAAGTAAGACACATTTAAAGAGCGAGTGGCTTGTTGGCTAGGTGGCTAGGTCGTAACGCACTCGACGACAAAGCCAATAATAGTAACGTCGCGTCACGAATCTCCCAGCTTCATCTGATAAAGGCGTCTGAATGTCAACGCACCGGTCGGTCACCTTGGGCGGCGAAACGCGATCGGTGAAATTTAGAAAATGCGATAACATCGCGATCGCGGATCGGCCTCTCGACAAAGCTAATTCGCGGTGTAAGAGTCAGGTGGACGTATCTACATTTTTTCAATGGGACCAGAAAAATTATGACAATCCGCCCTTATATTTTTTTATTGGCATTTTAATTCAGATAGTATACAATTGACGAATTAAAAATATATATCGCTATATTGGCATACTATTAAGGATTTAAAAGGGTTTAGAAATTATTTAGTTACGTATGAAGAAAAACTATTTTGGATTTTTTTGTAGATACGTTCTTCTGGTTCTTATACCGCAAATTAGAAACGGATACAAACAAAACATGGAGAAATATTTTATCAATAAAAAAAAAACACGCTATTGATTTTTATTGCAATATTAAATTACATAGCGTACAAAGTATTCCACGTGGTACAATACGCAATAGCAAGATTAAAGTAGTTCTTCAAGGTAATACTTATAAGACGTCTCGTTTAGCCTTAATCTTATTATCCTGCCTAAAAACGTTTGCAGATTTAAAATCTATCATAGACTATATAGATAGATCATCATAATTCTATCATAGTTAGCGAAAAATGTATTATCCTCAATTTTTAGTAATCTAGGTAACCTATTCCTTCGCATTTCATACTTATCATACTACTTTTCCTTGATTTTTTTTGTTAAAACTTAACCTTTTTACTAAAACTCGTCTCAAATAGTTTTTTTACATATTTTTTATAATTTAAAAACTTTCTTTTTAAATTACAACCTTCGAAAACGTGTTGGGTGGTTAGTTAATATAATTTCTAAATAGGTAATACAAACAAATTATAATATTTTTCTTGTACGAAAATACTTCATGACGAAAATAATATCATTAGGCTAAACCGGGAACTGTTTACATGCTTGTTGTATTACTCACAAGACTTCACATGACGCTCGACTCTCGCCTCGATTGACGTATACTTTTACGCTGCCTAAGAATAGTAATAACTGGAATTTGACGTTTCGTCCGATAAATAAGAGATTAATGACTAAATCAAAATTGAGTTTTACTCAAAACTGTTACTGTCACTTTCATTGAGGTACATCATTATGTACAACATAAACCGCGGAATACAGAAACGATAATCAAAACTTGAGGGCTTCTTAAAATGTTTCTGTCTTTCATTTTACCTTCGTAATGAAAGAGTTAGATATACTTTTAAGTACACCTCAATGTTGATTAGCGTTCGAGAATTCGGCCATAAGAGACAAAAACATTGCAAGTAGTTCTCAATTTTGATTAACATTTCAGTATTCCGCCGTAACAATATCATAACGATATCAAAACTAGAATGATGCGAACACTAAATATTATTCACGATAAAACACGAAATATTATTCACGATAAAACTTAAATCTTCTATAAATTTTACTATATTTACTTTTATTATAACACGTTAAATAAGAATAATACTGTTTCATGTTTCAGACATTATACAAGATAGTTTTCAAGGCAACGACCCCGAACAAGTTGAAAATCACACATCTCTCATCTGGTATTACAAACCAGTCAAGGCTAGCAGTGACATCTAATCCTGGTTCTCCCACAATAACTGTGCAGCGCAGGTGCCAAAGGGGCTTCTCTAATTTAGCACAGATAGATGTCAAGGGGAAGAAATCGCTAACGCCAAAGCTTGCGATAACACCACCAACGTCAAACCGTCTATAACAATTTAAACTCTTATTCAACCTAGCTTATTAGATACATAAGATAGTCAGAAGAAAATCCCTCCACAAATGTACCTGTTTATTTGACCGCATCTGTGGCTCAATGGTAAGCGCGATGCGTTTAGCACCGTAGCTCCTGGGTTCGAATCCCGAGGAAACATGATTAAAAAAAATTTTCGGTCGGGCAGGATACAGAAGGCTGATCACAGTGAAACAGACACAGAAATGGGTCTGCCCCATGCCCCACTAGGGGACTCGGGAATTCACTTTTATTTAGACCTAGCACGCATCTTCCTACGTTTAAGCTTTAGCCTTCACATATGTATGCTTCTTACGCCACTTAGATCTCATGTTATTAAGTTAATTGCTGAGAAGTTTTTATTTAAAAATTGAGTCTAGGTATCGAGATTAAATTAATATTCTTGAACGCGAAAGTTCGGAACTAGTCAGTCACTACGGAACTGCTATTAAAATTTCATATCAAAACATTATTCTTTATCATTCATCGAACCACATTAGCATACAATACGCTACAAATATCCTAATGCGAACTAAAACGGAACTATCGCTCCAACGCTCGGGGCGCAACATTGTTCGATTTGAAAACATTCTCCAAGTTTCCATTGGTGGTATTGAGAACCGAAAAAGTGCAAAGGGGTAGAAGTTTGTAACGCGTACACTGTTAGCGAACTGCACTAACGATTGTGAGCTGCGAGCGGCCGCATCTCGAGTGCATTCGCGAAACTTTCTTATACTAGCTTTTCGTCGTGGCTGCGGTCTCGCAAGGCTTTCTTCAGCTTGTTATATTATTAATATTGTATTTTATTAACTCGAGTATCACACATTTTGAATAATATACTTTATAACGGAATAAAACGCGATTTATTATTTATATTATTCAGTTACGGCATCTTCCAGCAGTCTGCCGCGACCGAATCCGAAACGCCGGTATAAATAATTTAAACAATATAAATAATAAATCGCGTTTTAATCCGGTATAGGCTCATTATTTTATTTAAATAATTCATTTAGTTTTTGTTTAACATTTAAATACTGTAATGTTTACTGTAACAGGTAACTGAACACTTCGTAGTCGTCAAATCACTTTCTCAATGATATTAGTCGTGTTGAAAAGGAATGTGTTATGATAAAAAATGTAAACTCACTACAGTTATAATAAATACATTGGAACAATTTGTTTTTAAACGTAGGTGATATTTGTAGTATGTTTAAAAATAATAAGCTATACCAGACATCCAAATATAATACGGTGACACGTAAACTCTTCTTGGTTATATTTTTGTTCATTGACCGCGTTTTCAATGGGCGGGTTATTTGCTAATTTTAAACTTGACAAAAGTGTTTTGGCGCCAATAAATGACCGGATGTCGGGAAATTTCATTTGGAAACTCGCATTCGTTTTAATATGGAATTCTTAATGCATCGTGGATGTCAGTATTTAAGATTTTCAACGAGAGGGTAAAGTTCGTTTAAATAGAAAATCAGTCAATGATACACTGTCAACCTATGATTTTTACTTGAAGCTTTCGGAGCTCCATGGACTATAATTGAAACTTCATGGTTTCCATCTATGTGCGGCCGTCTGCGGAAAATTCGTCGAAAACAATTCGTCTAGAACATTTCGCCGAAAACACAATTCGTCGAAAAACACAATTAATATAAAATAAAAACGGGATAAGATAAAATAGAGTCGATAACGATTTATAATTAACTAGGAACATGCCCCGGCTTCGCACAGGTGCAATGTTGATGTCCTGTACACAAAATAATGTATGCCTATGTTACTCGCTGATAATGAAGCTTTCTATTGGTGAAATAATTTTAAAATCGGTGGAGCAGTTTTTGCGTTAAAAACAAACAAACAAACATACAAATCTTTCCTCTTTATAATATTAGTATAGATTCATAACAAATAAAGCTGTACGTCGCGTCGGTCGCAAACAACTGGAGCATCACGGCGCGCGCGGCGCCGACTGCGCTCGCGCATTCACCCGACGCTTTGTAATTCAAATTGCCACTACGGTAATAACAAATGATACATGTACCGATATTCAAACGCTTTTTATTTCCTTACTTATAGAGCACACTCTAAATATTTACATTTTACGTTTTGATTACTTTAAAACGGTTTTATCACTACGATATTTTCTATTTACAATCGCGATAGGAATAGTTGACAAAAAGCTCTATTTACATGGCGCTTTCTGTATACATTACGGAGTATTAGATGCGAGCGCGATTTGGCTACACACCTAAGCGTACACCGCGGCTGTCGATAGCAAAGGCCATCAAATAGATCTGGATGTCCGATATCGGCGTATAGAAGGGGTCGTGGACGTATTCGCATTAACAGTATTGACCAAACCGTCAATTTATAGCGAATATACATGACGCCACATTGCTTTTTGCTGATTGATATATTTGGATGTTACGTGACGGTCCCCTTTATGTTCTGTTAAATAACAGACGTGTAAAATTGTACGCCGAATTTAACTCTATGTCATTTCCAGAATAATGGCACAAATTCAAAAATAAACTAACATAGGTATTTAATAAAAGATTAAATTTTAATTGAAATAACACAATCTATCTATTGAAATAACTATACTAAAATATGGCAATAAAACTGGAATTTCGAAAGATCATTTAAAGCAATTCGACACCGCCAATTAGAGTTAAAGAGCCAACTAATTCAAGAATAAATTATATCACAATCTATACTAATATTATAAAGAGGAAAGATTTGTAGTTTTGTATGTTAGGAATAAACTCAAAAACTACTGGACCGATTTTCAAAATTCTTTCACCAATAGAAAGTTACGTTATAGACAGCGAGTAACATAGGCTATGTTGTATAGTGCATCTACATTGCACCCGTGTGAAGCCGGGGCGCGTTGCTAGTAATGATTTAAGCTGTCAAACACCAAAAATCGCACATAAAAGAAAACAACGGAACTAATAAACTCCTTTCACTAACACTGATCCGCGGTGGTTTATTACATACAATACATCAGCATCGTGTGATGCGTAAAGACCAAACCAGCCAAGTGCGAGTTGGACTCGCGCACGAAGGGTTCCGTACCATTATCTATAAAAACGGCAAAAAATAGCGCTTGTTGTATGGAATCCCCCTTTAAATATCTGTTTTACTTCAATTTAATTAATTATTTTTAAAGTGAATATATAAATAAATAATCTGTGAATATTTCAAGTCGTTATGAATATCGAGCAAAAACGAGCAAAAAAATTACGTTTGTTGAATGGGAGCCATCTTAAATATTTATTTTATTCTGTTTTTTAGTATTTGTTGTTACAGCGGCAACAAAAATACATCAACTGTGAAAATTTCAACTGTCTTACTATCACGGTTCATGAGATACTGCCTGGTGACAGACAGACAGACGGACGGATAGCGGAGTCTTAGTAAAAGGGTCCCGTTTTACCCTTTGGGTACGGAACCCTAAAAAGCGAGACCGATTTTATTAGTGTACTCTGCATTTCCCGATATGTGAGCTCGATATATTGCGCCATCAATCTTCGGCCAAAGATAATGTTCGATGTAATAGTTCCTTGACCGGGGGATTGAAATATCCGAGCGGGCTGTTAGCCACGTGTCCGAGCTAAAATAAACCGTTCCAATGTCCAACTGAATCACTAACACACATATAAAGGGGCCGAGTTTAAAACCTAGTACCCAATTAGAGCAATTTCTTTCTAATAAGTAATATGTATTAACATCTTTCACCCCTCGTCTATAGTCTCTACTAATATTTACTATACTAATTTGTTTGTTTGATTATTACAATTTAACTCAAAAACTACTAGACCTATTTTATCAGCCAGTAACACGGGCTATTTTTTTTTTGGTACATCTACATTACACCCGTGCAAAGCCGGGCCGGATCGCTAGTATGAGATAGCTACAAAAATAATGAAATTTAAACTATATCTTAAGTGTATTAATTTAAGACTCAATACGCTTGTTTGTTTTCAATATTCATGTTATTTAAAAAAGTACGAAATAGAAAATATTAACATTTTATTACTTAGTGAATTTAATACTTTTAATAACTGTAGTAGCTTCTCTGGTAAAGAACAAAATGAGTTGCACCCGTGAATAAATAGCTCTTGTCATTTTTTATCTTATTTCCTAGCTTTTTTCATACCAAGGTTTATCAAAATTGGTTCAATACTTTAGTCTGTAAAACGTAACAGACAGAGTTATGTTGGTATTTGTAAGAGTCGGGATTGTAATTATTCTTAAAAAGCCTTTCAAACAAAGGAATTGCAATGGAATATTGATATTTTGAAATATATATTTGTTTTTAAAGACACAATTGCTTTTGCGAAAGTCGGCAAAAAAACGGCAGTATTTTATTCAGTTATAAAAATATTTTACCTGTAATTACATAATTAAGGACAATCCAATATATTTTATAATATTTGTAAACATCATAAATTCCAATAGTCGCGCAATATTCGAGTCTACAGAAACATTTTTCAAACTCGCTGACTAAATATGCACATTAATACCTTTGAATGCGGCTTACGCTCTTGTCACTCACCTGAAACAATAAAAACAACCAATATTAGATAGAGTTTCTTTTTTACAAAATGCGTGTTGATCGGTGAACGAGGAGTGTGGGATCAATAAGAGATCGCGGGGCAAAAGTTGCAAGTCATCGGGGTCGACAACACCCGCTCGTGTTTTGACGCACTCCATGATGACGTCAATCTGACATAGCAATTCTGTCGCGAAGAATATATCATAACAAGTATTCGCTGTTATTGTAAAAAGAAAGTCACTTTTGTTAGACAAATAAATATTTAGACCATTTCATAGTGGTGTATGGTAGTCTCATGAGACCAAATTATGTAGTTATTTTTTTAAATTAATCCCAATTTGTTAGAACTGAATGAATAATAAAAATGAAAGAGAAGATATGAAATAAAATAAAACATTTTTTATGAAGTAACCTAACAGAAAGTAACGTTATTCAATTCATTCGAGTGCATTAAAAAAATATAAACAAAATTAATAAACCTCTTGAAGCGCTAACGACGTTGTCTCGGAATGTCTGTTACGAAATGAATGTTTGGCGATAATCCAGAAAACTTTTAATCGTTGCTATTTTAAAGTAATTTGGCCTATTAGAACTTAATGTCAAATTGAACACAATCCTTCAGTGTGTGCATTTTAAATTTAAATTTAAACTTCTCTTACTATTTAACACTTAAGATATTTACTGCGATTAAGTCAGCGAGGTTATCCTTATGTAATTCTTTATTCAGTCTTAAAGACAAGTATTGCCTATCGTGATTCCTCCTAATAACTCCACAAGAATGGATCTAATATATCGAGTGGATAAACCTAACGATAATGAAAATTAATAGATCTCGAGGGTTTCTACATTGATAATGTACGCTGATTAATTCACTTAAGACCTGCGTAAACACGTATGGTGTATTTGTGTACTTCATATTCGATGGCTTAATATGAGTTCGTACATAAGAATAGTAGATTGATCTAAACCATCCTTATATTTCAACGGTTCGCCTGTAACTTTTGCATACTAAAGGCGGAACCACGAGCGTGAACTAGCGTGAGCACTTAATTCCATACAAAGCCATTTTCCTAGCCTAAATAAGATAAAAGTTTGTTTTCCTGCAAGGAAATATAGAAAAAAAACGTTACGTTAACGTAAATTATTTATCCGTTGATGCAAGCCACAAAAACACAAAAACTTAGGTAAATATTATTTTAATTATTAGTCGTTCTTAAAGAATATTTGATAAATAAATATTTAACGGAAAGAAAAATACAAACGTGAAATTTATTAATAAAACAATGTATTTAATTAAAAGCTATTAATAACGAGGAAAGTACTGCTGAGCGAATTCTAACAAGTCCAAATATATATACAAATGTCTATAGAGAAAATTGATTTAAGTCCTTAAGATTATGGTTCTGAATCGTGAATTGCGACGCATACAGTGTAGGTTACCGAAATAGTTGATCACCGATGCTACAAAAACCGTGTTTGCGGAAGCCTTCATAACAATTCACTCAGGAGTCACGGCGTATGAGAATACTTTATAGCCACAAATTAGGTTTACCACTGATTATGGTTGAAGTTTTATTTTATGTATGATTATATATTATTAACGTTATATTTGTTTGTATGTGTATATTAGTTTAAAGATTTTTTTAATGTCAGATATCGACAGACGAGCATGACGTTCACTTGATGGTAGGTAAACCTCAGCCACAGAACATCAGTCAATAATGCGCCGTCGACCAAATTTTTACTTCGAGCATTCGAAAATCCATAAACGGAAACCGAAACTCGCAATTCACTGTTTTTCCATCTATGAACTGAAGATAAATTTTATTTAAGTTTAAGACCGATCACATTTGACCTACTGTGTAATCGAAAATAGATGATATTTGTTCAAACCCTTATTGTTTATATACAAATAAATAATCGCTTTAATAAAAGAGATGAATATATCGTCGATTCAAAAGTAAAACTCACTACGTGTTATTTAACAAAGCACTAATTGCGTATTGTGGTCCATAACAAAACTATGAAGCGCAATATGCACTCAGTAATTGGTTCTTATCGTAGATGTACGCTTAAAATAAGCAATAAGAGACAAAATTTTTATTCTAAATAACACTTAGTGAGTTTTACCTTTTAACCAACGATATAAATAATAAACAAATGTCTGTCAATCATATACGAAAGAAAAAAACTGTCATAACCAACAAATCACGCTCCAATTAAGCGAAATTTGTAAATGCAGATTTCAATTACGATAAATCAACACGGCGTTAAGGCAATAACGAAAAAAACCTCAATAAAAGTGGCAAAACACATGCAAAGTTGCCTCGCAAGTCACAACATAGCCCCCTGTAAAAACAGTACGGCCGATAACGAAGCAGATACGGCTGTTTGGAAAGTAATATCATTAAAATTTATTCCCTCGCTTTAGACTCCCCGGGGTCGAAAGCCGGAGGGGCAGTTTAACCACAGCTCATGAACTACAGTTGCGAAACTCGGCGGCGTCGCGTCGTAGCACGACGGAATTTCCTGTTTGATATTACATCATATTTACGTCTATAAATTCTATACACTGTAGCGACACCCTCAACGCTTCCGGACCGTGTATATAAACACATTTGAAATTATCTTCGGCATCTGAGATTGTGGTTAAAAATAGCGCCAATATTACCTCGACATACAGGCCTTCGAAAATGCACTATCATTGTGTAATTTCACAATAGTTGATATCGATCTTGGCGTCTGTTTTGATATTATGTTCACTTATATTTATGTATGCCGTATATTCTACCAGATGACGAGTCTCCGTAATAGACGTAATATGTTGCAAATTTTTTTTCAAAATTCAAAAACTTCTTAATTTATCTCAGCTTTATATTTTGAGCGTATATCCACGTACGTATCTCACTAAAATTACCATTATGCTGTGCATCGAGAGACGGCTCCATAATAATTATATCATTGTCAAATAGATTTTTATTTCATAGCACTGTTATTTTATTTTTAAATTCAAGTTTGTCAATTTACTCATTACTTGCGATACAATATATTTTTGATTTATTATGGATGCTTTTAAAATGCGCTTTAGATCTGTAATTTATAGATAAATGTTGTTACCAATTCTATATTTGCACTTTGGTGCCAATTTATATAAAAATATCCATTCAGTCCTCATGAATTCGAATCCGAATGCGTAGGCAGTTAAATCGTTAGATGTTATTTATGAGATATTTAGACTATTTTTAAATCATTTCAATATTTGTTTTCCATTGACTATTGTTTATAGAGATACGTAATTATAATAATTTGGTATGTTTTGTGAATAAAAATATAAGTATAGTGGTAGGCTACTTAATGATATGTATTATTAGAAAATACCATTAAAATGATATAATTGTCTATGATTAATACGTTATTTAAATTATTAAAATAACCGTCTACGTCTTTATAGGTTCTGAAACTAAAAATAATTGGAGTAATATTTTTATGATTTTTATTACTGTGAACCTGTGAGATGAATGGATCCGAGCTCAATAACAGTCTTTTCATGAAATCATACATATTGTATTCTTGAACATCTTCTTGCGAAGTTCTCCCTATATTTTCTGATGTCCTTATTTCTAGCCTCTTGGGCTTCATCGGACAGCATTCGATTGGAAGTATACCTGATTTGATTACGATAACACTATGCATTATTATTTTATGCATAGTTTTTCTCATTGGATACCACTTAAATGAGATAACATACAATTCAGACGTTTCCTGTTTGTACGTTTGAAATTATTCTATATTGATTGGATTATTGGAGTCCGTTTTAAAATATATACGCGTGTCTACATAAAATAACGTTTAAAAACTAAATTGAAGAATTCGTCATGTTTTAACATCCTTGATTCTTGAAAATCTATAAAAAATAGGATTCATACATCTTAAAAAAAGACACCCTTGTTAATGGGTAGTAAAATACATCAAATAATATAACAAGTAGTAGGATTATTACGGACAAAACACAAATGCAAAAGTCTTGTAAATTATACCATGCGTTGAAATTTCATACATTGAACCCCAGTTGTTATACTCCAGTTTAGTTATAGCCTGTCTCAGATCAAGTTGATATACCGGCACAGTACATTAAACTTACGACGGTGGAACTTATGTATCCCAGACATCGAAGCATGTGTAAGGTCACATCATATCAGTTTGTTTATATATCTAGACTCTAGGGTATATTGTGTGTCCTATTGACGGCGTTACTTTAGGAATTTGTAACACTTTCAATCCGAATGTTATTTGACAGATATCCTTTTATTTTACTACTGTTCCTAAAATGGAATCCCTGTTATGGAATTATTTACGTGCAGGTGTAATTTCCCATAAAAAACATTGTGACTGCCGATGGCGTTGTATCTTTCCTCTCAGCGTAGGTCTTACCACCTTATTTACAGCCAGGTTAAATTTAACAGCAGTGCAGTACACGAGCCGTGACTGCGGTCTTCACAAACTACCGGTTTGCTATAACTTTGCTATAAAAACCCGTACGTCGCAACTTATTCTCGTTGAGCCGTAAACGTATTAACGGTATTGAAGCTTTTCTACTCGTATGTACTGAAGCTTTTTTTGTTTCGATATTATTTCCAAATACCGCCCAGATGAGGTAGTTATATTTATCGGAAATGAAGAGTCAACAATGTATCGTTGAAATACTGTTACTGCTTCATTATGAGGTAAGTAAAGCCTGTTTATAAGATTTACTCAAGGTGAGATTATAAAGTTATTAAGGTACTTATCGATAGGATTTGCTTGTCTCATTACTTTTCACTCACATTGTTTACCTTATTAACTTCGCTATCGGCTTTATTTTTTAAAAAATCAGTGCAATATCTTAATACTTTATCGGCGTGCCCTGAACGTTAGAGCTAAAGTGAAAGAGATACACAAGAAAAAAAATATCTTAAATAGAACTATAAAAAGGACACTGAAGCCACTGAAGTAAGTAATAAACTATTAATTGATTTTACTAAAACAATACCGTTGTGTTCTTAGTTTGTTGGTTCGGTTAAGTAATAACACATTTAAATGCACTTGCGAAACAATTGCCTTAAGTTCTTATTCCTTCAATTACCATGCCGACATTTACAAGGAACTCGATTATGGACACTGTCAGGTGTAAATCGAGTCGAGAAAATTATGATAACTGTACAAGTGAACTGCAGCGAATATTACAAACGAGTTTCGATCTACAAGAAGCAGAACTTACAAGCGAATGTAAAATCGGAGTATTGTTGAGTTTGTCTCAACAACAGCGGGTACACAAGTGCACCGCTAAAAGCGTCTGTCTACTCGATAAAATAGAAAAACAAGCACCTGAAACGCGAACAATGTAGTTGTGAGATAAAAAGAATTCAGTTGCTGCTCGGATCGAGTCGAATCCGATGCAGAAGTCTATTCCCATCGTGTCTGACTGCTTGACGCCAGACGGGAACGTAACGATTGCGACTGGCGACAATTATTAGCGTCAGCTTTAAATGTCACGCGGCCACGCGCCTCTTTCTCTGCGGCGAGTGCAGTTCAGAGCTCGTTTGCAGAATCTCTTCTAACTTTAACTAAAGCTTTCTTATTGAATTTTTACCTACGTATTCAAATACGTCGAATATCTACTCAATTTAATCCATTAAAGAAAAAAGTATTTATCACGCAGTTCTCATCATAAACTATACAATGTCAGGTGATCTGTTCGCCCGTTTGACTTTTAACTTAAATTATTGCCACTCAGAGCTATAAGCCCCTGACAAACTACTGAAAGGGTTATCGCCAAACATGATGTCACCACATTTGCAGAAGTAAATTGCCGATATTCAATAAAAGGCGAGACAAGAGCGACGCGAATGCAACAATAACGGGAACATTACTCTTATAGAAGTGACTCCACAAGTCAATTGCTGTGTGAGTGCGCGCGAGTTATTTCTGACCGCGTCGCGGTGACCTGTTTTGGTCCATTATCATTTATCAGTAAGTACTGTGAAAGATATACAGCATATATCGAATGTGACTTCGAAATGCTCCATGTAAACAAACTAGGATATATGACTATGACTAGACTTTTATCAAGCACCGTTTTTTAAATTACGAGCATTCAATGTAAGCATATATGCATGTATAAACAAAATATTGTTTTTAATTTTATTCGGAAAACAACAGTACAATAAGACTTCAGTGATAACTAATATTAAATCTAAAAACTATCTAAGTACATGTTTTACTACTGTTACACATAAAGCTTGGTAAAAATTATAAACTAACAAGCCATTTTGCCATGCCCAACATATATTTTTTTAATACGAGTATAACCCTGGTACTCGATTGTAAACGCAAAGCTCCTACCACTGATACAAAGGCGTATGTTAGACGTTCGGATCAACGTATAGAAGACAATTGTCAAAAGAAGCTTGACACCTGTTGGTACAATTACGTTCACATTGCATACGATAACGTCTGTCTATACAGTGCCCACATATTGGTTGATTTAAGCTCGTTAGGCACACACCGGACAATTGTGATTGAATGGAAATGATCTAACAGTTATATGGGACGGAACAGCCGGATCTATTGTGATGAGTTGGCAACCAGGAAATCTTGAATTATTCTATTGCAATAGGAAGGATTATACTCATACTGCCTTGTGTGCACGAAGCATGTTTCTCACGCATATTATACATACTACATATTATGAATCTATCGATCTAACTAAATGACGGGCTCGTTGGCGCGTTCGGTAGAACACCTACCGTGCGCATCGATGGGTCGTGGGTTCGAATCCCACCGGGACGACATGCTTATAATTTTCTGTAAGCATGTCTTCACCACGTCTGGTAACTTCGGGCAGTGATCGGGTGAGAGGAATATCAAAATTCCGACCGGGTAACGAACCACCGTTCATAGATGGAAAAACCGTGAAGTGCATATTGCGCGTTTCGAATTCTTCCGAATGCTCGAAGTAAAAAGTAGGTCGACAGCGCATCATTGACTGATGAACCTGTGACTGAGGTGTCACCTACCATCAAGTGAACCTCATGCTCGTCTGTCGATATCTAAAATAAAAAATAAAAAAATGGATTGCGGATTTGATCAGTCTTTTAAATATTTTCTTCATAATTAATAAGACAGGTGGTATGAATCTGAATAAAATTATAAGTTTCATATACGGCTACCCACTGAACTAATCATCGATGTTCAAAGGAGCAAACAAGTTGCAAAGACTGCCTAGGAAGTTTTCAAATCGCCCACGGCTTTGCTTAGCCAAGTTTTATGCAAACTTTGATAAAGTATCGTCTCTGTACAGCTTCAGAATCGAGATAAAATAATTTTATAAGATCGGAACATGACATGCTGTAGGCGGGAACCTTCTTGTTATTTTGACGAAATGTTAATGTAAGTTATGCGTCGATTCTACGTCGTAAAAACAATAATATAGATATTTTACGCTGACATTACCCAGGAAACATCGCTCTTACGAATAAACTAAAAATTATAATTGTATACTTTTCCAAAACTATTTTTTTTGTGTTGATATTGTACATCTATACTAATATTATAAACAGGAAATGTTTGTTTGTTACGATTTAACTCAAAAACTACTCGACCGATTTTAACTCTTTCACCAATAGATAGCTACATTATCAGCGAGTAACATAGGCTACTTTTTGCGTATAGTACATTTACATGACACCCGTGCGAAGACGGGGCGGGACAAATAAATAAAAATATCTTACGCGACAACATTTTAGACCACTGTGTCCGAACATAGATCAAGGTGTCGATCGGCGTCGACCTTTTCAAAGAGTAGAAGGAATGTCCAGACGGTATCAACACCCGCGGTGACCACTAGGTACATTTATTGCTCGCTTTATCGGAAAACATGCTTCCGCGTTCCTTGCCAGTCGCCGTACCGTTATAGATTAACATTATAGCCACACTAAACCGAAGTTAGGTAGTGTATAGGTTCTTATTTACAATTTAATGTTCATAATCAAACACCTTAATTTATTTTATTTACGATAGAGCTAATTCAGTTATAGTATAAATACGGAAATGCTCCGTTTACGGAGAGGCACATACATATATTATATACGTTCGTATATAATAAAAGGTCATTTCAAACTTCTAGTGAAAAAGTGCCGGGAAAACAGTTCTATCTATACTAATATTATAAAGAGGAAAGATTTGTTTGTTTGTTTGTTACTATTTAACTCAAAAACTACTCGACCGATTTTAAAAACTATTTCACCAATAGAAAGCTTCATTATGTATCTAGTTGCTAAGCCTTAAATAAATAAATTATCAGCGAGTAATATAGGTTCTTTTGTGTATAGTGGCACCCGTGTGAAGACGGGGCGGATCGCTAGTATAAAATATAGCCATTTACAATAATGATATACAAAAACTGTTATAATATGTAGAAGATAATCTGAGCTTTTTAATTCAAAATATTATATTTATGTGTAAGTCGAAACAAAATAATAAAGAATATTCCAAAGCCCGTAAAAAGAAGGCCGATCATTTTTTATCCGTTCATTAAACTAGGTGTAAAATCCGCCGCGTGTTTATCGCGGTCTTATTATAATAAATTTTCTTTCTGGACCCTTAGTACGTGAGCCCGATGAATAAATGAATAATAGCGTTCGAAGGAGCACGCTCGCGGCATAACAATTTTTCTCGAGATGCTAATAATGTTACTCGCATTTTTCACGGGTCCGCCTCGTGACAGAGATCACTTCGCCAACTGATGAGAGGTATATTGAGAATGGTCTATATAATCACAAAACTGTCGATCAGTGATAAATATATGAAATCTCTCTGATTTAAATGAGAACAATTAGCACTTATGGCCTCGTGATATAAGTAGTGTTGTTCCCACGATAATGTAAGTCCTATTTCGCCATGCCAATAGAGGACAAACTGCGATTAAGAGTGGCCGAGAGTTAATTGCCAGTTCTTCTCGTCCGTTCTACGCCCTTGATTTGAGAACTGGCATATTGTGTTACCTTAATGAATAAATGATTAGATTTGATAGCAAGCAAATTAGTAGATAATCTATTAGTCGGTCAATGTCAGTTATATTTCAACCGGTACTGGATGTACATTTTCAGATTTCGTTTACCATCTTATATTTAAGTTATATTTGTTATAATCAAATTTTTTTATGCTAGGGTTCGACAGACGAGCATGAGGTTCACTTGTTGGTAGGCGATACCCCAGCTACAGAATATCAGTCAATGTTGTGCTGTCGACCTACTTTTTACTTCGAGCATTCGGAAATCCATATACTGAAACCCGAACGCAATTTGCACTTCACGGGTTTTCCATCTTTGAACGGTGGTTCGTTCCCCGGTCGGAATTTCGATATTCCTCCCACCCGATCAATGCCGCCACCAGCCGTGGAGAAACATGCTTACAGAAAATTATAAACATGTCGTCCCGGTGGGATTCGAACCCACGATCTATCTATTATTATTGTATTTGACACCGGCCATCAAGTGAGAGACATACGAGGGTCTCTTTATAATCCAATTTAAGCGAGGCCGCAGCCCGCACTCGCCTCTAGATTGCTATTCCATTAGGTGTCGCTGAGACGCGCAATTTGCAAATGAAAACAACTTATTGAAATTCTTTCCCGGGCTGCATCTAGCGCAGCCGCTAGTGGGATCGGTGCAGTTGGTAGAGATCAAGAATGTTAGTCATTCGTTTAAATGCAAAGATTTAAAGTTCTATTTTACTACTAGCTAACCCAGCGAACTTCGTTTATATTTATTATATTTTTGGTAAATATTTACAATGGCGGCTTTTCCCAAAAAGCGTCCTAAGTTATCAATAAAAACGGTTTTAACCTTCCTTGGACTTCTACAAATATTTCAGCGATATTTTTGTGTACATTGCACCTGTGCGGGGCGGGTTACTAGTTTTTATATATTAAGATAATTAATTAATAGGTGATTTGTAATATGTATGGGTCGACCGTAAAGGTTAAATTTGAGGCTAACCTGCCATCGATATGTGCATTTACTAATTTTATGGTATGGGAAATATCACCAGAATTTATGATGTATTTTAAAAGCACAATCGGCAATTCTAATTGTATTTTTGTTATGATTTGAACCGCATGCAATTCTTACATACATTTTTAATAAAACGAGAGAATAGCAAGCTAAACAATTAAACTATAATATGTAGTTTAGTTTTTTATAATTATAGATAGTTAAAAAAATCAATTCCATTAAAAAAATAGGCGGAAGTTAATTCAAGTTATAAAACGCGTTAAAAATATTAACCCCTTAATCCAAGATTATCTCGTAATTCAAACACGAGCCTTTATTAAACTTGTAAATTCAAGTTAATCACCTTTAATAACAGCAGTCCAAAAAACGGACCTCTAATAAACAACAATTTAGCGAATTAATGAGACGCCTAAAATTAAATGCAAGCAATAAGGCCACTCCGTTCTTTATAGACACCATAAAATACGCCAAGCAGTCTTACAAAGAAGCAAAAATTGGTTAAAAATCCGTCGACAAGGCTAATCATGTGCGGTATTTTGCATAAATTACCCACGCTGCAGCAATCGAGCCGGATTTCTGAAAAATAAACGGGCGTTAAATAAACCTCCGTGCTCGAATGCAAATAACACCATTATATGCTAATGCGCTGTGCGTAATCCCCGTATCGTAAGTTTTGTACTTGTAAAGACTTTCCCAAAATAGCCACGAATCTTGCTCGAGTGTCAATGCAATTTTCGAATACATAAATATTTATAACACGCCAGCTTTCACGACCTCGCTAAATATAAAAGACTAATAATACACCCCGGCTTCGCAAGGGTGCAATGTAGATGCACTATACCCAAATAAAAGAAAAAATGTTACTCGCTGATAATGCAGCTTTTTATGGGTGAAACAATTTTTAAAATCGGTCGAGTAGTTTTTGAGTCAAATCGTAACAAACACACAAACAAAACTTGCCTTTATTTATAATATCAGTAAAGAAGTAGAGATAATAAATATTGTTAACAATAAAATAGCACCATTTGAAAATTATTTAGAAAAATATGAATTCAAAATTTTTGTTTACTAAATTTTGCAGCAACATTTTTATTTGTCCCCATAGTGAATAATATCATATATGATATAACCAACACTTTTGTGCAAGTTATATTGTCATTCGTAACGCGCACAAGTGGCGAATTGGCACAAGTATTTCGTGTGTAGGGAGCGGCGCCGCGGGACGCAATTGCCGCAAATAAAGCCTCTATAAACTGAGAGCGATTATACCATAACACGTTTAGCATCGAATATTGGGTGTACTCGAAAAGCTCCAGTAGAAAATAACGTGCATGCGCCGAGGATACTTGGACGGCGGTCGTAAAACAGCCATAACAGGCGCAGTGCGGAAACAGTGCTTTATGAGGACTCTGAAACGCGTAATGTGCGCGTTGAATCGATTTCCGAATAGGTACTTATTGCGGTATGTCAAGGTACAAAAGATTTTATAAACCATAAAACGTTAAAGATAACCTTCGATTTCGATCAATAGTGGATATTTCATGGTATGATCCATAGAAAATTAAAGAAACAAAAATTGCTTTAGTACTTTTATAGTATTTATTATTTTAGTAATTTTATCTATATCTGTACTTCTATACTAATGTATGTTATGAATAAACTCAAAAACTACTGGACCAATAGAAAGCTACATTATCAGCGAGTTACATAGGCTAATAACTTTTTGTGTACAGTACATAACATCTAAATTGCTGCCGTGTGAAGCCGGGGCGCTTTGCTAGTATTTTATAAACACATGTACACGAGAAGTTTAAGTACCTACTGACAGTTTTATAACCTCACTGTTTTAGCTTATCCAAAGGAATATTACCTCATTATAGAAGTCCTTAAAGAATCTATCAACAAAAAATGTTAAAATCGCTTAATGTGTTTATGTAACGTCAAAGATAGCCCAAACCACCTTCGTTTATTATTCGTTTTTGTAACAAATTTTAAACAGTCAATTCGTAGGTACACATTATTTTAAAATTGGTATGCTATATTAAAAAATTGTCCAGCAGGGATGTAAAATTAAAATGATCGTCGAACTACTTAAACTGCACATTTCAAATCAGTTTGTGGCAAAAAATATCAATTTGCGTTGGGAAGATTCAATTGTCTGCAGCCGAAGAGACGCGTGAAACATAAGAAGCTAATTTCCTCTGGGATGAAGTTTGTGGCGGGAAATCCTTGTCTGCCGCGTGTGCGTCAGGCGCCGTGGTCGCCATTAGCACCATTCTATTTTGTTTGCTATCTCTTGATTACACCGAGTTAATCTAATATCGTCGCCTTTTCACGTCATTCATTTAGGTACACCGCAATACCTTATAAATTAAGATAGAACCTTTATCTCCCTTTATTTTTTATGTCAGATATCGACAGACGAGCATGAGACGGGTAATGATGCGCCGTCTACCTAATTTTTACTTCGAGCATTCGGCAATCCATAGACTGAAACCGAAACGCGCAATATGCACTTCACGGTCCTTCCATCTACGAATATGTCCTTTATTACATTCATGATGATAAAACATGGGCAATTCTTTCCTAAATCATATTAAGCGCATAATCGCTTGTTTATTACGGATTATTACGCCTTGTTCCCATATTAAAAAACTCTCCGGATAGAGATTATGATACGCATTCCTTTCCCCTTTATTGCAGGGCGCGTGCCGTCATGTCTTGGCTGTCAAAAGGGTCCGTTCGTTCGCGTGTGCATAATAAAGGGTCCGGTGCCCCGCAGTGGACAAACGGCGGCGGCAAGGACGTCCCAACCCCTCGGACTTGTCAACACAATTTTAGGAACACGGAATATTTAAGCATTTTCAATCAATTCAATTATGTGATGATGAATGAAATTCATGAGTCTCTTTCATTTTTTTTTCTCTTGGCCGTTTGCATTGCAAACATACACAATATTTAGGTTACAGGATCTATTTTTTTTTTTAAATAGATCACAGTTGCAGACGAGTATGAAACTCACTTGAAGGCCAGTGAGATACCTCAGCATAAACTTAAAGCTATTTATTTTTAATTCAAACATTCGAAATTCATAGACTGAACCGTAACGCACAATCTGCACTTCATAGTTTTTCATCTATAAACGGTCAACTGCAAGAAAATTTCACTCACACTTCTCGAAACTACAATAAATAATAAATAATGATCAGCCAAAGCCTAAAGCCCTTTACCGGTTAATTTACTATGGGAGTTATACCGGTATAATAAAGGTTTTTGTTAATATTCTTTCGTTTTTATTCATATTTACTGAAAAAAAATACTGTGGTAAGTTTAGTGTGTATTACTCTTTAAAAATAATATCTCAGTCAGACACGTATTTTGGAAAATAAAACTTAACCGGTTTCAGTCCCTGCTTGTAAGTGTGTTCCCTTTAAAGAACACTCTCACATTCTCGTAGTATCGTTAAAAATCCAATACTTTCTAGATAATGTTTCTAAAGCAGCATTAAGGACGTGACACGTGAGAGCAATTTGGGTCGTTGAACAAGTGTTTGCCCGAAGGACGTTACGACAACGCTTAGCGAAAACAACCTTCGCGTCTCGCACGTGTTATCATAACTTATACAAAGACTGAATATATGCTATCCAATACTATCAGTACGCTATAAGATTGATATGATCCATCTGAATAGAATGCCCGTTCATCTTAACATTAATGTTAATGTAAAAATCTGGAGACTATTAACTTTAATTATGCTTAAAGATGTTAATTATTTAATATAATTATAATTAATGCTTAAAATAATTAAGTGAATGTATGTGGCGGTAAGAAAGGTATACCGTTAAGTGATTCGTCGTATAGTAAAATATTTCTTGCTAGTTTATCTTTAATAACCCTCTATTTTGTACATCACTGACATTTCCCCTAATATCTCAGAGATATCCAAAAGCTTCCACCTATACTTATGTAAGTTTTCAGCTGTTCACAGTGTGCTGTTAGGCTTTGTACGTAAAGGTACATAGAAAGCCTAACAGCACACATTAGGCTTCTATATTATGTTTGCCTATTTTCAATTCTCTTCAGAACGTAGAACCTACATACCGCGTTTAATTTAACCGTAGCATCAAGCATAGTGAAGCCTCTATAAGGTACTCGAAACCCGATAGCCAAACGGCAAGTATACATAGTGGGGGAAAGAGATGCGCGGAATATTAGTAACACATCAACGGTTACATCGGAACCCTCTCCGTTGGTATTGTATGTCCTACCTACAAGTTATGTACATTATACAGGGTATATTTACGTAATATAATATCATCGTCAAGATGCACATTTCATAGAATCTCATTTGTACATTTTGCTTCAAACATGGAAGTTGTACAATGTACGTTTGACTCAAGCTTGGATAATAATCGTATTTAGAGTAAATTTTAAGTATATGTTTACAACATCTGGGATCCAATAATTAAAAATCTAAAACCCCAAGTCAGTCAAACATACTGAAAACCAATAAGACACTGTTAGTCAATATAGAAAATTACAGTAAATAGGAATAGATGGCGTTAATATGGCAACTTTGTGATATTTCAAATCAGACAACTGTCATCTTTCAGTCTCCCCGTGACCACGATTGCTGAAAAGCATCCTTCTGCTTCTTCCTGCCCTGTTCCCCTTTTTTTATTTGGGGTCGGCGCAGTATGTTCTCTTTTTCCATTCTGAAAGGAGTTTCACTCACCATATCATCAGTCACACCTCTCAAGCACATCATTCTTCACACAGTCAATCCATGTTTTTTTGGCCTCCTTCTTCCCCTATACCCATCCACTTTCATATTCAATTTTTTTAGATACATGCCCTTCATCTCTCAAACGATTACCTTTTAATATTAAAAGCTTTTATCATGTTTATTACAGGATAGACGTTCAAATATGGTAGGTATCAATAACCACAGTATACTATAAATGAGTTCACGAAAAAGAATAAAGAATCAGATTGTCCCACTCGCAATTCTGGCCGCAACGGATTCGAGGCAGTAAATAAAACATAGGAAAGCTATCCATGTGGCCGAATCAATTGTTGCGGCCGATTTGTGTACTCTGCGGTGTGACCAACCCTGCCGATACAATTGAGATAAACTAACGACACTATAATTGAGTTTAACTGCTTTTCAATGTACACTGATCTGTAACAATCCATAACCGAATTAATTGGAAAGAGAAAAGGTTAAGTTTTTGTACCTCTCGACTGCACATTCCCTCTCTCTAAACGATTAAATTGTTTTCTATGTACAAAAATATTTAAAGCGTTAATATACATTGCTTTTAACGATGGTAATAATTCCGCCCCAAATCATCGTACAGGGCTCCTTATTAAATCAAATTAAAGCTGATCGAATTGCCCAAAAGAGTTATATGATCGTATGATGTAAAATAAATGAGAGATTATTTTTCTTTAGTTTTCAGATGATGACTTGAAAACTGCTAAAACTAAAAAAATTACTCCCAAATACTGAAAACTAGATACATACTTGAAGCCATAATTTCCTTCTCCGAGTTATCCCTTGTTCAAAATCACCTCAAAATTTGGATTTTTTCCCAATATCCCTTAATTTTTGTGAGAAGTGTATTATTATTTGTAAGTTTATAACAACTCTGAATGTTTCACAAGTTATAAGTTTCATGTTTGAACAAAAGTCACGCCATAACGCGGCGCCAAGCGGGTATTCCCGACAATAGCCAGTTTGTGGCACGTGGAAGGCATTATGCGATTTATGAAGTTTCTAAACAATAAAAGGTAGGTTGTTATTCGTGGAATATGAGAATTAATGACAACTGATTGAACAATGACATAATACCAAGTTAAGCGCTCTCGCCATAACAATGACAAACTGCAAAAGATATCAAGGATTTTAGGAACCTACTTGTGCAGTTTGGATTATCAAAAGACGTAGTCGCTTCCTTTAGAAACGTGATTTTTTGAGTTTTACCTCATGAGTCCACACTATTTTGTAAAATCCCTTTTTTTGTTTACCCTTACCTACTAATATTATAAAGAGGAAAGATTTGTTTGTTTGTTACGATTCAAAAACTAATCGACCGATTGTAAAAAATATTTTGTTATTTTTTTTTAGTACATCTACAACGCCCCGGAAGCCGGGGTGGATCGCTAGTAAATATTATAAAAGTATTGTATATAATACGAAATTCCTCGCAACAACTATCATACATTTATCGTCTAGTTTACCTGTAATAACCTCCCATCTTTGTTATTGCTATTTCAATGGTGCATTAGGTGGTAATTGACGAGTTCAAAATAAAATCAAGAGTAGATAACGAAGGGCTGCATGGAATGTGCCCAATTCGTCACATGTGCCGCTTGACGATTAATGATGATCGAACGTGGGTGGACTTCAGAGCGGTTACACGAAGCAACTTTTTACAGCGCTTATACATCTAACCCTCACTCGATATAGTAGCTACACACTCGCTGTCAACATTTATACACGTAAACAAACGTTGACGGCTAGTGTGACGAAATTTTCCATCGCTTGTGCAGTGCTGCAGATTTAATGCAAAATCTAGATAATATAGTCCGTGCTATTTTGTCGCGGAACACGCGCTATTTGGTAAAATCGATCGCAATTATGCGCTCGCATTTTGTATCATAGCAAAAATCCTTTTAATGAATATATTATGCTTATTAAATTTTCATTCATTAAAATTAATAATGCAGATTAACAGTAAATAAGAGACAGCAAAAGGCAGGTCAACATTCTTTACCGCCAGTTAGTTAATAATCTTTTTTTATCTAACAAATGTTTAAGGCTCAAGCTTTGTCACGGTATATGCTGTCCTACATTTTACCCAAAACCAGTGAATAAAACAGTGTGTCCTTTCAAGCAATCAAACATCGCTACATTTTCAACAACAATAATTGTAATACTACGTGCAATCGTGTTGGCATATACCTACGACCTAATTTTGCAAATACAACAACACACGATCCAATAAACAATAAACATGCAATGCACCGTCGACATTAAGCATATTTGCACCAGTCAAATCCGCAGTGGAACCCGCCACAATGTCTGACCTGCCAAGTGGCGAACGATCGCTAACTTGCAAGAGCCGAAGAGTGCCGATCCGAACTATCAAACGGCGACGACTCTTCAGATATATCGCTTTTATATTGAGCTATAATGTCAACATATTCTGTGCTGTACTGAGTGACTGAATAAACAACAGCAGTCGAACGAAAGCAGTTAGTAATATGGAGATGAAGTTTCAAGTCCAACACCGCTATCTGAACATAATATTATTGTTATTTTGAAAAATTGCTTATTGTGAGTAAGCCTCTGAACAAGGGATTCCTATATAATTTCGATTTTCGAGAACAAAAAGCGAACAGAATACTTCTGAAGAGCGGTACTGTAGTGTGTATCTGAGCTGAGCTTTAACTGAAACGATATAGTCATGTGACGTTTGTTTAAATATATACAAACGCATAACAATGCATACAATACATGTAATCTATACATATAATAAAAGAGTAGGATCGAAATTACGCTTCACTAAATATTTTTACCAGAAATTAAGAGGGGTGATAAAAGAAGGGTAGCAGAATGCATAAATGCAATTTTTAAGATTCTTGTCTGTCTGTCTGTCTGTCCGTCTGTCTGTCTGTCTGTCTGTTTGTTCACGCTAATCTCCGAAGATACTGAACCGATTATCATGCAATTTACACAAATATATTAAGGAAAGCCCGGGGCAACATATAGGCCAGGTTTTATCGAAATCGGTTATCGGAAAGAAAAGTTATCATCATTTAAATATTATTTTAAAGGCACCATATCACCAAATTTCAATGCAAACTGACTCGCGTTGAACTTTTTCGAATTGTCAGATGTCAATCACAGTCTGATATGTAAATGAAATAGTTTGATTATTTCGCCATTTGCAATATGTATTCGTAGAATAGTGGATAGAATAGTGGATATGCAGTCCCATAGCGTAGCTTTTGATGCGAGTTCGAATCTGAAGTTGAAATGAAAGAAATATTTTCTTGTATTTATTTATTTATTTTTTGAAAGAACTATATTATAAAAAAAATAGAAAATGTATTATTGAAATAATATATGAAAAAGTATTTCTTATGAGATCATTTATTTCACCTTTTCATCAATCCTTTCTCTTAAACAGAATTACGATTATTCGACATTGCTTTTTTGCTTCCGTATCTTAGAGGTTTCCGCATTTAGCACCGGAAACCCGGGCAGGAATCCCGGGAATTTAAAAAAATGTCCGAAAATGAGAATAACCGATTAAATGAACGCACGCATCTATTTAAGACAGAAAATGTATTGAAAATTTAATTAATATGAATTTCCCTAATGATTCTTTAAAGTCAGGTTAATTATTTCAACTATTGAATATCAAATCATCCTTCGAACCCCAATCTCAACCACAATTAAACATGTCGATAACATGATGCAAAAGCAACCGTCAATGACTAAGTTGATAGCTCTTTCCCAAAAGAAATCACCAAGTACAGAGGATGGAGGATATGTCATTTGAAGAAAGCTTGCTCAAAAGCTCAGCTTAAAGTGAACCCCACGCGAACGAAGTCGCGGGCATCAGCTAGTACATAATAATGTTTCCGTTGATAAAAGGAGGTCTTATAAAAAAAGTCTTCACAAAATTTATATAGTGACTTCTACCTTGCACCTTTTTTCCTGTATTTTAAAATAACACCTGTTACCTTTAGACTTCGCACCTAAATAGCGATTGTTCGTTTCACTATTTTAAAGCACAGACTTATTTTCCAAGAAAACCAGTTTCGGTTAATATGAGAAGATCCATCATGTCCATTCACACGGTCGCTAGAGGAACCGGTTCATTTGAGACAGGTGTCCCTTCAGCTTTGGGAGGTCTTTCTAGGCCTCAATAAGTTTTTATGAGTATTTGTACGTATTATAGTTCTAAATAGCATTTATAATAGCTTAGTCTCAACAAAGATGAACGTAAATAATTTTAAACAAAATCTTTTACAATTTATGAATAAGGAGAGCTAAAAAATTCTTCACTTTTATTCGCGTTTTAATATAAAAGTACAGTTGAATTATAAATAGTGAAATCTTGGTATAATTTATTAAAATAAAATCATTACATTACGCACTTTCCAAAACATATCATGTAGTTAACTTTCTTAATTTTACGACGCCTTAAATTAATTATGTATTACAGAAATGTTATATTTATCATTCTAGAATCATCATCAATATCATATCATGCTTAAAGTGGGGCGTGAGGCATGGGGCAGACTCATTTCTGTGTCTGTTTCACTGATTATTATTCTTGTGCAGGTAAATTGTTGATCAGCCTTATGTGTCCTGCCCTACCTAAGCAATTTTTTAAATCTTTTTTACCCGGGATTCGATCCAGGACCTCCTGTGACGAACGCATCGAGCTTACCATTGAGCCACGGGGATGGTCATATCATGTTTAAATTTACGATTATATTTCAATCGTTAGAACTTTTACCATTTAAACATATTTTAGCTTGTTAATAGTAGTAGTAATAGCTGTTTTTATTACAAGACTCGATCTCTAGCAATCGTTTTAGTAATGCAATAAAAAGTTGTCGGGACAAAACGCATAAATATTATTAGAATCCCGAAATATTTCATCATGTTTAAATATCTTTTTATCTTAAGAATTTCGTTGCTAACGAAGACACATTCTTTGAGAAACGAAGCGCAGGTGCCGTAACATCTGCTACGGAACACTGACTTATGCAAAAAAAAATGTTTCAAATGTGCTTTTAATAAATAATCAACCAAACAAACTTACAATTGCTGAGTTGTTTTAAGTTTTTTTAGAAAATATTTTATATCTGCGACCATAGCTCGCCTCTTTTGTCTATTGTTAACGTTTTCTGTAACGCTTAATATTTTTAATTGATAATACATATATCTATATAATGTACCAGTGAACGGCTAACACGACGTGCGTTATGTACCATATTATCATTCCATACGGTAAAAACAATATGTTTTTGGCAAAATAATTAATTATTATCAGTAAAGTAGCTAAATTTAAAGCAACCGAATCATAACAACGTTCTATTTTTTGAATATACAAAAAAATGCACACAATATACAAAACGCAATCAGGTGACGAGCGATCTTATTCAAAAAGGCGTTATTGCATGAAAGGAGAAAATAAAATGTCATTCAAGTCTCAAAGCGTACAATATCATTGAGGGAGGGACCGCGGGTGATTTAGAATGTGCCTTTTGGTCCGCCGATAGATTGAGTGCAAGACGCCCGGGGCAGCCCCGCGCGCGCCGTCATAATGAAACTCTGTGTAGCTGTGCACTCACAATAAATGTACACTTCATCTCTTATATAACTGTCTGCAGTGAGCAGTCTTACACTTGCGCATATTCGCTTCAACTTGTTGAAGGGTGAACTTTATATACTTCCTCACTTGACATTTCGGTTGATTTTCAGGCCCGGCCTTGTTGGAAACTTCCAACTGTTTGCACCAAGCTCAGACTGTAAATGGCCGAAAGTCACAATGACACGAACGTGTCAATTAGATCCTAGTGACAGACAATTAATTTATTTTCATCTTTCAGCTTCTACAAGGGTTTATGAATTTGTTTTCCTAATTGATGATACAAGTAGTATTCTACTAACTTACCATCATGATAGCCTGATGTTTATAAAAAGTATCGTAATGAAACGATCTCAAAGGTAAATGGAGAAGCTTTAATTTTAAAGTGTTTAAATAAACACAATGAAAAAAAGCAATAACAATATCGGAGATATCTAAATAACGTAGTTATCGCATCGCACCGTGCACTAGTTTTCATCGTGCATCGCTGATAAGATTTTTGGCGCCAGACTTTTTTGTCATTACGTATGTACATTGTTGATACCGCGATATAGAGAGGTTATTTTGTAACGTTTAAATATAGTTATTTATTTTGTGACAATAAACCACCTTCACAGCACTATCTTTGCTCATGACCATTTCGGAGTATGGAATTCCAAGAAGTAATTAGAATCTTTCTTTGAATTTCTGAGAATTGTCAAATTATTTTTATTGTTCGATTTGCGGCAGTTGTCGAGAACAGATCTCGGTCGTATTCCACGACCCTTAAAATCTTTACCTGAGTCTCCTCGAGGGATTGTACCCGGCGAACTAAAAATATCAACTAGGCGAGAGCGGGCGTTTAGAAAACACAACAGTTTTAGTGTCAATGCATTTGTGTAACCGTATATCTCAAGGCCCGCTCGACAGGATGTTGGAGGGACTGGGACACACCTGTTGTTGCTTGCTTGTGTTTTTATATCGGACAGGAGCGATGACAGAGATCCGTTTCATCCTGTTTATTAAAACGGAGTGTAATGTCCGTGAAATGAGCTAAATGTTACATTCACTGGATTCAATTTCAATTCAATTTTTCGGTTTTTTATGTATTAGAACTCAATGCGTTTGCCTCAATTTTACGTTTGAATATTCACCATTATACTGTTTTATTATGTTTAAATTATTCTGTAATTTAAAAAATACAAACTTTTATTATTTCTATACAAAAGAAACAAGAATTCAATAAGGCGATCATGATTTCAAATTGTGATCACTGCCATCTATAGATTATGATAAAGAGTAAGATAATTAATTTAGGAAATACAATATAATAAATGCTTTAGGATATCTCCTGTTAAATTAATGTGGAAGAGTGTTTTAAACCATTTACGCTGATTTAGTTAAAGTAAATATAAATATAAGATAGAATATGCGACTGCGACTGCATAACTTTATTTTAAAATAATAATTTGGTAAACAATATATATATAATATATCATATTATGATAGGTTTAGAAAAACGTAATACAAAAATACCAAGGAATCAATATGATTAGACAGAGATATTTGATCGCAATGAATGTAAAAGTACTCGTAGGAAATTGATTTTTGACAATAACAGCTTGCTTTTAACGTCCGCGTCGCCTACGATAAAACAAGACATCACTAGCGTCATGCACCGAACCAAGGAGTGGCAGCAGCCAATAGCTTATTATGAGTCATATCACGACTGATAGTGACAGTGCGCCCGCGATTCAATTGTCGATAGCCGATACCGCATACCGAAATAATTTAGAAAGACCACTGTCGAAATTCACTTGGTGATATGATTTTATTTGCGAGTAAAAACATTATATTACGCGTTATTTCTTCTTAAGAAGTCATATATGAAGATTTGACGAGGAAAAAAAAGGATTTGGCTTAAGATATGAATAAACTTTTTTTAGCAAATTAAAATATATTTAGAATCGAGTAACTCGAGAATACTTACCATTGATAACTAGTTATAATAATAATAAAAATACTTTATTGCACAATATGAAATAAAAACAGACATAAAAATACATTAAAATATACAGTACAAAGGGCGGCCTTATCGCTTAAAATAGCGATTTCTTCCAGACAACCCCGAAGAAAAGTTCCAGAAGAATAATATTATGTAGAGATAAAAATAGGTGGTGCAAATACAGAATTAAAATAAAACAAAAACTAATAAAACGTTACATATAAATTTGAAAAGAATAATAAATAAACACAAACAAAATAACTATAATCAATAAATAACATGACACATCATTTTCTGTTCCTACATAATTTTAAAAAATGATCCTTGATCATTATTTTGAAAGACACTTTAGATTGCGCACTTCTTATGTTTTCTGGCAAAGTGTTCCAGAGCTTAATAGCGCGGACTGTGAAAGAAGAGTGGACTAGTTATGCCCTTACTAAAATTTATCTCAACTTCACAAAAATCAACATTAGGGGCCGTCCATTAATCACGTGAGGCTCAAAAGGGGGGGGAGGGGGTACGGAAAACATCACGAAACATCACGAGGGGGGAGGGGGGGTCTCGTTAGACATCACGTGTATTAATTTTATTTATTTTTTGTCAAAAAGCGCTATTTATGAACCGAAATTTTGAACGGCGCGAAAATTTATTAATTAATTAATTATTCATTAATTTTATTGCAAATACATATTATAAATGTTTTTCGAATCAAAACGCCATTTGTTAAATATTTTTTTCCAGTCAAAAATAGCCTTTACATAGACTTCCAAAAAAATACACGTGATCCAGGGGGAGGGGGGGGGGGGAGTGGTGCCAAACCTCACCAAATATCATCAGGGGGGAGGGGGGGGTCAAAAAATGAGAAAAACGACCTCACGTGATTAATGGACGGCCCCTTATGTCCGATCGCATTTACGAAAGAAATTGCGTAGTATCATAATAACAGTTAAAATAAACATTTAATTTATGCATTATACTACGCAGCCAGGCATAATCTAATTAAAAAGTCACGAAAAGCAAAAGAAAAAAGACGCAAATACAAGACCACATATTCTATTGAAATACGAGTAGGTATGCTAATCTTTAACATCTAAAAAACCCTAGGTAATATTCAGCGTCTGGTCTGACGGGTTTAATCACCTTTGTTGAACACTGACCTTCATATTTTTTTAATTAAGACGGTTGTAAAATAAAGATATAAAACTTAATACTCCCAAGGTTTACCTTCAAAAAATAAAAGTCATTCATTCACGCGCTTGAGAAAACCTAATCTCAAATTTTGTGGTCTATTACATTTTATTACTTCGTATATATTAAAAAATAAGTAAGCTATATTATATATCTATATATTATATATATGATTGTCCTTTCGAGCATATCAATAATTAAGAATATAGAAATATTTCACCGAAAAGTCGAAGCAAAACAGGTTCTAGTGCACTTACCTGAAACAAGAAAAAATAATCGTTAGTAAAAGACAATATTAAGAAAAAATGACAATTATTTGTACAGTAACTTTAAATTACTTCATATTTCTACCATGATCAAATTACTTTACTGACAAATAAACATTAATTAATATTTCTTGCGGGATTCTTACTAAATACTACATAGCACACATATTATTATGATTATGTTACAAACTAATGGCACAGAATCTGGCTAAATTTAAAAAACTTATTAATGAATATTTTCTTTCAATTGAGTACGGCCCGAATTAATTTGTATTTTTTTCCTCATATATTATAGGTTATAATTAATTTTCCTTACTGTTTATAAATAGTATTTTAGATTCATGTAGACATTTATATTATTTAAACTTTTTATATATATCCTATATCCCACACCTACTCTTCTATTATTATTATTTTTCTCTTTCGCTTTATCCAGATAAGGGTTGCCTGGAAGAAATTGCTAATAAGCAATAAGGCCGCCTTTAATGCCTTAATTAAGATTAGTTTTTTAAGTTATTTTATATTTGTATTATAGTCTAAGGTTATTAATAAAGAGTTAAATAATAATAAATAATGATGTAAAATAGTGTAGTTAAATACAGAATGCAGTATAAACTATAATTTAATTAATAAAGTAACTAGACGCTCAACGACGATTGTCATATCTATTCCAGCCGGCCTAGCATGACAACCGCGACAAAATTTTGTCGACCGTTTTCTCGTGTTTTAATTGATTATTATCTCTTTATTTCTTCTGGGTATAACATGACATTTACACTTAAAACTCAACTTTTAATATCAAAAATAGATATATGTGTCGTTCGAGATATCTTTTCTATCAAAATTCTCGATATCTTAGTTTGTCTTCTCTCGTCCGCGAGATATCTCGTGGCGGTCATGCTAAGCCGGCATATTCAATAAATAGTCAACTAAGTTATTATGGTATGATTACGTCAGCTTTTTATCTCGTTAATGCGTTCTAATGGCATATTATATTACGCTCCTTTTAGGGGTACATCTTGTGCCGGTATAAAACACATAAATAATGCATCTGTCGAGGTTAACCATATAAAGGTCATGTTTGGGACACACGTATAGCCGCTAAAAGCCAACCGTCAAAGGTCACGGGCCATATCCCGAATCTTGTAACACATAAAAATATTACATGTAGATATGTGGGAATAATTAATTGGATGGAGCTTATGTTTCTGTAGGCTTCGAGAACTACTCAGTCATTCAACGAGAAATTGGATAATACGGTGACTGAGAACAATAATATTGTTGTTCCGAACAGACGCGACGATACAACATCTATGACTAGATCATTCTATATATACTATTCCATCTCAATCTGATTTATATAAATCGTCTATATTATCTTAATATACTTATATGCTTGTATAAAACATTCGCTATTTAGACTAGGTCCAATATCTTTATCATATTTTTTGAGTAAACAAGTCTCCAGTAAGAACCACGGTATAAATAAAATCAAGACATCGAAGTGTTATATCGACTTAATACGTAAATTTATGACAAGTATATGTCTCTGTAGCGTATACTTGCAGAGCATTTGCATATCACAGCTATTTACTTGTCTAGACTATGCTAGAATTAGTGATCGTTCCACTGAAAACCAGTCAGACTTGTTACCTATGTTTTTGTTTCAGAGTTTTGTGAATTAAGTGAATTTATACGTTATTCAAGTTCAATGCCACTTGTGAATACTAAATTGGCTGTATTTTTAAATAAAACCATCTATCGTGATATTATATTATGTATTCGTATGTGGTACGAATGATACAAAAAGTAATATTATTGTATATTTCACCGACTTCATCCCCTCCAAATTAACGCCTGGTCCGATCAGCTAAGGTTAAAAGGTAAAAACGAAATTCTTTAAATTTTAGCTCTATACATTTGAATTACTAAATTGCTAGAAAATATGATATATTACTAGCTTTCGTTCGTGACTGTTCGCATGGATCGGAAATAATATAAATTCAACTATGACACCCCATTCTCAGAAATTCTACCTCAGTATCGCCATGAATGATAGCATTTCCAGTAAAAATATAATTTCGAAGCCAAAATTGTGGCAGAACAACGTCTGCGTGGTCTACTAGTATTAGTATAGATTAGCATTTTTCTATGCATAATTATAGTTAAGCTAATAGAACAAAATAAAACCTGCATTCTCAATCACAACATCGTTTATTTTCGGACTGACTTAAAAATCCGTGTTTCAATTTTATAACGGAAAACAAAAACAAAAATAATGATAATGAGGCCATTTTAGCAAACCTTATAATGATCCATATAGTTATATTTAAGTATCGTCATATTTGGTCATAGATTTTCATATTTCTACCTCATTTATTCTAAGTTTGTTAAGTTCGTTATTAGAAATGTAAGAGATGTCAGATATAAAATAGTTTATGTCTAATCCAGTTGTCTTATGTCTATAATTTATTTTAATTTACAATAAGTAAACCTTTCAAGTAGTTACAATATTTAATTGAGCAAATAAAAGCCTTTTAAAATTATTTTTTAAGTACAACTTTCAAGTTATTTTTATAGCTACCGACATCAAACCCCATCTATCCCAGTCTGTTCTTTCAACCACGGCGAGTGCTCCTAATTCCACGTAAAAATTTCGTTTCCCATCTCGATCCACTTAAACCCTTGAAACACAAAACCTCACTCGGTCGCCATTTCTTCATCGCGTAAATAATTCAGTTCTTCTGTTAAGTATGACATTACCCTAAGTGACTTTCAACGTCACCGTCATCGAGTTCTGTGACGCACGTATAAAGCAATCGAGAGTTAATCCTACTTGCATAACCACCCACGCATCTATAAGGATAAACGTTTGGCAATATTATTGAATAAAACTTGTGAAAATCAAGACTATATGTATACTGAACACTACAAACAAACTGAAATAATAGAAGAATCTATACTAATATTATAAAGCTGAAGAGTTTGTTTGTTTGAACGCGCTAATCTCAGGTTCGAATTGATTTTTTTTTGTGTTGGATAGTCCAATTATCGAGGAAGGCTTTAGGCTATATAACATCACGCTGCGACCAATAGGAGCGAAGCATTAGTGAAAAATGTTGCAAAAACGGGGAAAATTATCCATATAAAACTAATCGACCGATTTTATTATCATGATCTGATACATTGCACCCGTGCGAAGCCGGAGCGGATTGCTAGTTAAAAATAAATCAGTAAAATACAAACAGTACTTAAGAAACACCCGTCAAAGAATAGCGTATTCATAAAATCGGAACCTACGCATTGCGGCACGGCACTGAACGGTTAAAAAGATTTCATAACAGATCATGTATTGCCTCTCGAAGAAAAGGAAAGCACTTGAACTATCTGTCCATGTTTACGATCTATAAATAGCAGAGCTGGTAGGGGCATGGGAAAGCCCACGCATTTCGTGTGCCGCGTGTCGCTTTCAGTTTATTTTTAAATGCCAATCGATGTCTATAGCAATACGAAGACACGACCTTCGCGAGTTTAAGACGTCTGTAAACATAGATGAGAAGAAGTAAAAGAGAGAAAAAATTAAATAAATACTTTATTCTACTTTTTGTTTACTTATTAGTTATAACGAAATAAATAATATATTGCGTTTTAATACGGTACATTTTCTTTTAATGTGTGATACTCGCGAAAATTGTATAAAAAATAGCATTTCAAAATTCTTAACGCAAATAATACTAGAGTAACAACAAAGAGATTATAAAGGAAAAACAACTCGAGTTTCATGGACTTCTATCTATGTAATAAATTTCACCAATTAATTATAACGGTAATGAATAAACTTCGTTTAAAGTAAATAGCTATTAGGTACCTAATCTCATCTACGTCTCAAAAGGCGTACAAGCAGCAAGAAAGCAATACGAGTTTTATTTAATTTAAATTAGAATATCAGCAAATAGCATTGTGGTTATACCTGCTACTGTAATCTCGATAATTAATAAGAATGTCATCTACTATATGGTCTATGGAGGCAGGGCAATTACTTATGTGGACATTGAATAAATGAGAATCGGGGAATAATACTCGTGAGCTCATTCAACAAGTTAGTTTCAAACGAAACCCAGCCCAAAACGAGTGGGCGAACAAATATAAAGTAAAACGAACAAAGGGAGTTTTAGGGCTTTGCATTTATCTATTTTTTTTAAATTTATGTAAGTAAATGTAAGCAAAAGAAAATAGGTATTAACTGGAAAGTAGGATAACAATCCATGAAGTTTTAATTTCGATTTGTTCGTTTCGAATTTTTCATTCTTGGGTATGAAATATTTGATGAAAGTGGAAGAAGCGAATGTGATATGTAAGGATCGGAGCATATGGAATTCCGTGATATCTGCCTACCCCAATGGGAAAGAGGCGTGATGTATTATATTATATGTATATGTAAGTTTGTTGTAAGTTTCAGTTCATTTGTTCGAAACAAAATCAAATTTCGAAATACCTAACTAAGCAACTCCCACTGCATATTATTGATTTCAGAAACCTTTTAAAGGTATAAAAAAAATCAGACATCTATACTGCTATACCCATGTGGACCGGTCCCAAAATCTACTTTTCGTTTCATGCCTGAATGATTCACGTCCCAACTTTAGGGTCTACGATACCCAAGGGTGTAAACAGCGTATTCTCGGACTCGAACTGGGAGTCTTAACAATGATTTTAATTAAACGTAATGCCGAATGAAACTCGACACTGCTAGTTTGCTTGTTAAATAATTCAACTCGATTCTGTTTGGGCAAACTTGAGAAGTGAATCAAAATATAAATATACATTAAAATAATATTTTTATTTTTTCAGCGTTATAGCAGTTCAGGAATTTTGTTATTCATGATACGAATAGATGTGTATGCATTATGGAATATATACACCACTATATTACATAAAACCCTCTAATTATAAAAAAGCTTTTACACAACAAAGAAAACTTAAGAAATACCAATCTTGAATGTTCAGTCAACCAAGAAACCTCAACGACAAATAATAGAAACGAAGATATTAAAAGTCGAATGCAGAACAAAAGGGAACCATTAGCCTATGTAATAGTCTAGAATAAGCCGTTGCTATTGCATCTAACCATTCAAGACTCCATTATATATTTCTAAACAGAGTTACCGGTCCGTTGGTAATCGCCGTTGGGGGAAAAAATTAAAAGTACCTACTGCCGTCCGAACCCCGACCGGAGAGCAAAGATCGCAGGTAAAAACTATGAGAAAAATAAAATATTTAAAGACAAACATAATACAAAAGAAATGGAAAAAAATATCACAACTTACTTGCTAAAAGGAAATATTGAATCGTAAACTCGACTATATATTGTCATAAGTATATCTATTTTAGTTTTAAATGTAAATAATTTCAATACCTTGAGCACACAGTTTCATAGATTATTTCTTGTAAAGTCAAGTCTATTGGAATGGTATTATAGTCGTGGAGAGTTATAATCATTTATCGGCTTCACAGAATGCTGACCATAATTATAAAAATAGCCAATATCAGTTCGCTTTCCACTAAGCTCATTTAATAGCCCGATCAACTAGAATAATCTCTCGGCGCGCCCCGAGCGACCACCCAGACGTCCTATCTAGAATGCCTGAGCCACATGTTTTACGCTTTGAACACTGACTGGAAATTTAAGAAAATATCGTCAACATTCTATATTTGAAAATTGTGGAACGATATCTAGATTTAGACCTATTTTGGTAGCATCCGATTTTAATGGAATCTTCCATTTAACAACAAGATCCGAAATGATATTTGAAAATGGAATAATCTGTCTATATTAATAGTATGTGAGATCGTACAATAAATATCTAATTAAAGCATGAATATATTTTGTCCTTGTTATATAACTTATTAATAGAATTGTGTTGCACGTGCGACAACGAAGTGCCATGAAATCTAGAAATAACGGCGATACAGAAAGGCTTCTTTAGCAAAGTGTGTGCAAACTTGTAATGAGGAAAAGGCGTTAACTACCTCATCTTCACGAAGCACGTGCAATAATTGGATCATTTTAAAATTCATTAAAACTTTCACCGATAATATCACGTTCACAATTTTCACTCTTAATAAAATAAACTATATTGAACTCGTGTTACTTGTACGCGTAATCACCTTATTACCTAGTTAATTAGTTATAACTATTGAAGTCATGAAAAACTAATTCATACCAAACTGAATAATTATTGAATTCCTTTTAGAATTATTCCATAATTATATTGCTAATATTATATTGATTATAGAACATTCGTTCAAAATAAATAATATTAGAATTGTTTCCTATTCAATTTTATCATCCAATCATCGGTCTAGTTAAAGACGATGTCACATACACGTATTGAAAATAAAATTACATCCGACAAAAACGAACGAGCACCGAATATTACTCCGATTCGTGGCCAAAATTGAACTCCATAGCAACTGAAATTATAATAACGGTCCCTTACGCTGTCAGACTAATTAAATTGAGGAAAACACAAACAATAGTGACTGGCGACGTGTCTACTATCATTTTAGTGAGTTAACTGTTCCGCCGTGCACTGATTAAGTCCCATAATGAAGTCGGAACGGTTTTAATTACCTCGGCCGGCGTGAGCGTCTCTGTAACTAGAGATATCGCCTTAAAAATTATATTTGGTTTTTATTATATACTAGCGATCCGCCCGGCTTCGCACTGGTGTAATGTAGATGAACTATACACAAGTATGCACATAGCCTATGTTACTCGGTGATAGTGTAGCTTTCTATTGGTGAAAGATTTTTTAAAATCGGTCGAGTAGTTTTTATGTTTATTCATAACATACAAAAATTCAAAAATACAAATCTTTCGTCTTTATAAGTTTAGTATAGATAACTAAGTAACAAGCTTTCCTCAATAGATGGTTTTCTGCTCTTGGACATTAGATGTCAATAATGAATCCTTAGCGATAAGGACTGCTATGTGGATAAGATTAGAAGGGCCTCAATGACGTTTATTACTTCAATAAAGATGATAATATTCAAATTCCATTGCGATAAGCCTTATAACCGGTTCAATGATTTATCTATGATTACACGTGTAAACAGAAATATGTAGATTAATAAATTACAATGTTATTTACACCATCATCATCAATAAGCGGAAAATGGGAGATAATATGATTTTCGATTTAAAAAAAACGATACATGTTTTCTTCTTGCTGCCCTTATCCTAAAAAAAATCCCTTCACCCCTCAAGCCGCCATAATGGGACCCACGGGATCGCATTTGGTAGAATATCTACCTTGCGCTCGAATGGGTCGCGGTATTGAATCTCGCCGGGACATGTTTATAATTTCCTGTAAGCATGTGTAATCCAGGTCTAGCCACTTCGTAGGTAGAATATAGAAATTACGACCGGGTAATCACCATTCATAGATGGAAAAACCGAGAAGTGCACATTGCGCGTTTCGGTATCAGTCTATGGATTCTGAATGGTCGAAGTTAATAGTATGTCTACAGCGCATCATTGACTGATGTTCAATCTGTCATTGTTCTCATCTGTTTAACATAAAAAAAACTTTTATCCCACCACCAACACGGTAATCTATTATTCTTCTGTTCCAGGCGATATACAAACAAAGATTGAAAACCAAGCAATTCTTAGCATTTATAATATTGGAATCCATAAATTAAACAATATAATTTTATTTGTTAAGGACAATAAGCGACATTCGTAAAATACCATAATTTTAAAAATGATTTTTATTTAAATACAACCGCTGACCATTTTAGGTCACCGGCATACATTCGCAGCGGGACATCGTTCGATTCTTTTCGCACAGGTATTGTAAAACGCCTCTTAACTCTATAACAATAAGGTTCAAAATTCGTAAAACCTCTTCAAAGATTCCGCAAGCGATACGGAGCGGGTAAACGCAGTTCCTGGAATGCATCGGCATCGGCCGCTTTATAATTATTATTTTTGTTATTGCAACTTATTTTGTAGATTTTTCCAGGAAACGTGGCCGTGTATATAAGCTATAGTGATTAAAATAAATTACCTTTTAAAACGTTATTAATGATGATTATTTGTTTTCTGTTGTCAAGCGTGTTTTAGCGTAGGTAAGATCGTGTTCTGTATACAAGAACGGTGGTTAAATTTAACTCGAATAAGAGTTATTATTTGGAGGAAGACTCGGTTATTGTATAATTGTAATAGATTCGGTTTATGTATAATTGTTATACCATCATGACCCTGAAAGTATCCGACATCCGACGAAAAATTAGTTTATAGAATTATTGTCAGTGTCAAATTGTTCAATAAAAAAATAAGAAAAAAACTTCTTTAAAACCACAAATACACACACATACAAATCTGCCGTCGTACGGGTGTAAACGCAGTACCTACTTGCAAAATGGCAGTTTCTTTTAAAGCACGGTAAAACGGATTTTTTTATTAAAAAATACAGTTGAAGTTAATCTTCTATATATATAAAAGAGATTTCCACCTATATAGTCACTCATCACGATATCTCTGGAACCATAAGGCGTAGCGACTTGAAATATGGTAGGAATATTCTTTTCGCCGAGTAGAGGTCAGCTAAGAACGGATTTTACGAAATTCAACCCACAAGGGGGGTTGCGGGGGCAATTGCTAGTATATTTATGAAATTATATTTAGACTAAGTTAAAATAATGTGTATGTACAATTCGAACTTATTTTTAAATTTAAATTTAAAAAAATGGAAAATTCATAGTTTGTCAAATACTGCGTTTGTCTTTATTACGACGGCAGAAATGCAAATAAGGTTGAATAAAAAATAACAGTAAACATACAACTACCTAATAGACCATACACAACGTACACTCCAATTAAATATCCATTGAGCATACACAAAATTGCAGGCGAAATAAAAAAAAAATAAGAAACATAATTCATGTTGCCATACGAACGATACTTCACGACTCGTGCGATAGTCTGTCACCAAGCGAACAAGAAATAAATAAAACAAGTAATAGCCCTTATCATCTACGACATTTGAATAACAAAGATAACTCATTATTTGCAAACGTTGGTTGATATGAATCGACTTTATATATTTGTATATGTTTTAGCCGCTGATTAAATAATTTATAAGGACGCCATCTTTGATGCTATGCGCTATTACTACGCACGCAGGCGATTCTTATTTTATATTTACATTCACGGTAGCTTTCATAGTAAATTGGATACTAATAATTTTTCATTGAGATGGACAGACGTCACATTATGAATTCTTGCAAAAACGCTTTCAGTTTTCCCCAACACGGCTCGCATATTTGAACGGTAGGCGCATACCACGCACTGCGCACCGACACGAAGCGCGTTTACTTTGCATACAAACAAGCAACGGTGCGCGGACGCGACATTGCGTCACGCGTTGCGCAATCGACTCACGCGCATGCCATTCATCCGGCCCACCGGCTGGCAACAGCATTCGTTACTTCTAGACTTGTTTCCATTATTACATTTCACCGAAATTCTCTATCTAACCGCGTTAGCTTAAAACAAATGAAATAGTCATTATACGGCTCATATTGCAGTAAAAAACACGTCTTTAGTATAGCATTTTTTTACAACGTCAGCGTTCATTCATAGCTGCAGTTATAGTAGGTATATTTCTATGAACCTATACGATAACACCGGATGTTTGGCCATGTGTGGCATTGTGTGTATTGGCCTATTGAATATATACTTCAATCCATCGTATTTTTGTTCGAAAACTACTCAAATAAAGGAACAGATAGGAAAGGGTTTAATTTACTTCGTTTATTTACTTTAAGATGAAATAATAACATATTAAATTAAAAGACAAAATCTCTTGATTTTTTCGCAGCGGTAAAGTCTGTTGCCATGCGCGCGTAGTTCATAATGAATAACCGATCACTAATTGTCATTAAAAATATACATTCAATAACAAGACGATTATACAATTATTATTAGCTCACAATTGCATAGTTTATGAATGAGCGATGTGCTATCGGCGCGTCCGACGTTGTTCGGTGCTCCCTGCCCGTATCAAACGGATGTTTACATAACAGATAGGCTAACTTTCAGCAGTTTATTAACCTCCTGACTTTGTATTCGTTATTGTAATGTTAGAGGTCGTATACACAATCGCATTTAATAATTTCACTACGTACTTACGTTATTTCAATACAAATCACCGCGTATTTATTATGAACTAATGGTTAGTAACATAAAACGCTGAAATGATTCCATAAAGTACATTTATTCGTCACTATTTTTACTTACCCACTCGTGTTCGCATAATTTATAAAGGTGTGACAAAAAAATTAAATAGTAAAACCCACTCAAATTAGCGCACAGGTTGTCACAACGCCCCCGAGGTGTTGTTAGCTAATAAATAATATCTAAAACATTCGCTGTTGTTTTACAAGTATGTATAATATAATTAACTGACGTGAATCCTCATGCGAAGGTAGAATTGTAAAATGACAAATAAATAGAATTTACCAGATATATTTTTAGAATTTAGGTATTACTAGGGTAAAACTAAAATGTTTTCGAGACAGCGACCTGAACTTACTTTAGGTGTTACCTAACTTAAGTTTTTATAAAGAATAAGGGCATTATATAGAAGTAGCTTTAATTAATAACTAGAAGTTGGACTACATTGACCGGGCTATATATTAAACCAAAATATCAAAATTTGTCTATAATTTAATTTTAATAAATTTGCATTTTATGAGTTTAGTATAATCCGTCAATCGCCAACGTTATAAAAATATTCAAATATCGGCCTTTTGAGTCTTATATAACAAAATATCAAAGTAAGTTTTAAAGTCAAGTAACTGATAATACTTTATTTTTAATTATGATACATTTTAGAGTATAATAACTCAAATGGAAATGCGCATTAATTTTTCATTTTAGAAGCGATTTAGGCTCGTTATATAGGCATATCATGCCTTCAGTACGATGCTCTCAAACACGCTAATTTCTCATAGGCGTCACTAGAGCAATTTCACCAGCTTATCGCGAATAACGTCAGCAACGCGAAACGGGGGCTGCGTTGTGCGCGCGAGTGGCAACGTCAGGACGTGACCTATGACGTCACATTGAACCCGTGCTGCGGTTAGTAGAACGTGTATCGTTAAAGTATTTTTTTTAAATAGTGCTCTACTTTTAGCGGTTTTCATTATTTTGCTTGCTTTGCGTCAATGCATACGTATCCGGCATAAGTTGGTCACGGACAGTATTTTTATTAGGTACAGTAATATGAGTAGGTATAATTATTGAATTAAATTGGTAACTATAATTAAACGTCGTTACTTTATTTCTACAAAAAATCTATATAGTTCAATATCAAAGAGAGATGCTTATGTAATAAAACCGTGCGTAACATTATACTGCGTTTATCAACTAAATAAATAAGTTTCAATAAATGTATTGTCCAGTAAAGTTTCATTCTGAATAACCACAGCAAGTATAGGTCATGTGTACAACGACGGATGCAAATCATATGCGCTACGCTTTTACGGACAGTGGATCTAACGCAATAGTGCTAGCAGTACTAGCACACCGATCCTCCACAGCTGAATATTGTATACGAAATATTGAGAGCTTTTGTGTTACCTAAAAGATTCAGTCATTGAAAATGTGTATTAATGATCAGGAAATATAATTTTTAAAAAAAGTTAATATTCAGCCAGCATTCAGTCTTAGTAGCAGAGTCTGCGATGATAATGCAAGAACCTAAGCTCTATCAAGAACTATTATTTAGAAACAAATTGTGAACGGAAGTTAATATTGGCTATTTTGGTTAAGTGTTAAATTGCTAATGTAACTCGCTGACGAATGTGAAATATAACGTCATAATCTAAGAGGTACGAAATTCGACATAGAAACAAGACGCATAGATACGGCATCGGCATCATCAACCTTGAAATGATTTAGTTATAACTTGTTTGAGCTTCTAGTTGTTTTTGATTATGAAGTATCATGTTTTGTAGCGCAAAATATATTCGCTTCAAATCTTATCGTATAACTCTATAATTTTGATATTGTAATATAATTTTTGTCAATACAATAATTAGATTCAAATAGTTGCATATGCTATATACCACTAAACTGTATATGATATACCTATTAGATGAAAACAGACTAGCAAGTACTATGTTATATTCAACTAGCGATCCGCCCCGGCTTCGCACGTGTGCAATGCAGATTTACTATAAAAAAATTTACTCGCTGTTAATGTATATTTCTATTGGTGAAATAATTTTTAAAATCGGTCGAGTAGTTTTTGAGTGAAATCGTAACAAACAAATCTTTAGATATAGATTATAAACATAATACTAATAATAAGTACTGCCAATTTTTTTATCAATATAATACATTCAACCATTGATTATTTCATATTTTCTATCGTACCTTGTTTGGACAAATTCGTATATCCGCAACATAAACTATGAATCATGTATTCAATTGGCTGAGCATCTGATGAGTCACGGCGTCGGAATGATCATGGGAAATCCATTGTTTCTCAACCTATGTCCTAAATTTCAATCAGCTGTTTTAAAATAGCTGTTTAAAAGTATGACCTATGTAAGTCAGTGAACAATTATTAGTACATATTATCATATAATGCGCTTAAACTAGACCGGGAAGCTTCGTGGACGTCAATATCACTCAGTAGGTACAAAAGTATGACAAAGGGATTTCTGTGGTTTTATGTTTCATCTATACTAATATAATAAAGAGTAAAGTTTTGTTTTTTACGATTTAACTCAAAAACCAATAGAAAGCTAAATATCAGCGAGTTAAGCTAAAATTTCAACCGCAATCGATTCAACAATAATTCAATTTATTACTCGAATAACTATTACTAAACACTGAGTGGCAGGTACTGTGTGTAATCCTATTACACCCTTATTGACCTGGTATCAATACTGACACATTCCACAGAGTGTAATCAAAATATACGTTACAATTAGCGTATACATATTAAGTGGCTACCATTAAAACTATCACTGTAACGAGTTGAACGATTTTATTACATTTTTCATGACAAGAATGTTAATTGCCACATGCTAAATTACATAGTTACGTAATTGCCATTATGATGTTCGTTCTATGCGAGTAAAATTAACAGAATTTTCAGGCTATTTTAGTGTTTACGTATTTTCTCATATGAAAATAAACTGTTGCCAGTTTCAGATGTAACGATTTGTTTCAGCGAGTTTATTAATTTTCAATACTGATGATAAGCATATTTTAGTTATCATATATAAAAAACAGATTAATCAAAAGTTTGTATAATATAATTTCAATAGATCCGGTTCCGAATCTGATAACGAAGAAAGATAATTATTATTGATTGGATTGGTTGCCTAGTGTATTTTTAAACACTATATATATAACAGTCGTACACATTGTCTGCTAATGATAGGAAGGTCAATTCACAGTAATAAAAGTAATATACCTACGATACGAAATATAGCTATATTTGAACGACATAAAGAAAAATTACAGACCACTTAAAGAATGGGTAAAGAATTGTTCAATTACAATATTTGCTTATACTGGATAATGCACATTTGTATATAGAAAAACTACCCGCGACAAGGTGGTTTTATCGAATGCCACCGATCCGCTAGTGTAGTACATTAGCGAGCCCGTGACATTATATTAAATAACTCACACGTTCTTAAGACTTATACGAGCTTGAATAAGCCACTACAAGCACCTTCATAAGTTCAAAACAATTGGAGTCAACAGCGTATCACGTGCAGCGTGAGTTTAATACGAGCTCCAAGATAATTTTTTTGTATGGAAACCGTAACCTAGCAGCTGTTAAGCGGACACGACATCTGGCATCGTTACAATGTAACTTACCTACAAACGATCTCATTAAGCAGTCAACAGGCGGCCGCGATCTGTTTGTAAATTAATAGACTGATTAAACGGCGTCAGCGCTCGAACGCTGATAACGTCGCGGGGTAGTACTGTGGGATCCGTTTATTTTATACTTCAGATACAATTATGTAGCGCTCATTTTTATATATGTATGTATCTTGGCGCCGGTGGGCACCTGTGTTCGTTACTTTGATCTATTTCTATACAGTAGATTTTTTCAGCGACTTGCAAAACCTAGGTATATAATTTCTTTATTATTATCTAAAATATTATACAAAATAGGTATCAAGAGGCTGACAACTTGCAGGGCTATTGCAAATATACCTACTGCTTCTTATTTACAGAAAAACCTTCAACTCACAACGATTTAATTGGTAGAATTGCTTTTCGTTATCTCCATTATGTCAAATCAATGTAACGTGTTCGCGACGTAGTGCAAAAACGTGATGAAGTATCGATGCAGTTTCAAAAACGCTAAAAGTTTTATGTGCACTGTCAGTTGCGACTCTAACACGGATTCCCACTTTGACTTGATTCGGATGGTCCGACTGTTTATTTTGTTATTCTTTATATTTGCCCTTTATCAAATTCCGATAGGCAATTATAATATGTTCAATCAAGTATCAAGGTCGGTAGACTTTACATAGTTTATTAAAAGTTGCCCTTGATTATATCCTTATGAACAAATAAAGTAGTTGCAGATGTTATGTAGTAAGACAATTATAAGATCAATAACAATCAATCGCCAACACTGAGGAATATGAAAAAAAAGATTTCTTAGGTCTAGGTCTACTTTATGTCAGCGAATGTATTGCGCACTAGATGTTACGGGGCAATTCACATTAGCTGATGGCTGGCTGACTTCAAGGAAACAAGCTCGATACTTGCAAGCGGAGCTATGTAAAGTACTACACTAGCAAGCATTTAATTGAATGATTTGTCCGCTAGTATAAAAAGACCATTTTCCTGATAAACCAATTCCCTTATTGATAAATCATCGATCGGAACTATAAACACTATAAACCTGGTTAAATGATTTTATAATTTTTTGTTGCTTTTACTGAATGAAATCATTTGGATTTGCTTGACTTTAATACTTTTGTATATATTTTAATTTTTATGTTAATAACTATGCGTCGTATCAGAAAACAGGGTTTTCCAGTAGACGCAACTTGAAATTTCCTGTAAATAACTCATTTTTATAAAATACTAGTGGACCCCGCAGACGTTCTGCCACAATTTAGGCTTCGAAATTATATAATTATTCTTAAATTTGAATATGCCCATTTACCCACTATAATTGTCTAATATGTCACTGATTTGCAGTGGACATCTGTTATTCCAAAAAAAGCTAAGAATGCATGACGTGAGCTGTCAAGATGGCGGAGTTCCGATTTTTAATAGCTTATGTCTTATTCCGGACATAGAGGAATCCAACAAATAAGATATCGTTAAAATCGGTACAGCCGTTCTTGAGTTATAAACGGTGTAACTAACACAACTTTCTTTTATATATATATATAGGATGTCAGATAATTTCCCCTGTCAGGGGGCGATATACGCATCGTCAATCTTTTAGTAGTATGAAAAATTAGTCGAAATTTCATACAAAATATGAATACTTTCTCGCGAGTTGTTCGTAAGCCTCTGATCTAAGAATCATCCGTCGACGTCAGAACAGGCCACTGACAAGAGTTAACACAACAATTTCACAACAACCGATCGAAAAGTACAAAAGACATTAACGTATGTTAGCGATAAGGAATGCCGTCAATCAAGTTTCGGAAGCAAGGTGACATTCGCGACCCAAAGGTGACCCGTAACATAATATAGTTCGACGAACCTAGCCCACTTAGTATTTTCCACCCACGGAATAAAGTTTCCCAAATTAATAGCTAGATTACCTTTGACGCTACTTTGTTTACGGAGATCTAATTTGTTTTGATAATTTCGACACCGAGTTGTCTGCTTAGCGTTGAAAATAGATTAGAAATTTGAATTACAAAATTGAACGTTGTAATAACACAAATTAAGTTACTCAGTTGATCACCGAATTATTATAATATTAATGTATTTTGATAGCGTTTACACGCTCAAGCAGCCAGAAGGACTATGAAGTATGGAATAGAATAGAATATATTTTTTCATGAAATCACCATAAACAGTTTTTAATACATAGTTACATTAAAACTATACTTAAGACTAATGAATGATGATCCTGAAATGGATAACCACTCAGTATACGTTAGAGCCAAAACCCCAACACTGATTTTCAGTGGCTCCAGTACCCTCAGTGGTGGGCTGGCAAAAGCGATTACACAATTTCTAAGAATTGATAATAATTCAACAAATATGTTCTGACGCACCAATCTCAACCGGATACCAATCCTGGAATCTTTGTCGCAAACAGTACCGACTAGTCTATTGCCTAGTTATAAAAACGGTATTATAGAATTTATAAAGTTGATTGGTAATTATAAAAGACAGCCAAACAATTTTACTTATCAAAAATTTAATTTTTCAAACAAACAATATAAAGTATTTATGGATATTTAAAAACAAAACAAAACCAATAGAAAGGGTAAAGGGCCCGACGCGTTTCGCTGAAGGAAAATATAAAATGAAAGTAAAAACTGAGCTTATTTACTGGCACCGTGGCAATAGAGGCTGCCCGCCAACTAATTGAGAAAAACAAGATTAACGCCGGTCCAGCCAATGAACCAACCATACCAGTGCTTACTGGAGAGCTTATTCTGCTTACAACACTAATGGAGACATTAAAAATGTTATTAATAATACTGTTTGTTGTTTTAACGACTTTTATTGTGTAAGTGCGGCTGAAGCTACAACAAGTTCTGGCTACTTTATCGATGAAATCTTATTGTTTGGTATGAATATTTATATCATACTATTAACATATCCTGGCTTCGCACGGGTGCAATGTAGATGTACTTTACACAAAAAAAGCCTATCTTACTCGCTGATAATGTAGCGTTTTATTGGTGAAAGAATTTTTAAAATCGATTCAGTAGATCCAGAGATTACTCCCTACAAACTTTTTTTACACCTTATTCAAGTTACAGTAGGATAGTATTATTTCTGGAAATATATATATTACTCGGTGAAGATGTAGCTTTCTAAAGGTGAAAGAATTTTTAAAATCGGTCGAGTAGTTTTTAAGTTAAATCGTAACAATTAAACAAACAAACAAATATTTCTTCTTTATAACATTAGATTGACAGAGTATAATCAGAAACGTTTACTTATTACTTTTATATAATGAAAAACTAATAATAATAAAAATTTATAATCACACAAATGCGTAAAATCTCAATAAATCCCAACAGATAGCTAATTAAACAGTCGAGCTTTACAAGCGACGGCCATTTACTTAATTGGATTAATGAGAAGTTTTATAGGCAATAACTTATTTACATTTCTAGATGACAGAATTCCATTTAGAAATAGACATGAGCCCTCGAGGGACTGTGACTTTAACAATACGTCTGCGTATTACTTAGTATACGTTCTATTAAAATTATTAATTAAAAAAAAGTAAAACAGAATGTCAGGAATTGTAGTAGTTGTTCACGGAATGTGTGTAGTGCACATTACGCATTTCTGTTTCAGTCTATGGATTTCCGAATGCTCGAAGTAAAAAAGGAGGTCCACAGCGCATCATTGACTGATGTATTGTGGCTGTACCTACCATCAAGTGAACCTCATGCTTGTCTGTCGATATCTTATATAAAAACACCCAAACCCAACTAAATAATTATCATGCACTCAACTGTTGCAAATAAATGTTAATACAGTAGGTACCGTTGCGAAACCAGGGCGGACAACTAGTATTGTATTAAATACCTTTTCACATTCCACCATGAGAGATTGCAGACGTAACCAGATCTGCCGTAATCGTGTTACAAACCGCGCTATCATGAGATAATTTACACTAAATAATGGACCGAGAATATCGAGTATTATTATATGTGTAATAATTATCCAGTGTATATCCTATAATAAGTAATTTACGAAGCCCATATTTTTTCAAAACAATTGCCTAATTAACCGTCGAGTGTAATGGCTAGCAAAATCAATACGAGTATATTGTTCGGATAGACCGCCTCTGTAACTCCGTAAATGAAATGTTTCGGTCGGGCAGGACACAACAATAATCTTGTGAGAGAGAGAAAGAAATGTTTATTTACTGCACAAACAACAACAAAAATTAACAAATATTACTTACAAATCTCAACAAGTAAACAATAAAATAAGAAATGAATAAAACAGGAATATGTGTTTTGCAAAAGGCCGCAGTCTCAGCATTGTGCGGTAAGCTTCAGCCTCACGGCAGAAACTCTGATTTTCAGCTGCAGCCTCAGTCATGCCACGGACTATCAGACGTTTAAAAATAGTAATATTCTATACTAATATTATAAAGAGGAAAGATTTGTATTTTTGTATGTTATGAATAAACTCAAAAACTACTAGACCGATTTTAAAAATTATTTCACCAATAGAAAGCTACATTACCAGCGAGTAACATAGGCTATGTTTTGTGTATAGTACATCTACATGGCACCCGTGTGAAGCCGGGGCGCGTTCCTAGTATGAAATAAAAAAAAAATTGTGTGTGAAACGGACACATTTGTGCCAAAACTAGGACTCAAAAATACACTGTTTTTTCGGCCGCGTTGATCAAACCAAAGGAACAAATACAATCCGCTAAATATCAATTACTAAACTCGCACATACTATGACCACTTGTAGAATGTTCCAAACAGTAGCGGAATATTACACTTTTCGAAAACAATTATTGTCCGGTTTAGTTAAGGTCGCGACTGACGGTCACCGGGGGCTAATTGGCGGTAACCGTACAAATGATATTACGTGGACCGGTGCCGGTGCGTTACTGTAACGATCCCGGACAGGATCTAACCCGAGCGCCACCCACGCAATCTAATTATAAACGAATTGTTTTTAAACTTATCCCTTTCACAATTGCGAACCGATGCGAATTTCTCGACTCGAAATACTAAGCAATAAACAGAAGCTCTAACCTCAATAGATATTTTGCAGTGGCGGGACCACCATACAAGCCCAAAAACCGACTTATCGGATTAAACGTGATACGTATTTAATATTTATATACATATAACATCTATAATTACGTAACTATATAAGTTATAAATGACTTGCTTAGTTCCAATACCTAAATCAAATTTAAATTATGTGTCTTTGCTTTTGTAGCTTATGTCTGAAATCATCATTCCCTCCTTATTCTTATAAGTGAAAGAAAATCATTTATACAGAAAGTAATTAAAAAATTGACTCCATTACCCATAAACAGACCCCACATAGTTAAACTTTGGATTTTTGCTAAAAAAATGATTTTCATAACCCAAAAAATTTCGATGTAATCCAAACTGAAATTTCGGAATTTGATGAGAATTACTCAATTATGTTAAGGGCGTTGTTGTTGGACGACGATGTTGTTTTATAGTTGCATTAGTAGGGCAAGCCGGGCATTTATGGTATTCCCGCCACCGATATTTTGATCAAGACCGCGGATCAATATTTACGGTATCACAAGAACTCGGAAATCGAAGGATATAAACCAGATAAAAACGGAACCTTTTATATAACCAATGAACTAGCAGTCAGCGCTTTACTACTAAACGTCATGCCGATCATACGCCGATTCTAAATGCGCGACCTTAATTAATTAAAACATATAAATGCCCTTCTTTGAATCAAGAACCAACACATAAACGTCCTGTTTTTTAATCATTTTGTTCAAAGCGGAACACATTTATATTTATCAACCAAATATTCGTTTGAAATAATAAGCAAAAAGTATCACCCAAGAACAACAGGAAACAATTGGAGATAAATAACCCAAATTATACAAGTCTTTTTAACAAAAGCAACGGGAAATGAGACAACAAAGCGACGACATTAAGCGAATTTAGAAATTAATTAGGTTGACACCGAGGCATACTTCTCTGAAATTGATTGTAAACATTATTTTGGAGACGAAATAAAACAAAATTTTATTCATTGGAACTGATACATAATTAATCCTACAGTATCTTTTAGCTTCAGGACTTCATTATTTTCAAGTTAAAGTATATAATGTTTTTGTATGCCTAAGACTATAGAATAAAATATAAGAATGAATTAGTCCCTTACTCTCGTAATTCGTACTTCTCAACTAAAAAAACTATGAAGGTACTAATTATTCATACATCATTTAAAAATAGAACGCATTTTATTCATATTCGACCGTTACTTATCACGCCTAAGGCTTTACTGTCTCCTTGGTACACTTTTATTATCAGCCGGGTTATGGACATGACATACATTGGTATTTGTAAACACCATTATACATAGTTATGTCTCTATAAAGCGCGGCATCTGATGTATGGCAGATTCTTTTCGAAATCTATAGCATTTTCGTTCTGTTTAGAAAAGTTACCAGTTTTGAACTGTTGGTAGGAAAGCCGAGTTTTATATGTTTATTTTAATATTTAATATATTTTTATAATATTATGTTGACATGTTTTTTGCGCTCAGTGGCCCCGCGGCGGTACCATTCTCGAAATCGCGTTTAATTGACATATCAATAAGTTAACGCTGGAACGTTTCAATGGAATTGTGTACATTAATTGGATATCTCACAATTGAAAGTATGTCACTTGGTAAACTTGTAAAAATCAATTGGCTGTAACAGTTTCTTAAGTTATTTAAAAATAATTCGATTTTCGTAGGGCGACACTAACGGGAATAATTACCTCAAATATATTATATACTTATAATACCGATACATTTAAAATTATTCAAACATCTTCGATGTCTCCCGCGACCACGGTTGCTGTAAAGCATCCGAAACGTCGGGATAAATAATTTAAACAATATAAATAATAAATCGCGTTTTAATCCGGTATACAGTATTTTATTTAAATGTGTGATACTCGCGTTAATAAAAGACAATATTATCTTCGATGAAGTCTTATAAAGTTAAATCCATCCAAAATTCCATCAAAAGCTACGAAATTATGTATTTTAAATATCACATTTATCCCATAATTTTGCACCTTTAACTTTGATTTAATTATTCGTACTCTAAATGATAATGTGACCTAATTATCAAAGGTTTCAGTTTGCATTCAGACACGTTTAACCCCACCTAAGACACGTGTAAGTGCTCTTGCACTGAAACATGTGCTATCCTAACGCCATCAAAACATTAAACAAACAATACGAAAAGCAAAGTGAACTCTCGATAAGTAAACGGAATCAATAAGAGAGAAACACGGGCAATTCATTAATTAAACAACGGACGAAAGACCACGTCCCCATTCCCGCGAAAACTTTCAATACATTTAACTGTGACAAGGCTGTATAGGCCACCTGAGAAATAATGTCTTAGTTTAACATTTTCGAGTAAATCATACTAGAGGCCCAGAGTGTCTTGGACCGCGGCCATTCATTGCTAGTTAGAAAGTACATCGTTGCATCAGGGTTCTTTCTTAACTGGTTATGTGGACGAAGGTTGAGCGATGTCAAGTAAATTTTAACACGCAATTAGTAAACCGGCGGATACCTTGGCACGGATAGTCTGGCTCGTGCAGGCGGCCTTAGGTTTTTTGTGAAGATATTATACTAAGAATTGCATTCACATTGGTTTTAATCAATTAATAATTTAGGCCTGTATTTCAACACGTGGCTCAGGTTTGAATCTAGTTTTTCAATTAATAACTGAGATTTTCAGTTTATAGATAAATTTTGACTAGAATCGTGCAATACGAGTCTAAGAAATAAAACCATATTAATTTATTATTATTCATGGTTTTGGAATCATAACTCTATTATTTGGGTTAAATTAAATTTTGTTAACGATTTAAATATAAGATTAATTATGAAGCACATGCTTAAAAAAGGTCGTCTTTAAAATATAAAAAGCGGAATAATTTATTGATTTTAAATAAGATTTACGTATGCGTAAGTTTTCCTTTATTCGGAGTCGTAAATTTTTGTCGCTGGTACACATTTAATGTTTTGCACGCAATTTGCCGGTTATAAAAATACCAACTACACCTACACAACAGTGTTTCCTTGCGAAAACATTAGTAATAGAATCAGCGTGAAATGCATCATTTATTTGCATATTTTTAACGGAATTGATATCTTTATATTCGTATTATTTTCTTTTACAGAAGGTAGGTGTATTCCGAGGATATTCTTTTTAAAGTCGCACCAGTATTTCCTCGCACTTAACATGAGCTTCCTCCGAGTCTCGTCAGCTAGTCGCTTCCGCAGAGGAAAACATTTGTCAGCGTTTATATTTGGTTCGTAATGGAAATCAACGCTTTGATCTCCAAACGCGGTAACTTTTATGTCTCTTTGAGAACACATGTAAAGTATATATACCTAATTTATGAAATTGTATATCAATGGTCCCGGAAGCCCCTACCAATGTCCGCATATCCCTTACGAGGTTATTTATAACTTTCAGACCTGCAAGTCACCACAACCCCGTGCGGGTAGTAACAGTTACTAGCAACACTAAGAATCACGTCGTGGACTCACCTTGACTCACTTAAGGCGGCTTGCATAGCTTGTACCGTTATGGTTAATGAGTCAGATTGTACTAACTAAACTTTTTGTTTAATAACAAGCAATAACACATTTAAAAATATTAAAATACATTAAAATTGAATGTTATTAAAATATATAACATAAAAATAGACCATCTTTAGTAAAAAATTGTAATAAGAATGCAGTTTTTGCCACATCACCATCAGACTATTTATAATACGGGAGCCATAGAATGGAACCTCTATATCTTAATTATTTATTAAATTAACCTTACAAAGGCCTCAATAATAACTAAATCAAACCATGGTTTTCATTTTATATTTTTTTGTTGGGATATAAAAACCCTCTTCCATTTAAAAAGTTCTTTTAAACGAAACAATTCTGTATCGTCGATTATAAAAATTAATTTATTCAAACCTCGAAATTGTATCGGGCCAAGTTTGAATGAAATTGTAAATACGGAAAATAAAACCGAATTAAAATAGGTCGGAGCGTGACGAAAAAGGCTGCTGTTTGTAAATAAAATGAAAAGCCGGCCATTATTCTTTGTACGTACCTACTCGTTACCTGGTTTATGCAATAAAACACGTGTCGTTTACATGACTTATGAATAAACAACGTACGAATATGTCGTGTGGACATTGAAACTGAGGTCGTATTTGTAAATTATCGACGAATACGATTGTAAATATAGAAATAATTATGTCAACCTTATAAATGCTGAATTTTACAGTTTACATGTGCAACTACTGTATGTTGGCCTTTTGGCAAAATATTCATCAAAAATAATAAAACATATTCTATATATAATTTTACTTATTTATCTAAAATTTATCTATTTAGGTCTTAATTTTAAACCGGTCAAACCGTTTTCAAAAAATCAAGTCATTATTCCAGTTGTTCATACGCCATTTTTAATCCCGTCCATATATTGATATCAATCACATAAATCATAACATGCATATATCAAATAAAATGACTTTAGAGAAATCACAATGAATGTAAACAGCTGATAGTTGCGTGCTCAGTTACATGTACAAGGCGAAAGCGTAGTGTGCGTCTCAGGCGCACTGGGAAAGTTACTTAACATCTGATAATGTTCGTGTGAAATATCTGATAAAGATGCACCAGCAAAACGTCAATATGCTATTCTTTGTGAAATAAAAAAATCTTAACAATGAAAATTGAACCGACAATTACATTTACATTACATAATATGCGTACGCATGGGAGTACAATGGCATTTTGTGTGCATTATAGAAGAGCCTTCATATATGTATTATATCACAAGGAAATGCCCAAGGCTTCGCTATCGTGGGAAAATTAGGATGATTCCCAAAATAATTCTATAATTCTGAAAATAAATTTCCGCTCCGTTTTTCTGTAAAAAAATGACAAACCAATATATCGACACGCTTCGTAGACACATTAGTATGTTTGAAAGAAGTTTCATCATACTAAGGAAAAGAACTTCAAGAACACTTATCGCTACTAAAAAATGGATAGCAGAATGTTATAAATAAATTATCTCTACCAAGTTTATTTATACAAATAAATATATGGAACTTTTTACACATATACCTACATACTTTAAACTTTAATTAAGGCTTAAAGAGTTGTAATAATTAATTTTATACGCGAATTACTAACGCCAACCATACATATCCGATATATTTTTAAGAACAAAAACATCCAAAGAGCGTATTAAATACACAAATTCAATATTGAACGTTTGCAAGAAGTTATTATTGCAAGGACGTCTTCGATACGTTTCTATTTATTTCGGTCGCAAATAGCGTGTTATTTATAAAATACGGGTCAGGTGTTTATTATCACCGAACAAGCAAGCTATTATTAGACTAATATTGCCTCACGTGTAATGAAAATTTGACAACAGCTAGATACGACACACGCTAAGATAGCCTAATTAAAATTTTAACAGTGATGTTTTTACTTCTTCAAACCAACATCACTTTCAAGATACCACATCATGTCAATAAAGTAAATGTAAAATAATGTCTTTATTGTTTGTGCTTTAAGATATTAATTGTTCTACCTATCCTGTTTTGTTTTCCTATAGATCCGATTATATTAAGCAGCAGGCTGCTCGTACTAAATACGGGTTTTAATAAAACCTAGATAAATCTTCTCAACCGCAGAACGGGGTCAGTCAATCTCGAGTCAGTAACCGAACTATAAATATTGATCCGAGCTCTCCTTGACTCGAATCGCAACAGAAACTTGCGAAACTTCGCCCACTAACGTTACTCATTGTAGTCTATAGCATATGGTGCAAACGAGTTGCTTCAGTGGTGACAATTCGAGACGTTAATGAACATTAGCATCCGCCTATTAGCATGAATCGATTTCTTAATACACGATTGGTTAAAAAAAAACAAAACAATAGCTGTTTAGAACTTGCAGTATACTATATTTAGGTACTTTTATATAATGCATGATCAGTAGATGATTGAAACTGCTTAGAAATTGTCAACAAGAGTATTTCATCACCGTCTATTGTCCGTCACTAAAATGCCCTACATGATGCAACCAGGTTATTTGAAACGACTCGGCCGATAAACCGCAAGCCGGTATTAATAACTAGTCAGAAAAAGTGCTCAGTCAATGTGATGCAATTTTATGTACAAATGCAAATTTAACTTTTCAAGTTAAGACATACGATTTACGATTTCCAACTGTCAACAAATACTAAACCTTAATAAATAAATAATCCAAAATTCTTATATTTAGTTAAGCCAACTAATAATAAACATCGCGTTTATAACTAGAACTTATTTATTTATGGAAAGTAAAACGAAACGAGAATGAACTCTTTACACCTACGTATTGCTGAGATAATAACATCTGCCCACACAATGCTATTGATCGTAGGGTAACTGGAAATGTACGTACAATTACTTTTCTATCATCTCTTGTAATTTAGCGATGAAGCCCTTAGTTCCGAGAAAATTTAACAGGATTATTAATCAAATATTTACTTATAGCTAGCGATAATTTCAATTTTTATATGAAACTAAGGGAAATCTTGTTATCACTAACACCAATGAGAATTTGGCTAAAGATGTGGTCTACTAATCAAAATACATCGCTTGAGAAATATGTAAAAACTAAATAAAATATCTTATTTCAATCATGTATTGTTTTGTACTTTTAACTGTCTTTTAAATAATACAAACTGCAAACAACTAACGATTCTTATACAATAACTTATCGTGCATGATGAAAGAATTGCAGTATAAATTGAATGAAATAAACATTGGTGAAAACAAATATAAAAACATAATTGAAATCAAAACATTAGCACGAGTGTAAAAATACAATTGTTATGAAATCAATTTTATAATCAGGGTTTTTAAGACAATTTCCAATATAAAAGCGGCGCTACACAACGTTTCAAGTTTCATTTAGGGCAACACCCATACAGAAACACAAATAGGATATTGTCTAATAATAAAGGTTTATAAATAAACACAGCTTTCGAAGGGGAACACTCACGTGTCCCTAAAACATTAAGATTAAGTGTTCTTTATGGGCATATTTTTAAAAACCTTTTGTATTTTGGGAAACAGACTATTATTATTCGACAAAACTGAGGCATCGTGCATACATCAAACTCGCGCTAGTCATTACAGTGCAACCCCAAAATGATATTTATACCTCTGATTTGATTTTATTTTCGACTCCTTTGTTTGATCATAACGTCAATGGTGACCAAGCCAAGTAGTTGTGTGTATTCAAGAGCTTTAGATATACATACATACATATACATCACGCCTCTTTCACATTGGGGTAGGCAGAGATCACGGAATTCCATATGCTCAGATCCTTACATACCACTTTCGCTTCTTCTACTTTCATCAATGCTTTCATACACACTCGTCGGTTTAGATATACGATTCTCAGAATCAAACATAAAAGTACATGGAAGGCGAATGACGCAGCGTTCATGCGCCGCAGCCGTCCTACGCCGCAACGACATACACTCCCACGTGGATAAAGGTCACAGCCACGCGTACGTATTAATTCTATGGCATTCTCTTTATACGACCAAATATGTACACTGTACAGCCGGCCTAGCATGACAACCGCGACAAAAATTTTGTCGACCGTAAAACACGAGAGTTAATCGATTATCTCTTTATTTCTTCCGGGTCTTACATGAAAATTACACTTAAAACTCGACTTTTAATATCAAAAACAGATATACTTGCCGATCGAGATATCTTTTCTATCAAAATTGTCGATGTCGAGATGTAATATATCGAGATATCTTACATCTTAGTTTGTCTTCTCTCCTCCGCGACATATATCGTGGCGGTCATGCTAGGCCGGCAGGACGTTCGATCCGAAACTGATTGAGTGTAAGAAAACTTTTTTTGAACAATCGCCGGAACCAAGATATCCCTTGATGTAAATAGTAATAACAAGGCCGTAAAATGCGACAAGGGCGTCGAACGATTTCCGTGTATGACATGTAAACAATAATTACTTGAACGTTCATTGAAACGGACACGCGGCTGGAATATAAATAAAAACAAGTAAGTACAGTGGAAATAGTTTGTCGTGATCCACTATCAACACCTAAACACTTAAATTTGAATGACTATAAAGAATACTAACACGGTTTTCCAAAAACATTAATTGATTGAAATATGTTTCTGAGTTTCACAACCGCGCAACCGAGATATGTATAATTTTAAAGACACCTATCACCATCAAGGTATCGCCGGTCGGAAAACACATAAATCATGTATCAATTACTAGAAAACGACACGTGCTTAAAAATAAGGATATAACTTCGCTCAACATGTGATTGTTTTAAATTTCACACTGCATTTCCATAAATATACGGAAAACATTGATTTGTCATTCGGTAAATGGAATCACAGGTCATAGAATTTAAAATAAACACGAAAATCTTCCGATTCCGAAAAAAACAATTTGGAATACCCGCTGAATATTTTCTTTTAACAACCAGTGAACTCATATGAACCTAAAAAATGATATTCAATAAATTCAAGTCACTCACCTCATTTATGTGTTTGTATGTCTTGATTAGGTCCACACTAAGTTTCCTTAGAGGCGCTGTCGAGGGGTCCCGAAAATGATGTGGTATCCGTGCTTGCATAGCCTGGCGATACGAAAACAGACTAATCAGTTCGCTGGTGAAAAAATACAATAAATAAAAACGCAACACAAAGAAGTACAGGCACAAAGAAAAGCAATATTATAATAAATACGTGTAAGAAATATAATGAATGATAGATTGAACCAATTGTAACTAAAACACTAGGGTGAAGAAAATAATGAAACGTGCAAAATGAACGCCGATACGAGAAGCGAACAGACAAAAAATGAAGGTACTACATAAATAAATATATTGCGGAAAATTGCCGTCGTTTTTAGATGAGAATTTAATATTCTCACTAAAGGATAAGGCAATGAATGGTGAATTAACACGAGACAGTTCAGTTTCTTTATCTATTCAGTAATTTGTAATTTGAAAAAAAATCGCGTTCTCATTCAAAAAATTTCAATGAATAAGAAGATGACGATCGATTTAAAAATTATACTGCATTCGCAATTTTGTAAAAACATTATTCTCTTTATTCGCATTAAATATCAAACGATTTCAAAACGAAGTATCAATATACTTCCTGAAAAACAACTAGAGATAGATACTCATACGTCTAACCGTCTTTTCGTTAATACATCAACCCTTCGTGGAAGAGAACTAAGTTGTACGCAATTAGTGGCACTCAAGGATAATTTATTTAACCGTGAATAATGTGTAGCTCGAGGCGCGTTAATGACCCGCTCTTAATAAAACAATCAGCTCTACGTCGTACGCATTTTCAAGTCGTAGCACCTCGGAGGTACGAGTACCGATACGACAACTAACTAAGAATTAGCGAGATCGTCATCGTTAAGAACTGTTTACTTTTAACAAGATAATGTCAATCGTTCTTCGTATTTCCTTTACCATTTTCATTTTCACGCTTATTCTTTCAAACATCTAAAATTCTGTTAATAACCGTCTGTGTATATTTTTGTACTATAAAATTTGTGTCTAAGAATAACGATTTCCTTTTAAAGTGTTTATTGTAAGTTTCTGTAAAAGCACAACGCTTCGCCACACCGACATAATCCTCCTAGATGCATTTTGCTTGAAATATTTAAAACTTTCGCTTTGTGTTGTAAACTTTTTAACAATAATATTATTTTCAACGTTCATTCGACTTCTTCGTCGAATCTGCGCTCGTTAACTTCGAAGGTAGTTCAAAAAAAATGTAAACTGGACCCTAGTTAGTATTGCTTCAGAAACACAAATTATGATTTGTGGCCCGAACTGCCTCGTGCATCATTTACCTGGGCAGGGATACGGTAGCGCAGGAAAGCTCTTGGGTTGCGCACGGGGGCGCTCACCTGAATGTCCGAGGGTGCACTCATGGAGGCTAGTTGCTCCTCGGCAACAAGCCGCCCGTAGAGAGGCACATGTCGCCTCTCCCCACCGGCAGCCTCAGGCATGCCGCCACCGACAACGCCCACTGAAACAACAAAAATAACAAGTTAAAAGCTGATTACTTCCGAAGTTCCTTTTACTTATCTAAACTTCAAAGTTCTTCGCTCGACAAAGAGAAAATTTGGGGTTACAAGTATTTTTTGATGCCAAATCAAAAAAAAATGTCTGAATAGGGTACCTGATCTACCCTTATCACTTAATGGTATGAAAAATACTTTACGGCCAAAGACACGAGATTTTCATATTATTAAAAAATATGAATACAACAGGATTCTCTTCATTTCATTTCTTCTGCATTGTATTTAAGTTTCGCTTTTATAATGTAAATAGGAAGTCTTTGCTTAATGGGTTTCAAGTTATATTTCAATTATCACTTTCTAAACCAAAGCACTGACAAGCTACAACAATGTATTGTAACAACAAAACTGGATTTGGTTTTGATGTGATTCATACTTCTCTTTAGCCCGTGCACTTTTCGAATATTTCAATAAGCATTCGCACATTACTTCGTATTCTTAACGCAATTTTACTAAACATAATGACTGCTTTAGTACCACCAAGTTTTAACAATAAAGATGATAAGCTTTTATACGAGTAACAAATTTTATGTGTCATAATAAAATCGACGTGAAACATGTTGTAGGCGTATAAGCGTAAAACTGTGACACTCTTATTTATCCGTACATTATTTTAGAGCAATAAGAAATCAGATATAATTTTTAAAGTCTCTTGAATAAATTCGCATAGATCATTTAATTTGAACTGTTATTCGAAGAGTCACAGCAAGAGAGAGCAACGAAATTGGCTTATCATTGTTACTATGTAAATAATGTATTTTATATGTATATCTATACTTCTATATCTATATCTATACTCCTTTACTAATATTATAAAGAGGAAAGATTTGTATTTTTGAATTTGAATGTATGAATAAACTCAAAAACTACTGGACAGATTTTGAAAATTCTTTCACCAATAGAAAGCTACATTATCAGCGAGTAACATAGGTATGTTTTGTGTATAGAACATCTACATTGAACACGTGTGAAGCCGGGGCGCGATGCTAGTAATCAATAATTGTGGGGAATTACTTTGTTAAGTTTTCTTTACACAGTAATTCCCCAACGGTACACAAATAGTAGACGTACATAATAATACAATTACATGATGGGAAGTCAGAGTGTCATGCTATGTCAATCAACCCTGCTATAGTTCAAATTTCCATATTGCGAGTCATTGTTGCCACCGAGTTCACCTTGCCCACCTACAGACATTTCAACTGACTCACTATAAGGATTGGCAAACAAGATCGTTTTCCGAGAAATAATATTTTTATATTTTAAATTACGTCATATTTTTTTAAGATAGCGATTTTTTTTAAATGTCAGATTTCGACCGACGAGCATGAGGTTCACTTGATGGTAGGTCCTACCCCAGCCACAGAACATCAGACAATGATGCGCTGTCGACCTACTTTTTACTTCGAACATTCGGAAATCCATAGACTGAAACCGAAACGCGCAATATGATTTCACGGTTTTTCCATCTATGTATGACCAGTGATTCGTTATCCGGTCGGAATTTCGATATTCCTCCCACCCGTTCAATGCCCAAAGTTACCAGACGTGGGGAAGACAAGCTTACAGAAAATTATAAACATGTCGTCTCGGTGGCATTCGAACCCACGACCCATCGGTGTTCTACCGAACCCGTTAAAGAGACTCTCTTCTTCGCTGATCATTATAACTTGGATAGGTTTTTTTCTAGTTCAGCATGCTTCACTTTAGATATCATTACCATTTACCATCAGGTGGGAGAGTGGTCAAACAAGTGCCAATCATTATTTAAAAAAGTTCATTGTAAAATTTTATTTTTATATTTAAAACTCCTGTAATCAATACGAAGTGCAATGCCATATTGCACCACAAAGACATCTCTAGGCCTTTCTGACAGTTTACCTTCGTATTGTGACATTTTAGTATCAAGGTCTAGACTTGCTTTCATTTAATAATGCAGCTTTCCGCGGAAGTTACAAATACAGCGCAACCAAATGCTGGAATAATCTGCCTCCACCTCTGCTAGACTCTCTAACAACCCGAGGATTCAAGAAAAAATATAAAATCTTCTTGCTAGCAGAATTTCGCAACCAGCCTTGGTTGTGCTGACTACTTATTTAATATTTCAAATTGTCATATATTGTATTTATAATATTAATTCTGTTTTTTTACAATTTTTTATTATTATTTTTATTTTTATTGCTGTGATTATTACTCCGTTTCTTTTACAATTTTTTTTTTGTTTTTAATGCATGTTTGTTTGTGTTGTAAGTACAATTGTTATGCCGCTCCAAGCGAAAATCAAATCAGAGCAGTCACTGAAAATCAGCGCCACACCATTAAATAATGATGTGGCAAATGCTGAGTGGCTGTCTCTTTTAGCCAAATCATTTAGTTTAGATCTAGTATAACTCTTTAGTAGTATAACTCTTTTGTTTTTCTTTTGTTTTATTATTCTTAGTTTTATAATTTTAGTTTAGTTAAATTTTAATTATTTTAGTTATAAGAGTTCATTCATTTGTATTTTATTTTTGTTATTGGCTAAATAAACGTTTTTCATTCATTCATTAATTCATAATAATATACATATTACATATAATATATTTTATATATTTCTTAAATCAAAAACATTCCCCGATGTGCTTATGTTTACATGACAGAATACATGTGACGGAACAGTTAAGTATCAATCTTTCGCAAACTTCAACGCATATCTAAATCTTAGCGACAAACAAGTCACTAAGTACTACAGGATAAGTTCCCTTCGGAATTGCTTTGACAACTTTGAATATGTTTTAACTTCCACCGATGGATAGTATGTATAATCTATCTATATATATATATAAGCAACTTTTTTTTTCTTTGTTATCGATAAACTTGAAAACATGATCGGCATGATACCATGACCATTCGACGCGGTATTAATTGTAGAAGGTTTTAGGCTATTCATTTTTTGAATTCCATCAACCCTTTACCATTTTTTTTCAAATTTATGTGGATAGTTCATATTCGTCTATACTTTACAATTCGCCCAGCAAAGCGGGCGGGCGGGGACGGCTAGTATGTATTATATTAAATAGTAAATATCTACTTGTTACTATACAATGTTTTAAAAAACGATAATTTAATGCACGTGCTATAAATATACTCGTAGGTGGTGAGCTGATACGAATAAAGATTTGTTTATTCTGTTGTATATAGATGTTTGAATTTTAGTAAAATATCTTGAGAAGGAGATTAAGACTAAGCCGCTAATAAAGTAAGTGCATAATATTAATTAACGCGCTGATAAATTGAATTTTGAGCTAATGCACCAGAGCTCAACACTGACAAAGACGGGCTCATTGGCGCGTTTGATAGAACACCTGCCGTGGACACCGATGGGTCGTGGGTTCGAATCCCACCCACGATATGTTTATAAATGTAATAACACGATATGTATGTAGTGTATCGTTACTTGTCGCATTGGGTAAACTGTCAAGACAAGTAACGTTTAATAAATAAATAAATAAATAATTTTCTGTAAGCATGTCTGGCAACTTAGTACATTGAACGGGTGGGAGGAATATCGAAATTCCGACCGGGTAAGGAACCACTGTTCATAGACAGAAATACCGTAAAGTTGCGCGTTTCGGTTTCAGTCTATTGATTTCCGAATGCTCGAAGTAAAAAAGGTAAGTCGACAACGCATCATTGGCTGATGTTATGTGGCTGAGGTATCACCTACCATCAAGTGAACCTCATGCTCGTCTATCTGTATCCAACATAAAAAAAAAAACCACTTTTACATTTTACATGCAATGACACAAACAGAGGTCAGACAAGTTAATTCTCTGTTATTTAGGTACAGTCTGACTCAACGTGACATTTCATAAAACACCACAGTTCGTTTCAAGTCGAGAAGGTACTGTTGGGGCAAAAAGTTCGTTCAACGTCTTGAAACTTCGAGTCTTACAGCTCGTTATTAAAATGTTAAATTAATTTCTTTGTATAAACTAAGGTGTCTCGTTCACGTCGGATTAAAGGATATAGAGGTAAATAATGATTAAAAAAATCTTTACGAAAGTAGGTATTATGGTGCTGAATAAAGATTTACATTACTCCAAAAAAAATTTTTTTTTTTAAATTCCTTACTCGACCTTTTTATAAAATAGAGGGTAAACGAACAGAATGACAATCTTATATAAAACCTTACTCTTTGTCAGTCTATCATCCAGGTTCACAATCTCATTGAACTCTTCTTATAGGGAGAACAAAAGTGATATCAAAGTGTAAACTCGATAACCGCAATGAGTTCAATATTTACCGATACCAAGAGCAATCGTTTACATAAAGGCAGTTCACACAGCTACAAGACAACAACAATAAAGTGGAATTAAATCAATAAAGAACAGAAATAGAGACCTTCCATCGTGATCACGCGTCGCGTGTGCGCCGGAAGAGCATGCTAACCGACATGTGATCAGTAAGTAGTTCTGCGTAGTGTGTCGTGAAACGCGTGACTAGAAATAAGTGCTACCCCGTATATCCTGAGACAAACAGTTTCGTACTACCTTAGTATCAAAATTATGGAATTATTTATCTCTATTCTTCCCTAGATTTCATACTAATATTATAAAGAGGAATGATTTGTATTTTTTTATTTTTGTATGTTATGAATAAACTCAAAAGCTACTGGACCGATTTTAAAAATTCTTTCTACACTATCAGCGAGTAACATAGGCTATATTTTTTGTGTATAGTACATCTTCATTGCACCCGTGTGAAGTTGGGGCGCGTTGCTAGTATATTATATGTTAATAATAATCAATTATTTATAGATGAAATTTTCTTATGGGTGACATGACTCGACGAATACCTACTTATGTATATATTTACTTAATAAAAACCATTTAACGTTCAAGTTCGTTATTTTAACAAGCATTTAAGGTGAATGGCCTTAATACTCATAACACAACCAATCATGTGTGAAGTAGTCAGTACATACTACATAGAGTATAATAAGGATACCGAGGTTCCAATTCCTGTAAGAAAAAAATGGATTCGATCGACTGATCGGCACAGCCGTGTGTACGACATTGTACACAGATGACTGTTGTTCTATGTAATATGGCTATATAAAAGGAAGCTGACAGAACCAAGGTTTTTTTGTCGATTTATTTCAATAAAGCGAAAGTTTGTTAAAAGTTTAAAAATGAAATCGAAGCAAGTATTCTTTCTTCTCTTTTATTTTAGTGCAGACAACCTAGCAGGTATGTTACCTTTAAATAAAATACTGTATACCGGATTAAAACGCGATTTATTATTTAAATTATTTATCCCGACGTTTCGGATGCTTTTCAGCAACCGTGGTCGCGGGAGACTGTTGCTGAAAAGCATCCGAAACGTCGGGATAAATAATTTAAATAATAAATCGCGTTTTAATCCGGTATACAGTATTTTATTTAAATGTGTGATACTCGCGTTAATAAAAGGTATGTTACCTGTAATCATAGTCCATGGACATCCACGACTTAGATTACTATATTAATGTTAGTATGTACCTAAGTTATCTGTATTTCTTTGTTCTTTTTTTTATTGTGTACAATAAAGTTTTTTTATTATTATTATTAAATGTCTTAGATGCGTTGTTGGCCACTTAAAAAATTTAAGGCTCGTGTTTAAACCAACGAGGTCGATAAAGTTGAATTTTCTGAAAATTTATGTTTGTTAAATTCGCAAGTGAGGAAAAATAACGAAGGTTGTGTTAATCGTTGATGTAAATGTCAGTGATATACATACATACATTACCAGCCGTTCATTACATTCATTGATCATGTCATATTATTAAGATTCCGGATGTGAGTAATTTAGACTTACTCGCGGTTGAGAATGTTTATGTACTTAATAATTACGATATGATAAACATACATCGTAAAAACAATTCAAATCCAAATGAATGAAAAGTGCTAACTAAATTTTTATTAGCGATTTGGCTGTAACTAATATGCTTCCGTGACTCAGTGGTAAAAACAAGATTTAAAAAAAATTGTTTCTGTCTGGCAGAGCACAGAAAGCTAATCACCTACTTACCTGTAAAAGAAAAATGATCAGTAAAACAGACACAGTAAAGGTTCACCCGATGCTCCACTAGGGGACTCGGCAATTTACTTTCAAAAAAAAGAATCAAAAGTTTTTTATTTCAAATAGGCCTTTGCAGGCTCTTATGAAACGTCTAGTTGCACGGTTCCAAAAAGGACTGGGTCCAAAAAGGACTGGGTCTCATGGAGAAGAACCGGCAAGAAACTCCATGGACACTCTTTTCAACAATGGTTTAGCTTACAAAGACTTTAATTAATATGCAAATAAAACTAAATCGACTTTAAACAAAATTAGGATATATTTTATATGTTAATTATCTACTAAGCAGTTATTATCTGGCCGTAAGTATTCTGTAAGTCACATGCGGGGTTCATGTGATATAGCATGTCATAAAATACAGAGTTCATTATTAACTACATACTTTGATAATTTTAATGAGGTTGTGTAGATTTTTATCTAACTATTGTACTTTTCATAATATCAAACAAACCTTTGGGCGCTGATCAAAAAATCGAAATACGCTAATTAATTTACTTATTGGAAGGTAATTACTGTAGCTATATCAAAATAAAAAAATGCATTAAACACCAATAATTTAAACGCTAAATCAATACTCGGCGTGAGCGCAAACGATCCTTGCGTCTATATACAGCACTATCGTCAGTTATGTTCAAACTGCGCAGTAGGTACAACGTCCATTATCACTTGAGCCGCGGGTAACTGGCGGGATTCCCCGGACCTATCTGAAAGGCTTCGACGGGGAGAGGATGAATGGGTCACGCGTGGCTGGCACGCCGCGGGCCGACGAACGAGGCGAGTTGCTACGTCACCAATGCAGGCCGTTTGAAACCGGCCGCTGTCCCGGCCGACAACCTGTGGTAGGTATGTGTGGAATGTGACTACTCGGTGGCGTGGGAGGCTCAAGATAGCCCGTTTTGCTATTTACGTACTGTACATGCAGTTTTCTATGGATTTATTTAGCACCTCGCAACCAGACTCGCTAAATTTAATTGTATATTAATAGCTATTATTAATGTTTTTAGATTTACACGACTATTAGAGAATTTATTTTAGGTTCATAACATATGTATATTTGATTTCATGATGTGACTTGGTTGCTTATCAGTTTAATAAATATTTTGACCAGTTAAATGTATCTCTGCGTCAGTTCCGGTTCGTTTTAACTATGTATACTGTCATTTGTTTTTTTAAAATATTGTAATTTTGAGTTATTATTTTATTATTAATAAGACAGAATAATACATCGAACTTAACGTTATTTATAAGCCATAAAAATCTAACTAAGATAAACAAATACTAGCAGCTATGGTGATGTGAAGGAACATTTTTTTTATTGACCAAGATATGCATACATGATCAACATTTCACATAGCTGACATACCTATCTATCCTAGATATCCCTACTGCGAAAATCCTATCTCGCGTAACTTACTTGGACCGTTGTTTTTATCCGTCTTGATAGACATCCTTCACCGCCAAATTGTTATACACTCACTCGATATAAACACAGAACAAAGGACTTATCACTAAACACAATCAATTGGTTCGGGAACAAAGACCGTGGGCCACACTGTATTATTAAAACAAAGAAGCACTTCAATCAGCTCACTGCTATCTGAGATCATGGTTCGTCGCTGCGGCATCTTACGTGTTTACTTTTTTATTATTATTATTATTATGAAATTTCAAGTGGTGAAGTATGACGCGGCTGGTTCAGTCTTGTCGCTCGCGTCCCCGCGTGTTATTGTTGTGCAACTATAATATACACGTGGCGATGTTGTGAGCACGTAATACGTCAATATCATCGATAAGAAAGGTATGCTGGCGCGCGGCACAAACCGTCCGTCGCAACTAACGCGTGAACTCGGCGCTAGTAAGTAATAAACGAGCGGAAGGCCACGTGATTCAGATGACAAACATGTCGCCAGTCTACGTTGACCGATAGCGATTTTATCGATAATAGATTTTAAATTGAGTGACGAGCTACGTCGAATTTGCTGAGATTTATCTTACAATTAGATTTATATGAATAGTCCGTTTTGTTGTCTGGTTTTCTAGGGAGTTAAACAATACAATATTAAAAACAATGTATTTAAACAACAACCCATATAAGAAGCATCAAAAAAGTCAAGCACTTTTTAATATTTCAAAGTCAAAAATGAACGGATCGCATCGACAGATCGAGATTATTACTGGCAAAAAGAGGGCGCACTTCGAGTCATATGTTTTAAACTACACAAATTCCTTTTTCCCGGCTGCTAGCCACGCAATTTCTCCGATTGTATGCAAATCCCTGACGCAAACAAAGAATGAAAAAGCATCGCTGTAGACGTTCGCTGGATGCTCCATCCCACCTGTGTGCCCGTTCCGTCTGAGCTAGCGAACAAACGGGTAGCAAACTACGACAAAATCCTTCCAAGAACGAAGCCGTAGCGTAAACAATCCCACCAACACATTATTCCGGAATAGATTTCATCTCTTTACATATCGATCGCCAACGTCTTGTCGAGCACGCTTTTATTAGCTGTCTTCGAATGGTGAATAATTCAGTAGGTTTTCTATTAAGCACTTAGGCAGAAGAATAATGCATCTAGTAGATTTCATAGCGAAGGGGCGCCGGGAATTCACAGACCATTGCAGAATTATTTGTATCGGTTTTAAAATGTACGATCAACTAGATTTCAAATAAAATGTAAATGCATGACTTGATATTATTATTTTTCTACTTTATATGTTATCATTATTATATAACTAGTTTAACCTTAAAGAATCTGTGACACTAATCTCTGAGGGTACTTTTTAGATCTTTAAAATGTTTAAAGAAAATAAATAAAACATAAAAATCATTATAGTATATTTAGCAATAGTTACTTAGAAGCTTTACCATAACCAATAATTTATTTATATGAGATGTTTAATAAAATAGGATTACTAAAAATTGATACTATGGAAGTCTTTTTCGATCATTCAATCACTCTAGTAATTTCTTGGAAACGCCAGATTTATATCAACAGAAACCAACTCCCGTTCGAGCGATACACACATCCTATCTACAATTATGTGAACTCTACTCGAACCAATGAACAAAAAATGCGCCAAAAAGATGATGTTACAAACAGCTACTCACATCAACGACAATAGTATAGATGAGAGAATCTAACTGCGGATCGCGGACCCCCGTCAGGTTTAACGGCCGGTTGGCGCGTCTGGCCGTTAACCCGAGGCTCGACGGGTATGCGCGCGAAAATATCGCGCGCTCGCGCCGTTATCGCGCACAAATTAGATCATTGATGACTTCGATTATAGCTTAGGAGATAGTCAATAAATTCGGTCACCGTGCTCTTAGCAACCTCTCGATAACCGTTAAAAAGAAAAGTATTTCGGAGAAATAATAATGAAACGGAACGCGAGGTGCGGTGATCTTTATCGGCAAGTTTTAATTGCAACGCAATTTGTAAGTTTTATTGAAAATTTTGAAGATTAAAAGGAAATGTTTGAGAAAAACATTAATTTATAATAAAAATGTTTGTTTAATAAAATAACTTATACCGGATTAAAATATTCGCCATAATAATACGAACCGCTGCGAAATATATTTTTAATTTTTCACAAAAATAAAAAGTTACAAAACGTACCCTAGTGGGCTATCAAAAAAGCATTATCTCATTCATAAGGTGCATAATATTCACGTTGAAAATCAGTTGATAGTCAGTGGTACTTTCCTACCCACTCGTTTAAAATATATCACCAGCTTGGTTTGCTTATGAATAACTTTATGCCGTGGGTTTTACCCAATAACGCAACGAAAAATATATTTTTAAGACGAAACAATTTGTCATATATACATATGTATTTGTATATTAAAGGTATAAATATCTACAACGATTCAAAGCAATTCATGTTTAAAATATGTAGGTGTTTTGCTCTAGATAAGTAACACGGCGATTGCTTGCAAAAACCAGCGGTCAACGACGTTGGGGCCAGTTGGGATGCTGGCGAATTTTATATTTCCACATATAGACAATCTTTCAATAAGCGCGAACAATTGTTTCTTTAAAGTCTCAAAGGTAGTATAAGTGTTTTAAGGTTTATTTGTTTGAAATCTGCGTAACATATTATCGCCTTGATTTTGCAAAGTTATGGATGAATGAAAGAGGGTACTTTATTATATATAACAAAAATAAGCCGAAATAAATGATATACAAATACATAATTAAAGCTTTGAGTCAGAAAATGTATTTGTAAGGAATCATCGGCAGGATTTTCATATGTATATATATAGTATATACTAATATTATAAAGAGGAAAGATTTGTTTGTTTGTTACGATTTAACGCAAAAACTACTCAATCGATTTAAAGAATTCTTTCACTAATATAAACATTATCAGCAAGTAACATAGGCTATTTTTTGTGCATCTACATTGCACCCGTGCGAAGACGGGGCGGCTACTAAAAAATACTTTCTTAAAATATGAGCATTATTTTGGTTTAACGTTACTTAACTTAAATGTATAGAAAATACACTATGGGATGACGCAGCAATACATGTTTTTTTAATAAACTAGTCAAATTCTCAGCTTGAATATTCAACTAAAGATTTTAGTACACAGGTATTAATGTTTTAATTAATTATTAATTCCATATTTTATTATAAGACATGTCTGCGTTTAGACATTAATTATTAGCAGTTGCTAGTACGTCCACTATAAATTATCTTATTTTGCTACTGCTGAATATACTTGTTCATATCGATCGGGCATTGAACATTCAATGTGAAGGTCATAAAAATAACAAACTACACGCAGTATAAGGTACCTAATCGATTACACAAAAAATACGTAGGTAGTCCATAAAGCAATACGCCACAGAATCTAGTTTGATAAGTAAGTTGTATTAAGCATATTTGTTATAATAACATGGGCAATATTCTTGAATACTTCATGTAAAAATCGACAGTAGAACAGCGTTGGAAATATTCCTTCAGTAAATGTGCATCTAAGTGAGCAATACACTACTGCAATGTTTACACACCTCAAGACTTAAGTAAAATAGTAATATTAGATTGAAATACGATCATTTGGGACAGTTTATACATTCTTTATATACATTAATATTTTCAATCACAATCCATCCATTAATTTGTTAATTATCATTAATTATTTATCCATAAATAATTAGTAAAATAATATTAGCCTATTTTCGTTATACATTCATGCGCAAGCGTGAAATCATAGTTATACGTCATTCCCATGCCACTAATAAATTAATATTCAAAACCTTCATTGGCAAAACCATATTTATTTAGTTGCGAGCTGTTACTTTCCATACTCATTCAATTATTAAAATAAACCACCGTTGCCCGCGCAAAAACCTTCGCGGTCGTTGACACCGAGGGGCACTTTAGGGCTGACTCGTCACACTCCGGCAACAACGCACCTTATAATAACACTTAACTAAGTATTTATATTCCGTCTACGTGACAGGTGGAAAAATTGGAGCTATATACGACACATCCAACTACGCCAAATTAAATCACAACGTTTCTAATCACGCTATTAACTAATCTATCATAAAAACAATTTCATATTAACTAATAGCAATAAATGCAAAGAGATAAATTATATATAACGAAGAGAACAAAAAGGAAGAGTACTACTAATTACCTGTATCGGTTCAATTAAAACGGAAGAGATAACTGCATTGTGGACGATCACGTGGTAGGTACCGACAATTGGTAACGTTAAATGCGAACTTCAATCAAATATGTAACATAATATGGTGAAAATACAGTTAAAACTGTTTATGACGACATCATTAAGAACAACATACCGGTTATATCGACCAAAATCAAAGGTCCCGACTGTACTTTGTTCCTCGAAAACATCACCGGTTGTTACGGCTATCGGTTTTTACGACCAAATATGAGTAGTCCCTTCGATGTCTGTAGATTTTGACTGTAGCTACTTCATTTCGCTAAAAAAATTAACATCGTAATGAAAATAGCATGATACGCAATCGTCGGTATCACTTAAGCGGGACATACATATATTATGATGTATGTATGTAAGCGAAACTTAATCCAATTAAAATGCAAATGGTCGGGGGCCGCGGCGTGCAATGAAATCGTTGCCGCGAATATAATGGGTCGAATATATCTAATATTGTCTTTTATTAACGCGAGTATCACACATTTAAATAAAATACTGTATACCGGATTAAAACGCGATTTATTGTTTAAATTATTTATCCCGACGTTTCGGATGCTTTTCAGCAACCGTGGTCGCGGGAGACTGAAAGATGACAGTTGTCTTATATTTGAAATGTCACAAAGTTGCCATATTTAATTCAATTAAATTAAAAAATAATCTATTAATTTAGGTAACACAATGTACATCTATGAACGTCAATAAAAAATAATACATATTAAATTACTAATATTAAATCCGGTTTTAATCCGGTATACAGTATTTTATTTAAATTTCGAATATATCTAGAACGCTTAGCAAACCCACAGAGAAAACTTGGTTATATAAGTGTTCGAATTCAATGCCTGTGTGGTCCATGCGAAATCCTCACATACGAAATACCTACTGGGCACACGTTGGCATCTTTCATGAATCAATAAGGCATTAATATCATATATAAAGTTTTTTTTTCGAAATTCCTCTATTCGAACATATTATGCAGCGATTCAGACATGCATGTTCCTTAAAATATAATATGTTTACGGAAACAAACATTTCACTGTCGCGGAAGTATATTTAAAACCTTTAACATTGTAGATATAATCAGTTGAAACAAACGGTAATTTTCATTAAATACATAACAGAATTTAGCTTACATTCCTTATATGGGACGTTAAAAAATATAATTTAATCACTCTTGGAAACAGTTTCACTAGCCACTAGGGTTCGATGAAATTTGTTCCGCATTCCAATGCAAAATTCATTCACAGGTCGAAGACGTATCGTCTAGACTGTGTGTCGGAGAAAGGTGACCATTCACCGATGAGACTGCCCGACTTCACCGCTTCCGAGATATAACCACTTAAACGGTTACCGTTAAGAACCTAACGGCTATACGCAAGAGCTAGCTACATTTTGTAAAACAAAAATTATTATAAAATATTTAGGTACGTATACAATTTAATATTTAATCAAAGACGGACGGCCGGTCGAAGAGACACGGCTCTGTGAAGTTGGCACCCGACTTTTGAAAATATGGGTTTTTTTGGGTTTGTTTGATAGATTTAGGTAAGTAGTGGATAGTAGTGAAGTTAACTTCGTTTGTAGTAGTGCAAGAAATTTAAAAAAAAAAATAAAAAAAAATGTCATCCCCCCAAATTACAAAAAAAAATATTTTCCGGGTGTTATGTATAGGAAATCGTTAGTAGTTGATTGTAGTGATATTTTTTTCGTTTGTAGTAAAATAGAAAAAATTTAAAAAAATATTTTTGTTCTGGAATTTTTTCCAATACAAAAACTACAACGTAAATTAATTTCAAAGCCTATACGAACACTACTAACGAACTGAAATTGACTAAGAAACGTTGGTAGAGGTTTGTAGTAGAATAATATTCAATTGTAAAGCAGAATTTGATTAAAAGCGATTCAGTTGTAAATAAGTTGTTAAATCTTATTGGAATTTGGTTTGAACTCATTTTGACTGAATAACTTCCGATCAAACATTCCTACAATTACTACAAACGCTGAAAATGATTGAGAAACGTTCGTAGAGGTTTGTAGTGGAAGAATTTTCGATTGTAGTTGAACAAAAGTTGATTAAGAGCGATTAAGAGGAAAATAAAGTGATAAATCTTATTGGAATTTGGTTTGGACTCATTTCGACTGAATAACTTCCGATCAAACATTCCTACAATTACTACAAACGCTGAAAATGATTGAGAAACGTTCGTAGAGGTTTGTAGTGGAATAATTTTCGAATGTAGTTGAACAAAAGTTGATTAATAGCGATTAAGAGGAAAATAAAGTGATAAATCTTATTGGAATTTGGTTTGGACTCATTTCGACTGAATAACTTCCTTTCAAACATTCCTACAATTACTACAAACGCTTAAAATTACTGAGAAACGTTCGCAGAGGTTTGTAGTGGAAGAATTTTCGATTGTAGTTGAACAAAAGTTGATTAATAGCGATTCGAAGGAAAATTAAATTATTAATCATATTGGAATTTTGTTTGGAATAATTTCGACTGAATAACTTAATTTTAAACATTCCTACAATTACTACAAACGCTGAAAATGACTGAGAAACGTTCGCAGAGGTTTGTAGTGGAAGAATTTTCGATTGTAGTTGAACAAAAGTTGATTAAAAGCGATTAGAAGGAAATTGCAATGATTAATCATATTGGAATTTGGTTGTGACTCATTTCGACTGAATAACTTCCTTTCGAACATTCCTACAATTACTACAAACGCTGAAAATGATTGAGAAACGTTCGTAGAGGTTTGTAGTGGAAGAATTTTCGATTGTAGTTGAACAAAAGTTGATTAATAGCGATTAAGAGGAAAATAAAGTGATAAATCTTATTGGAATTTGGTTTGGACTCATTTCGACTGAATAACTTCCTTTCAAACATTCCTACAATTACTACAAACGCTTAAAATTACTGAGAAACGTTCGCAGAGGTTTGTAGTGGAAGAATTTTCGATTGTAGTTGAACAAAAGTTGATTAATAGCGATTCGAAGGAAAATTAAATTATTAATCATATTGGAATTTTGTTTGGAATCATTTCGACTGAATAACTTAATTTTAAACATTCCTACAATTACTACAAACGCTGAAAATGACTGAGAAACGTTCGCAGAGGTTTGTAGTGGAAGAATTTTCGATTGTAGTTGAACAAAAGTTGATTAAAAGCGATTAGAAGGAAATTGCAATGATTAATCATATTGGAATTTGGTTGTGACTCATTTCGACTGAATAACTTCCTTTCGAACATTCCTACAATTACTACAAACGCTGAAAATGATTGAGAAACGTTCGTAGAGGTTTGTAGTGGAAGAATTTTCGATTGTAGTTGAACAAAAGTTGATTAATAGCGATTAAGAGGAAAATAAAGTGATAAATCTTATTGGAATTTGGTTTGGACTCATTTCGACTGAATAACTTCCTTTCAAACATTCCTACAATTACTACAAACGCTTAAAATTACTGAGAAACGTTCGCAGAGGTTTGTAGTGGAAGAATTTTCGATTGTAGTTGAACAAAAGTTGATTAATAGCGATTCGAAGGAAAATTAAATTATTAATCATATTGGAATTTTGTTTGGAATCATTTCGACTGAATAACTTCATTTTAAATATTCCTACAATTACTACAAACGCTGAAAATGACTGAGAAACGTTCGCAGAGGTTTGTAGTGGAAGAATTTTCGATTGTAGTTGAACAGAAGTTGATAAATAGCGATTAGAAGGAAAATGAAATTATTAATCATATTGGAATTTGGTTACGACTCATTTCGACTGAATAACTTCCTTTCAAACATTCCTACAATTACTACAAACGCTGAAAATGACTGAGAAACGTTCGCAGAGGTTTGTAGTGGAAGAATTTTCGATTGTAGTTGAACAGATGTTGATTAATAGCGATTAGAAGGAAAATGAAATTATTAATCATATTGGAATTTGGTTTAGACTCATTTCGACTGAATAACTTCCTTTCAAACATTCCTACAATTACTACAAACGCTTAAAATGACTGAGAAACGTTCGAAGAGGTTTGTAGTGGAAGAATTTTCGATTGTAGTTGAACAAAAGTTGATTAAAAGCGATTAGAAGGAAAATGAAATTATTAATCATATTGGAATTTGGTTGTGACTCATTTCGACTGAATAACTTCCTTTCAAACATTCCTACAATTACTACAAACGCTGAAAATGATTGAGAAACGTTCTCAGAGGTTTGTAGTGGAAGAATTTTTGATTGTAGTTGAACAGAAGTTGATTAAAAACGATCAAGATGAAAATAAATTGATAAATCTTATTGGAATTTGGTTTGGACTCATTTCGACTGAATAACTTCCGATCAAACATTCCTACAATTACTACAAACGCTGAAAATGATTGAGAAACGTTCTCAGAGGTTTGTAGTGGAAGAATTTTTGATTGTAGTTGAACAGAAGTTGATTAAAAACGATCAAGATGAAAATAAATTGATAAATCTTATTGGAATTTGGTTTGGACTCATTTCGACTGAATAACTTCCGATCAAACATTCCTACAATTACTACTAACGCTTAAAATGACTGAGAAACGTTCGCAGAGGTTTGTAGTGGAAGAATTTTCGATTGTAGTTGAACAGATGTTGATTAATAGCGATTAGAAGGAAAATGAAATTATTAATCATATTGGAATTTGGTTGAGACTCATTTCGACTGAATAACTTCCTTTCAAACATTCCTACAATTACTACATTTTCAGCGTTTGTAGTAATTGTAGGAATTTTTAAAATGAAGTTATTTAGTCGAAATGAGTCCAAACAAAATTCCAATAAGATTTATCACTTTATTTTCCTCTTAATCGCTTTTAATCAACTTTTGTTTAACTACAATCGAAAATTCTTCCACTACAAACCTCTACGAACGTTTCTCAATCATTTTCAGCGTTTGTAGTAATTGTAGGAATGTTTGAAATGAAGTTATTCAGTCGAAATGAGTCTCAACCAAATTCCAATATGATTAATCATTGCAATTTCCTTCTAATCGTTTTTAATCAACTTTTGTTCAACTATAATCGAAAATTCTTCCACTACAAACCTCTGCGAACGTTTCTCGGTCATTTTCAGCGTTTGTAGTAATTGTAGGAATGTTTGATCGGAAGTTATTCAGTCGAAATGAGTCCAAACCAAATTCCAATAAGATTTATCAATTTATTTTCATCTTGATCGTTTTTAATCAACTTCTGTTCAACTACAATAAAAAATTCTTCCACTACAAACCTCTGAGAACGTTTCTCAATCATTTTCAGCGTTTGTAGTAATTGTAGGAATGTTTGAAAGGAAGTTATTCAGTCGAAATGAGTCACAACTAAATTCCAATATGATGAATAATTTCATTTTCATCTTGATCGTTTTTAATCAACTTCTGTTCAACTACAATCAAAAATTCTTCCACTACAAACCTCTGAGAACGTTTCTCAATCATTTTCAGCGTTTGTAGTAATTGTAGGAATGTTTGATCGGAAGTTATTCAGTCGAAATGAGTCCAAACCAAATTCCAATAAGATTTATCAATTTATTTTCATCTTGATCGTTTTTAATCAACTTCTGTTCAACTACAATCAAAAATTCTTCCACTACAAACCTCTGAGAACGTTTCTCAATCATTTTCAGCGTTTGTAGTAATTGTAGGAATGTTTGAAAGGAAGTTATTCAGTTGAAATGAGTCACAACCAAATTCCAATATGATTAATAATTTCATTTTCCTTCTAATCGCTTTTAATCAACTTTTGTTCAACTACAATCGAAAATTCTTCCACTACAAACCTCTTCGAACGTTTCTCAGGCATTTTAAGCGTTTGTAGTAATTGTAGGAATGTTTGAAAGGAAGTTATTCAGTCGAAATGAGTCTAAACCAAATTCCAATATGATTAATAATTTCATTTTCCTTCTAATCGCTATTAATCAACTTTTGTTCAACTACAATCGAAAATTCTTCCACTACAAACCTCTACGAACGTTTCTCAATCATTTTCAGCGTTTGTAGTAATTGTAGGAATGTTCGAAAGGAAGTTATTCAGTCGAAATGAGTCACAACCAAATTCCAATATGATTAATCATTGCAATTTCCTTCTAATCGCTTTTAATCAACTTTTGTTCAACTACAATCGAAAATTCTTCCACTACAAACCTCTGCGAACGTTTCTCAGTCATTTTCAGCGTTTGTAGTAATTGTAGGAATGTTTAAAATGAAGTTATTCAGTCGAAATGATTCCAAACAAAATTCCAATATGATTAATAATTTAATTTTCCTTCGAATCGCTATTAATCAACTTTTGTTCAACTACAATCGAAAATTCTTCCACTACAAACCTCTGCGAACGTTTCTCAGTAATTTTAAGCGTTTGTAGTAATTGTAGGAATGTTTGAAAGGAAGTTATTCAGTCGAAATAAGTCACAACCAAATTCCAATATGATTAATCATTGCAATTTCCTTCTAATCGCTTTTAATCAACTTTTGTTCAACTACAATCGAAAATTCTTCCACTACAAACCTCTACGAACGTTTCTCAATCATTTTCAGCGTTTGTAGTAATTGTAGGAATGTTCGAAAGGAAGTTATTCAGTCGAAATGAGTCACAACCAAATTCCAATATGATTAATCATTGCAATTTCCTTCTAATCGCTTTTAATCAACTTTTGTTCAACTACAATCGAAAATTCTTCCACTACAAACCTCTGCGAACGTTTCTCAGTCATTTTCAGCGTTTGTAGTAATTGTAGGAATGTTTAAAATGAAGTTATTCAGTCGAAATGATTCCAAACAAAATTCCAATATGATTAATAATTTAATTTTCCTTCGAATCGCTATTAATCAACTTTTGTTCAACTACAATCGAAAATTCTTCCACTACAAACCTCTGCGAACGTTTCTCAGTAATTTTAAGCGTTTGTAGTAATTGTAGGAATGTTTGAAAGGAAGTTATTCAGTCGAAATGAGTCCAAACCAAATTCCAATAAGATTTATCACTTTATTTTCCTCTTAATCGCTATTAATCAACTTTGGTTCAACTACAATCGAAAATTCTTCCACTACAAACCTCTACGAACGTTTCTCAATCATTTTCAGCGTTTGTAGTAATTGTAGGAATGTTTGATCGGAAGTTATTCAGTCAAAATGAGTTCAAACCAAATTCCAATAAGATTTAACAACTTATTTACAACTGAATCGCTTTTAATCAAATTCTGTTTTACAATTGAATATTATTCTACTACAAACCTCTACCAACGTTTCTTAGTCAATTTCAGTTCGTTAGTAGTGTTCGTATAGGCTTTGAAATTAATTTACGTTGTAGTTTTTGTATTGGAAAAAATTCCAGAACAAAAATATTTTTTTAAATTTTTTCTATTTTACTACAAACGAAAAAAATATCACTACAATCAACTACTAACGATTTCCTATACATAACACCCGGAAAATATTTTTTTTTGTAATTTGGGGGGATGACATTTTTTTTTATTTTTTTTTTTAAATTTCTTGCACTACTACAAACGAAGTTAACTTCACTACTATCCACTACTTACCTAAATCTATCAAACAAACCCAAAAAAACCCATATTTTCAAAAGTCGGGTGCCAACTTCACACAGCCAAGAGACACGTATCTGCTACAGGTTAGGTTAGGTTATAAAAGAGCGCAAAGTGCATGAAATTAAATAAAAATTCATATTAATAAGCCGGATAAACGGACCAGAAGAAATGAGAAAACGCTAAATACAAGTAAACTATAGCAAGTTACTTTCGAAACACGATATCATCTACATGACGCTCGGTGCACGAGCGTTTGGATTTAATAGCAGCACAGTGAGACCAACATCCGCATAGCAACAGCTTTCAGATTCAGACACTGAATGAAAGTTGATTGCGGACAAAAATGCGAGTCCAGTGACGGTTCCGGCAGAGAAGTTCATATTTCGGATCTCTGTACGACTACTTTGCATCACGTGTCTGAGCGATCTGAATACAAGTTAAATTGTAATTTAAAATAGGTATTGACCAGCGGAATATTTAATTATAAACATCCACTACAATTGTGGAATTTTTATAACGAAGTAGCGTTATAAAATTCCACCAGTTAAATTAAATTGAACTTGAACTCGAAACTAGATAAGTCAACAGGGCTAAAGCTCCATTACTTTTAATTGTCTTGAGATAAGTTCTAAGTCAGTATTTTACAGGGTAACTTTCTAATCGGTATAAGGGTCTCAGAGGCCTCGGCAGATTATATAAATTTCAAACTAAATTTATTTCATTCTGTTGCTGCAGTGAATATTTATTTATAATTCTCCTATGTATACGATTATTTTTAAAGACATTTGTAAATCAGAAATTTTCTGAATTTGTTGCGAATGTATTTTTAATTATGTACGTATGACCGATTTGAGTTATTCTTGTTTGTACCTTCAACCATACCATATTAAAGTATGTTAATTTTGTTCAGGGGCGATAATATTCAGACACCTGAAATTATTGTTTAATACTTGCCGTTTATTAGTCTGTTTTTCTTTATTTTATCAATATGTCTTACGCTCATATCAAAACTATTTTGATATCCATTGAACCAAGGAATAAACAAAATACGACGAAACGCTTGTGCAGAAAAATAATCAATAAGATTATCAAATATTAGTTCATCGTCCTATTTCACTGAAACTAGGTATCGGGAGCAGTATCTTTGTTTTATTTAGTTCAATCTGGCGTAACTACCTCAAATGAAGTGCCAAGCGCGTGGGTGGCGAGAATCCCAAATGTTCTGTTGAATGGAATTCGTGCAAACATTAAATTCCTATTGTAATGAAACCGATTGTTCGACAAGCTGAATCGATTTCATGAAGCACGAGTTAATTTTTAGCTGATCGCCGTAGAAAGAGGGTAATGTATTTGTACATATTTTAATAGGTACTTTGTGACATTTTGTAGCATCTACTAGCTTTGTATATATACAAGACCTTACATGATATTTAGTTAAAACATTATTAATTGTATATAATTATGTAATACTATAATCATATTAATTAATCACAATTACCAAAAAAATTATACCGTTATTATGATTTACAACCCGTATCGTCAATAAATAAATTGAAATATAGAAATTACCCTAATTTTCAGCTATTGTTGGCGTGATAAGGATAATTGTGTACCAATTGAATACTGTCACATTCTCCCCTAGCTGACAGAGGCGTAAAAATCTTGTTATCTCATAAAAGCATCAATGCTGGGTTCAACAGAATTAGGTTAAAGTTTGGGGTGGACGCGTTAGGCAATTTTGGGGTCGAAGCTCTATATTGGGACCTTTAATAAATAAATCTATGAGAGTAACCAGAAAATGAACTATTATTTCCTGAAGCGTAAAACGTTAATATATAGAACTTTAATTATTTCGTTGTATAAATGTATCGGACAATGTTATTTCACACTAAACAATATATAATAATGTTATACTAGTATAAAAAATATATTTACGGGCAAAATATATTCCAATCTACCTACAAATATATTAAAAGGTGAAGTAAACGTTTAAATTACGTTTAAGATGGAATACGTAACATTGTATTAAACAGTAATTACGATCAAAGAACGCCGCGCGCTGGAATACGTAACTGTAACTTTCAGATAAAATACGACCAGGTACAAGTATATAAGAGAACCATGTAATACGGTTTACAACTCGACCCTCCGCAAATGCCAGTGGAAAATCAGGTCAAAGGGATTTAGGGCAGTGATATCCACAGGTAAGAGGGATGTGTGCATTCAACAATGTACACACACACAAAGATTCACCTGCACTTGTGTTCACAAGAGGAGGTGATAGAATGGAAAATTGTATTGTGTCCATAGAATCAGGAATTCATCAAACTTGATGTACAACTTTGTATTGTTACAGACTTAGACAAAGCGCAAAGAACATAAAAAATACATAGATACTTTTGAAGTATGAACCAATATATGAAATTAACGAAAAAAAGTGTGATGTAAAAATAAATTCACATTCACACAACACTTCAGCTTTTATGCTGTAGATACAGAAGAAATAAGATCTATAACTGAGTGATGGATTATTTTAAATAGATATACCTAAGAGCTTATATTGTAAAAGTACCACCTTATCATAAAAAAAATCTTTAATCAGCGTACAGTGTGCACAACAGTTCATTTTCTTCTTATCCTTAATCGTAGCTTCAGTAGCTTATTTTCCCTTTGTGCAAAATGTTTTGCATATCACCAAAGTCATAGTCTTAAATCTATACCAATATTATAAAGAGGAAAGATTTGTATGTTATGAATAAACTTAAAAACGACAGGACTTATTTAAAAAATTCTTTCAAAAATAGAAAGCTACATTATCAGCAATTAAAATAGGCTATTTTTAGTGTATAGTACATCTACATTTCACCTGTGTGAAGTCAGGGCGCGTTGCTAGTAACTTATATAATAAAAATATTTTAGTACTATATTATAAACAAAATTACACAAAACAATTCTCGCTGAAAATGTAGCTTTCTATTGGTGAAGGAATTTTTAAAATTGGTACGGTAGCTCCAGAGATTACCCCCTACAACCTCACAAGCTTTACCTCTTTATGATATTAGTATAGAAATGAGCAGCTATCTGGGTTTCTAGTAGAAAATGTTCAAATCAGTGATACCTTTAAAAAAATTACGTGAATAAAGTTATATTGAATATGTTCATATAATATTAAATAACTGAAGTTTGTAAATAATTTCCTTGTCAAGTTATCACAAACTATATAAATATGCCTGGGCTATTCCCAGTCACAGTAGGTACTGATAATGGTTTGTTTCCTCGGAAATGATAACTCCATAAATAATGTTTATTTAAGAAGGCATAATTATCATAAGAAATGACTTATACAATAGACATTAGTTTTTTTAAATATAGCAAAGGTATTCAAATATAAATTTTGAAAATTAATGTTAATTTGATTTGATGATGATGTCACAGGTATAATATTATTATGTTTAATATTAATCAAAGTATATATAGCTCTGATAACATGATTGACAATTCATTAATGTAAGGCAATGCAGTATGGGCCCTTAAAATAGTTTTTGAGTAATGTATCAACTCAATAATGTTGAAAATGCAAAAGCAATTTATACTCTTTTAACAAAATATGTTTTATCCTGTACTTATATTTTAAGGGGTTAGGTCACACTGAAAGATATATGACTAAAAGTAAGCAGATAGTTTGATACATATAAGTAATAAATATGTATCTTCTGTGTACATTTCAACAATGTTATTGACACAGACATGGCCTAATATCATCAGTAGTATTTTTAATTGAAATGCATTCATAACAAATTTAAAATAATCAAACATTATCAGATTTTTGACTTGGATGTGACCCCAAGATAATACAGGGCAAAGACAAATAAATTGGTAATATAATATATATATATATATAATATAACTTACATTTGTTTTTGGCATTCTCGTCCATGAGCATGTTGAAATGGTGGTGGCGGTTCCACGCAGCCATTTTGCCTTCGTGCGGAGCCCCGAGAAGCACCAGGGCCGCCCCGGCGGGCCCAACTCCGTCTAGGGGCTCCAGTGTCCTCAGTACACTAAACTTTGTCACACACTCATAACCCAAGAAACATAGCTAACACACGCTCACTGGCAAAACACCGTCGCCTCAAACGGCGTTGTCATCGGCGCCAAACCGCGCCACACATGCCTTCACACTTCCGTTTAACTCACTTAACGATGCACTCGCGAGTAAATAACCACGATCAACACACCGCGCGGTGATTCACCTTTACACCGCTCCGCACTGCAGGCTTGAGGCGGACTGTAGCCGTATAGCGTGCGTCCGCCAACCCTACCAGACTGACACCCAAACACTTAAGCGTCACGTGCGCTCCAACACCACCACAACTATCCTTTAATCTTTGCGCACTAAAACAATAATGCACACGCGAATATTACTGTTCTATTTCAATTTATGAAAATAAATCAACGCAACGTTATAGAATGCGACGAGAGCGAGCAAGACGGACGACGCGATTTGCCTTCTTCGATCGGAATCATACGGACTCGAATCGAACACTCGGGCCACGAACAAAATAATAACAAATATGCATGAGATGCTTGCTGAATTATGTGCACGTGGGTTGCGTCATAGAGTTTAATATATCACTGCACATAAAAACAATTTAAGAAGAGTAATAATATCCTCTTAGCATGGCTTTCACTTTAACCGAGCCAGTGAACGATTTCAAAATTTTATGAAACGCGAACTACACCATTAAACACACAAGTATCAAAACTGATCGATAAATTTCAAATTTACTAATGTAATAATATAGTCAACCACTACACTATTTGTAAACAAAGCACAGCCCGTGTTACATTCAGTAAATTATTGGTTTTAGAACCGAAAACGCGAACGCGTTGATCAAGCGCGACAAGTAGGACAAAACATGGCAGACTTTACCAAAACCACACGAATTTGTCTATGATTCTCTATTATTTTTAAAATGCGTTGTTGCCAGTATTCTTTAATTAACGAATCCAACATGGATTAAAAAATAACTTATTCACATACAATATAGTGATAATATATAATTTTAAATGTTACAAAGAAATGATGCACTATATAAATGTATTTTATGTTCAATTTTCACAAACAACCAAAAAGTATAAACTTGACAGCGTATTCTTATGGCAACTGTCGAGTAATACCAGTTTATACTTATTAATTACCACAGTAAACTAGCAAAATGCATTACAAAACTATTCCAATAAAAACACAACACAATTATTATTAATTTAATATATTTATTTTGTAAATTTTACATAGATTTAGTAGTTCCTACGAGGATGTCAGTACAGTCGTATTAATATTATTGCAATATAAAGAATAATATTATTTAAAATATTTAAATCATGAAAATTCAATTGTTAAAACAATAATTGCACTACTCACGCACGCATTTTTTGTGTTTAGTAGCACAAAAAGTGCGTCTGATTATATAAATGAAATTATTTTTTATTTTTAAATAAAATTATATAACGTAATTTTGGGTGATTTCATATAATATCTAATGTATTCAATATAAATAATATTCAACAGAATATATTGGTTTTTAATGATTGTTGAGTTTGGATAGTTAAAGCAAGGACTTTATATATATAACAGGACTGAGTACTCGCAGCCTGATAACGAGCCGAGCAGGACATTTAGTACGGAGGAGGTGTGTCACTTTCTAATAGGGTGACCACAATATTTTTGTTACGTGGGGCTTGTAATTATTATAATATTTGTAATCACAAATCGGGAACAAACCTACAGAAACCAAGATTTCAATAACATTTTGTATGCTAATAAAGGCTACTATATCACATTTATTTTATTTTTTTGGAGGTGTTCACTCTATAATAACCCCATAAAAATGCCTAAAATATAATATAAACATATCCATTATAATTATTATTAATAACAAAGCTTGGTATGAAAAAAAATATATTCTCCTGTAAGTCTACCATCACTAGAATCATTTCACAATTTTAAAAAAGTCTACTTTTTTCATATTTTGTTAAATATTTCTACAACAACTTGGTTTTAGTCCAAAATAAGTATACATATAAACTCCTCAAAACGACGGTATAGTCATGAATAGACTTTTCCATTGGGGGCAGATTGCCTGTGCTTAACCGGCTAAGCACTAGACCCTTAATTTTAAGTATGGATGATATAACAAATTCAAATAAAAGAAACTGTATTCATTGAATTTATTTTTTTCTTAAGTAATTTGATTTTGATTTTGATAGAATATTCTTAAATTGAAATATGAATTACTTAATGCCTTCACTAACTGCAACTTATGGGTTCCTCATTACATTGAACAGGATGTGGAGGGCAAAATAATTTAAGATTTGTAAAAATAAATGCTTTAGTATCATCAAAATCTTATTTTTGATAGTATTTCTGAATCAAGAATACATTGTTCGACGGGTTGTAACGGGGCCTTACTCAGTACTCTTATCTGCTTATTTTGTGCCTGCAACAAAATAATAATATAACTTCATGAATTTTATACATTTGCTCAAAAAGTAGACTTTTCTCTGTTTTGCGTGCAGAAAGTTATATTAATATATGTAAGTAGGTAAGTGTCCATCAGCTAATAATGGGCTTACCGTAAAAACAGACGGTATTGCAGCTTTCAATAACTGTTGGGAATTAGCTGTACTAAAGTGAAGGCTACATACAACGGAGCTTTAAGTAATCTTTTATGACATCAGAACAACATTTAGCCATATTTTTTCTGGTTTTCATTCTTCGGAAAACTGTCAAAGAAATAAAAATAATAATACGTCATGGCATATGATAACACCAGGGATAACGGACCCTTTTTTCAAGTTGGTTAAACAAATTAAATGAATGGCTTTGCACCTTATTTTTTTTATTTGGTTTACATAACTAATAACAATATTACACGCTGATGATAGCAATCGTAGGTATAACAAACGGACAATAAGACACTCCGACCAACTAATCCCGAAATCCCGCATGATATGGTTACCCTATTTGTTATAAATCTAAAATTACCTTTTTTCGGCTTACCTGTAAAATATTATGCTGCAAACATCATAGGATTCACTTTTACAAAATTGTACACAACACTTTTTCAATTGTACACAACCATTTCTTCGAAGAAACCTTACTAAATTACGAAAAATAAATAAAAACAACTATTATGACATTACATCGCATAAATGCAATGACATGCCATGACACATCAGTCATCAAATGATTGATTGACATTGATTAATTTCTATCGCTTGACATGTGTTAGAAAGAGCTAAACAGCCTCCGTACTAGATATCTCGCTCGGCTCGTTTTGCCTCTGTCAATGTTGGAAGCCAAAATTGAGTCTTAATACCTATACCTTAAGATGTGTTTTTGTAATTTTAAATTTTGGCAGTGCTCAGTCCTGTTATATATATAAAGTCCTTGAGTTAAAGTTGCGAACACTTATTGGACTATGTTATTCCCACAGAGTACATTTCTCTGAGGGGAGGAAAATAAAGGTTTTTTTTTGTATCAAATCGAATATAATAATTAATGAAACCATAAATAAAAATGGGAACCGATTCCAATTTCTACAACGGGTTTACATATTATATTCTGAAGAGTTGATTTTTGTTTGCAATATAAATGTGCCAAATATTCGATTTTAAGCATTGACATAGTATTTTAAGAAATACATTAAAAATTTGAATGGTTTAATCGTTTTTGATTGCTACCAATCACTTATGTAAATAATTTAATCTATGTATTGAAAATTAATAAGATAAAAGATCCGTCAAAAACTTATCCCTTTATCCCTTTGCCTCGGATATCCGCGGATACGGATACGCTCATCCGATATTTGACAGCTTGAACAGACAGACAGAGAAACGCGGTGGAAGACGTTGTTTTATAATATTATGTAATAATCAAATGGGCAACTCAATCAATGGGCTTCGAAAGCCTATACTCATTTGCGAAAATTATGCTCGTCAACATGGATTAAAATGTAGACATGGGTAACTCAGCGAAATTTTCTGCGCCAACTCAGCAACTCAGGCGCAGTATAGTGCGTCGGCTCCTTGAGTCAACTCAAAATTGCAAAACTCAACAAAATTGGACGCGCAAAGCGAGCAGTGAAACCTCCGAAACGCACGCAACCCCACGCTCATAGTTCACTCAGTGAGTGGGTACTGCGCCGTGAATTATGAATGTGTGAGCTGACTCACCCTGCGCAGTGAAGCGTGCCGGCGCAATTGCGCGGCGCAGCGCAGTGTTACCCATGTCTATTAAAATGTAATGACGCCAAAACAGAGCTTCCGTGCAGGTAGAAGTCCGGAGAGAGTTCCATTAGCGTAAATGAATGAAAAGCTGATTCGACCCTACGACAGCCAAACATTTATGCTGTACTACCCGTGCGAAGCCGGGGTGGGTCGCTAGTCATACCTATATATTATATACCTATAGAGTATAGATGATTTGGATAATCCACAGATTAGGAATATGTATTACGATTCCTTAGCTTCCTTGTACGAGTTTGCTCGCTAGAATATTTTTATTCTGTGCTAATTTCCCATAAACGGGATTTTCTAACCTTGTTATTATGACGCATATACTTTGAAGATTACAAGTTAATGTGTGCTTTCTAGTTCGTGTTAAAATTTACATTATTTATAAGTGCTCTAATTTGTATCATATATTTATAAAGCTAGTGAGAAAGACAAATTATAAAGATAAGACTTTTGATTCTATTATACACAACGCTTGGCGTTTTGTTGAAGTGTCATCGTGATTGAATTGCACATTTCATTTTTTTACACGACCGACAATGCCTAAGCGTGGCGGAGGAAGAGTAAGAAATAATTGGAAAGGTGGCGAGCATTTCGGTAAGTTAAATGTCTCAGTTAAGATTTCACATTCTTTGTCCTCTTGTAAGAAATCTAAAGCGTTATTACGCCATCCTGTTTAAGACGTAGAAGTGCATCGTGATTTTTACAGATATACGTTTCTGTAACAGTAAACGATTTCATTGTCCCTTGTCGAACTTAAAATAGTAAATTATTATTCTCTCGCTTTAGTAACTGCTGAAGAGTATATCTTTTTATTATAATGCTATGTTATACTCTGCCAATGCATGTTGAATGTATAGTCTATAATATGTTTAAGCTTATGAAGTAGAATATATGAATATTATTTAACACTTAATTGAATTATGATCATGTTTTAGAACACGATGATCGTATACACAATACAGGAAGGCGTGTTATGTTTAAACAAAGTCAAAATAAGGGGAAAAACAATAAGTTCCGAAACTGGAATGATGCTAAAATATTGTTTGATGATGACGTTGATATGGGTGCATCTGGACACATGCAAAACAGGAAAGGGTCTTTCCGTGGCAGAGGAGGTCGTCTTGGATCACCGCCACCAAGACCAGCTCACAAGAAGAAATTTGTCACTGGGGTTTTGCCATGGTATCAAATTACCATACCATATGGTGCCAAACATGAAAAGGATGTTATTCTCAAAGCACTCTTAAGTCATCTCTCACCAGATGTATTCATACCACATTACTTCAAGATTGAAGGAAATTCAGCCATATTCTATGTTGATGATGTCAAAGTTGCTGAAAAATTGTTTCATGCCGATAGAAAAATAACTATGCCAAATGGATTTAAAATGGTGGTTATTGTGCGCAACTCAGTTCCAAGGATAAATATAAATGGTGAAATGAAAGAAAAGATGAAGCTTGCTATGGCTAAGAGGTATAATCCTACAACAAAGGCATTGGACCTGACTAAGTTTCACGCTGATCCTGGTGAGTTAATTAAATTAAATATATCCAATATGTTTTTAGGATAGGGAATATTTGATTGCCTAAATTGTATAAGGATACTGGTGTGCTGCTGTTATTTAAGATTTTGGAAATTGTTTATGGCCTGCACCTGATTTTCTGCAAGTTAATTGTTATACATATATGAGTAATTTATAAAGTCAAAAATGGCTATATTTGGTATTGAATAAAATGAGGTAAATTGATATTCGATAAATGAGTCAATTCTGGTTTCATAATAATTATTAATATATTATTTAGTAACTATCGCCTCCGTAGCTCAGTGGTTAGCATGATGCGTTTAGCACTGAAGGTCCTGGGTTCAAACCCTGGGGAAACAAGATTTTTATAAAAATTGTTTTGGATGATCACCTACTCCCCTGTAAAGAATCTGTAATTATCAGTGAAACAGACACAGAAATGGGTCTGCCCTGTGCCACACTAGGGGACTTGGGATTTCACTTACTATTAAGTAACTAAGCAATATTTATTTTTGTTTTTAGATCTAGTTGATATCTTCTGTGCATTATTCCGTCCAATCATTATGTTAGCTGCAGTCGATATAATTGCTGAAAATATACCAGATTTGGAAGCATTAAATCTCAATGACAACAAACTGCATGGACTGGAACATTTGAAAGTATTGGCTACAAAATTAAAGAGTTTGAAAATACTATATATGGGTGACAATCGGGTAAGAGTTATTAATTTATAAGTTTACAGTTATCTATACTTTAATATTATAAAGATGAAAGATTTGTTTGTTTGTTACGATTTAACTCAAAAACTACTGGACCTTTTTTAAAAATCCTTTCACCAATAGAAAACTACATTATCAGAGAGTAACATAGGCTATTTTTTATGGTACATCTACATTACACCCATTACATGCCGGAGCGTGTTACTATCTGACCTTACCTATCAAAATGTTGTTGAGTGAGTATTTTTAGTAAAATAGCCACAACATCTATTGTGGCAGATCATATTTGTTAATGACATCAGAGTAATCTACATTTTAAAGTTTTGCAATATATACATATTTGGATTTAGTACGGATATGATATAAATTGAATGTTAATATTAAAACTGTGTTTAGTGAGTTACTGAACACAGGTAGGAACCCATTAGAATAGAGAAACATTAGTACAGGAAATTTGTATGTATGGAAAAACGTTTAATTAATGAATGTGATAATATTTTTAGATACCATCAGTGGCTCCGTTAGAAGCATTGAAAGCCTTGCCTCTAGTGGAACTGTACCTCAAAGGCAATCCACTAGTGAACAGGTTCAATGATAATGAAGCCTACATAAGGTAATATTGAAACAGTACAGCTTTTAGGGGCAAAGATGAAATTGCTATTGCATGATACTGTGTGGGTCAGAGGTGTGCAATCTGAGGGAAATGATTCTGGGGTGGTACACTGGGAATAAAAAATATATTACAATGAACATTTTCCAACCAGGAACCAATCAGGGAATTTGAAATTGATATCTAGTACTTCCCAATTTAAATTAATTCATAATTGTTAACACCTTGAGCTGTTGGGTCCAGCTCATCATGAACTTTCTTGAGTAAACTGACTGTGACGAGCTGCACTTGACAGAGATGATTGAGGGTTGATGCTTTTTATGAGAGAAGTATATGTAAGTCGAGTCTATGGCTTTGATACACTTGTATGCATGCTTCTAGTAACCGTTAGAATGGAAATTGTATAATGTATAGTGTAAAGAAAATAAATTGCAGTTCAAGGGGTTAAATAATAATATAAATTAATTCAAATTGGTTCAATTCAAAATCATATTAGTCGAATTAAATAACCTTAAAAATGTCGAATTTGATAGACATGGCACTGACTTGAAAATTGTTGTTAAGATCTGTTACTGATATTACTCTTGGTTTCTGCATCATCGTCAACTAGTATAATACTTTTCAGTGTCTGTGTACAAATTGGAATTTTAGTGAGTGACAGTGATCAAGCACTAGTTTAACAAGTTGTCTTTAAAATAGCCAATTACACACAAATATTTCTATACATTATGCTGTTCTATCAAATTAGCAAACTTTTTTTGCAAAATAAACAGTGCTTGAAGATACATATTTAAATTGTATTGTTTACATTATATTTTGCATTAATAAGTAACTGTGTGAACCACATGTATCTGTCACGGCCTAAATTGTTAAAAAATATTTGTATGATAAATACCAAGACCCCTGTACATAAACATGGTATAAGGCATGGAATTGTTAAACTGTTTTGTCTCTTTTGTTCTAAAGTCATTTAGTATTTGATAGCCTGAGACAAAACATACTTTAACTTTTTCAATCTACCATGTTTATGAAGACAACCTAACCCGTTTAAAAAGACAACTTAAACCTGAGTCACTGTGAGACTAGTGACTCAGGTTTTAATCTAGTTTTGAGATTTATCAAATCATTTTTCTATATTCATATTTGATATTTCTCAAGAAAAGATTTTGACTTGAGTTGAAACAACTTCACCGGAATATGAGCCTATATAACTTGTGACTGAATACTTAAATTCTGAATCATTATTGAGGTCTACTTAAAATTATTTTAATTACCTTGTTTAGCATATTATATAATATGAAGGATAGGAACATTTCAAAAGCTCTATATTTTGATTACCATAATATCAGTACAGTCCCTGTTACTATTTTCATGTTTGAGATTGCCTATATTTCATTTTTCCTAAATACTGCACCATCACAATATGTGTTAGTTATAACTTTACAATTTTTTACAAACATGAAGTACATAGGTCAATGGTTTTATGTTAAAAAAAGATGTTATCTTAGACCCTTATTCATAAATGTTGTATACGTTTGGAATAGTTAAACATTCTTATGTTGCCTTCGTTCTACGAGTAAAGTAATTGAATATTTGATAGAGCGAGACAAAACATATTTTAACTTTTTCAAGCCTATACCACGTTTATATATAAGACTGTTAATTTCTTAACTTGTAATCTACTATGAACTTCATTTTTGTAATAACATAAAATGAATTATGGCATTAAACGTTTAAATTGTTGTATAGATTGTCTAACATAAAACAATGCACTTATTATCAGTGCGGGACCACAATACAAGGCTAAAAGCCTGGCTTGCACACTTTAACGTAATACATGTTTATATATAACTTACGTGTCGTGATTGTAGAACAACGACAGTTTTTTACAGTTTTAGTTTTATTGCATAAAACTATCTGACTAATTATCAAACTCCATTTTTTTATTTGTTGTTGTTGATAAAGGGTTTTTAGACAGTTCTAAATTATACTTACTTAAACCCGAACTGTCAAGGAGTTTCATGTTATGACTAATACAATAGAACTAAAATCGTAAAAAAATCAGAACCGTTGTTCTACAATCACGACGATATATTTATGTAATCATATAATATAATAAGTTATATAAGATGACATATAATTACGTTCAGGGCATTATTATTTTTCTTTTTATGGTTGCATTAATAGTCCCGCCACTGCTTATTATATTTTGAAATATACAAAAGATCTTTCCTTTTAATATGTGCTGCATTTAAAAGGAAATATTGCTTCTTTTTGCAATATAATTAGGTCATTCAGTGCATTATTTTATTTTAGACTTATATTCTTATGCAATAATTTAAATATTACTAAGAGTTTCAGAGGAAATGTACAAGTATTGCCATAATGTTTGTTATCTTCAGTGAGGTCCGGCGGAAGTTTCCGAAGCTGATGCGATTGGTAAGTTAATTGTCTTATTGTATTAAATAAATAGACTTCGGCCTTATTCATAAACGTATTATAAACTTGATATAGTTAAAATATGCTTTGTTTATTTCGTTCTGTAGTATTTTTATATTCGATAGAGTAAGTCAAACCATATTTTTAACTATATCAAGCTTATAAAACGTTTATGAATAAAGCGTATAACGTTTTCAAATCATTTTAATTACTTGCACACAAAAACTGTTACACATTTTAATTTCAAACATCTTTTACCATTTTCCGTTACATATTAGAGAATAGACAACATATGGTAGATATCTGTGTCATAAACTACTACACATTCCCACAGATGATACATAAGCTTTAAAAATGTATTTATTCAATCTGTAAATGATAATATTATCTTAATGTGTTCAATACTTTTTTTTTGGTGAAAACAGCACATAATATCTATGTGCAAACAGTTGCTTACAATTCTTGGATGTCAATTGTTTCTCTTAAATTATTGCTCTTGTATGTACAAGAAAATGGCATCATGCAAATGTGCGTTAAATATACCGATGCCTTGATACAAATTAATCTTTATCTATACTTCTATTCTAATATTATAAAGAGGAAAGAGTTGTATTTTTTAATTTTTGTATATTATGAATAAACTCAAAAACTACTGGACCGATTTTGAAAATTCTTTCACCAATAGAAAGCTACATTATCAGCGAGTAACATAGGATATTTGGATAGTAGGTACATCTACATTGCACCCGTGTGAATTCGGGGCGCGTTGTTAGTTTTATATAAACTGTATCTTCGTAAAAATAACGTGACGACTGACACAATAAACATTAAAGGACGGCGAGGATCTTCCAGCGCCGATCGGTTTCGACATTCCCGACGATGTGTCACTGCCGCCAGCTCAGCAGTCCTTCCTCATAGACCCGAACGGACAAGAGCTCGTCAAAGAGTTCCTAAAGCAATACTTCGCGATATACGACTCTGAGTCGCGCCAGCCGCTGTTGGACGCGTATCATGAGTCCGCGACGTTCTCTCTCGCCGCGAGCTATTTGAGCACCGATAGCAGAAACTCTTCCACTCCCAAGTAAGTTTTGGTTATTGAAAATCGTTTTTTTTTTCTTTTTTGTTAGGAATTATGTGAATATCCGATTTGTTTATATTTGTGAAATTGGTGTATAGAATGCACTACCTAAACCCTATATTACAGTGTGGTTTGTAACATTTTATCATTTTAAATTGATAAATGGCCTGAAATCTATCTACCGTGGTAATAATAATATACCATAACCTTATTTTGTCAAAAAAAAAAAATGTTATAAATACAAATCATGAAAGAGAATGCTTCTAAATCTATGTTTTATGGTTGTAGGTTGAACTCATACATGATGAATAGCCGCAACATACTGCGGATAACAGAGAGAGATTACAGACGAAGAAATTTAAAAACAGGAAGGTTACAAGTGGTTTCGCTCCTGTCCGACTTACCCAAGACCACACATGATCTCATGGGATTTACCGTCGACCTAGTAATTTTCAGAGTGAGTAAAATACTATTGATATTTTACATACATACATATAGATCACGCCCCTTTCCCATTGGGGTAGGCAGAGATCACGGAATTCCATATGCTCCGATCCTTACATAGCACTTTCGCTACTTCCACTTTCATCAATGCTTTCATACACACTCGCCGGTTTCGAGTACTTTTGACCTGACCCTTTTGAAGAGGGTCCCCGATCTGATCGAGATACGTTCGCCTAGGTCGATCACTCCCGACTCTATCACTTACACCAGTTGATATTTTGTTAATTGAATATATTATATCGTCAATTTTATAAAGTTAGCGCAGCTTTAAAAGGTTCACTGGCGCGTTTGGTAGAACACCTTGGCTCCGATAGATCGCGGGTTCGAATCTCGTCGGGACGACATGTTTAAAAAATTCTGTAAGTTTGCCTTCCCCACGTCTTGTCACTTTCGGAATATAGAAATTCCGACTGGGTAATGAACCACCGTTCATAGATGAACGACAGTCGACAGCATATCGACTAATGTTCTGTGGCTAAGAGACGTGTCGCGAGACAAATGTTTGTGGATACGATGATTAAAACAAATATTTCAGTTTATGTATGTATTCCTAGTGCTCTAAATAAAAAGTAGGTCGACAGCGCATCATTGACTGATGTTGTGTGGCTGAGGTATCACCTACCATCAAATGAACCTCATGCTCGTCTGTCGATATCTAACATAAAAAATGTATTATGTTAGGTAATAATTAGCAATTTTTTTCTAGCCTACAATGCTTGTTCTCACAATGAACGGCGTGTTCAGAGAGATAATGACTACAGGAACCCCGCTAAGATCGTTCCATCGGACGTTTGTCATAGTCCCCAACAGTACTGGCGGATTCTGCATACTGAACGATATGTTCTTCGTCACCAATGCAACTAAAGAACAGGTAACAATTTGTTTCAATACTAAAATATTCTTATTTCAAAGTTAGGTATGGAAGAGAGAGAAAGATAGAAATTTTAATAAAAAAACACAAAAAGAAGAAACATAAATTACAATAATTAAATTTAGTGAGGAATTTACAGTGAAAAGGCAGAGTGATTACAGAAATCATTCTCATCTTTATGGTAAGGCCTCCCTTTGTATGGTATAATTATAATGTATTTAATAATAATAAAAACAGAGCATACAGGAAAAAAAGTAATTATCAATGGTCTACTAAAATTAATTATCTAAAATATGATACAAATATCAAACATCATGGTCAGCTAAATAATGAGTAGCAGCTGAGTGGCAGTGTGCGTGAAATGGGATGCTACTCAGGGTACCTGTTACTTAATGCCACTGATTTTCACAATACTAATTAAATTTATTAATTATAACGCCCCGGCTTCGCATGGGTGCAATGTAGATGTACTATACAAAAATAGCCTATGTTACTTGCTGATAACGTAACATTCTGTTGGTGCAAGATTTTTAAAATCAGTCCAGTATTTTTTGAGTTAAATCGTAACAAACAAATCTTTTCTCTTTATAATATTAGTATACTAACTATCCGCCCCGGCTTCGCACGGGTGCAATGTTTTACCCTCCGTATTTTTTTTTAAATATAAAGCATCCTGTGTCCTTACCTCTATGAATATGTGTACAAAGTTTCATGATAATCGGTTGTGTAGTTTTGCCGTGAAAGCGTAACAAACAAACTTACATTCACATTTATAATATTAGTAGTGATATTGACATATTATTAATTTTTTTCGTGTTTAATATCTCTAAGTCCATCAAATATTCAAATTCAAAAATCAGTTATTCATTTAGGTAACACAATGTACACTTATGAACGTCAATAAAAAAATACATATTAAATGCTTCTAATTTTACATTTACCGCCAGTTCTCAAATCAAGGGCGTAGAACGGACGAAAAGATCTTGCAATAAACTCTCCACCACTCTTTAATCGCCAATTTTTTGTTTTACAAAATATTTGTAAGGCGCTGCAACCATTACACCATATTCCACATGACATCTTTATGTAATTAACTATAATAATAAAAAAATATAAACCAGAAAAAAAAACTAAGATTTGTCCTCTATCAGCAGTAGGCATGGTGAAATAGGAGCACGCACTTACATTCTCGTGGGAACAACACTCAAATATATAGTCGAAATAACTAACATCACCGCATACACGAATTCAAGTCCGACCTGTCACCACAAGTAACACCCGTTCATGAGTATGACGCATGGCCAGCCATCGGCCCATATTATGCCAATGGGTATAATGTATTATATTTCTTTTTAGTTTACTTTTTCATTCATATTTTATCTGGTAATCTTTTCATCTACAGGAAGACAAGGCGTTTTCTGCCTCGGTACCGACTGCGCCCGCCCCCGCCCCCGCCCTCGCCCCCGCTCCCGCCCTCGCCGCCGCCCCCGCTCTGCCCGCTGCCGGCACCTCGCAAGAAGACACGCAGAAGATGATGCTCAATATGCTGAGCCAGCAGACCGGCATGAACGAACACTGGAGTATAAAGTGAGTACCTGAAAGGGAGAAAGATAGATATGTTATATATGCTCAATGATGTAACATAATAAAGAATTAAAAAAAAAAATAATAACAAAGGAAACAATATGTTGTGCAAATAGGATTAGGTAAAGTAATTGACAGCATGTGGGCAGTGGTGGGACTACCATACAAGCTCAAAAGCTCGACTTAAGGTCAGTACTCACATACGGTATTACTCGATAGTTTTACTCGAAGTCGAGTAAAAATCAACGTGTGGACCGCAAAACTCACAGCTCGAAGGCTCGCACCGAGCCGGCTCGATGGAATTAAATGAAAGTAATTTCCTTCGCACCTACTCGAGGCGAGCCGTCGAGCTTGACTCAAGCGTGTGTACGTGGCCGCGAGTGGCGCGAGTCGAGCGTCAGTCCGACATTGTTAATCGTCGTGAAAACGCTTGTAGAATAAAAAAAATGTATTTACGAGTTTATTCCAAAGGTGTTATAGAAGAATTTATTTAGGAACTGCGAGACTTGCTAAATGTAGCCACCGTCTCCTTTGTTGAACAGACATGTTTTGGCTCGAACGGTTCGGTGAATACTGAACGGTGCGCGTCACTCGATAGATTAATGCTGAATGTGTGGACGAAAGCCCATGCCATGGTTTTTACTCGACATGATAGCTCGATCGAGCAAAACCGTATGTGAGTACGGAGCATTAGCCTACGCGCAGACTAGAGCCACCGGTGGCCGCCACTAAAAGCGGTGTCTAGACGCGGCCACCAGTGGCCGCTTCAGCCACTGTAAAATGTATTAAATATCGCGCCCGCGCGTTGTGGCGGCCACCGGTGGCTAGAAGCTCGGTGGCGGCCACCGGTGGCTAGAAGCTCGGTGGCGGCCACTCGAGCGCCGTGTTTGCGCGGATGCCCTAAATGTATGAAATACCACCGGTGGCTATGCTGTGGTCGCCACTAGTGGCTCTAGTCTGCGCGTAGGCTTATTGTTGCACTTACGTCCCGGATTCGAATTCCTGGGAAATTAACTTACTAACATCTACTTGCCTATAAGCAAAATAATCAGTGAAACAAAGTGTATACCCTACTTCCCACAAGGGGCCTGGTATTCACTTCATGTGATACTTGAAGAATTGTTCAGCTGATTGGGCCCTTCACACAGAGTTGATTTTCCTTAGCGTTTCTTTATTTTGCCGCAAAGAAAAAATAACTATGTCAGAAATCGACAGACGAGTGTAGACCTGGAAATTATAATGAGCAGTTGATATTTTTTCTTACTTGGCATTATCGATTTTTTAGCCTAAAAGCAAAACACACATGTCTTTTAAATCATTTGATCGATACTCTGACAATTTTTTTGTTCTTTCTTTCCAACATCAGTGTTTAAAATATAATTTAGGATTTAGATGCAGATATGACAAAATAAAGATGGGTCCTTGAGTAAGTGTGCACCCTAATAAGTATTAGAATAATTTTAATAACTTCTTTCGTATTTTTTAATTCAGCTGCCTACAAGAGACGGGCTGGGACTACCAGCGGGCGTTGTTCATTTTCAACCAGCTGCAAACAGAAGGGAAGATACCACCCGAGGCCTTCGTTAAGTGATTCTTCGTTAATGCATTGAGATCTTCAGAAGATGTGGAGGCCTTTGTTAAGTGATTCTTGGTTAATGCTACGAGATCTTCAGAAGATGTGGAGGCCTTTGTTAAGTGATTCTTGGTTAATGTATCGAGATCTTCAGAAGATGTGGAGGCCTTTGTTAAGTGATTCTTGGTTAATGCTTCGAGATCTTCAGAAGATGTGGAGGTCTTTGTTAAGTGATTCTTGTTTAATGCATCAAGATCTTCAGAAGATGTGGAGGCCTTTGTTAAGTGATTCTTGGTTAATGCATCGGGATCTTCAGAAAATGTACGGACAAAGTTATTGTAAATAATAATGTGTATATAAAAAAGAAAAGAGGAGAAATAAAGAGTTGTAAAAGATTACACAACTGAAAATGTTTTAGTTAAGTATAAGACGATACTAATACTTTGTGTTTGCCTTAATAATAAAAGCGTTTTTGGGTTTTGATATGAGGCATACGAGGCAAGTAGACGAAAAAGAAAAATCGTTACAAATAAGTAAAAAAAAATTAATCCTGCCACTATCACTTTCAAATTTGTACTCGGCCTTATGTTGTATCACTAATTATTATCGATACAACATATGGCTGAATTTTATTTTTCATATTTAAGTGAATATTTAGGTTAATTGAAAAACACTGTTTTCTTTTTAATAATACGACTTCGAAGTCGTTGTAATAATTAATTTGAAAAATACTACAAGTATTTTCAACGAATACTTAAATGGAAATCAAGTGTTATTTAATACAGTCCTTTTTTTATTTTGTATGATATAAAAGGACTGGTAATATTATTAGCAGACTTTGATTTTTATATTTGAGTATTCGTTTTTAATTTTTTTTTGGAAAATTTTCTGTCTGTTATTTTAAAATTTAAAATGATTGGTTTTTAGTGCATGTTCGCAGTTCTATGCTAAATGTTAAGAAAAATTGTTGTTAGAAAATAGCAAAGATTGGCTGTTCAATTAGTTTGTAAGATTTTACTTTAGATTAGATTTGGTATTTTCTCTAATTTGTATGAGTGTTGTATTTAGAAAAATATTTCATACTATTTTGGTTTGTATAACAATTAATGAATTAATGAAAAATACTTAAATACTTTATTGTAAACCAGATATTAAAAAAAAAACGAAAAAATAATTACAAAAAGTTTGTAGAAAAGGCCAATGTTACTTCAGTATATATAAATGGTGTCCGGTTTCCGCAAAGGTGATCTAAGAACAAACTATATGTATTATATATATCTATCCAGTTGATATGAATGGTCAAAATATCGATCATTTAAAAAAAACATCTTTTCAGAAACTGGTATACTTTTTGTATTTAATATTTTGTATTGTGATTCTCTTGATGTATAATAAGATTTAGAATTTCAAAACTATTGTAAAATAGGAGCACAATTATATACAAAAGAGAATTTCTGCACTTAAGTATGAAATTACAGTTATTCATAATTAATTAAAAAAAAAAAGTTTGTAAAATATACCAAAATATTCCTGAAATCCGAAGAAGTATGTGAAATCGTATTGTGGGGAAAAGGGTTGAATGTGCACACATAATGGGAGTTGGCGACCTCAAACGGCCGGTTTTATGATGCCTTTTGTACCCCGTGGTGGGTCATGGTTAGGGGTCTGTGTGACCCCATGGAATGCATGCGGCGGAACCCCTTAGACGAGTTCTATGTGGGCTAGCTGTAAAGTTTTTAACCATTTGTTTGGCGCTCGTTTTACTAGGCTGTGGTTTTGGAAGCCTGCCCATGTGCGATTCATTGGGATTATATGACAATGTGAATAGGTTACTTATTAACGAATAAATATTTTTTTTGAATAATATTGGTTTTTATTTGAAGAAAGTGACCCATCCATTATTCGTATGTCATCATTTAGATTTTATCAGTATAGATATTATATCTCACGATGTCCGTTTGCCTATGAATTTTGCCAGGCGTGCACATAATACATTGTTTTAGTGTGCGTAATGTTTGCGTGCGTACCTGAGTATTTACATTTTTTGTGTTTACGCACACACAACAAGCACTCGCTGGCTTCTTGACAGTAGTTCCTGATGAAGTCGCTTTCAATCACCAAATACCAAATATTCGGCACTGCCCTTCTTCCATTGTTGGAGAATGGATACTTCGATAAGTAAATCAAATAATTGTTGACTGCGTTATCTAGTGTAAACTAGGTCATATAATAATTTGTAACGCAAAAATGTTACTTTCGTTTTTGACTGTAATGGATTGTATAGCTAATGTGGTGTTTAGCTAAGCCGAATTTACAAGAAATCAAAAATACTTCCTTAAATGTCAAATATGTTGCGTTATAAGGAAAATATATAAAAATGATGACTATTTTTTTCTACCTTATTTTGTGGATGTACTATGAAGAGGAAGAGTCATCGGCAATATGTCTTGTAGCCTTCTCTCTATAAGATATCTAAATAGAAAATTGGTCCCCCAAAGCCGCCCTAGGCTCAATCCTACTTAGCCTGCTGGTAAAACCACCACTGTGGTCATTTTTACAAAATACCATTTTTATACAATAAATAACAATTCTAGGCATTAGTATCTAGCTAATTTGTATATTTTAGTTGCGTAGTTTACTCATTGCGTTAGGAAAGAGCAATCGTCAAATGTTTTTCAGAAAAATTAAGCATAGACTGTTTATCCACAAGAGAAATGTACAAATAACGATTAGGAATATTAAATACAATTAATGTTAGTTATGAGGAATCTTCCGAGAACAATCTGGCACCTAAGTACTTGCTGTTGACTGAAGATAAGTATGAAGTAAGTGCTTACGTATACTTACGTACGATGATGGCAAATAGTGGAATTTTACATACCCATGACTGCAATTAATATTTTTCAGTTCATAATAATAATATCGCTGAAGGATGAAGACGATATATATATAATGTAAGTATTTATTATATGTAGATATCGACAGACGAGTATTAGGCTCATTTTGGTGGATGATACCATAATCAGTCAATGATGTAATGTCGACCAATTCTTTACATCTAACATTTGGTAATCTATAGGCTGTAATCGGTGGCGTAGCTATCATAGGGCAAATTGGTGCAGTGCACCAGGGCCCTGAAGCTGAGAGGGCCCCCTGAGCTTTGGAAAGAGGGGGAGGCAGCTCTTGAAGCTAGAAAAATTCTCACAAGAATTTTTCAAGATTTTAAATGACAATTTATAACGCCGATAATGGAAGCGCCCTTTATTAGTAATCATTTGCAATTCAGTTTGTGTAGTTACTGAAAAATATCATCGGAGGGGAAGGGATTGTGATTATTTCTTTGCACCGGGGCCTTTGCCCACCTAACTACGCCACTGGCTGTAATCAAAATGTGCAATATGTACCTACTTCACGGGTTTTTAATCTATTAACGGTGATTCTAATACTACCCACTTAATTCTTGAAGGGAAGAAGGTTTACAGAAAATTACGACGAGCCTGTCAAAATGATTTATTTTGTATATTGTATTTAGGAAGTAAAAAATATGTTTTAGGATAATGGGAGTAAAATAGTTCCCTTTGGGAGTAAAACACTACAATTGCTGCCACTACTCTACTGCTCCAGTATTATTATTTTCACATAAGGCGACGAGTATTAACAGATTCGAGGGAGGTGCGTAGCTAAGAAAAAGTGAACATCTTTTAGAAAAATCTTGAAGTTTTGTATTCATTGATTAATTATTTAACATTGTTCGCCAGATTAACTATAATTTTTAATAATTTCCCCGACACCACAACCCGAACAATGGGAACCAATGCAACTTTATTTTAAAAGAGTATTAGGTAATCTTATTTTTACTTTTCTTATATTCTATGCTTAACGTTAATCGGTTGAAGTTAATCAAATGTATTCATTATACAGAAAAAGTATATTCAAATACAGAAGTTATTTCACTTTATCCTCATATGGTGCCCGTTCTCCCCTTATTGATTCCATTTTATGAAGATTAAGGATTATAAAAAAATTGGGAAACCACATCAGTATCTAATTACGGTTAGCACGAACACAGATGACGAACTTTTATTTGCGGATTTTTGTGTTTTAATATTTCTGCTGAGTATAATTTTCGTGTAAATTTATTGTCGTGGAGGGAATCCCACTGATAATTAATTGTAACTGTCTTAATTAATTGTAAGAATTAAAATTCCTCTAACTACTTTATTTAGGAGCGATCCAGAACATTAATAAAAGGTATTAACACATGTAAATAAAAATAATACTATTTAGAATAAAAAGCTATTTACCTATTTGTGTCAAATATACACCTACACAAAGTCAAGATAAAAATATAGCGAATAAATCGCATTTTAATTATATAGTAGGTACGTAGGTACATGTGTGAACTTCTAAATGATCGTAATAAAAGAAATAGGTCGAATGCGCATCATTGACTTTTTGAGTAGCAGATTATTTTCCTTACCGTAAGCGAATAATGATATGAATACACTTATGGAAAATACTGGAGCCGCTCAGATTTTTAAAATTATGCTAATAGAAAAATATGCGATCGCCGCGTGATAGGTACTTTATTATGAAAATAATGAGATTTTGGTTCGTTATCATACTAATATTTATAATTCTTCTTGTCACGTTGAAAATCTGAAGATCTTTTACCTGAAAGTCTTGAACGAGTAAACAATTTAATATTATGGCCTCAGATAAGGTATATCACGCCTTTACGTCACGCTCTGTTGACATATGTCAACAACCCTCTGAAGACACGCTATACAGGCTGCCTGAAACTGAAACAAGTAAACAAAACAGTATTAATAATTATGAAGTTTATTATGATTTCATTACTTAACATGGTTCCAGCTAGAGTAGATTTTCTCCCACATTTAATTGCAATGGCTAGCGGAATAATCCAAATGCATTATAGTTTATAGTGTTACTTAACCTTTTTCAGTCCACGGACAAGGAAATCAAACACAATTTCATGGATCTGAGTAAAAAAACAGCAATACATTTCTGACCTATTATTGCTGTTTTTTTTTTAAATTTTTCATAAAAAAATCGCCAAAGGACGGTGCTACTTTTTGTTGGCGCTTGTTCGCCGTACTAACTCTTGGTTAGGGTTACCAGATGAAAAAATTAAAAGTCCGGAGGAAAGGCCTGATTTCCATTGAAAAATCCTGAGATTTTTTTACAGTTTCAGAATTTTCTCTCAGACGTACCTACTTAACAATTTATAAAACGTAGTAATATTTTCTTTACTGCGGATCTTCTTAATAAGTATTGATTTTAATTGTGCAATTATTACCAAAGGAAGATTATTTAACTTTTTATTGGAATGTAAGCTGTGGTTAATTAAAAATTCTATTCCTGACATTTCCTGGGATTTGCAAAATCCAGCCGCAATCCTGAGAAGAGTCCAAAAATCCTGAAATTTCAGGACAAATCCTGAGATATGGTAACCCTACTCTTGGTGGCATTTATCTACTATTGTTTAATGATCTATAGATGAGACTAGGGACACCTGTACATATAGGATCCCCAGGGATCCGCGGACCACAGGTTAATGAAGCACTGGTTTATCTTACTACATATTGGTTTGTCCAAGAGAGAGAAAGTATAATATTATATTATGCATAAATAATGATGTCACATAATTGAAATCGACATTAGGGGAGATTGGTCTGGAACATATATTTATTATGGTACCTATGAATCTTTCCTTCTCATAAAGAAATGACACTATTTTTTTATTTAAATCCCGGTGAAACTTTTCAAACATCAAAATTTTATCTGTAACTATATTAAATTGCTCTAAAAATACCTAGAACCTACTATATACATATATTATATATTTTAGTTTTCATTTCGAAAATAAAAACGGAGGAAAATGCCCTGTCTGGCGGTTTGTCGACCTGCGTTGATTTTCTGAATGTATAAATAACCTGTTTACGTGAAAGTGATGTTCATCAACAATATCTAGAGAAGAATCCGCTAATTATTTAATAAAATATATTTAAAAAAAAATCTTCATCAAATAATCACTTTCTAGACAAACTTATTAAGCGTACAGTGAACATGCTAAAGAAATATTAACATAATTACTCGTAATTATAAGATTAATTCAAAACGGTACATAACAGAGGATCACTATTCACTATTCTATGAAATTGTAAAATTTACAATTTTAAGACCTTTCCTAATGTAATTCATGGATTTAGTATTTTAAAGTACCTCGTTCAGTAATTAAATATTTCCAAGATTCCATAACCGATTTTTTTTTATCTTTACGCAGTTTTACTGCGATGTGAAAGGCCAGAGATTACTAAAAGATCACCAAGAATTTTAGTGAACACCCGCAAACGCAAAGCGAACAGCAATGGCGTTACGTGATTTTTTGGGAAATATTAGGCTGAAAAAATATATTTCCTAACTTTTTAATTTTTAAGATATTGATTTTACCCATATATCTGTAGCTTCATGGAATTACGTTATTTCATGCTTAGCCGGGCTAGCATGACCGCCACGAGATATGTCGCGGACGAGAGAAGACAAACTAAGATGTAAGATATCTCGATATATTATATCTCGACATCGACAATTTTGATAGAAAAGATATCTCGATCGACAAATGTATCTATTTTTGATATTAAAAGTCGAGTTTTAAGTATAATTGTCATGTTAGACCCGAAAGAAATAAAGCGATAGTCGATTGAAACACGAGAAAACGGTAGACAAAATTTTGTCGCGCTTGTGAGAACGTCAAAATTTGGTAAAGAAAAATAGTTCATCAATTAGTAGGTACTTATCTACTGCCCAGAATGTTTTCTTCCCTCAAGGCCGGACCATCAAATTCGATTCTCGGATTACCCATGACGTCTAAAACCCATAAGAATCATAATAGTATTTATAAACATAAACAAATACAAAGTCCAGCTAGTAAACGATATAATTATTAAGTAGCTCCAGAAATTTAAATTTGTTTTGTGACGTCGGGCCGGAAATAAATATGTAGTACATATTCTTTAAACGTAGTAACTAACTACTAATTATTATGTACCAATACATACATATGTCTTGCCATGGAGTTTTTGATGGGTTAGTTGTCGCGTTTGGTAGAACGCGGTTAAATCCTTAAAAAAGAGAAAGCGGTCGACAAAATTTTGTCGTGGTTGTCATGCTAGGCCGGCTGGTCACTTGGGGAAATGAACGAGAGGGAGGAATATCGAAATTCTGACCGGGTAACGTACCACCGTTCATAGATGGAAAACACATTGCGCCTTTCGGATTCAATCTATGGATTTTATGTGGCTGGGGTATCACCTACCATCAAGTGAACTGCATGGTTCATCTATCGTTATCTAACATCCTACCAAATCTTATTTCATCTTTTACGAAAGTACCCAAATCTGTGAGGATAGATGTGAAAATACAATAATAACAAACTCAACATTACTTTCGTTCTAATTACAGTATTGTTAATTGTGAGAGTTAAAGAATACACTTAATAATAGTGAGAGTATTTCGTAAGATTTCTTACTTTCAAATAGTTGCAAAAATATTAGCCCGAGTCGCGTGGTGGCCACGTCTCAGCCAGACATCATCAGTCAATGATGCGCTGTCGGCCTACTTTTTACTTCGAACATTCAGAAATCCATAGACTGAGACCGAAACTCCCAATGTTTCACGCTTTTTCCACCTATAAACGGTGGTTTGATACCTGTTGATTTGATTCCCCACCCGTTTAGTGCCCGAAGTAGCCAGTGGGAAAGAAAATTATAAACATGGCGTCGCGGTGGTATTCGAACCGGTGACCCACCTGGGCGCAAGTTAGATGTTCTACCAAACGCGCCAATGTGCCGGCAAAGGCGAAAATATGATTCGGCTCGAATGTTTTCGACTACTATTATTTTCGCGGTTATACATCCATAACCGCATAAGGCGTCACCGTGTAGACCAGTGATTCCCAAAGTGGTCTATATCGACCCCTAGGGGTCTATGACAACCTGCAAGGGGTCTACGTCAGCGAAAAAAAATTTGGAGGTCCATGAAATGAAAATGGGGGTCCACGATAGTGGATCTCAACACATCAGCATCAGGTTCATCCTTCTCACTAAAATATTGACTTATTGCTTATGCTATTTTATTTATAGTTTATTTTATGTTTATTTAATGTTACGTATATTTTACATAACAGATACAAAATTTTATTTTGAGTAATTTTAATTTAAATTCAATTAATAAATGTATAAATTAACATGTGTTTTTACTTTAAGTTTTTAACACTAAACTTCACTACAGTTAGAAATTTACAGGAAATCAATATCAGGTAAGTATGGGGTCTACCCAACATGGAAAAATATGGCAAGGGGTCTACGACACAAAAAAGTTTGTGGAACTCTGGTGTAGACAGTCGCGGGCAAAACGTATTAATCAACTGCTTTCAGCTCATATGTACACAGCTTTACGCTGCTTGTAACTTGCACTTATCTAGATTGAGTTATCTAAGGTAGCCCGCCGCAGTCGCTGAGTGTAATCGCTTGGTGTCGGTCGCGATACTCGAGTTTTGTTCTGGAATAGTCTGTGAATGTGAAGTGTAACGGTGCAGGGCCGAGGTCAGTGTACGTTTACCCTTTTTTGTTTAAAATTGCGATGTAATTTGTTACAAAGTTAAGTTGAAACTAAATCTTATTTGGTTACAGTAGTAGCTGAATATTTCCTGTGTATACTCGTATTATGAACAACTTTTACAAAATATATCAAGAAGTAATAATTGTAGGAAACCTATAAGTTTTCAAACGTTCAACGTTTATCAAATTTTATTATTAATTATCTCGATATTTGTCTTCTTCTGTTAATAAGTAGGTATTTATGATTTAATATTTATGTTAGTTTCTCTTGAAACTTTATTCAAGCCTCAAACTTGTATTTTGAGCGTAAATACTGTTTTGAAATGTAACCAATTTTTTCTTAAATTTTCTTCTAACAATTAAGAAAAATTCGAATACAAGCATGCTTCTGTAAGTAGGTACATAGGTATATAGTCATTATATTGATAAAGATTCAAGTACTTGCGGGTAGTCAAAAAAGTCTTTAGGCTTGATTTACTGTACCTTTAGAAGAAAGTAAATACAAAAACGCTATCTTGCAAAGATCTACGTAAATCAAGTATTATATATATTTTTATGTTTACCTTATGATAATCTCAAGTACTCTTAAATATTTTAATTTATAAGTGTCATAAACTTTGCGTCATCTATATTAATTACTAGTGATCCACCCTTTGCAAGGGTGCAATGTATATGTACACAAAAAAATAGAAAAAGACTTTACTCGCTGAAAATGTAGCTTTCTATTGGTGAAAGAATTTTTAAAATCGGTCGAGTATTTTTGAGTAAATTCATAACATACAAAAATCCAAAAACATAAATCTTTCCTCTTTGTATAGACATCTGAAAGCCAAGAATTACAGATTACGTCTTTCGGACTCTTATGGATGTCTGAATCGTTGAAGTAGAAATAACTTGACTAACTTGATAAACCCTTTATTGGAGTTTTTTTCTAATATTCGTCTTTTGTTATCTAATATTATAAGTTCTAAGGTAATGTGTAATGTGACGATTTCATTAAAATTAATTAGTACAATATTTTAAAGCTGCATTTGATTGGTGCAGATAATAATATAGTGGTAGGTCAACAATAGTCTAGGTTCTATTCGTGAGTTTCCAACATTCCACAGATGCATAGCGGAACGAATCGTCCAAATTGACTATCTTCTATTATTCTATTTGTACAGTCATAGAACTTTGAAATTGAAAATTGGGCCTTAATTTTTATCTATAATTACGGCCTTATTTATAAACGTAGTTTAAGCTTGATATAGTTAAAATATGTTTTGTTTCGAACGAAAGTTCTGTAATCTTTTAATATGCGATAAATCGAGACAAAACGTACTATATCAAAAAAATAACACTGTTAACTTTCAACAAAATCATTCAGTAGTTTTCGCGTGAAAGAGTAACAAACATCCTTAAACGTTCACGTAATTTATTAGTATAAGTACCAATTACAGAAGATTTTTTGTTTAGTTCACCTCCGAGAGAGAAAATAGGGTAAGTAACGGGAGACAGAAATTGTTAAATAATCCGATTAGCGAAATAGCGTTCAAGAGAATTAAATCACGTCATTATTAATTGCAACAAGGAAACGTATCTAATTATTGTGATGTTACAAAAAGCATTTAATGCACTTTCGAATATTCATCGCTGCAAACCAGATAGTAGATTCCACGTGAGGAAGTAGTTATTTGTTTTTGTTCATTTGCGTGTTTGTTTGAGGAATTGTTGTCAATCTACATCTACATTTAATTTACTTCCGAGACGTTTTAAGTAATTGGTCAATTGAAATACCTGTGTCCAGGGCACTACGGACGAGCGACGTTCAATTACTCAAATATAAAATATTCCAAAGCGGTCAAGAAATTTCCACAAAATAGGGAGCTTTCTTTTTAAATCTGGCAAACTAAATATAATAAAAGACATAAAAGACAGTTATAATCGTATAGTTTAACATTTGCACGATGTATCTACAAAGCAAATATGAAGAGAATTATCTAAGTAAATGACTTTTTCTGATAATTAGATTATTTGATAAGAATCTGAATACATTCAGGAAATGACTTACCTACTGTGACATGAATTAGGAAAACGTAATTCCATACCTTGTGGGTATTTTACGTACATGATACTCTTCAAATTTCATGACGAATCTGCATGTTACATGTAGCGGCTTGGTTTAGCGCCAGTCATTGGTATTTGTAATCACTCATAATAAATTATTCTCTACGACTACTACGACTTATTTAGTATGTAATCAAAATTTGTTCATTACAGTGTCAGTATTTTTCGCAGTATTAGGCGAACATTTGTTTTTGTAAGTTTTTGAAAATAGTCGTCGTCGAGTTAAAAAATCGTCTTGTGTTGTCTTTACTTGTTGAATGTCAGCCATAAAAAGTGTTTAATTTGTAGCCCTTTCTAGCACCTGTTATGATAGCAAAATTTGTTATTTCTTGCCATCAAAACAGGTTAACCAACTGCCCCTTTTAACAAGGTGACAACACTGCTACTAATATATCCACACTCTTCGTTGCTTAATATAAGTTAAAAATTGAATTTAAAATAACTATCGTTAAGAAAAATGGCATTTTCAGTTGATATTTATAAGGATGTCGCAAAAACCAGTTCTCGGTTTGATTGTTATGGAATTCTGTTGTAGTTCATGGACAGCAACAATTTCTGCAATGTGTCGTTTGTATTTCATCTGTGTACGAGCAAGAGGCCGTTGAAGAACTTTGAGGTTTATATTCGAAGACGTGAGTCAATTCAAAATCTATTTTCGAAAAAAATATAATCACGTCTTGGAATAGGGGCTTAGTCTTCGTCGTACCGAAAATAAGAAATTTCTTATTAAATATAAGTCTATGAATGAATCAATGTATTTCAACAGAAGCAAACATAAATAATACAGAACTAAACCAAAACTATGCAAAACATATTCGATTTTTTAATTATTTTTTTAGATTAAGTTAATAATCCTAGATTTTAGTACAAAGTAGTACAGATAGAAAATAAAACACTAACATATTTGAGGTTTTTACCTCGGCTTTTCCCATGAGGAAGAATTAATTTTCTCAGAATGAATTAATGTAGCCTGTCTTGAAGAGTTCTTTAATTTTTGAAGAGTCTAGTTAATTTACCTTTTAATTGTTCTGTATATACTCATATTATATATATGTTAAGGGAAAGTTTTGTTTTGTCACTTTTTAAAAGTGCAAAATTGATTTTTTTTTTCGAAAGGACACTATTGTTTTTGGCACATATGGCCTTAAAGTCCGGTTTGAGTGAATTGAAATTGAGTGTTATACACTTTTCAAAAGTGATTTATTAATTATTATTTAGACAAGTAACCGGCTTCCCGTTGAAAGATGTATGAAATTGTAGAGAAAGGTTAAATGTACGAAATCCAAATTTCGTAACTCCATTTGATGCATTGTATTTATTTATAAATAACTGGTTTCAATTGAGAAATTGTTTTGTTACGCAGTAAACGGCAAAAGTTATAAAGGAATACATTATCAATTATCGTCGTAGTTCCCGGGTTTTGTTTTATATGCTCACTGTATTATTTTGTTGAACATTCAAAAATATTTTGTTTTAAATTTAGTTAGGTTTCAATAATTATATTTTAGACAAAATAAATTTGGCGTAAGCGGAAGATTAGACACATGTATTCCACGTAATAGGATCCCATAATTCAATTTTCAAGTCTGAACACTAGTATAAAATTTATATAAATATATACTATAAATTAATTAACTAGTATTAATGAAGTCATGATGTACACTAGGAGTTATGAGCTTTTATACTAGTTTGTATCTGCGGTTTCGCCCGCATCAAAGGATTTATACATTAATTTCCCTGAGAAACAATATACTTTGTTAATAATAATAATATAGTATACAATTGTGGCGTTGTATGGACAATGGTGTTGCATTTACCGAGCTCACAATAGCGGAATCCCTACATACTCACTGTTTTTGTGAACAGTGCAACGATCTGACCGTTATTTCTTAGCGGAACAGTTAATTTGTTTACTCAATCGCTCAGTAAATGTACATTAGAATAATGAATGTAAATAGTAAATGATCATGATAGTATAAATACTTACAAAAAAACTGGTAGAACCAGTGGCGAGACCGCCATACAAACTCAAAAGCCCGGCTAATTAATGCAAAATAAAAAGTAAAATAATAATGCCCTTAACGTTATTTGTAGAAGTGATATATAACTTACTAGTAATACGCCCCGGATTCGCACGGATGCAATGTAGATGTACTATATATAAACAAAATGATGATGATGCCTATGTTACTCGCTGATAATGTAGCTTTCTATTGGTGAAAGAATTTTCAAAATCGGTCCAGTGGATCCAGAAATAACTACCTACAACAATTTTTTTACATCTTGGGTTACATTATTCAAGTTTTAGTAGGGTTCCCTATTATTTCTGGAAATTAATACAGGCTATGTTATTCGGTGAAAATGTAGCTTTCTAATAGAGATTTTTTTTAAAATCGGTCGAGTAGTTTTTGAGTTAAATTGTAACAAACAAACAAATATATCTTTCCTCTTTATAATATTATTTATAGAAAATCTCCTCGAATATTACCTTTCAGACAAAAGAAAAGCTTTTCTTACTGATGCTTGCCCGAAAGGGTTTGGGATAAATAACTAAACCAGTGGCGTATTTACACATACTCAAGGTATAGACTGTTAAATATTGCCGAATTTTCTTCGAAAATTCTTTCACCAATAGAATGCTATATTATCAGCGAGTAACATAGGTTATATTTTTTGTGTGTATCGTACCTACATCTACACTGCACCCGTGCGAAGCCGGGGCATCTTCGTAGTATATATATTTGTGTTTCATATCAAATATTATCCTTGAAAACATTAAGTACTTTGTTGGTCGCCCCAGTCTGATCACTCATCGAAGAGATGTTACAAAGTTCAAAGTATGCAATTGACGACTCACAATGAGTAGTAACATCTCTAACTGACCTCAAAAGCAGTTAAATTTAGAAGTAGTGTGATTTCCTGATCGTGTTTAAAAGCACTTGGTCCAATTGGATCATTCGCCAGCAATTGTTAAACTGACCCACTCCACTTATAGTAGGATGAGTATGTTACTCGACATTACATCTATTAGTATAATTAAAAAAAACCCTTGGGATTTCTTACGTAAGAAGTTTGTGTACAAACAAATTATTATGGGTCTTTTTACCAAATAAGTAAGGATCTTCCGATTCTAGTCGGTTTATACGAAGTATTTTTCCAATAGCAAAAAAGCTCGGCTCGTTGGCGCGTTCGGTAGAACACCTGCCATGCGCATCAAAGGGTCGTGGGTTCGAATCACACCGGGACGACATGATTATAATTTTCTGTAAGCATGTCTTCCCCACGTCTGTTAACTGAGGAATATCGAAATTCCGACCGGACCACCATTCATAGATGGTAAAACCGTGAAGTGCATATCGCGCGTTTCGGTTTCAGTCTATGGATTTCCGAATGCTCGAAGTAAAAATAAGGTCGACAGCGCATCATTGACTGATGTTCTGTGGCTGAGGTGCCATGCTCGTCTGTCGATATCTGACATAAAAAAAGCCTTTACATATTTACCTAAACTCACAGTATATCTCACAAGAAGTAGAAATATGAATGAGAATGTAACGAAAGGCAGAATAATGGTAAATTATTTTTAAAATGAAACACGAAAACTGACTTTAACTATCATTTTCATCAATTCGGTACAGCACGACATCTTGCTATAAATATAAAGATTTTTTTTGATGTCAATTAGGATTAGCATTAAGAAGAGTTTTAATTTTATATAACATATTATTCAGTTTGTCCGTGACCACGATTGCTGGAAAGCATCTGAAATATCGGGATAAATAATATAAAGAATAAATCACGTTTTAATTCAAACATCCATAATAAAAGCAAGGCATTAGTTATATAGTAACATGTAATCAAGCAGAAAATCCTGAGCAAACTTAAAGTACCGAAGCCAGTTTACGAAAGATATACTTTACAATATGTACTGATGTCTCGTGAGTTCGTGACTGATAATAATTGATTAAAGAGTACTTCTTTTTCTTTTAAGTAATGGCAATTTCCATACGGTTTCTGCCAATATCCAGAATTGTTTGGAGACTCGATGATATTATGACAAGGATATTACATACAGGTATACTATTGAAGTTTGACGTACGAACCGCTGTGGGATTCTAAGAATGTTTATAATAATTGGAGTAAGCTAAAAGTTGACAGTAACACTAACCCTTAGGACAGAACAAGACAAACACAAATATAATATGAACAGTATTTAGTCTATTACTATTTCAATATATATTTTTCAGAATATGAATAAATTGGTAAGACTTATATTTAATAATGTCTTTTATCACACATTTAAATGCAACATGAATGATATAATAATAAAACACAATGAAAAGCATCCGAAACGTCGGCATAAATAAGTAATAAATCGCGTTTTAATCCGTTACAAGAGATAACAGACATTTAAAACTACATAGTAGGACGAGGAATATCAGAAGGATAAAGAATCCTAGTATAGGAGGTACCAACGTTTTCGAGAAAGAATTTTAGGTCAGCTGATTTTGTGATATGTCGTTCATCTTGCTTTTTCGGTTAGAGTCTGGGCTGTCTGGCAGGCGGTAGCGGTTGCGTTCGTTTGTGCGCATCCAACCTGTCAGGTGATAATCCTGGATTTTAAAAGCATTTTAAGACGCGCAATTTTTAATTTTTTGTTTTTAAATAAGTCTACCTGACATACTTTTTTTATTGCCAGACATTTTTTACATTGCTAATTATGTGCCATACGCGATTTTTTATTTATTTTTTATAAAAATTTCAAAGTATTTTAGAATGTCTGTAATTTTAATATTATGTTATTTAAAGATAATAAAAGCTTGAAATTAATTTGCCAGACATTAATTCGGTTGTTAAACCTTGAAAATAAAATAAAAAAATCATGAAAAGTATTGCAGTACGAAGCTAAATAAAAGAAAAGAAAATAAGTCATAACACTGCGTTGAGTCGGTCGAGTCATAAAATTACTTTTTTTCGTAACTATGCCGTACTGTTCTATCTTAGAGTGTAAGAATGATAGCAGAAGGAAAAGTCTTAGTAACGGAGGTGTTTCTTACCATCACTTAGTACAAATTTATATATTTAATTTTATCTTTTATATATATATAATATATATATATATTATACCTACTATAATTTAATCTTAAAATTTCAATGGTTCTCTGTCTTATTCTCCAACTGTCTCTCTCGAACTGCTAGCTTCGTACTGCAATACTGTTCATGATTTTTTTATTTTATTTTCAAGGTTTAACAACCGAATTAATGTCTGGCAAATTAATTTCAAGCTTTTATTATCTTTAAATAACATAATATTAAAATTACAGACATTCTAAAATACTTTGAAATTTTTATAAAAAATAAATAAAAAATCGCGTATGGCACATAATTAGCAATGTCAAAAATGTCTGGCAATAAAAAAAGTATGTCAGGTAGACTTATTTAAAAACAAAAACTTAAAAATTACGCGTCTTAAAATGCTTTTAAAATCCAGGATTATCACCTGACAGGTTGGATGCGCACAAACGAACGCAACCGCTACCGCCTGCCAGACAGCCCAGACTCTAACCGAAAAAGCAAGATGAACGACATATCACAAAATCAGCTGACCTAAAATTCTTACTGCAATACTTTTCATGATTTTTTTATTTTATTTTCAAGGTTTAACAACCGAATTTATGTCTGGCAAATTAATTTCAAGCTTTTCTTATCTTTAAATAACATAATATTAAAATTACAGACATTCTAAAATACTTTGAAATTTTTATAAAAAATAAATAAAAAATCGCGTATGGCACATAATAAGCAATGTCAAAAATTTAAATAAAATACTGTATACCGGATTAAAACGCGATTTATTGTTTAAATTATTTATCCCGACGTTTCGGATGCTTTTCAGCAACCGTGGTCGCGGGAGACTGAAAGATGACGTCATCTTTCAGTCTCCCGCGACCACGGTTGCTGAAAAGCATCCGAAACGTCGGGATAAATAATTTAAACAATAAATCGCGTTTTAATCCGGTATACAGTATTTTATTTAAATGTGTGATACTCGCGTTAATAAAAGACAATATAATGTCAAAAATGTCTGGCAATAAAAAAAGTATGTCAGGTAGACTTATTTAAAAACAAAAGCTTAAAAATTACGCGTCTTAAAATGCTTTTAAAATCCAGGATTATCACCTGACAGGTTGGATGCGCACAAACGAACGCAACCGCTACCGCCTGCCAGACAGCCCAGACTCTAACCGAAAAAGCAAGATGAACGACATATCACAAAATCAGCTGACCTAAAATTCTTACTGCAATACTTTTCATGATTTTTTTATTTTATTTTCAAGGTTTAACAACCGAATTAATGTCTGGCAAATTAATTTCAAGCTTTTCTTATCTTTAAATAACATAATATTAAAATTACAGACATTCTAAAATACTTTGAAATTTTTATAAAAAATAAATAAAAAATCGCGTATGGCACATAATAAGCAATGTCAAAAATGTCTGGCAATAAAAAAAGTATGTCAGGTAGACTTATTTAAAAACAAAAACTTAAAAATTACGCGTCTTAAAATGCTTTTAAAATCCAGGATTATCACCTGACAGGTTGGATGCGCACAAACGAACGCAACCGCTACCGCCTGCCAGACAGCCCAGACTCTAACCGAAAAAGCAAGATGGACGACATATCACAAAATCAGCTGACCTAAAATTCTTACTTTCCAAACGTTGCAGGCTCCCGGACCATCCATTTTGAAAGTATATGTAGGTATATGAGAGTCGAGAGAATTACTTCTAATTTATTTTAATTATTCGTTTTACACAAATATGATAGTGAATATGAATATTATATTAATAAAATAATGAACACTTATATGTTACGCACATAAAAAATCCGTTTATGCAAATAAAAATAATATTACCACGCAAGGTTCAAATATTATTATGGCCTATGACAAAACAAAAGGTGAGATTTTTTTTTGTTTTGTTGTCAAATTATGACATAACCAGCATTTAATTTAAAAAAGAAACGAATGATAAGCTGCATTAAATAAACGCATACCATATCGATGTCTGGAAATACACAACTGCGCGATTCTCACACTTCCTGCCTCGCACAACCACTCTGTGGAATCAGCTTTCGCCGGCGGTTTTTCTGAACCTATCTTTCTTACATATCGGCAATGCACCTGCAAGCCTTCTTGTATTACGGATGCCTATTGGAGGCTGTGATCACTTACCATCACGAGCCAAAACATTATAACGAGCAGTGGGGAGAAGTCCTAACAAGCCAATTCCTACCGGCTTCCTTTTACATACTCGTAAACTTAAAGGTGGTAAATACAGTTCGCTTTACTTTGGGTCTTCCTCGCACTGTATGCAATTTCGAAATTAAGCAGCATGATACTTTTTTTTCACCCTTCGCCACTGATAACTAGATAACATTTAGAGTGTTTGTGGTGACATATTGTTTTTGTTTCTCTTGCTCAGGACTGTCATCATCTTCCCGGTTTTGTTTTTTTTATTGGTTGATTCCACGGTACTTCGTGAAGAGCCAAATTACCGCTTTGTTTTTGTTTTCCTTTTGAGTAGTGGCGATAGAGATACTGTATTATAACGTTGGTAAGAAAAAGAAACCGCTATTAAATTAATAATCGGTTCTTTAATTGGTTTCTGCGGGAAAACAAACCAGAAAAAGAAGTAGTATTTTACTAAAAATTTTAAATATTTAAATAGTAATTCATATTATTTTAAAAAGTTTTACTTATTTTTTTAATGTGATACAAGATTTTTGGTATACCTTTATTGTAAAGTTTAATAACATATTGAAAATAAGCCTCATTCAAAATGATAATCCTTATCAAAATTGGGTTCTCAGACAATCCTATCAAAAGATAGTTTTGACTGATGTAATACTAATAACAGGCAACAAGTACTCGTGATTAATAAGTGATAACGAAAGAAATATAATTTTAATTGGTTCTTAGTACTATTTTCTATTTTTGTTTTTATCTCAATAAAAACAAACATAGAAAATAGAAAATCTCTCCTTTTAATATGAAATAAGAACCGTTTTTAAAAGAATTTGAGAAACTTTTCTTAATTACTAATGTGAATATGAGTCTCCCAGTGGGGCATGGGCTAAAAAAACTAGGTGATTATATAAGCGTCACATAACGTATACAAAGCATACTGTTGCGAGCTATAGGGGTTCGGGATAAATAAACACCGCTCTTCTACACTGAGGATTTATTTATAACAGAAATAAAGAAAAGAAATTTAATTAAAAAAAATAATAAACTAAAACTTCACTAATAGAAATATTGAACTAAAAGAAAACAGTAAACCGCACACAAAACACTGACTCTTATACTCTACTAGCTCTCGAACTATCGCACTTTAATCTCTCGTAAATCGCTGTTGATCTCTTGGTATCGCTTCCAAAACTGACTAACGTTGCGACTGTTCCCGCTTATATAACCCGCTCGTATTGCGTCTCTAATATTCTCGAACATACACGCGGTTATACGCTTACGCAAAGTTTACTGGTAGTTTCTAGGCAATGATTACTCCCGCGCTATTCGCGCGCGCCTTTCTCTCTTTTGCGCACAATATTCCGTCCCCGTCGCACGCCATTCAGAACGCGAGTATCTCTGTCGCACACCGTATGCGTCCTTGTCACACATCGTTTGAATGTTCGATCTTCTATCTCTGTCTGCTATGTGCATGTCGTCCCTGTCACACATCGTTTAGAATGTTCGGGGGGCCATAACCAGTCCAAGATGTTTCTCGAACTTTCTTCAGCCTATCTCCGTAACACTACCCCCTCCTTAGACATGCTCGTCCCGAGCATCATTAGATCCTTTGTAGGGTGCCAAACGATTTACATGAACAATTTTTGGCGCGCTCCTTGTACTACCCATTTTCTTTATGCGATAAGTGACGTCATTAATCTTTGTAATAATTGTGTATGGGCCGTCCCAATCAGCTTGAAGTTTCGGAGACTTTCCTTTACGTTTCACTGGATTATGGAGCCAGACAAGTGAACCTTCTTGAAATTCTAAGTGATGAATTTTCCTGTCATATCGAATTTTCGAATTCACACACATATTACTTTTGGATACCGGGAAAGGTTCAGTTATTCTTTCCCTAGGGGCGCAAATGTTATACTGCTTAATGCCAGTCCTGGTTCTAGTTTGGGGGCCTCTAACAGCTGCACAAACTTTACATTTCCGTATCCAGTGTTCCACATCCTCACGATAGTGTATCCAGTAAAATCTTTCCTTGATTTTCCTTAGAGTTCTTTTTAACCCTAAATGTCCACCAGATGGACCATGAATCATTTTCAATACGTCACGAATCTTGGATCTAGGCACAACTAACTGCAAGGGAGATGCATTGCCACGAGCGTTTTCCCATTTACGCCACAACACTCCGTTGTGCAGCACCAAGCTGTCCCATTGAGCCCAATAACTTTTGGTTATGGTGCTTGTAGAGGCAATTTCATTCCACCGTGGCTTGACATCAGAATAATTCATCCAATCCAAAATTGGTTTAATGTCACTATCCTGTTGTTGTGCTTCCATAATCAAATCCCCACACCAATCCGGGCTTATGGTGTCTGTCCTAAGTAGTTTTACGTGCGCAATTTCTCTCCCCGATTCTCCATCATGAGTTGTGAAGATGTCATAAAACTCCTTTAACAGTTTTTCTGCCCTTGACATCTTCTCCGGCGATAAGTTATTACAACTCTCGAGCATTGCTTGAACTATATCCCTGCCTCGCTGCTTATTACTAGACTGTGAAATCTCCGAAGTAATTGCTCTGTGTAGATCATAACTACTTTTCGCTAGACCTCCTTTTAAAGAAACTTCCTCTGTTCCACATTTGAAGATTCCGCTTCCCAAATCAATTTTACAGTTATAATGTTTCATGAAATCTAGACCGATAATGCAGTCATCAACTATGTCAGCAATAACAACTGTATGTCTATAAAACTTTCCACCAATTTTGAAGGTGGCGACACCCTCTCCTCGAACAGTTATGCACTGGCCGGTAGCTGTAAGGAGCTGAACATTGCCACCTGAGGGTCTCTTATAAAAATGTTTCAGAAGTTCGTATCTAATCACCGTTCTTGAAGCTCCAGTATCGAGTGTAAGCTCACATTTAGTTCCATTAATCACTCCATCGATGACTAAGGTATTCCTGTCCTGATTCTGAGAGGTCATAGCTTTTGGGGCCTTCCTTACATTACCCCAAAAATCTTTCTTAGGGCATGAAAATCTCATATGCCCTACCTCCCCGCAGATATAACACGTCGGCCCACCTCGAGGTTTCACTTTATCCGTTACTGCCATGATGCGATACGTTCGCGGGTCCGTGCGGATTGCTTCCACTTCCAGGGCGTGCGCTAGAGCATCTTTCATGGTTTTGTGGTGGCCAAGTCCTACAGTTGTCTTAACCTCTCGGTCTCTGATACCATCTATAAAGGCTTGCACTAACACGCTGTCAGCCACACATGGTGAGGATGAGTATGCCTTCCTTACTAGCTTCTCAATTTCGAGGCCCCATTGCTGTAAGCTCTCGTTTGCTTGCTGCACCCTCTCCTTTAACTGAGCCCTGTAGACGTGTTCTAAGTGTGAGTCTCCATAACGTGACTCAAGGGCATCTATGAGTCGCTCTAATGTCACCTCACTCGTCATGGTCTCTAAAACAGTAAGGGCTTGGTCTCGCAGTCCTAACATGAGAGCAGTCACAGCCTGTTTTTCTGTCCAATTGTTCGCCTTTGAAACGGTCTCGAACTGAAGCTTGTAGGCTCCCCAGGAAGAAGACCCGTCGAAAGGAGGTACCTTCAGTTTGCCAGTTGGTGAAACAGTGGTAACTACTCCAGTAGTTTTCAAGCACTGAATTTCCTTTTCTATACCGAGCATTTGCTTATCATGTTTAGACACTCTGCTATCCAGGTTCTCTGTCTGTGATTCCTGTTTTGACAGTCTGCAAGAAAGGGTGTTGAGGTCTGATTCTAAATTCTCTATTTTTTCTTTGAAATGTACCCCTAAAACAGCTAACTGTTCCTCGATACGGTGAGCCTGTTCTTCCTGGCGGCGTGCCTGCTCCTCCTGTCGACGTGCCTGTTCTTCTTGGCGGCGTACCTGTTCTTCCTGGCGGCGTGCCTGTTCTTCCATCATCTTTTGTAGTGCAAGAAGTAGGTGGGAAGAATCATCGCCTATGGTACGGCCGGCGTCAAAACTTTGAAGTCGGGCAGCGTCACGTGCTACCTGTGCCCTTGTCTGTATTCCTGATGGTGTAGCTGTACCTCGTGACGACGTGCCTGTTCCTCCTGATGACATGCCTGTTCCACCTGAAGACGTGCCCGTACTTCCCTCATACTCCTCTTGATCGTTCCTCGGAGTGATCGGCATTTTTTATCCCGCACTTCTGACACCAAAATGTTGCGAGCTATAGGGGTTCGGGATAAATAAACACCGCTCTTCTACACTGAGGATTTATTTATAACAGAAATAAAGAAAAGAAATTTAATTAAAAAAAATAATAAACTAAAACTTCACTAATAGAAATATTGAACTAAAAGAAAACAGTAAACCGCACACAAAACACTGACTCTTATACTCTACTAGCTCTCGAACTATCGCACTTTAATCTCTCGTAAATCGCTGTTGATCTCTTGGTATCGCTTCCAAAACTGACTAACGTTGCGACTGTTCCCGCTTATATAACCCGCTCGTATTGCGTCTCTAATATTCTCGAACATACACGCGGTTATACGCTTACGCAAAGTTTACTGGTAGTTTCTAGGCAATGATTACTCCCGCGCTATTCGCGCGCGCCTTTCTCTCTTTTGCGCACAATATTCCGTCCCCGTCGCACGCCATTCAGAACGCGAGTATCTCTGTCGCACACCGTATGCGTCCTTGTCACACATCGTTTGAATGTTCGATCTTCTATCTCTGTCTGCTATGTGCATGTCGTCCCTGTCACACATCGTTTAGAATGTTCGGGGGGCCATAACCAGTCCAAGATGTTTCTCGAACTTTCTTCAGCCTATCTCCGTAACAATACCATTTTGGGGGCATTTACCAGCCTCGTGAATGCCTTTCAACTCTTGGTTAAGAAATCCCGATTCATTCCGACGACTAGGCTATATTATTTACGTATCCACATAAATCAAAGAAACGAAAGCCGTCAACCAAAAAAATCATGTATTTTACTTACTGAGTACTTCATCATCATTACCTTGGATTTCGGAGAAAACTCTTCCTACGTAACGCCTTACGAAACGCAGAATTTCATTCAATTTGCCGTTCACGCGAATTCCCAGCAAAAGACAAGGCACAATATGGCCACTTTCTAAAGCAATGATAACATCAACATTACTTCATGAGAACATGTCCCACTTCCGTATATTCACTGTGATGCTGATGAAGTCTTTTTTAAAATGCGAGGATTCCATATGAGCTTAGGTCACCTGATGATTACTGATTATCGATGACAATTAGCACCCATTAAATCATTACGAACCTTTAGTCATATGCTCACATGAACCTGGGCCATATTATATAGATAGATAGATAAATATACATTTTTCACAGCATTAACACAGGCACATACAAAAATAACAACTATGGACAATCATCTAGGACAAATGGAAATTCCTACATATCTTCTTCAAACAAACAATATATGCGGCAGTGCGCTACTTTGAAAAGGAAAGCTACTCATATATTTATACATATAGTCTGATTGATGAGGTATGGACATATAAATATAGTGGGAGGGCTATCGAAATTCCGACCGGGTAATGAACCACCGTTCATACATGGAAAAACCGTGAAGTACATATTGCGCGTTTCAGTTTCATTCTATGGATTTCCGAATGGTCAAGGTAAAAAAGTAGGTCGACAGCGCATCATTAACTGATTTTCTGTAGCTGAGGTTTCACCTACCATCAAGTGCTCGTCTATCGATGTCATAATAAATAAATAATTCATATCTTGTGAGTCTCAGATAGTTCGACCACAAGACTCACCGATCATAAGTCCGCCTTTCTAACCACTGAGCTGCCGCGGTTCCTAAAATCTAATTGCGCAAATAATCTGTGAACTGTTTCATGTCGTGACCGAATATTAAAAGTTAGTAATAACTGTCGCAGTAAAACCTCATAGTTGTTACTTGTTACGCAATGTGTACGTCAACAATTACATTTGATAAGGTTTTACGATTTGCGAGAACGATATATCAACATCCTCGTTAAAATATCCTGTATTTGTAATAGTATCGGAAAATAATTAGCTTTTTATTATAAATACATTATGAGGCAGCGATAACTGATAGCATTAATGTTGCAAACGAATAAAAAACATAATTAATAATTATGATTTGATTGATTGAAATATTTGAGTATATAAAAAAAAACTCTACGAAAAAGACGAAGTCATGTCGAACAACTTTTGATATTGTGATGCAGGGTAAGGCTAATGCATACACTAGTCACAAAAATTAAGGGATATAAAAAACAACCGAATATTTATGTGATATTCAACTGACTGGAAAACTCGGAGAAAATTGATTTTATTGCAAAATAACCACTAGCAAATTTTCGCTCCTTGTGTCCAGTTTTCAGAACTGAGCATTATTTTTCACATTTACCGTGCCAGAGTAATCAAAAGAAAACCACGTGTTATATGTGTACGGGCTTCAATATTTTTTTTCGATCATTTCACCATAGAACTTTTGTAGGAAAAATGCCTTGTAATGTGACCTCATTAGTGTATTTTTTAACATTTTAAGTATAATTGCTACCACAGGATGTCGATCTGTGATGCTCTCAACCTGTTTCTTACATTCGGGAATCCACAGACTGAATTCGTTTATTGCGCGAAGGGAGAAATATGTAAGTTTACTGAAAATCATAAACATCTCAAACTTGGCGGGAGTTGAACTCGCGACTTACTGAGCGGTATCAATTACTTGTTGAATATTGATAAATAATTGAATGTGTTCAATCGGTGATAATGTAGGTTTCTATTGGTAAAATAATTTTTACAATCGGTCGAGTAGTTTTTGAGTTAAATATTAGTATAGTTCGTATAGATTAGCCTGTTGTACCAATTGTTAAGTTTCAAGCATTCGATAAATAAATGAATTGTTCTAGAGTCAGTGGTGTACATACATACAAGCTATACGTACTATGTTAACATCTACTAAACTATGGTACCAATTGGTTCTGTCGCGGAACTTGGCACAAGTACGATCATGAATATTATAGTGTTGTGACGATATTGTGCATTATTCAATGTATACGAATTATGTATTATATTAACTAAAAATAACTACAATACCTTTATTGGTTTGTTTGCAGTTGCGATTTAAAATTATTTAATCATACACGATACGAGTATGTTTTTTGTTCACGAAACGGCGAAGGGAAATAATTAATGAATATTAAACAATTGATGATTACCAACCCACACTGGGAAAGTACACAAAACGTAGTGGAATGCTAAGATGTTATACACTAAAGCCTATGTTACTCGCTGATAATGATAATGGATAAATAATTTTTAAAATCAATCCAGTCCTTTTTAATTTAATCGTTACAAAGATACAAATCTTTTCTTTTTATAACATAAGTGTAGATAATACACATACAATAAAAAGACGAAAAAACCGTAAAATGCATATTGCGCGTTGCGGTTTCAGTCTATGTATTCTGAATGCTTGAAGTAGAGCGCATTGACTGTGACTGGGGTAACCTACCATCAAGTGAACCTCATGCTCGTCTGTCGATATAAAACAAAAAAAAGAGCCCAATATTTGCCAAAAGTTCGATCAGTCTGCCAACCGGTGTCCACGACTTTGTCCGCAATACTACTTGTCTTTACTAACCCCATAATGAACACATTATCAGGAGAGTTCTGAAGTCTGAATGATAACTCGGATCAACTCTTTCTGTGAGTTCCGTACAGTTGAGAGAACCGAAATACGGGCTTCGTTGTAGAGTTCCCAACGATTGGCGACTCTACAACGAAACGCGGCATAAAAGTCTGAAACTGCAGCCTCTGTAAAAATCGCTGATGCGCTGCAGTGTCATTGTTTTCTCAAAAGAATACGAACATGGTTATATTGTACTCAGATATTGTTTAACAATTTTTTTATTATTAAAGTTTTAAATAGTTGTAAAAATCCGGTGAAGGTTAGAGGAAATGAGGAAATTTAATTTTGAAACGAAACAGTCACGTTATCGTTATTATTAATAATCATGAACGTTTCATAAGCGTAACATTGTAAACTAATTAAATTCTGCTTTCCTATTTGTTAATTTATAATCTATTGTATTCAATCTGGTTTTTGCAATATATTGTGGTATTGATAAAGGTTTCCTCATTTTTTTAACTATTAATATATGAATTTATTTTTTATTGCTTATATCTATACTTATATTATAAAAAGGGTTTGTTTGATTATTATTTGTTTGTTTGTAACGATTTAACTCAAAAACTACTCGACCGATTTATAAATTCTTTCACCGTTAGTAGGCTACATCTTCACCTATTTCGATTTCCAGAAAGAATAAGGGATACCTACTAAAACTTGAATTGTGTAACCCAAGGTGTAAAAAAAAGTTGGGGAGTAACTTACTTAGTAGTACAGAAACAAACAAATCTTTCCTCTTTATAATATTAGTATAGATGTCTTGGAATACCGGCTTTAAATATTACTAAAATAAACGTGATTTAAGTATTACTTAAAAATGACAAGTTTAATGCTCATGGTGTACAGACATACGTATAGAAGCAATGTTTATATGAATAAACTGAGTTAAAGATTGGCTAGTTATTTTTAAATTAGCGAGAAAGGAGGTGTGCTTTTCTTCAACCTGAAGGTAGGATCCTAGACCAGTTTAACCATTGTCTGGCCGGCTGTAAGGCCCCAATGTTGTTGCGCTCGGAAAAACTTTGATAGCGCGATTCAGGATTGATGTCTTCATACTAATTGTAGTAGATTGTAATTATCTGCACAATTTTTATTGTATTAAAATACCTTCTACAAAAATGTTCTGACCAAACAATACCAAAGCACTTGTTGCAAATGTCTAACAATGACCAAAAATAAGTATCAAAAATAGGCGCCCAGAAGTATGTAAATTAGAGAAATTAGCTTTCATTACACGAACTCAAGATAAATCTCTAAGACTGCTTGTACAGACATTATCAAAGTTAGAAACCGTATCAAACATTTTCATGTTCTTTAGTTACTAATTGGTGCGCGTCGTTGGTGATAAATTGTGAAAGTTCATATGTAAACGACATTATCTAAACTAATATTATAAACAGGAAAGATTTGTTTGTTTCGATTTAACTCAAAAACTACATGACTGATTGAAGTTCTACAATAGACAACTACATTACCAGGGTGAATCAAAAAGTTCTTAGAAGTGCATATATATGAAACCTTTTTGGATCAAGTTCGATATTCAAATTAAAGAGTGTCTATCACACTATATTATATACACAGAGCAAAACACCCTAGTTCTCAATACAGATAAAACAAAATTTATGCTAATAGGTACTCCAAAGAAAATAAAAAAAATGGAACATCATCATTTTCAACTAGCTATTAATGGCGTTTTAATAGACAGGGTTAAGGAAGCTCGTAACTTAGGCATTATATTTGATGAGTATCTTAGGTTTGAGAAGCACATCAATACAACTATTGCGAACTGTTTTTACCGCTTGAAACTTCTCTACCGTATACGAAACTACATCAATCCTCAGTTACGTTTAAGACTTTGTGAATCACTGGTGCTTAGTAAATTTAATTACGCTGATGTTATGTATGGTCCTCGACTCCTCTGTAGAACTAAAAATGCAATACAGCGTGTCCAAAATGCGTGTGCCCGCTTTTGTTGGGACATTCCTGCTAGATCACATATCACTCCGTACCTTATTAAAGCGAATGTCTTAAATATGGAGTACCGCAGACGGTTGCATCTAGCTACTCTTCTCTTTGGGGTTGTGACGACTAAGACTCCAGTTTATCTTTTTAATAAGCTGACTTGGATAGAAAATTTAGTTTACAATACCAGGGCTTCGCTAGTTATGTTAAGCTTACCAAAGCACTACACAGCGGTTTTTAGAGGAAGTTTTAAATATAATGCGACTAAGTGTTGGAATAACATACCACCTCCTATAAAAAACTCGAAAACAGTATTTGCATTTAAACGTTCTTATAAAAAACTTATATATTCCGAGTTCATGAACCAACCTTAGTCGCAGATACACTAAACATTACTATATAATTATATTTAAATTATGTCACATTTGTTATATTTTATTGTATTTACGTATATACTTCTATAACATTGTCTAATTACATAAAGTTGGCGGGCATATTAAAATTGTTTTTAGTATTATTTTTATTATTTTAATGATTTTTATTTCCTTTTATTTTAAATTTCTTAGCGTGTTTTCTGGCACTCCAAAAGTTACCCAGGCAGATGCTGAAAATCAGCGTTGTGGCCAGTACTGGTTTACAGCACAAGCTGAGCATCGGCCTTTTCTTTAGCCACACAGCATAATATTATCATGTATTTAGTTTAAGTTACGATGAAAAATGTAAAGTTATATATATAATGTATTTAAGAAGTGTGGCATCGAATAAATTTTTCTTATTTCTTATTTCTTATTTCTTATATTTATGCAGACTGTCACTTGTTTTTGTCAGTTCGTTCGCATGTAATAAATTTTTTTGTGCAATGGATAAAAGTGAGTTACGTGCGGTGATAAAATATCTCAGTTTGAAAAAAATGTCTACGAAGGAAATTTTTTTGGACATTCAGCAGACATTAGGGGGTGATGCTGTACCCTATTCTACGGTTGCGTACTGGGTGGCTGAATTTAAAAGAGGTAGATCAAGCTGTAAAGATGACCCGCGTTCTAGGCGGCCTTCAACCTCCGTTACAGAAGAAAATGTCAAAAAGGTTGAGAATCTGGTTTTGGAAGACAGAAGAATGACTATAAAACATATAGCTGAGATCCTAAAGATATCTTTGGGTAGCGTTCAATCCATTTTAATTGATTCACTGGGGTTCAAAAAAGTGTCTGCAAGATGGGTGCCACGAATGTTAACCGACGAAAACAAAAAGCGACGTTTGGAAATTTCCAAGCGTAATCTCGAAATGTTCCAGCGTGATTCGGATAATTTTTGCCGTCGTCTTGTCACCATGGATGAAACGTGGGTCCACCATTTTGATCCTGAAACTAAAAGACAAAGCATGTCTTGGAAACGACCATCCTCTCCATCCATCAAGAAATTTCGAGTTGCTCCTACCGCTGGCAAAGTTATGGCCTCTGTGTTCTGGGATAGTGAAGGAATCCTTTTTATTGATTACATGCCAAAAGGCCAGACGATTACTGGACCCTATTATGCAAATTTAATCCCGAAAGTGCGTGAAGCGATTAAAGAAAAACGTCGTGGAAAACTGTCGTTGGGCATGTTGTTCCTTCAAGATAACGCTCCTGCTCATCGATCGGAAGTTGCGCTCAACGCAATCCGCTGTGCTGGCTTCAATCTCCTTGACCACCCACCATATTCTCCGGACTTAGCCCCAAGTGATTTTCACTTATTTCCAAAATTAAAAGAGGAAATTCGTGGAACAAAATTTCACGATAATGACGCGGTTATAGCTGCCGTAGAGGACTTTTTCGAGAGTCAAGAAAATATTTTTTTTTCACAAGGAATAAGGAAGTTAGAAACGCGTTATTCTAAATGCATTGCATTGGAGGGAGATTATGTAGAAAAATAAAATATTATTATTTAAATCTTTGCATTTTTTAATATTGATTCCAAGAATTTTTTGATTCACCCTCGTATCAGTAACATAGGCTATTTGTATAGAGTACATCTACATTTCACTTGTGGAAAGCCGGGTATGTTGTTAGTTTATTTATTATAAACATAATAACTATAATAATACCTATAGTCTTTAATAAGGGCAAAAAAGAATTCATAAGCGCGAAACATTAGGCGCATCACATGTATTCTGCACTTCGCGGAAGTAACGTATGATGAGTTATTCGGAAGGAATTCTGATACTCCTTCCACCAGTTTAATGCTCAAAGTGTCCAAGTAGGAAAATACGTTGATAGATATTCTAAACTTTTCTGATTTGGTGGATTCAAGTCACTCAACGGTCATTTACTACCAGTGGTGGATTTACCAGCAGGCTGAGTAGGCTTCAGCCTAGGGCGGCAGATTTTAGGGGCGACAAATTTGAGGATATTTTTTTTTCTTTTAGCTATCTTATAAAAATCAAGTCATACTTTTCTTACTTTTAAGACAATCTTAAGTATTCTCTGTAAGGACAGATAATAGTCTAATAAGTATGACTTACTAAGAGAAGTGTACCTACAAGACAATTCCTATCATTGTATTTTAGAAAATTTAGGAACTTACATTTATAGAGGCTAGGGCGGCAAACATTTAATAGCCTATATGCCAAAAATGTGTAAATCCGCCACTGTTTACTACCCTACATATAGATATTTTTTAAGAATCACATTTATCAAAACACAAAAAGTACCTATATACTAAAAACGTGTGGTGACTAACAATGGAGACTCTAAATTATTATATGACTTCCAAAAAATAAATAAATAAAATGGGTTTCACTGGAAAATCTCTAACTTTCCGTAATTCCAGTTTAAACTCAAACAAAACCTCAAGAAAACGCAACCTGTACATAAATTACGGCAATTATAGAAGTTGTAATGAGATCTCATAAACCACAAGATCGTTGAACTGCACGAGTACATTACAATAATACGATACAGTGCCTCTCGCCTCTCGCCGCTCGCCGGACCACTGACACAAATCTATGTCTGAATTACCGACCGAAACAATACGGATTGTATTACTGTTTTCTATACTAGTATATCTATACTTCTATACTATAATAATATTATAAAGAGGAAAGATTTGTATTTTTGAATTTTTGTATGTTATGAATAAACTCAAAAACTACTAGACCGATTTTGAAAATTCTTTCACCAATAGAAAGCTACATTATCAGCGAGTAACATAGGCTATGTTTTGTGTATATTACATCTACATTGCACCCGTGTAAAACCGGGGCGTGTTGTATATAATACTATACAGCGGTGATGGTTGTCGCGAGAAGTTGTGAACAGATTGCCTTTTTTTGAAATAAGGGGCAAACTAACTGTTGGCTCATATGATGGTGACTACCGGCGCCCATATACATCGGAGGACTTGCAGGTGCGTTACCGGCCTTTAAAAATGAGCAGACTCTTTTTGAAGGCCTGTAAGTCAGATCGATTAGCAAATACGACAGCAGTAAGTGTGCTAGGCAGAAAATTTCTAAGAAAGCGCACGATTGTGGATTTCCAAGCATTGAGGAGGTGAGGATGAATTTGAAGTTCGGTCGCGATGTCCGATGGTGAAATTCAGTGACAGGAATGAATCCGAACAATTCTTCAGATAACTCCCCATGATATTATCTACTATATGACTTCTATCTCATTATATTTCACGAAAACAATTATTTTTAGAAATCTGCAAATGTGATCTGATAATGGCTATTCATGTTAGTCCGTATACAAATACTTTTGTACTTTCACCCCCGCCCTGGTCAGTGCTCTTAGGTTATATGATTGGATATGGCCGGTCGGAATTTGTTTGTTTGTTTTGTGGCTGAGGTATCATCTACCATATAGTGAGACTCATGCTCGTCTGGTCATATCTAACAAAAAATAAAACGTCAAATGGTAGTAGGCAGGAACTAAGTCAATAATAATTATATATAATAAGTACCTGGGGTAAGACGTACAGCAAATACGGAAACGAACATTGACAAAAAAAGTAGCAGCATTTAATTTTGTGTAGCGTTTTAGTATTCGGCTATTATTATCTCTACATTGCGTCAAACTGTTCTAAAGGCCTAATTGGTGCTTAATTGTAGGAATTCCTCGGCGTATCTTTCAGCGGGTGTATTATAAATATTAGTAAGGCCGCGTGCCCCCAATCCGTCACGCTAGATCACGTTATCACTAATTCAGCCTTATCTGGCCGTATCTAGGCCGACGACTCTCACCTTTTTTTAGGGTTCCTTGGATGAGATTTAAAAAACACTGTTTTATAAAATGCTTACATACTCGTACTTTAATTCTGTGTTTTTCTACTTCTTCCCTTACAAGGTTTATTTCACGAGTCACAAAACAAATAATTTATTTAGGGTATTATTAAATAAGTAATACAGTTCCATTGCAAAGAGGTTTAAATTCGATTTTATTATATTAGGTGTTTTTGAGAGAGTTTTGTCGTGCTTCGCCAAAACACCATGGTTAGCCATGACTATGCAAAGAATGTTCCTTGTTTGTTGTGTAGACTGTCTTTGTGCCAAATACAATAAAAACATGGATCAAAGCTTAGCAATGTTTCAATAAAAAAAATGTATGATTAATTTTTTATTATTCACTTTTTGTCTTATGAGTGAGCCTGAGTTTCGGATCGGAGATAGCACGGTAGGATACCTCATCAGTGGCGGCGTAAGACCTAAATTTTATGTGGGCAAGATTCATTTTGCGGGGCCCTCTGCCAGCGCAAAAAATGCTTTTTTTTTGGCAAAAATATTTTTTGGCGCGATCGCGGCTCTTAAGTAATGCATAAATTTTCGGAGCGCGAGGCCCCCTTGGTCGCGAGGCCGTAGGCGGTGGCCCACCTCGCCCACGCCTTACGCCGCCACTGTACCTCATACATGTAGTGATGTATAGGCAAATATTGTGATTGTCGTAATATGGAGAAGGAATGTATTTTTCTCATATACGCACTTGTCACCTGTCTGTGAAATTTGGTGGACCCGTTTTATTTATGAGGGTTCCGGACACAAGACTAGATTCACACTTGATCTTTTTTTCTTGTTTGAATCCTTCCATTAATTTTAATTCCAGTGATCGAGTGATTATTGATTAACTTATAACTTTATATACAGTTCTTAAGGATTGAGTTAGCTGTAGTTCTCATGTAAGCTGATTGCAAATAAAAATTCATAAAAAATACAAAAAGTAAAAGTCTGAAGAAACTCATAATGTTTTCACAGGAAATTACATACATTGGTTAGTTCGTTACAATCCAAGAGAAGTGGTAGGCAAAGCTAGGCTAGCTATAAACAATAGATTTTAGATTTCGCTCAGTCTCGTGTGCAGTTTTTTGCCGATACGATTCGCAGACGGACCAAATACACATGACTATGGAAATCTGTTGATTTCATTTCTTTTATTCCAAGGACAATTTAACTCAAAATGCGATCGAATAAACATGGTCCTATCCTTTGCACTCAAAATACGTTCGTTACCTAAGACACATTTTGGGTCACTGAGCTAATGGTAAATGGAATAAGTAAGTTTTCAAAATATTCGAAATTCAAAACATAAACGTTCCATTTGACGTTTGCAATTTATTTTCATTTTTCGTTGGCAACAGTAGCAGAGAATGAATTGTCAGACTAATCAGGTAATTTATGGTATGTATGTAAGAATTAGGCAGTACACGGTGATGCCCTTACTCTGCGACAAGGCTGCCTTTGACGTCATTGTGTGAGGACATTACACGCGGATGTGTGAAGCAAATTGCCTGGTGGATGTGCCATTTTACACAGTATATAGTATATACGCCTAAAATGCTGCTGCTCTTTACTTAATTTTCTTCTATAAATAGTCTATTTGGTGACAATTTTTTCTTGCTCCTATCTTTTAGAACTTTATACCTTACATTGAGAGAACATGACATCGCAAACCACCATTTATAGCGTTGTCTCACTTTGAGTGCTCCGAATCCGAGTCGAGTAACACGAATGCGTGTTCGAAATAAATCGGGTCTGCCAGTGCGGTAAACACGTTTGCGTGTTATTTATATCGAGCCGGTACGTGTTTTTTCGTTTTTTTACGTGATTTTAGTAGCACGGCTGTAAAATAGTATTTTGGGTAGCAGACAAAGTGTTAAGGACGCCTGCAATAATATTGTTTTGGTATGTGCCACTAGCCCCTGACTGCTTGTCTTGGTTTGAAAGTTGTTAGTTCTCAACTCCATCCAATGGGTAAAAGTTATCTCCGTTCTAGATAGATAAAATTCCATTATTATAATATGTTCAACGCTTTTCTAAAAATCAAATAATTGATGGATTGAATTACTACATTACTCAGCTCGTATTTTAACAGTAGATAGTTATTAAATTTAAAGATTTTCTTGAGAATGGTTTGCATGAATTTGAAAATATGAGATGTTTGTTAGATGCATCTAGTAAAGAGATATTTTTGAAATTTGGTACAGGTATAGCTTTTATATGAACTTTTGATAACATTGTTGATAAAATTAATCTTTTTTATAAAAATTTGAATCTTTTTCCTTCCTTTGAACCTTCAAAACTTTTAACGTTTCAAAACTCACAAAAGTCTCTTCGTAATTTGATGAATATTTTAGGAGTGCAAAGAGAACATTGTTTTTTATTTATATAGAAGATATTATATAGGAAACTCTAAATAGAAATCGTATAAGCGACAGAATTTCAGAGAAAATATAACAGATTTATACTGTTTAAAGAATTAAATCTATACAAAGTAAATAAAGATAACATAGAAACTATTAATCTTAAATATGTCATCGGTAAAAGACATTCAGCCTCGTGCAATATAAAAACATATTTTTTTACATAAAAATGCATTTGCGTCATTGCTTCCGATATTCTCGTCAAATATATCAGGAGCCTATGCTGTCTGAATAAGTATGAAATGACGTTCTTCCCTCCACGTTATTGGAAAACAACTCAAATGTACGGATTTCGCTACCTTAGATTTGTAGTCCGATGTAGGTGATATTTTTACGTTCTATTGTATATAAAGCTTCTAACGGGTGCAATGTAGATGTACTGTACAAAAAAGCATAATATGTTACTCGCTGATAATGTAGCTTTCTTTTAAATAAAATACTGTATACCGGATTAAAACGCGATTTAGTATTTAAATTATTTATCCCGACGTTTCGGATGCTTTTCAGCAACCGTGGTCGCGGGAGACTGAACGATGACAGTTGTCTTATATTTGAAATGTCACAAAGTTGCCATATTTAATTCAATTAAATTAAAAAATATAATCTATTAATTTAGGTAACACAATGTACACCTATGAACGTGAATAAAAAAAATAATACAGTCTCCCGCGACCACGGTTGCTGAAAAGCATCCGAAACGTCGGGATAAATAATTTAAACAATAAATCGCGTTTTAATCCGGTATACAGTATTTTATTTACCGGTATACAGTATTTTATTTAAATGTGTGATACTCGCGTTAGTAAAAGACAATATTATGTAGCTTTCTATTGATGAAAGAATTTTTAAAATCGGTTTAGTAGATCCTTTTTTACACCTTGGTTACATTATTCAAGTTTTAGTAGGGATCCCTAATTATTTCTGGAAATAAGTATAGCCTATGTTACTCGGTAAAGATGTAGCTTTCTAACGGTGAAATAATTTATAGAAAGCCACATTATCAGCGAGTAACATAGGCTATTCTTTATGTGTATAGTACAGGCTACATCTACATTGCTCTCGTGCGAAACCGGGGAGTGTTACTATATTATATAAAAATAGTATCTATCTATCTATCCTTTGAAGTATGAAAAGGATATGAGTAAGAAATATTGTTAAAATTTAGAATTGTCAGGCGATGCTTCAACCGAAAGGTGCAAAATAATTTTATTAATAAATACAAAAAATAAAATGAACCTTAAACCTCAAAAAGTTATAATACAGAATTACTTAAAGTTTGTTAATATTGTATCTATTATTTTTGGATTTAGTGTTATATTGAGGTTACCAATAATATTGAGCTTTGGGCTGGGGATAAAATATAATTCCAAGACTAAATAATTACGCCTTAATTTTTAAGATAAGACATTTCTTCGTGTTTATTGCGTTTTATTATGTGATTTGTTATCTTTTAATTGTATCATTATATCAATACAACTTTTTCCATGTGTATATCGTTAATATTTATATTATTATTATCAGAGATAGTGGTCTCTTTGTAAAAGATAAGAAATAAATAATATTATATATACAATATGGTAATTTAGATAGGACACGAGCTAAGTAGAATTATCTAGATAAATCTTTATTTAAGTAAATAAAATATTGTATTTTTTTATGTTAGATATCGACAGACGAGCATGAGGTTCACTTGATGGTAGGTGATACCCCAGCCACAGAATCAATGATGCGCTGTCGACCTACTTTTTAACCGACTTCCAATTATGAGGAGTTTCTCAATTCGACTGTATGTTTTTTTATATGTTTGTTACGCGATTATTCCGCCAATAATGTATGGATTTTGATGATTCTTTTTTATTTTACTTTTACGATTCTAAAGGGGTTTCTTAAGTCATTCTTTTAAATATTAAGTCGATTTTTAATTCTCAACATGAAACATAATATTTAACAAATGCAATAATCTCTGGCCTGAAATCTATCAGCAGAAATCAAAATACCATTGAAATGAATGCATCTATAAAATACCAATATGTTATGCGCTGTACTCTGTACAGTCGAGTACAAAACGTAATCAAGATGCTGTGTACCTTCAAAATACAATCAACTGTTTGCGTTGCCGTTTCCATTTCATTTCTAACATTTTCAAGACGATATCTTTAAAATATCATTTCATAAGGCTATTTATCATAAATTATGTAGACAGTGTGAAATGAAGTTAAAGGTAAATACAAGTTTTTACGTGGAGGTGTGACATAATGATGGTCTATTGTTCCCACTATTGTTACACGAACGAGATGTAAACTTATGTCATAGTTTAATGGTAATCAAATTATAAAGAACTTCATCATTTTTATTCATAATTATCATAATTAAAAAACAAAGTTTTTATCATGACAAGTACACAGCAATAATAACAGTGTTACTGTGTATAATATATACATTTTTATAACATGAGGCTCACTTGATGGTAGGTGAAATTATTTCAGTTATGGAATCAAAGAGATTCGCTGTTGACCTGAAAAAGTTAAAAATAAAAGAGGAGATTTTTTATGTTAGATATCGACAGACGACAGTTCATTTGATGGTAGGTGATACCCCAGACAGAACATCGGTTAGCGTGCTGTCGATCCACTTTTTACTTGGAACATTCGGAAATTCAAAGACTGATACCGAAACACGCAATTGCAATTCATGGTGGTTGGTTACCCAGGCAGAATTTGCACGAAGTGACTAGACGTGGGGAAGACATGGCTACAAAAAACTATAAACACACAGGAGTTATTGGTTGTAGAATGAGACAGTAATGTACAAAATTTATCATGATCTCATATATATACACAATGCAATATCGTATATATTGAAAATCAAACCGTTACTAAACGAAAACTGACGATTTTCAGCTATCAACGCCATCTTGTGAGATTATTGTTCGTCTTCAAAATTCAAAGACACAACTTTAGTAAAGGTCGTATTTATACCGCAAGTGTCACTGTGTCATTATTTGGAACTAGTACCCAAGGACTTTATATATATATAAAGTCCTTGCTAGTACCTACACGTTAGGAGAATTTTAAACGGGATTGCCCAAAAATCATATTTTTCCTTTAGAATCAGTTTGGATTTCAATGTGCGATATTCTCCCTTATGCGAATATTTGCTTCCCCCTTAAATGAAATGAAATATATTTATTCGGTACAGCACAAAAGTAAATATAAGTACGAGTACATACAAGAATAATAATAACAACTTAGAAAAATACACAAAAACATTGGAGTAATGTAGAAAGAAATGCCACCACGAAAAGTACTCAACATAAGCTCTGGCGCTGATTTTCGAGATAATAGTCGAAGATAGAAAAAAAAATTGAATTGCGGGGGTTTCAAATTTCGAAAGCAGTTTAGATTGTTGATACATTCGTCTTAGAACCAGATAGTTTTTCAGTCAATTTCCCTTGTCAGCTTTAAATTATTATAAACAAAAGAGTTCGCCTTCTTCCAGGTTATATGATATTAGCTCTCTGAAGCACATTCCTGAAAAAATAAGTAATTTCAGTTGATACTACGCTGTTAAGCAGGTACTTGAATAATATTTGCGTCATCGCGAACGAATGTAAAGTGGTGTTACGGAGCTGCATGCATAATGCGCGGCGTGCGTATTCCTTCAAGGTTCAAATCTTTGTTATTGTAATTTTTAAACTTACCCTTTTTTGTCGCTTTTGTATGTAACTAAGTGGGTTTGTTTTCCCTACGCTTTTAGCAGCAGTAAAGAATAATTAATATTAAGAAAATATTGATGTCTGTCACGGATTTCGTAATCATATGAAAAACCGTAAAATTTTAATATTTTTTAAAACAATATGTATTATATTTATTTTTCAAGATGACAAAAAATCTTAAAATTCTACTTATAGTAAATTTTCATAACTTCTTTCCTCAGACTTCATAGACTTCAGCCACATCACTAGTAGTAATTATAGATAAGCGACACCATTTGCATTTGAATAACATCAAATATCTCATTTCCAGGATGCCGCGTTTAGAACAACCGCCACCGGACGACTTCCGTCGCATTCTGCGCGAGAAAGCACTCAACCACAGTTTGTTCTACTTGAAGCTCGGCGCAGGAGTCGCCCCTGAACATGCGCGGGAGTCATCACAGCCACAGAGTCAGTTACCGCGCCGACCGAGCGACAGTGCGGCCGCGCGCACAACGCCCGCGCTCAATAGACAGGCACAACCACGCGTATCAGAGCTCTTAAAACGGTTCGAGCCTGGACCGATGCAGTATCTTCGCCTCCCGAGAGCGATAACGCCCACTGAAGACATTAGCTCGTCGGACGATGACGATAGAGCCGCTATCAGGCGTCGTAGCCGCGACCTGAGCGACGACTCCGCAGTCGAGCTGGAGCCGAGGAGACGTCATTCCCACCCCCGCGACATATCCCCGCCACCGGATACTATGTCACCGAGACGAGAACGGACTTTGATAGAAGCGAATGTGGTGGAGATCGGAAGAAGAGGCAGCGAGGGTTGCGAGGCTAGAGCTCGCTGTGTGAGGACTCCTAGCGTGGTTGTCAGTGACTATTCCGATGGTGTCGCGGTGGGAGCCACTGAGGAGGAGGTGGATTGGCTGAGGGCCAGGTCGCTGTCAGCGGATTCCGCGTGCTCCTCATGTTCCACTCTCTCCAGTCGGGAGGATGACGAGTTTGAGACTCCACCTCTGCCGAAAAAGGTAAGGTCGCTTATTTACATCAATTTAAATTATTCGTCAGGTGAATGATGATGGATGACTTTAATTTCATATAATATAATCAATTCTTTGTCTTAATTTATGTTATGCGACGTGATAATTAAGTAAGAATCTACTCTGTATAAAATAAAACAGAAAAAGTTGGTAAATAAATAAATTTAAAAATGACAGGATGTACTTTAGAAAATCCAAATTTTTGGATTATTTATAAGTTTTAACGTAATGGTCAATAAAATAAAACAAGAAAGAATACAAATTATGGAAATAACTTTTGTTTGTCATCTGTTATTGACGTCATCAGATTGTTTCGTTATAATTCAATTTTGATTTATTTGCTCCAATTTAGGAACAAGCTATTGATATTTTATTACCTTGTACAATAAAAAAGACGCATAAATTACAAATAGAAATCAATTTCGAGCCAATAATTAAGTATTATAAAATGATTATTGGGTGGATTAACCAGACTAAATAAATAAAATAAAATATCAACTTGTCGAGAATCAAGTATTTTTTAAAGTGAATATTATCGGTGAAGTTGAATCAAAACCCAGCAATCTACAAAAATATAACATCAATCAATTATCAATTTTGTCTCAATGATAAATGATATTTACGAACATGTTAAAAGCCTTATTAGTATAGTAAAATAATTAATAATATTATTTGTTCTGTTATGTTAACTCGAAAATATGTGCTTAAATCTATTATAATATCATTTTATTTAATTTTAAAATACATCAGTGTCTAAATAATTTAATTTGAATATGTTAATTATTCATAATTTATTAGAGAACTAGTTGATGCCCGCGATTTCGTTCGCGTGGGCTTCATAAATGATGATAACTTTTCTTTTCTTCCTATATGTTGTGAACTTTTTAATTTTCCGGGATGAAAAGTATCTAAGATGTTGACCGGGGATATAAGGTACCATTATGCAAAATTTCATGTTAATCGGTCCACAAGGTTCGGAGGTTAGCCCGTACAAATAGACAAACAGACAGAGAAACAAAAAAAAATTAAAAAAGTCGAGATTTGTTCTATTTCTCTTCTTACATCCTCCTGAGTCGGTTTTAAGCATTTTTTTTCTATGTATTTATTGTATGACCTCTACAGTTTTATTATATGTATAAGTAGATGATAAAGAAAACATATCGACATTGTGATCGTCCTATCAAAGTGACCCTTGTGCCCAGTGAAGCGTATCTTAATCCATGGATTTCCTGCAATAACTGTACATTAGTTAATAGTTACATTAACTATAACGGATGTGAACATCCGCTTAGATATTGTTAAAAAATAAGGCGTCATATTTGAAATCGAGCTTCAAAATTTCTCAATACAATTTGATAGGTTCGAAGTAATAGATACTATGTTCGCAAGGTAACAGTATAGTTTAGAATGCTACAGTTACCTTGTAGATAAACGGAATGGCGTAAGTCTTATCCTTCCAAGTAACTGTGTGGTTCTGTGGTCGAGATGTCGACCGCAAATCAATACGTCCTGTGTTGATTCTCAGGAAGTTCTCAGTGTGTTTGGAAGTTTTCTAAGCATTTATAAATCGGAGTATAAGAAATTGGTGGATGTTCGAAGACTGTGGAGATGGCATGTAAGGATATTAGCATAAACTTAGGGTCAAATGACTTAGCGCAATTGCCTTAAAAATTCTCACATGTAGAGATCCATTGCTTGAATGTTACAAATTAAAATAAGTGGACGTTTATTTTTTAAAGAATATACCTATCTAGATTCAAGTCTGATTATATTTAAATAATATGGATCTTATAGAACCGAAAATATTTTATGTTTTCATACAAGGAAATTTAGGCTTTTGCAGAGGGAAAGGGTTTTAAGTGCATGCATTTTCATGAATACCCTGAATTTGGAGTTATACTAGATACTAGATATGTAGCCAAAAATGTATTCCAATTTCCAACCTAATGTTTTTTTCATATTATTATAAATTATAATTATATCACAGTATCATCCGTCACTTCTTTCACGATCCAATTCAAAACATAGGTACAAATGGAAGATCGAAATTTGACCGTCTTCCTTATTATGCCTTAGTAATTACAAATAGACGATTCAGGGCCGGAGTTAGGGTAGGGCATCCGAGGCTACAGTCTCGGGGCCCCCACAATAGAGATTTCGGAAAAAGTCTTTAAATTTTCGACGAGTGAACACTAGTAAACAACTTTACAAAGGCCGTTTAGTAAAGGCCGGCAACGCATCTCCAAGTCCTCTGGTGTTGCAGATGTTCATGAGCGGCGTTGTTTACTTTCCATCAGGTGAGCCGCAAGTCGTTTCCCTATATTATTTAAAAAAAAACTTTTCCTTTGATATTTTTTTTCGCTATTTGACCTTTACCTAATGTACCTACTTAGTACAAACATGATACATTATTCTTAAATGAATATAATTTGGGGCCAAGGGGCTCCTCCTCTCCTTTTATGCCTTGGGGCACACCTCCCTGAGATAATTCCATACGTTCTTCAATATGAAGATTTTGGTTTGAATCGATAAACAATTGCTTTCAGTTCCTTGTAAATATAATAGCACTTATACATATACATAGTATTAGATGAAAACTACGGTAAGTATTTTGGTACTTCCTTAGGTATTCATTTACATAAATGTATAAATAAACCTGTCATTACATGTTGTGTTATCATCAATAATGACAGTGGCGACAGTCTGATAATATTATGTGAAGATTTTTCATGTTAACAATAGACTAGTTTTTATTAGAAATCTTAAGTTTTCTTCCAAACAGCGAGTAGTTACGTAACTAGTAGGTAATTATTCATAATTTGTGCTATAAATATACAAACTCATTATATATAATCAAAGTATACAAACACATGTTTCTGTAAAAAGGGGTTAAATTCCAGCTATCAAATGCATTTTATCTTAGTCGTTCAAAATTTAACTTTAGGTAAAATAATAATTTCATTTAAATAAATCAATTTAACAACACTTAACAATATGTATAACACTATTTTAAGCTTATATCTTCCCAAGAACTTTGTAAAGACATAAAAAAATTAAGTGCTCTTTGTATTTAAAGTTTGTTCTCACAACAATAAATTTTCTGCTATTTTTGTTTGTACGCGTTTGGAATACGTAATAAGTATGAAGTATTATTTATATAAGAGTTCGTATATTTTGTAATGCCTTCCTATCTACAAGTCCACAAAATGATCTCACTATAATGTTTTTTTACTGACGGCTTTAAAGTGAACACACAATGAATTACTTCTGAGCTAAAATTTCTTTATCAGCTTCTTGTAAGGCGATCCTGCATAAAAAGGATTGATTTAGAAATCCCACATCCCAATCGGATAATCGACTTGGATAGTTATCACTGGCGTGGCTAAGGATTTTGTCTAGGGAGGGGGGGGGGGACCGTCCTGTTGAACTTACCACAGTTATTTAATGCGAGATTTTAATACTTTCAGCAGGGACTGAAACCGGTTAATTTTTAAAATACGTTACGTGTCTGACTGAGATACCATAGTATTAGTTTTAAAGAGTAATACACACTAAACTTATCACAGTAATTTTTTTCAGTAAATATGAATAAAAATGAAAGAATATTAACAAAAACCTTTATCCCTAAGAAGAAGTTTCTACCTTTTCCCCCCAGCTACGCCTATGATAGTTTCAATAATACCTGACTGCAATTACCTACATAAGTACCTATCATCATTTCGTAAATTATGTTGGAAATTTTATAAAATATCATATGGTACAAGCGGACCCATTATTCCAATGTAAATTTGTTCATATCAGACAATGTGTCACATAACGTTCTCATGGACAGCATTGACGTCACGGCTTGGATCTCGTTTCAATACTTGCTTGTTCAAGCTTCAAACTTATTTGTTTCTTAGAAATTAACTAATCGACGCCACGAACAAACATTTCTGTGTTTCAAACGAGAGAACGAATGATAATAGCGTAGAAAATTTGTAAAACTGTGTTTAGGAAGAAATGGGTATAATATTGTCTTTTATTAACGCGAGTATCACACATTTAAATAAAATACTGTATACCGGATTAAAACGCGATTTATTATTTATATTGTTTAAATTATTTATCCCGACGTTTCGGATGCTTTTCAGCAACCGTGGTCGCGGGAGACTGAAAGATGACCAAATTTAAATAATTAAAAAAAATATAAATAATTTAAACAATATAAATAATAAATCGCGTTTTAATCCGGTATACAGTATTTTATTTAAAAGAAATGGGTAAATAAAATTTAATACTAATCGTAATGCTTAGGGAACGAAATAAATCGCAGAGCTGTAAAAGCTTATTACAAGAATTTTTTTTTTTAATTTACTAGCCAAAAATACTGCCAGATTATTTCACCCATACCATATTATCGACCTTTGAAAGCTATTACCAACATATCCAGAGAATAAAAAGGAGGGATTGGGGTCAGGATCATGGTACAATTGTTCAGGCTCACCATGGACAAAGAGAGAAGAGGAAACTGAATGATACCGTGATTGGAGGTGTGCCTAAAGATGATGTGATGCTACAACAGGGAAACGGGAAATGCAAATGTACGGTCTGTTCAACAGTGATGATTACACGTTATTAGCAAATGAGTGTCAAGAACAATAGTATGGTATATTTATGCATTGTTTCCCGTCAGTAAGCCGATATTTTTTATCGTCCCTACCCATTGACGTCATCAGACCGGTTCAAATTGCGCGTGTGCAGGGCCGGCGCAAGCGCAGCGTTCGTGCTACTTTTAATTATATTTAATTGGAGTACTTATAAACATTCCTTTATATTGTTTCTATAATTATAATAATTGTGAATTATCTTGATGAAAGTTTTTAATTTGTCTTTAAGGTCTTAACAACTGTAATTTTTAACCGATTTATTCCAATTTATTTGCAATCTTGATATGATATTTATTTTAATTTTACCAACGTATTTAGTTTAAATACTAACTTATTTCTGATTTTTTATTATCTATTGAGACGATATTGATTTTTGTTTAAAGCCATCAATTTTTTACTATCTGAGTTACTATCTCACTCTATAACTAGCGTATTCATCGAATTTCTTATATGTATAATATCTGCAATATTTCGTTAGTCCGCTTTACGTCTAAACTAAACCGCTAACCGTTCTTTCGTATTTTTTTAGCCTGAGAGGTTAATATATTTAATTTAAATTCTAATTAGTCAAAGGTTAATTCACAGATTCAATAGCGAATTTATGAAATTTAAAAAAGAACGGATTATGGATGTCACCAGCAAATGATTTCAGTATTTTGAAAGGGTATTTTTATTTCATAACTGTCAAGAATGAAATAGGCATTGGGTAAAGTACCCAGAAGTCAGCCTTTTTACTCATTTTTCAACTTTGAAATACATTCTAACGAAAATAAAAAAAGATAACGACACGAAACTAGTCTCAAATAGAACACTATTTATTAAACTTTAATGATACGATTATAAAAACTGATAAAATTTATCTGAAAATGTAGGAAACATTTTTGTTCGGAAATACGTCATTTTCGCCAATGGTCAGCCGTTCGGAACCAGTAATCGGCCCTCTTGGATCCAGTAGTCAGCCTACTCATTCAGGGGGCACTTTTAGCATATAAAATTTAAATCTGCTTCTTCTTTCAAGGCTCTAACGATGAAATAGTAAGTGAATTCCCGTGGGGCATTGGGCAGACACATTTCTGTGCCTGTTTCACTGATCATTTTTTCTTTACAAACAAGTAGATGTTCTGTGCCCTACCCGACCTAAATATTTCTTTTTTTAATCGTGTTTCCCGGGGATTCGAACCCCTAAATTGAAATTTCGAAACGATCCCAATGCAATAAAGAAAAATTGTGATAACTTTTTATTAACTTATTTATACTAAGTTATAATATTATAAAGAGGAAAGATTTGTATTTTTGTATGTAACGAATAAACTACTGGACCGATTTCAAAAATTATTTTGCCACATTATCACTGAGTAACATAGGCTATATATATTAGTAGAAAAAAATTGAAATTCTTAGAAATCCCTACTAAAACCAACCCAAGGTGGAAAAAAATTAGCAATAAAATGTATTTAATCGCATGCGCTGCGGAAAGTATTCATGATAGAACAAAAAAAAAACAAATATAAATATCTACAAAAAACTTCTCCAAACCAAATGTCCAACTACTGTAGTTATCTTCTAATATATAAAATTCTCGTGTCACAGTTTTCGTAGCCATACTCCTCCGAAACGGCTCGACCGATTCTTACCAAATTTTATATGCGTATTCAGTAGGTGTGAGAATCGGCTACTATCTATTTTTCATACCCCTAAGTGATAAGGGTTGTTCACCCTTAAAATTTTATTTTTTATTTTTGGACGATTTTTTTTGTTTTTATTTTTTTATTATGTGGCATTAAAAAATACACAAATACATGCTTTTTTGTCAAAAAAAATTTAGACCCGTGCGAAGCCGGGTCGGGTCGCTAGTGTCACTATAAATACTTTTTTACATTTCAAAAGCTGATACAAATGTCAATCAAAATCAGATCATGTTATCAATACTTTAATTCTTATTCAAGATTGTTTTCAATTCCTGTTGATTACTTTTGAATTACTGAAATCCGACATTCCATTCAAAGGATATTACGAACTTAAAAATGTAATATAAACAAAACGATCTCAATAATTACTCGACCGATTTTAAAAATTCTTTCACCGATAGAATATATATATATATATATATATATATATATATAGAAGAATATAATGTAGCTATTATCAGCCAGTAACATATGTAGGCTTTTGTGTAGAAATTTTCTATATTGCGCCCGTGTGACGCCGAGGCGCGTTGCTAGTCTTAAATTATATAAAAGTTATCACAATTTTTCTTTGAAATATTAGGTTGGTGTTTTAATGAACTGGCCACTTTGATCTCAAAAATCCGGCTTTTAGTTAGTAATTCCATATTCAAATTTACATCAATTTAAAGCTTGTCTATTTGTGTTTAGAATGTGATAATTCAGTTGTTTTTGCGCTATTTCATTTTGCTTTGACATCGTTCTGAACACAATATGGAAAACTTAAAATATCGCATTATTTTCGAATACGAGTTCCACCGTGGCACCAGCGTACTTTTGGCATACTTTTTCAAGTTAGATTAGTGTTCAGTGCGATTTTAGAAACTATTACCATCAAGGGAATCCCTTGTATCTGACTAGATTCATCTGAGCTATAAGGCGGGCGTCTCAGTCAGGCCATATCTGCATGTGGCTGACTACTGGTAAAATTATATTTAATCTTGTTTTTTTTTTTAGTAAAAATGTTTCCATATATTTTCTTTGCTCTCAGTCTAAATTTCAGCAATATAAAAAAAAAACATTAAAAAACCAGTACTCGGCCGGGGGAGGCTGACTACTGGCTTTATAATTTTAAAATGCAAACCAGTAGTCGGCCATAGTAAAAGTACGTTTTTAGCCAATTTTTTTCAGCCTAAAGTTTTCTAAAACTCATTAAAATCGGTATTTCCATAAGACAAATCAATTAAAGATTACCAAGGTTCTCAAAAACATAAATAACATACCTGACATAAAATTATTGCGCGTTAAAAAATAAATAGCCCGTGACGCAATTCCGAAGGCGTTGATCGCAACGCTCTGAATTAAATTTTTTATCTCAGTTGTTTGAACGATTAGTAAATTAAAATCTTGTGTACTGACTAACGAAATATCAGAGATTCTAGTGGAAAATCACCATGAATGAGAAATCACTTTAGCGTTATTCTCATAGATACAAAGTTGTAAAAGGCCGACTACCGGTTGGGGGCTGGGGACTGGGTATTTTACCCTTCATACAGTTTTTGTGGCGGCTTATTTAATTTTCGTATTCTGAGGTCGATCCGTAAATGCGATAATTTGCGTTCTTATTTCGAATTTAATGGGCTTATTTCCAAGCGTTTTTGAGAGCAATAATTTCATTTCATTTTCATACTTACATAATATAAATATTAACCTTTTTTGAAAAATAAAATTGATGAAGAATGATTAGACGACTTTAGAAGGTTTTTTTCTAATCTTGTATACAGCATTAGTAATATGTGATCAATAATTTTATTTATTTTTGAACGTAAGAACTTTAAGTAGCCCTAGAGCTAATATGCAAACAGTGTTGCGTAAACGAACACTGAATTGCACTCAGTACTGAACGACTATATCTAACCAACAAATTGAGTGAACACTGTTATTTTATTAATTATAGCTATATTGAAATAGCAGTAGACTCTCGTTGATAAAATATATTCCTAATTTGGTGTTTCATTGTTTCGTTATTTTCAATGTTTTTATTGTATATCTATACTAAAATTATAAGATAATGAGGAAAGATTCGTTTGTTTGTTTTTTTCGGTTTAACTCAAAAACTTCTCGACGGATAATATTGTCTTTTATTAACGCGAGTATCACACATTTAAATAAAATACTGTATACCGGATTAAAACGCGATTTATTATCGTCATCTTTCAGTCTCCCGCGACCACGGTTGCTGAAAAGCATCCGAAACGTCGGGATAAATAATTTAAATAATAAATCGCGTTTTAATCCGGTATACAGTATTTTATTTAAATTCTCGACGGATTTTAAAAATCCTTTCACAAATAAAAAGCTGCATATTTTGTCATACATCTACATTGCACTCGTGCCAGTGTTACTACCGAGTTATTCCAAATTAACACTATAATACCACGATTTGTGTATACCTATTTCGCCAAAAGATGTTTGACACCTTTGCGTTTGAATGTAAGGAAAGTTACCGTTAAATAAATTTAACATTTTATTTATTTTATTATATGAAAAGTCGAAACATGAATTGAGAAGAATGATTAAACCTATAAAACAATTTCAAGTTAAACATTTTGACACCTTTTGTAGAAATAGTGTTAAGATTGATATGAAATAAACTTGAACAGAATTTGTCTCTAAATCCTTACCTTACTCTTTTATATTGTTTAAATTATTTATCCCGACGCGGACGTTTCGGATCCTAACTTCAATAGAGAAGATGGTTTGAGACTTTCCAACACCTGGGATTCAGTAATTAAAAATCTAAAACCCCAAATCAAACTTACTAAAAAGAAGAGGACACCGTTATTCAATATTGTCATAATATAGAAAATTACAATAGATATCAACTCCGTAGGAATAGAAGGCGTTAATATGGCAACTTTGTGACATTTCAAAAATCAGACAACTGTCATCTTTCTGTCTGCCCGTGACCACGGTTGCTGAAAAGCATCCGAAACATCGGGATAAATAATTTAACCAATATAAATAATAAATCGCGTTTTAACTTTTAATCCGGTATACAGTATTTTATTTAAATGTGTGATACTCGCGTTAATAAAAGACAATCCTTACTCTATTAATTAACGTTATTTTAACTAAATAAACATATTTTCTTGCATCGTATGATCTATTTGACGTTAAAAATAAAATATTTATTTGAGGATAGACAAACAATACTCGACGAATTGAGAATTTCATTTTTTTTTTTTAATTCAGTTACCAATAGATTATAATATATTTGAATGAATTATATTAATCATTAAATAAATTATATATTTGAATGAATTGTTCATGTTAACCCTTCTATTATCTACAATTAATTTAATTTGTGACGATGTACAGAAAAACCGACGTCAAAGAAGATTAAAGAAGCTTGAAACGAGGCCACTATCAAGGCACCAAGGCCGCATCAATTATATATAAATAAAAAAGTGCCGGCGGTTTTTCGTACAGGTCGCTCAGGGTACAACCTGAAATAATCTTTCTTGTGTGGGTTTAAAGAGTAAAATTGCTTGTTCCAGATGTTAAACGCTGAATGAAGGTGCGAGTGCCTTGAGCGACCTGGAAGACCTGCGCGTGCCTCAAAGCCTTCTTTCATCTCCGGACGACGAGATTACGAAATCACATTAGGCTTCAATCATGTCGCGTGGAAATCAATTGTATTAGGTGCTGAAGTAATCTAACTTGTAAATGCGTGAAAACATTCAAAATATCAGTTAAAAAGAAAATCGTCAGTGTTTTTTTTTAATATGTAACTCAAAGTACCTAGGAACAGCTTTAAGGCTGCGTAAGTTTCAGGTAAAATCTTATTCAATCAAATCTCATTTTTCATTGTATTTTAACGATTCCTCGTATTAATAACTAAGGTACATTCATAATAATATAAGTGCAGCTATTAATGTTAAACTACACAACAAGCAAGCAAGCAACAAGCCTTATACTCAATATCAAGGCTAAGATTTAAAAAAATATTAACAATAATGAAAATTAAAAATTATTATAGAAAATATAACTTTTGAATTTAATTATAAATTATTATACTTTTGACATTATTACCATTTATCTTATCATATTCAAAAGAAAAAAACTCAAATAAAATTCAGAGTAAGATGAGTGCTGGACCACGGAAATTACCTATTAAAAAAATATTTTAGACGTATTTAGTACATAATGCAATTTACTTTGTTATTGTATATCCTTTGAACTCATAAATTAATGATCTTCTAGAATTTTAAGAATTTGATTTTATTACCATTTATCTTATCATATTCAAAAGAAAAAAACTCAAATAAAATTCAGAGTAAGATGAGTGCTGGACCACGGAAATTACCTATTAAAAAAATATTTTAGACATAATTAGTACATAATGCAATTTACTTTGTTATTGTATATCCTTTGAACTCATAAATTAATGATCTTCTAGAATTTTAAGATAAATGTTTTTATTTTAGTTGAGTACGCACAGTAATATATTCTCCATCACAGCAGTATTACGTATTGCATAAACGCCACTCAATTTCATTTAAATGCCTATTTATTGTTGTTCTCTGTTATATATTGCCAAAGAATACTCCAAAATAGTTTGAGATATTTTATTAATGTTAAGTTACTCCTGTTACATTCATTGTAATAAAATTTAATATTAAATTTGTTGATTTTTGTATTAAAAATTTAATTGTTGAAAAAGACGTAATTATTAAGCACCAAAGTATTTATGTAACTTCACTTATAGTAGTATTATTCTACTAGTTAAATAGTTTTTGAAATATATATTAATAATACACAATATTAAAATATTGTAGAAGCAATTATTTTTCTTAGCAGTACGTAATTTTATTAGTTTAATGCATTGTTCTTTATTATATATGTATTTATTTTATTATTTCAATCAAGAATAACAGAATAAGACATATCAAGACCTGTTTAGTTTTAATTTAGAGTAGACATTAAGTTTCTGAAAATTAATTTCGTCAGTGGAAAGGCAAAACTGCTAAAGTTATTTATTTATGTTAAAGTGCTAAAGTTATTTATGTTAAATGTTATTATTTTTAAATAAATAAACACATCAGATGAAAAATATTAGAGATGTTTTTTTAAAGGAATTTTAATCTTCTTTCCCCTTAAATAACATTGTGGCGCATTACAGTTTTGCTTTTTCACTGACAATTTGTTCCGATATCTAACGCAAGTTCAAACGCGATGCACCCTTGCTCTGCCGGCCTAGCATGACAAGCGCGACAAAATTTTGTCTACCGTTTTCTCGTGTTTTAATCGACTATCGCTTTATTTCTTTCGGGTCTAACATGACAATTACACTTAAAACTCGACTTTTAATATCAAAAATAGATATATTTGTCGATCGAGATATCTTTTCTGTCAAAATAGTCGATGTCGAGATATAATAATATCTCCATATTTTTCCTTACATCTTAGTTTGTCTTCTCTCGTCCGCGACATATCTCGTGGCGGTGATGCTAGCCCGGCGGTCTATTATAAAAAAAAAACTCAAGTAGACAAGTTACCCTTTTCCAAATTTCTTATTTAGGTATACTTCAAATTGGTTACATGTTATTTGTAATTAACACGTTTTTAATTTTTAATAACTCCTCAATATTGAAAGTATAAAAGGTAGTTTGAGGTCAAACAAATAGCGCCAGCTTATATTGGCTTTTTGATGATAGAAGGTTTTAAAAATAATAATTCCTTTATATAGGTACGTAGTATTTTTAGTTTAAAATAGCACTTTCTAATTGATATTTCTATGCCTACTTGCCACATTTGTCGTTTTTTAATATAAGAAGCAAGGACCAAATTGTATTTTTATTGTTGAATCTTAGTTATACATAAAAAATAATTATTATCCTTAAAAAAGTTAATTTATTTAAATTGTTCTCCCTTTTACCTTATACGTGTAAAATGACTCGTGTTCTTGTTGACATAATATTATTATAACGTTCAAATAATTTTCCTCATATTTGACGTCAATGATTGGAAATTAAAAATAAACTTTGATTACATAATTAATTATTGTTGGATAAATGTTTGTTACTGTAATAAAATGCTATTAAATTGTATTATGGTCGTTTATTATTACCTGATTGAATTAATGAATCGTAATAATAATTGTTCGCCTCGAAATGGACCTCTTCGAATTCATCTCTCACTAAAAGAAAAAGAATTCATTGAAAAGGTCTTGTCGAATTTCCATCGTAAGAGCCTATATTATATTATAGTGCATTAGAGTTTCTGGAAACGACTTTTATTAAAATTTAGTTGAACACCAAATGACAAAATTATGGTATACTTTGCAAATACTTAATATTGTCTTTTATTAACGCGAGTATCAAACATTTAAATAAAATACTGTATACCCGTGACCACGGTTGCTGAAAAGCATCCGAAACGTTGGGATAAATAATTTAAACAATATAAATAATAAATCGCGTTTTAATCCGGTATACAGTATTTTGTTTAATAGTAAATACTTTACAAAAAAAATACAGACAATATTTGCAACATTTATATATAAGTAGTATAGATTACTTTTTACAGCTTAATAATTGCCTATATTATCCAGAACTAACTTCAAAGAAACCTGGATGATGCCTCATCCACTTTTAATCATACAGCTACCAAAGTTTTACAATAACTTAAGTGTCTCGGCGACGACCAATAAAAACGAATGAAAGAATTGATTTTAATCCCGCCATTAAAAAAACGGCTATTTCATCACATTTCACACCCTCATTTTTCATATTAGCGCCTAGTAGAAAATATTAGCAATTCTGAGTTAATGCGATTAGATCGTTATTATGTATGAGTTGGGTCAAGATTACGAAGTACGAATAAGTGCATAAAGTTTTATTGCAGGCGTTGGTTTTGAATAAGACCGTAAAGTTTTGTTGCAGTTATTTTATATTATTATCATATTATGAACCTTCCAACAGCAGCCCCAGTCGAGATACCTGTCTCGCTGGTGATGCCTATATGTGATCATAGCAAAATCCAGAAAAATCATGGCTGAGCCTCAGTGCACGACACTAAAGTCTGCGTTATGCTTTCAAAGCCAATTACCAACGGCAAGATTCCTCACATAAAAAAACGTCATAATGATATTAAAACACCTCAGCCGGACGATATCACTTATTATGTTTTCAACTTTCCTTTGGAAATTCGTGCATTTTGCAATTTCGGCTTTCCCCATTGCAATTGGTGTCTCGCTTTACACACTTAAACAATTCCGATTCCCTTCACCCGTTTTATGCTTGAAGTGGCCAGATGGGACATACGAATCATTCATTATTATTGACCTTTGGAGGGTTTAAATAAAATAACTTATATTTTATTCATTATATTTCTATGGGCGGCGGTAGTCACTTACCATCAGGTGAGCCGCCTGCCCGTTTGCCTCCTCTAATATAAAAAAAAAAAAAATATATCCCGACGTCTCGAATGCTTTTCAGCAAGCGTGGTCACGGGTTGATTGAAAGGTGACCACAATCTGAGTTGAATTTTCACAAACTGCATACTAACAGTCCTTTTCAGCATTACTCAATATGTAACCATAGTTTAGTTAAGTCCAAAGTTGTATTAATAGTAATTGTCAAATAAATACTGTCTATCTATACTAATATTATAAAGAGGAAATATTTGTTTATTTGTTTGTTACGATTTAACTCAAAAACTACTCAACCGATTTTAAAAATTCTTTCACCAAAACAAAGCTACATTATCAGAGAGTAACATAGGATTGATCGCGTTTTAATCCGGTAAAAGTTATTTTATTTAAACGATAAAAGACAATATCGAGGGCACAGTGCTAAACCCCAATTAGTATGAAACTTTAAGATTCAGTTATTCAATTTTAAAAGTTTAGGAACTAAAGTAGCAAAGATATACAAATAATATTTTACATCACAAATAATAATTGCGGCAATATTCTTTCTCATCCTAGTGGGATTCGAACTCGCGACCCATCGGAATGCAGAGTAGGTGTACCAACATGCCAACGAGCCCGCCCATAATCAACTGATAAGTTGATATCGACATACGATATGTTTAGTGACAGCCAGTATTGTATGCGCCGTGTTCTACATCATGCCTAAAGTGCAGTCTACAAATTCGATTGAATTTATTTAATCATGATAGCAGTGATTTATTTCGCTATTTGTCAGATTTTAATCATTATATCATTTGGGTCAGTTGTCTTTATCTATTCCTTAAAATCATATGCATTATGCCTTATATTGTAGTATATGGTACATACATACAAATTAATGTTGTTTTTGGTCGATTCGTTTCTGTTAGTAATATTGAACACAAACAGACAGCTTTACTAAAGGCGTCGAATACAACGACTTTTCTCAGCTCTTATGAAAATTTTGACGGGCTCGTTGGCGCGTTCGGTAGAACACCTGCCGTGCGTATCGGTGGGTCGTGGGTTCCATTCCCACCAGGACGATATATTTATAATTTTCTGTAAACATGTTTTCCTCACCTCTGGTAACTTCGGGCATTGATCGGGTGGGAGGAATATCAAAATTCCGACCGGGCAACGAACCACCGTTCATAGATGGAAAAACTCTATGCAATGCTCATTGCGCGTTCCGGTTTCAGTCTATGGATTTCGGAATGCTCGAAGTAAAAGTAGGTCGACAGCGCATCATTGACTGATGTTCTGTGGCTGAGGTGTGAGATCACCTACCATCAAGTGAACCTTATGCTCGTCTGTCGATATCTAACATAAAAAAAATTCGGTACTGTCCTCAATTACAGTATTTGTGAGATTTACAACATGAAATAAATTACTCTATGCAACAAAATAAAAACTTTTTTTTCACTGGGTTTTCATAATTCGTTACCGAGTGTTTTGATTTTTTTTGAAAAACCTTTCACAGTTGTCATACTGAAAGAACAGTGATCTATGTGGATTATAGGATCACGTCACTGCATTGGTTCACCAAAAGACATCTGTTTTATAGTACCCTTGTGCCAAACCGTCAAATGTTATTCTCTGGTTTTAATAAAACTTATAAATTGTGTGTTACTGTATGTGTAAAAATATAATATTTGAGTTGATTTGTCGCTCTATATTTGGCACTGGAATCGATGGCAGGTACGAGAAACTGGTGTTTTAGAAGGCTTAAAATAAAAGTTCGTATAAAGAAACCGCTCGGAATGAACCATTCAACAGAGCTTTAATGATTTATGTATTGTGCCGATGGGCTGCTACGTAAAAAGTAGTATATTTCGTTTAAACACAGGCTTAACATCAGAAAAATACACTGATGTCTGTCCGTTCAATTTTACTGGGACCTGAGTCTGAGTTAAGGTAGAGAACTCGAATCATAGGGATGATATTATGTAATATGTTTGTATAACGATCATAATATAAGATTCAAACCCATGGATTGGGTGATTTACTTCGCTACTGACCCTTCATAGAAAATAATATTTTTTTACAGAATAGGGGGAAACATAATATAATATTTATAGAATAGGGGGCAAAATCTGGGGTAAGTAATATTTTTCCAACATCAGGAGGCCTGGTGCGTGGCCGACTTGTTTATTGTTTTTTTTTTCTTAAATAATTCAAAGAAAAACGCGTGTCAGTTTTATTTTGTTCTGTCGGATCGTAATGCGTGATATCTTTTTAATTTGTTATGTAACAGATTCTATTATTGAATTTTTGAGATAACCCGTTATTAGCTTGTAAGTTTAATAACGTTAGGATGAGTTGAAAGTGTTACTTATTTATTTAATACCTTACTTATATCGGTTTTGAAAAATCGCACAGTGTTGTGTGAGGCAGGTGAGGCATGTATGTGAATTCGCCCGGACAAGTTACAAACACATTTTAATGTTAGATATCGACAAACGATAACTTCATAGCGCTGTTCACCTACTTTATACTATAGATAAAATTTGTAGTATAGATAGAATGACAAAACAAAAGGATTTATATTTTTAAAGTCTTTTATAATTCCATACATATGCTGGCGTAGGAGCTAGTAATAAGGACCATCGTATTAGGAAGCTGGTGAATCAATGATCGATGCGGTGTTAGGTGAAATAAATAAGGCAATACAAACAATATTCGTAGAGAGATATACGGCGTGTCAACGAGTGATTTATTTTCGCCTCACTGTAAAACTGCGCGTGAGTTGGGCTATGCAAGTGTGGAGAAGGATTTCTTACACATTTTAATAATGCAGTGAAAGGCATTCCTATACAAAAACGAGGTATAAAAATAGGGTTAATGTAGGTATAACATATTTTGTAGTAGATTTGGATAGGACAGAAATGGCGTTTCCATAAATTGGTCTAGTATGACTCGGACTTGGTGAATTTTGAGAATTCTATAATATAAAATATGTTGTTAACTTAACATTGCCTGGCCACAGGATTTTTTACAATTTTTCAACTTGCTATGAAATATAACATTAAAAAACCGTTCAGGTGTTCATCCTTCATTTCTAGTTGTACATTTCAAAATAGCCGTAAGAGAAAAATTACTTTTAGATTACGAATACTTTTGTAAAAACTCTTTATAACGAATTTTGATAATAGCCAAACATAAATAAAAAGTACAATAACATCTCTATAACGATTTTCATCAACTTATATAACCTTTTCATATCGTTATCTATTAATCCATCTAACAATAATTCATGTTCTCGACAGACACGTTCAATTTATCTTTTATGAATCCTAGACAAACCTAACCTCTATATAAGAAACCTCATTGTAACAAATTACTAGGTAGGTATATGTTCTTATCTCCTTCATATATTTTTATGTTAGATATCGACAGACGAGTATGAGGTTTACTTGATGCTAGGCGATACCTCAGCCACAGAACATGATGCGCCGTTGAGCTACTTTTTACTTCGAGCAATCGGAAATTCATAGACTGAAACCGAAACACGCAATATGCACTTCACGGTTTTTCCATCTATGAACAGCGGTTCGTTACCCGGTCGGAATTTTGATATTCCTCCCACCCGATCAAGGCCCGAAGTTACCAGACCCGGGAAAGACATGCTTGCAGAAAATTATAAACATGTCGCCCCGGTGGGATTTGATTCCACGACCAATCGATGCGCACAGCAAGTGTTCTACCGAACGCGCCAACGAGCCCGTCAGCTATATATTTGTTATACCAAGGATTCATTATATTTGTATTCGATGTTTCCAGACTTTGATATCTATGAACTTGTCCTCAGCATTCGAATAAGATTTTAAATAAACACCCGATTAATTAGAATTTATAGGTAACTCAGATTTGAACTAAATAAATTAAAAATATTAAGAAAAAAAAAAGAAATAAAAAACGTATCTTTGCTAATGTAGCCTCCCACCCAGAATTTCCATTTATGTATTCAACGTGAAATAATTACAAGTAATTTTGTTCTCATATTAAAGTGGGCTATTAATTTAGATGTAAGGAAAACATACTCCATACCACGACTGCACGCCTATATAAAATTGAAATTGTAATCGTGCATTACATTATTCATATTGGTGAACAAATTTGATTCATTTTTTACCTTGTTCGATTTTTATTCGATAGATAATTTTCTATATCCAGTGTGACTTATGACTTTTTAATTAAGTTATACATATTAAGTTTTAAACACGAGTATTGCTTAGTTTTGACTCCAAATAATGTAATCTTGTTTTGTAAATGTACAGCTTTTTTTTAATAATTAAAAGAAATTACCTGTATACAAGGAATGCTGGAATAAAGAGTTTTAGGTATTCTGTGTGATTATATTGTTGTTCGTGCTAGGCCCTCTGGCTTGCTGTTTCCGGTGGGAACGATTCGCTTGGTGCAGTCGAATCGGAAATATTTCTGATAACAAGTGGTTACTCTTTTTAAACAAGTATAAAAATATCCACCAAGAAGAGTGTGTGTATAAGTTGAAGGAAATACAATTGATATAAGTCCGGATGGTATTATATTATCATCATATGTGAAGTAGGAATGTTTGATACAATTTAAAATACAAAATATAATTTCCAAACGAAAGTTTTTAAAGGAATAATGTTTATTTAATGTTTTCCTTCTATTTACTTATAAAAACACTTAATTTTTAAAATGCAGTGTATTTTCCTTTATTAGGTATGTAGGATATTTTATATTTTTTTAAAAGTAACATAATATCTTAATGGAAGAAAAAAATTGGTCATACTTTTAATATTTAATTCGATACTAAATTTTACTGCGTTCTACCAAAGGTGTTAAAAGACAACTCTTAAATTTTTTTACTTGAAATAATTGTTTTCTAACTAGGTTTAAAGTCAGGTTTGCGAACGCAAGAGCTCCTGATTTTTATGCAAATTACATATATCGGATTATCCGTTCGAGGATAGCATCGTTTTGGGATAGGATTAGGCGTTCCAGTAATAATATTTATTTTGGTGGGTGTCTCTAATATTAATGGTCCAATGCAGAAATTCTGGCACGATTCTCACACTCTTTACCTTAACAATATTAGATAATTGTAAACCAATTTCAATTTTAATTAACACTTTGCCTGCTGAAAACACACCGTATGTGTTTTTACGGTCGAATCGAGTATGCGTATTTAACACGCATGCGTGTTCGAAATAAATCGGGTCTGACAGTGCGGTAAACACGTTTGCGTGTTATTTATATCGAGTTGCCGATACGTGTTTTTACGTTGTTTTCGTGTTTTAAGTCGCATGGCTGTAAAATAGTATTTTGGTTAGCAGTAAAAGTGTTCTGTAGTATTGTATTTTATTGAATTAAGAAATACCCTTGATTTTTTTATTTTCATCCTTTGTTAGTTTTAGTTTGAGAATTAATTGTTATTTTTGTATCTTTTGTACTTGAAATGCTAGATGTGTATGGGTTTTTTTTGCCTGAATGAATATTTTATTTATTAATATTAATATTTTTTTCGCAATTCATGTTTCAACTTTTCTTACAATAAGTAACTGTTGAATTTATTCCTTACATTCAAATGTAAATATGTCAAACACCGTTTGGTGGAAATAGGTATCGTGGTTAGAGATAGTTTTAAAAGTTAAATATCATTTAATACAAATTCACAGATTATCTTTTAAGGTCTTAGGCGTAAACACGCTCTATGCAAATTCATACAATAATAATTTACTTTGGATGCTTTAACAATCATCTGAAGGAACTGACATTTAAATGTTAAACATACATACATATCTCTGTTTACGAAACGAAACGTGTTGTCTTCGTCTTTCCGCCCGCCGGAGGCGGCGGAAAGACGGAACCCTGATGTCGCCATGGAATGGCATGCAGGGGAAAGCGGGGTCGCGCCCTATCAAAATAGGGCGGTCGTTGAAGTGGGCGCAGAAGATGCGCTCTCAGGCGGTCGCCGGTTCGCTCCGCGGATGAATCGCGAAGCGACTCCTATCTCTGTTTGTTGGCATTCAATTGTTTTTCAATGAACGGAGTGTAAGCTTTATAATAAATAACACATTATACATAATTTATTTTACACAAATATCAGATTGTACTGATTGATACTTACTACGAAATAAATAATCAAGTCATGCAATTTTAATATCTCTATATCAATTTTAAAATATACAAAATCATTTAAATGAATATAAATATAGACAGCAAGCATCAACTCCATAGTATTATGTTAGTATGGCAACTTTGTGAAAATTCAAATCGACAACTGTCACCTTTCTGTCTGCGCGTGACCACGATTGCTGAAAATCATTCGAAACGTCGCGTCGGTCGCGTCGTCGCGTCGTCGTCTGGGTATATAATATTATAAATAAATCGCGTTTTAATGCGGTGAGTTTTTTAATTAAAATCTATTAAATTGATTATAAAATACAATAAAAGATCACTTTAATGAGGCATATATACGAATATCTAAATTTTACTTTACTTACCAAATATTGCTATATATCAGCAATAATACGCAGTGTGAAGTAATAAATTAACAATTTATTAAGTTACTAACATAGCTGTTAGCCATAAACGTCATATTTATATCTCATATCGTTTGTCCATAACAGACGATATCGACAAGTAGTACTTACGAGATGTTTCACAGTTTTTGTCACCGTGTATAAACCATAAACACGGTTAAAAACTAGATTAAACTGGTTGAGGTTGTGTATCATTTAGCGGAAATACAATAGTCCTAGAAAGACTTATCAGTTTTAGGGTTGCGTAGGAAATGGAGGGGAGAAATGATTGAATAGCTAGTGAGGAGAGAATATGCTGAAGATGATCTAGCTAACATTTATTATTTTAACTGTATTAAAAAAATATAATAATGGAATAGTTCTACTATATCGTAAGATACACACTTGTAACACCTATAATGAACAACTTACTTTTTGGACAAGATTAAAAAAAATACTTATTTTTACTATAGTAGGTACCTTTTACTAGAATTTGTCAATTGTCATTTTTTTTCCTTAAAATGAAATATGTGCAAAAGTAATATTTTTATTTAAAGTTTAATTAAACATAACTCAAGGTATTTTTTATAATATTCTTTGTAAAGTATATTCGCTGTATAGGTCTCATTTTTAAGAATTTATGGATATTGCAAGTAAGTAAGTGCAGAACCCAATGTGCAAATTCAGAACTCGTGCTGAACTAGTTTATCAAAAGAAATAATTCTTACCTCCCTCTGAAGACAGATTGCGGCAGTTAAGTTGAAAACTTTTAAAATAATAATCGTGAGATCCAGGCACATAGTATTCTCCTTTTCTATTTTCTAAAAACTCGTTCAAAGCAAGTAAAACAAGTAATTAATTATTATCAAATGATAGAGTGTCGTCTTTTAGGCTGATTAGAATTTGACATGTGATTTGATTCCTTGATAAATTGAGCAATCCAGAATATCCTTTCGAACGTATACCTACAATAAATTACCGTTTTTATTTTTATTTTAGATATGGTTTGCAAAAACATTAAAACTAGATATGTGAACTCTTTGTGACGGCTTTAAGGCTATTTTTGCCAATATCATTTAATTCTAATGACAGCTATCATTTAATAAATAAGAACGACGCAGAAAGTGAATTGTGTTTGTATAATTAATTTTAAATTATTAATAATATGAAATTATTTTAATTTTTTTATTAGAATTTAATAGGTAATATTGTCTTTTATTGTCGCGAGTTTAACACATTTTTTCCTTACATTATATATCTCGTCGTTTCGAATGTTTTTCAGCAAGCGTTACCACGTAAAAGTTTTTTTATTTAGAATTAAACAATTGGAGACTTGGAGAGAGGGGACTAATTATAGATAAAGATGATATCACATCGGTATATATTTTTTATGTCACAATTCTCATATGCATGAGGTTCACTCGATGGTAGGTGATACCTCAGCTACAGAATATCAGACAATGGCGGCAACGGGTGTTGTCGAATTACTTTTTTACTTTGAACATTCGTATTTAATAAAATGACACTTCGTAAAAATGCATCATTAATTAATAATCAAATGTCAGATAATGTAAACAAACGTAACTGCTACAACAATGGATAGAATTAAGTGCTTATATCATACGCTCGTGTCATGATGAAAAAAAAGCCGATGTCTTGGTCCCACGACAGTTAGTTCCATGTTTGCACCGAGTTATCTCAAATCATGAATTAATACACCGGTCATAGCTAGGGCTGCCAAATTATTTGGATCATTTAATTTAAAAAAAAATTAAATAAAAAAATATATTTTATCGTAGTTTTACTAAAAATCAGAGATTATATTGATTAATCCTATTTTTCAATAATTTATACCAACATTTTCATATGGCTGCAACCGGCTACAAAGTCATTAATAATAATATATCTGTTATGTCATTTTGGATTATACTATACTCATCTTACAGCGTATATATATTGAGACGATTTAAGAATACCTATGTGCTGTCAAATTATTGCGGATGAGGGATCTTAATTTCTATAATAGGTTTAGTAACCATTTGGAACTTTTATATTTACCTCTTTAGTAAGTTTCAGTATTTAAATAAAATACTGTATACCGGATTAAAACGCGATTTATTATTTATATCGTTTAAATTATTTATCCCGACGTTTTGGATGCTTTACAGCAACCGTGGTCGCGGGGAGACAGCTGACATCGCGTTTTAATCCGGTATACAGTATTTTATTTAAATGTGTGATACTCGCGTTAATAAAAGACAAGTTTCAGTATGACAAATATACATAAAATTGTGTCACATTGAATGTTGTAGTTATGAGGTATACCGATGTTAGGATATGGACAACCCTAGCTCCAGCTTCACGACAGCCTGCGGCTTTTCAACGTACTCACTACTAAGCCAGTAGTGAAACGACTCGTGAACCGTTTGCGCGCATTCCGTGAACATCCAACCGTTATATCCATCGATCGGTTCGATTTTTAAAAATGTGACTTAACTCTGACGCGGGTATCTAACTATCGCGATGTAATTGTACACGCTGGTAACTGAACAATAGCCCGAGTGTCAAACAATCAGTGTTAGACAATACGCCGATCTGCACTGAATCCATCATACAGAGGTTAACTAGTCATAATATGTTGTAAGTTATATTCAGACATCACCTGTTCGAGAACTGATAAGCCTTTTCTCACAAAAACGAGGAATTAATATAGTACAATAGGAATAAAGTAGAAACAAACGAAATGCTTGTCAAAAATGGAGAGGTTTGTTTATACTCTGTAGATTATAGATAATAATTATAGATTACTATGACAGTGACGCTAATTGCGCTTCGGTTAATAATAATCAATACGGTGTGTATCAATAGCTAATATGGAGGTTCTTTAACCTACTTATATAACTGTAGTTGATGTTCAATAATATACGGGTATCTGTTTGTATCGATAACTATAATTATTGTAATCATTTGGAACTAACAAATTGAGTCGAGCCTCCTTTCCATTTGTCGCTCCTTCTAGAAAAATGTACCTTGCTTTTGCAAAGCATACTACATACTTAACCATTAAGTAAAAAGTTTTCTATAAATCCATATAAAATAAATATACGTTTTTTACTTACTTTGTCTTCCACAGAACTTAAGTAACTTAATGTCCATGATTGAGGTAGTAAATGAGTTTAACTAGTATTATTTACCATGATAAATACGATGATATAAATCCAAGTACATATTTACAACGATATGTGTCTAGCCTAATTTTCTTTTATAAATTAAATATTGCCATTTGTATTGCAATAAGTATTACATATTAGTATTAATGTAGGTTTTCTAGATTGAATTCCAAAATTTAAAAAAAATTAAATTATTGTTATTGCCTTGCCTATTCTTAATTACACTTATTTATATATAAAATAAAATATTTAAAAAAGTATAAAAATGAGGTAATATATTATCAGCCCAGTATATTATTATTATTAACAACATACATACGTTCTATTTAACTATCGGGAAATGTAGAGCGCTCTTACTTATTTGTATAAATAGATCTCTCCCACGTACGAGTAAGTCGTAACTAACAAAATGAGAAACTAAGTTTTTTTTAATCAAACCGCCTGTTTTCTTTGACTTACACATACAAGACTTATACAGTTTATCCATTTTCATCTATCATTATAAAAATATTGATGAAATTGGACGGTAGGTATACAGTTTAAAAATAACGTAACGTAACGTAAAATTACTTATTGGTTATAATATTGTCTTTTATTAACGCGAGTATCACACATTTAAATAAAATACCGGATTAAAACACGATTTATTATTTATATTGTTTAAATTATTTATCCCGACGTTTCGGATGCATTACAGCACTTTTCTTCTTTAAATCCTAGTCCTTTTTTATTTGGGGTCGGCGCAGTTTGTTTTCTTTTCCATACTCTGGGTTCACTCGTTATGCCATCAGGCACATCCCTCAAACGCATTTTTAATATTAATTTGTAAAATAATTTATTTTATTTTAATATATGGATAAGCTCGTTGGCGCGTTTGGTAAAACCTTGCACCGATGGGTCGCGGGTGCGATTCCAGCCAGGACGACATGTTTATAATTTTCTATTTGCATGTCTTTCTCACGTCTGGCATTGATCGGGTGGAAGGAATATCGAAATTCCGAACGGGTAATGAACCACTGTTCATGGATGGAAAAATGGGAAGTTTATTGTGCGTTTCGATCTCATTCTATGGATTTCCGAATGCCCGAAGTAAAAAGTAAATCGGCAGAGCATCATTGACTGATGTTCTGTGGCTGAGGTATCACCTATCATCAAGTGAACCTCATGCTCGGCGATTTCTAACATAAAAGAAAAATCTTAAATTTATAAAGCACTTTTAAATAGTATATCGCAGTTGAAATCGAAAATACAAAAGTGATTTTTGTTATTTAAAAGCTTCACAATGTTAAAAACATAAATAACTATGGTGCAAGATTCATGATAATACATTCATAACAAATTTTGAGGCATCTGTGTAACACATGCGCCTATCGTACTTGGTAGTTCTTGGGTATTTTGTTTTAAAATTCAATAACAGTCATCAACATCTAACTCATAATATTTGTTAACGACGGAGAGCGAATGGGTTGTACAGACTAGTGAAAAAAGATGGATATTTATTACTTGTAACATCTTTACTTCGAGCGTATTAAAATCAATAATGACAACAAGTCATATAAAGAACTATATGCCCGACCCGGCTTCGCACGGCGTTAGTAAAGAAGAAACTGAGACCAAATCTCCCCTTTACAGTATAATTTCTTTATATTTTCTCACATTTTAATCCTTCCTTGTACTTCTACAAATATTTCAAAACCAAAATTAGGCAAATCGCTTCAGCCGTTCACGAGTTTTTGTGAGACTAACAAACGTCAATTCATTTTTAAATTTAAAAAAAGGTTTTTAAAAAGAGGTCGGTAATAATATTAATAAGAAAATTAAAATTATATTTTTAGATTATACCCATATACATATTATATAATACACAATAAGTATTTTTATTTTACTACATTTTATAGCACAGAAATATTTATTTATATCTATTCAATTTAATATATAATATAATTTGTTACAATACATAAATAAAGTACATGCATTTTGGCTTATAGAAAAATATTTATATTAAATCATCTGGGGGCACGGTAGTGCCCCCGCCAAGTCGAGCAAAAAGTGGCACGGCCGTACTATCCTTTTCTCGAAGTAGTTCGGGCCATTTTCGACCCCCTATAACTTCGTTGTGGATAAAACTAGAATCCTGAATTTTCAGTCACTAAGCAGACATTGTATAAACTCGGTATATTTCAAATATCATTCTGTTTGAACCAGTAGTTTAAGAATAATAACTAGTCAAAGTTTGATTTAAAATGAAATCTATGCCAATTAATATTATTTCCCTTCTCCCTACTAATATTATAAATGCGACAGTGTGTTTGTCGGTTCCTATATACCAGGGTGAATCAAAAAGTTCTTAGAAGTGCATATACATATATGAAACCTTTTTGGATCAAGCTATCACACTATATTTATGCAGACTGTCACTTGTTTTTGTCAGTTCGTTCGCATGTCATAAATTTTTTTGTACAACGAGTTGCTAAAAAGTCAAATTTATGGATAAAAGTGAGTTACGTGCGGTGATAAAATATCTCAGTTTGAAAAAAATGTCTACGAAGGAAATTTTTTTGGACATTCAGCAGACATTAGGGGGTGATGCTGTACCCTATTCTACGGTTGCGTACTGGGTGGCTGAATTTAAAAGAGGTAGATCAAGCTGTAAAGATGACCCGCGTTCTGGGCGGCCTTCAACCTCCGTTACAGAAGAAAATGTCAAAAAGGTTGAGAATCTGGTTTTGGAAGACAGAAGAATGATTATAAAACATATAAACCTTGATTTGAGAACTGGCAGTAAATGTAAAATTAGAAGCATTTAATATGTATTTTTTATTGACGTTCATAAGTGTACATTGTGTTACCTAAATGAATAAATGATTTTTGAATTTGAATTTGAATTTGAATAGCTGAGATCCTAAAGATATCTTTTGGTAGCGTTCAATCCATTTTAATTGATTCACTGGGGTTCAAAAAAGTGTCTGCAAGATGGGTGCCACGAATGTTAACCGACGAAAACAAAAAGCGACGTTTGGAAATTTCCAAGCGTAATCTCGAAATGTTCCAGCGTGATTCGGATAATTTTTGCCGTCGTCTTGTCACCATGGATGAAACGTGGGTCCACCATTTTGATCCTGAAACTAAAAGACAAAGCATGTCTTGGAAACGACCATCCTCTCCATCCATCAAGAAATTTCGAGTTGCTCCTACCGCTGGCAAAGTTATGGCCTCTGTGTTCTGGGATAGTGAAGGAATCCTTTTTATTGATTACATGCCAAAAGGACAGACGATTACTGGACCCTATTATGCAAATTTAATCCCGAAAGTGCGTGAAGCGATTAAAGAAAAACGTCGTGGAAAACTGTCGTTGGGCGTGTTGTTCCCAGGACTTCCCAGGGGTCCCAGAGGACTTTTTCGAGAGTCAAGAAAATAATTTTTTTTCACAAGGAATAAGGAAGTTAGAAACGCGTTATTCTAAATGCATTGCATTGGAGGGAGATTATGTAGAAAAATAAAATATTATTATTTAAATCTTTGCATTTTTAAATATTGATTCCAAGAATTTTTTGATTCACCATCGTATAACGCAAAAACGGAGCAATATTTTCATAGAAATACATAGTTTACTGTTTATTACGGGAAAAAGGTAATACAAAAATAAGTTTTATTAATAATAAATTAAAATATTAATAATAAAACTTATTTTTGTATTAGCTAACAAGATAATTCAAGTTTTGCCTTAAACTTGTTTAAATTTTAATAGGAATTATATTTCAATAATATAATGTTTCCTGTGTAATTTACCCAGATACAATTCCATTTAATTACCAGCTCGAAAATAATGTGAACTATTTCACGGATAATATCTTATGAATGCAAGTTGTTTTAGCTATTTGGTGTGATTGCGACGAAATGTATCGAAGCAAATTCCGTACGTAGCTAATTAAATTTATATATTTTTTAATTCAAAAAACTTCCAAACCATGGACCACCTACGTGGATCAGGGATAGGTGCACCAGCCGGCCTAGCATGATAGCCGCGACAAAATTTTGTCTACCGTTTTCTCGTGTTTCAATCGACTATCGCTTTATTTCTTTCGGGTCTAACATGACAATTACACTTAAAACTCGACTTTTAATATCAAAAATAGATACATTTGTCGATCGAGATATATTTTCTATCGAAATTGTCGATGTCGAGATATAATATATCGAGATATCTAACATCTTAGTTTGTCTTCTCTCGTCCGCGACATATCTCGTGGCGGTCATGCTAGGCCGGCTGAGGTCCCGGGTTTGAAGCCCGGGAAAACAATATTTAAATCTATACCTATATATATAGTCACGGTGTGTGTGGTGATTGTAATATAACGATAAATAATTGTTGAGTGTCGGAAAAAGTTATGCCGTCTTTGAGCTTCATCGAAAACGCTGCCTTTGAAATATATCAAAACAGTGTATGGTGGGATATTTCTCTTTTATATACCTATTCTATCTTCTAAAATAAATTAATCCTTATCAATTTAAATACGTTACTTAGATTAAGCATTTCATACATTTATTATAATATTTACACCATATAAATTAAATGAATATCTTAGGAGTTATCGCAATATTTCAACTCGCGCCATTTCTACCCTATGTCAGACAAAACATGTACCTAGGCATAATTAGCTCTACTACCCGGCGGGTCACTACTCACTAGTATAATATAAATAATGCAATCAAACGTAAAAACACATCAATCTGACTTATCTTTCAGCCTGGGGCTATGAGAGTAATAATCGGACACCTTTTTTTGATGTGTTAGTGATAAGGCGTGACGGACAGACGGTTGTTAGTTTTTATGTAATCATTAGCAATGGTAATGCTACTACATCATTTGTCGGCACAGAGGGGTGAGCACGAATGACTATCGACAAAGTATTCGAATCGTCAAACTGTCAGTTGTATGAAAAATCTCATACAAATGACAGTTCGACGATACGAATACTCTTTCGATACTTGTTCGTACTCACCCCTCAGTTCACGTAAACGTATAACAATCCTTTTTTAAGAATTTTATGTTTGTTTTGCTCTTACAGTAGACAATAGAAATATCGTAGTAAAATCCCAAGTCCCCTAGTGGGGCATGGGGCAGTCCCATTTCTGTGAATGTTTCATTGATAATTTTTCTTTACAGGCAAGGACCTAGGTGAGCCTTCTGTGCCGTGCCCAACCAAAACATTTTTTTTTATCTTGTCTCTTCGATTCGAACCCAGGACCTCCGGTGCTAAACACATCGCGCTTACCACTGAGCTATGGAGGCGGTCAAGAAATATCGTACGTTTCATAAAACCATATCTACATTCTCACACAAATGTTAATATAATATTATTCTTGATTTACGACCGTGTGTTAAACTTGTAACATTCAGTGCAGTACATAACTTAGCAAGACACAGTACCTTTCAATAAACAACAATGGTGTTGCCATATAAATTAATTCTGTTACATTGCACCGTCGAATGTTGCTCCAATAAATAATACATTAGGCAATGCTTTATTATGGTTTAGATATTTTGCACGATTTTTTAACTATTAAGGAATGTTTAAATAAAATACTGTATACCGGATTAAACGCTTGCCGTGACCATGGTTGCTGAAAAGCATCCGAAACGTCGGGATAAATAATTTAAACAATATAAATAATAAATTTCGTTTTAATCCGGTATACAGTATTTTATTTAAATGTGTGATACTCGCGTTAATAAAAAACAATATTTTAAGGAATTATTATATTTTTTGGATATAGAGTTTTTTATGTTAGATATCGACAGACGAGCATGAGGTTCACTTGATGGTAGGGCATTCACTTGAGGTACCTCAGCTACAGAACATCAGTCAATGATGCGCTGTCGACCTATTTTTTACTTCGAGCATTCGGAAATCCATAGACTGAAACCGAAAAAAAACCGTGTAGTGCATATTTGCGCGATTGGAAATATGCACTTCACGGTTTTTTCATCTATGAACGGTGGTTCGTTACCCGATCGGATTTTCAATATTCCTCCCATCCGTTCAATGCCCGAAGTTACCAGACATGCTAACAGAAAATTATAAACATATCGTCCCGGTGGGATTCGAATCACGATCCATCTATGCGCACGGCAGGTGTTCTACCGAACGCGTGAACGAGCCCGTCGAAATTAAAACCTAACACTGAATTATAGAATTAAATATGAACATATGAAATAATTGAATGTATATTTTACCCATACATCTTACGTTAGCCTTTTAAAACCATTAACATAAGCGATAAAAGCATTTGGTCTAATAAATCTGGGGCTTGTTGCTGGGACTCAATACATTCATCCGCATAAATGCGAAAAGTATGCGGAATTTTTGTTTGAAAGTAAGGACTTAACCTATTATATTAAAAGTTCAACGAATGCTCGCAAAGTGTTAAATTGAATGATTTTTTTAGAATTGAATTTTGCAAATAATTTATACAAATTAGATTAAAAAAAATAGCTCTTCTAGTCCTATTGTTTTGTTTCCTACTCTGTTCTTCTTGTGTTTTATGTATACATATATCATTATTAAGATTTTTGGTTTTGTATTTTATAGTTCTAGGTCTTTCAGTTTGAATTAGTTTTTTTAGCTTTTATTATTATTATATTGTATTTTTTTACTATCTTCCACTATTGTCGTCTGCCACACCCCCCAGTTCCCCAGTGGGAACTACTGAAAATCAGCATAATACTCGTATATCAGAGCTTATGACAAATGCTAAGTACCTCCCATTTTCGTGGCGGTATTTCTTTTCATATGAATTAATTAATTATTAATTTTTTAAAGTTGTATTATTAAATATTGAAGTACTTGAATTTGCTTTTGTTCCGTCCCGAATTTATGCATTTCATTTCAAAACTAACTCGGATTATGCTTTTTTAAACGAATGTACAGATACAACTTGGGAACCTCAAAAAACAAGCCTTTTCTTTAAAGGTCGGCAATGCACCTGCAAGATTTCTGGTATTGCAGATGTGTTGGACTTAGTATCGAATGAGCCTGCCTGTTTGCTAAAATATATAAAAAAGTACCAAAGGTAAAAAATAAGTTATTTAGTTATATTATTAAATAAGTTTCCCATGATGTCTTCCCATGTAATTCATGTTCAGTGTCGCACCTTTAAAGTCAAACCGCTACTAAACGAAACTATTAAATTATACAGCAAAGTCATACTATTCATCAAATTCTGTCTAAATACACGGTTATTTGAGACAGCTTGTTATTACGATAAATAATACAGAACAGATTTTTTTAATTGGCACAATACTTATTTTAAGATAGGAAGCGTTGATGGCTCGATTCTTGAAATATTTCGTTTAGTAACGGTTTGATTTTATAGGAATTTTTGTATTAGGAAAATACTGGAAAATAAGTTGATATCGACGTTAATGTTTGGGTTAGCTATTACGTTTAAGGTTGCACAAGTCGCGGGCTCGAACTCACTGGTGGGCGTCGCCAAAAAGCATGCTATTCTCCCGCACCGCACCGGGGCAGTCATTATTAAGTGAGATGCACGATAATTCATAGTAAAAGGGGCGTCTAAAAAAATACGAAAGAGCCTTTGGAAAATCGAGTTTTATGAACCACTGCATAAATCAATTACAAATAAAAGTTATTGTATTCTTCGATAATCGTGCTTTGTTTGTAGCGACTTTGTTTTGAAAATTTGATACTTCTTTTATTACTAATTTAAGCCCAAAGTTGTGTTAAAAAATGGCAATAAAAACGAATCTTTGGTAGCTCTTAACTTTTTAATGGTTTTTTATTTTACCATTCTGTTTCTGCACAGACAAAATTAATAATGAGCCAAAACGATATCATGTATAATTTTGCATATACGGTGCTAAATAGTGGAGTAATACCCCCCCGAAATTTCTATGGAAAAAATGTCGACTAGTGTCACCTTAATACGAGATATTAGTTATGGTCAGTGCAAATCAAGTAACTTCAAAGGGACGGCGGCGTGGTTAACTTACATTTAATTACTGAGATTGGTTAAAACAACGCTTCGTTTGGATTTAATAATTAAAATCTTCGAATTAACAGCAGGTATCTTGGATATGTCGGTCGAATGCCACGATAAAATTACTCTACCTTGTTGAACATTTTAACCGGATTTGAAAATTATTTCAATTCTGTGTGTTTTAGTTATTTTATCCCGCATTGAAATCAATTTATACTGTATACAGTGTCGATGGTTTTTTGCTGTCGGTATGTAATGATGAGAAATAGCGAAGAAAACCTCTCAATCAATTCTGTAAAATAATGCCTAATATCGAGATAAAAATTATCGTCTATTCATATTCATATTAAAATTGATATGTGTACTTTTAATCTTTTTTAGGGTTCCGTACTCCGTACCAAAACGGAATCCTTATAGGATCATTTCTTTGTTCGTTTGTCTGTCTGTCTGTCAAGTCATTTTTTCTCAGGATTGTGCGGAGGTATCAATTTCAAATTAATATCAAATACTCTAACTTCTAAATCGACGCAATCAATAGATACGGCCTTGTATGCTCCGTTTATGACGCATATTTTGACACACACACACACACAAGGAAATTAAAACCTAAAAATAACTTGAATTATGCGTTTTTAAATGAATATAGGGTACTTCCCGTTGACCTAGAATTATAAAATTTGGCAAGAAGCAATATCATGTAGCACATGAAAAGGACAAAACCGTTTTGTCACTTTTTTATTGGGACAATTTTTTCTTAATTAATTTTTTTTTTTGTATTTGACTTTTAATCAAAATCTGTTTAGCCGTTTTACCGAGACTGAGTTACAAAGATAGCAAGATATATTTACAAGGAGAATAATCATACAAAAGAGTTTCATGATCACTTATAAGAGAAGCGGCTTGATATGTGTAGTACCTTACTATAATAATGAATTTAATTATTCAGTAACGCAATAAGTCCCAATAATTTGTCGTAGCCGTTTTCATTGAAAAATTTATGTTTGTTGAAGTAAAGTTATTCCGTTTTTGTTGACCTCAACTAACTTGGACTTTAGTTATTTTGTATTTAACCACTTTACTGGATTTGTTTGGACAGTGTCTTATCTGTTCAGGTAGTTATTATCGAGTAAAAATAATATAGAGTGAATTATGAGTATTTAGTCTGTGGTACAAGCTGCTACCGGCGTTTTTCCGAACCAATACGACTTTGAAACCATCAAGAACGAGCCTATTTAGCTGGCCTAGCATGACAACCGCGACAAAATTTTGTCGACCGTTTTCTCGTGTTTTAATCGATTATCTCTTTATTTCTTCCGGGTCTAACATGAAAACTCGACTTTTAATATTGAAAATAGATATATTTGTCGATCGAGATATGTTTTCTATCAAAATTGTCGATGTATAATATATCGATGATATAATATATCGAGATATCTTACATCTTAGTTTTTCTTCTCTCGTCCGCGAGATATCTCGTGGCGGTCATGCTAGGCCGGCAGGTAGTTATCATCGAGTAAATATAATATAAATTGAATTACGAGTATTTACTACCGGCGGTTTTTCCGAACTAATATATTTACTTGATGGTCCCTATCTTATAAAAGAAAATCGGAGAGTGTTTGCTGGTTTGTCCTTTGCACAGGGCTTGTATTTTTGCATAGGGTAGTTAACGGATGGGGAAGTGATATTATAGCTATACTAGCTTCTGCCCGTGACTTCTGCTTCGTTTGCAGAGTATTAGTCTTGTTATATCCGCTATTAATGGTGCTCCACTCAAGTCAATCTTATCGTGATATTTTGTAAACTATTCGTCCAAATTACTTAGTGTAAAAGACAATGTTCATCTATATTAAATAGTGAAAGCGAATAATGAATAATTTTTGATAAGAATTGGCTGCAAACTCTCAAATGTGCATTAAAAAAGTATCCAAAGTAAATGTATTTATGGCTCATAGTTTATTGTATATAGGTTTCCACGTAAAAGGTAGATAATATATGCTGTCGCAGACTTTTATTTAGAACTGTTTCAGACAAACAATCCCGTCATGATATTCTTGTAACTCCAACAGTTTAGGCAGCGCTGAGTGCACGCCAAGATAGCTCTCAGAGGGCAGGAATTTTACCAACTCACTTGATACTTGAAATTACAAAAAATCTTTATAATTATAATAGCCTATGTGCTATTTTATTATTTAAGCTATATTACTTTAAATTTTCATGAAAATCCGTTCAGTAGTTTTGGCGTGAAAGAGTAACAAACATCCTTCCATCCATCAATACATCCTCACAAACTTTCGCATTTATTATATTAGTAGTATAGGATAGGAAGTAGGATTGAATACTGGGACCTCACCATAACTGTAGTCCAAATCTCATACTCAATTAATAAATTCTCAAACATCATATTACATGATGTAGGTACACTTGTATACAATATTGTAACACCTTTATTTCCCAACTGTACCTACGCTCTATTTCGCTGTTCTGCTAACTTTCAACATATTTTTTTATCACATAACATGAAAACGTATGTATTTTAATAAATGCACATATATTTGCTCTTCACGCTGATCGAAAAGACCCCTGCTATGAACCTTGTAAGAAGTCTGCAAAAGCGGCTAGGTAATTATGTCAACATTCACCATTAATCAGACACGATACTGGGAACTGTTATTTTTTTTTGTATTTCCTGCATTGATATATATCACCGTAAGAAGAATTCTTGCCCTAGTTTTCATTAAGAAGAATCGCACTTGCAAAAAATAGTCATACTTTAAAGCTATTATTTAGGAGTACGGCACTATCTGATATTCTGTTTCTATTTTATAATAATAATAACCATTTGCAAGCTCTTCTATGATTTTTTTATTTATTTATTATGGACACAAACAGCAATTTTGATACAAATATATAGAAATCATGATATGTACATCATTTATCGAATATTTTACAAGTAGATATTTCATAATTTCTTCGCCCTAAAATAATAATAACAGTTATTACAAACATCATTGTAATAACGATGCTAATTTTAACAATGTATGTATGTAGTATGTACAATATCGATAGTGAAAAAGGGATTTTGGGCTTTCTTCTTATTATTTGGCATTTTATCTGCGTCATTTGGTAAAAGTTTCAAAAATCAACGACAATAGTTTAGTCGCTCATATATATCTTATATATAAAATTTCCATGTCACAATGTTAGTTACCGTACTCCTCCGAAACGGCTGTACCGTTTTTTACCAAATTTTATATGCGTATTCAGTAGTTCTGAGAATCAGCTATTATCTATTTTTCATACCCCTAAGTGATAAGGGTTGTTCACCCTTAATTTTTTTTTTTAATTGTTGGACGAAATTTTTTGTTTTTATTTTTTTATAATATGGCATTAAAAAAATACATACAACCCTATATTTTCACTCTTCTATTATCAAACCCTGCTTCTTTTGTCAAAAAATCTAGACCCGTGCAAAGCCGGGGCGGGTCGCTAGTAATATATATATATTTTTTTCGTTTATTTAGAACTTTAAATTACTTTCCTGTAAAGTTATCCCTTTTTGCCTTTTGGCTGTTAGCCATCGCTTATATAATATTTTGTAGCTTTAAATCAGAGGTTCTCAAACTTATTTTGTCTACTGCCCACTTTGAGAATAAATTATTTTTTAGCGCCCCCATTTTTAACTACTATAACTTCAAATTAAATTAATTAATACTGTGAGCTATATTAGCTGAGATTAAATATTCATTCTAAACGAGACTTTTACTATAACCCGACCGATTGACATGATTTTTTTTTATCTATTGAAAAAAACAGGACAGATAATTATTAATTATGGGTCTCTTACCGCCCCCCTTTAGACCTGCAGCGCCCACAAGGGGGCGTTATCGCCCACTTTGGGAAAGGCTGCTTTAAAGCAAAGCCTGTAAGCTAAGGTTATGTAAGGCGCGTATTCCAAGACGTAATTCAAGTTGAATCTAGTTTTGAAAGGTGTTAAAACATTTTATTTCAATAGGTATTTCACAGTTACATACTTGTTTTGCTTCTTCGAATATGGGTTTTTAAAAAACTGTATTGAAGTTATGATTTCATATAAAAAGTACCATGGAATTATTCAGTTGTAAAGGAGATAAACATGTGAAGTTTATAAGGTAATATAAGCCTACGTTTTTACATTATAATATCGAATTTATTAGTTTCGGTAAAGGTTTTATGTTAAAGGGTTTTGGATCGGATTACTTGGTAAATTTTAAAATAACTTGTACTTACGTAAGATAGAATAAACACATGACAACGTTGAAATAGTTTATAACCTGTTTCCAAATGTGATGTTTTATTAATCTTTTGTCAAAATAATGTTTAAATAATATTATTTATTGAACTAAATAATTTATGGACTTTTATTTTTTCTTAGATCTTAAAAATGTAGGTATACAAGCAATTACTCTCATAACTTACTTGTGTCTAGCAACACAAGCATTTTGCTGTCAAATTGAATGAAAGCTTCTTAAATGCAACTGTGAATATTTTTAAAATAACTTCGAAGTCTAAAGCTACGTTGTTTTTGTCAGTATTACAGACGATTATGAGGCTCACTTGACGGTAGGTGATACCCCAGAGCCAGGCCACAGTTTATCAGTCAATGATGCGTTGTCGACCTATGTTTTTTTATGTCAGATATTGACAGACGAGCATGAGGTTAGCTTGATGATACCCCAGCAGCAAAACATCAGTCGATGATGTGATGTCAACCTACTTTTTAGGAAATTCATAAACTGAGACCGAAACGCGCAATATGCACTTCACATATGTTATATTATAGTTATGGTTGTATGTAGGTACCTACTAATTAGGTTTTAATTTTTTCTTATAATTTAATCTTATATTATAATCGGCAGATAAACAGAAAGAGTACCTACTATATTCATAAAAAACAATTCAATAGAAATATTTTATTGAGGAGTCACAGCGTCGAAGGTTCGTTTCCGATATAAACAAGTTTTTTCCTACGTCGCAGTCGCGGCCACGCTGATCTTTTGGAAGAATCTTGATGATTGACTAATCTATGGATTTGAATGCTTAAAGTTAAAAAATAATATATCATAGATTGAATGTTACAGTAAAAGCAGTTTCTATTAACTATTACGATATCAAAAATGAAAAAAAAAATGAAAATCGAGAAGGCTAATTAAGTCCAGAAGTCTTTAAACAAAACTGTCAAAATTGTAAGTAAATATTTATCAATTAATATTAAATTGGTCGCCCTTAATCCTTTAAAACGGTTTAATCGCAGCGGTTCTTAAATGTCAGCACAATTACCATTGACATAGTATTAAATAGACTTCAGGTCGCATACAAAATTCACGAAAAAAGTGTACCGATTATTTAAGCCTCGTTCCTTGTCAAATTTTGAAAAAATGACACAGCTCAATGGGAACAAAGAAAAGAGTGAAGTTGAAATATGATTTTATTAGTTACCAAAATATATATATATATATATATATATATATATATATATATATATATATATATATATATATATATATATATAGATATAGATATAGATATGTATATATATATATATATAGATATAGATATGTATATATGTATATATATATATATATATATATATATATATATATATATATATACATATATACATATCTATGTATTATACATACACACTTGACTAACTTCGAAGACTGGTATTATTAATGTGTAAATTATCATGTATCTAGTAGGGTACAAAAACTATAATATATTTGATAAACAATAATATAATGTTTTATATAAATAGTAATTCGTATGTTAAATAATAATATCCGCAAAATGTTCCGAATATATACAGATTGGAATATTTTCTTTTCCGTTTTAGCGTGAAACCGTAACAAACAAAAAAAATCACTTTCGCATTTATAATATTACTACGGATGCTTATCCTTAGATAGTAAGAATTATTTTAGTACTAATCTACTCCATGCATCCACTATTCTGTTACACAATAGTTAGCGCATGTGTTGGCCAACCTTGGCAAACATTTGTAGCGTTCATTTAAAACAGATAATTTTGTTCAAATTTTCAATTATTTGTTAGTTTGAAAGCTTAAAATATATCTTATTTTATATGTACTAACCAAAAATAAGACTCCGTCCGTAAAATTGTTTTTTCGGGAATTATTTTCGCAATTTTTGAAGACTAACTGTGTCATTGTGAAACGTCTTAATATTGGCCGTGCTTGAAGAGAACTAAACAAAATAGACTCTCACATTTCAAGTGAGCCGATATTTACCGGCACGGATTTTTTGCGTCGACCCGATATCTAGTATATTGTTGATCGAAGACAATTACATATAAATTTACGATGTGACTACACTTTGCGGAGCGTGGCACTTTGCAGGAAAACCTCTTGCTGTTTTCGTCATTGCAGTATTGAAAAGGTGAAGTTGTTCAAGTAAACTGTTAACTTAATATTCTGACACTTATAAACGATGTTCACAAAAAATGATAATTCACAAGATTATCTTGCTCGTTATGAAACGCTTTTCAGAGGGAGTACATACCTTTATATTGAATCGTTGATGGCCGTAATATTGCGTATAGATGGGCACAAATTATACATATACAATAGTCCGCCGGGACGAGATGATTTTATTTTTCTGTAAAGATGTTTTCCTGTCTGGTCATGTCAGGCATTACTTGGTGGGAAGACTCAAAGTTCCGATCGGGGAACGAAGCACGTTGAACGGTTTTAGCAAGAATTTCTGAAAGCTCGAAGTAAAAAAAAGTAGGTCGACTGCGCATAATCTGTAATTCTGTTATTTGAGACGTTTGTCGATATCTAACACAGAAAAAATAATTCTATTTTATTTTTATTCTATTAGTTTAGTGAACTACAGTTGCCATTTTGATAAACTGTTATTCGCATATTAAATTACATATTTTTTAAATTCCGTACGAATCAAACCGCAAGCTTGATACATATAATTCAATAATAATGATTAATAAAATATAATATAATATGTATTAAAATGGTTGATGTTTCGACAGTCGTATTAAGACTTGTTGGCATCTGATTAGCAATAAGGATTAACATAAATTAATTAACACTTTAACAGGTGTGAGTACTTTACTAAAGTAAATGGGCCTCGACTTTAAATAGCTTTTAGTCCACAGATTATATATCAGTTTTAACCTTTACCTGAGATCAGAGATGTCAATCTCTACAACTTTAATAATCTCAAAAAAACTTGTCATTTGTAATTTTTATTATATATTTTTTTTATATATTGCAAGACTGGATTCGATTCAAACTAGAATTTGCAGCAGTGTTTATGGCGATTTTTTTTTATTTTAGAAAAATAAATCTAAATTCCTTGTACTTGAACTACTTTTTTGAACATTCGGATTGTACCTATAAAATTCCAGTTGAGGATATACCTACCTATTTCTCAGAACTATTGCAATCCGGAACTACTTACATCTAGGCTCTAGTATATTCGTAAACTGTTCATTCCTAAAGTCGATTCCACAGAGTACAAAAGTACCTCCTCGAGATATCAAAGTAATTTCTGTTATTACGAAATTAATCTCTATAATTTTTAATCTGCCAACGTGTCTTAATTGTGTCATTTGGGATAATTTAAAGGATTTATAAGAATTAAAGGAGGCCATTAGGTGGTTTGTTTTTGCCGCATATTTCGATTGATACCATGAATCGGTATGGGAAGCATCGCAGAAAGTTGCTCTCATTTATCGCTGAGACAAGATGAAACTTGTCTTGGGGACTCTTTGGATTTATTCGTGAATACGAAGATTTGCTCGTACCTAGACGTGACTCAAGATTTAATTTTGTTTTTATACTTGCCAAATTGATATGTTTTTGACATTTTTAACAATCTAAACAATAAATTTCGACTTTAACGCCTTCAAATACTAGTCTTATTGCTAAGTAGGAGTATCTGAGGTGGTTTAATTTGATAATATGAGTTTTGTCAGAAATATAAAAAAAAGACTGCCTGCCGTGCGCACCGATGGGTCGTGGGTACGAAGCCCACCGTGACGGCATGTTTGTAATTGTCTGTAAGCATGTCTTCCCCACGTCTAGTAATTTCGGGCATTGAATATCGAAATTCCGACCGGGAAAAACCGTGGAGTGCATATTGTGTGTTTCGGTTTCAGCCTATGGATTTCCGAATACTCGAAGATCGAAAAAGTAAGTCGATAGCGCATCACTGATGTTCTGCAGCTGATGTATCACCCTACCATCAAGTGAAGCTCATGACGAAATCTAACATAAAAAAAAAAGATTTTACCACCAAAAATACGTAAACAAATGTAACAGTACGTTATGTGTGAATAAACTTTGCGTTCAGTCCTTTGTACTTGTAGTAGAATTCAAAAATATTTAAATTATTCTAAGAAAGCAGCGGCGATTATATGTGAAGAGACCACCAAGTACGGTATCCGATATACTTCCAAGGAACTGAGACGTAATATCTCGTGTTTTTTATCAACTTGTACAATTTTGGCTCAGTATTGGCAGCATTTTGATTATCTGATATTTGTCCACCTTGTTAGGAGACTTGTATTTAACATTGTCAAAATCTAAGTGCTTTCGTACGTGAATGAGTTTTTTGTTCGAATTAAGGCCGTGTACATACTTACTTAAGTGCAGAGGGCATTGTTCGGCCCCTTTGAAAAAGTATGCGGATCGATAAAAATAATTGCATACCAATGATTTGCAACGATCAATCACTTTATCGTTCTTAATGACTTGTAATAATGTTAAGAAACTTTTGTGAATAAGGTTACAATTTCTTTAACAGATTTAAAGAGAAAAAATATATTTTTTTTATAAAAGAACACAGATGTTCTGTTTACGTTACTTGATTTATTATTACTTACGCACACAATTCAATACAAACAAGAATTTTAAGTATTAATGATCTATTCAATTTTTTAAAAATCTTAAATTTAATTGTCAAAGCTCTTTTTATAGTCATAACTTTTTTATATTTAATCGTATTTAACTTTGTTTTATGGAGTTTTTCAATTTGTGAACTGAACGGCTCGAATGATAATCCTAATTTTATGGTATGTTAACTCAATATCAGTAATAAAATAATTATGATGTACGTAATATTTAGAAAAGAGATTTCGCTTTCAAGTTATTACAAATATCGCGTGTAATTTGTGCGTTTTTCCATAATGCCTAATAAGATTTTTGACAGTCATGTTTTTGCGACACACTTAAACACTGGAACGACATTCTTCATTTTGTTTGTCGAAATCTGTAATCGCAATCTAGTTTTTTCGTTTAAAAATATCTTAACAAGCGAAGATGGTTAAATCGTTATAGGAAATTAAAATTAACTGCGTTCGACGCTTAAATTACACGTTGGTCGTAATTATAAAAAGCTGGGCATGTGCGAACCGAACTTAGAGCGGTGGTTCCGTAGTTTTTTTGTATTACATGAATTAACGTAGATTAGTCTGATTGTATGCTTAATTTAAATACAATAACTTTAACGAATTTAAATAAGATTTATTATTTATACTATAGATCCCGACGCGTGACTTTTTGAATGCTTTTCAGCAAATGTGGTCACTGGAAGACTAAAAGGGGACAGTTGTCTGTTTTGAATTATCGCAAAGTAAAAGTAATTTTATTTAAATGTATAATACTAATTTTATTTTTATAATACTCGCGTTAATAAAAGACATGGTATGCATTAAATCTTAATTTTTGTTGTTACAAATCATTATTATTTCACATCATTTGCCTGGATACCTAATCATTTAACTTCAGCCACTACTTACTTTAACTAAATACTTTTTTTTAATAAGATACACGTTAGAGACACAGTCAATGCATCAAGAGAATGTGAACCGGTCATATCCTTTTGCCACAAACTCTCGTACTCAAGAGACGATGTTTACATCCACGCCAGTAAACAAACAAACAAAATACATGGGTAATAGCGAAATTCCTTGCGTTAACTCAGTAACTCAGGCGCAGTGTACTACGTGGGCTCTTTGCGTTAACTCAACTTTGCGCCATGACTCAATAAATTGGGAATGAAAATATGGATTTTTATAAGTGTCGCCTGGCAAAACAACAACTTGATATCTTTCTTTAAAATTTTCCCGTCCTGCGCCGTGCACTAACACATTTTGAACGAGTGAGTTGACTCATCCGGCGTAGTGCAGTGAGTTGACGCAACTGCGCAGCGCAGGGTTGAGTTAATTCGATGAGGGGTCTTATTTTATCCTGCCGTAGTTTTGAAAGATTTTTCCGGCTTTTTCCAAATTTCTTTAATGGGATTTGATGTTCTTGTCATTTTGGCAAGCTTCTAGAACTAAAGTAAAACTTGTGTGTAAATGTACCCTAAAAACGAGCTTTGCATAATGGAGTTCGAATTCAGTGGTCGATTGGAAATTATGGAAATAAAGAATCTTCACACCAACAGTTACCTCCTGTTATCGTCTTATGAATTATTTACCTCACGAAGAATGTTGCCTTATAGAAAAACAAGTAGTGATTACTTAGCTTTATGACAATGCATATTCCAATATTAATTAAGTTTCTGTTCGCAGTTGGGAAAGTTGGAAGAAAATATAGTATGCTAAAAAACGAATAGTGAATTGAAAAAACAATCGTGCGTTTGTTATTGGGACCTTTAATAAGAGATACATAATATTTCAAGAGCCCTCAAAGCTACAGATACTTCTTTTGCTGTGATGTAAGTAAAATTAAACAATAAAATGAATCATTTTAAATGATTTGGAGAAGATTCATTAAAGAAAAAACCATGGTTAATCTTGAATTAGTTGATTTTTGGGGATATTACATCTACATTGCACCTGTGCGAAAACGGGGCAGATCGCTAGTATATTATATAAAGTTTAGTTCCAGTCTATTCATCACGTATAATCTTAACATATATCAAATATTAAGCTTAAATAACATCTAGGACTTGCATCCGTTAGAAACTTCACGATTATCTACTTTACCTCAATACTTTATATTAGCAATATATCATATTAAATGTTATCATAGCTTAATGGGCGCTATATTATCAAGTACTGGTACTACTGGTTTATTTGCATGGCTTGATAATTTATGTTTTTATGTTATCTTTCGTAATACATTTATCAAATTATTTAGACAGCATTATAGAAAGGATTATGTTAAAATTTTAAGTCATGGCTTTTGTTCTATGAAAATTATTAAAAAAAAATACGAAAGTTATTGCGGTGTTACTCAAATCGCTCAAATTTGTAAATAATACCAGAAATAATTAATTTTCTGCTTATTGGACAATATTAGTACCTAGTGGTAATATGTTTTTTAACTAAAAGTTAATTTTAGTTAATGCTAGGTTTTCCTGTTACAGTAGTCGCGTGGGAATTTTAGACGTTACTGGGATAAAATTTTGACGGGCTCGTTGGCGCGTGCGGTAGAACACCTGCCGTGCGCATCGATGGGTCGTGGGTTCGAATCCCACCGGGAGCACATGCTTATAATTTTCTGTAAGCATGTTTTCCCCACGTCTGGTAACTTCGGGCATTGATCGGGTGGGAGGAATATCTAAATTCCGACCGGGTAACGAACCACCGTTCATAGATGGAAAAACCGTGAAGTGCATATTGCGCGTTTCGGTTTCAGTCTATGGATTTCCGAATGCTCGAAGTAAAAATTAGGTCGACAGCGCGTCGTTGACTGATGTTCTGTGGCTGAGGTATCACCTACCATCAAGTGAACCTCATGCTCGTCTGTCGATATCTGACATAAAAAAAAAACTGTTTTTTCTTCTTCTTCTGAACTATCTTTATTGAAAAAAATAGGTGACTCCAATCCATTCTTAAGTGCGGACAAATCAACAACACGCGATATTTTCTTTTAAGTACGTAATGAGTTATACTACAGCAAAAGTAAACATATAAGTACGCTAATTGTATAGATAAAATAGAGATACAAGAACCTCCATGTAACTATCAGATACTCTTGTTATTGCGTGTAAGGCCTGAAATATTTATGTTCGCACAGACGGACAATTCGTTACGACACTCGTACGCATTATATTTTACGCAATTCAATGCAGTCATTTGTCTGTCACAGTGACTGATTGAAGTTTGCTTGAGATATCTGAGAATACGGTATAATAGGTATAATACGCATTGATTTTTTGCCCATACAAAGTTCTAGTCAACATTAAAACTAAAGCTACCGAGCGATCAAATTACCGCTTTCGAGAGTTTAATAAAATTGTTAAATTGGTTTTCATTTGTCTTGAACCTTCTGCACAACTTTTTCTATGTTTGACGAGCTCCGCTTTGAACACCTGCCGTTCGCATCGATGGGTCGTGGGTTCGAATCCCACCCGGGACAACATGATTATAGTTTTCTGTGTCTGCCTGATAACTTCGGGCATTGATCGGGTGGGAGCAATATCGAAATTCCGACAGGGTAACGAACCACCCTTCATAGATGGAAAAGTCGTGAAGTGCACATTGCGCGTTTCGGTTTCAGTCTATGGATTTCCGAATGCTCAAAGTAAAAATTAGGTCGTCAGCGCATCATTGACTGATGTTCTGTGGCTGAGGTATCACCTACCATCTAGTGAACCTCATGCTCGTCAGTCGATATCAGATATAAAAAAATATATATATATAACTCTATATTATAGAAAAAGTCGTGCAGTAAGTTCAAGTCTAGACAAAGGTTTTTAAAAAAATCCAAAAGACCGAGATTTTGAGATTTTCAGTTCAAATGTTCCATTTACCCTTCAATACTATGTCAATGATTAACCCATACTCTCTATCATGAAATCTTAAAGTGATTTGTCTTAAAACGTGCCACCCAAGCATTTAAATGAACATAACACACAAACATTTATATCTCATGTACCGGATTCAACACGGAGATAAATTGTTTTTACTCGCACCTGTCTGAGGCTTTTATAAAAATAAGCAACAAGAATAATGATCCTTTTAAAACATTTTTTCGACTTAATTAAAGGTAACTTGGGTAAGTTTAAAGTATCTTAAAAAGTTAAAATCAATGTTATGTTTAATTTTTTTGTAACTTAATCCACGTGAATAATATCATATATTTACAGGGTGTTTTAAAAACTTTACATCTTTTCATAATAATCTAGTAACTATTAGTGGATTTATTGCCGGATAAACTGTGCATTTTTTTCTACTTTTTTTTTTAATTTTTGCAATATAAATTTACTCGTATAAACATGAATTATTATTATCATCATATTATTAGCATAGTAGGTATATATTGCAAATTATTTTTAGTTCTGAAATGATATGGAATTTTTCTGCTAAAATCCTCACTTTTTAAATTATTTAATTTATGATATCCTCTTACGTTATTTAAAATAGATTCGAAAGATCCTTCATGTAAGTTAAGAATTTTACGTTAGTAAAGTTAGCTACGATTTGCGTCGCAGGAGTTGTAATTTTTAGTTTCTCATTATAATCTTTTAAGAAGTATGTGTGTATAATACGCAATACAGCTTTAGTTTAAGTAGGTTAAAGCTCTTAACCCAACTCTTAAGGCTTGAAAATGGGAAAGGAGAACATACTGCACCAAATAAAAAAAAGGGAACAGGGCAGGAAGAAGAAGAAAGCTCTCGGTTGCAATGTAGCTTTCTATTGGTGAAAGAATTTGTAAATCGATTTAGTAGATCCAGAGATTAACCCCTACAAACTCACAAACTACCTGTTTACAATATAAGTATAGAGAGATTATTACATAGCCGAACAAAAATCGTGACAAAGTTTTTAGCATGTTGATTACCTATGAAAAGGAACACAATCACCATTCAGTTTGTTTTTTTATAGAATAGAGAGCAAAAGGGCAAGTGGCTCACATGATTGCTTGCAGCAGGTGTGTTGCCGGTCTTAAGGACAGAGTAAGCTCGTTTCTTAATGGTCCCCAAGTCTTGGTTTGTAAAAACCGCCAGCGACAGCAGTAATATACTTTGTAGTTTCTGTTGGGGATCTTAATTAATAAATAAATACGGATAATAGATGTGTGAATGTTGTACGTCGTCTATTTTGGTCTATGAGTATGTGCTACTCCTATTCGTAGATCATCCCTCCATATAAAACGCAGCTTCGTTGAAAGCTTCCATAGCTAAGCTAAACTAAGCAATGGAAATTGTTAAATTGTTGAATGATTAAAATAATAATTTAAAATTAAGAGATGTGATCAAATTTATTGTATTTTTATTCATTAACCATATTTTGGTCCAAATATAGCGATTGCACTTGATAATCCTACCTATTACGCATTTGACTTTCGAGTCAACTTATATTCTAAGCTCACCCCTCCATGTAAATCGCAGCATCGTTGACCGCTTCCATATTTTAATTAAGCTAAGTAACGGAAATCAATATATTCTTTTGGTGAGTTTCATATCTAGAAAAATAAATATGGATAAGCTGTGAGCTAACTACGATCTGCGTCGTATATCATGCTATATTAGTATGCATAACACCTAGGTATCTTCAGCTCATCCCTCCATATATAATCCAGCTTCGTTAAACGCTTCCATAGCTAAGCTAAGTTAAGCAACGGACATCAAGCTATTCAATTGGTGGGTGTGAAATTTCTGGTGGAAAAGCAGCTTAAGAGGGGCGTAATTTGCATCTAAGTGGGAGGAGCGTCATTGCATTACTGCGCATGTCAACTGTTTGTAATTACGCTATGCAAATAAGAAACGTGATTCTTTGAATAAACTTTTCCTCATTAACATGGCTTGAATAGTTACTCTTCGTAGAAGTTAGACTTTTTATATGTGTTTGAAAAGCACCGATCTAACGGGGCTGTTTGGTGGCGGGTTGTTTTTGCTTATCTAATATTAACTGTGTGTTATAAATTAGACTTTTAGATCGTGGCTTGTATAGTGTCGACTATGTATTAAGGATAAAAGTAATGTTACCTGTTTTAGGTAAAGTTTAAAAAAAAATGCAATTAACAACGATATGTAATTTAAATGTTGACCGCGATAGACAATTTTCAAATACTTACATAGATTATAATTTAGTTCTAAAACATCTATATATTATTTGTTTTGGTAGACTTTTTTTTAGATATCGACAGACGAGCATGAGGTTTTTCCATATATGAACGGTGGTTATGCTCACTCAAATAAAACTGATTTCAAACTAAATTTTGTAAGTACATACCAATTTTACCTTATTTACATAATTTATAGCCAGTTTATTGCATGCACAGAACAGTTTTTCCCTGTTCTGTGATTGCATGTTTGTATGAATGGACTGTGTCGGGATATTTTTTAGGTATGCAAGTGTTATGACATGGCACTTTTACATCTGCGTATAAATTACAAGTGATTGGAACAGGTAGATTGATTTAGGGTCAATGATCTTAAATTTAATATGATATACTTCCGGGATTGCAGTACTTCAAATAATACGATCTTTTTTTAGGAACGTATTCAGGGCAAAACAAAAAAAAGATAATACATATTATTATTTCACAAATCAATTAAAACGTTATAATTTTGCTTCCTTAAAATTTCAAATGTAGCAGTTATTCAGTCACCTTGAAATATTAAATTCAATTCCGAAAATACCGTCACTTACCTGTTAGATTTAACAAGTATCAAAACTCAAAATACTGAGAACTGATAGTAATAAAAATTAACCATAGACACTTCTAATGCAGAGTAAGATGTGAAACAACCTATATTTAATGCATATAGACCGATATAATTCACTTTTATTGACTACTAGCTGACCCGGCAAACGTTGATTTGCCATGTAAATAATTTCTAAAAAGCAGGAGGACCACACTATAAAAAAATAAAAACAAAAAATATCGTCCAAAAATTAAAAAAAAAATGTTTAAAGGTGAACAAACCTTATAACTTAGGGGTAAGAAAAATAGATATACGTTACTACGTACGTACGTGCGTGCGTACGTACGTGGCTACTGCCAATTCTCAGACTCATAAAATTTGGTAAAAGTCGGTAAAGCTGTTTCGGAGGAGTACGGTAAACTAATATTGTGACATGGAAATCTCGAAAGCCGTTTCGGAGGAGTACGGTAACTAACATTGGAAATATATATTATTAAGTATGTCACTGTATTTACAGTGGAAATCAATATTATATACAAGAAAGCTATCGGCGTGCCTGACGTGAGCTGTCAATTGCGGAAGATGGCGAAGATCCAAACCTAATTTTTTTTTAATTAATTTTCTGTATAATTTTTTTTTTCGTGAATTTTCCGATATTATAATAATTATTCTAATATTCGGGGCGGAGACGACAAAACATAAGAGATCATTAAAATCGGTGCAGCCGTTCTTGTATAATTTATTTAGATTGTACCCGGCTGTCAGTGATCAGTTAAAAGATATATATAAAAGTAATTACCGTTAAAACCTTATTAGGTTGCCAATATTTATATTGGCTTTTCCCTCATTGATTCTAGTTTCCTACAGTTTTCTTCCACTTGCGATAAAATAAAACCTTTTACGGTATTTTATTTATGAGTTTTAAAACAAGAAATACCAGGAGCGAAGCTTAGTTGAGGAGTCATCAATAATCAATGAGGTATGATCTTATCACAAGTGGTTCAGGATTTGCCGTCTATAAACTCGGAATTATTTTAAATTTATTTAAAATATAAATTATAAACCGCCGAGATTGTATCTTGGTTATTTTATGGTGATATGGTTGGAAATGGCTTTGTTAATATCAGACTTCAATAAGAACAAGTTCTCAATTATGCCATATACTTACTTATGTATGAGGGGTTTTTTTACATTATCCATATCACTACATATTATAAAACAAAGTCCTCCGCCGCGTCTGTCTATCTGTCTGTTCATGATAAACTAAAAACTACTGATCGGATTTTCATGTTTTTTACTAATATATGGTTATAGTGATTTATGAGGAAGGTTCATGTGTATAATTTGTCAAGTTTTTGTGTAAATTGGTTGAAATATAACGATAATTGTTGGAAGTGTCGGAAAAAGTCAAGCCACAGGTAACGGTAAAGAAATAACTTCCTTCAACATTTTTTTTTAAATACCAGAGTTTCTCTTTAGGTTTGTGCTATTCAATAAGAGTACCATTTTTACCATGCCCAAAATGTTAAATAATCAATTTCAAAAATAAGGGGGTGGCAAATTAGGGATCCGCACCGGGTGCTAGTGAGTAATGACCTATGCTACGCCATTGGATATACCAAAACAATGCTAGGTGGGAAATACCTTTTTTATAGATCTACAGCTTATTATACCCATTCTATCTTCTTAAAAATGGTCACGTATAATGCGGTAATTGGAATGCTATTTATACGCTTACAGTATTAAGCCTTACCGATTTAAATACGTTACTTTATGCATTTTATGCACATTATTTTAATCTTTTACACCTAATAAATTAAATTAATATCTGGAGTTATTTTTTTAACGCGTGCGATTAAGACCCACCGCAACACTAGGGAGCTTGCAGCTGCGTTGGAAAGATGTAGGCTCGTTATAAATGTTCCCAACTAAAAACTACCCCTATTATGAATGAGTTAAAAAACATTTATGCATTCATCAGCAATCGGATAATATTAATACCGAGAGCAACATCTATACCAAATATTACAAAAATAAAACTGATGTACTGAATCTTTCTGAAGAAGTCTTCAGAAAAATTACCTAAGATATACAAATATTATTTAGTTATTCATATTTGTGATGTGATATTCTTAGGTGTTTTTGTTCCTCAACTTTTAAAACTTAATAACTTAAAATTAAAAATTTCCTACTTCTGGGTGTAAACACTGCATCCTCGATCCAGTTTTACATAATACTAGCAACGCGCACTGGCTTCACACGGGTGCAATATAGATGTACTATACACAAAAATAGCGTATGTTGCTCGCTGATAATGTAGCTTTCTATTGGTGAAATAATTTTTAAAATCGGTCCAATAGTTTTTGATTTTATTCATAACATACAAAAATACAATTTTTTCCTCTTTATAATATTAGTATAGATATATGAATCCTCCAATCCCCTCGTGGAATATTGGATAGACATTTCTACCTGTTTCCTTGTTTTCAGTGCGATGTCCGACAAAAACATTTATTTTTATCTTGTTTCTCTGAAATCTGAAATGTAAAAAGTTCAAAAACGTCATCAAAGGAATCTTAATTAATAAAGCGTATTATAAAATCCAAGACTATGTTGACGATAAAGATGTATGGGTCTCTGCATGTGCGGCTTCCCTGGCAACTTGCGCTGTGTAAGTGTGTGTATCTCATTTTACACTAATAGTAAAAACTCAATTTTCTTTTGCATTGTATAGAATCTCTGTATACCTTGCATTATATAAACTTCTCAGCCGATTATTACTATTGTAACCGAGTCTTTGTAAGCTAAACCATTGTTGAAAAGAGTGTCCATGGAGTTTCTTGCCGGTTCTTCTCCATGAGACCCACTTTTTGGAACCGTGCAACTAGACGTTTCATAAGAGCCTGCAAAGGCCTATTTGAAATAAAAAACTTTTGATTTTGATTGATTTTGATTTTGAATTCAACCTCGGGGCCAACTATGCTAAACGCAATGATTTTATTATCTACAGATGCTCTATAGTTAAGTATAACTAGATGTTAATAAATAACGGTCGATGATAATCGGGACAGGGTTGACCGATCGAGCATGCATTTGTTCAAACCATTCCTAACTAAGTAACTGCTTAGAACATTAAAGCAACGTTGTCACTGTCCAAACAGATGCGCAAATTGGTTCTAATTCCAAACTAGGCTGTATCATGCCTAGATAACATGTATGAAAAGCAATAAAACCTCCGCCGATGGGCAGTTACTACAACTACATCGGTTTATGTGAAGATTTCATAAACTAGCTAATGAATTTACCGCTTGGCGGGAGGTTTCTGACACAGTGACCACCCAGCGCGTATCGCTGAATAGGAATGATGTAGAGTGACCATGTTTATCTTAATTAAGGATATTTTTATTCGAGGTTGAAATGATAATAACGATGATATGATAAGAGAAATTTACATAATATAAAGTCAGCAAAATCGGTACATATATAATATTTATGTGAAAGATATTTTTATTATTAAACGACATTGATCTCGATTGTATCTTAAAGGTTACGACATTTAGTAGAGTCCTTAGCCAGTTTTGCATTTTGTGAAGTACTCTCGGAAAATCATTTATATTTTATGACTAGCATTGCACAGATGTAGATGTACATCTGTGCAATGAACAATGTAGATGTACTATACACAAAAATAGCCAATTTTACTTTTTTATAATGTGCCTGGATAGACCCTAATCACCTAGCGGTATGAACTATGCTTTACGATCTAATCTCACACCAACCAAACACACATAAAAAAAAGGTCGAGCTGTTTCGGAGCAATGCTACCACATACACCGGGACACGAGATTTTATATACATACTTACATAGATCTAACTAATTAAACGAGGAATTACATATATGAATATCAAGACGACCAAATAAATTTGAAACACGTAAATGTTTACAACTCGTGAACTGTCATTTTCGGAGACAAGAGCATTAGGACCTTTCCGATGACATTTTCTAATTTATGACGTAATCATACTATATTTATTCCTTCCGTAGTTAAAAATTAAACGATCAAACAGACATACGTGATTAGTGACGTGACAGATATACTTTTTTATTTGTATTTGTGTAATTTTGAAACAATTAGTATTAATTCAAGTCTATAAAAGAAACAAAGTGTTCTTAATTGAAAAATATTTGAAAATATTTAATACTCTCGAAATAAAATATTTCCTTGTGCTCCTTATAACGTGTCACTCGACATGGTTCGCGAAGGCTACAATTTGTTCGTGCCTTGAATATGAATTGTGGCCAATTTTATATCCAGCCATTAAATAAAAGGATTACAATAAATAAAGAAGTTTGTTTAAGACTGTACTTACTAAAATTAGCACGCGGATTCACGAAAAATGACTTTATTATGTGAAACATCATTTAACAGTGAAATATCGAGGCCCACAAGACTTTTAAAATATTTCTCTGATGATTACAATCATATAACTGCCAGGTGTAAAATACGTGAACTGTCATAAAATATCCTCGTATATAAGTAGCCAATTATGTATAGTTAACCTCTGAAGTAGTTGTGAAGTATTTCTGAAGTAATTAATTGAACAAGTGTATCGTAGTGTCAGTGTTACAAGTGCACAAATGCGGGCCTCAAAAATGACATCGCAACATTGTCGGAGCGTCACTCCTCCGCTCTCCCGCGCAAGTTCGACAGATTTAGTCGCACCAATGTCGCCAGATATGTCGCGACATCGTGGGATGTCGCCGGATTTGTCTTTGGACTTTACCCGACATCGACCGTTATCACCCGACTTGTTGGAACGCACGCTGTCTCCAGATTTCCCGAGACGATCTCGCTCACCCGCCCGACCTAGATCGTTAATGGAGTCGCTATTAGTGGCTAAAATGGAAGCTTTAAGCACCGGAAAGTTGGTTCGGACGGATTCGTTGGACAGCTGTAGCAGTTTTGGCTCAATGTCGTCTCTGCCGAGTGACGTGTGCCGTTGTGATGACTGCCTCTTGGGGATTGTGGATTTTTATCTCCCGAATCCAAATGATGCGAATCGAACGTTCAGAAAGGTTAGTAGTAATAATTTTGTGCTTTTTTACCCTATTTTTATAGTAAAAAACGTAGTTTTATAGATAAGTTTTACTTTTAAAGGTACTGAACCACAGAGAAATTCTACATACAGTCGAGTTTTAACCTTCATATTTATATTTTTTGTGAAGACAAGTAAATGTTCTTTTATTTTCATAATCTCTTAACGCTACTTTGTAGTAATAATGTGTGAAAATTAATACAGTAGTTAATTCAATATTCCGAGTTATGCAATTTTGCAAGATATTTTTAAGAAGTTCATTAAAATTCCAATTTTTTATGTAATATTTACAAACTTAAATTTTTAATGAGTTCGCACTTGGTGTTATTTATATAACATTAACATATTCTTAATTTAATAACTTGAAACTATAATATTATCCGTGATATATTTGCAAATAAAAATAAATATATAATAATAAACATGTGTTCATGTAGGTACAGCAAATTGCTAAAATAAGACTGAACCTTCGCGTTAAAATCGAAGATAACATGACATTATTGATGGAGAGGCGAGCATAATTGAGGCACTTCATTAAGGAAATGTGAATTTTTGTAAAGCTTAACATCAGGTTATTAAGATATAACTTTTATTGATCGTTATTATTATGCCTTATGCCTACAAGGAATAAATATTGAAGACCGATTTCAAATTAATAACGTTTTGTTCGCGTGTGCTACGTACACGTCAATTCTATGAAAGTCAGTATTAGGAAAAAGCTACAAAGATTATACAGAATATATAAATAAAATAAAATGCATTTATTTCCTTAATAAATCTTAATCTAATCTAACCATAAAAAAATACTTTATCTATACTTTTTTTAATATAATTATATATTTGATCGTTTTTAAACTACATTACGGACCAATTTGTCCGCCTTTGGATACCTTTTAACTTTTTCTCCCGCAATGTGTTTTATTTCCTCATCCGCTTTTTGTTATATTGTTACCACATAATTATATTCAATAATAAATTTACAGTTTACATTTGAACTGCGATAAACGCTTTTTGTGCTAAGAAATTGCTTGAGATCAAATCTGTAATTAAAAAGGACGACGCGTCCTTAGGACGTTAGGAAACAATCAAACATTCGCTTCCTAACTATTCCATAAATATTATTCCGTTAACGTAACGTTCTTTAATTTCCAACTATTTGTGCGGAGTTGCCCCAAATTATAAATAAGACACATCCAATTTGTCACCGAAAATACTACGTAAAGTGGGTTACGTTCATGAGTTAATGAAATAATTGACTTATACCAAGTAGGAAGTTTGAAGATTGTCAAAAACAACTCTAATATTAAATATTTTTCGGACTCGTTGTTGCGGGATCCTGCCATGCGGAATGACATGTTTATAGTTTTCTGTAACATGTTTTCCCTACGCAGGGAATACGCACACTAAACAATTGGCCGTATTTCCATGAAAGGGATCCAACCCACAACTTTGCCCAAAATGACTTTAGTATACCAAATAGGCCCTATAAAGGTCAAATACTCTTACATTAGTATAATAGCCTTAGCAAAATGTAGAAGCCAAATGTTTTTTCTGTATTTTGTACTACCCAACTTGCCTGACAGAGTATTGTTTGACGGGATATTTAACTTATAAAACTTGAATATCTAAAAACGAACTGTGTGGGTTGGATCCTAATATTGTCTTTTATTAACGCGAGTATCACACATTTAAATAAAATACTGTATACCGGATTAAAACGCGATTTATTATTTAAATTATTTATCCCGACGTTTCGGATGCTTTTCAGCAACCGTGGTCGCGGGAGACTGAAAGATGACAGTTGTCTTATATTTGAAATGTCACAAAGTTGCCATATTTAATTCAATTAAATTAAAAAAAAATAAAAAATAATCTATTAATTTAGGTAGTAATCTATTATTAATGGTAATCTATTAATGTAGGGTTGGATCCTTTTCATGGAAATACGGCCAATTGAGAATATCAAAATTCTGACCTAATGAACCTTTCATAGACGGGAAATTGCGTGAAAAGATTTACAATTTCAGTCCAAGCATTTCCTAATGTTCAATGTCAACAGATCGACAGTGCATCATTGATTTATGTTCTGTGGCAGTATTATCAAGTAAGCCTAACCTAATTGTTTCATCGACAGACGATATCCGACATGAAACCATTATTGTGTATGAAATATTTTTATCCTTCAAAGTAACAAATAAATACTGCATAATTTTAAAATAACTGAAGAGTAAATTTAATACTGTTAATAATAAATAAATAATATTGAATAATTATTTATAATTTCGAAATGTTCAATGACTGCTGATGGTACAAACTACAATCAGTGGCGTAGCTATCATATGGCAAAGTGGTGCAGGGTCCTGAAGCTGAGAGGGCCCCCTGGGCTTTGGAAAGAGCAGGAGTTGTTACGATTTAACTGTTATTGCGATATTTTTTTTCTCTCTGCACCGGGGCCCTTGTCCACCTATTTACTCCACTGACTACAATAGCACTGACAGATAAGAATAACCTAGCAAGAAAATTTTGTATGTACATATATATTAATTATACCTACTATGTCAATGTATGTATATTGTTAATTCTTAAGCTCAACTAACTGGCTCTACATTTCGGAGTCTTTTGCCATCTAGTGGCAAATATCAACATTACTCTGAAAGTTAACTGAGCAGTGCGCATGCTCTGTTCGATTATCATTATGGTATATGTTTGTTGAGTATAGATGGCGCTTAAATGAAGCGGGAAATATAATAAATATTATTTTTAAATTTTACTATTGTATTATTCGTTTGTTTAAATATTAAGGGTATATTACTATGCATGTAATATTAGAGAGATAGAGATAAGTTAATAACTGCACAAACATATTTAACAGAAATTACTTTAAAACTAAATTTAACAAAAATAATTAAAATAATATAATAAATGTTTGGCGACTATCAATAATATTAGATTAAAAATAAAATATTTCAAAATCATTAATCACATGAATATTTAGCCGAATAAATAATTAATTTATATACTTTTCTATTGACACTTTTATTATATTTTTCGATATTTTTTAATTCATATTTATTTACTTTAATATTAGTATGAACACTATGTAACAAATACCTTCTCACAAATTGTTTTTGCTAGGCCCTCTGTACCGTGATAATATTTATAAGAGAAAAGAGCGTTGGATAGATATTTTTCCCGAGTAAAAAGAAGCATATGCATTTTTTCAAAGCTAAGTTACTCATTAAAATAGGTGAAAATATTTCAGACAAACATTACTATCTACATATAAATGTATATTTATAACGATAAACTAAGGGACAAGCGTGGATCACCCGTTGTGCGCCCGATGGACTTGCCCACAACCCTAATAGACTTGTGACGTCATACTTTCACGGTCTATTGAGATCGATAGGCTGATAATATTATTAATCCAAATCTAATGTCTTACCAAAGTAAAAAAAAAACTATGAATTGTGCGTGCTTCGGAACGGAGCAAAGTACCTATAGATTGACAGCATACTTGTTCCATATTTCTGATGTCCTGGTACTTTTTAAAAAGTACCGATTATCGGGTGACTGTGACCACAACCTTCTTTGAGGATTGGATCACACCTGCTAAGGCCTCGTTGGTGCGAATACTGAAATACTAATCAAAATTTGATAGCTTCTCAAATTGTATGTACGTATGGTAATGAAAAGGATAGCCATTATTTTATGTACACCTCAATGTTGATTAGCGTACGAGTATTCGGCCATTTGCAATTTATCAACCTAATAGGGATCTTCTCTAACATGAAGATTAAACTCAAAAAGTGCTAAGTTTGCATAAAGTCGATATCACAAATTCAATACAAATGCCAGAGAAGCAGTAAAGGAATGTTGATTTATTTATAAAGTATAATTAGGATTCGTGACTCGTGGAAAAGTAATGCAAAATTCATTCGTGTGTCTTGTTCTGCGTCAGAGATGTAAGCTGAAGCCATCTCTGGACAATATACGTACGTCATTGGGTATAATGTTGGTCTTATTTTTATTTTATAGTTTATAGCTACCAGTTAGATGCATTCTTGCCGTATAAGACTTAAAATGTACAACGAACCGGGGGTTTTTAAAAAAGTGCAAAAGTGCTTTACATTTTTTTTTAAACCGAATACTTATCATGTATCTAAGCACTAAGAATAAACGCAATCTAGCCTATCACTTGAGGCTAATAAACGATCCTAAACTAACTAAATTATATCTCTCTTACTAAGATAATATGTGTCTGATTGAGATAACATGATCTTTGTTATAAAAGTAATACACACTAAACTTATCACACTATTTTTTCAGTAAATATGACTAAAATGGAAGAATATTAACAAAAACCTTTGTTATTTCCGTTAAGCTCCTATAATAAATTATCCGGTACCCTGCCCCACTATACTCTAGCTCGAAAGGTTTTGTCCACTAAGTCTGAATCTAAGTTTACAAATGTCAGCTGATTGCAATACATATAGGTATGTATTTTTGAGTTGAAGTTTGCAAATAGATTCAGAAGTATTAGTAATATCCGTAACAATAGATGGCGTTAGTGTAGATATGTTGAAACTAGTTGGTTTCAAAAAAAGAGCCTATAATTTTAAACGGCCGTCAACGCATCTGAGACTTTTGGGTCACTTACGTCCATGGGCAGTGGTGATTAGTTATCATCTGGTAACCCAACTGCTAAAAAACATTGTTAAATTTCAAAGCAGCTGTCACCTTTCAGTGTGCCCTCGACCACTATTACTGTTAAGCAAGAAAATAAGAGAATTATGAATACATAGAGTATTAATTAATTAAAATATTTTTATAAATTAGTGCGATACTTTTGTGATCAGACAATATTAAGTTCTATTGAATTCTGACTCTATATAAAATTAATTTTTGGCCAAAGGCTTTGTCGTTTTTGACTCTGAGTTTTGACTGTTGATTTTCTCTTGACTTTTGACATTTTATACAATACTAATAATTAGAAATAAGAAATACAATAGGCATGTAAATTATTATTTGTATGTGATTGTATACAATTCAAATCTATTCTAAATGGTTTAAGATAGTGGTATTTGTTTTTTTTTTACTATAATAATAATATATTGTGTACAATGGCCAATCTTAAATTTTTTGTCTCATTCCGTGATATAATTAATGATACCTCTGGTATCATCAATTACTTTGCTACTATGGTAATACGTGGTGATTATTTATGATTCAAAAATTACTATAATATATTATACCTTGTTTCCAATTACGTGATTCCTACACAACTAAAAAAATTAATTTGATGTAGTTCAGCGATTATTTACAATTCAAATGAATTCAATTAAATCTATTCGGTCTACTGAATTGACGTGTTTGAACTTTAAAACATTCATTCACGCAAATATAGTTCTTATTGTATATAATTTAAATATATTTTAGAGTGCACAAATTATATTAAAAAAAAACTCTTTGTGACAATGGTGGATCACGTACCACGTGCGTCATTTAAACGTCATCATTCCTTTCTCTGCTTTCTAGAGTTATTTATATAGCGTCTTGAATATAAATAATGTTGACTACTTACAGAGGTAAAGCACAGAGTTTTAAGAACAGTTGGTACAAGAAAAAAACGCGCGTGTCAATGTTGACTTTAAAGCGATGCGAGGTTTTCATACTGAGATACGACGAATTCCAATAAAAGTAACCAATATAAACTACAAATTAGATCTAAATTAATTGTTGAAATAGTAATGAACATATGTAACGATATATTTTTAATTTCTGCCAAAACTATGTCATTTATAAGATATTTTAAGTCAGTTATTGATAGATGGGGGGGGGGATGAGGGTCACTGAATGGTAGGACATGAATTAATGATGCGTAAACGATATATTTTTCACTTCGAGTATTCGGGAATCTATGGATTGAAATGCTAAATATATACTTCACGATTAGTTAAGAATGGTAGTTAGGTAGCTAGTCGCAATTTCAATATTCCTCCCATAAGTTTTAATGACTGAAGTGACAAGACGTTAATAAAACCTGTAATTACAAACATATGTGGCGTGAAATCCATCGGAATGTTCTACGCAACGTCCTAAAGAGATCGTCAATTCCTTACAAATGATAAACATACTCAAGATTTTAAATGCCAACAAGTCTTAAAAGTTTCCGTCACGGGAGAACAATTTGCGATCAATAATTCTAGAGAAGACAAACGTATACGCGTCCCGCAAGTCCCAACTGTTTTTCTTAGTCTGTAGTTTACGTCACACACAGTCCGACTTCCTGATTCTTGATGTGAAAAAATGCGAATGAATACAAGCGGGAATTAAAAGAATAAAGAGCAATAAAAATTATTGTTGTGTGTAATCGGAATTGTACCGTGTGACGGAGACGTTCTGAATTATATTTATTGCTTTTTATACAAATATGGAGGGACAAATAACACTCGTATATTTTACAGGTATATTGGATGTTTGCGGCTTCGTCTGCGTCTTTAAATATGATTTTATTAATGGTGCAATAACCATTACAAAATCTACTGATATACTCCTATAATCCTACCATAAATTAATATATATAAAATATAAGTGTTTCTATCACTAATAAGAAAGGTGCGGACGATAGAGGGGTGCGTTGAGTAGAACCTACCTTGCGTTCCAATAGGTTGCGAGTTTGAATCCCGCCGGGACGATATGTTTATAATTTTCTGTAAATATATTTCCCTACGCCTGGTCGCTTCGGGCAGTATACCGAAACCGGCTACCGGCTCCCCCTTTCGGTATACTCCCATGGGAGAGGAATATCGAAATTTCAACCAGATAACAAACCACCATTCATAGATGGAAGAACCGTGAAGTGCATATTACACACACTTTTCGGTTTCAGTCTATGGATTTTCGAATCTTCAAAGTTTTTTATTTAACGCAAAACCATTTGAATTTATTAACTGTTACTCTAATAATTGCTACGTAAAATCTGTTGACATTACTGCAAACCAGTTAATAAAATTAGCTTTTTAACAGGTTATCAGTTTGTAATTAACAGTTTCATTTCGTTAACACAAAAACCGTCAACAACCCACCTCTAGTAAGTAATTTGTTCCAAAGAAACAATACAATAGCAAGGGGAAGTGTAAATTTAATCACCATCTTGTGTTAGTGAATTACTTTTCTGAGTGACGCAGTCGTCGCGACGGCGGCGTCCGCGTCGCGTCGCTGAGAAGACATGTATGACAATAAGACATAATAGATGATAAATCATTAAAATATTTCGTAATTCTTGGCATAACTACGCGGAAGAACGTAAGGGGAAATATTATAACTAGGAAATTTACTTCAAGAGGATTTTAAAAGCATCTGTACTTAAAATGCAAATGTTTGAAAGGATTATCATTTCAATGTAAACAAACTTTGAGTAGATGTGTAATAGATGAATGAATTATTGAAACATAAACCTGTTACTTGTTGGCAAGTCGTGAGATGTGACGTCAATATTACGTTGTTGAAAAAAGGTTTTTGTATTCATACAACGCTACATATAAAACATATGTAATACACTGTGTAATCTAGCTAAATAAATAAAAATGAATCGCTGAAATGTATATAAGCACATTAACTTCCGAACTAGTAATAGAAACCGGTTATATTTTATTTTCTAAAATACGTGTCTGACTGAGATACTAGGATATTAGTTTTAAAAAATACCACAGACTAAACATACCACACTATTTTTTTCAGTAAATATGATTAAAAAAGAAAGAACATTAACAAACACCTTTATTATTTGGTTAAACTCCCATAGTAAATTACCAACGAACGACTGCACCAAATTGGATGGATATTGTTGGATATGTAATTGTCAGGACAAGGTTTGTACGAAAGAAAATATTTGGAAAATCGTACGGAGTTTGTCATTTATTAGTACCGTAAAGGGGAGATTTGGTCTCATTTTCTTCATAAGTACAGCCGTGAGAAGCCGGGTAGAGCAGCTAATAGATAATAATAATTAATGTTGAAGTAGATAGTTAGAATTATGTAAGAGATTTGACGCAGACTCTCAAATAAGAAACTCGTATAAAATAATATCCACATTAGTGAGCTTAAATTAACATAATAATAATAAATTAATTTAAAAATAAATTTCAATCATATTAAATTGGCAATATGCAAAATTATACATACGTATATATTGCATATTTAGCACGAAGATAAAGAATAATTTGATTAAGTTTCGATAGATTTTGTCTTCATGATTTATATTATTTAATATAAAAAGGGACGATATTTATGTCTGAAATATTTCCGTGGTTTAACTGCTAGTCCGAGTGTCAATAAAACACTTAACACTTAACTAGAAAATGAAATCTTTCGAAGTGAGAAGGTTGCTTGTATGGGCTTTTTGTTAGGGCTATATACATATGTTTGAGAAAACAAACAAATTGCTGAAATTTGCATATATCCTGCCGGCCTAGCATGACAAGCGCGACAAAATTTTGTCTACCGTTTTCTCGTGTTTCAATCGACTATCGCTTTATTTCTTTCGGGTCTAACAAGACAATTACACTTAAAACTCGACTTTTAATATCAAAAATAGATACATTTGTCGATCGAGATATCTTTTCTATCAAAATTGTCGATGTCGAGGTATAATATATCGAGATATTTAACATCTTAGTTTGTCTTCTCTCGCGCGAGATATATAGTATCTCGTGGCGGTCATGCTAGCCCGGCTGGTGGGTCAAATGTAGAAACATAAAGTTTGGACATCTCCGATCTAGATCGACAATATTATGGATTTAAAATCAGGAATAATAAATACCGCCCATGGACATAGGCGACACAAATGGCTCAGTTGTTGGATTTAAAAAAATATATTTAGACTAGTTTTTTATGAATGTCAAATGTTCATTCAAATTCAAATAAAGAATTCACAAATACTTTTTAATCGCGATTTTTATAGCTCCTACCGGATCCGAATATTGATTCTAATAAAAAGAGTCGGTAAAAAACTCAGTACAAGTTACTCTTCGTTATTAGCCAAATTTATAAGTTATTTTAGAGAAAAAGCTAAATAACTAGTTAAAGATTGAAAATACAATCAATTTAGCATAATATAATCACTAAATAGTATTGGAAACTTAATTATATTACAACAGGTTGACATTGCCACCGTGTTGATATAACGTAAGTAAGAATTTCGAGGTAAGACACATTTTTCTGCATTAAATAAGTGCATTTTACATTATTTTTAAATTAATTTGAATGAATTATAGCGTGATTCATTTGTTTTAGTTCGTTATATAAGTACAAAACATTCAATAATGGTTATTCAATAAATAAAAGACTCTATGTAGAGACATTGACTAATTATTGTATCGAAATCATATATAGCTATTAAGAAATAAAGAGTATAGCAGGATACTATTTGGCTAATGATAGTGGTAATATTTATGATAATGGTTAATAATTAAAAAGTATATATTAGTATTCATAATTGATATACCTTGAAGCGAAAGTGGTTTGCAAGGATCGGAGCTTATTGTTTTTTTTTTTTAATAATATAGGGGGCAAACGAGTCTGCGGCTCACCTGATGGAAAGTGAACACCGCCGCCCATGAACATCTGCAACATCAGAGGACTTGCAGATGCGTTGCCGGCCTTTATGTATTTCGTGATCTCTGCCTACCCCAATGGGAAAGAAGCGTGATGTACATATATGTATAATTGATATTACTAATACTTTTTATTCAAGCCAATCAAAGGTAAAAAAAATATAGCATAAAAATTAACAAAAAAACAACTGTGGTTTGTTGTATTGTATACTAAGAGATTGGTATCAAAAGTATTATTGCGATAATAAATAAATTTGTCTGATGTAAAGGTGCAATAAAAATATAAGCGTGTCTTTATAACTCACTCAACAGTCATTTTAGAATATATTTATGCATTCATTTCGAAAATTTTAATAATTAATCTCTTATTATTGGAACAAGCCTTCAAAGGATTTAATTAAATATTTTTTAATTATATATGTATTAAATTATGTGCAAAAAATAAATTGTTTAGTAGGTGTAGCTGTAATGCGTACTTAATTACGTTTCTAAAATGAATTCGTAACAATAATAAGGACAACAATAGGAAAACTGTTATCAATGTACGTCACAATGAACCTTGCTTAAGTTCTAAGTTTGATGCTTTTTTCATCCTTAACATTAACAAATTTCAAGCACGTTTGCCTATTCAGCAAAAAAAAGTACGGCTTTAATTATGCAAAGGTTACAATATATAATATAACGTCAACGTGGACAAAAAGTCAACAATTTCCGAACATAATGTGTCGGCGCACGCGCAGTCCGCGAGCTCCGCGCCTAACTGTCGCTCGTGTTTCAACATCCACCAAAAATGAGTACACAAATCATTATAACGTGCTGATAAACGTGGTTATAAAATGTCGTTGACATTCTCGATAGTGCATCTGTGTGTGAAGTGATCAATATGCCGGAGTGTCCCGAATCTTTTTCATTCACTATCCCAATTATACGTTACACTATGGAATCTGAGGACTCAAACGGGCCAGAGAGGCAGCAGCCAGTGAAGAAAATGTCTCTACTGACACCAGTGAAGATAGAAACGCCTGATTCTGGAAGGCGGGCGTCAGAGCCGACCAGGTACTACATGCCTCCACAATGTATTAACAGGCTTTCGCCTAGAACTGCGAGAAAGCGGGACTCCAGAAGAAATTCCAAGGCTGATATCAAAGACGAAGTGGTTAAAGAGAGTTATGGTCGTAAGCCCTGTAATTGTGAGGATTGTAGAGCATCTAGTCCATTGCCGCCTGGATATGGACCGCCGACGATGTCTCCTGGGTATGATCAAATGAAAAATGCGTTATTGGATGTGCCGTGGAACGATGATTTCACAGAAGCGTCAAGTGATGACCTAAGTTCGGAATGGGATTCGGATGTGCCAGAACCACCACCAGTACAACCGAAGGTATTGTATAATTTGTCAATGTAAATAAGTAGGATGTTTTTCGAAGTTCGAAAAATCAATAACAATAAAGAATTTTGATACAAAAGAATAGTTAATTAATAGTGTCCATTGAATTGCAAATTTCGCAAGACAACTTGTCGAAATGTTGTAACAGTTGTCAATGAGAAACATGTTCTGCTTAATTACTTTTGGGTGATAAATTAAAAAGGAATTAAACTCAGGTTTTATTGCCATTGGTAAAAAAACTTTAATTCGCTTTATTTTCTACGATTAATTACGATTTAACTCAAATCTACTAGATCAATTTTAAAACCTAAATTATTTCACCAATAGAAATCTACATTATCAGCGAGTAACAGGCTATTTTTTGTGTATAGTACCTACGTCTACATTGCGCCCGTGTGAAGCCGGGGCGCGTTGCTATAATAATGTTAAGTGCAACATGATATCAGGGGAAGGTTTATCGTACAGCAGAATGAACTGATTATCTAATAATATACAAAGAATATATCACATCACAAATAATAATAACAGCAATATTCTTTGTATATTTTAGGTAATTATGTCCTTAAACTTTAAAACTGAATTTAACTTACAAATTTTAATTTCGTGCTTATTGGTTTTTAGCACTGTACCCTCGAAATCAACTAAGTAATACATTTTCATAATTATTTAAAGCTTGCATGAAACATCTTTTTGTAATTCAATTGAATTTTACGATATTGACCTTAATAAAGGATGTTCTGCACGATCGCTTTCTGGTAAATAATCTGACCGCCGAACTAGAATAAAGTCGACTTTATTTTTTTAAGATCTGTTAGGAATGTCTTGCGCATCGATGGGTTCTTGGTTCAAATCCCACCGGGACGACATGTTTATAACTTTCTGTAAACATGTCTTTCCTACGTCTGGTAACTTTGGGCATTGAACGGGTGGGAGGAATATCGAAATTCTGACCGGGTAACGAACCACCGTTCATAGATGGAAAACCGTGAAGTGCATATTGCACGTTTCGGTTCCAGTCTATGGATTTCCGAATGCTCGAAATCAAAAGTAGGTCGACAGCGCATCAGTGACTAATGTTTTATGTCGATATCTAACATAAAAAAAGAAAAACAGAGTTCATCTGTTTGATGAGTTCTAGTAGGTGCTCTACTAAATACGCCAACGAAACCTTCAAATCTATCAGATTATTTATATTTTCATTTAATATCAATGTGAAGAACCTAGAGGTGAAACTGTCCATAACAACAACTCAATTAAATATGTTTCAAATCAATTAAATATGGCGATTGATCAAAATTTAAATTTAGAAAACGTACCAGAAATATAGAAATACTCGAATTATTTGGCGCTTGGTCACAACCATTTTCCTCTCAACTGCAACTTAGCATAATATTATATTTTACATGAGTTAAACGTTACACTTAAATGTTTAGAAGAAGGTTTTTTTAATGAGTGATAGGAAGGTGTTTGACCACCATCCCATCTGGTGGTAAATGGTATATATGGCAAGTCTTAAAACCAAATTAATTCAACCATAAAAATAAAAATACCCTTAACGTAATATATTACTTATATGATTATGTTATTATTATATTTATAAAACCGTAATACATCAAATTCGACAAGCCAGACTTTTGGGTATTTCGCCACTGGGTGCCAATTCCGAGTATTTGCCCAAGACAGTTTTCCCAAATGTGATTATAAGCACTAACCCACTATTTTATAATCGTATTTCATAAAAATAAAGCTAAAACTTTTTATTATCTATCTTTTTATGAGATACATCATCAATTATTCTGCAGGTGTTACTGGTGATATTCACGAAGGTCATTATCGAGGATTCATCTAACGAGTTACGTACTTGTATCGTTGAATTTTTTTTTACTCTTAATGGAAAATTTGTTTTATTAAGTAGTTACTTAAGTATTTACCACCAACGGGTAGAGATAGGATTCAGAACCAGTAATAACTGACGTCATGGTGGGGCAATTTAGTTTGATTTGATGTTTAGGTTTGAGGTTATTGGCTATCGAAATATTTGAACTTGGAAATTATGCGTTATAGGAGCTGCTTATAGCATTATAGAAGTTTCCACAGAGCGAAGGTTCTGACTGCGAATCCTAGCCACATGTTTTTTAAAGGTAAAACCGCACGAAACTAGGATACCTACGTTGTCGTACGTAAGCTATATATGTATGTATTTAATAACAAAATTTTGGAGTCACTTAATTTTTTATTTGTTAAGGTTGAAATTGACTGGTATCAGCATCAGCATAGTCAATGATATTCATAGTTATTACATAAATGACATTAGTGACCTTAACACTGCATCGCGTGATCAAAAATCAGAGAATATGTATGGAATACGAAGGCATCATCAATTTATATTCAATAAAGATGACGACATTTATCCCTTTGACCGAATTTCAATGAAGTTGGAGTTTCTTATTAAACACTGCAAAAAAATATGACGGGCTCGTTGGCGCGTTCGGTAGAACACCTGCCGTGCATGAACATGGGTCGTGGGTTTGAATCCCATCGGGACAACATGTTTATCGTTTTCTGTAAGCATGTTTCCCCCACGTCTGGTAACTTCGGGCATTGATCGGGTGGGAGTAATATCGAAATTCCGATCGGGTAACGAACCACCGTTCAAAGATGGAAAAGCCGTGAAGTGCACGTTGCACGTTTCGGTTTCAGTCCGTGGAATTCCGAATGCTCGAAGTAAAAAGTACATCGACAGCGCATCTTTGACTGATGTTCTGTGGATGAGGTATCATCTACCATCAAGTGAACCTCATGCTCGTCTGTCGCTATCTAACATAAAAAAAACAATGGAAGAAATTCGTCCATATAAATTAAGTATGGAAAATTTTAATTTGACAGCAATCGCTATAATTATTAATGGGGTCAAGGCTCGCGAGTTCCGCTGGGTTTGATATGATCATAATTCAATTAACATATTTTTTTCATTGCACTTTGAGCATTAAAAGTGCGCAAGGAATATCAAATTTGCCACTTGTCATAATATCCATGTATATTACATTCTTGTTTCATACATACATCAGGTCACCACAGCCGGCCTAACATGACAACCGTGACAATATTTCTCGTGTTTTAATCGATTATCGCTCTATTTCTTTCGGGTCTAACATGATAATTACACTTAGAACTCGACTTCTAATATCGAAAATAGATATATTTGTCGATCGAGATATATTTTTTATTAAAATTTTCGATGTCGAGATATAATATATCAATATATCTTACATCTTAGTTTGTCTTCTCTCGTCCGCGACATATTTCGTGGTGGTCATGCTAGGCCGGCAGATCAAGAATCTGTAAAATCGCAAACCTTAGCGCCGTTCATAGCACAGACTGGTCTAATGACATTATAATAATAAAAATGACATTATAAGACAACCACATGAGTCAGCCTGGCATGACCGCCATGAGATATTTCGCGGACGAGAGAAGAAAAGCTAACAATTTTGATATTAAAAGTCGAGTTTTAAGTGTAATAAAACGATAAAATAATTCTTTGAACATTTATATGTATTTTTATATTTTTAAGACGGTATGCAAAATAAATGACGAAATGTAAGAAATTACTATATAAGAGGGAGTTTGAGAGTAGCGCCAGTGAATGAAAAATTGAAAGGTAATCGTTTGGCTTGGCATGGGCATGTTATGAGGAGAGATGAAGGGCATGTATCTAAAAAAGTTTTAAATATGAAAGTGGATGGGTATAGGGGAAGAGGGAGGCAAAAAAAAACATGCATTGACTATGTGAAGAATGATATGTGTTTGAAAGGTGTGACTGATGATATGGCGAGTGAAAGGAGAGAATGGAAAAAGAGAACATATTATCGTACTGCGCCGACCCCAAATAACAAAAAAAAGGGAACAGGACAGGAAGAAGAAGAAAATGCATCACTAATTGGTGAGCTTCCTATATTGTAGAAACGGTGTGATTCATAAGTTTTCTCATTGCTTATTTATAGGAATAGTATGTCTATGCGGCATCATTAATTGCCTTCGTTGAATTGAATTGAATCATACGAAATACAGTGTTATGATAAAATTTAATTGAACAATGTTATTTAATATTATTTTAGTCATAACAACGTCAGCGACAAGTTATGACGCCGTTTTATCTTGATATTCCCCATAACAACTATTGGGTCAAAGTCTAGTATCAGAAACGTAACTAGGTTATTCCAAATTTAAAAAAGTCTGCATCAATATCTATACGTTCTATATCTGTTCAAAATGGTCGCTTCAGGTACTAAACGGCTCAAAGAAAAAGTAGGTCGACAGCGCATCATTGACTGATGTTCTGTGGCTGGCTTCGATCAACAAGTGGCTGGGGTATCACTTGCCATCAAGTGAACCTCACGCTCGTCTGTCGATATCTAATATATAAAAAAATCATAGGTCAACAGCGCATCATTTACTGATGTTATATGGCTGGGGTATCACCTACCATCAAGTGCACCTCACGTTCGTCTGTCGATATCTAACATAAAAATATAGGTCGACAGCGCATCGTTGACCGACGTTCTGTGGCTGAGGTATCACCTACCATCAAGTGAATCTCACGCTCTATCACGGATATCAAACGCAAAAAAAAACTTTTTTTTTTCGTTTTCATTCGATTATTGAACGAAATATTGAGACCAGTGGAAATAATAGCATATCACAGGCTATTTGTATATACATTATCAAAGCTATGGGTGTTATCAAATAGATTATACTTTCATAGTATGCATGACCCGGCATTGCGTTCACCGTTACTCGAACGCGTGTCCCACTGACCTTCTTACTATTCACGCATTAATTATTTAAGTAGTCATCTATATATCTATACATATAATAATAATAATATATATAATCTATATAATACATAGAGTAGAGTCATCATTTGAACCCCAACCTCAACCACCATTAAACATGTCGATAATATGATGCAAAAGCAACCGTCAATGACTACTCTGATAGCTCTTTCCGAAAAGAAATCACCAAGTACAGAGGATGGAGGATATATAATATGAAGAAAGCTTGCTCAAAAGTTCAGCATAAAGTGATCCCCACGCGAACGAAGTCGCGGGCATCAGCTAGTCTCTAATAAATGTTTACGTATAGAATTAGTGCAGTGATTAAACGGATTAAATTCGTTCTAAAACACGATGCGTTTAATTAAATTATCTAGAAGATTACGTTTAGTCTAAAGATTGAGTTTTGGGACGAACAAAAAACGACCGCTTAATGTTCACTTTGGATATACCTAAAATTATTTAAATTATACAACGGTTACGACAACGTTTGCTCATTGGCGCGTTGCGTAGAACACCTTGCGTTCTGATGGCTCGAGGGTTCGAATCCCGCCCTGAAGAAATGTTTATAATTTTCTGTAAACATGTCTTCCTTACGTCAGGTCAATACGGGTGGAAGTACATACAGTTGTGGTCATATAATTAAGAAAGTTTACATGAAGACAAATTTTTTAACAAACAGCGTCGCATAACATAACGCATGTATATTCTTTTATTTTTTAAGGTATTACAAAATATTGCCATACTATTTGTCCATTCATTATGCACATGAGTAATTTTAAAAAAATCCAGATAAATTGTATAGAGTACATAAAATTAGTACCTGAACGTAGGTCGCACCCCTACTGGCTGGTCACATAATTAAGAACGCTGAATAATGTTATATATTTTTAAAATTTGTATAAAGAAAACCTTTGAGCTTGGTCACTTTTAGTTTATCTTTGGCGCCATTAATTGTTGTAAAAATAATAAAACGTGCTTATTTCTTATAAAATAATGGGAATATTTAGTTGTGATAAGTCTAGAAGAGAAGTTATAATAAAACTTCGCGAAAACTACTGGTCGTATAAAAAGATAGCAGACCATCTTCAGTGCTTCAGTTTTCCATGCTGTAAAGTATTTTTGAACATATGAAACTATTTCAAATAAGCCGCGTGAGTTTAAAATGAGGAAAACATCCCCTTGAGTGGATAGCACGATAGTTCGTTTGGCCAATCAGTATCCATTTAAAGGGTCCAATGAGATAAAAAAAGATTTTTTTGGCGAAAGTAACCCCTCGGCAATCTTGGCACGCACGGCACGAAGGCGTTTGGTAGAAGAAAGTTTGTTCGGAAGGATATCGCGGAAGATACCCATGTTGACACCGCGCCTTAGACATGCCCGTATTGAATTTGCAAAAAGATATGAGAACTGGATAGTCAATAAACAATGGAAAAATATCCTTTTTTCTGATGAAACTAAAACAAATAGGGTTTGCTATGATGCAAACAATGCGTATGACGCCTTTCGAATAAAGTATTTGACCCTCAGTTCAGAAAAGTGACGTTATAGCATGCTGGTGCAAACGTGAAAATTTGGGGGTGCTTTTCTGGTCATGGAGTCGGACCTGTTAGGCTCATAGAAGGAAACTTGGATCAATTCCAGTACAAAACTATACCGGAGTAAACAATGTTACCCTATGCTGAGGACGTACTGCCTGTCATTTGGACATTCTAGCACGACGATGACCCTAAGCATACTGCATACAATAAAGGAATTCCTTGAATCACAATCTGTTTCTGTCTTAGAGTGGTCATCTTATAGCCCGGATTTAAATCCAATTGAGCACATTTGGTGTGAGTTTAAGAAAGGGGTATCTAATAGGCAGTATAGCAGTTTAAGAGAACTTTAAGCGTTTTTTTTAGAAGAATGGAACTCTATTTCTGTTGAAAAATGTCAAAAAATGATAGAGTCAATCATGTCAATACAAGGCAGTAATCAAAAGCCGTGGATATGCCACTAAGTATTAATTTTAGGCTTAAAAGGTATTCACTTGTCCTCTGTATCGCAAGTGAACCTTTATAGTGTTACTTCATTAACTAAAATTTCATTTACATACAATTATCGAATAGTTTATAGGTCGTTCTTAATTATTTGTCCAGTTTCGTTTCTATGTAAATTTTTACTATTTTTATTAAATGTATATAAGTAAAAAACCTGCATGTTTTTTAAATTTGTTTTCGTAATTAAGTGAGCTTTATTCATGTGCCTTTTCCATAATTCAACGAATAACTTCTAAGTAGTATCTAACACAAAAAAATTACACGTTTGATTAGAAATTCTCTGAAACTAAAAATCGTTCTTAATTATATGACCACAACTGTATATCAAAATTCCGACCGGTTTACGAACCACCATTTATAGATGGAAAAACCGTGAAGTGCACGTTTCGTTTTAAATGGATTGCCGAATGCTCAATCCAAATATTAACTGATGTTCTACTGAGGTAGAACTGTAGGCTGAGGTACCATACCGGTAAATAAACATGAGGCTTATTTGTCGATATATAGGTAAAAAGTAAAAAAATAAAAAAAAGTACAAGTACTGGTCTTTACTCTTTAGTATTTCAACGAGTTAAGAATACTTGACGTGTAACCAGTATGAATGTACCTATAACACATATTTTTATAAAAGTCTGTAGCTATTTAAAGTTTATTAATTTTACTGACGCACTTGCTTAATTATCTTACGCATTCACTTTATCATTATATCTATCTCTTTTTAAAATTCAGTAATGAACAGAGACAAAACAAAACATAACGTGACTCTGATGATAATGACCTTGGTCGTTATATCAATTAAAAAAAATCAAAATTAAATCGTTCCAATTTCAAATAATTTTTGAACATTTCTCACTTGAAAGAAAGGTTCTGTGAAATTGCACGATATTATTTCTAATTATTGATACTAATATTATAAGACGAAAGATTTGTTTGTTTGTTTGTTACGATTTAACTCATAAACTACTCGACTGATTTTTAAAATTCTTTCACGAATAGAAAGCTACATTATCAGCGAGTAATAGGTAAAGGCTATTTATTTTTTCTGTACAGTAAATTGTGCCTGTGAAAAGCCGGGCCCAATTGCTGGAAACTAAGGCCTCAAAATTTCGCGTAACCTAGAACATTGCATTCCAATAGTACACGAACCCAAGGCCCACGTTTGTTTGTTTAAAAGGGTACGCGTAGCTGTCTCTCGGAAACGTAATTAAATCATTAAAAGACAATTATGAAAACTTCAATATGTTTAAAGCTCATTTTTGTATAGTATACGAGTATATCTGCGTGGAACGCGAAATATAATATATATAAAGAAAATTGCACTATAAAAGCAAAAAAAAATCTAAGCCATATGTTTGTAAAGTGTTTAAAGATTTTGAGTATTTTATTTAATTTTGATTAATTGTAATATAATATAAGTAATCTATAAGTAAGTTGACCGCCTCCATGGCTAAGTGTAAGCGCAGTGCTTTTAGCACCGGACGTCGTGGGTTCGAGTCCCGGGGAATCAAAATTATAAAAAAAAATGTTTCGATCGGGAAGAACATACATGACACCTACGTCTGTAAATAAAAATTGACACAAAAATGGGTCTGCCCCATGCCCCACTCCCTAGTGACTCGGGAAGTCTTTTTAAGCTATAAGTAAGGATGCTGACTTCATCTCCTTATTGAAGAACACGTAACACGCCCGGCTTCACACGATATAGATATAATATAGATGTAGGGGAGACAGGGGCTTGTTGTAACAGAGGTAAGTAGTAACAGCTTAATAACTTAGCCGGTTTCAAATATTTTGTTCCGATTTTGAACTCAACGTGCTCTTTAAGATAGGACCTACGACATAAATGCAGCCAATATAGTGCGGAAAGGCTTAGTGACCGATTTTCAGCAGGAGTACTGTTTTTTGGCACGAAACATAAAAAATATGAGTTCGTAAAATTTGATTACAAGATCATACTGAATCTAATTGAAAAATGTTTCTATTAATTTTTGTTACGCATTTATTAAACTATCGTATGATAGTACTTTCGCATAACCCAAGCCAATCATATTTTTTTAAATAAATATAATTGTTCATAATTTCGATTGGGGCTAGTTGTAACAAAATTGTGGGGCAAGTTGTAACAAGCGCTAAGGCTGCACATTTTGCATTCGCTCTTACTTTTCCAGGTTTGTATGTTATTTGTTAAGTTAATCGTTATATTTTAAGATGCGGGATTATAAAAGGTAGTCAGAACGGGCGTCAAAGTCTCAAGAGGTCTATGAACAAGGTGTAAAAGAAGTATTAACAATAGCAAAAAAATCGTGAGGCTGCTGCATTGTTTGAGCTGTGTCACGTATCATTGGTCAGATACATTAAAAAGAAGAACAATTACTGTTGGTTATACCCACACAATACACACTGAACCCGTCCCAGGCCCTTCAGGTATCCAAAATACCGGTATTTCACTTTCAAAGATCAAAATTCAAAGGGTCAGCTATTTTGACTGAAACTCCAGAGAAAGAATTTGATAAAAAACAGAAACAAGAAGGTAAAGCAAAAAACAAAGATACGGGAAAGGGCAAAAGTAAAGCAAAGTCGAATAGACCTGAAAAGACCAAGATTGATAAAGTGAAGAAAAAAGATTTCAATGAAGACTCAGATTCTGAAGAAGAAAAGTAGTTAGTTGTGTTTGATTTTCGGAGAAGAAAGTATAACCATATAAGACAAAGAAGATTGGGTCGATTGTAAGATCTGTAAACTGTGGTCACACGTTAAATGTGTAAGAGGTGATCCTATTTCGTACATTTGTATTAATTGTGAATTTGATAAAGACTGAAATAAGTAATTGCGTTAAATTTTTTCCTACTATTTTACGAAGTAAGCTTTACTTATTGCAATGTTTATTGTGATATAGTAAGATGTATAAAATATAACTATTTACTGCTTAACAGCAGCGAATGTTAGGGAATCAAACAATTTGATTGAGATAATTTCTTTAAACTTTTGACCAAAAATAATGTTAGATGTTTTTATTTTTTGAAGCTCACGTAGCTTGCCATAGTTTAGTAAATACAAAACGGCACGAAGGCGTTTGGTAGAAGAAAGTTTGTTCGGAAGGATATCGCGGAAGATACCCATGTTGACACCGCGCCTTAGACATGCCCGTATTGAATTTGCAAAAAGATATGAGAACTGGATAGTCAATAAACAATGGAAAAATATCCTTTTTTCTGATGAAACTAAAACAAATAGGGTTTGCTATGATGCAAACAATGCGTATGACGCCTTTCGAATAAAGTATTTGACCCTCAGTTCAGAAAAGTGACGTTATAGCATGCTGGTGCAAACGTGAAAATTTGGGGGTGCTTTTCTGGTCATGGAGTCGGACCTGTTAGGCTCATAGAAGGAAACTTGGATCAATTCCAGTACAAAACTATACCGGAGTAAACAATGTTACCCTATGCTGAGGACGTACTGCCTGTCATTTGGACATTCTAGCACGACGATGACCCTAAGCATACTGCATACAATAAAGGAATTCCTTGAATCACAATCTGTTTCTGTCTTAGAGTGGTCATCTTATAGCCCGGATTTAAATCCAATTGAGCACATTTGGTGTGAGTTTAAGAAAGGGGTATCTAATAGGCAGTATAGCAGTTTAAGAGAACTTTAAGCGTTTTTTTTAGAAGAATGGAACTCTATTTCTGTTGAAAAATGTCAAAAAATGATAGAGTCAATCATGTCAATACAAGGCAGTAATCAAAAGCCGTGGATATGCCACTAAGTATTAATTTTAGGCTTAAAAGGTATTCACTTGTCCTCTGTATCGCAAGTGAACCTTTATAGTGTTACTTCATTAACTAAAATTTCATTTACATACAATTATCGAATAGTTTATAGGTCGTTCTTAATTATTTGTCCAGTTTCGTTTCTATGTAAATTTTTACTATTTTTATTAAATGTATATAAGTAAAAAACCTGCATGTTTTTTAAATTTGTTTTCGTAATTAAGTGAGCTTTATTCATGTGCCTTTTCCATAATTCAACGAATAACTTCTAAGTAGTATCTAACACAAAAAAATTACACGTTTGATTAGAAATTCTCTGAAACTAAAAATCGTTCTTAATTATATGACCACAACTGTATATCAAAATTCCGACCGGTTTACGAACCACCATTTATAGATGGAAAAACCGTGAAGTGCACGTTTCGTTTTAAATGGATTGCCGAATGCTCAATCCAAATATTAACTGATGTTCTACTGAGGTAGAACTGTAGGCTGAGGTACCATACCGGTAAATAAACATGAGGCTTATTTGTCGATATATAGGTAAAAAGTAAAAAAATAAAAAAAAGTACAAGTACTGGTCTTTACTCTTTAGTATTTCAACGAGTTAAGAATACTTGACGTGTAACCAGTATGAATGTACCTATAACACATATTTTTATAAAAGTCTGTAGCTATTTAAAGTTTATTAATTTTACTGACGCACTTGCTTAATTATCTTACGCATTCACTTTATCATTATATCTATCTCTTTTTAAAATTCAGTAATGAACAGAGACAAAACAAAACATAACGTGACTCTGATGATAATGACCTTGGTCGTTATATCAATTAAAAAAAATCAAAATTAAATCGTTCCAATTTCAAATAATTTTTGAACATTTCTCACTTGAAAGAAAGGTTCTGTGAAATTGCACGATATTATTTCTAATTATTGATACTAATATTATAAGACGAAAGATTTGTTTGTTTGTTTGTTACGATTTAACTCATAAACTACTCGACTGATTTTTAAAATTCTTTCACGAATAGAAAGCTACATTATCAGCGAGTAATAGGTAAAGGCTATTTATTTTTTCTGTACAGTAAATTGTGCCTGTGAAAAGCCGGGCCCAATTGCTGGAAACTAAGGCCTCAAAATTTCGCGTAACCTAGAACATTGCATTCCAATAGTACACGAACCCAAGGCCCACGTTTGTTTGTTTAAAAGGGTACGCGTAGCTGTCTCTCGGAAACGTAATTAAATCATTAAAAGACAATTATGAAAACTTCAATATGTTTAAAGCTCATTTTTGTATAGTATACGAGTATATCTGCGTGGAACGCGAAATATAATATATATAAAGAAAATTGCACTATAAAAGCAAAAAAAAATCTAAGCCATATGTTTGTAAAGTGTTTAAAGATTTTGAGTATTTTATTTAATTTTGATTAATTGTAATATAATATAAGTAATCTATAAGTAAGTTGACCGCCTCCATGGCTAAGTGTAAGCGCAGTGCTTTTAGCACCGGACGTCGTGGGTTCGAGTCCCGGGGAATCAAAATTATAAAAAAAAATGTTTCGATCGGGAAGAACATACATGACACCTACGTCTGTAAATAAAAATTGACACAAAAATGGGTCTGCCCCATGCCCCACTCCCTAGTGACTCGGGAAGTCTTTTTAAGCTATAAGTAAGGATGCTGACTTCATCTCCTTATTGAAGAACACGTAACACGCCCGGCTTCACACGATATAGATATAATATAGATGTAGGGGAGACAGGGGCTTGTTGTAACAGAGGTAAGTAGTAACAGCTTAATAACTTAGCCGGTTTCAAATATTTTGTTCCGATTTTGAACTCAACGTGCTCTTTAAGATAGGACCTACGACATAAATGCAGCCAATATAGTGCGGAAAGGCTTAGTGACCGATTTTCAGCAGGAGTACTGTTTTTTGGCACGAAACATAAAAAATATGAGTTCGTAAAATTTGATTACAAGATCATACTGAATCTAATTGAAAAATGTTTCTATTAATTTTTGTTACGCATTTATTAAACTATCGTATGATAGTACTTTCGCATAACCCAAGCCAATCATATTTTTTTAAATAAATATAATTGTTCATAATTTCGATTGGGGCTAGTTGTAACAAAATTGTGGGGCAAGTTGTAACAAGCGCTAAGGCTGCACATTTTGCATTCGCTCTTACTTTTCCAGGTTTGTATGTTATTTGTTAAGTTAATCGTTATATTTTAAGATGCGGGATTATAAAAGGTAGTCAGAACGGGCGTCAAAGTCTCAAGAGGTCTATGAACAAGGTGTAAAAGAAGTATTAACAATAGCAAAAAAATCGTGAGGCTGCTGCATTGTTTGAGCTGTGTCACGTATCATTGGTCAGATACATTAAAAAGAAGAACAATTACTGTTGGTTATACCCACACAATACACACTGAACCCGTCCCAGGCCCTTCAGGTATCCAAAATACCGGTATTTCACTTTCAAAGATCAAAATTCAAAGGGTCAGCTATTTTGACTGAAACTCCAGAGAAAGAATTTGATAAAAAACAGAAACAAGAAGGTAAAGCAAAAAACAAAGATACGGGAAAGGGCAAAAGTAAAGCAAAGTCGAATAGACCTGAAAAGACCAAGATTGATAAAGTGAAGAAAAAAGATTTCAATGAAGACTCAGATTCTGAAGAAGAAAAGTAGTTAGTTGTGTTTGATTTTCGGAGAAGAAAGTATAACCATATAAGACAAAGAAGATTGGGTCGATTGTAAGATCTGTAAACTGTGGTCACACGTTAAATGTGTAAGAGGTGATCCTATTTCGTACATTTGTATTAATTGTGAATTTGATAAAGACTGAAATAAGTAATTGCGTTAAATTTTTTCCTACTATTTTACGAAGTAAGCTTTACTTATTGCAATGTTTATTGTGATATAGTAAGATGTATAAAATATAACTATTTACTGCTTAACAGCAGCGAATGTTAGGGAATCAAACAATTTGATTGAGATAATTTCTTTAAACTTTTGACCAAAAATAATGTTAGATGTTTTTATTTTTTGAAGCTCACGTAGCTTGCCATAGTTTAGTAAATACAAAAATATAAAGAATTGTTATAAAAAAAAATTGTTTTATGTGGATTATAAATGCAATTTATGAAATTAGTTTTCACTAATAATTAAGTTTATTAATAAGTTTAATTAACCTAAGTATATACTATACAAGGCAAAATATAACTATCGTTGTTAAAGAAAAAGATAAGTATTTACATCATTAGTCCATAAGAAATACCATTTTCTTATTATTTGTTGTTATTTTTATAAAACAAGCCTTAAATAATGTAACCTGTTGTTTTAATATGACGTTACTACTTGCCCCGTGCTAGTTACAACTTGCCCCAACAACGGGGTAAGTTGTAACAAGCGACTTTTTCCACAAAAAGTGCTATAAATATAAATTGATTATAGATTCAGGAAAAATTATTTTGGGAACATATTTTCAAATATATGATTACTCGTTTAAAAGCACTTTTAAATGAAAATACTCAATAGTTTAGTCACTACATCGAAAGAAGGAAAAAATGTTACAACTAGCCCCTCTCTCCCCTACTTACTATACATAAAAATGTTATTTTACTCGCTGATAATGTCTTCCTGTTGGTGAAAGAATTGGTAAAATCGGTCCAGTAGTTTTTGAGTGTATTCGTTACAAACATACAAAAATACAAAGTTCCCTTTTTATAATATTAGTGTAGAATATATACGCAAGACGAGAATAAACCACTTAGCTTAATAATAACAAATTAAATATAATTATTTTTAAGACTACGTCAAAATCTTCAATAAATTAAATTTATAGTAATAAGATCATCTGCAACATGAATATTTGAATAATTCATTATGAATAAATAATATGAATATAGTTAACATAGATATCGCAATAAAAATTAATATATTGCGTTAAGTGACCTTAATGGGTCGATTTTTAAGATGTTATATTATTAAAGGAACACGTGTTTAGATATTTTGTTGTGAATTAATTAATGACTTTTACCTAATATATAAAATTTCCATGTCACAATGTTAGTTACCGTACATCTCCGAAACGGCCTTACCGATTTTTACCAAATTTTATATGCGTATTCAGTAGGTCTGAGAATCGGCTACTATCTATTTTTCATACCTCTAAGTGATAAGGGTTGTTCACCCTTAATTTTCTTTTTAATTTTTGGATGAAATTTTTTGTTTTTATTTTTTTATAATGTGGCATTAAAAAATACATACAACCCTAAATTTTTACTATTTTATCACCAACCCCTGCTTTTTAGAATTTATTTACATGGCAAATCAACGTTTACCGTGTCAGCTAGTATTTCTATATGACCGCCTCCGTGGCTCAGAGGTAAGTGGTTAGTACAAGAGGTCCTGGGTTCGAATAAAAAAAAGTGTTTCGGTAGGCCAGGGCACAGATGAAATTACTTGCCTAATTAAGTTGAAAAAAAAAGGACACTAAAATATGTCTACCCTTTGCCCCACTAGGGGACTCGGGAATTCACTATATTCCAATATACATATAAAAGTTTACATATTAAATAGGTATGCACGTATATGATAGTTTTATCGTTGACTAAACGAAATAAATAAATATCTATATGAAAACAGCTTAAAACAGCATCAAAATCAGTTTTGTATAGTGTGTTGTATAGAAGAATAAGAGAAAGATGAGGTCAACAAAGACTATGGTTTTATACTATTTACCGATTTAAAAAAAAATTACAAATTTTAAAAAATATACTTGTAAAAAAAATTATAAAATTCAAATATCGAACCTCACTCCCACCGTAACTTTTAACTTACGAACCTAGGGTATTCTTAATTCTAATGATTATTATTGGTCAATAGTAGAAATAAAATACCCATTACATTGTCCTTCCGTTTCTCGGAGATTAATTAATGAGAACTTATTACACAGTGAAGCAATTAACTAATTACTGCGAATTAGGATAATATTAAACTTAATATTATATTATGTAAATAATATGATTTATGACTAACATCCAAAATAGTATTTCCAATTCGTTCAAGTATTTAAAAATAAACCTCACGGTAAGTTGACTATTTTATGAATAAATTATTATATTACTAGTGGCTACTAAAACTTGAATAATGTAACCTAAGGTGTAAAAAAAAGGTTGTAGGAAGTAATCTCTGGATCTACTGAACTGATTTTAAAAGTTATTTCACAGTAATATAGGCTTTTTTTGTGTACGGTACATCTACTTTGCACCCGTGCGAAGCCGGGGCGTGTTACTAATAATATCAAAGTTCATGGATATATGTATATACGTATATCAAAATTCATATCGATTGGAGGTATGTTCTTAACGGAAATACACAGTTTCGACAAAAAATGGACCATTTGGGAAATGCATATAAAAACTTTTTTTTTTAAACTAAGAATGTTATTTTACTCACTTATAACAATTGGTAGGTTCGAGACCACTGGTCTACCTTTAGAATTAAAGTAAAAATTATGTCAAAATTACTTGTTAAATTGTATCTTATTAACGCATCACAAATATTGTAAAAAAAAACCTGTCTTCATAGAACGGCTTAAACACTTTAATATTCCTTTCATCATCAAAATTATGATATCTACCACTTAGTTTAAAATTTATTGAACCAAACCAAAGAATTATCCAAAAATCAGATTATATTTTAGGCGTTAATCGCAAAACAAGAGTTTTGGATTACATTATTCAATAATTATGAAGGTGATGCTATGTCTAAATAGATTAGTGCGGCAGGCGTATTAGTTAAAATAAGCAAACGATCAACAAACAGTTTGCAGTAGGTGCGCAATCGATTGTACTTTGTCATATAAATTCGTATTAGCTAAGTCATCGCGAACTCATTGTTTACTGATTGTAATAATGCTCTTTTGGCAAGATAAAGCTGTCAAAAAGCAATACATTAGAGATAAGTGTTTGAATGTCAAAAATATGTTTTTAAAATTTTGTTGTAATCAAATTTTAAACCCAAACTTCGCAAAAAATCTGCACATTTTAGTTCACTGATTGTTCTACAGAGGCAGCACTGTCGTTATCATGCTTTGGATTTGTTATCGCTGATACATAATACGAATTTACGATTTGGAAGCAATTTTTGCTATTTTTTCGCTATTGCTTTGCAATTGTAAGATACGTGATAAGCCTGCCGGTAAAATAGTGACGACAATGATTCTCTCGTATGTTCTTTTACGTGGGACCAATTTACAACTACCCACATACGCCCACAGATTCATTGTAAACACACATTGTTGTTTTTTGTTTAATCTTCGCGGCGGATACGAGTAGTTAGTATAGCCACTATTGCGTATGGGAGATGATGTCAGGGTATTCATACAAGTACATATTAGCGATTGTATTATGGTTGTTATGGCTTCAATATAAAACTAACATATGATATTATGTAAAGAGCTAATTTGAGTTTGATATTATTATGGTAAATTAACTTATAATCAATCGAACCAAGTCAAGGTAAATACCGAGTAAGCTTTTTCTTTTTACTTGATTTAGTAAAAATATTTAGTTTTCGTATTGAATTAATATTTAAATTATCAAAATATTTAAAATGATATTAATTATTGTTAATGTAGCTTTCTATCAATGACAGACTATTAAAAACAAATTATTCGTATGCAAATTCTTACATAGGTTTTGTGAATCTCAAACATTAAACGGAATTATAATTATTATATTATAATTCCGTTTATACGTATTATAAGTTATTGATATATTATGTATGTACATATGTCCAAAGTTAGGAATATGAGAATGGAAGAGAAAAGCCAAAATAGATGGATTGATTGTGCAAAGTGAGAGGTTTCCTGTAGTTTTACCAAAAATTCAATATTTTGAAAAAAATTGCGAGTCACTAAAAATCCTTTCACGCAGACTGTTGGAGACCAAAATGGAACGTGTGTACCAAAGAAGTCAGAATTCGGTTTTGGCTTTTCGGAAGTTTATCCAAACCTATATTGTATTTTATTATAAACGAATTGTTATAAGTTTTTGTTGAAATCAGTATTTAAAAAGTATAACACACAGTTCCCTTCTGCTCTGTGAGACCGGCGTAGACACAACTACTTGATAATTCTATAATCTATGGTACCTAACTGCATTGCGATTGAAATCGATTAAACCCGTTAGATACGGCATTGCTCGCGTCATAGCTTTACTTATTTCCAGCCACAAAAACACTATGAAACCGTCAAGTGTCGGCTTCTAGAGATCTCAGAGCCGATAAATGATAAATCTGCAATTTTGATTTCTTGCACAAAGCCTCATGTATGATTGTATGAAGCATGTAATGGTCACAAAACCTTGTTTAGTACGGGAAATTGCTTTTAAATCAAGTTTAACTTGCTCTCAGTATTTTTAATACGTTTGGTGAATCGTAAATTATGTATGAGAACTTACATAATTGTATGATGCAAATTGCTATCTTTTCAAGTAATATGTATTACGAAAACGTAAATAATGAATGGTTTATTTGACTGCTATGCGATGGTAATGTTTTGGTATATATTATTATATTAGCTCTAATTCTTGCCTTTTATAAATTAAATTGGTCTATTTCTCGAATAAAATTGCTTTATTCTTCAAAAACATAATATCATCTTCTTTTTTATGCCTATTTTCCCGCCGCTGATTATTGTTATTATTTTCGCCCATAGGGCAGGCTAAAGTCTTTCGACCATACCGCCTAGTCTTATGTTGTATTTTCTCCATAAATCTCTCCTTAATTATATCTTACGTTACTTCCGGCCATTTTACAAAAAAAAAAAACAAAATAATCGAAAAAAAAAATTAAAAAAATCCCGCCGCTGATATCAGAGTGACAATTCGCATCCCCACAATTTTTCAAATATCGAATGTCAAAAGTCAATTGTCACTCCGACGTGAACTCATTCAAACAGTTTTTAACAAATATACCTACTCATGTAAGTAGTAAATAAGGTTCTAACAATATGTTGTATGTAGATTTGTCTGTTTTATTGGTTTATTTCCTTAGTGTCTGTTATAATACATTTAACGACTTTCAATAGTGAAAAGACTCTTCTTAGATCAGCGTGGCGGTAAACATCTGCGGCTCACCTGATGTAAAGTGATCAACAGAGTAGTTGTAGATGCGTTGCCGGATTTTAATTTCGAATGTATAAAAGAATACCGGCGCCTTTAATACTGGATTTATACGTTATTTATAGAAACATTATTGATGTCAATAGCGACACTTTTGACTTCAGATATTGATAACCTTTGACATTCGTCTGGTGCCTATAATACTGTAATACCGTTTTATCGAACCTATACAAAATGCTAAGGAATTTACGTCAATGTTATAACTAATCTTAAACAGGTTAAATGTCAAAAGAGTTTTTTTTTTATTTAGAGGAGGCAAACGGACAGGCTTGTCACCTGATGGTAAGTGACTACCCTGTTTATTCGTTACAAACATAAAAAAATACAAATCTTTATAATATTAGTGTAGAAAAAAGGCCGTTCTCGTACTTTTATTCGTCACGATACTCGCAGTAATACATAGTATAGTAGTTCATTACAAATAATGACTCACTTCTGAAAATAAAAACAATGACTTTGTTAATGATCGACTAATTTTTCACGCCTTTTAGCATACGTTTAATGAATTATCTTCTGCCTGTGAAACAGTTTTCGCTCAAATCAAATTGTTTTTCAAATAAGTGCTTTATTTATTGACGTGAAGTCATCAAGAACCGTTTGGAAATGGACAAATAAAAATGAACCGTAAAAATTAAAAGTTTTGATACACTTAAAGACAGCAGCATTAGTTACCCGATATATGAATAAGTAATAAGAATAGCAAGTACAGATATTATTAGAAGTCTATCCGAACCGATACGACTTAGGGACTTTCAAAAAAAGAGTCTACGCATGTCCTGGTGCTGCAGATATCTATGGACGTCGGTAATCACTTAAAAAAAAGATGATCTTCTGGTCATAGTGACACCACATACTTTTAAAGCAGTATTTACGAGAGAAAGTGACGGCTGCATTCATTCATAGCTTTATCTCATTCTATCGTCAAAGAGTCCTGTAATACAAGTTATGACGAAACATAAGTTATGTCATTATGGCCCCAAGTCAAGGAGACAACATAAAACAGATGAATAAATTATTAAGCGTGACATTTCACGCTAAAATTCAATCGCTGCGATTATTATCTGTTTATTATAATCAGTTTGGCGAGAAAACCATTTATTTGTTTACACATAATATTGCTTGACATTTAAACTTTGCGACCTAAAATGGCAATTTTTCATAATTTACGACATATCCTCAATTGCTAAAGTAAATAATACTTTCATTTGCACGCGGAGGTCGACAATTCGAACCGCGTATTTACCATAATTATTCGTTTCTCGCAAAATTATTTCTCATAATATATGAGCTTACAAGAAACTTGAATACTTAAATGAGTAATTTAATTTGATTCTGTTTAATTCAATAGGGTCGTATTTTTTCGTATTTTCTTCCCACATTAACGAAATATTCTAATTAAAGGTGTTTTGATTTGTTTAAAAATCATTGCAAATCGGTTTTCATTGGAAAAGGTTCAATGACTAATATTTTTCCGGGTGCAATAAATTAAAATACAAGGTGCCCAGGAAAGGGCATCGCCAGCTGAATTGAAAGGATGAGAATAGTATGAGTTGTAGGAATATATAAAAGTAGTGCATATATTTTGCACTAAAAGAATTCAAAAGAAAATCGCTATCAAACGCCAAAAATCCCTGAATCTGGCTAGAAAATCGCCATGGTCACACTAATGGCATACTTAGAATGGATAAGTCAAATGGAAAATAATCGGACAAGCGATTTGTCTTAAGACTTTGGTTTATTGGAATTGATTATTTTTTTTTTCCATTTCCAAGAAGGGGAGGGGCAGCAGTTTCCCCCTTGGCGATGCTCTTGTGTCCAGATTAAACCAGATATTGATGCCTTCAAAGAAATCAAATGATTAGCTGGGCAACTTTCCCTTAGAAACAACAAAATATATGTAAATGTTTGTTGCCCTTCATTCATATTTGAATATCTGCATAACTTTGACGTCTGGCATCTTATAAATAAAAGAGGTTATATTTTTTTATGAAATCTTAATCTTAATATATCCTGTCACGATGTTTGTCCGCGATGGACTCCTAAACTACTTAACCGATTTTAAATTAAATTGGCACACCGTGAGCAGTCTGGTCCAACTTAAGAGATAGGATAGCTTAGAATTTTTGACCATCTACATTGCACCCGTGCGAAGCCGGCGGATCGCTAGTCATTACATAAGTGAAAGATAGTTTTAAATATTTTTTCTTTTTACATGTAAGATTATTGTGTTGTTAGGAATTATATAAAACAACATATTATGTCTATATTATTACTGATATAATAAAAAACGTACTTTTACAGAGCAACAGAATTAAGTGAAATATTGACGCCATGAACAATTTTTGACAAATACCTAATTCATATTTTCAGTACCTTCCGGCTCCCAGTGGCGGATTGACATATTTCCAAGGTATAGGCTGTTAAATTTTTACCACCGTTGCGTCTACAACTGTCATTTCCTAAATTTCTAAAATAAAATGAAAGGGAAGAGGGAAATTCTTCGGCAAGTCGACTATGTAAGATATCAGAAAACCTTATATAAATCTTTGTGATTTCTATAAACCAGCAAAAAAAAATTGGTCCCCAAATTTGCCGCCCCTAACATCTGCTGCCCTAGGCTCAAACCTACTTATCTTATCTAATTATAATGTAATACTTTCTTACCGATTCCAGAAAACTTTACATATAAATGTTTGTGATTTCTATAACCCAGCTAATAAAAATTGGTCCCCAAATTTGCCGCCCCTAAAATCTGCCTGCCTAGGCTCAAGCCTACTCAGTCTTGTTGTATTAAGATTCAATTATAATATAATACTTTTTTACGAATTTCATAAACAAATATATAGGTTTTCTGTTCTGAATTTGTCGTAACCATTGATACTAAATCACCTTAAGCGAAAGGCGGTATTTAAATGTGATATAATTTCCTCAAGCGTTAATTACGACCAATTAAAGCAGTGAAATGTCAATATAAAAATTCCTTTACTGTAAGTATAATCACTCATTCTCCGGCAAGCTGTAGGGGACAGTTCAAATTCAGAAATGATTTTTATTTACCTGGTAACATTCCATACATTTATTTCTGGAAATAAATAAAGCCTATGTTACTCAGTGAAGATGTAGCTTTGTAAGTAGGTCGAGTAGTTTTTGAGTTAAATCGTAACAAACAAACAAATCTTTCCTCTTTATAATATTATATAGTATAGATAATTTTTACATACTATAAAACTATGTATGTACGCGTATAACTTCCGAACGAGTGTACCAAATTGGATAATTCTTTTTTTGTTTTATTTGTAACTAGCGGACCGGACAGACATTGTCCTGCCAAAATGTTGTTTGTCAATAATAATAATTTGAGCGTTGCCATGGAGACTACAGTGGCGTAGTTAGGTAGACAAGGGCCCCGGTGCATAGAGAAAAAATGCAAATCGGTAAATATCTTCAGCAGGCGCACAACATTATTTATTTGGAAATTACTACTAATCAATTAAGCTTGGAGCATCTGTTTCTCAAATCATGTTTCATCTGTTTTCAAAGCACAGGGCCCTCAGCCTCTCAGCTTCGGGGCCCTGGTGCACTGCACCACTTTGCCCTATGACTATATACCTACTTGCGGTAGACTGAAGTTTAAGAAATTTGAATTGCATGGTCTACCTAATTTCAATACTGAGTTGATCAAATAATATTATTTCTATTTGAAGTTGTTTTTCTGCTTCTAAATTAGAAAAGTAAACATTAGTTTAGGTGTCATTGATAAGAGTCACGAATATTATCTCTTGCCTGCGAGGATGACGTAAAGGCGATGTCAATTAGACGTGGAACAGAACATTAAAGATAAGGCTTACATTTTACCATACTTATTACCACATATATGTATGTAAGCGATAGAAATCATTGAGTATCTAGTATAAATACAGATGGATATAAGGGAGAAAGACCTGTTTATTACGTGAAGAATGTTTGAAATAGAGAAGAGTCAAAGATAAAACTGGAGGGCTATTACCAACAAAACGCCGAATTTTCGGAGCTAAACGAAAGAACAACCAACTCCGTATTTTAATAAAAAAAAATCAATTCTATTTACGATCATAGTAATATCTCATGAAAGACATAATGTCTAATTGCGAACAACGGAAAGATTTTCGTAATAGGAAAATATACGTTTATATACTTCGTATTTTGGTTTTGGTAATAGGCTTCCTGGCCAAGCACGAAAAACTTGCGGAAACATTCGTATAGTCAATCTGTCAATGTCTGTCATGTCATGTCAGTTGTATGAGATATCAATTAAATAAAAAATTACGGATTGACGATAAGAATTATTTTACGCTAGTCGTTCGTGCTGGGGTCTTACTTATTGATCCGATTCCATTTACGGAATAGGATTAACAGAAAGGAGATAAAGATATGAGTGATCTCTTAACATATGGAGAACATATACTTAATTCGCTTACAGCAACGATTGAATATTTGATAATTTGACAGATAACTTTTATTTTATTTCATAGTTTTATAAATAACACCTTTAAAGACAAACCTTTACTAATCGAAACTATTTAATTATACAGCAGAGCCATAATATTTATAAAAATCATTAAATTTTTTTATTAAAACTGCATACACGATAATTTGAAACAGCTTTATATTACACACAGCTTTTCTGTCTGTTATTTTTTAATTAGTAAAATAATTATTTTAAGATGGCGTTAATTGTTCGATTCTTCAAATAATTCGTTTGGTATATTCATAAAGAGAGGATTTTCTTTTAATTTTCCCAAGAGGGTAATTTCGCGGGATATTAATTTTTAAATCATGATAATTATTAGAAGAACGTTAAAGTTTAAATATCTTTCATATCAGAAGTTTATTCACAAAAAGTTACATTTATACAAATGCTTTTGCATAACACAATTATATGCTGAGTTCTATATATGTATTTTCTGTCTACGGTATTTTTAAGATATTACGATTATTTACTGAAATAGAATTTTGTAGATATTCTCTTTTTGTTTGTTGGTTGATATTCGACGGGCTCGTTGGCGCGTTCGGTAGAACACCTGCCGTGTGCGCCGTGTAGATGGAAAAGCCGTGAAGTGCATATTGCGCGTTTCGGTTTCAGTCTATGGATTTCCGAATGCTCGAAGTAAAAAATTGGGTCGACAGCGCATCATTGACTGATGTTCTGTGGCTGGGGTGTCACCTACCATCAAGTGAACTTCATGCTCGTCTGTCGATATCTGACATAAAAAAAAAAAAAAAAAATATTCTCTATTATTTCTCATCGTATAGATGTACTATGTAATAATTATTGAAATAAACAATAGTTAGAAGGTACATATTAAAATGGCACATTGTTCTCTATGTTGGTGGTCTTTTTTATGGTCAGAGGTTCGCTAATGGGAGGATCTACAAGGGGCACATGTTTGAAAACCTCGTACATAACATTAATCGGTTATTAATAGAATAATTCAATTAATTTATAATATTCCGTCTTGATCTAAATAAATGTCAAATATTTAAAGAAAACGGAAGTGACAAGTAGGGACTGAAACCGGTTAATTTTTATTTTCCAAAATACGTGTCTGACTACTATCTGAACACTAAACTTAGCACATTAATTTTTTTCAGTAAATATGAACAAAAACGAAAGAATATTAATAAAATCCTTTATTATACCAGTATAACTCCCATAGTAAATTAACCGGTATTCAGTCTTTGGTGACAAAAATATTACCTAAAACAAAATATAAATGAAAAATTCTAAACTTATTGTAATATAATGTGTAAATATCATGCCATCAAAAACATAAATTGTAAAAAAAGCCAAGTCTTGCAACTCAGTTCTTCTATCGTAAAAAGTTGTGAGATCTATATAATACCAAGTCGGTCAATTTATTCAGTCTCTACTGAAGGATCCTTCTGTCTTAAGTAATTACATAATAAGCTAACCTAACAATATCTTATAGTGATCATATCAATGCCAATATTAAAAATCTTTGATGTTTAAAATAAATAGATTGGCTCGGCTATCGCATGAAATCACAATGTATCTTTTTTTATTTTATTAAAAACATAATGTATCTCACAAGTAATACATATTATATTAAATTAGATTGTTTAGTGCGATTGCCAAGTCAATCTATTTATTTTAAACATCAATGATTTTTAATATTGGCATTGATATGATCACTATAAGATATTGTTAGGTTAGCTTATTATGTAATTACTTAAGACAGAAGGATCCTTCAGTAGAGACTGAATAAATTGACCGACTTGGTATTATATAGATCTCACAACTTTTTACGATAGAAGAACTGAGTTGCAAGACTTGGCTTTTTTTACAATTTATGTTTTTGATGGCATCTCATTTCTTTTTGTAGATAGTCCTTTTCTTAGTTTATTTGGAGAAGAATTAATACAAAGCTATGGATAACAGTCTGATTTTGATCGGCATTTTTATCAACTTTTTAATGTAAAAAAGTAGTTATAGTGACATAACTACAATAGTTGGATATATGGTCTCGTGAAGATTTTTTGTAGATTTTGATATGTTCTATAATATTGTAGAACGTTTTTTTGTTCTATCATCAATACTTTCCGCAGCACATGCGACGAAAGACATTTTATGGCTAATTTTTTTACACCTTGGGTTGTTTTTAGTAGGGATTTCTAAGGATCTCTATTTTTTTCTAGTAATAAATACCCTATGTTACTCAGTCATAATGTAGCTTTCTAACGGTAAAAGAATTTTTAAAATCGGTCCAGTAGTTTTTAAGTTATTCATTACATACAGAAATACAAAAAAAAATTGTATATCTAGAAAACTGGACCGAAATTTCAAAATATTGTAGTTTTTCCTTGATTTATAGACTAAACACTAATTGTATTCTAAATTTCAAGTTTCTATGTCTGCTAGAAGTGCCTTAGAGTTTTGATGATCGGTCAGTCAGTGAGTGAGTGAGTGAGTGACAAATTATCAAACTTTGACTAGTTATAATTCTTAAACTACTGGTTCAAACAGAATGATATTTGAAATATACCGAGTTTATACAATGCCTGCTTAGATTCTAGTATTATCCACAACGAAGTTATAGGGGGTCGAAAATGGCCCGAACTACTTCGAGAAAAGGATAGTACGGCCGTGCCGCTTTTTGCTCGACTTGGCGGGGGCACTACCGTGCCCCCAGATAAATATGACATATTCAAATTCAAATTCAAAATCATTTGTTCATTTAGCTAACGTAATGTACACTTATGAACGTCAATAAAAAATGCTTCTAATTTTACATTTACTGCCAGTTCTCAAATCAAGGGCGTAGAACGGACGCTTAAACGCTTCATGTCCCGGAAAATCATCAATTTTACTGTAAATTACTGTTTGATTATTTTAATATTATGTGAGTACGTTCATAACGATACTTCAATTTGAATTTCTATACATAATATAAGAAAAAAGTAGAATCAAATTCTGTACATGGAAATCTCTTACCAGAAATGGAAAGGGTACGATTAAAGATAGAAGTTTTATGTTTGTATGTTTTTTTCACGCTAATATCCAAAACTATATATATAGATTGAGCTTATTCTGACATATTTTGTTTCATCGTAATCAGATGTCAGGAAGAAAAGTTATTTTCATTTTAATATATAGTTTGCGAACGAAGTCGCGGGCACTAGCTAGTAGTAGTAGCTTGGCGCGTTCGGTAGAACACCTGCCGTGCGCATCGATGGGTTCGAATCCCACCGGGACCACATGTTTGTAATTTTCTGTAAACATAAATATGTCTTTCCCATGTCTGGTAACTTCGGGTATTGATCGGGTGGGAGGAATACCTAAATTCCGACCGGGAAACAAACCATAGATGGAAAAACCGTGAAGTGCATATTACGCGTTTCGGTTTCTGTCTATGGATTTCCGAACGCTCGAAGTAAAAATTAGGTCGATAGCGCAACATTGACTGATGTTCTGTGGCTGAGGTATCACCTACCATCGAGTGAACCTTATGTTCGTCTGTCGATATCTGACTTAAAACAAGATAATTTTTCCACCACCATCCTGTTATAAAAGTAGTACACTAAATGACAGCCCTATATGTACGTCATAGGCAATTGCGACCGCATTATTTTCCAATAAACACATAGTTCATCCACGTACACACATTATTCTGTAATTAGTTCTTCATTCGTCTGCATCGTTTATACGTCATTCCGTCGCCACGCGTCATGACACAATGATTAAGTCTTTAACTCATTATCATTAATGGCCGCATTTAATTCGCAATTTGGAGACTATATGTATACATATACGTGTATGGCAATCTCTACAGGTGGTTTAAATCCTATGTAGAGAACAGATCACAGGCAGTAGTTATTAATGGTTATTGTTCTCCGTGGAATTGTGTGCCTTCAGGTGTACCGCAAGGCTCACTCTTAGGACCCTTATTATTCAATATTTTTATTAACGACATTCACTCATGTTTTCAATATTCAAAATTTCTTCTTTATGCTGACGATATGAAAATCTTCAAAAAAATTACCTGCATTACGGACTGTTATCTTCTACAACAAGATCTCCACAGGCTTGAAAAATATTGCCGTGTTAACAAACTAGATCTTAACGTCTCAAAATGTTTTTCAATGACATTCAGCCGCTCGTCTAAGATTACGCAATTCACATACTCTCTTAAAGAACAAAACCTTAAAAAAGTTGTGGAGATTCGTGATCTAGGTGTAGTCCTTGACTCGAAGTTGACATATGCAAAACACGTTGACTACTTGGTCAATAAAGCTGCCAAGTCTCTTGGTTTTATTATGAGAATGTGTTCGCAATTCACCTGCATTAAAGTAACAAAAATTCTATATTGCTCATACGTGCGTAGCATTCTCGAATTATTGTTCGCAGATATGGAATCCACAATACCATATTTACATAGATAGACTGGAATCCATACAGAAAAAATTTATTAAATACCTACAGTTTAAGTGCAAGACAAGCGATCCTTGTTATGAATCAAGATGCAAGAGGCACCATTTACTTCCTCTACAAGAGAGGCGTCGGACAGCGGATATAATGTTTTTGCTTAATTTATTACAATCTAAAGTTGACTGTCCATATCTTCTTTCCAAAATTTGTATAAAAGTGCCCTCAAGATCATCAAGACATAAAACCCTTATTCACGTTCCCTATAGTTCTTCAAACTACAGACAAAATTCATTCTTTTTAAGATCGGGAAACCAAATTAACAAATTAAATGACATTCTCGACATAGATTTGTTCAATTCCTCAGCGAAGACTCTCAAAAGGAAAATTTGTAAAAACTGGTTCAATACGTCTCTCTAACTGAAATGATACCTTTTCTTTTTCTCATATGCATTTCTAACCTTCAAATTTGTAATCGTTTTGTTAGTAAAACGAGCTTAAGCTTTATATTTGTAACAATAGACTCTAACTGCGAAAACTTGTAAATGGTACTTAGATTTTTCTTTGTTTGTCATTTAAGAGTATTGTACTGTTTGTTTTCCGAATAAATAAAATAAATAAAATATTTCCTTCGCATGGCTTACTATAATGAAATAACGTTAAACATATATGGCTCCGAACAGGCCGCTAGTTTTTTATTTATTCAAAAGGTTTTTTTTTTAATAATTTCATCTTTAGAATGAAAGTGACGTGAAGTGTTAATCAAAATTTTCGCAAAATTACTTTACTTTCTAACCAATGAAATAACCTTAACTATCATGAATTGTGTTTAAAAACATTATTATAGCACGTGTAAAATAAACCCTCATTTTACGCACGCTTTTCCGGTGTGAAAATGGCCTATTTAGGTCACGGAAAAGCGTGCGTAAAATGCGGGTTTAATTCACACAGTGCTATAAACATTATAAACGAAATCTTAGTTTTTTTTATTTAAAGCACTTTTTAAGCGTTTACTAAAAACAAGAATTTTGGATCGCCCGCGCCAATTCAAATTAATTGTCCGAATTTGTATTTACGTACACCTTTACAATATAAATGATCTTTACAATTAATATGAAGAGCTGCAGTAATTAAAAAAAAAACAGGGCCAGATTTAGAGGTTTGGAGGCAATGGGGCAAAGGGGCCCTTGGCCCCAAATATTTTTTTTTTTTTTATATTTAAGAATAATAACATCATAAGTATTTTTAAAAAGTACAGTAGGTAAAGGTAAAACAGCGAAAAAAAGTATAAAAAGAAAGATTGTTTACTTGTGATTACTCGACGGAATTTGAAAGATTTTTTCTTAGTTTCTATAGTGGGGCCTCTGTTTTATGGAGGCCCCGGCGCTGTTGCCCCGGATGGCCTCCCCTAAATCTGGCCCTGCAGTAATTATTCATAATGAGGTTATGAATCGTCTAGACAGCTTGATAAGAAGGTCCCATAGAGATATAACGAGATAAACACTACAAAATTGTTTGGCTCAATGAGATACTACTCAAAGTGTCCCTATCTACTATGCATGTATATTTTATAGTTTTATTTACATCGTTATATAATAGAAAAAAAAATTCAATGCCAAAAGTTGACATATGCTATTTAACTTAAAGACAATTGATACAGATATTTCATATAATATATATACATTATACATCTATATCTATACTAATATTATAAAGAGGAAAGATTTGTATTTTTGTATGTTATGAATTAACTCAAAAACTACTGGACCGATTTTGAAAATTCTTTCACCAATAGAAAACTACATTGTCAGCGAGTATTATAGGCTTGTCTTGTGTATAGTACATCTACATTGCACCCGTGTGAAGCCGGGGCGCGTTGCTAGTAAACTATAAAATGATTTGGAGGTTTATTAAAAAAGTCAAGGTTAATTTTGTCTTTGTTAAAGTTAATTGATTTAATCTCCATCATTATAATATAACTAAATCTTACAATTTATTGTCAGTAAATACTGCGACCTCGGCCTTAAGCAAAATATTTGTTTTTGCAATCAGCTCCCTCTCTGTACGTGTTTCGTGTATACAATACGATACATTGACGTCAGAGTTGCCCTACATAATATAATATTGTATGTTTGCAGATTTAATAACTTAAAGTAAATATTGGAATATTTTCTGATAATATTCTTCAGTTTTCTTATGCCTGAGTGCGCAATAATATGTTGCTATAATCGAAAACGTCAATGAAATAAAACTTAAGCTTGTAAAAAATTGTTTTCGTTATAGTTGCAAAACAAGTCGTACCTACGCATATATTAAATAGGGGTGTGAGGTAAGAAAATACATATAAATAGTTGCACATGTAAGTTTTTTATGTTAGATATCGACAGACGAGCATGAGGTTCACTTGATGGTGATACTCCACAGAACATCAGTCAATCCGTATACTGAAACCGAAACGTACAATATGCACTTCACGGTTTTTCCATCTATGAACGGTGGTTCGTTACCCGGTCGAAATTTCGATATTCCTCCCACCCGTTCAATGCCCAATGTTACCAAACGTGGGGAAAACATGTTTAGGAAAATTATAAACATATCGCCCCGGTGGGATTCGAACCCACGACCCATCGATGCGCACGGCAGGTGTTCTACCGAACGAATCCGTAAAAAAAAGGTGAGAAAGTTCGCTATTGAATATTATTAGGTCATTTTTGAATCTATTGAAGGACATCCTATGTTAAAAGTCCTAACTTCTAACCCTTTGTGCCTCACATTTTTCTTTCAGTCCAATCGGCTTGATTCATTACGCGGGGGATTTTAGGGTCGCTAATAACGACTTTGAGTTCTAAATTTCAAAATCCAAAATGGCGGATCCAGTATGTATAAATAAGAAGTGTCTTGTTTTTAAAGAGTTTAAAGTACAAAACGATGTTCATAATTATGAATTATCCACTGAATTAATTATTATCTAATAAAAAACTAACGAGATAAAAATTTAAGTGAAACTTATAGATACAATATATTATTTAATAAGTCTTCTTCTTCTTCCTGCCCTGTTCCCTTTTATTTGGGGTCGGCGAAGCATGTTCTCTTTTTCCATTCTCTCCTTTCACTCGCCATATCATCAATCACACCTCTCAAACTCCACTTTCATATTCAAAACTTTTTTAGTTACATGTTTTTCCACAGAACATTTAATAAAACCTTTTATTAAGTGTTCTGTGTGTTTTTCAATAAGTATTAGTTATAATTTGCGTAATTAAGCTTTTTTATTGTAATTTCAATGCTTTTTATAAGATCACTGCTCGATGCGCATGACTTGCCGCTGGCCTAATTTCCGTCTTAACTTGCGTCAATTGATATTTAAAAGTTAATAATATTAATCCGTTTCTTTTGTTTATTTGCAGGTAATTAACTTCAACAGTATCACGAGCTGAATTTTGTGAGTAAATAAAGATATTTTAAGCAAAAAGTCAATAGACTTTGTATTTAATAATCATTACAAACTTACTGTCACGATATGTGAGTGGAAAAAATGTAGGAATATATTTGTATTTATTATTATTTAGTCAAATACCCATATACAATATACATAGATTTTAGACTGGAATACCAACAGTATCGGAACTACCATAAAAGCCCAAAAGCCTTTTATTAAGAGGAATGATTTGTTTGTTTGTTACGATTTAACTCAAAAACTACTAAAGAGCATTATAATTTTTCTTTTTATGGTTGCTAGGGCAAGCCGGGCTTTTGAGCATGTATAGTGGTCCTGCCACTGAACACCAGAGCAGCAAACCACCCTTTATAGACAAAAGTCCGTGTTCGTGTAGTAAAATACATTAAAAGCCAATTTACATAAGTACATACAAACATTGGGGTAGGCAGAGATCACGGAATTCCATATGCTCCGATCCTTGCATTCCACTTTCGCTTCTTCCACTTTCATCAACGCTTTTATACACGCTCGTCGGTTTCGAGTATTTTTGACCTGGCCCTTTTGAAGAACGTCTCCGATCTGATCGAGGTACGTTCGCCTAGCTCGACCACTCTCGACTCTCGACTCTTCCACTCACACCAATTTTCTATATTGAATTAAAGTTTAAAATTAGATAGATTCGCCATTACAGAACGCTTTCGTCTCTTATATATAGGACACTTCTACTATGTACAGTATATCCTTCAATTAAAGCTTACTATAACATAATATACCTACATATAGGTTAACTCTTCCCCAAAATATACGTTTTGTAATCACAAAATCCCTAATAATTTCCAGTAAGTCTCTATCACCTACTAATAAGTATAATTACTTAATATCTTATCATTTATACATGTTCAATCAAATGATTAAGTAAAGCAATTTTCCTTAATCGTATATTTAGCCTACATTTAGCATGTCACTGTCAAGACATGTAGAAAATGGACTCTGCATTTGGGATTAGAACGTCAGAAAATATACCAGTAATGGAGTATTTAAATTGAGCTGTTCACCTAGTGTGTTAAACGTGTCATTACCATATTCACTTAATCATTCTAGACTTTAGTTGCTAAATCATATGTTGAAGTGCTTTCAATATGTGATTAACTTACTCAATCGCTATTATAGGGCACGGTAGGGCTCTGATACTCAGAGGGACTAGGTTTGTGCAATTATGAATCATTTTTTAATTATGTGCCCGTATTTGAGAGTACATGAATAACCCTTAATCGCAGATATACTGAACAGTATTTTAACATAATAAGTTTTTTTTATATCTAATATCGACAGTCAAGCATGAGGTTCACTTGATGGTAGGTGATACTTTAGCCGCAGAACATCATCATCAGTCATTCTATAATATTGTAGAATTTTTTTTTCTATCATCAATACTTTCCACAGCGCATGCGACGAATGACATTTTTTGGCTATTTTTTTTACACCTTGGGTTGGTTTTAGTAGGAATTTCTAAGGATCTCTATTTTTTCTAGTAATAAATATAGCCTATGTTTCTCAGCGATAATGTAGCTTTCTATTGGTGAAATATTTTTTTAAATTGGTCCAGTAGTTTTTAAGTTTATTCGATACATACAAAAATACAAATCTTTCCTCTTTATAATATTAGTAAAGATTAGTATGGATATAATTTATGTGTGGCGTTGAATTAAACTTTGCTTATTTTCATATCGCCGCAATATAATAATTGGCGGTTACGTTCGTTAATCCATTGGCGATAAAGGCTTTCGTTTAGAATCTTGAATCGTATCGTCCGCGTATATCTAGCTCGACCACTATCCGTAGAAGGCGCCGCGGACAAGTTATTAGGTTCTAGTTGGGAATAGATAAATCAAACTTTAATATCATCAATAAAATTGCAATGATGACATCCGTTGAGGTGTTTTTAGTCCACAGTAATGACCTAATTAATGAAAGTAGCTAAACTGTCATTATAGTAATGAAAAAGTAATTCGTTTCTTTTAATCTTTTAGAATCATAAATTACACATTAGACCAGTGCCGAAGCCTTTAAAAATGGTAAAAAGTGAAAAAAAATTACAGTAGGATGAAACCCATTAGAAAAGGAGGGGAATATGATCAAAATGAAAGGAAAAATAAATTACGGTCGATCCGAGTTCGGGAAGTGGAAGTGGGGGGGGGGGGGGGGGGGTTTAAGGGTAAAAAACGGTTTATCTCGTTTTCCGGCAAAACTACAAGTCCTATGGAAAAAAGTCAAATGGCAAAGTTGTAGATAATGAAAAGATCTACAACTTTTGTATTTACACTTTTTTCACATAACCTCAAAATTTAGGTGAAAAATTCAAAAAACCAAGTTTTTGGTTTTTTATTTATATCTTTTTCAAAAATTATTTTTTTTCTACGAAATTTGGTGAAAACTTACCTTATTATGTCCCAAATACACTGTAATTTATTTGATTTAAAATATTTATTTTTTCGCCTTATTTTAACTTAATATCAAAAAAGCACCCTAATTTTCAATCGAAAATTCTGCCGTCAAAATATCAGCTTTTTTCAAAAAGTCGGTGCGCTTTTTGTTCCTTGAAATCTCTACTTTCTGATGGTATAAAAAAATATATACTTTTTTAACAGCTGCTACGAAATAACAGGTATGTAGTAAGGCCCAGACCCTACTAGAACCTTCCCCACTTCTCTATGAAATACATTTTTATGGGCTAAAATTTTCCATAGGTCACTCAGGTATACAAGTTATCTTAAAAAAGCAATAAATAGACATCTATGCTTATAATTGAAAGAAGATTTTGCAACTTTCTCAAAATATTGTAGATGTCTTATTAAATATTAACTTATTTGGTTTTTGGTTTTTGCATTTTCTGAGAACATTTACCATAGTAATGTATATATTTTTTTACACCATCAGAAAGTAGAGATTTCAACGAACAGAAACCACACCAACTTTTTGAAAAAAGCTGATATTTTGACGGGTGAATTTTCGATTGAAAGTTAGGGTGTTTTTTCGATATTAATTCAAAATAAGGCGAAAAAATAAATATTTTAAATCAAATAAATTACAGTGTATTTGGGACATAATAAGGTAAGTTTTCACCAAGTTTCGTAGAAAAAAAATAATTTTTGAAAAAGATATAAATAAAAAACCAAAAACTTGGTTTTTTGAATATTTCACCTAAATTTTGAGGTTATCTGAAAAAAGTGTAAATACAAAAGTTGTAGATCTTTTTATTATCTACAACTTTGCCATTTGACTTTTTCCCATAGGACTTGTAGTTTTGCCGGAAAACGAGATAAACCGTTTTTTACCCTTAAACCCCCCCCCCCACTTCCACTTCCCGAACTCTGATCGACCGTAATTTATTTTTCCTTTCATTTTGATCATATTCCCCTCCTTTTCTAATGGGTTTCATCCTACTATAATTTTTTTTGGTTTCAAAAATTATCGACCCTGGTCTACATGTAGAGCAATAAAAAATAAATAAACAAATAAAAAACGTTTAATGTTTCCTTGCTAGTAGGTACACAATATATTATCTGTCCAAAAAATAAATTTATGGAAAAGAAACACACTTTAGAAAATTTAACTTAATCCCGGTTAAAAAAAATAACTTAAAACAGAATATTAGCTTTCAATTCTCGATTATATTCGGGTATGAAAAATTATATCAGTATAAAAAAACCAACGTCACTCGAATTATCTCGATTGTGCATAGTTTGGCCTGTTTAGCGCGCTCGAATTTACTCGAGCGCTCATAATGTAACCTTACCTATCTATTCTGAGTAAAGACCGCTTGTCGTGGTAAAAGCCTTGTCTAAACGCCACTACTCATGGTGGTTGTCATGCTAGGCCGGCAGCTGGCCTAGGCCAGCATGACATGGTAGCATGACAACCACGACGTTTTTTCACAAATTTTAAAACCAAAAGTAGATATATTTGTCGATCTATTATATCTCGTCAACTTTGTACCTATTCAATCGTCCGCGAGATATCTCTTGATAGTCATGCTAGGCGGGCTCGTATAAGACCGACTAGTCTGGTCAGCTATACCTATAATATACTTTTATGCCTGTGTGATTCCCTAGACCACCATTTTACAACAATTACATAATATATTTACGTACACCTGTACGTACTTAACACCTTTTTTTCACACACAACTTATGTTTTTCTTATCCTAACGAATTCAAGCCTGTTAAGGTCAAGAACATGAAGGAAATATTCGATGGAGGTCATTGAGGAGGATGAGGTACTAATGTAATATAGTCCGTCATCATTGCGAGGCTTTAAACATTAGTAAAATGACCTTGGGTTCCTTTTTAGGGTTCCGTACTCCGTACCAAATACGGAACTCTTATAGAATCACTTCGTTGTCAGTATGTCTGTCAAGACCCCATTTTTCTGGAATGCGTGGTACCAAATCCCCTGCAGCAATGAATTCTTTTGGGACCTATATTGATAAAAATTAAATAATTATGTAGGCTGCCTAGCCTTTTTGGTAAGGCTTCGCGACCACCCACAGTTTGATTTAATTCAATAAGTCGACTGACTTCTGACTAGAGACAGAAAAACTTAAGTCAGCCATTTATATGATATCTGTTAAGACTGAAGTTACAGACCTTTAATTATCTTAAGCATAATTATATCTATCACTTACTAACATTAAGTATTAGCTAACATTCTAAAATTGGTAGTTTTGGGAACTATTTTTGTTTGTTTTTATAATGAGATGAAACGGATATAACCGGAAACTATCCGGTTCATCTCTAGTTTCTAATATTTTGTTAAAATAAAAAATATCCTAAATTAATGAAGTATATTCAAGGCGTGAATCGAAATTGAACAACCGAAGGCCGCTTTATAATCAATTTTCAACATTTCCACCGGAACTTCCTCCATTTTGGACGTGTTATACGTGACAGACTTAATGGTGTATGCAACATTGAAATAAAAAATGTTAACACCTGTAAGGAGGAAAGTTATTATATCCTCTGACAGGGATATTAAGTTATACAGGCAATTCGTGGGTGTAATTTTGCGCAAAATGACATGGAGGAGAACGGCCAACAATCCTTACCCAACAAAGCTTTTTATGCTTTGATAGGTAAATTCAAATTATATGATTGATATCGACAAACGAGCATGAGGTTCATTTGATGATCGGTGATACTCCAGTCACATAAGTCAATGATGCGCTGTCGACCTACTTTTACTTCGAACTTTCAGAAATCCATACTGACCCAGACTGAACAACGCAATGTGCACTCCACGGTTTTCCCATCTATGAACGGTGGTACGTTCGGAATTTCGTTATTCCTTCCTCCCGTTTCGTGCATGCGGTGATATTAGTTATTTCGTCTATGTATTTGCGTATTGTTCCCACTAGAATGTGAGTGCTCCTATTTCACCATACATACTGCTGATAGAGGACAAATCTTTGTTTTATTTTTTATTTTTTTGTTTATATATATTTTTTGATAATTATAGTTAATTGTGTGATGTCATGTGGAACATGGTGTAATGGTTGCAGCCCCTTATAAAACATTTGTAAAACAAAAACTTGGCGATTAAAAAGAGTGGCGGCGAGTTTCTTGCCAGTTCTTCTCGTCCGCTCTACGCCCTTGATTTGTGAACTGGCAGTAAATGTAAAATTAGAAGCATTTAATATGTATTTTTATTGACGTTCATAAGTGTACATTGTGTTACCTAAATGAATAAATGATTTTTGAATTTGAATTTGAATGTCAGAAATAACCACACGTGGGGAAGACATGTTTATAGGAAATTTTAAGCATGTCGTTCGCGACCCATCGATGCGCAAGGTAGGTTCTACCAAACGCGCAAACGAACACGTTAAAAATTATTATATAAGTATATAATATCATAGATGGATAAAGCGTGAAGTGCACATTGCGCGTTTCGGTTTCAGTCTATGGATTTCCAAATGCTCGAAGTAAAACGTAGGTCGACAGCGCATCATTGACTGATGTTCTGTGGCTGAGGTATCACCTACCATCAAGTGAACCTCATGCCCGTCTATCGATATCTTAAATAAAAAAAAATAGATTTGTGGAGAAATAACCTTAACCCTATGTATATGATTTATTTTTATCTTAATAACATTTTATAATGGGGTTTTTATCTTTACAAAACCTTGTTTCTTTCTAACCACATAAACCATGTCATCAATTACTACTTCAAAGAACTCTAGAAGTGTTTGTGGTCAGCAATTTCTGAGCAATGACCATTTGTTTCAATCAATTACGTATGTTTGACTCACTTCAGACTATCCTGTTTCGTCAATTAAACTAATTATGGAATATTCTTGAAGACTAAGGACGCAGCTTGATAAGTCAATATATCATAATATATAATAATATATAAACCATAATATATAATAATTTCCAACAAATATAGTTTTCTACGTTATGTTACTTTTTTAAACAATGCCGTCCATTTTCATCTAGTTTTTATAGTAATACAACCTTATACGTCTTCTAAGTACCAAAAAAAATGTTTGATTTTTTTATTTCCACCATAGAAAATAAATTAAACGGTTAAATTTTGACGGGCTCGTTGGCGCGTTCTGTAGAACACCTGCTGTTCGCATCGATGGGTCGTGGGTTCGAATCCCACCGGGACCACATGATTATAATTTTCTGTGAGCATATTTTCCCCACGTCTGGTAACTACGGGCATTGATCGGGTGGGAAGAATATCGAAATTCCAACCGGTTAACGAACCACCGTTCATAGATGAAAAAACCGTGAAGAGCACATTGCGCGTTTCGGTTTCAGTTTATGGATTTCCGAAACCTCGAAGTAAAAAGTAGGTCGACAGCGCACCATTGACTGATGTTCTGTGGCTGAGGTATCACCTACCATCAAGTGAACCTCATGCTCGTCTGTCGACATCTGACATAAAAAAAAAATCAGATAGTAAAACGTAATAACCAAACCACCATATCTTACGTGGGAGCCATCAATATGACTTTAGATCTGACTTTAGGTTTTAGACCTCTAACAAGGCCAAGCACCTTGCGTTCTGATGGGTTACTGATTGGAAACTCGCCAGTTCTGACAAGTAGATAATTTTCTTTCCATATCTTCCCAATGTCCGGTAATATAAAGCCCGTGTTTGAAATTAAGTTTCCGAATGTTTGAAGTAAATAATAGGTGACATTGATCGATGTTGATGTTCTATGCATCTAGAATGAATTGAGCATGCTTGACTCTACAAATAAATTCTCTTAATCTGAATAATTAATCCTTACGTAGTTTATTTATATGTTTAAATGTTTTTATGTTAATAACGTCATACTGAACAGAATCTCAATACTAAAAATAGTCTTAAGTTTCTTTAATTTATGTATTAAGTTCTAGCAATGCGCCCCGGCTTCACACGGGTGCAATGTAGATGTACTATACACAAAATGGCCTATGTTACTCGCTGATAATGTAGCTTTCTATTGGTGAAAGAATTTTTAAAATCGGTTCAGTAGTTTATTCATAATATACAAAGATATATAAACATTTATTCATTTAGGTAACACATTGTACACTTATGAACATCAAACAAGATATACATAGATATTAGGAATAATTGAATAATCAATACTGCTATTTTTTTTGCGAAAGTTTGTGAGGATGTATGGATAAATGGATGTTCGTTACTCTTTCACGTAAAAACAACGGAACGGATTTTGATGAAACATTTTTGGGAAAAAGTTGACAGATGTTCTGTGGCTGGGATATCACCTACTCAAGTGAACCTCATGCTCGTCTGTCTATTACTAACATAAAAAAAACATGTACCAGTATGACTGGCAGTAAGATTGTGAAGTTTGAGTTTGCTTAGCAACGTTATGGCGCCCGCGCCGGCCGCGGCGTAAGCAATTAGCAAATATAAAATGTGTGATACGACTCAAAATCAATGTTAATAGAAAAGTAACACTAAACATACAAAATGTTGCCATATTAACATAATATCTTTATTTATAAAAAAAAACACAATATAAACTACCTATCTATACATATTAGCGTTCTTATCGTACTTTACTATTAAAGTTAAGTACAATATACTGTTATGTATAAAGATGTTTAACAGAATATTATATATTATGAAAAATTTTAATTAAATAACTTTTACTTCATTAAATACTTTATTTATTTATTCATTATATATGAATTAATGAAATGCTTTATTGCACAAAAATAAATACATCATTTAAAAATAGCTTAACTAAAATTTATATTATTTTTCCGAATTTATTAATAATATAACTAGCTAGTCTATTCTATTCTATAATATTATAAAAAGGAAAGATTTGTTTGTTTGTCATGATTTAACTGAAAAACTACTCGACCGATTTGAAAAAGTCTTTCACCAATAGAAAGCAGTGGCGGCGTAAGACCTATACTTTATGGGGGCAAGATTGATTATGCGCCAAAAAAATGGCTTTTTTTCGTTTACGGCTTTTAAGTAATGCATAAATTTTCGGGGCGCGAGGCCCCCTGAGTCGCGAGGCCGTAGGCGGTGGCCCACATCGCCCACTCCTTGCGCCGCCAATGATAGAAAGCTACATTATCAGTGAGTAACATAGGCATTGTGTAATTAACATAGGCCCGTGCGAAGCCGGGGCGGATCGCTAGTTAAGAATAGAATCGTTAGTTGTAAATTTTTCAGATAACACTAACATAACTTTATTGGTAGATACTGTATCTTAAATTATCCGATAAACTAACCTTTGTATGGAATTAAACCAAAAATCACCGAGTCGGTATCAAATTTTCTATAAAATAGTTTGTATAAAACAATTGTCGCTAAAAAATATATTTTTCGTTTGGATAGTGGACTGTATAAAAAGAATAAGAATATATAATACATTAATTAACAAAAATCGAAGTGAGACACGTTGAAAATAGTGTGAACAGTTGATCAAAGAAACCGTTACCACTAATCTTAATTCTCCTCCTTTCCTGGCTTGGATCCAATCCTTCAGCTTTGAAGCACGGCACTTCCACTTACAATGATTCCTTACGAACGAAGAAATAGGGTGAACAGTTTTAGTGATACGGATGTCCACACCTCTTCAGCCTACGCGACTTCCACCTCACACAAAAAGAGTAGAAAAATAATTAAAGTATAGTGGCACTTTATTTCTTTCCAACGTTCACACATTGATCAAACATAGCTATTTGACCCCAAATTGACTAATAAGAAGGCATATATTTTGTCTTTTGATATAATAATGTTAAAACTTACAAAATACTAGTCAAAAACCTGTAAATGTCTACAAAAGTGTCAACAAAATGTTCTCAAAGACATTATGTGCGTCATCCGTGCTCTTGACATAACGCCGCGGCCGCTATCGCTAAGGGAATTTAATTTACGTGATTTAATAAGCGATATTATGACATAACTCTTGTGTAAGTAATAACTTACTTGTAACGGTTAATTATATGTGCGAAATATGATCAAAATTTGCGTATAGGTCAGGGGCGTAGCGTACCCTTGTTGGGCCCTGTATCAAAATTTGGTGGGGCCCTAATGGAAGGTAAATTTTCGATAACACGGGTTCGGGGCCCCTGAAGCTAGGGGCCCCGTATTTTTGATACGGCAGTAGCTACGGTGGTTTAGGTATGTTTTGAGAAAAACTGTTGAATAATTAATTTGAATTCAGAAATACCATAATAATATTCATTTTATTTTGATTTAATACTTAATAATGATTAAATTAAGGGGTCGTTACTCGTATTTACCTTTTTTTCTTGAGGGTTACAGAACGGAGTATTTGCTATCCGACATTTGTGTCGAGAAGGTGAAAACCAAACAAATATCACTTAATTCGTTTATATAAATAATTAAATATACATATCCTTCGCTTATTTTTATTGTGGAATTCAAAGCGTTATTTTTTTGATATAGGTTTAAGGAATACACCTATAGCGTGATTCAGGATTAGACGTCTTCGTATTTATTCTAGTCGCAGATTGTAGATGTCGCAGTATATATACAACATCTCGACGTCGACCACTGGGGCCTTAGGACTGGCCAGTCAGTGGTTTTACTAGTCAAAGATCCTCCTTTTAGGTTGGAGGAAGAGCTCCCTTCCTCCACATTTTCAAGGTTACCCTAAAACTAGGTAACGTAAGGTAAACTTTCTAGGTAGTGTTTTTTTGCAATGTTGAAGCGGGAACAGAAGCACCAGAATCTTGAGACGTGATAACCATATGTTAGTTAACACATTACTCATACTTCCATAGAAGTTTAATTTGTAATAAAAGTTCCATTTTTAAGTCTTAAACAAAAATTGTGATTCACACTAGAGAACATATCCGGGATATAAAAGCGATGACCATTTATGAAAGTTTTTAGAATTTCCTGCTACACGGTTTTTGCGTTTAGGGTTTTTCTAAATCTGCTATTATATTTTTTGCGACTTGAGGAAATCATTGAGTTCGATGTTTCTATTTTTTTTAAATAATAACTGACTCGGCAAACGTTGTTTTGCCATGTAAATAATTTCTGAAAAGCAGGGGTTGGTAATAGTAGAGTGAAAATATAGGGTTGTATGTATTTTTTAATGCCACATCATAGAACAATAAAAGATAAAAATTGGAGTGGACACCCCTTATCACTTAGGGGTTTGAAAGAGAGATAGTAGCCGATTCTCAGACTTATTGAATATGCATAAAAATTTCATAAGAATCGGTCGAGCCATTTCGGAGGAGTATGGGAACCAACATTGTGACACGAGATTTTTATATATTAAGTAGAAGATAAATTGCATTTTGTAATCCTGATTTCGAAAAGGTATAATAATAATAAAAGAAACTTGATACTGATGAAGATACTGTTTGTAGAAAAGAACGACGAAAAGTAGAATACAATCAGAATTAATAAGTATTTTTCTTCTTCCTGACCTTACATTTGGGGTCAGTAAGTCGCAAGATAAAGTTGATACCGTCAAGATAAAGAGAACCCTTTTATAACAAGACTTTGATCCCAACAGGTAATATAACTTAAGTAAATCTGCTATTATATTTTTTATGTAGAAGTTATTTTTTTATTAATCTTTTAAATATTTACGATAAATACCTTATTACAGTAAACGACGTCAACGTCTGACGCACTTCGGTTTATAACCACTTACACTTAATTATATTATTTATTACTTGTAATATAGAAGTAGACTAAATACTGACTAATGAGTTTACTTGTAAGTTACTGTGATAACTAGTGGAAGTTTTAGATGAAAGAAACTATGTGCTTTATGCGCCTACTTGCAAAATCGCACGATCTCGCCAGTTACTTCAATATAAAATATTGATGTAGCTATGTTTTTTTATTGGAGCAGAGTGACCATCACGAGATATCTCGGGAATGAGTGAAGATAAACTAAGTTATAAGATATCTCGGAATCAACAATTTTGATAGAAAAAATATCTCTATCGACAAATATCTCTACTTTTGACATTAGAAGTCGAGTTTTAAGTGTCATGATAGACAATACATAAAGAGATAATCGATTAAAATACGAGAAAACGGTCGACAAAATGTTGTCGTAGTTGTCATGCTAGGCCGGCAGATCTCAGCAATCGCTTGGCCGATTCAGAAAAGAAATTTATCGCTAATAAATACATTTCAACATTTTAGTAGAAGTAGGTATACATATAACCAAATAAACTTAGAGTAAATGAATATTTTTTATGTGATAAATTTCATACACTTCCATTTTCAAACCAAGATTACATGTTAGCCTCTATATGGAGTTAGATGTTAAACAAGCCTGCGCGTGTGCACATATAACATGTTAGGTTACAATTTTACATAGAAAATACATTACGAAGATTTTATCTTGGGTTTGTTAGCATATTTAGCACGTACAGCTAAATTTTTTACACAATAATGGCTGGCTTCGTGATTGATTGTCGACCAAGACCTATTGCAAATACATAACTTTTTTACAAACAAAACACACACAGAAGCACACAAAATAATAATATTAGGTCCTTACCTACGAAATTGGCCTTTTATGTGAAAAAAGCAAAACTGTTTTTTTCTAACATCTTTTTTTTATCAATCAATGTATGTACCGTTGTTATCTATGCACTTTTGCCATTTTATAGTGAGTTCATTGATTACATTGCTGAAAATTGCGGGAGCAAGAATCAATAGTCTTTGAATAGTAATTACAAAAAATAGGTCCTTGGGTAACGAAATGGCCAAGCCACACATTTTGACTAAGGTGTAGGTTTGTAGAGAACTTAATACTAGGATTCACACAGAACAATATGCGCTATGATGAGAGAGAGTGTTTGGTTAAGACGCGTAAAGCTAAGAGCTTGGCTCTCCATAAGATCTGATAACATTTTACTGTGCAAATAATGTGAACCTACTCGTCTTGACGTTACTTTACATGAAAACAACGTGTTTTAATTGATTATCTCTTTATCTATTCCGGGTCTAACATGACACTTACCTACACTTAAAACTCGACTTCTAATGTCAAAAGTTAGATATTTGGCGATCGAGATATCTTGTCTATCAAAGTTGTCAATGTCGAGATATCATATATCTTAGTTTGTCTTCATTCGTCCGCGAGATATCTCTTGAGGGTAGACCGAATCTATAAGGGAACAAAAGTACTACAAAACGCTTTGAGAAGTAGAAGGTAGGTTGTGCTCTGCGCATCCGTTGTATCGTCTTGGCTATTTCTTTCTATTTGAATTTAAACATTCAAACAAATTATTTTCAAGAACTTTTGTAGATTTCTCTAAACAATTTGTACTTTACTCTGAGTACCGAATATGTATTCAATAATAAACAATGGGTTTTTATTCTCTCGCCCAATGGAATCACTATATATTCACGTGATAGTGTAATAACAAAGTATTTAGGAGTATGTGTATCAATGAATTGATTGAAACAAAACTGATTTCTTGAACCTAAGTCAGAGAGCACGATCAACATTATTGAACTAAATAAAGCTAATTACTATTTGCAGATGTCCAAGAGTGTACTGTATAGTCTTAGATAGTTTTTTTTTCTAAATTCTACCTTAAATTGGAAAGAATGCTTATAATTTTTTGGAGGTCCGGGGTTCGAATCCCGTAGAAACGCTGTTGAAGAAGTGGTTTCCGAATGTGCTATCACCTTAACCACGACCAATATTTCAAGAGTGTCAGACTCAGAAGAAGCATGTATTAGGAAGTGGCAAAGTTGGATACGTCTTCATATTATATCTCAGATAATCTCGTTGGCGCGTTCGGTAGAACACCTGCCGTGCGCATCGATGGGTCGTGGGTTCGTATCCCACCGGGACGACATATTTATAATTTTCTGTAAGTCTTCCCCGTTTGGTAACTTCGGGGATTGAACGGGGGAGGAATATCGAAATTCCGACTGGGTAACGAACCACCACGATTCGTAGATGAAAAACCGTGAAGTGAATATTGCGCGTTTCGGTTTTAGTCTATGGATTTCCGAATGCTCGAAGTAAAAAGTAGGTCGACGGTGCATCATTGACTGATGTTCTGTGGCTGAGGTATCACCTACCATCAAGTGAACCTCATGCTCGTCTATTAATATCTAACATAAAAATAATAGTATTTTTGGTTGTATAAGACTAAAAGTCGAAGTAGGTCACGTTCCATCGAGGAGCAGTTCGTACATAATTGATGTGACATTGACCCAAAAAAACAAATCCTTGTATTAATATCAAGACTGGGCTCTACTTTGTCTAAAAAAATTTTAGTCAAACTATATTTTTCTATCCTTTAAGAAGAGAACATCGCATCTAAGTCAATTGAGTCACGGAATTTGCGGTGGTGATTACTTATTATCATGTAATCCGTCTTGGTTCTCTACTCTGTAGTAAAATATAAAAAAATGAGAACGGATTAAAACACGATTTATTACTTATGCCGACGTTTCGGATGCTTTTCCACCACCACCACGATGCACCAGTCTGCCGCGACCACGGTTGCTGAAAAGCATCCGAAACGTCGGTATAATAATTAATATAAATAATAAATCGCGTTTTAACTGTTATAAAGTATTTTATTTAAATGTGTGACACTCGCGTTAATAAAAGACAATATTAAATTCTTCCTTGTTCCACCTTCTTCCGTCCAAAAAGTATATGTGCGAATAAACGTTGATTGAACACATCAATCTATAAAACTATGTCTCAGAATAAATAAAGCAAAATGCATTAAAATATTTGCTTACAGACATGACTATATGATTAAAGTGCCTGACTAGTTACTAGTCCTGTGCGTCAAGAGAGAAGAACTAACATTAACTTTTTTTTATATTTTTTTAATAAACGGACAGGTGGCTCACGTGATGGTGAGTGATCACCGTCATCCGCAGACATCTGCAAGCCAAAGTATGCGTTGCCGACCATTAAACATAACGTTAATTTCAAATTCAATTACTTCTGGTACAGACTGAAGTCATAGAAAGCTGAGTGAATCTTGGCTACATACCTACTCTTGGCGTTACTTTACATAAAAATGTTTTGGGAGGATTATATACAAAACAATCAATTACTTTTTATTTTGTCAGGACAATTTCAACAATCCATACTGTAGCGATAAATTAAAATGAAGGTAGTTTTGTAAGATTAACTAGAATTGACAGTCATCTGTCATCCTTCAGTCTGCGCGTGACTTTGTTTACTGTGAATTCCATACTATTGTTTATACGTTACAAATAATAATTGTAATTATAAAATCGCGCTAATAATTCGATACAAATTAATTAATAGATTTTCGCGTTCATACAAAAAGCAAGCCAATTAATATTATCTTTTACCTCAAGTGTGCGATTCAAATTATTCTAATGAATTTATTTACTAACTGCATATAACGGGAATTCACCCCATCAACATGTCACCACAGAATACAGTCTGCCTTCCAAAATACTTGCTTACGCGATCAACGATTCCGGAATTCCAACATTCGTAAAATTTTCATAAAACGCCTGACGTCAGAGTATTCGCCGCGATTCTACTAACTCCGAACTCGATCTGACTCAATCATTTCATACGTTTATATTACCGAGCTTGTTGTTTCAAGCGACAGTGTGACACGCGTGGTGTTAGGCTTTAGGTGGCTATATCAATTGAATCAACCGCTTACTAGTTTTCAGTGTTGTGTGTTATCAATATGTTGACGGGTAATATTTGTGTAAACATTGCAGACTTTGTGGATGTTGTGTACTGTGCATATCTGCTGCATTCTAAGGTTGGCGTTTATTTTATTTTATCTGTGTAAATAATAATTAATGTATGTTTGTCCTGAATGCACTCTTAAACTATTCATCTGATTATAATGAAATTTTGGTGAATTCTGCATACGCGTAGTTTTTTGGCCTAAAAAATATAAAGAACTCGATAGATGGCGCTGCAGAAGATCATCTTCTGTATCGTTCAAATTAACCAAACACTTTTTAACTTTACGTGGCATTGCAATGAGTGCCGGGTACAACTTGTATTGAATATACATAATATAATATACTAGCTGTCCGACCTGGCTTCGCACGGCTATACTAACGATGAAAATTAGACCAAATCAATTTTTGTCAAAAAATGAAAAAACAATTCTTTATAGGGACACCCTAATCACATTGCGGTTTGAAATATACTTCGACGATTATTCTATTCGAGACTATTCTCATATCTACCAAAAATACATACGATCCGTTTCTGAAGAGTGCGACCACAAACATCGTGAAAACACGAGATTTTTATAGACTGTTTTATTAGATGTGTTTATTTGAATCTAAGGGATATAAATTCTTTAATCGGATGAATTTGTGAAAATTCGTTTTTATTGCTCATCTATGTTACAAATTCTCTAAAGTTTCTTAAAGTAGGCGATAGAGCTCCCTTACAAATACCCTTTGTGTCTGTAGGGGAACGCTATCGAGTGGGTTGAAAATGTGGGGCAACTATCTCTCTAGACTCCTCGAAGGTCAACATTTTCTATGAGCCTCTCTTACTTGGACCGCCTCCGTTTTCAGTCTCCGGGGAAAAAATATTATAATAAAATTGTTTCGGGCAGGGCATAGAAGGCTGTTCACCTACTTGCCTGTAAAGAAAATTATCAGTGAAACAGACCCAGAAATGGGCTTTTCTTTACTCACTAGGGGACTCAGGAATTTACTATTCTTATTGAAGGCAGTTGGGACACTCTTTCCAACTCTCAAGAAAATACACTAATTATTTCTTTGTCCTTAGTCTAGATGACTCGGTTGTAATAAAATAACCTTCTTATCGGAGACGTCATTTATTTTTTGCGAGTTTTTCTAACGCGCAAGGTGTCTCGTTTACTTTACAGAATGCAGTTCATGTTCATTATAATTAACAATTATGACTTTTAAATATTTCTCACTACGTCAGTGTTTATGCGGTTCTTTTTTAATATTCATTATGACAAATGTCGTTTTATTGTAGCAACAGCAAGCCAAATTATCGTATAGAGTAACGATATTGATATATTAACTCACTAGCGCGTCCCGGTGTCGCACGGGTGCAATGTACCTATAATACTATACACAAAAAAAGAATTTAAAAAATCGGTCGAGTAGTTTTTGAGTTTAATACTAACAAACAAACCTTTCCTCTTTATAATATTAGTATAGATATTAAATTAAATACTAATGTTCCCATTTCAAAACAAATATAAAAGAAGATATTTGCAGTTTCATTTGATTAAAAAAAATGTGTTTCTTATTGTGTATATTTTATAAAATATATGTCAAACAATATAGCAAAAAGTTGGTTGGTTAAGGGTTTTGGTTACTGGACAAATATTCTAATTCCAATATTATTCTCTAAACGGTTAAGTCTTGCAGCTGTCCAAGATATTTGAAACTTACATCGTGCTTCTTGGTATTAACCTGTTAGGCATACCTATTAGGTATACTAATGAACAATTCAAAAACAAATTAAAACATAATATAATATAACTAAATGAACAAAACTTATAAGTAAATAACTATAGGAACATTAAATCTTAGCATTAGACATATAATATAATTCATTATTTTATTATTGTTTTATATAATACAGTCGACAATACCCTATCATATTAAAGTTATATACAAAAATAAAAGAACATCATTTTGTAGTACTAACGTAGTAATTGTAACTTATGGACACTAGAGTAGAGCCATTTAATTAAATCAGCAAGCCATTAACAGTGAAATTGTATGGTTTACAGCAATCGGAGAGGTGGCGAAAACTACGCAACATAGTTCAATGGACACCGTTCTTCCAAACATATAAAAAGCAACGGTATCCCTGGATACAGTTAGCTGGTCATCAAGGCAACTTCAAGGCGGGTCCTGATCAAGGCACGATACTTAAAAAGCTAAGCCCACAAGAAGAAAGATGCTTTCAGGTGAGAAACTCATAATATCTACATACTTATAATAACTAATTTGAATAATAATAATAATAAAACTTTATTGTACACAATAAAAAAAGAACAAAGAAATACAAATAACTTACATACTAAATTACATAAATATTGGATGGACAAGGGGCGACCTTATCGCCAGGTGGCGATTTCTATCAGGTAACCCAGATATTGAAAAGTAACAAGTTATAGAACGGATAGGGTGTATTATAATTTTATTATAATTATAATTATAATTTGATAGGATAAATCAAACAGAAGACATGTTTCAGATGCTTGATTGACCTGTATTTGAAATATTAGGTTTCACATAGCATTTTTATACAAAAAACTTATTAGTTAAATATTTAGTGACATAGGTTCCTAGCGTTCCCTTAATCTTGCTATCTATATGACTTATAGTTATTTGCTATATGACTCATTGCGGAGGCGTTTTAATGACTACGATTAATATCGACTGGCAAAGGTATGCTTATTAGAATACCTCAGCTTGGCTTTTAGTCAGCTTATAATAATAATAAGACAATAAAAATAAAATAAGCTTTTATTTGATTATCCTTACATAAAGCTGCACAATTTATAATATAATATCATTATTTTACTATTTATGTATATCTATTATCTATATATCATCCGGCGAAATAAATAGTCTTCCGACAAAGGCCCCCTTAATGCTTTCCACTCTATCCTATCCCTTGCAATATGGATCCGGACCGTTACGTAGGTCACCTTCCTAGCGTTTAGAAATTGCCTTCTTCTGCATCTATTGCTGTCTCTTGGACAAACGCAGATCCACCGTTGTGGGCACAATGGGCACTGGGCATGCCCACAACCCTAATAGACTTTTGACGTCACACTTTCTCGGTCTATTGAGATCGATAGGCTGATAATATTATATCCAAATCCAATGCCTTAACAAAGAAAAAATAAAAAAAAGCTATGAATCGTGCGTGATTCGGAACGCAGTAAAGTACCTATAGATTGACAGAATACTTGTTCCATATTTCTGATGTCCTGGTACTTTTTAGAATTGACCGATTTTCGGGTGGCTGTGACCACAACCTTCATAGAGGGCTAGATCCATGCCTGTCTCCACGTCCTGTCCTGTATTTAATAAATTGTCAACATTCAGAATTGTATATAGCAAAATTATGATATAGTATGGTCAGCCTATTCAAGGCAGCTGTGTTTTAAACAATAATAACAATAATTATCATCACCTCATCATGACGTTCAGTAAGTTAAGGAAACTAGGTTCTATATAAATGCTATTAATTATTATTTGATCATGATGATGCGAATAAATACGAATTATTATGAACGTAATATTATTACCTCAATCAATTTCATGAATATTACCTAAGCCTCACGGGATTTTCCCTTTTTCCCGGTAAATTATTAAAGGTTGAAAAAACCAGACAGCAGCCACAAATATACCTATAATTAATTTTCTTCTCATTCCTAAAAAAAATCATATAGTACTTTTTATCATTCACCTTTAAGCCGTTTAAAAACTATAGTGATAGTTTTGAATGAGTAATATTATGTTGTCATCACATCACACATTTTTTTATGACTTTTGTTTTATAGTCCATAACTGTTGCCTCATTATACACGACTAAATTTTTTATGACTTTTGTTTCATAGTTCATAAGGACTATTATAGGTGTTTCATAACACACGATTATTGTAAAATCTGTCGTCTGTCGAAACATTTATAATACTTACTAGAATTTTATCAGCAATGACTTTCAAACTTGTAAGTACATTTCATAACTTCAGAACAAACTCAACATTTCGATTGACGTCAATAAACTTTCGTAACTTACGTACGTCACTTATTGCTAGTTTAATTATTAATAATAATTTGTTTGAGTTCAATGTCCGCTGAATACATTGATTCGGTGGTTTTTATCAATTTAACTTCCACACGATGAATATTTTTTTATAAGTTTTGACGGGCTCGTTGGCGCGTTCGGTAGAACACCTGCCGTGCGCATCGATGGGTCGTGGGTTCGAATCCCACCGGGAGCACATGCTTCCCACGTCTGGTAACTTCGGGCATTGATCGGGTGGGAGGAATATCTAAATTCCGACCGGGTAACGAACCACTGTTCATAGATGGAAAAACCGTGAAGTGCATACTGCGCGTTTCGGTTTCAGTCTATGGATTTCCGAATGCTCGAAGTAAAAATTAGGTCGACAGCGCATCGTTGACTGATGTTCTGTGGCTGAGGTATCACCTACCATCAAGTGAAACCTCATGCTCGTCTGTCGATATCTGACATAAAAAAAAAAAAAAAAAAGTTTTGTCGTCGTCTCTCAATTTAGTGTGCTGTATATAATTTGAACATAAATATAGTTTGATATTCTTTTTCCATTTCAGTTACTGATGAAAGACATCCTTCGACCATACGTACCTGAATATAAGGGCCAAGTCACCTGTGACGATGGAGAACGTATCCTTTTTTTAAATATAATATTTGACTACGACGTATTCATTTCTGATCTCTGATCCATTTGAACATATGAAAAAGAAATGAAATGATAAAATTATTTATTGTACACCATGAACAATTAAAAAATAACAAAATAAACAAAAGTATGTACAATTGGCGGCCTTATTACTATTAGTAATCTCTTCCAGGCAACCATGTGAGGAGAATTCAATGAAATTTCGTAATTGGTGCACTAATCTAAACAATAATATTACCTAACTAAAAATAATAATAACATATCATAAGTATTGAAAATTAAAGCTTTCAGAAACAAAATTAAGATTTTAACATAAAATCTGCTAAAGACCTCAAAATAGTAGAAATAATGAAGTTAATTTCCTTAACAATAAATAATATCACAGTATACTTACAACTGCAAGATCTGCTGAGTGACTTCGATTGTCCGTGTGTAATGGACTGCAAGATAGGTGTAAGAACATATCTAGAAGAAGAGCTAGCAAAGGCCAAGGAGAAGACCAAGTTAAGAAAAGTAAGTGTCTTCTAAGGACTTTAATAGTATTTAGGATCAAATAAGCAGAGGGTTCATTGAGATGATAAAAAAGGTCCCTCATACGCGTGAGCTACCGTCCAGCCCTTCAGGTTCCCTCTCCTCCTACGGCAGGCCAAGCCGAGGTACGTGTCTCATGGAGACGCCCTGAGGCGTGTCGTAGCAAACTCCCAAATTTTAAGGCCGAATCATAGTGCTCGCCACTCTTGTCCGTGTAAAGCTGTAGAGGCTACTAGGGCCAACAGTGCGATTCCATACAAAAAAAAAATATATATAATATGTAGATATTTAGATTGAAACTTATTTGTTTGTTATATCACCAAAACTAAACTGCTGCAATGATTTAAATAAAACGCGATTTAAAGTAGTTTGAAGGCTGGTATGGATTCTGTTGATAGTAAAGATAAGGGACTCTTGTTTAAAAAAGTTTTTATTTAATGAAAACGATTTAGTTGGATTACTGTGGTTGGTCCAGCCTAAGCTTTAAATTATATTAGTTATTCAGTTAAGAGATCCTTTAACATCTCCTCGTATTGTCAATCTTAGTCGTATCGTCAAATGTCAGTTGTATGAGAAATTGCATACAAATGACAGATTGTCGATTTCAATACTTTCACGCAAGTTGATCGTGCCATTTTGTTATGATGTAAAATTTTACATTTTGTTACATGTTCTTTGAACAATTGTTAAAAAAAAATGGAAATTTATTCCTTATTTTTTTTATGTCAGATATCGACAGACGAGCATGAGGTTCACTTGATGGTAGGTGATACCTCAGCCACAGAACATCAGTCAATGATGCGCTGTCGACCTAATTTTTACTTCGAGCATTCGGAAATCCATAGACTGAAACCGAAACGTGCAATATGCACTTCACGGTTTTTCCATCTATGAACGGTGGTTCGTTACCCGGTCGGAATTTAGATATTCCTCCCACCCGATCAATACCCGTTTTTCAAACTCACTATTTTTATGGTATACTAGGAACACAAAAAATGCCTAGCCTGTGTATGTTATTCGCTCATAATGTACTTAACTTAATAAATATTTTTTAAACTAGTCTATCGTTACAATAATATAAGTTCAAAAAATATATATCTTTCCTTTCTATAATATTATTGTACATTATTATTCTTACACTCGTTTTGCATATAATGTAATTATTAACTTGCGTCAAAGATGTTTATTACAGAAATAGCATTAATCAAATTGTTGGTTATTTATAACCGGATAATAACATTATCTGTTTATTTATTCCATTTTGTAACCTTTATTCCATTCGATATGTCTTTAAATAGATTGAAATATAAACAACCAGTAGGTACGGCTTAATTACACGTTTAGAACTTTTATATTATGTATCAAAGATTTCATACTTTTATTATTATTATTTTTTGTTAAATATATACATACATAGATACATATATATACATCACGCGTCTTTCCCATTGGGGTAGGCAGAGATCACGGAATTCCATATGCTCCGATCCTTACATACCACAACTTATTAAAATAATACTAATACTTTATCTATACAAATATTATAAAGAGGAAAGGTTTGATTTTTTGTTTGTTTGTATGAATTGAATAGGCTCCGAAACTACTTGGCAGATTTGAAAAATTCTTTCACCAATAGAAAGCTACATTATCGCTGAGTAACATAGGCTATATTTATTACTAGAAAAAAATAGAGATCCTTAGAATTTCCTACTAAAACCAACCCGAGGTGTAAAAAAATTTGCCAAAAAATGTTGTTCGTCGCATGCGCTGCGAAAAGTATTGATGATAGAACAAAATAAAGTTCTACAATATTATAGAACATATAAATATCTACAAAAAACTTCGCGAGACCATATGTCTAACTATTGTAGTTATGTTACTATAACTACTTTTGTACATTTTAAAAGTTGATAGAAATGCCGATCAAAATCAGACCCTGCTATCCATACCTCTGTATTAATTCTTATCCAAATAAATTGTTTCATATTTAAGACTGTTTCAATAGCTGTTGATTACTTTTTGAAATATTGAAATCGGACATTCCATTCAAAAGATATTACGAAATTAAAAATATCAATGTAAACAAAAAATACACGCCGTCCGCTTCGCACCGCTGTGGCTCCACGCAGGGCATCGAGCAATACGGCGAGGGGTAGTACTATGTCATTTTGTTCAATTTGTGGGGTTTTGTTACGATTTAACTCAAAAACTACTCAACCGATTTTAAAAATTCTTTCACTAATAGAAAGCTACTATATTATCAGCGAGTAACATAGGCTTTGCTTTTTTTTCATCTATTTGCACCCGTGCGAAGCCGGGGCGTTTTGCTAGTCTACTATAATTTACCCTTTTCTAAAACTTTTTACAGGATATGTACGAGAAAATGATCCAGATAGATCCAAAAGCACCTACTGAGGAAGAGCACAGAAGTAAAGGAGTAACAAAGCCAAGATACATGATTTGGAGGGAAACTATTAGTTCTACAGCAACCCTTGGCTTTAGAATAGACGGTGTGAAGAAAGCTGATGGAACCAGTTCCAAGGATTTCAAAACCACAAAAACGAGAGAACAAATACTTGAAGCCTTCAAGGACTTTACAAACACTTTTCCGAGTGCTCTGGTGAGTTTGATATCTATAAAACAAAATCTTTAATACACTATTTATAACTCAAGAATGGCTGCACCAATTTTTATAACCTGTTATTTGTTGGATTCGTCTATGTCCCGAATAACAGAATAACTACAAAAATATCGGAAAAAACACGAAACAACTCAATCGTTCACCTAACATAATGCCTAGGTTTAAGTTAACTTCTTCATATGTCATCAAGTTTGTGCCGATTTTTTTTGATAGAAACAACTAAATAGTGCTTCTTTGCTAGTTTTGTTTGACTTCGAACTTAATAAATCTGTTCCAAATAACTTAATGAAATCCTTATAAATCCATTAAATGTAATCAAAATTTAGTATACAGATATTTTATGATAATTTATATTAATAATGAATTTAAATAATTTCAGCAAAAATACTTAGAGAGATTGAAGGACATCCGATCAACACTCCTAGAATCTCGCTTCTTCAGAAGTCATGAGCTAATCGGCAGTTCGCTACTCTTCGTGCACGATAAGAGAAAGGCATCCATTTGGATGATCGACTTTGCAAAAACGGTTCCAGTCCCAGATGACATCAATATCGATCACAATTCTGCTTGGAAAGTTGGCAACCACGAGGATGGTTACCTCATCGGCCTTAATAACTTAATCTCCATATTTGAGTCTCTTATCAAGGATGATAATGGGAATATTGAACAAACATACACAGATTTAAATTTGGACAAAAATGTTCGAAGAGATAGTTTAGCTACTTGACCCATTTACAATATTACAAATGTAATTTGTTTTGAATTTCCATTAAACAGTTTTCTGGGCTGGCCAGATCTATTTGTAAGATGACGAAGATGTATATACATTAGAGAAGTATTGTAAATATTATGTTTAGTATGTTATCAGTATAGTAGTAGTAAGTTTGTCGAAATACTCATAACGTAAGGACATCAATGATGATTTTACTGCAGACTATAATGTTTTGCTGAAGAAATGCATGAATGTAGAAACTGTATAAATTGTTACAAACGTAAGAAATAAAACGAGATACTTAATGTTTCATTGGAAATATTTTATTCGGATTTATGATCATGTTATCAATACAGATATTAAAGACGTAAATGAATTAAATTCAATTATGAATTTTTTATTTAAATACAATTTGTTAATAATTAAAAATGACACTCTCATTGAGAGGTCTTAAATATGTAGTATTTATATTATTATAATAATAAATACACTATATTAGTGTAACGACTAGATACATTTTATTATAAGTACGAGTACATAAGGCTACGATTATACAGAAGTACTAATTAAAACATATCACATACGTATTTGCTTGTTTTCTTTACCATTTCTTAAACGGTATTATAATTATTCTTACAATAATGGAATGAATGTCAGTATAAATTGTAATTAAAATTTAAACTTTAAAAGTATTAAAACACGACATGATAATTATATAATTTTGTTCGTTTAAACATCAAGCGTAGAGTACTGAAAGTTCACTCGAAGTTCAAAAAAAAGAATAAGTCTTCACTAAGCGGGACTACTATAATAATTATGATTCAAATAATAAATTAATCGTATTTTAATCCAGAAAAGTGTCTTCATTGGTAACTTATACCCAGATAGATTACCTGACCTACTTACACACGCATATTAGTACAAGATATTTTTATGTTAAGTGATATAAAATATACTTTAAGTAAACCAATGCTGTGACAATTCAATTTTCCAACATTTGTAAATATTAAATTCTAATGGCACTTACTGCACAAAAATAATAGGAATGTTTGGCAAACCCATGGACGGCTTTATTTTTAACAATAAATTATTAAAGTATTTAATACTAGGAGTCGCGTATTTAAGGCACTAAGTTTTATCTTTATTACTATCTATCACAATATCCGTTAAACTATCCCGCCTAGAATCGTCCTGACTCTCTTTCCGGCTTCTTGAATAAAGTCTTGGTATGGGCCCTGTGGATCTAGAGTCTGATGATGCTGGAGAATACCGCCTAGCTCTATGCTGGAAGTCTTCAGTTTCTGTATAAGGAGGTGGTGGTTGAGCTAACATAGTCATTCTATTCTCTCTTTGAGTTGCAGCCGTTATTTGCAATTCGGCGCCAGCAACAACAGTAGCTAAGGTTGGAGTAAACTGTGGTGCCGCAAGTCTTGCACTAATTCTTCTACGTCTTGGACCGACTTGTTCATCCAAATCCCTGCTAGGAATCGTAGGAAGATTGTAATCAGGCCGTACTGAACTATGGTGTCTTGTATCTTGGAAAGGGAGTTCAGCTTGAGCATTAGCTGTTTCCAATACAGCTAACGCGCGTAGTAAATCTGCGACACTTGTATTTTCTAATACTTCGACTTGCTCGTTCTCTGGTAAAGTAGAAATATTAACGTCTGGATCAAACAGACTTGGTCGACCGCGTTTTGTTCTGTTTCTGTAATTTTCTAATTCATTAGCAAATTCATTTTCTGTAGAAGTTGATGTGATACCCGCAAAACAACTATTGCGACCACGTTTTGTTTGATTTTGATACTGTCTAATACTTCTTTCTAAGTCAGTAGAGCAATCGTCAGGAGAACTAGTTTTACGACTCTTCCCGAATGTAGGAAGGAGGCTGCTTCGTCCATGTTTAGTTTTTTCTTTGTAATTCACTAGTTCATCTGAACTTTCTGGTAGCGTATCGTCATCGTTTTTCTTAGATTTGTTAAATGTTGGGAATAAACTTGTTCGACCTTTACGTGTACGATTTTGATATTTTTGTATTTCATCTTCATCCATAGTATCTTCATCATTACTGGTATTGTCGCTAAAATCAAAAGTAGGAAATATACTGTGTCTTCCACGTTTTGTTCTTTCCTTGTATCGGTTAGCTTCTTCTTGATCACTAAAATCAAACGTTGGGAAAATACTACGTCTACCAGATCTAGTTTGTTCTTTATAGGATTTTGATTCATCATTTTCATCATCACTGAAATTGAAAGTCGGAAATATACTGTGTCGTTTGGGTTTTTGTTGATATGACTTCATTGCAGCCGAATCTTCGTCTTCAGAGAAATCAAAAGTCGGAAAAATACTATGTCTGCCTCGTTTTGTCTTCTCTTTATAGCTGTCTAAATCGTTTTTGTCGTCTTCATCGGGTAGAGGGTATATATTAGTTTGTTTAGGCCTACTATTATCACTAGATATTTGAGCTGCGCTTATTCTTCCTTTCATAGTATTCTTTATATATTCTGCTGGACTTTCGCCCGAACTTGGTTTTCTAAATAAACGAGCAAATAAACTCTTTGGTTGCATATCTTCGGTAGATGGAACAGTTGTAGGTAGCGATAACTTTCCAGTTCGAATATTTGCTTCCTTTCTAAACTTTTCTGCTGTATCACCATTCGTCCATGTGAAATCATGATCAAATTTAGCAACTGATTCTTTTCTGTAATTAGGTACAGCTACACTACAAGCCCTTGTCCTCCTGGAAGTTAAGATATCATTTCCTATACTAAAGAAAGCAGGTTTTTCGCTGGCCAATATCTGATCATCATCAAATATGTTAATGCCTCTATCTTGTGGTTGGTGAAATCCACCTAATACATTGACTACTCTGGCAAGTAGTTCAGCTGGTTTTACAATTGCTTGTGCTGTGAATGTTTTATCTTTGTCAATACCAAGTAAGTCGGTATCTGATTGTATCCGAAGTATGTCTTTGGTTGATAGTTGTATATTTTCGGAATTAGCTCGTTTTCGTTTAACAACTGGGCCTCGTGGTTCAACATCAAAAGTTAATATTGGACAACTTGCACTTCTGTGCAGATGCACTTTTGGCTCAACGTAAACAGGCTGCAAAAATCAAAATGAAATCATAATTATTTAATGAACACATTTACTTAATGAACACATAAAACTTCTATTTTTTTGAAGTGAATACTTCTTTAAGCACGTTGAGCGTTTTTAGGGGGGAAACTTATAGGTTCGCGTTACTGACATGCTAATATTAACAGTGCTATGAGTCTATGAGTAGTCAGACTAACGCAAATAATAGTTATAAGTTTTCACTGCTTTCGGCAGTCCCCATGACTGCTTGAATTATTATTTTAAATTTTCCTTATAAAATGTGGTCTCAGAATCATTTTAGAAATTATTTATAAGAATAACAAGATTTCTTATCATAATGTTATATATATTTTTTGTAATGTCATAATGCTTACCTTCAGCTTTATTAGGTTGGCTTCATTTATTATCTTCCTTATTATGGCAATGTCTCTCGTGAATCCTTGTAGGATTTTACTTTGTGTAGTTTTCAACTGGCAAGCGAATTTCTGTTCTATTCTATGAACTTTTTCTGATCGCATACCACTCGTGATAAAACCTAATAACATCACAATATATCCGAGTCCAAATGTAATCCAGACGAGAAGAAATATTTGATATGTTAAAAAATAGCCTTGTTTGAATCCGTTGTTGACTGTACCTGAAACATTTAATACAAGTATTACGTAGGGTCAACATAAGTAAGGTAAGACGATATATTATCACAACTTGTTTAATTGTGGTTTATTAATTATATTATTTAATTGAATGGTTCGAATAGCCAAAGACTAAAAAAAAAGTTTTCGAGAATCTTTAGCAGTTGTAACTTCACCAAGTTAAATTGACATAGACAAGATATTATTAGTATAATAAACCAGGGACTGAAACCGGTTAATTTTTATTTTCCAAAATACGTGTCTGACTGAATACGTAATAATTTTACAGTAAATATGAAAGAAAAAGAATAAAAACGAAAGAATATTAATAAAAACCTTTATTATACCGGTATAACTCCCATAGTAAATTAACTGGTATTCAGTCCCTATTATAAACATACATATAATATATTATATAAGATATATATACATATATTTAAATAAGTTCAGTCTCAACATACCTGCAACCAAATCACCAAATCCGATTGTAGTAAGTGTAACAAAGGCATAATAAACTCCAGCAACAAAGTCCCAGCCTTCAAACACGACAAATATACAGGCGGGCAGGAATATGAAGAACAGGAAGCCAGGAACTAAGTACAGGAAAATCTGCCCTAGCATACCCAGGTTGTTGAAGAAGTAATCGAGCTTGTCTGCTCGCTTTTCATTACGCCTCTTGTATTTGCGATAAACTGAGATTAGCTGAAATTAGAAGCAATGTACATGGAAACAGATTATTTTTACATGCAAATAATTCTCAATTCGTATAAATATACATAGTAGGATATACTTTTATAAAAAATAAGCGGGCTCGTTGGCGCGTTCGGTAGAACACCTGCCGTTCGCATCGATGGGTCGTGGGTTCGAATCCCACCCGGGACAACATGTTTATAGTTTTCTGTAAACATGTTTTCTCCACGTCTGGTAACTTCGGGCATTGATCGGGTGGGAGGAATATCGAAATTCCGACCGGGTAACGAACCACCGTTCATAGATATGGAAAAACCGTGAAGTGCACATTGCGCGTTTGGTTTCAGTCTATGGATTTCCGAATGCTCGAAGTAAAAATTAGGTCGACAGCGCATTATTGACTGATGTTCTGTGGCTGAGGTATCACCTACCATCAAGTGAACCTCATGCTCGTCTGTCGATATCTGACATAAAAAAAATAGGCTACATCATCCAGACCCTTAACTATTATTTTTCATATACAAATACTTTAACTTATTAAATAGGATCAGCTCACAATATTGTAAAAGACTAAGACAGTTATAAAAAAAGCTTGTTCAAAGTTAATATTTTTTATTAACAAAGTTATATTGTATACTCTTTTAATTTACTTTTATTTTTATATTAATTCTTGCTGCACCTTCTACTCTTTTCCGTTATTTTATTTCCCTTCCAGAGTTTTGCCTGGAAGTGATCGCATATTGCGATAAAACCATCCTCTCGTACAATGTTTAGCTTTAGTTTTTATTGTTTGTATGATTGGTTTTTGTGTACAATAAAGTATATTCTATTCTATTATATTTGTGTATGTCTACTAGAACGTATGTACATAACATATTCGTATAGCTGTCTTTCTGAAAAGTACATTGGTTTAATAAATTTGTAAGATCCGATATAAAGTTAGATACATTTTTCAATTACTTTATGATATGTAGGTGATATCGAAACCCAATATATCCTCAAAGATGCACAGACGAACTATCTCTTTTTTATTTAAGTATCAAACTAAAATGTACTTCACGGCTTTACCATCTTTGGCTATGGTTGTTACATTGTTTCCTGTAAGAGTATAACTAATAACCCTCTTAAATTTCGAAATAGACATTTCAAACATATTATTATAACCAGCAGACATAAACCAACTAATGTTAGTAAATCAACATTAGCTTCTGCATATTGAAAGTTGGATAGGATCAGTCATGTTACTAATGTATGCACTCGTGGTAAGTGCGAACAAATAAGCACGAAATGATAATGCGGTGACATGTGTTAAACCACGTATAATTGAATTTAGATAGGCTTTTATTCACAATGCTATGATAAGGAGATCAACAACGGCTTTATCAGATTTTGTTATCAATTCTTTACGATTTTTGATGCGTTTTTAATGTAATGGACTTAGTTTGTTCACATATTTCAATGGACAATTGCAATAACGTTCTGAATAAGTAATAATTATAGTAATAATATTTATTAGTGAAATAGGAAAACACATTATAACAGAAAATAATTCAGAAACAATGACCCCTGAAAAAGCTGAGTACAGTTGTGGCACAGGAGTCAACGTCCTCCTCCGAAGTTTGAATAATAATAAAGATAGTTTATACTAATATGATAAAGAGGAAAGATTTGTTTTTCTGTTTGTTTGTTTTTACGATTTAACTCAAAAACTACTCGACCGATCTTAAAAATTATTTCACCAATAGAAAGCTACATTATCAGCGAGTTACATAGGTTATTTTTGTGAATAGTACATTTACATTGCACCCATGCGAAACCGGAGCGGATAGTATGTGATTCAGTGTGAAAGTATAGTGCGTGCGAGTATGAAGAGGTGTGTTTGCGAATGTGTATGTAATAAGTGAATATCAATAGGTCCCCCGTCTCATCGAAAGATGAATGAACGAAATTAATGAATGAATTTTATAAAGGTTACTTCAAATGATGATGCTTTACAAAATAAAAACTGTCATAGACTATCGCGTATTTTAGAGTATACATTAAGTTTCTGAATTTTTTATTTATAGGACATTTTATAAATCGAAAATTCAGAAATTAAATTAGACTGAGATATGACGGACAAATTCAGAAAGCTTCCTGTTTCCCCGGGATTCGAACCCAGGACCTCCAAAAAATGCCAAAAAATATATTTTACCTCGTTAGACAGTTTTAAAATTCTCACCTGAAGACCGAAGTATTCACCAAGGTTGGCGAGCAAGATACCGTTGATGGGGATACCGAATAACCCGTAAAATATCATCAGGATTCTTGAGAGGTGGGTCGTCGGAGACAAGTTTCCATAGCCTGAAATAAGCATATTTTATGTAATACTAGCTGCCCCACCCGACCTCACACTATACTATACTGATGAAGAAAATGAGACCGAATAAAATTATTTTCAAAAAAAAATAGAAAAAAAATCTGGATAGGAACACCATAATAAGTTGTATGAAATATACTTTACAACCTATTCTATACATAACTATTTTATAAAAATCGGTCGAACCGTTTCGGAGGAGTGCGTCCACAAACACCGTGACATAGATGGCACCTAGTATTCTAAAATGTGACTTAGGCTTGAATCTAGTTTTAAGACTTATCAAGCCATTTTTTTCTCTTAAGAAATTTCACTTTTTGCCAAGTGAAAAACAGATACAATCATTGTCACAATTATCTGTGCGTATGCGCATCTGACAAAAACAAGCATAACAATACACTCAAAAGCGATTATTTGCGGTATCATCTATGCAGCCCCGGATCTTCAATTTTTTTTAGGAGGGGCAAAAACTGAAAAATGCCGCCCCGCCTACCTACTTATGTTTATTTAATCATCCATTTTTTTATTAGTTTATCTTACTAATTCTTACTAATATTATAAATGCGAAAGTTTGTGAGGATGGATGGATGGATGTTTGTTACTCTCACGCAAAAACTACCGAACGGATTTCGATGAAACTTACAGTAATATAGCTTATATATCAGAATAACACATAGGATATAATTTATAAACAGTTTTTGTATATTGGCCATAATATTACGATAACTATCAAGTAACTTGGAAAAATTCCTGCCTTCTGAGAGCTATCTTGGCGTGCGCTGCCTAACCCACTGGATTTACAAGAATATAATGTATGGTGGGATTCTTTGTTTTAAATAGTTCTAAATAAAAGTCAGCGAAAGCAATATCTACCTTTTCTGTGGAAGCCAATATACCCTAAGCTATGAGCCTATTAAATTTGATTCATTTTTTCAATTGCAATTTTTAGAGTATTTAGCTAATTCTTTTCAAAATTGATACATTTATCGCTTTCAGTATTTAATATAGATGAACTTTGTCTTTTACACCAAGTAATTTGGACGAACGGTTTAAAAATATCACGAAATTATTACGCAGACGAAGTCGCGTGCAGACGCTAGTCATCCATATAATTTCAGCTATCAATATGTTGGATATATATTTAATAGGGTAGGGTTTAAAATAAAAATAAATATGCATAATAAAATTAAAAATCATATACAGGGTGGAAAGAATGAATGGGCGCTGGAGGGAAACCACTTTAAATCCTTAAGATTGATTTTTTTTTGCTTAAAGGAGACATTCCTTTATTTTTAAAAACAAACAAAACTGCATTCAAAGATTTTCTTAAATTCGTCCGCCTCGCCCGGAAATCAAACCAGCTAAAAATTTTAAAAATTAACATTCGCTATTTTATTCCACTAATCGATAGGATCATTATTCTGAATAAAATCTGTCTAATAAACATTTGGTCTTAGAAATAAAAAAGACTACATTTATTTTATTTTATCATCAGTTTATTAAAAAATGATGATAAAACATGTAAACATGAATTTTCTTTCATGTTTACATGTCCTTCGTATTAACGAAGGACATGTAAACATGAAAGAAAATTATTACCTGGCTAGAAATTGCTACTTTTTTAATAATTATTTAAAATAACCATTTATTTATTTATTAAAGTACACCACATCATATATAATACAATTTTCTACAATTTAACTTAAAACAATTTTTTACAATTTGTTGTTCTAAAATATATTACAATTATGGTGAACATAAGAATTACAAAAAATACTCTCTAATTGCTTTTGAAAAAGAAACAATTAAAAATAAAAATAATAAAAGTTATATCCACTTAAGCTACATAAAAAATGGTTTTTAAATTATTTGAAATAAGATTTTTTTTAAAGGTCCCTTATTCCAGATACAAAACCTTTGTCTTTTGAAATTCACTTCGTTTAGCCTTCTGAAAAGTGTTGTGATGAAATCTCCTAATAATATTCTACTATTTAAAAAAAAATTTTTTTCCAAATAATTTATTAGTAAAATTAATTATTAAAGTGTCACAACATTGTAATTTTAAATCTAGCTAGATAGGTAAAAAATTTCTATCAGTTTACGTATTCTTCGTATCAGAACTGATGATAAAATAAAATAATGTTACATTTCATGATCTTTTTTATTTCTTAGACCAATATCTTTATTAGAGAGTATTTATCCTAAACATTAATTCTATCGATTAGCGGAATAAAATATCGAAAGATTAAATTTTGAATTTTTAGCTGGTTTGATCCACCCTGTATATTATTAAATTTGTGAATTGAAATTACAATTTTACTCTTCGAGCTTTTTGTTCCGCAAATAAATCTATAGCCTTATCATAATTTAACTCGTGTGCAATACGATTTTCTATCGCTAAGATTGCAAGACCCGATAAGCGTTCCTGGCTCATAGAAGATCGCAAATAATATCCATTGGTCTGTGAAGTGTGAATTTGGCCGCCCCCTGAATTTGCCGCCCGGGGCATAGGCCCCGGCTTGCCCCCCCCTAGATCCGGGGCTGCATCTATGTATCAATATTGGGCGGTATCATAATACATTACGTAATCCATAATACGTTAAGGAGTGCCTTAACTATTTACATCACAAGCGATTTCCGAAAACTATGGAATTTGTATAAAGCACAAAATATTACAATATTTAAAAAAAAATAATTAATTTTCTAATGTGTTCTAACAAAACTATTACTGATGAAGAACTTAGAGAACAAAAGGCTTAGAGAACCGAAATAAAATAATTTCAAATACTTTTTTAGTGTTATAATATTTTAATGTACGCATACGTATATTTTAAGATATTATAAGCAGACTACATCATAAACACTATAAAACTATCAAGGGATAAATTATGAAGGTTTTGTATAGTCATTGTTTTTGTATAGTTCATTCTACTTTAGTCAGTATATTAATTTCTTATATTTTACTTCTCGTTAAACTCTATTCTGACTACTCATTATTTTCCTCTCTATCCTTTCCATGCAGTTGCTTGGAAGATATAGTTAAATAGCTATAAAGCCGCCGTTTGTCTACAATTTTTTCCTTTGTTGTTTAATTTTGTATTGTATATTTTATGTAACAATTAGTACAGTCATTTGGGGCTCAAAAAGGGGGTTACCTGGAAAGTCCGAATTTTTATTAGGTGGTTGGTAACTATTTTTGGGCACCATTTTTCAAATATGGCGGAGAGGTGGAAAAGTGAAAATTCGGAAATAGCACATCGAAATCTATAAAATCACCAATTTTCAAAGCACCCGGAAAACTTCCCAGGTAAAACTAAATGGAGATCATTCTATCTATCATTTAATTTCACTATATTCCTGAGACAGGTAATCTTATACGAAACTTCCGCGTAATAAATATTAAATTGCTTTTAAACCGGTAAATGTTATTTTATTTAATCAAATTATTAACTTACCAATAGTACTGACGACTGTATAGGAGAAGAAAAGTGAATGATAGAAATCCCACATATAAGGCTGTTCCTCGTCTTCGGTCGTAATATTGTACATAGGCTTGCCGCAGTACTCCGACAGCTTGCGCAGAATGCTATCCTGTTTCGTTGGGTCATTTGGAATGTAGTTCGCATATAGGAGATCTGGAAAAGAAACATACATTACATTAATAAATTTACATTAATGAATTACATTAATTAAGAAAAAAATATAATTGTAAGGGTATAATTATATTTTTTTCTTTAATCTTAAAGAATAATTTAAACGCGTTTCACGCATTCTAGGGTAAGTCATGATTGTTCTTATTTAGTCTCTTCACATTTGACAGCCTGAAACAAATAAAAAAAAAACGGTCGGGCAGGACATAGAAGACTGGTCACCGATGAAACACATAAATTTTGCTGTCTCATGCCCTACTAGGTGACTCGGGAATTCATTTTTTAATTCACATTTGCCTCGTAAAGACCCAAATTGTATTGTGGCGGGAAAATACAGACGCTGGCTGAGAATTCCAATCCTTCCATTATAATATTGTGGTATGCGCAATCCATTCTTACCAACTCTTTCCAAACTTATGTTAATATTTATTGTTCTTTCAAGTATGTACTTATTTACAATAGTATTTTGTAATTTTAACACTATTAATAAGAAACAACCGTAGTTTTTTATTACGTTCATTTTATATTTTAATTTAATAAGTAAACAAGCAATCAAAGTAACGACACTTTCATTAGCGATAGTATAATTGAAAATCCACGGCAAAAACTGTAAACTATCAGCAGGTACAATCAAATAATTATATAGGGCACTAATTAGGTGCCAGCGACTTTTTGTTTGTGCAATTTTATGCTCGGTTCAACATTGATTGAATTTATTTCTTATACACACCGGTATTGCTAGGGATAGTTCTACTATGTTTTAACGTAACTAATTGTGTGCTTGACGGCGAGATAGATGTCAAGACAGACTTCAACTCGATCGATTTGAACGTGTTCGACGAAGCTTAGCAAATAGGATACAATACCTTATTCAGAAAATCACCAAAAATAAAGGAAACAATTGCAACAAAACAATTGTTGACGTAATAATTGAATGCTGTTGTCATATAAAAACCGTAAAACAAATCGGTTTTGAGTAATTGGCGCTAGTGTTGCGTGAGCAAAGATAGAAAATTTAACTTGTCGCCGTCGCGCGTCAAGTAGAGGTCGTTTTGTTAAGAGAATAGCAGTACTGTTTGTGGTGGTACATACTACATAGCATGAGCATTACGGAAGTTCGTTTACTTACTGACATTCGTTAATAAATTTAGGGTACAAAGAAATATGCGGTTACGACTGCCAGAACAGTCGTGTGTAAATCACTTGGGGGCGTTAGTAAATTTAGTGTGTCCTAATTCCTATTTGCTTTTGTTTTGTTGCAGTTTGTACCCAAAAATACTTTATCTCCGTCGGATCAGGTACGTAAACTTAAGAATTTCACTAACAGTTGATGTATCACGCCCGACATTTTCCTTTCTGCAAGAATCGCCTGATGATGTGTATCACGTTGCTGGCGTTCCGGTAACAGAAACACGAGTTGCACGTCTTTCCACCGAAAGTGGTTAATAAGCCGGGTGTAGCATTTTAGTTGATAATTAAACTATTTCAGAGCCTCTACATTCAGGTCCTATCTGCCTCTACATGTCGGTCTTCCGAAATACTTCTGAAGCAGCATCAAAGGTTATACGAGGGTGAATCAAAAAATTCTTGGAATCAATATTAAAAAATGCAAAGATTTAAATAATAATATTTTATTTTTCTACATAATCTCCCTCCAATGCAATGCATTTAGAATAACGCGTTTCTAACTTCCTTATTCCTTGTGAAAAAAAATTATTTTCTTGACTCTCGAAAAAGTCCTCTACGGCAGCTATAACCGCGTCATTATCGTGAAATTTTGTTCCACGAATTTCCTCTTTTAATTTTGGAAATAAGTGAAAATCACTTGGGGCTAAGTCCGGAGAATATGGTGGGTGGTCAAGGAGATTGAAGCCAGCACAGCGGATTGCGTTGAGCGCAACTTCCGATCGATGAGCAGGAGCGTTATCTTGAAGGAACAACACGCCCAACGACAGTTTTCCACGACGTTTTTCTTTAATCGCTTCACGCACTTTCGGGATTAAATTTGCATAATAGGGTCCAGTAATCGTCTGGCCTTTTGGCATGTAATCAATAAAAAGGATTCCTTCACTATCCCAGAACACAGAGGCCATAACTTTGCCAGCGGTAGGAGCAACTCGAAATTTCTTGATGGATGGAGAGGATGGTCGTTTCCAAGACATGCTTTGTCTTTTAGTTTCAGGATCAAAATGGTGGACCCACGTTTCATCCATGGTGACAAGACGATGGCAAAAATTATCCGAATCACGCTGGAACATTTCGAGATTACGCTTGGAAATTTCCAAACGTCGCTTTTTATTTTCGTCGGTTAACATTCGTGGCACCCATCTTGCAGACACTTTTTTGAACCCCAGTGAATCAATTAAAATGGATTGAACGCTACCAAAAGATATCTTTAGGATCTCAGCTATATGTTTTATAGTCATTCTTCTGTCTTCCAAAACCAGATTCTCAACCTTTTTGACATTTTCTTCTGTAACGGAGGTTGAAGGCCGCCCAGAACGCGGGTCATCTTTACAGCTTGATCTACCTCTTTTAAATTCAGCCACCCAGTACGCAACCGTAGAATAGGGTACAGCATCACCCCCTAATGTCTGCTGAATATCCAAAAAAATTTCCTTCGTAGACATTTTTTTCAAACTGAGATATTTTATCACCGCACGTAACTCACTTTTATCCATAATTTTGACTTTTTAGCAACTCGTTGCACAAAAAAATTTATTACATGCGAACGAACTGACAAAAACAAGTGACAGTCTGCATAAATATAGTGTGATAGACACTCTTTAATTTGAATATCGAACTTGATCCAAAAAGGTTTCATATATATGCACTTCTAAGAACTTTTTGATTCACCCTGGTACTCAGACCGGAAGTGGCAACAACAGGAAGGGCCCTGTTTTAATATTCACACTAGCCACTGCTACGAGTATGACCGCTTCTCTGCTCACTGTAGATGAATGTAAATGAGATATTTCGATCAGGTAAACGTTTAATATTAGGCACATTACAAAACAACGTTTTAAGTGAACGGCTTTTGTCACGTTGTAAACAAAAAATGGAGTAAGATTAAATGTTTCATTAAAATTTACAATGTTAATTAATATTTTTATTTTACAATATTTTTATGTGACAAAAATACTGCCGTTGTAAAACAAAAAAATAATATCTCAATCAGAAAGACTTCGAGAAAATTTGATATAGTAAATCACGCCATTACTTGAAAACGACTGAACAGATTTCATTCATCTTTTTTAAGTTTTCTAATACTTTGTTTGTACATAGCCAAAAAAACACACAAACTTTAAGTCATAATTTGATTCTAATAGTATTTACTACGGGATTTAATTGGACATAAATAGTAAAGTCGTATGGATAACATTGCCGACAAGTCGACAATTTATTAACATAACTTTGACTCTATATGGTCGTATCCTGCCAACCACTGACTCCGAGGTAATTGAAAAACCTTTCTACATTTGACCACAGAGTTATCGGCACATGGATCCATATATTTATATTGTATTTAATATTGAAATAACAAGTATTAAATATTAAAGTAACTCTGTCAGACAAGTTTTAAGACAAAAATATTCTTAAAACTAAAACAATTTAACTAATAGCTAAAATAAAAAAATGAAATAATGAAATATTAATTAAATGCATTTCCTTCTTTAAAAAAAAAAAGAACTAGACCGGCACATTATAGGGGTGGATAATTTTGGGACTATTTTATTTAACTTTCTAATAGAGAAGAAGAAAAATTAATTATGCAAGACAGTTTGGTGTATTACAAACGGAAGTCTAGTAGAGTTTCCATCCTTCCTTTTATATAATTAATTACGAATTAACACTACAATAATTTTAAGATAAGGTCGTCAAAAATTTAACAGCCTATCTACACCTAGGAAATATAATTCACCACTGATTTGGTATAGATGTAACTGAAATCAAGAAACACGACATTATGTGTGTCATTTTACGCAAAACGGAAAAGCGCGTCGACTGTTGTTTTACCTTACCTAGTAATTATTATCGCCCGTTGATGAAGGGATTAATCTATATTAATATTATAAAGAGGAAAGAAACAATTCTTTGTTACGATTTAACTCAAAAACTACTAACCTTTTTTAAAAATTATTTCGCCAATATAAAACTATTTTTTTTGTGTATACATTGCACCCGTGGGCGGATCGTAGTAACTTTTATAGCTAGTTTTCTATTGCGTCTGGCCACTTCGATAATTAGTTTGAGAGGCATATAAAAACCCGATCATATATCAAAAAGCCATGAATACGTTGCGCTTGAATAAACTAATTTGATAGAAATTAAAAATAAAATAAAAAATCAAAAAGACACCTTTACCTAATTCTTGGTATCAATTTTCAAATTATTCGCTGTTCATAACTCGTCTGACAAAATTTAAAGCAGTGACGAGAGAAGCGGTTAGTTGGATCTCATTAAAAAATTAAAAATACACAAAATTATCTATCTACTCTTAAAGTTTAATTCCAATTGTAGAGCATAATCAGGAAATATGCGACATATCAAACTCCCAAGTAGGTACCACTTTATTGTATTCCTTCCGTGGTACGATTTAAAAACAATCGAATATCGAACAAGTGTATTAGAAAGATACATACACATTAAAACTTGAATATCAAACGCAACACAATATATGTGGTCAAAATCTGTCAAAATTGTCATTTATATCGGCTTAAAGTTACGCCTATATTAGGTAAGATTCTTAAAACATTTTGTACATTTGAATAGGTGTAAGGTCTGGATTACAAATTAATACTGTTACAATTCATTCAATTCATCATGCCAAGGCAGAACATTTCTCTCCATCTATGAATGCATGTCGAAAATATCCGAACTAATTCGTATTTTTTCTGTTAATTTATAATAATAGCGTTTTATTTTATTGTAAATGAAACGTATTAGCGCAGCTGGAAAATCCATAGATTGAAACCGAAATGTACGTTCGTACGAACTTCACACTTCACGGCTTTTCCATCTATGAACGGTGGTTCGTTACCCGGTCGGAATTAAGATATTCCTCCCACCCGGTCAATGCCCGAAGTTACCAGATGTGGGGAAAACATGCTTACAGATAAACATGTTGTCCCGGTGGGATTCGAACCCACGACCCATCGATGCGCACGGCAGGTGTTCTACCGAACGCGCCATCGAGCCCGTCAGTTCCTTTCCAACAGTAAAAAAGTATAAGTAGCATGCTATCCCTGTTTTGAAATTAAAACATAGGCATTAAAAAATCAATAAAAACTAAAATCAATAAAAATATAAGGTGTGATGTATCAACTTAACATAAGTAACAAATTAAGAAAAAAGATAAAAATATGTTTTATCCCGCCACAGGTGTTTAATGCATATTCATGCGCTTTTCCCAAATTTGATTTTCTATTCCCTCTCGTAATAAACATTAGTACGTCACTACAATAACTACGGGTTACTTGCGGTCGCGGAAATTGTCAGTAGTTTTGACTAAACGGGACATACAATGGTGCGCAAAGGGAGGAGTGGCTTACAAATGATCATCATTAAACGGATATAAAATCATTTTACGGCAATCGATTGAATCTATTATAATAAACGAAGGTCGGAGTCACTGTCAAGAGTGGTCAAGATCACAATGAAGGATGTTTTATTTATATGCTCATAGATTTACACTGATGTTGTGGTTTACATTTTACTTATCAATATTATGTGGATTTTTGTTACTCAATCACGCTGAAATGAACGGATGTGGTTAAAATTTGGTATACGTAATATGTACCATGGGATATCTTTTTCTCCCGGATATACATTTAGATCCCCGGCTCGTCGAAGCCGGGACAACATAATAAATTTATAGTTATAAGTGTATCTTGTAAGTGTTATCCAGTTGGTCCAGATTTTCAATAGCATTATGACAAATGAACATTAACAAATATGCTCAAATAAGACTGGTCGAATAGGCAATATATTATAATATATGCTGGAACACTGATTAATTATACAAAATTTAGGTTATTTTGTAAAGGTTGTAATTGCTCTTATATTTCATAATAAGTATTATATATGCATATTATGACTGCAATTTTATTGAAACAAATATTTCCTCTTTATAATATTAGTATAGATATAAGTACACTGAATTTTAGAGTTTAAGCATTTATAGCTTTTCATAAAAATTGGACTTCTGCAATGACTGACAGTATTTATGCTATCCTAAAAAGTAAATCCTACCGATACCAGAAAAACAATTTTCTGAACTTCTGGACACTGGCAGAACAAATGGGAATTACCATTAACATTAGATTAGATTAAATATGAGAAAAAGAAGAATGTACCTATTTGTTGGAGCTGTCCGTGTATAGCATCTATTTATTTTTTTACATAGCATCTAATTAATTTGTCATATTATGATTCACGCTGGTTTACTAAGAAATTTTAGCTCTAATACGCTTCCGTTTACTTTCATAGAAATATCACTTGTACAGTCACAGATGAAACTAGGTATAAACTTACTTATTAATTTTCTAACTAATAATAACAATAGCCAATACACAATCAAGAACTATGATAACATATGACTATGCCTGTCATAATTATTTGTATGTATGTTTATTCGATTTCTTGACTTTTATCTAACAATAGTTAACCGTCAATTCTGTTTTCAATTTACTACATATACCGCTTTTATAGCGTATTGTTATGAAGATTTAAAAAACAGTGTGTTACGTCTTAATTTACGAGTATCATTTGTACAATATGAAACTTCAGACGGTTTTTGATCAATTGAAATGGCCATATGAAAATTGAAATGAAATTTATTTATTAACGAAAATTAGTTTTTTTTAACTTAAAAATTAGATCAGCGTTTGACCACTGTTTCAATAGTTTACATAAATAACGGGTACTAGTCCCCACACTAGGATACCCTGTGTTGTGGGTGGCTAGTCTATTCCATGTTCTGAAAACACGTTTACATTCAATAGGTATTGATTTAAATCTAAGTAATAAAACATTTTTAATTATATCTTATTAAAGAGTGAATTCCCGATTCCCCTCGTGGGGCATGGAGCCGACTCATTTATATGTCTGTTTCACTATTTTTTTGTTTTATAGGTAAGTGCTCAATGGCCTGCCCAACCGAAACAATGGGGATTCGAACCCGGGCCGTCCGGTTCAAATGCAAAACTATCACAAACACGGAACAGATCGAAACACGTAGGCAGTTAGCTCGTTACGTTATTGTAAAGGACATAGATACCTTTGGGTATTACCGTCGAAAAAATACACAAAATATACGAAGCAGTAATCCATAATTATACTTTTATACTAAAAAACTCAAATCTGTAATTATTTACTTTAGTTATTATTATACTTAAAGGACGAAATTCAAAAACTACCTAAAAAAATTGCGCCATGCTTGCCATCTACGAAAAAATCTCGTAGCTCTCTGAATGTGCCAAAGATAATTTTTCATACATACTTCCTCTATAATAAAAATAGCCTTAAATCGCAAACGAACAGTTAACCATGAAATTATAGTTAAGTAAACAGCAACAAAGGTTGATTTTAAAGCATATTGTCACGGAGTTTGTCCACTTTAAGAACTTTATTAGCGCTTCTTTCAAATATGACGCGGTCTACGTTGTAAATTAGAAAAATCGTGACAAATTTTAACCGGATATACATATGTATTTCGAGTGAAGTTCCCGTGAGGAAAATGTATCTTTATAGCCTCTACATTATTAGTTTACAAATTTGTATTAAATTATATTTATTAAATGAATTTACAATTCAAATTAAATATATCAATCAAAGAGAAAAGCTAATATTATGTCAAAGACCGTTAACAAATATGTGCATGTGTGTTCACGTGTGTAATTACGATGACATTTAGTTGATATTTTACATGAGAATTATAGAATTTTACTTTGGTACTAAGTCGTTTTTATATACACCGGTATCTACGAAGTAATAATTTTAAAAAAGCCACCGGTATAATATATATTACTTAGTATATAAAAACACCGCTAATCTTCAGTCCTGTATCGTAGGCTATACTAAGATTTTAGTTAGCATTGACATAATACTATGTCAATGGTAGTTAGTGATATTTTATTTATTTAAAATACATATCAACTGCCATTACAGGAAGCGTCAGTGACAAACAAAAATAATACATACAGTAAACATGTAAATTAAAATAAATAAAATAAAATACTGTCATTAATAAACAAACTTAGAATATAAGAAGATAAATTTGAAATAAACGAAAAACAATTTTTATTGGTAGGTATAATATGTACTTTAAATCCTATTTTTTACATACATTAGCAATTAGCATTATTTAAAAAAAAACGGTATTTCGAAGAATTAAATTATCGTTGAGTTCGTTAGTTTTACTTATGCAATAAATAAATGTACGTTGTCACTGCGTCTCATCTAATTAAATACCTAATTTTCAAATCACGAAGTGGCTTTGAGGTCGACAATGTTTACGCTGCTTATAAAATTTCCACTTCGCTTCATAATTCATTGTAGTACAATTTTATTCAAATTTTTTACCTTATTTACTTAACTACCAAGTTAAGGATACGTTGGAGATATCAATTGGAGAAAATAGCATAAAATTAGTAACAAGTTCATTAAAATTTGAATTTATTGATAGAAGTATATAAAAATATAAAAATAATCAATGATAAAGGGGAATCTTACGTTAGCAAGTCTGATATCGAAAAAATCCTTGTTGGTCTTAACTACGCTGGTACCGAGTTGGAGGATTAGAAAATGTTAAGAATTCGGATTCGGATTCGGAAGAATTCGAATTAAAAAAAAATATGTGTGAGCGTTTACAGATGAGCGACGAGATGACAGTAAAATCTATACTAATATGTAAAGAGGAAGTATTTATTTGTTACGATTTAACTCAAAATAACGTAATCAACGTATTGCTGAGTGGTCGGAGCGAAGTGCTTTAGCTTTAAATGCAAATAAATCAAAATTTATGATTCTTGGTACACCTTTTCTTATAAAACATTTTGAAAGAGCCAACCCACAAATACATGTTAAGGGAATATCGCTGGAACGCGTGAATGAGGCACGTAATCTCGGTATTGTCTTCGATGAAAGCTTGAGATTTGAGAAACACATCGACAAATTAATATCCAATTGCTTTTATCGTCTAAAATTACTCTACCGCATTAGAAATCACATCGCTCCTAAACTCCGGCAGAAACTATGCGACGCACTCGTGCTTTCGAAATTAAACTATGGTGATACGGTTTACGGCGACCGCATGCTAGTTCGTACAAAAAATTATATACAGCGCATTCAAAACGCGTGTGCTCGCTATTGCTGGGATATACCACCGCGATCGCATATAACACCATATCTTAACGACGCCAAAGTTCCCAATATGGAAAGCCGTAGGCGCACGCATTTTGCAGTTTTACTCTTTGGTGTTGTAAAATATCAAATGCCTCCCTACCTATATAAAAAACTGTCTTGGCTGGGAGATAAAAATAGGGCCTATAGTACTAGGGCATCACACTGGATGCTAGATGTGCCTAAATATCATACAGCTGCCTTCAGAGGTAGTTTTCGTTATAGCGCAACCAAATGTTGGAACAACCTGCCTCCACCATTACGTGACCTCAAAACAATTCCAAACTTCCGATTAAAAATGAAGGAATACGTAATGACGGGTCAGGTTGGTCGGCTTTTGGTTGCGCCAAAATAACAGGTCTGCACAATATAGTTTGGGGGTAATTTACTTGGTTTGGGGTTTACTTACTTAGTTTAGCATTATATTATTATTATTATTTCTAACATACAATTCTATTAAGTATACAATTATAATTCTTTATTTTTATATTAATTTGTTAAGCACCGCGACGTCAAGTGTCAAATGGGAGCTGCTGAAAATCAGTGCTGTGACTAATTGTTACAGGTAAACTGAGCAGCATCCCTTTTGACGCACACTGCCACACAGCTGATATATGTAATAAATAAAAACTTAATTTTGTAAATTATTATATTCTAGGTTAGTTTTTTAGCTATAATTATCTGTTTTTTTTTTGTATGCTGTGTTTTGTGTGTGTTAAATAAATTATATTATTATTATTATTATCAACTGTTTGCTTATCTCAGCTTTTAAGCCGGTTTCAACTACATTTACGGGTCGAAACCAAGTAAATGTAGCGTGTGGTGTGTAAGTTAAATGGATATATGATCATCATCTTGCAAGAACTTTCGGACAATTCTGCAAGTATTTAGTATTGCGGCTTTTTGTAGAGGTATATATTCAGTATTGTTTAGTTTAAGTAATTTGAGGCTATGTTTCATGTGATTAGGTATAACTCCTGTAGAAGATAAAACGATAGGCACAATATAAACCTTTTCCTGTCTCCAAATGCGTGACACTTCTTCTTTCAGCTCGGTGTATTTGTTTATTTTTTCTGTTATTGTCTTCTGTAGGTTATGGGTATTAGGGACTGCTATATCTATAAGATAAGTTGTTTTATTGATTTTGTCTTGAAGAGTTATATCCGGTCTATTGTTGTGGATGGTTTTGTCGGTTAATATGGCTCGGTCATAGTAAAGTTTATAGGAATCGTTTTCTAGAACTGTATCAGGTGAATATTTATAATATGGTGCGTTTGTGTTTTGTATGAGTCTATGTTTGAGTGCTAGTTTCTGATGAATGATATTGGCTACTTGGTTGTGTCTGTGAGTGTAATCCGTCTGTGTAAGTGTTGTACATGCTCCTGTTATATGTTGGATAGTTTCTGGTTGAATGTGACATTTGCGACATTTATCATTTATTATTGTGGGGTCTTTGATTATATGTTTGCGGTAATTTTTTGTATTTATTATCTGATCCTGTATAGCTATAATAAATCCTTCAGTTTCCGGGAATAGATTGCCTATTTTAAGCCATTTATTGGACGCTACTGTGTCTACATGAGGTTGTTCTAGGTCTTTTAAATGCCGACCGTGTAATATCTTCTTTCTCCAATCTTCTATTTTTTGTTTCTGTGGATCACTAGGTACATTTGTTATATCGTCGTTATTATTTAGGTTTAGTGGGGTGTAATTTTGATCAATTTGTGTAATGGCTTTATGAATAGAACTTGTATGGGATTTGGTTTGGAAAAATGATCTAAGATTAATTATTTGTTTCTTCCAGAGGTGGTGGATGTCTATAAGTCCTCTACCTCCATTTGGTCTTTTAATTGTAAGTCTTTCTATTGCAGATTTAGGGTGAAGGTTGTTGTATTTTGTAAGTGTGGTGCGTGTGCTGCGTTCTAATTGTTCTATGTTAGTTTTAGTCCATTTTATTATTCCGAAAGAGTATGTCAAGATTGGTATGGCGTAAGTATTAATTGATTTTATAAGATTTTTTCCAGAAAGTTGCGTTTTACATAGCATGTTTAATCTCTTTTTATATTCAGCTGATAATGTTTGTTTTATTACTGTGTGATCTAACCCTTTTAATTGCCTGTAGCCTAAATATTTATAGAAGTCATTAGATTCCATAGCTGTTATCGTTTCTGCGTCATTAATCACATAGTCACCAGGGCGGATTTTACCTTTTATTATATGTAATGTTTTACATTTTTCTAAACCGAATTCCATTTTAATATCCTTACTGAACTGAGTAGTTGTATCTATTAACTTTTTCATGTCTTTTTCAGATTTTGCATATAATTTAATATCGTCCATGTATATAAGATGTGATATGGCTATATTATCCTTATTGTTGTGCTTTATATGATACCCGGCGCGACTGCAATGAAGTAAATGTGACAAAGGATTTAGTGCCAGGCAGAACCACAAGGGACTTAGAGAATCCCCTTGGTAGATGCCTTTTTTAATAAATATTTGTCTAGTTGCAACGGACTTGTTGTGCGTACTAAGTTGGAGTGTAGTTTTCCAATGTGTCATAATACTGCGTAAGAAATCTACTATCTTTGAATTAATTTTATAAATCTGCAATATTTGTATTAACCAAGAATGTGGAATGCTGTCAAACGCTTTTTTATAATCAATATAGGTACAATGTAAGTTTCTATTTTTAGTAGTTGCATGTTTGTGAATGGTAGAATCTATAATTAGTTGTTCCTTACATCCCATATGGCCTCGTCTGCATCCTTTTTGCTCTTCTGCAATTATATTGTAGTGTTCTATGTGCGTGTTAATTTTTGTTGTTAATGCTGATGTTAAAAGTTTGTATATTGTTGGAAGGCAGGTGATTGGTCTATATTGAGAAGGTTGTGGTGAGTATTGTGACTTTGGCAGCATATATGTTATTCCTGTAGCGATAAATTCAGGTATGTTTTGTTGCCCTAAGATGATTTCTGTTAAGTTTTTAGCTAAAGATTTGTGTAATATAGTTAGTTTTTTAAACCAATGCGCTTCACGTGGTTTTTTTTTCCCGGTCGGAATTTCAATATTCTTCCCACCCGTTAAATGCTTGAAGTGACCAGACGTAGAAAATACATTTACAGATAATTATAAGTATGTCATCCAGGCGAGATTCTAACCCCCGACCTATCGAAGCGCAAGTTGTTATTGTTTTATTTATTTTTTAAAGTCAAAGTTACGAAATCCATCGATAATCATTATCCTTTATAAGTACACAAATAGAAATCTATGTAAATGTAATGTTATTTTTTAATAATTCTTTTATTGAAGTGTCGAGGAACGTTTTTCCTATAATTTAATCGTAATAATATTACATTCAAATAGTCATCACTATTACTTTATTGCTTAGGAAAATAATAAATACCTACCTGAGGAATATATTTTTAAATTATTGTTCTAACCTTAAATTATTGATGGAGGACGAAGGAATCTCCAACAATGTCACCACAGCCCAAATTAACACCTTTGTATGGACATCAATTTATTTATAGATCTACTTAAAAGCTAAAGTTGTTGTGGTAAAACATTTTTACAAACTTTAACAAAAAAATAGGCCGATTAAGACTAAACCTACTAATGCTTCAAATTACCGCTTTTGAGACTTCAATAAAACTTGTAAAATTATATTTTTTCCTTGAACTTACTATAACGATATATTTTAGAGCCCGCCATTTTGAAAACTCTAAATGACAGTTGACACTTGACAAAATTTGACAGCTGATGATACTACAACCAAGGCATGGACCTAAAAAAAAGAGCGGACACCACCTCTCGTTACAATAACTGAAGCACCCCTAGGAAGCCAGCTCGCTAATACAAACACGCCGGCACGCACACATTCACACCATAGGAAGCCGATCGCTCGCCATTACGCTCCCAACCGCCTGCGCGTGATGTTATATGACGAAAAATAAAAGATGCCGTTCTACGTGATGAAAAGTTGTAGAAACCATAATGGTTCCATTAAAGAAAGTCAGGGAATCACCTTTCATAAGTAAGCAAGTTATTTATTCACCATAATTATCGTTTATACTTCAATATAATTTAGCAAAACGCAACCAAACAGTGTTGTCAGTAATTTAAATTTGCAAATTACCTAAAACGTAGGAGTTAAATTATTTTTATCTTAATGTACTTAGCACCGTGTAAATTTATTATAATATTATAAATAAATATATATTTTCATTAAATATATTTACCAAAAATATTTATAGGTTGATCGAATCTTTTAAACTTTAATTATAATATAGATCAAATTGTATTTATTAGGAGATCAATATTAAAAGGCACACTTGATATAAAAACCATCAATTATCAAAAAAAAAAATATCTAAATAAGAAGATCAAATATTATTTAGGTATACCAAATTTTATTGAGTATAAATAAAAGTTAAAAAATAATTAACATGTTACCTTGAGCTTGAATGCAGATCATTTATAAATAATACAAACGCAATAATGAATATAAAGATTAAACAAAAAATACATCATTTATTTTAAAAGTGCTCATTTATATAAAATCAATTATATTTTAGAGTATTACGTTGCCTTTTTGTTATTTATAATAAAATCCAAGTTCCGAGGTCACCACACCTTCAAATTGGGTATTTTTTTTCCATCTGGCAATAATTTAGACACTCACACATAGTTCGCCGCCGCCATTGTGGTGCTTCAAATATTTCTTAGCGACGTTCTGTCCGCTCTTTTTTTTAGGTCCATGAACCAAGGACTATAGTTCTGTATATAAAGTCCTTGACTACACCTCTTTAGATTTTCGTTTTCTTCTTTCTTTAGAATTTATTTAACAATTCGAATTTTAAATTTAATTTTCCAAACCAAATAGCTACGTAAATTTAAATATTAAATAATTTCCAATCGATTTAGTGATTTCAGATATTACTTTCGGTTACAAAAAATAATTCGGTTTTTAATTGTAATATAAGCGTTGTAATATAATATTGTAACTTTCGGTATAGAAAAGTTTTTCTGTGTATATTGTAAGTTTGAATGATGTAGGTAACTGTGATTGTAGCTTATCGGACCTTTGAAATATTATCAATATAAAAATAATAAACGATCTAATAATGTAATAAAAAAATAATTACTAAGATTAATGCTAATTGTATATTTATTTAAACATAATGCATATATTTATTTAAACATATCTCAGCTATCAAGGTTTTCTTATCTGTAGATTACGAAGATGAAATTTTACTTTTGTTTTCCGATTAGTACTGTAAATTTATAATGAAGATGTAATCTAGAAGATTGTTCACAATAAAAATAATAATAATTATAATGTTCCTGGAATCCTAACGCCACCTAACAAGAACCCAAACACACATAAAAAATCATCAAAATCGGTTCAGCAGTTTAGAAGGTGTGCAGTGATATACACTTGTACATAATAATTATATACTCGTATATAAAGATGTGCAAAAAATAGTGTTCAAAGAAATTAAAACAAGTATTAAAATTGGCATTTAAGTTAATGAAGACACTGCAGTACATATTAGGATTAATTATTCCACAGTCTTTGTTTTAATCAATACAGGATATGATTTACAACGTCGAAACATTATGATCTTATGTTTGTAATTGTCTGCAAATTGTAGACACTTAGCGACTTGTTATTTTTGTAATTACTTGTCTCTATTTGGATTTAAGTAATATGAAATTTATAAAAGACCACGGCTTCCTGACGTATTGTATTATTATCTACTTTGAAAAAAAGCTACTTTGTATTGTCTGAAACCTTTGGTCTACATTTTTTTTTACAAATTATGTAATGTGCTCTGGTACCAAAATTGGTGGAATCCTTTTTAGTCTATACCCATTTAAATCATGTGCAGATAATGATAGGCAAGTTAACTAAACGAAAAAGCGACTTTTGTAAGTCGAAACAATATAAACCTAGCTTACAAACGTACACCATAAAATTTGTATTTAAATTTAATACTACTGGATTTAAACGCGATTTATTATTTATCCCGACGTTTGATAGACTGATAATCTGATTTGAAATATCACAAAGTTGCCATATAAACGCCATCTATTCCTACGGAGTTGATATTTACTGTAATTTTCTATATTATGGCAATATTGACTCGACAGTGTCCTCTTGTATTGTAGTATGTTTGATTTGGGGTTTTAGATTTTTTAATTACTGGATCCCAGGTGTTGGAAAGTCTCAAACCATCCATAATATAAATAATAATTTGTTTTTTAATCCAGTATATTTTTGTATATTTTATTTAAATTTGTGATACTCGCGTTAGTAAAAGACAATAAAATTTGTATGCAAAAGAACTACACTTTCATCCGTTTATAAAATTTTATTAGCTACATTTAACTGGCTGTTTATGTATAATTTAAACATACTTTAATTACTATTATGGGAACAGGACGTTTTCATATAAATTTTTCCGACGAATTCTATTTCGGTGTTTGAAATAATTGTTTTATACGAAAGAGATGTGTGTGTGTTGTGTGAGTTAAGATATAAGTTTGATTTATTAAATTCTTTATATAAATAAGCGGTGTCAAAATATATGTGAGTGTTACCTAGTTGTTATATAATTTTTAATAGCCATACTAGATGGCTACAGTGATAGCCATAACGCTTCGGCGGCATATTGGAAAGGAGTAAACATTACCAAAGCTTCATTAAAAAAAAAACTGTGTGCCAAATCTTTCTACTTCTTAAGTCAAGATCTTGTACTTCTGCTACACTTGTTGCTGGAATGTGTTCTTCTTGAATCCAAAACAGAATCTCTAATAAGAGATTTAAATGTTAATTTATTTATTCAAAGCATTCTAGATTTATTGACTTCGTCTGAAGTTGGAATGATATATAATGCTAGATAAAAACCTTCTAAAATGTATAATAATTAGATTGTAAATACCCATAACATTTATGTATACACTATATTATTTGATCAAAACATTGGTTTAGGTTACGTTACATGCTCATTAATTGAAAAAAGCCCTGTTAATTAAAAAAAAAAACAAAGCAATAACTCAGGTATTTGCTAAAGTGTATTTAATACTATGTCAATAATTTAAACACAAAACATTTTCAAATAGGCCAAGCGGTTGCTGATATCTGCTCAAAAATACAAATGCCATTTGATTTGATTAGAATACTCCATGGGAGTTTCGCACACTCCACTCCAACCAAAATTTTTAATAATTTCTTAGTCAAATTGAAAGGAATTACGCAGAGTTAAAGGCCGGCAACGCAGCTGCAAGTCCTCTGGTGTTGCAGATGTCCATGGGCGCCGGTAATCACTTACCATCAGGTGAACCGACTGCCCGTTTGCCCCCTATTCCATAAAAAAAAAAAAAAATAACCACGTGAAGATATTATTAGCCAATATAAACCATTCTTAGTGATTGACCTTAATCAGCCTAGATTGTAGCTATAATTGCCTTAGACTATCTTCTCATTGCATATGTCGAGTGTTTACGAACAATTATTATTGTGTTTTTTATCGGGGGCCGTGGAAAAGTATTGACAATGGATTGAAAATCGTCATCACGTTGAGTGAAGCGTTTTGACCGCGAAAACTATCTTCAATGAGAAAATAATTGAAATTCTTGTGAGGACTCTTATACGAAGTAAGTAGTTCGGAGCTGGCTCTCGTGGCTCAGTGGAATGTGTTGCGTTTGGCAACATAAATCTCGAGTTCGAATCCCGGGGAAAATGAAAAAAATCCGTCAAACAGGGTACAGAAGACTGACTTGTTTGTAAAGAAAATTGATCAGTGAAACAAACACAAATATGTGTTTGCCCCTGCCCACTAGAGGAGTCGAGAATTTAGAGTTCACACTTTCTTACTTCTTGTAATTTTATGTAAAACTTATTTAGTGTTACTGTAACTTGTTATTTCGAGTGAACACTTTTTCGAGTAATGCCGAAAGGAAAAATATTATTTAAAACAATTTATAATTGAAATATGGAATATAAATATAGGCTTTCTTCTGGCACTGCCCAACGTATCTACATAAATTAGCGATAGATAGAAAAGCCGAGTCTTTCTCACGACGTGTTTCGGTTGCAGTTGTATACTGTATAGAGTATTAGAATTTTGGTAGGCCAAAAACATTTTCATGTAAAGTAACGCCAAGACGAATACATATTGCTTGTTCTGTAAAAAAGTTATTAACTAGATCTTATGGAGAGCCAAGCTCCTAGCTCTACACGCCCTAACCTAACACTCTTTCCTATAGTGTTCTACATGAATCCTAGTATTAAGTTTTTTACTAACACTGTCCAGACCGAAATTATAAGGGTACAAAAACGATGAAACGCTTAGAGAGAAGGTAGGTAGTGCCCTGCGCTTCCGTTGTCTCATCTTCAGATATTTAGAGATTCCTTTAGTAAAATAAAATATACTTATGAGTTATGACAATAGTGCATCAACGATTAAAATCAAGTATAGTAAGTTATCTTTAAAAATACATATAAAAAAAATAAAAAAATCATAGTTTGTAATACTACTACAAAACATGTTACTAACTTCTACTACAACTACTAAACACTTGATCTTAATTTAATAATTAATACTAATAGATAAAAGTTTCAATAATGATACATTAAAGAAATAGCCTTCAATCACTGACACCACAATATTGGAATACTACATATAAATCTAATATATAAAATTCTCGTGTCACAGTTTTCGTTGTCAAACCGAAACGGCTTGACCGATTCTCATGAAATTTTGTGTGCATATTGGGTAGGTCTGAGAATCGGACAACACCTATTTTTCATCCCCCTAAATGTTAAGGGTAATCCACCCCAAAAAATTGTTTTTAAATTTTTGGACGAAATTTTTTGTTTTTATTTTTTTATAATGTGGCATTAAAAAATACATACAACCCCGGCTTTTTTTGTCAAAAAATCTTGACCCGTGCGAAGCCGGGGCGGGTCGCTAGTATACATATAAATATACGGACAATCTGACATTAATAATATATACTTGCTATATATTATTAACGTCAGATTGTCCGGTGACATAGGCCTAAGGTAATAATAAGGTACAATGTCATATTGTCAAAGAGCTAAACATAACGGCCCTTTAATCAATATAGTTTTGAAATTATTTCCTAACGGTTTTGTTTATTCTTGTCGTACATTTTATATGCGTTTGTTATTGACTGCAGTCGAGTTGCATCACTATGTCGACAATCCTTTAAGTGGTTCGATAAATGTATACATAGTGTAAGAGCAGGTGATTGATAAGACAATAGATTTTGTTGGGAGTTTACGATGATAATTATGAATGTTTTATAGTAAACAATGCAAAGCTATGTTTATAGAATAGGATTTCATGATGTAAAGAAATTAACTTTGAAACCAAAGTCTAGTGTATTTTTTTTATGGAAAAGTGGGCATATTGGCTGTTAGCACAACTGATGGTAAATGATATCCGAAGACCATCTGATCTAGTTCCGAAACTTGTCAGAGCATCTTTTCTCTATGGAAATTTGATATTTTGATAGTTATCTAGGGTAGATTTCGGCTTTAGTAGTCTTGGAATACCGGCCTACAACTTAATTCGAGAAAAAACGAGAATTATATTATTTATCAATTTTTATAAACATTTTCAGTAAGATTTGTCACAGTGTTACAGAATAAATAAATAAAAATAAATGTTTAAAATGTATTTATATCAACGTATATTTTGAGCTTAATACACGCAATTAAAGAAAATCATTGAAAATTATTGTATATCACAGTGAATGACCTTACTTTAATTTTAAAGTATACTAGCGCCCCGGCTTCGCATGCACAAACGCACTCGCTGATAATGTAGCTTTCTATTGATGAAATAATTTTTAAAATCGGACGAGTAGTTTTTGAGTTAAATCGTAACAAAACTATCCTCTTTATAATATTAGCTCTTTCTATATATTGGCTCTTTCTCTAATTCTGTGAAGTGTATTAGGATTTATTCACTTATCTGATTATGAGGTTAGTTCTCATTAAAACTTCAAAAGTGACACTACAAAATAGTGCAGTGAATAAAACAAAAGCTTCCGCTATAAAATGCCTTGAATCGTTTGAATAAACGTTCAATTTCACAGCATAAACATAGTAATTATAGAATTAGAAAAGGATATAGGTATTATAATTTCTTTGGCGGCAGTTGCGCTTCCTGTTCGACGCAGATTAATGATTAACAACTTACTTTGGATTTCAAGTCTTTCCAGTTTTTCTTCGGCCCTATGAGCCACTTCTACGGGACTCTCTATGTGATAGAATATACTCGCACCCACCAACAAATATACAATATGAAGCGCTAACATACAAGCGAACTGCTTTTTGGACATCATCTTGACGAGATTTTTCTTCAAACTTTTAACCACAAATTCGAACGAACGTAACACACGATTATCACAGAATGTCCGATGTCCATATCGTCCTTGCAAATAAACTATATTTCAAAATTTTCGTGTTGGCAAAATTAGCGCCCGCATTTTGAACGGAGTATTTTTCGTAGCACATGATACCGGAGTGATCATTGGCGTGCACAAACTCCCGAATCGATTGTTAATCCATTATTCGATTAGGAAAATCGATGTCACTTTTAATTACACGACGTTCGACCAAAGCGGTTGATGCGATCGAATGATTTTACCGGCGCGCGCGCTTTCAAATCGCGTTGATGCGGACACGTCCTTTTTTATACAGAGAGCTCTAAATGTTTGACTGGCAAGTCGCATTAGCTCGTCGTAAAGGATAATGTGTAAGGTTATTGTCAACGTTATACATGTATAGGTGAGCAAAATGATAATACTAACGCGTACCAGCGAAAGATTTCCGTTTACGACAGAAGATTAAAAGGATTCTGTGCCTGATAATGGCGTAGGTACGTTACATCATTTCTCTGATAGTAAATTCTTCCAAAAAAATTAACTTCGACGTAGTTATGAGCACTTACTAAGCCGCTACATTAAAGCGCAGATAATAATTATGACTAATATAAGAAAGATGTAAGTATTTAGATGTAAGTATAATACATACATACGTTATAGCATCACTGTTCATATCAAACAAAAATATTAATTACTAGCAACGCGCCCCGGCTTCACACGTGTGTAATGTATATGTACACACAAAGCCTATGTTACTCGCTGATAATGTAGCTTTCTATTGGTGGAAGAATTCTCAAAATCGGTACAGTAGTTTTTGAGTTTATTCATAACATACAAAAATACAAATATTTCCTCTCTATAATATTAGTATAAGTAGGTATATAAGTATAGATTTCACCACCACCCTCTAGTCCACCTAGTTTTGGGAAGTAAGTCTATCAAGAAATATTTATGTCAAATAAATTTCATCTTAATTTGTACTTAAAGAGTTAAAGTAGTGCTTACCTACCACGAATATTGCGCTAAGTTCCGATTTGACGATCTGTTACAGAAATATTCCGGCTAGGTAAAAACTGCTTTTCTTAGATACTTATAAGCAATTAATATTAAGCAACCTTATCGATAACTCCCAAAATATTTTCTCCATAATTTTTAGCCCTACAAACTCTTCTTGTTGCAGCACTACAGTATCTTAAAATGAAACAATAATTCAAAACCATTATCGAAGCGACCAAAAACTCTCGATAAGTAAATGGTTTATTTAATAATATTTAAAAGGAACCATGATGATTTCATTAAAATACGATGAATTTAATGCAATCAAATTAGGGTATCATAATTAATTGTTTTGAACATTAATAAGTAATAAGATGACCCGCACCGATCAGATCTGGGTTTAATTTTTTTAAATGTAAATTAGTACCTAATAAAGATTATGATTATTAGTTGTTTAGCAAGCTTGTATTCACGATAATGTATTTTAATAACGCGAGTATCACACATTTAAATATTTACTATAATTAATTTTACCGGATTAAAAACAAGATGACACTGTTAGCCAATATTTCCATTACAATCACAGCAAGTATCAACTCCGTTGGAATAGATGGCGTTAGTATGGCAACATTGCGAAAATTCATATCTGCCGGCCTAGCATGACAAGCGCGACAAAATTTTGTCTACCGTTTTCTCGTGTTTCAATCGACTATCGCTTTATTTCTTTCGGGTCTAACATGACAATTACACTTAAAACTCGACTTTTAATATCAAAAATAGATACATTTGTCGATCGAGATATCTTTTCTATCAAAATTGTCGATGTCGAGATATAATATATCGAGATATTTAACATCTTAGTTTGTCTTCTCTCGCGCAAGATATATCTCGTGGCTGTCATGCTAGCCCGGCAGACAGCTGTAAGTCTGCTTATAACCACATTTGCTGGAAATCATTCGAAACGTCAGGATAAATAATATTTGTAATAAATCGCGTTTAAATTTGGTAAAAGGTATTTTACTTAAATTGTATTCACGATGACAAACAGAAATTACGGATTTATTGTGTAGAATGAACTGTGCCAAACCAAACCACAAAACTGTAGACCAAAGTTCTACGCGATGTCATCCATATCCAAATTGAAACCTACATAGAACCTGCACTATAATATAAGACAACTACGGGCTTTATTTTTGTAATACATAACTTAATAGTTTAGCTAGCCAATAAAGTCGATAAACAGCGCATTTCCTTTCGACTTTACAAAAAAAAAATATGAAATATGAATGCAAGTCTACGGCACAATAATAATATTAGGAGAGAAAAGGGAAGTGAAAGATTGTCGAATTACCATATACAATTATTATATCCATATTTATGATCTGTGGGCCTAGCAAGAACAACTTGCGAAAAATTTCAAATGATTCAAATGAACTGACAGTAGGACGATTTTTTTTTATGTCAGATATCGACAGACGAGCATGAGGTTCACTTGATGGTAGGTGATACCTCAGCCACAGAACATCAGTCAATGATGCGCTGTCGACCTAATTTTTACTTCGTGCATTCAGAAATCCATAGACAGAAACCGAAACGCACCTCACGATTTTTCCATCTAGATTTAGATATTCCTCCCACCCGATCAATGCCCAAAGTTACCAGACGTGGGGAAAACATGCTTACAGAAAATTATAAACATGTCGTCCCGGTGGGATTCGAACCCACGACCTATAGATGCACACGGCAGGTGTTATACATATACAATATACATACACACACACACAACATGCACACTCACAACTACATATTATATAGTCACTGCAGTCATAGTTTACTGGTTGGTTATTTTAGGCAATTGGTTGAGTTTGTTATTTTTTTTTTTTTATTTAATGTTTTTAATTGTTATCTCTTAGGTTAAGTTTTATTGTACCAATTGTCATTTTTGGCTGATGCCTCAACATTGGTGAGGTTCTGAAAACCAGCGCTATGCCAAGAGTATTGACATAGCACAAGCTGAGTAACCTCACCATTTAGGTAGATAGCAAACAATTTTTTTTTTATGTTTTTATATTATTGATTTTGTTGAATTTTTTTCTTATTATTTGTTTGTACCTAATAAATTTATTCTTATTCTTATACCGAACGCGCCAATAAGCCTGTCTCGAATACTTTTTCGATAGTGGTTCGTGCTCGCGCCTTAGTATTCAAATATGACACTTACTTATAATAATAATAATAATAATAATAAATGTTTATTTCAGGCAATGCCCATAGAAATTTAAATTTTACAATACACAGAAATTTTCTACACAATCTACTAACACAGTCAAAAACACGGCTATGAATTGAAATTTAAAAGGAATACAGAGGTTAAAATTAAAAATCTGACAAAATTAAGTAAAATAAAAATAAAACTAATAAATATTATTGATATAGTCTAAAAATGTTAAAATATTACAATATAAATTTTTATTTAACATTCTGAGTCTGATGAATTTGCAGCCAGTGTTTGTAAAATATGTTATCTGGAGATGCTTGAGCCACGACACGAACAAGTTCGTTTGTAGAATCGCGCATTTTCTGCCAAAAAGTGGCGATCCTACCACGCAGCACAGCAAAAAAATCTGGGACATGTGCCTCAGCGAACATGCTTGAGGCACTGCAGTACCTTGGTAACTTTAGAATAATGCGAAGAGCATTATTGTACTGGACTCTGAGGATACTATAGGATTTTCTAGTATATTTAATCCATAACTGACACGTATAGAAGCTTAGACAATAAGCTCTAAACAGTGTCAGCTTTACATCCTCAGAGCACTTGGCAAATCTTCTCGCCAGCATGTTCGCCCTCACTGCAAGAGCCCTACGCTCGCGCTCTATGTCCCCATCGTCACTCAAGCCTCCTGTCAGTATATGTCCAAGGTACCTGAATCGCTCGACAACCCGAATCTTCGAACCATTCAGAAAGACTGGCGGTATTATCTCCGGACCTTTACCTGATCGAAACACCAACATTTCAGTTTTAGTTTCATTATATTTTAACTCGTATTGGTGAGCATACGTTTCACATACAGATAAAAGTCTCCTAAGTCCTTTGATTGAGGGACTCAGAATCACCATATCATCGGCAAAACTTAGGTTGTTAAAAGCTATTCTATTGATGTGACAACCAATTTTGGTTTTTCTCAGTTCCTCAATCAAGCCATTCACATAAATGTTAAAAAGATCCGGAGAAGTCAGTCCTCCCTGGCGAACCCCACATTCTAGCCTGTAACCGCTAGAGGTTGTGTCACCCCATCTTACATGATTGGTTTGACCTTCGTACCAATGCCGCAACAGTTCCACTACATCGCCATGGACTTTAGATTCGTACAATTTTCCCCACAATTTATCATAATTGACAAGGTCAAATGCACGACTCAGGTCCAGGAAACATGCATATACCGTAGTGTCTCTGCTTTTGTAGTAGTTTACTACATGTTTAAGACACATTATCGCAGAGTCCGTTGAGACACCTGCACGAAAGCCAAACTGCGCATCACTGATCTTAACATTCCGCATCAACTCAGGCTGCAATAACTTTTCAAGCACCTTGCCGACCACAGTACCAATTGAAATTGGTCGATAGTTAGAAATATTCGACAAATCACCGGTTTTATTTTTTGGAACAGGTGTGACTAAGGTTTTAAGCATTTGTTTCGGGAGATAAGTGTGTTTAATACAAAGATTAAACAAACGTGCAAGTGCATTTAACATCTTATCACCGGCATAAAGAATATGTTCAATAATCAGACCGTCATGTCCGGGAGCCTTTCCACGTTTCATTGATCGAACTGTCGCTGCAATGTCACTGTGTGTAAATACAATTGCTTGTTCACATGTACTTGTAATGGAAGTCTTAGAAAAGCTTTCAGATGAAACAGGCTTTACGGTGAATTGTTTAGCGAACATATCAGCTATTTCTTTTTTATCGGACACGCCGTTAATACTTGTAGGAAGGTTGTTTTGATAATCAAGAGCTTTTGTCGCCTTCCAAAACTTGGAAAAATCTTTTTTAGATTTGTGAGTTGCTAGTATGTCCATTTTTATAGATTCCTCATTATCCTGACACCATTTTATTTTATTTTTAAATAATTTACGAGTTGAAACCATACTCTCATATGTTTCACCTTGCCTAGGCTTACCGCATTCAATCCAATATTTAAAACATATTCTTGCCTTTTTATGTAAGTCTTTGACATGCATATTCCATCCTACAATACGTTTTTTCTTATGACTACTTTTACGCTTCCCATCAGACTCAGACTTACTCCTTATAGATGCTTGTTGTAACAAACTTATAATACTATTGTATAAAACCTCAATATAATTAAATATACATTTACTATCACAGTTTACGTTATTCCTATCACAGTTAGAACAATTATTAGGTACTGGTAAAGTTTCTAAATATCTATTACATAATACACCATAAGATTTAATTTCATCATCATTTCTCTGACCCCATAAAATATTTTTATTAATAGCACTATAATTAATTGTATTTGATACCTTAGTGCACATCAACCCTATATCACATTCTATATGTAACGGGAAATGATCTGACCAGTTTACATTGTTATCAACAGAAACGCTCAATATGATTTTACTAGCAGCTGCGGTAGCCAGGCAGTGGTCAAGCCATTTTGTTGTCCCATGAGCTTCACTTAAATACGTGAATGTGTTAGAATCGATACCAAAATGATCAATGTCTACACAGTTCCAGATCTGCTCTTCACAAAAGGCAAGCATTTCCACACCAAACCTGGCCCCCGGATGAGCGTTATAATCTCCTACCATCAAAGCTGTTTCAATATTACTCTCTTCGATGATAGCACTCAGTCTACTTAAGGTATCCGTGAATTCTGGTAGGTTCTCCTCAATGTCCACCGGCATATAGACGTTTGCAAGTAAAAACTTTCGCCGTTCAGTGGAGTCCACAATAATTGCTGCCACCCTGTCGTTTTCACATTCAACCCAGGTTACATTGGTAAAGATGGATTTACGCCACAATATTGTTAGACCTCCATACGGGCGACCACGCAATATGCCAGCGGAAGAGTCAACCGAGGATTTCGAAAAAGAAGAAAAGTTATCATCAATACAATTAACAAAATTTAAGTCATGCGGCATAAGCCATGTTTCCTGTAAAGCTATAATATCAGCTTGTTTACAAAGTAAACGGACATAGTCGACAGAACGCTTAATACTTCTACAGTTAAACGAAACTATTCTCATATTCATATATTTATAGATTTTACTTACTTTTAATTTACTACTACAAACGTTTTCGACTTTCTCGAAATCGCCTGAACACAACACCTTTCGGCCAAAATCCAGGATCAAGAAAAATACTACTTTTGGAGCTTGGTATGACAATTTTAAATGAATTAAAACTTGTTTCGTGAAACTGCTTAAGCATCTCAACCGACAAACATTGCTCATCTTTGTCTGCGACATATTCTAACAAATTTGTCACAGTTACATCTTTATTAATACGCGATACATAAATTGTACAGTATGATTCTGCTACGAGTAACTTTGAGCTGCAATCCGATGAACCACGCAAGTTTCGTGTCTTATTACGCTTCTTTCGACTTACAATAGTAAAATTGTTATCAAAATCGTCCCTAACACTTAAATTATCTAGGTCGGATCTCGCTTGGCCAGTCCTTTGCGCGGACAACACAATGTCGCGATACAGCGGGGTAAACGATGAGTCATTTGTGTGTTCCTCACTCGGCGGAACCGGTTTGCTATTGCTAGTCGAGCCGTCAGTGCATTCACTATGTGTAACAGCTGGCGATAAGCGTGATGTCGTATTGATGTTAAAATCATGTGTGGGTTGCTTTATCTTTGCTTTTTGTTGAACTTTAGTTTTGTTTGATTTCTCAAGCATTGTTTGATTAGCCAATCGTGAGCTGATTTTTGTCTCTAAATTTAATATTTCCGATTTCGTGATGTTATTTTTTCTAAGCCCCTGAAGTTCAACTTTAATATCATTTATATCTGACTGTATGTTATAAAATTCGACTTGATTTTTCTGTGACTTTGATAATTCAGCTCTCAAGGAGGCCATGTCCTTGATCAGTCGTGTAACATCAACATAGTCCAGAGTAATTGGTGGTAATCGACTAATATCTCTTGCAACAAAAATAGGTTGCGCGTCAGGGTCAATTTCCTTCATAAGTTTAATAATGTCCTTAATATATTTCTTGTTCTTATCCTCTCCTTTTCGTTGGATATTTCTTGTACTTGGAGTGCATGCCGAATAAAAAATATTTTTTGCCACATCTACTTCTTCATCCGAAAAATTTGCTATACATAACTGAATAATACTGGCTTCATCTAACACATCCACTTTATTTTGGACAAACGTCAACAGTTCATTGATTATTATGTTACCCGCCATTGCTTATGCAATTTATAGGTCGCACTTAATATTTACGATAAACTTTTACTTTGTACATCGCAGGTTAGCAACGCTCACTCGTAACACGTCCATTTAGCACCGTATCGCGCCGCGCACTCCAACTTATTATAGGTCACTACGAAAGTTTTGAGATTCGTGCATTTAATAATCTTTACATAAATTGTAACACTAATATATTAGAGCACTACTATCTTATAGCATATCACAGTTGACAAAAACCACATATCTATCCTCAGTTATTTTTAATTAATTTTAGAATTCAGTATTATGACGGAGTTGACGCGTCGTGATTAACATGTCATTATTGTCTATAAATTCAAGCGCGATTTAAATGCCTATGACTGCGTTTTTGAATGAAATCTGTATTTTGTGAGATAGCATCATTCCTTATCAGTATTTACAGATAAAATAAACAATTGAAAAGAAGACATTTTGTTTTCTATGGCGAATTTCGTCCCGGACGGCCACTTAAAGCAGTTTCTTCAGAAAATATCGCAGCAGTTCAAAATCTACTGAAAACAGATTGGCGAATAACATATAAACAGAAAGAGGAGATCCTCAAGATTGGTGCACCTGCAGTTCACTGAATTTTACGCGACCATCTTCGAGTAAGAAAAGTTTGTATGCTCTGGGTGCCTCACAATTTCAATAATGCTCAAAGGGAATGTCGTATCAAATAGTGTTAAAAAATGCTGATAATGTTGGATAGCGGCAAATCACCCAATGTTCATTCAATAGTAACTAGTGACGAATCCTGGATATATCATTTTGATGTGAGATCTAAGTCGAAGAATAAGGTATGGGTGTTTAAAGATGAGAAAATTCCAACGACCAGCAAGCAGTTAAGATCAGTAAAAAAGATAATGATTGCAGCATTTTTTGGAAATCGACGCATTATTAAGAGGATTTATTTAGATGATAAGTAGACTAATCCTGCTATATGGTACACATAGGTTTGCTTGCCTGAGCTTATCACATAGCTAAAAAATCTTCGTCCGAATTCGCACCTCAACACTTGGTTCTGGAACCACGACAATGCACCGGCACATTGAGCAGGGCTGACACAAGGATTTCTCATTAAAACTGGCCTAGTTTTACTTGAAAATACATCTTATAGTCTGGACCTAGCGTCCTGTAACTTTGGATTGTTTCCTATAATAAAAGTCAAATTAAAATAACAACATTTTCATAGTGATACCGACTTAATTCGCGCATCGGATACAACTTGTGAATAAGTACCAAAAGAAACGAGGGAGAAAATTTTTAATTATTGGTTTCGGCGCATGAAGAAGTATATTATCGGTGAATGAAAATATTTTGAAAAATTATAATGCTAAACTACTTAGTCTCAAAACTTTCGTAGTGACCTACGTACTACTGATATTAATATCCAAATGTATCATATGATTGTATTAAAAATGGTATAACCAATATTAGGGAACATTAATTGATATTGATATTTTAATGTAAGTAGTCATCGTAAAATATCAGTATTATATTTTATACTGCGAACACAGAAAACCATTGTATAATAATCAGTTCAGCCCTACAAAATGCTACATTTAACATACTGTCAAACATTTCTGGTCAAAGTGATAACAATGCTACGAGTACTACTTCACGTAGTAACACTGACTCATTAAAATATGGTTTTATTGCATAGTAAATGTCATATAACAATATAACATCATTATTTGTTCTTAAATTATTATCTCCAGTTTTCCCAGTCAATAATTTACCGACTTGGGCACGTTTAAGGATAAGTATTATGAATATAAATATCCCAAATCATCGAAACCCTTGTCTTCTTCTTTGGAAGTTATATTTAACTCTTAGTGCCAACAATTTTTCCTTCAGTCCAATCGAATTGAAATTACTTGGGGGTTTTTGAGATCGCTGACTGTCCAATCGGCTTGAAATTTATTACTTTGGGGTTTTTGAGGTGAGGTGATGACGTATTTTTCTAAATCTCAAAATGTCGGATCCAATATGGTGGATTGAAATTTGAATAACGATTGAAATATTTAAAAAAAAAACCGACTTCAAACTATGTACAAAATTAAAAAAAGTGCCTCTTATAATTTAAGTTGGTATTTTTATTGATTGGCATTTCAGCCGGCTATTTCTCTTTCCACATGTAATATTGGAGTATACTGAGAGGAGACCCATGTGACACCGCATTGTTTTTAAAAAAAAATATATATTTTAGTTATATGTACAGTGTACACCTATTTTTTATATGATTGACTTTCCTTTTTTTTGAAGTTTGTTAAACGTTTGTCTGTATGTGTCAAACAAATATCTATACTCTATACTAATATTACAAAGTGGAAAGATTTGTATTTTTGTATGTTATGAATAAATTCAAAAAATACTGGACGGATTTTAAAAATTATTTCACCAATATAAAGCGATATTATCAGCGAGTAACATGGGCTATTTGTGTATAGTACATCTACATTGCACCCGTGTGAAGCCGGGCGCGTTGCTAGTTTTTAATAATTCTGAACGTACACGCTACGTACGGTCACCAGACATAGTCCCGATGACTTTTCCCTCTTCTCTATTAATATATTTTAAAGGATTTTGGAACTGACAATTGTAAAAGCTCGAAATTTTTATCAGCCTTTACCCCGGATACGTGCCAGTCCGCCAGTTTTATTACTTGAATAAATAAATCGTTATAAAGTACAACGCCGTGGTTGCAACCATTTTGAAACATAATAATACTTTATTTTATTATAACTCGTACTTTATTACACAACGGATATTACCACATATTTTACAATAACACCTACACATTTTTATTTCCTAAAACCCTGAATTTAACACATTTTTTGGCGAAACAACTTCTTGCATACTAATAAAAAAATATAATAATGGTTCTTTTCTTGAAAATATAATCTCAAATTGTTTATATACGTAGATATATATGTACGATATGTTGGATAAATATTATCTAACATCGAGACAATATATTCCATATCTTATACTAATATTAAAAACAGGTAAAGTTTGTAAATTTGAGAGGTTGCAGGGGGAACTCTGGATCTACTCAACCGATTTTAAAAATTATTTCACCAATAGAAAGCTACATTATCAGCGAGTAGCATAGGTGCAAGTCTCTTATTTAAAATATTAAAATTAAATGATATTTTATTTTATTTTATTTATTTTTTTATGTCAGATATCGACAGACGAGCATGAGGTTCACTTGATGGTAGGTGGTACATCAGCTACAGAACATCAGTCAATGATGCGCTGTCGATCAAATTTTACTTCTAGCATTCGGAAATCCATAGACTGAAACCGAATACGATTTATGTGTGACAAACAAACATTAAGAAAATATTATATGAAAATTTAAACTACATATGTTATAAAAGGCCCCAACTCAGCATTTTACTGGCTGTAAACAACCAGCGCTGATCTTCCGTTGGGAGACGTCAGTTACATTACGGCACACAATATCTACCAGCTATACTTTAACTATATAATATATACTAAGTAACAATATATTAATTACACGACTAAAAAGTTCAAAAACGTCATCAAAGGAATCCTAATTAAAAAAACGTATTATAAAATCCAGACTATGTTGACGATAAAGATGTATGGCGCTAATTCATCTCTGCATGTGCGGCTTCCCTGGCAACTTGCGCTGTGCAAGTGTGTGTATCTCACTTTACACTAACAGTAAAAACTCAATTTTCTTTTGCATTGTATAGAATCTCTGTATATCTTGCATTATATAAACTTCTCAGCCGATTATTACTATTGTAACCGAGTCTTTGTAAGCTAAACCATTGTTGAAAAGAGTGTCCATGGAGTTTCTTACCGGTTCTTCTCCATGAGACCCACTTTTTGGAACCGTGCAACTAGACGTTTCATAAGAGCCTGCAAAGGCCTATTTGAAATAAAAAACTTTTGATTTTGAATTAACTAATATAAGTATACAATATAAGTACCTAATGCTACTATTTTTGATTGCGCCAATGAGGCGCGTTTGGTAAAGCACCTGCCGTGCGCTCCGATGGGTCACAGGTTCGAATTCCACCGGGACGACTTGTTTATAATTAAAATCTAAGCATGTCTTCCTCACCTCTGATCACTTAGGGCATTAAAGGGGTGGGAGGAATATTGAAAGTCCGACCAACCACCACCACCAGTAGGTAACCACCGTTCATAGATGAAAAAGCCGTAAAGTGAGTTTATAGTTGAAATTTTGTATTTTATTAACGCGAGTATCACACATTTAAATAAAATACTTTATACCGGATTAAAACGCGATTTATTTTCTAATCAGACAGCTGTCATATTTCAGTCTGGCCCGTGACCACGGTTGCTGAAAAACATCCATAACGTCGGGATAAATAATTTAAACAATATAAATAATCAATCGCTTATTAATCTGGTACAAAGTATTTTATTTTATTTTGTAGTATTATTTATTTTTAACTAATTTGTTAGATATTTTTAAAGCACGAAAATTACAGTGTTTAATGTTTTAATGCGAAAAGCCTTGAGGGCATAAAATTGTCTATCAGTTGTATGTCACAAATATTTACACCACGCTAATCTCTCGAGAAGCGAGGATTACGGATTACTGTGAAAGCCTTTTTAAATTCTACGTCATGTATGTGCGAAGGTTATTGTACGTAGACTAACGGCGGAATACTGAGGGCCTCGCACGAACGACTATCGAGAAAGTATTCGAATCGTGGAACTGTCTGTATGAAAACTTAGGGCCTAGCAAATGACAGTTCGACGATACGAATACTTTTTCCATAATTGTTCGTGCTCACCCCTCTTATTTAAAATGTCATACAAATGGCAGATCGACAATACGAATACTTTTTCGGAAGTTGTTCATGCTAGGCCCTCGGGAAAGGTAATCTATGTGGAGAGTTTAAATAAAATACTTTATACCGGATTAAAACGCGATTTATTATTTATATTGTTTAAATTATTTATCCCGACGTTTCGGATGCTTTTCAGCAACCGTGGTCGCGGGGAGATAGGTGTGATACTCGCGTTAATAAAAGACAATATTAAATGTCGAGAGTTACTTAAAATAACAATTGGCATAGCTAGGTAGACAAGAACCCACATGCATAGAGAATATAATCATGACACAGCTTTCATTTTCATTTCAGACATTTCGAAAAAATATTTTTTTTTTTAAAACCTTTTCTTTTATTTTAATTGTATGAATCAAATAAATTATTCTTACTACTACACTAGAGGAAAAAATTAAGGGATCAAAAAATTTTTTATATTATTGGCGATTTTTCAAATGGATGTCTGTATCTTTGATAATAATGCTAGTATTGATGTGAAAAAATAGCAATTTGAAGCTTGAAGTTTCTAGTTTGTGGATCTTGCGACAAACAAATTTAAAGGCACGAAAATGTGATCAAATTGCTTTGAAAAATCGCTTTTTTTGATCACTTAATTTTTTCCGCTAATGTATCTATAATAATAATTCTTACTAGTGTTATTACTGTGAATATCAAATAATTAACAATTGCTGCGAAAATTAAAATAAAAGTTTTTACACATACATTTCAATAAAATTGCTCAATTTGGATGCAGATGTATTTTGCCATATCCTTGGTTAAAACAATAAGCAAAAATAAAATCAGCTTCCGATGTATTGTTAACCGAAATTAATGCCGTTTTCGTTTGTGGACGTGTTGTGAAGTGCATTAACATGTGTATTGAATCTCAATGACTCTAAGGTGAAGGACTTCTTTGATAATGCACTTGTAGTGAAATCTATAAATTACAAAGCGACTCCAATCAGTACAAAGATGTTAAAGCACTGTCAAAGCTTCTCCGAGCGATGGGTCAACTTCTCGACATCAACCGCTTACGGTCGGCCTGTCAGTGGTTCGACTGGTTGAGGATTCTTTAGCTTGCAGTTCCCTTCCTGCAAGCTCTCTAGGAATCATTCTCTCGAGAGAAGAGCCAGTTACCGGCGGCGGAGGAGCAGGGGGGCACCGTGAGAGTTCCTTTTTGGAGATCCCGGGGCTTTCCGACTTCTTGTGCTGAAGACGGCCACTGTAGGGTTTTAGTCGGTTTGCTCGCCTTGACTCCTTGAAATCCGGTAGAGAGAGTTACATAACATAATCCGTCGCAGCCCTCAAGGTGGCGGGTATCAACGATGATTTCCCATGATTTTTTTTTGCAGGAATCCAAAGTCCTCCAAATACCTAACCAATTGTAATTAACTGGTCAAACTGCATTACCGTCGATTGTAAAAGAAATGATTTTTTTTTGTTAAAATAACGAAATTTGTATTTTTTTAAAAGCGTCGTTCAATGTAATATTAGCACGCATTATTTCCTTTTCCCTGAGTAGACGTACGTTTATGTGGTCATCATTGTAGATAAAACTTATCAAAAGCCAATAATTTTGCTAATTCCTTTTAATCATGGCTTTATTGAAGGTAAATGATGGACAAGACATTATCATAAATTTTTTCGACACTAAGATACGCCAAACAAATATCATTTAATATGGATACGGATATGACTTTTACGTGTTTAACCTCGATTTTCAGCGGCTATTCCTACCATTAAACTTATTCTGATAAAAATCAAGCATAGCTATATCTAACGCAAAATTTTGCATTTATCTTGGCGGCTCTAAAGCTAAAAACTAAAAGAAGACATCTTCATACGAATTTTACCTACAATTTTACACTTTGCTCTCGAATTTGATAAATCTAATACCTAATGGCTTCGTTATAAGCGCCCTCGAAAACCTCCGCCATTTTGGATCTGCCATTTCGAATTTGATAAATCTGACGGATTCGTAATCAGCGCCCTCAAAAACCCCCGCCTATAAATTTAAAAGAAAAAATACGGGATCCGCCGAATTGTGTCCACTATTATGGACCCACCACTTGTAAAAAATTGTAAAATCTGATAACGGATTCATAATCAGCGACCCCCAAAACCCTTGTATACCTACAGCTGGACATGTACATCCTTTTGAAGAAAATAATTTCGTCAGGGTAAGAGAAAAGCACGAATAAATTTTCGGTTTCAAACCGCCATATTGGATTCTGCCATCTTGAATTTGAAAATGTTTACCAATGGATTTTATAGAATAGGTCCATGGTCTCAATATCTTGACCTCCCGGGGTCAGGAGTCAACATCGATTTTATTTACGAAAGGGTCGATTGAAAAAAAATTGCAGCCAAAAAACGAGCGAGTATATTTTGCTGGTGCCTGGTGCTGATGTAAGTACCTACTAGTAGGTAAATAAGAAGAAACCTATTCAGTAGTTTCTAAGATATTTTTTTAAATAATGATGCACTGACAATGTTATATTTTCATTTATTTTAGAAAATATCCATCAACGATGCCGAAAATACTCGCATGGATATTTGATACATTGCTTTTAAGCAATATCTTGTATAATATTGTATTTAGACACGAAGCCGAATAAGAGATGTAAGGCAGTTGTGAACTGAAACTTATAAAATCAATAAGACCCGCGCTATGATATTGATAATAAATTGTAAGTTCCAAAAATTAAGGACAAAATGGTCGTCTAAAAATTTAAATAATGCAATCTCAGGTTAAATAATTATTAATTAAATAATAATGAGCATGCAATATTTAAAAATTCATTTGTATATGTCACAAATTATACGTTGATTTTCATTTATTTACTTCTACGAAGAATGAGCGAGAAAAATCACACTTCTAGATGCTTAGTAGATTATAAATTACACAATTTTACGTTATTTGTATTCAAAGTAGCATTGCAATGAAGTGCAACATAATTGAATTAATTTAGCGCTGTCTTCTACGATCTTTGAATAAACAATTTATTAATCATTGTCTTTTATTAACGCGAGTATCACACATTTAAATAAAATACCGGATTAAAACGCGATTTCTCTCCCCGCGACCACGGTAGCTGAAAAGCATCCGAAACATCGGGATAAATAATTTAAACAATATAAATAATAAATCGCGTTTTAATCCGGTATACAGTATTTTATTTAAATTTATTAATCGTTTAAAAATACTTAATATTTATTACCGGTATGTATTAAACAAATGCTCATAATATTTCATAATTACAAACAATGGGTGACTGGGAAAGTACCTGCACATATTACACTGTAGAATATATTTGGCTTTGAATGTGTCAGGCATGCACATATTATAGTACTACAATAAGTACGAAACCATCAATAATCCTGTAGGGCTATTACCAAAATCGAACGCAACGAACGGAACGAAACGAAAGAACAAACAACTTCGTATTTTAACTTATTAAGAAAACATTTTCGATTCTTTTTACGATTTTAATTACGATCATAGTAATGTCAAACGAAATAGATAATGTCTAATTGTGAAAGACGGATCGATCATCGGATTCATAATAGGAAAATGTACGATCCGTCAGCCGAAACTTCGTATTTTGTTAATAGGCCTACTGATTCCTGAATCGCAACTCATAACCTCGAAATGACATTAATCGAAATTACATCTTTCGACTGACCAGACAGTACAAATGGTTCGAGTGATAAAGTAAAATACTATTTTTTTCCACTTTTATGTTTAACTGTATTTTTAAATCGTCCTAAACAGTCGTGGCAATGATCGCTCATTGCAGATGGCATCTTTATTGTTGATTTGCGCACAAAAAAAGTTTTAATTTAAACGTGATTTGTGTGGCGTTCTAGAATAAGGAATTTAAATAAATCATATAAAATATATAAATAATTTTATCTTTTTTTTATATTTTCTGGGTGTACAAGAAAATAATTTTGATTCATTTATTCATTATACATATATGCACTACTTACTTACATACATGTATGTAGCGCATTAGATAGAACACGGAAAATAATGAAAAGCTGAGACCTTAAGTAAAATAACATTAATTCTACGTTTTATTATCTATAAAGTCGAGTGACCATCTTAAAGATTTGTTTATAGCTATTATAACCTCTAATATCTAAAATGTTACCCATTTAGATTTACTATTGTTTAATGTTTACCTCAAGAAATATATCTTGCTCGTGTGGTCAAGAAATAGATATAGTGACCTGCTTATTTAAACAAATTATGTCGTGAATTATTGTTTTGTTTATTATCATTTTATAATGATAATATAAATAAAAAACTAACTTATTAACTGCAAGGCTAAACCACAATATTTGCTCATTTAAAATGTTGGCAAAGGGAAATTAAAGCATTCCTCCCTCGAATTATCCTACTATAGGTGTAGAGAAAACCTTGTTAATAGCTTCCATAACCCAGTTATTATAATAATAGTTGCCAAATCATGATAAGAAAATTACCAATTCCGTATTAATCTATAATATTATAAAGAGGAAAGATTTGCATTTTTGTATGTTATGAATAAACTCAAAAACTACTGGACCAATTTTAAAAATTCTTTCACCAATAGAAAGCTACTTTATCAGTGAGAAGGCTATATTTTGTGTACCTATAGTACATCTACATTGCATCCGTGTAAAGCCGGGGTGCGTTCCTAGTAATAATATATATTAATAATATATAATAAAAATATATTTTTTTTTTATTTCATTTCCTTATTAAAATTAGTATTTTTAGTAAGGAATTTAATATGTATGTATAATGTATTTTAGTTATTATTTTGCGCCTAACATGTCGATTAGCAAATAATGTGCTAAATGGCGACAATTATATCGATTCATTAATAATTAGCACTATGAGTTTTGTTATCGTCAAGAAACCAGGTGGATTTGAAATATAAAGATATATATTGTTTATAAATTATATCTATATAGTATAATAAAAAAATGCTGAGCAAGCTAAATTTTAAATGCACCTTTGAAATTGTACAAAAAAGTCGTAGAATCTTTATTATACACTAGCGACCCGCCCAGTCTCCGCACGGGCTGTAGAGCATATTATTATGATTTTTTCCGTCACTTCCAACAGTTATCGTTATATTTCAACCAATTTACACAAAACAATTACAAATTAAGTTCCTTACGAATCACTCTATTTGTGAAAACCAATTAATGAAAATCCGTTCAGTAGTTTTTGAGTTTATCGCGAACAGACAGACAGATAGACGCGGCGGAGGACTTTTTTTTATAATATGTAGTGATATATGGTTTAAAGTTTATTTTAAGATTTTATTGAAAAAAAAAAAATCAAAGTGCTACACGTAACCGTAACCTACCTTTACTTCTGTTACGATAGGAAAAGTTATAAATGTGGTCATCTTCGTACATAGCCCCATCTATTGAGATTTGTTTGTAAAACAGGGTAATAACAAAAATTGATTATTTGAAATTGAAAAAACTTCTGTGTGCTTCCTCTTTAAAATTATATTGTTAAGTATCTACTTATGTCTGTTTTTATAATATTGTTATTGTTATCTTATTCTTATTGTTTTATTTTCTAGCAACTTCCAATAAAAAAGCTACAAAATGTTTTTCTTTTATTTGAATGCTATTCTATATTATAATATAATATTTCGTATTCTACTTGAAATAGATTTTGTCAGAGGTCAGTAAAACAAGAAATTAGGTTAGATTTATAATATTAGCAGCATGGACCTAAAAAAAAGAGCGGACACCACCTCTCGTTACAATAACTGAAGCACCCCTAGGAAGCCAGCTCGCTAATACAAACACGCCGGCACGCACACATTCACACCATAGGAAGCCGATCGCTCGCCATTACGCTCCCAACCGCCTGCGCGTGATGTTATATGACGAAAAATAAAAGATGCCGTTCTACGTGATGAAAAGTTGTAGAAACCATAATGGTTCCATTAAAGAAAGTCAGGGAATCACCTTTCATAAGTAAGGAAGTTATTTATTCACCATAATTCTCGTTTATACTTCAATATAATTTAGCAAAACGCAACCAAACAGTGTTGTCAGTAATTTAAATTTGCAAATTACCTTAAACGTAGGAGTTAAATTATTTTTATCTTAATGTACTTAGCACCGTGTAAATTTATTATAATATTATATTATAAATAAAGATATTTTTTCATTAAAAATATTTACCAAAAATATTTATAGATTGATCGAATATTTTTTAAACTTTAATTATAACATAGATCAAATTGTATTAAATTAGGAGATCAATATTAAAAGGCACACTTGATATAAGAACCATCAATTGTCAAAAAAGACAAATATCTAAATAAGAAGATCAAATATTATTTAGGTATACCAAATTTTATTGAGTATAAATAAAAGTTAAAAAATTATTATCATGTTACCTTGAGCTTGAATGCAGTTCATTTATAAATAATACAAACGCAATAATGAATATTATAAAGATTAAACAAAAAATACATCATTTATTTTAAAAGTGCTCATTTATATAAAATCAATTAGATTTTAGAGTATTACGTTGGCTTTTAGTTATTTATAATAAAATCCAAGTTCCGAGGTCACCACACCTTAAAAATGGGTAATTTTTTTCCATATGGCAATAATTTAGACACTCACACATAGTTCGCCGCCGCCATTGTGGTGCTTCAAATATTTCTTCGCGACGCACACACAGGTATTTGATCGATCTAGCTGGCCAAAATTGCTAACCGCTTAAAATCGATCGCATTCACTCAACTTCATTGAATAATGGTTATATTTAAAATAAAAAACTATTTTCTACTGTAATATACATGATTTTTAATTTAAAATAAACAAAAATTAAAAATTATACATAAAAATAATGAAAAATTCTATACAACAATTGTGATAAACCTTAATTATTTTTTATGATAATATGTACATAAAACATAACATTATACCATAGTAGTAGTTCGTCTTTTTAAATTAGGTACTAACATTTTCATCCTCACTATATGAATCCAAAGAAATCAAATAATTTTCGGCATATTCCAATTTCCCGTTAATATCCAAGTCGCTTTGAGTCTTCATGACGTCAAATATTTCTCTTCGAGTTATTTTTCGTATGCCAGAAGGGCCTAAAACTAAAAAAACATATTTATTGTCAAATGTTATTTTATCACTTTTTGGACTACTTACTTGACTTTATATGCCCATAACTTAAAAGTTGGTCTTAAGTGGCCCTTAATTTAACATATTTCAGGAAGCATATATAGTCTAATTTTAAAATAAATAAACAAGACAACCCTATCAAACCCTACAATAGTACAAAACCGTTGAAGTGTCAAAAATTTCAGAGGAAAAATCACAAAAATAGGAACATGTTTGCAAGTCAATAAAATATTATATCCCGGTGCAGTACGTTATACAATAGTGTATGAAAAAAAAGATAGTTACCTGATGTGTCAGAATCCATAGTCCAGAAATGATTCTCAGTGCACTAAATAAAAATTCAAAGTAGTTTATAAATTGTTTTTTTACGCGAATTGCAAATCAAGACAAACAGTCGAAAAAACTTCTGATAACAGACTGACTGTTGCCCTAATTGAGTGGGGTAGGGATCTGTTAACTATGGCGTGGGTTAGAGAGACTATCTGACTTCAACAACATACCATTTTTTTTTACTTGGGGGCAGTTCTAGGAATTCCTATTTTGGCCAGCTAGATCGATCAAATACCGGTATGTGCGACGTTCTGTCCGCTCTTTTTTTTAGGTCCATGATTAGCAGTCTATAATATTATGTAGTATGAATAACATAATTCGTAAAGATCTTTCAATGTGACAATACATGTATGGACTGTCGCCTGTCAATGTCATATGCATTCGTCAATCGTCGTCCGTCGATGACTGAAGAAAATATAGGATCTAACCTATTAATTAAATTATTAAAATTCTTGTAAATTTAAATAAAATAGTTTTTGATAATGGATCAACTCAGCAAGCAATTAGCAGAAGATATTTTCCTTCGCGAGCCTGTTGACGCGCGTATAAGGTATGTGGCCTTTTTAACACAGTAATATTACACAATAATCTGTTTTAGTTTATTTAGTTCTTTATATTTTAGAAAACAAAAGGAGAAAACCAAAGAAGATGACTCCCATCCAACTCTTAAGGTGGAAATGCAAACAATTCGACTTAATTCAGATTCCCAAAAACTTGTATTGGATACATTGAGATTTATTCATGGACCTGATTTCAAGTTGGGAAGTGCTAGTAATTATAAGGTAGGTAAAAAATTGTTAAGCCATTCATTCACAAAATGATTAACAGCACCAAATTTACTGTTAATAACTTCAATAATTCCTGAACTCTTATGTGTTCGCTCAGTGGCGTAGTTAGGTTAGGTTAGGTTGGGTTTTTTTTAGTAACTACACTAAATTAATTGCAAATGATTACTAACCAAAGGCGCTTCCATTATTGGCGTTATAAATTTTTGTGAGAATTTTTCTAGCTTCAAGAGCTGCCTCCCCCTCTTTCCAAAGCTCAGGGGGCCCTCTCAGCTTCAGGGCCCTGGTGCACTGCACCACTTTGCCCTATGATAGCTACGCCACTGTGTTTGCTTGATTAGGATAATAGAGTTTGAGAGAGGTAGACCTAAAATTAGATTATAACAGATTCAAACCTGAGATTTTACATAATCATTTCTTCTAGTATTACTTGTATCTCTTTAATATGTATGTTTTTCAGGATAAGGGCTCTAATCTTGGCAACAAATATTGGATGGAAAGAGGCAATTTAGTAGTCCAAGGAGGTTTTGATTACTCCTTGACTGTAAAAGAGGAAGTGAAATCACCTGAAGTAAGGCTTAGAGAATTTGCATTAGCTAAATTAGAAAGGTTAGTATTTTTTATGATATAATAAATTATAGTTGATAACTTTAAGTAAACTCTTCTCAATTTGAATGATTCTATAGTTGCATATACTGTTGCTAATATGTTCATATATTTTCTGTTAAATAATCAGAAAATATTCTATTTTTTACTTGTACCTATACCATAATATGTCAATAGACAAGCGTGAGGCTAAGGCAGATGTGTGCTTTGATCACTTTTACCATTTAGAATAATGATGAAGAAAAACAAAACTATCACTGTTATATGAAATAAAAGTAAAATATATATTATAATAAATTAATTTAGAAAAAAATAAATTTATTTTCTTTCAGATATAATTTTCACAAGGCACATTGTTCTGAAGCTCTGCAAATGGCCTCAGAAAATACTGATAAAGCTTTAGAGATTCTATCTAGCAAATATTTTAATATTAATTCACAATATAAACCTGAAAATTTACCTCCAGAAGAAGAACTGACAGAAATGAGAAATGATGAAGTGGCTGTGCTTGAATCTATCTATGACAATCTATTTAGAATCAAAGATTCTAACACTTGGAGTTTTAAAGTAAATTTGGAATACCTCACCAAAATGTATGAAAAAACCGCTGTGAGCATACCTCGGAAAAAAGAAAACACTAATTTCAAAACGAAAAAGAAAGAAGTTTGCAAATTGTTTTTGAGCGGTCCATGTAGATTTGGTGCTAAGTGTAAATTTTTACATGAAGCTAAAGTAGATAGTGTAATTGTTGAAGAAAAGAGTGAAAAAATCAATTATGAACTCGAGATACGTTTTCCAACAGACAGTGTATATCCCTATGAGCCTCCTTTACTATTTTTTAAACTTGAAACTAGAACTAATTTAATTCCGGAACGCACATGTCTTTTAATAACTGCTAGGTTATATGAAGAAGCTCAGACATTTGCACGTGACGGAATCCCCAGCATTTATTCTTTAGTTGAATTATTAAATAATGAAGATGAGATTTTAAACTATATACAGTTCTCTACAAAGGAATTTCCGAGTGCTACTGATACATTGTTACCACAGCTGGAAAATAGTGATAGTAATATTAAAAAACCCTCTCATTATAGTGTAAGTAAAGGTAAAGAAAATAGACCTAGTGTAAATTTTGAAAATATAATGAAAGAAAATAGAGAAATTGCTAAAAGATATCTGGAAAAACCAGAAAACAATAGGTATAATAAAATGATGTCTGCGAGGAAAAAATTGCCAGCTTGGCAAAAACGTAATGACATTTTAAATGCCATGAGAAAATCACAGGTGAGTGTTCATCTTAATTTTTATATCATCCTATAACACTTAAGGTCTTATTCATAAACATATTATAAATTTGATATAGTTAAAATATGTTTTGTCTTGCTCTATCAAATATAAAAAGACTACAGAACGAAAGAAACAAAACATACTTTAACTATATCAAGTTTATAATATGTTTATGAATAAGACCATTAGTCTAGTACTAGGATGGATTGGATTGGACATTGTAATTGCTCTAATAAAGTAAAATAAATAGTTTCAAAAGAAATTTGAATAAAATAACAGTTTAGTTACATATAGCTAAAATTTTGTGTCATATAGTTTTAACACATCTACATATCGACTGTCGCAACAAACGGTATCAAAATTGCAAAACACATACTTTACAGAAGAGCAGTTTAAAGTTATATTTAGATTTATAATGATAAGTTTATACAGGTTATATCGAACATCAATGTTATTTGATTCAAGACTTGGTTATTTAATATGATTTTTCAAAAAAAAATAATCTTTTTTTGCCCCCATATTATGTTATATATAGTTTTACTATTGATGCAATACATTTTTTTTGCAATTTTGCAGTTTGATACACGTACATACGTGTGTATATAGATGCTGTGTCACATACACTCAATACGCTCTCACTATGATATATACTTTCTAAAAGTTTTAATAGCCGTTTTGTTTAAATAAAGTGGTAATTTTGTATTGGTAATTAGTGGTCTTCACTGGTAGTAAATAGTCAAACTAGAGTTCAGGGACTGAAACCGGTTAATTGTTATTTTCCAAAATACGTGTCTGACTGAGATACCATGATATTAGTTTTAATGATTAATAAACACTAAACTAACCACAGTAATATTTTTCAGTAAATATGAATAAAAACAAAATAATATTAAAAAAAACCTTTATTATACCGGTAGAACTCCCATAGTAAATTAACCGGTATTCAGTCCCTGCTAGAGTTCCACCATTTTGTTAATCCTGTTTTTATATATTCCAGGTAATAGTAATAAGCGGTGAGACAGGGTGCGGTAAAAGTACACAAGTACCGCAATACATTTTAGACGATTGGTTACAAAACTTCAAAAAGGATTCTCGACATGTGGAGATTGTCTGTACACAGCCGAGAAGGATTTCGGCGATCGGTGTCGCGGATAGAGTTGCTGAGGAAAGGGTAGAGAAGACGGGACAAGTTGTTGGTTATCAAGTAAGACTTTTTTCTTTTCAGTGACCCGCAGCTACAAGAGATTTTTTCCTACTATATTCATACAAATCATAGCATAGATATTATATAAGTTAACATAATGATAACTGAGCTCTCCCGAGAGTACGCACACTAAAACAATGTGTGCACTTCGTGAGATAGAATATTATATGTATTATTAACGCGAATATTCCATATTTAAATGAAATAAATATTATTTCCCAAATTAAATCTGAAAATAAACTTAAACGATAGGGAAGTTGGTTTGAGACTCCAATACCCGGTTCAGTAATTAAAAAAAGCAAGATGCCATAGTATTGCCATAATATAGAAAATTACAACAAATATCACTGTCTGTCAATGGTGTTACTTTCAAACTTTATCTTATATACTAATCCCTAATCTTATCCATATTAAACTATTTATTATATATTTTACTATGAAAGCCCAGACTATGAAAATTCCTACCTGTACCTTTCTTAATCGTAAAGGTCCGAAATGTTGGTAAATTCTGGTTAAAACCTTGATTTTGGTGGAAATTAATTATTGGTAAAAGTTTGGGCTTTAACATTAATATACATATTTTTTCAATATTTGTAGATAAGATTAGAAAACAAAATGTCATCAAAAACACGTCTGTCATTTTGTACCACGGGTATATTATTACGAAGACTCGAATATGACCCACAACTAACATCCGTTACTCATGTTATTGTCGATGAAGTGCACGAGAGATCTGAAGAAAGTGACTTTCTACTTCTTATCCTGAGGGACCTTATCAAAGTAAGGAAGGATTTGACGGTCATTTTGATGAGTGCAACATTGAATGCGGATTTGTTCTCGAATTACTTTGAAAATGTTCCAGTTTTGGAAATACCAGGTATGAGCTTTAGGAAATTATTCATCGATTTTTTTTAAATGTTGTGAGTATTTATAAGTTTTATTTGCTCATTTTTAGGTAGGACTTTTCCGGTGGAACAGTTGTTTTTAGAGGAAATTATGGATTTGACAAATTACGTTTTAGAAGAAAACGGACCGTTTGCCCGGAAAATCAAAAAAGGTATGTTAAATCTCTGAATAATCAGATCCATCTTGAAATGCAAAATGTGAAATGTGAAATGTCAATATGAAAAATTCTTTATATTTGATCTGGTGCAATTGTTCTTTTTTTTGGGTTTAGAAAAATAATTAATTAATATGATTTTGGTTTGTGATTGAGCTTAACGTATGTTAAACTCAGTCTGGGGCAACATTGAAACTAAATAAAATTAGTAAAGTATCTTCCGAGATAATTGTAAACAAACTGCGCGATTCCTGAGACACTTCTTGCCTCGCACAACCACTCTGTGGAATCAGCTTTCGCCGGCGGTTTTTCAGAACCGATACGACTTGGGAACCTTCAAGAAGCGAGCCTACAGATTTCTTAAAGGCCAGCAATGCACCTGCAAGCCCTCTGGTGTTGCGGATGTCTATGTGCGGCGGTGATCACTTACCATCACGTGAGCCGCCTGCCCGTTTGCCTCCTATACTATTAAAAAAAAAAACAAACAAAAACGTTAAAAATGATTTTTATGCATACTATTCCCGTTCTTTAATCACCCCCTATCGATTTCTGCGAAAATATTCATATGTACAGAAATTTCGATTCTACTGTTTTATTATATGTGTAAATTAATGTAACTTTTCTTAGTAGCGCCGTATTTGAAGTATCGTATTTATTTACGTTTCTAAATACACCTTTTGTAGATAAAAAAGTAGATTTCGAAACGGAAATGGAAACATCGGATGTGCGTTCCGATGCATCCGAGGCGCCAAAGTTGTCGATACGCGATGAAAACCTCAACATTTCGCAAGTGTTAGCCCGCTATCCGAGGTGTAGTAAGGTTACTTGTAAGAACCTGTACTTGATGGATGTTGAAAGGGTGAGTTATTTAGTTTCATTTTATTTTTATTAAGTATTTTTGTATGTTATGAATAAACTCATAAACTACTGGACAGATTTAAAAAAAATATTTTTTGTCTATAGTACATCTACATTGCACCCGTGTGAAGCCGTTGCTAGTATTTCATAGAGTACACCGGACACCACGTACCACGTACCATATACCACGACCGTGTCCGAACAAAAGACAAATTACATTTTTAAACCATTTTATTCAGTTCTTAAAAAGTCATTTAATGCGTTATATATTTTTTTATATTAATTTGCAGATGAATTTGGAATTAATAGAACATGTACTAACATACATAGTATCTGGCGACCACAAGTGGCCGAGAGAGGGCGCCATCCTGGTGTTCCTACCCGGTATCGGGGAAATAATGTCCTTGCACGATCAACTTGTCGAAAGTCACACTTTTAGTCCAAAGTGAGTGTCTTTCAGGTAATTTGCATTTGTGTTTTCAAAGAAAAAAAATGTTTTCTTGAAATTTATATAGTACATAGTTTCAATTTATGAATAAAACCACCGTTCATAGATGGATAAACTGTGAAGTGTACATTGCGCGTTTCGGTCTTAGCCTGTATTTTTTCTTCTTTTTTTTCCCAATGCTCGAAGTAAACAGCAGATCATTGACTCATCTCAGTCATACTCACTTATGAGGTATCACCTAACATCAAGAGAGCCTCATGCTTATGAGCTGGAAAACATTTTTCATTTTAATAGCAAAAATATTGAAAAAACTAGTGGGCACGAAACGTTAACATGTTAAAAATATTTAACAGTAATGCACTAAATTCTATTTCTTTGATTGCTACCAAGAAAACTGATATACATTTAGTGTAATAATAATAATTACAAAAAAAACTATTATTTCTGTTATTTAAAACTTCAAACTCAATTTTCTCAAAATGGCAACCATGTGGGTTGATACTGTATTGTTTATCAGTGTACATATAATCTGCACCTATATATTAAAGAGGAAACTGATCTATAGTCATTATTACCATACATACCATAGGTCAGACGGGGATCAATACGTCATAGGACATCCGCGATTAAAATATCTCAGATGCGTTGTCAGCCTTTTAAAAAACTCGTACACTCGTACGTACTCGTACGTAACAAAGACGCGAGTAAATGCTAGTTAATTCTATGTTTCAGAACAGGTAAATACAAGATAATACCGCTGCATTCGACGCTATCGAGCGAGGAACAGGCGGCTGTGTTCAAGAACCCCGGACCGGGGGTTCGGAAGATCGTCCTGTCGACTAACATCGCTGAGACATCGGTCACTATTGACGATTGTGTGTTCGTCATAGATGGCGGCCGGATGAAGGAAAAGAGGTAAATAAATTAAAATATGCCTTTATTCAAGTAAATTGTTACAAGTATGATTGAATCATCCGTTTTTAGAGCTACCCACTGTAAGGGAAATGTTGTTGTTTTTTGTGTCTCAAATGCAGCACATATAATGAAGCGAAAAAATACAGTGTGCTGCTACGATCGCGATATATATTCAGCGCACGAGTACTACCCAATGTAAGGTGTCTTAAAAATATAAATAAATAATGTATTAATATAAAAAAATGCATGCACACAAATTAACAAAGATAACTTTAAGTACAAAAGGTATCACTGCTCTAACTTTAATTTATTACTTTAAATTTCAAACTGAAGAATGAAATCATAATTTCCCAAGACTGCAGTATGGCATCGGCGCCTTAAATAACACCATAATAATAGTAAGAGTAGAAAAATATATGTATTGTAATAGACATCAAAACACAGTGTCATCTAGCAAAGAACATAATATGTAGATGTACATAGAAGCACAAGCCCATACCAACTTTTGACCTGTAGAGCGCGCGACAGTGTATCGGTGTTACTCACACGTCTAAGCTTCTGCTGACTCCTCAATTCGTTCGCATTGACTCGCTTTCTTTTACGAGCCAACGGCAAGAGCGACGGTGCGAGAGCTCGCGCTATGACTCCAGCGTCAGAGTGTGCGTTCACACGGACACTAAGAGCGCCGCGGTGGCTGGGGTGAGAACTACTCTTACCCCAGAGAAACCGTGCCAAGCGCGCCTATAAGGCCTGTTCTTCTATGTTCTTGACATCTAGATACAAATTATCCAAAAATAGAACGTATTCAAATTTCGAACATCTTCTGTCAGGTTCGACTCGAATCGTAACATGGAGTCGCTAGACCTAGTGTGGGTCTCTCGCGCTAACGCGAAGCAGCGGCGCGGGCGAGCGGGACGGGTGATGCCCGGCGTGTGCGTGCACCTGTTCACGTCGCACCGGTACCAGTACCACCTGGCTGAGCAGCCAGTACCGGAAATACACCGGGTGCCGCTGGAACAGCTGCTACTCAAGCTGAAGATACTGCCGCTCTTCCAGAATATGAGCGTTCATGAGGTTCTTGGTGAGTTCGTTTGGGTCTGTGTTCAAGATTCTTTCGGAGTTTGAAAAAAATAACGTTGTTGAATACACATACATATAATTCATGCCTCTTTCCCATTGGGGTAGACAGAGATTACGATTCCGTATGATGTGGTCTTTGCATACCACTTTCACTTCATCTACTTTTCCCAATGCTTTCGTACACGTTCGTCGGTTAATATGCAATACCTATCTCTTAGCTCCGACCGGCTCCGTGGCTCAACGGTAAGCGTGGTGCGTTTACCACCGGAGGTTCTGGGTTCGAATCCCGGGGAAATATAAAATTTATATTAAGATTTATATTAATTATGTGTTAAAAATATTACGTTTCAGCCAAAACAATAGAGCCACCGGAGAAATTTAACATAGACGGAGCGCTCTCTCGGCTGCAAGACGTCGGTGCGCTCGACAAGGCTTACCACCTGACTGCGCTCGGGCGGCACCTCGCCTCGCTCCCAGTGGACGTCAGGATTGGGAAACTGATGCTATTCGGTGCTATATTCTGCTGCGTGGACTCAGCCCTTACAATGGCCGCCTTTTTGAGTCATAAAAGTCCGTTCGTCGCGCCGTTTGGGAAGAAGGTGAGCTTGATTAAAAAAAAAAAGTTTTTCCTTATCAAAAAACATCAATAGGATACTTGTGAGGATGCTCAGCTCTTCCATACTAAAAGAAAAAAAAAATACGATGAAAATGAGTTAATCATAATAATAATAAAGCCGGATACATACAGTTTTTATGTTGTATATATATTAGTTTGTGTTAGTGCATTCTGATATTGGAATACTTTTTAATTTTACAGACAGAAGCGGATGCGAAAAGACGTGAGTTTGCTTGTTCCAACAGCGACCAGCTGACCACACTCAGGGCATATAAGGTAAGAATAATTATAACGAATAAAAATAAATCGTCAATAAGTAGCATAAGGAGGAATATCGAAATTATTAACCGTATTATTAACAGTAACACCGCTCAAACCATGGTTTTATCATAGATGGTAAAACCGTGAAGTGCACATTGCGCGTTTCGGTCTGTCTATGGATTTTCGAATGCTCGAAGTAAAAAGTAAGTCGACAGCGCATCATTGACTGATGTTCTGTGGCTGAGGTATCACCTACCATCAAGTGAACCTCATGCTCGTCTGTCGATATCTAACAGCCAATCTATTTAGTTTTACCGGCTTTCCAAAAGCGTAAGAGGCGCTTTCAAATTTTGACAGTCAAAATTAGTCGCGTATTGGATTACGAATTTATATTTTTAACTCCATCAAGTCAATCTCTATTAAGATCAACCGGATTTCCAGAAGCGGTAGCATTTTGAAATTTTGAAAGATCTCAAGAAGATATTTTAACTTGAGTGTCGTGACTTAGAATATGAGCCCTAGATTTTAACTCCATCCACCTTTATTAAGTTTTCCACAAGTGCTGGAATTTTGACAATTCTCAAGAAGATATTTTAACTTTAGTGTCATGACTTAGAATATGGGCCCTAGATTTTTAACTCAATCCACCTCTATTAAGATTTCCAGAAATGGTGGAATTTTGAAATTTTGACAATTCTCAATAGGATATTTTAACTGGAGTGTCGTGTCTTAGAATATTGTTAACCGTTTTTCCAGAAGTGGCAGCAAGCGATGAAATCCAGCACTTATGCAGGTCTGGTATTCGCTAACGAGAACTTCCTCTCGCACAAGACGCTTCTGATGCTGGCCGACATCAAGCACCAACTGCTGGGACTGCTGGCTTCCATCGGCTTCGTTCCGGACATGCCCGCTCTGAGGAAGAAGATGTGGAGAGATTCGGTCGCTAAGTTGACGGGGGATGAGGTAAGATTTTGACGGGCTCGTTGGCGCGTTCGGTAGGGTCGTGGGTTCGAATCCCACCGGGACCACATGTTATAATTCTATGTAAGCATGTATTCCCCACGTTTGGTAACTTCGGGCTAAAAAAATTGAGTTTAAAGTTTTAAGTAGGTTATATTAAACTTATTTTAAAAAGTAACAGAAATAATAGATTTTTTTGTAATTATTATTATTACACTAAATGTATATCGTTCTTCTTGGTAGCAATCAAAATAATAGAATTTAGTGCATTATTGTTAAATATTCTAAACGTTGGGGTTTCGTGCCCACTAGTTTTTTCAATATTTTTGATATTATAACAACTTAAATGGTATATATCTCTTTTGAAATATGTACTCCAGCTCATAAGGAAGCGATTGGTATCAAAACTTACATTTTTATCATTTTGTGGGTTGACCTCGCCTTTTCAGTTCAGTTTTCGAGATGTTTGTGGGTTAGATTTGCATTGAAAGTTTTAGAAAAACCTTTTTTCCTGACAACAAAAAAATATTAGTACGTATATAATAGCCACGGAAATGATGTGTCTTCTGTTTCAGTTAAACTCAAATGGAAACAACGATAAATTGTTAGCAACTATACTATGTGCCGCGCTCTATCCTAACGTTGTTAAGGTATGTTTTAAATGACTTTACTTGATAATTAATATTGGTTTAATATATAAACATAAGTTTTTGTTTATGTTTTATTTTTTTTATTTTTCAAAAAAGGTAATAGGGCAGGAAGAAGAAGATATTGAAAAGTTAAATTACTAGAGTGAAAGACGATTAAGTGACGAGAATTGAAAAAGGTATCTTGAGTGGGTTTGGGCATGTAGATAGGATGTATGAAAGTTGGGTTACGAAAGAGATTTATGATGCTGGTGTGAGTGGGAGAGTCGGGAGTGGTCGACCTAGGCGAACGTACCTCGATCAGATCGGGGACGTTCTTCAAAATGGCCAGGTCAAAAGTACTCGAAACCGACAAGCGTGTATGAAAGTGGAAGAAGCGAAGTGGTATGCAAGGATCGTAGAATATGAAATTCCGTGATCTCGGCCTACTCCAATAGGAAGGAGGCGTGATATATATTCATATAAAATAAAGCCATTAAGAAAGAGAATCTTAAGATTTTTTACATTAAGTCTCAACTCGCATCCCATTTCTAGGAAATAGTACGAAACCCGTTGGGACTACAAAATCTGTAGTATTTACTTAAATAACTATTACACTATCAATTGGTTTAGATAAAACTTCAGCGATTTTTATGTCTGGTCACTTCGGACATTCAACGCGTCGAAGGAATATTGAAATTCCGACCGGCGGAACCACCATTCATAGATGGCAAAAACGTGATGTGCACATTGCGCGTTTCGGTCTCAGTCTATGGATTTCTGAATGCTCGAACTAAACAATAAGTGCACTGTCATCATTGACTGATGTTCTGTGGCTGAGGTATCACTTACCATCAAGTGAACCTCATGCTCGTCATAAAAACGTAGGTCGACAGCGCATCATTTATCGGTGTTCTGTGGCTGGGGTATCACCTACCATCAAGTGAACCTCATGTTCGTTTGTCGATATCTAACTTAAAAAAACCTGTCCTGTAGAGAATTGACTCATCCAGTCAAATTCCAGGTCCTAACACCGGAGAAGTCGTTCCACATGCAAATCGGTGGTGCCATACCGCGCCAGGCGACCTCCGATGAGCTCCGGTTTAGAACCAAGTCTGATGGCTATGTGGCTCTACACCCGTCGTCTGTCAACTTCACAGTGGGCCACTACAGCAGCCCCTACCTGGTGTACCAGGAGAAGGTTAAAACCACCAAAGTGTTCATTCGGGAATGTTCCATGGTGCCGCGAGTGCCCTTAGTACTGTTTTCTGGTGAGTTATAACAATGAACATAGATGTACATAGAGTCACACACAAAATGTAAAAATACGTTCACATAAAGTACAAATCTTTGTCTTCCCAATATCCAAAAAAAACAACAAAAAAATAGATGTACATGTACCCATAAAAACGTTTGGCACAGAAAAAATAGTTCTACTTTTGACCTGTAGAGTGCGCGGCAATGTATCGGTGTGACACACATCTAAGCAGTCCGCTGACTAATATTGTCTTTTATTAACGCGAGTATCACACATTTAAATAAAATACTGTATACCGGATTAAAACGCGATTTATTGTTTAAATTATTTATCCCGACGTTTCGGATGCTTTTCAGCAACCACGCGCGCGACCACGGTTGCTGAAAAGCATCCGAAACGTCGGGATAAATAATTTAAACAATAAATGGCGTTTTAATCCGGTATACAGTATTTTATTTAAAAGTCCGCTGACTCCTCCCCTCGCGTTGTCTCGCTTGCTCTCACGAGCGAACGGCAATAACGGCTCTAAAAGCGGCTGGGTGCGAGAGAGTGCGCGCTATGACTCCACGTCAGAGTGTCGTCCACACGGACACTAGCAGCGCCGCGGTGGCTGGGGGGAGAACTACTCTTACCACAGAGAAACCGTGACAAACGCGCCTATAAGGCCTGTTCTTCTATGTACATTGTACATATATTGTTTTCAATTGATAAATTGATTGAACGTATAATTTTCAGGATGCAATCTAGTGGTGGAACTTCATAACGGTACTTTTATCGTGTCTTTAGAGGATGGCTGGATTATGTTTCAAGTTGAAAACCACGAAGTAAGTATGAATTTTAAAAAGCCTCCTATTTTGGCTATTGCAGATCCCGTGGTAAATAATATTTTTTTAAAAATCGTTCGGGTTGGTGGGTCAAAAAATTCTGGCATTTTGAACTGTCAACGCCATCTTGTGAGATTATTGTTCGTCTTCAAAATGTAAAGACACAACTTCAAAAGGTCAATTTTATGCCGCTAGGCGCCAGTGTCATTATTAGGAACTCGACGTTACGAGAACTATAAACGGGATATCCTAAAAAAACACATTTTTCGTTCAGTGTCAGTTTGGTTTCCAAGGTGCGATACATTACACTTTCAGGACACCACAGTATTAATAATATATTTTATTGTATTCAATTAATTTAAATTCAAATTACAATGATCTAAACTAATTTTAATTTTTATCTCTGCCTACCCCAATGGGAAAGAGGCGTGATATATATCTAGCTACTTGTGATGACAGGTCGAACTTGAATTCGTGTATGCGGTGATATTAGTTATTTCGTCTATGTATTTGCGTGTTGTTCCCACTAGAATGTGAGTGCTCCTATTTCACCATACATACTGCTGATAGAGGACAAATCTTTGTTTTATTTTTTTTATTTTTTCCTTTATATATATTTTTTTGATAATTATAGTTAATTGTGTGATGTCATGTGGAACATGGTGTAATGGTTGCAGCCCCTTATAAAACATTTGTAAAACAAAAACTTGGCGATTAAAAAGAGTGGCGGCGAGTTTCTTGCCAGTTCTTCTCGTCCGCTCTACGCCCTTGATTTGTGAACTGGCAGTAAATGTAATATTAGAAGCATTTAATATGTATTTTTTATTGACGTTCATAAGTGTACATTGTGTTACCTAAATGAATAAATGATTTTTGAATTTTGAATATCGATGGGTACTACGGCCTATACGTCGTAACCGACATTTTTAGCAAAAATGAGTTAAATATACAGTTCGATTCAGTTTGTCATTCTGAATCGAAAATAATTAAATAAATATGTTTTTTAAGTGAAATCCCGAGTCCCCTAGTGGGGCATGGGTCAGACCCATTTCTGTTTCACTGATCATTGACTGAAACAATTTTTTTTTAAATCTTGTTTCCTCGGGATTCGAACCTGGGACCTCCGGTGCTAAGCGCATCGCGCATACCACTGAGCCACGGAGGCGGTCTAAAAATAAATATATAAATAATAATAGTTAAATAATTTATTATTTAACTCATTTTCGCTAAAATGTCGGTTACGACATATAGGCCGTTACCCATCGATATGTATGTATGTAAACTAATTTTTGTATAATTTGTTTCAGGTCGCAGAAATGTTAAAAGCAATACGGATAGAGTTAGTTAATCTCTTGGAGGAGAAAATTAATGATCCGTCACTAAATTTGTTGCATTACGAAAAAGGAAATAAAATCATTCAAACTATAGTGCAAATTGTCACCAAAGATTGACAAGTTTTTAGGAGTATGACGAGCGAATACTGAAAGTAATTCAAGATGAGAGCTGCCGGCCTAGCATGACAACCACAACAAAATTTTGTCGACCGGATTCTCGTGTTTTAATCGATTATCTCATGTATTCTGGGTCTAACATGACACTAAAATCTCGATTTCTAATGTCAAAAGTATAATATATTTGTCGATCTTGACTATCAAAGTTGTCGATGCCGAGATATAATATATTGAGATATCCTATATCTTAGTTTGTCTTCACTCGTTCGCGAGATATCTCTTGATGGTCATGCTAGGCGGGTTGTTTAACATTTTTCAAAGGTAAAACTCAAGCGTAATTTTTGAATAAAAATAAATGTTGTTACTATTCCGTTTTTTAAGCGTACATTTACGATAAGAACCAATTAATAAGTATGTATTGCACCTCATAGTTTAGTTATGGACCAGAATACATAATTAATTCTTCAATCTAACCGTAGGTAATAGTAGCAATATTTTTGTTCACTTGATGGTAGGTGATACCCCAGCCGTAGAACATCGGTCAATGATGCGCTGTCGACCTAATTTTTACTTTGAGCATTCGGAAAATCCGTAGACTGAAACCGAAACGCGCAATGTGCACTTTATGGTTTTTAAATCTGTTCATGGATTAGTTCGTTACCTGGTCGGAATTTAGATATTCCCCACCCGATCAATGCCCGCAGTTACCAGACGTGGGGCAAACATGCTTACAGAAAATTATAAACATATCGTCCCGGTGGGATTCGAACCCACGACCCATCGATACACACGGTAGGTGTTCTACCGAACGCGCCAACGAGCCCGTCCAGTTATTTTTATACAAAATGTCGCTTAGAGAGTTTTACATTTGAACTAATGATATTATGTATGTTAATAATTTCATGGACAGCTTTTTAGTACGCACATTATCCCCATACATGTAGACGCAATGTGTATACATAGATCATAATAGGAAGATATAATTCACATATTACAGATCAGTAAGTTACGTTAGTGTATGACAATACGAGTATATGTACGAGTATATTAATTAGTCAAATTTTATTATATTATTTATCAAATTCAAAATCTTTATTTGCAAGAATAGCAGCTACAGCTATTTGGGTTCAGTACTTAACATTCTGTCCGTAGTTTGGGCGTGCAAAATTAACATTATTACAACATTTCTTACAACATTTTTGAAATTACCGACACATCTATTTTTAAAAAGGTTGAATTCATATGTACGTTTAAATGAACTAAGAAATTATATAAATGTTTTGTTTATTTTATATTTTTTCCAAACCTTCAATTAATTAAATAAAAAATAAATATTTTTCTATAAATACGTTATTATATAATTCTCAATAGAATTACATACATATAACGTGATTTCAGTGAACCTTAGAAAACTAGTCTCCCTTTATGTCATGAAGCGCTTTTAGCACAATTTTCTAAAAAAATTATTGGTGAGTACATTTTTTATCTAAGCAACCTTGCAAGTAGCAATTTTTAGATTTAAGACGTTATAATATATAACTAAAGTCGCGGGTTTAATTCAAAATTCATATCCATAAAGAATTTTGACTGAAAACGATGGTGAAAATTCTAGTTCGGTCTTGAACTATCGTTCCCTTTGTTTAGTGTATGTTTTCCACTTGTGGGTAATATTTTTTAAAGTATTATTAATAGACTTAGATCTGCATCAGCATTTAATTAGGTGGGATAGCAATTTTTTATTTAAATCAAAAGAAATGTAAATATAATAGGTCTTTATCACTGATCCAAGAGGTTAAAATACCTTTAAGCAAGAGATTCAAGGAAAGCATAACAGATGGCGCTGTTATGCAACTGTTATTGATGATAAAATTAATGTAATGTTTCTTTAGCTATTATATCGTTAGTTCAAAGGTACTCACTAAGTGTAATTTTGAATAAAAATAAATTTGTCTCTTATTGATTATTTTAAGCGTACATCTACGATAAGAACCAATTAGTAAGTGCGTCGTGCACTTCATAGTTTTGTTATGGACACGTAGTTAGTGTTTTGATCTTGCAAAAGCTTTACGTTTAAAATAAGTAATTATAGTAAAACATATTTTCATCCAAAATGACACATTAGTGAGTTCTGCTTTTGAACCGACAATATGTAAATATCGTCGCTGCGCCTGCCAAATTCCATATGTGCATTTTTGTATAGTTTTGGGAAACAACGAAAAACGTATTATTGACTCACATACGGAGTTTTTCTTAACGGTCAAAACACATATGGAATTAGTTAAGCTCCTTTCCAGTTCGAATATCACAAAAAGGATTTAAGTAACACAGTAGAGAATAAAAGGAAGATTATTTTTTGTGCAAAAACCAAAAATCAAAAAAATGCACATATGGAATTTGGCAGGCGCAAATAAAAAATATTCGCATTAAATATCTACTGAAACGTACGACTACGAGTGGACGTAAGTCGGTGTATTTTTTGGATACTAATGCGTCCTCGGACGGTTGAGTGGATATTGTAACACTACTCTTTAGCTTTTTAATTAATAAATCGATAAATAAATCGTAAATTACTAACGTTATGTATTAATGTCACGTCTTATTATTAAAACGATAGCGTCTCTTTCATTTTTTTTATGAATTTCTATAACAGTTTTTTTGTACAAAGATGTATTTAATTCTATTAAGTATGTAATTTTATTTTGTGATATTAAATTATACTGACAATAACGGTCCCATATCACGAGTTATTATTTAGAATGTGTACTTCGTGTAAATATGTATTTTATGTTCGAAACTGAAAATATATTTTGTAAATAAAATGGTACTTTTATTTAGTAGATATATCCCGATTCTACTATTGTTTTTATTCGTTTTCCAAATGGACTGCACTCATTTCTAGCAACAAATGCCGTGCCAGACTGAACATAAGCGTTTTGAGTTTAATCGATTCTCGTTGAGGAAAAAAATTTACGAGTTCAATTTTTAAAAAAAGTTAACACTATAGTGTAAAAACTAAGATATTTAGATTCCGCATCTGCGGAAAAGGCCACCTAATATTAAGACATTCGTATCAGTCTTAACAAAATATGTTCCCTAATAAATGGAAAAAAATACACAGATTTGTCTAATCTAATATTATAAAGAGAGATTTGTTTGTCGATACCGATTTTAAAAATTCTTTCACCACTGGAAAGCTACATTATCAGCGAGTAACAGGCTGTTTTTTTGTGTATAGTAGATACATCTACATTGCATCCGTGATAAGATAGGGCGGGTCGCTAGTTATTGTTGCAATTAGCATTATACCACGCATACCATCTTGATGTCTGGAAGTCCACAACTGCGCGATTCCTGAGACACTTCCTGCCTCGCACAACCACTCTGTGGAATCAACTTTCGCCGACGGTTTTTCCGAACCGATACGACTTGGAAATCTTCAAGAAGCGAGCCTACATCTTTCTTAAAGGCCGGCAACGCACCTGCAAGCCCTCTGGTGTAGCGGATGTCTATGGGCGGCGGTGATCACTTACCATCACGTGAGCCGCCTGCCCGTTTGCCCCCTTTACTATAAAAAATATATATAGGTTTAAATTTGAAAACTGGTTCAAAATAACCTACATGACTATGCAGGGTTATACTGTACGCGTACGGTAGAACACCTGCCGTGCGCATCGATGGACCGTGGGTTCGAATCCCACCGGGATGTTTATAATTTTCTGTAAGCATGTTTTGCCCTCGTCTGGTAACTTCGGGCATTGATCGGATGGGAGGAATATCGAAATGTCGACCGGGTAACGAACCACCGTACATAGAAGGAAATACCGTGAAGTGCACATTGCGCGTTTCGATTTCAGTCTGTGGATTTCCGAATGCTCGAAATAAAAATTAGGTCGACAGCGCATCATTGACCGGTGTTCTGTGGCTGAGGTATCACCTACCATCAAGTGAACCTCATGCTCGTTAATTGTCGATATCTGATATAAAAAAAAGATAGTGATGTGGTATCAGTATTATTTGGATATTGTTCATACAAAAATATTACAATCGCGATTATAAAATAGGGGTTGTTGGTAGAAGGGATAAACATTTAGGGTTGTATGTATTTTTTAATGCCAAATCAAAAAAAATACGCACAAAATTTCATAAGAATCGGTCAAGCCGTTTCAGAGTTTTGTTACACGAGAATTTTATATATTAGAAGATGTATTCTACATATACAAAAGTATTTTTTCCACGAAACCCCCAGTGAATAATATAATTGACCGAGATTTAGAAATATTGCTGCGATCAATCATATTTACCTCGGACAAAACGTTTCGCTGCCAAAACTAACGGCCGTCCGTCACTCCCACGACCATATATCACGGGAAAAGGAAAAATGGCCTGCCCTGTATTGGACTACCCACAGCTTGTATTTATTATAGGAACGATGTATTCACCGCCTTTTCTTTATCTCCTTTGTAGTAGATTCTATTATAACCAAACGTCAAATATTGTAGAGAGGATTCTTATTTATTTTGATAAACATGCCCACAGGTATGTCTTTAAATAAAATACTTTATAACGGATTAAAACGCGATTTATTATTTATGCCTACTCGGATGCATTTCAGCATCCGTGGTCGCGGCAGACTGTGAGATGACAGTTGTCTGATTTGAAATATCACAAAGTTGCCATATTAACGCCATCTATTTCTACGTACTATAAAAAAAGCAATATTATCTAATTACCGTTGTTTGATCACCCCACGTGCTGGTACGGTCAGTTTGGTAACAACTACCTAGAAGGATGCTATGTACGTATGGTCAGATTTAAAGGTCGGGGCAACAAAGATAATATTTAAGGACAATATAAACATACAAAGTACAGTGAGTAAAAGTAAAACAGCGAAAAAAATATCAAATGAAATGTTTGTTTACTAGTGTTTACTCGTCGGAATTTGAAAGATAGCTAGTACATATTATGTGTGCTAATCTATTGTTAAAATTAAACATATGATAAAATAAACAACATAAGTCTGGCGAGTTCATGATACTCCGTGGATTTCGTTAATGAATAAATAGGTAGGTATATCTGTATGTAGGTGATTTTCCTAATAGATTCGTCTTAGCTAACATGATATTAAATGCAACCCATAGTCAAAAATTATATGTACGATGTGTTGTATCTGTTATATTAATGATTTTTGCCGAGTTTAAAAAAATAAAGCCCTACTATGGAACAAGAATTTTCGTTGACTTCATTTTTTATTAGGAATGTGTATTTTAATATAAAAACAAGTTTAATATAGGGTCTGATTTAAACATATAAAGAATCGGATAACCCATTTACAGTAGCTGCGTTCCAATAGTGTGGTGTCCGTAATCGTAAAACGCACGTGTTTCGGTCCGTCTACATGTGTATTCACTTTGATAGCTAACTTTTGGGATAGGACCGTCCGAGTTTCCTACGTTAGTACTAGAGGGATACGTCTTTACATTTAAAATTAAAATAATTTCCCTTGATGGTGACAATTGCAGTTTAGTTTTGAATATTGTATTGACCTAGACTTTTTATATATGCACATACATTACAACAATACATTATATTTTCATACATTTGCCTGCGCTTTAATTGATTAAAGATGTTCTAAATATTATGTACTCGAGACCAGTCAAAATATCACTGTCAATTTTAAAAATATGACACACCTCTAAAACCTACATTCAAACCTGTATCACCAATTGAAATATGGCATTCATTATTATTAAGTACTGCTGCTATCCTATAATGAAGAATAATTGTTGGTAGCGACATCTGCTGACGAGTAGCTACTGTACAAAAAACCAGTTCGATATTATTATTATTTCAAGTATAGAGGGCGCTGTTTACAAAAAACGTGGGCCACTAAAATGTCGTGTACCTAAATATGGGGTCAGAATTCAATGTTTTATATATAGCACGTTGCCGATGTACCGTTTTCATAAGAAAAAAACCTTGACTATCCAATCCATATTATTCTGAACATAAACCGTTTGCTCTATTTCAGCCATTTTGAATCGCATCACGTACGGGCCAACGCGTAATTGGCGCCATTTACCGTTTCGGCCGTCGCTTCGTTACACGTTTTTGGCCCTACGTCCGCTGAAAACCAATATCCTGACTCGGTAATTCGGCCTTCGGTTAGGGTTAAACTATCACTATTTAAATAATTGATGTTAGGTTAATTAAACGCATTCAGTCAACCTTTTCCTAATTACTTTACTTTTCTAGACAGGAAATCCTTAATCTCTAGACAGGACTCACTGCATGGTGATTCCTCAGTCACAAAACCTGAATGGTGAACAATGTAGGTATATTTTAATTTCATTCAAAAATGTATAGGCCAAAACCGAAACCTGCCAGCCTAGCATGACAACCGTGACAAAATTTTGTCGACCGTTTTCTCGTGTTTTAATCGATTATCGCTTTATTTCTTACGGGTCTAACATGAAAATTACACTTAAAACTCGACTTTTAATATCAAAAATAGATCGAATAGTTGTCTTCTCTCGTCCGCGACATATCTCGTGGCGGTCATGCTAGACTGGCTGCTGTGACTTTACCATTTATGAATCACTATTCATAAGTAAATAAAATATATTTTTAATATTTATATAAACATTTCAGTCTCGGTGATAATCGGACATCGTTATCTCCTATGACCCACGGTTGTAAAACAAACAGCTTATAAATAATATTATAGCACAATAAAGGATGTTATCTAAAGATTGAAACTACTTTAGTTTCCACTTATAGAAATGGACGCGTGATAACATTATTTAAAATGAAAAACAAAATAATAATAATTCTCTCTCATAATAAGAATTCGCAGTTTCCTTGGTATAGTCACACAAAACCCCCACATTATCGCACTGTCCCTGATTTCATTCAGTAAGGCCGTATAAATCAACGCGAAAGCCGAAATCCTTCAATAAATTTCGCCCCAATCCCTGGTCATCGTCGACCCAAAGACATTTTAGCGCTAACCCGCGGACCTTTCTGCTAAATAAATCCCTTATCTGCATACGGCAAACCTTTCTAAGGTCCGGTTTAATAAATTCAGGTTGGGATTGCGAACTTGGAGTAAATTATATAGAGATGTTACACAATAAAAAAATATGTCTTTTATTAACACGAGTATCACACATTTAAATAAAAATTAGTTTACCGGATTAGACGCGATTTATTATTTATATTGTTTAAATTATTTAATTACAGTAAATATCAACTCCGTAGGAATAGATGGCGTTAATATGGCAACTTTGAGACATTTCATAAATAAGACCACTGTCATCTTTCTGTCTGCTCGTGACCACGATTGCTGAAAAGCATCCGAAACGTCGGGATAAATAATTTAAACAGTATAAATTATAAATCGCGTTTTAATCCGGTATACAGTATTTTATTTAAATAATAAATAATTTATGTATAAACGTTATAATTATTACTTTGTTTATTTGCCATTTTCTGTCTATTGTATCAAATATTCATTGAATAAGCTTTTGCACAACAAATTAGGAGAAATAAACTATAATTATTATACCTGTATAATTATTATGCCAACTATTTACTGTACCATTATAAGAGGTTAACTAATATTAAAGTTAGAGTACATTATAGTCTTAACGTGATTTAGACAGACCATATAAGGGAGTTATTGCATTGCAGGTTAGATAAAGGATGGTTTTATTCTAAATATAATGCAGTTTAGGTCTATGATAATTACGTCAAGCAAAAGGAGCATAAAGCACTAGCGCTAGCGATCCTCGATTACCTAGAATAAAATTAATTTATGCGAATTAAGATAAATAAGTCTGTAAAACAGTGGTCACTGAAAAATAAATTTTCTGTCTGCGTCCCATTTTTTTGAATATTGGCCTTTGTTGGTATTCTCAACTCTAGTGATATGTTATCTTGTCTGTGGTTTCGATTTATCCCTCTATTCTCAAATAATAAGGCTTAAATATTTAAAAATGGATTCTAACCATTGCTCGGATCCAATTTTTCAATCTATCTATTCTATTTTAAAAGTAAAATACGTTATTTTTTATATTGGTATTACTGAACCAGTCAAACGCTTATTCGTTCGTATTTCAAAAGGGTCGAATCATAACTATTCATAGTACGTAACTCAGATAGTAGTGTTGTTTCACTTTTATAACGTAATCTATAATATAGCCATCTCTTTCTTTTTCATAGTGACCGCTTGACCATTGGTCGTTCTTCGTATAACACACACGCACGTACATGTGTAAGCGAACGAATAAAATTCGAGTAAAATAGAACGCATATGCAATTATTATGAATGTGTACGTGTGCAGTACAGTTGTAAGAATAATTTATTTTAAATTTTATTTACGAATGTATATATTAGGAATTATTATATGTAGATGTTTCTATAAGTGACAACACACGACCCGAGTAAAAAAAGTAGGTAATATTATTATTTATAACGACACGCAAGTTTCAAGAGCTTTTCAGCAAGCGTGGTCACGGGCAGAATAGAGCTAGTCTATCCTGATAAATCGCGTTTTAATTTGGTAAGTTATTTCATTTAAATAATGATACCTTCTTGTGTTAATAAAAGACAATATGTATTAATTTAGACTTTATTGGCAGAAGCAGATCAAGGTACCTACATATCAAGATTTTTAATCAAACAATTTAAAACACACACTTCTTCATAATTATTATTCCCTATTTTTTTGTTTTATATTAATTTAATCTCTTCATGTATTCGTTGTCAGGAGAACAATAGGTATTAATGTTTGAATACTACATTTGTATAAGTAAATACTTATTTATGAAATACATTTTTATTTGAATTAAGATAAATTATGATTAATTTATCATTAAATTTAATTCAAATAAGCTATAAATTATATACAATAATATCATGTTTCTAACGTAGCATTACTAAGTATTGACGGTAGGTACCAGGGTATCATAAGATATAGAATATCTTCGGGTCTCAAACTTTAAGGGACGGCTGTTTCAACTGATACCCAACAGATTTCCTCCCTTTGTCCCTTCGTATATCTAGCTTATACTTATATAATCATTTGGGAAAATTACCATTTAATCATCGAGGGTATCGTACTAAAACCCAATAAGTAGATATGAAATTAAAAATTCAATTTTAAAAGCTTAGGGAATTACCTGATATAAATATGACATTACAAATATTAATTTAGGTATAAGTTGAATTAATAATAAAAAAGAATCAAAATAATAAATCCGACCAACTTATCGTATTTTACTCATCAACTAAAAATAAGTATAATAGGTATAATGTTGAGGTACTTAATTCATGAAAAAAGTAAGAGAGAAATCTTCGGGCATTAAACAGGTGGGAGCATGTTATATAAAGTTTTTGCGTTTATTCATAACAGACAAAATACAAATCTTTCCTCTGTATCATATTAGTATAGATAATTCAGCATAATAATAATATGTGCTTTGATTTTCTGTTTATTACATAATATCCGATTTCAAATTACGTAATTTCTGGTACATCTAGTAGGAAATTGCCATATTATAGAATATCCGATATCTTAGCTTGTATCTAGCGTTACAAATGTGTCGCGTCGTGGAGCTAACCGTTACTTATCTTGGGCTAGCGTTAGGGTTGTCACACGCTACGTTAGTAAGATTAATACATTTTTTTAATTGACCTGAATAATAAGAAGGTGTTTTTATCTAAGAATTATCTGTAGGTAGAAAATATATCTGCAATGTGTCCTTAGAAAATTCGTATGATATTAACAAAAACATTTAAGATTTAAAGAAGTCGTCCAAGGAAAGTTTAGCAGATGCAAAGATCATTTTTCTTCAGACTTTGTATAATACTAGCAACACGCCCCGTCTTCACACGTGTGCAATGTAGATGTATTACAGTAGATGTATTACACAAAACATAGCCTATGTTACTCGCTGATAATGTAGCTTTCTATTGGTGAAAGAATTTTCAAAATCGGTTCAGTAGTTTTTGTGTTTATTCATAACATACAAAAATACAAATCTTTCCTTTTTATAATATTAGTATAGAAGTATAGATTATGTTTTTATTGAGGTATTTTTTCATTTATTTATTATACTACTAGTGGACCCCGCAGACGTTGTTCTGCCACAATTAGAAAAGGGCTGTTTTTAGGGTTTTCCCGGAAATTATTCGAATTTTTCTCGCCTTTTAAATCTTCCCTAGACCTCCACGAACATTTCAAGACTAAGATAAGATAAATCCGTTCAGCCGTTCTCGAGTTTTAGTGAGACTAACGAACAGCAATTCATTTTTATATATATAGATATAGATTATACCAATAAATTCCAAACATCTATTTAATTATTAACATAATAAATACCACCTGTAGCGGTCAAGTACCTGCCGACATATCTTTATAATTTACCCCATTTTATGTAAATAACCCGCAGCATCCCCTGTTACAATTTTGAACTCCATTCATAATCACGCGTCAAAATACAGGTTAGGACTGATATAGTTTTCATCTTATCCATTCACCTTTAACAAGGGTCTATCAATAAAAAGATCTTTGACCTCTGCACAGCATCCCCTTGTGTTGACCAATTAGGTCAAATTATTGGAAACAGGTTTGTCGACATTCTTTGTCAATATTATGATACTTACAGAATGTAGATTTTGAACTGGAACTAATTTGAATTACTTAAAATTGTCTTTTACTCGTGTTATAAAATAGCTAAATAATGTTTACACAATATGTTTTGTGAAGGCGAAGTTTCTTACAAATGGAGATAATTTTAATGCAAAATAATAGTGTAGTTTCTACCCGAACGAAGCAGGTAAAATATAGTAATCTGAAAAATACTTTAATTTTTGGATAGAGATTTGCTAATTTATTTTAAATCACATGAGGTTGGTATTGACAACCCTACAATTGTCATGTTACAGTTAAACGCGCCATATGTATGTTTCAGGCAGTGACCAAACACCGACGCTTGAGCGGTCGCACTCCGGACCGACGCGACGGCTATGAAGCGAACTGGGAAAGGTATAGAGTAAAAATGGGTTGAGATATTTCTCATAAGCATTAGCTAATCAGTTAATGCTGCTATGAATATAAACCCAAGTGTTTATATATATTTTTATTAATATTTTACTGATTTTTGTAATTAACTTCTTTAATCATTATATTTTATGTATTATATGAATTCCTCTGGGGTTCAGAGCTGTAAATTCCGGGAAAACAAGATTTATAAAAAGTTTATTTACAGGAAGAGCACAGAAGATTGACCACTAATTTGTAAGAAAAATGGTCGGTGAAATATGCATTAGGATTCTCACGAATGCACTTTAATATACTATATGCATAGTCCAGTGATATGTCATTCTAAAATACCAAGATGATGTGTCTATAATAATATAATTGATCAATACGATGGTTTGTTTCGTGTAGGTCCCTACTAATGTTACACATTTGTAATTGTCGTCTAATAAGTATTTATAAATACCCAGTAATTAATGCGTCGATCCTACATTTTCGTAACTTTGCATACAAAGTATTTTCAAAATAAAAAACAAAATTCCATTCGGAAATCAAACCACAGTGTATGGAAAAGTCATCGAGTGATCACTCATTCAGTTTCAGTGCATGAATTCAGTCCGTACTATTGAAAACGCCTTCACCAAGCTTCACTGATGATTTCGAACTTTCATACAGTGCGAGGAAGACCCAAAGTAAAGCGAAAGGTATCAAAAACCTTCACTGTTTTAAGTTTATTTGTAGGTTAGTTATTGAGTTCAATATATACTGGGATAGCCGATTGGAATCGGCTTGTTACGACTCCGCTCCACTGGTAGATATCTACTCTATATCTTTCTGTGTTCCATATAACGTCGTCCGCACATTTAGCAAGATGATCTTGAGGCGACCCGAAGAGCTGGACTAATGTATACACTATTTAATTATTCACACATAACAGTTTTAACGACGTTATTTACTTGATGGTGTATTCTATTAATATTTAATATGGTTCAAGTGTTTAATAACACAGATTGAAACTAGTATTGGGCTTTTTGGGCCAAATGAAACACTAAAGGTACGTCTTAAAAGTCTACAGGTTCTTAAGTTGTCGGATCTTACATACCTATTTAAAAAAATATTTCTTACCTAAATTAGTTCACATATGCAAACTTTGTATTACATATTTTGTAGTAATTTATAATACTAATTTATACATGTGATAAGTTTCTAAATTTAAAAAAAATCTTAACGGTCTCGTCTGGGTTGTAACATTCCGATCCGGTGGTAGAATGAAAGAAATGTCGATTCAAAATTAAGTGTATTTGAATAGTTGAAAGTTTTAGTTAATTTTGTAGTAGGTATTGTGAGTTTCAGCGATTTGAATTTTTAATTACTAGCAGAGTGCGGAAGTGGCTGTGAAAACAGTATTTGATTTTTGTAGTATTTTTTATTTGTATTACCTGTGTTCTTCTTATTTTAGTTTTCGCTACGACAGCAATCATTTAAAATTGTATGCTTTGTCAGTTCATATATGAAGAATCAAAAAATCTTGGCGATTACAAAGAGTGGCGGCGAGTTTATAGCCAGTTCTTCTCGTCCGTTCTACGCCCTTGATTTGGGAACTGGCAGTAAATGTAAAAATAGATGCATTTAATTTTTTTTATTGACGTTCATATGTATAATTTAAATGTTACCTGAATGAATAAATGATTTGAATTTGAATCGTTCGCTCAGCAAAATCTTGCAAAAACAAAGCCTTACTCGAAGTCTAGCTTGTCGAGCACAGTGACGAATATTTAGAACCCACCAATATTAAAAATAAAAAAGATTTTGAGTTTAACATCGCGATGTATCAAATATTCATAATTCAGTAGAGTTGAAGGGTCACGCTCATGACACAACAATTTTATTCACCCAATATAATACGATTCATGAAGATGGTCTTTTTGAGTTGAATACGTATTGGACTTTACTAAGTAAAAGGTTTGTGCGTTTAGCACTGGAGTTCTGGGGTTCGAGTCCCGGGAAATAAAATTTAAAGAAGTGTTTCGAATAGGTCTGCAAAGAGGTTTACACGTTAACGATCCTAATATGCATACAGAGACGGTCATGGACCATACCATACATAGTCTAGATGCATAGTAGATTTTTTTATGTTTGATATCGAAAGACGAGCTTGAGGTTCACTTGATGGTCGGTGATACCTCAGCCACAGAACATTAGTCAATGATGTGCCGTCGACCTACTTTTTTACTTCGAGCATTCGGAAATCCAAAGACTGAAACCGAAACGCGCAATACGCACTTCACGGTTTTTCCATCTATGAACGGTGGTTACCCGGTCGGATTTTCGATATTCCTCCCACCCGTTCAATGCCCAAAGTTACGGAGGACATGCTTATAGAAAATTATAATCATGTCGTCCCGGTGGAATTCGAATCCACGACCCATCGATGCGCACGGCAGGTGGCAGGCAAAATTGTATGACTTCAGATAATCCAATCGAATAAACTATCAAAATACTTTAACCAAAATTCTGATTAAAAGAAAATCCTTTTCGTTTCGTAATTACGCAAAAACATAATAAAAAAATGTATAATACGATTGTATAGAACCCATGCTATGTATTAAAATAAAAAATACAAAAGGTATATGAAATAGTATTTCCGAAGCCAAATGCTTTCACGGCCCATTTCTGATTCATGAATATAACATTTCGTTTAGATCCAACATTACGAGCTCAATGCCAACTCTTCATAAGGAATATTATTTCTAGAAACATATTATGACCAAATCTTCTTCAGAGACTTAGCGGGGGTAGCCTTTGAGGGTGATATAAGGAACATAAAGAACGGCACACACTAGGGATGTTAAGGAGCTTCGATTCCGGTTCCGAAAGGTCGGAACTTCCGATTGATTTTGCACCTCCGATTCCGATTTCGGTTCCGATAAATTTCAATCGGAGGTCGAAGCACAGCGGCGGCGGCGGGCACGATCAGTGCCATTTGATTTAATTTACTACGGTATAAAATTTAAGTCAATTCGTTTATTTTTATGTTAAACAACTAGGAAGGTGTTTTATTTTTTGAACTGATATGAATGAAACTGATTTATTTTATTGGACATCTCTCTTTTGATTCTGCCTCCGGTTCCGACTCCGGTTCCGGTTCTGATTTCGGTTCCGACAAACCAAATTTAAAAACTCCGATTCCGAATTCGGTTCCGATAAAACCACTTCGGTTACATCCCTAGCACACACTACGAGAGAGAAATTTGTACTAAACTCGCAGCAGCGGCATTTTCAGCCAACACTGTAAAAAAATGGATAGCCTTTGCCTGTTATGAAAACAAACGTGGACTATCGAGTGTTGGACGAAAAGTTGATTACCCGGTTAGTAACAGTAGACACCTGAAAGCTGAATTAAAACTAAAATTTTGCCCTTGGACATTCGCAATAACAGAGGTTCATGAGGCAAGAGTAGGCTCCTTTCTGGAAGGTTCCCAAGTCGTATAAGTTCGGATAAAAGTAGCAAAATGGGGCAAAAAGTGCCTTAATAATCACGCAGTTGTGGATCGCCAGACATCGATAATGGCTAGGAAGAGATAGTCTCCTACTAGTCCGTAGGATCATTAGTATAGCTAGTTAGATAAGGTCTCTGCGGCATAGCTGACGTATGCTTGTGAGCAAGCTCTTAGCTTTCTAGCTACGAGAGCTCGCTACTTCTCTCTTTCCAAAGTCTTGGTCTCTTCAAGCTTCTAGATACTAGGGCCCTGGAGCACTACGTAACCTTCCCCTTTAATAGCTTCGAAACTGTAGGTCTATTAACAAAATCGAACGTAACGAAACGAAAGAACAAACAACTTCGTATTTTAACTTATTAAGAAAAAAAAAACAATTCTGTTTACGATTATACTTACGATCATAGTTATGTCAAACAAAATAATGTCTAATTGCGAATGACGGATTGATCATCGGATTCGTAATAGGAAAATATGCGATCCGTACGAAACTTCGTTTTTTGTTTTGGTAATAGGCCGATAATTCTAACAAGATGTTCTAGGTTCTAGTGACCGTCGTTCCTAAGCTAGGTGAGGTTAAGAAATATCATAATAGGACATCACTGAGAGCGGGATTTGCTGAGTTCGTCTCGCCATTTCTATTTGAATAGATTCGATATAGTTTGAAATAATAATAGATAATTGGACGTGGGTTGCAAGAAACGGTTGTCCATAACAGTGGTTTTTGAAAGCACTCTAAGTTGTCCGCGAAGACATACGTATGTACACTTCAAGTCTCTATCCCATTGGGGTAGGCAGAGATCACTGATTTCTATATCGCATTTTTGGGTACAAAGAGCCTGAGATAATGTGGCTTTCTAATGGTGAAATAATTAAAAAACTGCTCGACCGAGTTTCGGAGTTAAATCGTAACAAAAAAACAAACAAATCTTTCCACTTTATATTAGTATTAAAGTATATAATTTTGTCTTTTATTAACGCGAGTATCACACATTTAAATAAAATACTGTATACTGGATTAAAACGGGGAGGGGATGGTACACTTGGCACTGTGTTTAGAAAAATAACCCATACTGATAGGTACCTCAATGGTAATTCCCACCACCACCCTTGCCAACTCTCTTCTGTCGGTGTATGTTTGTTTCAGAGAGCCCACCGCCTCTGTGATGCTGCCCACCTCAACGGGGAACTGCAGCATGTTAAGCGAGTACTCCGTGACAACAAGCTGCGGGTGCCTCCACAGCATCACAGAAACAGGAATAAACCACAAAGAGTACAACGTCTACCAGCCTACATGCCTTATGTGAAGGGTGTTACAGACAGGATTGGAAGAATCTTAAAACGAGCTTCTATTAATACAGTTTTCAAGCCGCACAAGAAGATTCAACAGTTCTTGAGACCAATAAAAAGTAATATTCCCTTGCAATATTCAGGTGTATATAAACTGAATATAAATAATAAATCGCGTTTTAATCCGGTATACAGTATTTTATTTAAAAGTATTAGTATAGATAACAATTTAATCTCAGTATAAAATACGTCCATCAGATATTTATTTCATTGATTAAAAATCATTTAAATCATGGTAACATTTATTTCAGTTATGATATTTTACAGAGGCAGTAGAGAGCATTATTACCGATAAGTACGGTGCGCGTGTGGATTTTGAATAATATATTATTTTCTTATGTAAAATGCCCGATTTCACCCATCTCAGAGATTTTTGCGGAGTAGGGAAGCTCCTTTATGGCACTTTATACGTTTTGTCCTTAAATTTCTGTTATTTTCCGTGCGTGAGAAAGTTTAGCTTTTCTTGAATGGAAAAAGTTTTTTGGTATTTCATAATTGTAATTTTGAAGGTTGCAAGCTTGTTGCATACAATTAAATTAAAGCAATACATGCATGGTCTAAATAACACGTAACGTTTTTGATCTGTCATGCAAGTTTTGTTTCCATACAATAGTTGAATAATGATCGAATCGAATAGTGTGACATGCAAATCCACGACATTAGTTATTAATTTTCTATTACAAACTGCCTGGAGAGGTGAATGAACGAATGAATGAACTCTTTATTGCCCACAAAAACGAGGAACACTAAAACAGACACAGGGTATAACTATACCTACTACACCGTACAAAGTGTGACCTTAACGCTTAGTAGCGATTTCTTACAGGCAACCTCGGAAAAGGAAAAATGTCATGTTTTTTTTTTTTTTTATTAAATTATTATTATCAATAATATCTATTTATAAAACTCGTTAAAATAAATCAGTCGGCCTAGCATGACCGCCACGAGATATGTCGCGGACGAGTGAAGAGAAACTAAGATGTAAGATATCTCGATATATTATATCTCGACGTCGACAATGTTGATAGAAAAGATATCTCGATCGACAAATATATCTATTTTTGATATTAAAAGTCAAGTTTCAAGTTTAATTGTCATGTTAGACACTAAAACGAGTTATGACTTTAGTTACATTTAGTTTCGCCAACCCGTTCATTACTACACGGGTCAATGCGATCGAAAACAAAGAGGTAGGAGCCGACGTAAAAAGAGGTATATTATTTTATTATCTCAAGGCAGCCAGGCCGACGGTAATATCAACGTATATAGATTCGATTTTCTACGTGAATTCGTTTGACGGCCTTCATAATGCGACATATAAAACTGGGGACTTACGGACCCCGAAACCAATTTCGGGTTATGACCCAACGACTCTCTGATAATATTCTCGGGTTATTAGGTACGGATAGGAGTTTTTACTATGGCTATTTTTCCCCTGACGTCGGATTATTGGGAGGCATTTTACGATACGTTCTGGCTTACTTTTGTTTTACAGCGTCGTATGTTCGCATGTCTTGTTCGGAGTTAAGCCATTATGCTTATGTCTTGGATATATACTGTTTCGCAGTACCATTGTAAAGCAACTAAACTTTCATCGTATCTAACACTTACAAAGTAACTTACTAACCGCAAAACTTAGTATTTTAAATGGTAATTATTTTTATTATTAATGTAAATAGGTGTTTCGTTAAATATAATTAAAAAAAAACCTTTTTCTGTTGGAAAAGTTTAGAGTGACGATTTCGCATTAAAACTATTTTAAAATATTTAATAATAAAAAAATCAATTCCGACGATTCGGGTAGAAATAATTAGCAGTATGAATAGAAATTTCAAAATAACGCCATACATTTCTACTGGATCTGGCGGTAATTCTATGGAATAATATTATAAGTAATATCAAATTCTACCAATGTTCTCGTGTAAGTTATAATATTCGAATAAAGAATCATTAAAATGGAAACTTCTAGAGGCTTCTTTTTTTAAATAATATGTATATTGACATTCCAAATTCGAAACAAAGTCGTCACAGATTAGAACACAAGTCACGTTTGTCGTATACCGCTAAGCGATATTCTTTATTGCAATATTGTCGTTTGGTAGCGATATGTACGATCGAGTTCGATATGTACTTCAAATGTTACGTGACCTCACTGGTTATAGCTCAATGGCTCATCTTTACAATAATACGAGCTTGTTTAGCTTCAATACCACGTATAATCTATAATATAAATGTCAGATGACAAGAGATGATACGGCTTTCGTATGCACGTAGCGTTGCTAGGTGTCCAGATAAAGCCGGACACGGTCAGGCTTTTTGGTTGTGTGTGCGGCCGATTTTTACATTTGTTATGTGTCGACTCCGCTTAATTCACCTTGTTTCGCTAGCGCGAAAGGACAAGACTGATTTATTCAATTTTATTATTGTTTCATTAAAATTTAAGAATTTATGAGTATTGTTTTACTTTTTAAAAAATTGACATGTTATACAAACAATAATACAAATAAGGGTGTCCGGCCTTTTTACCAAAATGTTTGGCTTAACGGACTGGTCTGTACGGCACGTCAATATATTTTAGCTAAAAAGAGACAAACCTTTAGTCAATCAAAAAAATTTGTTTGAAATATTTATTTCCAAATCACCATTTAAAAATTGCACAATTTTTTTATTAGATAATAAAATTCTCGAATTCCTAGCAATGTTACCGACAAAATATTTTATTTTTAAATGGATAATATTTTTGTATAAAGCGATCGAGTTCCCCTTTCGGACAAGCAGAGTCAGTCCGGCTTATATCTTTGAAAGATCCCATATCCCTCGCAAAAATCACACGCTCGCCCGCACAAACTCTAGATACAGATTTTACAGATAATTGTGTACTAGAAGAGCCATTTAATTTGTTTTTTTTTAGTAAATATATTTTTTCCTTTTTTCTCCCAAAAGATAAGCCTGGAAGATTCAAAATCAAAATCAAAAGTTTTTTATTTCAAATAGGCCTTTGCAGGCTCTTATGAAACGTCTAGTTGCACGGTTCCAAAAAGTGGGTCTCATGGAGAAGAACCGGCAAGAGATTAGATTGAAGATTTAAAATTTGTACTTAATCTGAATTTTAAGTTTTAATTCAGTTTCTTTCAAGGTAAGGTACCTATACGTTCGAAGTAAAGTAGAATTAGAAATAAATACAAGACAATGATTGGAAGCTGTAAAGTTCAACTCAAACTCTACATTCCTCAAATCCAAATTCGGTCTGGTCTTAATTAGATTTATGATTGATTTAAATAATTTATTTCACTACAAAACAATATTTTTTGTGGATTTTAAGGCTGTATTCTTAGGCATTTTACTTGAATTTGCAAACTCTTTTTATCATATTTTTTTAACAGGAATTTGCATTGATGCAGAAAGATTAATGAGTTAACCGCCAATTTCCGGAGGACAAAGGAGGAAAATGAACTGTTTTATAAAGTCATCAACAATAATTTTATTTTAATTTTTTTTTCGAATAATATTATAATAATTACATATGAGCAGTCCCTTCTAGGAAAATATACTTTAAGATCTACAATCAGAATAGAGATTTTTTATATATTTTCTGATACATTTCTTTCCGAGTGCATCTTCAAGGGTGATATTATTTGCGATAGTTCGCTGATTCGCTGAGGCGTTATGAATATAGAGTGTGCTTTAATAAAGTACTCTACCGTACATATTGCTTAGATTTTTGTCTCTATTTTTTACGATACAACCATCAAATATATTATTTATGATGAATCTGTGGTGACAACTTGCTGTTCCATACTTTGTACCTTAGATAAATTTCAAAAAAATTAACAATTAAAAAAAACTATACCTACTGATACGACTATGATACGACTTTCATTTACCACCTCCAGAAAACCTATACCTATCTCATTTTGGCAGGCATCTACCTTACGCTCCGATGGGTCGCAGGTTCGAATTCCGACACGATATGTTTATAGATTTTTGTAAGCATGTGTTCCCCACGACTGGTCACTGAGCATTAAACGGGTGGCCGGAATATCAAAATTTCGACTGGGAAGTGAAAAAAGTTATTACTTATTAGTTATTATATATTTTGTATTTGGATACTAAAAAATAAGGGATAAAAACGCCATTTATTCCTTATTTTATATTCAAGTTACTCGTATGTTACACCTATATATTATTTTCCTATATATTCTAATCAAAAGGTAATCCGTTGCAAAAAAACTCACAGATGAGAATGAGGTTCATCTGATGGTAGGTAAAGAACATCAGTAAATGATGCGCTGTCGACCTACTTTTTAGTTCTAGCATTCGGAAATCAATAGATCGAGAAACGCACAATCTGCACTTCACGGTTTTTCTATCTATGAACTGTGATTCGTTAGTATTATTACAATATTATATATGGTATTCGATAAAATACCGATTACATTGCTGCGAAATAACGAACTTTCATACAGTGCGAGGAAGACTCAAAGTAAAGCGAAAGGTAATATTGTCTTTTATTAACGCGAGTATCACACATTTAAATAAAATACTGTATACCGGATTAAAACGCGATCTTCCCGTGACCACGATTGCTGAAAATCATCCGAAACGTCGGGATAAATAATTTAAACATTATAAATAATAAATCGCGTTTTAATCCAGTATACAGTATTTTATTTAAAAGCGAAATATTATATTAACCACCTTCACCTTCAATTAAATTAAAAATAATCTATTAATTTAGGTAACACAATGTACATCTATGAACGTCAATAAAAAATAATACATATTAAATTACTAATATTACTAATATTAAATGCTTCTAATTTTACATTTACTACCAGTTCACAAATCAAGGGCGTAGAGCGGACGAGAAGAACTGGCAAGAAACTATAGATACAACAATGTACATAGATGTACATTGTGTTACCTAAATTAATAGATTATTTTTAATTTAATTGAATTAAATATGGCAACTTTGTGACATTTCAAATATAAGACAACTGTCATCTTTCAGTCTCCCGCGACCACGGTTGCTGAAAAGCATCCGAAACGTCGGGATAAATAATTTAAATAATAAATCGCGTTTTAATCCGGTATACAGTATTTTATTTAAACGCGGATCTTGTAAAACATTTACGTAGAATAACATTATAAAAATAGTCAACCGCGCAAATTTGGTCTCGTTACGGACCCTAAAGTCAAATCTGCATGTCTATTAAATCAAAATATTTATTAACTAGTTGAGACTCGAACAAAAGCTACTTCTATCTGAGGCTTGTTTCCGAGCTACAAACATGTCATCATAAATGTAAAAAAAATAGTGGTACAACTTAACTTTGCAGTCAGTTTTTTTTATTGTTTTAGCATGTATTTCTTATGTTTTGGGTATTAATGACTAAGTAAAGACATAAAGAACATATTAAAATGTGTGTTTCGTACTCATTTAAAGTTTTACTTTAAAAATCGAGGCGGACAAAAACTGAAGTACCTATTTCGTAAAATATTCAGTTCTCGTCCGCGTGGACGAAAACACAAAAATACAAGTAAAGTTTGATTAGTCGTTTAAAATAAGGAATGCGAAAAAATTCTGTTGAAATCATTATGGAATGATCTTCCATGGTTAGTTAGTCTGATATTTAGTTTCCGTCCACCAATTTAGCAGTATTGCAAGTATAAATATATATTCAAATATTGCGGACGAAAAATAAAAAATACGTTGAAAATTGCTTTAGTTTCCGTCCATGAGTGGACGAAAACTAATACTGGTTAAGTATTTAGTTTTCGTCCATCACAAACAACGTTATATTACTTTTCGTTTAGCTTTTTTTCTACATACGTGTAGAATATACGCGATATAGCCCACTTATGATGTACGTAATCGCGTATATTGTTTGGACCTATTTTATTATTTTAATTTTTAATAAATCCCATTTTTATAGATGACGTCGTCGTCTAAAAAACTAGAAAAAAGCACCATGATACTCTGAGGATGCCTTAAAAAAGCTCTTGCAGAGATCCGTAATTAGAAATGCATGTATAAGAAAATGTGCAATGGATATGCTTTATATACCGTGGACGGAAACTAGCCTACACAAGGTCGAAAACTAACATTTTTGGACGAAAACTAACGAAATCGGTACTTTTCACTAAAACATTTTATATAAAAAAAAACGTTAATTATAATTATTTGCTACTTAATGTAAGCCTAAAAAAGACTATATTATCAGCTTTCAATAAAAATTCGGTTTGTTAGAGTTGGGCCAGTAGAACATATTAGTTTTAAGCCCATAAGCTGGCAAGTCCACTAAGTGGGCGAAAACCGGCTAAATCACCCTAGTTATTGCATTAAATACATAAAGGGAAGCCGGAGGAATCGGCTTGTTGGAACTCTACGCCACTGGTTACTTCTTATCTATACTAATATTATAAAAAGGAAAGATTTTTATTTTTGTATGTAACGAAAAAACTTAAAAACTACTGGACGGATTTCGAAAATTCTTTTGCCGTTAGAAAGCTACATTATCAGCGAGTAACATAGGCTATTTTTATTTATTTTAGTACTAATACACCCGTGCGAATTCGGGGCGGATCACTAGTATGTATATATAAGGTATATATATTATCTCAAAGTTTTGTGTGTTTTATAGGCTACCCTTGCCCTGTCGGCCTAGCATTACCGCGACTAGCATTTACACGAGATATGTCGCGGACGGGAGAAGACAAACTAAGATGTAAGATATCTCAATATATGATATCTCGACATCGACTATTTTGATAGAAAAGATATCTCGATTGACAAATATATCTATTTTTGATATTAAAAGTCGAGTTTTAAGTGTAATTGTCATGTTAGACCCGGAAGAAATAAAGAAATAGGTAATCGATTAAAACACGAGAAAACGGTCGACAAAATTTTGTCGCGGTTGTCATGCTAGGACGGCTGTTCTTATAATATTATTGAGTAGATTGGATTTGCCATGTTAAAATTATCAAGGTTTCATACTAATCCATCAATGACAAGAGATAATAAATATCTAATATCGTAGATACAAGGTTCAATCGAATTATAACAAGATACATTCAGTATGTTGCTGTCATTTACTATTAAAATTATATAAGCGTATCGGATCACCCCTATTTGATCCCCCGATGGGCGCAAATGGACGATTTTTTACATTCAATTATTTCTCGTCCCCTGTTTACGTTTTATATAAATTGGTCTGTCTTGCCCTTATAAATGGCATGATGCAACATTGGCGTAGGTGGAATTGTATTTATAGTGTCATTGGAATCTTTCGGATGAGAGGAATAAGTACCTAGTACTATGATTATTGATTATTTTTCTGGCGGGATTCGAACTCGCGATTCATTGGAAAGAGTGGCAAACCAAGCGCCTCTATAGTTATATATATATACATATTTTATCATAATAAAAATAATACTGATAATTTATAACATTATTAACGTATTCTGTGATTTCGAGTTTACGATTAAGGTATTTTGTTGGGATTAATAAACATAATATATAATTATATGTCCAACAGCTATTCATCATTCAGCAGTTCATCTGCTTTTCAGCTTGTCTGTATAGTCTGTAATATTCGGTTCTGTATAATTTTACAAGTTTTATAGTTGACATTCATAATATTTTCCTAAATTTGGATTTAGAGTGTGTTGATGGGACTTGTAAAGCACTCGAAACGCATCGGAATAGATAATATAATAATATATTATAGTGTGTTATGCAGGTTATATTGGTATAGTGACTAAATACCGCGCACGAGTCGAGCAAGCGAAGCGAGCGGTGCCGTTTTCACTTGGCAAACTTTTTTCTAAAAGTAAATTTAAAAAAATCGACTTATCTAATCTCTATCATGCGACTCCTTAATATTGTTTGGGATAATACATACTAATGATAAAGAATGATGGAAATAAATTGGAGAACTTTTGTGATGCAGACCTGGTTCGGCATATTTAGCAAACATTGAAAATAATATTTGCCGCGGTTGAAATTTTTAGAGTGATTTCTTGATAGTTGACTCTTACCACGGAATACTGAAACGATAATAATCAAAACTTGAGGGCTTCTTAAAATGTTTCTGTCTTTAATTTTACCTTCGTAATGAAAGGGTTAGATATACTGTTAAGTATTCCTCAATGTTGATTAGCGTTCGAGAATTCGGCCATTAGGTATGCAAAAGCTGCGTAATTAAATAAGTGTCCCTTTCGGAAGTATATCCAAATATATTTTATTAAGGATAAATCTCAGTAATTACATAAACTATGGATACGCAACATGCGAGAGTCGAGAGGTACCTACATTCGATCTAAAAAAAAACTATTCTTATTTAAATAATAAAAAGCGATTTGCAAGCACTAAGCCCACCACACGGCCCGCATCTGATGCGCCGGGTGAGACTGAATGAAGTTTTTTATTCAAAATAAGTCCTTAAAAATCGAACCACCCCAGAAGCCAAATGGCCCAGAATTTGTTTAAATTGTCACGTACAGACACCGCGTGGTTACACAATCCCTTTCCATCGCTTCTCAACATTCCAGGATCATCATGGGCCTATATTACAAATAACTTTTTTGTTAATGTAGATACTTCAGCCACAGAACATCAGTCAATGATGCGCTGTCGAATTTTTACTTCGAGCATTCAGAAATCGATAGACTGAAACCAAAACGCGCAATATGCACTTCACGGTTTGGACACTGGAGCATATTTCTTTTAATTTTAATTCTTATGTATGTACTCATACAATTTAATTATTCGCTAATAAAGGACAGCAATTTCAGCATAAGCTGATGTTCTATGACAGCAACGTTGATTTGCAGCATGTCATTTTATTGTTGCAGCCGTTATGATTTATTTGAAACTTTACGAGTTTCTTCATGTATGTGTTCTCAGTATGAATATACATTTCTCGTATTTAAATTAAAGCTTTTTAACCACAGATGCGACTTACCGTTAGATTTTTAAATTGAGAACCACAGCCCTACCATACGGTGAAGGGTTAAAAATGCACCGTAGTGCCATAAAAAGTTCGTATAGATATCGGATTTTAAATTTTAAAATGTGCATTGTATTGAACTGCAGGGTTCGGCAATCGATTGGAGACAGGGACAAAGGGTTAACCATTAATAATAAAGGATCATTGACGCGACAGCTTGTGACCTTACTAACTAACAAGACTACTAATGTCTACTATAGACTATCGTCTATCTCACGAATTACATGTACATTGTTTTAGTGTGTAATGTTTAGACGCTGAGAGAACGGACACTAAAACAAACACCATATTATTGAAAATTTCACTGCTGGAATGCTTCACAGCTGGGAAATTGAATGTGTCTTCCCAATTCCAAACACACTTTTCCGAAACCTTGAAATAATGTTGAATTAAATTTTCGCTTTATTGTTAATTGTCCTACCTATTGCTGGTATTCTTCATTCATTTAGTCATTATTTACATATATTTAATACTAGCAACGCGCCCCGGCTTCACACGGGTACACATCTACATTGCTATAGGTACACAATAAATAACCTATGTTACTCGGTGATAATGAAATTTTCTATTTATTGTCGAATTTTCAAAATCGGTCCAGTAGTGTTTGAGTTTATTCATAACATACAAAAATACAAATCTTTCCTCTTTATAATATAAGTATAGATTATATTATATAAAGTAAGAGTAAAACAAGAAGTATGAATAGATATAGATGATATATGAATTATATACAAATAGAAGGTACTCTGAATGCGAATGAATAGACATAAAAAAGTATTAAATAAAAAGTACTATCGTAATTGAAGTGCGTAATTTTGATTATTTATATAATTAAGACGAGTGGAGGCCGCCTGCTGGGTGTTAACATCAGTTCTATGGACTTGATGGACTCCAACTGAGATTGCACCAAAATTCTGGTAAGGGTAAATAAATAAATTTTATTTTCGATAAAATACAAGAGTTTTTGAGATTTCTGTTATATAAAAAGCTATAATGAGGGTTAACTGCGGTTTGGCTTGTGTATTTTTTCTTTATTTTAGACATCGACAGATGAGCATGAGGTTTACTTGGTGGTAGGTTCAGCCACAGAACATCAGTCATTGATGCGCTGTCGACCTACGTTTTAGTTCGAGCATTCGGAAATCCATAGACTGATACCGAAAAGCAACTTCACGGTTATGTGGATTAAGAAGGGAGAGAAAGGCAGATTATTCCAAATTAAAAGTAACAATAAAAAAAAGTCAGTAAAGAGGTTGCAACTTGCAATCTCAGAATTGCTAGTTTTAGCCTCATGACAGAAACTAGACATTTTTCTAGGATATACTTATCGGTTGTCCCAATTATCTCTTATCTATCTGTAATCCATATTTTGATTAAAAAATACATATTTCACATCATTACAATTTAAATAAAAATTCTCTCATTCTGAGTCTAAACATTTTTACATAACACGCATAACGCTAAAACTACTAGTCACCTTCATGGCGACAACCCTATATTCATATCTCATACTATGAAATAAATTTGCAACTATATTTATAAAATTCCACTATCCATTGCTTCACGAACTAAGAAAAACAGTTACGACAAAGATACGAAGGTAGCAATGTATAAACAACAATGGTAAGGAATGGCGAATGTTTAACCCTTCAATGCATAGGGCTCGGTCTGTATTGTGTGCCACATTGCTGAACCATTAATCAGTCTGCCTTGGAATCATCAATATAACATTACGTCCAAGCACTCGATAAGAATACTCCGTGTATCGATTATGTATCGGTAATTCGATTATAACTTGTATTGTACCGAGGTTGTTCATCATACGATGAAAAATGACGCCGTCATTGTCTAGATTCTAGGCCAGAAATTACGCATGTCGAATTTTATTACGCTTATATAAATTATCTTATTTTTTGAAAATAGAGATGATAAGAATTAAAACTTTTATTTAGCATCACTAACATATACAATACACTTATAATGATTGTTATTACGTTTACATAATGCCTGTAAATAAAGCAAAGTACTGCCATCATGGTTGAAGGTATGTATGGAGAAGTAACTTTTAGCACTTTAGTTCCTGGCCTCAGTTTGAATTCATGGGACAAGCCGGCCAGAGAGCATTTAAAGGTGATCGCATCTGAAACTTTTTAGTCGCGGATGTCCATGGGCGGTGGTGATTAGGTACTTGCCATCACCTACCTGCTCGACTGTCTGCTATAAAATAATATTTCGGTCGGGCAGAGCTGAGTACTACCTACTTGCCTGTAAAGTAAAATAAACGGTGAAACCGACACAAAATGTGTCCACCAGAGGCGCGGGAATGTACTTTTAGTCATGTATTCTAATAATCACTGGACAAATAATTTAATTCATGTTATTACCTTGTGTGACATTACTAACTAGTGAGACTGCAGTCTTTTTTTTTATATACATATATTAGAGGAGGCAAACGGGCAGGCGGCTCACCTGAGGGTAAGCGACTACCGCCACCCATGGACATCCGCAACACCAGGGGTTTTGAGGATGCGTTGCAAGCCTTTAAAAAAGTCTTATTCGTTAGTTAATACCGAACAAGTAATATTTTCTAAAAATAGTATAAAAAATATCTGGTTCTATTTAAGCTCATGTAACCAAATTTGATACGATAGGTATTCACTGTAATTTAGAGAATCACTCTCTCGTCACGGGAAAAATAATTTAATTCATGTAATTACATCATAAATCAGCAAAAATTCGCGAGACGGAGTAACATAGAGTCCGGTGCGCATTAGTCATCCCTGTTAAAAGGAATCCTGTGGGAAATTACGGGAAGGTGGCGAGGCCCGTCGACCGAGCAGTCACAGGGTTGATGTAAGGCTATAGTAGTCATTTTGGACCGCAAAATAAATATTAACATTAAATTTAATTTACTTACGCTTTTTATGAGTTTTTCAGCTACGCGATAAATGCATTCAGTGTTTGATACTTCACAATTGACGTAATTTGCTTTACAAACGATTAACATTTTTCGTTGATAAATCGTTCCGTTAATATTAAATGAATCCTAGTAGTAGAAGAATTAAAGGTTATTTATCACTGTCCATTAATTTTTGAGCTGAAATGAGCTGACGCCACAAATACATTTACGAAATAAGATGTTGCATATATATATCACATGTTTTTATTCCCACCAATCTTCTATAGTAAAAAGAAGCAAAGTATGGTTAAATATTTACCTTGGTCACGATTATCTATAATATCCTAATTTTTATCAAACTGACTTAAAGTGCCTACCATAATTGTAACAAAAGTACAATAATACATACAGTAAAAAATAAGGCAAGCAGTTTCGCCTCCACGAAATTGGGATGTATCCCTATGGATGGATGTATGCTCTGTAGAGCATAATCTAAAATATTACCTAAAAAGTATAAGCTTGCACAAAATAAACTGTAAAATGTCCCGTTAACACTGCAAATGCTAGCAAATAATTCCCACACATCCCCAAAAGAGTTAAGAGACCCGTCTTCATATCTAATTTCCTTGAAAGCAAAATTGCCGTAACATTGCCAAGCTTTTTGATATTTTTTGCCATACCACTAACCCTTTTTTACCGGTGCGTTTGTAGTTTTTTTTCTTTTTAAGCGCAAAGAAAAGGCGGTTAGTTTATATCCGGCTTCTTTTGATATACGAAGGGTTGACCGATGTTCTGAATGAGTATTAATTATTTGAAGTGGGATTTGGTATTTGAGTGGTTGACGTGTATTGGAGGTGGCCCATTGTAGATTATAGAAAAGCCTTTTGATGTGCCACTGTAAAATGATATTGCTAATAGCAGTGCTAAGTCTGTTGTTCTGATTTTAATTGTTATTAAAAATTATGTAGTAGATACTTGACAATCTTAATATGAAGATATTTTTATAGCAAGCTTATACAGTTTTTTTGTTATTTATTAAAATAACATACTATAATATAATTATATAAAGAAAGGTAGGACATAAACTATACAAAACTTATAGAAAATAGCACAGGGATATATTAAAGGTTAGAAGTATTAAACAACACATTTATGTTTACAGAAAACACAGTTAAAAAAAAATTAATGGGTATTTAATAAAAATGTTAATATAAAATTATAATCTGAAAATTAATGTTTTTAAATATAATTTATGTTCAGTGGTGGTCTTGGAAGACCAAAAAGACGGTGGGCCGATGACGTTATCCCTATAGCTGGCAACAATTGGATGCAATTTGGAAAAATTTGAGAGTCATGGAACAAGATGGAGGCTTTTACTCGAGAAGGGATCCAAGTCTCATAAATTTATTATTTTTACTAACAAACTTACTTACATTTAAATTAAAAGAACTAAACTTTGTATTTTATACCACAGATTTGAATGAATAAAAGGCTTATCATTATTTATATAAAATACTAGCAACGCGCCCCGGCTTCACACGGGTGCAATGTAGATGTACTATACACAAAACATAGCCTATGTTACTCGCTGATAGTGTAGCTTTCTATTGGTGAAAGAATTTTCAAAATCGGTCCAGTAGTTTTTGAGTTTATTCATAACATACAAAAATTCAAAAATACAAATCTTTCCTCTTTATAATATTATTAGTATTAGTATAGATTTCAACAAAGGAGTTCTTGAAAAAAAAGTATGACTAATAAAAAAAGATTTTTTTTCTAACATACGCTGACATTTCACCCATTTCAAATAATCTTCAAATTTAAAAATTGAAAAGAAAGCTATTAAACTTTACACCTCATCAGCTATCGTGTGATCGGCTGTCGTTAAAAAACTTGAAAGAAAAATAATTTCACGCGAATCACGAGCATCTGCCATCACCTGCACCCCTGATTGCCCTTCGACTGATACTCTCGGGTCTGTTAGACCGAGGCGGATGTGAAAGGGTTACCTTTTGTTTGAATTAACAGTTATATTAGATCTTAGACCAGGTGGGGTGCATCTTCCGCATTCTCACGATATTTTGCTAATTTTAAAGGGTTAGGGATTGTGCAACTGTGTTTGCTTAGCGGGAAGGTAAAGGTTCTGGTCATCCGGAAGATAAAAACTACAGACTCATTTCTTTACAATACATAAATACATTTTTTTTATTCATTATTAATTATATTCCGAGTAGGTATTGCTGAATGTTGTGTTTGATTAACGTTAACGGTGATTTTTTTTTTATGAGGTTCACTTGATGGTAGGTGATACCTCAGCCACAGAACATCTGTCAATGACGCGCTGTCGACCTAATTTTTACTTCGAGCATTCGGAAATCCATAGACTGAAACCGAAACGCGCAATGTGCACTTCACGGTTTTTCAATCTATGAACGGTGGTTCGGAATTTACATATTCCTGCCACCCGATCAATGCCCGAAGTTACCAGACGTGGGGAAAACATGCTTACAGAAATTATAAACATGTGCTCCCAGTGGGATTCGAACCCACGACCCATCGATGCGCACCGCAGGTGTTCTACCGAACGCGCTAACGAGCCCGTCAAATTTTATTTTATGTTAGTTATCGACAGATAACCCGGTTTTATCTTCTATATTTCTCCCAATCGTATAATGCCTGATGTGACCAGACCTAAAAAGACATGTTTATATAAATTATATACATGTCGTACCGGCGGAATTTGAATCCCAAGACTCCAACGAGTCTATCAAAAATATAAAAATATCGAACGGAACTTAACCATTTAGTCATTGCTTACATATAATGATTTTGAATTTCCGAATGCTCGAAGTAAAAAGTAGTTCGACAGCGCATCATTGACTGATGTTCTGTGGCTGAGGTATCACCTACCATCAAATGAACCTCACGCTCGTCTGTCGATATCCATCCTAAAAATAGAACAATTCAACATAATACGTCTTTTAGTAAAATGATAGCCAAAACATCTTGTTTACCCCACAAATGCTATTGACTGAAGAATCCGCGGACCTGCCCCGGTGTCACGTTGCGGGCCAAATATACCAAATAGCATGTTTGTTAACGTAAAATGTATGTCTGCTGGCGACGTCTTCAATACACAACGTTATAGATGTGATAAATATAAATACATTTCGATACCTACGTTGTATAAAATATAGGAAAAACAGTTTTTTTAAATATGCCGTATTTTTTACAAGACGTTGTATTATTATTTTAAAAATATAGATGAAAACAGACAGACTGTATAGTTTTAAAAATATTAACTAATTTTGTTGTTTAGATTTAGATGCTTGGTTTTTGAGATACCTATGGTAAGACGATGAAGCTATAGGCGTGATGACAACTAAGTAACAACTTTAAGTATGTGTATTGTTGTATAATCTATATATATAAAAGAGATTTCCACCTATATAGTCACTCATCACGATATCTCTGGAACCATAAGGCGTAGCGACTTGAAATATTATGGTAGGAATATTCCTTTCGCCGAGTAGAGGTCAGCTAAGAACGGATTTTACGAAATTCAACCCACAAGGGGGTTTGCGGGGGCAATTGCTAGTAATCTATATATATATAAAAGAGATTTCCACCTACATAGTCACTCATCACGATATCTCTGGAACCATAAGGCGTAGCGACTTGAAATATGGTAGGAATATTCCTTTCGCCGAGTAGAGGTCAGCTAAGAACGGATTTTACGAAATTCAACCCACAAGGGGGGTTGCGGGGGCAATTGCTAGTATGTTATAAAGTAGTTTAGACTTTTACGTGTTATATACATATTCATAATAGCTCTTAGCGTAAGATAGGCATAGGACATTTAAACAAGTGCATAATGTATGTAGTTGCTATACTTATAAAATCATTAAGTTACACAAGGTAGGTACTTTTAATATAATCAAGGAATTAAAACAAAACATCATTATATATTTTTTAAGAAAAAGTCTATAATAGTATATTACTTATGACGAGTTACATCATTAAACAGTCGCACATACATTTATGTTTTTAAAAATAAATCCTATGTTAACTACATAAAACTTATCTATAGATTAGACATCACAGTTTCCGTGAACAAATAGAAAAAAAACTACAGTAACGCAAAATATACGAATGGGAAGCTATATTTTTCACAAACCTTCCACCCTACATCCGAACGTCCGAACAGATAATCTAACTTTTTTACGCCCCTGGCCTTATTACGCCACCAATATTACTTGACCTCCCGCAAGCCATACACGGGAAACTTTGCAGATAAATCTCGTTAAAACAGATCCGGCATACGGGTCGTTATTAGCTGGCTACGTGGGTGGGGGCGTTTGTAGGGAGAAAAAGCAGCAAATCATTACTGACAGTTGACCAAACGGGGTGAGGTATCCCCTAAAATATGTATGAGGTTAGCAAGGCCTGTTATGGTGTCCGAATGTTGATAAGCCAAGTATTGGGGACGAGAGATTGGATAGCTGTGGGGGAAAATAGGGTGAAATTATTGCGATTTGTCGTTTTCATTTTACGAATTCAAAAGTTTTATATGGGTTTCCGATATTTGTTTCATAGGAATAACTATATTTAGCGGCAAAAGTAAGAAGGAGAAATACTGAATTGATTGAAATACTTAGTTGGAAGAGCCGTGAAGTTCAGAATGAACGTCTTTTTTAAACTTTGTAAATTTTATTTATTTATTTGAGGAAAACCTACAGCTAATATTACATTGTATTGTATAACAAACAGAATATAAAACAAACATCTAATTAATGATTTTCACATATAGATTTTTTTTATGTGACATGTTTTATCAAAATTATGCATTTGACTATCTCTATGGAATTCGTTTGTGTTCATATTTTATGAATATTATATATTATCATTTCACTGAAACCATTTAGTAATACGTCTTTATTTTTTATATAAAATTAAATCTAATATTTTAGTTACAATCTTTATTTTCAGGCACTAAAAGATAAAAAGGTAAAAGATTTGAAAAGACAGCGTTGTTATTTTAGAAGATATTGCATAAATGAATTTTTATATGTAATAATCTAGTAATGATGAGCTGCGCTAAACTAACATAAAATTCCACCTATTAGCTTCAATACTACAAACAAATCGTAATCGTGTGAATTAAAAAAAAAGCTAAACGTTTTCACAGCGTCATTGTTGCCACAACAAAATATCTGATCCCTTTAAATCCGAGAAATAGGATTTTTTTTATAGAAAAGGGTAAAAAAAGTGCACTCGTTGACTCTCGTTGATCACACAATGGTTGAAGTGACAAAAAATGTAACTTTTGTTAGAGGTATTAGCTACCGAAGTACTAAATGTGATTTGTGTGGTTTAAATGTAAAGATTTGTATTTTTAAATGTAGAAACATTAAAAATAATAATAGGATATTTTTATTTTGAACTTATTTTTGTTTTTTTTTAAATATTTATATGTACATTGATATCTCTATCTTGAGATATAATATATCGAGAGATATCTTATATCCTAGTTTGTCTGCGAGATATCTCTTGATGCTCATGCTAGATGGGCTGTCAACCAGCTGTTGCTGAAAAGACCACAGACCAAAACAAAATACTAAGTTTCGGTTGACGAATCGTAAATTTTCCTTTTACGAATCCGATGAGTTTGACATAACTATGATCGTAAATAGAATTGAAAATGTTTGCTTAAGTAGTTAATTGCTTTTTCATTTAATTCCGTTCGCTGTGTTCGATTTTGGTAATAGACCTACAGATGGCCTAGGAAAAGAAGTTTGAAGTTGTGTTGAAGAAGACCTTAAAAAATGGGAAATTACACTATCTGGAAAAAACAGGTTAGGGACCACGACAAGTGGAAGAAGACTGTGGAGGATGCCAAGATGGAAGGGCGAAGGCTTGTAGTGCCGATGGAAGAAATATTGTTTTTAAATTTATTTCCTTGGGATTCCAACCTGGGACGTCCGGTGCCAAACTCAAAGCGCATACCGCTGAATCATAGGTCTCAAAGTCAAATAAGTTATTACTAATTATTAATCAACATTCTGTATTTAAGTAAATAAAATTACTTATTTTGAATACTTCATATTAATTTAAAATATTCAAAACAATATGGATTAATTTCTATAAATCAATGCCTATTAAGACTAACATAAAAAACTAAAACTACAAAAAAACGTTAGGGTTAAATAACCCTTCACTGGAAATAAATACAAACATAATTAGAGTTGTCCCAAACAATATATCAAATAAATACGTTTTTCCCAAAAACACGGCGTTTTAACCCCACATCCCCGTTTTTTTTGCACCAATTGGCCAAATAAAAATGTTTTATGATGTCAAGAGGCAATTGGTGTGAAATGTACGAAAATAGAAATTCACATGACCCCAAATAACCTTGTGTTATTTCTAATAAGGTAATCGTTTTTTTTTTTTCATTTATTTTTTTAATATAACAATAAATATTTAATAATTACAAGATTAAGCTGTTGAAAATGTTATAAAATATTGTTTTAAATTAAAAAAAAATAAACAATCAAAAAAAGCTATGAATTTCCTTTTCCTAAAAACGTTTTGTATATGTGTATAACGGATATCTAAAACCTAACCCTTTCGATGCGCACGGACTAGTTTTATTATTTTATTAATTTGAATGTTGCGATTTTCGCGTACCTGATCTATGACAATAGACTTCGTTGAATAATCTATTCAATTTTTGCATAGGGTCCCGTTTTAATATTCAGCTAAATATAGGGGTAAGGAGCAGATGCGTTTTTGCATTTGATGCATTTATTGTACACGCTTGCTTTGCATGGATTGATAGCGCTTGATAGAAAAATTACATTACATATTTTGAAAGGCAAATGTTGCCTATGTTTACCAAGACTTTTTGTGTAACTGAATTGTGTTCTTGTGTGACTATCAAAACGATATTTAATTTCTTAGCACGGACCATTTACATTTTCAGTACATTTTAAGTCACGATTGAAGATTTTTAAATAAAAATTAAAATATGTGTCACTTTCTATTATTTTAATATTATATCTAAATACATTTTATTTATTTTAGTATTGTAATTAATAAATCGTGTTTAAATAAAAGATAATAATTAAAATGTGTTAAATAAAATAATTATACAACTTCTCCACAAATAGACATAATAGCAACTAAAAAAACTATTTTACATTTAAATGTTGCAAAATAATTTCCTTTCTACAAAGTACGCTGCAATTTTTTGAGTACCTCTTCACTTATCTTAAAATCTACAATTAGCATACAATGCAAGTAAATTGGGCGAATGATTTGAATGCCGTAGTGCGGCGGCGCATGTCAAGTACAAAATCATTAGCTTTTGTATCTTATCTCAACATAAATCTAATTTATTTTCAAGTGCCATTTCAATAGTAGGTAAGGAATTTTATAAACGTTTAAATTAGACTCCAACAGCCAAATTACATTAAAGATTAGTTTTGAAAATAAAAAAAAATATGTTTCCGACTTCAATTAACTTCTGCTACTGATAATAAAATATCTGATTTAAAATTATTAATCAATCACGCTTCAGTTAAAGTATAAAAGGTATCATTGCAACGGTTTGTTATTTCAAAACTGATTTATGACAAGAGACAAAGTTAAAAAGAGAATATTATTTTTTCTTAAATATTTGTGTTCGCAACGGGTGTTTTATTTGTGTCAAAAAATTTCGCAAGGGTCGTTCAGACAACAGTAATGCGCTAAAGGGTTTCGTTATTACTATTACTAAAATGTGAGCTAGTGTTACTATTGTTGCATAATGAATTATTGGGTCGGGATGTTTCAGGTACATTAAGTAGCGCATGAAGGGTTACGTTGTGCAAAAATGACAGTCGAAAAATTCACACGTGAAAGTGCAGTCAGGTAGACTTTGGTGCAAATTTAAAATGTTTGAAGCAGTGCAAAATATATAAATATATATATTTTTAAAACATTATAGTTCTTCGAGGTTTTGGACTAACAACATGTTTAAGTTTTACAATACTAAAAAGAATAAAATTCAGGTATGTAAAAATTATATATATAATCTAAAAGACACGACATTTAGTTACGAGTTCTTCAACCACTGAAAACCCATTCATCAATACATTTTATTTTAATTTTTGTATTTTATACCACAGATCTTCATTTAAAATGAATATTATACACAAAAACCGAGAGCTAAATATTAATAAAATACACTAACGACCAAGTGAAGACCTTCGTAACCCAAAACGCGTCTTAAGCTTTATGCTTAACCCTGTAATAATAATTACACCTTTTGTCAGTTAACCCCTTAACGCGCCCGTAATTCTTATGCTACCTGACCCCACTAAGGGTCTCTATAACTTCCTGATCCATTCCTTTATCGAATTTCTTTGCGTGTGCGCACAGTTTGATCGATCTTCTTGAAAGCGAGTTGTGTTACCGGTTATATGAAATACTTGAAATGAATTGTGTGGAATTTGTGCTAGGTGTTAATTAAAAATAATATTGGTGAGTAATTTATATACTACACTAGGTGCTTTTTTAAATACCAGAACATTTAAATTCAAAAATTTATATGGACTTAAAACGTGATTTAGTTACAGAGCTTTTAATACATTTCAGGAGAAATAATAAATAAGATTTACATTTTTTTTATACTTCTCATATATTATTCTTATAACCTTAAAATATCTATATTTCACATGAGTCTCTCTCCAAGAAAGTGGTATGAAGCCAATACTATTATTCATAACATGTGAATAAATAAAATCGCGCATATGTCAACAGTTTTTCACGAGACAATAAAAGAGGCTGGACCAGTCAAAACACGAGTGTCCTCGCAAGAATTCGGTATCCATGGAAAGGATGATACGTTGTTATTTCCAACATATTCCAATATATTATTTTTTATTGCCCTCCCCTCGTGGAGGTGGGCGGGTGGCGTCATGCGTGATATTTGATATAAAGTCGGAACTCAACTTCGTTATGCGATATTCCTTTTTTCAAAGGACAATGGCTTCACATCGACGTAACATATTCTCGTGAAGATAGTGGATATTTTTCTTGAGCTACTTGGATGAGTCCAATTATTTTTAACATATTTCTGTTTTCGTTATTTGCGAATATGCCTTGTTAGCGGATATTATATGATATAATTTTATAAATCAACAATATTTGATATTTTTTTTAATAAATGTCGTTTCGGTATCATTAACTATTGCCACTATACGAATGTATTTGATTTTTTTTTTTGGGACCATTTTATTTGCTGTTGTTGGTTACTTAGTAAATTAATTAAGTAAGATATTATAACGCAAAATCCAATCCAATCCAATTTATTATTATGTTATTTAATTGCGTAATAAATCATCATCATATAATTTTTTCACTTCATTTGGTTGAAGAATTTTTTTTTTTATTATGTTATAAATATTTCTATAATAGATTATAGAATCATATAAATATCTGTTTAAAAAACTACTTCATGTATTATGAGAGCGCAAACGTGTACATTGTTTAGTTTCGTGTCTAAATCTTAATAAAGTAATTATTAATAAGTAATTTCTATATAGTTTCGAAAAAAAAAGGATAGAGTTGAATAGAAATGTTTTTAAAAAAGGTATATTTTCAATGACTAAAGCTTTCCTATTGTAAATTTTCATCTCACTTAAGACCATCCCTCAAAATTTGTCTTTCTGTAAAATGTAGAGCAAATTTAAATCGGATGATACATTTAAAAGTGATAAAAGTTGATGAACAAAAACAGAAATCGAACGGTAGTCATTTATATCGGCCATGCCACGAATGTGCAAATAGATCCCCAGTAAATGGTAAGGGAGAGGGTTTTGGTCAGTGCCCCCGGGCCGTCCCATTGGGCAGTTCGGCCGGTCATTATGCCCCCATCGGTAGTAGGAGGGTTGCGAAAACGTTTTTATTATTATTAGTAACTAGAGTTCGCCATTGCATTGTACTGTATCGATCTTTGAAAGTCAATTTTACCTAAGATTTAATATCGTCTTTTTTTAACGAGAGTATTGTAATGAAATTACTTTTACCAGTTTAAAACGTTTAAATGTATAATTCATCCAGCCGTTTTGAGTGCTATTCAGGTCATGGGCAAACTGACTATTAAGATTTACTCGAAAAAAATCTTTCTAGGATTCAAGTTTATATCGCACCAAAATTTTTAATCAAAATTTGTTCAGCTGTTTAAGCGTGGAATCATAAGAACCAGAGACTTTCGAATTAATAAAATTAATATAGAGTATGTTTATTGCTATTTAAATTTATATGCAGTTCTTGTATAAAGCTATCTTCTCTTTGATACTTAAACACTGTACTAAACTAAAATTATTTCTCTCAACAATATATTATCCAAATGGTTGGTACAATGAACTAGATAAATCTAATTTAAAAGAATACTGTAGCAAGCCTAAATGTTTCTTTTATTATGCGAACTGCAAAAATCTGGAACACTCTCCCTGGGTCTGTCTTCCCCGAAAATTATAACATGGGTCTCTTCAAAGTAAGAGTAAATAGGTATCTTCTAGACAGTTGTGATTTACCACCCTGACTGCATCACCACTTAACATCAGGTGGGATAGTAGTCAAACAACTGTCTATCGTCTGGTAAAAAAAAAAAATGTATCTCAACATAATCATATCATTTTTGTGTGTGTTCAATAAATTATTTTTGTTTGTTTGTACATAATTACCTACTCAAGTATAATAACGGATCATCGCATTTTTTAGATTAATAATAAAAATAATTCCGTTATTGCCATAAGTACATACATAATATCAAAATAAAATTAATAAGCTTAAATAAGCTTGTAACAAAAGGCTTAGCATAAAGCTGACAAACCGGGGTCTGCATAGCGCTGATTTTCAGTCCTTACATCACACTTTTTAAATGAACTATCACCGCATATCATTTAAAACATTTAAAAAACAGTGCAGCAATGAAACAATAAAAAGGTGGACTATATTTAAAACAATAAATTTGAAATTAAAGTTAATAAAACAAAAAATAGAATTAATGAGTTATGTATGTGTATGTGGTGGCTACAGAGTAAAAATACCTAAAAATATGAAAAAAAAAAATTTGTAGATTTTTTTTAATAGAAATAGATAGAGCCAAGATAGAGCACATTCATATTAATTGTTTAATCATTTATAATTTTTTTTTCCACAGATAATAAAATGTTTATTGTCAAATAGATAAAGTTTAATGCAGTTAAAACATTCGCTTTAGTAATACCACATACACCTACAGGAAAGCATAAGAATTCCAATTTTCTCAATTCTCAGTCAATAAAGCGGTGTAATAGTGTGCAAAGTTTCATGTCGGGGGAATGGGGCAGACGGCTACAAATGTCGCGGTCACTTTGCCCCATCCCCCCTCGGCCAGTGCCTACTATGCCCCCCTACTCCCGTGCGTATACAACTTGCAATTTTGAATAGAACTTGATAAGATTTCGGGCTAAACTATACTAAACTTTCTGCATTTCTATTGGAAGTAAAGTTATTCAGTAATGTAGATACTATTGCCTTATTTAAACACAACCTTAAATAATATAACATTAACTCTAATTTTATAACTTTTTGACGGGCTCGTTGACGCGTTTGGTAGCACATTTGTCATGCGCTAAGATGGGTTGTGGGTTCGAATCCCACCGGGACGACATGTTTATAATTTTCTGTAAGCATGTCTTTTTTTAATGTCAGATTTCGACAGACGAGCATAAGGTTCACTTGATGGTAGATACCTCAGCCACAGAACATTAGTCAATGATGCGCTGTCGACCTAATTTTTACTTCGAGCATTCGGAAATCCATAGACTGAAACCGAAACGCGCAATATGCACTTCACGGTCTTCCCCACGTCTGGTAATTTCGGTAATTAAACGGGTAGGAGGCATATCGAAATTCCGGGATTTCCGAAACGCAATTTGCACTTCACGGTTTTTCCATCTATGTACGGTGGTTCGTTATCCGGTCGGAATTTCGATATTCCCCCCACTCGTTCAATGCCCGAAGTTACAAGGCGTGGGGAAGACAGCTTACAGAAAATAATAATCATATCATCCCGGTGGGATTAGAAGCCGTGACCCATCGATGCGCACGGCAGGTGTTCTACCGAACGCACCAACGAGCCTGTTAAAAGAACTTAAGCAAACATTTCTATCGCAGACTATTTAATATCCAAGGCGTGCAGTTGGTCACCATCGCAACGACATCCTGGCAACGGGGTATTAGTCTGTACCTAACTGATATAAGATTTGATTTCCCATGACAAAAGTATTGCGAATAGAAGTAGCCTTAGTACTTAGGGTTAGTGATTCTGGATGTGTCAAAAAGCGGTATTCGAAAATTTTATACTTAGAAGCCAGACTGCTCCAATTCAACAAAACCGAAAAGTGCCTTAAATAATAATCCCTAATATTATTCCTATTTGAAAGATTAGTGAGATATTGGCAAATAATTAATTGATATTTGGTTATAATGGCGTATAAACAAAAAGTTTGCACGGGCTCGTTGGCGTGTTCGAATGTTCTCTAGATGTGGAAGAGAAAGAGAGTATAACATACTATCCAACACTCCAGTGTTGTCTTGAGTTGTCGATTAGTCATGGATTCTAATATATCTATGCCTGGATATTTCAGGCATTAAATAAATAGGAGGGATAACGAAATTCCGACCAAATTATCGTTTAGATGGAAAAGCTGTGAAGTGCAGTTAGTGGTCGAAGTATAAAATAGGTCGCTACACATAGTTAATTGATGTCTTGTAGCTAGTGTTATTGCGTACCACCACGCAAGCCTCACGATCATATTAGGCAATTATTTAGGCAATTATTACAAAAATATTTAGGCAATATAACATCAGTAGGTATATTTTTTTTTATAAATAAACTAAAAGCGAAAATTGAATTTAAAATTAAATTTTACATTGATTTAAATAAAATTCATTAAATTCGTAATACCTAATATCGTTTATAAATTATTTTAATAATAAATGGATTGCATCTAAATCAATGATCTGTAACGTAAAAATAAGATTAAATTTAGGAACTACTCAATAAATGATTATTTTATTATTTCTTTCTTATCTCTTTTTTATTTTATTATTCATTTGTTTAAGAGTTTGTGAATAATGTTTTTTCTTCTTACTTCTTCTTTTTTATATAAAGTCAAGGTCACTTTCATTTGTTGGCGCATATCTAGTCAACTCTATCTCTTTGATCTTGAGGTAGTGGGACAGTTAATATATTTGAAGTAAGGTAGAAAAGGGTTTCTTACGCTACCTTTGTGCGGGGATGCCCTTTAGTGGGATCTAATAAAACCTTGTTACGGCCAAAGGGATACCAATTCCAATATTGAAAGTGTTCTTTTACATGATACGGAATTTAGAGACTTCTTTCTGATATTAAATCGCGGAAAAATCTCGTTTCTTTAACGGTGTAACGCGGTGTATGCTTGGAAATTCCGGACAAATATCATTTTTCTTTGTAATCATTGTATATATATAGTATGTATCAACCTTATTGGTGTTTTCTTGGAAGTTATATCAAATCTTTTTATGTTTACTTACTGAAATGTACCTAATGTTAGTACGGGTACTTTGAAATTTACGCCATAATCGCCAATTATTTGACCCTAAAGGCATTATTCTTCGAACGTTGGCTTCAAAAACAAAAAAAAAATCTGGAATCTTATCATAGCGCCACCGTGTCCAAAATGTAAACCATGCAAAATCAAAATCTAACCCAGTAACATAAAAAAAATATGTAAATCGGTTAAGTGGATAAGGAGGAGTTCAGTGGCATACACACGAGAAGAATTATAAGACATTGTCTCACCCGCCTAGCATGACCATCAAGAGATATCTCACAGACGACTGAAGACAAACGAAGATCCTAATATCCTATAGGATATCTCGATATATTATTTCTCGACATCGACAACCTTGATAGACTCGATCTATCTCGATCGATAAATATCTCTACTTTTGACATTAGAAGTAGAGTTTTAAGTGTGTCATGTTAGACACGGAAGACATAAATAGATATGTATATAATCGATTAATCACGAGAAAACGGTCGACAAAATTTTGTCGTGCTTGTCGTGCTAGGTCGGCTGGACTAGTCTGCTTCCAGACCCCAATTATATCTTTTATTTATTTATAATTTTGTCGTCTTTTATGAAAGAAATGACGATATGTAACTTTTTTTGCTCTAAATGAGATATAAAAAAATAGAACCTTATTATTAGTTAGTTACATATTTTGTGTTGTAGTATACTATGTCAATGGTTGTAGTATACAGTCTTATTATGATGTTCCAATCATAAGAAATATTCAATTGCCTGTCTACATCTAAAATCAATTCGAAAACCAGACGGGTTTCTTTGATTTACATTTTACGGTTAATAAGAAAGAAAAGTCATCATACAAAAGACCGACTCACAATGTACTCGTACTTGCAATAAAATCGCTTGAAACGCGATAATTGAATGTCTGTATTAGAATAATGACGCATGCGCCGGCCTTTGGTCGAGACTACCTGACCGCGGCTGGACACTGATCAATATTAACGTCCGAGGGAGGATGCTGGGGGATGTCTGTTTGTCTGTTATATATCTATAGAGCTGCTACTACTGATACAATTATGTATTTTTAACATTAAAATATTTAATAAGGAAGAAATCACTTTTAAGCGATAGGGCCGCCTATTGCTTATTATGTTATTGTTAAGTTATATTTCATTTCATATTTTAATATTTGAACGACTTATCTATGTTAATTTTTGAATAATGTTAAGAGATATTCCTAATTACCTAATTTCTATTCCTTCTATTCCTAATTTCTTTTCTTTAAGCACATAATATAATTAAGAAAATGTTTACTATGCGACAAATAAGACAAAGTATTCTTGTGTTTTTTTAAATAACTTACGTCGTATAGGTGTTGTATGGAATAATTTCGATTATTTGAAAACTTATAGAAAGTAGTATTTTGTTGCATACACATTCACATATTTTATCTCAAGTATCATATATGTTTATGGTTGTATATATGGATAAGAAGTGAACAATCCTGCTGACACGAAATTCACTAAGCCATATTATTATTCAAATTTTATTAGTTACCAATTTTAACAACAACAAAGTTAAAAAAAAATCGTAATAACAGCTCTATATAAATCCATGTTAACTCACCTTTTGCGGACACTACGGGGAGGGTCCAAGAGAAATGACGACCCTTAACTAAAACACACACATACATACCGTCCGTTTACACTTATTCAAAGTTGTAAGTGTGCAGTGTACGTGTGTCAGAACGCTTCCATGTGTGCGTGTCCAGTTTCCAAGCTTCTGGGTTTTGTTAATTTAATTAGAGGTACAAAAAGATTAAGGCAGGGGCATTAGAGGACGGGTTTTGTTGATGTTATGTACTCTATAACTATACATAATGTGTATATACCACATATTATTTGTAAAGATTACCTCAGTCAGTGTTTGGAGGTTTTAAAGGTGATTAAAAACGCCTTTGTTTGTTTTTTCGTTTCACGGTAGTTGTTATGTTATGTAGTGATTATGATAATACTGGCTAGTAACACTGAGATCATTTAAAGGTTAAGCAACATAATCCGCGGCCAATACATGGATATGTATGTCACTGTATTTAAAAAAAATGATATACTACTTAGGTAGCAACAGAAAATGTAGTCAGTACACATACTAACGGGACAGACACATTTCTATGTCTGTTACTGACAATTTTTCTTTATAGGTTAGAAGGGTAATCAGTTTTTTTGTGCCCTGCTCTATCCAAACAATTATTTGTCGTGTTTCTTCACGATTCGAACCCAGGATCTCTGGTGCTCACTAAGCTTCGGTGGCAGTCCAATATGAGGTATGAAGACTTATAATGAAAATTGGGTTATTTGCTACTTATTTTTATAATAGCTGTCTGTACTCGGCATGCGTTGCAAATTGCAATGCTACGTAAAGTAAAAAGTGTTATTATTTTTTTGCCATGAACCTTCATAGTATGCAGAAAAACTCTCCAAGGTCATAGTCAGTCATATAATTATTGTGGAGTGCTTAGAGGACAAACAGAACCTACCTACTTACACTGATTTTATGTATTTATATAAAAATTACCTACCTTAAAGCATTCATATGAATAAAAATAATTGGCAATGAATCATTTAATTATTATTATACAATAACGCTGGTATTAACTAATAAGTAGCTATAAGAAAAACATTTATCACTGTGAAGTAGGATATCTTTAACTAAGAGATCGTTAATTTCACACAGAAGTGGATATATTTCTAAAATAACATTTCTTTACTCTGTCGCAGCAACATTAATATTCTTTTGGTAGACGAATATCGGATATAATGTTTTATCTTAAATATACTAGTGTTTGTTTTCAAAACATGAGCCCATTTCGGAACCGCGATTCTTCTGAATATAAAAAGTAAGTCGATAGCTTACCGACAGAATTTATACTTTTGGATATTCGAAATATGTCCGTATCACCAGTTTACATAGAGCTCCCATACCCTCTTTAGCCGGTAGTGTGGAAATGAGAAATGGGGTGTTGGTTAACGTATGAGGGGTCAAGATTGACTGGACATCGTAATACTGAGTATATCGTATAAATTCAGCCCACGGGTGAATATAACTGCGCTAGTATCTGCCTTGTTTTCACATAATAGAGCTATTTTCTTTTGTTTTTGTTAGGTACCTCAACTCGTTATGGGAACGCGTACAATGAAAACAAAACGCGGTGTCTTATTTCGGATTTTGTGCGTTCTATAAAACAATTTTGAAGTATTCGCTTAGATTGAATGACTTGAAGACATGGCGAAATAAATCTTTGGTTATAATCGACTCTCAGATTTTAACACACGGATGGTATATCTGAAAATAAGAAATATTTAAATAACCATTTACCAGTTTAAATGAGGTCATTATATTAGCAGTCTGCCCGTGACCACGCTTGCTGAAAAGCATCGAAACGTCGGAATAAATCTATACTAGTAATATTATAAAAAGGAAAGATTTGTTTATTTGTTAGGATTTAACTCAAAAACTCACTTGATGGTAGGTGATACCGTACGGACAGCACACTATTAATATTCTATGGTTAGAACACCAGTTAATGATGCGCTGTCGACCTACTTTTTTATACTTCGAACATTCGGAAATCCATATATTAAAACCGAAACGCACAATATTCACTTCACGGTTTTTCCATCTATGAACGGTGGTTCGTTATTCGGTCGGAATTTCGATATTCCTCCCACCCGTTCAAAGCCCGAAGTTATCAGACGTGAAAAAGATAAGCTTACAGAAAATTATAAATATATCATACCGGTGGGATTCGAACTCACGACCCATCGGTGCGCATGACAGGTGATCTACCTAACGTGCCAAAGAGCCCGTCAAACAGGTTTAGACAATAAGTGTAGGTACCTAATAACTACGAGCTAACTGCATTCAAAGTCCAGTAGACAGTATTGCGAGCGCTTGGAATTTACTCCCATTCACTACCAAGCTTAGAGGGATACCAAATATCAGGTCTAAATTGGGACAATTAAAAACATTTTTTCAAGCTATTAAATAGATTACTACTTGGTTAAAAGCTACAGGGCTTAAGCTTTGTAGTCACGGAAATTAAGTTTGAGACTAGGATTATACCTATGCAATGTTTTTATGATATTTAAATCCAATTTTTTCTAGTGTATATGAAAATGTAATGTGTCGGAAAAACTATAAAAAATATTTATCTCAAAAATATCCCAATATTGTAGACAAAAACATTGTCACCATTTGCTAAAACTTAGCGAGACTTTCAACTAAATACATAGTAGTTAACTTAGAATCGATTGTAAATTTACACTATTTTTATTAATTAAATTCCTGTTATAGATTCACTAATTACTTAATAAAGAAAACAGTGCCATATTTTTTATTAGAATGATATTATGAGGTATAATTAAAATAGTAATAGAATATAAACATGCTCTTAAAGATTAAAGATAAAATAGGCTAAAAAAATTTACTTGTTATTATTTATCTAAAAAATACTATCCGTCTAACAACAACGGGATATAATTTTTTTTTTTATATAAGTAACTAAAATTGTGAACATTTTTTAAAATAAAAAAATAACTATATTCCTTTTCTAATTCTTTACAATTTTAAATTAAAACGAAACGTATGTTATTTATCCCATCGCGGACTTTTTGTTTTTCAGGAAGCGTGTTATGTTTTTATACATTCATTTAATTGAAAATAAAAATTAATTTTCATATACGCTGGCATTAAACACCTGTTATAAAAACAAAAATATATTAATTCTATTATATACAATTTCTAATACCAGACACAGGACTCTACATATTTTGTCCATACATCCAAAAATCTCACCTACACCCAACCGTGCACGCGCTCACGCAAAAAATGCAACAAAAAATAACCAAAGGGGAGTTGGGTGGTCTCCTACCGCCCACTGCCCCCTCGTATCTCTGCATCGCCAACGCTAATCCACCCACTTTATGAACGTAATTTGTCCACTACCCACAGTAGTCCCTAACATCTATACAATAAAACCCAATTTCGTCCTGTTCCGAACACAAAGAACTCACCGACGTAGAAGACAGTCTCCTAAAAAGTAACACTGATGAATGTTGTCCATTAGACGTTATTTATTTAGAATGTGGCCGAAAAGGGATTCGGTCGTTTAAGTTTACCTAAAGTTTACTTAGGACTGTATCGGGTTAAGCTGAAGACGTTTTCGGCGTGTCAAATAAATTGCACGTAGTTAAGGGGTCCAGTTTTTCGGCTAAACCTTACGATGCCGCTTTTTCATACGTAAATGTTTGCTCTATACTTTCGGCAGTTTATTTCTTTTGCTCTCAAAAATACGGCAAAACTCCTATTTAAAATTTCAAAGCGTTTATGACGAAATTTCGTGTGTATTTTGAGTTCTCAATTTAGTTTTAACGTGTTTATTTTGGCAAATGTTATGTTTATTTTGAAATAACGAAAAAGCGTATTCAAATTTATATTACTGAGTTTTTATTCATGAGGTAAGATAATTTAAAAGAATCCTAAATTCTTCTCCGTCTCACGTCAAGAGTTCAACTAAAAACTTCTAACTACATTAATCTTATAGACAAGTGAGATTTACTATCGGTTTACGATTCTATCATGCATTTTTTGTCACTGGCTGGATAGAACCTGTCGAATAAAGATTTTTCTTCAATAGCAATTTCGATTGATCTATCGATCGATTTTCACTTGTTATATGAAATTAACGTAAGCAATGATTATATTTTATAACTACTAGAAAAGCATAACCTTCTTTACCTTTACCAACTTTAAACTAGTTTGGTTACGCATTTTAAATTACTTTTCAAAATTAACTATAAAAAAAACTAAGAAAATATATACAAATAAATGCTTTAAACTGTTAAAAGACAAGATTTTCTTTAAAAGATATTGGATAAGGATAGCTCCAGAAACAAACAGGATTTTGTCTTTGTCCTATAAAAATTAGACCTACTGTTCCAACGGCTCGGTCTTCTAACATTGTCGATTATAACCATGAGGTTGTGTCAACTATCTATCTTTATACTATTTCTCAAATGTGGCCAACCATGAATTTGGTTGAAATGAAGACAAGGCGATTAACGAAGGACAAACTGTTCAGTGGACCGTTTTTCATATAAGACCCTTTAAACTAGTCAGCTATGAGTTATTCTCGTCACAATAGTGTTTGTGACCATGTAAGAGAATACAAAAATATATTTGGCCGCTGGCGGAGCATCAAGATGGACGCGGATACTGATTTGGCCTATTTATAATAAAAAGCTGATTCCAAGGCCCTGTGGTCAGCGCGATGCGTTTAGCACTGGAGATCCTGGGTTCGAATCTTGGGGAAACAAGTTTAAATTGTTTCAGTCAGGCAAGGCACAGGAGGCTGATCACTATTACTTGTTTGTGAAGAAAAATAATAAGTGAAACTCGATAATTCACTTTTTTTTTTAAATATAGATCAGTATCGAGTTCCCGTAGTTATCAGCGCCTATCAGTACGCAGTGGTCTGTCTGTCGGTGTGTCAATACGTAACAAATGGTGCCCAGTACACCCCACAAACCCTCCCGATTGATGACACCGCTCCTGATAAAACTTTAAAAAAATCTTCATTTGTTCTCTTTGGTAGATGAACCGCGATTTGCCATTTCTTGATCCAAGAAGACGCTACATTTGATATTTCATACATTAATGTTTTTAATGATCGATGAAAAAATATTCTTTAATCTGACAACATTTTCCTTTGTTAAAGACGGAACAGATGAAGGGAAAACTCAAAGAACTCAGTTTATTAACACAATATTTTGCTATTTTTCATATAAAAAGTCGTAAAATAAATATATTAAAAAAAATATATATAATCGTGTTATTTTCATTAGCCAATAATTTTTGTATAAGAAATGTCAAACTATTGAACTTTACTGTAACTGGTAGCTGCTGGAGAAATAGTTATGCACTAGAACTAGGTAATGATTTGACCGCGATGCTTAATTTTACTGGTAGAAGGTAAAATCAAAAAAAAGGTTTAATCTCAGAATAATATTCACTGCTCATATTATTATTGTAAAAATGATGAGTAATTCAAGGAGATACAATTTGCCAAGCTTCGTACCCATATAATGTCGTATTCACGTCTAATGTATACTATTTTTAATACATCTAGGTACCTATCAACTCGCATTATGGACGAACGAAAGAGTAGCGTCGGCAAAAAAAAAAATACGATTTCTAAGATCACGTGTAAACAAAGTAGTGTTAAGTATAATATTAAATCTTTTGAACTAGACCATTTTATTTGACTTAGTGCTTTTATTAAACCTTTGATAATGAAAAACTTTTTACTGGACTTTATTTAAGATAAAACTGTTTATTTATAACTATATACTCTGTAAATGTTTTAAACTCTCAATCATTTCTTAATAAAACGATACCTATGTCAGAAATCACAATATTTTTTAATATTCATTTTTGAAATGAAACAAGATATCTTTGTTGTGTTGATTTTAAAAATGTAATTAAATCTTTCCTCTTTATAATTTTAATTAGTCCCTACATCAAAATAAACGATAAAGGAAAACGTCTAACTAAAATATTAACGCTAAAAATCATTGACCTAAGTACAATACACTGAAAAATTAATACTATTTATAATTTAAAATATTAATTTCTGTTAAAAATTAAAAAAAATATATAAAAACTTATTTTCTATCCGTACAACGTCTCGTCCCCAGCAAATGTTGTGGTGAATTTCATATTTTTGTAAGTATCTACCTACGTCGTCTGTTTATTCTACATGTGTTTCGGTTCACATGATTTTTTTCCTATATTTTTTACGCTTTCATAGGCTTAGTACGGCGTTTGAAGAGTCTCGTTTACATTCGAAATGTTATACTAGAGTTCTTGAAACATTTATGACATTACATTTAAATTTCGAATCGTTGAATTTAAACTGCATTCGAATACGAAAGTCCGTTATTTTGAAAAATGACCCTCAAATCCCTGGATTTACTGTTATCCCAAATGTCATTTCACCCCTTAAAGAGAACCTGACTCTGAAGCTTACGTATTGCCGAATACATTGTCTAAGTAACTCTAAAGTGATCATTGTTATTCGAACAAAGTCTTATGTAACATGATATAAAAGTGAACCTTAAATATCCACGGGTAAACTTAAATTTTCCAGGCACTTTTTGCAGTTATTTTTTAAATTTCTTTAATCCATATCTGAAGGTCTAAAACGATGTTCATTCTACGCAGAATACGTGGCATTATTACAAATACGTAAAGCTTAAAATTGTATATTTTAAATTGTACGTGAGACCCAATGTTTTAAAACAATTTCAAATCGTTTCAAACATTAATTTTTTTGTAGAATTTTAGGCTTAATTTTAATTGACATAGCGCTCCTTTTTCTATTCCAACTGAGGAATTTGAGACCTTTCGTTGCCAGGCCTATAGGTAGTCGGTCCATAACAAAACACATAAATTAAGTTCTCAATAATAAATGGAAATGTCCCTTGCAGAGGACAGGGCATTAGGGCGGGATTATGAGTGCCAAGGCCCTCTGCACTCTCGCCTTTCGGTGACTATGGTACAGTTTCTACTAATTCAAACACCCTGTCGTTGACATTAATAAAGAAACTTTCTCTAATTGAGCTCTTTTATGCATTTTTGAGTAGTTTTCAACGCAAATTCACTCGTATGGATGGAATGAAAATTAATTTTTCCGTGAAAAAAATGTTACTCTCTATTTTGAAAAATAGTGCAACCTATTAATAATGTTTGAAAACAAAAATATTAATAGGTTGTACTGTGCCATATACTATCTAACAAAGTAATAAACACACTCGAAATTAGTATTTTAGAATGAATCCTCTTTTCTATTTATATTAAATTGTCCAATTTTTAATCTGCATCTGTTGAAAATTTAATCCCCATAATAATTTAATTTATTCACCTTAAGTGTTAAAGCTAAACTGGTTGAAATAAACACAAAACCACATGATATAAAAAACAGGTATAACACGCGACAAAAATCATCCCAAACCAAACATTAGGATAAATATCATTTAGGGAGATAAATCTATTCAAACACCCCTGTCAAGATCGGCCACTAAGTGGTCAAATATATCGCCCGTGTCAAACCTTCTTTGTGTCCAACCTGTATAGATAAGAATAACTGTTTAAAGACCAACATCCGAGGTCCATCGTCAATTTATACGGATTAAAAAAATAATAAATGGACGCGTGGTTTGAAAATCGAACGTGAGGGGAGCACGCGCCGGCCGGTTTTTCCGGTCAGTCGCCATTGGCCAGTCCTCGGGCCTTATGTCATTTAGCTATTACTTATTATTTAAAACGCACACATTGACATATAAGCATGTGTTTTTAAAGAAAATTAAAACATCTTTACTTAGTCAAATGTAAGAGTAAGAAACTGACTTTTAGTAGCCTATGTACAGAACATTACATTCAATTCAAAAATTCGTGAAAAATACTATACATATATATACCTGACAAAGTCAGTATAATATTCAGATTTTAATATAGTTAAAATATATTGAAGAATCGATTCAAACTCGATTGTAGGGTGGACTCAAAACGTGCATCATGCGTATAACATCCGTTTGAAATTTAATATGAAGCTAACTCGATGCACTCCGAAATGTAATGCATGGATGGATTGTATCGGAGTTTTTGAATGATAAATATAAATATTCATAAATTTTTTATATAAAAAGGGATTTATTTTATATATGGGAAGCGATGTAAATAAACCAAAACATTTACAAGTTATTTTTGCTTAAAAACTTAAGTTGATTCGTTTTTTAAAGATATGACAAAAATTGTATAGTTTTTAAATTTCTTGTATTTTTTCGTATTTCCTAAATAGTATAATATATTTAGTAATTTACCTACTGTTTAGAAAGGTCGATTTCCATAATTTTTATATATTTTTTAAATCTATCAATTATTTCAAGTAGCGACATTTATTTCTATCGTCCTATGAAATGAAAAGTAAATAACTATCAAGGAATAGAAAAAAAACTCATACACTAAATAACAATTTGAAGGGTAGTTTTGGGAAAACAAAAAACATTTATTTCAATGGTGGGTCGAGGAAATTTACTAGTCATCGACAGGCAGTAAAGACAGGCTCGTCTCCCTGCGGACTCGTTTAGTTATATGGCTTAGGTATTTCAGTGAGCTTAAATTTAATCCTTCTACGCGTTATAAGGAGTAAATAAATAGAAGGAGTTAAGGCTCAATTACACTATGCAATTTTCTTGTACATTCAAGAGCAATAATTGAATGTAATATTTGAAGCAGGGACTGAATACCGGTTAATTTACTATGGGAGTTATACCGGTATAATAAAGGTTTTTGTTAATATTTTGTTTTTATTCATATTTACTGTAAAAAAATACTGTGGTAAGTTTAGTGTGTATTACTCTTTAAAAATTATATCTTGGTATCTCAGTCAGACACGTATTTTGGAAAATAAAAATTAACCAGTCTCAGTCCCTGATTTGAAGCACAATGGGATGTTATGTGCTCCTTACACCAAGAAAAGTATTGAAACCAAACTTGAAAGATCAAGAATGTTACGTGTTCTTTAGACCATGCAAGTCTTTTATTGCTTCAATTTAATTGTATGCAACTAGCAAGAAACTTGCATGCTTGCATTTGACGGGCTCGTTGGCGCGTTCGGCAGAACACCTGTCATGCGCATCGATGGGTCGTGGGTTCGAATTCCACCGGGACGACATATTTATAATTTTCTGTTTTCATTGGAATATCGAAATTCCGACATCGAACCACCGTTCATAGATGGAAAAACCGTGAAATGCACATTGCGCGTTTCGGTTTCAGTCTATGGATTTCCGAATGCTCAAAGTAAAAAAGTAGGTCGGCAGCGCATCATTAACTGATGTTCTGTGGCTGAGGTATCACCTTCCATCACGTGAACCTCATGCTCGTCTGTCGATAGCTAACTTTAAAAAAAAAAGTATAGTTAAATGTGCTTTTATAGTTGACGATAATGGTAACATATTAGGTAGAATACATATTTTTTATGGAATATTAGGCGGATAGACGGGCTCATGCTCCATGCCTCAGAGGATCTGGGAAATTGCTATACTTAGGATATCTAGCTTTAAACGAAATAAAATGATTTAAGTAATACCTACAAATACTTTTCCTCATTCATACTTGAATCTATTTAATAATTATTAATCCGAAAGTAAGTCTGTCTCTACATGTCTATCAGTTATTTTTCAACAATGCACTTATTTTGATGAAATGCGGTACAGAGAAAGGTTGATTCGTAGGAAAATTTATAGGTTTCTTATTTTAGGAAATATTTAGATTTTTAGGAGAGAAATATTACCAATTTCCAAAGTTTCTTGAAAGTTACTTTATATTATAAAAAGCTCTCAATAAAATAAACACCATAAATATTAGTAAGCAAAGGTCATTATTTTGCAAGACATATTCAGCTGCGGGGTCCATCGCCCGGGCAAGTTCGGGTATACCCGGGGGAAATGGCTGCCTCCCGGATAAAACTTGGAGTAATTTTCACGTATTATGGCGTATTTGTCTGATCTACTGTAAATGTTTTTGTTTTTGTGATAATATGTTCCTACAGGAGAATGCTATGTTATTTATTCATGAATTAGATAATATAATCCATTGTGTTAGTAAAGATTTTACAAAGAAGTACTATACATTTACGTTCCAGTTATACCTTGCGTTCCGGTTGTAGTAGGTTCGAATCCCATCGGGTTGACATGTTTATAAGTCACTTAGGGCATTTGACGACTGGATAGAATGTCGAAATTCCAACCGGGTAACGAACCACCGTTCATAGATGAAAAACTCATGAAGTGAACATTGCGCGTTTCGGTTTCAGTCTATGGATTTCCGAATGCTCGAAGTAAAGGTAGCTGAGGTATCACCTACCATCAAGTGAACCTCATGCTCATCTGTCGATATCTAACCTAAAAAAAAGTTAACGTTCAGTTTTTTGTTTATTTAATGTTTTCCTATTTAACAATATTATGTATTCCTACTCTTAATTAAGGCAAAAAAGAACTTCTACACAATTCTTTTGAAAAAATCCAAATAAGCTTCAAATACACAATATAAGCCTGAAAACTAAGTTTAGATGTAAACAAAGTTCCGGTTCGTTCATTTAATATAAGGAGTATTCAATAATCTATCTATACATATAATAAAAGAGTAGGATCGAAATTACGCTTCACTAAATATTTTTACCAGAAATTAAGAGGGGTGATAAAAGAAGGGTAGCAGAATGCATAAATGCAATTTTTAAGATTCTTGTCTGTCTGTCTGTCCGTCTGTCTGTCTGTCTGTCTGTCTGTTTGTTCACGCTAATCTCCGAAGATACTGAACCGATTATCATGCAATTTACACAAATATATTAAGGAAAGCCCGGGGCAACATATAGGCTTTGTTTTATCGAAATCGGTTATCGGAAAGAAAAGTTATCATCATTTAAATATTATTTTAAAGGCACCATATCACCAAATTTCAATGCAAACTGACTCGCGTTGAACTTTTTCGAATTGTAAGATGTCAATCACAGTCTGATATGTAAATGAAATAGTTTGATTATTTCGCCATTTCCAATATATGTATTCGTAGAATAGTGGATATGCAGTCCCATAGCGTAGCTTCTGATGCGAGTTCGAATCTGAAGTTGAAATGAAAGAAATATTTTTTTGTATTTCTTTATTTATTTTTTGAAAGAACTATATTTTAACAAAAATAGAAAATGTATTATTGAAATACGAGTATTATATGAAAAAGTATTTCTTATGAGATCATTTATTTCACATTTTCATCAATCCTTTCTCTTAAACAGAATTACGATTATTCGACATTGCTTTTTTGCTTCCGTACCTTAGAGGTTTCCGCATTTAGCACCGGAATCCCGGGAATTTAAAAAAAATGTCCGAAAATGAAAATGACCAATGAAATGAACGCACGCATCTATTTAAGACAGAAAATGCATTGAATCCAATATTTGATTGAACTCTGATAAGTAGAAAAAAGACACATATCTGGATTTTGGTCACGTAAAATTTAATTAATATGAATCTCCCTAAAGTTTCTGTAAGTCAGGTTTTTTATTTCAACTATTGAATTTCAAATCATCCTTCGAACCTCAATCTCAACCACCATTAAACATGTCGATAACATGATGCAAAAGCAACCGTCAATGACTAATTTGATAGCTCTTTCCCAAAAGAAATCACCAAGTACAGAGGATGGAGGATATGTCATTTGAAGAAAGCTTGCTCAAAAGCTCAGGTTAAAGTGAACCCCACGCGAACGAAGTCGCGGGCATCAGCTAGTCAGAAATAAACACGATTCCATATTATTGATAAAGCGATAAAGTATAGTGATTTATCAATAAATACTAGATATTAAACTTACCTCCCACGATATACGAATATTAGATTTCATTAGCCAACAAATATTTCACTATCTCCTCTATGTCGAACCACAGTATTCATCACATAGCAGTTACCCAACGTAAAGATAATTTTGAAGCATACTAAAATCACATCATACTAGTGGGGAATCCTAACAAGCCGATTCCTACCGATTTTCTTAAATTTATTTAACTCAGTGACAATTTTTTTATGTTAGATATCGACAGACGAGCATGAGGTTCACTTGATGGTAGGTGATACCTCAGCCACAGAACATCAGTCAATGATGCGCTGTCGACCTAATTTTTTAGTTCGAGGATCGGAAATCCCTTTTAGTCTATACTAAAACCGAAACGCGCAATGTGCACTTCACGGGTTTTCCATCTATGGACGGTGGTTCGTTACCCGATCGGATTTCGATATTATATATATATAAATTGAGCTAAGTCTGGTGCAACATCAAATTTTGTTTCATCGAAATCTGATAACGGCAAGAAAGGCTCTAAAGATGAAACCCAGGTGAAACAGAAACCAGCTAGTATTAAATACATACTATAATACATACTCGTATATTGATGAAAGTGATAGCTAAACTTTTAACTATACCTCAATCTTTATTAACTTTTGTGTTTCGGCCATTGGTTGTCTTAATTATATACTGTGGTAGAACGGCAAAACGACAAGTGAAAGGCTTCTTCAAATATTTATAGTGGCTGTAGGTTAACCCTTACGCGGCAACTGCGGTCCATCAGACCGTAAACCTCGCGGGATTGGACAGGTAAGACTAAGGACATAGTCATACTTGTTTCAAGACACCTCATTGCCCTATTTATATCAAATATATAAATATATTTCAGGCTTTCGGATGCTAAATTCTAGATATATTTTTATTTTCAGTGAAGTTGGTTACTTATCAATTTTCTATACCTTGCTCGACTGGAATACTGTTTTTTTTTGACTCGGTATGCGAACTTAGTGTAAAACGCAACGCGTATACCCCTCAGTCATGGTACGGTCCATCTTACTCCAGAATATTATTTCTATAATAAGGTCTTCATTAAGCTTTCCACAATTGATACAATTAAATTATGGCTGTCGTTTAATGTTATCAAATATAATATAATGATTGTATAATATACTTATAAGACTAATTACTATAAAATTCGAACACTTCTTCATTTTCGACCACAATCGGAAGTGAATACGAGAAACGTTTTCAATATTTTTCAGCTTTGCTCTTTCTTAACTCTACAAAGTCCGAGGGTCATTGGAAGAATCCGTAATAAAATATGCAATTCTGGTCCCGATGTAAAAATGTTGTTTTAGAGCCCTCAATAATGTATCCTTGAGGAAAAGAGTATTTGCCTGCCCAGTTTTTATGGTAGGGGTAAAAGTATTAATATAATTGAAAGATATATCATTAACTATGCTCTCACTGTAATTGGTTTAAAAAACGTTTATTATTAGTAAAAATATTAAATAGTCATATTTGTTCATGTATGTGTATTTGTGTGTGTGTCAAATATTTTAATTCGTAATCTAGATCAACTAAAAAAATATTTAAATACTTATCAATGACAATGACATCTGAATTAAAATATGATAAAGTTTTATTTTATGCATATTACGACTTATTAAGAATACACTTTTAGGATAATTATGATATTTTTTCAGTTTAAATTACACCGAACAAAAACCACATAATATATGTAGAAACTGAAAGTTTTATTAAATTCTCGAACACACTGCCTCCAATTAATAGTAAATTATTAATTGCACTCAATGTAATTATTACCTAAGTAAAAGAATACCCTTCACCTTCAACAAGATAAAACTTTGAAGAGTAATACAGAAAGTTTAAGATTATCTTCCAAAAATCGTGTCTCTTACTCGGTGAACTATCGGCTAACATTCACTATCAATAAACTACGAGCCGTTGGGCAAAGGGCGGCCGTGATCGATGGAACTTCTAATTTATATCCAAAGCCCTAAGGCCGTATCGTTATCGATTACATTTGCTAACTTTGCCCGGTCTGAAGTACCGATGCGAGCTGCTTTTTGCGAAATTTCCATGTCGTCTCTGGAGGGTTATGATTTGTTAGTTTGGCGATTAAAGGGAAAAGTTTCTTCACTCGGTATAAAATTGAATTATAAGATGTTGACTATTAGAGAAAATAATATGGTATCTAATGAGTCTTTGTTCTATATTTTTTATAGTATGTGTGGAGAGGCAAACGAGCCTGGGGCTTACCTGATGGTAAATGAAATTTCACAACACCAGAGGATTTGCAGATGCGTTGCCGGCCTTTTTATAACGACATCATTGGCTTAAAATGTATCTAGTTATATAAGGTCGATGTTGCAGATGTCTATAGGTAGCGGTAATTATTTACCATCATATTGTGCCTACCTATCTAGCCTACCTTTTAACCCAATAAAAAAAATAGTTATTTATTTATTTTGACGGGCTCGTTGGCGCGTTCGGTAAACACCTGCCGTGCGTACATGCCGAAAGATACTAAAAAACAAGAGGACACCGTTAGTCAATATTGTCATAATATAGAAAATTATAGTAAATATCAAATCCGTAGGACAAGATGGCGTTAATATGGCAACTTTGTGACATTTCAAAAATCAGACAACTGTCATATTTCTGTCTGCCCGTGACCACAGTTGCTGAAAAGCATCCGAAACGTCGAGTCGGGATAAATAATTTAAACAATATAAATAATAAATCGCGTTTTAATCCGGTATACAGCATTTAATTTAAATGTGTGATACTCGCGTTAGTAAAAGACATTAATACGAGTACTATAAATTATATTAATATTATGACATTATTTTATTTAAACAACAATATTTAAAATTGGAACACACCAGAGTCAAAATAAAAAAATGGCCGATAGAGTCGAGCGTAGAGCCAATCGCAATCATAACCAAGCATAATTGTTGGCAACCCCTTAGTTATGAAGGCATTAATAAATATTAATTAGTAAATCATTAAATTAAATTGGCGTATATAAGCTCGGTATGAGTCTTTCGATACAGTTCGTTAGGCAGGGGTCATCCCACGGGTTACAACATAGCTTTCCATACCTACTAGCTATTAATTACACATTTCAATTACGAGGAAATATCTACGTATGTATTAACTTAAGAAGACTTACCATATTAACTTTTAAAGGTTTAAATTTATTATTATGTTATTTTATATATTATTATGTTACATATAGGTTGCCAATTAGCAATTTATAGTGAATTTGTATATTAGAAATTGTAATTTAGTCTCCCATACTCTTAGTATGTAGGTATGACATTTACGTTGTTACTCGTAATTATTAGTCTAATATACTAGAAATTAAATTAATTTTAACATAATATTATTTTTTGAATTATCTTATTTTGTGTGAAATCGAGCGGAGCGGAATTTGAATAATCAAATGATTAATTTTAAATTTCGAATTTTAAAACTTACCTACTGATTCTCCTGACACAGACGATGTATTTATATAAAACGGACATATTTACCCAGTTAGGATGTTAATAAGTGGTTCGGATCTAAGGGGAAATCTCGACGTTCTCAAACGCTCAATCAAAATGATAGGTAATTCAGTTAGACAACCGCTGGACGAATATCACCCGTTCGAGTACAGTTGTGAAGAAAATGCCTTACAAAATAAAAAATTAAATACTTTAAGTGGTATTTTCTCTAAAAGTATAAAGAAGTAGATTCATATTAATACTATTTGTAATTAATACGAGTATGACATATAATTTATGAAATTATCTAGATTTAAAGAAATATTTAGAAAATAAATAATAGGCGTTAATTTATTAGAGAACTAGCTGATGCCAGCGACTTCGTTCGCGTGGGCTTCATCTTATGCTGAGCTTTTGAAAAAGGTTTCTTCATATCCACTATTCTACTAACGCATATTGAATGTTGTGAAATAATCAAAGTATTACATTTCCATATCAAACTGTTATTTACACCTTATAATTCGAAAAAGTTCGACGCGAGTCAGTTTTTAAAATAATCTTTAAATGATGATAACTTTTCTTTTCGACAACCGATTTCGATGAAACAAAGCCTATATGGTGCCCCGGGCTTTGCTTAATAGATTTGTGCAAATTGCATAAAAATCGGTTCAGTATCTTCGGAGATTAGCCCGTACAAACAGACAAACAGACAGAGAAACAAAAAAATCAAAAAAATCTGGGTTTGTTCTATTTCTCTTCTTACACCCCCCTGACTCGGTTTTTATCATTTTTTTCCTATGTACAGAAATTTGACCTCTACAGTTTTATTATATGTATAGATTTTACTGGTAATAGTATAGAATATGGTAATGACAGATTTTACAGACAGAATATAACTACCATTAACATTTTACTGTTTTACGCATGATAAAAAATCAAATCAATCATTTTCATTTAAAAAAGCAGAATATTTCACTTAACCTAACCTAACCATGCACTTTTTAAAGTTATTTTCCTTATGAATGTACATCACTAACGTCGACCACTACACGCCTCCACTATTCCCTAATTAATCCAGCATCAGACTTCTACTCCCAAGTCCCGCAGGATGACCCCAACTCGCTTCTAACGATGTTTATATTTACCTTATAATACTCTATTTGCGTCTAAAATGCCTTTTATAGCTTCAAAGCTAGAACGTAATATAATTATAAGATGAATTATCGTAATCTATATAACATACTTATTATTTACTAGCGCAATCTAAAGAAAAAGACTGAAATCTTGCCATTTTTGACCTAATTTACATCAAATGTGTTTAAATTCGATTCAAAATGGCGACAAATAACAATATAGGTATTCGTTTTATAATAATTGAAAATATTTTTTATGGAAATGATTTTTTTATTATTGCAACCATTTTAAGACGATTTTTTTCACTCAAAGTTTTCAACCATATCTAATCTAATATACAACAAACTACACCATACAAATATGTAACAAGGGTTAGGTGTACATGTCTTAAACAAATATAAGAACAGTAGCGAGTGACCTTTGTCCCTTTGTGTTTGTGTGGGTAAGGGACAGAACTTAAGGACTCACGCACACTAACTCAGCCGTTGTTTGCAAATGTGACCCTATAGACCTAAAACATTAATAGACATGGCGGTTTTTTTTAATATTTTTTCTTAAGCAAGGTAATACGTAAAGGTGGTGATAATATTCTCTGTCAAGAGTTGGAGGATGTGTTATGAATATTTTTTTGTGAGTAGAGATTTCGTTGCTGCACTGTTTTCATTTCATTATCAATATCAATATTGATATAAAACGTAGGTAAAAGGAATGGCTTAAGATCAGTGCTATTTATCAGTTTTATGCTGAGCTTGCTTTGGTCACAGATTTGTTTTGTTTTAATTTTGTGTAATTATTATTAAACTAAATCCTTATGCTGGCATTTGGGCTATAGTATATGAATGGTTATTATATATTGTAAAATAAATAAAATAAATATTTATAACAAATAAGAACTATAATAATTAGCATCACTCATATAAAACTCACCAACAAAAAGTAAAATATAAAGAGCAATTGTATTATCCGTAATAATAAAGTATTATTACGGATAATAGAACAATGCGTATACGCTCTGCATACATAACACATTTGCTAAAGATTAAGAAATTATCTTTACAATTTAACACGACTATGTATGTTTACACTTGAGTCTATTATTGCTGAAAAGCATTCGAAACGTCGGGATAGATATAATAATGAAAACAATAGCGTTTTATTCTGTTAAATTTTATTTTATTTAAACGACGTATATAATATATAATGTTTTTCCGTTATTTGCAATAGATATTAAACGGTCTTCAACTCCACAAAAGTACCTTCTATACTTCTGTTTCTTTTTAAAATAAAAAATATCTTAAAGGAGTCTTGTCTAAACCTTCTAAACTCTTCCCTTGTAAGGCCGTTAAGGTTGAACAAGTCGCGGGCTCGAACTCACTGGTGGGCGTTGCCAAAAAGCACGCTATCTCACCTGGCATCATGCCCGACAGAGATAGTATCAGTGATGAGCAGTTAGACGCTAGTCTTCATTCACGTCTAGTTCATACGCATAAACACAGAGTCCCGAACAAATACGAAATTACACGAAGCTCACATATTATATTTTAAGCCGCTCAAGACTTCACGACGCCGGCCGCACCGCGCCAACGCAGCACTTGAAATACCTATATAATTTGTTTTCAAAATTACCAAATTACCTGTCTTTTTACTTTTTTTAGATATTTATATACACAATTATATATATTTTTGTATGTAACGAATAAACTTAAAAACTACTGGACCGATTTCAAAAATTCTTTCACCACATTATCGCTGAGTAACAGAGGCTATATTTATTACTAGAAAAAAATAAAGATCCTTAGAATTTCCTACTAAAACCAACCCGAGGTGTAAAAAAATTACCCAAAAAATATTGTTCGTCGCATGCGCTGCGGAAATTATTGATGATAGAACAAAAAAAAGTTCTACAATATTATAGAACATAATATAAATATCTACAAAAAACTTCGCGAGTTATTACTATTGTAGTTACGTTACTATAACTACTTTTTTACTTTTTAAAAGTTGATATAAATGCCGATCAAAATCAGACCTTGCTATCCATACCTGTGTATTAATTCTTATCCAAATAAATTGTTTCATATTTAAGACTGTTTCAATACCTGTTGATTACTTTTTGAAATATTGAAATCGGACATTCCATTCAAAAGATATTACGAAATTAAAAATATCAATATAAACAAAAAAAAATACAGCCGTCGCGCCGCCGGTGTGGGTTCTACGCAGCTCAGCGAGCAATGCGGCAAGGGGTTGTATTGTACCTACTTTGTCATTTTGTTCAATTTTTGCGGTTTTGTTACGATTTAACTCAAAAAATACTTGACTGATTTTAAAAATTCTTTCACGAACAGAAAGCTATATTATATCAGCGTGTAACTTTTTTTCATCTAAATTGCACCCGTGCTAAGCCGGGGCGTTTTGATAGTAATACATATAAACAGATTTTGTTATCAAGACAAGTGACACATCAAGATCGTTTTCTTTTCGACGACATACGACGATTCAACGACGGACGTGGCGACGCGGACGGTTTGTGACATTTTTGTTGTATTGTAGGTACCTAGCTAATTATAACAGTAGGTACCTACGATAATCCCATATATACCTACCTACCTTTTCCGCCGCCTAAGTCGTCAAGTCCATACATCAAATAGATACCAACGAAAAATTAGGGTTTTCAATTGAAATAAATTATTTCGCAAGCAACTATTATAGAATAAACCAAGTTTTACCACATACAGCATGATTTTTTAGTCATGTGTATGAAGCGTAGAGCGAGTAACGGCAGATTACTACAAGGGTTGTAGGTTGCTTACTCAATTATTATAAGGGTGCTTCAATTATTTATTTTTATTTATCGAAAAAAAAAAAACTGTTTTGTAAATCTTTATTGATTTTTTATTTTCTTTATAACTTTCATACATATTTATACATAGTCATCACATTTTATTACTAAAAAAAATCTATTTGTTGGGCATTATTCTTTATTCATTTTCTATATGTATTAAATATATTTTTAAACATTTTTAGTATGAAAACTTACTGACATTCTTTCTTTTTACGTCTGCGGTGTGTAATTATTCCTAATAAACTGAAATATAGTTACGTATTCATGAAACTAGAGTGGAAAGTTGGTTTTTATAAACGAGATGAATGAATATAAAGCAAGTTTTTCAGCACAGTACTATCTATATATGTATATAAAAGAAAGTTGTGTTAGTTACACCGTTTATAACTCAAGAACGGCTGTACCAATTTTAACGATATCTTATTTGTTGGATTCCTCTATGTCCGGAATAAGATATAAGCTATTAAAATATTGGAAAAAATCAGGAAAAAAATATATGCATAAAATTAATTATAAAATAAATTAGATTCGGAACTCCGCCATCTTGACAGCTCACGTCATGCATTCTTAGCTTTTTTGGAATAACACATATCCACTGCAAATCAGTGACATATTAGACAATTATAGTGGGTAAATGGGCATATTTAAATTTAAGAATAATTATATAATTTCCAAGCCAAAATTGTGGCAGAACAACGTCTGCGGGGTCCACTAGTAGGTAATGAAACAAACTTTATGTTTATTGGAAAGTCTGTTTCTCAGGGCTGTTATGTACCTAGAAGGTTGCTTTTTTTATTTAATCAATCAAAGTATGTACCGTTGTTATCTATGCACTTTTTCCATTTTATAGGGATTTCATTAATTTCTTTGCTGTAAAAATTGCGAATCTCGGTTGTTTCACGGCTAATAAATTCTAAGTGCTGGAAATTACATGCAAATGGATCATGCTTAATATTTTTCAATTATTCAAATAGATGAGCAAAATTCACTATTCTATTTCCTTCTAAAGTCGCACAATCACTCTTATCACAATTGTCGGATTCAAAAGAGAAATTGTAGTTATCTGAATCGGATTCGGAGTCACTAGATTTGTTATATTCAGATTGTGTGGCTGACATCGATTCTTCCTGTGTCGTCCTGTAAACGCATAACTCAATTAGAATATGCAAAATCTAACAAAAATTGCAGCCGTATTGTCCTAGAATTGTAATAATTCCGGTACATATGAAAGTACTTACGATTGAGGTGTGATCAGTACATGAGGAATATCGGAACTAATCTGTTCAGTAGAGTCATTTACTACAGGTACATTTTCACACTGTGCAGACATTGCTTTATGTACTTTTTCGGCACAGGTATCTTGCTCGAATAAATCACGTGTTGATCTAAAAAAAAAACATGGATTATACTGGGTACAATGGAATAAGTTAACGAAACTGCAAACAAAAATAAAAAGATTCGTTTTTTTTGGGTCATCGATCATAACACTCAAAATAATCCTTACGTTTGGGACATATCCAGTACAGGAGGAATATTTTCTTTATTCATGATCCATCCTTTCAATGTTCTTTTGAGCTTCTTTTTGCGAGGGGCACTTAGTTTTAGGCGCCCTTTTTTCCCATTCGCCAATTTTTTGTATCTGTTTCATAAAAATAATAGAATAATTAAATACCTAAACACTATAGTAAACTTATTTTATGAAAGCAATGTTATTCATAATTATGCCGTTATTTATTTGTCAATTATATAATATGAATTTATTAATTAATTTTTGTAGGCTATTCTAGCGATGTGTAAGACTTCTAAAAATTTAGATAAAAGTATTTCATTGAAGTAATAACATAATAATTTGTGACAACCCTAAAATAACGACCTCGGACGCGAGTACAAAGCGCGTCGCGAGTACAACACGACCCGGCGTTTGCTACCTCATGATTATCAGCTGATGCTAATTCCTTGATTTAGTAATCTATTAATTTTTAGGTAAGCACTATATTATATCGACCTTATTCATAAACGTATTATAAGCCTGATTGATATAGTACATATGTTTTGTCTCGCTCTATCTATATCTATACTATTATATACTATACTATATAATATTATAAAGAGGAAAGATTTGTATTTTTGTATTTTTGTAAGTATCGAATAAACTTAAAAACTACTGGACCGATTTCAAAAATTATTTCACGAATATAGAAAGCTACATTATCGCTGAGTAACATAGGCTATATTTATTAATAGAAAAAATAGAGATCCTTAGAAATTCCTACTAAAACCAACCAAGGTGTAAAGAAATTAGCCAAAAAATGTCTTTCATCGTATGCGCTGCGGAAAGTATTGACGATAGACAAAAAAAAAGTTCTACAATATAATAGAACATATCAATATCGACAAAAAACTTTGCGAGACCATATTATGTCTAACTATTGTAGTTATGTTACTATAACTACTTTTGAACATTTAAAAAATTGAAAAAAATGTCGATGAAAATCGGACCATGTTATCCTTACCTTTGTATTAATTTTTATCCAAATAAATTATTTCATATTCAAGACTATTTCAATACCTATTGATTACTTTTTGAATTATTGAAATCGGACATTCCATTCAAAAGATATTACGAAATTAAAAATATCAATACAAACAAAAATACATGCCATCGCGCCGGGCGGTGTGGCTCCACGCAGCGCAGCGAGCAATGCGGCAAGGGGTAACTACTCGAACGATTTTTAAAATGATTTCACCAATAGAAAGCTATATTATCAGCGAGTAACATAGGCTTTGCTTTATTTTCATCTACATTGCACCCGTGCGAAGCCGGGGCGTTTTGCTAGTAGAATATAAAAAGACTACAGAACGAAAGAAACAAAACATATTATTTTAACTATATCAAGCAATACGTTTATGAATAAGTATGTACCTATTTACTAATATTATAAAGCTGAATAGGTTGTTAGTTTGAACGCCAAATAGATACCTACCAGATTAATCTTTTTAGTTTTTGTTAGATAGCCTATTTATTGAGAAAGGTTATGTTATAGTATAAGCTTTTTATAATTTTCTGTAAGCATATTTTCCCAACGTCTGGTAACTTCGGGCATTGATCGGATGGAAGGAATATCGAAATTCCGACCGGGCAACGATATTTCCATTTTTCCATGGACCACCGTTCATTGATGGAAAATCGAATGAAAATCGTGAAATGCACATTGCATTGTGCGTTTCGGTTTCAGTCTATGGATTTCCGAATGCTCGAAGTAAAAAGTAGGTCGACAGCGCATCACTGACTGATGTTCAGTGGCTGAGGTATCACCTACCATCAAGTGAACCTCATGCTCGTCTGTCGATATCTAACATAAAAAAAGCTAAAAGTCATAACACGTGGACTCATGGAAGCGGAGCAGTAAATAGGTTCCTACGGGAACGCGAGTCTTAGAAATCCTAGTACAAACATACCTGTATGAATCTCATGCGATATAAAACTAGGTATATACTTATTTATATTTTATTTTTTTATGTCATACGTTATCAATAGTGCCAGACGCACAGTATAGATACATATTTTTTGCCGCCTATGACCATTTCTAGGGTCCCATCAAAATCGGTTCAGCCGTTTGACTTGAAAACGGAACATACAAACATACACTTTCTCATTTATAATATTATTAGTATAATCTATGGGAGCAAAGTCCACGCGTCGTCGGCGAAAAAGAAAAGAATACTAAATAGATTAGGTGTAACAAATTATATGACTTACCCATTGTTTATTTGTATAATGTTCTTCAATGAACCAGCCCAATGTCACTGGCACAGCTTCCACTCAAATCAACAATTCCAATTAGTAACAAAAATTCGGAGTCCAATTAACAGTACGAAGTCAAATATTTAAAAGTTGGTAGTATCAAAATCCAAAGTTCAAGCCAGGGGTCAATGTAGTGTGGTAACTTAGAGCGCAGGTATAGATAGTCAACAATCAACATACACGTCATACAAACAACATAGGCCGCAGCAGACTGAATTTCAATTTTCAGTCACTGAAACGTATACGCGCGCGCGCGGGTGCCGCGCTGTGCGTCGTCCTCCCGCACCGCACCGGGGGAATCATTATTGAGTGAGATGCACGATAATTCATAGTAAAAGCGGAGCGTAAAAAGTTACGAAAAAGCCTTTGGAAAATCGAGTTTTATGAAAAAACCACTGCATAAATCAATCACAAATAAAAGTTATTGTATTCTTCGATAATCGTGCTTTGTCGGTAAAGACTTTGTTTTGAAAATTTGATACTTCTTTTATTACTAATTTAAGCCCAAAGTTGTTGTTAAAAATGGCAATGAAAACGAATCTTTGGTAGCTCGTAACTTTTTAATGGGTTTTTATTTTACTATTCTGTTTCTCAACAAACAAAATTAATAATGAGACAAAACGATATCATGTTTAACTTTGCATGTACAGTGCTAAATAGTGGAGTAATACCCCCCCGAAATTCCTATGGAAAAAATGTCGACTAGAGTCACCTTAAGCCCGGCCACCTTCCGATACAATAACAGCTAGCATTCTGAACCCTTTCTTCAGCCTGGGTCGGAACTCGGAGCCGGCTCGCTTATAAATTGCGGTGTCCATGCCCTTCTGTCAGTATTGTTTGTTTATCTTCAATATTGCCGAATATTTTATTTATTTGGACTTAACTTACATCTAATTATTTTACTATACGCTTTGAGCGCCTAATATAAATATAAGAACACGCTCATTGAGAATTGTAAGAGAGTTTCAATTTAAAATTATTGTAGGATAAAAAACTAACATTATGCGTTTTCGCCTCAGTCCGAACTATTAATGTTATAATTGAGTCGTATCAAAGGCGGCTATCTGACATTTTTGGTCCGGCAATCTACAAAAAAAAAGTTCTTGTCGTTTGGACTGTTATGTTTTTTTATATATTTGGTTTTATCTTTAATTGTTAATATTAATAGATACCTTAAACATGCAAAGAATGATACCTAATACAAAAATAAATGAGAAAAACGTTTCTTTTTTAAATTGCTAACAATCAGCCATAAGTCAGATAGCCGCCTTTGATTCTATATGACTCAATTAATGTGACAATGTGTATTAGTCCGTCGTTCACGCAAAACCAGAGCAATGGGTTATCTTGATTTTATAAACAGGGAAGAGTTCCGGTTTAGAAGAGTGAAGACTAATATTTATCCTGAAACTAATTGTGAATTCTCTAAACTACTGGTATTACAAAGAGAAAATATTTATTTATTTGTTATGACTTAACTCAAAAACTTATCGATCGATTTTAAAAATTCTTTCACCAATAGAAAGCTACATTGTTTCTTTGTGTATAGGACATCTACATAGCACCCGTGCGAAGCCGGGCGGCTAATATTATATGTAGAGCATTGGGTAGTACACTAGTCTCGCGTTTCAATGAGTTTCGGATTAGAATCCGAGCCGGTTCGTATTATACGGGACTGAATATCGATAATACAACCGGGAACTGCATATTTGCGTCTATGGACTTCCGAATGCTCGAAGTAAAAAACTATAAGAATTCTCTGTCAGTCTGTCAAAATCGCAGAATAGAATAGAATATACAATTACTATACAAAAAACATCGCAAAAATTAAAGTAGGTAATAACATTACAAAAAAGGAAACAAAAACGACAAAAAATACAATAATTGGTGACCTTGGAAGATCTATCAGTAGATTGGAGCCGGATGGAACTCCGACACTGATTTTCGGTCCCAGTGAGGTTTGAAACGCTGCTGTTTGAAACGCTTTGAAAACTATGAATAATTTGTTTAGGCAAGTATTCTTCTGGCAATATTTTGAGGAAAACGATCCTCACTAGGAGTGGTGATACGATATCTACCAGCCGGCCTTTTTTTTTTTTTTTTTTTATAGAGGGGGAAGTTTCAACAAACCTTACCTCACCGGCGGGGCTCTTTTGAAACTGCCGGGAGAGTGTGGGGTTGAATCACTCGCGACTGTCTGCTAGCCAGACAGCCTGGTGACCCGACCCACTAAACCCCCTCTGGCCCCTCTTTTCGCCGTGTTGAGGCCGCGGGATAACGTTGTAAACTACCGCGACCTCGGCGATTTGCCACGATGGCACTACTCGTGTCCTACAATGGACACATTACGGAGAGCGAACCTTCTCCTACGCTCCCCTCTCCTCCTCGCTCTAATGGTGCCCGCTGGAGCGGCGCACTCCCTTCTCCTTTCGGCGATCTCCTTCTGCAACATTACTCGTTCGCAGAAGGAGACCACCGCGTTCCACGCCTCGGAACTCCGTACCATCTCCCCCATCAGTACTGGGAGACTCAAGTCGGCACCGACCACAGTTGTTAGGTCGTGCCTCTGACTTGCCCACCTTGAGCAGACCGCCAGAGTGTGATGGGCCGTGTCTTCTACGCCCTCATCACACTCCTGACACACTGGCGACTGCTCCCTCCTCGCTATCTTATGCAGGTACCGACCGAAGCAACCATGTCCGGTCAGCACCTGCACAACCCTGTAAGTTAACCCCCCCTTTTTACGCGAGACCCACTCCCTAAGGATAGGGCGAATCGCTTCCGCCAGCCTATGGCCCGCCTGCGGCTCCTCCAGATCTCTCTTCCAGCGGTCCATCACCGCCTCCTCCACCCTTCTGCGAACCGCCCTCAGCTCCTCCGCAGTCGCGATCTCGCCTTCCCTTCTCCTCTCCACCCGGAAGCGATAGGCGGAGGCCAGGATTTCCGCCTCCCATTCCCAGGGCATCTACCAGCCGGCCTAGCATGACCGCCACGAGATATCTCGCGGACTAGAGAAGACAAACTAAAATATATGATATCTAGATAAATTATATCTCGACATCGACAATTTTATAGAAAATATATCTTGATCGACAAATATATCTATTTTTGATATTAAAAGTCGAGTTTTAAGTGTAAGTGTCATGTTAGACCCGGAAGAAATAAAGAGCTAATCGGATAAAACACGAGAAAACGGTCGACAAAATTTTGTCGCGGTTGTAATGCTAGGTCGGCAGAATACCGTTCCGCGACATCTCCTGGAACACCATAGCGTGACCACAACCTGGAGATCACGTTTTGATTGGTTTGTGTCAGCACCACACTTTGGATTGCAACCTCCAACCCTATCGCTCTAATCATTGCTTCTCTAATCAAATGTCAACGTAAGATAACGATATAAACTACACACTAACTTCAAAACAAATTTTATGTTGATAAAAACAAAAACTAACCTTGTGAAATACTTTTTTTTATGTAAATTTAAAAAAAGGAAAAAAGAGGTTATATTTCACATACAAACTTTTTTCATACTTTATGTAATATTATAACCTTAAAATTAATAACAGAAAATAGACTAAGTATCCAAAAGAACATATAATATTACAAAAACAACAAGTGAAATTATACATATTTATATAACATTGTTATTAATTTCCATGGATAGTCTGGGGAAACAAATATTGTAACATTACGCGACCCCGCTTCGAATGGCAATAAAACCAGGCGAACCCGCGGCCACCTTGTACCTATTTATTTTACCGGAAAACTTTTTCATTTCCCTCACAATACATGCTGTTTTTATTAGACGGTCAGTCCTCCCTACAGGTTGTTACAAGCAGTCTTGTAGTAATTTAAAAATCTATATCTATACTAATATTATAAAGAGGAAATATTTGTATTTTTGTTTGTTATGAATAAACTCAAAAACTACTAGACCTATTTTAAAAATTCATTCAACAATAGAAAGCTACATTATCAGCGAGTAACATAGGCTATATTGCACCCGAGTGAAGCACACGTTGCTAGTATATTATAAAGAGGAAGGATTTGTTTGTTTGTTAGGATCTAACTCAAAAACTTCTCGACGCATTTTAAAAATTCTTTCACCAATAGAAAGCTAGATTGTCAGCGAGTAGCATAAGTAACATATTTTTGTGTAGGTATAGTACATCTACATTGCACCCGTGCGAAGCCGAAGCGGGTTACTAGTAGATATTATATAAATAAAGTCGTGTTAGTTACATCATTTATAACTCAAGAACGGCTGCACTGATTTTAATGATATCTTTTTGTTGGATTCGTCTATATCCTGAATAACAGAAAAATCGGAAAAAAATATGCAAGAATTTAATTCGCCATCTTCCGCAATTGACAGCTCAAGTCACGTACGCTCATAGCTTATTTGTAATAATAATTGATGTCCACTGCAAATCAGATTTTTTTTTAAAAATTGCGATCAGGATGGGCACAGAATTCAGGACTTTTCTATGAAAAAAATCTTCAATGAAACGGACATATGAATTTGCCCCATTCCCCACTAGGGGACGCGGGAATTCCCTAGTTGGATTGCTTTCTTATATTTATGTTTGCATGTTATTTACGTCTTAATGTAAATTAAGCAATATAAATGAAAAGTTCATATTAAAGTACTAAGTAACTAATTTAATTCCAGCAAAAAGCTATATCTGTCTGTAATGTATGCAGAACGGCCGGACCCTCCGTGCTTTGTTTTATCTTATTGATTTACTAGCATTGTTGAACTTCAAACCTGGCATAAAATCTGTGCTTACATGAAACTTAAAAGTCCCAGCCGGCCTAGTATGACAACCACGACAAAATTTTGTCAACCGTTTTCTCGTGTTTTAATCGATTATCTCTTTATGTCTTCCGGGTCTAACATGACACTTACACTTAAAACTCGTATTTGTCGATTGAGATATCTTGTCTATCAAATTTGTCGATGTCGAGATATATCGAGATATCCCATTAGTTTGTCTTCACTCGTCCGTGAGATATCTATTGATGGTCATGCTAGGCGGGTAGAATGCCGTGGATTAGAAGTACAATTTTATAAATAAAGGAATCAGGCCTTATTCGGAATAATGAAAAAAAAAAGTTATATGATTTAATGTCATTTCTTATATTCTTAAAGTAGACTAAGAAAATTTACTTTTAAGAGAAAAAAAAACTATAATAAATACATACTGCCAGTGGGATGCGGAACTTAGGCCTATGATTTTCATTCATACATTTTAGTAAAATTTTAATATGGAAATGAGGCTTTAGTAAGGTATAGAAAAAATTGTCTGAGTGAAACTGTCATAGTTAAACCACGATCTGTACGCCCCACACCTCAGTAGAAAACGAGAGTAGAAATAGATGAAGTAGAAATATTGCATTAAAATTTTTCACAAAAAAACTGAATAACTTACAAAGTATCGATAGTATAATTTGTTTACTTTTTATATAAGTTTTTACATTTTTTATAACGTCGTAAATAAATGTACCTTTTTTATTTTTATTTAATACCCACTAGCGATTTACTCCGGCTTCGCACGAGTGCAATATAGATTTACTATATACAAAAAATGTACCTATGTTATTCGCTGTTCATAGCTTTCTATTGTTGAAAGAATTTTTAAAATCGGTCGAGTAGTTTTTGAGTTATATCGTAACAAACTAACAAACCAACAAATTTTTCCTTTATATAATATTAGTATAGACTATAGATATATCAAAAATGTTCTCATCTTTTTTATAAAGGAAATTATATAACCGAAATAGTTTTGTTCAAGTTACAAGCACTGTCATCAAAACTCTTGCTAGTAACTGTCCTACGATTCAAACGAAGCACAACGACCCTTTGCGGCTAGTTCCCCTTGTGGGCAGTACACCCTACAAACAGCACATAATAAAACATAACAACAACCAATTTTTAAACACGAAATTGAGTCTTATCTCGTTTTAATAGAGACAGTTATTGGCTGAAGTGTTTTGTGGGCAGTTGGTTCTATGGGGGCGGTCGAATCGGGCCGTGGCTACTATAGTTCGATTGTGTAGTTTTGATTCCAGTAGTCCATGTTTGTATTGAAATTAGATTTTGCTGTTTGCCGCGATATAGCCCAGGGTTTTCATAATGTTTCTTGTTATTTTATTTTAAAGATATGGTGGAATAGGTTAGCTTCTCATGTTTAGTTAGATTTCTCGTGGTTTATTTTTCTCTATCTACACTAATTTTATAAACAGGAAAGATTTGTATTTTTGTATGTTTGTAACGAATAAACTCAAAAACTACTAAACCGATTTCAAAAATTATTGAATCATTAAAAAGCTATATTTTATCATCGAGTAGGTAATATAGGCTATATTTTGTGTATAGTAGATCTACACTGCACCCGTGTGAATTGCTAGTGATAAATATAATAAAAATAAAAATTAAAAAAAATTAAGTATTTAAAAAACACCACTTATTAAGGAAAGTGAAGTAAAATGTACTTTGAATTGATTTTTTTGTATGTATATTAAGGGCAATAAACATAATCTCTATTTTAATAGGTACCCATGTAAGATGTACCTACTTGATGAGATCAAGTTAAAAGAATACTGTATACCGGATTAAAATGCGATTTATTATTTATATTGTTTAAATTATTTAGCCCGACGTTTTTTGATGCTTTTCACAACCGTGGATAAAATAGAAAAAGTATAAATTTTAAATCGCGTTTTAATCCGGGATACAGTATTATATTTAAATGTGTGATACTCGCGTTAATAAAAGACAATATTAAGTTAAAAGAATCCTAGATTTTACTTTTAAATGGAATGTTTAAAAATTATTATTTATACATAATTCCAGCTCTTTTTACTCCTCAAATTGAATAGTTTTGTTACATTTAGTGTCGGTATTTAGTAGAAAATTGTCAAAAACTGTCTGAATTATAATATCATGACAGACTGCCGGGGTCCGCAAATTGCTTTGTACAAAGTTTTTCCTCATGGTAACATGACATGCTGTTTACACACGCAAGAAACACCGCTAGCTAACTTTGTTACAGCTAACTTGTTTGGTACAAGTTATAGAGGGTTTTAAATACGTTCAGGCTTTGTATTTGATACCTATACCTACATGTAATTTAGGCAAAATTGTATTAGAGTAGGTACAGTACATAATATTTGATATAATCAGTGTCATTTTATGATGTTAAAAAAGACATTATAAATGCTACGGTCAAAGGTTATTGCAAGGTTTTAAATTAATCTCTTGGAGTGTGTTATATAGAATATAAAAAAATATAGAAACATAATACTAAAAATGTAAAGCGTTGCTTTGCAATTCATACACCACATAGGTAATATGTAGATATACAATGTCCAAAGTATACGAAGTTCGCTCTAAAAATTTACAAATGTTCACTAAATGTAATATTTACGTGACCCGCGCTCCTGTGAGAATCTGTGGAAAACATAATTAAGTAACATTGCCTGCATGAGTGTTAAAAAAATTTGAATATTCCTTAAGAAATACTTACACCATTAAAGAGATAAGATTTGAGGACCCTTTTAAGTAAATAATAAATACCTGTGTCAGGATGCTCAGCTCTCCCATTACAAAAAGAAAATAAACCAAATGACAATGTTAATACTAAATCTTTGTCAATGAATAAATTACAGCGTTAATACAAAATTTTTGTCAATGAATAAATGATTGAATACTCAATTTTAATTTACAGATTATCGCATTCAACTCAATGAAGACTTCGTGTTACTTTGAAAATGCAAGAGACAAAAGAATATGAACTATTTGAAGATTTTTCTGAGGATCCGATGTCATGACGGCAAGGATTTTGGTGAAATAATATGGTGTTAGTAACTGTTGGTTTTTATTTCCAATTAATTAAAAAATAATTAACAAATATATAACCAAAACACACGTTACAGAGCTTAAATCATCTGCCCACTACACTAAATCATACCATGACCGTGCTCTGAACGTATCAGACACGGAAAGAAACAGGGCACTATTATGCTTACAAGAACATAAATCAGCTGGCCTAGCATGACAACCACGAAAAAAATTGTGTTAACCTGTTATCTCGTGTTTTAATCGATTATCTTTACACTTGTATGTCTTCCGGGTCTAACATGACACACTTAAAACTCGACTTCTAATGTCAAAAGTAGAGAAAGTTGTCGAAGTCAAGATATCTTATCTCTTCACTCGTCCGTGAGATATCTCTTGATGATCATGCTAGGCGGGCAGCACTTGCGAAATATTCTTCAATATTTAGAATATTTTTTGCCTGATACGTTCCTTGCACGGTCATGATATGGTACGGCGTAGTGGACAGACGCCTTTAATCACAACAGCATTAAATTCGCTGAACCTGAATTATGGTAATTGGTAATTACCATAATTCATAATTGGTATTCAAAACGCTTCAGCTCATACCTTAATGCCTTCCGACTTGTGACAGTATGACACGGGTCCGGCCGGTCGCAATAGATATCCTACCTATTTCACCGACTGTCGCCCGAGTGGCGTTCCTTGAACTTTCTTCTGATAACACTGTTTGCTTACTTGTACTATGCAAAAGAATGTAAAAAATGTATTTCATCTATATCTATACTATATAATATTATAAAGAAGAAAGATTTGTATTTTTGAATTTTTGTATGTTATGTATAAACTCAAAAACTACTGGACCGATTTTGACAATTCTTTCACCAACAGTAAGCTACATTATCAGCGAGTAACATAGGCTATGTTTTGTGTATAGTACATCTACATTGCACCCGTGTGAAGCCGGGGCTAGTATATTATAAAGCATACTTGGGTTAGCTAGTAAAGGTAAGATAGCCATGAGCCTCGTTCACAGATTATCAACTGGTTACGATAGAAGTATTTTTTAGATTGAACTGGGTTTGTAAGGAAACCTTTTAGCATTTAATTGAGATACATTTTCCATCTGTATGTTAGTCAGATTGTGTTGATGTAATGCGATGGGAAGTCTAAGACAAAATTACTACTTAATCAGGTTTATTTTTATACAATTTCAAAATAATACACTGACACTATACTTTTATTCTATTGTGCAACATATTATAAGAATTATTTTAAAAACGACGTATTAAAAAAATCTAATAAGAAAATTAATTGACTACAGTGCCACCTATTGTTGAGTAGCAGTAAACTCCTCGACCGTAGTAGAGGTCGCCGTTACGTTGCGTTAAGAATATTATAATCACTAGTTTAGGATTGTTCTTAATTTTTATATAAAAAGTACACTCATACTTGGTTAAATTTCACAAAAAATATTTTTGGATATTCTTAATACGTTGTGTGCTATGTTAAGATATATAAATAGAGAGCGACTCTCAGACAAGCACTAGTTGAATCCGTAAAAACTTTTTGTTATTATATTGTCTTTTATGAACGCGAGTATCACATTTAAATAAAATACATACTTTATAACGGATTAAAAGGTTTATTTATTTATTTTATATAAAATAAATAAATGTGATTTATTATGTCTATTTTTTATGCCGACATTTCGGATGCTTTTCAGCAACCGTGGTCGCGACCACGTTTTCAGTCTGCTGCGACCACGGTTGCTGAAAAGCCTCCGAATCGTCGCCATAAATAATAAATCATATTTTAATCCCTAATAAAGTATTTTATATAAAAAACATTGTTATCTAAACCAATATAGGTTCATATCATTATTATCAAATTTGTTAACAACTCACAGCTGATTTCCTCTAACATAATTTGAATTCGCATTCGAAAGAGATACCAGATAATTATTCGATTTTTAAATCTAATATACATATAAAATTCTCGTGTCACAGTTTTCGTTGCAATACTCCTCCGAAACGGCTTTACCAATTTTTACCAAATTTTAAATGCGTATTCAGTAGGTCTGAGAATCGGTTACTATCTATTTTTCATACCCCTAAGTGATAAGGGTTGTTCACCCTTAATTTTTTTTTTTTAATTTTTGGACGAAATTTTTTGTTTTTTATTTTTTTATAATTTGGCATTAAAAAATACATACAACCCCTGCTTTTTTTGTCAAAAAGTCTTGACCCGTGCGAAGACGGGGCGGGTCGCTAGTAAACATTATACCTATTAATTACCTACCTAAAAATTGATGCGACAAGCGAAATTGCAGAGATGAGAAAAATATCTAATTATCAGCACAACATATCAACCAGTAGATAAAATATCAGTAACTCAAACAACTATCGTTTAAAATTCTGTAAGAACTCGGATAGTTTGTATGCAAACGTTGCGAAGTTTTAAAGTTTGCGAGCGAAAGTGAAGTGAGGCGATGTGTAAAAATGCAACTAGAAAGTAAGAGTGCGGTGTCTTTAGACTCAGTTCAAACGATTTACATAATTTTCAGTGTCAGTTTGTTCAGCTAAGAACTGCGCTGGTTCTTTTTGATATATTATAAATGGTATTTTATAAAACCGTATGGATAGTAGCAAGTGAGATAGGTTTCGACGGGCTCGTTGGCGCGTTCGGTAGAACACCTGCCGTGCGCATCGATGGGTCGTGGGTTCGAATCCCACCGGGACCACATATTTATAATTTTCTATAAGCATGTTTTCCTCACGTCTGGTAGCTTCGTGTATTGATCGGGTGGGAGGAATGTCTAAATTCCGACCGGGTAACGAACCACCGTTCATAGATGGAAAAACCGTGAAGTGCATATTGCGCGTTTCGGTTTCAGTCTATGGACTTCCGAATGCTCGAAGTAAATATAAGGTCGACAGCGCATCATTGACTGATATTATGTGGCTGCGGTATCACCTACCATCCAGTGAACCTCATGCTCGTCTGTCGATATCTGACATAAAAAATAAAAAAAGAACCAAAGGATATTGGTAGGTATACTCTGATATATCACTTTTCACATTAAAATAACACTTCCTACCTATGGGTATTTTTAACAATACATTCATTAGATACAAGCTAATCCTAATACTAAACCCAAATAGTGACTAAAACGCATTTATGACTGATTGATTTTTAGTTTTTTTATGTTCAATATCGCCAGACGAGTATAAGGTTCATGATGGTAGGTCACTCCCAGCCACAGACCATCAGTCAATAATTCCTACCTACTTTTTACTTCGAAACTTTAAAGAAGTTAAAATATATTACACGATTATCAATTAAAAATGAGTCTAGTTCTATAGTTCAAATTAGATTTCTGTATTATCTTTTATATAAACTTGTTTATTATATAAACTCCAATCCCAATTATATATCCCAATAAGATTGATAAAATTATTCAATTGTAAATTAGCCTTATAGTTGGTATATTTCATATTCTAATAAGATATGATAGTTTCACTCACTAAGTCTTTAAAACACGAATTATTTAGTTAAAAATAAATTTCCTTTTCGCATAACCCGATTTTATATTAGTCTTAAAGATTTTGTCTTTTCATCAAAAGATAAGATAAAAAAGATAATAATTGATTCAGCCAAATATTACATTATTATGTATTGGTGTAACCCTAGCTCCCGAACTAATTAATTTGTATGTTTGTTATGTTTTTCTATGAATTATAAAATCCTAAAATGGAATATACATTGAGAGAAAAGCAGCAAGCGTATGCTTACTATAATTCACTCCCTTTTTTATTTCCATAGTTATGAAATTTTCGAAAATTCTGTATAAAACTCGTATATAAATTTCTGTAAATTTTTAATTACTTACATTCCAGCAGTTCATGATATGCGTATCAAGACCAGTCTGTCTCTAGTTGTAGTCTTAATATAGAGATTAACAAGAATTGCAACTAATTCAGTCTCTCTAGAAGCCGTTATTCGTATTGAATTTTTGAAGTACAGTGACTTGGTAAAGAATTATCCAAAATTTCCTATTAAAATAAAACAAATTCTTAGACAGATCGACTTATTATTTAAAGCTTCACCACTCCCTATACTCTGCCAGTACCCATAGCCACAATCCTCGTTAATTTCCTGACAAAAACTCAGTTATAGCGCAGTTAAGTCAGTTAAACTGGGCGGCGATCGAGCGCCGCGCGAATATCCGACTAGATTGGCTCGCTGATTGCTTCCAATGAGTGAGTGAGTGAATGAATGAAGCATTGAACGTGTTCCGTGGTCGAGTTACGCATTATACTTTTTGACAGATATAATACGTCACCAAAAAACATGGATTTACTGTGTGAAGAATGATATGTGTTTTAGAAGTGTGACTGATGATATGGAAGTGAAAGGAGAGAATAGAAAAGGACCGCACCGACCCCAAATAAAAAAAAGGTAACACGGCAGGAAGAAGGTTACGTCATCAGTCACATATGGGTCATTTTATAACTCCTTTGATCCCCTGTCAGCCTCAAATGCCTGACATTGTGGTTTATTTATTCCCTATCATGTGACAAATATAACGTAAAAATTATAAATAAAAGTCCATTATGTATGTACTTACTACTTATGTACGAAAACCTTTTAGGGAATCAAACCTAAAAAAAAAGACACGTGTACACGTACAGTATTTCTTATAAGTATATTTTTTAAGAAATGAGTTCAATGCAGACGCAACTGCGGTTAAAATCTTTTTTATAGTAAAATAGGATAGAGTTTTTTTGCAATACCATCTGAACTAAAATGTTGATGGAGACTGGACGTTAATATTCTTCCTTATAAGCAAATAAAATAAACGATTTTGACGGGCTCATTGGCGCGTTCGGTAGCGCACCTGCTGTGCGCATCGATGGGTCGTGGGTTCGAATCTCAACGGGACGACATGTTTATAATTTTCTGTAAGCATGTCTTCTCCACGTCTGGTAACTTCGGGCATTGAACGGGTTCCCGAGCAGGTATCGAACCACCGTTCATAGATGGAAAACCCGTGAAGTGCATATTACGCGATTCGGTTTCAGTCTATGGATTTCCTAATGCTCGAAGTTAAAATTAGATGTTCTGTGGCTGAGGTATCACCTACCATCAAGTGAACCTCATGCTCGTCAATATCTGACATAATAAAATCTTAGTCAGCATTATTTCATGTATGTTTTAAAAGGTCATTCCAATAGTTTAATTCTAACATCTACTTCAGAACCGAATTAAGTTGGGACTTCCGGTACACACCGGGTGTATTAAAATAGGCGTTTTCCATTACCGGACTGCATGTAATCTTATTGAAAGGGAATCTGCTAAGCCTAAGGTTTCTGATTAGGTTTCATTGTATGGAATATATCATATAAGAATCGCGTGATGTTACTCACGCTAAATAACGATTATTATAGCGACTTCTATATAAGTTTTGTAATAAATTTCCTTAAAATAATTATGGTTTTTTTATTTTAGATATTGACAGCATGAGGTTCACTTGATGTTAGGTGATACCTCAGCCACAGAACATCAGACAATAATGCGCTGTCAACCTACTTTTTACTTCGAGCAATCGGAATCTATAGACGTTTTTCCATCTATGTACGGTGGTTCGTTACCCGGTCGGAATTTCGATATTTCTCACACCCGTTCAATGCCCGAAGTTACCAGGCGTGGAAAAGACATGCTTATAGAAAATTATAAGCATGTCGTCCCGGTGGTATTCGAATCCTCGACCCATCGATGCACACGACAGGAGTTCTACCGAACGTGCCAACCAGCCCAACAATAAGATTTAATATTTTAATTATATATACTATCTTCATTAATTTTGTCATAAAATAACTTATATTTTTTATATCTCTAGGAATCATAAGTAACGAAAAATAAATTATATCAAGTCAGTTATCAGTTTGCTTGTTATATTATTGATGCTTAACGCAAATAATAATAATAACAGCCCGAACTTGGACAAAAGTCATTATTTTCAAGTTGGTATTATCATCTTTTTCTATCATTATTTGCGAGTGCAATTAAAATATATTTTACCTCAAGGCTTAGTAGATACATCTCACTATAGAACTATGCTTCATTGTAATTCTTATTATTTTATTTTAGATATTTATAATGATTGTTAATGAAAAAAATGGAAAGCTTTTGTATATATTCAATATAAGTATCTGTGATTTTCCGCATCCCTTAGTGACGAATTTTTTATCGACAAATTAAGCAAAAAACAAAAACCGACTTCAAAACTATAACTAAAAAGTAAAAAATAATATTTTAATTACTTCAAAGCATTATTTATTAACAGTTATTTTTGAAGTCGGTGCCACCCAATCGATGCCGCTCCGTACCGTTCGAAAAGTTGCAAAAGCAGGATTAAACAGTCCTTCTTTGCTGGCACCGACTCCAAAAATAACTGTTAATAAATAATGCTTTGAAGTAATTAAAATATTATATTTTACTTTTTAGTTATCAGAGTCAGGGTTGGAGGGGAAATGACGGATGAGTTTGCGGTTAACACAGGACTCAAACAAGGGGATGCTCTGTCGCCTATGTTATTTAATTTGGTGTTAGAGCATATCCTACGAAAGGTATTAGCAATTGAAGGAGGAGTGAAGTTGGGGACCGAACATAAGGTAGCAGGGTATGCAGATGATCTCGCACTACTGGGTAATAATTGCGAAGAAGTCCAAAAATTTGCCAATACACTGGAAGAGGAAGCAAAGAAAGTTGGCCTCAGGATCAGCCAAGAAAAAACGGAGTATTTGCATATGAAGCGATACAAGAATAAACGCATTAGGCGAGATAACCTTCATGTTGGAAATACTTCCTATAAAGGAGTAGCTAAATTCCGATATTTGGGCTGCACTGTAACCGAGGACAATACAAGGGAAGAGGAGATTGATATCCGTATCCAGAACACCTTGAGATGCAGTGCGGCACTTCACAAAGTTTTGGTGTCCAAGCTCCTTAGCAGAAGTACAAAAGTCCGAATATACAATACTGTGATTCGACCAATTTTGATGTACGGGTGTGAGGCTTGGACACTAACTTTGAAGGAGGAACAAAAGCTATTAGTAGCAGAACGCAAAATCATGCGTAAGATCTTGGGACCAACTAGGCGAGAGGATGGGTCATGGAGAGTCCGAAAAAATGCCGAAATTGAAAATCTGGTTGCGCAGCCTAACATAATCGGCGAGTATAAAGCTCATCGAATTCGTTGGGTGGGTCACCTCGAGCGAATGGGAGAGGATCGTGGCGTCAAGATGGCGTACCTTGGGAAGCCGAGCGGCCGAAGGCCAGTGGGCAGACCCAGGTACCGCTGGGAAGACAGGGTGAAGGCAGACCTGCACGAACTGCAAGCTGGCAACTGGCAGGAAATGGCGCAAGACAGAACCCGGTGGAAGACTCTCGTTTCGGAGGCCAAGACTCATTTTGGGTCACTGAGCCAGCGGAGTAAGTAAGTAAGTTTTAGTTATAGTTTTGAAGTCGGTTTTTGTTTTTTGCTTAAAAATATTTTTTTTTCAAAATTTTTGTAGGAAGTGTATTTTTTAAGTTCATTAATCCTTACATAATAATTTAGTAGACCTACCACTAAACGTGCTGCTCAAATGAGACAGCGCCGTGAAAGGAACTACAAACCAAAACATCATCCACGTATAAGATTTTTTTTGTTATTGTTGATTTTCCTAAAATAAACTTATATGGGACCACCTCTGAAATATCCCCTACCAAACAAAAGAAGAATCATCCAAATCCATCCATAACTTGCGGAGTTATCGCGTAACAAAAAAAAAGGCCACATACAGACGAATTGAGAACCTCCTCCTTTTTTGAAGTCGGTTAATTAGTACCAGTCCCTTGTGTCCAACTATTTTCGACTAGCATGACCATCAAGATCTTTTAATTAATGTTCGAAGTTTTTGCCTGAGGATTTCCTTGGACGAAGACCACTCAGAATCAGAATAACAGTTACCTATATCGATCACAAAGAGCGAAGAGTCTTTGAGGTATCGCTTTGTATCTACCTCGTTATTCCTGCTCTCTCACGTGAAACAGTACTATTCCTCACCTAACTTATATGGATTTGTTGTGTTTACTATTTCTATATATAATATATTTTATTTATTGATATATAATATTGGACGATGAAGAAGTATTTAAATAAAATACTGTATACCGGACTAAAACGCGATTTATTATTTATATTGTTTAAATTACTTTTAGGGTAGCCTCAGCTTTTTTTTATGTTAGATATCGAAAGACGAGCATAAGCTTCACTTGATCTTAAGTAATATCTCAGCCACAGAACATCAGTACGCCGACGAGTATTCGGAAATTCATAGACTGAAATCGAAACGCGCAATATGCACTTTACGGTTTTTCCATTAATGAACAGTGGATCGTCCATCGAAACATCGAATTCCCAGTCGAAATTTTAATATTCCTCCCACCCGTTTAATGCCCCAAAGTTACCAGACATGGGGAAGATGGTTACAGAAAATTATAAACATGTTGTCCCGGTGGGATTCAAATCCTGGACAGAACTTGACAGTGTGATTATGTGGCTGCTGTCATTCACTCTTACGCAACAACGAGTGCTGGTATCATGATCGAGGAAGGACAGTTCGGGTGGAGACGGCACCCGAGTAACACCTACCATTATAGAGCGTTTGCTATTCAGCCAGTTGAAATAAGTGATTGTGAATAGTGATATCTTGTGATTATAACACTAAACGTTACTCTGTGTTTCTCTTATCTACGCCTACATGTACTACATTATGGAAGGAAATCATAGAGAAGACCTCCCTTCCGAGCTTCACGACATATAGTTACAAATTTCTCGCATTTCATTCAGATCATTATTCCAACAAGAATATTTTCCCTACATGTATGTACATCGTATCTCTAAGGAACTCATCACACACGCAAACCGTTAATATTAATCATTCCTGGGCCGGATTGCCGCTCGTTAATCATTGGGCGGCGCAATCTGAACGACTGGGGAGCTTTTTGTTAATTAATCTGTATACCATGTACCATGTATATGGCGGGAGGATAAATGGCAAATTTATAAGGTTTTTTAATAGAATATAAAGTACTTATGTAAATATGGCAGGCTATGTCGATTATAGTATACCTACAGTTAGTAGATATCTAGGTTTAAAAATCCACAACTGTGCAATTCCTTAGACACTTTTTGCCGCGAACAACAAACCAGCTGTCGCCAGCGGGTTTTCCGTACCGATTCGACTTGGACCTTGGTCTCAACTTAAAGGCCGGCAACGCATCCTTAAGACCTTCTGTCCTGTCGTGATTCGCCTATCCGTTTGACTGCTATATATACCTACTCGTATATATAAAACGTGCTTTTCTAAAAATAAATCGTCTCTTAAAGGTCAGCAGCGCATCTGCAAGCCCTCTGGTGTTGCGGATGTCTATGGGCTATGTCTATTTACCATCACGTGATCCACCTGTCCGTTTGCCCCCCTTTTTATGTTAGATATCAACAGACGAGCATGAGGTTCACTTGATGGTAGGTGATACCTCAGCAACAGAATATCAGTCAACGATGCGCTGTCGACCTACTTTTTACTTCGAGCATTCGGAAATCCATAGACTGAAACAGAAACGCGCAATATGCACTTCACGTTTTTTTCATCTACCTATGAACGGTGGTTTGTTATCGACGAAGTTTCGATATTCCTCCCACGCGTTCAACGCCCGAAGTTATCAGATGTGGAGAAAACATGCTTACAGAAAATTATAAACATCGACCCGGTGGGATTCGAACCTACGACTCATCGATGCGCACGTCAGGTGTTCTACCGAACGCGCCAACGAGCCCGTTAAAATTTATAAATAAATGCGCGATATAAATGTACTAAGTTATTTCGCGCTATATACATTTCTATATGCATGCCTGTCCGGATTATTGCTATTTCATTGTACCCCGGTTAGTTTCCCCCCTCGTGTCACACAACGGAATGCGCCTACAAAAACAATTACCTCGCTGTACTCCGTCAGAATTATGAGTCGCAATGACCACGCAGAATGTCGACGAAATTCGTTCAGACAGGGGGGCAAGTCTGCTCCACCCTTCGCCCCCGTGTGGTATGCCCCCCCCTAGGTATGTGCGCAAATTAGGAACTCTATCCAAGAACAATGGTGTAGTAATAAAAATAAAAGAATTTGCCTTTAGAATTTTAGTTACATTGTAGAAGACTTTATGGTACTCTTTATTACAATGTCTTACAGGACATTATTCAGAGACAATAGAGCTACATTCTCATAAAATAATAAACAGCCGTAGTCCCTAACTATGGTCTTGATTAAGTGACTTGGTTATCATAATAATTGTTACTTTTTCTAGCCTATTAATAATAATATCTATACTTAATCATTTCTGTTTGGTTTCTCCATCTGACTGACGTCCGTAGATATTATCATAACATATAGGTATTTTTTTGTCAAAAGAATTATTTTTTTTTATTAATGCTATATTATGATCAATTTCTATTAGGTTAAATTAGAATGCCGGACTTATGCTTTGAAAAAAAAACAAATCTCAAATTAAACTCGAATAATATTAATATGCATAATTCATTTGAAAAATATATCATTATTAATTATATTCATTAGCACTCAGTTTAAATAATAAAGAAGAGAATTTGTTAATTAATTTATTAAATGATTATTTAATTTAATAAAAATTATTTAATTTAATATTTTTTATTTAATCTGAGAATTAACATAAAAGCACTAGAGGACTCCGGAATGCATTTTTTTCAATATATTTTTTTTCGTTCAGGTGAATCACCTGTAACGTCATGTTATTTTTCTATTCTTTTGAAATACATTAAGGTATTGAATTCATGTTTTATATAAAAGGAAAAATATAAAGTATGATGGGAATTTTCATCATAATGCAAAGAAGGTTTAAGTATATCTCATATTAATCCTATGTCTTATGTATAAAATTATGTACGGAAACAGTATTGAATAGCCGAAGGCAAGCCGCGATGTCCCAAAAACAAACTTGAATACATTTATTACAATTATTGCTTTAACTTCTCGTACGTACACCGTTATCGTGCACGTGAGTGTAGTCTTTAATATGTAATACTAGCGATCCGACCCGGCTTCGCACGGGTGCAATGTAGCCTACACGTTGAGTTTATTCATAACATATAAAAATACAAATCTTTCCTCTTTATAATATTAGTATAGATGGATACATAAATTTTACATATAGATTTTTTAAGTGATACCTCACTAAAAGTGTAAAATCATCATCATTTGATGGTTATTACAAACATCAATTAATGAAATGCGTTTTTCATCGATTTCGGACGATCTGACGGACGATGGAGGTTCGTTACCCAGACAAGTTTGATGCCAACCGTTGATTCAAACTCGTCAAGAAACTGCTAGTAAGGCTATTATATTTTATTAAGTAATATTGTATATTTTTGTTTTGGTAATCTTTCCTTAAGACGAGACTCAATCCTGAATATATTTTTGAGAACTGGAAATATGTTAATTTTATATAGATAAAAAAATAGTTTTATTATTCTAAATTCAGTCTCGGTAGTCGAGTAGAAATACGAGCCTCAATATATAATACATAATTACCTAATTATTCATATTATTAGAATTTTTATAAATGTAATTAATATACAAATAAATTTAAAAGTGTGCCTATTTGATGGTTTTTCCACATGTAAAATGTTGGTATTTTACCATTCTCCATGCCAAATTCATCAAAGTCAATCCAGAGTTTGCAGTATACTGCAAAGTATAGAATATCTAGTATTGATGTAAGAAACTTACAAATATAAACCTACAGAACGCGTCTAGTATTTGCAAAGACAATAGCTACTACGCCTTTCTATAGCGCTGTCCACTATAGAGAATACATAGCGTAGACACCCCACACTCCCCAAACCGCACTGGTAAGGACAGAGCATGAATATGCGCTTTAACCCTTCAGGTCCATGCGGCAATTATTCAAACAGAATAGTTTAACAGAAAGGATTGTGAGTATTACTCTTCGACTCTACACGATCTTAACTCTACATTGCTATTCAACAAATATCAACTTTATTACCAATGATTAGAGTTGAAATTTGATTATACACCTATGCGTTTGTTAAGTGTCGGAGGTACCGTGTTAAAAGGGTACAAAATTTTCCTGCATTTAGAATATTTATACATTTGTGTTGTGAACACGGACAGCGGTGCGAATGAGTTCTCGGATAGATACATATATAATAAGTGATTCAGTACGGTGCGGTGTAATAGGCAAAGATTTTACCGGAATTAGTACGCTACCGCCATTTTGTTTGCGGATGCTGTGTCAGATATGGGGTTGGAGCTTGTAGCTATTAAGAATATTTATGGCTTTGTTTATAAATTAGTTATTTGCAGGTAGGAAATAGCAGTTGTATGGAGACATTTAGTTTGAAACGGGCGTGGTCATTTAGGTACTTGAATCAGTGTGTAACTCAAACGTAAAACAAAAAAGGAATTTCTTTGAGCTCGCCTTAGGGTACTTCCTGTTTTCTTAAATTTATTTTATAGGTTAAGTTTTGTAATTTGTAAAACAGTATATAACTACAACTGTAAATTATTTGTAACGATTGACTGATTCTTTTTATATCAAAAAGCAATAATGTCATAGGTACATACATAGTAGGTATATCACTTTATCTCAACTGTTAGTCTAACTATCACACGCCGAAAAAGCCGCCAAACAAATGGCTAGTTTATTTACAAATATTAAAATTTATTAGATTAGATTTTTTATATTTCTAGATATTTTATATAAAAAAAAAATTACCTACTTTATATTAGTACTAGCAACACGCCCGGCTTCGCATGGGTGCAATATAGATGTACTGTACTTATTTTTGTCGCACTCGCTGATAATGTAGATTTCTATTGGTGAAAGAATTTTAAAATCGGTTCATTATTTTTGAGTTAAATCGTAACAAGTAAACAAATCTTTCCTCTTTATAATAGGTACATATTATAGTATAGACGAATACTTACTTTTTCAATATATGATTTATATTTTCAAGTATTTTCAAAATTCCGATTGTTTTTTTTTTTTTTTTTTTTTTTTTTATAGTATAGGGGGCAAACGGGCAGACGGCTCACGTGATGGTAAGTGATCACCGCCGCACATAGACATCCGCAACACCAGAAGGCTTGCAGGTGCGTTGCCGGCCTTGTCCCATAAAGCTCAGCACAATGACTTATGGATAAATTTAAAGTAGTTAAAAATCAAAATAATCCATAATTTACCAAAACATTATCTACAGCTTATTTACAGTAAGTACACCTATCTTTGAATAGATGAATCAAACCGGTCCAGTATAATTGATGCTGCGTTATTCAGATAGGGTCATGACTCTTCTGCTCTTATGGGTTAAGGTCAAAGTGTAAAAGAGATGAGATCAGGTCATAGGCCAGAGGTTACAGAGATGCTGTATTCATGTTCGCTTTCATTGGTCAATTGACATCGCATTCAAACGATAGCATTGACGTAGCTTGGGGTAATTTTTGACGGGCTCGTTGGCGCGTTCGGTAGAACATGTCGTGTGCATCGATGGGTCGTGGATCCCACTGGGACCACATGTTTATAATTTTCTGTAAGCATGTTTTCCCCACGTCTGGTAACTACAGGCATTGAACGCGTGGCAGGAATATAGAAACTCCGACCGGGTAACGAACCACCGATCATAGATGGAAAAACCGTGAAGTGCATATTGCGCGTTTCAGTATCAGTCTATGGATTTCCGAATGCTTGAAGTAAAAAATAGGTCGATAGCGCATCTTTGACTGTTGTTCTGTGGGTGCTCTACCATCAAGTGAATCTTATGATCGTCTGTCGATATCTAACATAAACAAATACTTGTACCTAGGTGATTATTCTTGATTATATTAACACAATTAGTTTTTTTGTGGATTATTTATTAGTTTATTAAAATAAATTAATTAATAATCCACAAAATTAAATAAATTAAATTAAAATTTGTATTTCGTACTATTTATTAAAATGTTAGTAAAATGTTTAGGTGTATTTCCGAATAGTCCATACCTCCGATTGATTTGAATGTTGGTATACCAATGAAATTCGATGCCCTGATAATGAATTTTGATAATGTAATATGCGTTTAGCGTCGAAATATATAGGTAGTACCTATATATTTGTTATTGGTTATTGGTTTGAATTTTGGTATAGGTAATAGGTATAGGTAATCGATGGTATTAGGCTATTCGGAAGTTTATTCAGATGTTTTAAATAACCTCTATGTTAATGAAATTAATAATATGTCTAACTGTTTGCAAAATACCAACTATTATTTTATCTGCAAAAGTAAACAGATTTTTTAAAATATTTTTTGAGAATATTTTTAAATTTTTAACTTTAAAAGTTTATAAAAATACTTTACTTTTTCTACTTTAAATATTATTGCAATACTTAGCAGTCTTGATTGCCTATATAAAAATAATGAAAAAAAAAACCTCGAGCGACTAATTAAAAATAAAACCACAGTTGCCAGAGAAGAGGCAATCTCAAGCTCAGGTCATACTTATTTATAAGCACTAGATAAAAATGTCCGGATATTTTTCGGTCTAACGGCTATAAAGGCCGGTTAAAATACAGAGACGGACTTGGATATTAATTATTTCTCTCTTAATCCTGCTTTGATATTAGAACCGTTATTAATATTTAATCGTGGAAAATGTTCATTGTTTTTTTTCTTAAGGGATAATTTTCAGACATCTTTTAACGATGAAAATTAACACGTTTTTAATGAAAATAAAAGATAATGCCAGAAATTAGATCCTAAGATCCGATTTTTCAATTATCCTTCATTTTTATCTATAAACAAAATTGACTCGTTGTTGAATAAAAAACTGTAATGTAATATTGTCTTTTACTAACGCGAGTATCACACATATAAATAAAATACTGTATACCGGATTAAAACGCGATTTAAACAATATAAATAATAAATCGCGGTTTAATCCGGTATACAGTATTTTATTTAAACTGTAATGTTTAAAAATAATAAATAAAATAATACAACGTAAACTTCTAGTACAATGACAATAATATACCTTTAGCCTCTCTCTATTCCGAATTACTTGTATTAAAATATAACTGCAATAAAATAGATTCAACACAGATCAACATTCCCATTCCCCTGCATCCTCTATTTTAGAACTAATTAGGTAATTAAAATTAATTAATTATTATACATATTATTTAGATTCCACCAAATCAAACACAGAATAGAAATACGTAATATCTATCCCATGCTGATGGTCCAACTCCTTATCTTCTAGTTTTATATTTATCTAGCTGATGCCTGCGACTTCGTTCACGTGGGCCTCATAAATGATGATAACTTTTCTTTTCGACAACCGATTTCGATGAAACAAAGCTCTTTAATTTTTCGGGATGAAAGATAAGATCTAATATTTTGAGCGCGGAGATAAGGTACCACCCTGCAATTCATGGAAATCGGTCCACCATTTTCGGAGGTTAGCCCGTACAACCAGACAAAAAAAAAATTGAAAAACATCGGGATTTGTTCTATCTCTCTTCTACATCCCCCTGACTCGATTTTAAGCTATTCTATGTACAGACATTCGAACTCTACAGTTTTATTATAATATAATATAATAAAATATCCAGTAACATAATATTCAATAAGTACTCAATTACTAGTTCACACTAAAACTCTACCAACATAACAATATGACTTGAATAGAAACTCAGTCATGCTATCCTCTAGATTTATATTAAAATAGAAAAGAAATCAAGTATTCGATATTCAAAATTCAGTTACTAGTTCGCACTAAAATAGTACCAACATCACAGAACAAAACCAACCCGAAGTTCGGCCCAGACCGATGGTCCCTCCCCCTGCCACCCTCTAGTTCCGAATTAATTGCAATCAAAAGGAAGGACACGAGTGTAGTCCAACCCCAACTTTGTGTGCCATGTTGAAAATTTGCTTGCCGACTGTACTTGTGTATGTCTGCGTTGGAAGTGTGCTAGTGTTTGTTGTAGTTTGCTGTAGACACTTGTATTACTAGGTCTTAGATTTGGCAGTAGTGCGAAATGTAATGTATTTTTTTATTTAAATTTTTTATTTATTTTTTTGAGTATAAATAAAATATTTAGGTATTAGAATATTAGTGAAGTTATATCTAGAAAATCAATATTTTAAATTAAACTGATAATTTTTTACTTATTTAAGAACAAGAATATTTATTTATTTTGACACACACAAACATAATAAATAAACATAAACATAACATGTTCATAACACACACATACAATAAAATATTCCGGCGAACTGAAAACCTCTTCTTTTTTGAAGTCGGTTATAAAACCTAAATCATTTCAAGTATGCCTATAAAATGTGAAGAGTACCTACCCTCGATTTCTCCAGGGTTCCACCATCAGATACTGACCCGATGACCATGAGACCACCAGGGAAGAATACCTTTAAAAAAAAACAAGAATTTTCCAAATCAGTTCAGGCTTCTTTGAGTAATCGGACATACATAAAAATATTAAAAAAAATACCGACGAAATGAGAACCTCTTCCTTTTTTGAAGCCATTAAAAAATATCTACATATAAAAAAATATGAAGGTCAAATAATAAATAAACTTTTTTATTCATTCATTCACTTTTTTTAAGAAATGTTACAGTGCGGTTTCACTCAGTATAAGCTGTGGCCATGACATACACCACTGATTTTCAGGTCCCACGCGATTACTGGAGAAATTTTATTACATAGCTATCAATACGTATTAGAGCTCTCATATATAATTCTCAGAAACTACATTAATATTTCACAATCTCCAAGTCGGGTCCTTTCTAAACAGCCCATGGTCTTCCAAAGTTATTCTAACTTGGAAGTTGGGAAGGTTACGCTTTGGGAGCGTGCAAAGATTACTTTAGGATGAGGGGTGCCTTATCTCGAACTTACGTATATTAGGCTTTTTGATAACACTAAAACATATTGTTTAAGTAAGGATGCTTGGAAGATGATTTTGATGACGTAGGAGGGATTATTTTATATAGAGTAATGTCGAATTTTCAACACGTTATAATATTTTTTTTGTATTTTTTTTTGTAAAGGTATAAGAAATAAAGGTGCTCAGTTAGTTCTAAAAATAATATCTTTCTAATATAATAATTTACCTATTTTAAAAGTTAGTGAGGATGTATGGATGGACGGATGTTTGTTACTTACCATCTTAACAAACATCTTTCTTTTTCGTTTTTTTTTCTATCTTTTTTTTTTTTTATAGAATGGATTTTGATGAAACTTTACAGTATTATTTTGTATACATCAGCATAACATTTAGGCTATAATCTATAACGATATTGAGTAAATTAGCTAAATTATTATAACGATGAGCTTCAAGTAAGTTGGTAAAAATCCTTTTATCTGAGAGCTCTTTCAGCGTGCGGTATATAAAACATTAGTTACACGAAAAAAAATGTATGATGAAATAGGATAAAGTCCTGGCAGTAAGTAGAAGAGAATTGAAAGCAGATAATAATAGAAGTCTGCGTAGATCAAGTCACGGGTAGAAGCTAGTAATAGTTGGGTAATATATGTAGTTTAATAGTCACACTTATGCGGGAGAAATAATAAAATTAATGGTATATAAGGGTGTAAGTTGAGTTAGTTTTTATGTATGCGCTGAGCTCAAGTGGGATATTTAATTTTTAATAGCCATTACTTGTACTATATTTTCTTGAATATTCAGTTGTCATGTCTGACCACGATTGCTATTGAAGCATTCGAAATGTTAGAATAAAAATGTTTTCTTTAGTAGTTCTATACAAACCGCGATACAATATATGTATCTTTCTTTTAAAATTAATTAAAAAAAAACAATGTTTTGTATTAAATACCCGGCTTCGCACGGGTGCAATGTAGATGTTCTATACACAAAAACAATTATTAGTCAGCCACATAGTTATAAATAAATTGCGTTTTATCCAGCTGAAAAGATTTTCTTTTAAAAATGTACGATTCAAAAATACTTGTAAAAGTTTACATGATAAAGATATATTTGAATTTTAATATGAACTCAGTAGGTTATTGAAACTAATAATTATTGTAAGGTTAATTTTAATCAAGTGGTTTTAATTTCAACATTTTGGACATGGAAGCGTTGATACTCACAACTACTGGCTTTGATAGGGTGACGTTGATTTTAAATTAATAAAGGTTTTGTATAACGTATCTCCGAAGAATCGTTCAAAAAATGCACTAAAATATTTAAAAAAAACTCTGTCTACTTATTTTTTCTTCATTACTGTTCCAATATTCTAAAAATACCAACCTGTTAACTTTTACTTCTCAATTAATTCATTATATTAGGACTTTACATTTGAACTATTAAAAGTTACTACTTAGTTGATACTAGTATAAAAAGATTTAGTGTTAGAAAAACCAGCAAAAAGTACTAATGCTACTATTTTTATTCAATTCATTATTCAGTATAAAAAATATTATTATAATTTATAATACCTACAGTTCATTTCACACATCGCCTCAGATTACCATTTCTATACACCATTATCTTGAATCATCACGCCTCTTTCCCATTGGGGTGGGCAGGTATCACGGAATTCCTAATGCTCCGAACTTTCAGTTCTTCCACTTTCATCAATGCTTTCATACACGCTTGTCGGTTTCGAGTACTTTTGACTTTGCCCTTTTGAAGAACGTCCCCGACCTGATCGATGTACCTACGTTCGTCATTCGTATGGATTCTAATTTCTACAAATATCCCTCTCTATTTATTATATACATTTGACCATAGACTAAAAGAATATTCTTGGCTTTTCAAAAATGATGGATACCCTAACACTTATGTATACGTATCAAGCCGGGAAGGCAACGAGATTTTGACCAATTTACAGCGTGCCAAGTGGAAAGATAAGCTAATACGGCTTAGAAGGGGCTCTGTATTGGAAAACTAATTTTGCATAAACAGAACCGTACACGTTCCTACTGTGATTACTGGATGGTTCTTCGATTACCATAATCAAAGGTGATAAGTCGTGATGAAGTGTTTGAATAGTGTATTAATATTATAAATGATTTACTCCAGAAATATAGCCTATTTTATGAATGGTATTCTGTCCAGTGTTTTATTTTGTTACTTTATTTACCTTATTTATTAAATGTAAATAGTCGCGAAAGAATATACGTAGATTAGTTTCAATGAAGTTTAGGAAAAAATAATATGTAATGACTAAAATCATATTTAATATTATTTATAAGAGATTTAATTTGACGTTTAAGCTATGATCAAGATTTGATTATTAGTTTTCTAATAAGATTTTGATTTTTTTAGAAAGTTCATTTAGCACTTGCTTACCACTAACAACAAAATAAAATTTAATTAATTTAGTTTACGAAAATAGGTACTGTATGTTGTTACATATTAAATACGTTGGATCCTATACTAAAGATATTTACGATTTTACAATAAATAACGAATTAGGTACTTTACGTGCTTTTTATTTAACACTACAATCCATGATATAAAATATACATACATATATGATACTGGTAAATGGTAAAAAAAACTCTTTTTAATTCAACGACATTAACGATTGTTTATTAAGATATTTAAATAAAATAGTTTAAAATAGAAACATTAAATATAAACAGACTGTGAGTCCATTGTCATTGCGGAATTCAACGAAACTTTCGATATACCTTAATCTATATAACGGACTAATGACTTAGAGGCACGCGCCTGGCCGAAGGGGTGACCAGCAAGGGACGAAAATTTCCTAAAGGGTTACCCTTATACTGGGGACGAGTGATAATTAATGCCTTAAACGACTGTTCGCGCGATCTATTCTACGCAAATCTCGACTCTATTCGAACTGTTATAAAGCCGAATGTTTGGTCAAATATTTGAATACGTTTGGTCCAATTTTATAGCTAGGGGTGGCAAATAATAAGAGGTTTAGGTACATACGAAGTTGGGAGCGAGTTGTTGATGAATGACACTCCACGGACCCATTGCCCTTCGGATGTTTTAAGTGGGTTGGGATAAGAAATGTCGGATATCTAGTGAAATATTTGTTGGGTGTGTGGAGTCAGATATTGTGTTTGTCTATAGCAAGTAATTAATATGTAAAGTTGGTGATATTGCTTTGTTCTGACTGTCGATCTCAGTGCTTTGTTCCCGATTTGTTAACGGTTATTTGGCAGTTTGGTGCATCCAGGTTTGGATCTAGGGGGTGAATTTGCCATATTTGGATGACGTTAAAAAACAGATTGGCCACACATATCACGTCACACCTTGAAATTAACCCGTCACTAAACGAAACCTGATGGTTTTCAATTATCAACGCCATCTTGTGAGATAATTGTTCGTCATCAAAATACAAAGACAACTTCAAAAAGTCAATTTTATGCCGCGCAAGTATCACTATGTCATTATTAGGAACTCGTACACATTACGAGAACTGTGTTTTCCAATTTCCCAAGAAAACACATTTTTTTGTTTAGTCTCAGTTTGGTTTTCAGCGTGTGATATTTATAAACTGAATTAATATCTGTGTGGGATGTAATAGACGCTTTATGTAGACTGGGGAAATTAGATCCGGAGCTGGCCATACTAATTCAGATGCAGGAGTATGGTATATGGTGTATGTATGTCTTTATAAACTTCTGTTTACAGCTTCAGATTGGTATAAGGTGCATGTATATTTCTTTAGGGATGGGCCGAATGCGGTTTGAACCGAATACGAATTTCGGCCGAATGCCGAAGTTCGGTTGAAGACGCCGAAATTCGGTTAAACCGAATGTGAAACGAACTTCGGCCCACCTCTAATTTCTTTATCTTCTGATTTCTTAATAACTTGAAATTCTTCAGTACTATATACCACTAATTCGTACTTTATACCGCTTATAAAGCCACGCTCTCAGTATCTTTCATATTAATTTAACTTCGAGCTTTTTCGATGTTCGTTTAAAGCTTAATAAAACTTATTAGTGAAAATATCAAAAATATGCTAAATAGCGAAAATATATGATAAAACAACACACAATAATGTATGGATAAACAATTATATAGATAAGTAAAGTAGCACTCACTAAATAGTAACTAACAACTTTTTACATTTAAATATTGTATCCACGCGGTAATAAAAGTCAATATTATGTACCTTTATGCGATTATATAATCTACTTATATCTGAACCTACATTGGAAACATTTTACCAGGAATGGAGGGGGGATGAGTAAAGAAGGGGAACAGTACACACAAAAACTATTTTAATTTTTTTTATCTGTTTTGTTGTGTGTTTGTTAACGCTAACTACTGGACCGATTTTAAAAATTCTTTCACCAATAGAAAGCTACATTATCAGCGAGTAACATAGGCTATTTTTTTGTGTAGGTGTAGTATATCTAATTTACACCCGTGTGAAGCCGAGGCGTTGCTAGTATTTAATAATATCATGAAAATCTTCTTACAATACCTCAAAAAAAATCTTAGTTAGGCATTGAATATCCTATCGAAATTCATAACATATAAAATGATTGATAGCAGTAACCATAATGAATATAGAGACGTTACATAACCCTCCACCGCTGATGACTAGCAGAAGCACGCCATATGCCGAGGGTCCACATTATCCCTGCTAATTATCGCACTTTGACAATATGCTCCAACTTTACTAATTGCTTGTTAGTTTTTGATAGCTTCATATTTTGACGGGACGACATTTTGTGGGGATACATCTAGCCTTTGAGGATAGATACACAAGCGCTTGAAAAACTAACTACAAAAATTATTACTGAGTGATAATTTTTATACCATCAAGTAAAATGAACGAAATGAAAATATTCACGATCGCAGCTTATAGAGCCATCCAAATGAAAATTATGCGAATTTATAATTGCTAGCCAAAGTTGAAGTTACGTTTAACTTGGCACGTAAATAAACACCAAACGCTACCCAAAGGCGTAGTAACACATTAGAATTTTAACTTAGCAGCACTTCAGCAACATTAACTAATTCCAATCACGCAGATTCGCATATTCCAAGTTTGGCAAGACAGAGATGGGGGATATATTGTATGATATTAGAGTGGGATAGCCGTAAAGCTCTACATGGGTCTGACATAATGATATATTAATTTCTGTCGCGAGCTTCTATTGTTTTGGAAGGTATTTTACGATGTGACGCATGGTCATTATGTTTTCATAGTTCTATAAAGGCTCGAATTTGAATGGCGTCTGCGTAGTCTTTACCGCTTTGTGCGTTTAATGATCGAGTTATATGATGAATTGGGCGTTTATTTACTTATGGGTTTTTGTATGGTTTATATGGTTATAATAAACAATGTTTACTCTTAGTGTATGTGGCCTCTAATTCAAGAGACTCAGTGGGCCACAATTCACAAATGTATTATCAAACTACTAAGTGATATTTCAAATCAGACAGCCATCTTTCAGTCTGCCCCGTGACCACGGTTGCTGAAAAGCATTCGAAATGTGGGATAAATAATAATAATAGTTCGCGTTTTAATCCGGTATAAAGTATTTTAACCGAAAGTTCAAAAACCAATTTTTATGTATTTAACTTTAAATTGTCGGATTTCCAAAAAACCTTTCATCCCCTATTTTACCCCCTTAGGGGTTGAATTTCGAAAAATCTTATCTCTTGTCTACATTATCAAAATAACCTCTTCAATTTCAGCTATCTTGGTCCAAGGGTATGGGCTGGGCATTGATGGGTCAGCCTGTGCGTCAGGATTTTTCTTTTTATACCTACATAGCAACGCGCCCCGGCTTCACACGGGTGCAATGTAGATGTAGTGTACACAAAACATACCTATGTTACTCGCTGATAATGTAGCTTTCTATTGGTGAAAGAATTTTCAAAATCGGTCCAGTAGTTTTTGAGTTTATTCATAATATACAAAAATACAAATCTTTCCTCTTTATAATATTAGTTAGATAAAATAAATAAAAAAATATAAAAAATTATATAAAATAAAAGAAGATTGCATACAAAGACAGACGATACGAATACTTTCTCGCAAGTCATCCGTGCTGGGGCTTTGCACAAAACATAGCCTATGTTACTCGCTGTTAATGTAGCTTTCTATTGGTGAAAGAATTTTCAAAATCGGTCCAGTAGTTTTTGAGTTTATTCATAAGTCATAAGATACAAAAATACAAATCTATCCTCTTTATAATATTAGTTAGATAAAATAAATAAAAAAATATAAAAAATTATATAAAATAAAAGAAGATTGCATACAAAGACAGACGATACGAATACTTTCTCGCAAGTCATCCGTGCTGGGGCCTCTGATCTGAATGAGAGCCCCGTAAATTCTCTATTACGTAGCCTTTTATAATTGTGGACGTATTTTGTATATCGATATGTTATTATCTTAATGTCACAATTACTGGTGTAAGCTTTGACACAGATATTCTTGATTCCTTCCCTAATCCTTCCCTTTAGATACACATTAAAGGTAATCATTATACCATCATTATTATAAGGGTAACAGTGAACAGTGTATAGTGTGTAGTCTTTTGTGCCCTGTCCGAACTGTTACAACGGAAACCACAAACTTGTTTTTAAAAAAAGGTTTTAATAACACAAATATATAAATAATAAAAGACATATGAAAATGATGTGCTCTTTGCGAGAGATCAGACCGGACTGAAGGGCTCAGTGTGAGCTTCGATATAGTAAAAGAGATGTCAGCATTATTGAAGGGCTAGATCAGCAAAAGGCTGTATATAGGGTGTATGTAACAGAACGAAACATTTTTTATACAAAATAAAAAATGTTTCGTTCTTCTTCTTTCCCGGGATTCGAACCCAGGAATCCCGGTGCTAAACGCATCGCGATTACCCTAACCTAAAAATTGAAACTTTTTTACCTATCGATAATGCCACATTTAGAAGTGGTATACATTTTCAAAACTTCTTCTTCCTGCCCTGTTCCCTTTTTTTTATTTGGAGTCAGCGCAGCATGTTCTCTTTTTTCATTCTCTCCTTTCACTCGCCATATCATCAGTCACACCTTTCCAAAAAAAAACTATACCCATCCACTTTCATATTCAACAACAACACCTTCAAAACATTAGCTCCAAATAAGCAAAATATGATTGTTCAAAAAAAAGAAGAAGATGAAACACCTCTTCGTTGATAACGAACTACGCCGCGCTAGCATGTATTATTATGAAATAATCCTCTATAAAGCTTTCAAAGAAACTATCGGATACCACACATCACAGAAGATACAACAGTAATTTGCTAATGCCAGCTGTGAAAGCCGGGAAAAGAGGGCAGGCTACGCTTTGCGGTACTCTTCACATCAGAGGCTAATTTGCGAGAGACCGCTACAAAGAGAAATACGCTAATTAAAAAGTGAGTCGACAAAGTGTCACTGCGGCTTGGTTCCGTATTGATACAACTAGCGACTCGTTTGTATGTGAACGCTGCTAGCGAACACATTGATGTCTGTATTGTAATTTAAATTGCAGTGTGTTTGTGTAGACCGTACACGTCACACGTGTAGGCTCTGCTAGGTAGAATAGTTATTAGTTTCTAATTATTGTATAACTAGCGATCCGCCCCGGCTTCGCACGGGTGCAATGTAGCTATAGTATAGACAATAATCGCTGATAATGTAGCTTTCTATTGGTGAAAGAATTTTTCAAATCGGTCGAGTGGTTTTTGAGTTGAGTTAATTCAAACAAATCTTTCCTCTTTATAATATTAGTATAGATTCTTTAATATCTATCGTCACGTCGTCAGATTCTTTAAAAAAAATGTCAAACTTTGATATTGTTAACTCCGCTTCAGCATTATGGTTAGCACAAAATAATCGTAAAAATTCCATACTTATATTATACTATATATTATAAAGAGGAAATATTTGTAAATAAACTATATACTACATATACATATATATATATATATATATATATATATATATAAACTCAGAAACTACTGGGCTGATAAAAATTATTTCATCAAGAGAAAGCTACATTATCAGCGAGTAACATTTTTATGTATAGTATATCTACATTGCGTGTGAAGCCGGGGCACGCTTCTAGTCTTTATGAAAAAAATGTCATTAAAATTTAGAGATATTCGTTTAATTTCTGAAACTAAAGCGAAATGTCACCTAGGAACTCTGTAATATTCGTGAACAGGTTTGTAAGACACTAAAGAACTAAGAATATTGCTAAATATTGCTACAAGTATGAAAGGGTAAGACAGTTTATGAATTGTCTATGGATTATCGTTTGAGCGTCAGTTCTGCTTGAAAACGTTCACTCGTTTGGAAAATCGTCCAGTAGGTACCTAGTTTCAATGTATAATAATTGGACAAGTTTTCAATGCCTTCAGAGTTGAGTTTTTTTTTAAACCACCACTATTTCATGTAAATTTTTTTCAATATATAAAGAGCTTAATTTTAAGGTTAAGGCATTAACAAATCTCAGAGAAATGTAAGGAATAACCTTGCTATATATTTTTCAGTAGGTATATCCTAACTTATTTTTAAATCCCTACATAATATCTGTTAGTTATGTCGACTTGGATTTATTTATTTATTTAAACAAGTGATTTGTTTCTTGTTGACATAATAATGCTTTAAAACAGAGATGCAATTTATTTAAAATACATATATTTAAAATGCAAATACAAAATACCTATTTTCAAGTAGGTACCTACTTTTTCAAAATATATTTCCTATTTTATTTGAAATACTTTATATAAATATTTAGTTTTTTTAAATAATTCAATCACGTTCAACGAAAACGCACGTAATAAAATATTATACGTATATGTAAAATACTTGAGCAAATATCAACATATATAATACTTGCTTACTAAGTTCTGCTATATTTTTGTTTGGTGAAATGATTATGAGGCCACATAGACATAACATGATAGCTCTTTGAACAAATCCTAAAAAACAGTATAATTAACAGCGTAATTGTTTATTAAATACTTTTAATAAACAATTACGCCCATCACTGATCTATACTGATACTAATATACTAATACTAAACTAATAATAATATTATAAAGAGGAAAGATTTGTATTTTTGTATGTATTGAATAAACTCAAAAACTACTGGACCGATTTTGAAAATTCTTTCACCAATAGAAAGCTACATTATCAGCGAGTAACATAGGCTATGGCTTGTGTATAGTACATCTACATTGCACCCGTGTGAAGCCGGGGCGCGTTGCTATAAAACAGAATCAATAAGATATAAAATTTCAATTTACAATTATGATATAAAATACAAAATACACTCAACAATTGCACATCAGCAGAACCCGGGAATGCTTATTATAATAACAAGGTATTGAAGACGTCTGAAGGAAATGACGTGGAGACAGTAATGAGCCTCCGATGTGTTGAATGCATTGCACAGTAGCAACGAAAGGAAAAATGCAAGCCTAATACAACGCTATGGAAACTCGATAGTAGCTCCCTTGTTAGTGTTCGCGGAATGTAGAGCTAAGTTATTGTGTTCTTGTAGGTACTATTTTCTGCTTGAAATTACTTGATGCGGGTAAAATTATTTTTAATGACGAATATCGGTGGACGAGTATAAAATTCACTTGATGTTCGGTTATACCTCAGCCAAAGGACGTCAATAAATAATGAGCTGCCAACTTTTTTAACACAGCGCATTTGAAAATTGACCGCCCGCGCCGTAGCTCAGTGGTAAAACGCGTTTATCACCGGAGGTATTGGGTTTGAATCCCGGGTAAACAATGTTAAAAAAATTGTTTCGGTCGAACAGGGTACAAAGAATTTATGGTTGTATCATGCATTAAAATAATATGTTACATTTTTTTTCTTTATATACTACTAGCGATCCACCCCGGCTTGGTACGGATACAATGTAGATGTACTATATAAAAATATAGCCTATGTTACTCGCTTTCTCTTGGTTTTTTTTTAAAATCAGTCGAGTAGTTTTTGAGTTAAATCGTAAAAAAACAAACAAATCTTACCTCTGTATAATTTTATTAGTATAGATTTATAGAGTTAAAATGTTTGAAATAAGTTAACGTTTATATGTTGTATTTCAGAATCACGTATTGTCGTGGCGAATGGGGAAAGCATCAAGAATTAAAAGCCTTTTAATGACAGCCCGCCTGGAGCCATCGGCTTTGGACGACCTCATGCATCATGGCAGCAAGATCGAGGAAAATTTGTTTGTGGTTCACTCTGAATGGATGGAGATCTCCCAAGCGATTCTTCTAAAGGACAGATTCGAATACAGAAATTTTGTCCCATAAAGATCCATAAACACCCAAAAAATCGAACAAACATACAACGGACGATAGCACGCTTTTTATTTGCTCATAATATGTTGAATCCTAAAACAAATACATGATTCTATAATTTGTTAATAGTATAATAAACCAAAATTATTTATTTAATACATACTTATTATTGAATAATATTAAATTAAACTATGACATATGTTGATCACACCTAATACTTTTTATTCGTGTCATAGCGTCACTGCAATTTCGACATAATAAAATATCTATTTTTTTATGTTAGATATCGACAGACGAGCATGAGGCTCACTTGATGGTAGGTTACACCTCAGCCACAGAACATCAGTCAATGATGCGCTGTCGACCTACTTTTTACTTCTATAATAAACAGTACACACGATTTTTATATTTAAAAAATGATGTTTTGTATATACGATACAACCGTATATTCAACTTAATTTCTTATTTTATTACATTGGTATTTAAGTTAATATTTTCCGACATTTTCTTGGTTCTCTTCCGTTTTGTTCGATCCCACTGAGTGCTGCGAGCTTCTTAAACCATAGATGTTTTATCGACACAAAACTGTATAGCTGGAAATCGATTGTAAACGATTATTCTTTAGAACCATTCTATTATTTTGTATGGAACTTTTAAACTAAGTTCACGTTGCATATTTCACGTGCTACGCTCTGAATACATATGAATAAAAATCTTTATCGTAGCTTTAAAAGATGTACTATATAATATTTAATAGTGTAATTATACGTATAAATATATAATTTGAAATTTTTATGTATCTAACCCTACAAGTTATAATGAGACATAGTGGTAATATTAAATGTAGGTATTAAATAAAAATATAACAAAAATCTTAAGTAAATATAATAAGAAATGTATTATATTTTACTCCCATTTGTAATGATTTCTGCCCGTGTCCAGGAGTTATGGGAGTGTCCGAAAATAAAAAAATATATAATCTCATACCATACACAGCATTTTTAGATAAGTCAAGTGAAAAGTTCTTGTCAAGTACTAAATCATATCCATACAGATTTTAATATTTTACCCGTGACCCGTGAAAAAATGATCGTATCTACCTCCTGTAGTCGAAGGTTGTACGTATTATGTACATACCCTTTATTGGTATAGCACCAATAATAGCCACTATCGTCATACAAAACACCTCTAATTAGGATCTAAGGAATGACATAATAAGAGATGATCTAACATTAATTGGCACATCGGCGCCCCACGTGACGCGGGTACAATCAAAAGCAAAAGTTAGAGTACGTACAATCGGGAAAAAAGTGGCAATTCCCCGACCACTCAGTGCTGCCAGCATTGCGCTAATTAAGGTCCCACAATATCAACAGCGATTGCGATACTGATTTAGGAGTCCGTGCTCTGATTTATCGAAACTGTCATAATAGCAACATTGGTTACTCGTTTCGAATTGTAAACGCATATTTATTCGGGTATGAATCTTATGTCAAAGAAAGGCTAATTCGGCTTAGATTGTATTCTTTTATTGTGTTTGGATTTTTCTCATATTATAATAAAAATAATAAAATAGAATGTGTTAATATAATATATGTATATTCTTTATTTTGCGTTAAATACAAGGTTATCATTACAGTTTCTCAAAATTAGATTAACAAATAGAAAAAACCGATATATTGTTTACCGTATTATATAGTTTACATAGATATATTAAAAGTGTATACAATGCATTATAAAATTGTTATTTCAATTAATGTATGTCTTATTTTGTATATTAAGCGTGAACTTCGCTTTAAAATCATACTAAAAAAATCAATATCCCTTGCTATTAGATTAGCTAAAAATTCCTCAAAATACATACAGAACCTTTTTTAAAGTCAAACGCAATAATAACTATTGCCTTTTTTTGTTAGCACCAGTATCAAAAGGCTTCTAATTGGTAATTTACACTGCGCGTATAAGGTTGCACACTCACAAAATCATTCAGTGTTGCCATTTTGAAAATTTCTATAGCAGACTGCTGTCATGACACGTACGTGTGATTGATTTTTTTATTATTTCATTATAACTAGGCGTGATATTTCACATGCTTTTCGATAGCTGTCGAGGAGGCTTCAACGCGGTTTTAATTATTTCTCTACCAATTTAACGGAAACAATGGAAGATTGTCTATTTTTTTTTTATATCTGAAGGGTTATTGAATTGCAACACTAATAGGTAGGCAGACAAGTTTAATTAATAGATCTAGTGGATAGTCGACATAGATTTTTAAAGAAAATCATACCCTTCAATAATGTTGCCGCAGTAAATAATTAAGGTTTCTATTATTATTTAAATATACAATGTTATATATATATTTTAGTATTAAGGTTTGTTTGTGGATTGGCTCATCAGAATTCTTTATATTTGTAATATAAAAATAATAAAAAAATGGTCTAGCCTTGCTTAGTTACCTCAGTATCAAAATATGTTATCTCAAGACAAATCTCTCATAAGTGTCACATTTATTGTATTCGTATGTATTTCAAGAAATGTTCTGATGAGTGTAGCTTTATATAGTGTAAAGTCAACATATTATGAAGTATTCAGTCATTTAAATATATTCAAAATGTCAAAAATAATATTACATATTTAAAGCTGTATAGCCCGATATTTCAATGATTAGACATTTTGAATTTTTGACAGTTCTACCATATAAAATATGTCAATTGTCAAAATTGATACCTCTGCTTAAGTGTTCCTAAATTAAAAAAGCAAGGTATAGGAAACCGGAAATACGTCAGAAATACAGAATATATTTTGTATTTATGTTTAAGCCCGTTCTCTGTGTACATTCAAATCGAAAACCATTGATCCGCAGTCTTGAATTTGTAATAGGAAACAACTGCATCAAAGGAATTGAATCTAACTAGTAATGAATCCATTAAAGGGTTGTTGGACTCAGCTGGACTTAGCCAAGCACATCCAGACTTTATACGGTTTACTAATTCGCGTTTATTGCGGGATACAATGGTGGTAATACTGTTACGACTAGACTTAAGAGTGTTCTCAATTCATATGTCAAATCAGCTATCATTCGGAATATTAAGGGGCACACCTAGTGTGACAGAAATTTTGAGAATTTTAAAACGATTGATTGACTAGTTTATTTTTTTTTTGATCCCAAAAATGCCTTTTTTTTACGCTGTCACACTAGGTGTGCCCCTTAAGTTACTAGCACCATAGGTATGATAATGTAACTTTCTATTGGTGAAAGAATTTTTAAAATCGATCAAGTAGTTTTTGAGTTAAATCGTAATAAACAAACAAATCTTTTTTATTTATAATATTAGTATAGGTAAGGCACGTGTTAAAATGATGGAGAGCGAAAAATAAACATCGTTTTCTTTTTTTCTATATATTATATTATGTATGTCATGTTGTAATAATTGATGTTATATTTAAGATTTTTTTTATATAACTACGATGTTTGTACCTATTTTATTACCTATTTTTTGTGAACCCAGTTTTACCAGTAGTTTGTATTTGTCTTATTGTGAAAACCATTGACTTATGTATGAACATAATACGTATCGTGATTACGATGTATTTGTATCAAAATTGCTGATTATTTAATAATTATTTTAAATATAAAATTAAGGTAGATAGCAATACTCCGTGCCTCAGTGGTATATGCTTTGCGTTTGGTATCGCAACTCCCGGGTTCGAGGTCCGGTCGGGCATGGCAAAGAATACACCCTTGTCTGTAAAGAAAAGTGATCAGTGCAACTGACATAAATATGTCTGCCTCATACCCCAAGAGTCTTGGGAATTAACTGCTATGGTAGATACTATATTCCGAATATTTAAAATGAAAGGAAATGCCAGCTTTAACAAAACAGAAAATAGTTTAACGAAAACTGAAAACATTGGAACATAAATCCCTCAACACACATTTCAACTAAAATAAAAACCCACAAAACATGATCGATGCTATCTAAAAGCTTTACATCAACATCAATTATTATTTTCAGTAATAATTTGTCAAATAACCCTCTCACTGCCACAACTGTTGACAAAACTGTATTACCGACAATTTGACAATATTACATCAATATTTTTTGTACGTGCCCACCGCGCTGGTCAAAAGAATGATCTAGTTTTAACCCTAAAACGCTATGAATGGGCACAATGGAACATGTAATTCCGGTTTTCGGGATTATTCGGTTGACGTTAATTGTATTATTGTCAAACCCTGTTCGTAAAATACTCGAATAGATTTTTAATGAAATTGAAGCTTTTCATTACGGTATAATAAAATACTCTTGGACAGATTGTTGCTCAACTGATATAGGTACTAATTTTAAGACTACACTGGATAAAAAAAAATGCAACACTTAATTGCTCATAATTTTGTAAATATTACGTAGGTATATGTATAATCATATTATATTATGTAGTTAAATGTAGGCGTTTTAATATATATTTATTGATACAGAAAAATCAGACAACTGTTATCTTTCTGTCTGCCCGTTACCACGGTTGCTGAAAAGCATCCGAAACGTCGGGATAAATAATTTAAACAATATAAAAAATAAATCGCGTTTTAATCCGGTATTCAATTTTATTTAAATGTGTGATACTCGCGTTAATAAAAGACAATATTATATAAAAATACTAGTCAGGAAGTAAAAAAACAACTATGGTTGTTAGGAAAATATATAACACTACGGCAGCGGCAAGCATTTTGTTTAAAAATACGTAGGTATTTTATTTTTATTTATAAAGCCTTTAAGTTTTTTAAACAACAGACTTTTTGTTGGTTTTATAAAAATAAGTACACTGGGAGCACTCAACTATCGACACACGGAACGATATTAAAAATTCAAAATTAGAATACGGTAAAACAATAGCCAACATTCGTTCACTTTGCAGACGCAGTCCGTCTAGAACAATGGTGACCCATTGTTAGCGCGTCCATTTTGAATGAACAATATGGCGGTCGTTCTGAATTCGAAACAAACTCGGAGCTTTGAAACAATACTCTCTAATCTTTGAAAGGGTTAAATGCATACTATTGGTCAACTCAGCGCCCTTCGAAATTTAAAATGTCCGTTCGAGTATTCGCGCGTTTTCAATGGTAAAAAGAAAATGGCGGCTTGCATAATTTTCACTTCTTTGAACATGTTCGCCGCCTTTTATGTTTTTATTATACTTAAAATGGCCTCTTATATGGAACTAAAGTGACTGACCAGTAAATACAAAATACATGCTTGAACCAATTCAATACAAAGTGTGAATTTTGCCCTGTTATATTTTAGTTCATTTAGTTATAACTGAATTTGCATTATAACAATTAGCTACTGATTTATCCGATTACCATTTTAGACGTAAAAGTACTAATTTAACTTGTATAAATATATTTTATATTACAACTGACTCATTTAAGGTACAATTACATAGTAGGTATGTCAAAATACAGTGTTCAGAGGTAAATACTGAGAGAAACTCATTAAATTTTCCAAATAAAGGTGTTTTAATTACATTATCAAGTAAGCACACGCGACCCTTCTCAAGATGAGACATTCAAATAATAGAGTTTAGAGAAAAGTAGATATTATAGTAGAGTTACTGTGAATGATGCCTCAATATATATTGTTCATGCTAAAATATGCTTTATATACATTAAAAAAGAGACTAAAGTAGCGTTAGGGTTGACGTAAGTGTAAGTGAATCTTTCAAAGGATTAAAATGCGAAATTATTCATTGAAAGGTTTTTTCATTTAATATTCGTGTTAAAAAGCTAAAATGTTAGGTGTAAAATTAAAGTGCCCGGTTTGTTAGTAAGTCATTCTATTGCCGTTTTACAAGCATCGTATCTGAATGATATTGAAATTATGAACGATAATAAAAATATTCTGACAGAAGTAATAAAGACACATCTATAGGTACTATAATATTATAAGGAAGAAAGATTTGTATTTTCTATGTCATGAGTTAACTCAAAAACTACTGAAATGATTTTAGTAATTCTTTCACCAAAAGAAAGCTACATTATAAGCGAGTAACATAGGCTATTTTAGTATAGAACATCTCTATTGCACTCGTGTGAAGCCGTAGGGCCGTTGCAGTTCTATAATTCGTATTGCTATATATTATAGAAAAAGTCGTGCAGTAAGTGCAAGAAAAATGAAAAACTGGAATTTAGTCATTTTTATCAGTCTTAAAAGCGTTTGTCCGGTCAGTGGTTTAGTGTTAAACCTGGTGACTTTCAAAACACGACCATAGTCCCATCTGAAATGCCGGTGACACACTCAGGAGTCCTGATTGCGAGTGCTTATGGGCTGTCGTGATTACTTGATAACCCACAGGCCTTTAACCGCTTGTTATTATAAAAAAAAACTAGTTATCAGTTTGTACCTACCAACCCGCTAACCTTAACGTATAAGATTATACATAAAAGTTTGTATACAATATCACATAAAACACGTTGAATTTTGTCTAAAATTTCATGGTTACATTATACCCTTACATTAGGGCTAAGTGATAGCGTCACATTTGTTGGATTAATTCATCATCTGAAACGCTTGGCCAGACTGATGGCCCGTAACCCCCCCCGCCACCCTCCACCACCCAAGGGGCTATTTTAGTATGACGGTTTTTAAACGTAATCATTTTTGGGACGTCTTAGAAAAGCCTCTTGAATTTTTGTTAGGTGATGTTAAAAACATTTTTTTTTCTGAAAATTATATCTAGCGTCAATTTTTAACACTTCGGTACTAGGTATTTCCAAAATTATATTTAATTACTATTTATTTTCCTGTATTTATTTTTGCCATGTGAAATGAAATTAATTAAATTGTAAAATATTAGTATATTTTACAATTTTATTTCATACGACAAAAATAAAAACATGAAACTGCAATAATTATAGGAATAAGAGCTACTGTAGGTGTTGCTAAATATACAATTGAAAGAAAGATGAGGACTTTACAAGAAATAAGTACATAAAAAGGAGATGGGAGTATAGTTTAATACGTATATTATAAAATACAGAAATAAAATTAACTATAACAATAACTCTATTCATTACTATCTACTCTCTTACAATAATCTGTTAATTAACTAATACAATTTTGACGAATAACACAAACAATTTTCACTAACGTTTAATTCATTAAGACATCTGAAACGCGCAATATGATACCTTTGATAGATAGAAAACCCTTTATATCTATCAAAGCAGGTTCGTTACCCGGTCGTAATTTATCTAGATATACGTCCCACTTGTTTAATGTGCTAAGTGATCAACCAATAAAAAAGACAACAGAAAGTTATAAAAATGTCAAATTAAGCGGGGTTCGAACTAGCTACCCATAACAACGCAAGAAAGGTACTCACAAACGAGCCTTCAACTTGAAATGAAATCCGAAATTACAAGGAATCATGCGAGCTCAAATCTAATTACCAACTTCGAATATCAATTTTATCCAAACTTCCAACTCATTTCTGCTCGTGTGGAGTCTCGCATACATTATTTGTGTCAAAAACTTTGTAACCCGAAGTAAAACATAAAACTTATTCAAAGGGCAAATCAGCGCTTAGTTGCGCTAGCGCCCAATGCCCTTCGCCTCCTTGCCTCCCCCAAGCCTCGAACCCCCATCCCCACAGGACAGTGTAAGGATAAATGGGAGGGCTGGCTCTTCTGGTTAAGTGTAGATTTTCCGAATGCGGTGTTGATGATGGTTGCTAGTGATTGACGAAAAACTATCGATAAAATATTTCAAGTTTTTATTGTTTGAATATTTTGTAAAATTAGTTTAACTTAAGATAAAATAATTTACAAAAATGAATATAGGTATAATAAACTACAAATACTCTAAAAATAACAATATCATAGAGTCTAGGTTATTAATTTTAGCGGCATGGTTCCCTATAATTTTTTTTTCAAACCTCTAAAAATGTTTTGTTTAACCTATATTGTTATGGTATTTTTAATAATGGAAAAATATATCATATCGATACGAATATATTTTCATTTGTAGGTACTATAGCTTATATGTAAAGCTTTGTTGACTATAAATGTGTTACGATAAATTACGTACTTTTATAAATATGTCATGGAGAAGGCGACTCGTGTTTATAGACACATTATAGACAAATTACACATATTAATGAATTATAAATAAGTTTTAGTCTTCTTGAGTAAACTGACGTAATAAGCTACCTTATAGTTCATACTACTATCGCATTCTATCAGATACTATTCCAAAATATTATGTAACAGTTGTTAGGTGATGAAATGATTTGATGCACATAAGAGGTCGTATTTCATATAATATCATCTAAATAATATTTTTTGATTGTACTGGAGTTCTTTCTTAAATAGATACGTAATTACATCTAAATTAGATATTTATATATCCGTTTCTATTAAATCATTATTATCAATGTTTTTAGAGACCAACTGAAAAAATGGCTAATTCTACTTTGACACACTACGATACCGGGGTAAAATAATTATTGTACTATATATAATTATTGTAAAATCAAAAACATTTTTATGCCTATTACTGGCAAAACATGTAATCGTCACAATATATTTTAATTTAACAACCATTGTACAAATTTTTTACAAATAAATAATTCTTAATCTTAATTATTTGAAGTTTCATCGATATCTCCACGTCACAACACTAGCGCCACAATTTCCCTAGACCGTTGGACAGCGAGGTTGTAAATACTCGTGTAAAATTGTCCACGTTCCTCTCCGAGAGCCTTTTGTTACATATTTCTTTGTTATTTACCTCGCAACCTTTCTGAATTGCCCATTTAAAACGAAATCAACACCTAGTATGCATACAAGGTGTTTATAAAGTAATATGTGAATTAATAGTGAATTCCCGAGTCCCCTAATGGGGCATGGGGCAGATCCAATTCTGTGTCTGTTTCACTGATCATTTTTCTTTACAAGTAAGTCCCCCTTATGCGCCCTGATCAAAACATTTTATTTTTAATTTTGCTTCCCCGGGATTTGAACCCAGGACCTCCGGTGATAAACGAATCGACGCACTGAGCCATGGAGGTGGTTCATATGTGAGTATAGAAATAGTTAAATGTATTGAATTAGGTTTTATATAAATGATCTATACAATATGGTAAAAATAATGTTAATTTATATTCTGATATGGCATGATGCCATAACAGACTACATATTATAAAGAGAAAATATTTTTTTTTGTTTGTTTGTTACAATTTAACTCAAAAACTACTCCACCGATTTAAAAAAAAAATTCACCAATAGAAACTAGAAAGCAACATTATCAGCGATTAACATAGGCTAAAGACTGGCAGACGGGCCTAAAAGGGTGGTACTTCAAACTTGGACATCAGTCAATGATGAGCTGTCGACCTTTGAGCTTTTTTATAAGTATAATTTCTATTGTATCGTACATAACTTTAAAACGTGCAATAACACGAAAATGATGATGGAACATGAAGACGGTAAACTATTTCGTAGGTGTTGTTCGAATCACGATTCCTGGGGGTTAATTGTGAGGCACAAATGAGCGTTGCGTTGGTAATGGCGAGCCGACCGACACCTGCTGTAAGGCTGGAGGTACATCAGGAGAAATATGAAAGAAAGCTTAAATATATCTATACTAATATTATAATTAGGAAAGATTTGTATTTTTGTATGTTATGAATAAATTCAAAAACTTCTAGACCGATTTAAAAAAAAATTTCACCAATAGTAAGTTACTACAACAAAGGCTTTTTTTTATTATATAGTATATATATATAGAGATAAGATGATGCACTCGTGTGAAGCTAAGGCGCGTTGCTAGTAGCAAAATGTAAATATTTGTGGAGATTAAATAAATGTTTTCTGTCTTCTTTTCTTCTTTCAAAATCTAAGATAACTCTCTATAATCTACTACATAAAAATAAGTCGGGTTTTCCTTCCTGACGCTATAACTCCAGAACGCACGAACCGATTTCCACGGTTTTGCATTCGTTGGAAAGGTCTCCGTGAGGTTTATAGCAAATTCAGGAAAAAAAAAAACAGAAGAGCGGGAAAATCTTTTTTCTTTAAGAATAATTATATAATTTCGAAGCCAAAATTGTGGCAGAACAACGTCTGCGGGGTCCACTAGTTCTAAATAAATCTCGGTTGCCATATTGGCAAGGTAGACGCATTTCTATGTTTGTTTCACTGATCATGGTTCCTTGTTTACCCATGAGCCGAACCTTGGAAAGCAGGAAGCAGTTAAACTTTTTCATGTTTTGCTTTATAAGCGGATATTTAAGTTAAAGCAAGCATTTTTGAGAATGTAGTGAGTTTGTAAGTATCATGAAAATCCTTATTGTGAATTATATATAAGTATATTTTCTATTAAAAAAAAATCCTGTGTTTAATTTTCCAATTCACAAAGATAGAGTTAGATTGACATGCAAAGGAAAGTAGTGGGAGTTCGGTAACTCAGATTCTCTGTATAATGTAGTAAACCCTACAAAATACCACATTTTTATTATTTTACCTTCAGTGACGTACTATTGCTTAGATTCTTGGGAAGGTTCTATTAAACCACATATAGTTATAACCTCATTTTTGTTCGTTTACTTTTAAATTCCTTTATAGTTATTATTGTTCTTTCAAGGAGGGCCTTGATTCCTGAGCCACAGGTACCTAATCTAGCCTAACCTACTCGGCTATTTCAGGGGTCATAGTTTCTGAATGGTTTTCTTTTTCTATTTCACAAATAGAAAAATAAAACCATTAGATTAGCTAGCTTAGTCATCTGTAACCAAGTACATCCACTTACGCATAACCTAAAGCCTGACTCACGCAACCCATTGTGCTACCAGCATTACTTCAAAATGTCTCCCTTTCACCTTCTACTTTCGCTTGGATAATCTTATTTTTGTCGCCTTCAAGATGTTCTAATCCCTTTATCTTACTTCCTAAGGTCCAAATTACTACAGCGTTTCTCCAGGAGTTAAAATGTATTACCTTTTATTGTGATCCTCAACGCGGATTAAGAGAGCGCGCGGTTTTGAATTTTGATTCGGATTGTAGCAACTTGGCCATTTAAATTGGACCCCTCTTGGATTATTTGTTGGTCGTTTTCTAATCTGATTGCAGGTGGCGTTTGGGGCGGGGGAGGTCTTGCGAGACTGGTTGTCTATGCACACCTACTTTGTCGACGGCCGCGGTTACATCCAACGGAATAGTCTTGAAATGAAGATCTTGAATGTAATTGACGGGATGTTTTAGTTGTTCATGTTTAAGTATAATTTGTTAAGATATTTGAAATATATATAGAAGTAGATATGTATTTCTATATTCATATGTATTAAAATATCTGGCGCTATTAAAAAACATTATTCGTAGGTATTAAATAGTGGACTATATAAAAAATAAGGTAGACTAATAACACGCTGGGAAGACGACATAAAGAGTACAGCTGGTCCACTCTGGATGAAAATAGCACAAGTTAGAGGAACATGGAAATCTTTGGAGGAGGCCTATACCCGTAAAGGGGTTCCTGAAGATTAATTTATTTAATAAAAACTAACATTTAAGATATACTACTAACATACTAATACTTAATATTCATACTAATAAAAAATAACCTTACTAATAATACAAAAAAAATTCTTAAGAAACAAAGTGTGTAAAATGAAATATCAGGAATTAAATGGCTTTTTTATTTATTTATTTTATTTTATATAAAAAATATATACACACGGAATTCCATATGATCCGATCCTTGCATACCACTTTCCCTTCTTCCACTTTTATACATGCTCGTCGGTTTCGAGTAAAGAATGTTTAATATTAAAAACTTGGAGTAAAGGACGTTGAAAAACAGTGTGAATGACTGAACAAAGAAAACTGTAGCACTAACCTTTCTCCTCTCCCTTTCCTGGTTTGAATCGAGTCCTTGCTTCGATGCACGGCCCTTCCACTCAAAGAATTCTTTATGTAATAGTACCGAAATGTTTATAGATTTCAATATATCAAGCGAACAGTTTTAGTAATACGGATATACACACCACTTCAGTATGAATGTCGGACATGCACTCCTCGTTGCGCGTGGCAAAGCTGTTGCCTCCGCGTGCAAGAAGAGGGTAGAAAATAATTAACGTGTATTTGCACTGAATTTTGCCAACGTTCACATATTGGTTAAACAATAAACATATTGTATTGTACCTACTTCTTAAGTGAAAAGGTAAGGATAAATAAATATAAACGTTGTTCGAAAAATAGAAATTAAGAATTTCTTAACTATCTTTATTTTACAATCCTATACGTAAGACAGAAAATATTAATTTATTTATCTGTTATATAAATAACTTGATGGATTTTCTTTATTATTTTTCGCGCTATATTGTACCTACTAAGGGTAAATAATATCTATACTTCTAGACTTATATTAAAGATAATAAAAATTTAAGAGGAAAGATAGGTATGTTTGTTACGATTTAACTCAAAAACTACTCGACTGATTTTAAAAATTATTTCACCATTAGTTAGCTAAATTATTAGCGAGTATTGTATGTATATATGTATATAATATTATCCGTAGGTACTTTCACTTCTGATAAATAAACGTAGGTATTCTATTCTATTCTAAATATTCGCAAAATTCAAAGAATGAAACTGAAACGCACAATATGCAGAGTTTTATCATCTATGAGCGAGTCTTTTTGGTAACTTGGCAAAATCAATGCAAAAAGCCGTGTGTTACATAACGGTATGAGTAAAAATAGATAATTAAAACCGGTTTGCTCCATCTATCATTTGATACCCCATGGCCAGTTATTAGAGTATTTTAACCCTTCCATACACACCCCGGTACAAGTGACCTTTGCAACCCTTTCCCTGCTTTCTGTAAAATGTAACCCTGCGCGTGCTATTTCTGTAATATTTTGTTATTTATTATAGGAGTTGTTGATAGTAGTGTTTAATTTATAAAATGATTTATTTATTTTAAATATAACAGTAATCTATTTTAATCGAAGTCTATTCCTCAACGTGCTGGTTAAAAACAACATTTATTATAACTTTTGAAGTCTTGGTACTATCTACATATTGAGTACTAGCGATCCGCCCCGGCTTCGCACGGCTGCCATGTAGATGTACTATACACACAAAAAAGGAAGCCTATGTTACTCACTGATATGTAGCTTTCTATTGGTGAAAGAATTTTTAAAATCTGTGGATTAGTTTTTGAGTTAAATCGTAACAAACAAATAAATCTTTTCTCTTTATAATATTAGTATAGATACAGTAGAACCTTGATTATCCGAACTAATTGGGACCGAGACTAGTTCGCATACGTAACTACATACGTCCCTTATTTGCAGTGGACATCAATTATTACAAAAAAGCTTTATTATACGCGTGACGTGAGCTGACAATTACGAAATATGGCGGAGTTTCGAACCTAATTTATCCTAAAATATTTTTTTTGCATATATTTTTTTTCTAGATTATAACCGATATTTTAAAAGTTACCTATTCTGTTATTCGGAACATAGACGAACCCAACAAATAGGAGATTATTAAAATCAGAGCAGCCGATCTTGGGTTATAAGTGGTATAACACACACTTTGAGACTTTATTTTTGAGAAATATAGATTTCAAATAATTTCTCATACAACTCGACTCGACTCGACGGCTATCCTACTAATATTTTACAATAAATGAGAAAGTTTGTGAAGATGTATAAGAATGGATGTTTGTTTCAAAAAAAAACTACCAAACTATGAGTATGATTGTTTATACATCAGAATAACATACGGGTAATTTATAACGATATTGAGTTAGTTGGCCGAATTATAACGATGAGTGTCAAGTAAGTCGGAAAAATTCCTGAAAAAAACTATCTGAGAGCTATGTATTTCGCCCAGCGAAGTGGGCACGGGTGGTGTTTCATTTATATATATTAAATATATATTGTTATATTATATTTAGTATCACTACATAGTATAAAACAAAGTCGCTTTCTCTGTCCCTTTGTATGCTTAAATCTTTGAAACTACGCAACGGATTTTGATGCGGTTTTTTTAAATAGATAGAGTGATTGAAGAGGAAGGTTTATATGTATAATAATAACAGTTTTCTGTAGTGTATTTAGTATCAGCATTGCACCGGTGCGAAGCCGGGGCGGGTCGCTAGTATTATAATAATGCAAATAAATATTATGTTACTCTATTTTCTGAATTATTTATGTTTTAGTATACCTACACAAAATCTTCAAAAAATAACAATTACATTTCCTAGAACACCAACCAATGGTGAATCTAGACCATCCCGCCTCAAACACACAAAAAATTACATAAAATTCGATCCAATTGTTTAAGAGAAGTTCTATGACATACACACCTACGGAAGAATTATGAATAGTTTTATTCTATTCAAACTGGCTTTTTGCAAAACCCGTTCCAAATATTAGATATTGTTATTAGCTATAACCCTTTTGCAAACTGCATTTGCAAAAATCTGGTCTATGAAATTGGCAGATGGTCAGTCAAACTTGTAATCTATAATTTTTTAACGGTCGTTTTTTTTAATTTTAATATTTATTTGCGCATTAAAATCCACTATTTAGTTTTAAAAGCAGTAAGAATCCAAATAGAATGCATCCACAATATTATGTATCGTAATTATTATTTTTTTGTTATTCGTTCAATAAAGATGTGAATTACCTATATAATTTTGTTTCTTTTTGTAAATGCACTCGATAGAAAATGCACTGAATAAACTGTTAAATTCCATGTATTTTTGATATTTTTTTCTTGTTGATACTTGATGAATTCCACTGGGATGAAATGTTTATAATTTACCGTAAACATATTTTCCGTATCTTAGCTTTAGCTTTATTTATAGAAAAAAATACATCAACAAGTAAAAAAAAATAATGTTACGTATTCACACAAACACCTAAGAAAAAATATCTCATCAGGCACTTGCGATAAAAATATCGATATTAAATAAACTTACATAGAACGTCTCTACTGACCCACATATGGACGTAAGGGGTGTGGCCTGACATACTGCCCATTGGTCAACAGAGTGGGGAGACCCTTCCGATATATTCTAGTTGGAATAATTCGTAAAGTAGGTAATTTATAGAATATGTTTTGAATCACTTAAACCCTTTCGGTACGGATGCCGAATATATCCTTCGTCCAACTGATGACCTGTGTGGGCGAGCGCCGGATATATCCGGCATCCATCTGATGACCTGTGTGGACGAGTGCCGGATATATCCGGCATCCATATAGCAAGCCGTGCTTGCCAACGCACCTACAGTTGTTAAAATTAAATATATTTTACACATTATGCATCAAACCGTGGATTATAGATGGAAAAACCGCGAAGTGCATATTGCGCGTTTCGGTTTCAATCTATGGATTTCCGAATGCTCGAAGTCAAAATTAGGTCGACAGCGCATCATTGACTGATGTTCTGTGGCTGAGGTATCACCTACCATCAAGTGAACCTCATGCTTGTCTGTCGATAACTCACATAAAAAAAACACATTAAACAGGCGGTGAGTCAGCATATGCTGTGCTGCCAACGATACTACACAGCGCTGATATTCGGACGCTACCTAGTGACACTTGTGGCACTTGTGGCACTTGTAGCACATGTGGCACTTGTGGCACTTGTGGCTTGTGGCTTCAGAGTTACACTCATTTATATATATTCACTTATACCTAAATATTGAATAAGTTACAATAACTATAAAATAATAATGTATTTTATATAGACTAAAATAATCATATGAAGTTATAAATGAAATATAATTCATATAAATATTACATATGAAAACTTAATTAAATAAAAAATTAAATTAATTTTCTCCGACTCTTCCTCTAGCGCAAGTAAGTTAGGTTATCAATCACCTGGCTTTGTAAATTTAGAAGATATTTTTATAATTTTCTTATACTATTCACGTTCATATAAAATATACTAACATGATGTTATTATCTTATAAGTTAACAAATCCTCAGTTAATAATCTAATAAGAATCAATTTACCTACGTATAAGTATTATGTATTCATGATAAAATGCTTAAAACCATCCTGTGTTTTTTATTATTATTAGGTATCATAATATAACAGTATTTAATCTGTAATGCTATTTAGTAAAATAATAATAATAGATATCATATTATATAGCATCCATACTTAGCTAGTTCTTCACCATTTCTGTTTGTTTTGAATGCTACTTATTATTTTGTACAATATAGGTAGATATACCTTAAGAATGGATTGATATGTTCTAGGTACTTACATATAATATGTTTAGGAACATAATTACCTTTAATATTACAAAAACGCATCTATAATATGAAAAAACATTTCTTATAGCAGTTATAGCTAGTACATATTATACTGTATCAATTCAACCAAAAGTTTATTTTAATCCCTGTTTGTAAAAAAAATCATTTGGATTTTTATACTTTATTATTTATTTTTACCTGTAATTATATATCATTATTTCACGCGTGTTTAGGATTAATTTTTATTGATATTAAATTATGTAATTTATAACCTATGGACACATTCAAAACTCGAGTAGCGACATCTTCATTCATTTTATAGAAATAAGCAGCGCCATCTTGTGTACCCTTTTAAAATCTAGCAGCGTTTTCCAATAACGATCATAAAATGGATCGATATAATATACTTATAAGACCGAAAACTAATATTATTTACCACTAAATCTCATAAGAACATTATATTTCATAGATTAAAAATAGAGATACTGTTTTACACATGTGCTAGGTAAATATTAAACTCGATCGTTACTTATAATATTAAAGATGGTCAATCATTATTTAAAATAACGTTAATATGATAGAAATTGTATAAGTTAACGTTCATATGTAATTATTAATATTTATTTTCTTATTACTGATCATTGAATTTGACGATTTTAGTTTTAAAAATATTGTTTTTACAAATAAAATTAAAATCATAGTTTCTTTTATAGACCAACATTATCTACTAAAAAAAACTGTAATATTTTAATAGGCCTGACTAATAACTCAAAATATATTATTCTAGTAAATTCAGTTTTTAAGTTATCTTATACGCAATGATTTGTCGCTACTCACTAAAAGATGGCGCCACTTACACTTAACAAGCTTGAAAGTTGTTTACACCAGTTTCGACAATATTAAAAATATTATTACATTTGATAGCAAAACTAATAAAATACAATGATAAAAGAAATGTTTTTCCTATAAGTTTTATGGTTTATTTTATCGTAGTATCGCTTAAAATATGTATGGGTATTTCTCTTCTTTGCTTTTACAAAAAAAAAATGAAATTGTTAAATTATAATAATTTTTATATTTTTACACTGATTATTAGATTGTATTTATAAATTAATGATCAAATTCCCTTATATATAAAATTTCCATGTCACAATGTTAGTTACCGTACTACTCCGAAATGGCTTTACCGATTTTTACCAAATTTTATATGCGTATTCAGTAGGTCTGAGAATCGGCTACTATCTCTTTTTCATACCCCTAAGTGATAAGGGTTGTTCACCCTTAATTTTTATTTTTTATTTTTGGACGAAATTTTTTGTTTTTATTTTTTTATAATGTGGCATTAGAAAATACATACAACTTTAAATTTTTACTTTTTTATCACCCACCCCTGCTTTTTAGAAGTTATTTACATGACAAATTAACGTTTGCCGGGTCAGCTAATAGGTGTATATATAATATATTATTATTCTTGAATAAAGAGAGTTTTTAAGAATAGATTATGTGTGTATGATTCGGTTATATTATGTTTAAGCGACATTAAATCTGATGAGAGTAATAGGTTAAGTATTAATAACGCATAATATTCAATTTTAAAATTAAAGTATTTTAATAACGCGAGTACTCACTGGTAGTCTGGCCGTGGCCACGCTTGCTGAAAATAATTCTAAACTTCAGGATAAATAATATAATTAATAGGTCGCGTTTGATTCTGGAAAAACTATTTTATTTACATGTGTAAGTAATTTTTTTTTCATAATTTGACTTTTCTTTATAATATTTACTTGCTAAAATACTCTAACACTACAGTAACATTATCTAATCATTATCGCAAATTGGAAAAAATACTTGTTCTTTAATTTTGATCTTATATTTTTTACTTTCAATTGAGGTTTATCATTTTCAGTAGTAGGTACAGTAGTTAATGTTCATGAATTAATTTTACCAAACAAATTATAATTAGGTGTTTTCCTTATAAGTGAATTCCCGAGTCCCCTAGTGGGGCATGGGGCAGACCTATTGCTGTGTCTGTTTCACTGATTAATTATTTATCTTTAAATGCAATTAGGTGATCAGCCGTCTGTGCCTTGCCCGACCAAAACAATTGATTTTATTTTTTTAATTTTTCCCCAGGAATCGAACCTAGGACCTGCGGTTCTAAACGTATAATTACCTAGGTCACCCGAATCATTATTTTTTTTATTGGAAAAGCTGTGTAGACTCTAATTTAGGAATATTAAATAATAACTAGATATCCGTCCCAGCTTCGCACGGATGCAATGCAATGTACTCGTAGATGTAGAATGTAGATGATGTAATGTAGGGATTTAAATGTGTATGTTGCTCGCTGATAATAAAGCTTTCTATAGGTGAAATAGTTTTTAAAATCGGTCGAGTAGTTTTTGAGTTAAATCATAACAATCAAACAAATCTTTTCTCTTTATAATGTTAGTATAGATAAAAGGAAATTAGCACACAAGTCATGTTGCGAATTGTGATGCGAAATAATCGTTGCAATGAAGAAAAACGAATTATTTTGCGTCAAATTGACATGAAGTAAAATTATGACATGAAGTTTTTACCACCGAAAGATTTCAAACTTGGACTTAGCTACGTGTGATTCCTACCAATCCATGTGAAAAAATTATTTCTATGTTTATTATTTATTTATTTCTAAAACTATTTTTATTAAAACGTATAAATAGCGGTCTTATTAGAAGTTACACCCACCTACCCACCCACCAGCCGGCCTAGCATGACAACCGCAACAAAATTTTGTCGACCGTTTTCTCATGTCGAGATATTATATATCGAGATATCTTACATCTTAGTTTGTCTTCTCTCGTCCGCGACATATCTCGTGGCGATCATGCTAGGCCGGCAGGACGATATGGTTATAATTTTCTGAAAGCAAGCCACATCTGGTAACTTCGGCCACTGATCGGGTGGGAGGAATATCGAAATTCCCACCGAGTAACGAACCACCGTTCATAGATGGAAAAACCGAAAAGTGCACATAGCGCGTTTCGGTTTCAGTCTATGAATTTTTGAATGCTCGAAGTAAAAATTAGGTCGACAGCGCATCATTGATGAACTGTGGCTCACCTACTGTTCGTATGTCGATATCTAACATAAAAACTGTGCCTTGCTCGACTGATTTTTTTTTTCATTCTAGTTTTACCGGGATTCGAACCCGAGCCCTAAACGCAACTCGCTTACCGCTAAGCTACGGAGTCGGCCATTTTTGATAATTATAAAATTATATCATTTAACTGGTAGGTACCTACTTAAGTGTACGGCCATTTGAATACTTTAAGTCCAGAAAGAAATACAATAGTCAGTAATAGCGTATTTAACGCTAGTTTTTCTGAAAAGCTTCTTTGTTTCTAAACGGCTCTTTCTTTCGATTATTTATTTAGCTCTTTGATTATTTATATGTCATCTAAGATTTAGCTATTAAAAGTTCTAGCTTTTCTTTCGTTAAATGAAATTGAATTCTTGTATACACATACACAGATAATATATATTTCATGCCTCTTTCCCATTGGGGTAGGCTGAGATTACGAAATTCCATATGCTCAGATTCTTGCATACCACTTTCGCTTATTCCACTTTCATCAATGCTCACGCTTGTCGGATTGGAGTATTTTTATAATTTTTTGTCTATGTTGAGGGTAAATCAAACAAAACAAATGATTAACAAATCATGGATATTTATTGAAATAAAAATAATATAAATGGAAAATAATAAAAACAGTTCATCTTTCACATAGTTACTCAATAAAATTTGTCTTAGTTTTGTTTATTTTTTATCTATTTTGTCCCCTTTACAATCCTTTTTTTCATTATTTTTGACTAATTTAATCTGTACAATGTACATAATTGAAATTAAAACATTTAATTTAACCAAAGAATTATCATATGAAAATCATATAATAACTCTTTGGTAAGATCAATAAAAAATTAGGTCTTGTCTGAGTGGCATTTTCATTGAAACACCACAAAAAGAAGACCTATTTGAAGAAATAAGGATACTATTGGAGACATAACGTATCTATTATAATTTACTTATAATTATCTAATATAAATTCTATATTTTACATTAAGTACGTATACCGAAAGATTTCACACTTGGGCTAAAGGTACGAGTGAATCACGAATTAAAAAAAAACAAATCTGGAATATTTTTCAGTCTTAAATAAACTGGCTTTCCTTTGTTCGGAAATTAAAAGGATTTTACACCTCACATGATAATTTAATAAAATTTACCCCTAATTAATCATTACCTCGTCTTTAACATCTAAACTAATTCATTTTGTTTTCTACTTCCTTTATAATATTTATTACAGGAAACTCACCGTTTATTTCCGAGAACTTGTAATTTTAAATTGCCAAACATTTATATATTATATGAACATCAATAAGTAGATACCATTTACACATTTATATTTACATAAGTTTTATCTAGGATAGGAAACATTTGCTTATTGTTGTACATTATATACTAAAATTAACAAACAACTTATTAAATACACAATACATCAATCTACAAGATCTTAGATAATAGCGGAAAGTAATTGACACTATACAACTTAAAACTAACTGTTAAAATCAACGTAGCTAACTTTGGCATTAGTTTTCACATTTACAATTAAAAAAAAACACAAACGAAGTTCAAAATGTAACGTAAAGATCATATACAGCCTCGAAAGAAAATAACTTAACACTTTCAAAGTAACATTAACAACTGGAACCCTTAACACTGTCTCAAAAAGATATGTCACTAAATTTATTGAAAATGTTCTTCCATCAGGAAGACAGCTATTGCAATTAATACAATTTTGCTACTTCAATGATTTCTTAAGACTAGAAATTGAATTTCTATAGCAAATAATCAATAATTGTTCGAGAAACTAATTATTTTTTCTAGAAAATCTGTCTGGGCGGCGCTGGTGGTGGGAATCGCAATCCGCCCCAGGGGTAGAGTCACGAGGCCTCATCCCGGCACGCATTGGAATCATCGGAGAGAGCAAGCGAACCGCCATTACTCTGATTCACAACACACTTTCGCATATGCTTCTCTAGGGTCGACGGAACTGAAAAAGGCATCTCGCAAAACCTGCAGCGATATACGTCTTTGCCTAAACGACCATGTGTCTTCATATGCCTGGTGAGCTTGGAGCTCTGTGCGCAAGCGTAAGAGCATAACTCACATTTGTAAGGTTTCTCTCCAGTATGAGATCGTCGGTGTACTGTCAAGTTAGAGCAGTTCTTGAATACTTTTCCGCAGAATTCACAAGTATCGTTGCGTCTGCCTTCTTTTGATTTCAACAATGGGTTTTGAAGGAGCCCATTGCTAGTATTTTTTAAACCATCGAATATGTTTTCTGGAGGTCTTTGCGCGTGCAGTGTAGGTAACCACCAGCCTTCACCTCTGTCCATTTCAAGTTTCATACGCTTTGAAGCTTCGAAAGGACTCTCGAATGGATTAAATAGGGGGTGTGGCTGAGGTGGCATTTTAGCGAATTCTTCTTTCAAACGCAACGCTGCTGTAGGTGGCATCCCGTTTGGCTTTTCACATGGAGGACCATTGTTATTGTCCCGGTCTTTTGCTAACTGCCATTTTAATGAATTTCCAGATTCTTGTAGAGCTTGTTTAAAGGCTTCACTGTATTGTGCAATATTGGATAGACCAAATTTATCCATTAGCTCACCGACGACTGATGCTGTGGGAGGATGAGCTGGCAGAGCAGATGTTTGTTTACGTGTAGGAGCGGAAGGAATACTGCTATTAGACACTGTCAAATCCTCAGCCTCCTCAACCTCTTCACCATCTTCATTTTCCTCTTCTTCCTCTCCATCAAGCTCCTCATCTTCCAAATCATCTTCAGTGTCATCTTCCCCAGTATCTCCAGCAGATTCGACATCTTCTGTGTTAGTTTCTGGACGATGAGCTTTCATGTGTCGTTTTAATTTAGAGGTCTTTTCGAAGGCTTCGTCACATTCAGTACATTTGAATGGCTTTTCCCCAGTATGTATACGGCGATGAACCATCAAGCTATTTTCATAGCGGAACTTTTTTCCGCAAAATTCGCAAGTGTGGTTAGCTTCATCGTTGCGTTTGCTTAGTGGGGAGGAAGACGGTCGCTCTGCTGGTGGAGCGTCTGCAGTTTGCGGTTCATTTCGTCGTTCGGGTGATATAGAACTATGCGCCCTCGTGGCTTCTCGTGGCGCGTCCACCGTCCCGGGTCCGGCGCCCACCGGTGGAGTCTGACCGACTCGGGAGGGCGACGGGGAAGCGAACGGAGGAGAATGCTTCCTGGGGCTAGGAGAGCTGGAATTGCCTGTGGCCGCCCCTGGACTGGTTGTACCGGCCAGTTGCCGCAAGCGCTGCGAGTAAAAATCCAGCTGGGGTTCCAATGAAAGAGGTTGGGATACTGGAGGTTGTCTGTCACGAGCTGATAATGACGTAGGTATTACTGGAGGCCGATCTGCTGGGGATGGAAATGCTTGATGTGGAGGGAGGGAGTTTGCTGCAACGGCCGCAGCCGCCGCAGCTAGATTGAGTCCATGATGGCGGAATTGTTCCGATACGAGTTGTTCCATTCTAAAACGATGATCATGGTGATTAGGTCGGCTAAATAGAGGTGCCGGTGGTACCGATGGATGAGCTAGAGGTGGTAAGCTACCAGGTAGAGGCATTCTTAGCAGCCCACCAACTCCAAAAGGGGAATGCATGTCAGGAGGCGGTAATAATGGATGGTGGCGAAGCGATGGCGGTGGTAGCGGTGCACTACTAGACGAGCAGCCAGAGCTACTAGAGGAAGTGCTAGATGTCGAGTGGTTCTGTTTATTAGGCAGTTGCGGCATACTCTCGACGTAAATCTTGACTCCATGTACATGCTGAACATGTTGAACAAGCCGCCATGCTGAGTGCACGCGAGCCTTGCAGGTGGAACACACGTAGTTGCTCGGTTCTGCGGACAAAGAAAAGGGAAATGTAAGAAAAAATACCGAAATCATTTTCTGATGGATTTACACCGATATTAACGGCAAAGTGTCTAGTAATAGCTTTCACATATCGTAGAGTAGGCCTAGGGCGGCGCGTGGTACGCATGCTAAGAAGGTCTGAGGGACCGGCGGGCGTGACAGATAGCCCCTTCGTGTTCCGCGTGATTCATGCACCTCTAAAATCTTATGAAATATTCGCGGACCGGAATCACGTACGTATGCGCGCGTAACGACTGTTGATATTGAAATCTATAGTATTACGTTGCTCTATCTTGAAAATTGAAATGAATAGTGACACACCATAATGTTTGGTAACAAATAGTATGGACTAAGTAATTTCTCGTTATCCACTTCCGTGTTACAGAATTATAATCTTTATTGTAAAAATTATAAGACTCAACTCATTGTGTATTTTTTTAAATATTGGATTAAATCATAATTATTTGGAAGACATGTTTATATAAAAAGATTATGATAAGTCATGCTCACAGTAAATGGATATCTAAAGACTACGGTCACGTGTGGTTCTTTAAGCATTCCTGCATACAATTACGGTATCTATGGTACAAAAAAATATCGATAAAAATAAGAGCATCACTAAGAATGGTAGGCGCGGCCAGATAAGCAATCTTGTTAAGACGATTATTGAAATGTAACGGTCAGACTGTGACCGACCGGAAAGAAGGTATATACAGGATGCATAAATTGTAGACAAGCCTTTATTTGCGTTGTCTCTTCTCAATAGTATAAAACAAAGTCAGTATCCGCGTGTGTTTGCCTAGTTAGTTCTTCTAATTTCTGGATCAGGTTTTGATGCTGTTTTCACCATAATGTAGAAAAGAAAATCTTAATGAAAATTCAGTTTTTGGTGCCATGGATCTACTAATATTTATTGTCAATGTAGAATTTAAAGTCCCTTCCCAAAAGATATTTACTTAAGGTATAAGTATTATTATTATTTTTTAATTTAAAGAAATTTCATAGCAAAAGCAAAAGCAAAAGCAAAGCAAAATTTGAAGCATCAGCAGTTTTAGACATTTCAACGTGCAGTCAGACAGTTTGTGAAATAGTGTGCATAAACCATTCTCGTAATAGCAAAATAAGAAACATTATTATTTTAACTTTAATACGACTCTGTATTTATTCTCTTTATTGTAAATATTAAACACCCTGTATATGAAATGATGTATCATAAGTATCAATGTGTTTTGACCTTTTTATCCATAGCATTGTCCATTGTATTTTATTTTGGTCACTACGATGTACTTGTGACAAAAATATTCTTCTCGAAATATGTATTACATTAATACTACAAAATTTGTCAATATTTCCAGTGAAAATAAATTGAATGTGTTAAATTAGTATAAGAAAAATAATTTCTTGCAAAAATAATTTTTAGAAAAATAATATAACGTGAATAACCCATTCTAAAGTAAAATTTTTATTATTCTTACATGTAAATTACGTAATTTCAACGTCTTCAATTCATGCTTGCTTTCGTTTTTCAATTTTATATATTTTCTATTATTTAATTACGTTATATTTAGGTACTTCATATATTAAACATTTATGCTTTTAGTAAATTGACATTGTATATTATTTATTTTATGGTATTGTATTAAAGTTTTTATTATTTTATTGGATGTATTTTATTTTATTATAGTGCATATTCATATTTTTCTTAAAAAAAGTTAATATCTTAACACTATATCTGGTATACATTTTACATTTATGAATTAAATGAATTTTTATCTAAAATTTATAATTTTATTGTTTTGTAGTAGGTATAAGCATATATATTTCATAAATCATTATAGTAGTAGCTATTAAATAAAAAAAATAAAACACGTCGAAATCATGGAAAAGTAAATATTGGCCGAAGAATGACCACCAACATAGAAAATTTATCACTAAAGTTCCTAGATGCAATAGTGCAAATCAAATCAAATCAAAAGTTTTTTATTTCAAATAGGCCTTTGCAGGCTCTTATGAAACGTCATCCGCTCGTCTAGAGATCACGTCTCTAGTGGGGTCTGAGAGGACAAATTCATATTTTAAATCGTATTAAAATTGCTCGTTTATGCCTACAGTACATGTCAAATTAAAATCAGTAGCTCAGATAGGCTTATAAGATTATTGTAGATTACTGAACGCGTAATTTCATTGGATCGATAAAATCTCCGGTAACTGTTACATGCCGCGTAATAATAGCAATAATTAAACAATAATGTGTGGGTGATCCGATATCAATCGATACATTAGGACTATACAAAACAACTCTATGGCCATGACGCGTATATTCATTTTTTATTATTATTATTTAGTTTCAAGAAATCGTTGAAGAAAGTTGAGAATTTTCATTAATCTCAACTTAAAAGAATGAATGAGTATTTTTATTGACAATATCCATAGACACATATTAAATTAAAGTAACAAATTTTCGTCAGAAAAGCAGGCCGCTCAGCCTACTTAGATGAAAGCCCATAACTATTACTTTACTATGCTATTAGTATTCCACTAATATTATTAATACGAAACTTCTGTGAATTATGTGTTAATTACTAAATAACGCAGTAACTACTAAACTGATCATTTCGGTTATGATAACATGTATTCTACATGACATCCCACCAAAAATATTTTCATGTCAAATAATGCCAAGACGTGTAGGTAGGTAGGACCTACGTATCCCCTGCACTGTAAAATAGGTTATCAGATTTTATGGAGAGCCAAGCTCCTAGCTCTACACGCCCTAACCTAACACTCTCTCTCATTATAGCGTGTGTTCTGTGTGAATCCTAGTCTCAAGTTCTCTACAAACCTTAGTCAAAATGTGTGGCTTAGCCATTTCGTTACTCAAGGTCATATTGGCACAAAATTAACGCCTAGTTAGTGAATTATTTTCTTTATATAGGACTAGCATCGCGCCCCGGCTTCACACGGGCGCAATGTAGATGTACTATACACAAAACATAGCCTATGTTACTTGCTGATAATGTAGCTTTCTATTGGTGAAAGAATTTTCAAAATTGGTCCAGTAGTTTTTGAGTTTATTCATAACATACAAAAATTCAAAAATACAAATCTTTCCTCTTTATAATATTAAGTATAGAAGGAGTGTCTACGTCACTCTTTCAAAACTAGTGGAACAGGAAATTTTAAATTTTTTTTGGAAATATTGTTTGTTGTAAGTAAGATTCAGCTTTGCTTTTTTAGTTTAAAGTTTCATTCATTTGAGAGAAATTTATTGAAAACTAAAACTATTTCTCTACTTAAGAAATGAAGGTTGAAAAATTGGCCCCTATGATTTCTTTTCTTTGTCCAAGATGACATCCGGATCGCACTGGCCGGAATACAACACTGATGTCCCCACCGCGATTACGTTAGGGGTCGTCCAGACGGGAGGCGTTTAAAAATTTCACCCCCACTGCTTCTTGGCTCACACAATGCCCATAATCAACGATTACCTTTTGAAATCGAAACGGTTGTTAAACATCATCTTCAACCGAGCGATGTCCGATATTGATGCCTTATTATTTTTATTAATCAGTATAGTTACTAAATGTATACCTACTAGCAATGTTGAAGGGTAATTATTAAAAGGTAAGCCGTTTCAAAAAAAAAGAAACAAAAAACACGATTATGTGAAAATTTGTCTAAGTAACTAAATATTTTTTTTTTAGTTTTTTTTTAGATATCCACAGACGAACATGAGATTTACTTGATGGTGGGTGATACGTTAGCCACAGAACAACATTCAATGATGCGCTGTCGACCTACTTTTGGGAACTTCCCTAGTTCCCAAAAGTAGGTCGACAATTCATTTATCTAATAATAAAATTAATTAAACTAGATGTAGAGTTTGTTTGTTTGGGAATATCGAGAACTATTGATTAAATTTGAATTTCACTAATAATTAATTTGTGGGCTATTTCGATAATATTTAGATAACGATAAATGTTCAAAATTATAATATCTATGTAATGTCCGAAGAAAATTCTCTATTTGGTTGCCATATTGGCGTAGTCAACCGAATCCTAAGCAACTGAATTAACGTAAAAATGATACGTAGAAATTAATTAAAATAATTCCTATATGTATTACGAATATATGTATTATTAAGAGAAATCTCTTAGATTCGAAAAAGTCCGGCGTTTTTCTATATTTTATATTAGAGCTAGTCAGTTGTGAAAGTATGTCTATATATTAATGTAGATATATTTAGAATCAAAACAAAATCTTATATTTATATATAAATAATTTATATACCTTGGAAAGATTTTTTGAGTTTTGCTTCTTGTAGCCACTGTCATTGGCAATTTAAAACTGTTATTAAAAGGTGGTGGATATCGTTCATTCATTAATCTTTAGTGACATCTTTTTTACGACATCAGATTGCATCTAAATGTTTGAGACGTGATTTTTGACGTTATCTTAGCAGTTTCTCATCCTATTTAAATACATAGAAACTAAAATATCGTTTCATTACTATCCCTGTATAACATTCTATTCGACCTCGATCTGTCTATGTAATTATCTTATTAACCTATTAATTGTATGATTAAAAAAACAATAAGTTATAATTAAGATAATATTACTTACACATAACAAAATTGCAAAAAAATGCATGAAAATTTAAATATTTCTTACTAAATATCTTGCATTTTCTTCAAGTACGTTGTTGACTTTAATGTGAGTATTATGATTCTAGTGGAAACAATTAATAAGTAATTACTCTAAAAATAAAGAAAAGGTGTGAAATTTAAAAAACTAGAGTTTGAAATGGAAAATCCAGCATATAGAACATTCGTCGGCCGGAAGCCGTCGGCGCTACTTCCTGTCAACAGTTGTTCACCAGCGCCTCTCGTGGACACCTCGAGAAACTGTCTAAGTTATAAACTTAGTTCGTACTGTTTTCACAATTTATATATCTTGAGAATAAAATATTTTTTTACTTAACCGTACTTTAAGACGTAGATATAAATTTAAAATGCTTATAAATATTTTGTACAGTTAATCTTTTGATTCAGATTTCGTACCAAAAAAACTAACATCTTCAAAATAAACTCAATCCCGTTACGCCCTAAGAAAGCATCTTGTAAGACTCAAAATAAGCTACTTTAACTTAAACAATATGGTTCAGTAAAGTGGGTAGTCGTTAAAAATTCTGTATGTGCGTAGATCCTTTGAAGCTGCGAACTAACTCTTTTCTGAGTCTTCAAAAAATTTTTTAAAGAGCAACACTTATAGCGCGTGATAAAATGCTTATATGCCGTATTTAAAAAATACTAATCAAACAGCTTTTTAACGTATCAGTATTCTACCTAGCCTGAATTTGCATAGGTTCTAGTTAGGATAGTATGATACGTTTTCTGAATATATAGATTTTATACATAAATCCCAGCCATTATACTTTTCTCAATGTCACTGTTAGGAATAACAGCTGTCTGGAGAAATCAGTTCCATACAAGGACTTTATATTGTCTCCATAATATGACACCTCTACATTTACCACAGATAATATTGAAAATTTGAAAAAAGATCGTCACGTCATTTATAACGCCACAGCGCTTAGACCATCGACTTGTTATGCGGCGGATGTCCGTCGCGCCGCTGCGCTGAATGACCGTCTTCCCTTTCCGACCCCCAGCCACCTCCCACCAACCCCATTACCACCCCCTTTCGGTGCAAATTGTGACCCGTTGACGATATGTTACGATATGAGGAATAAAAAACGCTGTAAATCTAAAGTAATATATGCTAGAGGCAAGTTATGGCTGCAAATATACTATACAGTGGATCAAGGTTTAAAATATAAACATACATTTGTATAATAAAGGTTAAGTTCATTTTTTCGTAGGGTTCTCTATAAGGTATTAATTAACAATAATTATGGTTTTAAATACATCACTTATAAAAGTATGATAGAAGCTATAAAATATATGATTGATTGCGCATGATTGCTAGAGTAAAATGTGGCTTTAGTATTAAGGTAACATGCGAACAAACTTACGGATTAAAATATATATGTACACACAAGTGTTTTCACATAGATCAAACAATGCGAATGACCCTGGCATCGAACTTTGTTTTTTCTGCGGTATATAGAATTACGAATATTTATTTTACTTGGATTTGAACGTCATTGAAAAGTAGGTACTTCAGAATTCAGCTTTTGAATTCTATTCCAGCCGGGCTAGCATGACCGCCACGAGATATGTCGCGGACGAGAGAAGACAAACTAAGATGTTAGATATCTCGATATATTATATCTCGATATCGACAATTTTGATAGAAAAGATATCTCGATCGACAAATGTATCTATTTTTTTTATTAAAAGTCGAGTTTTAAGTTTAATTGTCATGTTAGACCCGAAAGAAATAAAGCGATAGTCGATTGAAACACGAGAAAATTTTAGACAAAAGTTTGTCGCGCTTGTCATGCTAGGTGTGGTGGAGTTTAATCATTAGGTACTAGTTTGGATTTTTTTACTATCAATAGTGTTTAATCATTATAAGTTTGGATTTTCTACAATCAATGGTAAAAGTTAAGGCAACGCATACACAAAACTGGTGTTACGAAACTGTCTGTTCGTTCGCCTCCTCTAATATAAAATGGTAATTCATTAAAATTTTATAACACTTATTCTATTATTATTAACCAGAAAAATTCTTTAATAAAAAGCTTATAATTCATTCATCCATATTTAAACACGCAAAAAGCAACTCTGTTTTACGTTTTCAAATTCAAATGAAATCTAGTACGGAGAAAGCTTGAATCTAGGATAAGATATAGATATGTAATCCTGGAGAAATAACCCAATTTGTAAAATAAATTTCGATTTTTATACCCTTTTAACACTAGTCATTGTGCAAGGGATTGTAAAAATAAACAAATCATATTAATTTAACTTTAAGTTATAGCAGATTAAGTTAAACGTTACACAGTCTGTCTAAGTATGATTGGAATTGTGATTTCTATGTATATACTATAACAGTTACTTAGCAAATGGTTGCTCCCAGCTCCCCCGGCCAATCTGTTCCGACTGACTTGGTCGCGATTATTGATAACTTAAATATTAAAACTAGATTTCAATTTACGTCGAAAACTGCCCAGATGCGATCTAAATTGTATTAAGTTTGTTGAAATAGACCTAACTTTGATAATAATTCACATCTTGTCTTATTAATATGTTATATTATTCAAAAACTGTTGATTATTATAGTGTAGGTATATTTTTCTTTATGAGAAGCTTAAAGGAAACCTTTGAAGTGCATATTGTGGCTAAGGTACAATCTACCATCAAGTATTCCTCACGATCGTCTGTCGATATCGAACATATATTTTTTTAATATTCATTAATTAGCTACTAACGAATAATTAATTAATATTAATCGATTAATATATTATATAAAAAATAATAAGATAAATCAGACTACAAGTAATATAACAACGTTATTTTATGTCAATCGACACAAACCCAAAGAAACCCTTATCTCAAAAAGATGTGATCTCCAAAATTGGTCCGCTTTGCCCAGATGTCGGCGGCTATTTTAAACTCGTAATAACCGTTGTCGACACGTGTGGATCGACCATTACCACATATTACAAAAAATTGAAGAAAAACAATAAAATGTTAGAGGGGTAGGGACAGATATGGACGTGCTTTAAATTTATGTCTAACATCCAAAACATTGTAGGGATTATTAATAATATTGTCTTTTATTAACGCGAGTATCACACATTTAAATAAAATACTGTATACCGGATTAAAACGCGATTTATTATGAATATTGTTTAAATTATTTATCCCTACGTTTTTCAGCAACCGTGGTCGCGGGGAGACAGGGTTACTGAAAAGTATCCGAAACGTCGGGATAAATAATTTAAACAATATAAATAATAAATCGCGTTTTAATCCGGTATACAGTATTTTATTTAAATGGGATTATTAATGTTTGGAATTATTTGAAAACTTTAGTATTTTATGCCGTTAATTAAAACACAATTTAATAAAAATCATCTAAATAAAACTAGATGTTCTATCAATAGTTATCATTGAATCAATAGACACACAAAATTTAATAAACGAATTTTATCGAACAATCTACACAGTATGGACCCTCATGTCCGAACCACAAAGCAACTACGATAGCTATTCAATGCACTCTCCAATCGATGTGACCAACAATCCTTTAAAAATCTGACCTAGGGGACGAATGTCATACAACAACTATATCTGACTACTCAAAGACCATTGTCAAAAACGTTCGGTGAATTTAAAAACCACTCTCCGCGAAGCGATATATCATAGAATAAATCTATGATATATTTACACACACTGAATGCATTATCACCAATCCTAAATCAGCTATCAACGGACTCTTTTCACTAAAAGGGTGAGCTCTCTATAGAAAAGGTTGACCCTTCATAAAGACTTATCACCTCATATACAAAATAAGGTTGTACTAATCCTAGATGCTTCAGACAAGATGAGATTTTAAAACCTAGAGCTAAAGATCAAATTTCCATAGCCATAACTTTGAAGATGAGCTTCAGTTGAAGTTAGCGGTAGTTTTTTCTCAACAATCTTCTCTCGGACTTAACTTACGTTATCTCGCCCACGAACGTCATGAGGAATAGAACCCGTACATACATAATAGAGACGATATTTCTAAAGAAATTTAAATTTGCCCGCAAAGGTCCCGAGATAGGATTAAAGATTGGAAGAGATGGCCCTTTGTGGACGACCCTTAAGAAAACATGTCTTGATATGGAAATATCAACGAACGTAACTTAGGTAAAATCATTTACGCGTACAAATCAAGTAGAGTAATCTATATTATGATAGGAGTTAAATAAAAGGAAAAGAAAATAAAATCAATTAATTTTTAAATAATTAAAATTATACGAGTAGTACAATTAGATAATTGTTTAAAGTAGGTATCCGAATTTTTCATGAATTCTCCTGATCAGTTTACCTTTAAAAAGGGTTTTGAAATTATTATATTTTGTGTTGTTTAACATCATATACGTATAATAAACACGAGTAAAACAAATTCAACGAATACCACTGTGATCCAACAATTCCTCATTAATTTGTAAACCAAATAAAGCGAGTTCAATACTGGACGCAAGGCACACTTGATACAATATTTACTTTGATACAAATAAACGACGACCATCGGCTCCAACGCATTGTGATGATAATGACTGCAAAGACACCTTGTGGACACAGCGGTCAAAAGACGTATTCTTTTGTTACATCCAGTATGACTAATATATAAATATGGAAATGCCATCATTCAAATACCTCGTTACTTCATCGGGCTCTAAATATAAACTATCACATAGGAAAAGGACACGCGATAGGCACGAGACAATCTCCCCTCGTTTTCAACATAGGAAGACGTCAGTTCTAAAATTAAAACCCACTTATTCAAATCCCGCCACTTAGCTACCTTTCTGTACAAAAACTAAATATATCCTCGACCATTGTGTCACCGTCAAAGAAGTTCCGTAGGTCACGGCGACACACGAACGTGTCAGGAGCACGCCAAACATTTTTTATCTTCGAAAAAATTATAAAAGACCGCTTCTGACAATGGAACCTCAGTAGCATCTTTGACAATTATAATATCATGCGCAACTTTAACATGAAATGGTTTTAACATCACCAAAATATCCTTTGATATTGAACTCTAAACAAATAGGGTCAAGACTGAATATTCATTAGCCAGTCTACATGACATCAACTCTTTTATGCTAAGTTTTGTCATGGTTAACATAAGGGTCATCACAAAAGCCGAAGATAACAATGCGCATACGTCAAATCGTGCGCTCATGCAAATAATTTTTTTTTAAAACATCCCCTTTATCTGTTCGTAAAATTATGGGGTTAATTAATATGTACAAAATAATACAATTAAATTAAAGTCCTCTTTTTTCAATGGCACGTTCGAGATGCCTTTTCAACGGTAGAATTATGTTCTTATTTTGACAATAAGCACGAGTTTAATAGATTTATAGATGGGATTCCTTTGTTTCTATTGCGTTTATTTCGATAAATAATATATCATATGATTTTATTATTAACGGACCCCTATACTTTATTGAATGTAGCCGGTTTGACAGCTCACTCGAAGGGGTTACTATCAACGTTTAGGATAAACTCAATAAGCCCAAACAACTGGTGTTGAAGCGAAACCTGCAATTGACATTTGGATGATAACGCAATCGTATTGTGGCAAAACGTCTAACGTAGTTATATTTTTAATGCCACATCCAACATTTAGATCACTGCATTGTTCTTAATTTTTCATTACGCATTTACAGTGACCGCTGTTCAAAGCTGTTGACAAAATGCGGGCTGAAAATTTAATCGTTGTACAATTTTCGGGTTTAAGAAAGCTTTTGTTGTGCAACGGTTTAATACAAAAGTGTCAAATGACGGCACATCTGCTAGCACAAAGGGTTATGCTCGGATAGATTATTTTTCGAACCACCCCCGCAAGATTGCGCTTATACAGATGTCCCAACTTTTCACGTGTATTTGTTGAGCTATTCATGGATTATGATTAAGATTTTTGAGATAAACTCCCAAGACACATTTAAATGATGCTGTGATTGCTAAAGATTATTCTGAACGAAATGTGCATTATATATATACAGCATATCGTAAAGAATGATTCGATGTAGACTTATTATACCACGTGGACCAAATTAGTTGAATAAGAAACTCAATTTAGAATTTCAAATTATATTTTGAAATAATAATGGCTTTTGTAGAGATGGCTTATGATTTAGAAGGTTCACATTTGTTTTTACAACTTATCTGTGGATTCTTTTAAGGCCTTTAATTCTGAGATGCATACATTTGATGCCACTTATATTTACTTACAAATGGTTGAACTTTTTCTGGTATATTTTGTCAGTATTTGATTTATCAAAAAAAATCTTTAAATTTTTTACTGAATTATGGTGGAAATTGCATCAGCATTAGATACGGAGCTTACAAGAATTTAACGGACAAATAGACTCGCGACTCGCTATCTAGTAATGTATTTACAAATTATATTATTTACAAAATATTAATGAAAAATAAATAAATTCTAATAGCTCAGCCAGTTATAACATTATGCAGGTGCTACAGATTATATGAAGAACGAGATTAATGCAAACCTAATATATAATAATAATAGTTTTTCAAAAAAGGAACACACTGTATAGCGGGTAACATTGACTAAATCTGAAATGTATGACCCAATGATGACGTAAGCATTTCATAAACTGTCCAGTATTGTTGTTGTGCAACATATCGCCACACAATGTGGCAGAGGCTTAACGTGCCGATAAAATTGTCTACATAGACCAAATGCTTTGAAACTGACAGCAAATTGAGAGAATCATTAATAATACTAAAGTGAGCCAAGAATATATGATCGCCCATTTTTCTTTAAAGTTTTGAACAAAAAGGGTTTTAACATTCAAAGCGAACTGCTTTGATGTGCTACTTTTTTTAGTTTATCCTTTATTGGTTCTACTGAATAAGTACAAATCACACAATAACACATACTAAATATGATTATTTAGTTCGTAAATCTTAAGCAAAACTTATATGCAATATTCCAAACGTTTTATATTTTCATGACTATAAAGTTGAACCTTATTGATACATAGGTATATAATATATGTAGACATCTTGAGTTCAGAAACAAATGTTATCTAACCTGAAAACGCGGGTTTTTAAGAACAAATTAAACAATACATACCACTGTGCATAGTGTTGGACTCGGCATCAGCAACTTCTGTTCTTGATTTCTTTTGGTCTTCCGGTGATCCGGATATGTCCATGTGCTCTTGTTTGATTTTAGGTTTAATATCTTCATCTGGTGAACTTGCAGGCATTGGTGACGTTGATGCTCTTCTTTTTGGTGTTGATTGCTCTGCATCCACATCTGTATTAAGTTAATAACGTTAATATTTATTGTGAATTCTGCTATCCATTAGGTAAACGTAAACACACTACTACTTATGTAATAAGGTTTCTTCGAAATTCAAATTTGATCTCAAGATGGGAAAGCGAGATTGGTTAGGTTTTTTGTATTAAATCTGCTCGTCGTTACATTGTCAGAGGACCTAGTGAGGAAGTATTCGAATCGTCCATCTGTCAGTTGTATGAGAAATCATTTTAATTTCATACAAATGACAGCTCGACGATACGAATACTGTTTGCAAGTTTTTCATGCTAGGCCCTCAAATTATTTATGTTATTAATATTACCGCCTACGTACCATCTAATAGTCTTTTAGGTGTACTAGATGCTCCACCATCTTCCAACAAGTCTGGAGGTGCTATGGATGGACTCGCTAATGGAGGTGTATGTACTCGACTATTGGGTGGTCTTCTAGCTGACAAAAGCGATGGTCGTCTCCCACTCGAAGCAGTACTCATTTGTCCCGGCCTTGATCCATCCTCTGGATCGGAATTCGGACCTAAAATGTAATTTTTAGGTATCAACCATTTCCTGGCGTTAATTCGAATAAAGTTTAAAAAATAATCAACTATCCTTTCAACGAAGGTCAGTGCAGCAAATTGGTTTTTGTTATCAATTGTTTTTCTCATGTAAATTTTCAATTTACTTTTTTGTACATTTGTTTCATATACATACGTCCGTCGTGTAAAATTATACCGATATAAGCATAATTAAACAAGTGAATTATTCTTTCTAGGGTTTTACTACCTACGCGACACGCGTGATTTTAAATTTACTTACCAGCGCTAAAGCAGTGGTAGGTGGTGAGGTCCTTATCACAGGAGGAAACTTTGTGCTGGATAAACCGCACAATATCAGCTAACGCGAAAGCTCGTCGACAGGCGCCACACGTCAGGGTGTCTGCGGGAACCCCTGGCGTGGGGGAGCCTCCGCCTTCTGCCGCGCTGTCCGCATCCGCTGAAACATCACTTTGATTAGTACCTAGAAGAAGTATGACGTAACAACCAAAAATAAGCAAGCAGTCAGACTATTCAAAAGTCATTCTTCTTATCTTACTATAAGTAAGATATTATTACTAATTCTATTTGTAGGAGATAAAAAGTAGGCTTCATACTATGTCTGTGCAAAATTTTATCAATATTGGTTGAGCTTAGTTCTGATTAAATATTTCATAAATATTATTATTTAGTATAAATAAGGTTTTTCATCATACATATGGTTAAGACAATTAATCTTTTGGAATTTGAATAGATTCATATGTAGATGGAAAAACCATGAAGTGCACATTGTGCGTTTCGGTTTCAGTCTATAGATTTCCGAATGCTCGAAGTAAGAATTAGGTCGACAGCGCATCAGTGACTGATGTTCTGTGGCTGAGGTATCACCTACCATCAAGTGAACCTCATGCTCGTCTGTCGATATCTGACATAAAAAAAACATGATTAAATATTTCATAAATATTATTGTTTAGTATGAATTAATAAAGTTATCGATTTTCACATATGGTTAAGACAATTAATCTTTAAGTGCAATAATATAACGGATGTTAAACACATTCAAAATATAGTCCAAGTGACATATGGACAATGATGCATTCAACCCTTGGAGTGCCAAATTGTATATAATTATTTCAAGTCACGGTCGAAGGTGTCAGTTGTGAGATTGACCACTTATCTCTCAATGGGACAAAGGGAATAATAACCGTCTTAAATTTGTGGTTGTCTCTGGGGGTTCTTTATTGGGACAGGTAAGTTAATTGTTCAAAACAGATGTGACGGACGAGTCATGTTTTTACTTGTATAGATTGAATGTGTAATTATACCCGCTTTATTTTGCATATGACACTTGTTTGACCGATATTTAAGGGTTAAATTATGCTTAATTGTTAAGGATATATTACGGAAGAATTCAATTATATATAAATGTTTTATATTTTTTTTTCATGTCATATATCGACAGACGAGCATGAGGATCACTTGATAGTAGGTGGTAAATTTCTGAGTTACAAAAAAATTACCGAAAAACCCTAGGATTATACTGAGACCCTAAAGAAAATGTTTATTAACTTATTTCAAAAAGTTAATCATCTGTCTAAATATCTTCAAAAAAGAGATAAAAAATCCACAGACTATAATAAAACCTTAAAGTGCGGTTTCGGTTTCAGTCTACGGATTTCCGAATGCTCGAAGTAAAAATTAGGTCGACAGCGCATCGTTGACTGATGTTATGTGACTGAGGTATCACCTACCATCAAGTGAGCCTTATGCTCGTCTGTCGATATATGTCATAAAAAAATTAAGAATTGGAACATTTCCAGTGATAGGGCATCACCCTTGTGTTCTACAGATAATTATCGGCTTATGCTATCACAAGCCACGTCCAGTACTCCATGATCCAAAGCACCATTGCGTATGGTAAATTTGATTGAAGTCCTCAAGGATTCGCAGTATATAAGAGTAAAGAATTTAATTGCCCAATAAATAAGCCGACACCGACTTCGACGCTCGGGAATTATAAAGGCGCTTTCACAAGCCTCGCACAATTGGTCGGCACATCAAAGACGCTCGAGCTAATTTTACATAAGTACTATGCAGACTCCCTTACATTCCTTACGCTTTATTATTATTTTTCCTTCAATCGCTTTGTGAGGAAAGTAGGCCGGTACTTTCTTGCGGAATAATGTACAGGGGTCGATTGTAACTTGAGTACTAAATTAATATGGCGTAAAAACTACATGATTCGCGCTCTGTTTACAATGTCCTAGCTAGTTTGTTTAGGGGGTTTATTATGTAAATGTGTCGCGTAATTGATGTTTTTTGGGATTTATTTAGCTGGTCTGGCTCGTGTCGTGTCGCGAGGTAAATGGTTTTTTTCTGATTGCTTCCGACGGAGTTTCCTTCCGTTGTAGCCGCACCTTTATGAAGATGTTATATACAATTACTGGGATGGGAGGAATATTGAAATTCCGACCTGATAATGAACCACCGTTCATAGATGGATAAACTTTGAAGTGCACATTGCGATTTCCGAATGTTTAGAGAAAAAAGTAAGTCGACAGCGCATCATTGACTGATGTTCAGTGGCTGTGGTTTTACCATCAAGTGAACTTCATGCTCGTTTGTCAATATCTAATATAAAAAATAATATCGCCTTATGAAAATTTATGTTATTTTGTGATTTAAATAGAAATCAACGATAAAGAAACACGATTGAAAATTCAACTACAACCGAAATGAGTATGAACTTCTTGGCTCTCCATTTATTCTTCGTTCTAACAGTAGGTTTACCCTTAAAATGAGCAACATTTTTTTTATTCAAAACGACAGAGTTTTAAATTTGAATCAACGATATGTAGAACTGTATTAGAAGGACAGAAGTCATATTCATGATCAAAAACCATCGGGGAATAGTTGATCCATAAAATCCAATTTTGTAATAAGAACACCTAGTAATAAAAGGACGCTTCTACTAAACCGTCACAACAATAAATACAACGTACTGGTTAAACCCCATCGAACCGAACCCTATCAGATTCCGTTTTTCGGGGAAATATGAGAATTTATAGTGATCTATTTATTCAGGTAGCCACTCCCCCACACGGGACTGGACAGTGGTCAAGGCAACTACACATGCGCGATTACACCCACAAATCGAATTTGTCCATTGATTTATTAGTCTTTGACAGGGTGTAGTCGGAATGGGTACTTACTATGAAATGTTATGTATTCCTAAGGAAATAAAATATTTACTTTTAATAAAAGTAAATGTAATAATAATGCCTTTAGTATTGTTTTACCATTATGAAAAATGTATCATTGAATAAAAACTTGATTTTTGATTTTGATTTTAAATGTTATTTTGTTTAAGTAGGTTTTGAATATACGTATTTTATATATTTGTATGAAATTACTATTAATAGAATAAGCATGAGTAAGAGGGAAATAGTAGATCGTATTTGATTAACCTTTGAGAATACCCTTATAAATAATTAATAAACTAATAATTTTTTTAAACATGTAGGTACATTATAAAGAGGAAAAATTTGTTTGTTTGCTTATTACGATTTAACTAAAAAACTACTCGACCGATTTTAAAAAAAAATCCACCAATAGAAAGCTACATTAGCAGCGAGTAATAGCTATAAGACTTTTTTGTTTATAGTACATTGCACACGTGCGAAGAGGGGCGGATCGCTAGTATATAATAAAATATTGGTTGTGAGCGTATGAGTTTTCAATTCGACGATGTCAAAAAATGAGATGATTATATTTTTAATCTATAACCCAACTCCTAAGCTAAACATTATCTGTGATTTATTGAGAAGTACTGTCTAGGCAGGGCTGTCAAACGCCTCAGGTGACGGGGGTGCCACCCTTCAAAAGGTCTCGCGCCGAAAAGTTTAAATTAGCTCGTTACTACCAACGTGCCAGTTAAATCTGTTTTGTTTTTTCACCGCAGGAAAGGTCAATAGTAACTTGTGTGTTAAAGTTCTGAACTGACACCGTATGAATTAATAATTATATTTCGGAGTACTAAATTGGTATTATGTTGAAGTTACATCTAGAATACGAATTTCGTCTACGGGAACTCACACTCACTCACACACTAATATTGTGTATTCGGAAACGTACAATCCTTTATATATGTTTGGTTTACCATTTTTGGTTTTATTAAAATAAGATTCTATTTTAGTACAATATAAATCTATTTTAAATTAATCAGTAAGTAATATACCTTCCTGTAAGGGGTCATCCATAAATAACGTCACACTTAAGGGGGGAGGGGGTTTAATGAAATGTAACAATATATAACAAGGAGTGGGGGCCGGGGGGTGTCCTAAACTTCATGACGTCATATGACAACATTTAAAGTATTAAAATGCGAAACTTTAACTGGATAGCGAAAAACTTAAAAATATTAATTTAATATGTGTGATGTCACACCAGAGGGGGGCTGATAAATGTGAATATGAGTGACAAGGATGGGGGGTGGTTGAAAAATCATAAAATTCTTGTGACGAAATACGAACAATAAACAACTTGAATGTATGGATAGCCCCTAAAAGCAACATCGGCCATATTCAGACTGTGCACGGCTTTGATACTTTTGGAATTATGTAAAACCTATTATATATATATTATAATAACAATATTTTCCTCTTAATTTATAATAGTCTGTTCCCTTAAAAATCTTTACACTTATGATTGATCAGATCATCCATAACGTGATATCAAACAAAAAACATGTCCAACTTTGACACAATCCTGACCACCGTGTCCAATGTTAATTGGCAGGGGATCTCAAACACCCTATTGTAGTTCTCAATACGAATCGGACATTTTTAGCGGCAATAATAGAAGGTAAAAATAATAGCGTCGAATTTTGCGGGGGCGAATGATTATTATTGTTAAACGTTATGAGTAACCATTCAATACGATATTTTGTGCACGAAAATACGTTATGAGGTACAAAAGCTAAAAATAACTAGTATTTTTATGTGACATCGTCTGCGTGGATCTCAGAACTTCCACTGAACATTCTAAGGGCTGGAATTTTCGTGAATCTGATATGCGTTTTTTAATGACATACAAAATTACCAAATTTTATATCATTCTTAATTTGAAAATGACGGACTCCCAAAACCAACCATCAAGTGAACCTCATGCTCATAAATGTAGATATCTAACATAAAAAAGTAGGTATGTTCTGCAGTACCTAAACTTTCATGAAACAAAAACATTTCTTTGCAATTCAGTTTATTTAGCTACTATTTAAATACGATACATAATAAATCCTAAATAAGCATTAATACAGGTATGAATTAGAATTCGAAAAGGTTTACCATGGAAATCTAATCTCTAATTTGTTTTGATTTATTTTTCACAAAGCGACAATTCTATGATAGCCTTTGATAAATACTTATTGAATGGGCCAAGTTGTCGGAAATGGACATTGAGTTCAAAGAGCTCTACAAATAAAGCCTTATGTCGGCGAATTCCGATTCAGATGGTTTGTTTTATGCTCTTTAATGGCCTAATAATGCCTTGTTTTTGCTTTTAGTGTTGCCACTTTTTTATTTCTTATTATGTAGGTCATAATATTTGGGAGCTTTTTTCTACTAAAGTTATGGTACATATATACCATATAAACAGGTATGTTACTGTAAAATCCTAAATTACGGTAAATCCTAAGATTTTAATTTTAACACTATCCACTCGGGTAATTTTAACATTACCTAGCATGGTAAAAACACAAAACCTCAGCTCTTGCTTATAAAATTCTTACATTTATTAACTCATGTTGTAAAAAATAAATACCCTAAGATTTATCAATTTACAGGCTTATACAGTGATGCACACTCTTTCAATATTTTGTCATACTATCATCGATCCAGTAGTTTTTAATGATATTTTAAAGATATAATTCCTAAAATAGATCATTCAAGATCTGTGATAGCATGCCCATATTAGTTAAGACCACCTGCTTTGTTGGCTCATAAGTATTTTTAAATAAAAATGTAAAGCATTAAAACAAAATGTTAAAACTTAAGATCTACTGCTACGGTAGGAATTCCCCGCCCAGTAGAACATTTGGCTATTCGGGCGAAAGGCGGGTTATGTCAACAGCCTGCTAATGACGCCACACTTATACAACCCCATAATTACTATGTATATATAGACGTAAAGTGCTTTATTTTTACAATAGTATATACAATAATGGTACGGTAAGTATTGTTTGATTTCTTACGACGCCATTTTGAATTGCTTGCTACTTGCGAACGGTTCATTTAAAGCGATCAGCTGAAGTTGAAATCGACCAAGCGTGGAGTGCATTTTTGCCAAATATGCAGCCAAATGTAGAGTTCATTGTACCAAGGATGAATAGCATATTTCTTATTCATCAGTAGATAAATATATTTTATAATATTGTCTTTTATTAACGCGAGTATCACACATTTAAATAAAATACTGTATACTGGATTAAAACGCGATTTATTGTTTAAATTATTTATCCCGACGTTTCGGATGCTTTTCAGCAACCGTGGTCGCGGGAGACTGAAAGATGACAGTTGTCTTATATTTGAAATGTCACAAAGTTGCCATATTTAATTCAATTAAATTAAAAAATAATCTATTAATTTAGGTTGACATTTCAAATATAAGACAACTATCATCTTTCAGTCTCCCGCGACCACGGTTGCTGAAAAGCATCCGAAACGTCGGGATAAATAATTTAAACAATAAATCGCGTTTTAATCCGGTATACAGTATTTTATTTAAATATATTTTATGTCAAAAATAATGTATGTAATTGTTTTGTTCTAAAAGTATCTCAAGTCTTGACTGGATCGATGTCATATCGGGTTCGAATCCCGTCTGAACTTAATGTTTATAATTTTCTGTAAATATGTGTTCCCTCTATACGGTATTAAATTATATTATATTAGTAAAAATAGGCCAACAACGCATAATTTACTGTACTATGGCTAGGGTATCAAACATCTCACGATTTTCTGTCGATATCTGCCATAAAAAAGTAACGTAAAAAATTCTAATAGTCTTATCATACTAAAACGAATAAATGAATTATGCGTTCATGTTTTTACGAAGCAGGTAAATTCCCTTCGAGAAAAAATTTGCGACCACAACTGATCAAATTAGGGACCGGGTCAGTAATCGCGTTACTGATACCTAATACTTTGATATTGGGAAAGAAAACAGGCCTCTCTTGTGTATTGGTCCTTCGTTAGTGAGATTATTTTTTCTCTTTTTTCGCTTTAGGTGTAAGCTGATATAGGCCCTGGGGGTACGAACGACCCTTGAATGTGAAAATTGTAAATTTATTTTTTTAGTTGAATTAAAGTATTGGTAATTCTCGGTAAGACGATCTTTATTGAAATTGGTTTTTTGCGGTTAACAGCGATATCGAATATTTTTTATCAATTGATTTAGCCTGTTTGGGTCTGAACGAGTGATAAAAACGGAATAATTATAGGCTTTTGTGTGCTATTTTTAATCATAGCCTAATTTCTACAAATCTATTGAATAAAAAAAATAAAAAGTGTTTAATGATGTAATCACGGTCACATTATGTAAGTAACCGAATTGAGTTATTATATTTTTAAGAATTTTTTGTTAATTTAAATTGGCTTTCTCGTTTCTATTCATCCGATATTTCAACAACATTTGTGTTAATTAAAGAAGAATCTAATTTACTTATGTAGATATTGACACAGCATAATACCATTCTGTATTTTATCTTATAAAGTCGTAAAATAATACAAAGTTACGTGGTAAAGTCACGGACAAAAAAGCAAGCTTCTTATAGAAGTCTTATTGTTATAATATTTTCTATCTTCATTATGGCGTGCATAAGTAGTACTTATCGAAATATGACATAGATTTATCACTTATTAATTAATAAGTTTTCAAATTCCCCATTGGGCTATTATCAGCACAGTATTGTAGGTAACACCTACATACATAGTATATACCTGTGTTGAGAAAAGAATTGTAGGCTTTCATTCGTAGGATATTTGTCACGGTACAAGTGTCAATAAAAACGACACACCGGACTGTATACCACTACACTACGAACGCTAGTGATGTGACAAAATATACTTGAACGCTAATACGATATATTTTCTATCTAGTGAAAAGCTATCTACTATTACTATGAAATATAAAATTACTAACTACGCTTTCATCAACAATAAGACAATACACAACAAAAATGTGCAAACATGACATATTTTGATTTTTTTTATTTGATGAAAGTCAATAACATAATATCGATAATAATTACTCAATGTTTAGTGTTATTCACAATACTAATGAGGTAATATTATATTCTTTGTAAATCTGAGTCAAATTCTATACATATTTACATACCTTTATCAAACGCTGGCTTAATTAAACTGAACACAGTTTCTACTGAAAAACTTTAATATTATGTAATTACATACAATTGCAAAAGTTAAAATACGTTTCATAAATTTCGCAGTACATAACGACAAAAAATATAAATTGATCGATAACGTGAAAGCACATCACTATACCCGTTAAAGCGGACACTTAACCCCTAATCCCCAGCAGTTCCCGCCAGAGTTTATGGCAAAAATCTTAATTCTACCGTCGCTGCCTTTAACTGCCCGCTTCTAATTATTGTCACCAATTGTTTCTACTATATCGAGAGGCTTAACGTTCCCATCATACTACCTAATTAAATCTATAAGTCATAAATTACGTTAAAAATCACAGTCACATCAAAATGCTCAGTCATCAATTGTAATACTTAAGTTAGACAGAATCTTATAAGATTTTTGAGGTGCTTCGTGTTTCGTCATGCTAATAATAATACGTCAATATTTCAAATGAAAAAAAAAACGGAGTAGCAAAAATATGAGTCTTTGTATATATTTAGATATCGTTATGACTAAACGTTACCTTGTTGACTTAGTTCGCACCCTTTTCCTTTCATAATTGTCTCTACATTTTCACCGAACTCTACAATAATGTAGAGAAACTTAATTGCAATAAATCAAAGGTAGCTCTACCAGTTTTAGTTAAAACAGTCACAAAGTCACATTTTTATACAAGAGATATAGTTTTCCCTGAGCAATAAAACTAGGGTCATAAAACGACGTCCGGTCGGACGGGTGCCAACCCTTACACTGGAACCAAGTATAAATAATATAAAAGTTGCAGATTTTCTTGGCTCGCTCGCGTTTTTAACTTTTAACGGATCATTCTGAAGATTATAATGAGCTTTGAATGACTGAAACTGCTATAAAACTGACGTAATTAGGAGCGTATGTTATATTAAAATGAAAAATGATCACAATTATTATTAAAGAAAAAAAAATGACGCCTATTAATTCGGCTGATATTAAAGTGAGAGAACATTGCCTTTTTTGAGTTTTAAAATTTTGGTAGTTTCACGTTCGATTATGGCCAAGTAAATAATTACTTATAAGTTAAAATAATCGAATTTAAAATGAAAGTTATAATTGCGTAATCAGCTTACGATTCATATAATAATTGTCTATAAAAAAGGAAGCTAAATGAAGAAGTCATGAACTAAATTCATGGGCAACCGTGTACTTCATAAATACAAATCATTTATTAATTTAGGTAACACAATGTACACTTATGAACGTCTATTTTTTTTATATGCTTCTAATTTTATATTTACTGCCAGTTCTCAAATCAAGGGCGTAGAATGGACGAGAAGAAGATCCGAAAGTAGTACTTTACTCACAATTCATTATTATAATAACCCAATAAAATAATTGTATTCCATAAACATTTTATCTATAAAACAATTTTGTACAATAGTCACTCTTGCCGCGACCCTCCTATTACCGGATGGTCATTATTTTGACAAACAGCCTCCTTGGTAGATTTGCGGTCAATGCAATCGAGGAACGCAGTTTATCTAAAATATACTTTTAAATATTCCTTTATGTTGATATAGTGCTGAGGTTTCTTGGCATAAGTGCATTGCATTAAGATTTTGCTGCACAGTTGTCTGCAACAGCAATATTTTGTTACATTATTTGCTTTGTCTGGACTGTAAATTTTAGCTATGAATATCAACTGTAATTTACGAATTCTTAAGATGCTCTATGTAGTGTAGACACCACGAAAGGTTTTTTTTTAGTTTAGGGAGTTGATACTATAATAATTAGAAAAATAGCACGAACTTTATACATCTATATCTATACTAAAATTATAAAGAGGAAAGAATTGTATTTCTGGATTTTTGTATGTTATGAATAAACTCAAAAACTACTGGACTGAATTTCATCAATAGAAAGCCACATTATCAGTGAGTAACATACACTATTTTTTGTGTAAAAAACATTTACATTGCACCCGTGTGAAGCCGGAGAGCGTCGTAAATAGATTAAGAGACAAGACATAAATTTTACAAGTTAAGAATTAGAAGGGAATAAACAACAAGATGATTTTATAGCTAAATATTCGATACATAAACAGTGTATGGGAGTCCACTAACTTACTCATTTATATGTTAATGTAAATGGCATCCGATTCACAGATTCGTACAAAGATATGTTTCGGGGCCATATCATTTTCACTGCCTTATTACTTTCCAATTTGTCTTCAACATTGGTTATTACCTCGTTTATAGCTACCCTCTCTATCTATATTAACAGTATTCGCTTCTGTACAGACAGATTGACAATCAAAGGAAATGAAAACTAATAAGAAACTTATAGGTGCTCGTATATCGTGAATATGAAGACTTAAAGCTATTGTACCTTTTCGTCTGAAGTCGATGCCAGAGTCGAAAAATCTTGACTTACTCCTTGACGATAAATCCATTGTGATCACTTGCAATCTAAGTCTTTCGAATATCACTTAGTTAACAGTAGAGCAAACGCAAAGCATACCAAGATAGTTCTAAGTTAGTTAGACCACTGGGCACTTCACTTGAAGTCATAAAACATGTGATCATCTTCGCAGACGATCACAGACTGACTGGCTAGCTCGATTAAGTCTGAGACCCACAGTTTAAAAAAAAGGACCCCCAAAACTTCAGGTAAAAAAATCCCGTATCAAAACCGCCGTTTCCTAGTGACCCCGATCACTCTCGCATCCCTTTGTTGAGCTTCTTTTATTTATAATAGCACATTTTTTTCACACACAGCACCCCTTATAATGTGTGAGCAAAAATATGCGTAATCGTCTACGCACCCAGACTGCATTGCCCATAGAGAAAGTTTCATAAAGAAAAAATACAACTGTCCCCATTTGAATAGCAAAAACTGCATGTCATTTCGAAAATGGTATTAGTGAATGAATATAATTTCGGATATAAATGGATGGATGGACTTATAATTGTATCGCGTTATATTAAGCATGAATTATTGGTTCGAAGTGGTTTTTGTGTTGCCAACTAACAAAATGTGATATATAATCTAGCTAAGTACAAATATTTAAACATTTTAATATCGATATTAACATATACAAAATAAAGGGAACATACTTTAAATTAAATTAGTAAAATTTATTTTAATACGCGGAATCAAATACTAAATCCTCGATGAGGATTACAAATAAAAAATAAATATCTAAGTATGCATGCAGTATAAAACGTATATTGTAAAGACTTCTTTTACAATAAATATTCTGTATATAATATATCTTTTGTCCCGTCACAATTTCGCAATCTAAATTATTAATACAACCGAGATTTGGTCCTCTGAAGTCGGAAATGTAACAAAATTATGACAATCGAATTGCAAACGAAATGACCCTAGCCGCACAATGTTTGTTATTCCTAGGTAAATAAATACGAAGACTGACGTTGAGTGTACATCTGGTGGCCCAAATACAAGGGGATGTGATAAACAATACAGTAATTCGATTTTCCGGCCTGCGACAAATTGCGCGTGATGTATTACGTAACGAATGCTGTTTTTTCATTAAGACACGATTTTTTTTCGTATTGCTACTACAAAACCTTAACTATTAACTGAGAAATATAGGTAGATAGGTAATTTTTATTAATTTTTGTTGTTTAGCATAGACATAGTGCGGTTGTTTTTTTTTTCGATTGGATGTGCAATTATAGATGTGACGCAAACCTTATACTGGTCAAAATAGGAAATGAATTAATGAGCAAGCGTATTCCATCTTAGGCCGCGTTATCACTTTCCATCAGGTGAAACAGCGGCCAAACATTTGCTTATAATAGTTAAAAAATACCCAGTATACAAGAAAAATCATAGAAAAGCATTAATTGTCGTAAATATGATTAATAATTAATTAATTAATTAAATTAAGCACTCTGTGTACCTACTATAAAATTTTCCCTAGGTTTGTTTCTAAAAATCAGATTAGAAAATTCTCATTTTTTTTCATTGTAGACGGACCATTCTAATCTTATCATAATTTCCACTGATAACACAATAACGAAAAATTAGAAATGATGCGATTTTCCGCGAATTAAAAAAGGTTGAATCGTGAAGGCAAAAAAGGGATACAGTTACTATGATTTGAGAGTGGACCTTACCTGGAGCAACTCAGAGCGTGTGAAAATGAAACAGGTGGTTGTGTGGTTCCGGGTACGAACCCGCAACCTGATAATTATTGGACGGACAATAGATTTCGATTCGCGATTTTGTCTGATATAAATTTCATAAATTTTTAATACCTTCCAGCCGGCCTAGCATGACCGCCACGAAATATGTCGTGGACGAGACAAGACAAACTAAATTATAAGATATCTTGATATAATATTATATCTCGACATCGACAATTTTGATAGAAAACATATCTCGATCGACAAAAGTGTAATTGTCATGTTAGACCCGAAAGAAATAAAGCGATAATCGATTAAAACACGAGAAAACGGTCGACAAAATTTTGTCGCGGTTGTCATGTTAGGCCGGCAGGTATGGTAATGTGTTCTTTCGGTGTCACTCTACGTTAAAATTGCTAAAATAGGATAACATATTAATGACCATTAAATAATAATTTATCTTGATTAGAAATAGAAGTCCCTGGCATACAAATTTCTACCTATGTTTCACTGATCATTTTTCTTTACAAGCAAGATGTTCAGTCTTCTATGCCCTATCCGACCAAAGCTAATTTGTTTACTCGGGACTCGAACCCGACTCCTACAGTACCAAAAGCAACGCCCATACCACTGAGCCATGGAGGCAGTAATCAAACTATAGTCAGAAGTAAAATCTTTGTTATCAATTGTTGGTTTTTATTCGTGTAAAGTTTTATCATATTACAGTATCATCATAACAGTGTGAAGAAAAAATGGACTTTATATTCTTGTGAATTTAATTCACAGTGTAAATGAAACGGAAGAGCTATGGAAAACATCTCACACATGTTCAAATTCTGGTCAAGAAATCTTTTGTGGACACTATTGTTGTGTGTTGATAGATTGAAATGCCAAAGGGTTGGATTTCACCTTTAATGGAACAAAAAATACGGCGACAGCGTGGGAGAGAGGTTGCAAATATCTTCGAATATTGACCGCATTTATTGATATGAATATAAGTATTGCAAGAAAAAAATGTATCATGATTACTTACTTCGTTCTCTTTTTGGTCATTTTAAAAGTACCTAATGTAAAGGTCAAGTGAAGTCATATAGTAAATCGATATTTCAATAGTCACATATAACTTTGAATTTTTAGCAGATTCTACAAACTTAGCTTTAATGATTACGTTTTACGTTTTCAAGATTTTTTTTTTAAATTTTTTTTTAAGAATTGGAACCTACTTAACAACATAAAATTATACTATACATAATAAATAATAACAAAAAAATTTTTTTACTAGATACAAGTATTATAAACTTAATAATACAGCTAACCACATATACAAGTAAAGAAAATATAAACTAAATGTCATATAGCAAATCTATCCATCACAAAAGCTCATCATCACTCCGGCCGTCACCTAAATAGCATTTGAACTTAGAATCTACATACAACGCTGGGAGCGTTCTCATACCGGCCATCCGCTGTGACCGCTCGCCTTGTTACCGATGACCTGCCTAGAGATTATGCACTCACATCCGTATGATGACTACTTAATTGAGGTCATGTGAAATATACACAAAGCGTTATGTTTTTTCGCGAAATACCATAAACGACAACAATGTAGAGCGATTAATTAGCTCGTTGCGGTGTTATGATTTATGCTGCTTTTTATTGAGTACGATTTTTTTCTCCATACTAATGCTATTGATACGAAAGTTACTCTTTCTGTTACTATGACTAAATTGCTGAACTATTTAAACTTTAGGAAAGATTTCTACAACCTTTTAATATTAAAATACTGGGCTCAAAGGGGATTCGATACTCGGAAAATAAGATTAAAAAAAATTGATTATCATGAATCAAGCGTGAATCAGACACATAAATGTGTCTGCCCCATTAGTGGACTCGGATATTCACTTTATACATTGCAGTAAAAAAATATATTATTATATACTTATTAATAATTTTAAATTCTACACAAATATTTTAACATTTATTTTAGCAACACATAATTTAAATCGAAATATAATATTCTAAACAAATCATCGATAGGTGTAAACTACAAACCCATATGCATGTTACCACAAGCTAACTGTAAAGACGAAGAGTACTATAAATTTGACGGTGGTCTATCGTTGATCGACAGATAACCGATAAGTGACCCGTGCAAGTTACACGGCCCATTGTCTGCGCGGGAGTCTAAACTCAGGAGATTAGGAATGGGTTTGTGACCTTTGATGCCGCCGATACGCAAATATATGGCTATGCATTTTTTCAACATATCACTCTTGAATATAAATCAATTACATTTTTTTTATTATTATTATTATATTTAATTAAATACTCAATTTGAAATAAAATGTTTATTTCTATTTTTATTTTGGAATTAATTTTCTTAGTGTTACCTAGTTTTTTACCTTATGGCGCAGTGATATGTGCAGACTGATATGCATCCGCGGTCCTGGATTTTTTTTTTTTAGAAACAAAATTATAAAACCACTTGCGATCTGGCTTAGAAAATCCGATATATTCAACTGTATTGTAAAATGATCAGAGAAAAACATTTATGATCGTATGAAGATTGAAAAATTAAATAAATTGTAGGTACGTGTGTCATGTTACGGTCATCACGTATCGATAATTATTTCCTATAGTACTAGGTATTTCTATATTTGATAGTAGCTATCCTATTATGTAGATACCCTTCTCTTCATTTCTTCTCCGTCTTCTCACACTGTATGAAAGTTTGAAGCATATAGAACCATTCACCCTTCTACTCTGCCTCATTAAAACCTAAACCCTTATTAGCAACCAAGAAACCACAAAACAATTGACGACCAATAAATTTTTGATACCACGCCTGTCGGACCAGTGAATGTGCCACGCTAAGCTTATTGAATCCCACTAAATATCGTATTTAGTTAAAGGAAAGGGCGCACTATTATAAATCTAGCGAACGCCCACACTACAAGCTAACAATACCCACAAACACACACTACGACACTGTATAAATCATAAACATGACACAATCTTTCACTCCTTTGACTGGTTATAATTTTTAACACCCACTTAATCACAAAAACAATAAGTGACATCTTTTAAAAGCTTAGAAAGCTTTGCGATTTGTCTTGTTGCTTAATTAGCTTAGATGATTATGAAACTATACCAACACGAGAGAAAGTGTTCTTTACGTTTTTTTTTTTTCAATGTAAATATTGGCAAATCTTGGTCTTGTTTAAACTGTTTATTATAACCTATTTACAGTTTTTCAAAAAGTTTATTATTTTATAAGTTATTCTTAGGTAGTTTATACAGAAGACTCTCACTAATCCGGTACTATTAAAAACCAGAGGGTGCCGGATTATTGGAATGTTCGGATTACTTGATTGTATAGAAAAAAATCATAATTAATAAAATAAAGCTTTTCATAAAGGGAATTCAGCGTATTTGTGTTCATTGTAACATAATATCTCACAATAAACTAATTACATACATAGTTTAAAAAAAATCTTAATTGAGGTCTATTTTTGTGCAATTTATATGGGGAAGATGCAAGCGGAGGATGCCGGACTATTGGACGTGTCGGTCTATTTTATAAATAATTAATTAATCATTTCTATATTAAAAGGAATGCGCTATTTCAAACCTCAAAAAAAATACAAACATTCCCAAAACTAGAACTGACATCGCAAAAAACCTTTAAACTGGTCGTAATTCAATGCAACCTCCATGCTCTATTAAAGACCGCGTTCAACTTGACGTATAGCTAAAGCGGATGATAAAAAAAAATTTAGCCAAATCAAAAGCCTTTGGACAATGGTCACGGAATCCAAGGCAAATGAAAAATGGTCGATATAAAGGTTCAGGTAGATGTGATACACCGCAATCTTCGTGTCAATCAGATGTTCGAGCTTTATAAAGTTGAATATTTGAATAAAAAAATGTTTAGATGTAAAAAAACATTTGTAGGTATATACAATCTACTATGTAAAAATCACTAACTTACTCGTATATCGGAAGAATTTAGCATTTCGTAAACTCAAGCAGGTCACCGAATGATCACCTATTTGGATGTAACGAAAAAACGTTTAGTGAAACAGACACAGAAATGCATCTGTCCCAAACCCCACTATATATATTGCATCCTACTAGCAATGTGACCCGGCTTCACACGGCTGCAGTGTAGATGTACTATACACAAAATAGCCTATGTTACTCACTGACAATGTAGCTTTCTATTGGTGAAATAATTTTTAAAATCGATCCAGTAGTTTTTGAGTTTATTCATAACATACAAAAATACAAACCATTCCTCTTTATTATATGAGTATAGATGAATTCCCGAGTCCCCTAGTGGGGCATGGGGCAGACCCATTTCTGTGTCTGTTTCGCTGATCATTTGTCTTTACAGGTAAGTAGGTGATCAACATTCAATGCCCTGCCCAACCAAAACAATTTTTTTAAATCTTGTTTTTTCGGGTTTCGAACCCAGGACTTCCAGTGCTAAACTAATCGCACTTACCCCTGAGCCATGGAAGCGGTCGATATATAGACTCATTGTAAACAATTGATTGTAATAATCATAAAACATTATTGATATTAAAAACGAAACATTTCGGTTTCTGTATAAAAAAAACATCCACTCAGATAATCCACAGGTGCTACATCAAACGGATATTCAGGGAAAGGTGACATACCCTTTCTTTTCTAAATTGATGAAAGGATATGACATAATGATCAACAATAGTTATTTTGCCTCCGGGCGACTTCAGATAGAGCCCTATTCTGTACTATAACTCGACAATGTGGGCGCGGACTTTGTACGCAAAAACGCTCTCTTTGACCAATTGTTTGTCAATGGCTGTTGTTTTTTTTTGAGGTGTTTATGGAAGTTTGACCATGGGAATATATTGCAGATTCAGGTGCTGTTGAATTCGGCTTTGTCAACCTGTTTGGGGTGTTCTCATATAATCGGAATCCTATGTTTGGTTATCGATAATACGAATAGAATTTTATGTAAAAAAGACTTCTTTAAGGATATTTAGCATATTAATTCATTTCGATCTAAATAATATGAATAAATAGGTAGAGACACTTGAGACAAAAAAATAATACAAACTATTTTTCAACATAATTATGCGTATTGATTCGATATAAAAATACGTATTCAAATTTTCTTCGTTTGTCTTGAATTCAAACGCTATTTATATTAAATAAGACTCAACTATGCCTACCATAAAAGTGTCGGTGACCGTTCTTATTTGCGTTGAGAAATTACCTTTGGAACAACCAGAGAAATGTATCAGAAAGTTTAAATAGGCGCTGTCGTTGAATGTCGACACTTACAAATTAGTATCAAAGCCTGACAAAGATGGACACTTCACAAACTGTCCACCCACTCCCATCCGATTGTACCAATAAATTAATTCTTGTTATTAACATTTTTATACCATTGTATTAAACGAGCATTAATTTTACTAGATCGTAATAGAGCCTAATGGGCGGACATTGGTCAAAAGAGAATTCGTTCACAATGAGGCTGAATTGAATTTCCTTATGAATAGAATCTTTACAAGCTCTCGTGATCTTGTTTCCAAAAGGCTATTTCAATGTAAAGGCTTATCAAGTTTCTATAAATAAAATCTACTTCAAAAATAAATATTAGGAATACTTCTTATAAGTTTTAAGTTATTGTAATTATCGAGATTACCAGCAATAGATACGTTTATTCGTATCATTGTAATCCCTAACGATCTTAACACCTTTCGAGGGTACAAAAAAGGTTAGCTACTGTTTTTGTTGTTTATAATACGATTAGTATTGTTGTCAAATATAATCCTTTTCTTCGAGAAAGGTTTAAAAGTCGTAAGATGTTATAGAAATGTGTCGAGTTAAGACATCATTCTCCGAGCCTCCAGCGTTGCATATATTGTTTAAACGGACTAATAAATCCAATTTAAACGCTGCCTGGACCTCCGCGATATTACATATGTAAATGCATACGTCTTTATCTTGAGAATCGAAAAAAATAATACAAATGAATCGGGCATCTAAAAAACGTCCGGTCTTTCAAACGGGTGGCCGTCGACTGTCGACCGCAGTCATTATTCTAAATACTAAATTAACTGTATTCCCACAATAATTTAAATATCAATTCAGGATCTACTAAATCTTGGGTACTTCGACATATTTTTAGGACATCATAGTTTGGACGTAGGTACTAAGTATTTACGATACTTGTAATAAAATGAATTATGTTCGTACGAATTAAATATAATCAAGATCATGTAATAACTAAGTGAAATCTTGAATATTTATACTAGGCGTGTCCGATATAATACTTTCAGGGACAGTCCAATTATTTTTGACGTCTGTTGTAAATCAAATTCAAATAATTTAAAGTTTCCCAATTTATATTAAACATTGTATATTGTTGATATAGAATAGGTGTTTTTTTTTTAACTTTAGTGATATACCTATTATACCTATTCTAATATATTAACATTTAACAATTATTATTTAACATTTTATCATATTATAAATAAATAAATAGAAATAAGCTGACTAGAGTCTTTCAAAAACCTAGTTTATTTTCAATATTCTGTTTGTTTTGTGTACTCTACTTTAGTCTTTATATTACCTGTTAATTCCTTCTCTATCTATTGTTTTTCTGTCTGTTCTATTCTTGCAGTAGAAATAGATACAACCACTATATTTTTAGTTTTATATTTGTATAACTTCATATATATATTTTATATGTGATAAAAAGAGTATTTTATCTGTCTACGTTGGTCGTTACAAACAAAGACAGACCTAGACGGATTACGAACGATCTTGAAGCAATAATTCCTGGACAAGGATCAAGATTGAAAGTTCCGCTTGCGAATACGATGTTCCGATATTCCCTTAATGAAGACATATTGAATCGCCAACCGACGAAAGACAAGACGTAGCTACATTTTTAAATTGACGTGCGCTCCCATTATGTTATTCGAAAAACAAAATTTGAAACAATGATCTAATACAATACAATACAAAATAAAATAGAAATGATTGAAACATAAAAAAATAATTTGAAACAATGAGTTGAACAACCAGTGACAATTAGGCGAGAGCGAAAACAAATAGTCGAGTGGATAAATATTTCATGAAGCAAAGTTAGCATTTTTAAAACTTTCCGAGTTTTAACCTCGACCATCCAGCTTCGCGGGTGATAAAGTAATTTTACGATTCCCTAATTCGTACTTTTGAAGAGGGTTTTAAAATCGGGATACCCTTAACTTTTGTGTTTCGTACGAGACATTTATTTTTAACTAGTGACACTTCTGGTGCGTTAATTGTACATAGGTTGATTTTTTCGTTTAATATTTAAGCATACAACCTTTTCGTAATAGCATTTTTAAATCATCACGTCGAAGGTAAATCTTTTATAAGCTCATTTTAATATGTTTATTGGTTACCGATAAGAAGAAACACGGCACTCGATATTATTATTAATAGGTACTCTTTCAAATATAATAATTATTGTACTTTGAGTTTGAAATTTAAGAAAACCGATAATAAAATTTAACTTCTTTTAGAAATAAAAATTGCAATAGTTAAAACCGCTAACGGAATACTGATCTTATTAACATGTTTCTGTCTTTAATGTTATTTACTATGTTAATGAGTGACAGTAATAGTTTTAAATAAATGTTGATAAGCGTTCGAGTATTCGCTATAAATTATTACTGGTAATTATACTTATAATATACTAGCTGATGCCCGCGACTTCGTTCGCGTGGGGTTCACTTTAAGCTGAGCTTTTGAGCAAGCTTTCTTCAAATGACATATCCTCCTCCACCCTCTGTACTTGGTGATTTCTTTTGGGAAAGAGCTATCAAATTAGCCATTGACGGTTTCTTTTGCATCATGTTATCGACATGTTTAATGGTGGTTGAGATTGGGGTTCGAAGGATTATTTGAAATTCAATAGTTGAAATAATTAACCTGACTTTAGGGAGATTCATATTAATTAAATTTTACGTGACCAAAATCCAGATATGTGTCTTTTTTCTTATAATCATAGTTCAATCGAAGATTGGATTCAATGCATTTTCTGTCTTAAATAGATGCGTGCGTTCATTTAATTGGTCATTTTCATTTTCGGACATTTTTTTAAAATTCCCGGTATTCTTGCTCGGGTTTCCGGTGCTTAATGCGGAAACCTCTTAAGATACGGAAGCAAAAAAGCAATGTCGAATAATCGTAATTCTGTTTAAGAGAAAGGATTGATGAAAAGATGAAATAAATGATCTCATAAGAAATCCTTTTTCATATAATATTTCAATAATACGTTTTCTATTTTTGTTATAATATAGTTCTTTCAAAAAATAAATAAATAAATACAAAAAAATATTTCTTTCATTTCAACTTCAGATTCGAACTCGCATCAAAAGCTACGCTATAGGACTGCATATCCACTATTCTATCCACTATTCTACGAATACATATTGAAAATGGCGAAATAATCAAACTATTTCATTTACATATCAGACTGTGATTGACATCTGACAATTCGAAAAAGTTCAACGCGAGTCAGTTTGCATTGAAATTTGGTGATATGGTGCCTTTAAAATAATATTTAAATGATGATAACTTTTCTTTCCGATAAACGATTTCGATGAAACAAAGCCTATATGTTGCCCCGGGCTTTCCTTAATATATTTGTGTAAATTGCATTAAAATAGGTTCAGTATCTTCGGAGATTAGCGTGAACAAACAGACAGACAGACAGACAGACAGACAGACAAGAATCTTAAAAATTGCATTTATGCATTCTGCTACCCTTCTTTTATCACCCCTCTTAATTTCTGGTAAAAATATTTAGTGAAGCGTAATTTCGATCCTACTCTTTTATTATATGTATAGATAAATTATACGGACTCATTGCCGTGTTGGGTAGTGCACCTACATACATATACATATCTTGCATGGTCGAGGGTTAGAATCCCGCCGCATCTAACATTATATGTACTTATTTTATGTAACCATTTTTTACTTTATAATCATTTCGAGGATTAGGCGGATGATAGAAATAACTAAGAAAATTAACAGTATTTCATAAATGGAAGAGTGAAGAGCAGATAGTACCTACGCTCGAAGTTAACATTTCATTAATTTTTTATGGAAGGCAAACGGACAGTTGGTAAGCGACTACCGTCGCCCTTGGATATTCACAACTCCAGAGGTTAAGGATGCGTAGCTGGCCTTTAAAGTAAGAATAAGCTCATCTCTTAAAATCGATAGTGCATCACTGATTGATGTCCTACGGCTGAAACCTACCACCAAGTGAACCTCACGCCCGACTCTCGACATCTCACTATAAAAAAAAAGTTAACTCTACATTTCGCCAAATATCAATGTGCTAAGTATAAGCCGCGACAAACCGTCATAATAATTTATTTGAGGGGGGACTTTAAGTACACAAAAGCGTACCTCAGAACCTCTTACGTTTAAAATAAGAACAAATGTGTGATCGACGAAATGACGCGTGTCGACCAATCGGGCGCGAAGGCCACAGCCGTTGATGACGTCACACTGCCACCGACCAATCGGCTTGGCCTGTCGCCTTCGGTCAACTTAGACTAATTGCCCATGTGTGCGATAACGATTTGAGAAGAGTTCATGCGCTTGCGCCTGTACCGCGCCGCTGGACCGAATGATCGCTAACTTGGATTGTTTTTATTACGGTACTTAATTATACATACTTAAGTATATATTTTTAGATATTTTTTATTCCAACTAACTACTACCTTTTTTGTTTCCTGATAGAAATTCTTGAAACAATAATCATTTTATATACAGTTTTATCTCAAGAGAATACGATGAAGAGTTAAAATAAAATATATAAACGCTTTTTCAAAACGATACAAACAATAATTTACGAATTCTTTAAATGAAATGTTCATAATCTACTCTTGCCTTAGTCTACTCTCTCATATATATTATTTGGTTATGATAGGAAAATATGTATAGGTATAAGAGATAATCAAAGAGTATAGAGTACCTATTAATGAAGATAGGATTATTATTGTGTATTTATTTTTTATTTTATATGTTTAACGTTTGTAAATCTTAATGTAATTCAGTTAATTTTTTTGACATATTTGTATCTAATTATGTAACTCAAATTTTGTTCAAAACATAGCATGAGAAGTTATTTGTATAATTTACATTATACTTTGCCGAGTGGGAATGAAATGTAACAATGGTCTTCTTAATTAATTATTAGTATTTAAAACAGCGTTTCATCTGTTCAAGTTAAAACGCTGTATTAAAAATACATATTGGACAAAGGAATAGTAAAACATATTCTGGATAATTGATAAAAAAATACACTTTGAAATATAGGTCAAATTATACCTAATAATTTTTCTTAATATGTATTTTATGTGCTATTATTTCTCCTATTATATTTTGAAGAAAGAATAATAGAATAGAAGATACTAAATTCAGATTTTAATATTGTGTTACCTTTTAAGATATTTATTTAGTACTCTGGTAATAGGGACATTTTCTAAGGGGTTATTTATTTATTTTATTATTTAAGCGTGACTTAAAGTTTAATTCTTTACATAAAATGGGCATTATATTATAATACGACTTATGTTCATGGTCAGCTTTATGGCGCTCTATATAATAATAATATGTTTTTCATGCGCATTTAATAAAAATATAAAATTATTGCATTTTTTACAGCCAATAAATTTAGATGTAGTAGCAAAAATAAAAAAATATGCCAAATCAAAAACATCTTATTATTACTATTTTGAGGATAGAATAAAGTGGATATTTTTGCGGAAAAAAAAAAGTAAAAATCTAATAAAAAGTTTGGAAATAAAACAATACTCAATCGATAATTAAAAAATAATATTTTTAAGAACTCTACATAGTTTTGCTCTATACGACTTTGACAAGTGTATTTTGTACTTATGGCTGTAGAAGTTGTCTTTTCAAATCTACTCATTCATCCCTTTCGGTCAGCAAATGACCACAGTGTAAATATTGACATGAGGCTTCGCTGTTGAATAGCTCATTCAGCTCATTGTCTTGCAAAACAGTCTATCGAAAACTCTACATTTTTTTTAAAAAGAACAAAAATTTATTTAATTTGTTACTGGCTGTGTCTGAGTTTAATAATATATTTTATCAATACTAAACTTTACTAAAAATACAAAATCATATATTAGTGTTTTATTATCCTATATTATGCCAAATTATTTTAAAATTAATGCAATAATTTGATAAACATACCTTGCGCGATGCGTACAGCTGGCATCTTGATTCTCATCTTGATTTGGTCACCTATTTTTAGATCGTCAACAACTTCTTTATCCTATAAAATCTTTATCTCAATATCTTGCTATCATGCGACAGTTTGTTAGCGTACTTCACTTGTGCCGCCGTCGGACCGGCTTATCGTCCTTTTCAAAACCTTTTTGATATAGCTCCCTGTGACACAATATTATCGGAAGTCCGTTGTTTTACAGTTTTTGTCATTACCAAGGTAATCATCGTAACATTTTAAAACGTAAACTTTTTTCTTTTCATTCCGCGAAGTTCACGTAAAAACAAAATATTTATTTCTAAAACTAGAGACATGAAGATCTTATCACTTGAATGAACGTTCTATCTAATCTAATTTCATCTCCAGCTGATATTACACTTCCGATTTTCCACGAAATAAATTCACTGTTTTTATTATTAAAATATAATAAATTATACGTCGAATTTGATGTTTGAATAGAAATAAAATTTATACAGTTAAAAAGTAACAACAAAATTTATAGTCTATTTAGTTTGTGATTTTCGTCTCGCGATATATATCGCGTGCGAAGCGGTACTAGCAGGTGCGCGGCCGGCCGCCCGCTCTCACCCGATGTCCGAATACGTCTGTCCTGTGTCCCTTCGCGCGAGGGCTCCGTGGCCTCGTGTCCAACTCGCGCCGTCTCGCTCGACCGGCCGACGACGGCGCGTGCGAGTCCGTATACTCGTGTCACGCCTATATCGTAACTTTTCAACCTCGATTAGAGGTATCCGAGGATCTTGAAACTTTTCACTGCAGTTTCAAATATTCTATACCTAATAGAAAAGTATATTTAGAGGTCATAAATATTAATTTCTTAAGTTATAAATAATATACAGGTGCAATCAAAATAAGAAAAACTGTATTATAAAAGATTTTAACATTATAACAAATTAATTTAAAAAATAATATAAAGCACATATAATTATTTATTTAATAACCATTTAATATACACGAACTTGATAATTTTAATCGTTATAATGTACCTAGAAGACAGAATAATTAATTAAATATTAATAACTACTTTTTATGACTATGACTCATTAAGAGTCAATAAAATAATATTATGCTCATTATAAGTATCTCATGTAATTTAAATTAAAAGAGATTCGCGCTACACGGGAGCTTACGAAGTAGCCAGGGGTTACTCGCGGTCGCTTTCACGTCGGTTGTTTGAAAGAGATCGTGGTCCATACTCTTCACCCCCAGTGCGTGGGTGGAAAAGAGATGGATTGATTTCATAAGTGCCGTGCGTCGGTGTGCGTGCGGGTGGGGCGAAGATGCAACGCGTACAAAAGAAAGGGATAATATTTGCCTGCATATTTCATGACTCGATTAGGAGATGGAATTTTTAATTGAATGGACTTTTGTCGCTGGGTCACTATGCTCGTTAAAGAAAAATTCCGTAAATAAAAGTTTTGGAATAAACCCCAAAGTTCGAAGACTATTTATATCGCATTCTTTTTTCACATAAGCTTCGATATTGTTTTTAAGTACTTTTTCGCGATATATGTTATCTTTAAAATAATCAGTAATTATTTCCTTAAATATTATATTTATTTAAAAAAATAAAGCTATAAAAAATCTACATATATTAAATTCTACAATGTAGAGCCGTTGTAAAGTCGTTGTTTATTCAAAAATATTTAGTACTTCATAGAACTTTTATGGAATACAACACAAAAACTGCTTACATTAAAACTTAAGAACTTGTTATGTAGTTAGTAACTATTTAAAGCGTAGTTTTTCGTAGCGTACGGCTACGCCGCTACGTGAAATGTCATATTTGAAATTTATTTATGATATTGTGCTACACATTATGCATTACTAAAATAAGTTAATAAATTTGATATATTAAAAATGATATATATTTCAAATAATCATAAAATTATTTAAATACTAATATAAAAGGTTTATCTTATTTTTATTTTATCAAAGCGTTTAATTTATAAAGAAGAGTCAAAAATAATTCATTGCCAAATCTCTATGTAAATAATAAAACAGGATAAATGGCTATACGTTACCAAACGCAACACGTAGACGAGTCGTTCAGAAACTCGACATCGTTCACTCTCACTCTTGTACGAACTTTCTGCATTTTTTCAACGTTATTTTACTTAAGACGCCGCAAACTTATCTCGGTCGGTCCTTGACTTTAATAAGTTTTATGAGTGTCAGTCGAGACTTACTAACTGGCGCGTGAACGGCGAGCAACTTTTTCATAATTGTTTCTGAACTGACTTCGTGAACTTTGCGTGTTCGATTATTGAAATTTTAAAGTTTTCTTTCGTTCGAAAATGATTCTTTTTTTAAATATTTACTCCAATTTAATTGACGTAACTTTTTATATTATTGAAATGTAGTAAACATTATATTATTAGTTAGCAAACATTTTTTTTTAATATTTACACACGTTGATCTGTAATTAATCTACTGTAATTTGTATATAATATTTCGATACTCTCATAAAATATTTTAATATAAATGCATATGTATATATTTTTTAATATGGATGTTATTTTTACTATAAAAAATTATTTGCTTGTTTTGAATATGGTAATGGTAAACTCAATTTTAGCTGATATCATTGTTTGACTCCAAAGTTAGCTTTGAAGAGTAAACATATTCCAGTAACTCTCGTATAATTAACATTATATTATGTCACTTTTTCTAAATAATACTAAAATCAAAACGTTGACACTGTATTTTCTTTATAGAGCAATAATGTAGAAATAGGTTAGACTAATTCAATATCTAATAAACGTTTCAATAGCCATTCAACTTTACCAATTTGTATCCAATAGTTTCATCAAAAATAAACGAATCGCTCTGGTCACTCAACGTCCAGTTCAAACATTAAAGTATCACCGTCTCTTTCTAAACTAAAATAACAACAAGGGGAAAATAGAGACGTATAGGGTTGTCAGTTTTCCCTGCGGAAAACTGGAGATATGACCAGCTATATGTTCATCTCATTCATGTGTAGGTGTGTGGGGGTGATTTGAGAGGGATGGTGATATCATAGATGAAATCTCGTATGTGTTTCTTATCGCTACTCGACGCTAGGCGGCGTGAAAATTCTGAAGCTGGAAAAGGGTTGTTTTCCAAGTTCATTATTGTAAGTTATGCCAAAAGTATTGAATGTTGTCTTTGGGTTAGATCCTGTTTTCAAAACTACGTCCAGTTCCAATATACTCTATTAATCTAAGCAGTACTAAGTAAAGGTTTTAATTTAATAATACAGTGTGGACTTTGTAAACATATACGAACGAAACAAGATTTCGACTACTTTTCAGAAACAAAAAAAAATATTTGTTCCCCAAACTTGCCGCGTAGACCCCTTAATCTATTTTGAGTAAATTTATATTTATTTTTGCAAATCACTCAAAATCAAATGTATAATTGGAGGGCTAATCTTAGTGCTTCTCTCACTTTGAGTGATTTAGATTCTTAAATAATGTGTAGTTGACCCTTGTCGATATAGATCACCTTACTTATCGACTAGCTATGTTGAAGGGCGGTATTACGTCTCTTAAAAGATTCTTTTCATTTTAAATAAAATTCTAATTTTAAAAAAGCAAATATCGACAAGTTAACGATATCCCAATAAATGGCATGTCAACGTAACCCAAATCCGATACTTTCCCAAATATAACGTTACATGTCTCAAATTGAGCAATTTTCTGTATCCTGTGACACATCTGTTGGGTCCGGACAAAAAAGTATCCGTCCAAATGTACAGTAATTATAGAACTACTCTTCAATGTATCTAAAAACTGTACGTGAGAACCGGAGCTTTGGCGTGTTGGTGAGATAGTATACCTAATCATCCATGGGTCACAGGTTTGATTCCAGCTAAGTCATATGCGTACATAAATGTTTCCATCTGGTGTCATTAAATGATTTTGATAGATAAATTACGGTAGAGTCAAATGAGAGAAGTATGAAATTACCATCATCCACATGGGTAGATCTGCGTTATTGTCTAGAATGAAAAGTGATTTATTAATCTAGGCTAAGTTATGTGTGCCATATTTATTGAGCTATTTAGGCGTAATCGAGACACAAACATTCAAAACATTAAACATTAAATTTCTATCTCTCTCAAAAAATATTTAATTACATATTTTTAGTACAATTAACTGATTCTATTAACTTTTCAATGTAATTTACAAGAATTAAGTTAGTATAAATATATATTTTTTCTGTAAAAATTCTGTAAACATTTTTTTTTTTACTTTTTCTCTCTCTCTCTATCTCAAACATCGATACTCCACTTATAACATTAGAAGATTAAGTATTGGTATCTATAATGGAAAAAAGGCACCATTATTATTTGGTATATTTGGTCTGACCAAAAATTAAAATCCGAAATATTTATTATGTTACCGTAACTATTTCACTCAACGTAACAACATTCTTTAAAATATGATTTTATATTAAAATTAAATGACGAAAAATTGCATTACATATACATACCGAAATTACTTTCAAAAGCTTTGTTAGGTACCAAAGACTTTATATATACCTAGTCCTTGTTAGGTACTTATTTTTTAACAATAATGACATGTTTAAATAAAAACAATTACATTTTATTTGTTTACACTTGGAACGACCAAAGTCCTTCTTATGACCAGTTTATATTTAGAATATGGCGACCCACCCCAACATTATGTCTATTTGTGTCACGAATGACAATAATATATGGTTAAGGGAAGGAGATACGATTTATTTTCTGTTTTCACAGCAAATTCACTGCGCTTAATTTCAGTATTTACTGTAATATATGTATGTTAACTCGTATGGAACTATTAAGATATTTGTCTTGTTGATTTACTTAAAGCATTCGGAAATCTGAAGACGAAGTCTGAAAAGAGCAATAAATAAGAATAGCTTGTCTTTCGGTGGCCATAGGAGGGATGCCATAATTACATAAAGGAAAACCGATGTAGTGTAGCAATAAATAATAATGATATTCCATTTTAAATAACAACACTGATAATTAACATAAGATTAATATAAAAAAGAGACAACTAAATACATATTACATTATTTTTTCAAAAAATTCATAACCCGTGGGTAACGAAGCCGTGATCTACATATACCCCGGAAACCTCCTTCTTTTATTATCATCATAATATGAAACTAGTCCTACTGTGTAAAGATTGTTCTTACTTCAGTATTGGCGGATACCACATGTCTTCGAGTTTTTTCGTTTCCTCATAATGTTCTCACATGGATAAGAGAAGATAACGAACTAACGCTCATCTGAAAGCAAAGATAATAATCGAAACCTCTAAATATGTACTAATTTTCAAATATAAGTAAAAATTTAAATCAGGTCCCTGAAAACTATAGTGAAAAATAAAATAAATAAATAAAATAAAAAAAAATAAAAAATCAGTTATAATCACCTTCTTCTGTTCTGTGGTTATAATGCCTCAAACGCACGTCGATCAGATCGGGGTCGGTTTTCACAGGTCAAAAGTACTCGAAACTAACGATAGTGTATGAAAGTATTGATGAAAGTGGAAGATGTGAAAATGGTTTGCAAAGATCTGGGCATATGGAAATCCGTGGTCTCTTGACGATCTCAATCGGATAGAGTCGAAATGTAAATGTAGGTACATTAACTGACTAACTAGGTAACTATCACATGTATTATAACTACATACAGGTGTAAGTTGTTATAATACATGCGATAGTTACAAGCTCCTTTAGAAAGTCTTCAGCTAGAGTCCTAAGTTAGAGTGAACAGCCTTCCAGGAAAGTTATCAGCTATAATAAATCCTTTTTTTATTTTCAAATTACTAATAAATGTATGTTTGGTTTTTCATCTTAGAGTAGCGGTAAAACGCAACGAAGCTCTTAATTTAGATAGATAATTTCGAAGACTCAAGTGTGAAGTCACAGGTACCTAATATCACCATTAAAATATTTCAAGATTTACGTATAAGTAGCTCGTTCATAAGCATGAAGTACACACGTCTTAACCCATTAAATGCAATTTTTGATGAGATATATGCACAAAGCATACGTAGCAGTATAATAATTATATTCAAATATGTTTTATCTTGAAAATATTTGATATTTTTGAAAAGATCGTAGCAGCTAATGGGTTAAGTACTGAATCCTTAGTAATAACTTCTATCCCTTATTTACGGGACAGCTCTAGAGCAATTAGGATGTAGGTGAATCAGCATCGCCTACAACGCTCGACCTAATCAAGGACTATGCCAAATAAGTCAGTGGTTTCCTGTGGATATTAGTGATGTTCGTACTTTACGATATTTATAAAATATAAGTACATTTTTGTTTTAATTTTAAACTCACTTTACAATTAACATAATTGATAATTTTTGAGTTGTCTCTGTTTTCTTTTGATTTTCGGGGTACGTACTTACTCTGCTAGCTCAGTGACCCAAAATGAGTTTTGGCCCGAAACAAGATTCTCTCACACTAAAGGGACTATCACACATTTTAATTGAAAAAAAAAAACGTTAACGTTAATGACTAAATTTGTAAAAGTTCATTATTGTATATTCGTATGTTTTAATGTGTTTCTAAGGCTATTTGACTTAGTAATAATAAACAAATTGCTTTTTAATGTATTAAAAGACGTAAAAGTAATTTCACTTAAATTTTTTTTATGAAATTCCTTTATGAAAACGAGTATAAAATAATCAGATGCATCTGCATATTTGATAACTGCGTTATTTTATTCAGAAAAAAAATATATTAACCTGAAATTGATAGGGGTTTAAGGACTTTAATTATTAACTAATTAATTATTACTTTATTACGATTGAAATGAGAAGTGTCAAAACATAAAACAACAAAAATAATATTTTAATCGACTTAAACTCTAAGTTAAGAATCCCATCACTAGACATGAACTTTAAACCTAGGTGTCTAGTGCGGTAGCGGTGAGTGGTGTCCGCCAACGTATACTATAAATTGTGATGAGACTACATTAATTTTGAGAAACCTCCTTACAATAATTACTGTATACTTCTAAAGTACAAAATAAGAGATTAAAATATATGAAGATAAGTTGTTGTATTATTCCAGTGGAGAAATTTAGATACTTGGAGCTCTCTTCAAGCGTCTGTTTTCCCGGATCACTATGATTTAGATATTTATAAGGCGCAGATGAAAAGACTTTTTTTTCTAGGTCAGTGTGTTCCACCTTATATCACCACTTACCAGTTGGGATTTTTCTCAAACGCCTGCCTATCATGCATAAAAAAAAAAGAAAACTGAGACACAAGTTTTTTTAGATTTCTCATAGGTATATAACTATTTGCAGTGTCGCAGAATCGGGAGGCCACTGTTCTGTAGGAATAGAGGTTAAATCGTTTTCTTCATATGAACAAATCCTATTAAGAGAAATATACCTCTAGTAGATTACATTCACGAAAAGTTAATCGGAAAGTTGACTATAAATTACGTTTACGAACTTTACTAAATAATATTTAAGGACACTTTTAAAAAATTATATTCAAAATTAATTAAAAAATAATAATTTACTATTAAAAGTTAAATTTTTGATTGATACTACAATATAACTCAAAGTGATTACGTTTAATGTATTGTATAAAGACCATTACAAGCCTACATATAATTTCATATCAATCACAACTAATTACAATGCTAAGATCAATCACAGAATGACCCTCACATCAAAGTTAAATGTCATATTACCATATTAAATCATACTATTGCATACGTTTGCCCACGCCCACGCGGGTTCCCACTAAACTGACTCATCACAATGTCTTAATGAACCATTAATATAACTTAGTATTGAAGATTTAAGACTCTATGTATTGATTGTTAGATGATTATTATCATATATTTACTTTGAGCAATAAAATGGAAATTAGTCTTGTGTTGGATTGAGAGGAAAGGATTTTGTATGTTAGATATCGACAGACGAGCATGAGGTTCACTTGTTTTGTGCTGCCCCTGTTGTAATATTGTGCTGTCGACCTACTTTTTACTTCGAGCAATCGGAAATACATAGTCTGAAACCGAAACGCGCAATGTGCACGTCACTTTATCCATCTATGAACGGTGGTACGTTAGCCGGTCATTCTGTGTTCTTTTTTATTCAATTTCGATAACCCTTAACATTTACTGCTTTAAATGGCTTAGTCAGTACCGGCGCGAAGTTCGATTCAACCCATATTTATTATAACACATATTATGCCAAGTGCACCACCTTTTATTGTTAAAAGTAAAATAACTACAGACTAAACTTATTTTTAACCCGTAGTCTTCAGTCATTCATAGTTATTCATAACGAGACGAAATATTAAAAATTATGTTAAAGTTCTTTATGAACAAAAATAATTAAAAAACTGTGTATTAAATACAGTAAATAAATATAACGACGGCGGAGGGACCACTTTAATGACGTCGCTATATCCGGAGGCCTCTATATCAGCAATAATAAAAAGTCATGTACATATTTACTTATCATTTATTTAATTGTGTTATTGAAAATTAAGTTTTTTCTGCATGCTGTGAGGTGTATTCCTTTTCCATAATTCCTTCTACATCTAAATTATTTTGGCCTTCACCAAACAAACAGTAGTTTTTGAGACTTTAAGAAACTGTTCATAAGTTCGTACACATGTACGAACTTATGAACAGTAAAGTAGTCCTACGTACAAACAAAACATTTGTTTTACCATCTGTGAATGTGAACAAAGGATAAGAAAGCTTAATAGCTTTATAAGTGAGTCTTTGTGCCTTTGCCGAATCAGTCGCAATATCCGCAAGGGATTTCTAGGAATCTGTCATAAATGTTTCATAAAAACAAGTCGCTATTCCCGAAATTGACGCTATAGCCGAAGTCGCTATTACCGAATGAATTTCTTACGAAAGTATGCTTTTAATTCAAGGGACTTAAGTTTGACGTCGCTTTAACCAAAAAGTCGTTACAACCGAGGTCGTTATTAATGAAATCCACTGTATGTAATATTGTTGCACTGTATTGCTATTTGTTAATTTGTCATGTTATTTTTTTTATCTACCTACTTATGGCATTTTAGTAATTTATGCACTATTTTACATAATATATGAAAAGCTTATTCACTTTTTAATTTATCACTACTAACTTTACTATTTATTAGCTTCTTATATAAGTAAGTGAAAACTATAAATATATTTAATATGGTAACATCCTCTATTGTGCTATATTGTTATGTATAAGCTGTTAGTTTTCCATGTACAATAAAATAAAATCTAGTATAGCTATAAGCTACTTAAAAAAAGGAATGAGTTGACGTGTAAATAGACGATCCCGCCTAGCATGACCATCAAGAGATGACAAGAGACGAGTGAAGACAAACTAAACTATTATTTATAGTCTAAGGTAATTACCTAATAAAAAAATATTTAAGCTATTTCCCCGCAACTATTCAAAAAATGTTGGCTTTGAAATCATTGTGTTTTAGGAAACACAACACAATGGGTAATTACTAATTAAGCTTTCCTTGTATCATATCATCATTTCAACCTGAGCTAAATGGTCGAGGCCACCGGTCAATACTTCGTACCAGGCCGTGCCTTACGGTCTAAGCTTTTTTACTGAGGGTTGCGTGGCCCTGGCTTATCCACGTTTCCATGGCAACGGAACCATGTAAGTACATGTTGATAATTGTTTGATGTTTCACCGCCGACTTGGGCAATCGCTATGGACAACGTTATCTTTCAAAGGGAAATTACCATAATGTAACAAACACAGCAACAGATAAACGGGTTTTATTTACTTAAAAATGCAACCTTATAATCACTGAAGTCTGACGGGCGCGTTCGGTAGAACACCTGCCGTGCGCATCGATGGGTCGTGGGTTCAAATCGCACCGGGACATGTTTATAATTTTCTGTAAGCATGTATTCCTCACGTCTGGTAACTTTGGGTATTAAAATGGTGGGAGGAATATCTAAATTCCGACCGGGTAACGAATCACGAACCACCGTGGTAAAACCGTGTAGTGCATATTGCGCGATTCGGTTTCAGTCTATGCATTTTCGAATGCTCGAAGTAAAAAAGTAGGTCGACAGCGCATCATTCACTGATGTTCTGTGGCTGAGGTATCATCTACCATCGAGTGAACCTCATTCTCGTCTGTCGATATCTGACATAAAAAAAAATTGAAGAGCATAGTGAATTCGTGAATGAGTGTCAAAACTTATTTCTGTGTCATCCCTTCATCATCATCCACTCTCGCACATCCAGACGATCGGCAGGACTCCATCCATTCGTTGTGGATATTCCCCGAATTCGCAGAGTTCGCTTCGCATCCTCATTCCCAATTTAAACTGCGAAAGCATGGAACTCCTTACCAGCTTCTGTCTTTCCGGACCACTATAACTTGGGTATCTTTAATGCTAGGGTGAATAGGGTTCTTCTAGATAGATGTGCTCTTCCTTAGATTGCATCACCACTTACCATCAGGTGGGATCGCGGTCAAACATCTGACTATTATGAACAAAAAAACAACACCCTCCCTGGACGCATAGGAAGTCTTCAAGGGGGCGCTATCGCTTACTTTGAGATACCATAGATTAAATAAATATCCTAAAATCTGCCTTATTCATAGCAAAAACATTACAATAGTGTTTTTTGCGATTTCCAAGTCGACAATGATTATCACGACAAAGTATCGTCAACGTCACTCATGTCTGACCCTCGTGACTCGCCCTGTGGTCAAGTTCGATTTCTGACGCCAAGGTCACATCCTAGATTTACATACAACAGCCATAGCTTGAATAATGACCGGCTACACGATCAGGGTTGTCACTTGCTAGATTTTTTAAACTATGATGTCGCGGTAATTAATTGATTTAACTTTTTGTAAAATGCATAGTAAACGCACTACTTAATGATTCTGAAGTAAAATAACAATAACTTACATAAATTAGTTACCTACTAACAGGGTAAGAAAATTACACGATTGAATTAGTAGAGATGTTATACTTTTTAATATTTTTATCATATTTTTTGTAAATTAACAATATTGCAATTATAATTCATACAACAGTGACTTGAAATGTTTTCATAAGATTTCTAAATAAACTTACAAAAATATATCAAAATAGACTCCAATTTAATCTCGACATTTCTGGCTGAAATTTTGAATGACAATAAATTGGTGTATCTATATAATTTCAGTAAAATGTTGAATGGTTAAAATAATATTTATTTTTTTAATTTTAAAATATTTGCCAACCCTAACGAAAGGTTAAGTTTTTGTCACATCTCACAGATTATTGTAATTACTTGGCTGGGTAATACTTTGTTATGATATGAGCATTATTGTCAAGAAATGGTAATATTTCATTAAGGGCCAAGGCACACACGCTACTTTTAGCATCGGCGGCCGGCGATTTAGTGGCTTTTTATATTAGAGGTGGCAAACTGGCTCGTCTAAATAATGGTAAGTGAATACCATCACCTACATACATCCGCAACACCAGAGGTATTTAAATGTGTTGCCGGCTTATCGGTTAAAAGAAAAATAATTAAATAGCTTAATTAAAATAATCTACACTAATATTATAAAGAGGAAAGGTTTGTATTTTACTTTTGTTATGTTTACGTTGTAAACTCAAAAACTACTGGACCGATTTTTAAAATTCTTACATCAATAGAAAGCTACATTATCAGCGAGTAATATAGGCTTTTTTATTTATAGTACATCTACATTCCACCCGTGTGAAGCCGGGGCGCGTTGCTAGTCTATATCTACATATATCTATATTTATACTTCTATACTAAAAGGAGGAAAGATTTGTATATTTGAATTTTTGTATTTTTGTATGTTATCAATAAACTCAAACCTATTGGATCGATTATAAAAAAATCTTTCACCAATAGAAAGCTACATTATTAGCGATATAGGCTATATTTTGTGTATAGTACATCTACATTGCACCCTTGTGAAGCCGGGGCACGTTGGTAATTATAAATAAAATAACAAAAACAACACTTCTGTTAGAAAAGGACGTTGTGCTGTAGAAATCGGACCAAATATAGATTTGGCTTCCATAGCAAATAGCCTGTGTTCATATTGGAAGTAAATATGTATTTATATAATATAGGGTATATTGTAATAAAATAAAAAAAGCAATAAAAATGAAGTCATTTCACGTCAATACTGTATCGTATTAACATGCAATTCGATACATCGACGTTATCGCATCTCCAATCGATTCTAGCACTCGAATGACAATATTGTACAATGGCTACTATAACTGATGACAATTACGCTTTTCTTGAATAGACATTAGCATTGTGAGAGTTCTTGTAACGTAAATATTGTGACAAGAGCCGTATATTGAGTTACTTAAAGTACAATAGTGTTAGGAGCGCCCAAAAAAACCATTGTCCTTAAATTTTTTGCGACAATTCTTGGCTGTCGAAACTGTCGACACCTTGACCCATTGGTACTGCCTTCGCCATATAACTAGAAAATATTGCGTTCAGTCCTTATCGTAAAAACAAAAATAGAAAATTGTTGATAAACTTTTGTGAATTAAGAAAACTAGCTCATATTATGAGTGTGGCCGCCTCCGTGGCTCAGTGGTTAGAGTGATGTGTTTAGCACTAGAGGTTCTGGGTTTGTATCCCGGGGAAAAAATAATTGAAAAAAAATGGTCGGGCAGGGCAAAAATGGCCTGATCACTTTTCTATTTCCTAATTAATGCAATTTTTAATGTGTTCTTGGTGTCAAGGTGTTGCACAATAACAGCTAAAACTGAATTAGAAGATATTTTTTGTTATTCAAAGGATCATGCCAAAAAAATGAAAGTTTCCTGCACATAAAACACTTGGTTAAACGCCAATATTACTACTTAATTCAACGAACATTAGGGAAAGTCATCAAAACAACTGACCATATTATAAAGTCCATTATAACTTGAACTATCAAATTACTTTGACAGTAGATGGAGTAAGTGAAGTAGAATTTAAGTATACGGAGATCTTTCTAAACTGGCTTAACAGTATGACGAGCCCTCAAGATATCGAAACATCGATTCCAAATTCAAATAAAAGTTGAACAATGGCCGCGCGTCCCGAATCCTAATGACTGGTTGTAGGCTGACAGTCATGTGGGCTGGAGGTCATACGTCAGATGTTCCAAATTCAAATGCAATTTTGAACTAAGGTAAAATTACATAATATATTTAGGTGCGATTTGTAATAATGAATAATATTCAAAACGTCATATTTAGGGTATTTTACTATAATCAATTATTATTCTAATTAAATAGGATTGGTCTTCTCGCGGTAACATTTTTTTTTATGTTAGTTATCGACAGACGAGCATGAGGTTCACTTGATGGTAGGTGATACTTCATACAAAGAACAGCAATCAATGATGCGATGTCGACCTAATTTTTACATCGAGCATTCGGGAAACCATGAAACCGAAACGCGCAATATGTACTTCACGGATATTCCATATATGAACAGTGGTTCGTTACCCGATCGTAATTTCGATATTCCTACCACCCGATCAATGCTAGAAGTTACCAGACGTTTCCCCACGTCACATGCTTATAGAAAATTATAAAATCCCAGACGTCGAACCCACGACCCATCGATGCGCACGCGCCTACCGAACGCGCCAACGAGCCCGTCGTATTTACATATTAGTTATAAGATATTATGGTCAATCAAAGACAGTATTAATAAATTTAAAATACCGTATATTTTTCTCTTTTTACGTCAACTTCGTTGCAAGAATTAATGCACTGTCCCGCAATACAGTCTCAATAAAAAAGTAATTATTTGAAAGAAATCTGTAACAAAGGCAGGAGGACCATTATTTGCAATTGGAAAGTATTGAAAATGAACTCATTCAGTAATGACACGTTGGTCGCAGTTCGTGTGTGTCAAACAATAAAATTCCACTTTTGCGGTTCGGCCAAATGGTGTTTTGAAGACGTGCGTGGACTGAGAAATCTGTGGAGTATAATATTTTTAATATTTATCAAGGCAAGTACAGCCGTATGGTATTGATCACTTATCGAGGTAGTCAGAAATATTTGATAACAACAAATAACTTAAAATATTGAATTCTAAAGCATACCTAAAGAAACAATTTGCTGTTTGACCATCTTCACCAGCTCATTAATGTTCCCAAGATGACTACTCATGACAACTCATTGAGGTTATTGGCTATTTTCCACACTTGTCCCCGGGTGGTAATCCTTTCAATGTAATAAAAAACTTTGGTGAGACATAATGAGCAAATACATTGAAGAAACAGGCGCCACTATTATAGAATAAATAATTTATCTAATTTGAAACTTATTGGGAACGATGTAATGCACTTTTCACAGTGGCCGCTATACGTAAGCGTCAACTATTTCTTGTAACGTTATTATTTTTGAGATAAATCGACAATTTTAAAGAGTAATAACATCCAATAGCTAGAATAAAAACTTAAAAATGATTTTGAGTAGTATTATTTACTATAATAACATTTTTGAGATTCCACTCTACGGTTTTAAGAACAAAGCATATTTTTTAACAAAGAATTCGCCATACAATGTCAATAAAGTGATTACCAGTATACATAATGTGACAAATGAAGTATTCAGTGGCAGCACCAAATATGTTTTATTAAAAAATACAATAAAACTTTGATACATGTAGATGTCGGCTTTATTATTATTCAAAACTCCGTATAAGTACACTTATTTTTTTTTTTTAAAGTTGCTATCATTAAGCCCACTAGTTTACTCAGGAAAAGGTTTTTTATGCGAGTCGCAATGGATAGCTTTAGATGAATTTGGCTGTGGTCTTAGTTCCTACTCGTACGTTTTAACTGTACCATATCTATTGTGATCCAGTACTTTTCACTTCGCATTCCAAATAAAGAAATGAATCCTACGCGTTAGTGGGCTGTAGAATCGTCTGTATTCGGTCTTCCATTAATAACTTGTCATTAAGAGTCATTACAATAGCCAAAACCAATTACGTGTTTCAAAACAATACTCAAACTGTATCTATGATTAATTTCACCTTTTGTTTCATAAGACGCTAACTAGTTAGCCGTTGGAGACTATTAGTTAAATTTTATAAAATCGTTTTATACTATTTTGGGTCGTCGTATACAATACCATGTTGGTAGCAATATCTTGTATTTCTTTATATTTTGATAATGTGTGGTACGGTTCGATTTCGTTTCGGTGATTTATTTCATTCAATTACAATCAAAATAACTACTGTTTTAATAGCTATTGGTAATGGTTTGAGACCCTTTACATTGTATCCCATATCACATTTAGCTTGAAAGCGTGGTCTACTAGTTCATCTCAAATATTTTCAGGAGTGTGTGTTCGAAATACTGGACAGAATTCTCGGAGTGACCACGCGTCGAGGATATTGTTCTGAAGTTTATCTTTGGGTTCTACGACGAAATAAATTGTTTTAACTTGACTTTAGTTTTAAGGTAAATATTTTATAATGTTTATAAATAACTATATTTTGTTCTGTCCATTGCCGAAACGAAAATCTAAATTATGTAGCGATTCCCAATTTGTTTGAGGAAGTTATTAAAATAAAATATGGCATTAGCCACATGTCCACGAATACCGTTTAGGCTTTTACGAAAAAAATTCATGAGCTTTGCGGTCGGCTATATTGATTAAGTATTTAGGTACGGAGCTTCGGACATACGTTTTCACCTGTTGCGGTTTTAGCCCGCGACAACAGTTGGCGGGCTTAGGGCCTTAGAAATTATCATAATCAACATGTTCTGTCAAATGGGAATTTTATGTAGAAGAAGATGAGTTGATGAACTCGAAATTTAATATAATTTGTTGATAAACTTTAAACTAATATTATATTACATTTAATATAAATCGAGGGGACGTTCTTCAAAAGTGTCAGGTTAAAATTACTCGTAACCGACAAGTGTGTATGAAGGTAGAAGAAGCGAAAGTGGTATGTAAGGATCGGAGCATATGGAATTCCGTGAACTCTGCCTACTGCAACGGGAAAGAGGCGTATGTATGTATGTATAAATCTAGATCTGACATAGTTCTACGATTATTCTTTGTTTCGTTTTCACATGTTTATTTCCTTGATTGATTTATTATCCTTTTTGTTCCTTGGTCCTTTACTCCTTGCCACTATCATTAAGCTCGTAAAAAGCCATTAACAGAATTGTTATGATACCTATACAGTATACACTCCTGCACAGCTATCATAAGGTCTTAATTTCTAATGATATGATTTGACTGTGCAAATATTTATGTGAAAAGTAATGAATATTTTTTTGTCAGATATCGACAGACAAAAATGAGGTTCATCAAGTGATGTATTCATCAGCCACAGAAGATGAGTCAATGATGCGCTGTCGACCTAATTTTTACTTCGAGCTTTCGGAAATCCATAGACTGAAACCGAAACGCACAATATGCACTTCACGGTTTTTCTATCTATGAACGGTGGTTCGTTACTCGGTCGGAATTTCGATATTCCTCCTACCCAATCAATGCCCGAAGTTACCAGACGTGGGGAAAATATGCTAACAGAAAATTATAAACATGTTGTCCCGGTGGGATGCGAGTGTTTTACCGAACGCGCCACCGGGCCCTTCTAACACCTAAGTCAGCTGATTAAGTTTAATAGTTTCCTAAATTACTAAAATAGTCAACCTTCAAATTAATTCAGAATTAGTTCAATACCATTACATATTGAATTAGGAATATTACTATTTTTTATGAATAAAACGTAATTCGTTTCACACAAAGAACGGCTCGAAAAGCGAATTGTCTAAAAAAAATAAAAAGTTAAAATAATAGACAAAGCTTAAGTAGCATAAAATTTATTATTTATTTTACACATCAAAATCACTTGTAAAATTAATTCATAATTCATAACCCATTGAATGAGTATTCAATTTCCTAATTTTTTAAGCGATGACCCATTAAACCCTAGCTTGTCGAGGGTGTAACAAACGTACAATCATCAACATCACAAAGACTTGACATTTTGTATGTAGCTATTAGCATACTGCCCAGTGTGGACGAATGACATTTACATTTTTTTATTATTATAATTTGTTTCCTGTCATTTAAGAATTGATAGCATTTTATTTTTTTTATTATACAAGGAGTTGAATTTATATGGTTTTTGTTATATGAATAAATTTTAAGGCAACCCAATAAAATTTCATTAAATCAGCTTGGATTCGTTATTTCTAATTGCTTCCGCATTTCACATCGGACCTACTGAAAATCAGCGTCAAAGCTTAATGCTGTGACATATGCTGAGTTGTTTCTGTATTTCTTAATATTTTTGAACTAATATTTACTTCAGTGCCGTCCCGAATGTATTTTATTAAATTTCAAAATAAGAACAATATAGTTCTTGGAGTATTTGTAATTGGTACACGAAATTTATTTCCACTCTCCTAATTTCAATAAATATATAGCAGCATCACTAAAGACTGTGATGATGTATTATGTCTAAGTTTAGAAGAATGATGTCTTAAAACAACTTATAGGTATTCTAATTCCTACTAGCCCGGCTTCGCACGAGTGCAATGTATGTACTATACAAAAAAAAATGTTTTACTACCTTGAGTAAGTTACTCGCTGATAATGTAGCTTTCTATTGGATAAATAATTTTTAAAATTGGTCGAGTAGTTTTTGAATTAAATCATAACAAACAAACATACTTTTCTTTTTTATAATACATATGTATTAATAAGATAAATATGAAACAAAACAGGACTAGTTCAGACATATAAATTCAAAATAGCATCTCCGATACCGCGTGCATGTATTAAAAAAACCTTTAAACGATCCATTCAAGTTTGTTACAATGATAAAGCAATTTGCCATCGAATTTGTACGTACAATAAAACAAAACGTCTGCCCACTCATGCGTTTACAGAGCAATAAAAAAATAAAAAATCGACCAAATATTCATGAATGGACGCCGGTGTAAGCTTCGATAGGTGTGACTTGTACTAATTTTACAAATAGGGAACTTTTGCTGTTTGATAAAATACATTGATGCCTAAGTTAGTAAATTACTCAAATTGTATATCTTGAGTTATCAATGGATGCTAATGTATGTGATGCGATCGTAATAAAGTTTTAACTTTCGTTACTTGGTACGGAGGGTGATTAGAATGAGCTTGCGCGTGGGCAGGCGGGCTGTCGTCGAGAAAGGGTCATTGAGAATTAAATAGAGTATAGAATTTAACAGAAAGCTTCTGTACTATTTAACAATATCAATGAATTTGGCACACAATTATAAATATATACATATATGTATATTATAACAGATTCGATGACCATTGCTGTTTTAAATGGGTGTAAACTAGATGTACTATACACAAAAAGTATCCTATAGTATAATATCCGAAGAGTAAGTAATTTTAATTATTTATTTATAATTTTCGACGTGTTCTAAGATTTAGAATACCGACCGGGATTCAATTGGTCTAACACTATGCAAAATACTCTTTTTGCGTACAAAAAATGTTTTTCTTTTCTACGTCATATATTATATAAGATGACAGGGACTCACTTGCACTTTCGAGCATTTGAAAACCTAGCGCGCACGCAGTATTTATTCACGACTCTAATTTCTATGAGTTAAATGAAGTGATCATGCAATTTTTGATAACGTTCTCCGCTTTCAGGCTCGAATCGATCCAACCTAACATTTAGTACAACCTTCTTCAGCTTATGAGTCGTTATTCCATAACACATAGTAGTATAGATTAAGTCACAACCTTTAAATCTTTGCGACAAGTCTGTAAACGCATTGTCTTCATCTATCCAGTATATTTGCATAGAATGACGGTCTGGACACACGCGGCCTGTCATTAGCGGACGTATTCGAACCACACCCTGTTCAAGCACAAATTATTGTCTTGTGACGCGCCTTTATGTTTATTACACATTCAGCATGATTGTACTTTGTTTTATATACCGGCTATTCTAGCGGCATTGTAATGCGAATTATGATAGGTTAGGAAATGGATCAGATTCATGAGTGCGTTACGTTGCGCGTGAAATAAGATCTTATGGTGTACTAGTACAGCTAAAGTAAGCAGTGCATTCAGTTACTACACTGAGTTTTTATATCCACAGATGAGATTACTTGATCGTGAATGACGTGTTGCCGATCTATTTTGTTTTTCTTAATTTGGGTATTCGGAATTTCGGTCTATACATGAATATGTCAAGCTTTCGTTATTCTGGCGGGTATTCCATATTTTCCCCATCTTCAATGCTTGAAAAGCCAGATATAGAAAATAAATCATATCAGAAAAGAGAATCCACTACGCATTCTACGCATGATAAATAGTTATTGGACCAATTAATGCGTTAAAAATTAAAAACAAAAGAAAAATTAGAACATAATCTATCTATGAATTAATTTAGAGACATAATATTGTCTTTTATTATCGCGAGTATCACACATTTCAATAAAATACTATATACCGGATTAAACTGTCATCTTTCTGTCTCCCCGTGACCATGGTTGCTGAAAAGCATCGGAAACGTCGGGATAAATAATTTAAACAATATAAATAATAAATTGCGTCTTAATCCAGTATATAGTATTTTATTTAATTTAGAGACAGTTGAACAAAAAAAAATATTAAAAAATATAATAGATGCGGTATAATTGAGTGAATGTAGTCGGTGTAAACCTAAGTCTGTGTCAAAGATGAAAAGCTTCGCCATTTCTCACGGCCTTAGCTATTATTGCAGCATTAAGTCCAACGCAGTTTAATCGAAAACAGATCGAACAGGTAAGTTATGTCAGAAACATGTTCGAGAACCATACGGTCAGAAAAAAATGCTAGAAAGAATTGTATAGCCTTTGTCCATATTTTTTACCACCCTCATATTTTTTGCGATAAAAAAGGTGTTTCTATAAAATTTGAAAGCAAACGACGCGAATAATTCCTCGTTTTATATTTCTTAGTTTTTTGTAAAGTCCTGAACGCCCACGGGCTTTGTTGGGCTATCGTTTTGATCTCCTTTTGATAGACCTCTGATGGACCCCGGAGTCTATGGGCCGCTTTTTCATTTGAAGACCAATTGATTGATAGTCCTTTAATATATATTGTATTGTCTGGTGAAATAATTAAATTAAAAAAAGAACATGTTGTTTCTTACTCTATTCATAGCTATTAATTAATTTGGTTAAATGCGAAGCCTTTCTTTTTTTTAATGTTTCATTTTTTAGATCGTACAAAATTCATAGACATAACGCAAACAGCACGAATTGAACTCCCGAATCTACTAGTGGGGCATGGGGCATATCCATTTCTTCGTCTGTTTCACATATAATTTTTCTTTACAGACAAGTAGGTGAACAGCCTTCTGTATCCAGACCAACTGAATATTTTTTTAAATCTTGTTTCCCCGGGATTCGAACCCAGGACCTCCAGTGTTAAACGCATCGCGCTTACCACTGAGCCACGGAGGTGGTCAATTAGCACGTATAAAATTTAAAAAAATGGTAACACGATAATTTTAATTATTGTGACTATATTTATAGTTTGTCGTCGACCCAATGGGATATCCCATAAATGTATCTAAATGTTTAATCCCATTCCAAAATTTCCTTATTAATTCTCAATTATGTTGCACTAAAGTTCATACTAGTTCAGTGTCTTAGTCGGTCTGTAGACTACGATAAAATATTGCATTTTGGAAGATTGTTAAGGCCGAAGGATGCAAACACGGACCTTATTAACAAATTACACAGAAAAACATTCACTAATTTACCTCTTGGTCATTTAAATGATAAATTAGTCAAGGTTTGTCGTAGATTCTGATAGCGGCTTGGTTTAATGACCTCATCCCCGATCCTATCTGCGACACATGCTACTGAGCTAATGAACTCGAGGACATTGTAAAAACTACTGGAATATTATTTAAAACACGTGTTATATGAGAATGTTTAAAAGTTATATTTTCAAATAAGGAACGTATTTTTTTAAATTTCGTCCGAACGTTTATCGAAAAAAGTACGGATTCCGCAAAACCTATGGAATATTATTTAAAACACGTGTTATATGAGAATGTATATGTTTTTAAACAAAGAATATATTTTTTTGCATTCTGTCCCACCGTCTATAGAAAAAGTACAAATGGAAATTAAAATATCAAACTTTTGTTTAAAAAAGTGTGATAAGGACTATTATAGCTGAAAATCAGCGCTGTGCAGACCCCGGTTTTCCAGCTTTATGCTGAGCCTGCTGCTTTTTCTCACGAGTTTTAGTTTATTTATGCTTATTATTCTTATTTTTATATTGTGCATGTACTTTTGGCTATAAAGTTATAATCATTCCAAAATAATAGAAAGTTTATATTTTTTTCATAGAGAAGATAATTTTACCTTTTAATCGACCCTGTCCTATGCACTAAGTCATTCACATCTCACTCCATAGATAAATAATAACTTAATTTCCCCAATATATTATTTCCTAACAAGAAGGTGTTTATAATTATAAAATAAAAACTTTATTCATTTGGTATATAAAAAAGGTTTTAATAATTCCCCACCGCAGGTTTCCACTTGAAATGATTTATGCAAACGGCGACCATAACGGTATCTGTTTTTGTGTTCAAATAAGGGACAAAAACCATATTCGTATGTGTGACAGAGAAAAGGGCCATACGGGGTTTTGCGAGGTAGTTGAGCTTCATAGTTTTACACGATAAAAAAGCTTAATTTATGGTTTCGAAGTGATATTTGCTTAAAAAATATGAAGGTCAAAATAATCTAAATCAATATTATAAAGAGGAAAGTTTTGTTTGTTTGTTACGATTTAACTAAAAAACTAGAAATTCTTTCACTAATAGAAAGCTACATTATCAGAGAGTAGCATTGGCTATTTTTTGTGTATAGTACATCTACATTGCACCCATGCGAAGCCGGGGCGTTTGCTAGTAACTATATAAATTACATTCTGACTGTCTCATCGATGCATTTGGTAGATATCATACCTGTTCGCGATAAACTCAAAAACTACTGAATAAATTTTCACTAATAGATAGAGTGATTCATGAGGAAGGTTTACTTTGTCAAGGTGTATTTAATTTGTCAAGGTTTTTTGTAAATTGGTTGAAATATAAAGATAATTTTTGGAAGTGTCGGAAAAAGTTAAGCCCCCTGGGAGTTTTCATAGAAACGCTGCCTAATCCAAATTTACCTACATAAGCAATATACATATATGTATATAATGTTCGACACACATCATTTATACTTTCCTAAGAATTAAATTAATGATTTAAGACGCGGCACACGTGGTCGCCAGAAGCCATGTGTCCATTCTCGACCACATGCGACGTGGACATTCCCATACATAAACATAACATAGTGTTTATTTTTAATGGACCAAGGACTCTAGAGTACTAAATTGTCATGGATCTAGAAGACTGGACGGGCTTAAGACAGATCAATAGATAATGTCAACACTTTTGAGTCAACAAGGACCTAATCTAACCTTGATAATTGAAACATTGCATTTTTTATTTTTTTATGTTAGATATCGACAGACGAGCACTAAATGGTAGGTACCTCAGCCACAGAACATCAGTTAATGATGCGCTGTCAACTTTTTTACTTGGAGCATTCGAAAATCCATAGACCGAAACCAAAACATGCAGCGTGCACTTCTCGATTGGTCCATCTTTGAACGATGATTCGCTACTCGGTCGGAATTTCAATATTTCTTCCACCTGTTTCATAGTCATTTCAATTGGTAATGCTTCGTGGGATTCGAACCAGCGACCCATCGGAGCGAAGGGTGGTGTTATACCGAAAGCACCAACAAGCCCTTTAAATTTCTTATAGTCATATTCCAGTTCATAATATTATTATTTATCGTGTCTCACGAAACTAAAATACAAATTTTCTAACTATTAATAGATTAATTAACAGTGCATTATTGATTTATATCTCAAATAAGAAACGCTATTCGAAGAATTTCAAAAATGAAAACAATTTTTTTTACGTACTTTTTGAATAACCCAATTTATTTTCATATTGGTAAACGCTAAAAATATGATGGATTGGATTCAACGACCATAATGTTATAAACATTGCATCGTCTACATATAAGAACTTAGGTTTTCTAATGAGTTGAATAGGTAGATTTATCTATCGTACTTTATTTGACATCGAGGCTGGTCTGTTACTTTTCGCACCTTCTCTCTTTAGCACGGCCCGATACATGTTTTCATTTATATACCTACCTGCCTTTATTTTAAATTTGGAAAATAACTATTCATATTATAATCTATTATCTTGTTTACTTTAAATGGTCTACAATCGTCCAAATAAATCGTTTTCCCGCCTCTACCAAATTCTTACGTGACATTTCTATTAGCGATATTATTAAATGAATTCTATATCAATAAAATTCTAAATTCCATAAATAAACTCGTCAACATTAGAACGCATAGGGGTGCGTTTGCTCAGAAAGTGGACAAAAAATACGGTGAAATACCGCTACTCACATCTGGAAATCGTTGCGAGCTTACCGTTACCACTCTGACCTGACGCAAAAAACGTGTGTAGGTGTAGAATAGAATTATTTCAATGTAATTATACTTGGCTGTTGCAAGGGAACTATTAACGTGTAGTAACAATGGCTTTTTAATTAGATAGGTTAATTTGTAATTGTTTTGATGGACTCATGACATGTTCGGTAGTAGGTATACCTTGCTCTCCGAGGGATCACGGATACAAAATACCTTGAAAATACATGGTTATAGTATTGATCTCTGTTTGCTTCAGGCGTTAAACGGTGAGTAACGAATTACGATTCATATATGAAAAAACCGTTTCCGCGATTCGGTTTTATTCTATGAATTTCCGAATGCTTGAATAAAAAATATATCGATAGCTCATCGTTGACCCATGTTTCGTGGCTGTGGTTCATCTACTACCATGTGACCATCAGGCCCGTCTGTCGATATCTAAAAAGGTAGAAAATTATTACTGTGTAAAAAGTAGCCGCATAATCAAGAGTATGTATTTAATCACGTTAGCCACAGATTATTTATTATTAAAATATTTAATCAAAGGCATATATATGCCCTCAGAGGGTCTAGCAAGAACGACTATCGAAAAAGTATTCGAATCGTCCATCTGTCAGTTGTATGAGAAATCATTTGAAATGTCATACCAATGACAGCTGGACGATACGAATACTTTATCGATAGTCGTTCGTGCTAGGCCCTCCGATCGATCTTTATTGATTATAAATCTTAAAAATTAAAATAAAATTATTTGGAACACTCTGTATATAATGTAGGATGAACTGACTATAAAATAAATATCCGCCGGTTATAAGGGTCAAAACCCATATTGCGTAAAGTTGGCCCATATGAGACGCGTTTGGTATTTTTTGTCCAGTATCGCGGCTATTTTTAGTATTGCTTGGTGTTCCCTGTGGTTTTTGTAGATATAATGTAATTTCTCCACCACAGAAGGAAAAGATAAATTTTAATTTATGTTAGTATTTACCTTAGTTAAAAGTGTATATTTAACTATATTTAGAGTAGAATAAACATATTCAAAAAGTCTCCAAAACTGCAATTTTAAATTGACTCTCAGGTCTGATATGCGGTTTCTGGGATCGCAGAGCATGATACCAAAAACCCCGACTGAATTATGGTGGCAATCGTGATTAGGGACGAGGTGGTGCTCATAATCGCTTCCTTCTCCTCCCACCCTCGTCTGTCCGCCTTCAGCCGATTAACAGCGATCCTCTCCCGCTATCGTTCAACGTTCTCCTTTTACAAAATAATACGCTCGCAAAAGGAGATCACTGAAAGAAATCAGCATCCTCGCTGTTCAGCATCTTGGAGACGATACGACACTACATCGTGAAAATACAGGATTACCTAGCGCGTATTATGTAAGTTGTAGAAGCAACGAACACTACGATAATTGAAAAAATATATTTTACGCCAAATGTAGTTTAAAAAAATGTTTGTTATAACTTTTTAATTTTCCTAAATAATTATTATATAAGTTAATTATAATTTATATACATACTTAACTTTTAACTATTATTACTAAATAATATAAAGAGGTAAAGTTTGTGAGGTTGTAGGAAATCTCTGGATTTACTGTACCGAATTTAAAAATTATTTCACCAATAGAAAGCTTACATTCTTAGCGAGTAACATAAGCATTTTTGTTAATAGTACATCTACATTGCACCCGTGCGATGCCGGGGCGTGTTGCTAGTTAAATAATTTAAAAGTTATCAAAAAATGTCTTTGAAATGCCTCTGGCGTAAAATATACTATTTCAAGTTAGCGTAGTGTTAATTACTGGTGTTAGAAATATTATATAGCCTTATTTTTATGAATAAAGATTTGATTCGCATAGTAAGTTGACATAACGGCAAACATTCACACGGACTACATCAAACTAAAAACAAAAGCTTCCTTTATCGGGTCTATTAGATGACAAATATTGAAGTTCGTTTATTTTAGCGACGTCCCGTTACGAAGCCTGGCACCTTGCGAACAAACCTGCGACCTATTTATTTGACTATGAAAAAAAGCCTTACCAAAAACAATTCTTCAATAACTATTTACGGAATTTTGAACTCTATCGTACAAGTAATAGAGGTGATAGACTATATCTGGAGATGTATGTTAAGTTGGCATAGATAACCACATGTGGAGATTTTGAGTTTTTGTGGTTAGCCCTAAGTTTGGTTTGCGGCGGATGTTTGGGCGCTTTAGATTATTAATTAGCTTGTATTTTCACATTATAGTTTGTTATATTCATAAGTATGTGTTATATTGACCGAAGTTTTAAGCGCCAAGTGAAATTAAAATTAGTAAAACACCTTATCTTGAGTATTCGATGCTTATTCTCACGGGTTTGTTTGCGCTCTATAGTACATCTGCCTGGTGTTCCGATGGATCGTGGGTTCAAATCCTGTCTGATATATTTATAATTTTAAATCATGTGAGCATGTCTTTTCATATATCAAATTGTTTTTTGTATGTGTGGCAAAGTTTCCTCCTAAATAAATAAATTTCATTTCATTTCAAATTCTGAATATTTGAAGTATAACATTCGTTCGATTCGTTTTAGTAAAATAGTATTTTTTTATGTCAATTTGATCAAATATTTTTTTTATTTAATATAAATTAATGAAAAATAACATATTATGTCAATAATGCAACGAAAATCTTACCTCATCATCATCACAAGTCCTACAAACGGATTAACATTTTGTCTGGGTAAAGAATGATTGATTCGGTTTCCATGATAAATACATTATATTACTTGCATATCATTGCCTGATATTCGGATTAAAAATATATTGAGAAAAATACTGTATTAGAGTGCCTGCTGTTCTCAGGATATTAGCGAAGATACCACGAGATTACGATAACGGTTTAAACACGTGTAGATTAATATAAAAACAATAAAAAATAAGGGTTTCATAACACACGTCTCGCTCGGTCACGTAGCCACAACTCGTAAGTTAGGCCGATTTATTGTTCAACCGAATGTGCCCCTGATATTATATTGTGGAGCTCGTGTTTCACTACTTTGATATCGCATTTGTTAATAATCTTTCATGTTACATGACATCTTATTATAATTAGGACCACATTAAGTTCGATTTCCTTTTTACAACCGAACGACCAGACTCCGGTTGGGCCTCCATCCTTATGTAATCCACATCCCTCAAAGCCGTACAAAACGATTCGCATCATCCTTTATTATAAGGACCTGTAAGGAATGGAACTCCCTGCCGGCGTCCATCTTCCCGCCGGGTTCTAATCTGGGTCGTTTCAAAGCAAGTGTGCATAGATTTTTAAGGAGCAAGCGTATTCCATCTTAGGCCGCGTTATCACTTTCCATCAGGTGAAACAGCGGCCAAACACTTGCTCATAATTGTTAAAAAAAAAAGATTCAGGCATTTGACACCGGGTTGATTTTATTTATTAATCTTTTCAGCATATGCGTAAGCGATTTCCACTATATATTTTCTTTTACATTTGTCCAAGTTGTTCCTAGTTCCTTTAATATTGTTTTGCCATCTATGAATGGTGATTCGTTACTCGGTGGAATTTTGATATTTCTCACACCCTTATAAATAAAATACTGTATACCCGATTTAATATTCATATTGTTTAAATTATTTATCCCGACGTTTCGGACGCTTTTCAGCAACCGTGGTCGCGGGTAGACAAAAAGGTGACAGTTGTCTGATTTTTGAAATGTCACAAAGTTGCCATATTAATGCCATCTATTCCAACTGATAAATCGCGTTTTAATCCCGTATACAGTATTTTATTTAAATGTGTGATACTCGCGTTAATAAAAGAAAATATTATTTCTCCCACCCGTTCAATGCCCGAAGTTACTAGACGTGGGGAATACATGCTTACAGAAAATTATAATCAGCTGCCGGATATCATATTCGGAACAAATTATTTAGCAGTAAGTTGTCAGTAGGTCACCAGCCGTGTCAACGGACAAGGTCTTAAATCATTTTCCCCGTGTATTTTCCTCATCTGTTATTCGTTAGTATGTTCTTCACGTAAGCAGGTCCAGTGTAAAGGTGTGTTTACACCGCGCGTCATCCATCTCCATCAAGTGGCGTTATCAAACGATATCCGTCCAGACACACTAAGTGCATAGACTAGACAGTGTGTCATTGGTACAAAAAATAATTTGAATAATGACGTGTTGAGTATGACACACTAATAAAAATGCGAATGTGTGTTGGTTTGACTCGAATTTTGATTGATGTAGCAAAGATAATATTAAGTATTATGTACGGCTAAATGTCGGATAATACACATTACACACGTGTTGTTTTATTACAAACGTACATTTAATTGATACAATTCCCGGTTTTTGAACATATTTTTATATAAAAGATGGAAAAGCGTATTGTACCTATTGTATAATGCGCGTTTTGGTTTCAGTCTATATATTTCCGAATGTTCGAATTAAAATGTAGTCAACAACGCATTGCTGGCGCATTGTATGTCTTGTGGCTAAGGTGGTCTCTCAAAAATCTAATACCACACCTACTGAAAAACCTATTAAAGTACCTAATAGACATACATAGGCCATATATCTGAGAGAATAAGAAGCTTATTTCTTTGTAAATATACGACAAATTCTAATGATTCTCAAATAGTTACTGAGAGTAGTAGGGAATTTTTTTACTGGTAATTTCTATTGATATAATGTTCTATACCCTTCTCGACCAACTTATTTCTTTTACATAGATTATCCGGGGTTCGAACCCAAGATTTCTGCACACACAGTTTACAATATGTCTAATTTAAATAAAGTATTTATAGTCATGTCTATATATTTATAGCACACGCCTACGACAAAATTTACCACGATCGTCCATCACACGTTTATCAAGCACGTAACACTATCTCAGAAAGACAAATATACAACAATGAATTTATTGTTTTCAGAAGACGTGACGAACTCGCCTTAAAAGTTACAAACCCGATAGCTTTCTTTTTCTTTATCGAATAGGGAGGCAAACAAGCCTCGGGGCACCTGATGTCAACCGCGAGTGTGTTACCGGTCTTTAGATGGTAGGTAATTTATAAAAATTGTCATGTTTAAAAAAATATTGTTCGATCGAGAAACTTACATAGTATGTATAAGTACAAAATTTAATTGTATAAGTATTCATACAAAATAAAATGATTTTTTGTTAAATTTTTAGGAACAATATTGATTAAATTGTTTGTACAAAGTAGAGTAAATAAAGATAAAATAGCGAAAAAAATTAAAAAAGGAAAAGTTGAATGGTATGAATGGAAGTCGACCACGCTAAGGTTCACGCGCAACTTCATTCCACGCACCACCAAACTATGGAATGAATTACCACCCTCTGTATTTCCTACCGACTACGACCTCGCTGATTTTAAAAAGCGAGCCTATAAATTCTTGAAAGGCCGACAACGCATCTGAGACTTTTAAGTCTCGGATGTCTATGGGCGGTGGTGATTACTTACCATCAGGTAACCCACCTGCTAGGTTGTTCGCTCTGTTATAAAAAAAAAAAAAAGGTACTAGTATTTATTTACTCGTCGAAATCTGATTTTTTTTCCGATGTCTCTGTTTTGTGGAAATCCGGCCCTCAAGTGTATATTAACAATAAGTAGAAAAGACCCAAAAACAGATAATCGAGGTCTACGTGGATGAAGCCGCAGTTAGGCCGAATTCTCGAACGCTAATCAACATTGAGGTGTACAAGTATCTCTAACTCTTTCATTACGAAGGTTAAATGAAAGACAGAAAGATTTTAAGAAGCCCTCAAGTTTTGATTATCATTTCAGTATTCCGCGGATAAAATCATACCTATGCCATCGCGGTCTATGACTATGTATATATATGTTATAATATACTAGTGGGAAGACCCCGCAGACGTTGTTCTGCCTCAATTTTGGCTTCGAAATTATATAATTAAATTGACTCTAGAAAACGTTTGTATGGGAAATAGAAAAGGGCTGTTTTTAGGGTATTCCCCGAAATTATTCGATTTTTTTCTCGCCTTTTAAACCTTCCCTAGACCTCCACGAACATTTCAAGACTAAGATAATATAAATCTGTTCAGCCGTTCTCGAGTTTTAGTGAGACTAACGAACAGCAATTTATTTTTATATATATATAGATTATGAGCAACATAATCTCAGTCCTCATTCACACACGGACATCCATAAACAGCAATTACTCTTTTTAATAACCTCTTTGATTAGAATGGAGTTGTCAAGAGACATAATAGACTAAGTGTCGCTATTTGGCAATTCACAAGGCTGTTTTATATGATTTAGTAGGTTAATTCAGCAATCGTGGCTAAGCTTATGTTTAAATTATACTGATTAGTTGACATATACTTAATACTGACTTAGTTGTAATGTAGAGTCACTTTCATTTTTTAAGTACCTAGATTAGAAAATCATCAAGTATTTGTCATTTAAATACGTTGTAAGTTATTCAATTTTAGAACTTTAGGGCCAAAAATACCTAAGATATACAAATAATACTATATCACTTAACAAATAATAATTACGGCGGTTTTCTTTCTATATCTTAGGTAATTTTGTCCCTTAACTTTTAATATTGAATTTAACTTACAACTTTTAGTTTCATACTTAATACATACAAAAAAAAACTTAATACAGACATCAATCCATATAAATTGCAACGTATCCGAGTTCTTTAAGAAATCCAATATCTACCAATATATTTTTGTTCTGTATTCTGAGGATATATTATATTATGTTAATTTAAATCAGCTTTTAGGTTAAAAAAGAGGATTCCGTGTCTCCTAATGGGTCATGGATAGACACAATTTGCCGGGTTCGGCTAAGCTGGTAGAACACTACGTTGCTGCGTTGCGTTGCTCGCTTAATATCGCTCGAGATGGAAAAACTATGAATTACATATTATTACGCGTTTCAGTCTATAGTGTCTCCTACGGCAGCTCAAGCCGAAGTACGTGTCTCGCAGGAGACCCCTTTAGGTGTGCCGTAGCAAAACCCCCCTAATTTCAAGGCTGAATATATTAAAAGATAATCTTCAGAAATAGAGATCACTATTTCTAATGCTGCTAAAAACTCCCTTTATATATAATACTAGCCGTCCCCGCCCGCCCGCTTCGCTAGGCGAATTGTAAAGGATAGACGAATATGAACTATCCACATAAATTTAAAAAAAATGGTAAAGGGTTGATGGAATTCAAAAAATGAATAGCCTAAACCTTCTACAATTAATTCCGCGTCGAATGGTTCTGGTATCATGCCGATCGGTCCAGTAGTTTTCAAGTTTATCGATAACAAAGAAAAAAAAAGTTGCTTATATATAATTATATAGATATAAAAAAATCTATATCTAAACTAAATAATATGCCGAAAGGAAAACCATTAAAAATGTTTCCAAATATCTATTTAGTAAAACCGTAGTGTCGGTGCTTTATAATTCGTAGAATGACCATTCTCAATGATCAGAAATAAAGATAAAAAGGGACAAGTTGTTTTGACAATGGCAGTTATAATTTGCTATTTCTAAAAACTGTACGATGTCCTGATAAAGTATTGCGGTAGCGGGACATCGGCCCCTGCCACCTGTTACAGGATAAATCCTGTTATATCCAATCATCTTTAATTTTGAGAAATTTATATGTAGGGACAAGCGTTACTTTGTGTAACGTCAGCAAATATCTTCATCATTAACAGTTTGAGTCGTATCTGAAAAAAATAATCTTTTTTTAAATTAGGTTCTATTACAAAAAAATATAAATTGTGTAATAAGTTTTAACGTAAATTTTTATTTTTTTATTTATGGTCTTAAAATTCCTTCAATCTTCGTCACAAATTATTGTATCTATTACCTACAGTATTCCTTGCCATTGGCGTACAACCTCTGTAGTTTTTTTTTAAATACTCTAATAATTTTGTAGAAGTAGGTACCTGCAAAGAATCATAAATATATAATAAGTTTTTTAAGCAGACTATCTAGAATAATTTTTTTTTTTTTTTAAATAACATTCTTATTTTATAGTACATAAGTCAGTATTCTAGAAAAACATTATAATAATTTATCACTTGATAAGAATTACAGAAATATATCCAATTTATACTTATTTTGCTATCCCTACGTACACAAAACATGGGCACGCACGATTTTTTGTCACTAAACGCTCCGGCCATCTGGTAAGGATTTTTTCTACACAAAAAACGTCTGACCCTTTCTTACCTTTTGTGCTGGCCCTCGTTTTTTTTAACAAAACTACCCTCACAATATGTTGAATTAGCGTATTAGTAAATTTCTAAAGAACTGATGAAAATTTTGATTGTACCGAGTAACGGATTGCGTCAACGGCTGAGTTCTGTTTTTATGACCATTGAACGAAATAATATTCTTTCAATACTCGGTGGCAATTTACGATTAGTCGAACATGTGCGTTCACCTTATTAATTTCAATTTTCAATACTAAAAAGCTGATTAATAATAATTGATATTCAAGAAACTGTGGAACAACCTTCAGCGTTTCTAACTAGTTACGACGATGGTTCAAAAAACGATTATAAATTTTTAAAAGGCCAACAACGCATCTTAGATATTTAAGTCGCGGATGCCCATGGGCAGTGGTAATTACTAACCGTCAGGTAATCCATTTCGCTTCTGTTTTGTAATAAGAAAAGCTTATTACTTTTACTTTAATTCGAAGTTTTGAATTTAGAATAATGTATTTCCCGCTCATATCAAATTTACTTATATAGTTGAACAGATAATATACATCAGATGAAAATTACGTCAAAACGCAAACTTAAAATGAAAAATAAATTAATACTTAGTACAAAAATATTTAAAGGATACTAACAGAATGTTTAAAAGCATTTGTATAGCTCACTTATCATAAGAGCCCCGTAATCTGTCTGAATTATCAAAGCCTGCAGCATTTCGTAATTTTCAAGTTCAAACGTTCGCCGACTCTAGTGCCAATCGAAGTTGTTGAGTAAAAAAATTGTCCCGGTCGATCGAATGAGAACGAGTGAATGAACGACTGGATGAGTGAATGTAATATCGCTCCGCGGATCTCTGCTTATTGTATTAAATGTTCTACAATGGATAATATAGCGCTTTGTATGCGTGCGGGGGTTGAAAGACGAAATGCACTTCAAATGCATCGGAATTCGCGAACAATTTATAATGGAGCATTCTTGTTATATGATAATATTGATTTTTGATTTCCGTTAACTTTTGAATGCAATTTATTGGTTATTAGTTTGATATTGGAAGCTGTTTGTTTTGGGTTCTACAGCTGTTCGGAAGCTGGCCGTAGGGTAATAATGAAATTAAATAAATACGTAAACTATTAGATATATTTTTTCTTAAATGAATCAAATGAAGGTAAGTTACATGTAACTACGAAATAGCCCGTTGAAATCAATGTGTCCATCATAGCTACAGTTTATCTTTTGAATCCCATTTGATACCATAATGCAACATTTTTCTACAAAAAAAAAACATAATTATACAACCTTCATATTATTTTAAATTATATTAATTTTTTTGTATATAACAGCGAAAGATTTATTTTTAATAATAAAATATTAACAAACAAACACGTCATATCTTCGGCTCACAAGTTAAACTCACAAAGTGTAATTTTGAATAAAAATAAATGTTCTTACTATTTCTTAATTCAAGCGTCATTTTAAGAAAAAAAATACAAAGTGCATAGTTGGACGCTGATAAGCGATACAGTGTCAACTCACAAAATGAAAAAAAAATATTTTGATACCAATCGCTTTCTTATGAGCTGGAATACATGTTTCAAAAGAGTTATATATCATTTACATCGTTTTAATAGCAACAATATTTAAAAAACTAGTGGGCACGAAACCCTTACATGTTCAGTATATTTAACAATAATGCACTAAATTCTATTCATTCGATTTACATATAGTGTAACCACAATTATTATAAAAAAAATCTTTTTTTTTCTGTTAGTTTTTAAAAGATATTTAATAAAACCTAATTAAAACTTCAAACTCAATTTACTCAAAATGGCATCCATGTGGGTTGACACTGTATTATTGCTTATCGGCGTCCAGCTTTATTATGGATCACAATACGCGATTAGTGATTCATTCTAACCATAGGTCTACAATTAAATGTCAAAGACGATGTAGTGACGAGAATTGAGAAAGGTAGGTTGAGGTGGTTTGGGCATGTAGAAAGGATGGATGAAAGTAGGGAAACGAAAAAGATTTATGAAACTGGTGTGAGTGGGAGAGTCGGGAGTGGTCGACCTAGGCGAACGTACCTCGGTCAGATCGGGGACGTTCTGCAAAAGGGCCAGATCAAAAGTACTCGTAACCGTCGAGTGTGTATGAAAGCATTGATGAAAGTAGAAGAAGCGAAAGTGGTATGTAAGGATCGGAGCATATGGAATCCCGTGATCTCTGCCTACCCCGATGGGAAAGAGGCGTGATGTATATGTATGTATGTATGTCTACAATTAAAATAAGCAATAGTAGCTAAATGTATTTTTATTCAAAATGTTTTACCTTAGAATCGACGATATTCTATTATGTTAGATTATGTAGATGTGATATTATGATGTGTATTATGTAGATGTGAATTAGGATTAGGATGTAAAGCTATCTTGTTATTTAAATATCATTTTGTATGAAATTAATAATGAAGTAATTGGTAAAGGTTGCATGCTGAAAATCCCCTATTGGCCTTCGTGACTCACAAGCCATTTCGATGTTGTATTTATCGGTACATTTCGTGTGACACGCTGCAGACGCCAATATACAACGCGCGACTGATATGGGTGCACCTTTTTAAGATTTTACAAGTACATGCGAACTGTCTTATACAGTGTATAATAACTTATGTGAAAGCCAGGGGCTTCACACGGCTATACTAATGAAGAAAATGAGACTAAACCTCCTCATTACAGGATGTTCATGAGCATCTATATTACAGTGTGTTTAAATTAATATAAAAAATAGACAAAATTCACAAGATATTTAAGTAAGTATAGACCTGTTACTTATCTATGTTTAATTTAAAATAATTATATTGCTCCACTCTAAATAGATAACCCCCTTCAATATTCTAAATAAGTATGATTTCGTTGTTACGTCACATTGCATGGGTAATCGGAACAAAATGTCGGATTGAATGTTGGAAGATGTGGTAAGTTAAATATCACAACATATTTTTATTACTGAAGATCTATACCAGTACGAACGAAATATGTTTATCTAATTATAAAGATTTGATTGTTTGTTACCATTTAACTCAAAAACTACTAGACCGATTTTAATAATTCTTTCATCAATAGAAAGCTAAATTATCAGCGAGTTGTATAGGCTTTTTGTGTAGAGCATCTACATTGCACTCGTGCGAAGCCAAGGCGTGTTACTAGTTTATTATATAAAAAGTCGCATATTAACCGGTTGAAGGTACAGTAAGTTGGGCAGAGGCCACAGGTCACACGTCGTGGCACGGACGTCGCCGCCCCGCCCTCGGACGAGATGGTCTACGCTGGTACAGATGGCAAAAAAATATTTTTTTTATTTGTTAATTTTTAACCGACTTTAAAAAAAGGAGGAGGTTTTTTAAGCCAAGAAGGACAGTTTAATCCTGCTTTTGCAACAAATTTTCGAATGGTACGGAGCGGCATCGGTCGGGTGGCACCGACTTCAAAAATAACTGTTAAGAAATTATGCTTTGAAGTAATTTATTATTTACTTTTTAGTTGAAGTTTGTACATACTATATGTAGTTGTAGTTTTGAAGTCAGTTTTTTTTTTGCTTAAAAATAATTTATTTGAATATATATATTGAAATACGGGGGCCCAAACCAAGCAAGCTTGTATCTTGGACCCCCAATTTATTTCTCAAAGTTACGTGTGCTCTCGACTTGTAATTCAAATAGATCGATGCAAATACTTGATTTATGTCCTATGGAAATAAAATATAGGTAAAAAAACCCATAGATTTGGTGCCCAAAATGTTGAAATTATTAAAATATTATGTAAGAAATATGCTCGAACATATAGCATCGATGAGAAAATATTTTTCATCAAAGTTCTTCCCATCCATCACAAGTTAGCTGATTAAGCTGAAGATCACTTTATTGTAAAACTTTCGCCTTTCATGCTACTTTCTAATATAAACTATCAAAAATTCCTTTCAATATTAAAACATTTTTTTTGTAGACCGTACGCAAAGGAAAATACTTAATCCCATTTTTTCCACCCTTTTGTCGAGGGGTGCCGTGCGAGGCGGTGACGGGACGAGCGTGGCCTCTGGCTAGCCGCCCAGGGCACCTTACCGCGGACCTGCGCATACCTACCGATAACACGCTAAAATATGAATGTACCGTCAGCAAAAACAACGTGTTACATTGTTTGAGATCGGTCACTATAACTTGATTCATTTATGGCCGAATTCTCGAACGCTAACAACATTAAGGTGTACTCAAAAGTATACGAAGGTAAAATGAAAGACAGAAACATTTTAAAAAGCCCTCAAGTTTTGATTATCGTTTCAGTATTCCGCGGTTAGTCTGTCAAGTGTAAATGAAACAATCCGTCTAAAATACATCCATATATTTCATGCCTCTTTCCCATGCAGGTAGGCAGAGATCATGGAATTCCATATACTCCGATCCTTGCATACCACATTCGCTTCTTCTACTTTAATCAATGCTTTCATACACGCTGTACTTCTGACCTTTTGAATAACATTCTCAATCTGGGCTAGGCGATTAAATTACGTTCGCCTTACTTTTAGTCTAATTTTAGACATAGACATACTTTATTCGACAAAAAAATTACTTTCTAAAATACAAAAAATAAATTTTGGAAAAGGATTAGAATTATTTAATTTAATTATTTTATTAATTTTATTAGATCATTGCTTCTAATAAAACATGTTTTTATGGTACATCCATAAATAATGGGTTCAAATAAAAAAAAACTCGTAGTACGACTTCTGATAGCTAAATAATAAAATAGCTAAAAAACCGTCCCTTACATAATTAAGTGAAAATTACACAGTAATTTATTATTTCAATATACAAATGTGAACCCTTTTCTTTTTAAACGGGTATTTGTTCTTTTAGCGCACATTGTAAATTATATGGTTTGTTTTTTTCACGTGAAAAAATGTAGGGAGACACGTTTTAAGTTTTTTATGCATTTTCTAGATACACCACATACCACGATAAAGAGAAATCGTTGCAATGTAATTTACACTGGTTTTATTTAAAGCAAAGATCGGACCATATGGAATTCCGTGATCTCTACCTACCCCAATGGGAAAGATATGTAATTATGCATTTATTTAAATTTTTTCAAGTATTATTTTCTAACAGAGCTAAGAAGAGATAAAAATATTCTCGAAGTAGAAGCGTCAAATTATGTAAATAAAGTTTTTGGTTATTTTTTAAATCAAAATCGATTCTCACGAAGGACTCTGTATTGTCTGTTTATTCGTTAACTAAGGTAATCGATGATTCGATTTTTTTTTATTTTACAAGTATATTCGGATATAATTAATATAGTTATATTCTTTACATTTATTGTGATATCTCAGCCGCAAAATATCAGTCATTAATGCACAGTAATACTATTTTATATTTAAAAATGAACATACTATGAATAAATCGCGTTTATATCCATTCAAAGTATTTTCTTTCAAATTTTCATATTCAAAGCACCAGATAACGGTACCATCTTGTGTGGCGACAAATAACTTCCGACATGACCATCATTATTACCGTGACGAGCTTCGGTTTTGGTCAACAGCACTATATAAATACACTATTGTTTGCTTTTTCTGACATTTGCATATGTTGTTATAAAAATAAGTGATATAGTGAACCACTGTTACGAATGCTGATGAAGAAAAAGCCATTTAAAAAAATCAGATTCGGCGGTAATTGAAACCTTGTGGAACATACATGCAATTTTTTAGATATTATATTAATCAATGTTCCAAAATAATTTGACAGGGTCGTGGTTGAACATCTATAACTGTAATAAAAGCCTACGTAATAGGTACGGTTAGAAACAAAAATATACTAAACGTTAAATTACAGAATAACTTTATAAACGAAACCTTAATGTTCCTCGTTTTTAACGTATCATTAAGGTCTGAAAATAAGACTCCTAAAATCAACTCATAATACCAAATTATTGTAACTATTTTGCTGACTGTACAATGTACATATAGGGAAATTCCAATTTAGGCATGGGGTAGACATATTTCTGTATTTATTTCACTGACCATCTTCTTTTACAGGCTTTATAGACTTTAAGTATTGTGCCCAGCTGAATCAATTTTTTAACTTTCCTATATGTTTTTTGACGGGCTCATTGGCGAGATCGGTAGAACACCTGCCGTGCGCACCGATGGGTCGGGGATTCGAATCCCATCGGGATGGCATGTTTATAATTTTCTGTAAATATGTCTTCCCCACGTCTGGTAACGTCGGGCGTTGAACGGGTGGGAGGAATTTATTTATTTATTTACTATCGAAATTCAGACCGGGTAACGAACCACCGTCCATAGATTGATTTCCGAATGCTCGAAGTAAAGAGTAGGTCGACAGCGCATCATTGACTGATGTTTTTTTGCTGAAGTATCATCTACCATCAAGTGAACCTGCACGTCTGTCGATATCTAACATAAAAAAACTCAATTCCAAAAATCAATCAAAAAAATCCTTATTTGCAATGCGCATGCGCAGCGGCGGTCAACCATACACATAACGCCATTTAAACATTGTCCACAGACCATCTGAAGCATGACCCAAGAATTGAAATACGCTAAGATGATATGCATCAGTCACAACGACACGCGTCAAGTCAGTTAATGATCTAACCGCTCTGATGCTCCTCAAATTGCCTCCAGACCATTGCCTCGTGCTCAAACCATGACACAACGGTGCTCTGTCCGAGGCTTCCGCGTTTAGATGACATCTGCCGGTCGATATGGAAACATACAGAGGGCTTAGCACGAACGACTGTCAACAAAGTATTCGAATCGTCAAACTGTCAGTTGTATGAAAAATCATTTGCATACAAAAGACAATTCGACGATACGAATACTTTTTCGATAGTTGTTCGTGCTCACCCCTCAGAACTATACACTTTTTCTAAGTAAGATCTCTCCTTTAAATAAAATACTGTATAGCGGATTAAAATGCGATTTATTATTTATATTGTTTAAATATTTATCCCGACGTTTCGGATGCTTTGCAGCAACCGTGGTCACGGGCAGACAGATAATGAATCGCTTTTTAATTTAACAGTATTTTATTTAAATGTGTGACTCGCGTTCATAAAAGGCAATATTAAGATTTCTCCTTTTCGCTGGTTTAATACTTAGCTGCAGTGAAAACTATATTCTATTAGTGTAGTGTATTTTAAAGAGGAAATATTTGTATTTTTGTCTGTTTGTAATGAATAAACTCAAAAACTATTGGACCGAGATTTAAAATTGTCTCACCCATACAACATAGGCTATATTTTGTGTATAGTACATCACATACACATTGCACCCGTGTGAAGCCGGGGCGCGTTGCTAGTTAAAGATAATTTAAATATATATTTTTGACATTATATTTTATAAAAAGCCAAATAATGTCAACAATATTTAACAAATTTATTTTTTATACCTTCTCCCGGAAAAAACTATATTTCCCATTTTTGTAGCCAGCGTTATGATGACTGTACTGTAGGTTAGTGTAGATACTACTAATATTTAACGATTAATTTGATTTAAATGATATAATATAATGAAGGCGATTTAAATCGAATTTTAATCTGTTAACGTGATTTAAATCGCGTTTTAATCTTTCATTTAAATGTCCTTTATTAAAGGACGATATTATGTAAACCTTGATTAAAATTCCTTTTTTTTTTTTTTTTTTTTTTTTTTTATGTTAGATATCGACAGATGAGCATGAGGTTCACTTGATGGTAGGTGATACCCCAGCCACAGAACATCAGTCAATGATGTGCTGTCGACCTAATTTTTACTTCGAGCATTCGGAAACTTAAGAATAAGATTAAGACATTATTTGACTTACATAGGTATATGTATTGATACTTAGATCAACTGTTTAGTTCTCAAAGTAGCCACACGCAAGTGAAATCAGATTCAGGATTTTTTTTTATAAACAATTTGACCCGACGGAATTCGAACCTATGACTGTGATGCGCTAACAAACCCGTAGAAATTTAAGCTCTGGATGGCTCTCTTTATTTTAGGTATATTTTATTTACTAGGCAAAGGTTTTATCATCTCATATAAATAACAGTTTAAACATAGCTAAATAGCACCATTAATATGGTCGTATCCAAACAGATTTAGTCAATTAGCATTTTTTTTACTTTTAGGTTATCACACCTCACACGATCAATACAAACTGATAATTAAGACAATCAACAAGGGTTGGCTCATGGTACAGTAATAAAAGGTAGGCTGTTTTTTATTACAGGTGTGAGTTTAAATATTTGTTGCTGAAGGTTGTATTTTAATTAAAATACCTTGCTTGTGTTTTATTTCAGACTAAACTTATCTGTCTGGGTAAATTAATATTTTCAATATTATTATTATATAGTCTAAGAAGAAAGAAAATTAACAACTCAGCTATCACTGGCATGTCATGCAATCATAAAAATACTGGCAAAATATCAAAGTTTCAAAATGATAGTAATTTTATTCATCACATTATTAAATAATAGTGATGAATAAACTAAATTAAATTTAACATTCAGTTCTTATCAATTATCTTTTCTGTATATAAACCTGTCCATCGATATTCCAGATACCGCCGAGAAAGACCAATATTAAGTGCTACAAAAGAGCATACAATATTTTAATCTTCCATGTCTAATGATTAATAAAAACGCGGGAACAGGATGAAACAAACGCCACAGATTAAACAACGGCATTTCCTTTGACCACAGAACTATAAGCGGAGCGATTGTTGCCCTTATCGTGGCAGCTCTGTAAATATTTAGCATGTATTTGAATAATTTCTCACTAAGCGCCCTCACCTGAGATGTGTACAGATAATTAAGAGCTAGAACATTTGCAAAAGGTGTTATCAAATGTTTTATCACATAGATATGCATTTAAATACATAAATTAAAGCATATTGCACAAAATAGAGCAACGAAAACCTCAAAAAGAAAACAGCAATAGAGAAAATTTTACAAACATATAAATACATATTTGTCGTCCCGTAATCGCAATCTCCCCCGCTTAATTTTTTTTTAGAAACTGCATAAAATTAATTATTATTAATATAAATAATAATTAATTAAACATTCTTACTTATCAACTTAATGGCTAATAAAAGCTCTAAAACTTTTAATAATCATTTAAATCATTAAATTATTTACACCTATTAACATTAAAATATATCCACCCAGTTCAGCTATGTCCGTTCATTGCATCTTCTCAGATAAGACTGTGTTATTTGCTCTCGTGTTGTCAGAGAGTGATAAGGGTAATTTATAGAGGCCAGTAAAGCCTTTCGTCTTATGATTATTTAAGATTGTTAGACGTCCTATTTACTGTGTAATGACGCGTAAGGTGTTTGCGGTCTCGAGGTTGTGCAATTGTGTACTACTTTTATTGCATTTGTGTTACTATGCATCTTATGAAGCTGGAATTTAATTATTCGTAATGAAAATTCGTACGGCATTATGCATAAATGTATTATAAGCTTGATTTTTTTTATGTTAGATATTGACAGACGATCATGAGTATGTATGTATGGTTCTGAATGTTGGGCAAGTAAGCTGATGGATGAAAAACGTTTGCATGTAGCTGAGATGAGAATGTTGAAAGAAAGAAAGAAGAAGAGAGAAGAAATAACTATATAAGAGGAAGTTTGAGAGTAGCGCCAGTGAATGAAAAATTGAAAGGTAATCGTTTGGCTTGGTATGGGCATGTTATGAGGAGAGATGAGGGGCATGTATCTAAAAAAGTTTTAAATATGATGGGTATAGGGGAAGAGGGAGGCCAAAAAAGACATGGATTGACTGTGTGAAGAATGATGTGTGTTTGAAAAGTGTGACTGATGATATGGCGAGTGAAAGGAGAGAATGGAAAAAGAGAACATACTGCGCCGACCCCAAATAAAAAAAAGGGAATAGGGCAGGAAGAAGAAGATTGACAGACGAGCATGAGGTTCACTTGATGATAGGCGATACCTCAGCCACATAACATCAGTCAATGATGCGCTATCGACCTATTTTTTTATCTTTTCTTAAACATATTAAAAATAACACATAAAATCCCAGTCAACACTAAGTTAATATGACATTTAGTTTCTTTTAAACTGTCATTTAAAAAACAATTTAGTAACTGTACAGAATCTATATAAATAATGATTATTGTTATTATGGGAAAAAACATAACCTCAACTAGAGCGCACGCACGCTTATGCATATCAAATGCAAAAACTCTATTTGTCCAATAAAATTTATGCGCGTCCATTGTCCTACGGAAATCGTAGGCCGGTCTCGTTAATCGTTTATCGAAAAAATGTCATAAAACGGACCCCATGGTCAGTGCACCATTAGCAATGGACCGTGATTTCTACCATAAAGCTCAATAATTATTATTCATGGTAACATTTTTTCCTACCATTTATCAATACTATAATCTGCAAGTTTTGCTATGACCGATTACTGAGCACACGGTTACCATAGAGCTGTCTATATTTATTCTATAAAATTTTAACACAATTTCATGTGCAAATAGCATATGTTAATTTAAGTGTAACATGTTGTTTTACGATGGATTTATTTGAACAAGTTATGATTTATTTACGGACATAAAATTACGAATGACGATAACAATGTATGTTTGCGCTTGTAAATCTCTTCGAATGCCACAGTATTATGTAGTACTTGATAACTTTTGCAAATCTGTTAATAGTCAGTATGTCGTTTTATTGGATGGAAAATTTTGAATTATGTTCTTGGTATTAACAAGTATGAAATAATAATTTCCACTTCAAACTCCTTCGACCGAGGGCGTAATATTAAATACTGTGTCATCTCTACACATTTCTGTGTTCCGTCCCCTAAAGTCGTTTGGGAGTCGAACGGTCATCAACAAATGTACAAAATGGTACCTCGGATAAATGATATTTCTATATTACTTATCTTAATTGTTTATATACATGATATGAGTTCAAATCTAGACTATAACTTATATAGGTATAATAAAATAAAATAAACATGATATTTATTCCGTGATAAAATAATTTAATTTTTCATATAATTTTGTGGAGCCAAAAACATAATTAATCTAATTTAAATATTGTATAAGCTATAAATAATTACAGACTTTTTCATCGCGTTATATTTATATATTAATTAGCATTCTTAGAATATTCGAACTCACGACTAGGGAACACAATCCCGAGCATAATTTTCAATCCCGGGATTACGGGATTTTTGATGCGTAATCCCGGGATCCCGGGGCTATCCCGGGATTAGACTATGTGGTTTCTAATTGGGCCCAAATGAAAAAAAATGTTTAATTTCTTAAAAAAAAATAGTAGTAAGAAAATAAAATGACCAAACAATAAAAAAACTATACCTACTTTGTAAGAAATCAAAATGACAACACAAAAAAAAAACATCTGTTTTCAATTTTAAAATACATAAAATAAAATCGTAAAAATATCAAAGCATCCAATGTTTCACTTCCAAGCCTGCTTCATAGTTTATATATAATATTATGATATGAGGTGATCGAGTGAATCCCCTGATGGCCCGTTGGGTAATGACCTAAAGAGTATCATATTGAAGTATTCCGAGATATCTATCTATCCTTCCTTCTAAGTTCTACGACAAACACATTATTAGGGCTGTAGTAACCTGTGTAGTAAGTACGTATATATCGTACGGCGTATCTAAGGATTGTTTTTGTCGTTATATAATAAATGCTATTAATACAATCTAGGCAAGGTTATTGAGAAAATCTAGGCAAGTAATGCAAAATAAACCTGTTTGTGAAAATCCAGAAAATCCCGGGATTAGCCAAATACAGTCCCGGGATTTACGGGACCAGAAAACGGCCGGGATCCCGGGATCCCGGGATTCGGGATCCCGGGATTGTGATCCCTACTCACGACCCATCGACGCGCACGGTAGGTGTTCTACCGAACGCGCCAACGAGCCCGTCAAGGACTCTACTATATTTAAGAGAGAGTTATAATAATATAATCTTCTAATATATAAAATTCTCGTGTCACAGTTTTCGTTGCCATACTCCTCCGAAACGGCTTTACCAATTTTTACCAAATTTTAAATGTGTATTCAGTAGGTCTGAGAATCGGCTACTATCTATTTTTCATACCCCTAAATGTTAGGGGTAGTCCACCCTTAAATTTTATTTTTTATTTTTTGGACGAAATTTTTTGTTTTTATTTTTTTATAATGTGGCATTTAAAAATACATACAACCCTAAATTTTCACTCTTCTATTATCAACCCCTGCTTTTTAGAAATTATTTACATGGCAAAACAACGATTGCCGGGTCAGCTAGTATTATATAGATCCTTATTTCTTTGTACAGATAAAATTCTAGATTTAGTTTAAAATACAAACGAATGATTTTTGTTTCGTTAATCTGTTGTGTTCGACATTTAAATATTATAAGGAGAAAGAAAAAAGGCGCCATTTGTTGGGAGTAGATAAAAGTGTACTACAAGAGTATTATTCTTTAGAAAACTATAAAATAGTATATTAGTTTGTATATGTCGATGCTTCTATAAAAGATTTAATTAGGGCAGTAACACTTTGCAGGTTTGCTGGTCATATCTTCTAAATAAACTTTCTAGCTATTTAGATATCGCTTTGTCTATTGAGTTGTAAGTTTATTCTATAACACATCGCATTTCTTTTAACAAATGAAATGGAGTATAATACATTTCTCAAAATCTATATTATCTAAAATTTCTTGAGGAGAGAGAAATTGTATGCGGTTTTTACAACCATATAGAGAATCAGCCTCGAAAGGTGTATGTGTGTGAAAACCCAAAGCAGTTTCCTAGATTATTATAATAACAGCTGTAATAATTTATCATCCAACATGTAAATAGGATTAATCCAATTATTAGTTACAACTTGATTGGATTTCAGCACTCTATTGTAAGCGACTTTGTTGGACATTTTGACACAGACCGCTGATTTGTTTAAAATGTTTTGAACATTCATCAACAGTTTTGGACGTCCATTTTCGTTAATAAATATTGTAAAATGGATTATTTTGGTTCTTAGTAATTGGTTATTAAATTAAGTACCTAGTGCTCGCCAATGTTATAGAAAAAAGGTATCAAAGAATTATTGAATTTAAGCACACATACCTATCGCTTTAAAAACAAACCATTACTAAAATATATTTTTTAAGAATCGAGCCATCAACATACCTATTAATAATATTGTTCTTAAATGATATTTACTTAGACTATTTAATAATAAAAAAAACGATTTTCATGAATATTGTGGTTCTGTTGTATAATTTAATAGTTTCTCATAGTAAGGTTTCTTTAATGGTGCGACAAAATGTTTTGTAAAATCTGCATATTATGTTTTTCGGATAGTAGGTACCTTTTTACTGTAAAAGTATATTATTAAATGACACGGTTTAAATGATTCCGCACATGATTCCGATGATGATGCACAAGGTTACATTTCAAACATTTACAAAAAATATTACGATTCAAAAACTTGGAACCAAAAGGCAGACATGCTTTAAAATGGTTTTCTCATCTCGGAGTAGACTCATACAAAACCACACTATACACGATACTTGAACTGATACCTCTGACTGGGGAGGTATACACTTTGCCTGCTGAAAACACACCGTATGTGTTTTTACGGTCGAATCGAGTATGCGTATTTAACACGCATGCGTGTTCGAAATAAATCGGGTCTGCCAGTGCGGTAAACACGTTTGCGTGTTATTTATATCGGGTTGCCGATACGTGTTTTTACGTTGTTTACGTGTTTTAAGTCGCATGGCTGTAAAATAGTATTTTGGTTAGCAGTAAAAGTGTTAACACTTTTACTGCTAACCAAAATAAGGATCCAATTCCAAAAGGTTACATACCTACCCTTTAAATTTGGAATAATATTTTTTTACTAAGTTTTTGTTTTCAGTAAGTCAATGACCTGTATAAATTGGCGAAGACAGTGAAAAGAACCTTCGACCATCGTGCATCGTTATCACAACAAATTAATTACCGGTCCAGTATCACTATCATTAGTGTATTGGTGTCGCGCTTTCAGGTGGCCTCTATCTTATCTAAAGAGGACGTGCGGGCGTGTATACTTCATATACACAATATACATTGAAAACCTAACCTTAATTCAAAGAAATAAAGTTGAATTTAGATTAACTATATATTTTTTTCCGAAACTTTTCTCACACTTTAGCGTACAGGAATTTCGCGCCAAACATCTAGAAGTTAAAGGCGAGTTTTGTATGCATAAAGGTAGTTTTCCGGTAGTTTTACTATCCGAGCAGTTAAAAACGACAATGGGCAACTTGTTAGTTGATAGGTATGTAAATATGTAGATGGATGGTTGGTCACCAATTTTAAGAGATAATAACCAGTATTAGTATCGCGAAACATTATGGAAATGGGTGTCAGTAAAATTTTTAATCATACCAATGGGGGCAGCGACCTTCTTTTGCTTATATGTATATATTAATTGAAAGAAAACAAAACATGTATTGAAATTACTTTAAATATTTTAAATGACAATATTATAGCTATAGATCTTTAAAATTACTGATGAATTGATTTTTTTTACAAATATACGTAACAAATAAACTTTATTAGTAACTAATAATACGCCCCGGCTTCACACGGGTGCAATGTAGATGTACTATACACAAAAAATATAAAGCATACGTTACTCGCTTTTTTTCCACCTTGGGTTACTTTATTCAAGTTTTAGTAGGGATCCCTAATTATTTCTGGAAATAAATATAGTTACTATGTAAATATGTAGCTTTCTAACGGTGAACGAATTTTCAAAATCGGTCGAGTAGTTTTTGAGTTAAATCGTTACAAACAAATCTTTCCTGTTTATAATATTAGTATAGATTATTTCTAGCAATGTACTATATATACTCAGGCAAGCCCTGGAATGGACTCCCAAAGATATACCTAGGAAGCGTGGTCGCACCAGCAATTCTGGTGACACGGACGCTCTGTAACGGCTAAAGCAAAGTTATGATTATTGTTATTTTCTTCTTAGATTCTATTCCTTCTAGTTTTCATTAGCTATTATTTATGTGAGTTCTTGTTTGTATCTTTAATTGTTATTCATGTACCCACTATTATCCTTCAACTTTAGCGCCTACCCTTCTCCTTTTTTAGTTTTATATAATTTTGAAGGCTTGGAAGAGATCGCTGAATTGTAGCGTTAAGGCCACCTTTTGCTCTATTTATTCTGTTATGTAGGTCCTTATATATTTATAATGCAATAAAGTTGTTAAATAAAGCAAAGGGTTGACTGGTCCTGAGGTGAAGTGCGTAGTTCAAGACGGAATGCAATGACCCGCTTTGCCCCACCTATTTTTGAGGACTTTTATTCATATACCATACAGGCCATACAGCTGCTTATCGGAGCCTTTCAATGGAATGTTTGCTTTAGTCGTTGTGAAGAAATTATAGTGACAGGTTTCTTAAGAAGTTTCGGCGAAGTCACGTAGTCGGGTACTTTAACCTACTCGCTAATTTCCGTACAAAATCTCATGAATTATGGCAATTGTTATTTGTCATAAATTTGTGTAACTACATAGCTTTGATAACGAACCTAGGACCTCCGGCACTAAACGCATCACGCTTACCACTCAGACATTGAGGCGGTCATATTACCTACCGTTCTCTCCACTGTTCTCTATCCATAGCTTTTTTCTTCTTTTTTTTATTTTTTATATTAGAGGGGGCAAACGGACAGGCGAGTCACCTGAGTAAGTAAGTGACTACCACCGCCTATGAACATCCGCAACACCAAATTTTCTTCCAATCTTCTCCCACAATTTGTTTAATTTTCTTTTCCTTATTTTCTACTGATCCCCTTTTCCCTTTTTAACCCATAATGAATTGTTAAAACTATCAGTTTATTTTAAACTTATAAAACATACGAGTAACTTAAAATCTTATATAGGAAACATATGTAATTAGGACGTTCAAGAATCCATTATCTTCGTTCACCCACTTCCTATAACCTTAGTCTGGGAAGGCCATTCAAGTTTATTGCAAGATTACATAATGACCTATTATTTTGCGTATATTACAAAATGGCTTATGAATAGGGATGTACCTATCTGTCATTACAAATACTAACGAATTTATATTTAGAACACGAAACAAGAGTATATACAATATTTTAGGTCTTTTGGGACATTCGGCAATTGATGGAAGGTTAACTCAGCCAAATAATGCCCCGAGTTGTATTTGTTTTCAATTTACAAATATTTAATTTGATATGGGTAAAAACACAGCTTTTGGAGAGCGACAGATTAATTCTTACAAACAGGCCAAGAACTCCAATATGCTATTTGTTTCGTCAGTTAAATACTAGTATGGGAGAGAATAGGCAAATATGTAAACTCTGAAACCGCAGTACGAGATTTTTTTATCGACTCGATATTCTAATGTTGTATTGAACAAATTATTGCAATTTCATTAACATCAAATATATGTGTATAAGACAGCTGGTAAAGAGTATCTCACTTAAAAAGATTTAAATAACGAAGTGTCGTGTAGTAATAGACCCTTGGGGGTCAATATAGATCACTTTGGGTATCATAGCTCTGAACAAAAATCGACCCTGAGCCTTTAAAGTTACCCTACGATATCTTTGACTGTTGAAGTAATTTCATCGATAATGTCGGACATCTCTAGACATTATATATTTTCCATAGCTAATTGCAAATTGCTGAGCTGTCAACACGCGCTAATGTGTCATATGATCGTGATTCACGTACATCGTCTTGAACCTAAACCCATCATTATATAAACTGGTCAAGTTCGCTATATTGAATACCAAGTGCAGTTTGAAGACAAGGTTAGTATGGAGTTTAAGGTTGTATGGGTTAACGCAAAATTACGTCAAACTTATGTAATTTGTATATAATGAATATTGATTTAGAACTTTCATAAATGCGAATATAATAATTATTTAAATAAATAAATTGTTATGTATTAAAATGTATTTTACTATGTAGCAGCTATACCTATACCATTGGCATTTTATTTTTGTCACGTAAATTAAAAAAATATAATTTAAGCGGTCGCAGAACAACTCACAAAAGTTTCATCATAAGCGGATAAATAGTTTAAGAGTGCGTACAGAATAAACCTAATTACATGGATATTTAATGTTGACGTTTGCTGTAAGCATGTATTTTTACCTCAAAACTTGGAAAGGCCAACTGAAATTGAAACGCCCTACGTTTTTCCCATTTATGATGATTTAAAATCTATTTTTTAACTTAGTACCTCCTTATAATAAAGTATAGTATCTTTTATTTTTATCAGTGAAGCAAAAAACTGGAATCTAATTGAATGTAAGATAATACTTTGTCTTGATCTTGAAAAGTAGGTCGACAGCGCATCATTGACTGATGTTCTGTGGCTGAGGTATCACCTACCATCAAGAGAACCTCATGCTCGTCTGTCGATGCCTGACATAAAAAAACACCATTATATATTTATTGGTAGAATTTTGTATCTAACGTGTGTTTGTATGTAACATGTACCTAAATGGTTATACATATTATAATCCCTTAATCTAAGTAATAAGGGAACTTACTTAATTTATGATGATAAAATAGTCTAGCTTCATAATTTTTATTAGTATTAAGACTATAATATATAAGTAGAGAATTAGGATACCCATAAGACAATATGAAAGTTACCAATAGAGATAATATACTCTTTAATACTTGGGTAAAATTCTGCAGCACGTCTACCTACTTACTTTTTGGAAAGATATTTTAAAGATTATAAGAAAAAAATACAAAAGCAACCGCCGACAGATTCATCATATTTCGTGATGGATCCACGAAATTTAACACTATTATTCTGCCTCGATATAGCCAAAATTTAATACCATTATTTGTCGAGAAATTTTATTTAATATAGGGTAACCATGATTTATGTAATTTATTGTCCTGCGTCAGATAAAGTAATAATTGACTTTAACCCAAAGGCGTGCCAAAGATGTTTTGGAAAATAATATTACTTTTTGGAAATTATTATAGTTTTAATTATCTCCATAATGTTAACTTTTGAAAGCGCTCTCTTGATCAAACCTAACCTACCTATCTAAATATAAATAAATAATAACGAAAAGTTAACTTGAGAAGTACAAGTTTAAGTAAGTTTTATGATAGTTATAAGCGCAGCTAGAGGCCATGAATAAAATATGTCTAAAATCTATTATTTTTTGAGTCCAAAACCGCAAGTACGCTCATTGAACTAATATTACTAACGCTAGTCATTACTTATTGAACTAAGTTCACTACGATTTTTATTTATATTTATATATTTTAATACGTTCGCTTGTCTGTTCTGTAATTAAAAAATGGTATTTTTCCTTATAGTGGTAGTTTTTTACAGCCATCAGTATATCTTAGTAAAAGTTGGTCACCCTACACACTGTCCGCTACGCAAACACGGGTGCTGGCCGGAGCGAAATTCTTCGCGCTTCGTTTGACATTCTGAATAGGCCTTACAATTAATACAAGGATACAGTTTGCCTATTTAAAACAGAGTGTTTACATAAATTAGCCCTTATGTAAATGTAATAAGAGTGTTTCTTATGTTTTGAAGCCATATTTTGTAAGAGTAGTTAGTGGTTAAAAAAATAATCATGTTAAAGCCAAACGGTAGCCGATTTTGTGGGCGGTTTGTGTTCTTTGATGAATTGACCTATCCACGTAAAAAGTGCTTCTTTTACTAGTTCTTAGGAATAATTTATATTTGGATTAATTATTATTTAAAAAAATGTTTCATCTCTTCATGTCAACAGTTCTATATAGAACTATCCAAAGGAATTGTACCCCGTATCAAATGATACGGGGTACAATTCCTTTCCTATATAATTATGTATTAGATTAAACAAATACAAGAGGAATATCATCTCCACTCGTATAGGTAAGTATCTAATATTAAATTCATCTTGAAATCTTCACCCTTATAGGACATAAGGAAACTTATCCCTTTTGAGCTACGGAATCCATAAAAATAAAACATTCGGTAAACAACATTCAACATTTTCAAAACGCAGCGTATCTAAGACATTTGAGTCGCGGATCTCCAAGTCCGGTGACGATTGTCCACGCTATAAAAAAAACCTTACAAGAAGTCCACTGTACAGAACACGTAGCCCAGTAACCTTATACCGACAAAATTTTATAAATTATAATCAACATGTAATTCCCGTATTACGTTATCACAGCAAGTACAATCACTAAAGCCACTCTAGCGCAGTACTGCACACGTGTCGATGTGGCTTAATCCGCGGCTTTGCTTAAGCCGACCACCCAGAACATCGCGGCCATTATGCTGCCCATTCACATCCCTCATTATTATAGATGACATGGTATAAAAATATCAGGTATGCCATTATGCACTATCCACATGAAGTAAGATGTTTTTATAATATTGCCTTTTATGAACGCGAGTATCACACATTTAAATAAAATAGTTTATACCGGATTAAAACGCCCCATGATCACAGTTGCTGAAAAGCATCCGAAACTTCGTAATAAATAATTTAAATAATAAATCGCGTTTTAATCAATTATGCACTTCACGGATTTTCCATTACCTAATTCTGTAAAATAGCCTTTGCACTAGTTAATAGAAAAATATATTCACAATAAGTGTTAAAATTTAGATTTGTTATAAGTTAAAGATTATTGTATATTATCTGCACCAAAAACTCCATTAACAAACCAATAACCCGTATAATACTAACCAATAATTTCCTTCAAACTGTACTCGTCAAGACTCGTCATACCTGTTATTATTCTACCATACTAGACTATATAATATAGGTGAAATTTTGCACTATAAAATTCAGACCACCTACGTTACTTTTTGATTTTTTTTGTGCAATGCGAATGTAATGATGCGTTCGTGATTTTTAGCGGTTTGACGATGTTTTGTTCTTTTCATAAGCGTTTTTCTTTTCTGTCACTGAATAGGTTTAAAAGTTAAGAACTCTGGTTCTCTTGACTTGTCAGATTTGCTCAATATACTTGAGATGTTTTAATTTATTGTAATATTACTTGTATCCGGCATGTATCGCATTGCCATGTACAGTAAAATAGGACGTATGCAGAACTCACCACATAATGATAGAATGAATAGTTTAGGATAGAAGACAAACATACTAACATTGATTTTTATTAACGTATATTACAGATTTTTTCGATTATGAAAGTTTTCAAGCAATCAGCAATTGTATGATATCATTCTACTTTGGGCTTTGTGATAGCCGATAATAACCAAGTGTATTGGCAGCAATACACTTGGTTATAATCGGTCTGCACTCACTCACAGAGCACTCTGCGGTCTGCACTTATCCATTGTAAAAAAATTTTTAGATGAACAGAAATTTATTTTAGTGTCTTTAAAAAATTATAAAATACTAGCGACTCGCCCAGGCTTCGCACGGGTCTAGATTTTTTGACAAAAAAACAGGGGTTGGTAATGGAAGAGTGAAATAGGGTTGTATGTATTTTTAATGCCACATAATAAAAATAAAAAATTATCCAAAAAAATAAAAATAAAATGTTTGGGGTGGACACCCCTTATCACTTAGGGGTTTGAAAGATAGATAGTAGCCGATTCTCAGACTTACTGAATATGTGTAAAAAAATTCATAAGAATCGGTCGAGCCGTTTCGGAGGAGTATGGGAACGAACATTGTAACACGAGAATTTTATATATTAGATTATATCGACAAAATCGATTGCACCGAAGGAATAAATAAATAGATATAAATAAATTGTTTTCTATGGAAGTCAGAGTACCTATCCATTTTAGTTGGAATCTTGTCCATTTTATTTCTACATAGTCTCATTACCTAGTCAAAACTCTTCATAAAACAAAAGCCCTGTAAAAGAGGTTTCAACGGCGAAATAATTATTCGATAATAGACAATTTAAAAACAAACACAAAATTCATTAGAAAAACTCTCCTCACTTTGTAGAGTTGTAGAGTTATGTCCAATTTCCTTACGCTCGAGACAGTGCATTTAAAAATATATTTTCTTTTTATATTTGTTTAACAAACCGACATTAAAATATGCATTTCTTTTTATACCTATATGTTTTCGTTTAATATTTTTATAGATTTGTCTTTGTTAGACAACTAAGTTACAACATAATATCTATCAATACTAATGATTCGTGAAGCTAATGTTGCTCATTCAACCGTGAGCTTACGCGTATTAATGATCAGTTGTGATTAGCTGCATGTGTCAGGGGCTATAATCAAATTTCCGATATCATTTGTATTGATACAATATAATTTTTATTACGCATATTCCCACTAGATATAGGTATATTACCATCAAGTATTTGTAGGATAACTGAAAAAGTAATTTGTATAGGCTTTTTCCACGTATATTATATCAATGTCTGGAAGTTCACAACTGCACGATTCCTTTGACACTTTCTGTCTCATACAATCATTTTGTATTACCAGCTTTTTTAATGTCAGATATCGACAGACAAGCATGAGGTTCACTTGATGGTAGATGATACCTCAGCCACAGAACATCAGTCATTGATTGTCGACCTAATTGTTACTTCGAGCTTTCGTAAATCCATAGACTGAAACCGAAACGCGCGATTTCAACTTACATTACCAGGTTCAATCGCTAAATATAATATTGTTTACTTTTATAGTATTTTTAAATAGTAGTAAATAGTCAATATAGTTGTGACTGGAAAATATACATTGGAAGTATGTATTGAAATAAACATAGAGGTCTCAAAGTATAATATAATTAAATGCAAATCATACCACAGTGGTCTTGTAGACACGAACATTCCAAATGAAATATATCTACCTATTTAGCATTGTAATCATAAACATCAAAATGGTGTGTTAAGATTTGATGAATTATGCCTTTGTGGACGTTACACATTGGACTGAAGTCATGAAATCTAAGACAGAATAGTGGCACATTAATGTATGCTGTTACAATAGATAAATCTAGTCAACATAATTAGAAAAATCGAAGAAGGAAAGAAAAGGTTCAGAAAAACTGGACTACATAACGTTTTAGCACGAACGACTATCGAAAAAGTATTCGAATCGTCCATTTGTCAGTTGTATGAGAAATCATTTGAAATTTCATACAAATGACAGATCGACGATACGAATACTTTTTCGCAAGTTGTTCGTGCTAGGCCTTCCGTTTCATTGTTGACTTGCGTTTCCCTGTTCCATCGCAGCTACCGTGAAAAAGAAGATAATAATAAAAAATAAAACAAAACTTTGTCTGTCTGTATATATGTTTTTTATGTAATTATCCATTACAATATTTTATTATAATAAAGCACCTTTAAAGAAAAACCATAACTAAATTTTAATGAATCGAACCATTAATGCTTCCTATTATTTAAAAAAAACTGTTTTAACTAAAAATTACCCCTCTTCTGTATAACATATTGCAATATTAACCTGTCTCAAACTACCTAATATTTAAACTATTTAAAAAAAACTATGAGTTTTAGGAATATTCTGGCTCTGCTTTAATAGTTTCGTTTAGTAACGGTTTGTCTAAAGGTACGATATGCCACGACTGAATGTTCAAATCTAAATCTAAGATTTCAATATATTTCTTTAAAAAATGAAGAAATAATTAGAAGTAATAGTAACATTAATTATTCTATTCTGAAAATTCTTCTACCAGCTACACCCGGCATGCGTTTGTGCTACAAAACAACTTAACAAAGTTTAATCAAAATTGGATAAATAATTTAGGATTGCATAGATAAACATAAATATTACCTATATAGATTTTTTACAGTATAAATGCCTAGACAAAAGAGCTCGGACATCGAATCTACCAAAGCGTAGAATAAAATAAATTAAAGGATTTTATTTAGTTTATTCCCCTAATTATGAATAAAGCTTATTAAGGGGCGGTTATGAGTGCTAGATTTACTAGGACTACGGTGCTATAGGTAGCCTAGTACATAGCAGTCACGCTCGCCATGTACTAGTTACATATATTATACAATCAAACTCAAGTGCTCATTAGGCTGCTTAGCTATGTTAGATATTAGATAATTACTTTCTTGCATAAATAATAATAATATAATATGAACTTTATCACACGTAGGTACATAAATAAAATTAAAACAAAAGTAACAAACTTAAACAACACAGTTTTGTGACAAAAGACAGCAGGCTCAGCATAAAGCTGACAAAGAGTGGATAAAATATTTAATTTTAAAATTAACTTTTTAAACTTGTAAAAATTAAATACTAATATTTTTGTTGACAAATGAGTATGAGGCTATAGTGTAAATATATACATATATTTATACATACCACCTATATTCGTACGAAATTAGTTTTTATCCTGGTTTCATTACTATGGCAGAACTGAGTTTTCGCGTAATGAATGACGTTGAATGAAGTGGCCAAAATTACTTAGGGCACAACCTTTATAGAATAATATAAATATATAATGACGAGAATTGATACCGTGATTCCTTTATGAATCGTTGCCATTTTAAAGTAGAATTCAAATCTATTCAAACTTCAAAAGGTTGCTTCTATTTAGAAAAAAATGATAATAGGTATACCTAATAGTTACTGTTTTAAATAAAAATCATGGCATATAATATATTCATAGACGAATCAATTACATATTGCTACTTTAATAATACCAGTTTATTATTCTAGTAACACTTTTAGTAAGTATACTACCTTGAGTAACCTCAGACCAGTAGGTCTGAGGTTACTCAAGAGAAGGACGTTGCCAGCTACAAAATTACAGCCGTGGTATTCAACCGCAAGCTAATTACATTCGTCCATCACAAATTGAAACTAAAGTCTAAACTAATTTAAATCTATTATAGTGCATTAATAATTTCACAATAGACATAATTGAAGGACATTTTATTACATAACTATGGTTTGTTTGAAGTTTGTGAGAAAATTTAACCAAGACTAAAAGTAGATCATCTATTTCTTAACCAAGGATTATTTTAAAATAAATTATTTCGGTGTTTTTCTTATAGATTAGAAGTGTAAATTCTTTTGATTTGAGATCAATAATAAAGAATTAAAATAAAAGGCCGACAACGCTAAGACTTTTGAATCGCAGATCGTCTGCTCTCTAGTAAAAAGAAAAAATTAAGTCCGTCTATTTCGTTTTTGCGTGATAATAGGCATAACACGTGCGGTGGTAAATTCATGAAGTGATGATTGAATATTGGAGATAAAGCTAAATTAGGTCGACCCGGTCATTTTATTACAGTCATACTTATACCAAAAATATGTCCTCCGAGTAACCTTGTACATTATCGCCCCTATTCGCATGTAAGTACTTCAGAAGCCCGAGCAGGAACAACTTATTATAAAAAGCACAGAACAGAAGAAGTAAGATAAAAAGAATTATCTGACATTAGTATCTATATGCAGTTTTCAACGGGCTCCTTGAACACCCAACTTGCGGACCGATTGATCGGATTCGAATCCCATCCGGACGACATGTTTAAAATTTTCTATAACCATATCTTCCCCATGTCTGGTCACTTCGAGCATTAAATGTTTGAGAGGAATATCAAAATTCCGACCCGGTAACATACCACCGTTTTTAGATGGAACAACCGTGACCTGCATATTGCGCGTTTCGGTCTCAGTCTATGGATTTCTGAATGCTCGAAAAAAAAGTAGATCGTGAGCAAATCATTGACTATTGATGTTCTATGGCTGAGGTATTACCTGCCATCAAGTGAACCTCATGCTCGTCTGTCGATATCTAACATAAAAAACGCCACTGGCTGAATTACTATTCAGACTGACGATCTACGAATACGTTCTCGCAAGTTGTTTGAGCTTGGGTCCCAGAACGTTCGCTGATGTTTCAAAGACGCAACGATCGTCCACATTTCATATCACTCGTCAAGCAACTGTGGGATTTATAGAGCATACAACATTATCATTGGACTGTGTAATCATGGCGATACGAATGCTATTTAATTAGGGATACGGTCACCGCGGAGATTGGAGGTCGCATTCACCGTCTTGTCATTTTATCTTATTTATGGTGACGGTATTGTCATAAGCATAGCGGTTTTGAAAAAAATCTATATTTGAAAAACTACTGAATAATACACTGTATATTACCTACATATTTCACTAATAATTGCTAACATAACGCGAAAATAACTCTATGTGTGACGGCTTAATCGCGGAACCAATTTTGATTAAGGTATGGAGAGAGCTGAAAAATGGCACATATTTTTTTTATAGAGGAGACAACGAAGCTCTGATACTAAATAATCACCAACGCCAATGGATATCTGCGACTCATGTCTTGGTTGACAGACTTATTAAATTTATTGGCTAGTTTCTATCTTATTCTTAAAAACATAACAGCTTTGTTAAGCGAGAGAAACATTGGTAGCACCAATATGACGTAAAAAATCGGTCGAGTAGTTTTTGAGTTAAATCATAACAAATCTTTCCTCTTTATAATAAATAGTATAGATAAATTATACTATATGAAGCAAAATATACATTTACAACTTATTCAGAACAATTTATATTTACAACTTTTACATAATCTTATATTCTAGGATTGTATGTATGTTCCATTCTAACGTAAAGATAGTACGCTATAAGGAATATTTTGTCGCTTCCCGCTCAGTATTGAGTGTACGGTATTTTCCAACAATAAAGTCTTTACAAATATTAGCTGAGCTAGTCATTTTAGACCACACACAATTGTTGTTGTGAACGTTTAAAAATTTAGGTGCACAACACAAAAACCTTTGTAATTTAGACCGTCACCATGGTGCATATGTACTGACCTGAGTAGCAGTAGTAGTAACGTGACGAAAAAAAAAGTTGGCCATAGAGCGGACCCATTCCTATTTCACTGATTATTTTTTTAAAGGCAAAGAGATGATCACTGATCAGCCTTCCGTGCCCTGCCCGGACGAAACATTTTTTTAATTTTGTTTCCCCGGGATTCGAACCGAGGATCTACAGTACTAAACACATCACAGTTATCACTGAGCCACGGAACCAACTAAAAATAAACATTACATCATGGACATTAGAACAATATATTATAATCAATCTATAATATATATTTTTTTGTATTAAAGGGGACAAGCTAACCAAGAAGTGAAGACAGCCGCCTATGAATATCGGAGGCAGATGCGCTGCCGGTCTTTGAGGTACGAAAAAGACTCTCTTCTTATAGGTATCGTACCGTTCCTATATCTCAGAAACAGTAACTAGTAAAAAAGCTCTGACTACTTAGTTATCTATTAAACTTTTAACCACAAATTCACTGAATACTCCAACAATTACTATAAACAATGATAGAGTGTTGTTCTCACGTTTCTAAGAGAAAACGACCACAGAGGTAACGGATCGACACGTCTGTTGAATTATAAATATTATCTGTATTTGAAGCTGTACTGTTATCGATGTGGTCAGCGGAACCACAAATATCAAGGTGCGAAACGGTTTTACATTAGAAGTTAGGGCAAACGGTCAGGTGGCTCACCAAAGTGTGATGAAATTGATTTTCTATACCTTGAAGAGGAGGCAAATGAACAGACTACTTACATGTTGGTATAACATCTGGAATACCAGAAGACTTGTAGTTACCTTATTGGCCTTTGAATAATGACTAGTTTTAAGGATAAGGATAAGAAAACATTGAGTCATGACACACATTTTTAAAGTTCTTGTACTTTTAAAAGTTACTTAGCCTAAGAATGCTCTGTGACAATAAAATAGACTCAGCTTGTATAGATATTCTATATCACGAAGTCCATATGGCCGTAAATTTTATCAAGCGTACACATATACATTTTTTGAGAGTGCGTAATTTTGGGAGCGTACGCTAAAACAAAATACATATGTGCACGCCTGAGAAACGGACTTCGTGAGATAATATTTGCTATGGGGTTGAGTTAAAACAACTGAAATTATTTACGGTCCCCAACACTGGGAGTATTTATCGAATGCAATACTGTTTTTAGAGCTTATAATTTCAATTGCTCTTAATGAAAAGTAGCACATATAGTATAGACTATACCCTAGATTTAATAGGCATTTTTTGTCCCGGGTAATTATCCTGAGCAAAAGCATATTACATACATATATGGTTTTCTCTTTCTATAGAAAAATACTTAGAGTAAATGAAAAATGTATAGTTTAAATAAAATAATTTAAGTAATTCCATTTTTGAAATTCGAATTTAGAATTCCAATTAATTCAATGATGAAACCCATGAGGAAGATTCAGTCGTGACCAGTATTGAGTATAACTAGTAGTATAAACCTTAGATTAATGCTTAGTAGTGAAATAATGTGGTATTTACAAGATTCGCGGTTGACATCGAATACAAACTAATCAGTAGGCGTTATCTCGTAGTAAGCGGGCACGACATTGCAACGGTATAGCGGTGCTGTAGCGGACGTTGACGTCACAGTAGGGACAACAGAAAAATGTTTTTGATAATTTAAAAATAATGTATGCTTTTCTATCGACCTATATATGTATTTTGTTTATTATTACTAACAACGGTAATAGAATGTACTTTATTAATATGTTTAAAATTTAGCTTTTGTTATTTTAAGAGAAAATTAAAAAATAACCAGAAAAATCACCTGACAATCCTTTATTCACCTTATTTGATCAGTACGGCCAATCAGAATTTAATAGTATAGTATTTTCACTGCTATTAGTTTGTAAATAGTTTAGTTTTATATATAAAAGGGAAGCTGATAGAAATCGGCTTATAAGAGCTCTTTGCCATTGCTACAGAGATCGAATTACAAGATTTGTTCTTAGTTGAGTCAAAGTTGTCTAGATAATCTGAAACAAATTAAATGAAAGCAAATGCTATGAAAATCTAAAAAAATATATACCTATAAAATACATATTCTATCTGTACACGCAATATCGATTCGAGATTGCAACGAAATTGCGCGGTAAATATGCGATGCGACACGACGCGCGCGCATGACCACTGCGGTCAATGTGAACTATGACATTTGGACAGACATGTTTTGTGGGTACTCAATATTTTTGTACCTATACTGTATTGTATATCGTTGTGTTAACAAATTAAATGATACCATTGCAATAATAAAAAATTATGGTAAAGACACACTTCTATCTTTGTTTCACTAATCATTATTGAGTATAAAGCCTTATGTGCTTGACCGAAACTTTTTTTTAAATTCCCTGGGATTTCTGGAAATCCCTCCATGATAAACGCTACGTACATATATTAGATATCTGCTGATCGAAAAATATTACTAATAAACTTTAGGCCAAGGAGAGTACTGGAAATAATTGATTACTACTTTCAAAGTGTTAGAACATAACAACACCTATTAAGATGATTTTATGTACCTATTATTTTATCCGGAGTTATTAAGTATTATTTAGATTGCAAAAAAATACTTTCTTTCGAGCTTTAGAGTATTAGTAACCTTCCAAACCTTAGAGAGCTTACGACTCAAAAGATTATAAAAAGCTATTGAAACTAATTTACCTTACACTTTCACTTGAAAAGTATTTTAATAGCATAATAATAATCCACAACAAGTTTTTATAAATCGTATTCACTTGTTTTCACTTCACAAACCATTGTTATTCACTTCAATGTTGTCCAAAGCTTCTGTTTCATTATAGCTGTCAAAACAAAAAAAAAACACTCTTATCTCTGACCGGAAAACAATTACACAGCCATTAAAACAAACTCCCGAGGGAGGCGACAAAAAAAGGCTCATAGCCAACTGGCCAAGTTGACAAATCGATTGTCCTTTTGTCCGAGGCGGCAAAGAATTTTAATACCTACCTTCAAACCACAGAACAGAAATGCAATGAACAAAACAGTGGCCGAGCTAAAGATGTGTCATAAAATTGCGCAGAGGTTGTTTGCTCTGTAATAGAGAAAGATTAGTGGATTGTTAGAGGCAACCGCAAATTTGTCGGACCACCTTGCAGTGAAATGAAATTTATGGTTCTTAGCCACGTAGAGGACGAAAGCCGCTGTTGCATAATCTCCACAATTTATGATAGCTTTTGTTAGCCTTATTATGGATTATTTTTATAGAAGAGAGTGCATATGATAAAGAGAAGGAAATAAGTAATTTCTTGAAAAAATAGAGTAAGAATAATCATTCGATTATTACTATTGTAACCGAGTCTTTGTAAGCTAAACCATTGTTGAAAAGAGTGTCCATGGAGTTTCTTGCCGGTTCTTCTCCATGAGACCCACTTTTTGGAACCGTGCAACTAGACGTTTCATAAGAGCCTGCAAAGGCCTATTTGAAATAAAAAACTTTTGATTTTGATTCATTAAATGATGTAATGAAAAAATATATATTGTAATATCGTAACCGTTACAAAAATAAATAAGAAAATATTCAATAGAATATAAAATACCTAAGTATATATTAATTTCATAAAGACATTTTTCTTGTGTTCAGTAAGTCCACCAATAGATAAAACCTATATTTGTCAAGCAAACATAAAATTAATTTTAAATTCTTTATCTAGATTTAAGCAAATATTTACGAATTCTAAAACTGTAATCGTATCGTCATTAAGATATTTCATAACAGAATTAATTATTACATGATATTTTCATTCCAAAGATGATGTTGTTATTTGACGTATTAGATATTATGTAATAATGATTGACGAAATATAAAAAAAAAACTGTGTATAATGTACCTACTCTGTAATTAATTCTATTTCAGTGACTTCGTCTATATATTTAAAGGATATTAATGTCGAAGGAAGTTAAGAAGATCAATAAAATTGATTTCACAAGAATTCATCAATTCTATCTCCAAAATCAATCACGCCCACGGAAAATCGGCCGAATTGTATTGAGAATCCGCACGTGAGGCAAAGGTCGATCCTTGTATTAGAGAGAGGAAATCCGGAGTCCATTGTTATATCCGACACTTAGGCACTTTACCTGACCGTCAGATAAAAGATCTCATCAGAATAGGACCGCGGGAGCAATACTTTTTTCTTAATTATATGGTGTCAGGATATCCCTGGCAGGATAGAAAAAAATTAATTTGAATTTCGAATGTATGAAATATGCAAATATTCGCAACGGTTGCAACGTTTTTTCATTTTAAACCAGTTAAAAAAAACAAAGTTTAATTTTCTCACGTTAACGTTTTTTTATGAAAATTTCTAATGAGGGTTTAATTTGAAGAACTCTTTGGGGTTTGATTTCGGTTGTTTTTTGAGCGAGTTTTTGTCGATTTTATTGTTTGCGAAAACAAAGTCTCGTAACACGGTTGTCGCAAAAAATAATTACTCTCTGATTTATGCACGTTTTCTCGCAAGTTAGATCAGGGGTTTGTTATCATCTGAGTTCTATTTAACATATTTATCACCTAAGCTTGTAAGGTTAGTTTTTTAACTCATAAAGTACTAAAATACACTATTTAAGGTAACTAGTAAAAAATTCTATCTACATACTCCACTAAAGATGCTCATAAATAGGCATATATAACAATTCAAGCTGGTCATTCCCTACTCTCCTATAACGTGGGAACATTTTTACAATAATCAATAATATAATTGATAGCAAAATCGCATATAACGGAACTCGATGCGAAAAAACTAGTATTGCGAACATCACTTTTTTACCATGACATCGACAAACAAAGGGAGACCGCATCTTCTTTTGTACATCCGAAGAAATAAATTAAAGTATCCTTAGGGGAGATTTTTACCGTTAATTTCGATATACATGCAGAAAAAAAGTTATAAAAAAGCCCGCGGATGCGTGTGGGAACGTTAAAAAACTAAGGAATATAACAGGAAGTTAGAAGTGAGTGTAAATATGTGAGGTGACATTGAAGTTTTATGACGGATATCATTTGAAAGATTTATATCTTTAGAAGGTCTTTCAGGAGGCTAATTAGTATTCATAAGCCTCCGGAACTGTGAATTTCCGTACAAACAACGCATATAATATATATAAAAACTAATATAATTAAGTACTATAAAATTTATTAAAAAAAAGTAGCACATAATTTTTTGCCATCTATGACAATGTTAGATACGTAGGATTTACACAACACCATGAGTTTTCTAGATTAGTTATCTGTACTTAATTTCATCAAAATCGATTCATTCGTTTATAGTTTAATTTTCTTCCCCATATTTAATATTAGTATGGATGAATGGCCGATTATTTAAAACCCCAAATCAAATCAAAGGTAATAAAAAACAAGAGGACACTGTTAGTCAATATTGCCATAATATAGAAAACTACAGTAAATATCAACTCCGTAGGAATAGATGGCAATGATATTTCAAATCAGACAGCTATCAGTCTGCCCCGTGACCACGGTTGCTGAAAAGCATAAAAGACAATAGTTCAACGAAGGTAATCTAACGTTAGATAAACAGAAACCCAGCGATAAGGTATACGCAGTCACGGTTAAATAATTTTCTAATTCATACCAATAAATTTTACACATAATACGTGTTTACTTCCGCCTTTTAATATCCCAAAATCTGGTATAGAGCTTCATCCGTAAAGGAGCTACCGGTTTGATTTGATACACTCTGGTTCTCAACATTTTCTGTCAATTACTATAATAATAGGCTTGCATCCATGAACTTGCAAAATTGTAAATGTTTTACTTAATGTCAAATTCTTTTATGACAATAAAAAAATACTAGGTATTCCTTTGATTTTTTTGTGGAAAATTAATACCGATTTCACGAATTCATCTAATCTATAGGTAAATCACCACAGTGACGCTATACCTTTTTGACAAAGAAGTGATGTTGCTATGGTAATCTACTAATGCCCATTGGCTAGGCTAATATATAATAATATAACTCATTAGACAGATTTAGGTAGTCCAAAATATTGGCTTTAAAAAAAAACCTTGATTTCTATCGCAGCACCACCCACCAGGTCCAATTGTAAATCCAAACTATCCAGGAAGGTTCCTTGAATAGGTATTCAAAGACACACAAAAAAGTTCATCAAAATCGATTCAGCAGTTTATGAGGAGTTAAGTGACATACATACATAATCATTGTAAATATAAAAATAAATAAAACGAATATATAAGGCTTAAGAGTTTTTATTAATCTCAAAAGAATTACAAAATTTCAATAACTAAATTAATATACCTTATGTTGTCATGCGCGTGTCCATACTTATTGACGCGACGCGGACGCATGATTTATGCCCCATAAAAAATCTTTGGAAACCACTGTCCCAATCTCAGCTTGGACCCCTGTTTTTTTATATCCTAAGAGTCCCGTACGGTGTTTATAAAAACATATGCACATTTTTTAAGATCTCTACGCCAAGGTGTACCCATTGTAGGGACATCTTTCTTTTCATAATAATCTAAGTGCATTTTTTAGGCGAGTGTATTTTTTAAAATTTCTCACGCAATCTTCTATTGAAGAGATGATCTGTGGGTAGATACATCCGATGTCTTTGTTGGATCGCTTTCGAGTGGAATTAATTTTTATATTTTATATCAATTGTACCTACTGTAGATATTTCTTCTTGTTAGAGGGTACTATTTATGATAGACGCAAAAAAACTTGTAAGAAAAAATAATTTCATAATAACTATATTTTTCTATTCATGTGTATGAAGTTATGTAATGTTACTGAAATTAAAAAAAACTTTAATTATTAATTATCAAAATTTATTAATAAAATTCAAGATTTAAGCATTTTTTTTATTATTAATGATATGATATTAAATACCTAGTTGTATCAGGAAGTTCAGCTCTTTCATACACATAGAAAATTTAAAGTTTATTTCAATTTAATTAGCAGTATCATAATGAAAGCACGCTGTTTTTTTTATTTAATTTTTCTATCTACTTATTGAAATCCTAAGGATATTCTCGCAAATTTCCAAATCTACGATAAACTATGTATATAATAGGTAAATTCTAATATTTACTTAAAATAAAACATATAAATTAAATTTTTATAAGCTCTGCTCTTGTTTTTTCTTAAAAAAGGAAGGCATAAAAAATACACCCTCTATTATATTTCATCAAATATATCCTTAGCTTAATAAAAACCCTCATAATGGTAGCTCGTTTTCGTCAGTTTACAATTGCATACATTATAACGTCTCCCGCATATTCATAACGTTATAAAAACGGTAATTTAATATAAACTAGATGACAAAAATACGGCTAATGTAACAAAAAGTAATATAAAAACTCCGTACAGCTACCGGGAGCAAAAAAAAAAATCAAAGGGGTGCGTAAAAACAATGACAAAAAGCATTGTCCCATTATTGTCTAACTGGGCTTTGGGACAAGCGGTTAATTTCGTTAAAACAGATTTATGGTTTTAAATGTATAATTGAAGTTATTATTGTTTTTTGCACGCTGAATGAACTTTTTTGGCGGACCATGAGAATTGCTTGGAGCCTACTATAACTAAGCCAAACAATATTAATGATTAATTACTGTTACAAGCATTTGTTTGTTTACCTGAGATTCGATTGATGAGTGCTAAACGCAATGCATATACTGAGAGAGTCGATGGTACGTATGGGCTCATTGGTACCTTGCGCTCCAATGGTTCGCGAGTTCGAAACCGCGAAAAATATAATATTCAATGAGCATTCTTCTCTACGATACTTATTTTTCTCTAATACTACTGTAATCTAACCAACATAGGCTAATAAGTGAGGCTCTACGTGACACTTCAGGTATTAAACGGATGGGAGGAATATCGAAATTCTGACCTGATAACGAACCATCATCCAAAGATGGCGAAACCGTGAAGTAGGTACATTTTGCCCAGTTTAGCCAGTCTATGGATTTCTGAATATTCGAAGTTAAAAGTCATCGAAGGGTCTGATGTTCTGTGGCTGAGACCATCAAGTGAATCTCGTATGTCGATATGTAACATAAAAAATATATCAATTTGTACCTATTTAATTAAAATATTTTTGAACATAACCTTTTACATATTTTGTACGTTAATCTATACACATAGTATTATAAATAATTACAATCTTAACGCTAATTTAATCTAAGGATGCTGTGTGGCGAAAGAAAATTCACTTAGTCACTTCTAGATGGTAATATTTTAAACAATAATCTCAGCTTATGTTTCGCCATCACAATGAGAATGACACGATCTTTAGCTCGACAATCAACAGCCTCCACAATGGTTCATCCCTTTCACTTTTGGCTATGTCAATTGACTCGCCCATACTATACTATACACTGTGAGTTCACGATTGTAGGTTAAGGTACCTTTAACCTTCCTGTAAATATTAATGACTGGATTTTCTAGTTTACAAATGACTTGAAATATTTTGGCGGGCTCGTTGGCGCGTTCGGTAGAACACGTGATCACGGCTTCGAATCCCACCGTTCGTAGATGAAATATTGCGCGATTCGGTTTCAGTCTATGGATTTCCAAATGCTCGAAGTAAAAAGTAGGTCAACAGCGCATCATTGACTGGCGTCTATGGCCAAATCTGAAAATGAGGACTAGCGAAAAGTACTCAAAGGAGTCTCGAGGCCGATTTTGATGAAATATAAAACTGTACAATTGGATTTTTGTAAAATCAATATTCTTAGCCAGAAATCAAACCCGTTGAAGAAAAAACACTTATTGTACGTATATTACACCATTCGATAGTTTCACCGTAGTAATAAGGACCAACACAAAACCACCGTTCGTAGATGGAAAAACCGAGTAGTGCACATTACGCGTTTCGGTTTGTCAATGGATTTCCGAATGCTCGAAGTAAAAAATAGGTCGACAGCGCATCATTGACTGATATCATGTGGCTGAGGTATCACCTACCATCAAATGAATCTCATGCTCGTCTGTCGATATCTAACATAAAAAAAATAAGGAACAAACAAACATTATTTAAACCTAATTTTCTAGTCCAGTAAATAAAAAAGTGTTGTATATAATAATAATAGTTTATTGCCCACAAATACATACATTATTTGATAATAATAATAAGAATAATAAGCTTAAATACTAAAACGTGAAAAAAGGCAGCGGGCTCAACAGGAAGTGACAGACCGGGTCTGCACGACGCTGATTTTCAGCCAGTCCTTATTCCACACTTTTAAAATCAATTTTCACCGCATATCGTTAAAAATGTTCAGTGACAAATTCACTTAGTGACAAAGCAGATACAAAACAAACGCACTAACGAACGTAGAAAAGGCATAAATTATTTAAATTTAACTTGTAACTGTGTACGGGCAGACACTGGATATGGCAAGGGTTACAAAAACTCTGGGGGTAGTGTTTTTGTACATTTGCGAGGGGTCACGGCTACAGTGATTTGTTTGATCAACGTTCATTACGGTGACGTTGAATGTTAAGTAGCAACGGTTAAGCACTGCAGTTGACCCGCGGCTGCGTCTGTCGTTGAATAAACTAGCTATTTCATACAAAAATTTAATAGCTCTGTGGCTCAAGCTGTAAAAATAATTCTGTTTTATCATTTAATTCAATAAAACTATAATATAACCAGGAATAATGTAGATCGAGTAACGAGAATAAAGAATAGTAACAAGAACTTATAAAAATATAAAAATCAAATAAAGAGCTGTAGAGTTTTTAAATAATCAAAATTTAATAGTTTTCAGTAAATAGTAAGGTGTATAATATAGGAAATTACCGAGGGATAACCCTATCAATTTGTTTTCTAAAATTGGTTAAGTGATTAGAACAAGAGACATTCGATAATAATATACCTATTTGGAATATACTACGTATTGAGAATCAAAAGGATAAATATTTTTTATCTTTTTATTATCGATAGACGAGATTTATGCACTAAGGTGGTAGGCATAGGAAATAAGTGAATGATGCGTTATCGACTTATATTTTTATTCTTCGCCCGGAAATCATAGAAGTGTCATTTGACAGTCCGAATTTCAATACTTTTCCCAACCATTTAATGGCCAACATTCGTTTTGGATCCGTTTTGTCTTAGTTTTGATCATTTATTTACCAGTCTTGGTCATCATCTATTATTTATTTTTTCATTATCATAAAAATAATACCAAAGGTTTGATTAAAAAATCCTTTACAAAAAAAAATAGCCAATCCCATCAAAATCTTATCTCAAATACAAATCAAACAACCCATTCGAGTATAAAGGATGCTCAAAAAAATCTGCACCTTAAGTCCGCTACCGCAGGGCATCGCTATAGAAATCAGTTTTTTTACCAGCTGACTATCTCTTCACCGTGACATTACTAAAAAATACGCAACCAGGTGATGTGCGGATCAAAAAAAAAACATAAAAAATCTAGGTATAAACCCTTGGCCTTATTGTATATATAAAGAAAAAGGATTCTTGTAATCCTTTTGGTATATATGGCGATTCTCAGTGTAACGCATGAGCTATTCTATTGAAGAAAAGGATGAATCGATTCATTTTTTGTTTGGATTCACTCTTTCGATCATTTCGACCAACGATTACAAAACACGAAATAACTCCAATTATCTATAACATACGCAATTTTGTTTAGGGATTATTATTACGTCATAGCTTTCGAGTTGAAAGAGTAACATTTATAAAAAATTATGTTTCCATATTGCTCTATTTTTAACGAATAATTGTGACCTTACCTTATTTTAGAAGGATTCTTGGGAAGTATTTTGGTCTATTTCTCTAAACCTTCGTACAGTGCTATTTTTATTATACATTATTAATAAACTAACTAAATGAAATGACATAAACTAAACCCTAAAAACCTCTTGCGTTACTGCGTACACTTTTACGCAGACTAAAAGGTTCATTTTGTTAGAGTACCAGTGCTATTTTATTATATATTATTAATGAATTAACTAAATTCGCATACTTTGAGACTTACGTTAACACCAATATTAAAAATCCCCAACTACTATGGAAGCACGTAAAGGAACTGGTACAAGTCAAGTCAAAGAAAGACTCTACAATTCCGCACCATCTTCGTGATGTTGACGCATTAAATGCACACTTTCTAGATGTACCAGGTAGAAAACATGCACCATTATCTGTTTTAACTTATCATGAATTTTATCGACAAAGTGATGCTGTTTTTGAATTGAAACCTGTAAGTAATAGTGTAGTCGAAAAGGCATTTAACGAAATAAAGTCACAAGCCGTGGGAGTCGATGATATTTCACTTGACATGCTTAAACTTACCTCATCGGAAACATTACCCATAATCACTCACATCGTCAATACATCTATCAAGTCAAACGTATTTCCTCTGATGTGGCAACAAGCATTGATTAAGCCCATACCAAAAACAGTGAATCCTTCAACCTTCAAGGACCTACGCCCGATAAGCATTCTTCCTTGTATGTCGAAAATTCTCGAAAAGATCGTCCATAATCAAATAATGGAATATCTGGAGGCAAATAACATACTACCTGAAATGCAATCCGGCTTTAGAAAGCATAGGAGCACTGTAAGTGGTTTAACTGACGTAGTGGACAATGTTTTAACTTCGCAAGATAAAGGAAAGGGTACAATACTTGTATTACTTGATTATTCCCGTGCGTTTGATGCAATAAATATCCCGCTTCTGCTTTCAAAGTTGTCTTATTATGGATTCAGTAGACAAACAGTGACTTGGTTTGATAGCTATCTACGAAACCGAACACAAACCGTTGTTGTCACCACGGAAGATGGCTCAAACTACGTCTCACAGTGCACTTCTGTAAGCAGGGGAGTTCCACAGGGATCCATACTAGGTCCTTTACTTTTTATATTATATTGTGCAGATATCGTGAAGACTATAAAACACAGTAATTATCATCTCTATGCTGATGATATACAACTTTATATATCTTTCGATCCCTCTGAAACTCAAAATGCAGTAGAAAAAATAAATAACGATCTGGCACGCATTGTCATCTGGTCAGAACAAAATACATTGGTGCTGAATCCAGACAAGACAAAGTATATGGTTTTAGGCACAGCAAAACAAATAAAGAAAATAGAAAGGGAACGTCCAGTCATCAACGTCATGGGGAAAAACATCGAACGCGTTAGCGAGGCTCGCAACCTTGGTGTGATTTTCGACGAAAATCTAAGGTTCGAAAAACATATTAATAACACTATAGCGAACTGCTTTTATCGTCTGAAATTACTCTATAGAATCCGGCCGTATCTAAGTACAGAACTGCGTATTAAATTATGTGAAACCTTAGTACTTTCCAAATTTAATTACGCAGATGTGGTTTACGGCCCAAGACTTCTTTCACGTTGTAAATCAGCGATACAAAGAGTCCAAAATGCGTGCGCTCGTTATTGTTGGTACATTCCTGCGCGTGCTCACATTACTCCGTATCTCGTCAAAGAAAACACTCTTAACATGGAAAACCGAAGGCGTCTTCACTTTGCGTGCATGCTGTTTGATGTGATCATGTCCAAGGCCCCATTATACCTTTACTCTAAGCTGTCTTGGATGGGAGAGGGAAGCACTCTTTATAGAACTAGGTCTTATATGTGCAAATTATCACTACCCAGGAACTATACTGCAGCTTTCCGCGGAAGTTACAAATACAGCGCAACCAAATGCTGGAATAATCTGCCTCCACCTCTGCTAGACTCTCTAACAACCCGAGGATTCAAGAAAAAATATAAAATCTTCTTGCTAGCAGAATTTCGCAACCAGCCTTGGTTGTGCTGACTACTTATTTAATATTTCAAATTGTCATATATTGTATTTATAATATTAATTCTGTTTTTTTACAATTTTTTATTATTATTTTTATTTTTATTGCTGTGATTATGACTCCGTTTCTTTTACAATTTTTTTTTTTTGTTTTTAATGCATGTTTGTTTGTGTTGTAAGTACAATTGTTATGCCGCTCCAAGCGAAAATCAAATCAGAGCAGTCACTGAAAATCAGCGCCACACCATTAAATAATGATGTGGCAAATGCTGAGTGGCTGTCTCTTTTAGCCAAATCATTTAGTTTAGATCTAGTATAACTCTTTAGTAGTATAACTCTTTTGTTTTTCTTTTGTTTTATTATTCTTAGTTTTATAATTTTAGTTTAGTTAAATTTTAATTATTTTAGTTATAAGAGTTCATTCATTTGTATTTTATTTTTGTTATTGGCTAAATAAACGTTTTTCATTCATTCATTTCATTCATTCATTCATTCATTCATTCATTTCATTTCATTCATTTCATAAATGAAATGGCATAAACTAAACCCTAAAAACCTCTTGCGTTATTGCGTACTCTTTTTTACGCGGACTAAAATGTTTATTTTGTTAGAGTACCTTTTTAATGCAACACTGAATTGTTTCACGTTAATCGGGTTAAAAACAAAACGTTCCTGGCCGTTAGTTTTTATCGCTTTTTAAGTTATCAGTGAACAATGCCGCGGTCTGCACGTGTCCGCTTAGCATTATCGATTGTCCTTACCTAACATGCGGGTAGAAATGAGTTGTTTTGTTCTGATCATCACCGGGTGGCCTATCCTGTAACCTCGCAACAAGAACACCCCGTATCCTATAGATAACAAGTGCGAGTTGTATTTGCTAAAAACGAACTTGGTAAAATAGCAATTAGGTATCAATCGGTGATTATTGAAGAGCCATAATAGAGCCATAAACCAACTTCTCCTATACCATATAGCATTTCTATACTCGCAAGTTTTTTTTAATGTATTTATATTTTATACAATATAAAACTCATTTACACATTTTTACTATTCTGGTAAACCTTACCCCTAAAAATAAGTCACTCCATTGGTCGATTTTTGAGTGAATGGAGGTCACTTAACACTTAACAGATCTTCATAATTTAATGAACAGAATCTGCCAATGAACAGGGTTCAGGAACCTAAAAATAAGTTAGAAGCCACCTTTCATACTCGTAATGTAGGCTAAAAACGATAAGAAAACAACTAAGAAGTGTTTCTCAAATATCATGATAAGTATGTACCTACGAAATAAACATACATATTCTACACCTCTTTCCCATTGGGGTAAATATCACTAGCTGGATGTACATATCCTGGAATAGCGTTTTCGCTTCATAATGGAACTACATATCTAGGTTAAATATAATAATGAATGCAATGACTAAAATGCCAATTAGAAGATATCTCAATCACTGTCAATAATAACACCGAACTTAAATATTAATCTTATTTGAAATTTTATCAATACAAATATTGGAACAAAAGAAAACCAATACCATTACTAATATATCGGTCATCGAAATAAGTTCTCACAGATAATTCCCACGTAAAACGTTGCAAAAGTGCATATTCCGGCAGATGTCCTAAAGAAGATCCCTAAAAAACCGCCTGAGAATATCTTTAATCCTCACCTATGACCCCAGGCCAGTGTGACCGTTAAAAAAATAAATTACAATCCCAAAGAAAAAGACCATTGTTTGCAAAAAACTACGGAGTAAAGTTACCTTGCAATTTGAATACACGTTTTTTAGAATGAGGGGTGGATACAAAAACTTTTTGCCCCACGGTCCATGTGTGATTTTTTTAAGACGAGGGCAGTAAGAAATATGCATAGACGCAAATTGGTTTTTTCTATTCTCACGGTTACTATAGCAATCTATACTGTTACTTTAATCATATTATAACAATAACGAAATTTGTTTAGTAGGACCAACTCATTATTTCGAATTCAAAAAGTTGATCCGATAGAATTAATCTATACTTCTATATCTATACTCTATATTTAATATTATAAAGAGGAAAGACTTGTATTTTTGAATTTTTGTATGTTATGAATAAATTCAAAAACTACTGGACCGATTTTAAAAAATTCTTTCACCAATAGAAAGCTATATTATCAGCGAGTAACATAGGCATAACATATTTTTTGTGTAAAGTACATTTAGATTGCACCCGTGTGGAGCCGGAGCGCGTTGCTAGTATTAGGTATTAAAATAAAAGTTATTTCAGTACTAAGTATATGAATAACAGTTTTATTTAATTAAAAATCTCTTTGTTGTAAAAGTGTCAGATATGGTCGCTGGAGCAGATATCTCTTATCACATAATTTAAATTCAAGGGACGAGACAATGCGGGCTAACAATTGTTTACGTGGACAACATTAAAATAGAGTAAGAATACAATGTTAGTACTTTTCAAAATAATTAATTTTACTAATAAGTAATGTCCATTGAATACCTTTATTGTTTTGTGTTTTTCATGTACTTGAGGAGGACTTGCTTGTTGGCGCGTTTAGTAGAACACCTACGAGTACCTTGCGCTCCGATGGGTCGCGCATTCGAATCCCGCCGGGATGACATGTTTATATTTTTTTATAAGATGTTATTATTATTAAATGTATTTATAATAATATTTTGTTGGTTTAGAAAAAATATTTACGGCAATATTAATTATAGAGTATAATAATTAAATATACATATATATAATATAATATAAATTTTATAAACAATTATTGCACTTTGGAATCGTGTTAAGGTTAATCTTCTTCTTCTTATTCCTGCCCCGTTTCCTTTTCTCTTTTTCCATTCTCTTCTTTCACTCGCCATATCATCAGTCACACCCCTCAAACACATATCATCCACTTTCATATTCAAAACTTTTTTAATTACATGTTTTTCATCTCTCCTCATAACATGCCCATACCTAACCTAAACGATTACCTTTCAAATAAGGTTAATGTATTAGTGAAAGAAACATTTTATTTTTTCCTATGAAAATACAATCAAATAAATATTATAAACATTTTTATGCTTTCATTTAAGCTCCCAGAAAGAAATGTCAACATTTTTTCACGATACTTATCTGCTTTTTATATATTTTCACGTAATACCGCATAGCGGCTGAATAGGTCATCCGATATAGGTAGTCAAATTACCGTTCGCTATTCTCAGAGGAAAAAAAAAACAAAAATTTTGAATATCGAATGCGATGTGTGTACGCAGCTGTTTTGTCCACTTTTTGTGCGTTTTATTGAAATGATTGTACCGTTATAGTACTTTTTTGCGTGATAGATCAATTATGTATTATTTGTTTAATATATTGTATTGTAGAACTTTATTGATGGCTAGCTGAATTCATACTTTATTTGCGTGTTTTTATTTTTTGCGTGTCTAACAATACACTGATATGCCTAGAACACACTAGCGGTAGGCATATACCTAGAACAATACCAAACTCAAGCCATGTCAAAACTATGATATTAGTTATTTGCATTTTATGAATTTAGGATCATCAACAAATAGAAATGTATATTCAAAAATAATTAAAAAATATTTAAATGCATTTTTGCAAAATAATCTTACATTTAAAAAATCGCAACGTCATCGCATATCTACAATAATAATTAAAATAGTCCAACAAGATCGTAGTCTTCAGCCAATATCGGTCTAGCATGACAAAAAAAAATCGACCGTTTTTTCGTGTTTTAATCGATTATCTCTTTATTTCTTCCGAGTCTAACATGACAATTACACTTAAAACTCGACTTCCAATGTCCAAAATAGATATATTTGTCGATCGAGTTATCTTTTCTATAAAAATTGTCGATGTCGAGATATAATATATCGAGATATCTTACATCTTAGTTTGTCTTCACTCGTCCGGGAGATATCTCGCGAGAGTCATGCTAGGCAGGCAGAACAATTTAAAACCAACACTTCATACAAAACTATCGAACATTCATAAATCAAACAATCCAATACAATACTCGTAATTATAGCTATAACTTATTACCTAGTGTTCTATAACCATTGACCCCTAGATCCAGTGTATAGTGCGCGGGCGCACTGAGTCATGGGTCTATCAAAATTTAATAGATGCATTGCAAAACTGAACGCGTGGGTGATGATGCCTCGTCCCTACTCTTATAGCTTTTAGGGATCCTTTTAATTTAATTCTCAGATAAAAGCCAAAATATCAGTATCATACTCAAACTTATTAATTCATCAAAAACTACACTTAATATAACTGAGTACTTTCATGGAAAGAGATCTTGTCGTCGAATTTCAGTGGTCTGGTATTTGAAATCTATAATTACAGTACAGTCATTTCACTTTTTGTTTTACCGGGGAAGATAATCGGCAGTTGAAAATTCTAGTAAATTGAAAGATGGTAATAACATAAATGGTACTGGAAACCACTAGACACACAAGTAGAAATATTCAAGCAATGACTGAAATAAAGTTATAGCAATTCACTTTAATTTAATTTATAGCAGCCCCTCAAGATCTCGCAAACAAAAGAAGATCACCCATTTCCCACTATCATTCTATTCTAATAAGACTTTCATCAAATCAAATTTGTTCAAGACTCAACTCGTGTGGCGACCGGTATTTTTTCCTTATTTATTTTATTGAATAATAATAAAAAAGAAGAAGAACTTCTTACTATATATTTCTTGATATTTTAAGAGTAAGTACTTTCAGAATTCAGACCAAAATCTCCATCATATTACGGGTTTCACCATTCTAAAGGCATATATCATCAGAAAAGTTTGTCATCTGAAATCAAAAAAACAAACGGCATTTACATCTGCGAAGGTATTGAATAAATGAGAACCATTTGAAAATATTGAACATTGTTTTTTTTTTAACTAGAACATTGAAAATAGCGATCTAAATATTGAGTGACTGTTTTATTTATTTCCGCTACGGACCCATACAACCTACAAACAGTACATTACTTTCGATAATTCACAAATCATTATCCCATCTCCATACTAAGGCTTTGACTTTCATATCTCATGCTAATTCGTTGGTCTGACAATGAGCTCATTTAAACACTCCAACCAATTTATCCTTACAGCTAAATATCATGGTGAGTTAAAGTTACGACTGTATTCTCACTGCGTTAAGGTTCAAAATTCCTTACATTATTTTGAAGGCAGCACGGTTATGACTTACGATGGCAACAATATTAATATTATAATGCAAATGTAGGTACAGATGGACGTAGTAAGAACAATAATGGGCGTGGGCAGGATTAATTCATTAAAACATCGCCTGGACCTACCTTGACCGACATCCATTTTGAGTAGTTGTGGGAAATTGGAGATATCTTTTAATTACAAGGCGTGGATTGCATGCGACTGTTGAGTATAATTTCTTTTGAATGATTCATGTTGATCAGATCTTATGAGAATTTGTTTGGTTTGATTTTCTTATGAGAAAAATAAAAATCACTGAAAGGTATTGTTTTTTTTAAAAGAACAAAGCTCTTGGAAACTGTGGAGCTTTAATTGGCATAACGTGAAAGTGATGTACCTACTACAATAATACTGTTTTAAGATTATTAGAGGTTTATTTTCACATCTTTAAAATTAATTTGACCTAACTCAAAAATTTCTTCACACAACAAACGTAACTATATCCGACTTATATTAAATCATGAACATTGTTCCATCAACTATTAAGATTAAAATTATTTAAAGGAAATACATATTTAGAATTTAAAAAAATTGTGTTTAATAAAAAACAAGTATTTTTTTATTAATTCAGTACAATCCTTCGTCTCCCGCGGATCAGTGATCCCCCGCTTCAATCCCCTGGGTTTGAATCTCGGAGAAACAAAATTAAAAAACGAAACGTTTTCGGTCGCGCAGGGCACAGAATGCTGATCACCTACTTGTCTGTAAAGTATGAGTATAATGATCAGTGAAACACACAGAAACTTACACTTCAATTTTTGTCTGCCATTACATTTTTATTTTTTAAGATTTATTTTTTTAAGGAATTTCTGTTAAATGTGTACCTATGTATACTAAATAAATATCTTCTCTCTCTCATATACATAATACCTATTTAACAATAAACAAGTAGTTCATGACACGATTACAGATTGTCGTCATAGCTCAGTATCCGATGCGACCGGTTCGTACGGGACATCCTGATAACACCGCGTGTCCGCGTCCGCGCTACACTACCGGGCAAAATATTGAGGACGTTTTTATTTGCTCAGTTTTCCCTTGACAATTTTTTATCAACAGTGTCTAACGGTCCATCGGACTAAAAACAAGAAATGAATAATAGAATTACATTGTACATGTAATTTTGTATTGTTAATATGGGTGTGTCCTGAAATAATAATATTCGTAGTGTAAATAATAAATATCTATATTGTCTTGTACATACCAGTGATTGTGAATTAAACTATGAGTTATGTAATATCCGATGGATTTAACTTTTATAGATCGATTTAAGACCATTATTTCCAAATGTTTGGGATTTTAAATGATAAACTCCTGTTTATTTATGTTTTTCATATAATTCATTAAATATTTAGGATAAGGTTATGTTTTTTTTTTTCAATTTAAATTGATTGACTAGAATTTATATCGCTTTTAATAAATTCTAATTAGAAAACAATTAAATAAATAAACTAAATATAAGATGTAAAAGTAAGTTTTTCTACTATAATCACTCTTGATTTGATAACCATATGAATTAACTTTTTTGCTATTTAGATAAATGCAGATGCATTTTTTTCAGTAAATTGTTAAAAAAGCGTACATTAAAAGCATAATGAGTGGCACTGTTGAAGTGAAAGCTCACTCCATTACAGAATGGTTTGTAAAAATATGATTTAATAACCGGACACATTATCATGCCGCGAGTGTATTAATATAATGGTGCGACCATTGGCGCGCGGTCGCCAATTACCCTATTGGCAACAATTGTTGTGCGACACTGTCCGTCGTCCCGACTCCTATCAATTACATCACAAATAGCTCAAACGTTTCATGAGTTATGCAACATTATATAACATAGATTTATCAAAAAATATAACTTTCCGTTTCGATTTCCCAACTTCGTATTAGGTAGAGACATATCAGTATTAGTTAAGTATACCTAGTTCATATTATTTGTGGAGTTTATATAAAGAAATTTGTTTGTTTGTTTGAATCTGTTTCACTTATCGTTTTTCTTAATAGGCACGTATTTTTTTTTGATTCCCCTATGGTGCGCTTTATTAAAAGACCTCATTTCATTACAGACCCAAAAGAAGGAAAATTAATGTAAAAAATGTGTTTAAAAAATGGCTTTACCACGTCTGGTAACATCGGGCATTGAACGGCTATGAGGAATATCGAAATTCCGACTAAGTAAAGATCATATATGGAAAAACCGTGAAGTGCATATTGCGCGTTTCGATTTCAGTCTATGGATTTGCGAATGCTCGTACTAAAAACTAGGCCGACAGCGCATCATTGACTGATGTCCTGTGGCTGAGGTATCACCTACCATCCAGTGAACCTCATGCTCGTCTGCCGATATTTAACATAGAAAAAAAGAGCAAAAACTATGAGAAATAATTTGAAATTACATACAAAAATGACAAATGGTTTCGAATACTTTCTAGAACAATAATTAGTGCTAGGCCCTCAGTTCGCAAAAGATCTCAAAAATTTCCTCTATTAACTGACTGTATTGTGGTAGAAAGATAGACAGGCCATAATAACATAGTCTCATAAATAAGGTAAAGCTTTAATGTAATTAACTAAGAACGTGCATGAATCCGAAGAGAGTAGCTTATGGACGCGTTTGATTTGTTGTTTTAACCCCTAATGTAGCCGCATACATCATGAGGTCACCGCTAATGATACCATATACATTTTATTTAGTAACCGCCCGCGCCATCTTGTCTTTTATATCAGAAAATATTAAGTAGGTATATCAATATTTATAAAATAAAAATGTAATACTATTTAGTATTCTGAATGAAACGTCTAAAAACAAATAAGCTGTAAGTCATAATAATAATATTAATAGCTATGAAATTAATTTTTTTTTTTTTTTTTTATGTCAGATATCGACAGACGAGCATGAGGTTCACTTGATGGTAGGTGATACCTCAGCCACAGAACATCAGTCAATGATGCGCTGTCGACCTAATTTTTACTTCGAGCATTCGGAAATCCATAGACTGAAACCGAAACGCGCAATATGCACTTCACGTTTTTTTCCATCTATGAACGGTGGTTCGTTACCCGGTCGGAATTTAGATATTCCTCCCACCCGATCAATGCCCGAAGTTACCAGACGTGGGAAAAACATGCTTACAGAAAATTATAAGCATGTGCTCCCGGTGGGAATCGAACCCACGACCCATCGATGCGCACGGCAGGTGTTCTACCGAACGCGCCAACGAGCCCGTCTGAATATATTGTATACTTAATAGAAGAATCTTTTAAAATGCTAATCACCTCATATCTATTATACATTAAAACCCGATACTCACTCACATGTTTTGAAAGTGAATTGAGATTTGATTTTAATTTTTTCAAAATATTTTTTTTTTTTAATTAAGTAGTTTTACTATATTTAATTACAATGAAAGTACGTTACTACGTAGTTAATATGAAAGATAAGAATTCGCTAATCGTCGGTCAACACCGAAAATTCATTACAAATTTTTACTGAAGCATAAAATCCATGATAATGTAATTATCTACCACTTGTCCGGCAAAGAGCAATCTGTCTTAATCAAAAACCGATTTCATGATTTTACGCCTAACCCATCTAAATTAGATAACCTAAATTTTTTCGTAGCCAACTCGGAAGTTGAAACTATAGAATTTAGAATAGTTACACAGTAGCTACAGATCCTATTATCTAAATTAACGACAAACATTACAGATAATAAATATCTGTATTTTTTAGCCAAACATTAATATAAATATGTATAAATTTATGAAATAAAAAATTAATTAAGATTAAAATAGTCAACATTATTGAAAAAGATAAAGTATTTAACGCCATCTATTTTTTCTACCACCAACTTCTATCCATAGAAATACCTACAAATGCCAGAAATCAAATCGTCTTATTCATGCATTACGACGAATTGGCGGGAAAATCGGAAGTAGTATTTAAATTATTATAGATTCTTTCTCATATATAAAATTTCCATGTCACAATGTTAGTTACCGTACTCCTCCGAAACGGCTTTACCGATTTTTACCAAATTTTATATGCGTATTCAGTAGGTCTGAGAATCGGCTACTATCTATTTTTCATATCCCTAAGTGATAAGGGTTGTTCACCCTTAAATATATTTTTTTTAATTTTTGAAGAAATTTTTTGTTTTTAATTTTTTATAATGTGGCATTAAAAAATACATACAACCCTAAATTTTTACTTTTTTATCACCAGACACCAACCCCTGCTTTTTTTGTCAAAAAATCTAGACCTGTGCGAAGCCGGGGCGGGTCGCTAGTAACATTATAAAATTATGATTGACTTCTTTAAATAAAATAGTATAATATCGTGTAGTAGTTTTAAAAAAAATAAGATAGGTACAAGTCCTTTTAACAGTTATATTATTTGATTTGAATTATGTACCTAGTTGTATCGATCCAGTAATCTTTAAGGAGCATCAATTTAATTTAAACTTTGAATACCTCCGAGTGAGATTACTAAATTCCAATGTCGTTCCCTTATAAGATGTTTACGTATAATCCAGGTCCTAATGAAAACATACGACTCTTTGATAACCTCTTATGGTAAGGACATCGCAAATTGGCCGGTATATAACTTCTATGCGTTTTATTTCATAATGTGTCATGTTGTTAGGATTTAATGAATATCTATACATATAATAAAAGAGTAGGATCGAAATTACGCTTCACTAAATATTTTTACCAGAAATTAAGAGGGGTAATAAAAGAAGGGTAGCAGAATGCATAAATGCAATTTTTAAGATTCTTGTCTGTCTGTCTGTCTGTCTGTCCGTCTGTCTGTCTGTCTGTCTGTTTGTTCACGCTAATCTCCGAAGATACTGAACCAATTTAAATGCAATTATATTAAGGAAAGCCCGGGGCAACATATAGGCTTTGTTTCATCGAAATCGGTTATCGGAAAGAAAAGTTATCATCATTTAAATATTATTTTAAAGGCACCATATCACCAAATTTCAATGCAAACTGACTCGCGTTGAACTTTTTCGAATTGTCACATGTCAATCACAGTCTGATATGTAAATGAAATAGTTTGATTATTTCGCCGTTTTTCGATATGTGTTCGTGGCATAGTGGATATACGGTCGTACTACGTAATTTCAGATGCGAGTTCGAATCATCACTCAGGGAAATATTTTTTTGTATTTATTTTTTTATATTTTTAAAAGAACTAATATTGAAAATAGAAAATGTATTATTGAACTATTCTATTATATAAAAATGTATTTCTTATGAGATAGTTTATTTCGCATTTTCATCAATCCTTTCCTTTCCAAGGGAATTAAACAAAAATATCTGAAATTAAAAGTGATCAATTAAATGAAATAAATATAGAGGTGGATATAGTATCTTCCACACTAATTAAATTTATTAAAAATTAAGTATTCGTATTTAGACATTTTCTTGGCGTTTTTTCCATGTGTCGCAAGTATTTTCAAACCCCCGTACAATTTTCGTGCATATATTTAAGACGGAAAATGCATTGAATCCAATCTTCGACTGAACTCTGATTAGTGGAAAAAAGACACATATCTGCATTTTGGTGACGTAAAATTTGATTGATATGCATGTCCCTAAAGTGTCTTTAAAGTCAGGTTAATTTTTTCAATTACTATGGTATTTCTTTTGAATTTCAAATCATCATTTGAACCCCAACCTCAACCACCATTAAACATGTCGATAATATGATGCAAAAGCAACCGTCAATGACTACTCTGATAGCTCTTTCCGAAAAGAAATCACCAAGTACAGAGGATGGAGGATATATAATATGAAGAAAGCTTGCTCAAAAGTTCAGCATAAAGTGATCCCCACGCGAACGAAGTCGCGGGCATCAGCTAGTGATTAATATTACCACATAATTTTGTGAGTATTTTCGGAGCTAACTGGTAAAAACTTTTGATTTAAAGGTAGGTTTAATTAATTTTAATTATATAATAATGTAAACTTTTTTGTGACATATTGGTAACTAAATTGGTTAAGTATCAATACCAGATCGGCCTAAGTATTCACTAGGGATGACATTTTGAAAATTAAAAAATGTTACTACCACAAGATATATGTACTTTTGTGCATAATTAATATATTTTGTATGTAATAATCATATTGAAAGCTTTTTTAGATCTGTCTGAGGCTGCGAACACAGAAAACCTAATTTTCTGTGTTACTTATGTACCTACTATGTTTTTGGTTCAGTAAGCATCGTTTGTCTCATTTTTCACATCGTTGCAAAACGTCGAGGGTTTTTATGTATTTGTTATTATGCTGATTACTTTTTTGTATATAAAGAATATTCCCATTAGGAATCAGGTATTTAAGGTTTTAATTTCAGGTTTTATTCTTAATTCACTAATATCAATACATATTATAAATAATTTAAATTCCTATCATATAGACTATGATACCGAGTAATAATATAATGTGATATAATTATATTATTCGATAGATGTAACTATGACGATTAAAGAGAGCTTTACAAATTTGAGGCTATTTTAATAAAATTAATTTTGAGCTTAAGTATAATCCATGATAAGAATAATATTTTTTAATAGGTACATTACAACTCTTTGGAGACCACGAAATAACATGAGTCCAAGCCGTGGGAATATGCTTATAAGTAAATGCTTTAACAAGCTGTTTATCTATGCTTCAGTTAGGTGATTGCATTAGCTCTAAATTGAGACGTTAAATGTATTGTCAGTAAATGGCCAATTGACGAACCAATGCCGGCGCCCGCGCCGATGGATGGAGTAAAAGTTCAGTTACTTTGTTTTTTGCAGATGGGCGTTTTAAACGCGGCTTTTTGAACTCATCAATAATAATGATGATCCTCTATTTATGAAACATATACTCCATATTCAGTGTTAGTGAGCTTAACTCATCGTACTTACCTATTTATGCTACTTACCTATTTATGTTCAATCCAGTGTATTAAATTACTGGCCTGTAGCAATCGCCTACAGAATACTTGAAATGGACTCTAGATTTTTTTCGCATGATGGCATCTAAAATTTCAATGCGAGTTCAGCAACCATCCCGGCTACAAGCTACAAATGCTACAGCGCCATAATAATCGACGTTGGGTATTTACTATAATTATATATTTCTATATCTTCTCTCTATTTTTTATATCTTCATAAAATTTCAATTTCGACCGGTAAACGAACCACCATTCATATATATGTTAAAACTGTGAACTTCATATTAAGCTTTGCTGCTACTGGGATTACCCTACCATCAATTGAATCTTACGCTGCTCTGCCAATATCTGACTTAAAAAATAGACGCAGAAAACGTTCGTCTAGTACCTGCAAGTGACAATAATAACATGTGACGTAAAGTAAGAACCCTCGCCCACTCGATGGCGTCTGATTTATTGCAAATGGCGAAAGCGAAAACGCTCGTAAACGCGCGTATTTGAGTTTCGAACGTTTATAGCGCGTTGTTCGACCGCGCAATTACATCTAACTACCCGCTATGTAAATAGCCTGGTTATTAGATTGAGTTTGAATATGTTTATATGACTAACTCTTTATTACTACTTAAATCTTTCCGCGATGAAAAGCCTATATCGACCAACAAACTAAAATTTTCTATATGCAAAAATCATGTTTTGGCGTAAAATTTGACAAACAATCAGACATTTTATAAGAATCACATTTATAACATCAACATTTAAACAGCTGAATACAAGGTTTTGAGGTAAATGGATTAAGAATGGTCTGATTAATTTCCTATTATCAAAGGTTTTTAAAACTGCTAATTACAGAAATAGTAAAAGAAATACAAACACGGAAGAAATTCGTTTTGAGATTCAAAGCTTCATCCTAAATTAAAGATAAAATATTTAATAAATAATGCACACATCACAATATCGTATGATTAGTCATTAGACAATAAATGAACAATTTCCCGGAATCCACAATCACAAAACGCTCATACGGAATAATTTCCTTCCCACAGACTAAAATTTTCGCTCACGAATCCTCAACAAAACTCCCTATTCTGATTCTAATGAAGCGTACACAATAACTATAAATCCAGCCGCCGTAGCAATGACACAACAAAGCAGCCGGCCTAGCATGACCGCCACAAGATATGTCACGGACGAGAGAAGACAAACTAAGATGTAAGATATGTCGATATATTATATCTCGACATCGACAATTTTGAGAAAAGATATCACGATCGACAAATATATATATTTTTGATAATAAAAGTCGAATTTTAAGTGTAATTGTCATGTTAAACCCGAAAAAAATAGAGCCATAATCGATTAAAACACGAGAAAACGGTTGACAAAATTTTGTCGCGGTTGTCATGCGAGGCCGGCAGAAGCTATACGAAGTCGTGCTGGACCGTCCGACTCTCACGGCGTGTGCGATTTATTGGTGCGGTTACTGATGGAATGGGTATCATAGCTGGATTGCATCTTTCTTATGTAATAAGGATGGGTTTGTGTTAAGTAACTTTCAGTTTAGAAGGGTTTCACTCATTTTTATTGGTAACTAGTGGACCCCGCACACGTTGTTCTGCCACAATTTTGGCTTCGAAATTATATAATTATTCTTAAATTTGAATATCCCCATTTGCCCACTTTTTTTTATAATTGTCTAATATATCACTGATTTGCAGTGGACATCTGTTATTCAACTAAGACAAAAAAGCTAAGAATGCATGACGTGAGCTGTCAAGATGGCGGAGTTCCGAACCTAATTTATTTTAAAATTAATTTTTGCATAATATATTTTTTTCTTGAATTTTTAGGATATTTTAATAGCTATTCTTTTATTTGGGACATAGATGAATCCAAAAAATAAGATATCGTTAAAATCGGTACAGCCGTTCTTGAGTTATAAACGGTGTAACTAACACAACTTTCTTTTATATCTAGAGATAAAAGCGCATGTAGTTCTGTATGAATCTATATAACGATATATGTTAATTGAAGATATTCCAAGTATCGTTTATACACATAGAAGGTATTTGTTGCTTTTAACACTTTTAGTGACTTTTACTGCCAATAATTCCAATATAATTCAGCAGGCCATACGATACGCTGGCAGCACCGACATATCCTATTCTTCAAATACTTCTATCACCGATTGTAAACCTGCTTGCTGTTAGGGGAAATTCAATGATATCTCAGCGTTCTCGTAAAGAATCTCAAAAATCCATCCATGAATCTCAAAACAATATCGTGTTAATCTAAAACCAAGTGTTCAACTGAAAAGAGAAGGTACACTTTATTGGCAATATTTAAAAACATTATGTTCTAAATTTAAATTCAAACGTCCGTTCCGTGAAACCTTAAAAATGCATTACGCAAATAACTCATTTGTCTTATAAAGTTTTAGTAGGTAGCTGCTCTGTAACTGCGCAATAAAATCCTTATCCTAAAACGGCAAAACGGTATTCCATATCTCGAACATGAGTCGTCCCAACCCCGTTCGTGGGAGCGGGTCTCAGCGACCGATGAGTGACGTCACGACCGCGCCACACGAGCCAGCCTACATACGTGTAATTACGGGTTAACACTGAAACGTGCGATGTCAAATTTAACAACGGTTGTTTTTATCTAAAGATTTTAAACACTGCATATTATAATGAGATTATAACATATTTTGACTAGTTCTTTATTCAAAAACTGCTTTAGCAAATTTTTGAAAGTGAACGTTATATAAAAGGCAAAAAAATCATTCGAATACCAAGTGATCTGGTTTGGTTTTATTGAGCAATTAACTCCTGGTGTCTGTAATGATTCTTAATAATTTTTAATAAATTTCCAGTGTTCAATAATGCGAAAGTTCAATAGGACTCATTTTTCTCGACAATTCGTTATAAGACATATATGTATATAATGTATATAAATTACTATTATATTACTGTCAAAGTATTTGTGCAATTCTTGTAGAGCTTCATATAAGTACCAGGTTATCATAAAATATAAGAAGTTACGCAACAGTCCATCCCATCTATCACGATCGCACGGTCCCTCCCCGGGCCATTGACAAATACCACAGGGGACACGCCATACTGCGGATTTGACCTTGTGGCCTGCGTTATTCAAGAGATAACTATTTACAAATAACAAAATATGAGTCAACGATCGTTATAATTACTGCTATTAAAATATATTTTTTATGTTAGATATCAACAGACGAGCATGAGGTTCACTTGATGGTAGGTGATACCTCAGCCACAGAACATCAGTCAATGATGCGCTATTGACCTACTTTTTACTTGGAGCATTTTGCAATCTATAGACTGAAATCAAAACGCACTATATGCACTTCACGGTTTTTCCATCTATGAACGGTGGTTCGTTACCTGGTTAGAATTTCGATATTCTCGTTCAATGCCCGAAGTTACCAGACGAGGGGAAGACATGCTCATATAAATAGAAACATAAGTATATTAGGTATATATAAATATTTTATTTATAGTTCAATTCTTACTTATAAGAAGATATTCAGTACAGTTTCATAGATCACCTAACACAAAAATTCCTTCCATCATAAACATTTCAAAAATCATTACTTATATGACAGTTTTCAAGGCTATTTGTGCCAAAAACAATACGTTAACAAATCGTATATTCATCAACGCGCGCACTTGGAACATATAGTCAATAATTGAGCTTAATGTTGACTGTCACTCTTGTACATAACACCAACTTGCGAATGTAGATCATCATTCGAAAGTGTATTGATTGACAGGCGAATACAACAATAAGCAGTAAACAATTATTCCTATCAAAATTGCCTTACTCGTCTCATCGCGCAATATTGAATATATTTAGCGGCGCAAAGGTCGCACACTTTTGACTTTATTTTGATACCATTGTTTGATACGCTTGATCTTTTGCTTGCATCAAGTACAACTATTACAGTTTTTAGAAATATTTTATTGTAAATATCCAAGGCTAAACTTTATCAAGTACCAGGATAACATGAATACGGAGAGTGAATCTTACAGATGGCCGTCGTTATGAGTTGCACGACTGCAACACACGATCAACACGAATTGCTGACAAATATTTACAAATATACGACTCAAATAAATGTTATGCCATTATCCAAATTATGCTAAACTATACACTAGCAGGGTCGACCGCTGAGTGAGTATCAAAAGCCGTCATCTGTTCTTCACCAAAAGAGGATATTACGGCGCAAAGTTCAGTTAAGCTTAAACGTTTTAAAATTCAACTCATTACACTTAAGATTTTTTTTTATAAGATGGGTGGCTCACGTTTTTTTGCACGACATTTGCACCATCAGAGCGCTTGCAGGCGCGGATGGCGGAAGGCAAGGAAGATGTAAGCTCGTTTCTTGAAAGTTCCCAAGTGGTATCGGTTCGGAAAAACCCCTGGCGACAGCTGATTCCACAGAGTGGAGACAAATAGATTGAATTAAATGTTGATATGACTTTTACAGATAAGTAAGTAATGAGTTTTGTCTGTAATTTAATAATTACTTATTTATAAAATATAAATAATTATTAATAAATAATAAATTAACTTTTATAGATAAGTAAGTGATTAAATTACAGACAAAACTCATTACTTACGTATCTGTAAAAGTCATACCACTGAATACGAAACCCAAATTTTAAAATATACAATCTCTTCATATCGAACGAATGAATACAAACCATTGAAAGGCATTGTCTATGGGATATGCTGCTTTGCATAATGTCTTTGTTATTGAACCGACATGAGTTAGGAACCTTCTAGAAAAGAGACACTCTTTAAGACCGGTAAAGCAACTGCAACCATTCTGTGGAACCAGTTCTCGCCGGTGGATACGCCTGATAAATTTCAAGAAAAGGGCCTTTCTCAAAGGTCGGCAACACATCCTCAAGTCCTCTGGTGTTGCGGATGTCCAAGGGCGATGGTAGTCGTTGATCATCAGATGACCCCAGAACCGCTTATCCGTTTACCTCCTTCAAGTGTCGTAGATATTCATGAGCGAATTGATTATTAACTATAGGTAAGGTTAGCCATCTACTATAAAATTTTACATTTTTAAAGATCATCCACAAAAGGCAAAGAAGATGGTTTTAGATTTATTTTTTGTGTTACTATTAAGTATTGGACATTGACATCTATATCACTGGTATTTCAGAAAATTGAGAATAATGTAAGTAAAGCTAAGATCCACATTTACATAATAACTATAAGACGAACACTATAACATGGTCTTCTATCAATTGGATTCTTCAGAATGTTATTAATGTTCAGGTCAAGTCAATTAAAAAAAACATGAACATCGTTAGATCCTGGTTACTCGATGGAAGTACAGTCGTTGCGACACAAAGCAAATGCCAAAATAAGGTTAAAGGTAATAATTGTTGGATGCAAGACTTTTGGCATTCCCGGCCATTTTGATTTATGCAGGAATTTACTGATGTTTTTATGTGATAGATGCGAAGTGTTGAACAATGGTTTTTTAAGGTCAACTATGAATTAAAACTGTTTTATAGTTTCAAATTGACTTACATGTGCTAATAGGTAAGCCTTGTGGGGGTCCCGATTTCAATAATTTCAAAAAGTAATATTCCTAAGAATACCTATTTAAAATTATTTAAAATTAACTTTAGCCTTTTAAAATCCCGCTTTTTTTAAGATTGTTAACACCCAATGATTGAAAACAATATTTGCTATAATAGATACAAGTAAGAAAAATAGCGCCTTTGAACCCAAACAACAAAATTAAGCTTATTAACTAAAATTCCGATTTATATATCGTCTCGTGTCTACATGTAACTACTTATAGGAATGTGTAAAGTATTATTATTTAGGTTAAATTTTGACAATTATTATTTTCGTTTATTGTTCGACTAATAACCTCCAATCCTAATTACCACAAATAGCAAATATATATAAGACTTACGTACATATTTGAAAAAAGCTCATAGCTCAAAAATCACCCTAACGAATCAGTCATATCGTACCTATTATATCGAGCAATATTTGAGCTGCATATAAGTCCTGACTGCCGTAAATATTCCACGATCATTGAAAGAGATATTAAAAAATGTTGATAATATAAAAATACTAAGATATTAGATGGAGTAGGGGATGCATTGACAGTACGCTCAATGCGTTCCTATAGCCGTGCGATGCGATTCAGTGACCCACTGCACCACATATCCGTATGTAGGACGGGTATTAATAGACCTATACCATTAGTACTTGTTTTTTCATTGAAACACCATTTGAATAGATGAGGTTCTAGCTTTTATTGGATGCGAACGGTCCCCAAACAAATAGATTGAATTGAACTTGGGGAGATATTTTTTCCAATATATTGCACTCATTTTTTGATTTCTCACAAGTTTTAAAATGTTTTGTGTGTCTAGATGTGAATTGTTAATTTTAAACTTATTTAAACATAAAACCTAGAAAATAAATTGTTGGGAATTTTGATAATTATTATTATTAACTTGTAATCATCTCGGGACTTAGCATAGTTCAATAATTCGTTCGGAAAAATTCTTAAAATTATGATGGAAAAAGCAATTAAATGTATTACGTAGTTGAATAATACTATAAGATAAGGTAGCTATTTTTTCTTAATTATTTAGAAATTTGGTTGATCATTCATTTTTTTAAATGGTCCACCATATCAATTCTTAAAGCAATAAGTAATCGAGAGATCCCGATATTGCTAAACTAACCGTGCAGTAGTTTGAACTGTCCGCGTTCATTGAGCGCTTCCCATGACATTATCCACCTAACAAATTTACACCCACCTTTCAGACCAAAAATCCAATTAAAACCCAACCCTATTTTCAAGCGCTTACGATACAATTTCCAACAAACATCCTATCACAATATAAGATCTTTCAAATGGGCAGTAAAATAGTGCATTTGAGGCACCGATGGCCCCAGAGATGGACCTCGCGTTTTATTTCCACCAAGGAAGACACGACTTCAGTACGATGCATGGAAAATATGGCTCTAAGTCCGTTCAACCGTATTTCACAGGGGTCGGTTGGGTCACCGGCGCGGACATTATTAAACTGTTACTCTTCGTAGTCGTGAGACGTGACTTATGCAGATGTTTAAGTAGTGGTTTGACTGATAGTTTCACGTGTATGCAGTGGTCGTTCTCATGTGAATCTACCTTGCACGATTCGCGATGGGGAAATTAGTTGGAAAGTTTTGTTATGACCGAAGATTGAGAGGTGAACGCTTGTGAAACATCAACGAAGTAACGAAACACCTCGTTCTAGATATTCGATTTTTGTAAAACGGTTTTCCTTTATTTTTTCGGGAAATTTATTTCTTTATAACGTCGCGTCGGTGACATTGAAATATTTTTTATGTTAGATATAGGGCAGAATAGCATGGGGTTCACTTGATGGTAGGAGATGCGCTGTCGACCTACTTTTTACTTCGGGCATTCGGAAATCCATAGACTAAAACCGAAACGCACAATATGCACTGTTTTTCCATCTATGAACGGTAGTTCGTTACTCCCTTGGAATTTTGATATTCCTCCCACCCGTTCAGTGCCCGAAGTTACCAGACGTGGGGAAGACATACTTACAGAATTTTATAAGCATGTCATCCCGTTGGGATTCGAATCCATGACCCATCGATGCGCACGGCATGTGAACGCGCCACCGAACCCGAGTATCAGAGATAGATAGATATCAGATAACAATCGAATAACCTATCCTTATTCTATTGAGAAAGCCAGCATATATTATACCTACTACATTTTTGGCTCACAATTGATATTCAGACATTAATTAATTTTCTCTTCAAAAGTATTCAAAAATAAAATGAGGGCTAGTCATACAACAATACGCAAACGCCTCAAGAGTTCCGTAGAACAGCAAAAACTCTAAGTCTAGCTGCAGGTGGCTCTAGGCACGCAATTAATTGTTTTTGCGGGTAAATCAGGAAGTTAAGTGTAACTGTAAAAGGCGAAATGTGGGAAGATCGGTGTAAACAATGGAGAGATGGTGTTTTTTTTTTCGGTTGAAAGAGCGTACATCGATTATAATTACGCGCGTAACTTACATGCGATATGAAATGTACGGTTCCACCATTATATTTAACTACTGATTAAAATTTTAATTTTAGTTATTGTATTGTATTTATTTCTATAATTTTACGAAAGGAAACAACGTCAGTTTTGAGCTAAGCCTTAATACCAAATTATAGAACTCAACATAATTTAATTTGTAATCATTCTAATAGTCCGATATAATACATATATACGTTATATTGTCTTTTATTAACGCGAGTATCACACATTTAAATAAAATACTGTATACCGGATTAAAACGCGATTTATTATTTAAATTATTTATCCCGACGTTTCGGATGCTTTTCAGCAACCGTGGCAGTCTCCCGCGACCTCGGTTGCTGAAAAGCATCCGAAACGTCGGGATAAATAATTTAAATAATAAATCGCGTTTTAATCCGGTATACAGTATTTTACATATATACGTTTTCATTTATAATTTCGTATTTATAACAATAATTTAAAAAAGCACAAATCTTGACACCAATATTATAACTTTAGAAACATACACTTCTTTTAAGACTTTTTCATTTATAACTTAAGAAATAAACTATTAACTCAACCTCAATAAACAACCCATTTAATATGAATGTTTATAAAACTTCCTCTAGTTATTTAAAATTGGGTAACTATTTTTTACTAGCCACCGTGGAAGATCGGGATATATGAAAACTAAAAATATTAGTGTGCGAAATTTCATTTAAATCCGTTCAGACGTTTAACCGTGATTGAATAGCATACATGCAAACATCCATACATAATATTTGAAAGATAATCATAATTTAACCGTCCGTTAACCAGCGTTCCCACACATTGTTCAACCGATCGGCCTCATAAGTTTTTCACGAGGAAAAGTGCACACAATACACGACAAGAAGTTGGGAAAGCGCCGTGTTATGGACTGGACAGTTATTGTGTATCTTCCTCGTTCCACGATAGTTAATTGAGCTGGTTATGCGGATTTGCCCTTTGTTCTGTCCTCTGAGGACTACCGTTACGAATAATTGGTTTTAGTTACGTGGAAAGGTCATTTCGAGAAGATTCTACCATAGATTTGAAACTGATCAAGAAATTTTTTATAATTAATTAGTATATTTACTCGCATGCTTTACGATTATTGCCATTTGTATTGTATTAAATTATAATATGACATGTAAATATTAATCAAAGATTCTCAGATTAAATAGTTCTTTAATCTGAGCATTAATTTTATTATTGTTCTGATTTCGCCTGTAACGTAAAAAAAATCATAATGTTTAATAAGCGACCAATTTGGCTATCTATTGAACATATAATAATATACCTATGTATGTAGGTATCTCAATTGTGATGTGCAAATTGTTCAATTCGGCGTCAGTCTTGGAATTAGCGAATGCACGTACTAAATAAAATAGGTCAACAGCGCATCATGGGTTGACGTATTGTGAAGGAAAAAGCACCATCAGTCGAGGCTCACGATTGTCCACAGATAAGTAACATTGAAAAAATATTGTAGATACCTTTCAGGACTACGCTGCTCAACTCTAGGAGATTAGTTATTTTTAATTTAATTTCATATAATAGTGTAAAGATAAGTATTTTTGTATGTTATGAATAAACTCAAAAACTACTAGATCGATTTAAAAAAATCTTTCACCCATTGAAAGCTACATTATCAGCGAGTAACATAGGCTTATCTGTGTATAGTAGATCTACATTGCACCCGTGTGAAGCCGGATCGCGTTGCTAGTTTTTAATAACTGAAGGTTTTTACGCCAAATATACCAGGCATTTAGTACAAACTGTTACATAAATTGATTTAACCAAGGAACACTCAAAGCGACTAACCAAAGGCTAGTGTGAAATAAATTGGATGGAACCGTCGCATGTCTAAGCTCCGACTACAAATCAAAGGTAAATGTGTTTATTAATGTCAATTTGTTCAAGTCGTGCGCGAACAGGACAAGGGACCAATTAAGGGGATTTTTCGTTAGGTGAGAATATTACTCACTTCCTTATATCATTAGCAGAACGTAACATGTCTACTTTTTAATAGATGTACATATAGACATATTTATGTGATTGAAATTACAGCGGCTAGGAGGGTCAAAGTCAGTAATTGTAACTTTGTTCAGGTTAACTACTAAAAGCATTTTAGCATCGATATTTTTTTATGATAAAAGAACTACTTAATTATACCCTAATGTTGAGCTAGAGTTGAAAAGAAATAATATATAGAATAGTATATCTTCGTCATTCCCCACTAAGGGACAAAAAAATACACACTAGGTATAAAAGTATTGAATAATTGCCTTACGTATAATAACCTTGTTTAAGAAATCTTGCCCAAGCCTTTCATTACTAACATTGCTATATTTGAAGGAAAGCAAACCTTAAAATTCAAAGAATAAGGCTTTCTAATATAGCAATGTGAAAGTCATGAAAGTGGATGGGTAGAGGGATGCCAAAAAAAAACATGGATTGACTGTATAAAGAATGATGTGTGACTGATAATGTTGCGAGTTTTCACTAAAATGAAGAGAATGGAAACAGTGATAATACTGCACCAACCCCAAATAAAAAAAGGGAACAGGGCAGGAAGAAGAAGAAGGATTTCAAAAATAAATTAGTTTAGTGTTACAATGGAGACCGAAATGTCGAGGTGCAGATTTCGACTTCACCAACTAGCCCGCAAAGACCTTGCGAGTCCGGTTACACTAAATTATGCAAATCTTTGAATTAAACAAACCCATGTTTAATTTAAATTATTTATTTGTTTATTTTTACTTATTTTACTATTCATAATATTAAAATATTGAACTAATTATCTATGATCTTCCACTAACCCTTAGAACTAACATTGATGAAGTAATGGTGGCTTAAATATTGCTAAAATTGTTGTTTCAAAAAATGTTATATGGGGTATATATACAGCATTAATTAAAATTAGCATATAGCATCTACAATATAAACAGTATATTAATAATAATAACATATAGATTTACTGTTGTAGTGTGATAATCAATTGTTAAAAAACTCGTATTGATCGTAATCGGATTTGGAATAATTATGTTATTAAAATTATGCTATAATAAGTACAGGAACGTAAGAGAAACTCTCACTACTTACGTACTTCTGTCGTTGTTATTTTTCATTATAAAATAAAAATCAAACAACATCAGTGAACAATTAAAACAATTTCATAACCAATGATTGATTTATTTATTTTATTCCTATGTTGAAATTACAGTCATGGTCCTTAATAATCGCCTAATGACTTAATCTAATAGTTTTAAGTCTACCCTTGTCAGTTTTAATATAAACATTGACATCTGTATTTCATAATTTAGAAGTATTTTGCTTAATATTCGCAACTAAAAAGAAAGTGGTAAATTCGGGCCAAAGCTAATGGCCCGTTGTCTCTTCCATAAGATTATATTTTGCAAGCAAAGAGGTTTTATCATGTTTTACACTGTAAATTTTTAAATTATGCATATGCAATCAATTAAAATAAATCAAAATAACTAAAAATCTATTAACCACGGGATCGCTATGCAACTGCATCAAACGCTGAAGAATCACACCTTTTGGCATTATAAGGTACAATCCTGTAATACCTTGCAGTGTTATCGAATAAAATATGTCCATTCTCTCAACAATACACTTATTCAAATGGGACTAATCATTTATAACTGTCGATTAAGATATGTATAAGTAGACATCACCACTAAGCTTCCAATTACATAGGAAAGTAAGAAATACGTAGGCATACAATTGAATAACCGCGCTAATCCACACTTTAGCCAGTATAATTGAGAGTATTTTATTTATAATATAAGAAAATTGCACTCGCGAGCGTTTCATCGACAATCATGAATTGTATACCAGCGGTTAATGGATAGTTTATATGATATTCATACGAGTTGTTATTACCACTAACTATAATTTTGATTGAAAAAATAATTACCTGAGAGAAAAAAATAAAGGGATTTTTCTACATCTATAAAGTAATTTTTTTCTAAAAAAATAAAAATATTTTCATGCAATATATTGCATAATGTAGAGTTAAAGATAAACCTGTTCAATAAAGATGTAATAAATAACTTAAATTTTGTGTTGAAATAATCAGGCTTATTGATACATTGGATACCGTGCCGTTTCCCTTTCGTTCCGATGGGCTGGGATGAATTGGATGGATGGAATCTCAAAGAGATCCTATACTTGTAATTTTCTTTAAATTTATGTTTTCCGCGCCGTATAACATACATAATATAGTCTGTTAATGAGGTTCCACTAGGTAAGACGCGCTCGTCTGTCATTATCTAACATACCATATGTATACTTTACAAGGGGATGTTATCGCTTAACGGTAAAATAAAAAAATCTAACATAGAAGAAAATATTGTTTTTATTTATTTTTGCACTTTACTCCTAAAACCTACGACATTAATTAATACTTATTAATTATAATATTGTCTTTTATCAAGAGGACACAGTTGGTCAATATTGTCATAATATAGAAAATTACAGTAAATATCAACTTCGTAGGAATAGATGGCGTTAATATCGCAACTTTGTGACATTTCATCAGACAGCTGTCATCTTTCAATCTGGCCCATGACTGGTTCCTGAAAAGCATCCGAAATGTCGGAATATATAATTTAAGCAATATTAAAAATTAAACGTGTTTTAATCTGGTATAAAGTATTTAATTTAAACTTATGAATTATCTGGAAACAACTCTATAGATATATCGTTCTATTCGTGACTGAATCTCACTAATGTGTGCAGCTCGCACAGAATCGTTCGCAATGAAGATAGCAAGTATTAATTCATTGCTCGGACCGAACACGTAGACACAACGCCAATGTCGAAGCAACACCTGTATACGGTTCACGCCGAGTTGATTTAAAAGCATGTTAATTAAGCTATGAGTTACGGTTAAGTCATTATTTGCTTGACAGAAGAAAATTTGTTAGTATCGATAGATTCGATATTTGACTATAGTTCTACCACTACTACCACTAGTTCTATTATGAAAAAAATCATTTTACAAGACAAATTGCTTTTGATAAGTTTTGTATTTTGTAAATTAAATATTTTAATTTTACAAACTATTAAATATTTTAATTAAGCTTATTTGTAAAATTGCAATGTTCGTCATTGAAATTAGTACTTAAGTTTTTGAATTTTCTAAAACAGAAACAATGAAAAATAATTTGTAAAATTACAATGTTTGTTATTGAAATTAGTATTTACGTTTTTGAATTTTCTAAAACAGAAACAGAAACAATAAAATTACAAAACTTGATTTATTAAATTACAAAACTGCTTTGAGCATATACTTCCAACACATTTCTTGTAAAATTACCAAAGAAAGTTTTAACAGTGTAGGACAATGCTCTATATGATTTTATAATTTACTAGCTGACTGATGGCGAGTTACATAAAAGTTGATATTTTCTCCATGAAGAAATTAATATGCGCGAATTCAATTTTCATGGTGATCGGTCTGAGGTCGTGGTACATAGTTTAGCAATGTCATAAATAGGTACGCACAAAAAAAATGGTTTTTCTTTACCAAATATGATAAGAGTACCTCATATTATGAATTTTTCTTCAAACCAAAGACTATAATCGTGTGTTCGTCCTACACTTACAAGTTAATCAGCGGGTAATGAATTCACGTACGTGGGCGCAGATCTTATGCGAACCACTGCGCTATTGTACGCCCATAGTGCTCACACTATAACCGAAACTGATTCTACTATTTTGATTATGGTAGATATATACTGGATCCTCCTCGAAATTTAAAAAAAATATTGGCCTGTGGTGCCTAAACTGTTGAGTTTATGGACCTACTCGCACTCCTCTGAGATATTCTATAAAAAATCCAGCAATAGCACCTATAGTACATGCCGTAGGTCTATCTCAACTAATTATAGGCCATAAATCTGTATAAAAACTAGAAAATATATAAATAATTTTAAATATTATCATTTGCCATTAGATCGTATTGCTTAATGAAAAGAAGCAATCGTAAACAATAACAATTTATGCAACTCAACACCAATGTTGCAAAAACATAACTTGTCTTTTTATTATTTCAAAACGACGCCCACCTTCCTATTGTACAACATGGCCACTTTTAAGCTGGGTATACGAGAGTGACGAGTACAAATTACTAGTCTTTGCCTGTGAATTCGCCCGCTTGAAAACATGAATATATTGTCTAGAAGGAAAGAGTTTACTCTCTAGACATATTTGCAAAATATATACAATACTAGCGACCCGCCCCGGCTTCGCACGGGTCAAGATTTTTTGAAAAAAAAAGCAGGGGTTGTATGTATTTTTAATGCCACATTATAAAAAAATAAAAACAAAAAATTTCGTCTAAAAAATAAAAATAAAAATTTAGGGGTGGATTACCCTTAACATTTAGGGGGATGAAAAATAGATGTTGTCCTATTCTCATACCTACCCAATATGCACACAAAATTTCATGAGAATCGGTCGAGCCGTTTCGGAGGAGTATGGCAACGAAAACTGTGACACGAGAATTTTATATATTAGATGTTGCTCTTTTTTAACGTGATAGTGAAACACACATTTTTTAGTATAGGTAGGGGGGCAAACAAACCTGCGTCTCACAAAGTAAACATCCAAAGTAAATGCGTTGCTGCCCTTAATTTTTTTTTTTTGAAATATTTAGGAATCATCAAATAGTGACTTATTGGTAATATAACTATAGTAATTATATTAATGTATTATGATTCCGTTTTAATAAAAATCTCAATTTTAATAATATGATCATCACTACAAAACAAAGGGAAATAAACAACATAAATATTTTTCTGAATAATAACTTCGCTTATATCAACTTCAATCTTTTAACTCGAACTTTAAGTCATAATTATATACATGTTTTTAATCTTAAGTATAAAAAAAATATTAATAATAATTTTTTGCTTAGCTACTAATAATGTCAAAATCTATTCGTAGCTACTTCGCAGATACGAATCAACAGATTAGTTATAGTTTTTGCATATTTTTATCGAAACAAGCGAAGCTGAGGACAATACTTATTTATTAAAATTTATTTATCTTTTATTAGTCATATTATGTTCATCTTTATGTTCCATTAACACATAGTATAACATATAGTAGACTATACAAATATTATAAAAAAGAAAAATCTGATTGTTTGTTCGATTGTTGCGATTTAGCTCAAAAACTACTCGACCGATTTTAAAAATTCTTTCACCAATAGAAAGCTACTTTATTAACCAATAACATTATTTTTTTGTATAGTACATCTACATTGCTCACGTGCGGAGCCGGGACGGATCGCTAGTATGTATTAATAAATGAAAATCAAAACAAGTCTGTAAAATAACTAAATACTGTGACTCATAGTAGTTTCTAATTTATAGACCTTAGTGTCAGAAAATTAGCTTTAACAAGATAGAATATTTCGTTTGTAACATCGCATTCAAACAATAGCATCATTTTAAACAGCTCTGATTCACGGAATTGAATTTATGATTATCTTTGTTTTCAATTAGAAAGCACGATGTGCAAGATTGATCGTGATTCCTACGATTTTAAATGTTTGAATATCCACAATGTTATATTTCATAAAACTAATCGAGATTTTTCTCGCAGGTATGTGATACAAAAGCTGCGTTGGATAGATGGCGTGGAACAAGACCTAAAGGAGATAGAGGTTGGATGCTGGAGAAGAAATGCTCTGGATAGGGTGAAATAGGCCAAAATAATCGACCAGGCCAAGGCCTAATGAATGGGCCTTAGATACATATATTGTCTTCTGTGGCAAGTATCCCAATTATAAATAAATAAATAAAACATGTGATACAGAAACATTCTACTTACGCTTGAATTAATTAATTTCAAAAAAAAAATCCAGACGTACTTTTTTGATAGAATCTTACTATTGGCCCTACCACAAAAGCCGAATAAAGCTTGCCGCGACGTACGATGCAGCTCTGTGACTAAGTCGTCAAATTATCGGAACACTCCTAGGATAGTCAGGGAGTGAAGGCCTAGGATGAAAAAATAACTAAGGCTAAAAGGGAAACAAATATATTTTATAAATAACTAGCAACATGCCCCGGCCTCGCGGGTCTTTGGGCGTTTCGCACCACGAGCGGTTCGGACCGCGGTCCGAAACGCCCAAGTACTGTTTTTGAATGGGTCGTTTCGCACCGCAGTGGTAGAGTGGTGCGAATCGCCCCAGGCATTTTTTGAATGGGTCGATTCGGACCACGGGGTGAAAGACCCAATGCTCTTTTCAATTATTTATTTGTACAGATGACTAGAAAAGTGTTAAGTGGCAAGAAATAAAAAACGCGATTTATTATTTACTAGCTGATGCCCGCGACTTCGTTCGCGTGGGCTTCATCATAAGCTGAACTTTTGAACAAGCTTTCTTCATATGATATATCCTACATCCTCTGTACTTGATGATTTCTTGAGGGAAAGAGCTAATTGGGTTGATGAAAAGGCGAAATGAAAGATCTCATAAAAATACTTTATATATAAATTTAATACGTTAACAATACATTTTCTATTGTTATAATATAGTATTTTCAAAAAAAAATATATTAAAAAAATATTTCTTTCAGTGAAGTTTCGAACTCGCATCTGGAGTTACGCATACAATATATCTAAAATGGCGAAATAATCAAACTATTTCATTTACATATCAAACTGTGATTGACATCTGACAATTCGAAAAATTTGCAATGCAATTTAGTGAAATTGTTCCTTTAAAATAATATTTAAATGATGATAACTTTTCTTTCCGAGAACCGATTTCGATGAAACAAAGCCTATATGTTGCCCCGGGCTTTACTTAATATATTTGTGTTATGATAATCGGTTCAGTATCTTCGGAGATTAGCGTGAACAAACAGACAGACAGAAGGACAGACAGACAGACAAGAATCTTAAAAATTGCATTTATGCATTCTACTACCCTTCTTTTATCACCCCTCTTAATTTCTGGTAAAAATATTTAGTGAAGCGTAATTTCGATCCTACTCTTTTATTATATGTATAGATATAGATATTGTTAAAATTATTTATCCCGACGTTTCGTATGCTTTTCAGCAACAATGGTCGCGGGGAGACAAAAAAATGACAGTTGTCTGATTTTTAAAATGTCACAAAGTTGCCATATTCAATTCAATTCAATTTAAAAATAATTTATTAATTTAGGTAACACAATGTATACTTATGAACGTCAATAAAAAATACATATTAAATGCTTCTAAATTTACATATACTGCCAGTTCCCAAATCAAGAGCGTAGAGCGGACGAGAAGAACTGGCAAGAAACTCGCCATCACTCTTTTTAATCGCCAAGTTTTTGTTTTACAAATGTTTTGTAAGGAGCTGCAACCTTTACATATTAACGCCATCTATTCCTACGGAGTTGACGTTACTGTAATTTTCTATATTATGACAATATTGACTAACGGTGTCCTCTTTGTTTGATTTGGGGTTTTAGATTTTTAATAACTGGATCCCAGGTGTTGGAAAGTCTCAAACCATTTTCTTTATTGAAGTCAGGATGTTTTTTAATTTCAATAGCCTCACGTACTAGTCTGGGAAAGAATCTACTTTCTCTTGCAAGGATTTTCGGTTGGTCGAAACGTATGTAGTGGTTTGGTTTATCCAGAGTGTGTTCACATACTGCTGATTTAGAGTGACGTCTGTGTTTGATGACCACGTTTCGACCAACCGAAAATCCTTGCAAGAGAAAGTAGATTCTATATAATTTATAAGTTGCAATGTAGACGTACTATACACAAAAAAGCCTATGTTACTCGCTGATAATGTAACTTTTGTGTAGCTGATGTAAGGTGAAAGAAAGAAGAAAGAAAAGAATTCGGTGGAGTAGTATTTGATTTAAATCATAACAAACAAACAAATAAAATTTATAATATTAGTATAGATATATATTTTAAACATTTCAGATCAAGCAGCGATTCATGAAAGCATCGCGCTAATTAATGAAACGTTATTTTTTTTCTTTTGAAACTTCTTATATGTAATTTCTTCAGTATCATTAATAAATAAATACGATAGAGAGATAAAGATAAAATTTATTCTGAAAACACTTGACAGTTAATACATAAACTACTGCATATTTTTTACTACTGGAGAAGAGTAACAAGAGTTAGAGTTGAATGGAGAGAATTAGAGGAGGCTGATTGTTTTGTATTTAGTTTAGTTTAAATTATAAGATATTAGTTAAGTTAATATTAATTATAATAGTTTTTTATAGCTAACTGAGTTATCTTTTCATTTTGCACGTGCATGCTTAAGGCTATTTTATTGTATTTTTATTAAATTCACAAATCTATCTACCTAATAGATTTATATCTAGATGAAGAAGATGTAGAGATCTACATCTTCTTTATTTTATTTAACAGTTTAATTATCTATTTGATACGTGACAGAAAAACCCCATCTTCCACTTGTATCAGACAAAACGCTCCCAAGATATTCACCATCATGACATGTCAATATAAAATTCATTAGCGAAGCACGACGTCTCCGTACGTACGTATCTTAATTGCAGGCAAAAACGTTGATATTCTAATCGTACGGTACGTGCGATGTGTTATCAGAGAGTTCCCATGCTCGTGTTTATAAATGACCGTCGGGTCAGCGATGGTCGCTGCGATGGTCATCTCTCTCAACAGTACAGTCGGAGAGACAAGCGGAGAAACTAATAAATCTTGTAGAACACATAGCAAATATTATTGTCATATCTATGATTGTTATTTATTTAAGACTAACAACGCGCCCGGCTTCACACGGGTGCAATGTAGATGTACTATACACAAAACAGCCTATGTTACTCGCTGATAATGTAGCTTTCTATTGGTGAAAGAATTTTCAAAATCGTTCGAGTAGTTTTTGAGTTTATTCATAACATACAAAAATATTTTATAATATTATTAGTATAGATTGCCTACAGAAACTAAAACATGTATTCTACTATAAATACATTATATATACCTAAAAAAATGGTTATTGCGTTTTTACTTACAGGCTATCAAACATGCATGAAAAAATTTGTGACGTTTTTTGTCGGCTATTGTATAGTAATAAATAAACAATTAATTAAATGTCACTAAACTTAGCAGTATATTATAGACTATAGTTATAAGGAAAGTGTTAAAATGGTAGAAAGGGAAAAATAAATATTATTTTCTTTATATTTATATCTTGCTTTTTTTGAATTACTTGTACTTTTAATTTTAAATATATATAATTTATTTTTGTGAACCTAATTTTACCAGTATTGTGTGTCTTAATGTGAAAAATGTTTAGGCTTATGTATTTATCATGTATTCTATGTATCTCTGTCAAAAATTCTGATTGTTTTCCTTAATAATTCAATAAATAATTATTAATGAAGGTTTACTAAGATCTCTATTAATAACAATTGCAATCTTATTGATGCTGCTCTTTCTTGGAGGGGAGTTAAAATTACTAGCATTTTTGACAATAAACCTAACGATATTTTATTTCTTCCAATAGTGGTCATTTAATAAAATCGGTGGGCCAAAAATGAAAATTCTGACTTCGACAAAACCTCAGTAATTTGCTCTTCAAATTACAGTCTCACTTTATGAGAAAACGTGATGGCGCGAAAATATTGCAATACTCTATCTCTTTCTATCGCCAAGGACTCCTGCAATAATACTACAAAGTACTGTATTGTTCTCTTTAAGGAAAAATAGGAAACTTTTTTTTTGTTTCTTAAAATGCGTTTAATTGGAAGTCGTTTATAATTTAAGACAATTTCAGAGAAAATACAACGAATTCTTTTCATACGAATTGTATGAAAAGAAGTCTATTCTTGAGCTTTAACCTTAGATGAATTGTATTGTATTGTTTAGTGACAAGAAAAAAAAGCAAGAAAAATACAACCATAATATTTATACTGGCAGCTACTTATATATTTTTTTTTTACAGAGACAGTTTTATAGATGCAAAGGTATTATTTATAATAGGTTCATACTTGTAATTAAAATAATTTAAATGACTTTTCTCAATGACAGTACGGAAGTGGAGTAGTTGAAACATTTTAGCGTCTCTTTAAAACAAGTTAAATAAGATAATATTATGTCTGCCTGACATATTGCCTACTTAGTATATTTCGATAATTTTTCGCTATCATTATTGGAAAGTATACTTATATTTGTATTTTATACAATAATATTAAGGTTAGAATGGTTATCTGTTCCAATATTGTTTAGAAATAAAATAAAATTCTAACATCTTCAAGCTAAAATAATGATTTTCCATACAAAATTGGGAAAATATTTATACCTTTTTTCAGTAACTGAATATAAAGTCTCAGATTAATTAATTCAGTTTCGTAAAAAATGACAAATGCCGTTTTCCTCTTAATTTTTCTTTACGACGTGACGGCAGAGTAAGTCATGTCAGTATAATAATGTTTTAAGTTCAACCCTTCAAATGCATATGTACAAGAATGATAGTTTAATCTGTGGTTTCATGGTGAACGTTGTGGATTATCATGTGTATCTGTGACGTGTCCGGAGCGAGCGAGATAGCATCAGTTCTCATGACCGCGACAGACGTGCACTTCCGAATAATTTTCTATAGCAACTTAATATTATGAAGAAACATAATGCAATTACAATTTATTTATTTATTACAAATAATGTTACTTGCTCAGCTAGGGAGGCGAGGTAGCTAAATGGCGTAATTCAACGGCGCCGTCGAGACCTATCAAAATCGAAAGATAAAATAATTTCGAAAAGAAAAGTTCGTATGGTAAAAACCATTTTAGCGGTGGGTTTGGCGTGTACGGTTTTTCAAAAATGTTAAAAAAAACAGTTACTTGGGCATTCTCGAGCGCGTCAGATATTCATACTACGTATGCCCCAAGTACCTCTGATAACAGCAGTATACTAATCTGCCGGTTTGCGTGGTGGGGGTAGGCATATAAAGTAGTCAAAAATGCAAAAAAAAAAAAATTACTCGAGCGCGTCAGATTTTCGGAAGGGGTGTTACGTAGGCCCCAAGGAAGCTCCCTTTAAAAAAACTGACGATTTAGGCGTGACGATAAGTTACGATGAATTTTTGAAAATGCAAAAAAAAAAAGTATTTTTGAAATACTCGAGCACGTCAGATTTTTATAGGGAAGGTTTATCTCGGTATCCTGAAAGCATATTTTCTTAATCTGACAAAAATGTTGGTGGGTTCTCTTAATCTGACCGAAAAAGGTTTCTTTTCCTTCTCTTCCTTTCTTTCTCCTTGATAAAACGGGGAATTTAAGATTGACAATAATATATATATAGCGATAGATACAACCAACGTAAATGTAGATGAAATGTAGTACGAATTGTATTATTTATTGTATAAAAAAATGAAATGATATAAAAATTGTAAATTGTATTGTTATGTATGACCTTTACATTTTTGCTCAATACAATTCATCTTCTTCTTCTTTACTGGAACTCTCATATTGTGGCTCCTCATCCACATCACTTCTTTCCTCACCATCAATGTTGCGAAATAATTAAGGAAAAATACTGGTAGGACAGCATATTCCCACGAAGCGCTCAGTCTGTATTACATGTTTATGGCAAATTCCTCTTTTTTGCTTCAATTCTTCACTTCGTTTTGCTTACGGTACGTCCAAAAAACAATTTGAGGATCAACAGGCTATTGAATTAATATACATACATGAAACTGTACATGTTACTTTTGTATACAGATACGCGTAACTTTTTCCGAGTCCACGAAATTGTCGAGAATCTTTAGAAAAAAAAATTGAGATATAATAAAAGTCACATAATTTAATCATCGTTATTTCATATCAATTTTTTTAACACCCTCAGTTTTCGAGACATACTCAAAAAACCGGGAGTTTGAGTTTTTATGATGCTTCTAGTCAAAAAGTTTTAACTTTGGACAAAAATGTAAAGAGACCTTTTTTGTGTAAAATAAAATTACCTTTATTGTTTATTTAAACTTTTTTTTGTAAAATGTATCGTTCGCGACTTATATGCCGCAACGCGTTTTTCGGAAGACGAAATGGCTCCTCCACACTTCCGGTCATGCGGAAACCGGCAGATTTTGTATTTTTAGTAAGTTTTAGAATATATTCTTCAAAATAAAAAATAATAAAATCGCGCTCGAGAATGCCGGATTAACGTTTTTTTTTTACAAGTTCGCGACCCTATAACTCGGCGGCGTCAAGGACTTATCGTCAGATTAGTTAAATTTAGTCTTAAAACACTAAAATCAACCCCCAATATCTTAATCTGACGCGCTCGAGTATTTCAGACTATCGATTTTTTTTACTAATCTGATCGTCTATCCTAGGCGCGCGTCACTACATATAGAGCTAAATACTTTACAAGGTTGTTCTATTAGGTCTAATGAATCTCTCATATCTTAAACTGCCACGCTCGAGTATTACCGAAAATTCACCTATTCGCCTCCTTAACCATAATGTAGCTTTCTATTCGTGTAAGAATTTTTAAAATCGGTCGAGTAGTTTTTGAGTTAAATCGTAACAAACAAAAAAATATTTCCTCTTTATAATATGAGTATAGATGATAAAATAAATTGATGAAGTTGAATAACGAAAACAACAGTAGTTTAAAAACCATTTTTTTTAAATAATTTAGACATAAAAATATTATTTTTATGTAGATTAACATCATATAACGCTATAATATTGACTAACTACTATACAGTAGTATAAGTATAGTAGTTTTAACATAATTTATACAAATATGGTTAAAATTATTATTTTTTACAATTGTATATTGGGTACACAGTAAATAAATAAATAAATAATATGGTGTATCCCCAAATGAACACCATCCAGTATAAGTCGAGATCATAAAAATAGGTCTCAACACTGATTTTAAGTGGCTCGGATTCTAGCGGAATTTTCTGCTCATAATACAGAAGGTTTGGAGACATATCGTACCATAATAGTTGCAGTGCCAACAAAAAAAAACTAACTAAACGTAACAAGAAAAACGAGGTCAAACGTGGGGTTGCATTATTAAAAACTTCCTATAGCCACCTTCCTTCTACATCATAAGACCACAAAATCTCGCCAATTACCTAATTAGATCAGTTGTAGCGACACCTATGATCCGCTACAAGAATCAATACAAATACGTCCATTCCTGAATCGCGCTATCAAAGTTTCTGTGCGCGCTGAGTATATATACAACATCTCGACATCAACCACTGGGGCCTTAGGGCTGGCCAGTCAGTGGTTCGACTGGTCGAGGATCCTCCCTTTAGGTTGGAGGAAGACCACACCTCCCTTCCTCCACATTGGTGACCCCGACGTGATTCAGCCACCTTCCTCCACATTGGTGACCCCGCAGAAGAACACCTACTTCTGAACATCATGAAGCATGACGTCATCACTCCTTCCTACAACATCAATCAGCAGCAATCAAGTCACAGCCAGCCAGCACCATCGGCTACAACGGGTATTCTGTCCACTAGCATGCAGCGAGCGCGTATGCCTGGTCAACACCCTCAGCCACCTTCAGCACAGCACACTGCACTTCGGCCGGTCAGCAAGCAGAGCACATCTCTCCTGGTCGACGCAGCAGCCAGCTTCAAACACTGCAGCACTCCGACTCACTGGAGCATCATGCAGCATCATCGCACACAGTTCCGACTCACCGCGAACTCTGCGACATCCGATTCCGACTCACTGGAATCTCGGACATCCTGGCACTGGCAAGCAACACTCAACACAGCTGTTTCAACTACTCGATCGACCTCCGGTCTTCGGGGGGGAGTACTGTAGCGACACCTATGATCCGCTACAAGAATCAATACAAATACGTCCATTCCTGAATCGCGCTATCAAAGTTTCTGTGCGCGCTGAGTATATATACAACATCTCGACATCAACCACTGGGGCCTTAGGGCTGGCCAGTCAGTGGTTCGACTGGTCGAGGATCCTCCCTTTAGGTTGGAGGAAGACCACACCTCCCTTCCTCCACACAGTGAAACAAATATATAAATGTATCTACTCCACTAGAGGACTCGAAAATTAATTTTATACCTCATAAATATTACTGAAATCTTCTCGAATGAAAAAAAAGTCGATTTCTTATTGTCAACAGGCACAAGCATTCTGGCAATATTAAAAAGAAAGACGCCTCATCTAATCTTCTATCGTGTGGAGCGTACTTATAATATTAGATAACTAACAGTTTTTCTCGTGGTTTTGCACTAAGTGAGCATCATTAACTCGTTACCACGTCGACAGACAGACAATCAAGACTTTCACGATGTCAACCCACATCTGAGCTAACGTGACAGCCGCGGGTATTACAATAAAGATTTTTCTTGAAATTATTTCTAGCTTTCATTTTAAATCCTTCTATCGGTATTCAAGTATTTTCAAAATTATAATAGTCCATGGATGGGTCGCCCTTATACCTACTAGAAATAAAAACAATTGATCATTCAACTACTATACATAATGGCAATCTCTGATAATTTGAACAACTTGATATTTTGTTAATATGTAAGTACTTACCGAACCGATTTTTCAAACTTTAAAAATAAACATAAAAATTCGGTTTATTATACAACTAGTAGCACGCCGCGAGCCAAAATCGCGCGGGTGCAATAAAGATCTACTATACACAAAAAACCTGTGTTACTCGCTGATAATGTAGCTTTCTATTGAAGAAAGATTTTTTTAAATCGGTCGAGTAGTTTTTGAGTAAAATCGTAACAAACAAATCTTTCCTCTTTATAATATTAGTAATCTTTTTTTCAGATTTTTAATGTTCGATGACAAAAAACAAAATTTCCAAACCGTAATTTTAATAGATCTGAGAACAGCAAACCATTCGCCATTTAAATTTTCAGTTTTGAAGTGAAACTTCTTTATCGACGTATGGGAGAAATTTTGTAGCAGTGTAAAAAAAAAATCGTCACGTTTTTCGGTTACGCGCCATGTTGCTTTTTTTATCAAAGTTTAGTATAGTGACGTAAAGAATTTAATGTAATATATTATAATAATAACAACAATATATTAGTTTTGAAGTTTGGTTTGAAATAAGAACAACAATATATTCATTTGAAAGTGATAAAATAAAAAGACTTATTCAAATTTTCGTGAAGTTGCAAATAGTACAAAAATGATATGTCGTAAAGAAGTTCTCTGGTACATACACACAATTTTTTTAATAATGATTGTATTCACAAGGAAAATGTTATTAAATATGATTTAACTCATTCGATTGTAAACAACTACGACTAAAGTACTCACTGTCGAGTAGGCAAGGACAAAGTGACGGTAAATAAAAAAGCATCGAACGTCACATATATCTACATGACAATAACATTGACCCGCGCTGACCCTTAACCCTAAACCACCGTCTGAGACGTGCGCGAATGACCTTACCGTGCTAACAACGACAACAGATTCGATATTCATTGTACTGATATTTTAATACAATAAACAGGCCTTATGAAGTGTATAAATACTTTATATAATGTACATTTTTTTTAATGTATTTTTATGTTAGATATCGACAGACGAGGTTCACTTGATGGTATGTCCAGCCACAGAACATCAGTCATTGATGCGCTGTCGACCTAATTCATAGACTGAAATCGAAACTCGCATTTTTCGTTTTTTTCCACCTGCGAATGGTGGTTTGTTAACCGATCGGAATTAAGATATTCCTTCCAGCCGTTTAATGCCCGAAGTGACTGGACATGGAGAAGCATGATTACAGAAAATTATAAAAAATGTACTGGCGAGATTCGAACCCGCGACCCATCAGCGTGCATCTACCAAACGCGACAAGGAGCCCGTGAAAGTTAATATTCTAAAAATTGGAGCGAAATAAGGATTCTACTAAGTGGGAACACCATACAAGCCCAAAAGCCCGGCTTGCCCTATTAATGTAACCATAGGAAAAATAATGTCTTTAATGTAATAATATAAGTCATATATTTATAATCTATATCATTAAAAAATTATATAGGTTATATTTAAACACGTATTATGCTAAGTACGACAAGCCGGGCTTTTGTTCGATCGTCCCGACACTGTTACTAAATATGATCCGTGTTATCAGACGTTATCCTTAAAAAAAGATTTACTGAAAATATACATCCTTAATTGATATTCTGTGGCCAGGGTGTCCAACAAGTGAGCTCGTCTTTTGACATAAAACTTTGTCCTCCATGCAATCCTAAACTATTCATCCGATTATGATGAAACTTTGATGAGTTGTTCTACATACGCTAGCGAAGGCTCCTGTAGGGCTATTCACGATCATTCGAAATCGATCCGCCCGGAAAACTACGCTCTCCCACTGAAAGTTGTTTCGTATTTACCGGATATGAAAATGGTATTCACAATTCCCATAGGATTGAGCATCGGCATTCTTCGGGAGTTTCCGATTAGAATCTTAGTATAAAATGATAGAAAGCTCGATATATCGAAATCTTGTAATATCGGAACGGAAAGTTTTCGAATGATCGTGAATAACCCTACTGGCCTCCAAATAAAAACACTTTTTTTCTTTACGTGGCATTGCAACGCATGCCGGGTACGGCTAGTCTAACATAGCTGGATAAAACTCAAAGACAGATTGGTATGATACGCGCACCATCAAGTTTTAAGTGTAAGTCAAAAAAGTAAAAGTCAGTCTCCTTTGCCGCCCCAAAAATCTGCCACCTTAGGCTGAAGACTACTCAGCCAGCTGGTAAATCCACCACAATCTGTAGACACAATGTCCCATCAAAATTAAATAGAGAAATTCTGTTAAGCAGGATTTTCTGTTCTCATAAAAACATTGCGTACATTCTTAGTCTATGGTACATGAATACTATTTGCGTTCCTACTCCTATTTGAGTTATGGATCTCGCTTGCCCCCTGCCCTCAGATCTGCGTCAGTCCATAGAACAATTATAGCGTATGTTACCGCACTATTTTATTAAGCTAATGTGGACGCTGTTAAGCAATACAGCCGGGCTAGCATGACCGCCACGAGATATATCTCGCGCGAGAGAAGACAAACTAAGATGTTAAATATCTCGATATATTATATCTCGACATCGACAATTTTGATAGAAAAGATATCTCGATCGACAAATGTATCTATTTTTGATATTAAAAGTCGAGTTTTAAGTGTCATTGTCTTGTTAGACCCGAAAGAAATAAAGCGATAGTCGATTGAAACACGAGAAAACGGTAGACAAAATTTTGTCGTGCTTGTCATGCTAGGCCGGCAGTGTCAACCCACACTGTTGCCATTTTGAGAAAATTGAGTTTCAAGTTTTAATTAGGTTTTATTAAATTTCTTTTAAAAAATAACAGAAATAATATATATTTTTGTAATTATTATTATTACACTAAATGAATATCGTTTTTCTTGTTGGCAATCAAAGTAATAGAATTTAGTGCATTATTGTTAAATATTCTAAGCACGTTAGGATTTCACGCCCACTAGTTTTTTCAATGTTTTTGCTATTAAAACGGTTTAAATGGTATATATCTCTTTTGAAATATGTACAGCTCATAAGAAAGCGATTGGTATCAAAATTTACATTTTTGTCATTTTGTGGGTTGACTCTGTATTGCTTAACAACGTCCATGTATTGCTAAGGTTAACTTTATAACGGTGTGCTATTAGGCCTTGCTCTGTGACACGGGAACTATGACACATTAATCAATGACTTACGTTTGATATTATTTAGGTTAATCTCTGTACATATATGGATCTACGTTAGTTTGAGAGAGTCAATTAATCCTTTAAATGATGGGTGGATTGCGGATTCGATTCCCGTCGCGTCTTTTATATTGATTAGTTTTTATTGATAGTACAAGTGAATTCCGGACTCTTCTTGTAGAGCATTGGATAAACACATATCCGTGACCGTTTCAATGATATTTTTTCATCCTGAGGACACAAAAGACTGATTACCAACTCATCTGTACAGAAAAATGATTAGTTAAATCTGTCTGTGTCTTTATATTCTCATAAATACTTACATTAGTCACTTACATGAAAACATTAAAAATAATAACAAAATTTTAATTAATTATGTTCGTCATTGTAAATATGTGTGTACTCAATTAACACATTCATCTATTTTGTGTATTTTTTTTAAAACGTATTCTAATTTTGTTTTGAATGTGTTAAATGAGTGTACATTTTTAATATGTGCATGTATGTTATTATAAAGCAGCGCTCCTTCATATGTTAATATTTTTCTACCATAGGACTTAACTTGGTCATCATAAATATAGCACAGCTTCAGCACATCAATCTAAGATGCGCAGTTGACCCATTTTTTTTATTTGACCATTTTACTTGGAGCATTTCGACTCGTTTGCCTGAAACAGGCACATAACGGTTCTTCTACATACAGTACGGTGATTCATTACCCAGATAGAACTACTAGGTTGAAAGAATCAGACGAAGAAACAAAAAAAAATATTGAAAATGGCTTAGCGGGAATCGAAACACATCTCAACCAAACGCAAAAACAATTATTAGCTATAAAACACTATGAATGATTGCCAGCTCTATTAAGTACATATGTATATTATTTTAAATTGTCGATTTTTTATATATATATTTTTTCTATTACATAAAAATAAATAAATATGTAATAGTAAAGGTTAGGTTTCGCAAGGTAAATGCAAGTTTATCATACCGCAAGCTTCACCGCAAAATAAATTCATCAATTCGTTTCCTTATGTCTACAACTCAAGAATATTTATGTTATAACAGACCATAAAATAGGCGTACAAAACCAAATTCTTATGGCTTTAAATATCTTGCAGTACAAATGAATATTACGTTAAAGGGTTACATAAAAATTATAGAATATTTTTTAAATATTTATATAATAAATCTTAAACACAGATATTTCATAAAACCGGGATTCCTAGGATCAATTAAAGGGAAAATTAAATTAAAATAAAATATATTTCGGTGAATAATAGAAAAATAGTCAGTGAATATGCCATATCAATTTATTTCTTCCTATTGAAAAACCTTAATAATATCTTATAAATAAAACTAATATAATACTACACTAACATTACATTAATTTATAATAATTCAAAAGAGTATTTTTTATGTCCATAAAAATAAGGTTTTACTATTATCGAAACCTATGTCATAACATTTCTTTAAAAAAAAGCTGTCAACGTCAATATTACCTGTGCGTACATCATGTGTGTGAAGTTTGTTACTCTGTGGAGCACTATTCCTATTTAAAAGGAACTCAAAATCAAATGTTTATGTATGAAGGTGTCAAAACAGTGCTCAGCAAATTGTTGAGACCGACTATGGGCATGAATTTGAATAATCCCGCGATTGCTCCTACAATACTCGCGGGCTCTGGATCTGATTGTTCCTACTGAGATAGCCTTTTAAGAAGATTTATTGCATACTATCCTTATTGAATTTTAATGGTCATTATGTACCATTCTCCTGTTTATTTAGAAATTTACAGCAATTTGTGTGGGAATCTTTAAAGGTCGCGTCTTTTGATTGAACTATTGTATTTTGATGGATTAGGTCAGTGTTAAATGTCAGTGGTCAAGAAACAATTTATTGAAACAATTATATTACAGAAACTTATTGACTTCATATTTTTTAATTATTTTGATCGGGTGGGAGGATAATCGAAAGTCCGACCGGGTAACCACCGTTCATAGATGGAAAAACCGTCAAGTGCATTGCGCGTTTTGGTTTCAGTCTATGGATTTCCGAATGCTCGAAGTAAAAAGTAGGTCGACAGCGCATCATTGACTGACGTTCTGTGGCTGAGGTATAACCTACCATCAAGTGAACCTCATGCTCATCTGTCGATATCTAACATTAAAAAATAAATATAAATGACCTACTTTAATAAAACGAAATCTATGCAGAATTTAAATTGAAATATAATTTGTCACACTAATATACTGATGTATGACAGAATAATAACGTCAGCGAGGTTTTCACCATATATATTAATAAGTATGTAAGACCATTCTTATTTAAACAAAACGACACAATAAGAAATTAATATTTATGATTTTAATAATTTCCATAGTACTGACGATTTAGTCCCTAAAATAAGGATATTAATAATTTAACCTTTTAAACGATGCGATAAATAAATTTTTACATGAATGATGGATGGTTAGACATAGATTTTTTTTAAATATACATTTTAAACGGACATGAACTATATTTGAACGTGACCAACGTGATCTTGGCTTATTTATTTTGACTAATAGAAAGTTCCGTATCCGCGAGTGAGTCAGTGTGAAGTGTAATGAGGTCTTGAGGATGAAGTGCAGGTATAGGTCAGCTGAGGACGAGCCACGCGAAATGTCACCGTCCCGGACTTTGGACGGCTTTGTGCAAGAGTGAAGCATTACTTGAGAATTAAAATAATGTTTTAAAAGCTCAACAGATGGTGCTTTAACCAAGCTTTGCTAGTTTTATGACTTACAGCTGTGCATCCGTATCATCTAGTAAATCAAAGAGATGTGTTATTAGATATTGAGGATGAAATATTCGACCACAACTATAATAGGTACTTACTATATAGAAATAAAGATAGGTGGGGCTTGCTAGTACGTATAATATTTTATTTTATTTGGATTTTCAGTTTCTCAAAACGCTACCTTCGATAGTTGAATTCACGTAGATAACATAAAAATAAATCTTAACTGGAACTTGATCATTTATTAATCACTACGTTTACATTATATCTGTAGCTACACATCTTTGTATTCACATTATATCTTCATAGTATACAAATAATAATTTATGTAAGGATAATGTCCTTTACTGCAATTTTGTGATACAATTGAAATGTTAGGGTATTAACAGCATTACAATAAATTGAATGTATATTTTATTTGAATTGGCAAAATGATTTTTAAACAAAGATCTCTTTATTAATGCTTATTACACAACATAATTTTGCTTTAACTTTTATCGTTTATTTTAACATTTAAAAAATAAAGCAACTTCAAAATCTATAACCTATTGCATAAGACCATCCCAAGAGCATCTTCTCAAAGGTCGCCGCTTGACCGATAACGACATCGGCCTTCTGCGGCCCGAATCGGTCCGTTGCACCATAGTGCACTATGCCGATACTATTGTACACACTAATTGCCAGGGCTCGGAAACCGGTTAATTTAGAAATAGAAATAGAAAAGTTTATTCAAGTTACCACTTAGAACTAATATTATGGTTTATGATTATTTATTTTTTCTCTAAAATAAATATGTAGATTTCACTTAACGAGAAAACATTGTTTAAACTTAAAAGTAATAATAACAAGCACACTTTATAATATACTAGCAATGGCCCCCGCAACCCCCCTTGTGGGTTGAATTTCGTAAAATCCGTTCTTAGCTGACCTCTACTCGGCGAAAGGAATATTCCTACCATATTTCAAGTTGCTACGCCTTATGGTTCCAGAGGTATCGTGATGAGTATCTATATAGGTGGGAATCTCTTTTATATATATAGATTACTTACATAGCTAAAATAGCTAAAAGACGAGAAAAAGCCAAAAAACACTAAAACACACACTAAGAACACCACAGTTAAATTAAATTTTACCTATAAACAACTTAAAAATACATCTAAAATTAACATTTGTTTTTGATTTCTTTAAAATGTCGATATTCACACATATACAACAATTATAAAAGTATATAGAATCGGAAGACCACTCAGTATAAGCTGGAACAGAAGTTTTCAACACTGATTTCAGTGGCTCCGGTGGAGGGGCGTGCTAAAATAAGCCACATTAAAGTTTAATGATTTTTTTTTAATGATTAAACTAAAATATTATAAAGAGAAAAGATTTGTATTTTGGAATTTTTGTATTTTTGTATGTTATGAATAAACTCAAAAACTACTGAACCGATTTTAAACATTATTTCACCAATAGAAAGCCACATTATCAGCGAGTAACATAGGGTATAGTATATCGACATTGCACCCGTGAGAAGCCGGGGCGCGTTGCTAGTTCTTAATAAAGTTGAAGAGAATGAAATTTAAGAATAAAATTACCTATATTAAAATATAAAATCAAGGTTTTTGTTAATATTCTTTCGTATTTGGTCATAATTACTGAAAAAAATAGTGTGATAAATTTAGTGTATTACTCTTTAAAACTAATATCATGATATCCCAGTCAGACACGTATTTTGGAAAATAAAAATTAACCACTTTCAAGCCTTGCTAATTGCTAAATCCTTTGAAACGCGCTGGAGGCAAACGTGAATGAAAACAAACCACCATATTTGTAGTATTTAATACAGCGAGTCAACTTTTGACCTACGTGACTCAGTGGTTAGTGCGATGCATTCAGCACCAGAGGTCCTGGGTTCGAATCCTGGGGAAATAAATCAAAATAAAAACTGTTTCGGTCGGGCAGTTCACAGAAGGCCTACTTGCCTCTAAAGAAAAATGATAAGTGAAACAGTCATAAAAATGAGTCTGCCCCATGCCCCATACCCCACTCTCTGGGGACTCGGGATGGGTGTGGGGAATCCACTACACACTACACATGTACATATGTATGTACCTATGGGTTCGTTCCTTAATGAGTGTTATGTTAACAACTGTCATACATTGATAATATAAGAATTCCGAAGACCCATTTTTACCCCCACTTATAAGTCTAACTTTAAAATCATTAATGTATCTGGAAAGATTCTCGGAAACAACATCGATGAATAAACAAAATCGCAAAAAGGAAATTTTAACTCCGGAAGTTCGAGGTTGGTGAAAAGTTTAAAGTTTCGCGGAACTTTTCAATCAAGCCCCTATGGGCCGTGCGTGAGATAAATTAAAGGGGCACTCTACTGCCCTCTAACACGAACAAAGAGTGGAATAGAGTGGTTTTAAAATTATTCATATCATATTTTTATGTATAATATAAATGTTACACTTTATTATTTTTATGATTATATTAATTATTGAATAAAATTAAACCAATCCAAATTTTTAATAATGTATAAGATTACAATGAATTTATTTATTTATTTAAAAAGTTACAATAAAGCCTTGGCATGGCAATCCCAGCTATTACTACAATACAATTTAAGAAATGATGGATCAAACAAATTATAATAATTAAATTTTGATTTAACCACTAAGTCGTATACGCTAAATTCTTTGAAGGAGCAAAAAAAAACAACAATTTACTAATATACATAATGTTTATTTATGCCTAAGAACTTTCTGGAATAAACAATGAGCCTCAAACTAGGAAACCCTGTCTTGGGGCCCCGGATTATCTTGAATTGCTTGGCGTGGCAGAAGTATTGATTTATACTCATTGAGGTGTAGTGTATATAGGATAAAATAATAATAAAGTACATGAAATATGTATTGATTAGTTGAATTAGTTCAGATTTTATGCTTGTGTCACCTGTGATTTCATAGCGAATGCTTGAAGTATAATAACGGATAACCATAAGTTTTCAAGTGTCGTATAATCAACCTATTATTATAAATTATACAGATTTTATTGTATCGCTATAAAAAACATATATGTATGTCTATTAAATATATAGTATAATTCCTTATTAACTTCAACTTACCGCAATAAGTACTTATATAATACGATGTAATTTCATAGATTCAAATATATTAATTTATTCTAAATATGAAACTATTGACTTGAATCCTCCAAACAACATAATTTATAAAACAATACCGACTCCATAGTTTTTAGACAAAGCTTATCTTGTAAGGAACTTGGGTCGTATGTCGAAAAACTTACTCGACTACTGACTGCAGGCACTGTAAGTAGATTTATTATCACCACTATCTCACCATGTTTGTCATCTTGAGTCACATCTCTTTATTAGAACCTCATTCAATAAATTAAGAACTTTTAAAACATTGAGGGCCTAAAACAAAAGATAGTATTTGAATATTCGAATATCATTCTATGAAGTCATTGTATTGTAGGTACCTACTACAAAATATTATTTAGTCTGTGACGTTTTGAAATTTAGTGTCATAGACTATTTTTTTAATAATGAAGTGAATGGATTTATTAATAATGAAGTGGAAGGGCTCTTTGGCACGTTTGGTAGTAAAACTTCCTTTCCGAGTCGTGGATTCGAATCCCGCCGAGATGACATGTTTACAATTTTCTGTAGGTACTTAGTCACTTCGAGTGTGACATATTGTGTCGTCGGTCGATATCTACACCAATGTTATAAAGAAAGATTTCTATTTTGTATGTTTGTAACGAATAATCTCAAAAACTACTGGACCGATTTAAATCACCAATAGAAAGTTACATTATCAGCGAAGAAAATAGGCAATAGTTTTGAATTTAGTACATCTTATTGCACCCGTGCGAACTTATTCTGACATATGCTGAGACCTTCCCTTTCTTCCCGTAAAATGCTCTGATGCTGATTTTCAGTAGTCCCCCGGTGTGGTAGAAGACAGTAGTAGAGAGTAAAGAGTATATGTTACTTTTAGTATCCGATAAAAATATCAAACAACAATGTACCTTCTGTTCATTTCGTTCTCAACACAATACATTTGTTTTATACGTATACCGCATAAACAGTGTCCAACCGAACAAAGAACGTAACGTGGCGTCTGGCTATTTGAGTGTTTACCGAAATAAGACATACGCTAATGCACTTTTTGACTCGGTCAACGCACAGATCAATCATTGTGCTAATTCTTATTTTGTCTTCCGTGTTAATTTGTGCCAAAAACTGCCCATTGTTTAATATTTGAAAAATATTTCAGGAATAGCTGTAACCATCCGCTAGATACTAAAGTATTTACGTTCATCCGTTGTTATCACTACATATTTAAAAACAAAAGTCCTCCGCCGCGTATGTCTGTCTGTCTGTTCGCGATAAACTCAAAAACTACTGAAGGGATTATCATGGAGTTTTCACTAATAGATAGAGGAATTCATGAGGAAGGTTAAGGTATATACTTTTTGTCAAGGTAAATTGTCTGAAATATAACGATAATAGTTGGAATTGCCGCAAAAAGTCAACCGCGTGAGAGCTTTCATCGAAAACGCTGCCTTATCCCTTTGAGATATATTAAAACAATGTATGGTTGGTAATATATCCAAAAATACTTGTACAATCATATTGTGATCTGACTATATAATGTGTATGTATCTATTAACATTTGTGATTTTTTTTTTATGTTAGATATCGACAGACGAGCATGAGGTTCACTTGATGTGAGGTGATACCTCAGTCACGAAACATCAGTCAATGATGCGCTGTCGACCTACATTGTACTTCGAGCATTCGGAAATCCATAGACTGAAACCGAAACGCACAATGTGTACTTCACGGTTTTTCCATCTATGAACGGTGGTTCGTTACCCGGTCGGAATTTCGGTATTCCTCCCACCCGATCAATGCCTGAAGTTACCAGACGTGGGGAAAGCATGCCTACAGAAAATCATAAACATGTGTTCCCAGTGGGATTCGAACCCACGACCCATCGATGCGCACGGCAGGTGTTGTACCGAATGCGCCAACGAGCCCGTCAAATTATGATTGGTTTTTAAATAACATACTTGATACTGTATTCAGGTATATTACTTCAAACGCGATTTATTACTTATATTGTTTTAATTATTTATCCCGACGCGACGTTTCGAATGCTTTTCAGCAACCGTGGTCACGGGCAGACATTAAGATGTCGGGCGATATAAGGTTAAAATTGTCATCCTGAGCGATAAAGACGGACAATAAATACTTTGAAAATAAACTCAGCTGGTCATCTGGAGAGTCGCCAACGAAAATAAACAAAACCAGACAATTCGAATGTGTGTATATTCATCGGTCATCGCTTCGGCCGGCCAACACACTTCCACAGTGCATAGAACGGGCATTATGCTGTTATACACTAAGATACATATCTATTTATTTATTTAACTTGGATGAACTTCAACAAGAGGAATGTGTGAATGGATTTTTGGCGACTCGCAAACCTACAAAATATATACGTATATACGGTAGCACGCTATGGTAGCACGGTCGGACCGAGCAAGCTCAGACGACTCCGACAAATGAGCCGCTCATTCGCCTGAGCCTGCTCAAGAGGGTACAAGGCTTTAGCTAGTGAGCTTTATAACAAATGGGCGTAGAGTGTAGTTATATTCAAGCACATATTATATACCCCTTTTTATTATGAGGATCGCGATATATTCAGAAACAGTGAAAGAAGACGCATCTACCAATATTTTCTATCAGTACTAAAATTATAAAGAGGAAATATTTGTATTTTTGTATGTTATTAATAAGCTCAAAAACTACGGGACCAATTTTAAAAAATCTTTCACTAATAGAGAAGCTACGTTATCAGTGAGTAACTTATGCTATTTTTGTGTACATCTCAGTGCACCCGTGTGAAGCTAGTGTATACTTTCGTCAAAATCCATTCAATAGATTTTTTTCATGAAAGAGTAACAAACATCCATCCATCCAGTATCCATAAACTTACAAATTTATAATATTAGAAGGATTTTTTATTTAGTATTGTAATATTTTTTTTTAAATTATAGGTATGTATGTCGGATATCAGAGATAAGCATAGAACTCACTCGATGGTAGATGATACCACATTTTTCTTTTTATCTGTTGCACAATTCATAACTATTTGTGGTGTATACACTGTGAAAGCAGTGATTCATTGCATCTTAAATAAATAGAAATGCAAAGGACGGTTGGAGAATTAGCATAATTTACTGTTATTTTAATTATTGATTCGTTTCCTTCAAATAAAGTAACTGCTTTCACTTAACATGATATATGACATATTGTATTAAACTAAAGTATTATTACATTACTTTTAAAGTCACTACAAAATAAGCAAGATTTACCATTGTATTTTATTCTAAGAAATTAATTTCTCTATACTTGTCCTTACTAGAGGAAATATTAATTATTTGTGACTAAAATTATCATTTTCATACCAATTTTCTCATGTCTTAGCAATGTTAAGGTCCACTATAATTTGTAAGAATTTCTTACCCTCAACTACTTCTTAGTGGGAGAGTCGGGAGTGGTCGACCTAGGCGAACGTACCTTGTTTTAGGACGGTGTCGTTCACTGCGGCCTGGGCGAGGAGGAGAGGGGAGCGTAGGAGAAGGTTTGCCCATCTCCTTCGCTCTCCGTAATGTGTTTTCTTGTTTGTGGACACGGTTGTGCCATCGTGGCAAGTCGCCGAGGCCGCGGTAGTTTACAACTGTTATCCCGCGGCCTCAACACGGCGAAAAGAGGGGCCAGAGGGGGTTTAGTGGGTCGGGTCACCAGGCTGTCTGGTTAGCAGACAGTCGCGAGTGATTCAACCCCACACTCTCCCGGCAGTTTCAAAAGAGCCCCGCCGGTGAGGTAAGGTTTGTTGAAACTTCCCCCTCTATAAAAAAAAAAAAAAAAAAAGGTGAACGTACCTCGATCAGATCGGGGACGTTCTGCAAAAGGGCCAGATCAAAAGTACTCGTAACCGTCGAGTGTGTATGAAAGCATTGATGAAAGTAGAAGAAGCGAAAGTGGTATGTAAGGATCGGAGCATATGGAATGCCGTGATCTCTGCCTACCCCAATGGGAAAGAGGCGTGATGTATATGTATGTATGAATAACTACTTGTAAGCTTATAGTTTAAGCTACAAAAGCCTAGAAACGTTCTTTTTAAATACTTGTTTATTGTAGAGTTACGAATTTATTAACAAAATTCCGTTTTTTCCGCTTTTTAGATGATTGTTCAATTTTTATTAACAACGGTTTTGAATTTTTGAGTTTGGTAGCTGTTGGCACATTTAGTAGACACTTCAATAAGTAACCCAGAATTTTTAGAAGCCTAGAAAGCTTTGTAAGCCCGACTGTTCCCTAAAAGACCTAGTATACACTCGAAAATATAGTATACACACGGGCGTTAAAATAAATCAGCGAATATAAATGAGTATACAAAACATTTCGTTTATTCTGTAATAAGTTACTTTGGTCCGCATCTAACCAAATTTTAACCACCAAATTAAAAATAATACTTATTTTTCATCCAAAAACATCCAGCCGTTTAGGTAGTGACGCAGCATTTAGGTATCAAAGCAACTATCACAAGTAAAATTTACGCCGAGTTATTGATATAATACCCAACATCAATGAGATAAAGTGAAGTCAATACGGGGAGCCGTGACAATGACAGCGATGATTTTGCATAATTTTATTGATCCAAATATCCATAGATCATTGATCATTTGGTCAATAATACGCATTAGACTTGTCACTTTCGTGAAGTGATGTTATAGTCGTTTCGATAGTATTTCGTTTAAGGTAAACCAAAATTAGATTAGAATTTATTTCATACGTGGCTTCACTGGCGTAAAATACATTCAGATTTTTCCCCGGATAAAGTAGCCTATGATATATCTATAGCCATGATAGTGATCCAATGTCATTGAAAATCTAATCAAATTGAAATCCAAATCATGTAAAGCTGAAGCTCCGTTTTTGCGAACAAAGACCAAACAATAATAATATTAATTTTCAAAAAGTCAAATTCCAATAAATTTGTAACACTATCGAAGATTATTATTTGATGAGACTTATCATTAACTATCAGTAGTTTATTTCCTTAAAATTATTATTATTTTTATTGCATAATAATTAGGTCCGTTATCTTTGTCTCCACGGATGAGTGTGCTGAGTTTTTTTTCATATCAGATCACATCTAATACATAATAATAGGAGTAATAATAAGCTTCAATTTAAAAATTCTTGTAGGTAAGGTAGGCTTAATTTTCCCTACGTTTCACATTAATTAACGCACTGAATGAATCAATAAAATATTTGTGGATAAAATGTTGCCAATAAAATCGATAAAAATCATCGATTTCGCATCACAACACTAAATAGAGTTTGTGCAAATCTCTGACCGATCGAGCGTGGTGAATGGCTCGATCGATCATAGCGTCTTTGTGCAAAGCGACCAGGTGCGGAACCATTCAGTTACAATACTTATCCGAGACGTTATCGCGTGCTCTGTCGATAAAAAATGTTCTATCAGCACGTGCTAGGGAAACTGGTAACTGTAGTAGATAACCTAGCTACATATCGTCGCTGCGCCTGACAAGTTCCATATGTGATTTTTGTATAGTTTTGGGAGACTACGAAAAACGTATTATTAATTCACATACGGAGCTTTTCTTACCGGTCAAAACATATATGGAATTAGTTAAACTCATATCCAGTTTGAATATCACAAAAATGATTTTAGTAACACAGTAGAGAATAAAACGAAGAGTATTTTTTGTGCGAAAACCAAAAATCAAAAAAATCACATATGGAATTTGGCAGGCGCAACGACGATATCATACATGACTAAAATTATATATTACTAAATTTGGGGAAAATGTAATTTTAATGCCAAATCAAAAAAAAAACAAAAATATTAAAAAAAAATACAGAAAATATCTGGGTCGGGACATAGCGGTATTAGATATACTTTACGACCTATTCTCATTCGTACCAAATATACATAAAAAATTATAAAAATCGGTCGAGCCGTTTCGGTATATATTTCACCCATCTCAGTCAAATGTTCTACGTCAAATCAGTACTTGCTACTGATTAGAGGTAGAATGTAGTTTGTTTAAGTTTGTTAGGTGCTGGAAAGAGATAAATTACTGGGCAATTATGAAATACTGACGTCTGATGAGCGCAGTGCAGTGCGCCTCTCAGAATATTACAAGAACATATAGGTGGGAAAATAACAGTAATAGCCGAATTTCTGCTTATGCATTGAGTGAATTGTGAATGGGATTTAAGGGTTTACCTATGTTTAATGTAAGTAACATTATAATTGTAATATTAAATCGGTTTTTTAACAAATATGCAATTTAAATTATGATTATTCATATTTAGTCATATTATGATCATGACCACCGTACCCAAACATAATGTAGTTATTACTGTTTAGGTAAAAACCATTAATAGTCAAAAACTTAAAACAATAACAAATATTTACCAAAAACACTAAAAGGTTTGATCAAATACATCAAATCAAAAACCCTTGTAGCCAATAAAATCACCAACAAACCCGGACCGGATATCAAGCATTTTCTCGCCTTCAAAAATTTCCGCAAACAAAATTATGAACCTTACTCGGTCAGTGGAAAATATACTCTACGCTCTAGGTAATACTGCTTATATCACAGCAAGAGAATCATTGTAAATGTCCCTTACAAACAATTTAGTCCATATGTTAAGGACAAGCGAACTGGCTTCTTAACACGCTGGACACCCCACACAGTATATTTGAGGGCGGAAAATGGTGTTTATTGGAATTTCCTATGAGTGAATATCGCGGTCAGTAGCCTCCCCTGCGATCGGTTGGGGTTATAATTTTTTATTTGATTGTCCCGAACGGTTAATAGAAAGACAAATATATGTTTTATTTAGTATTTTGTAAGAGAAGCACCTGTTTTGTTGTGTTTATACGACATATTTTTAAATAATAATATTAAGATTCATTTGTCTTGATCTCTGAAAACATTGTTTTTTTTTAATAAAACCATGCAAACAACTTAGTATATCTGCAATGTATTTTATCCCTTTAAACGTATGCGGTGATATAAGTTATTTCGACTATGTATTTGCGTGTTGTTCCCACGAGAATGTAAGTGCGTGCTCCTATTTCACCATGCCTACTGCTCATAGAGGACAAATCTTTGTTTTTTTTTCTGGTTTATATTTTTTTATTATTATAGTTAATTACATAAAGATGTCATGTGGAACATGGTGTAATGGTTGCAGCGCCTTACAAATATTTTGTAAAACAAAAATTTGGCGATTAAAAAGAGTGACGAAGAGTTTCTTGCCAGTTCTTCTCTTCCGTTCTACGCCCTTGATTTGAGAACTGGCGGTAAATATAAAATTAGAAGCATTTAATATGTATTTTTTACTGACGTTCATAGGCGTACATTGTGTTACCTAAATGAATAAATGATTTTGAATTTGAATTTGAATTTAAGCCTTAGGAGCAGTTTCTTATTATTTATTTATATTATTGCAGACAGTTACTGATGATCCGTCCTTGAAACGCAACGGTGTTGGTCGATGCCGGAACGGTCTTGTCAGTCATACTTACACACAATACGGTCATATTTTTCAAGACAAATAATTTGTTGTTTACCGACAAATAACACGTTGCTAGCTGCAAGGGTCATATTATGATACGGTATAGGCAAACTCGCTTAGGGTTTTCTTATTGTCTCTACAAAAGGGAGATTACGTCCCAATTCTAAGAAGAATCTTTGTCATTTTGCTCTATGGTTTGTCTATTATTAGACGTATCTCATTAAATATACAACAATTTAATTGCTGTATATTGACTGCATCATAGGGTCAAAGTTAACTAAATATATACAAGACCCGTTGTCTCTATCTATTACGTTACTATAGAGAGAGATAGGTATACAAATAAAGAAGTTAAATAAGTTACTTGAGTATGGTTGTTTTTCATAAATTCATTAATAAAAGCCGCATGAAAATTACGAGACCAAAGTTTCAGATAACATTATCCCTATAGAATTTGAATAATTCATCACACACTCCCTGCCGGAAGTGGGTTCAATTGGGCGGAAAGGCTTGACCGCGGAGTTCGAGTGACCCCTCTTGTCCCTTTACTGAGCTTTTTATGAGGGATTCCATGTATCTTCTCAACAACTTTCGTTGAACACCTTTTATTTCAAACTAATCGTAAGAACTGTACGGAGTTAAAAGAAACCTTAAATATTGGGAAATTATATCCAATTTATTATTTCTTATTCAGTTAATTTAATATGGTATTTGTTCACATAATTATAACGCGAAATAATCTAAGATTTGTTTTAAATAGTCTTTTAACAAAATTAGAAATGAAAATGAAACATTAAGTATTGTCAAGTATCTCAAATATCTATATAATTAACACATAGTTCTTTGAAAATTCAAATAAGTAGATACTGTTTGGAAATTTGAAAATAAACACCTCTTGTAATTAAGTAGAAATGGAGGGATGTTTAGACCGAAATAGTATATCAGGGACAAAGCTTTTCTTATTAAAAGCTTTTTTAATTCTACATGAGTCTTTGTTCAAAAAAATGACTACTAATTTTTAATAATTTGAAAGGACATAATGAAAATACCTAATTTCAATTATTCCTAATATACAAGTTTCTGTATTAATAGGAGAAATGCTACATGTAGAAGAAAAACAAGAATAAAACGGACTACAAAATATATTTAACAAAATGTACAAAATGTCACTTCACTTTTCAACTTGCACATGTTATCAAAACATCTTGATCTCAGCAATTTTATCAAACTTACACATTTTTCACTAAACATTTCTCTGTAATATCATGCTATGGTAACCTTGACGACTGTCTGCAGTACCAAGAGTATGGTGACGAAGAACAACACTGATGTTGGCAAAGATTTGCTTGATTTACTCTCTTGGGCCAATGCCCGAGGTGCGATCATGGTGGGCATAGCGAACGCCTGGTTATTGCAACGGTTTAACTGTAAACAATCAATATTTATGTAACAATTAACGTTTTTGTATTCCCTTCCGTAACGCCATTAAAGGCCGGCAACGCATCTGCAAGTCCTCTCAGGTATTGCAGATGTTCAAGGGCGGTGGTGTTCACTTATCATCAGGTAAGTCACAGGATCGTTTGCCCCTATACTATAAAAAAAACTTATCAGATTGGTGCGAGTTCGCCCGTGTTAATCTATACTAATATTATAGAGGAAACATTTGTTTGTTTCAATTTAATTCAAAAACTACTCCACCAGTTTAAAAATTGTTTCATCAATAGAAAGCTATATTATCAGCGATCGTTTTGGAAAGTTCTACATTGCACCCGTGCGGATCGCCAGAATTTGATATAAATACTAGTAATAACACATCGCAGCGGCACATTGGAGCGGAATTAACATTTCCAAAGTTTAGGAATTTTTAAAAAATCTATGGCAAAAAAATGAAAATTCGATCTTCTATAAAACAACAGTAATTTGCTAAAGTTTGTTTAGATACAAAAAAAAAAACAAATCTTGTGACAAACACATTATTATTACATTTGAGCTTCTGTTTTGTTTAATGCCATATAAAATCAAAAATTCAATATACCTCGCAGCAAGTAGTGTCCGGTGATCCAAGGCAGCCGGATCGACAGCCCCGAGTGATCGCCTCGTATGTACTGCCCTTAGATGTCACTGACGTCACACACTTGTCATCCACACTGTGACATGTCATCGTGTGCACCCTGAAAGCCATAGATAATTAGTATGAAAGTTTTTTTTTCCGAAAGGCACTATTGTTTTTGCCACATATGAAAAAAAACTAACCGGACTTTTTATGAATATGTTTGTATAGATACTACCTATATTATATAATATTAACACGCCCCGTCTTCACACGGGTGCAATGGATATGTATTATACCTACACAAAAACACCTATGTTAATCGCTGATAATGTAGCTTTCTACTGGTGAAATAATTTATAAAATCGGTTCAGTAGTTTTTGAGTTTATTCGTTACAAACATACAAAAATACAAATCTTTCTCTTTTTAATATTAGTGTAGAGTATAAAGCTTAAGAGTTTGATTGGTTGAACGCGCTAATCTCAGGAACTACTGGTTCGAATTGAAAAATTATTTTAGTGTTGGAGAGCCCAATGATATAGGCTATAGGTATAACTACCACCAATAAGAGCGGAGCATCAATGAAAAATGTTGCAAAAATGGGGAAAATGTATTCCTTTTGAGAGCTTCCGTTGCGTAAACGGTTAAAGTTACGCAAGAATGATTGCGGGCATAGCATGAACGACTATCGAAAAAGTATTGGAATAGTCCATCTATCAGTTGTATGAGAAATTATTTGAAATTTCATACAAATGACAGCTCGTCGATACGAACATTTTTTCGATAGTCCTAGCCTATAATAACTTTATTGAAATTATATTTTCACGTATTGAATTGTATAGTATTATTGTGTTGCCATGCCCAAACAAGGCTTTATTGTGACCTATAAAAATTAATAAATAACATGTACCAACTCCAGTACAGTACAATTTAATATAAAAGCTCGAAAAAGCATCATACATTTTCCCAAAAAATGTTAGAATGTTAAATTATGTTAGATTTCGACAGACGAACATGAGGTACACTTGATGGTAAGTGATACTCCTGCCATAGAATATCAGTCGATGATGCGCTGTAGACCCACTTTTTACTTCGAGCATTCGGAAATCCATAGACTGAAACCGAAACGCGTAAAATGAACTTCACGGATTTTCCATCTATGAAATATACTTATGTGAGGAAACCCTAAGAATGAATATTGTCTTTTAATAACAGGAGTATCACACATTTAAATAAAATACTGTATACTGGATTCAAACGAAAATCGGATGAAAAGCATCGAACGTCCGAGTCGGGATAAATAATTTAAACAATATAAATAATAAATCGCGTTTTAATCCGGTATACAGTATTTTATTTAAGCCCTAAGATTTACCAATATATGGGGTTCTACAATGACATAAACGACGTACCTATATTTAGTTGGGTCAAGGCAAGCACGGAGCGGAGTTTCCGGTTTGTACGCGCACACGTAGCACTCGAGAGGACGCCTTTTGGTGGTCCGCGTGACGGCCACGCTCCTAGAACTCGTCTGCATCATCACGGCTGGTGCCCTGCGGCCTGAAATCTCCTTCTCCGGTGGTTCCACATCATCATCATCATCATCTTCACCGTTACCGTCCTCCTCTTCCTCGTCCTCGCCTCGACTGTAAGACTTCCTGTATTGATGGAAATCAAGGTGATTTTATGTTGAGAGTAAAGGCAATGTTATCCTAACCTGGCTACCGTGAGCAAGGTACCGGTTTGTGTGTAGTTTATAGACGCCCGTATTAGAGTGTACGGGACAGATATATTACTGTGCCTATTCCACTGGTCATGTAAGAGTCAACTAGGACATCAATATCCTGTGCTCTGACCGACGAAAATATGCATAATATACATTTTTCGGGATTTGAACCCAGGACTTACATACACCGAATATGCCAATATGTGTGAGTTGGATGAAAAATAGACTAATAATGTATGACAATGTCAGGCCAAATACGAGTGTCTAAAATACAAAAATCAAATCGAATAAGATCCAGTTATGTAGCCAAATAAACGACTATTTATTGTTTTTGCTTTGAAAATACATACATGTAACTCATATTATTAGTTTGGAAATATGTTTACAACCAAGACTGAAGTCAACATAAGTCTATACATAAATACTAATACAATCGGGTTATTAAAATACTAAATATTAAAAGGCACCTATACGAAAAGAAAGCATGAAAATTGATTAAATGACAACTAAGTAGACAATTTATCCTACAGACTTGGCTTTATTATTTGAACAAGCGTAAAATACATCATTGTTATTATTAACTCACTCATCATCATCATCTTCATCAGAACGTGTAGTGATCCGTACAGGCAACGATAACAGCATCACCAAGAGAAAACAAGTCCTCCAGCGAATCATGTCAGAAAAGTTTGAATACCAACAATTTAATATAGCTTCCAGTCACACATTAATTTTGTCATTTTATAACCGAATTTCAATTCTTCGTCTGTATTAAAAAATTACATCTGACAGCGCCTTTCGAGCAAATTTGTGTTTGGAATCTTATCAGATGTTTTCTTCTATTGATTTGTCACTTTTAACTAAATACTCTATCATATCAAATAGTTGGTTAATATTTTATAGAAACAAACACAAACTATAATAAAAATAAAATAAACAGTCGATATTAAAATAAAATTGTTGTAAGTTAGAGCTTTTTCTATATAAGAAAATTCTTAACCGAAATTGCTTTTCGACCTACTAGCGCCATCTTAGGAAAAGAATAAATACTAACTACTCACGGATAGATGTCGCTGAAATAAAAGAGTATATAAACATTATCCACGCTTATTTATGTTTTTGTTAAATTATTTTAAAAATGCAGTCATAATTATTTAATACCAATACTGTAACGTTAAAGAAACATTCAAGTAATTATACAATTTAATAAATATTTATACCAGGATCTTACTAGTCTCATTACTTATAAGATTCTATCTAATACGAAAAAATATAGCTTTTGAAATCTTGTAATAAATTATTATAAATACTCATGACAACACATTTTTGAAAGAAAAATGCAACACCTGTTAACATAAAATAGAAGGTGTGTTATTGAATATTTAGGTACGAGATACAAAAATTACACCTAAACTTCATTAAATGAAATAATTACCTACGTCTAATCTTACAGAACTCCTAAACAGCTTAATACATTAACATTTAAAATTTTTAAGAGGCACATTTAAGATCAGAAGTTTTTCAGGTGGAAATTTGGCCTATGATAGCCACAGGTATCAATCAAATGCAAAAAAGGTAAATTCATTTGATAAAATAGTCGTTAAGGTATAGGTACAATATATCGAGGGAAAAGTGCTAAAATCCAATAAGTAAGTATGAAATGTTAAGCTTTATTATTTTAGGGACAAATACCCTGAGATGTAAAAAAATAAAAACAGTTAACAGACAGAAGTGACCCATGCCCCCCACTAGGGGACTTGGGAATTCACACAAACAAACACGCTGTACTTCAATTACGATAATATTGTTGGACTTCACATTGACTTATATAATTTACGTTATTATTGGTAAAGTAACTCTTCCATCAACATTTCGACATAGATTTTTTTAAATTGCACAAATGTGGTATACATAATATATCGTTTAAACTAAATCCATAGAATAATGCTAAAACAAAATTGATTAGTTATATGTAACTAGCAACACGCCCCGGCTTCGCACGTGTTCGATGTAGATGTAGGTACTATACACTACACACTAGTCTATGGTACGCGCTGATAATGTAGATTTCTATTGGTGGAAGAATTTTTAAAATCGATCCAGTAGTTTTTGAGTTTATTCATAACATACAAAAATACAAATATTTCCTCTTTATAATATTAGTAGGTAGACTTAGATTACATTCTGCTTATTTCCACACTAGCAATGTTTATTTTATTTTTAGTTGAATAAGTTATTTAGCTTGTAAACTATTTCATATTTTAATCACTAGTATTTTGTTGTACACAACTGGTGTAACGGATTATTGGCTAAAATAAAAATAATTACTTTAGGTATAATTTATTTATTTAGAATTTTCAAAGTTATACGTATTTCTAATTAACGTAACGTAGTTATATACAAGATAATGTCAAGCAATTCAAATCTCAAACTTTTTATTTAACCACATACAGCGTAAGTAAAATATAATTATTAAAACCGCATAACCTGTATTATTTAAGGATAAGTGTGTATTCATTATATTATTATATAAACCTGGCTTACAAATATTGTAAAGACCAATTCTAACTAAAAAGCACTTTTCTACACATATTCTAAGAAAATGCTTTTTAAGAAGACTTACTTAAAGTTTTTATCATACGCCATTAATAAATGAGTGGCAAACAAGCGCAACCCTTTCATACACGCACACAGGCACACTCTTTGGTTCACGCCTAACCGGGCTTGCTTGTGTCACAAAGAGACGCCGGCCTGCAATTCCCTTGCACAAACCCAAATACACGACCTCATTAAAAAATGAAACCCAACATGCCCCAGCCCATAGACGCAAGTTGTCAAAGCGGAGCGCCGCCTAACGGTGAGTAGCGGAACTACAGCGGTAGCAAAGCGAACCTCTGTACTTTTTTAATTAGCTTCATGAGCGTCATACAGTGAGTGAATGCGTGAAATACGTTAGATATTTTTCTCTCATACGCGGTTAGTTTGGTTGCTTTGAGTAAAGTATGTTAATTCACAAGTAGCGGCTCTTGTGCTCGTTGAACAGGGTGGGTTTTCCCTGCGCGTAACTTTCTAGGGGATTTAATTAGCAGCGAATTAACTAATACTGTGAAAATATAATGCGACTGTTTTTAAAGTTTTATTTAAATCGTATGTTGACGATGTTTTAGTCGAATCAATTGAAGAAAAAGTATTGCGAATATTCCAGTTAAAGTTTGTATGACTAACACGTATAGTAGATTTTCTCAAGATTTTCTCCTATGTATTCAAAAAGAACATGATAAAAATTTGTAAAACTATCTAATCACGTTATACTTATAGGTATGGATGATTCCGGTTTAAGAGTACCTAAGAGTACGTCTTTGATTTTTAATGTTTTCCCTGGATTTATATACATAATAAACCCACTTTACTTTACTACTAAGCCACCTATCTCGCTGTACTAATATAATAAACAGTATTTATAAGGTTTTATAATAGATTTGTTACTGAAAACTTGATACTTATTACTCGTTTGTAAATAGGGTTTAATAAAACCTTAAATGAGACTGCCCTCTACCCTGAGCGTGCTAGGAACGTATCAAAAAAAATATTTCTATGAAAAATATGGTAGTATGTCCCGGAGACCGGTCCGTCACCGACCAACACTTTCGCCATGCACGGAGCGGCAACAATTATTTATTATCGGCGAGATGATGTTGCCGGTGCTGATACGTTCATGGCACGATCATGGTATGATATGGTTCGCAGACTCATTTATTCGTCCTCCCCGTAGAATATTTTGACCTTAATACCTTTTGACCATAATATTCTAAGGTGAGTTTTTATATCTTACTTACACCATAAGGAGAGAAAACACTTCAAACAATATTCCCAAAGTTTGTCTAGATAAATCTCAAACGATTAAGCCATTTGTTGTACAAGTAGCTAGGTATATACTTGAACAATATTTTGTTTAATTGAAAAGGGGCAAAGGGACATTCTGGTCACCTAGCCTTAAGCTTTCAACGGCGCCAATAGACAGCAACACCGGAGATTTGACTGTCTATGGCCGATTAATAAAACGAAATACGGGTTAACAAATATAAACAAAAAATGATTCAATAAGACAGAATAGACTGTTTGTGTATAAAGTATATAAATCTAAAAATAATACATAATACTATTTCCTCCAAGCCTTCACTTGCAACATATAATTGCTCGTTGAGTTAAGCTTCGGATGTATTAGGTTCGATCCCGGGAAAACAAAATATAGTAAAAAGTTGTCTCGGTAGGAGGGGACGGACAGAAGACGGATCACCTACTTACCTGATCTTTGAAACAGACACAGAAATGTGTCTACCCCATACACCACTAAGGGGCTCCACAGTTTATAACCAATAACTTTGCACTATACAACCAGAAAAGTAGTGTACAAGTAAGCGATACCCGCAAACTTTTAAAAGGTTGAGTAACTCCAAGTTCCAACTTCTTTTATCTCAGTCTAGCTCGGTTCAAAAAGTGCAAACTCAGTACAAAATTCACTTTCTCCTTGTGAACTAATTTTTCGCTCGGTGTCAAGTTCACGGGCCGCGCGGGGGAGAGGGGCGAAGTGATAAAATAAAATATTCATTATGATTGCCTCGAGCGGCGTTCGCGGGTTTTCGCTAGACAGTTTTGGCTGTTACGCAATTTTCTAATTAGACCCCTTTTGGGACGGTGTTATTCATTTGTTTTGTGCGCCATTTTTCATTTTTGACAGATACTATACGTTCGTTATGTCAAACGTCAAATTTTGTTTTATCTGTTGAAACATATTCGAATTTTAGGTACATATTCTAAAACATTACTCTTCTTAAAAAATATTTACCTATTTCTTTTAGCGTTGCTATCTATTAAAATTGAATTGTATGAACATAATTAATTGTTTATGTAATTAATTTGATAGTGATATATCCTTTATAAAAGCATTCTTTGATCCTGTCTAAAATCGTAGTTAGCTTGTATAGACAATAGACATAACGCAAGTTCTCTGCCGGAAAAGCCGAGTCTCATCACTAATTGCAGTATTTTATTTAAAAAAAAGAAGTTATGCCTATCAACTTAGCTATGTCGCTGAAAATCAGCGTGGTAAGTTTCTACTGTAAGCTTAAAGCTTCCCACTTGCTGAGACTGAGACTTATATTTATTCAGTATAGTTTTTTAGTAATTTTTGTTTGTGAAGGTAATAAAAAACTTCTTTATCTCTCTCTTAATTTGTATGTAAACTAATTTATACGAATAAACTCTTTATTCGTAGTAAATAGTAAATATTCCTTTTACAGTAGTTTATTTCCAAATTAATATATATGCCTAGGTACCTATTTTATTATGAGCGTCTAATATTACTTCACTTAACCTTGCGATACTTGATGACTTATTATATTTGTCACGTCTACGAAAATTAAAAAAGTCTCGGCAAAGTTCAATGCACAGAAGCCTTGAAGTGACGTAAAAATTGTCCGCGACCTACCTCAACTTGAGAGCGACTTTCTTTACTTTTTCCCTCTCCCCCTAATTAGTCCATTAATCTGTGAGGGAGTCGATTCTGTATTCATTATCGTCTGCTGCGATTCTTAATACTTTCTTCAAGACGCGAACACTTGTTGAATACTTGAAGTGGATATTATATTTTATTTTGCGTTTTATCGTCAATTGTTTTCTTTGGTTCTTTATTTAATTCTCAAAGTGATAAGTTTATAATAATAATCGGACATGAAACTGACACATTTCTGTGTCTGTTTCACTGACCATATTTCTTGACACACTAATAGGTGACACACAAATTAGTTTTTTAAACTCATTTCTTGATTGTTTTTTACATATTTTATTTGATTAAAATGTAAATTAGACGAACGCATATTTTGGTGTCTATTTTATTATAAATCAATTTTCAACAATCTATCATATAGCCATAAACTAATACAAATAAATAATATGACAAAAACTATATACATAATACATTATTCACATTTGTCAAGTATGTGTTATTGGCCGAAATACTTGCCACGTTTCTAATCTATGTATAAGTATTCGTTATATCTACGACTTAAGTTTTCAATCTAATTACATTTAAACCACTTACATTTGTTTCTTACAATAATTGTTGAAAGAAAAGATAGTTGTTGTAGCCTTCATTACATCTTTGACGCTGTTTAATCTTTATGTTTTCTGTATATCATATTCAATACAGTATTTACTTTTTTTTATGTCAGATATCGACAGACGAGCATGAGGTTCACTTAATGGTAGGTGTTACCTCAGCCACAGAACATCAATGATGCGCTGTCGACCATTGTTAAAAATAATTGTCACTTAAACAAATACAGATTTTTATAGAAATATAAAATACATACAATTTGGTAAAATAATGTTTATTTTTAAAGCACTATATCGTAGCAACATTATTTATTCGTCAAAAATATATATATTCTATGTGTGGACATCAGTCTGTTAAATATAGTTTACGGGCATATAAGAAGAAAATAACAAAAGAAATCTAATAGAAAACCAATATAACAAGATCTCTATAACCTTTAACGAGACATCTGAGCGGATATCATGCAAGGTTGGTGATGTCATTCACATACATAAGTTACGTGATACTGACAGAGTTAACATCCAACTTATTAGACGTTTCGGAAATTCGGTTTTGCCTAGCTGAGCTTTGGTTGACTTTGAAGGTAGTGATGTGCTTGTTAAATATATCGAAGAGTAGTTATCGAGTTGCCGGCTCTTCTCGATAGAACTCTACTCCGAACCAATGGAGCTTTTATATATAAATAATTGTTCAAAAATACTTCTTAAAGTTTACACGCGATATTGATTATATTTCTCAGGTGGCTAGAAAGCAACAAGCTACGCAAGATTTTGAACACAAGCTATGACTAAATAAAATACTGTATATCGGATTAAAACGCGGTTGCTGAAAAGCATCCAAAACGTCGGGATAAATAATATAAACAATATAAATAAAAAATCGGGTATACAGTATTTTATTTAAATGTGTGATACTCGCGTTAATAAAAGACAATATTACAAGCTATGATATCAAATAAATATGTAATGGTTACATGCATACCACTCAGTGGTCCATTGCCTTTGACTTTGGTAAATACATGCATAATACTCGAGCGTGTATGAAAGCATTGATGAAGGTGGAAGAATCGAACGTGGTATGTAAGGATCGGAGCATATGGAATTCCGTGATCTCTGCCTACCCCAATGGGAAAGGTGATGTATATGTATGTAAAAAAATCACTAGATATTTTCTTATAAGATTAAATAAAACTAATTAAAGAAACGATAGTTTTCTTATTAATCTTTCTAATTAGACTCTTTTTGTAATATTGTTTCAATTCATTTCCATTTCTGTTCAAGAGCGCGCGACATCTAAGTGTTATAATGCCAAATTTGAACTATTAAAGAACAACTTAAAAATATTTTCAACTCTACCCGTATGAATATATGGTATGGTTTTGTTGGCGAGCTCATACTCGCTCTACTAGTATAACGCGCTAGTCGCCTGAGCTCTTTGTAAATGTAATAATTTTGGAACAGCTATTTTAATTTCACAATTTCTAGATGTAAAATTATAAAAATTATAAATTTTTAAATTTTCATAAGTAAAATTTTAAGGGAATCCCCTTCAAACTTTGAGATTGCTGGCTTGGAAGAAGCTAGAAACGCTTTCTTAATTGCTTGCCCAGGTCAAAACTTTCCAGTTTATCCAAATTCACAGAGGAGCTGGGACGACATAAACTGTAAATTGTCTTATGACAATCTTTTGAGCTCAGGTTAAGTTCAGGTTCGGCGCGTGCTAGGCTTTTGGCCGTGGGTGCACATGAGGCCGGCTACTGGCTTCATGCGTATCCTTCTTCAAATACAGGAACATTTCTTGAGCCAGACACGCTCCGAATCGCAGCCTGTCTACGGCTTGGGGTTCCGGTCTGCATTCCACATAAATGTCCCTGTGGCAGTGATGTCGACAAGCTAGGACATCACGGACTGTCATGCCTAAAAAGTGCAGGCCGCTTCTCGAGACATGCCGCACTTAACGATATCATACGCAGGTCACTTGCCACCGTCAACGTGCCAAGTCTACTTGAGCCGACTGGTATTGCAAGAGACGATGGCAAGAGACCGGATGGTATGAGTTTGATTCCATGGAAGATGGGCCGGGTGCTGGTTTGGGATGCAACTTGTTCAGACACGCTGGCCCCTTCCCATCTACATGGAACCAATAACAGAGTTGGTGCGGCTTGTGAAGCGGCTGAAAAAGCTAAAACTTGCAAATACAGGGGTCTAGGCTCCGAATATGATTTTGTCCCATTCGTTGTCGAGACCCGTGGTCCGTGGGGTCTTAGCGCCATAAAGCTGATTAAGGAAATAGCAAAAAGGTTAGTCGACATTACAGGAGACCGAAGAGCTGGCAGCTACCTCGGACAAAGAATTAGTCTTGCCATTCAAAGGGGGAACGCTGCCAGTATCTTTGGAACCTTGCCTAAAGGGGGGGTCCCTTATTAATATATTTTAGTTTTTAAAGTATATATTTTAAGGTTTTTAGTTTTAGGTTCTTTGTTATTTTAAAATTGTGTACACAGAAGTGTATGTTTATTCACATAAGTGTTATTAAATATAAAAAATTATAAAATATGTGACGTCACACTAGAGAGGGGGTCTCACAAATGTGACCAACTGTGACAAGGAAAACACGAAATTAGTGTGACGTACTTTATGGATGACCCCTTAGTATAATGTTTTGTCTTTATAAAATACTAGCAGTGCGCCCCGGCTTCACACGGGTACAGTGTAGATGTAAAATAGGAGCTTATATTATTAGTAGCTTTCTATTGGTGAAATAATTTTTTAAAATCGGTCCAGTAGTTTTTGAGTTTATTCATAACATACAAAAATTGTAAAACACAAATCTTTCCTCTTTATAATATTAGTATAGAGTATAGATATAGATTCAGTAAATTATCGAAAATGTTTATGAATAAAAAATTTTTTATCGACAAATCGGATACACCACTAGCTGATATCCAGTTAGAAATGCAAACGCTTGTGCCGTCCGGGCTGAGCTGTACCCGGGGCAAACACTCCCAGGCGATCCTTTCAGAGTAACTACATAATATATTATGTTTTGCATATATAGATTATCGTAATTAATATATAAGGTATCGCTATCCATAATTAACTACACTATGTGATATAATGTTAGGTGAAATTTATTGGGGTAAGACCGGCAACTGGAATATTTACACAACACATTTCAATAAATATTATCCATCGAATTATAATTCCGCGTATAGGTACAGTAGAATCTCACTAATCCGGCACTATTAAAAATCCAGAGGAGGGTGCCGGATTATTGGAATGTTCGGATTACTGGATTTTATAGACAAAAATCAACATATTTGTGTTCATGTTTAGACTTTTTTTTTGGAACATATGTATCTCACAATTAACTAATACATGGTTTTAAAATAATCCTTAAAAATTCCATTAGTAATTTGATATTATATTTAAAACATTCTAGTCACTTTGCTTCTTATATTATTTTAAATTTCGAACAATAATTTAAATTATTCAAACATTCTTGTTACCTAAGTACTATAACTCCCAATATATAGGAGAAGGTATAGTAACTAAATAGCTGGGTGGGTTAAGACGTGGAATTCAATTTGATCTGTCGCATGTAAAGGCTTCAGTGGCCGGAATGCGAAGCGCCTCACTTGTTTGTTGTGGGCGGATGGATCCGGCGAAATTTCGTCTTTGTTGCTCGCCTCCACCCGCCCGAGGTCATGGTGCAAGTTGCAAGCGGAAGCGTTTATATAACCTGGTTCTTAGGTACTATTATATTTATTTATATAACTACATAGGTAACTAACGGCCGAATTCTCGAACGCTAATCAACATTGAGGTGTACTTAAAAGTATCTCTAACTCTTTCATTACAAAGGTAAAATGAAAGACAGAAACATTTTAAGAAGCCTTCAAATTTTGATTATCGTTTCAGTATTCCGCGGTAAGTATATTATGTTAAATTTATGTTACGTTTCGACAGACAAGCATAAGGTTCACTTGATTCAATGATGCGCTGTCGACCTACTTTTTACTTTGCATTTGGACTAATGCTCCAATGACTATTGTTATCTACCAAAAGGAGTTTTTATTTTGTTATGTTTACTTAATAAGTTATAATTTCTTAGTGAGTACTCTTTAAATCTTTGTAGCTACATTTCCAATAAAGCAAATAAAATAAACATAAGATGACAATCTTTAGTTGCAATCAAGTTTTTGCATTCAAAACATTCACAGTATTAATCGTTTTCGCTTATAAATTGAAGCGATGCGAGTTAGAATTTGGTCGGCATTATGTAACAGCTTTGTTTCTCTTACATTATGTATTCTGTCGTGGACTTTATACATGCCTGTGTGTTCTCACAAGCCCGGCTTACATTGGATTTATAACGTCGCTAAAGCAATATTTGTACAGCGGAATTGAGGGCGATACGGCTTCTATGAATTTTCAATCATATCGTAGTATGTGAGATTTCGTAATTCAAATGTAGAGACGTACTTCCGTACTTACTTTGCGTCCGTTACTAATTAAAGTAAATTAAGTTGCTAGGACGAAGGGCTTGAAGATATATTTTTCTTACTAATACCATGTACAGTCAGCAGCCTAAGTGTATAATAGAAAAGTTATTTATTTATTTCATTATTTAACATTTAAAACTTTACCTATATAGAAAAACTTAACTAATGATAACTTTGTGTAATGTTAAATAATTCAATTTGTCTACTATAAAATTAAAATTTACTTAATTGCTGACTGTTATTAATGAATAATCACTTAAATAATTTTGCGTATAAGTAATGCTCCGAAAAAAATTCAGCAATTTCTACTATTCATCTGGATAAGGAAAGAAACGAACAAAAAAGTGTAATCCAGTGTAAAAAAAAAATTTTTTTGTATGTTTGTTTGTGTTGTACAACTGTTATCAAAATCCAAGCGAAACTTATTCTTTTCATATATTTTATAACTCTAGTGTTAATGTAAGTTAAATTACATTTTTAGTTATTTTAGTTTTAAGGGTAAGTATAGTTTTATAGTGGCTAGATAAATGTCTACTTTCATTATAAATATAATTTTGTGTTAAACAGAAGTTAATTCGAAGTGACAGACATACATATAGTATTTACTTGTATAATATATCTAGACATTGCAAATTGTTGGAGAAGTTGCGAACAATCTTGCAAGTTGCAATGCAATTGGTTCTGTAGAAATTACTCTGTGCAACCAATTTCATTGAAATAAACGAGATTTGAACACATATTGAAACTTTCTATACTATTTCTTAGTAACATTAAATACTTTGTATTAAAGCTGTGTACTATTAAACTGGCGTATAATAATACTAATATATTGACATATTAAAAACCAGGGACTGAAACCGGTTCATTTTTATTTTCCAAAATACGTGTCTGACTGAGATACCACGATATTACAATAGTTTTAAAGAGTAATACACACTAAACTTACCAAAGTATTTTTTTGAGTAAATATGAATAAAAACGAAAGAATATTAACAAAAACCTTTATTACTTATACCGGTATAACTCCCATAGTAAATTAACCGGTATTCAGTCCCTGTTTAATACTATGTCAATGTATTAATGATAGTAATTACTGTTTGTCGACAAATTTTTAGGACTAGAAGTGTACCCGTTCGATTTTGATGCACTGATTTCGAATTGATGACGCAAATGATTTCTGAGTAGGTATTTTAACGGACACGTCCTTAAAATTATATTTTTTTATGTTAGATATCGACAGACGTGCATAAGGTTCATTTTATGGTAGGTACCCCACCACAAAACATCAGTTAATGATGTGCTGTCTATATACTTTTTACTACGAGCTTACGGAAATCTATAGACTGAGACTGAAACACAGAATTCACGGTTTTTCCATCTATGACTAGTACGTTACCCGGTTGGAATTTCGAACCCGCCCGTTTAGTGCCCGAAGTGATCAGACGTGGGGGATACATGCTTATGCTTATATAATTTTTTATAATTTTCTACAAGCATATCGTCCCGGCGGGATTCGAGCCCGCGAGGGGTGACCCATCGATGCGCAAGGTAGGTGTTCTTCCAAACGCGCCAACGAGCCCATCAAATCTAGATTCAACTAGGTATTATTTGTCAAATTATCTTACCATTTACTCATTTTATTCTATTAATTAGAAAAAAGCCTTTTAGCTACACTAATGAAAGAGTGGCGGAGAGTTTATCGCCAGTTCTTTTCGTCTGTTCTACGCACTTGATTTGAGAACTGGCAGTAAATGTAAAATTAGAAGGATTTAATTTTTATTTTTTATTGACGTTCATAAGTGTACATTGTGCTATCTAAATGAATGACTTTTGAATATGATATTTTTGAATATGCCCACATATTCACTTCAGCTTCAACGCACCTTCAACTATAACATTCATTTAGTTTTTCTATGTAAATTAAATTTCTCTGAAGCGCAAAGCACACAGTAATTAGACCGCAGGCGTACGAACTTCGTTCATCAAGATACGGCGTTAGTTTGGTCTTAGTTTAATGTATGCACATTATCTAAGCAACTTCGCAGGCTCACCCCATCCCCCTTAAATGGGTTGCAATTACACACATAGACGTATATACAAGTATTACGTATGCCATTTGGCATCATAAATATTGTATGCCAGTAAATATTTGAATGTTAGAGTGGTTGAGAGGCTTCTATATACAAAGAGAGTAGATATATAGTGAATGAACACACGATGTGCTTGTTCGATTAGTAAATAACCTGATAAGATTGTGGAAACAGCCCCTAATCTTCCAATAAGATTATAAATGAGAAAGTAACTTTGTATGTTGCGTGTAACGTTTGGCTACACCACTGTATCGATTGCAATATTTGGACGGAAAAAATTGTACTATTAAAAGTAAAAAAGTCCTGAAGGAAACATCTGTTTTCCAAAAAATTCCATATTGCATCATCATTATCTATTATAATTCTAATACCATTCTCACCGTAGCAGTTGCTACGAGGCTGCTACGTAGGGATAATGACAAATACTACGACGAGTAAATTCCCTCTATGTATTGATGCTTACTATAGATTAAAGAGCTCAGAATATATTAATTACTTATGTATACGTATGAATATAATATAAATTATTATGAAATCAGACTAAATAGTTTTTATATTCTACTGTGGACCCCGCAGACGTTGTTCTGCCACAATTTCGGCTTCGAAATTATATAATTATTCTTAAATTTGAATATGCGAATTTACCCACTATAATTGTCAAATATGTCACTGATTTGCAGTAGACATCTGTTATTTCAAAAAAGCTAAGAATGCTTGACGTGAGCTGTCAAGATGGCGGAGTTTCGAATCTAATTTATTTTATAATTAATTTTATGCATATATTTTTTTTCCTGATTTTTTCCAATATTTTAATAGCCTATATCTTATTCCCGACATAGAGGAATCCAACAAATAAGATATCATTAAAATCCGTGCAGGTGTTCTTGAGTTATAAGTTGTGTAACTATACAACTTTCTTTTATATATATACATAGATTTTCATAAGAATCAATGGTGTCGGATATTATGTATTAACACTTCCAAATTTAAAGTTGCTCAAAACAATACGCAATATAAGAGAACCTTAAGTAATGAGATATACTATATTATTATGTTCCTTATTACTGTAACACTGTTTACTCTTATTGTCAGATTAAACGGAATTAGAGTTACACTTTCTTTTATATATATATTTAAAAAGAGTATAAAATGGCAGTCCCTTCGACAGCAAGGTCACTATCAATCCTGGCTACCGGTAGAGTTTAGGCAGAGAGAGGAACCTTCACACCTTAATATCGATAGAAGTAATTATGGCAAGTAATCACTATGGCTTCTGAGCACGTCTCCGTTTATGAAGTAAAGCAATATTAAGTGTGTGAATGTTATAGCAATATTCTTAAGTTGATTACCGTTTGGATATTCTGTCATATAGGTACTTGAAGTTGTAGCTGCTTACACTCGTGTTTAATATTAAAGCGGCAGCCCGATGCATGAGCGAACGGACGTATCCGGTAATCCGGATTATTATCTTCGAGGAACGCCACGGATATCCTGTTTGCTTGATGAAAATGTATCTACTTCGCCAAACTTTGTGTTTACAGGATGTACAGGAAATTTAATCACTTTGTTTTTCCTCTTTATAATACATTCTACCGCTAAGTACATTTAAAATTAATGTTGTACCCACTTGATATAAAATTAATTATTTAATATTTAGTTTTCGTTAGTGCGAAAATCAGAACTTCCAACCCTGTATTATTGGAATATTTAAAATTATATATTTATTAATTTCGCATAATAAGTAATATTCGCGGTAGACTTTCAAAATTCTTACTTCCGTTACAAAAGGTAAAGCGTATATAAAAATATCAAACGTACTTATAATCCTAATAAGTGATTTTACCAATATAAAGACAATTTACCTTTTTACAAACACACAAAAACACTTTATTGAATACATATACAAGAAAATAAATAAATAATTTGTAAATTTCTGTTTTATTTATATTCAAATTTAACTACCAAGTTGATATTGTGTAAGAGTTTTTAAGAATGCTAATTTATTATTATCTTGATAAATGTCAAATATCCTACCACGGGGTATACTCGAATATACCAAATATAAAATACAAAGATGATATAACAAAGAGTCTAGTATAAGACCTGAATTCGAAAATATAATTTAACCATTCCCAATACAAAATTATCCCAGAGAGTTAGTCTACCATCGGAGTTTCAGAAACAGTTGTATTTATTACACGACCCCATATGAACAAGGCTTTCAATAACCCGCGCAAATAAAGCTACAGCAAGTGATCGCATATGTCACTAAGACAAATATCTCCCGGGCCACCCTTTAGGCTTCTCACATACGAAGCAATACCCTAAGCAACTGACTTAACTAATAATAGAACTTAAATCATAAATATTTTATAAATGTCATTTTCTCACCAATGCAAATGTTTCAAATTCAAATATAACTTTATTGAAGTAAACTTGTACAAGTATTTTTGAATTGTCAATTTTTAAACCTACCATCAGTTCCGAAAGTTGCTTCCACCAAGAAGAGCCGGCAAGAGACTTGGAAGTTTCTCTTTATAAAAAGCAAAATTTTAAAAATTGTATAATAAAAAATTAACACTTATAATTAATTACTGTACAACTTAGCGGGACAGTTCCAATAGGAAATATATTCTTTGTTAATATTTAAGACAAGAGTGTCTTTTTGTTTAGTTGACTTGATACAGACTGGTTGAACTGAAGTAGCTACAGTTAGCTGATTTCTTGTGTAACCGTGTTCTTTTGTGTTTCCAATTTTTGGCATATAGCGACAGAATGCTAGAATATTGATATCATTCGATAGTACTAAAGAAGCAATTTTATATAAAACGAAGAAATATATAATTATAAGTAGGCAATAATAAAAATAAATATAAAAAATTGTAATTCATTATCATAGAAGACACGTCCATCGCCACGTATGTGAATCTCCTAAACAACCGCAAGCTAAGACGTCGACAGTTGTATTCGACTCCTGAGAAATAGAAGCTGCGCAGTCATTACTCAACTATAGCCATTATAATAACCTACTGTGTTTTAGTTACTTGCTATAGTTTACTTATATAATATAGATCGTTCATTATCGTTAATTAGTACTTTTAGAGATGAGGACTCTAAACTAAAGGAAATAAGTGCATATATATAATTTACCCTTTCGGTACGAGCGCTCTCCGCTGTATGACATGCCCAGCAGAAAACGCGCACATAACACATAGTCAGTCCTTTGTGTGAAGACTTTCCTTACCTTATATACCTGTGATCTGTCTATACTAATATTTTAAAGAGGTAAGATTTGTTTGTTACTTAAGTCAAAAACTATTGGACCGATTTTTTTTGTGTATATACAGTACATCTACATTGCACCCGTGCTTAGTTGGGGCGTGTTACCAGTCTATAGTAATATTATAAAGAGGAAAGATTTGATTGTTTGTTTGTCACGATTTAACTCAAAAACTACTCGACCGATTTTAAAAATACTTTCACAACTAGAAAGCTACATTATCAGCGACTAACATAGGCTATTTTTTTTTTCTTCTGTTTTTCATCTACATTGCAGTGTGTTGCTAGTGCTGAATAAAACGTTTGTATGCACAGATTACTACATACCTGTTTAAGCGAGTGCTGGATATATCCGTTATCAGATAGATGCCGGATATATCTTGCGCTCGACCACACAGGTTATCAGATAGGTTGTACCGAAAGGGTTAATGATGGAATATCTAGGGTGCCTTCTAGACTTAATGTTTCATTGCGTTAAATACCAAATCTATTGGATTCAATTCTTTGGTAACCAAAAATATTGCAAATAGATAGGGTACAGAAAACTGTTCTAGACTTAGACTTACCGTAAAATTATCAGTAGAACAGACTTATAAATTGGTCATGCACAATAGTGGTGGTGATCTTTTTAAATAATTAATCAATTATATGGCATTATCGTTGGATTTTGATGCTATAGAGAAATCAACATTTTAATGTCATGAATTTAAAATTATAATATTACTAGCCGTCCCCGCCCGCCCGCTTCGCTAGGCGAATTGTAAAGGATAGACGAATATGAACTTTTCACATAAATTTGAAAAAAAATGGTAAAGGGTTGATGGAATTCAAAAAATGAATAGCCTAAAACCTTCTAAATACAATTAATTCCGCGTCGAATGGTCATGGTATCATGCCGATCGGTCCAGTAGTTTTCAAGTTTATCGATAACAAAGAAAAAAAAAGTTGCTTATATATATCTAGATAAACATAGGCTTTTTATCTAATCGACGACCAAATGATGGTGGGCATCTATAAATACTGTGATAGTCAGTTACAAGAGAATTAAGAGTATATCAGCAACTAAAGAACTATAATAATAATTCTTCTAAGAATCTAGTAAGAAAAAATCGTATGCAATCGATCTTATTGGAATTACTACCGACATCTATTGGTGAATTGCTAAGAAAATCGAACAGCGATCTATAAATACTTGTACAATCACATAAAAAAGTGGTTACAATATAATTTCTGACTTGAACAGTTGTTAACTAAAAATAAATAATCTACTTATTTGTACTTAAAGATTAAATGTTGCTAATAGAAGGTGAGTACGGAGCACCTGCTATGGAGTTTTATTTTCAAACAAACTAATAATCAAATTATAGAGACATTGAAGACATTCGTGCGGTCTCATTTTATACAATAAATCGAAAGTATGAGATGTTTTTTCAGAACAAAACTCAGAGCAAATGGTTACTTCATTAATTTAACTTAAAGGGACTGACATATATTTAATCCTTTCGTTGACGAGAAACAAGTACACCGAAATTTTTCGACATTAAATGGACAGTGGTCACGTCTTTAGCAGTAACAATTCCTATAACTATTACTGTGTAAAGACGAAACATGGTCTCGAACACGCCGCAACTGCCCCACTTGTCTATCCCCGAGTCTTGACCAACTCCGCAACTTGAAAATACCGATTCCCTTAATTTATTTCATTAAATTTAACAGAGAACAAAAATCTCACTCGAACAAAGTCGCGGTCAAAGCCTTTTAAGAAACACTAATTTTTTTCTCCACATTTTCAAAAACAAAAGAAAGCTACGTCCTAACGCGTAAAATGCAAAAATGTGTGAAAACAAACAACCCTATTCTGAAAGCATTCGACATCGCAATAGGCAGCTATATCTCGGTCCCCACGGTCTAGTGGCTTTCCATCAGCGGTGATTGATAAGCCGCACCCTGCGAGCTCCTCTGACGTGAGCGAAACGACATAGCGGGGATACGCCTTGTGGATTTGTGAAATATAACTCTACGTATAAAATATATATAACATATTTTATACGTAGAGTCTCAATAGGCCCTTATTCTGAGATGTGACTCAGTTCCAAATATACTCATTAGAATTGTCAAAAAGTCATATAAAAACGGTTCGGCTATATCTCAAACTAGATTTAGGCCTATGTTGGGCCATAAGTTGCGAGTCTTAAAGTCACTCTGAGAGTAAAAATGAAACGAAGAAGAAAGTAGAAAATAATTATAAAGCATTGATTTTCACTCAAATTACCTTCCGATTCAGCTTCCCATTCAGCCAAATCGAATAAAGTCAATGATTTACCTTGGTCAAATCCAATTTGAACTATCAATATAATATTATATTATGCTAGAGCTCGATATAGAGTGCGACATTCACAAACTCCTATTGACTTAGCGTAACTCTACATAGAGTCATGAGTCTCTATGTAGAGTTATTATATGAAGAGTTAATCTAAATAAGTAGAGTAAGTTATTGTATAGATTTTGTAACTAGCTTAGACACAGTTTTAAACATAACATTTGTATAACTATGTCAATATATCATTTGATATCGCCATTATAACGAAATTAAAGCAATTATTTTAAGGTTATCATCTAGAAATTAGTTAAAGAAAACTTTCTCTAGAAGTATTATTATTTTTAAAACATATACTAGGCTTAGAATATTTTCCAGGTGTCCAGACCACAAACTACCTCCGGGTAAAAATATGGCAAACTATTGTCTGTATATGCCTTGAAAATCGAAACAAAATAAACAAACAAACTTACAAAATAACTGTAATAATATAAGTGATAAGTGATCATATTGTAGGTTTTTTTTATTTCCTATCCTAATATATTATATAAAATCTGCGTAGCTCAGAAAGCTTTCACAAAAGGGTTTTACTAAAATATCCTGCGACCTTTAATGGGTTCTTAAACTTCATGTAAACAAGGAATTTTAAAAATATTCATCACCATCAAATCAGACATTTATTAATTAGGTCATAATATTCTAAATTTTATAAAAATGTTGATATCTGGGTCTTCTAATTATTAGTCAAATATATTAGATACTTTTTTAAAGAAGTCTTGTAAATCTCACTATGATGTTTTATGCGAATAACCTCTTAATACAAAATATGTAGAGGATTTTCATATACTAGTTAGTATTACATTGTTATTTTTTTTTAAATTTTGCATTTTAAGCGTGACATTTTTGTATTGTATAATTGTAATATTTGCATGCTGTATAGATAGCGAAATGTTCTGGAAATTATTTAATATAAATAACATCTTGTAATCAACAACATTTCAAACAAATAAATACATTTGATATTTTTCAGAATAACATACCAATAATAGAGAATATGTACTTCAAACCAAAAAAAATATGGACACAAGACTTAATCAATATCATTGTAATAATCCTTGATTAATTTGATTGAAAATGAGACAATAATACAAAATATATAGTGCTATCACGTTCTCTCTTAAAGAAAAACTGCAATAATACTGCTCTTACAGATCGTAGTACCCTGTGGCTTTGAACAGAGACGGACAAAAAACCCACTTAAAATTACACAATTTATAAATTAAGAAACAACGGTAACTATACGAAATTGTTATCTACCCTCAAATATCAACTTAGTAATTCTTAATATATTCAAGATCATGCGTGAATATCTCCACTAAGGCTTACCTTCTAGCATTATTGATGACTAACACACCTCCCCCTAGCGGACCCGAAATAAGAGGGGTCAAACGTTACATACAGACGTAACGTCCGAACACATCCGTACATTGAAATACCAACTCTATCCAACTGGAATAAAGTTTATTTTGTCTTAGAGGGACTTAAGGAGGGTTGGAGGGTTAACCTCCCAGGTTGAGCCATTTTACCACGTTAGTGACGGTGCCCTGTAATTTTGGGCCTAATGCGACTATTCCTATTTCAAGCTACCCTCGGTTTAAGCCTGCCTTGGGAGATAAGAGCCTCGTAGCTATTAAGTAAATCGTATAAACATGTGAGCGTAACTTGTAGCGTTTTTGCGTTTGATGTTAAATTTTGTTTCAGTATATAACAACTTAGGTTTTTTCTTTCGTACCTATTAAGTAAACTTTTTATATATTACTAGCTGTACGTTGCAATACCATATAAAGTAAAAAAAACAGAATAACTCAGCAAAATTTCATCATAATCGAAAGAATAATTTAGGTGTGCATAGAGGACGAACATACTTTTTATTCATATCAACATACTTCTTATATTTTTGATTACATTGATTTTTATTCTAGAATAGAAAATTTTTATTATTGTTTTATAAATTTATCAGTATATCGTTCATCGGCATTCTTTACCGCGCATTCGATGTCGGGCCACTTTTCAGAAAAAAATCCGATCAAATTGTAATGGTACACGTAAATATTTATTAAATTATTCGTAATTAAATAATACTATCACTTTCTGTTGCCATTACCGTAACTGTAGAACTTAAGTTTGGAGGTTTTATAGCATTGCACATTAACTGTATTTACTAATCAATCTTGGTCAAAATCAAAAGCTGACGCACGCTGTATTTAGGAAAGAGAGAAAACAATAAAAATATTTTACCCTTAATTATTATAACTTCCCTATTCTGTATTGTTAGCCTTAGATTTTTTAGATAGATATATAATAATGTTCTTACACGGTAATTTTTTAACTTTAATTGACGCTGTAGTCTTCTGTAATTGAGGGAGCACAAAGACTTGCTCACTTGTGAGATTAGATAATATATGTTTATGTGTACCCTTTGTTGAAGACTCTATTAAATAAATTGGTCAAGAGCCTAATATTCGCAATTATGAATGCCAATCGACGATATATACATACAGTATATTTTACTTATAAAATTGTATTAGTACGATGAGCTCTATAGTTGGTAAACTCCGAATATATTTCCTAGGAGGTCACTGAAAATCAGTTTTGTATAAACCTGAAAACAAGAGATCTTCGCGATAGATTTCAGTAGATTCAAACATAGCGTCTTTTCAAATTTTTCGTATTTGTTTCCTGTATAAATTCAGCTGTAATTTTTCTACTATCATAAGTGCGAGTAATTTTTTTTTGATTGGGTATTGTACTAAATTCATTAATAGATAGTAAACAAATAAACAAAGGAGGCGTAGATCTACCCCGTGCGTCTCGCGAATATAAATCGCTGCAGCAAAAGTTCGCCACGGCTAATTAATTGCGTTCGGATTACGGCGCGGTTGAATACAACCGTACGACTGGAATATACAATCGGTAAACAACGTTTTAAATGTATTCTAGGTATATATTGATCTTGTGTTTTAGTTGCTAAGCTTTTTATCAAGAAAAAGTCACACATAGACATCATATTGTTTTATATTGCGCGTACTCTCTGTAATATTTTGTTTTGTGAATGTTAAGAAAAGCAACTCATAGTTGAATAAACTCTTATTCATATCAAACCTACGAGTAAAATTTTTTAACACCTCAAAACCTGTTTCATATGTTTCATAATCGTATCGATATTCTATACCTCCACAGTTTTTATCGTTTCTTAAGCTGGACCAGCTAAGAAAATAAATATCATTAGATCAACTACATACCTATAATATAAATTTACTAAGTAAAAGTAAGTGGTTTAATATAAACGATTTTATGTCCAAGATGTAAGTTTTATGAGAACGAATTCGAAAGTTTCACCACTCGTATTTGAAATCGAAGTGCGAATCTAATTCAGATTGAAATATTTTACAATGTACCATTATGACTTTCTATAAGTCGCATTTTATTACTTATATTAATGGAAAAAGTCCTAAAAAGAACGACTCATACAAAAAGACGATAAAATCATACGTAAAACCGATCACACGGCAACACCTGAACGCCTCAACAAAACCAAAAATTAAACAACGTCCTTTGTTGGCGAAAACGCTAAATTGAGGAAATTTCCATCCATTCTCCATCCAGGCGTCATCCGCGCCTAAACCCCGCTTCAATTTCAATAGCACCCCACACACACCCTTTAGGACACCCCCACAGCGCTCCGTCCCGCACTCGCGAACCGTTATCTATCGGGTTAGAAAGGGACCCAACTACCTACAGGGCCGGTCCGAAAGTTAGACATATATTATTGTATTATATTGTCGTAGGTGTTCGGGGGGGTGAAGATTGATGCGAGGGTTACAGGGGAGTTAGTTTCGGCAACCCTATGTCGACGTAACAAAATTTGCACGCACGCATGTGATCTCATATTGCGCATGTAGGAAATTAGATGGAATTAATTTTCAAGTTTTCAATAAGGAGAGGAAAAATTGCCTCGTGTGCGTTCGGGAAATTAAAAATGTATATGGTTTCGGGGCTTTTGACAAATTAGTTTGGTTAAACAATTTGTATGTATTTTTAGGACTTCGGAGTCCAATGTATATTCACTCAAAATATGATCACGTATTCTAGTGCGAACTTCGAACGAAGGCTACATAGCTCAAAATCTATATCTAGATTTCTAACACATGTGATAAAAACCTCAACATCACCTAGAATACAAAATATTCGAATCAAAGCTAATGAAATGCGGTATAGGTATTTTATCCTTGCATTAGCAAATCTATTCATTCAAACTCGTTCAAAAAAAAAAAAATTAAACCGCTTCCATGGCTCAGTAGTATTGCATTTGGCACCGGGTTTCCCGGATTTGAATACCGATGTAACAAGCGAAAAAATGTTACGTTTGAACAGGATACAGAACACTTCTTGCATGTAAAAAGAAACATCCAGAGAAACAGAGATAGACATATGTCTGCCCCATGTCCACTTAATTTATTAAGATTAAACAAAATAAATTAACTACTTAGCAAATATCAACAAATTTTATTTGAAATCTATTAAAACGCATATCAACTTATTGCGATGCTCCAAAACCTTTATTTTATTGCCAAACATAAAAAAATTGTTATATGTGGTTTTCACCTGTCCTATAAATCAAGAACTATAATATATTTGAAGTGTAAACGAATCTTTGAAGTAAAAACCGCGCGAACGGCGGCATCTCTCAACGAAGATCGACGAAGAATGAGAAGGACTTTAAAAATAAAGAAATACTATCTGAAGTTCAAAGTCAGGAAACACCATTGTACTAATTACGCGGCAGACGGCGTGCTTTCACTCTCGCCGACGCTTTTAATTATTTTTTTAGCGTCTCGGCGTCTGGCGGGAACGAGGAAAAATCGACGAAATAATAGACAAGATAAGACGGTGTCCTTGGGAAAATATTTAGGTTCGTATTCCAAGATGTGACTGATGGTTGAATCTAGTTTTGGGACTTGTTAAACCATTTTTTGCTTATGAAATTTGACATTATATAAATAGAATTTGATTTGGTTAACGATACAGATCTTAGATAGGAATTAATGACCGCTCTTAATACGTCTAATATTTCAGAAATACGTCTCAAAAATAGTTGTGGTTATTTCTTGTTAGTAATAACCATGGAATATTGATAATTACAGGTATTTTTAAGTATTAAAACGTAGTGGAAGTTTTCATTTTTAAATGACAATATTTTTTTTCTAATTTTATTTAAAGTATCTCAAAACATAACTTCTTGGTCGTATTTTATTGCATATCACTGATAGGTATAAATATAATTAATTGATATAATTTTAAGTTAGTCTTAGTCGATAAAAATCTACCAAATGAAAATCTTTCGTGGTTGTAAAGATATTTGACGATGAAAAAAATCAGCCCTTAATATTTTGGTAAATATTTTACTGTTTATTTACCTTAAAATACATTACAGTTGTTAATATAAAATACTCATACCTTTAAAAAATACAAATGAATCTTGTACATAATATACACACCGGCACAATTAGCGGAACAGAAAAAAAAGTGAGACTATGAGATAATAACGCATATATTTGACGAAAATGTAATTAGACACAAAATAACAAATTGATTAACATCTTTTAACAACGACTTTGAAAAGTCTTCGTTATTTTTTATTGAAAAATAAAGAAATTTGAAATAAGTGAAATTTTTAGATGATTATGAACCGTCACAAAAAATAAAAAAAGTAAGCATTAAATGATTTAACAATAAAATTAAAGCAAAATTAATAACGAGTGTTTCCCCCTCTTGCTCTGATTACGGTTTCCATTCGTCTGGGCATGCTACAGATTATGTTATCGATGATTTCTTGAGGCAACCGCTCCCACTCCTCAAGTAATGTGTTTCCAAGTTCATTCAGATTGTTGGGGGGTGGCATTCTGGATTTAACCCTTCTTTTTAGCAAGTCCCAGACATGCTCTATCGGATTCATATCGGGGGAATTTGCTGGCCACTGCATCACCGGTATACCTACGTGGCTCAGATATGCCTGTAACGATTGTGCACTATGAGCACGAGCATTATCTTGCATTAGAATAAAGTCGTCACCAATAAATGGGGCAAATGGTACAACATGTTCTTCTTAAATGTCTTTGATGTATCGATCTGCTGTCATGGTCCCTCCTGTGACTATCACTAACTCCGTGCGAGCTCCCAAACATATCCCTCCCCAAACCATAATCGAGCCGCCACCATAAGCCACTCTGTGTTCAAAATTAGACTGTATGTGGCGTTCTCCTTTGCGTCTCCATATTCGCTGTCTCCCATCGATCTGTTTTAAAAGAACTCTGCACTCATCAGTAAAGAGAACCTGCTGCCATTCGTTCAAATCCCAATGACGATGTTCTCGCGCTTTTTTTGTGTTCCGCTAATTGTGCCGGTGTGTATATAATATATAAAATAAATTCCCTTTCTTTACAAGCACAGTTCCCAGCCGAAAGAATTATATTTCTTCGGCATTCTAAATTCGAATTCAACGAACTAATTCACACGCATTTTATATATTTTTCTCTAAATTAATTTGGTATAGCGTGTCTCCAGTAATCTTTCGTCCGCTTCGCACAAACTTCGCGCTCACTCAATCTTTGATACTTTCTTCGTGCATTTTTTTAGCTCGCCTTATTAATGAAAAGTAGGTTACTAACTTGGTTCGCTTTAAGAATGAAAGTTACACGTTGCCGTAGGTCGATGAACTCACAGCTGTCTTTTGTTTTTGTTTGAGTTTCATCGACACTTAAGAGATACTCGGAGAATATATTTCTATGGTTTCAGTTTGGGTTTACCACTTAGGGGCCGTATTCTAAGATATGATATAAATGTGTATATTTGAAGTAGAAGTAGAAAGATGTAAAACTTATTTTTTTGTCCGATATGATAGTTTCCAGAAACAGTTTTCGGCGTGAGTAGGTATTAATTTGTATTACGAGTTTACATCTATAAGCTGTTATCTCTTTTATCTGAATGCTCAAAGTAAAAAGTAGGTTGACAGCGCATCATTGACTGATGTTCTGTGGCTGAGGTATCACCTACCATCAAGTGAACCTCATGTTTGTCTGTCGATATCTAACATAAAAAAATCTCTATAGTACGTACCTAAACCAAAAAAAAGAAACCAATCAAAATGATGAAAAAGCTCTCATTTCGCGTTTCGACTTCAGAATGGCGAATTCTCGAAACAAAAAATAGATTGACAGCACATCGTTGAATCCTATGACCTTTACGTTCGACTGTTGGTAGTTAAAGGAAAAATTTATTCTACATACAAATATTTCTACTTTTGTGTTATCGTTTGTGTAACCAAGCTTTCCGGTCATCTGGCTATAACAATGAGCTATATAAAATTATACTATGTCTACTAATAGATATATTTTATTCTTTCATATTCGGAAGCAAACCGTTCATATGTCCTGATATATTTGAATAGAAAAGCAGGCAGCATCATTAATTATCTATTAGAATTAGATAATCCTTTTATACGTCACAACCCATTCACTGCCGGTGAGAGGACAAGAGATTACCTGCTCTAAAACCCATAAAAAACCAAACAAATACACAATAGCTAACCCTCAAACGTCGGTGAAAGTGTTTTTTATGACGTAAAAAATATGAATGGGTTTATGGGCCGATTTTTAATTGCTCAGAACTTTTCGTAATCAAATTACACACTGTTTGTTTTCCTCTTTATTAATATTGTGGTTTTTTTTATACATATAATGACAGACGATTAATATGTGATCGAAATGATGTCTTAGCCACAGGTCGCCATAGGTGGTCAATATTTCAGCCCATTTTATTTTTAAACGTATAATATTCAATTTACTGCATGTATTTATATATGTATGCACGATGGTTATGTGACGGAATTTCGATATTTTTCCCACCCGTTACAACAAGCAAGACATAAAGGTAAGTTAACTTTGGGTTAAATATTTTACCAGATAGCAAAAAAAAAAAAACATTGATTGTTACTGACATAATAAATATATTTTGTTAGGATATCATATTATACTCATTGACAAATGGTTAAAATAGATGTATAGAAAAACATGATGAAGGAATTGTTTGAGTTTTAAAGTATAGTACCTACTTTGAATATTTAATAATTTTAGGTAACGGTTTCCTACCTAACAGCTTGTATAACAAATACATTAAATCCGATACTATGAATAGGTATTCAACAAATTGCCTCAAAACATCTGACAGCACAAGGTGACAGGAACAGAAAAAAAATATCACACACCAAAAACTGGTAACCCTCTAATCCGTTGTATTATGCATATAATTATTATTTCCGATATCAAAGAAAATAACAGTCCTTTTTGCATATTGACGGAAGTGTGAATAAAAAATGTCACCCTCAGGTAGAGAAAGGGTGACCCTAAGGTCCCATAGGTTAGGGGTAATACGAGATTATTTGTGTCAAAGAATTTTATAAGATGATTATTATGCATGCATTCTCAGGAGGATTTATTCGACACATCGCCTGAGGCTTGCGTGGAGTGCTTCCTATGGGTACCGAATCGATGGGTGAGCGCTTGAGGGTTAACGGAAAACCGAAATGCATACTTCAAAAACGACAAAATGAATTTACGATTCAATTAAATATGATTTATGGCATCGCAAAATATCAAGAATTTTAATAGTTAAAGCTTATTTTCCCACTGCTGTCGATGATGATAAATAATATTTTATCGATACCTTTTTGGTGTCTATTTGTGGAATTACTAATTACCTAAATCCTTTATTTTTCGACATGACACTTGTTTTTGGCTCTAGTAGCCTTAAAAACTAACTGGATTTTGTATACCAAAAATACAACTACACTATTAGCCTTTTTTTTATTATGCACAGAATATATTTTTCTCATTCCGACCGGGTATTGAGACACCGTTCAAAGGTGGAAAATCCGGGAAGAGCTCGAAGTTTAAATTAGGTCAACAGTGCATCATAGTCTGATGTTCTGTGGTTGAAGTATCACATACCATCAAATAAGCCTTACACATTTCTATGTAACAAAAAAAAACAGAATTGTCATGGATACACTCTTATGTCGAATAATATAATAATAATATATGTTTTAATATTATTATGAAGACTTTACTCACACCTGTGAGGTCTTTGTAACATTAAAATAAATTATTATTAATATTTAAAAAAAAACAGACTTGTCGTGACTCTCTATCCGTTTTTCTTCACAGCATCTCTTTAAAATATGCACATAAATAAATCGACGGTTAACCCTTGAAACGCTGTAGGTGTAAATCTGGCACGTAGGAAATTTCAGACAATAGAGTACTCGAATCGCACCAAGGCGGGAACAAATGTTATCTCGGCGTGCAACCTCTTGACTTCAATCAAATAATTACTGCCCCACGGTCGAGTAGACCCTCATTCGAAATATTCAAAATGGCCGATCTGTTCTGAATTAATTTAAATCAGATAAACGTTTTTGGTTCAACTCGACATCGTATTGTGAATTCAGCTATTCGACAAATGTAAGATCAAAATTACAATACTAAAATATAATAATAACTAATATTAAATCCAAAAATAAAAATTTTGTTTTGTTTACAAATCACCTCCGTGACTGAATGTAATATGCGTTATGTTTAGCACCTTATGTCGTGGGTTCGAATCCCCGGGGAATGAATATTTAAAAAAAATGTTTCGATCAGGTATATCACAGAAGACTGATCACCTACTTGCCTGTACACAAAAATGATCAGTGAAACAGACACAAAAGGTGTCTGCCCGAGGCATGGGCAAATTCACTTTCTATTTCATTCAGACCAATGTCCATCCATATATGGTATAAAAATTAAAATAAATAAATTCATAAGACAGGACATGAAAAAACTAATATAAAAAAATATTTATCTAATGAATAATTATTTAATATATTATGGGAATGGCTAAGTGGTAATACTTAACCAAGTTTTGTAAATTTTTCTTGTAACATACTGCTGTTGTGTTACGCTACTGTGACACCTGTCAACTCCGGCCATGAAAGATGCAATTCGACATCTCTGATTTTTTTGCATTAAATTAGTTAATCCTATATTTGGATTGCTAAATAAAAGTTAAGATAAATGAAGTATTCTATTAGTTACAGCATATTATATTTCGTGAACCGTTATCTATGAATTTGCCTATTATTTTTAGCTATCTATGAGACTACGGGTAATAATAAAAATGTAAAGTAACAACGAACTATCAGACAAAAACATTACACCCTTGACACACCGCACATCCAGAATAACAATAGGATGCAGATTTTGGATCTCTAAAGATAAATAATACATTTTGATTTATAATAGACGTAAAAAAATACTCTTCATTTATCGAGAATGCATAAATAGACCCTATTATTGGGTATTGGGAAGTGCAAAATATGGGTGTAACTTTTTTCAACGGTTGAATGTGTCAGCGAACGGGTTAACTTCGGAGGGACGTTTTTTATGACACAAGGTACATTCAAAATAGTTCGAAAATATTTTACGGATGCATTCAATAGTGATTTGATTTATTCCACTGACATGCAGATGTAAGAGTCTCGTTAGATTTATTTGACTGCTGTTTTTGCATTGATCTCGCGTTACGCATGATCGGTTATGTCAATTGCCAGTTAGTGGCTATTATTTTTTTATTGAGGGTTAAACTTTTAAATATAGAACAAGACATCTGATTTCTATTTAATATCAGAATTATTATCTATAGTCTGTAGCATACCTATACCTATGTCTTTCATTTATGTTACGAAAAAAAAATCGGCACAGATTATATATTTTTTTCGTGTGCATCATTGTGTTACATTAGCAAAGGTTACAAATGCAAATGTGTTATCTAAATCCCGGGCTGATAAAGCTCTTAATCTGCATAATAAAAAGACGGAAACAGCGATGCGAGCACAATAGACCGCGGAAGGGTTCGAACTTGCGACTCCAAATTAATGAGCGCTTGCAAAAAATACAATCGCGATATACGATCTCTTACGTAGCGCAGTTGTTCTCAAAGTTCTTTGAATTTTGTGGTTTTTTTTTCATATTTGTTCATAAGACATACCATTCTACATGTACCTAGATTGTTATACTCTTTGCAACTTGATCATTTATAGGATTGGATTTATAGATTTAATTAGATTTGTTTTAAATATAATTATACTTACTACAAATTTGTGGATTTCTTTAGGGACTGAAATCTAACAGTGAAAAGATCTCATTATACATATATATAAATTTAATGGTTATTTTAAAATAGTGATAGTACATCAACGTGTTAGAGACTAATATTTATTTAAAAAATAATCAATATTAAAATTTGTTACATGTAAAATTAATTTTAATAAGTGAATTGTAAAAAAAAACTTTGAAAAAACCATTTTAAACATAAAAAAATATTATCTACGTGCAAATATTTTATATCTTCAAAATAGGTATCGAACTAATATAACATCCACCTATCTTCTATTGAAAAAAATAAACTTAATTCGTGTAAAGTTTGAGCACCATCGAATAGTCGCTACCTACTGATCTAATTTCCATTCGTATGCCGAGGTAACGAAGGGTTATTTTTTATTCAAAGTTTCAATACAAGCGTTTATTAACTTCGGAAACCAACTTAGTGTGTTTTAGATATTTGAATAGTTCACTACGAAACATTGCGTGTTAGTGGGAAATGTGAAAAACGTGTTCAGTGTTCTTGATTCAAGGATATGTACAGGTGATACTAAAAACATAACGACTTGGTTGGAGCAATTTGACATCCTTACGTCCCAGGTTCGTGTCCCTCCGGGTCTGACATAAAATATGTTTTAACGTTGAACTGTTTGGAGCAATCTAAACTGCATTCAGGTAATGAAACACCGCTCTAAGTGGAAAATATATCAATTGTGTAATAGATCGATAGCACATCATTGATTGGTCTTTTAAAGCGTGTGTATACGCCTCTTGAAGTAAACTTAACTAACTGAAAATACATTTATTACATTTGATTCCGAACTTTACGAGTACATTATTGCGTCACGGGCAGAATGACCAAAATTGATTAAATCATGTTTTAAAAAATATAGAAATTTATTTTTATTTAAATATAATTCATTAATAACAAACTATTCTTCATCCCATTTCAAATAAGGTATGACGTCATCATAAATTCAAAATGGCGCGCACAACTAGTGGAATATTAAGTGTTCCTATACGAAGCTACAAGCCGTATCAGACTAAACCCCGCTTCTATAACGCGCTTGTAACTACCGCTTAAGCCTCTCCTTGATAACGTTAACCCTACTACACCCGCAATGTATTTTGAAGCTATACTAAATAGATTTTTATATATACATATAATATATCCAGTTTACCTTAAAGAAAAAATTTGACCTTCTGAAAATTCCTGCTCTCTATTGTTGTACTTTTTCTCCGTGTTCCTACTCATTCTATTGTCTCCTATGGCAACTATTCCATCGTCTCCGCTGTCAAACTGTGGAACTCCTTGCCTTTGAATACTAGCAACGCGCCCAGGCTTCACACGGGTGCAATGTAGATGTACTGTACACGAAATAATATATAGCCTATGGTAATCGCTGAGCTATTGGTGAAAGAAGTTCAGTCCAGTAGTTTTTGAGTTTATTCATAAAATACAAAAATACAAATCTTTCCTCTTTATAATATTAGTATAGATAAGTAATAAGCATAAGTATAGAAGTATAGATTTTCATGTGTGCGTGTTTATTATTATAAATACATTTATGTCTATAATATAATATATCTGTATTTAAAAAAAAAAACTCCTTAAATCGGTACTGTCTCCAACTACCCGAACTATAACAATGATTCAACATTTAAATATAATAGCTTTTTTATTATATTGGCTATATAAAGTACAATATATACATCAAAAATAGTTTTGTATTTGTATGCATTGAAAGTGTGTATTTATGATAACTAGACTTATCTAGTTATGACAATTGCTTACAATTAACGAATATTAGTTTTGTATCGTAAAAAAAAATTACAAGCCTTACTTTCAAATTACTTATCTAGTAAAACATTACTAAAACTTTATCACATTAATCACAATAAAAATACTATTTCATAAAATACATATTATATTAAATTTTACTAATGTACCTAGTACCTACTATGTAAGTGAAAAATATTGCCACCTTTAAAAATAATACTCTAATGCATTCTGCATGTCAAATTTTCCTTTTAGCGCGAAAGCCATCAACAGAAATCAAAGGCGACGTGCCCTTCCGAGAAAAAAAAAAGAAATTCTCTATGGTTGAGCCTGAACGATGAGTCTTGCGTTTCCATCACGCGGGGTAATCCATCAAGGGTCTGGGATCGATACTGTGGGGGCTGAAACTATGGTTATTGGATATTCGGAAGCGTCTTGGGACGTTTGTTTTTATCCACTGAAAAACATTCATATATGCGGCTTTGTTTTTTTAATTGTTATTTATTTCAGTTTTTAAATTGTTTATTTATTAATGGTATTAAGCTCAATTATTATTTTCTTTGTCTATTAATTATTGTAAATGTAATATAATTTTGGTTTCTATTTATGGTTCTATCCAAAAATAGTTCAGTTTTTTAATAGATTATTATATCATATACGTATAAATTAGATATCGATAGAGTAGGTAACGTGTGGTTCGCTTAGTTGGAAGTTAGTTAGTTCGCTTAGTTGATACCTACATCAGCCATAAGACATCAATTAGTATTTCGGAAATTCATAGACTAAAACTGAAATACGTGACATGTTCTTTATGATTTCCGGTGGTAATTCCGTGTTTAGTGACACCCGTGAGGCGCAGTATCCAGACGTAGAGAAAAATTTCTCAACAATCGTTCCTAGGTGAAAAACCCGCGTTTTTTGCTCGTTTCAGCCTATGGATATCCGAATGCTCGAGTTAAATTGTGTGTACCTAAGTGGCTAGGGTATCACCTACCATCAAATGAATCTCACGTTCTCATAATAAAATGCCCATAAAAGTAAATTAATTCAAAGTTCACTCATAAATAAACCATTTAACGTCCTTCAAACACTAACACCAAACTTTCTAATACCTTTAATTCACCGTCTCGAAAGAACAATAATTGTTAAAGTAACTAAATCCTCATAAGAACTTGATCAAATACACTGAAGAAAGATAAATTGTCGTCTAAAACAGTCGCCGCCGTCCGACTTTACATAAACCCTTAGATATATAGGGAGGGCGCCTCCCCAAGATACGGAGTGATTTAGATCCCAAGCCCCCGGCCTTATCGTTATGACCATGTGAGGGAAAGTTATTGTGGGGGGAAGGGGGTAATGGCATCTTGAGATTCGCAAGAATATTATGTTGTATTCAATGCGGCTTTTAGTTTGCTTAGATGACTAGCGAAACGGGTTTATATAAGGTACAGGATATGGGATGTACATGGCAATTTGCCTGTGTTGCAATCACAGAATATTTAACTAAAATTTGGGCGATATTGATGGGAAATATGTAGGTACGTATTGGTACATATTTCCCAACAAGAAAAGCTTTAAAACTAAACGATAGATAAAGACTTATAATTGTGGATGTATTTAGGTTAATACCGTAATTATTCAAGTCGAAATCTAATCTTGAGAAATTTCATATTTCTATAGAGAAAAAATTGTTACAAGTCTCAAAACTAGATTTAAACTTGAGTCACGTCTTGGAATTTGAACCTTAGAATCAGTGGTATGTTGCGTAAAAAACCGGAGCTCTTAAAATCAAATATCTAGGAAAATCGATTGCTTAGGTCAACTCAGACACGCCTATAGTATTCAACTATCAAAATCTCAAATTTCTATATGAAAAAAAAACAGTTTGCCATTTCTGAATCTATAGGTATAATATAAAACCTAAGTTGTACAATGCGGGCTTTATTGTGTTTGCATCCTTTGTAAATAAATAACAAAAGGAAGAATATAAGATATGTATAGAAAACCATTGGTCCTAGCAATAAAATTATATACGCCTACCAAATAAAACTACGCGCGCGTCCCCTCGGCGACATTCTGCATGCAAAATTTAATTTTAGAAGCCGCTCGCTTCAATATAGGTAATATTAGAAATTTATGTTCCATGTTTGAATTCGAATGTCCCTTGCGTCATAAATTCGATTGAGCCCACTGTTTTCGATTTTGTTTTGTTATTTTCAACTGAATTTAACTAAAAGAATTGTAAATTCAAGTGAGAAATTATTTTAAAAATTTTGAGTTAAAAGATAGTGATATCATTATTTTCCAAATAAGAAATATATTAGTTTAAGCATTCTCTTACATTTTAATTTTAGAAGCCGCTCGCTTCAATATAGGTAATATTAGAAATTTATGTTCCATGTTTGAATTCGAATGTCCCTTGCGTCATAAATTCGATGGAGCCCACTGTTTTGGATTTTGTTTTGTTGTTTTCAACTGAATTTAACTAAAAGAATTGTAAATTCAAGTGATTTTTAAAAATATTGAGTTAAAAGATAGTGATATCATTATTTTCCAAATAAGAAATATATTAGGTTAAGCATTCTCTTACATTTAAATAAAATACTGTATACGGGATTAAAATGCGATTTATTATTTATATTGTTTAAATTATTTATCCCGACGTTTTGGATGCTTTTCAGCAACCGTGGTCTCGGGCAGACAAAAAGATGACAGTTGTCTGATTTTTGAAATGTCACAAAGTTGCCATATTAACGCCATCCATTCCTACGGAGTTGATATTTACTGTAGTTTTGTACATTATGATAATATTGACTAATGAGTGATACTCATGTTAATAAAAGACAATATTATTCTCTTACATTTTTTATTATTGCCACGTAAATTGTATTTTTAAATTCGACTAAACTATAGGTATTAGTGCTATATGATACCTTACTATGATATGGGTTGTTATGTTATGATGGTTTTAATAGCCACATAAAAAGCCACGAATCATCTATTACAACAATTAAAAACATCAGGGGAAAACACCAAAGTCGTTTTAAAAGATAAAGTAATACAATTTTCCCGCCTTTTTCTCCCCCACCTAATTACAAGTCACTTTATTAATATAGAAGATCGTTACAATTAGGGCGGCGGTACTTAATAGACGTTAAACAGCATTCTCGGCTTTTATTTTTGCTAATTGCTTTATTTTTTAAATAAAGAATCATTGGTTTACTTTGACATTAGAAACATAGGATTCTTAAGTAATTCTAAATTTGAAACATTACGTGTAGTTATTTTGATCAGTTGTTCTGATCACTTATTTAAAAAGAGAATATTAATTATCGTTTTAACCACGTTTGAAATGTACTTAAAAGAACATAGGTACCTTATATTATTGATTTTATATACTTCGATGTATTATATTATATCTATAAAAACTGCATAGTACCTATATGTATTGTATACTAGCGACCCGCCCCGGCTTCGCACGGGTCTAGATTTTTTGACAAAAAAAATAGGGTTGTATGTATTTTTTAATGCCACATCATAAAAAAATAGAAATTAAAAATTTTGTCTAAAAAATAAAAAAATAAAATTTAGGGGTGGACTACCCCTAACATTTAGGGGGATGAAAAATAGATGTTGGCCGATTCTCATAGATACCGGATAAGCACAAAAAAAATCATCAAAATCGGTCAAGCCGTTTCGGAGGAGTATGGCAACGAAAACTGTGACACGAGAATTTTATATATTAGATAGCTTTTATATTTATTTTAATCCTCAAAAAGTATAAAAAAAATTCTTAAAGTCAGTAGGTACCTATATCAATTTTATTCGACAACAATTCCAGTTTTGTAACAACATTATCACCATCAAATAGTGTGAATTAGAAAAACATAAAAACAACATTTCCCTCCAATTCACAAGTCATAAATTATCTAGCGGTCAGTGTTGCCCCCTAAAAATATTTAACCATCAAATGGTCGCGTGGGCTCGGGTCAACCATTCAAAAAATATATTTGAATAACGAATGATATACGGTTTGTTTATTGGCGGGCCTGTTCGGCCTTCTTTCATTATTGACGACGCGCGGAGGTCGTCGCTGGTCAAAAATTCGGAAGGGGACAAAGTGACCCCTTCTGTATTATGTATTAACGATACAATATTTTCGCAGCTTGTGTTACCTAAACCAGTTTTGACCAGTGATCGAAAATTTTACGTTTAATTTGTAATTTTGTTGCGCACGCGTCTAAGGTTAACATGGGGTAGCGTCTTAGGGTTAAAGTTTAAGAATTTATAATTTATGTTACAAGGTGAGGAAATTCATGATAGATAGATAGATAGATAGTTCTTACGTCATCATAAATTCTCGAGTGCATATAGTTGGACATTTGTGTTTATTTCAATGAAGATTCTTCTATAAGTAAGTCTCATCTGTTTTGCCCAAAGACTAGTACCAATATTTTTAATTTTAATTAACACTACACGTTTAGGGCCTAGAATGTCCCAGAGAAGATGGGCGATATCTATACTAATATTATAAAGAGGAAAGATTTGTATTTTTGTATGTTATGAATATACTCAAAAAGCACTGGACCGATTTTGAAAATTCTTTCACCAATAGAAAGCTACATTATCAGCAAGTAACATAGGCTGTAGGTGTATAGTACATACATCTACATTGCACCCGTGTGAAGCCGGGGAGCGTTGCTAGTCAAACCATAATTAAAAGAACCTTTTCATCAATATTACACCGCGACGTAGACGTGTGTAATCTTGAACAAAAATAATTTCCGAGTTAATTACACATCAAAGGTAATACCGTCCTATTTTAAATTAAGTAAAGGTAGTAAGATAACTTTTCTAAAGCATTTTATTTGATATAGGTATAATATTTTGATAAAATAACAAACTTTAACCACATAAAGTACAAAACCGTTTGAATACTTTCATTTTTAGCGAAAAACAAACACATTACATTTACATTGTATAGATAGACCTACTGCCAGATATATACCTATGTCTTAAAGGAAATGTCAATCCGCACAAACACACAGACAGACAGATACCCGTGTTCAAAATGGAATCCAAATGCTATTATTTTGTCGGAAATTTAAGTTGCGGCCCTCCGCGAGTGAAAGCCCTCCGAATGAAAAATGAGGAAACTTTCCCTCTTAGCTGTCCTGGTGTTTACTTTTACACTAGTTGCGTAAAAAATATGGGGTTCCAACCATCCCTTATCCCAGTAACTTTACTGATTTTGGCTATTCAATTTATTCCATTTTTCCCTTAAAATAAAAGAGTACGGTCTGGAGAATATATTGGCGACTGCGGTTAACTCTCAAATCATTTATTTTTATGGACACTATTATAAATCGTCAGTGAATTATAAATTAACAACTTAAATCTACCATGCAATAAAGTAGGTATATGTGGCAAAGTTATATTAAAACATAAATGAACAAGTATAAAAATAAAAGACACGAATGCTGAAACGTTTAAAATCGCGTTCAATTAATCCAAGTTGAAAATAAAATTGAAAAATTCAAGCCTTTGAAGTTTATTGAAAGCTGAATGCACGTGAAAACGCTTGCAAAATAAACCAAAAGCGCGTACAGCTTCGAAAAAATTTCACTTCAAAATAAACCGTTAGAAACGGAATAAATATACCTACTTGGCAGATTTGGAAATAGCTGCTTCGCGTGACATTAGGTGTATACCTATAGATATTTTATTTCGAATTTTTGAATTTAGAAATATTTTTAAAGTAAAAAGTACTTTAGGTATGTAGAATTCTAAAATTTTGAATATCGAACCTTTTATTCACATTAAAGTATATTAGTTCTATTTTTAAACAATCTAGATTCTAGAACATTTAAATATTGTGGTTGTGTGATTCATTTTTTAAACAATCAATGTTTAAAAAATGAATCACACAACCACAATATTTAAATAGGTAAGTATTTTTTAATTATTCAATTAATAATTTTTAAATAGCTATTAGGTATTAACATCAAGATTTGTTTAAATCAACTGACTTTGCTGACGTTCATAGTGCGCTGTTTGTAAACCATCGTGACTACTAACATAATTTTTTTTAGAAAGAAACTAATTTTAAATACATTTTGAAACTGCGGCAATGCTGGTTATCAAATGTACCTACAAACATTATTTGTTTAGGCTAGATTTAGACTAGGTCCTACTTATTGATTATTTTACTTAAAAATTATAGAACTTTTTTTAATTAAGTATTTATTACAGTCTAGCTATTTAAAATATATAAATATTTTTTAATATTATACCTAAATTATTGATCGTGTTTTCTTAGTTTCTTCTTATCAGAATAATCTTAAAATATATAAAGCAATATGAAATAAGCGAAAACCGTTCTACAATATAGAGCCTGTCACGCTAATGAGTAAAACAAAAAAACCTTAAGCACTATAACTACGCGACATGCAAATAACCATTGTCTCTTTCAACGAAAAGAATAAAGCGAAAACAAAGGATTACTTAAGTTCGCTACAAAAAGTCAAGCGGCGTACATACACCTGTCTGTACGAAACCATCACGAAAATGCGTAGTACATAATTCGGACCGAACACACACATGCCCAACTACACATAATATATAGCGTAACTACATATGTACGTATGTGCTCACGTGAGAGGGACACGTGTGGGCGAGATAGGTGTACGGTTCGGGGCTAGTGTGAGAGGGACGGTTGTTGCAGGACGAGCGATACAACAAATCAATACGAGCGGTGGTGACCGGTAGCCTGTGTCACTCCCCCGCCCCCCGCCTCACAGACCGCACGCCTCCACCTACATTGTCAACTACCATAGAACAAATTACGTTCAAAAGTGCCAGACTTTCTTTGTCTTATTTAGGTGTCATTGTACCGCTAATTATCGTGACAGTTGTGTTATAGAGTTCGATTTTTTCCACTTTAGGCGCAAACCAATTCAAGGTTCTATACCTGCCTTTTAAAAATTAATTTTAAGTTTATGTCAGCGGACAAAAAAGCGGACTTTAAAGTCTCAGATGTGTTGTTGGCCTTTTAAAACGTGTCTTATGTAAATTAAAGCACAAAACGAAGAATTTCTAGTTATGCATCTAAGATAAAATTACAAATATCTTTGTTTGTGCATCACTTATTTAGTTTATCATAGTTCAATGTTAACTTGTCACTAAATTACAGTTACAAGTTACCATTTATTTAACTAATAACACAAGCATTGAAAAAATGCATTATTTTTTTTAACGTCTCGTCTGTTTCTTCATTAGTCTATGAAAAATCCGCTTGACCGCGTATGGAAAACGCAACGAAACTCGGAGCGAGGCAACTTGATACTTCGCTAACTTTTTAAAAGGAACGCGAGATACAAGTATCAAAACTCTTTCGTTGAGTTATTCTGTATATTCTCATTTTGAATTTTCGATTGGAAATACTACTGAACGATTTAGTTAAACAGTTTCATTTTTATATTGTAGGTTTGATTGTCGATCAAGCTAGGAATCTTGCTGATAATTAGGGTGTTAATTTGATTTAAAAAAAGGAAAGTCTCCATAGCTTACAAAAGTCCATATTCACCGATGATCATTTACCATTTAATCGTTTAAAATTAAAACAATACTGGGGAATGGGGTATAATGAATAACTGTCATATATATTTTCGACCCATTTTACAAATCTATTGTTTTTCTAGAAACTAAACTGAATGATTATGTCATCGCATTTCTCCCACCCGTATGGTATGGAAAACTGAGATTTTAACTAATTTATATTTGACTATAGGTACTTTAATAAAACCACCTCATAATCCAACCTGTTTAGATAACTATTAAAAACATATATGTTCTTTTACTTAACTAAATACAAAAACATCATACAAAAGTTTTATTTCCTATATCCAGCCATGGCATCCGAAAGTGTCGCACCGTAAGCCCGTATCCTAGCAACGGCTGGCCAGAGGACCCTCTGTATCAATTCACCCTTCGCCCTCCTGAGGGCTCGATAAACTGCAAAACCACACCCCTCTCTGATAAACAGAGTAATTTATGGCACCTACTACCCTTGCCGGACAAGATTTTATTCACACAAATTTAAACATAGCTATATAATATAGTGTACCAACATTTTTTTAATATTATGACATTTACAGCATAAAATTATTTAAAGAAGTATTTATATAATATTAATCTTGTTATTAGTGCGCGAATTTTTAAAAACATTCAAATTTCAAAATCTAGTGATATTCTAACTAATTAAAATTAAATAGATTTCAAAACGTAATGAGTTCTATTATTTATCGTTATCTTTTAAAAATTAAATACTTGCAACTTAACATATATGTATATTCTAAGGGTGTAGTTACTCGTATGAGTAAATACTAAACAACTGATATATTATTATATCAAATTATTTCTTAGGTCCGTATTCTAAGTCTATTTCAACAATTTTTTCTCTATATATACTCGTAGAAGCTTGAAAATTTGACAATTATCAAGAATAGATTTCGTTTTGAAACGACTTATCAGCCTTAATAGATACGCGCAGATACAACCTCAAGTCTGGTTTGTCCGGTATTTTGTACTTACAAAGACATCAAAAAAGTCTTTAAATATCTGACATAAAATCGGAACTATAAACAACCAACTTCAAAAGATATCCTACAAAGTATCAAACTTTTTAAACACATCAGTGTATAGGTAGAACGTGACTATAAAGAAAATCGATACAGCTGCCCGCCTGACCAAAGTACATACAATATAACATCTATTTTCCCCGTATGGCCGGTACAGTCCGCCATCTTGGAACACCACCCTCCGCCCACACTCAATCTTACCCCAAACGTGCCCCCACGATCTAAGGGGCTTTGAAAGGCCGAAACCTACTAATACTAATGTCCTCTATGCGTGTGTGTTACACACATAGGCTTGGATTTCAAATTGTTGTTGCCAGGCTCAGAATTCAGTTTATTTTAAGAGAGGAATATTGATTTACTAGCAACGCGGCTCGGCTTCACACGGATGCAATGTAGATGTATTATCCACAAAAAATAGTTATTACCTATGTATGTTGCTCGCTGATAATGTAGCTTTCTATTGGTTAAAGAATTTTTAAAATCAGTCCATTATTTTTTGAGTTTCAAAACATACAAAAATATAAAAATTCGAAAATACAATCTTTCCTTTATATAATATTAGTATAGATATGTAGCTAAATTGAAATTGTTTTTTAGATTTTCTAAAGGTTTTTTTTTTCATTTATGTCTCCGAATAGAAAAAAAGTAATGGAATTGACTTCAAGCCGTTTCCACACAAGGATTAGTATTAGGTACTTAGTTTATATAAAGAATTGCAATTATCGGCCTAGTTTGAAGTATTTTGGCAAGGGCGGACTTAGCAGATAGCTAAGTATTATATGAGTAAATGCAATCCTTAAATAGACTATACGTTTGCAACAAATTCTTTCGAATATGTTTTATTTACAAAAGGAATAAACTACATAAATATTTTACCACGTTTTTGGTAGTGGTTAAATAACTTTCTACAAAGAGCAATCTATGTAGGCAGGCAGCAAAAATAGTAATATAAAAATTAGTAAAATAAAATAGTAATTACCTAGTATTATAAAATATGAGCCCTTATCAAAAATTGTCTGCATTAAAATATATAGAGTTGCCTAACAACGTCCGTAAGTCAATCCCATCTAGCCCATTTTTTGAGATGCCTAATTAGACGTAAGTATAACAGGGTATGTTATTACTTATTAAGTTATTATATAATAACTCGACATCGATCGGCGAGGACATGTTAATTTCGCTAAGCGAATTTTGAGTTAAAAAAAGCCACACTTTTTTCGAATTGTTTCGCCACACAATTGTTTTTGGTCCAAATGGTCTTAAAAACTAAGAGGACTTTTCGAAATAAAACTTACTCTTTTTACGTATGTACGTTTATATACATACCTAAACTATTATATACAACACAGTTTCTATACCTATATATGTGTTCATAGTATCCGTAAAATAAATATTTGTAATAGCATAGATATAACGTTATTTTACGGTTACTTTTACGGGCGCTTTATGACATGTTACGACGTAAAGTGAAGATTTCGTGTTATCGGGCCCGTTTCGAATAACTTTGTAGGTCAAAGTATTTCTATCGTATATTGCTATATAAGGATACCTGAACTGTAGAGCGCGAGTTCCGCTCATGAATTCATTGCTCATTATAATCGTTCATTTTCAAGCTATTATCAGCTACTTTGGATATTAGACAGATGAAAAGAGATAAACATTAAGTAATAATTTACTTATTTTTTATTACCACAAGTAAAACATCTTGAATGTAGAATATCTGACGCTTCACTAGCAAAAAAAAGAAGAGAAAATGTAAACATTTTATTTAGTGGCGGATTTACAAATTTCTGGCGTATAGGCTTTAATTTTTTTCCGTCCTAGCCTCTAAATCATCTTTAATAATTAGGATATATTATAGGAATAGGATTGTCTTCTACATTTCTTACTTTTGGACTATCTGTGTAAGATACTTTTAGACTTGATTTCTATAAGATACTTAAAAAAAATCAGTCCCCAAAGCCGCCCCTAAAATCTGCCGCCCTAGGCTCAAGCCTACTCATCCTGTTAGTAAATCCGCCACTGAATATAGTATTCAACTACACAATAATACAATACGCTGTTAAACTCAATCGATCAAAATGACTATTAAACATCATACATTACCGAAATAAAAAATACCGTTCCGTACCGACAAACCCTTAGACGCACGTAAAATATTCACTCACCACTCCCATACATCATTCATTCGTCCGACGAGAACGTTTCGACACCAATCTTCCATTTGGCAAGAAAATCGATACACGTCGTGGCCATATAAGCATTCCGGGGGTGGCAGACGGGGTGTCTTAAGGGGAGTTAAGGTTTAGTCCCGAATATTGAATTTCCCTTGGGACAAACCCGTTTTGCTTTGTCCCTTCGCTCTGGGTCGTATAGGCCGCGATGCCCGGGCGTACTGAGAGATATTCCACGCACACATTCGCGTACTGCGTGTGTGTAATAACATTGGCCATACGTGACTTTCAGAGCGTTTGACGGGCGCTACATAGCATATTATATAACATGCGTACGTTTCAACGTGAAATACGGGCTCTTTGCTTCAAAGCCTCTAAATTAGGTCTCCTTAAATAAAAAGGCACACGCACACTTTATTAAAATTGAATATTATTCGCTTTTAAATGTTGAAAACCTTTCTGTGGTAAAACTTCTAGGGTTTTTTATCTATGCTAATATTATAAAGAGGAAATATTTGTTTGTTTGTCACGATTTAAATCAAAAACTACTTGACCGATTTTAAAAATTCTTTCACTAAAAGAAAGCCACATTATCAGCGAGTATGGTACATCTACATTGCACCTGTGCGATGCCGGGGCGGAGGTAGTATGTTATATTTTGTATGTTAGAAGAGGAAATTGTTCCGTTGTTCTGTATATTAATTTCTCCTATAAGTAAACATATTGTAAGGTCTTTAGGGAACATTTTTGAAACCTATTTTGCATTTTATTCGTTTGTTGACGATGACAAGGTGGAGCAAAAAAATGATAGTGCTATGTATAATTAGTGAATAAAATACAATATTCACTGTGAACTTGAAATGTAATTTATATTATAGGTTGAGAAATCATTATTTGTAACATTCCTTTCGATATAAGTAGGTGCTCTGTGCAAATTATATATCTATATTTTAAACGTCCTCTTAGATACCTATTACAGACGAGTATGAAGATAATTGAATAATAGGTGATACCTCGACTAGGTATTGGATATCAGTATAATAACTTTGACTTTACAAAAGAAAATTCCTCTTTGCTTTCCATATCATTCATCAGTTTTAATAATAAATAGTCTACGTAAGTATATACCTAAATATATGTTTATAGGTACCAAATGAAAACACTGAAGCCTTGTTTCCACCGGTCGCAATCATCCTTTGTTACGAAGCGTGAAACATCTCTAACGTATGTCTATAGTGAGATAATACCGCACTATCGGCACTGAGAGGAGATTGGGCCATGTTGAATGTGCCTTTACGTAAGGTCTATCAATCAAGTGAATATGTTGTTTATATGGAGATAACACATAAAGATACTTTGTCATTGGATGAGTAAGGAAAACAACATGTTTTCAATTACAGGCTGGGGGATACTTCTTCGATTGAGACTTCCAAACATCGTTGAAGTACTATGTCACTAAATATAAGGTAGGTATACGATACCAGCACGTAATAACAGACTGTCACAATATGAGTTTGATTTAGTCTATATATATGTTACTCCAGGCTCTCTGTGGAACTGCATGAAAATTCTTTCACTTATGTCGGAGATAGGCGTATCTAAGCACACCGACAGACATATGTAAATGATAAAAATGGTTTTTATATAGGGTGAATTTCTCGTAAATATATTCAAAGTACTAAATCGTCAATTTCAATGTTTATATATAATACATAAGAAGATATAGATTAAAAAGAAACCTTTATTTAAAACAAGATTTTTCATACAATATACTTTTGTCGTGTGGTACAAGCAACCTCTACCTCCCCCGAATATTAGAACGTCACATCTCACTCGAGTCACGTTCACTTTGAAAAACCCCTCTCTTTCAACTTTCATTCTGTTACATTTCGATTGATTTTTACGCCTAATCTATTTACGTACTGAATTTAAGCTTATTATTATATTGGAAAATATTTAAAATTGACAGCTTTTTACGCATGTTATTGAAAGGGACAAAATACTTTTAAGCACAACTGATTGCTGGTTAGTGTTTGTGTATTTTTTTTATGTTAGTGATAGTCTAGCCACAGCCAATGATGTGCTGTTGACCTACATTTTTACGCCAAACATTCGAAAATCCATAGACTGGGACGAAACGCGCAATGTACACTGCACAGTTTTTCAATCTATGAACGGTGGTTAGTTACCCGGTCGGAATTTCGATATTCCTTCCACACTTTTAATGCCCGAAGTAACCAGACGCATGGAAGACATGCTTATATAAAATTAATAAACATGTCGTCCCGGCGGGATTTGAACCTGCGACCCATCGGTGCACAAGGTTGGTTGGCGCTAACGAGCCCGTTGTGTATTCTGTCATTGTTCCCATAGTATAAAGTGTGCTGCTTATTTCGATAACTATACACAACATACCTACTTCACACTTAAATTCATAATGTAGGATGTACCATAACATCTCGCGGGAGGGTTTCGCATTCTCCTCTATAAAAAATAAACTACAGATTTTTTAACAAAAAATAAAAAAATCATGCATTTAACACCTTCCCGTAGAAAGGGTTCTCCATCTGGAGTCGCACATTGACTTCAATCATAAGCCCACGTCCCTATATGGAGTCATAATCCATAGTCCATCTTGTGAGTAAAACTATTCATTACTACAAAAATACAAGTGGACTTGACAGGAAAGAAATTACCCTTGTTTGGGGGACTGTGAACGTGTTAAGGGTTCAGAAACCCTAGCACGAGTGACTTGCGAGAAAGTATTCATATCATCGTCAATTTGTCAGTTGTATGAGAAAATATTTGAATTTTCATTTGTATGCAACAAATAACAGATCGACGATTCAAATACTTTATCGCAAGTCGTTCGTGCTATTTTAATTCAAAGCCATATACAATATACCTACATAATATGTATGTAGATACTTTGAGAAACACCAACGCATTATTTTTAAACAAAAAACAAAAACCGACTTCAAAACTACAAACTTGCACTAAAAAGTAAAAAAGCATTATTTATCAACAGTTATTTTTGAAGTCGGTGCCGCTCCGTACCGTTCGAAAATTTGTTGCAAAAGCAGGATTAAACTGTCCTTCTTGACTGGCACCGACTCCAAAAATAACTGTTAATAAATAATGCTTTGAAGTAATTAAAATTTTTAAAAATTTATATTTAATTTTTTGTAGGAAGTGCATTCTTTAAGTTCACTAATCCTCACATAATAATTTAGTAAACCTACCACTAAACGTACTGCTCAAATGAGACAGCGCCGTGAAAGGAACCACAAACCAAAACATCATCTACGTAGAAGTATATTTTTGTTTTTGTTGATTTTCTAAAAAAGTACCAAACCAATTCCATAACTTGCGGAGTTATCGCGTAACAAACATACAAAAAAAAAGCAACATACAGACGAATTGAGAACCTCCTCCTTTTTTTAAGTCGGTTATAAAATCACAGGTCATAGGTGCAATAAAATATAATATTATAGTTCCCAATAAGCTTACCTTACCACTTTCAATTTATATTTGTCTCCAAATCCATATCGAACGTGTTTTTGATACACCAAACTGTTTTTCAATACGATCCCTTGTGTATCTATCTCTATGAAATGTCTCTTTGATCATTTTTCTATTAACTTACCTAATATTTATTTTTATTCGCCGTTTTGTTCAAATATAAAATTTGTAGAGCTGTTTGTTTTCTAACATTATTATTTTTTTATCAAATTACAATATTTTAGAATAATGTTATACATATTAAATATATATAATACACATAAAATTATTTCCTTTTGAGTTTTAGATGTGAATATGCACTTTAAAAAAATATCGGTTTGTATATAATTTTTCTTACTCCTGAAATTTTATCGTTAAAGCTCCATAATAATTATAAGTAAGGAGTTGAATACTTTACTTTAAAAGTAGACTTAACAATCTAAAATATATTTACAATAAAAAAGTACATTTTTTAATGTGTATAAATGATAAACCTACTAGGATGACTTTCATATTTCATTAATAAAAATCGGATATTACAATGAGAACGTCGATCATTTTTTGAATCTGAATAATCTTTAAAAATGGTATATATAGGTATAATATATTATGGACTTTCATAGTTATTACTCAAATTAAATATTTAAAAAAGTCAATTAGGTACTAAGTAATACAAATATTGTATACTAGCAACTTGCCCCGGCTTCACACGGGTGCAATGTAGATGTACTATACACTAGAAATATAGGTTACCTATATGTTACTCGCTGATAATGTAGCTTTCTATTGGTGAAAGAATTTTTAAAATAGGTCCAGTAGTTTTTGAGTTTGTTCATAACATACGAAAATTCAAAAATACTAATCTTTCTTTCTTTTAATACAAAATATAGATACATATCATTGTTATTATATGTATCTACAAATATTTACCTGAGCTTAATCAATTTCTCCAGGGGATATTAAACATAAATTAGGTACTTATACAAATACTAGTAACAATTATTTATTACCAGCTTTAATTACATAATATATAGGTACGTATGTGCAGTCTATTCACGCAGCAAAATCTAAAGCCAATATAAATTCCCAAGCACATATTTCGTTTGATAAGCAACAAATACCTTAGCTTTTGATATCTGAAGCATACTGTATAAATGGCCCGCTGATTAACATTTGACGAGACCTCACGCTCTGATGGAGTTTTTGAAGCACAGAAAAAGTCCCGCAATTGACATCATACTTATGTATTTTTTCCCTTTGTTGCTTTTTATTTTATATGATATTGAAGATTTAGATTTAGAATTCGAATATAAATAAAAGTATTTTCAGTAATCTTTATTAATGGCTCCGAAGTAGGTATGCACGTTGGAAGTCCGTTCAAATATTAAGAAAACAAGTTTAAAAATAGTATACGTACAGAGGACTGATCACTTGCCTGTAAAGAAAATGGTCGGTGAAACGGACACAGAAATATGTCTGTCCCATGCCCCATGGCATTAGCGGGCTCTTTATTGTTTATTAATAGCTGGTAGCTAATTTTATTTATACATAAAACAACTGCTATATTTCTAAAATAAAAGCTCAATACCTAACAAAAAATTGTGTAAAGGAACCAGAAATGTGTCTGCCCGAAGCACTAGGATAGTCGGGAATTTACGTCATAATAATTTCAAACATCATCTATTCTCGCTAACGTGTATTCCAAATTTGAAAAACGATTAAAAAACAAAAGCCAAATATTCAAATTGCGAAATTTGATCCCGTCCAGCTTTGTTTTATAGTCACAATCGCTAAAACAAAGGAAAGTCACATGCAGAGTTTTAGACAAACTTGTATTGGCCTTTGTAGTAACCCTTTCTATACCGTTCATTGTTTCGGGCGCAAATTAATCTCAGTTGATTTCTTTGATGGTGACTGTTGGTATAAAGGTGCCCTGACAGCTACGGAGTGACGGACATGTAAATGCAATAAGTTTTTTGTTTTGGGTTAAATTGTTCGAGTGGGATTGTTTGCGTGATAGCAATTAAAGAAGTTGAGCTTTTGTTTTTTAAAATAATTAGAGTTAACATGAACATTTTTTTAAAGTATGGAAATATAAATAGATATAATAATATTGAAAAATCTGCACTACTATAAAAAATAAAAATCAATACAGAATAAAAAAGTAATAAATAAACTCATTAAAGAATATTTCACTAATTGGAAAAGCACTATTTATAAGATGTTTAGATTATATACGTTTAGACTGTTTGGTGAAAGGTTATGTATGTACCTACTGAATATTGTATAATATAATTTAAACATTATATTGATTATAGTAGGCATCTATCGAAATCCATGCGTCTTGGCTTACGGTAGCAAAACATAATTTTTAACCTTTTTATTTTGAAAATGGACTCTTAGCAAAATACACGGTTGTAAAGTCCGTTTCGCACAAAGTACTAAGTTTACTTCATTTATGCGAAAGCATGGAACGAAGGGAGACAAGAATATATAATACGTACTACATACAGATAACATGTTTCATATACATAAGATAACAAATAAAGGTTGTAGGTGACTTAAACAGTAATAACCAAAGATTTAAATACCAAAGCGATAATATAAAGAGACTAATAATAAGTTATGACATTTCCTACTGTAATAATATTATTCTATACTTTATAGATAAAATATCAAATTACAGATATTGATGAATCAAAAGTAAAACTCACTCAGTGTCATTTTGAATAAAAATATTTTTTACTATTATTGCTTATTTTAAGCGTAAGCCTTTTGCAAGAATAAAGCACTTATTGCATTGTGGTCCATAACAAAACTATGAATCGCAATACGCACTTAGTAATTGCTTCTTATCGTAGATTTACGTTTAAAATAAGCAATAACAGACACATTTATTTTTATTCTAAATTACACTTAGGGAGTTTTGCTTTTGAACCAACGCGAACGATATTATGTAATCTATTCAATTATCTGATTGTAGTTTTACGAAGGAATACCCTACCCTATCATCAATTTTTCTCTCTTCCAAAACTTCCAAAACATGGCGCAAGTTTCAGTATAGCTTGTCAAACTATTTTATCTCTATATAGATTTGACATTTTGACTTTTAACGTCTAGGACTAGGGGATATAGTTTTATCCAACCACTGGGATTTTTGCAACTTTAGTCGATGTAAATAACATCGACTAAAGTTACAAAACTATATGGCTCAAAGCATTCAGATACTTTGATTTAGTTCAATTTAGTGAATAATTTATCCTACAGCGATTTAATTTCAAAGTACCAGCGAAGGCAGATGTTTCGAGACACAACCGATAGAAGTGGAACGCTCATTTACTCCCAGACTAATTTATCCCGTCTAATTCAACCCTTAACAAGGCGTTGTCCGTACAAACATATACTATGTACGTGTGAGTTAAACCTACCGAAAGTACACTACAGAGGCACGCACACATGCAGAATAAAGCCGCAAGGCACGTAACATAAGGAGCTTTGAAATTAATTTAGCTCGGAACTAGCTGGCAAATGGATAGACGTGAACGTGGGGGTTGCCTCCTTGGGGGGAGGGGGTCGTGTGTCGACTAAATTCGGCGTTTAGGCAAACCTTTGCGGCGAGCGGGTACTGCTTAGGAGTAATTGTGTAGCGAAACGTGTAAGGGATTCGTAAGTTCCATTACGTTTGTAGTTGAGTGGAATTATAATGAACGGTGACTTCAGTTTCCTTTGTTTGAGCGTTTGTTTACATTTCATTAGTGGTACCGGTGGTGATGATTTGTTGTTATTAGTTCGTTTAATACAATTTATGTTCAGTTTCATAATTATATGCCTATAAATAAATAATGTGACTTAATTAAAAAAAAATGCAAAATTAATTTTCATAGAACGACCTTAACACATTCTAACAATGAAAAACTTATCTGCCTTAGGTACATACTACATAATAATAAGTACTTATTTGATGGCACAATCATGAACATTGTGACATCAACAACTTATTTTAAAATTATATAAACGAAAGGTTACAGGTCCAAATTTTAAAATATATTTTACTTAAGTTTATCAAAAAAAAAATGGTTTAGTTTACTTCAATTCTAAAGGCTACCACTACGTGCTACGTTTTGTGTCAATATTGGAATTCAATAACTCTTGTTGTATTAACATTTTGAAATAAAGAAAATAACTTTTTTTTAATTCCATATACGAGTAGGTATTATTTATACCAAAGTTTCGAATGCTTTTCAGCAAGCGTGAACCTTAATAAAAAACAACGTATTAAACAAACGTGGATACTAACTTTCGTATAAAATTAAAAATTAATGCATAATGTAAACAACGCTTCGTACCACACACGCATATTCAAAGAAGCGAAATGAAGATTTTATATGAAATGAAATGAGGCGGCCGGATATTACAAAACAGATTATCCGGTGATCGAAGATTGTTTGAACATGTGACATTTATATAGACATACATACATGTGTTCTTATCTTTATTCTACACTGATAATTCCCGTGGTTTTCGCTAGCTTAAAACATATATTTGTCCCTTAATTGCTATAGATATCTATATATATCGGCCATTCGATTAGTGATTTTAAAAAAACGTGTGAACTTCCGAAAAGCTTCAACCGAATTTTGACTTCAAATAAACACACGTTTCATTTCGTCGCCTTGAAAAGATGAAAAGTGACTGAAACTGAAACTTGAAAAGTGTCCCCTTGAAAAGATTTTAGGCGACTTGCAGTAATATCTTAATATTGTTTTTTTTTAGTAAGCCGCTTAGCACGTTCCGATATATCTGTAGATATCCGCTCTGATATAGATATATTTATATGTTTATATATATTCTACAAATATATAAACGATTCACAACCTCTAGCATTAGCTGCGACGAACACCAGCGCTTATTTTAAGAATTTAGTAGGTAGGTATATTAAATATTACCTACTAAATTAAAACTTATAGTTAATATACAATAAAACTAAATATTACAATACACTACTACTTAATAGGCGTAGGATATGATGTGGAGTTAAATTTTGATTCTAACATAAAAATGTATACACACCCACCTAGCAAGTTACTGTGTTTGGGTCTAAGAGGCACTATAACCAGTGTCTAGGCAAGAGACTACCATACCAGTCCTAACTTCCGTCATATACTCTAGATGCAAATGCTAAACCTTATTTTGTCATTAGCTTAGCGCTACGTATTACCACAGCCGTAGCACCAAGGACTTTACATAGTTATATATATAAAGTCCTTGCGTAGCACTAAAGTCTAAACCATAAACAAAATATTTGATAAAATTTATATTGATAAAAAAGTAATGTTGAAGTAGAAATTCATTGACATAAGTATATATGAGGGTCAAATATAATCTAAGTCGGTTGAGCCTCTCATCTTGAAATTGAAGATGCCTCCCTAGACCCGGAGCCGCTACACTCATCTAAGGAACTCTTATTAAATCCTCCTCAACTAATCCTTCAGCGGTACGGATAGCAAACAAATTAAGTGCCTAATTATAAAGTTACTTAGTTGTTATTTATTAAAATTAAAAGAAATAAATATAATATTGTCTTTTATTAAAGCGGTATCAAACAATTAAATAAATAAATAATAACGCGTTCTAATCCGGTACAAAGTATTTTATTTAAAAGAAAAATGTATGCTGAGCTTATAAATAATTTCAACAAAGTAGGCATGGCAAACTAGTAGTGCAATCTCAACCCAGAAAAGCCTACCCGTTTGCTAAAATCGTTTGTGTTGTCATAATTTCGTTAATGCAATTTCAGCTTACTCATACAACCTATGCAATTTCTGCTGAAGGCTAGGCCTTTCGACGTACGTACGAATACACGTACAACTTTCGAGAAAGTATTGTTAATCTGTCAATCTTTCAGTTGTATGAGAAATTATTTGAAAAGTTAGTGTCCTGCGCTTCCGTTGTTTCGACTTGCCGTCAGATTTTACCGTTTCATTCAATATCAATTAAATTATATCATCGGTAGTTTAATTTCACATATTATATTGTTGACGGTACCAGTAATTAGTGGGGCCGTACATAGCTACATACATAAAGTGTATAATTATGCACGCTCCTACATCCTACATAGCTCCAAAACACTCGCCAAACAATTTGGAACTAGATGCGAAGTTGGGAACCGCAGACGACGGCCATCTTGCCGTTACCATGGCAACGGACCACGAATTGTCTGTTCCACCTGAAATGTAAATATCTTTAGGTTTTGTTTACGAGTATTGCTCGTTGAACTAGATTTCAACTAAGCTGTTAATTTAATAGTAAGCTGGGTCTTATAAAGTTTTTGGTTTAAGTATTCAAAGACATGATGTAAAACCTGGCTTTCTATTATAGGGATTCTTTTGTGAGGAGTCCTCACTCCATACCATACTATTATAGCGCCTGACTAATATTTCTCAGTGACAATTTCCTTTTAAGAATTAAAAAGCAGTTTAGATGATTTAAGACATAGGTACTTATAGTATACGAAAATAAATGTCTGCCTGACTATTAAGATTTCACGTCTAAGCTGCTGTAAAAAAATTAAGGACTAAGCTAGAGATAAAAAAGAAAAAGCTATCTCAGGAATCTTGGTATGGTACTAAGTATCTAGTAAGCTGTATTTTGTTGCCGTATGATAGGGATGCGTAATGAGTGAATCCTACGAGTAGCTAATATGCATATACCTATTTAGATTTTCATATGCACATAACACACACTTACATATTACATAAAAAAACATATTTTTATAATAAAATATGAATTTTGTATGGAAGAGCGGGCCATCCTGGCGCAGGTATAAATTTACTTAAAAGGATGTCCCAACAACGCGCGGTCAACTTTTTTATTAAAACTTATTGTTTGATAAAAAACATATACTATCATAATATAATTCGTTTTCCATAGAAATAATCAACTTCTGTAATAGATTCTTCATGACTTTTAATGTTATCTGGTACATGCCTATTTTCTCAACTGTCCTCTAGCACGAAATCAATTTTTTTTGATAACAGTGTATTTGGCTATATTTTTTTAATACAACCCACATACTTTTATTTAATCCGTGTCTGAACGTTTGAAATTTTACCCTGACGTCCGTAAAGGGTATTTTCATTACGAGATACCGGGACTAACCATTCGGCGAGGTATTTAATATTGTCCTTTAAAGTAGGGACGTGTGTCTTTTACTACGATGAATAGAAATTCTAGAGACTGAGTTTTATATGGAATACACGTGTATTGCATTTTTCAACTTTTCGTTTTACATTAAGTTTAATTTTAGCTCTAGGTAAAGTTATTCAAACTCCTTTTTTTTAATAAGTTTTTATAAAGTATCTACTTACGTCTAAAACATCAATTTTAAATGTTCGCAATGTTACATTATTAGCGCAGGTAATTATTGTAGCAGAATTAATGTATAAGTATTAACTACTAAGTACCTACGAACCTTAAGCTCTTCATTTTCTTTGCTATTCAGGGTTGCCTGGATGAGTTCGCTGAGAGCGATAAGTTCGCCTATTGCTCTTTTTATATATATTTTTTAAAGATTTTAATTTAATTGTATTTTTCAGTAACTTTTTTTAAATAGCTATAGCTTTTTTATGTTAGATATCGACAGAAAAGCATGAGGTTCACTTGATTGTAAGTGATATCTCATAGGGATATCAGAACATTAGGCTGTCGATCTACTTTTTACTTAGAGCTTTCGGAAATCCATAGACTGAAACCGAAACGCGCAAAATGCACTTCACGGTTCTTCCACTTATGAACGGTGGTTCGTTACCCGGTCGGAATTTCGATATTCCTCCCACCCGATCAATGCCCGAAGTTACCAGACGTGGGGAAGATATGATATGAAAATTATAAACATGTCGTCCCGGTGGGATTCGAACCCACGACCAATCGATGCGCACGGCAGGTGTTCTACCGAACGCGCCAACGAGCCCGTCAAAAATGTCCATAAACATGTATTTCAATATGATTCATCTTGATGTTGGTATGTACCTACTTACTATAACATCCTAACGCCGGCACAATGCCATATATTCCAGCACTTTATACGTGCAAGAATTTAAGAGATTGCCATTAGACAAAGCCCGACAACACAAACGTGTACAATGATCAGAAAGGTACATTTCACCAGTAACAAGGCAGGTGGGTGGAACCACAATAGCGGGGTACGCATCACACGTCCTTTCATCATCGCCAAGGAGCGAAGGGCATGCGTGATGGAGTAGGAAAGACATTTCTGATAGATGCGGTAGTTTGGTCTACAACGCAGGTCTCTTTTTGTTGACGTATTATCATCACTATATGAATGACACTGTAATAAGTATGATCTGGTTAAGCACCAAAGGCCCTAGGTTTGAATTCCATGGAAACTAGATTCGGGTCAAGTAAGCTTTCGATGAGATATATATTTTGTTTTTATTTTTTTTTTATAATATAGGGGGCAAACGAGCCTGCGGCTCACCTGATGGAAAGTGAACAACGCCGCCCATGAACATCTGCAACACTAAAGGACTTGCAGTTGCGTTGCCGGCCTTTAAGGCCTTTTTACAATTCCTCTGAGCACTCACCATGATAGATAGGTATATACCGTAAAAGTAGTTATCATAGTTTCAATGTAACTAATGTAATTAAACATTTTGTAGAAAAATGAAAATGTAAATGAAATATTTACGAAGCCGTGCACTTAACTCGAAATTCGTAACTGTGCCCAACCCGATAAGTCACAACAAAAAAGAAACGCAATAATTTATTGCAAAAAAAACATTGTAAAACAACCTACTATCACAGTACTGAATGCCGTATCAATAATTTGTAATCTATGGCTCAATACACAGAGTAGGTACAGGGGGAGCGCGTGGACAGGCATTCGAAATGAAGTGCACTACAACTACTGCCTCTGTCCTCTCCCACTCTTTGTCATGACCGAGATGTATACGGACGTATATATCTTGTATGTGTCTCACATATTTATTCAAATCCAATATATGTATATCCATAGATGAAAAAACAAGTGAAGTGCATATTGCGCGTTTCGGTTTTAGTCTATGGACTTCCGAATGCTCGAAGTAAAAAGTAGTTTGATAGCGCATCATTGACTGGTGTTCTGTGGCTGAGGTATCACCTACCATCAAGTGAACCTCATGCTCGTTTATCGATATCTAACATAAAAAAAACATTATTATTATTCTAATACCTAAAGTTTTACAAGAACTCTTAAAACGTAATTTTATAAAAACTGCTATTGATTCTAAAGCTTCTATTATCGAACATGGTGTAATGGTTGCAGCTCCTTACAAAACATTTGTAAAACAAAAACTTGGCGATTAAAAAGAGTGGCGGCGAGTTTCTTGCCAGTTCTTCTCGTCCGCTCTACGCCCTTGATTTGAGAACTGGCAGTAAATGTAAAATTAGAAGCATTTAATATGTATTTTTTATTGACGTTCATAAGTGTACATTGTGTTACCTAAATGAATAAATGATTTTTGAATTTGAATTTATCGAAAAGAGTCGGTACAAATATTATGAAAATCTGAAGAGTTAAACATATTTTTTTTTGATCAAAGACTAACAATTGAAATCAAAAGAGATACTGCAATGTTTAATCTGTAATTTCAAGACTTGAAATCCTGTTATTTATATGTACTATTTTATAAGCTATCATATAAGTTAAAAAATAAAATAAATATCAAAGTATACCTACCTACCGTATACATTTCTCTTTTTATTTACATATTGCAATCAATGTATTAAAAATAATGAATCCTGGAAATGTATTATGAATTTTAGGAGTATGTAAATTATTTATAAACTCAAATCTCCGAAACCTCCTCGATTAATCACAAAGAACCGCACTTTTTAAAACACAAACGCTTCTTTAGTGAAAGTTAAAAATAAACATATTCTAATCTCGAATGTCCTCAGAGCATATTAAAAGGAATAGACAAACGATATTTCAAATTTCGAATAGCTTTTCTCTATTCCAATTTTTATGTTCATGCTACATAGTTGAATCGTCCCCACTTCGCTGGACAAAGTGAAAATTTGGGGTTACCTATAATAATTATTTTCTGATGTCAATTCAAAAAAAAGCTGGATAGGAACACCCTGATCACGTAGCGCTATGAAATTTACTCTACGACCTATCTACCAAATATACATAAAAATCTATATTTTTTTTACCACTGACACCGTGACACGAGTTTTTTTATGATCATATCAAAAATCATACATCCCATTTTATCTGCAATTGTTCTGCCACAATGTTGGCTTCGAAATTATACATACAATTATTCGTAGATTTTAATATGCCCATTTGCCCACTTTCTTATATAATAATGTCTAATATGTCACTGATTTGCAGTGGACTGTCAAGATGGCGGAGTTCCGAACCTAATTTATTTAATTATTATTAAAGTTAATTATATTTTTTTCTTGAATTTTTTTCATATTTTAATAGCTATTCTGTTATTCGAGACATAAAGGAATCCAACAAATAAGATATCATTAAAATCGGTGCAGCCGTTCTTGAGTTATAAATGGTGTAACTAACACAACTTTCTTTTGATATATAGATATGCTAAAACAAATGACTGCAGCACTATGACTTAACAAAATTAGACCAACAAAAAGCAATCAGCGTCGCGCCGATCGTGTATCGAAGATTGGATTGCGTTCGCGTAATATATCAAAGGTAATCCGTTTAAGTTTAAGGGGCACTATATATCATGACGGTACATAGATCACCCTGTTTGGTCTAAGCAGGGAGGCAGCAGGTTATGGCCGATAGGCTAATCTATAAGATTCAGCGATTTTTTTTTAGTTTCACTTACTGAAATTTAGGCCAATGAGTGATCTAGGTTTGGATCTAGTTTTACGATTTGTTAAACCATTTTTCTATCACTCTAAAGTATTTCGACAGTTCTCATGAATAGATTTCGCCTTAATTAGGGTCTTAATGAAATTTGAAATAAATACGGCCCGTGGCATACCACGGGCCGTCTGTAAAGACATTTCTATACATACGGATTTTAGGATTTAGATCTTAGAGCTGTTTTACGCTATTAGGTACATCTTCTCACTAAAATTAAAATATATTTTTTGATGAATACCTTGAATATATTTTTAAATACATTCTATTTCTATTTATTGTAACCTAACCTTTAACTAACTTAGGTACTTGCGTAACTTGAAAATTAACTTTTACTCAAAAGAATCACGGAACGACTTCAATATCAAAATCCAGAATATCTCAATACAAACTGTAATTGCCACTGTGCTTTCGAATATGCTATTTAAATTTAAAAATTGTAAATATCTTTTTATACAAAAAAAAACATAAAATGGTAATTTGATATGAATCGCTCTAAGCTTTTAACTTATACCGCACGCTCGTTCGTCAGCTAAGCAGAGAGGCGTGGGCGGGCGGGGGGTAACGTTTTCCTGTTTGAAGGCACACGTCGCAAAGGGAAATCCTGTACAGGACAGAACGCTGAAATTGCCCGCCCGCTGATACGTGCTATCTGCCTATATACTGAGCGTTTATGTGTGTTACTTAAGATAAGATAAGCGTTTATTAAAACAAATAGTATATTACAACTTGTAAACTATACAATCTATACATATAGACTTACAAAGTAATTATAAAAAGATCTTAGTCGATTTTGTTTTTGGATTTAACACTGGAAGTCCCAGTTTTGAGGGAACCAGAATCCAGGGAAACGAATAAATTTTTTTTTAGGTTCGAACAGAAGACTGGTCCGCCCCGGCTTCGCACGGGTGCATTATAGATACACTAAAAAAATGTGTTTGTTTGTTACGATTTAACTCAAAAAACTACTGGACAGATTTTCTTTCACCAATAAAAAGCTACGTTATCAACGAGTAACATAGGCTATATTTGCGTGTGTTTTGCACCCGTGCAAAGCCGGGCGTGTTGCTAGTTGATAATAAAGTTTTACTACATAATCATTATATTAAATACCTTTGTTTTTTTTAATTTTTTATAGACGCAGGCGACACCGCGGATCGTGTGTCTGGTGATCACCGCCGCTCAAAAGCACATGCAACCTTAGAAGTCGTGAGTGTGGAGTGCGCTCGATTCTTGAATGTTATACCACTTACGACACCATAATTGGAATTCCTTATATTATTATTATATGACCATAGAGAAATCTAACTTTTTAAACACACTGTCACTTAAAGGCGCGAAACGGAACACTAATTTCAAATTCAAGCAAATCAAACTAATCTCGCCGCAACTAGAACATAAAGGCTAAAGCATACAGTCTCCGACTGATTGCAAAGCCGTGGCTTGTTTATCTTTCTCGTAGTTAGAGGATCGAGATACCGCTTCAATCCGGTGTTGCTAGCATCATTTGTAGAGAGCGTATTTTCCGTAATGTATACGTCGATGTGTCTATGGTAATGAGACATTGTTTTAAATTATTATTGTGAGACTTTTTTAACGTTTCCTACCTAAGAACCATACTCTCAATAAATCTTACAAACTAATAACAGCTATGACTGGGTAATGAGATATCTAGCTTCGAATAGTACCTAAGAAGTAGAAGCGTTGAAGCGGTTTTTTCGACATCCTCATGCTAGGATTGAGGTTCATTTCATGGTAGGTGATACCGCAGCCACAGAACATCAGTCAATGATGGGCTGTCGACCTACTTATTATTTCGAGCATTCGAAAATCCATAGACTGAAACCGTTTTTCCATCTGTGAAAGTACGTTATACGGTCGGAATTTCGATATTCCTTCCATCATTTAATTCCCGAAGTTACCAGACGTTGGCAAGACAAGCTTATAGAAAATTATAAACATTTCGTTCCAGTGGGATTCGAACCCGCGACCCATTGGAGCGCAAAAAAAATTTCAAAAATTCAAAAAATTCAAAAATCATTTATTCATTTAGGTAACACAATGTACACTTATGAACGTCAATAAAAAATACATATTAAATGCTTCTAGTTTTACATTTACTGCCAGTTCACAAATCAAGGGCGTAGAGCGGACGAGAAGAACTGGCAAGAAACTCGCCGCCACTCTTTTTTAATCGCCAAGTTTTTGTTTTACAAATGTTTTGTAAGGAGCTGCAACCATTACACCATGTTCCACATGACATCTTTAAGTAATTAACTATAATAATCGAAAAAATATACGAGTATATATAAACGAAAAAAATAAAAATAAATAAAAACAAAGATTTGTCCTCTATCAGCAGAATGTATGGTGAAGTAGGAGCACTCACTTACATTCTCGTGGGAACAACACGCAAATACATAGACGAAATAACTAATATCACCGCATACACGAATTCAAGTTCGACCAGTCACCACAAGTAGCACCCGTTCACGAGTATGACGCATGGCCAGCCATCGACCCCCTCGCCATATTTTAGGGAGAGAGACAACCCGACGCATGGACGCCGCCACAAGCAATGACATTTAAGCGAGCATGACGATCCTTGAAATGTGAACTTGGCTACATAAGAAAACAATAATAATATTAATTATTCTGAAATAAATTAGTACTACATGGATCACGGTTTGCTCCCACTTTACATTAAAAAAGTCGTGGATGTTGACGATCGCCCCCGAGTCTGGAATTGCAGCCGAGAGATTCAGTCGCGTTACCTCTATACTGGAGCAAATCATATCCAAGCACTAGGATCGTTTAAATATTCATTTATGTTATAATAGGCCTTAGCAAGTAGTTTTACTTTAACGTACGATTTAAATTTATTTATTGACAACACTTGTATCTCACTAGGGATTTTGTTGAAAAAACGTATACAATTGCCTTGGAAAGAATTACTCGTTTTATGCAGCCTTGTGGTTGGTGCACTAATTTTGTCTTTATTACGAGTACTATAATTGTGGAAGCTACTATTCTTTTGAAAGATATCTATATTTTTCCGCACATATAAAATATTCTCATAAATGTATTGACTTGCCAAAGTCAAAATATTTAATTCTTTAAACTTGCTTCGAACTGACTCCCGTGGGGATAATCCGCAGATCGCTCTTATAGCCCGCTTTTGCACTACAAATATCGATTTAATATCAGCTGCATTACCCCACAAAATAACACCATATGACATAATACTATGAAAATAGCTGAAATAAACGAGCTTTGCTGTATTCTCGTCAGTAAGATCACGTATCTTTTTCACTGCGAACGCTGCAGAACTTAGCCTATTCGAAAGACCTTCTATGTGTGGGCCCCACTGGAGTTTACTATCTAAAGTAATTCCCAAGAACACTGTATTATCAACAAAGTCTATTTCCTCATTTTTAATTATTATTTGACCATTGCTACTTTTTACATTTGTAGTTACAAATTTAATACATTTTGTCTTCTTTTCGTTTAGCTTAAGATTATTTGTATTAAACCAGTGAACTACACTGGAGATGGCACTGTTTACATTCTCAAGTAATGGATCTCGTCGTTTCACTTTAAATAAAAGCGAAGTGTCATCAGCAAACAGTACTATCTCGTGAAGCTCTTTTACAAGAAATGGTAGGTCATTTATATAGATGAGGAATAAGAAAGGTCCAAGTATGGAGCCTTGCGGTACACCCATAGTAACAGACGATCCCATTGAGGTTGTTCCATTTATATTTACCTTTTGAATTCTACCGCTCAGGTATGAATCCATTAGTTTAAGCGCTTTTTCGCCAATGCCATAGTGTTGAAGTTTTTTGATAAGGATTTCGTGATGGACACAGTCAAAAGCCTTTGATAAATCGCAAAAAACTCCAATGGCATCATGAGCATTTTCCCACGCATTTAAAATCTCGGAAATTAATTTAATACCAGCATCGGCTGTGGAGCGACCTTTTGTAAAACCATACTGTTGGCTATGCATAAGTTTATTATTATTGAAATGTATCATTAATTGATCAAGAATCAATTTTTCAAAAATTTTACTCAATGCAGGCAGCACAGATACGGGTCTAAAATTTGTGGGGTCAGAAGTGCTGCCCGTTTTGAACAACGGTGTGATTTTACTTAGTTTCATCTGGTCTGGAAAGACTCCACAATCTATACATTCATTAAATATTATAGCTAACTCTGAACTGATAACATCGATTACTGATTGTAAAACGAATACAGATACACCCCAAAGATCTTTAGTTTTTTTTAATTTGAGTTGTTTAACTGCAAGATAGGTGTTCTACCAAATTTATTTTATACCCTTATTTATTTTATAACAATTAATTGTACATTTACTATCAGGCAGTCTCCTATTTTTTGGGAAAGAGGTTTAGGTACATATAATAAATTAAAAATAAATAGCGAGTGTCGCTATAAATCAAAATATTCGCACTGGCAATAATTTATAGCTTAGATAAGAACCTACCATAATTATTAACTAATTCAATAATTCGTTAACAGCGTAGGTCATTCCGGACAATGTATTTACAAAACATTATGTTGTGGCGCGTTTATAACCGGTGCTGCCAGTTTTCAATAAATTTCCCCTTCAGAAAAATAAAATTGGCGAATAAACGCCACGTGGTAAGACTGGTTTGTTAGTATGAACAAGAATTTCAGGTTTGGCGAATTCCGCGTGACACATTGTATGATCCAGTTTTAACTATATTGTTTGGTTGCGAATAAATGTTTGCAATTTGGTCTATTGATTCATAATCAAAGCGCGTGCCTAATTCTCAACCAAGCACCCGCACCTTTACTTGTTGCGTTTTATATAAAAAAACATAAAAACTAGTAGCAATTAGTTATTATTATCTACACATATATTGGGTTTATTTTAAACCGTTTTTTAAATAAATAATTATTACCTACTTATATAAAATAACGGTTTCGATAAATACAATTAAAAATTATTGTTTTTATAAAGTAACTAGCAACACGCCCCGGCTTCACGTGTGTAATTTAGATTTACTATACACAAAGTATAGCCTATGTTACTCGCTGACAATGAAATAATTTTTAAAATCGGTCCAGTAGTTTTTGAGTTTATTCATAACATACAAAAATACAAAAAATCAAAAATACAAATCTTTCCTCTTTGTAATATTAGTATAGATATAGATAAGCCTAATATAATTTTACGTCTTTGTGTATTCAATTCATTGCATAATATATGTATAAAAAATATTATTATAAAAATTGTACGGTCTGGTAACGAGAACTTTAAGCCAAGTCTTATTTTCGTGCACAATTTTTCACCTATTCATTTTATTTTTATCATTTTCATATTTCACTACTACGTATTTCACATGTTTTCCCGCCTTCAGCTGTCCTCTGCGTCTATTTAAAAACTAAAAAGAATCAATAGATAATAATACGCAATAATATATTCTATTTTATCTATGGTATTCGAAATTCGAATGCAGTATTGAAATTTCGCAATCGTTCGATAGCGTACGGCAGATGTTCTATTTTCAACTTTGCAATGTTGTTTATTAAAAAAATCTTTTGTGGCTATTTAAAAAGTAAAACTTTCACAATGCGCCATGCAAATTAGATGTAAATCAAAGGGTACCTATAGGAAGGTGCAAGTGTATGCAAATCTAATCGTTGTCATAAAGAAATAGTTGTTACATTCGCATGGCGAAATTTCTAATGCAAATATTTTTATAATGGATGATGCTTTGGAGTTTTGAACTCTATCTTATTCAGATAAGATTAACATTAGAATGAAGCATTAAAAATTTGCATAAACGCACACCTTTCGTTGATCCGATGGTTTGAGTGACAGGGTTTACGTTGAATGAAATTTGAATCTCGCCATGTACTTCCGTTATGTATAACATTGTTAATATTCCCGTTATTGTGTACAAAAATGCCATTTTAATCGAATTCTTATGCGTAGCTTTATGACAATCTTCCAAAGCTACAACAGGCTATAAGTTACCTACTCAAGCAAATTCTAAGAAATTTGTTAGAGCCAGTTAAAGATAAAGATAGGAGCTTCTAATTCATATCCTACTTAAATGATTTCGTTAAAAATAACAATATTCTTATCTGTACTGCAAGTATTCAGAATACGTTGCAATACCAATGTTAATCCTGTGCTATGTAAGATTTTACTGTTTATGCAAATTTTACCCGTTGATTTATATCCCGTAACAGTCGAAGGGGAACGCTTCCGGTGCAATAGATTTCCTATTATTAATAACTGTTGTTATTAATGGGGTAAATCTCATATGCAAAACAGTGAGGCACAGACTAGCTATAAATCTGCCTTTGTGTTATGAAATTTAAAAATAGAATGTCAATATTAATTGTAACAAAAAGGTTCTAATAATTTGACGTAAAAACTAAACAAGACACGCCGCGAAATGTACACTTCATTTCATTGCAAACGGTTTAAAACAATGCATAAGTAGGTGCAAAATTACTTTCAGTTACGTACTGAAACTCACAGCTAAATAATATCTGCTTATTGAAATAAATAGTTAGTATTATTGACTTATTGGATTGAGATAGGTGTGGATATACATATTAAAAAATGTGGAAACATTTTTCAAAAAATATACCAAAAACACGGTTTTATTTTAAACAATGGCAACACAAGCTGTAAATGTTTGACAGTTATAATAATATTAGCTAATGCGGAACTTTATGGAGCGTAGTATATAAAACTAGTTTCTCAAAAAAATTCGCAAACCAGTTCTCAACCCTAAAATGCATCCATACACTTAAGGTCTAATACGAGCACAATAGAGATGGGCAGTGGCCAGTACAATGGTGTACGAACCGATTAATTCGCTACACAATGACCGGGGGCTTGGGGTCCGAAGAGGTCATATTTAGGTAGATGGGTCAAGGGTCAGTGAGTTGGTAAATAGCGTCCTTTCGATTCCAGGGGAGTGACCGCGGTAGAGAAGTTTTGAAACATTTCAGCAATGACGGGTTGAAATTTATGTGTTGTGGAAATTATTGTTTATGGTTCTTTTTTTTTTTAATAGTAGACTAAGATCAAGGATGAAACAATTTGAAGTTAGTAAAGCTACGGGGATAATAAAATTAGGTACTTACTTTCTTATAATTAGAAAAATTATATCTATTATAATAGGGGACTAATCTGCGTGGTTCTAACCCTTCATAAATAACAATGTCAAGATGCGATTGAAAACAAGATATCGTCGTTGCGCCTGCCAAATTCCATATGTGTTTTTTTTTGATTTTTGGTTTTCGCACAAAAAATACTCTTCGTTTTATTCTCTATGTGTTCCTAAAATCATTTTTGTGATATTCGAACTGGATATGAGTTTAACTAATTCCATATATGTTTTGACCGGTAAGAAAAGCTCCGTATGTGAATCAATAATACGTTTTTCGTAGTCTCCCAAAACTATACAAAAATCACATATGGAACTTGTCAGGCGCAGCGACGATATCAAAATTTAATACAAGTCAATGGGACAAAATAGAATCCAGGACCATAATGTCATCGACAGATAGCATCTCTATAGAGAGCCATAAAGAATATAGAGTGATAACGTGACGTGTGAAGTGTGAAATTATTGATATTATCTGTAGTGTAGAGTAAAGAGTTCCTATATTGGCTATATTTTTTTTATCTATAACATTATTGTTGTGTTTTTGTTAGTGTAATATTTTATAACTATTCACTAATATAAATAAAACATATTGCTATTAATTATAGACTTTTTTAGCCTTAATGGGTGGTCTAGGGCTTAAGGATTTAACACTTTATATTTTATTTTTCAAAAACAAATAAAATAAAAAAGTTATCTATATAAGGTCCTAAAACAATTTATTTAAAAAAAATAACATTTATGAACAAAAACGAAATGCAAGTCCTTTCGTGTTTGGTTTTAGTTAAATTAGGTAGGTATACCACGAGTATTTTTTATGACTTAAGACTAACAATGAGCATTAATTATTTCACAATATACTAAGTTAATCTAGTCATTTAAAGATGCACAGTAGCATGCATGCGTTATAGAAAAAATAAAATTCAATAGCTTTAACCCTTCAAGAACCTATTTCATATGCGGCACCGGTGTCTCATTTCAATATCGTAATAAAAAAGATAAAATTTACCCACGACTCTTTGGGGTCACATTTTTTAGGGTTGAATCCTTAATTTGCAACAAGGTGCATCGCGCATCAGTGCAATGATTCAAATGAGCATGGTGAAAAAAGTCAGGGGTTAAAATCTATTGATTATTCGGCTTTTTTTCCCATCGTCCCGACAAAAGATGTTAGCTATGTTTGACACTGATGTGTTGGGAATAACGAATCGATCTGAATCATATCGTTTTTTCTACACTGGACATTTGACGGAGTCACCTTTTATTGCTTTGTGTTTTGGTGAAAAGAGTTAGGTAGGTACCTATTCGGTCTATAAGCATTGATTGGTTTCAAAAATAGAACGTTATTTTTAAACTTAGAATTGAAGTTATAATTCGAATAGATAGTAGAATTCGGTAGTAGCTATGCAGGTATCTGGCATGCGTTCCAATGCCATTATTTTTCTTGTTTTTGGAAACAATAGGCAAAAGACTGCTTAGATATAGGTACCTTAGTCTTCACAATACTGAAGGCCTAGCAATAAACGACTATCGAGAAAGTATTCGAATATTTAATCTGTTTGTATGAGAACTTATTTCTTACAAATGACAGATCGACCATAGGTAAGAATACTTTTTCGCAAGTTGTTGTTAGGCCCTCTGTCTAGATATAAACTAGGCATCATTTATCAGTCAAACGATTTGCTGGTCTCGTCTCTCTAATTACTTAGTAGAAATAAACCCCCAAAAATCGATTAGAAAAAGAAAAGTTTAAAAAAGTATATAGGTTCAATAAAATAAAATAAGTTCTCAGTCCAGAAAAAAGGAGCCGTCGGAGAGGGCTATACAAACAACTCTGGCTAATTCTTCTATTATTAGGCTTAAGATTTGAACGATTTGACATAGCAAGTGGTTTTGCAACTTGGTACCTACTGTTTTTACGGAAACCTATCTATTTACCTACGCAGATATTTAACAAGTGAAATCTCACACTGGTCATTGGTCAAATGTGAAATATCTATAGGTACCTAGGTACTTATTATTTTTGACTAACCGTAATGACCAATAAGATATCAGCTATTCGCATTCAATTTGTAATTCTCATTAAAAATGTTTAATTAAGTATTTTATATTTAAGAATCTGAGAGGTATCAAAATAATCTAAAAACTATTATTTAGTACAATTAATATTTATTATTCAATCAAATATGAGGTTCAGTAATTAAATGACTAGGAATTTTCGATGATAGGTATTTTCTACATACATTGTATAGGTACCTATTAGATCTTTGAAAAATAAATTTAGATAGACGTTTATGTACCTACTTAGGTTTTCAAATCACCGCATAGTAAATAACATAGGTATTATTATTTTCTAAAAAAGTTGTTGAATCATTATAGATACAATCTACCTGTATACTTGATATTGGTACATACTTGAAGAGGAATGCCTATAATAAATAACCAGACATCAATAGATAATTATCACTTGAGTATTTGGAATACGGACAGAATCAAACTTAATTTAATCAATACACCTCGCCGTAGGCAATGATTAACCTAAGCTTTGATTTGAAAATGGAACGCGCGATTTCGCGCCAAAATTCGGCACCCGCAAGACCGCGCCTCACATACGAGCTCCGCCCCACACACGACGGCCAATCGCATGACTCTAAACACCCTCGCGCAACACGCATATTGATCTGCGGACACAGCTCGAACCGTTTACATTTCGACATATCACATGCTAAACACCGACAAACAATAATATGTGTGCTAAATACAAGCAATTTTGAATCTTATTCTTATGGAAAAGAGCTTAAATTAACTAAAAATGTTTTGGGGTCTTACTATCTATTCCATTCAAGAAACAGTATAATTTATTACTCACTACTAACTCTACGAAATGTCACTTTGTATGAGTATAATAAAGACTGAATTTGAATGATCATGATCACGTGTGTGTAAGAATTAACCTAAACTGAAAATACTTTAATATATAAAATTATTATTAGCATTAAATAGAAAGCAATTCTAAAATCATACTTATCTTAGGCTATGAAACAACAATATTAAAATGTTATTTTGATATATCTACATCAACTATGAAAGCGATTTAAACATATATAAAAGGTACGTGATTGTAAAAGCCCTAACTCCAATTTACAATGATATAAATCACGAAATCATAATATTTATCGGTCTGAAGTTGAGAATGTTTCGCCATCTATAGATGGAGAAACGCACTTTTTAAAGATTAACGGTATTGAAAATAGTTCGGCTACTAGCCAATAGATGTCACAATTAGCAATTATCTACTATTACAAATTAAAAAGGTGCCTTTTTTAATGGAATTCCAAATGTATTTGTATAAAAACGAAGACATATCTAATAATCCTAGTAATCACCATTGCTATTGATGACTTTGTTCTATCATTTGGATAATTCGCGAATTCCTTCGCGGAAGAAACATGGGGGTTTTGACTGAATAAAGTCATCGATGCTTTTTCGGATGTCACCAAAGTTTTCGAAGTTTTTCTTAGCCAGATGAAGTCGAAGCATCGGAATACATGGTAATCCGAAGGGGCAAGATCTGGTGAATAATCCGCATGAAGGAGAACCTCCCAGCCCAATTCACATATTATATCTTTAGTACCTTTTACGAGCATTATCATGTTACAGAATGACTTGCTTACTGCTGCTCCAAGTGTATGGCCTGTTCTGCTATAATGCATCGCTTAAATGTATATACTGCTGTTAATAAAGGTCTGCAGTAACAGTCTGTCCAAGTTCCAGTAATCATAATGCACCACGCCTTTCATATCCCACCAGAAACACAGCAACACTTTTAGTGAATGGATGTTGGGTTTCGGAGAAGACGTGTCCGGTTCCCTGGTACTTGCCCAAGATTTTCTGTCTTTAGTATTATTGTACAACATCTAATTTTCATCGCCCATATTGATTTTATAAAGAAAATCATTCCTGTTATACTTGGGTAACAAAGAAATAGCCCTGTCGACCCGCCGCTCTTTGTTTTCTGGGGTCAAGTTATGCGAATCCCATCTACTCTTCTTTTGCGTATACCAATTTGATGAAAGCGATGTGAAATGCATTGCTAAGTAACGTCTAGTTATTGTGCTTGAGTCTGAGCCGAATATTTTCTCGAAAGTTTTTCGAGTTTCTCATCCCCAAACTTTAATGGTTGGTCCGATCGTTTTCGGTCTGTAAGATCAAAATCTCCTATATGATACTTTTGATACTGCTTCTTGTTAAGAGTGTTACGGAGTTTTCCTAGAGAGCACTAAAAACCATTTTTGCAGCTTCAGCAGAAATTTTCTTTAATTGAAAAGCTAAAAGAATGCAGTGCCTCAAATGTTGCTTGTTGACAGACATATTGTCCACTTTTGTTTTTTATGTCATATCACTTCGATTGTTAAAAATTTATTGTTTTTTAAAACATAATAATATACACTTATAAATGCCAAAAGTAAAATCAATTTATGTAACCTAGATAAGAAATGACAGACATCCAAACTTAAGGCACCTTTTTAATTTGTAGACCTAAAAATAAGTCGGGTTTTCCTTCCTGACGCTATAACTCCAGAACGCACGAACCGATTTCCACGGTTTTGCATTCGTTGGAAAGGTCTCGGGCTCAGTGAGGTTTATAGCAAATAAAATTCAGAAAAAATTTCAAAAGAAAAGCGGGAAAATCTTTTTTCTTTAAGAATAATTATATAATTTCGAAGACAAAATTGTGGCAGAACAACGTCTGCGGGGTCCACTAGTAATGAATTTAATAATTCTTAATTAGCTAACAAGTAACAGACTAATTCATAACAGGGGTGATAGGTCAGTTTAAGGGGCACTAATATGAAATTAAAATATAAATGTTCTTTTTGTTTTTACATAATATTTCGTGTCCTTTAAAAAAACACTAAATATCTCGAGTGCATATCATAATATATTCCATGCAGTAATTTTCTTTAAATAAATTCCAAAAATCACCTTTTATTGGGTGTTCACACTAGTGGTGCCTTTAATAAAACAACTTTAATCTGACTGAAATAGTTTTATTGTTAGTAGATAAATATACACACCGGCACAATTAGCGGAACAGAAAAAAAAGTGAGACTATGAGATAATAACGCATATATTTGACGAAAATATAATTAGACACAAAATAACAAATTGATTAACATCTTTTAACAACGACTTTGAAAAGTCTTCGTTATTTTTTATTGAAAAATAAAGAAATTTGAAATAAGTGAAATTTTTAGATGATTATGAACCATCACAAAAAATAAAAAAAAGTAAGCATTAAATGATTTAACAATAAAATTAAAGCAAAATTAATAACGAGTGTTTCCCCCTCTTGCTCTGATTACGGTTTCCATTCGTCTGGGCATGCTACAGATTATGTTATCGATGATTTCTTGAGGCAACCGCTCCCACTCCTCAAGTGATGCGTTTCCAAGATCATTCAGATTGTTGGGGGGTGGCATTCTGGATTTAACCCTTCTTTTTAGCAAGTCCCAGACATGCTCTATCTGATTCATATCGGGGAAATTTGCTGGCCACTGCATCACCGGTATACCTACGTGGTTCAGATATGCCTGTACCGATTGTGCACTATGAGCACGAGCATTATCTTGCATTAGAATAAAGTCGTCACCAATAAATGGGGCAAATGGTACAACATGTTCTTCTTAAATGTCTCTGATGTATCGATCTGCTGTCATGGTCCCTCCTGTGACTATCACTAACTCCGTGCGAGCTCCCAAACATATCCCTCCCCAAACCATAATCGAGCCGCCACCATAAGCCACTGTGTGTTCAAAATTAGACTGTATGTGGCGTTCTCCTTTGCGTCTCCATATTCGCTGTCTCCCATCGATATGTTTTAAAAGAACTCTGCACTCATCAGTAAAGAGAACCTGCCGCCATTCGTTCAAATCCCAATGACGATGTTCTCGCGCTTTTTTTGTGTTCCGCTAATTGTGCCGGTGTGTATAATACAAGTCAAACAAAAACACTTAATTCTTAGAGCTCATAAAGTAAAATTAACACTACATTCCATTGTAGATCCTACTAATAAAGTCATTATTAATAAATAAACAATAATAAGTTATACAATAAACATTTGCAAGAAAATAACGTAATACAATTTAAGAGTATAAGTAACACAGTACTGTATATGTTGGTATTTGTATGATTTCCATATTTTATCCAATAAAATTATATTTACCAATAGCCTTTTCAAATATAGTCAATATTTTAAATTGTTTATATAAAATTAATTGTTTAAATAAATCTAAACCTCATCTGGAATATGTTATAAAAATCTTCCATTATTTAGTCTTCTAAATTTCCATCATCCATATCACAGATAATAAATACTCTAAATAATCTAAGTAAATACTATACTCTCTGGGACATAATTAATTAGCAAATAAGATCAAATACTTTATACTGGAAAAGTCTTGTTAGGGCCAGCTATAGCCTATAACCCAATAAACAGAAATTAATGCAATAGTTAACTTTTTTAAAAAATCTAATTTTGCCATGAAACATCTAGCAATCACATTGTACAATAACTAGAAACAAATTATTAATACACAAGACACCAATCTTGAAACAAAGTTATTGCAACCATTGAGGATAGAACAAGACAATGTTATACATAGTGTATTCAACTTAGTGGCAGAACTACCATACAAGGCCCATAATCGCGGTTTTCCCTATTAATGCAGGCAAAATAATCATGCCCTTAACATAATTATATGTCATATTTATCTTACAGCTTTTGGACATATTATATTATGGTGGTCCCGCCACAGATTACACTATGATATATTATATATAGTTACGACATAGTAATATAAAAACCGAAGTAGATTGATGATGGAACAATTAATTAGATGATACGCATTGAAGAAAAATAAAATTTGGTATTTAGTAGACAGCTTTATATAAATTTTGTATATAATATTGGTTACGCTAGAAAACAATATAATAATTAATTATTGTGTATGTCAAATGTATGGTCCATCCAAATTAGACCCTATGCCCTTGTTCTTTGACTTCTTTTTCTAGCGATCCTTTTCCTCTCCCCCCGAACCTCACTTGATGCTGCTTGTTGGCGAAGCGACGGCCGTGCTAAAAGGCTGAAGACAGTGACCTACTGATCGCAGGCGGCATCACATCGATTTAAAGTAAATAATTATAAGTGTCTGTGCTAGTGGCGTCAAAGGTGAGTCCTTTTACATATATCCTTTCTTCCAGCTATATATTTGACAAACTACAGATTTTTTGTTATATTGTTTTCTAGCGTAAAATTATAGTTAAAAATTTTGATTAAAAACAGACGTAAACCAGCGCGCATTCATTTTTTGGTCCTTCGAGCCGGATATTAGTTTTGTTTTTGTAAAATACATCAATTTTAAATTAACTATAAAAGCAATGTCAAAAATGGCGGATGAACTGTCTACGGACGATCGACGGTTAAAATTGTTGCAAAATAAATTAAGCGCCATATTTGGTCGTTTGCAACAAATATTCGATGCATCTCTGAATATAGATAATAATCCTATTAAAATTGATGATTTTTTGGCCGATTCGTTCACCGTTGATAGTTTACGTGAGGATTTTTTAAGCACAATCGAAGAACGTAATTCCTATCAATTGTCCATCACTGACTCATCAGCGACGGTTCCTAATTACAGTTCGATGCTAGCCTTTGAGCAACTTTATGCAAAAATTAAATATAAAGTTCATCAACTTTCATCACAAATAGCTAAAAATAATTGTCGTGATAATGTTGATGTAAATGTCGGTAGGTCTGCAATTAAATTGCCGTCTATAGAATTATGTTCGTTTGATGGCCAAATCGAAACATGGCCGTTATTTTATGAGACTTTTAAGATGTTAATTCACGAGAATCCTGATCTTTCGAATGGGGAAAAGATTCATTATTTGTTAGGTAAACTTAAAGGCAAAGCATTAAACGTTTGCCAGGGGATTTTACCTTCTGCCGAGAATTATTTAATAATTTGGAATGCTTTATTAAGTAAATATAATGATAAACGTGTATTGGCCGCTTCGTATTTAGATAAATTATTTAATTTACCTTTTCCTAAAGATTTTACACCAACTTGTTTAGAGGAGTTCATTGATAAATTTTCGTCGTATTATTCAGCGTTAAAACAATTAAATTTTGAAAGTTTAGAAGATTACTTATTTATATATATTGCTTGTAAGAAAGTAAATGTAGATATAGTAAAAGAATTTGAGCTTTATTCCAATAGCAATAAATGCGAGCCAAAGTGCAGTGACTTTATTCGATTTGTACGAGAATATTCTAATACATTACATCGCGCGCACTCCGTGGCGCTCCCCACTACAAGTTTTAATACAAAGCCGAAGCAGGGTCGGACTCAAACGCGGAACAATGACTATTCATTTTCTAATTCTCGGTCGAATAATAATAATTATATGAATAAAGTTAAATCATTTGTTAATGTTTCCAAAACAAATAATTGTTGCGTTTGCGGAAAAAATGAACATTCATTCATAGGTAATTGTCCTAAATTTTTAGAGAAGTCTCCAAACGAACGTTTTTCTATAATTAAATCAAACCAGTTTTGTATAAATTGTTTAAGTCACGAACATACGATATTAAATTGTAAAAATTCTACTCGTTGTTCAGAATGTGGCAAAAGTCACCATAGTTTGCTTCATTTCAATACTAATAATAGTAAGTCGGACTCAGTGCCCGCTGAATGCGGCCCTGTGGCCTTGTGTGCAATCGACACTCGCGCATCGCGCGCTACCTTCATTCGCAAGCAACCGAATACCACAGTGCTTCTTGGGACTGTTCGTTGTAATGCGTATAATAGTCGCGATGAATTAATTTCTTTGCGCGCGCTTGTTGATAGTGCGTCTCAGAAGGATTTAATAACAACTGAATGTTGTGAACGCTTGAAATTAAATATTTCAAAAACTCATAATAATTTTGTGTCAGGGGTTGGAGATATCAATAACCCTATTTTAGGGTTAACCTCTTTAACTATTTGTTCACGTTTCGATAATTCAGTACGGCTGAATATTCAACCTTTGGTCGTTAATCGTATCACTAATGAATTGCCTACTGCAAAAATTGATTCTTTGCAATTAGATTATTTGAAAAATGTAATGCTAGCGGACGACGCGTATTCGACTCCCGCCCGTATCGATATTATTTTAGGTTCGGATGTATTCGCCCGTATTTTAGGTTCGAATAAAATATTTCGGTCTATTAATGAGCCTGTCGCAATTGAAACCTCTTTAGGTTATATAGTAATCGGACAGGCTCCTGTTGTTAAAACGGAAAGTAATACTGTGCGTACTTACTGCACTATCAATGAACCGGTCGAAAATCGGATTAATCGATTTTTCGAAATAGAGGAGGTGCCCAATGCACCTAATATCCTTTCTGAAGACGAGCAAAAATGCGAAAATTATTATTGCGATACAACGCGCCGCGATTGTAATGGCCGTTATGTCGTTTCGTTGCCGTTTAGGATGGATTCCTCAATATTAGGTAACTCAATGATATCAGCTAAGCGTAGGTTTCTTTCTTTAGAGCGCAAATTATCATCGAATCCCGAGTTAAAGCAGGGGTATGATAATGTTTTGAAAGAGTATTTACAAAACAGTTATATAAAACCTATTGGTACTATATCAGAATTTTATTCTGATATAAATCAATACATCATACCACACCATGGGGTAGTGCGTAGCGATAAAAGTACTACTAAGTTACGCGTTGTTTTAGATGGTAGTAACCCCACTTCCTCAGGAAAATCCTTAAATGATCTATTGTTTACTGGGCCTAACTTACAAAATGATTTATTTCAAATTATTTTAAAATTTCGTTTGCAACCTATAGCTTTAAGTGCTGATATAAAGCAGATGTATTTACGGATCTTAGTTGATAAAAAATATACACGTTTTCAGCGATTGTTGTATAGACTTGATCCAAGCGATCCAATTACTGTTTTTGAAATGACACGTGTGCCCTTCGGACTATGTTGTAGCCCATTTTTAGCTATACGTACAGTGCGGAAATTAGCCGAAGACGAGCGTGAGAGCTTTCCTTACGCTGCCGCTGTAGCGGAATCCGATATTTATACGGACGATTTAGCTACTAGCTGTGCTTCTGTCGCTCAAGGTATTGAGCTTTCGAATCAGCTCATCGGTTTATTTGCTGCTGGAGGTTTTGACCTGGTAAAATTTTCCAGTAATTCACCGGAGGTCTTGGAAAATATCCCAACTTCACATCGCATTTCAGAGTCTGTAGAATTTAGTCCTGAAAGTCAATTAAAAATATTGGGGCTCCACTGGGTTCCTGCTGAAGACATATTTGTTTTTAGTGTCGACATTGAACGGCGAGAATGCACTAAGCGTAATATATTGTCCACTATTGCCCGCTTATGGGACTTAATGGGTTTTGTTGCTCCTGTAACTTTACTTGCAAAATTAATTTTGAAGTCCCTTTGGAAAAATAACATTGATTGGGATGAAATACCCCCTTCTAATATTATTACTTTGTGGCAGCAATTAGAAGCGGAATTGCCTATGCTTCAAAACCTTAAACTAAATCGCCATATTGGAGTGCGAGAAGGTGCTGTTGTTACTTTATTAGGGTTTGCTGACGCGTCAGAGAGTGCTTATGGTGGTGTAGTATATCTACACATATATTTTCCAGACATTGATCGCTCTGTAGTGAATTTAGTTTGTGCGAAATCCAAGGTTGCACCTGCTAAAACAGTTATTACCCTTGCGAGAATGGAGTTGTGTGCAAATTTAATACTATCGAAATTAATGCGCTTAGTAATTGATGCATATTCAAGTCGATGTACAATAAATCGGATTTTTGCGTTCACTGATAGCACAGTGGCACTAGCCTGGATTCACTCATGTCCTACTCATTGGCAAACCTTTGTAGCTAATAGGGTCCAGGCAATACATCAAAATCTTGAGTCGCAATATTTCTATCATATTTCTGGCAGAGATAATCCTGCAGATTGCCTTTCAAGGGGTCTTTTACCTGCTCAATTGCTCGAACATCCCTTATGGTTAAACGGGCCGAAGTTTTGTACATTGCCTTTTGAAGAATGGCCAGTGCACCAGTTTAATCCTGTGTCTGGTGACGAAATACCAGAGGAAAAAGCAAATATATTACTCACGAGTTTACCTGAAAATACATTTAATTCTGTTTTTCAGGAACTTTCTGATAGGGTCTCTTCATGGCCTAAAATGTTGCGTATTGTTATTTTTGTCCTGCGATTTGTTAGACGTCTACCTAAGTTGTTTGAAATAGCACATTTGGATATTGCCGAAATGACAATTATTCGGGATATTCAATATATCCACTTTTACAATGATATAAAATGTTTAAGTTCAGGTGGAAAATTGAGTCCTGCGTTATTAAGGCTTAATGTGTTTTTACAAGATGGGCTTTTACGAGTTGGTGGTCGGCTTCATAATTCAAACTTGGATTATGATCAGCGCCATCCAATATTATTACCACGTAATAATCGCATTGTCAACCTTATTATTGACTATTATCATAAAAAATACTTACATGCAGGACCTCAGTTACTGATGTCTTTATTGAGACAAAAATTTTGGATTTTATCTGCACGTGACATAGTACGTAAGCGTGTACATCAATGTAATGCTTGTTTTCGAGCTAAGCCTCGTAACGAATTTCCTCTTATGGCTAGTTTACCAGCTTGTAGAGTTCAAGAAGCAAAAGCTTTTTGCCACACTGGCGTTGACTACGCTGGACCGATACATATATTGCCATTTCGACGCCGTGGCATTCACAGCCAAAAGGCGTATATTTGCGTATTTATATGTCTTGTTACTAAGGCAATTCATATTGAACTAGCCTCGAATCTAAGTACTGAATGTTTTATAAATGCGTTGAAACGTTTTGTTGCTAGGCGAGGACCTGTTTCGGTTTTGTATTCGGATTGCGGTACTAATTTTGTTGGTGCTAGAACTCATTTAGATGAAATGTATAAACTTTTAGAATCAACTGAATATAAAGATAAGTTTGCGAATGAGTTACGTGAAGCTCGAATTGATTGGAAATTTAATCCAGCCTCCGCACCCCATTTTGGTGGAATTTGGGAGAGTAATATTAAAAGTGTCAAAACTCACTTGGCTAGAGTTGTAGGTAAACAGCTGCTCACATCAGAGGAGATGGCAACCACGCTAATCCAAATAGAGGCAATTTTGAATTCGCGACCTCTTTCTGTTTTAAGCAATGATCCGACAGAACCTTTAGCTTTGACTCCCGCTCATTTTCTCGTTATGACACCTCTAAAGTCATTACCGGTTCTAAATGCAACGGCCAATTCTTCGTTAAATTACCGAAAACAATTGATTGATCAATTAGTTCAGTCTTTTTGGAATCGGTGGAGGGTCGAATACCTTAGCACTTTACAGGTTCGAAATAAATGGACGCATTCTAGTAAACCGATTCAAGTGGGAACTGTTGTTTTACTGAAATCAGACTGCAGTGCTCCTTTGGATTGGCCGCTAGGTATTGTTAAAAATCTTTTTCCCGGTAAAGACGGAATAGTCAGAGTTGTAGATGTGCAAACGAGAACAGGCGTCTATCGTAGGCCGGTTATTAAATTATATCCGTTGCCAAATCAATAAATTAATTTTTTATATTAAATTACCATTATATTTCATAAGTTATTTTTTATACAGTCCACTTACATATTTAAATAAATAATAATATTTATCAATCAATATAGTATATATATTTTTGTTTAAAATAAATAAATAAATTCTTAATAAAAATAATAAATAAATACTTTGAAGGACTTTGTCCTGTCAACCCGGGGGGCATGGTTACGCTAGAAAACAATATAATAATTAATTATTGTGTATGTCAAATGTATGGTCCATCCAAATTAGACCCTATGCCCTTGTTCTTTGACTTCTTTTTCTAGCGATCCTTTTCCTCTCCCCCCGAACCTCACTTGATGCTGCTTGTTGGCGAAGCGACGGCCGTGCTAAAAGGCTGAAGACAGTGACCTACTGATCGCAGGCGGCATCACATCGATTTAAAGTAAATAATTATAAGTGTCTGTGCTAGTGGCGTCAAAGGTGAGTCCTTTTACATATATCCTTTCTTCCAGCTATATATTTGACAAACTACAGATTTTTTGTTATATTGTTTTCTAGCGTAAAATTATAGTTAAAAATTTTGATTAAAAACAGACGTAAACCAGCGCGCATTCAAATATAATATCACTGTAAGTAGCAGCCTCTGATAATCTAAGCTAACTCAGTGTTATCTTTTACAGGTTCATTAAGTACCAGCGGTATATCACCATCAGTGTTCCTTGGGACCCAACCTGCCGACTCATCTTCTAATTTCTGCTTCTCCTCTTGAATTCTTTCATATTCACTAATCTCTATCTGGTATTTGGGTGTTGTTATACCAAAAAAATCAGCCAATGATTCTCCAGCGTAATCGACAGCATTTAATAACTTGGTACCAGATTTCCAAGTGTAGTAAGAGATCCATGGACCCCAGGACAGTGTTTTCTGAAAAAGAATAAACATAGAAATAAAATGTTATATAAGATGTAAGCTGTGAAATGTTAACATGTTGCCTGTCCCCATACAAAAATATTTGACAACTTCATAAGTCCAAAATAGCTTTTGTAATATTTTATTTTTATTTGACACAAATTATCATATTTTGTGACAAATATGTCAAATAAATTTTAAAAATCCCCTTTATTTTAATTCCTTATAATTTATTTAAAAATAAAAACAAAATACGTATTGTTTTATGTTTTTTCAATTTATTAAAGTCCTATCCGCAAGTCCGACCCAGTTAAGCAACGGAATTCATATATCCACAAAGACGTGTCAGAACAACACGACATGTACCGTTTTCAGTACACTGGACAGTTAACGTATTAAAATCGAAAAATAATAATTTTAATGTTATAAAAACTTTGTTTAACAATTTAAGCTGGAGCAAAACCTGAAATAATACTCCTATAATTTTTTAGGATATAACTGTTTGTTTACTTATATATTATGTGAAATTGATTGAAATTCAAATCTAGTTTCATTTCGTTAAAACCCATTTACACTGCCTATTTTATATCTATTCTCAAATCCTAATGCAAATGTACATAACTAATTACTTTATAATCTTTATTTTAAAACAAATTGTTTTTTTAATTAATAATATATTAATGAGATATTGATGAAATGTCCTATAACAGAATTCATTCACTTTAATAGTGAATATACTCACAGGATTTATATTTTTCTCTTCACTTGGTACACTGTTTGATACATTTATCATTGTTTCCTCTATTTCTTCCTCAATTCCATCGCTGCAATGTATTACTTTGACTGGTTTGCTTATTGTTAGTTCAACTTGAACCTCTGCCCTTTCTAAAGCATTCATCTTTGTGAAATCTGTTCCTAGTTTTGCATTAGTATATAGAATATTAAATTTCCATAGCAAACACCAAAATGTTTGTTATGTATAAAGATTAAGTACCTAGTAATACACAAAAAAATATTTGTTTAATGTTTATTGTTTTGACAATTGCTTAATGCTTTTTTTTTTTTTTTTTTTTTTTTTGCCCATAGGGCAGGCTAAAGTCTTTCGACCATACCGCCTTGTCTTATGTTATTTTTTCCCTTTTATCTCTCCTTATTTATGTCTTACGTTTCTTATCCTTTATATGTATCGTAATATAGTACTTCTTCTTTTAATTAATGACGACCCCCGTCAAAGACGGAATCTTCCAATATCCAGTATTTTTCGTAATATAAGTAGTTATTATATCATATCTTTATTTCCACGCGGCCATAAGTCTGACGTATGTCATTTAATTTTAAAATCTCAGTTAAATACATTTTGTTCAATCCGATTTTACATACGTATCGTACGTACAATTCTTTATTTATTACTACCCAACAAAGAGTAGAAAAGGCACATTTCCATTTACAAATCCCGTTATCTTGTCCGTCAGGACTCCCGAAGAGTGGTGACGGAGAATCTAATTTAAAAATTCTGAAAAAACTTATTTACTAGAAAAAATATATTTACAGCTTTAATCTTATAATAAACTTATTAACCTATTATTTTACTACTGTAACAAAGAGTACATAAATATAATTTTAAATATCGTTAACAGTTTCAATAACAAATCTGTACAAAAATATAAAAGTTGAGGCATTTTTAAGTAACTCCTGAATGCAGTGCGGGATACTTTCAACTTTATTGTAAATTTTTAAAAGCCCATCAGACAACACAAGGCGCTGAATGTTGAAAGACGAACACTCAAAGAAGATATGATGTAGTGATTGTACTTTTGATGATTGACAATAGACACAATATGGAGAATCAACCATTTTAATACGATGAAGATGGTAATTTAAACGACAATGACCAAAACGCATGCGAGAAATAGTTGTATAAAATTTCTTGTTTGTGAATATTTTGTGCTTGCAAAACCAAGGTGTAGAATTTATTTGGACATCGAGACCGGCGAACCAAGTTCCTTTGTTTTGAACGTTTGTGCAATAATATGAATGTTTTCCCCATGCTTGGCACATCCGCTGTTTGATTAAACTAATTGCATCTGTATAAGGAATACGAATACTAATATTAATAGGAGAATCTCCTGACTTTACAATTTGTTTAGCCAAGTAATCAACATGTTCGTTACCTTGAACACCAATGTGCGAAGGCACCCACACAAAATTAATTATTACATTTAAATGACTTAGTTCAACCCATAACTGTTTTATTAAGAATATAACATAATTAGTATGAGCATTTAGATGATTATTTGCTAAATTTTGCAGAACACTCATACTATCACTTACAACAACCCATTTTGTGTGCTCTCTATAGCAATTCTCAATATGTTTCAAAGCACTTAAGATAGCGACAGCTTCCGCTGTGAATATACTTGCATCTTTATTGATTTTCTGACCTATGCCTACTTTTGAGGAAGGCTCATAAATAGCAAAAGACACGGATTCACTGTTTTTGGATCCATCAGTATAAATAAATTTATGATCTAACCATTCTGATAGCATTGCATTTACTTCTTCTTTTGAAAATAAATCTTCTTTATTCTTTATAACTATATTAATTGCTGGAAATTTACCACTATAAGAACCCTCGTAACATGGCAAGACATGCTTAGATTGATGAATGTTTGTATTTTCTATAAAATCAGTGAAATTTTGAAGACCTTGCAGCATATAAAATGATTTAACATTTGAATGAGATGCAGAGTGTAACAAATTGATCAAAAATGGATTACCACATACACTATAAAGTTTAAGTAAGAATTTTTCTTTTAAATAGTTGAATCGAATGGCTAACGGTGGGATATTACATTCAATCTGCAATGCGTTAATAGGAGTACTTCTGAAAGCTCCTGTTATTAGACGTAAACATTTGTTTTACAAAAGATCTAAACTATTTACAACACTAGTATCTGCAGCGAAACAATAAAAACCATACTCAAAATGACTACGAACTAATGATTTGTACAACAACAACAGAATTTTAGGATCAGCGCCCCAGTATGAACCTGAAAGAGATTTTAAGATGTTATAGGCTTTATTTGCTTTAGTTATTATGTGCTTAGCGTAACTATTCCAAGTTAACTTATGAGTAAAAATAACTCCCAAAAATTTTACTTCAAGCGAGACCGGCAAAGAATAATAATTGTATAGTATGGTAGGCATGTCACGCGATTGTTTGCCAAATACAATGACTTTAGACTTAGATGGATTCACATTAAGATCAAGGTAAGTAAAATATTTGTACAGATTTGTTAAAGCATTGTTAATAATTTGAACTACTTCCGACTGATTTTTCCCTGATGTGTATATAACTAAATCATCTGCAAACTGAAGATTTTTAACTTGGGATCCTAGGATTATATTTAATCTATGAATGTACAATATAAATAAAAGTGGGGATAGTATCCCTCCTTGACATACTCCTTTGAATGAAAGTCTAGGACCATAAAGATGTCTATTTAATTTAACAAATACTTCCCTATTGGTTAAGAATTTTTTTACCCAATTTGTAAATTGTGCAGGAATTCCCAACAATAATAATTCATGACAAAGAATATCTATATTAACACTGTTAAATGCACCTGCTACATCAAAAAATACAGCTACCAGCTTTTTACGATCCGACAAAGAGTTACGAACATCAAGCTGTAGTTGACAAATACTTTCCCTGGCAGAAAATTTTCTACGAAAACCAAATTGATTGGAAGGTAATATGTTGTTATTTTCTACATAAAACTCTAATCGTTGTTTTAACAATTGTTCAAATAATTTACCAACACAGGAAGTAAGTGCTATGGGCCGATAAGAATCGGGACAAAACTTAGGCTTGTCTGGTTTTAAAATTGGTATAAGACAATCCTTTTTCCATTCTTCTGGTATAATGTTTTTATCCCACATTAAATTCAGTATATTTAGAAATGATTCTAAACTGGCAATGCTAATTTTTTTAAGTAGAATATAGGGTATTCCATCAAGACCATAAGCAGTATCTCTTCTTGAGGTTATGGCTGATATTAATTCATTAATTGTGAAAGGACTGACAAGAAACCTATTACTGGAGTTAATGTTGTTATTATTGTGATTTGACATAGTGTTTGATACATAGTCTGGTGTGTACTTCTGCAAAAAATCTAATATCCATGTATCATTGTCACAATTATTGGAAATATATGTTTTGTTGTATTTACGCATGAATTTCCATATGACAGATATTGGTGTATTCCTATTAAAAGTTTCACATAGAGAAAACCAACTTTTTTGTCTTTCTGATTTTATGACAAGCTTTTTTACAGCTCTAAGTCTTTTAAAATGGATATAGTTTTCTTCTTTTGGATCATTTTTAAAATTTAAATATGCAGTTTTGAAGTTTAATACAGCTTCAGTACACTTTTGATTCCACCAAGGGAGAGGGGACTTTTTACCTTTATTCTTAAAAAGAGAACAATCAATGGTATTACTGGTAGGTTTGCGGTTTGAACTATTTGCAATAGAATTAGAAGCAGCTTTGCGTAAAATTGTACAAAAATGTAAATATGAATCAAGAGGATTTAATCTATCTATTTTTAGATCAACTAACAAATCATCAACCTGGTTGCTATATTTCTGCCAATTAACTAACTTATAGTTGGGATAGAGAGGCAAATGCATAGCATTAGAACAATTTCCCCCATTCAAATTATTGTTATGATTTTCACTAATTACTACTTTTATTAAAACAGGAATATGATAACTACTACCAAGAGGACTATCGTTTACACTCCATTCACAATTACATGCAAGAGATGAAGAGACCAATGTCAGGTCAAGAGCATTGGGACGCCATGTTGTAGAACCTACAGTTGTTGGTTGACCACTATTGAGCAAAACTAAGTTGTTTTCATCGAAGACATCTAAAAGTTTTCGTCCTCGTGGAGTGTCATAGTTACATCCCCAAGAAGTATGATGTGCATTAAAATCACCAGCAAATATGAAAGGTTGAGGAATAGACCTCAATAATTGCTCAAATTTATCTTTATTGAAGACAGGAACTGAGTTTAAAGGACTATAAAAACTTACTATATATAAGTATTTGTTGTGAACTGCTATTTTAATGCATATATTTTGTAATGAATTATCAAAATATGTGTCAATTTTTGTATAATTTATGTTTTTATGAATTATAATTGCGACTCCATTATGTATGTTACCGCAATCATTCCTTTCTATGTTGTAATTACTTATTTTAAAAGTTTGTTCAGGCCTAAGCCATGTTTCACTAATTATAGCTATATCAATATTATGTGTATAGAGGAAATTACTAAATATATGTTTATTACTGTTGAGGCTTTGAGCATTCCACTGAATGATATTTAAATATGACAAATCCATTATGAGGCAGATGGGAACTTGTTACTTAAGGTAGATTTTAATACTTCTTTAATTGATGTTGTATTTACTGGTATATCTTTATTACTGACTATTTTAATAATTGTTTCGACTAAAGTGTTGATAAATGTGTTAGATTTCATTAAATTGTTTATTTGTACTTCTAAGGTTCGAGCAGAAAGAGCTGGAAAAGCATTTGGATTAAATAATTCAGAATAGTTTACACTCTTTGTTTTAATTTTGTTTTCTTCAATTTTTTGTTTTTTCAAAGGACACTGAATGGAGATGGCGATATGGTTACCGTTACAATTGACACATTTTGCATTTTGTGAATCGGTTAGGCAGTTCTTAAAGTTATGGTTTAATGTGCATATTGAGCAAACCTCAGAGTTGCGACAAAATTTAGCTATGTGTCCATATTTCATACATTTGAGGCATTGCTTAACTGGAGGGATATACTTTTTAACCTCGTGACGCCAAGAATCTAAATAAACATATTCTGGAAGGATGGGGGAGGCAAAGGTAACTGCAACTGTTTGTGTAGGAGCATAGGTTATTGCTCCGTTGTCACCCCTGACTCTGCGCATGAAACGCCTTACTTGTACCACATTTTTCGAGCTGCCTATCAGACCAAAAATTTCCTTATTAGACATATCGCTTGGTACTGAAGTGAGAACTCCAGTAACTTCGGTACCTCCAGCTGGTATTGTGGCTATTAATGTAAGATGATCTAATAATTTCTTATTTTGAATAAACATATTAGCATTATTTGGTAAATCAAAAGTTATACCGACTTTATATTTGTTGATGGAGCGCAAATGCATAACTCCAGACACACCATGTTCCCGAATGCCCTTAGACAAGGCCATACGATCCCTGTCGTTGAATACTTTGCCTTCCTCCTTATGTGCTAAGAACACAACCAAGTCCTTTTGCGGAATATCTTCGGGATACTTGCGGACATATCCTTTAACTTTATAAGTTAAGTACTTGTCCGCATTATCCAATTCTCCAGAGTCTGAGTCCGAAGAGTACCCGATCCGTGGGTCTGGTGGATTTTCTTTCCACCGTCTCTTTTTGGTCATTTTATTTATTTTGGACTAAACCTTTATTAGTAGAACCTTAGTAACGTATTTGAAATAGAACAAAAGTAGAGAAAATATTTTTAAAAATTAATTTTAAAAAGAGCGCGCCTTTACTTATTGATGACTTTCCCGCCTTGCTTAATGCTTTGAAAAAATTTACATGGTACATTTTGACCATAGATTAATAATCTATGATTTTGACAAATGAGTAATGAGAATTCTTTTTTGAGCACAGATTAAAAAACATGTAATCAGTAAAGTATATAATCACAGATCACCCCGATAGATGGAATATCTCAGCAAAATTGCGTTAGTTCTAAGTCACCAAGGTTCACAAGAGGGACGAACGGTGGGAAGGAAAGCAGCAACGCGGAACGCCGATATTGGCCACTTCAATGTTACACTAATAACGCACCAAGCATAAGGGATGTCTATAGACGATATCGATGTTTTTTAAATATCGATGTTTCAGTAACAACATGAATGTTCACTATTCCAAAACATCGATATATCGACATCACATAGCAAAAGAATAATGGAAAATTTTAAAAATCTATTTATAAATGTCAATGTCATGTGTTACGATGTAACAAATTATTAAATAATGAGGATAGAATTCACTTAGGTACAATAGTCTAGGAACAAAAGACAGACAAAAAAAATCTCCTATTTTCTCCTTTTAGTCATTGACAGATACGTCGATTCAACCCTTCTAAAATTATTTAGAAGAGGACATAATATTGTTTTTTATTAACGCGAGTATAACATATTTAAATAAACTACTTTATAACGGAAGCATGAAAACCTCGGGATAAATAATATCAATAATAAATCGCGTTTTAATCCGTTAAAAAGTAATAATATTAATGATGTACATATGTAAATAGGTAGGTAGATAAATAATTATTATTTAAATTCACTTTACAATCGATAAAATATTTATAACGACAAAATGTTGGACATTTCTATTTAATTATCGATACTTTCCTGTGACATCACTAATCTTTAAATGTTTCATGTTGTTTTAAATGTTTTAATATTTTCATACTTGCAAGTTTTTCCCGCTCGCACCCTGGGCGGCCCTACTTCCAAGCAAAGCCCTGGTTTTAAAACTTGGTAGCATAAATACGTCTCATCTTTACAGTGAAGCGTGCCGACGCAATTGCGCGGCGCAGCGCAGTGTTACACATGTCTAATTTTAGTGTTACATCTATTAGTACTTAATCTAAGGGTAATTTCCAAGACGATTTTCGATTTCGTATAGACATGGGCGTTATCAGATATTTCTGGTAACCGCTACCTAACCGCTATTTGGTTTTAATATCGGTATTGATAACCGTTGTCGAATATCGGTATCTGCGCTCGCCGTGTTTTATTATATCTGTTATATCACGCATTGTTGGTTACCAGGCTAGTTAGTATTAAAGCTATCTAACTACATTAGCTACTTGAAGTAACCAAATGTACTTAATGTTTTAGTTTTTTGAAATTTAAATTGGCGATTTCCCGGTTTTCTTAGGACTAGCACATTTTTTATAGTAAGTACAATTTTTATAGTACTTTCTATTTCACTACTTCAATTTTCTCAAATCAAAATGAATTCAAAACTAATTATATTTACGTACGCTATACAAACTAACCTAGTACTCGAAACAATAATATATGTTCTTTAAAATCAAAACAAATCTGCCGCGTAAATATTCAGTTAGAGAATGACCATTTTAAAATTATTATAAGTGCCAAACCAAAAACTACCTTATCTGTGCGTTCATAGAGTTTAATGTATGGCGTTATGTAGGTCGAGCTATAATGAACCAGCGATCACGGGACGCGCTTGTCACGTGATCGCGTGGCGGAATATTCGCTCCATCTCGTTTTTGCATATTGAGGCTCGCTTAGAAAAAGAGAGAAAGCATAATTATTTTAGCTATCGCTTCGCTGGCACCAACTGACTTCTAATAGTTGACAACTTAGAATCGTTGACAAACCAAACTAGCGGAACTCGCCGCGGTTAAAGATATATTTGATAGCTGAAAACGGCTACGAGATGTGATAGCGCCGCTACGTTAGTTACAGGCTCGGTAACTGTTTTTAGCTACGTTTCGCTATAGCCGACACATGTCTAATTTCGTATCACAGAGCAAGTAATCACTAATCACTACGTTTCGTATATCGATGTGCTTGCTCTATGTGTTTTTGGCGAATTTGTTGTTTTTGTTTTGGTTAGCTTTGTGTTTGTTTTATTTTAATATTTATATTATTACGATATTCATAATATGAGCGACTTACACAAAAAATTTTGTGTTTTTGGATGCGATCCACACTGTGAGTACATAATTTTCAATTCATCAATTCCTGAGTATAAGCGTAATAAACTTTAAAATTTTCATGTCCATTACTTGTGTAATTTGTGTACTTTTCGAACAAAACTTTTAGTACTTTAGAACGCGGTACTAAATATATATGTATAGTACTTTACCTTACATAATAAAATCAAAACAATGACACCCTTAGATAATTGTACTTACTATAGTCAGTATTTACTCAGATCATTTGATAGTGAATAGTGATCTAAAACATGTTTTTAGTTGTTTAACATTAGCAAATAAATATCTAAGATAATGTTTATATGCCCTAAATGAGACTTGTTTAGGTTTAGTTATAAAACATATTCTACTCAAGTTATATACAAATCAATATCAAAACATATTTCAGCTCTTAGGAGTGTGCCGCTTCATCGCTTCCCAAACCCCAACAAGAAGCCTGAGCTATTTACTGCATGGGTTTCTACTGTTGGCGAAAAATTGATTGGGATAGTACCTTGGAAGATTTATAGAAACAAGTGGGTTTGTGACTATCACTTTAAACCCCATGAAAAAACCAGTAGTCACCGTGTAATTTGGAATGCTGTGCCAAGTGTTTTTACTCGTGAGTAAAATTTTGTTAATACATTTATATGGTATTAAGCAAAATATTGGATATCTAAGTTACATTCAAGTTTATCAATTAATCGCTGCTGTTTCAGTATTATGACTAAAAAAAGGAAGGATGAAAGAACAAGTGCATGATTCATTTTTTAAATCTTTTTTAACATTCATATTGTAAATTTTATATTCATATACAACTGTCCTATCCCACACTGTGTATTCAGCAGTTTGTAAATAACTAATAGTTTAAACAAAATATTTGAAACTGGATTAAAACACAATTAGACGCGATTATTTATGCTGATGTTACAATTTTTCAGCTACCATGACCACGGTATAATATAAATAATAAATCATGATTTAATCCAGTTTCAAATATTTTATTTAAATATGAGATAATTGTGTTAATAAAAGATAATATTATATTAATTGTTGGAAAATATAATTTCATTTGATTCACATAGTAACTCTACACTACTCTATACAACAATAAAAAGGATTTTTCATCCTCATTATCATAGAAACTTGATTAACATGCTTCTTTATACTTTATGGTTAAGTATTATGAATAAATATAATAACCTCATATTTTGAGTTTTTTTTTCAGGCATGGTACAATCTGAATCTATAATTTTTGATATGGAACATAACTACTGTCTTCCTAAAAGTAAATTTGGGGCACCAACAAGTATGCGAACACCAAAGGTGGAAATATTTCCATTTACTACAGCTGAAACAGTTTGTCCTGAAGAACATACTAGCCAGTTTAATAAAGGTATGTGTAAAAAGAACACTTACTTTGTTGCAATAGGTTTTGGGATAAACCATGACGTCTATCCTTTTAAGTGCTTGGCTTAATATCAATTGCCGTACCCCTATCGCCCGACAACGAAGTACGATCTATTGAATAATCATTTTAATTGTACCACGCAGTTCATAGCCTCATAGGACAAAAGTAGAACAGAAAAATATGCATCGCAGAAATTAACACTGGCGTTAGGGGCACGGAAATATTGGTCTCATAAATTCTACACAAGCGGTCAAAAGGTTAAACTTATAAATGACTTGAAGGTGAAATATTCATTACTATTATATATAAAATGTGTTAAATTAAAAATACAAATTATTATATTCATTAAGCAAAATGTAATTGAAAATTTCTTCAAAAATAGTAAACTTACCTATTAAAAAACACAAAATTATTTATGTGTACAATGAGACTACCCATTATTTGATTCTGAGTTCACTATTGTTTTTTGGATTTTATTTGTTGTGTGTTGAATGTTTTACAAATATAATTCTCCAGGAATGGTACAGTCAAAGTCATTGATTGTGGATATTGAACATGACTTCTGTCTTCCTAAAATAAACTTTGGGCTGATATCAGCAAATATGCCAACACCAACCATTGAAATGTCGCCATCTACTTCAGCTCAGACAGTTTCACATCAAGGTAAGGGTAATATCATATTGATGGTTTCCACAACATAGGGCGTATCTCCATTTAGCATAGTTTTGGCAATGAGCAAAAAACGATTCAAAAAAAATTAGTTCTCCTGTATTTATTCTATACATATTATATAATATTTTTTTCCTTATACAAGTAAAACCATTATTTTTCACCGTAGCGCAATTTTAAATATAAGGTTCGATAGATCTTCGAAAAATGCATTAAAAAGTCATTTTAGCCAAAATGGTTTTTACGCCATTTGTCATGCTAGGCCGGCTGATCAAGCTTCCACACCGGTTTCATGGTGCAGCTATCTCTGAGGTTTGAGGATATAGGCTTTGTGGCGGTAGATAATGGAATAAGTGGTGGTACAGCCTCAGGTGAATCTTAGATACATCAGACCAATGGCATACAACTTATAGCACCCGGTGCTGATGCTGAAAATTTGCCGCCCTTTTATTTTTTGCAATTATAAAAAAATTGAGGCACGGTAAAAATGGTGGCTCTTATTGAATAACACTAACCTAAATAGAAACTCTGTCGTTACGGTTTTTTTTTTGTAGAATTAAGGCCTGGTAATGTCATTACGGTGATGTACTAACTAATTGGAAAAAAAAATGTTGAATGAAGTCATTTTTTTACTGTTACCTGGGAAATACCGCCCCCGTCAATCGTCTTTTTTGTTTCTTAATATTACTGCTTAACTGACAAATTGTATACATCAAATATATTATCAGCTGCAAAAATTACTTTAACTGACTTTAATTTATTTTTCTATTTGCCAGAACAACATATAAATATATATTTATTTTTTAATTACAATTTCAGGTCATCAGAAGCATGTTGTAGAACAGAAAAAAGATGCTAGGAAATTGCAAAATAAACTTCGAAGATTAAAAAATACAAAAGTAAAAAAAGTATTAAAATCACTTCCTAAAGTTGGTGCACAATATGACAGAGTCTGCAAAACTTTTTACTCGAATGCAATACATGGAAACAAAGAAAAAAGCAAAAGGGCGAAGATATAGTTTAGGTGAAAAAAAATAGCATTATATTTATATAAAAAAAGCCTTAAAGCTTACAATTTGATGAAAAAGCATTTCACATTACCATCTACGAAATTGATAACCCTTAGTTGCATGATTTTTTGGCAAATTGTAGCAAGAGCAGCTGTGAAACATAATTATCCCCATCAAAAAATATGGTTTGACGCCATCAACGTTTTAAAAACAGTGAAAAAAAAGATGATTCCACATCAAAACATACTGTACCAAGAATAAATAATTTAATGAAAACTATAGAGGGTTTTGTGTCCTTATGGCAAATTCCAAATAAAAAAGTAAGCCCAAGTAGAAGATTATTTTACAGATACATCTACAAATATTATTATTTACAGTTGGTGTAGATGTTTCAACAGAATATAATAAGGAAAAATAAGTTATGATGAGGAAGATGATGTAAAAAAAGCTGCTCATGATTATTTTGTCAAACATAAACATCCTAACAATTCACCATTGTAATTGTTTTAATATAGTATACAATTATAAATTCTGTCGTATTTTTATTTGCTTGTCTTCTCTTACTAAATGAATAACGTTGACTAATTTTGATTTTGAGCTCTTCGTATTCTTTTCGAACATTTTGCTCGACACCGACCATTTTGCCGAGCATCGAACCTAACTCCGAACATTTTTCTCGACACCGAACTTGACACATGTCTCTAATTAATGGAGAAAATACTTCGATCAACAATATACTAGATATCGGGTCGACGCAAAAAATCCGTGCCGGTAAATATCGGCTCACTTGTAATGTGAGAGTCTATTTTGTTTAGTTCTCTTCAAGCACGGCCAATGTTAAGACGTTCCGCAATGACGCAGTTTGTCTTCAAAAATTGCGAAAATAATTCCCGAAAAAACAATTTTAAGGACGGAGTCTTATTTTTGGTTAGTACATATAAAATAAGATTTATTTTAAGCTTTCAAACTAAGAAATAATTGAAAATTTGAACAAAATTATCTGTTTTAAATGAACGCTACAAATGTCTGGCCAAGGTTGACCAACACAAGCGCAAACTATTGTGTAACAGAATAGTGGATGCATGGAGTAGATAATTCTACTAAAATAATTCTTACTATCTAAGGATAAGCATCCTTAGTAATATTATAAATGCGAAAGTGATTTTTTTTGTTTGTTACCCTTTCACGCTAAAACGGAAAAGAAAATATTTTGCAGATATTATTATTTAACATACGAATTACTATTTATATAAAACATTATATTATTGTTTATCAAATATAATATTATAGTTTTTGTACCCTACTAGATACATGATAATGTATACATTGGTGTTTCATAAACTACGCTAATAATACCAAAGTCTTCGAAGTTAGTCAAGTGTGTATGTATAATACACATATATATATATATATATATATATTGGTAACTAATAAAATCATATTTCGACTTCACTCTTTTCTTTGTTCCCATTGAGCAGTGTCATTTTTTCAAAATTTGACAAGGGGTGTGGCTTAAATAATCGGGACACTTTTTTCGTGAATTTTGTATGCGACCTGAAGTCTATTTAATACTATGTCAATGAGAAAATAGGAGTTACTCCAGTTTGTTTTGAGTCAATGTAAAATGTCTCAAAAAGTATTTGATTTAAGACTTAATATTAATATCCAAGAGTTATTAAAGAAAAACCACTGACTCATGACCAATTATAGCATTATTAGTAACTTGAAACAATAATTACTAATAATATAAGAACAATGTTTTTCGTAACAAACTTTCGATCCACAGAATGAAATAAATATTGTATTTAACAAATGTCAAATTTAACTGCGGATTACCTTCAAAACTTAAACTACAAACAAAGTTATTTTACGTTTAGAAGCTTTAAAAAACACAAACATCCAAAGAGCGACTGGTGCGCCAATGTTACACTGAAAGCTTAAGTTTAAAGTTGCCCAAATTGTCAATTGACTCTGATACTCTTTGTGACTTGTGTCAAGTGTCAATCAAATATCAATACTCAATACTTCAATACTAGTTGTTGTTAGTTTTTATTAAAAAAACCTTTTATAATTTATATAAATTGGGCCCTTATTTAAAATAAAACAATAAAATCTCTTAGATAAATTGAATAATAAATATATCTAGTTATAACTCAAGTTCGGCTAAAATCCCTAAAATTAAGTAAATATTTATTTACTGCAACTGTTTATAAACATCTACATTTATCACCGGCTTTTCAGAGATGGAAGGTATTTGCAGGTGTTGTTTAGTTAAGTGCAATGATGCTTCGGAAATGTATTGCGAGAAAAACAGAAGACTTTTTGTGTATTCAACAGGAATCCAGGTATATTTATACTTTACCCTTCTTAACATACATGGAGATGCTCATTAATTTTCAGCATGCTTAAGGAAGTGAGCAGAGTTGTACCTGAGTATATTATCAAAACAAATTATTAAGTATATATAAATTCCTAGAATAACCGATTTTTATTATCATACACAAGCTATTAACTGTAATAATAAGCAGCTTCTTTGTATTAACATGTCCTTGTCCCAAACAAAAAAAAAAAAAATTGAGCCACAATTTCACAACTTTTTGCAAAATACTGTTTTCTGTTTTACTGTGTTATGAAAACATGAGTAAATAAATTTAAAAAAAAATCAGTAGGAGGTATTACTACCCTAAAACACTATGACTCAGGTATGTATTAGGGCTTTCTAATTTTATATATTAATTTTTTTTCCTGAACTGTATGTGGTTCAGTATACAAAACATGTTAACATTTCAGTTGATAATTATAAGATCCTTTTTCATTCTTAATGGTTAATAGAATTATGAGAAGTTAAGATTCCAGCATATTATATTAATCCACTAGTTTTCGTAAATATTTATTTATACTTTTTAATGCAACATTATTATTCATCCGTGAACAGCCTAAAATATTTTCTAATTATTAAAAAAATATCTTCCACATATGCATCAAATGATATCAACTACTTAGCTTAAATTAACATAATCAAAATGTTAAGAATAGTTCAAAACTTAGATTATGTTTTAAGCATTTAATTTAATTTGGGATTAACTCACTTTAATTCTAAATCAAAATTATTTCATTCCATAAAACAGTTTTATATTTACATAATGTTATATTATTTACTTATAACAGTTATAATATACATTTCAGATTAAACATGGCGATGTTTTTGTATTTCAACTCTGCCGAGAGTGCTATACAAACATGAAGGTGGCTTGTAAATTTAAGAAATCATGTAGATCTTCTGATAGAAAATTTAAAAACTATGTATGTGCAAAGGAATTAGATAACAACCTTGATTTCAGCACATTCATAAAAAGAAATGATGATTCTATAAACTTAAGGTATATATTGTATGAAGACTAAGTATTCACAAAATATTATTATCTATACTAATATTATAAAGAGGAAAGATTTGTTTGTTTGTTACGATTTAACTCAAAAACAACTCAACCAATTTTAAAAATTCTTTCACCTTAGAAAGCTACATCTTCACCGAGTAATATAGGCTATAATATTGTCTTTTATTAACGCGAGTATCACACATTTAAATAAAATACTGTATACCGGATTAAAACGCGATTTATTATTTATATTGTTTAAATTATTTATCCCGACGTTTCGGAAGCTTTTCAGCAACCGTGGTCGCAGGGAGACAGAAAGATGACAGTTGTCTGATTTTTGAAATGTCACAAAGTTGCCATGTTCAATTCAATTCAATTCAAAAATAATTTATTAATTTAGGTAACCATGTAGGCGACCACGATTGCTGAAAAGCATCCGAAACGTCGGGATAAATAATTAAAACAATATAAATAATAAATCGCGTTTTAATCCGGTATACAGTATTTTATTTAAATATAGGCTATATTTATTTCCAGAAATAATTAGATATCCCTAATAAAACTTCAATAATATAATCCAAGGTGTATAAAAAGGCTGTAGGAAGTAATCTCTGGATCTACTGAACCGATTTTAAAAATTATTTCACCTTTTTCGTGTATAGTACATCTACATTCTACCCATGCGAAGCAGGGGTGTGTTACTAGTTAACAATATTATGAAATATTTATTTCATTAATTGTTTTAACTTTTGAATCAATTGTTTTCAGGTTGTCAAAATATTTATATAATAATACAGCAAATCATAATAAAAGTAAAGATGATGATAATGGTTAGTACTTTGTTTAAGAAATATTTATATTAGTGCCAATAATTTTCTTCAATATCCATAATTATTAATAGGATAATGTAAACAACCACCAAGTAACCACTTTTTATGGTAGATATTGACAGATAAGGTTCACTGTTAACCTACTTTTTACTTCGAGCATTTGGATATCTATACTGAGAACGAAACGCGCAATGTTTACTTCACGGTTTTGCCATTTAAGAACGGTGGTCCATTACCCGGTCAAAATTTCGATATTCCTCACCCGTTCAATGCTCTAAGTGACCAGACGTAGGGAATGTTATCAGAAAATTATAAACATGCCCCGGCAACCCGCGACCCGACGGAGCGCAAGTTTTTTTTTACTTTTTAGACATTTACCAAATGCGCCAATGAGCCCGTCAAAATTAACTGATAACTGATATAAAAAAAATAATACTTATTTGTCTATCCGATCGCCTCCGTGGCTCAGTGGTGAGCGCGATGCGTGTAGCACCGTAGGTCCTGGGTTCGAATCCCGGAGAAACGAGATTAAAAAAAATATGTTTCGGTCGCACAGAAGGCTGATCACCTACCTGCCTGTAGAGTATAATTATCAGTGAAACACATAGAAATGGGTCTGCCCATGCCCCACTAGGGGACTCATGAATTCACTTATTTGTCTACAAGTTCTGGTTTTATGAAAAGTTATACTTAAGTTTTTATATCAATCATAATAAATTAATTATTATTTTCAGTATCAACCACAACAAGTATTAGGAATTTCTTGAAGGATATTCTCCAAGATGATGAGATTCCAGACAATGAAGCCCGTATCATCAATGAAGTTATTCAGGAGGAGGCAGATATTTCTGATGATTCTCTTGATTCCCACTGGCTTCAAGATGATGCGTCAGGAATTACTGACTTCAGATTAGACTTTTGGTAAGGATTATCTTTGATGATTGGTGTAATATCTTATGAGTATTTTATGTATCACATTTTTCTGAAAATTTATAATTTTGCACAAGTTGTTGCAAAAAATGGAAATACATTTTTTTTTAAAATACACATCTTGATTTAGTTTATCTATACATATAATAAAAATGTAGAGGTCGATTGTCTGTACAAAGAAAAAAATGCTAAAAACCGAATCAGGATGTAAGAAGAGAAATAGAACAAACCCAGACTGTCCGTTTGTTCGGGCTAATCTCCGAAGATACTGAACCGATTTTGAAACTTATATTACATAAATATATTAAGCAAAGTCCGGGGCAACATATAGGCTTTGTTTCATACAAATCGGTTGTCGGAAGGAAATGTTATCATCGTTTAAAAATTATTTCAAAGGCACAATATCAACAAATTGCAATGCAAACTGACTCGCGTCAAACTATTTCGAATTATCAGATGTCAATAACAGTTTGATATGTAAATGAAATAGTTTGATTACTCTGCCGCTTTCAATATGAATTCGTGGAATAGTGGATATGAATATATCATATGAAGAAATCTTCCTCAAAAGCTCAGCTTAAGCTGAAGCCCACGCGAACCAAGTCGCGGGCATCAGCTAGTGCATAATATAAGTAAAATTACTGAACAAAATATTCAATTTAAACAACCCCTTTTCAGCTTAAGTCCATTGTCATCTATACACTCGATTGCTAACGATCATAGCTATACATTGCCATTAGAATATCATAATAATCAGGATAAATATGAAAAAAAATCAAAAACAACACCCACTGTTGCCAATGTAATCGATAATTATGAAGGTGAAAATAATGTACAAATGTTGAAAATAAAAGACGATATACAGAATACTAGATGTGTTATTGATAAGAATTTAGACAAGGCTTTGCAAGATGAGAGTACGGACAATTTTGCTTTAGAGGAACTACTTGCTACACCTCCAAGTAAGTATAATAAATATTTTTTATACCCAAGCCATTTCTAATAGTTTTATATCTACTTGCACTCTTTGCATTGCCGTTTCTTGAAGTATTCTCATTGAAGTATCTTCATAGAATTACACAATATATAAATTAGTTCGGTTCATTTTTTAAATGTTACATATCGACAGACAAGCATGAGGTTCACTTAATGGTAGGTGATACCTCAGTCATATAACATCAGTCAATGATGTGCTGTCGACCTACTTTTTACTTCGAGCATTCGGAAATCCATAGACCGAAATCGAAACGCGCAATTTGCACTCCACGTTTTTTCCATCTATGAACAGTGGTTCGTTACCCGGTCTGAATTTCGATATTCCTCTCACCCGATCAATGTCAGAAGTTACCAGATGCGGAGAAGGCATGCTTACAGAATTTTTAAAAAATTTCATCCCGGTGTAATTCGAACCCACGACCCATCGATGCGCACGGCAGGTGTCCTGTGGCAAAAAATGGAACCCTAATTCTTTATTTTTTTACAATCAGTGATTCCCAATGCCTGGGTGCCATCCACACCTACAATAAATAACATATTGTTTGGAGATAAACTAGAAGACGTTCATAAATCGGGTCAGCATACAGAAAAATATGAAGAGGTACACGGAACTATTGAGTTGGATGAATTTCTCACATTTAATTCGTATTCTCAAGAGTCAAATAAAGATTATGTACCGAAAGATGGAGAAATTGTAGACGAAATCAAACATGACGTAATACTAAGAGAATCTTATAACAATGGGCAGAATGAAACAAATCTACATTTAGCACAAAAGTTTTCTAATGAAAATTCGGTGCAATATGAAAGCCAAGAAATAATACCGAAAGAAACCTTTGAACAAACTGAAAATAGTCAAGATTTTTCGCCAAGAGAAGACAATCAAATCTCTGGAGAAAACGAAATAAATGAAACTGTTTCTAAAACAAAAGAATCTAATAAGCATGTGGAGATAAAAGAAACCAATCAGAATATTGTAATCAAAATTAAGCGAAAACTACGAGGGAATGATATAAATAAGAACAAAAAATTAAAAATAGATTATAATAATCATGAAGATGGGGCGAATCAGTTTATAAAAGAATCTAATTTAATAAATAAAGAAAATCATGTCCAAGAAATAAATCAAACTGAAGAATTAAACAGTTCTTTAGATTTAAATCATATTCAAGACAATGTTATACAAGAAAGTATCGATAGCAAAGAAGTTGAAAAAGATCAAAATATTTTCAAAAGACCGTTATCTCCTTTTGAGACGAAGTGTTGTTTAGAAACAATGTTTTGTAAATTATGTGAAAAAACGTTTAAGAAGGTACAGTTTCTTAAAATGCATATGACAAAGAAGCATCAGTTAAAAATAAATACTCCATACATACGAAGCCACGTGAAACGCATCTGCGATTACTGTGGAAAAGAGTTTACAGCGAGTCTTCAAAGATTTTTGAAGCATATTGAAAACCATATGGTGTGTATAGACCTTTTTGTTTACTTCTCAGCCCATCTGATTCCTTTGAATAGTAGCTTTTTGATTTATAAAATACTAGCAACGCGCCCTGGTTTCACACGGGGGCAATGTACATGTACTATACACAAAGCCTATGTTACTCGCTGTTAATGTAGCTCTCTATTGGTGAAAGGTTTTTTAAAATCGGTTAATTAGTTTTTGCGTTTATTCATAACATACAAATCATCATCAAAATCATTGACTGATGTTCTATGGCTGGGTTATTACCTATCATCAAGTGAACCTCATACTCTTCTATATCTCGTTCATATCTAACAAAAAAAATGCATTCAATAAAATACATTTTTATTTCATTTAACAGCTTTCTATGTAAGTGTGTTTATTCAGTTACTATTCAGTTTGGTTAAAATATAGGTAGTGGCAGATAAATAATGTTGCCACATTGATTTTATAGAAGCCGGCATCGCACCTCTGCAGTCAGTGCAACTTGACGTTCAGTAGTAAGGCGCGCTTAGCGATGCATCAGAGATCGCACACTGGAGTCTTTGTTAATAAACCTCCCACAAATAAAAAGGTAAGAAAACATTCATTTGATAAATTATTATGTATATTACTACTCTAATTCGACCCGACCTGATGTCGTATCAACAATCTGATACGACAGGGATAAGTCGTATCCATTCGGAAATTCCGGTGTTAACATGTTCCATATAATGGTTGTGTTTACGTAATATCCGTATATTACATATACATATATATATATGTAATAAAACAGAAAACATATTATAATAAAACAGAAGAATCAAACATAAAATTTTTGTCCATTATTATTTTACCAAAAATTGGGAGGGGACTTTAAAAGTACATAAAAATAAAATTTGATAATTTTTGTCTGTTTGTTCAAGCTAGTTACCGAAGATACTAAACTGATTTTTATGTAGCTTTGACACATAGATGGAGCTTTGCTCTTAGCTCTGGGGCAACATCAAAACTTGTTTCATTAAAATCGCACGTCAGGAAGAAAAGTTAGCATCATTTAATTAACTTGCGCGAAAGCTCACCGAAGTGAATACGCGAGCACTAGCTAGTTTTATATATGTCAAACATAAAGAAGTACAAATGTACTGTAGCATGGATTATAAATGTTTTGGGTTCAAAGTTTTTATATAATTCGTTTCAAAACGGTAACCCATTTACTATAGCAATATAATACATGTTACTTCAAACTACGCTTCCTTTGCTGCTAAAGCAATTCGACTTTAGAATTCTCTTCCTGCATCAATTAGAAAAGCAAAGTCGCATTATAATCTTATTTGTTTTCTCATAAGTCCAAAATAAAAAAAAACATATGTAAACATAAGAATCTCATTTTTTTAGTCTATAAAATTATACCATAACAAGAAAAAAAATTTGAAAATTTTTTTTTCGATTTTTGAAATTTCAAAAAATTTAGAGCGACCTCTTAAAAATTTTTTTTTGAGCTGTCCTTTGGAGAGGGCTCTTAAAACATCAAAAACTAACATTTTTTCACTCGAGACTCAAAAAAAAAAATAGTCTGTTTTTTTGGGCCGCCCTAATATGTATGTATATCGTGTGTGCAGAAATACGTGTGCGAACTGTGTGGAGGTTCGTTTACATCATCTAATTATAAGACGCACCTCCGGCGACACAATAAGGAGTACTTGTTCAAGTGTGCGGAGTGCGACGCTGGTTTCTATCGGAAGACCGACTATAATCTACATATGAGGTGATTACTGATAGGAAATATATTTATTAGGACATTGTAGATAAATATAGATTTTTAAACAGCGATTTATTATTTATATTGTTTAAATTATAATATTTATCCCGACGTTCCGATATACAGTATTTTATTTATATACTCGCGTTAATAAAAGACAATATTAAATGTGGGATATTTTTGTTAACATTATAATTTTGACAAAAAAATGGTTTTATATTTTTTTATGTACATATTATGTAAATGTTATCATATTTTGCTATTTCAGTAATCACACAGGCGAGCGACCGCTGGCCTGCATTTACTGTCCCAGAACGTTCAAGAGGCGAGATGTTCTCAATATACACATTAGAAGACATACGGGTTAGTCTCATATAGAAATTCAAACGAAAAAGTGGCAATGAGTACAGTATGAAAACAAAGGATCCAGATAAACTTTTGATTTTTTTTAAAATTCAATTTTGTGAAAAATTCAAGGCCTGTTTTTGCGTGAAAGATAGTGGAGACCGCAAATGCCTTAGCATTTATAATATCATAGAGAATATACATATTTTTTATGACATTTCGTTTATAACAGTATTTTGAAGTGCAGTGTTTCAGTAAAAGCGAAAATCTACAAATATACGATTTTCATCAAAATACCGAGAACTCACATTAAAATTTGACCAAGTATTTTCCTTAATTTATTCCTTTTCACGTCTAATAAATATTAAGTATGAAAGGCGGCTAACTTAAACAAACGTTTACCTTGTTTTTAATAATGACGAAAATATTATTTACCATTGATGATGGAATTCGTACAAGTAACGTTACGTAAGGTAACGTACCTTCGATTTCCTATGTAAAAATTAAAAATACTACTTAAGATTGTATTGTTTATAAAACAGCTCTTATTTTCAGGAGAAAGGCCATTTAAGTGCAACATATGTGATAAAACATTTACAACCTCCGTGAATATGAAAACACATCAAAGTCGAGCGAAGGAGTGTCTGATCTTGCAAGAAAAACTAGCTTTCCCAGATCAATCTGCAATAGGTGTCGATTAATAAGAATAAATATATACAACATTCCTTGCTCGTTTAATTTTACATCGACCATAGACACTGTTTACTTGTACGGTAGAATCTCACTAATCCGGCACTTCAATAGACCGACACGTCCAGTAATCCGGCACCCTCTGGTATTTAATAGTCTACTCACTACTGTATATGTCACGAGTAAAAATAAGCATTGCATAGAATAAACATCTATTCCAAGTTTGTATTTAGTAAATGATAAAATAAAACAAGTAAATTCTACAACGTCATATAATTTAATTTATGAACGTTTTGACCCAAGAGCACTAGACTGTAAACAATTATTTCAAAGCTCAGTGCTCACGAGTTGTTTGATATGGAACAATTGATAGATTTTATAATAATATGTACAAAATTAACAATAACTACGGTCTAAAACATTAGTGCCTCTTTTAGTACTTAATCACAGACACTTTAAATATTGGAAGCTACGGCGCTGCGCAAACGCAGACTAGTATCATGTCATTCACAAGTGTTATGTAACCAGAAATAGTAGCGAGAACTTAGCTTTCACACAATTAACTAGTACTTAATTTCGTTTGCATGAATTTTAAGATGGTCTTTTCAAAAATTCTTACTTTGACTGCATACCTGTATTTTTATTTTTTTTATTAGTCTGTGCCTTGACAGAAAAATTCTTTCTTTTTAAATATTACAGCTACCATATCGACTCCACTTAAGTTCACCTTATTTTACGATTAAAACAAAAACTATTATTATCATTTACAGTACAATAAACTAGTATACAATACAATATTCGACACAGACTACAAATAATAACAATACATACAACAAATATGTAAACAATCCAGAAGTAACAACTCCCCTGTACCTAGTTACCGTTGTTGGTCTAAAATAAGACGTGACAATTTAACGAGTGTTTTCAATGTATGTTATGAATGTCCGTTTCCAAAATACTTTATAAAAAACAGTTAAATCAATGTTAAAAATTCTTATTTCTAGTAATAGCAAATAACATAATGTACGTAAAAGAACAGGCCCATATAAACATTTGGCACAGAAAAAGTAGTTCTACTTTTGACCTGTAGAGCGCCCACAATGTATCGGTGTGACACACACATCTAAGCAGTCCGCTGACTCCTCCCCTCGCGTTGTCTCGCTTGCTCTTGCGAGCGAACGGCAATTACGCTCTAAAAGCGGCTGGGAGCGAGAGTGCGCGCTATGACTCCAGCGTGTCGTCCACACGGACACTAGCAGCGCCGCGGTGGCTGGGGGGATATTTCACGTGAAGCGGACAGGGAAAAAAAAGTGAGGTTCTGAAAATCGACCACATTCGGCCCATTTGTACTTCTAGTAGGTATGAATGTGTACGCAAAATATTTTTTTTGTATAGTGTATATTTACCAAGTTATAGGTTTCAAAAGAATTGTCGTTGATTGGTACTACAATTTTTCGAAAGTAATTTTTCGAATATAACAAATCTACTATAAAATATTTTACATAGCGATACATATTAAAAATATACTGTTCTTTTTGACAGTAAAAAAAAATTAAAAAATTAAAAAAAAATTAATGGCCAAAACCGGAAGTAAACTTTTCAAACCAGAATGACAGTCACTTCGACCATTTTTTTTTTATTTTTTTTTCTTTCAAAATATAGCTTAAATGATAATGAAAGTACACTAGAAAATGTAAAATGGGATCTCTATTAGTTTAGGAGATACGTTGAATAATATACACCCGCGTCGCAAGGGGCGTCATATGTAGCGCTTGCAAGGTTGAGCAGTTTGCGCGATATTGCAACTTTATTAATATTTTATATCGTTTTAGCGTATATTTAACCTCATTTAATGATATGAAATAAGTTTTATTAATATAATATAATATAAATATAACTACATAATACAAATATAAGTTAATAATATATTATAAAGAAAAAACGTTTTTGGAGCAGTAGAAAAGTTTTATTATTTGCGAAACGTGACTAATAGCGCCATCTGTTAGTAACGTGTAGTACTTTTTTGTCTCAGAGTCAAACGGTCAAAAACCTATCTACAAGAAAGAGATAGAAATATGACGCCTAGCGGTTTCGTAACTTAAACTTTAGTGTTGCTTTAACCGCTCAGCGACTTGTGCACGTTTTAATCTGTGACAGTTGTTATTATTAATGGCGCCGTACGGTGATCGATGTTTTAACCCATTTCACTTGGTACTTCATCGAAAATTTAAAAATTTTAGGAAAATATCTAAATGTTTAGCTCAAAAGTGGAGTTTTTCACAAGATCTTTACGTATGTGCCTCCTGCAGGAAACGACTTTTGACCGAATCTCCTCCAGTAGCTAATGAAGACATTGTGCAATGCAGTCAAACATCTAGTGAACCTTCGCAAAACAACTAATAACAACTGTCACAGATTAAATTCGTCATATTTCTATCTCTTTCTTGTAGATAGGTTTTTGACCGTTTGACTCTATCTGAGACAAAAAAGTACTACATGTTACTAACAGATGGCGCTATTAGTCACGTTTCGCAAATAATAAAACTTTTCTACTGCTCCAACTTCGATCAACAATACACTAGATATCGGGTCGACGCAAAAAATCCGTGCCGGTAAATATCGGCTCACTTGAAATGTGAGAGGCTATTTTATTTAGTTAGCTTCAAGCACCGCCAACGTTAACACGTCTCACAGTGACGCAATGTGTCTTCAAAAGTTGCAAAAAAATGCCCGAAAAAATAATGTGACGGACGGAATCTTACTTTCGGTAATACATATAAAATAAAATATATTTTAAGCTTTAAAACTAACAAATAATTCAAAATTTGAAAAAAAAATATCCGTATTAAACCGACGCTACAAATGTTTGGTCAAGATTGACCAACACATGCGCAAACTTTTGTGTAACAGAATAGTGGATGCATGGAGTAGATTTGTACTGAAATAATCCTTACTATCCTTACTTCTTTACTAATATTATAAATGCGAAAGTGAGTTTTTTTGTTTGTTACGCTTTCACGCTAAAACGGAAAAGAAAAGATTCCAATCTGTATATTCGGAAATTTTTGCGGATATTATTTAACATACGAATTACTATTAATAAAAATATTATATTGTTGTTTATCAAATATATTATACATTACGCTTCGTGTTGATATATTATTTTATACCCCATTAAATAAATAATAATTTACAACTACCAAGTTCCAATTAGAAGCATTTAATATGTTTTTTTATTGACGTTCATAAGTGTACATTGTGTTACCTAAATTAATATGTAAATTATTTTTGAATTGAATTGAATTAAATATGGCAACTTTGTGACATTTCAAATATCAGACAACTGTCATCTTTCTGTCTCCCCGCGACCACGATTGCTGAAAAGCATCCGAAACGTCGGGATAAATAATTTAAACAATATAAATAATAAATCGCGTTTTAATCCGGTATACAGTATTTTATTTAAATGTGTGATACTCGCGTTAATAAAAGACAATATTAACTTAGAAAATCATATTTCGACTTCACTCTTTTCTTTGTTCCCATTGTGCAGTGTCATTTTTCAAAATTTGACAAGAGGCGTGTCTTAAATAATCGGGATACTTTTTTCGTGAATTTTGTATGCGACCTGAAGTCTATTTAATACTATGTCAATGTGCTCCAAAAACGTTTTTTCTTTATAATATATTATTAACTTATATTTGTATTATGTAGTTATATTTATATTATATTATATTAATAAAACTTATTTCATATCATTAAATGAGGTTAAATATACGCTAAAACGATATAAAATATTAATAAAGTTGCAATATCGCGCAAACTGCTCAACCTTGCAAGCGCTACATATGACGCCCCTTGCGACGCGGGTGTATATTATTCAACGTATCTCCTAAACTAATAGAGATCCCATTTTACATTTTCTAGTGTACTTTCATTATCATTTAAGCTATATTTTGAAAGAAAAAAAAAATAAAAAAAAAATGGTCGAAGTGACTGTAATTCTGGTTTGAAAAGTTTACTTCCGGTTTTGGCCATTAATTTTTTTTTAATTTTTTAATTTTTTTTTACTGTCAAAAAGAACAGTATATTTTTAATATGTATCGCTATATAAAATATTTTATAGTAGATTTGTTATATTCGAAAAATTACTTTCGAAAAATTGTAGTACCAATCAACGACAATTCTTTTGAAACCTATAACTTGGTAAATATACACTATACAAAAAAAATATTTTGCGTACACATTCATACCTACTAGAAGTACAAATGGGCCGAATGTGGTCGATTTTCATAACCTCACTTTTTTTTCCCTGTCCGCTTCACGTGAAATGTCCCTGGGGTGAGAACTACTCTTACTCTAGAGAAACCGTGCCAAGCGCGCCTATAAGGCCTGTTCTTCTAAGTACATCTATGTTCATTGGTAACAGATAACAGCGTTGCTACGGTAACCTTTCTACGAAGGTCAGAGGCCAAAGCATGTTTTTCGTGCTAGCCCCTTTGTGTTAGTTCTCTATAGATATGTTAAATACTATTTATAAGCTTCTAGTCAATAAGACAATGCTAAGCAAGGTGGCACGTATTGTCCTCTTATACACTGCAATACAATTCCTTTTGATGGCATCCTAAATATCTACGTTTGCGCAGTCCCTACATCTTAATAATTTAGAATATACCTCATAAATACGGGACTTTCTTTGGATAGAATGAACATTTTGAATATAACATTATTGTTTAATACTTAATTGAAAAACAAGATTTCTTAACATCTACATGTTAGAAAAACAATTCAAAGAATTTTTTTATTAACTTCGGCTCATAGTTCGCATTATTTTCGAGGTATCCTTTTAAGTTAGGGTAAATTTCTGAAAGAATCAGTCATTATTGTCCCAAATTACTTCAAATATTATTATATACCGCGCTTAATAATAAATTTTGATAAAACATGATTTCTAAATTCGTTAGAAAACTAAACGTAAATTCATTCATAGTGGTATGAAAAATTTCTGTCACAAACTATTAATAATTATTCTATTCTATAAAATATATAAATATTATTATGTGTCAATTATTTATTGAACACAACACGAAGCTCTTGGCTTATTTCGTATATCTTTCTTTTCTTATTGTAATATGGACGCTAATAAGCAATACAGTGTCAAACATATGGTTGCCATTTTGAGAAAATTTAATTAGGTTTTATTAAATTTCTTTTAAAAAATAATATAAGTAATAGATCTTTTTGGAACGAAGTTCCTTATCGCGCGTTGTGAAAGGGGGCTAGACGGAATTTTTTTTTACGAAAAGTTGTCACGACACTTTTTTTGAAAATAGAACGGTTTCAACATTCAAGTTTCATTATTGGAACGACGAAGTTCCTTATCGCGCGTTGTGAAAGGGGGCTAGACGGAAAAAATTCTTACGAAAAGTTGTCACGACACTTTTTGCTATAGTCCCGCGCATCTATGACGAAAGAATAGACAGACAGAGTACATATATATATAACTTCGTTCCATCCGGGTGTCCCTTGACACCTCTCAACTTTTTTTTTGTAATTATTATTATTACGTATATCGTTTTTTCTTGGTATCAATCAAAGTAATAGAATTTAGTCTATTATTGTTAAATATTCTAAACATGTTTCGTGTCCAATAGCTTTTTCAATATTTTTGCTATTAAAACGATTTAAATAATATAGGTATATCTCTTTTGAAATATGTCCATCTCATAAGGAAGCGACTGGTATCAAAATTTTGTGGGTTATCACTGTATTGCTTAACAGCGTTCAAGTAATATTAAAGGCCAAATAATAAACGCTTATCAAATTTGAGTTTCACATAAAAGCATTGCCGTCACATTAATAATAATAAATATTATGTTTGTTAATGAATACAACACAGAATTAATATTGTATCTCTCAATTTTGATAACTATCTCAATATTCTACCTTAAGGGTCTTATTAATTAATAAGATGGTTCCGCAAAAAACACTATACCTTAGAGACATAAAGTTCCTGCCAGCCTTTAAAAATACTGTATACTTTTTTACTTTACCTTATCCCAGAATATAAGGGAAAATGTTATGGTACTATTCTCTAATCGGTCCCTTTAAAATATTCAGAGGAAATAATAACTAAGACGGAGAGGCCCTAAAAATAACCTTATTTTTGAATATTTAGGCAATAAGACACAAAATACCGCGTGGATTGTTGACTAATTTCAATCCTTTATTCACTGACCAAATTGTAAAAATGGTCATCATTACTTTTAACTTTGCTTTTAAACATATTTTGTTCATTTTCGTATATGTTTAAAGTTTTTCCAAAACAGTTTTGACATGATTTGTATTTTTTTCACCCAGTTTATTTCCAAGACTTGGAATCTGGGGGCATACAAAGTATACATTATGACATTTGATTTTTTTATAGATTCTCTTTTCCATAGACAAATAGACATCTGTCAAAATGACAATTAAGATTTAGAAAATATTACAACACTCATGACCCCTTTCAACTAGCTTTAGTAAGCTCAGCTTTACCTAGCTTAAACAATCCACACGAAATTCCCAGATAGTCACTTCACTAACACTAGCACTTCAGCACCAATAATCCAGTCTATTTACACCTACGATTTTTGTCCTTTCGACCGCTGTAAATTTGCCACTATGCAATTGTCCGCTAACTGGATACGCATAGAAGAGTTTTCTTTCCTCAAATCTGTTAGTTCCTGGTTGAGCCTTAACACTTCTAATACCAGTTTGGCATTTTCTTTCTCAACTTTTTCTAATCTATAAGAAAAAAAAGATAACAATTACTTTAATTAATCACTGACAGTATCCTTTAGGTAGGTAAAATATTCAGTTATATTTAAAAGGCGTTACAAGATAATTGGGAAAAATACAAATATCATAAAATATTAAATTATTTTGAAGCTGATATCCAGAAATCAGATGTGATTATGAGGTTAAGAATAGTTTTCAGTCTCACAATCATATAATCTCAGTGGTTTGAGTATCATATTTCCAAAAAAATACAGTAATTTATCTTTATACATTAACAAATTTTCAAACAGCAAAAACAAAAAGTTAATTTTGCAACGATTTTAGTGTGATATAATGGATGTAGGTAAAGAAACGGAAATTCGAAACTTACTTCTTTTGCTTCATAGTGAGTTCTGCAATATGGTCACAGGCCTTCGCGAGAATACCTCCTTTACTAGCACTGTCCGGATGTCCTGAGTTCGGGACCATAGCTGCTATTTTTGTTATCCAACTATTTATCTTGTCCCTACGACGTCTTTCTACTTCATTATGAGTTGCTCGTCTTTTATCATCACGCTGGAAAATAATGTTTTTTCTATATAGACAATAACCAATACCATGACAATCTGCAAAACTAAAGGACCTGCAGGTTCTTTGCTGTCTATCGAGACAATAAAAGTGGAGGTTTGTTTTTCTTTCATATAAGTGAATAAATGAATGAATTTGAAGTGCAACATATTTACTTTATTGTTTGCTAAGTTTTTATGCCAGTAAATTTTCCGTTTTTTCCCAACTGTTCTAGCTCGGAAAAATTGACAAAAGACATAGGAAAGCCTTAGCCTTAGCCTGTGCATTGTTTTTGAGAATTGGTTTAATTCAAATGCCATTTTAATAACAATACCTTTTTAGCTGTGACAGCTTTAGCCTGCAACGGCTGTCGTCTGCCAATTGATTTCTTTTGATTGTCAGTGCCAAACACTTCCACAGGATTACTTATTACATAGAATTCTCCACTTGGTATAACTGAAAAAACATTAATTAAACTGATAACATTGAATTGATACAATCACTAAACATGAAATTTGTGTCTGTATACAGTTTACAGTTTTTAAAAAAAGGAAAAAATATAAGTAAGTACACTGTGGAGGAAAGAAGGCAAGTTCTTCCTTCACTCTAAAAGAAGGATCCTCAACCAGGTAAACCACTAACTAGCCAGCCCTTAGGCCCCAGTAGTTGATGTTGAGGTGTTGTATATATATAGTATTTGGTTTGGCTTACCTAGAGTGTGTTCACATACTGCTGATTTGAACACACTAGACAAGCCAAACCACTGCATACATTTCGACCAACCGAAAATCCTTGCAAGAGAAGTAGATTCTTTCCCAGACTAGTAAGCGAGGCTATTGAAATTAAAAAACATCCTAACTTCAATAGAGAAGATGGTTTGAGACTTTCCAACACCTGGGATCCAGTAATTAAAAATCTAAAACCCCAAATTAAACATACTAAAAAACAAGAGGACACCCGTTAGTCAATACTGCCAAAATATAGAAAATTACAGTAAATATCAACTCCGTAGGAATAGATGGCGTTAATATGGCAACTTTGTGACATTTCAAATTCAGACAACTGTCATCTTTCTGTCTGCCCGTGACCACGGTTGCTGAAAAGCATCTGATTGTTTTTTGTCATTTATTTTCGGTTATTTCATTATAGAAATATAAATATTATTTTTTTATTTACTTTTTCATTATAACACCTACACTTAGTGGCATGTACATTGGGATTTTACTATAAATTTATAAAAAGATATTGGATAAACTCAAATTTGAAGGTTCCCAAACTTTGTTCACTTGTGTCCTCTTGATTATTTTTTTATCAAATTTATCAACATCAAATGTATAATAGACAGCTGGTATAGTACTTCTCACTTAGAAAGACTTCAATTTTAATGAAGTGTATTACTGTAGCCTCCTGAGTGTCAATATAAATCACTTTAGGCATCATACCTCTAATATTTGACATTGTTTAATGTACAACTCTATTTACAACAACACTAACCATGTGTGGGAGAATCCGAAGCCATATTGTTTGTTGATTCCTCTTCATTCACTTGTACTATCTTGTAAGTCACAGAACCAGCTGAAAATAAAGAAACAAATGATGATATTATACTTTTACCACATTTATTACTAATGAGTAAATATTATTTTTGATTTTAACTTATTCCATCATATTTTACAAACCATTATTTATTTATTGATATTTTAAATTTTAAAGTGTAAATGTTTATATGCCATACTTATAACATATTTTTTCTAAAAAGGATTTTCCACTCTGGTGAAGCATTGGAAAACCCCACTATAAAACAATAAGTAGGTATTTATTATTATTTTCAGATTATAAAGCTATTAATACATTTTTTAATATAAATATTTATTTAATATCACTTACACAGATCTCTGAAGTTATAGGACGAACTGTTTTCGTCTTCATTACCATTAAGAAACGTGTGAGTGACTAATTGAGACCTTTCACTGGCACTTCCTGGAACATAATTCAATTTACTTTGTTATGCGATAATTCAATAAAAATCGCTTAATTGTATAAATGTATACAAAGATAATTAAATTGTCCTGGCGATACATGTATTTGTAAACAAATACACATGTTATAGACTTTAAGTTTGCTTGTGCTTTTATAAACTCACCAAAAGTAGGTTGTTCTACCATTCCCAAGAACTCCCCTTCATCACTGAAAGGAATTTATTGCAATGTTTAACACTTGTAATAAATATAAGAATACAAATACTATTCAGGCATACGTTGCCAAATCACATTGTTAAAAGTTGACCTTCACTAGTTATGTAATTCAATGAATATTTTATTAAATAGAACCTTTTCAAATAAATGTACCTGTCAATAGAATTTTCGTGTAGGTCTATATCAACCTTTTCAATTTTAGCCATTGCGCGTAATTATTTTTGAATTTTCTCAATTTTGATCACGGGGACAAAATAAAGGGTCATGTGATGAGACCATAGGCAAAGCAGGACAGATAATCAATACGGTGTTGTCTACTGCCAAACAACCACAGATAAATTCTTCGGTTTAAGTAATATAATAGCCAACACCAAAGATTTAGATTAAAAAGCATCTAATCCGCCTTTTTAACTGTTTTATTCTATGATTAATATTTAAAAATAACTGAAAATAATTTTCATCAATTGGACTTCTATTCTACGCTTCAATTCAATGCAAACCACAGACCGTGCAAACTAATCAATATTTTCTTTCGTTTATTTATTGTCGTCATCAATAAACAGTACAAGTAAAAGGCTACTTATAATAGGTATTTATTTTTGCTATGTTATTTTGACCAAAAATTATAGTTTAATTATGCATTATTTTAGTATAACATATTTTGTTGTCCGAGTTGCGGTCAAATTATTTCATTTACGATTTACGAACCTTTCGTCCTAACTCCTAAGCATAGGTGAAACTGGACAAAATTACGGATTTGTGGATGAAAAATTTTATTCTCATAAAATATGTAATAGCTATTGGTATTGGCTGTTAAATCAGTAAACCGTTGATATTCTCGTATTAACTTTCCCCGTCTGTGACGTCTGTGTGTTAAATTTTTACAATAATTTATAAACAAATGTTCCATGTTTATATTACATAAGATGCTGTAAGAGTTCAATAAAAAAAAAAGTATCTTGTTAGTACCTATTTATTTTTATTACTGATTTTGATAGATCAGTTCCTACTAGTGACATTTTTTCATCAATTAAACGCAAACAAGAATTTAATTAACTCAATACAATGACGATCATTTTATCGGTCATTTTATATGAGAAGTTGTTAGAGCGAACCACGGTTTTTATGGGTGTATAAACCTACAATAAAATCTCCTAAGCATAATAAATACGTTCACAGATAACATTTAAAAAAAATATTCTTTAAATGTACATAATATTTTTAGTATATTAATAACACTTTAATTATGCTAATCTATAATCATGATGGTTAAACTTTGTTTTGTATTTCACAGAGATATCTTAATTTTCTCTTATATAATAATGTTTTGTTTATTTTTGGAATTATACATATATCAAATAATAAAAACTAAAATCATTCACTTTTATAAAGCTACATCATGTCTGAAAAATATAGGTTTCATTCTTTGATTATTTATATGTCTAAGGTTTTATTATTAAGTTTTTAGTTCGAATTTTTATAGGCACATAGGTATTTGAAGTCTGAAGAAAACACGCTATTTTTGGATTTATATACGCGTACATAAGTAGCTGAGTTTGCGAGAAAATGATGTTCCTACTACATTTTGAAGCCAATACAATGGTTTCAATTCAGGCATTGGAGTTACCGCGCGCAATGACGTGAAAATTATGAAGATATTTTTGTAGAGATAAAAGAAGTCATCCCTAAGATAAAATGTTTTGTTTTCGCCCATTTTCCTCAATTAGCGTTGTCTTCGTGAAGAAGTGATTATGTAAATTGGCTGTTACATTTTCATAGGGAAATACTTTAATCTTTTACGAGAGACTTAGTTAATCTTATATAAGGAACATTTTTGTGCAGTTATTTTTACTATGGAAATTCAAAGGATGGCTGAACCGCTCTAGAATGGTACTTACTAGCTTTAGAATTTTCGTATTACTAAGGTACTTATATTTTTTTTATCAAGTGGATGAGGTGATCCAGTAGTAAAGCAACAATGTACTCTTATATATTGTCTGATAACAGCAGAATCCATCTTTGATGAAAGTTGCCATAAAATAAAAGATGGAAGGAGAGGAACAGAAGAAGAAAGTCTATTGTTTTTTATTTATAACTTTATTTACATAAACGAAATTATAGAGTTGTACAATTTAGTTTTTATATTTGGAAAATTATTTATCTAATTCTAAGTGATTATAAAACAGTTTAAGATTATCTAAGAAGCCCTCAGTAAAGCTATTTCTTTGACCTCGCTAATTTCCTTCGGGCTATTTCACCAAGTTTAAAATTACAAGCGAACCTTTATTTCCACTGGGATTGTTTGCCGGTAATACAGTTAACAGTAATTTTGTTTTGTAATTGTTTAGCTTAAAGTTTAGATTAGCTTATAAGACAGTGAAATGTTGTCTAAGCGGTCAATTTGTGTACGCACAAAAAGCATTATCGAAATTATGGTAGTTAAGAATATTCTTGCTTACGAGAATCTCGACTATTGTAGTATGAACACGATCCCGTATGATATTTTTTTTAATTCATCCGAGTATCGTACAAATCGGTTTGAACCGATTTGAGTGTGACATTCGTCATTCGAGTTTAGTGATTACTAGAGTATTGTTTTCAAAAAAAAAACACAAAAATATATTTCTGGTGGTTCGTTACCTGGTTGGAATTTCAATATTCTGGCCATCCGTGTTATAGTAAAATTGACCCGACGTCGGGAAGACATATTTACAGAAAATTATCCCGACAGGAATCGAATCCGCGATCCAAAGTGCCAATGACCCAGGCTATGTTAAGTAAACAGTATGTTTTTGTAGGAATGTCTATATTTGATGTTCATTAACGTCAAATTATTCCGTTCTCAGTTAAATTTCCCATTCATTTCTGAGTGAGACGTGAAATTGCATATTATGTGAATAATGAGTAAGCTCTCTGAGAGATGCGATTTTACTGAAACTTGAGCTTACGATCTATTCGTTTTATTTTATTATTATAGTGGTTTTTCACACTGTAATATTCACATTTTATAATTGTACCTACTAGCGAACCGCCCCGGCTTCACACGGGTGCAATGTAGACATACACAAAAAATAACCTATTTTACTCGCTAATGTTTTCAAAGTATTGGTGAAATAATTTTTAAAATCGGTCAAATAGTTTTTGAGTTAAATCGTAACAAACAAATTAGTCCTCTAATATTAGTATAGACTAACGGTCCTGACTGACGTTGTCCTGCCCATACGTTGGTAACAAAATAATAGAATATTCACGGACCCACTAAACACAACATTTTTTAATACACACGTACTTTTTTTTTTTTAATTTTTGGGTAGTATTTCGAGTTTATTTTTAAAGGAAATATATTAGGTTTCCATTCAAAAATCAAATGTGAAAACTTAAGATTGTGTATTAACACCTTGTGATGAATGTATCTTCCATCGCGGCTCTTAATATTTACGGTCGGATAATAATTTACTATGGATATGACAGTTAGTTTGACGTGGGTTTCACGTCCAACAAAGGTATATCTTTCTTGTCAAGACCGCCCTTAGTGGTTAGCGTGTTATGTTTTGCACCAGAGGTCCTGAATTCTATTTTCGGAGAAACTACAAGAAAATCTTGTTTCGGTACCGCAGCGGCGCAGGGCACCCTTTTCTTTCATACATAACTTTATTGTTGATTGAGTTATCAACAGCGATTTTTCCGAACCAACACTGATCGGGCATTGATCGGGTTGGAGAAATATTTATCGTGGGTTCGTATCCCACCGGGACGACATGCTTGTAATTTTCTGTTCACATGTCTTCCCCACGTCTGGTAACTTCGGGCATTGAACGGGTGAGAGGAATATCGAAATTCAGACCGGGTAACGAACCACCGTCATTGATGGAAAAACCGTGAAGTGCACATTGCGCGTTTCGGTTTCAGTCTATGAATTGACTGATGTTCTGTGGCTGAGGTATCACCTATCATCAAGTGAACCTAATGCACGTCTATCGATATCTGACATTTAAAAAAAACAACACTTGAAGGAGAGTGCGTGTTCCTACCTAAAAGGCTGGTAACACATTTGCAGATTTTCTGGTGTTGCCCATGTTCATGGGCGGTGTTCGCTTTCCATCGAATGAGCCGTAGGCTCGTTTGCTCTATATTATAAATACTAGTATCACCCCGCGGCTCCGCAGAGGTGAAATGTAGATGTACTACACACAATCGCTCGCTCGCTGATAGTGTAGCTTTCTATTGGCGAAAGAATTTTTAAAATTGGTTGAGTAGTTTTTGAGTTAAATCGTAACAAACAAACAAACAAATCTTTCCTCTTTATAATATTAGTATAGATAGATATAAATAGATAAACTAAATATATAATATATATATTTTCATTATATTCAATATATACGTATAAGTTATTACATTCTTATACGTATGACGTATGTATTTATTCTTATTCTAATTATACAATACCTATAAATATTACAAAGTTAGTAGAATATTCATAGGTATTAATAAGTTTTTAACATAATATAATACCGCATTTTGTGAAAATGGTAGATCGTTATGAATTATAACGGTTGCCTTTATGAATAAATCGAAATAAAATTATTGCGTTGGAGGATCCTCTGTGGAATATTTATTGGCGAGGTCTGAGCCATTGCGAGAAATACCGCTCTGAGCCGGCGGTATTTCTTCGTGTAGCCCACAGAACAGAAGATTTTTCCTGTTCTGTGGTGTAGCCCTTGCCCTTTGTATACCTACACAATACATGTGGATTGAAAGAAGGTATTTTACGATTGATGAGAAAGTCAAAAAAATATAATATATTAATCTTCTCTATATCTATAAGTACTATTACTTGACTTTGTCTTGATCTTCAAGATATTTTCTTAAATACGTCAAACATTATTATGTTATGACTAAAGCGGGTTAGGCGCTTTGATTTTAGGATAGACTAGGAAAATTTGTACCTCTTCATTTTTCTATCATTTAAAAGGTAAAACAATGCCATTTATACAAACTAACAAAATTAATCAGCATGGTAACTTGTAAACAGCATTTCCTCGTGATATCGTAAAAGCGTTTTTCCAAAGTAATGAATAGAGAACTGTAGTAATATTTATGTCCGTCATCAATCAAACGCGCTTGTCTGCGATTTATTTCCCACCTTATACAGATTTATTACGGGTTCAGAGTAAGTACCTATTGATTGAATGTTGCTGTTTTAGTATTCAGAAACTTAAATAAACATGTACTACATCTAGTCTTAATGTCTGGAGTAAGCTTATCGGATCATTCAAATAGAATTTCGAAAAAAATCCAGACATTCGTGAAAAATTGATTTTCTTTTGATCTAGCATTTGGATATTGCCGAGTGCCAATAGATATTACAGGTTATTTACGTAAATATTTTATAGAATTAGAAAATAAGAGCAAAACATGCTATGATGTTTAAATGCCCTTCAGACAGTTCATTTTATCAGTGGTACTAAAGGCTCTAAGTACTCGTCCTATTAGGAGAAATTATGAGGACTTTAATATGATGCAAGAAAAATTAAAAAAACTCTAAATGTGTCATAGATATTAGTTAAAAAACAAAAGAATAATAATTATGAAATAAAGTGGTCACATGAAAACCAAATTAGCAAAATACAACGAGAATGAGTATATTTTATTTAAATGTGTGATACTCGCGTTAATAAAAGACAATATTATATTTTTTTTTATTCTCTACTTTGGGTCTAAATGTTATCTGTATGCTCAAAGGCAATTTTCACTGTCCTATCCGACGAGACCCTCTGGCGCCCTGGGCCGTTTCCTCATCGCACCCGCCGGCATTGATTCGAGCAAGGAACAATCAATGAAAACAGTATATGTCATAAGCCAATATTAACCATCTAAGGTTTGCGTGTTGTTCCCACGATAATGTAAGTGCGTGCTCCTTTTAACCATGCCTACTGCTGATAGAGGACAAACCTTTGTTGTTTTATTTTATTCGTTTATTTTTTATTATTATAGTTAATTACTTCAAGATGTCATGTGGAACATGGTGTAATGGTTGCAGCTCCTTACAAACAATTTGTAAAACAAAAAACTTGGCGATTAAAAGGAGTGGAGAGTTTATTGCCAGTTCTTCTCTTCCGTTCTACGCCCTTCATTTGATATGAATATCAAATGTACTATATATTATGTACATTAGATATCCATATACGTAATATATATAAAAGTATACTTAACTCATTTCGAATGATATTGTTCTAAATTCGGTCCTGGAATATTGAAAGATTTTATTGTCATAAAATATAGATCAATATTATGTTACCATTATTATTTGATATCAAACATTTAGAAATTTAAGCTATGGGTACATTTATTTGTATTTTTAAAATAATTTCAGAAATATGTATATCAAAAAAATCATTTAGTGTCTTCTTTTAGATCCTTTATTTTCGTGGACACTACATCTCCAACATAGAGATAGATCGTAAATAATCGTCTTTTAATCTGTCATGATTCACCTTTTTTGAACAGCAATTCATTGAGCATTCACCTTAGATAACAATAAGGGCACAATCGTTGAGATGAATAAAATTTTGCACGGCTTTTGAAATAAAATATATGAATGCTATTATTGTTTGAATCTCAAGAACCATTTAAGTGGAAAGAATAGAAAAAATATTGTGGAGTTTATTTTTGTGATAGCTATTATTAATGAATGCGCAACACGTAAATATTGCAACAGTTCCAAATAATTGAGAAATTAGATGTTGTGGTCTAGATTGGAAGAAGGGATGAATATGATACTTCATGATCTGTAAGTGTTATTCTTGATCAACTAAGTAATTTTAAAGACATGTCGTCCAAGTTGGATGCGAACCCACGACCCATGGGAGGTATTCTACCGAACGCGCCAACGAGCCAAAATATTACTAAAAACAATTAATTTAGTGAATACTCAATAAGAATTTACCAAATTTTGTGCCATAATATTGTATTTAACAATAAAAGCTATCTCTAAGCTCGAACAATAAAATAACCTCAATTTCTAATCTGAGCAATAAAAGTGTTTTCAAGTTCAGACGCGATGGCGCCAAGTTGTCCTTCGTCGCGACATCAGGCGACACTGAGTCGCGAAATAGTTTTATTGAACATCATAGCTATTACAATCAAATTAAATTATTTGTAAACTAGCAAAGCGCCCCGGCTTCACACGGGTGCAATGTAGATGTATTATAAACAAAAAATATGTTACTCGCTGATATTGTAGCTTTATATTGGTGAAAGAATTTTTAAAATCGGTCCAGTAGTTTTTGAGTTTATTCATTACATACAAAAATTCAAAAATACAAATCTTTCCTATTTATAATATTAGTTAAGATTGAGATAAAATAATGTAATAATTGGACGGGCTCGTTGGCGCGTTCGGTAGAAAACCTGCCATGCGCATCGATGGGTCGTGGGTTTGAATCCCACCGGGACGACACGTTTATAATTTTCATATCATATCTTCCCCACGTCTGGTAACTTCGGGCATTGATCGGGTGGGAGGAATATCGAAATTCCGACCGGGTAACGAAGTAACGAACCACCTTTCATAGCCCATGATTGAAAGATGATGCCCATAGATGGAAAAACCATAAATTGCATGTTTTGGTTGTAGTTTATGGATTTCCGAATGCTCGAAATAAAAATTTGGTCGACAGCGCATCATTGACAGATGTTCTGTGACTGAGGTATCACCTACCATCAAGTGAACCTCATCCGATGATGATCAATTTACGCGTTGCAATGCCACTTCTTCTATTTTTATATCAGATATCGATATATCTGATATAAAAATAGAAGAAGTGGCATTGCAACGCGTAAATTGATATCCGACAGACTTCAAATATAAATAATTATAATCAGTCAATTAACATTACTAGATAATTCAAAAATTTGCCGTTTTGTAGTCATCTACATCAGAATTATGACCACTACGGTCTTTATAAGAACGTTTTAATATTCAATAAACACATAACATTGACGTGGATTGGCGTTATTTTATCAGGATTCAATTGAATTGATCGAATAGCGTATAAATAAAGTCATTCGCGTTATTCAGACGTGACGATGCGGCGATGTGGACATATTATCATAAATATGTTTTACATCGATACACTGGAAAAACTTCCTTTGATGGTTGGTGTGTCGATGTTTTTGAAGTTATACTTCTTTTGGCGCGATGGAGAAAAATGATGAGAGTGAATTTTTACGATGCGCGCGCAAACCGACACCTGAATTCTACATCGTGAAGTTAGTTCTAGGTTGCATGAAAATCGATAACTATGTTCAAGTTGTATATTCTAGTATTTTTATATTTAGAACACGTGTTTCGTAACAGTACAATTAAACAGTGTGAATAAATAAATATTATTTTGGTGTTTTTATTTTAATATTTATCGTTAATCACTACTGCATTTTAGCCATATTTTTTATAAGCCAAAGAAGTATAACTTCTAACGCGTGTACATAAGTACACACACTCTTTTTTTTATCTGTGAAGATAAAATAAGATAAATGTAGGCGTGACGAGACGTGTTTAATGTTTATGGTATTCCCATTTTATTTTTAAGTTGTATAATGTATATTTGGTAAAGGCGTCCTAGTCGTATTAGGTGTTCGATAAACAGGTTTTATGTTTGTAGGACTTATCTAGAACCACTAATGATGATGTATAATTATGGGCATTTTACCCGAAATAAACGATATATTATTACTAATCCGATTTTATAATATTTTGTAATAGATCGACGCGGTCGTAGCGCTTGTTGATAGCTTTCTTTATTATCGGAAGTGTGACAGGATCTGATGTTTTTTTTAACTAAAACCAGTATAACTCCAATTACATTAATCAAAAGTTGAAACAATATATCTTTTATCTATATACATAAAGATTAATGTAAGTATGTATGTTTGTCCCCTAAACTATTCATTATGTTGAAACTTTGGTGAGTTCCCACGTAGCAGTTTCATTTCGTTAACACAAAAACCGTCAACGACCCTCCTCTAATCAGTATACCTTGGATAGGAGAGAGAGCTCGAGACAATTTATATAGACGGGATTTTTAGTCCCAGATCATAGCACTCTGATTGGCCCAATATTAAATAATCAATATTAAAGTTATGTTTATGTAAATAGTAGCGCAGTAGTAAGAATCTAATCACATGTTAAATCAATGTTTACGAGTTAATTTTTAAAATGCAAATACAGGTGCGTACTTCCGTATCAGCCGTATCATAGATACGGGGCCCCTAGCTACAGGGGCCCAAACCCGTGTAAGTGAAAATTTACCTTCCAGAAGGGCCTCGCAACACATTGAACTAGGGCGAATCAAGGGTAAGCTTCGTCCCTGTTCAAATATTAACAACTCTATCATAATATAAACTTTAAAGTTTCCCAAAAACCTATGAATATTTAGCTCTACAGATGTTCAGAGTTGGCGAACAAGAAGCCGTTACGTCATTAAACATTCATGAGCACGAAAACAATTTTTCGTGAGATAATGTTTTTGACGGCGTAAGCCTTAATTAAATTTAGATTTTACAGAACCCTAAAGATAAATATTAAACTGACCCAAGGATTTTAAATGATATTATTTTTCTTTTTTTTTAAATTAAGTAGAATAATATATTGATAGATAGAAGATAACTGGAAGTACGACGGTATACAATACAACCAGTTCGTAATATTTTTATTATGTCAGATATCGACAGACGAGCATGAGGTTCACTTCTACAGAACATCAGTAAATGTCGCGCTATCGACCTACTTTTTACTTCACTTCAAGCATTCGGAAATCCATAGACAGAAACCGAAACGCGCAATGTGCACTTCACGGTTTTTCCATCTCTGAACGTTGGTTCGTTACCCGGTCGGAATTTCGATATTCCTCCCACTCGATCAATGCCCGAAGTCACCAGACGTGGGGAAAACGAGCTTACAGAAAACTATAAAAATGTCGTCCCGCTGGGATTCGAACCCACGACCCATCGATGCGCACGGCAGGTGTTCTACTGAACGCGCCAACGAGCCCGTCTATCGTCCTCGTCTTCGCGTAGGCGGGTTACCTGGTGGTAGTAATCACAGATTATGTATCTCTAGATATTTTTTTTTTTTAAATATTGGCTACTAAAAATATTATTAAGTCCTCTGCCTTTTAACTGTCAGTTGCAAACTAAACATTGGTATTATTACTGTTGTTATTTGTGGCACTGAATATATTTCAATCTTCATTTAACTAATATATAATTAATAATTATTGTTGAATATACGAGAAAACTTAAAAATATCGGAAATATCGAAAAATAAATCTAATATATAAAATTCTCGTGTCGCGGTGTTTGTGGTTAAACTCCTCCGAAACGGCTTCCCCGATTCTTATGAAATTTTTTATGCATATTCAGTAGGTCTGAGAATCGGCTACTATCTATTTTTCATACCCCTAAGTGATAAGGGTTGTTCACCCTTAAATTTTTATTTTTATTTTTTGGACGAAATTTTTTGTTTTTATTTTTTTATAATGTGGCATTAAAAATACATACAACCCTAAATTTTTACTTTTTTATCACCAACCCCTGCTTTTTAGAAATTCTTTACATGGCAAAACAACGATTGCCGGGTCAGCTAGTATGTAAGTATATAATAGTATAATAGCTTTCGACCCTTATTAATGAAATTGACTAGCTATTACCCAATGCGAGGTCGCGTTAGTATCCAGGTAATTGTCATTGCTTTAATAAGCAAACGAGTTTGCTCGGTAATTGACTGGGGTCTGCTTCAATTTTGTTTAATGATATATAATACGATGAGACAGACGAGCATAAATTAAATAGATAATTAGCTCCTACACACAAATAACCTCTTTATCGGATACCTAATACGTCTTTACTTAATGTATAACTTAAAAATATAAGATAAGACCTTCCAACACCGTCTACAGTATCTTGACACATAAAAAATATATCTATATATAATACTAGCGACCCGCCCCGGCTTCGCACTGGTCAAGATTTTTTGACAAAAAAGCAGGGGTTGTATGTATTTTTTAATGCCACATTGTAAAAAAATATAAACAAAAAATTTCGTCTAAAAAATAAAAAAAAAATTTAGGGGTGGATTACCCTTAACATTTAGGGGGATGAAAAATAGATGTTGTCCGATTCTCATACCTACCCAATATGCACACAAAATTTCATGAGAATCGGTCGAGCCGTTTCGGAGGAGTATGGCAACGAAAACTGTGACACGAGAATTTTATATATTAGATAATATATTATAGTAAATATCATGCATAAATCTATCAACACTATAGTATAATTATTGTTATAATAATACAAAATTAATATTATTAGAAAATTTCCGAGACCATGGGGCATGGGGCAGACTCATTTCTGTGTCTGTTTCACTAATCATTTTTCTTTACAAGCAAGCACAAGCAGGTGATTAGCCTGCCCTGCCCGACCAAAACAATTTATTTTAGTCTCCGATTCTCCGGATTCGAACCCAGAACTTCCGGTGCTAAAAACAGCGCGCTCACCACTGAGCCACGGAGGTGGTCAAAGTTGTATTTTACGGATTGGATCTATAAAGAATTCTACTTTGAATTTTATAGTGAAATTTAAAGCGGTACCGGAAATAGATTTTAATTAACTGTGTTACCTACATGATATTAAAATGGATACTATTAATAACTGTGGTTAAGCGGCTTCTAGCGAATTGCTGCCACTATGTGTACGATCAAACATATTAATTAATTGTTATTCATAAATTCATATGAAGAACATTATTCCGTGTATTTTTTATTATAAATCTTTATATATATTGTGTGTGCAGTTTAAATAGTCCTCATCTGAGGACTATTTAAACTGCACACACAATACATATTTACTGAAATTTCATCTAAAATTATATAAGTATATATACATCACGTATGTATATACATATTTTTTTCTTAGTTTTCTCTTTCTTTTAATTAATGTAAACATCTATACAGCCGGCCTAGCATGACAACCACGACAAAATTTTGTCGAACGTTTTATCGTGTTTTAATCGATTATCTCTTTATGTCTTCCGGGTCTAACATAACACTTAAAACTCGACTTCTAATATCAAAAGTAGAAATATTTGTCGATCGAGATATCTTGTCTATCGAAGTTTTCGATGTCGAGATATAATATATCGAGATATCTTATATCTTAGTTTCTCATCTCTCGTAGCAAAACGCCCCTTCTTCGCAATGTTACTCGCTACACAAATAAGAAAATGTTACTCGCTGATAATGTAGCTTTCCTATGGTGAAAGAATTTTTAAAATCGGTCTAGTAGATCCAGAGATTACCCCCTACAACCTCACAAATTCACAAACTTTTCCTCTTTATAATATTATTATATTATAGGTATTGATAACTATACCTATAATAAATCAATAAGTTTAATTTCAATTGTATGTTAGTGTAGACAGGCAGCGACTCAACATATTATGCTGTTTTTCGAGATTACAAGATAACTTTATATTTGTAAAAAAACATTTATTAATGATTTTTCTTCTTCTAATTTGATAATGATCCAATGAAGTTGTAATAGTTACATAACTATTCTAACTACACATTTTATACTAAGGTCATAGTTCTACAGCTCTTTTTAATGCAAATTTATATTCTATATTCGAAAAGAACCTTAACAAAGAGCTCTGTAGCGATATTCCCTAACCGATATTAAGTTGCGCTACTTGAAAATTGGTATGAAAAGTATTACAAAATGGAACGGAGATCAAACGATTTTGATCCTTATGAGCCGGTTCAACCCGTGTGTGAAGCTTACAAAAAGCAAATGACGTGTGGAAATTGCAACCTTTGTACAGTCGCGTAGAGTAAACCGTGCCCACGTGAGTTCAAATTAATTTCACTCGCTGACATCAAAGCTGAGAGCCATTTCACTCGTGGCATCTCCTGAATAAAGTGTCGTTTATCTTTAATTAAGTGTGGAGGACCATTTATAGGACTTTTATATTATTACAGGCTTTTATTTAATTGTCTTCTTTTGTGTGTCTTTCCTTACAAAATGGTATCTCATAAAGAATTAAGCATAATTTCTGTGAAAATACAATAATATGAGTAATGGTTAAAATGGTTGAAATCGAAACTCCTACTACTTGCTTAAGATGAATTTCGTTGTATTTGGATTCGTTGAATTTATCTTGATACTGAAGTTGTGAAAAGTATCTGATACTACTTAGGGCTTCTACGCAGCCTGGGGTCTGATGATGGAGCTAGAAGGTGGTGATAGGAACTGAACAAGATCACTTCATCGCATTGTGTTTGGGTTCTAATAATAAAATATTGATTTATTATAAGAAATTATTTAAAATTTTACTTTTATTGCATATAACAAAAAGAAACACCATCATTGTCTTTAGTATTTTTTTTTGCACCGCATTCGCATATTACTCCGCGGAAAAGACTCCATATTTTGAGTCATAACTCTTGTCACCAGGGACAGAAACCGGTTAATTTTTATTTTCCAAAATACGTGTCTGACTGATCATGATATTATTTTTAGAGAGTAATACACACTAAACTTACCACAGTAATTTGTTTCAGTAAATATGAATAAAAACGAAAGAATAGTAACAAAAACCTTTATTATACCGGTATAACTCCCATAGTAAATTAACCGGTATTCAGTCCCTGCTTGTATCACTGTGCCAGGTAATTACAACTACAGCGTTCTTAAAACTAAGGGTTCTTAGTTATACACTCCTTCCAAGTATCTGATTTATACAAGAAATTGTTTCACAACCTATACTATCTGCGTATAGATTTTAACAACATTAATTCGAAAATAGACCGAATAAAGCAAAGTTTGTCATAATCACCGAACTTTGTCGGTTGTTAAACTTTCCTTAGGGCCTGTCTACCGCGTGTCATGTTTAATTCATCTTGTTAGATGAGATCACGATCAAAGGCATCCGCAAATAAGCCATTCAGCTTATGAATTTCAGAATATAATTAATAGAAAATAACTCTATTATTAGTATCTTAATTTAATTTTCGTTATTAACTCTTCTTATACGTGACTACAATATGAGTTATCCCGTGAATCTGTTCAGGCAAAAAGCTGAATTAAGCTTTGAAAACTTTTGGAATGGATTGAATTCTGAGAAATCTCATAGACTTCTTTTATCTTGGAAAAGTAATAATTTATCCATGCGATTATAGCTACGATATTTTTGCTACGATATTTCTACAATCTGTCTACGGCGTAGCACTTCTATCTTTTATTTTGATAGGCATCTTTTTTACATAATGGTTTTAAATGCTTTAAAACAATCCATTAGATCACGATAAAATAGCTAGAGTTTTATAAGAACTATTTCAATAGTATTGAGCTCTGGATTTATAAAAACAATATTAAAAAAACTAAATCAATCAAAAATCATACCAAGCTAAAACAAACCTTGTCCAAATTTTATGTTATATAATAACCTTATACGGCTTATACCATCAAACCACAGAGGTTGTCCACAGTAGATTTTTATATATGTATGTATATACATTTCTGAATCTTGATATTAATCGCACAAATATATCCAGACAAGGCGACGCCGACACAGAGGCGCCTCTTTGTTGTCGACAAATATGAGTCACTTTCCTCTTTAAGATGTTTCTTTTTTTTTGTATTAGGAATTAGGACGAATTGGGAGATGATCTGTTTGGATGTTAGGAGTCTTGACCGTGATTCATGATGTCATATTATAATCGATTTTTATTATCAGAATCTTATAATTAATAAAACGTTTGATCAAGTGAATAAAAGCCTACATCTTTGATGAATATAAATTAATAGTATACGTATATCACTCTACAAAATAAATATGCACATATATTTCTGCTTAACTTTTTTTTTATGACAGATGTCGACAGACGAGCATGAGCCACAGAACATCAGTCAATGATGCGCTGTCGACCTAATTTTTACTTCGAGCATTCGGAAATCCATAGACTGAAACCGAAACGAGTACTATGCACTTCACGGTTTTTCCATCTATGAACGGTGGTTCGTTACCCGGTCGGAATTTAGATATTCCTCCCACCCGATCAATGCCCGAAGTTACCGACGTAGGGAAAACATGCTTACAGAAAATTATAAACATGTGACCCCAGTGGGATTCGAACCCACGACCCATCGATGCGCATAGCAGGTGTTCTACCGAACGCGCCAACAAGCCCGTCGTCGTTATACATACATACAGTTTAAAAATCGTAAACTTCGTAACATTGTTTTAACTGATGATATTACATGTAAAACTATTATAAAATTTACAATTAAAACAATTGAAATATAACAAATAATTAATCTTTAAAAAACTACAAATTTACTCAATTATACATTGTTAAAAATTCAAAGTATTGAAATACGATATAATTAATTATTTAAAACGGCGGGATAAGAAGTAAAAATGGCGGTAGTGAAAGATGATAGGTAACGTGGAGCTAATCTCTGTCACTATTTGCATTTTAATAACAAAAAAAATCTAGCCAATACTCATACATGTGTCATCTTTTAATCACTGCGGTTTTAGTTTCGTATGCTGAAAGCTTTCCAGCAAAGACATGTATAATGCTTGCTATCCTAGACGAAGAAAAGAGATCAAGGCTATGCTCTAGAAATTCAACCCAATAACAAATGATTAATATCTCGAAACAAGACCTACTTAGAATCTAGATCACTATGAACTTGATCTATTTTCAGTAAAATAATGCAAAACCTTATTCAACTGAATAGTTTTCTGATGGTATCTTAAGTATTATACGCGCACACAACAGTGTGTTAGTTTATAAAAAAAAATATATAATATTAATTTTTAAAATCGGTCGAGTAGTTTGAGTTAAATCGTAAAAAATTATATAATATTAATATAGAATAATGGGCAAACGAGCAGGTGGCTCATGTGATGGTAAGTGATCACCGCCGCCCATAGACATTCGAAACACTAGAGGGCTTGCAGATGCGTTGCCGACCTTTAAGGAAAGTGTAACAAATTAATATAAAAACTCAGTATCTAACAATTGTTAAAATTATATCTTGCATTATAATAATAATAGTTAGTTTTCATATTAATAATCTTTCTAATGCTCACGAACTATTATAATATGATAAATCCAATTGCAGTACAATGGCGCCCACAAGCATTTGTGGTTTCCAATGTATGTATCTAGTATTATATATATGTAGTTTGTCAGCTTTATACGTATTGCTACATATATTGTATTTTATAATTAATTTTTATATTGATAACAAATGTCTTGAAAGATAAAAATTAGCCTGACATTTCGACTTCATTGTATTGTGAAACAAATTCTTTAGAAGCGTTACAAATTTCTCGTATTCAAACCGCACACCATTTTTTCTTTTTTTATGTTAGATATCGACAGACTAGCATGAGGTTCACTTGATAGTAGGTGATACCTCAGCCACAGAACATCAGTCAATGATGCGCTGTCGACCTATTCTTTACTTCGAGCATTCGGAAATCCATAGACTGAAAACCCGGCGCGTGTGCACTTCACGGTTTTTCCATCTATGAACGTAAAATATGTAAAACAAAAACTTTTTTCATCGAAATTGTTTAACTTACTTTGTAATATTTGTGTAATGTGTGCTATGGTTTCTTAAATACGAGTATAATAAGCTTTCTAAAAACCGACGTGAAATATAGGCGGGTATAAAATTTGAATTTGAATGAAAACTTCGGGGCAAGACCGAATAAGCTTACTTATATAAATTGTGTGATCTCTATAGATTCTAGGTAAGTAATTGAATTCGTGCCTGGTGATGGGTACCTTGAAAGTAATTGAGTTATTGAGCGGAGATGTTGAGTCCGTATTCGCGTAATGTTGTTTATTTCATTCACTTCACGAATTTGCAATTTGAATAAATTTTATTGAACAGGAAAGCTCACTAACTAGGTAAAATAGTGTAGTAACTATGTTATGAATAATCTTAAGAGCTTTTTAATATTATTATGGAGAAAGTAATCAGTAAATAACTCAGCATAATCATAGGTATGTGTACAAATTATGAGGATTTAATCCTTCTTTGCATGATTATGAAAATGTTCATCATACTTTTTTACTTATTTAATATTATTTATTTACTGTAGGATATTTTTATATTTAATATTAAGCATATTGTATTACATCACCCTGACTTATTTCACAAAAATATAAAAAAATCATTAAATAAAACAAATTTTATCGAATTAAAACTCTATTTATTAATTGTATTATTTATCGCGATGTTTCGAATGCTCTTCAGTAAACGTGGTGGTAAAAATATAATTATTAAATAGCGTTTTATTCTGGTAAATTTATTTCATTAAAAGATGGGATACTCGCGTTAGTGAAAGATAATATTAAATTATAATTAGGTATGTCAAATATTTTAACGTTAAGTAGTAGACGATTTAGTGATTTGATCGTAAGTGCTGGATACTCCATTATAAGTTAGAACTTAGGAAATTTTACCTTTTAGTAAAGTGATATCAGGCAGGTAGGTTTACCTCAGTTTCTGAAAGAGTATGCTTATCCTGCTAAACTCTTAGATGTAATATAAATCTCTTTTTAATCTCGATACATGTGGCTTTATGTAATCATTTAAAAATATGAGGTTCATTTTATAATAACTGATAAATCGTTCCCATGAAGCAAGAGTTAACTAACAATATGTAACAATAGTACATCGAGTTTTGAATATAATATGGACGCTGTTATGCAATACAGTGTCAACCCACATGGTTGCCATTTTGAGAAAATTGTATATCGTTTTTCTTGGCAGCAATCAAAGTAATAGAATTTAGTGCATTATTGTTAAATATTCTAAACATTTAGGGTTTCTTGCCTACTAGTTATTTCAATATTTTTGCTATTAAAACGATTTAAATTATATATATTTCTTGCCATAAGGAAGCGATTGGTATAAAAATTTCAATTTTTATCATTTTGTGGGTTGACACTGTATTGTTTAACAGCGTCCATATAACCATTTAATGATCGAATTCTCGAACGCTAATCAACATTGAGGTGTACTCAAAAGTATATCTAACCCTTTCACTACAAAGGTAAAATGAAAGACAGAAACATTTTAAGAAGCTCTCAAGTTTTGAGTTTCGTTTCAGTATTCCGCGGTAAATGTATTAAAAGTAAAATCTGCGGACCTTGTGCCTTGCTTCATAAACTGTTTTCGGTCCCGATCTCTGTGGCTTTATCGATTTAAAACTTTTCCAAGCTAACGCAGCCCAAAATACTGCCCAATATTGGGTCTAGTTATAATATAATTTGAAAGTGCTGATAACTCGTTAGCAATATTTTACAGAGCATTGTTATTGTTCAATAATATATCTCCTCTTTATCGGTTCATAAAAAGGCAATAAAAACACTTAACTGTATACTGAGAGGCATAAGCTATACATAAAAGTGCTTTTTATTTTTTATGAGTATCATAATATCTGGTAGAAGTAAGGACGTAAACAAGTTTGCTTCGTTAGCTAGAGTTTATTGTTCTGTTTTCAGTGGTATAACCATGATCATAAAGTCTTTCGTTCTATTCATAATACATATAAGTTTAAAACAGATAAAGTACTGTTTCTGTATAGAATACTAACTAACTCGAAAGTGAAAGAAAAAAACAAAAATCTATCATTTCTATGTAATTTTAAAAAAAACCACAACGGACATATTTCTATCCGAAAGCTTTTTCGAAAGTTGTTCGTTCTGTTCTATGTATTTTAATACTTAGTAATTGAAAATTAAAATACTTCTATAGATAAAGAGTTTCATAGTTTACTATTATTATTAATAATTATTATATACAGTATTCGATGCGAATACTTTCTCACAAGTTATTTGTGCCTCTGTTCTGTTATATGCAACACTAATGTTGCCATATTTGTAATTAATTTTCTTTCAACAAGGTATAGGATGAAAAGGGCAAAATTGAAACACATATTACGTAACATAGTTTATTGAAAATAATTAACATTTCTTTTTCTTACATTATTTACATTATATTTAGAGCTTTGCGTCTATAGAAATAAATATAATGAGTATAGATTACAATAAGACTTGAAGCGTTCATATACATCTTAAACCTTTATCTAACATACACAGTCTTACACTACTTTTTGTATAAACAAACAAAACTGACTGGGTAACAAAATACTTATAAGTTATTCAAACAATAAACATATTTCCGTTAAGTAACTTTTTCTTTCATAGAGGACAAACATAATTAAGTTGATTTTTGTACATTTTATAAATATTTGAATACATTAAAGCGTAATGGTATTGTGCGTAAAGTCACATTCACGCAAAATCGGATTTAAAATTACATTTTGCGAAGCCTTTACATAATACAATATGCATGTAATTCAAGTTGGCGTTCGACTTCATCTAAAATAATTCCTACTATAAAATATAACGCGTGCTTTCTAATGCATAGTTTAATTATTGATGTATTACAATCTCATTTTAATTCTGTTGTTAATTTACTTGTTTACGTAAATTTACATTTGTATGAATATGAAATATGTCATAAATTGCATTACTGAAAAAAATAATACAAAATATATTATATCTAACTCTTTTACTTATTACTTTAAATATACATTGTAATTTATTATTGTTTGGGCAATAATAATAAATAAAAAGTAATAATTTGTGCATTTTTCATAGACTAGGTGTCTATTTACTACTAACATCGGCACCAGGATGTCCTTGTGCATACAAAACCTGAAAATATCTTTAAGAATATTTGTTTTGATACAAAATGAAAATACTTATGTATCTACATTAATTTGTTTAACTGTCTTTGCATATTTAATCGATATTGGCACTTCATATTCTAAATAAACTACTTCTAAATATATTTTAGTATACTGAACTGTCATACCACTTATTCCGTTAAAATATTGGCTTTCATCATGATTTTTATTCTGACCAACCAAATTTTGTTTCACATTATTATGGAATGTTGACAATTTCCAAGAATATATTTTACTTGAGTCCAATATTGGAATACAGCATGTTTGATTGTTTTAAGGTTCAAGTTACCATTGTATGCCATATATTATAAAATGCATACTGTAACTTATATATAATAGTTACGAGTTATTATATAATCAGTTAACCTTAACCCCGTATTTCATAGACACGAAACTATAGCTACTTACAAGCAAATTCTAATTTAATTGGTTCCACGTACATAATTCACTAACTTTATGCGACTTAAATTTAATATCACTTTTGGCGCCCATCTATGTATAATACTTAATATAATGTTCAAAGGTAATTATCTTACTCCTCCTATAAGAAAGTTAAGCATTGAAGATGATCTATCGAATTCGACTCATTGGATGACTCCATAGATTATACCAAGAAAAAAAAATTATTTAATTCATTTGGATCCAACAATGCAGCTATCGAATTCACCCGAATAGACATAGCAAATGGTAATATTGAAAGCTTCTGATTATATATGTTTAGTTTTTTTTATCAAGAGACAAGGGAATATCTTCGCATTTGACTTGTGGGCGTTGTCAAATCATGGCCCGCGGATGGCGACGCCCTTGGTATTAACAAAAGGCTATTTCCGCATGGAATAACCATAACTCAAGTATCAAGGATAAATTTAATCTTAGATATTATTGAAGGCACGGCCTAACAATTACACAAATATTATGAAAACTAATAATCACTTAGGAATATTTTGGTGCTTAACTTTATTTCTTACCACATCAGAAAAATCATATTTGCCCCAAAAGGGAAGCTGGTGTCTCATATAATTGACGTACTTTTTCGGATTTTAAAGGCATGTTTTAAGTCGTTTTTACCCTCATATAATAATAACGTATATATCTCTAAGAATTACAACTTCAAAAGCGATTAGCACATTACAACAATATATACATTTTTACATCAACTTGCTTAATTAAACATAAATGGCGGAAAATAAACCACAATTGAATAATTTAATTTCAATTCCACTGCAATATTGTAAGCTCATTATTCACAGAAATATACAAAGTTTCTTAAATCATCAGTTATAAGAGACATTACTGCTCCATAAGCTTCTAAGTATTACAGATGAGTTTCCTCCCCAGATTCACTACACGGTAACCTAACTACTTTGGCACCAGCTAACACACCCACCCCTTCTAAACAAGATCTTCTATTCGAAAGAACATCCCTCAAAAACGCTCGTCTAGGACCGGCTAAGTCAGTTCCGGTTATAGACCTAGTTAATTTACGTAGAGCTGGTAGTTTCAAAGCCTCTTCATAAGTCGGAGGCTCATCAGTAGGAGTCGTTTGCGCTCGACCACCGAAAGGATCTCTCGAGGAAATCGGTGATAGATCTCTAGAATAATAAACAATGCTTTCTCTACTTTGCTGTCGGCGTGTCGTTTCCGGTATTTGTTCATAATTTACGTTATTTGTTAAATCTTCTAATATTTGTCTAGCGCTTCTTGCTGATGTCAAAACTCCTGCCCACGAACGTCGGTTCTGCTGTTTCGCTTCGTTAATGTTACCGGATATGTTGTTGCTAGAATGTGTACCAGTTATTGTTACCTTGGGTCGTCTCGGCGGCTCGTCGAATGAGGCGGCCTTGATGGCTGGTCTATTAGGCCTTTCTGGTTCTATGTCAATAAGAACACCTGGATTCGATATATTTTCAGCAGGGTCTTCTCGTAAGGCCGCGTCGATGCGCATAGCTTCTGAGTAAGATGGGACAATAGCACAGTTACCTCGTATCGCTGCAAACAGTTCCAGGCTGTCTACGGTGGAGGCGTGGGACAGAGGAAGGGTCCGAGGCGGTCTCGGGGCGGAACAGAGAACTGCACTTTGTTCGTCCGCCAGAGCCCAAGCGTAGTTCGTAGCCGGAACTGGAGGGAGCGTATCTGATAGATGTGTATCTAAATCTAATTGCCGACTCGGATCTAGTTCGTAGTTTGTGCCGAAAATCTTTGTGATCTGTAACAAAAATTTCGAATGTTTCTTTTGCAATCTATTGATCCTGTAAGCCGACCGGCGACCGGCGTATAAATCGGTGACAGAATAAAAGTGTTCGCAGTGTAACATACATACATATATACTGGCTGGATAAAAAGAGTAAAAATTGTACTTTTTCAATGGAACTAATGATTTTAAAACTATTGTAAAATTATTAAAAATTTTACATTGACAATGATTGTTTTATAATGACCACCAGTGAGCTTAGTGATTTGCTCTTCTAAGAAAGTAAAATTATATAATATGTATCTTACCGTATAATGCACGTATGCTGTGTTACATTCAATCACAATCCTGAGAGGCCAAGATAGAAGAAGACAAGATAGGGTCCAGAATAACCATTGAGAAGAATACCAGGGACATCGATCAGTATCCCTGCAATGAAACATCATGTTTAGGTTCTAACCATAAAATCATTTCAACAGTTCATAAAATATTAAACTACACCAAAAAAACCTTAGTTACAAAATCCTGTGAAAAAAAAATAAAAAAACAGACACTCCGAATTCCCAGAAAGATATTGTCTTGTTGAATTCATATAATTATATTTTAAAGATTTAAATTTAAAAAAACAGTCCAGTGTTAGTATGACAATATGTTAACTTATGGTTTTCTTTTGTGAAAAATAATTTTGAATTACAAAGGTATTTTATTTTTCTAATTAAAGTACCATAAACACAAGCGCATACCTGTAAGCTACCATGTACTCTTTAAACGAGCTGACTCCTATAAGGTCCAGACCTTCCCGCATTTCCATAAAATCATCGAACCTTTCATGTTCGGCAAAAAATCTTGACCTTTGATCTTCAAATTCTGTAAAAGAAATTATTAATAAACTCGAACTCCTGATGAGCTTTAAAAGAAAATTAATTTAAAAGTTCTTTGTTATATCGAAATTTCAGTTCCGCTAAAAGCTACAAATGAAAGAGCTCTTTGAATTCTTATCGGTCCCGAAGGAGCTATAACGGAATGAACGTTGCCAACGAATAAATACATCCGAAAGACGCTGTTTATACAATTATTAATGTAAGTAACATATTTATGAAATTTTTGGCTATCATTATTTAATACGTTTTATTTAAAATAATTAATTTTATTTGTAAATTATTAAAAAATCTATAATAGTTACCTACAACTTAGTTTACTGAACGTCGTAACCTCGTTATTTTATAAACCAAATTTAAATGAGGAAGGAGTTCTCATCTGTCCTCTTCTCGGACCAGGCTATTGATGTAAACACTATGAAGTATATTTTCTAGGACGGAAGTTCTAGTACGAAAATTAGCCCGCTCCACACTTAGGCCAAGGATCGCGCGCGGAAGCCGCGACAGGGCGCGATCGTAAGTGTGAAGCCGTTTTGCATATTCATCGCAGTATCGCCCTTTGTGCCCTGACTTTTGTCGGTTTTTCGCGTCAAAGGGCGAAGAACTGCGAAGCGGAAACGAACTTCACTGTGAAATTGACGTAAACTACTGCGAGTATGGAGTTACGAGTAAACACGCCGCGAAGAGTCGGGCCGTGATTCGCGTCCTAAGTGTAGAACGGGCTTAACACGTTTGCTGCATTACAAAATCTATCAGATCTCTTGTAGGACTTTTGTATTGTGCGTTGAACATAATCGTGTTGTTTCACTCCTTGCGGGAGGACCTAACGTGTAAAGTTCTTTCTTTTTTCTTTTCTGCTTCCTACTTAAAGCTGAATTCAATGATGGCGCAGGGAACGTGTTAATAAATTCAATACAAACGTAATCGCAAAACTAGTTACTGAATTTATTTTTTTCACTAATTTCATGATAAAGCATCTTCCAGTTAAATAACATGTTCTGTAAACCGTTTTCCATAACCCAGTTAGCAGGCTCCGTCTGCGGTATTAAACGTAATTTAGCTTCGTGGTTTTCTATTAGGTGTAGAGGAATCTATTTAAAATTTATAATCAAATTGAAATGTCCTTCGTAGTACCTAACACAAAATTGATTAATCTGATTAATATTGTCTTTTATTAACGCGAGTATCACACATTTAAATAAAATACTGTATACCGGATTAAAACCAGTCTCCCGCGACCACGGTTGCTGAAAAGCATCCGAAACGTCGGGATAAATAATTTAAACAATATAAATAATAAATCGCGTTTTAATCCGGTATACAGTATTTTATTTAATCTGATTAATTTTATTGGGGTATTGTTTTCTGAAAATTATTTAAGATTTATCTTGTATTTGATGATTTGTATTCTATCTAGAAGAAACTGAAAATAGTGAATTCCCAAATCCTCATCTGTAGAATGGGGCAGACAGATATTTGTGTCTGTTTCACTGATAATTTCACATATCTCTATTAATATTGTCGGGTGTGTATTTTTGGCTATTTTAGTTCTATTGAATTATTTTTAAATCCTTTGTTTAAAATTGCAACAATTCAAATTTAAAAACATATTTATGAATATTAATTCATAATAAATTACTCTTATGTTATACGTAAGCACCTACGACTATATAAAAAAACAGAAATCTCTTTTTTTAACCATACCAAATCAATTATAATCGATTTTATAACGAAAGGGAATTAAATATATTCGATTATTCGAAATACATATATGAAAGTTCATAATTTTTGTGAAAAGATTTTCATTAAATTGGGACCGATTTTGGATTAAAAATATTAGTTAAATATTAAACAAAGTCGCGAGCAAAAACTTTCCAGCGGGGTTTTCTTACTTTGATATTTCAAGCCCCAATTTTTTTCAATGTTAGATATCGACAGACGAGCATGAGATTCACTTGATGGTAGGTGATAGTTGATGGTAGGCATCATTGACTGATGTCCTCAACCACAGTTCAAGACATCAGTCAATGATGCGCTGTCGACCTACTTTTTACTTCGAGCACTCGGAACTCCATAGTCTGAACCCGAAACGCGCAATATGCACTTCACGGTTTTTCCATCTATAAACGGTGGTTCGTTACCCGGTCGGAATTTCGATATTCCTCCCACCCGTTCAATGACCGAAGTTACCAGACGTGGGGAAGACATGCTTACAGAAAATTATAAACATGTCCCGGTGGGATTCGAAACCACAACCCATCAATGCGCATGGCAGGTGTTCTACCGAACGTGCCCGCGAGCCCATCAAAAAGCTTTTTATATTTTAATATAGCACACTCGTATCAATCGCAACAGTGATATGCATCGACAATGGTTTTATTGGCAACAAAAGTAAAATAAATATTGCTCCATTTCAGCGAATTTTCGTTTTCGATAGAAATGTTCGCCTACACACGATTCATTGGATAATTTAAATGTTTCGACTATTCAATGGCTTCTGTATACGGAATAAGATTATGGATGTATTAAAATTGTGTACACTTGTATGTTTAAGATTATAGTATCAATATCTAATCCGTCGTAGGAAGAAAAAGACATTTCTACGTGAGAAATTTAAAAGGAAATTTTAAAACTATTCAACGGTTTCTTTACGGAATTTATTATTCCTGTTCTTTTTGTTTATTAATTTAATTTTAAATTTATATTTGCGTTTGATAGTCCATGGTGTAACTGAAAGGCTGTGGCTGAACCATAATTAAACGTCAAACGCAGTATCAGTCACGAATAAATAAAAACCTTTGTAGGGGCACCAATATAACCAATCAAATTTCGAATTGAAATCATTTATGTAACACAATGTACACTTAAATCAATCAATAAAAAAAAATGCTTCCAATTTTACATTTAGGTACTGCCAGTTCTCAATGGCGTAGAAGAACTGGCAATAAACTCTCCGCCACTTTTTTTAATCGCCAAGTTTTTTGTTTTACAAAATATTTGTAAGGAGCTACAACCTTTACACTACCAATGTTGAGAGCTACTTAAACCATCCCTGTCTTTCAAATACTTTATGTTGGAAATGTCAGTATGTCATACTTTCAAGTAAGCCTCAACGTTGATTACCTTTGAAATATTTCCACATTTGTCTTTTTTTATTTACTGATGGATAGCAATATTATTGTAACGTAGAACATAAATTAACTTCCGAATTAATTTATAAATTCTTATTATAATTTCGTAGTTACATATAAAGTTATCAAAGGCAGAAAGACTCTCACAATCCTACAGCTATAGTTTTTGACAGGCTCTTTTGCTAGTAACATTTACTTACGTTCAAATCCCGAGTCTGACATTTAGGTATATTTTTTTCTAAATATGGTGAGAGAAAAAAATCATAATTCTGACCAGACAATGAACCATTCATAAATGTTAAGATGTGCAGTTAAGCGTTTCGATCTCAGTCTTTGAATTTAAAACGTAAGTAAAAATAGCTCGACAGATCATCACTGACTGACATCTCCTGATGATAACTGATGTACTTGTACTTATGAGGCTACCAGCAAGTGAACCTTACGCTCGTCTGCCAATATCTAACATGAAAAAGCTAAGTACTAGCATAACCTCTGCATAACAAAGTCCGATTCATAGTCTTAACAATAGTATTTTTTGTAAATACTCACCGCTCGCTGCCTCAATGTTAGCGAATGCAAAGCCTTTGCTAAACCTCACTTTGGTGATAGGTGTCTTCGTGTCCAGAACTAAGTTCCTAGACGCATCGCGCTGCCCGCAACAGGCGTGCGCGAACGATGTACTAGCGCTGTGTGTGTTTACTCGTTCGTAATATACCTGGGCGAAAGATATATTTTAAAGAATAAATAAGTTCAGTTCCTGTCATTAATTAATGCGAGTATCACACATTTGAAATACTTATAGTTATTTAATTTAAATGTTTAGTCCTCCTTTGTTTTGCGGTAGAAGGGATCACCGTTGTCCATTTAGATTGACAATACTAGCTGGCAGATACGGTGCTAAAAGAACTTGTTAAAATTTTAAGAATTATTTGAATAATAAACTATACTTTTTAATACAGTTATAAAAAAAAATATTAGTTATCTGTTACTTATGCTTAAAGAGGAGTGGATGCCCCAATGGCCCCCTGGCCCTAAATTGTTTTCATGTTAAATATTATAATCATATTTATACAAAGTACAGTAGGTAAAGGTAAAACAACGAAAAAAAATATCAAAGGAAAATTTGATTACTAGTGTTTATTTGTCGGAATTTTAAATATTTTTTTCCGAATTCTCTATTGTGGAGGCCCCGGGGCAGTACCCTAAATCCTGCCCTGGTGGGCACCTTTATTATTATTAATCATTCACGTAGCTTCCAATAAAGAAAGACTTTAACAAGGTTTTATCACCTTTCACGGGTGTTAACAAGAGTATTACTTTTACAATAGATATTGTGTGCTCGTATTTTATGCTATGCTATACGAACCTATTTCAGGATACAGGCTACGCATAATATATCGGCTCAAACCGTTCACATAAATATGCATGAGCCACGGCACAGGTGACTTACTACTGTTGCTGTTTAATAAAATACTATTACATATTGTACTATAGGTGAGTGTTTGAATATAAATTGAATTGACAAAATGAAAAATAAATGAACGTGTAGATACGTGACAATCTATTACTTTGGTGTATGTATATGAGATGTATTGCATAGGTATAGTAAATGTTGAATATTTCTGAATTTATTTAAAATTTAAATTCAGAATGCTGTCACATTTCAGTCTGCCCGTGACCATGTTTGATATAGAGTACTCGAAACGAATAATATGTGTATCATATTGCGCTTCAATTAATTGAGAATATCGACGGTACTAGCATCATCATAAATCATAACATTCATTACCATGGTTGTAGATCTTTTTTTAATCCGATTTATAACTCAGCTCCCCTTATCAATCACAAAAATAAATACATACATACACGTCTCTTTCCCCTTATGATATAATATGTAAACAGCACAATTTACTTATACATTATTATGATAACGCTGTTAACTGTTCAAGTTAATATGCTGAAATCAAACTTAGATCTAACACCTAAGAAAAATACAGTACGCTTTAGTTACAAGGGGAGCTCCATCATAACTGAGAGCAATATTAGAAGTTGATAATTATGGGATTTATCGACATGTAACGGTAGTTTAAAAGTTGATACTAAAATTTGTAATATTATAGCTATAGATATATATATTTTAAAGAATAATATTAAAATTATTCGGAGAACATGTACTACTAACCCAATGGGAAAGAGGTGTGATGTACTATATGTATGTATGAATGTACTTATATTGCTTACCTGCTGAGGGATCTCACAAAATCCTGAGTACATGCTGTTAAAGATAGTACATACTTATGAAAAGAAAAGTCCCTTACCTGTGTTGTTGTATACGCGTCTCCGTTCCGATATCTTGTCACTTGCCGCTTCCGCCTCACGTAGTGATAACAAATTGCCTTCCACCTAATAAAATACAAATGAATGATTTAAATTTGTTTTGTTTGTTATTACAATTACCCAGGAAGAATCTTGGCAATATTGCCCAGAAGCACTACCTGAGCAGCTGACGTTTCTTTCGGTACACAGTGTCCTTATATTTAGTTAGCGTTAAGAATATCGTAGCCGTTCCGAAAAAAACACTCCATGCTGCGAAATTACGAACTTTCATACGAGGAAGGCCGAAAGTAAAGCAAATGGTATCCACCGACTTTACTATTTTTAGTTTCTTAGTAGATTAAGCATTGGATTAAATATAAGGGAATCCGGTAGGAATTGTTCGCTCGTTAGGACTCCTTCCCACTGGCAGTAATTAAATGTGGCATAATAAATTATTATTATAATTCATAAGTTTACGTACGGGGCAATCGAAATAATATCATGAAGACTGCCGATAATTATACGGCACCAATCATGAGGCACTTTGTGAATACTCTTGATTCTATTCAGCAGGGCCGGATTTAGAGATGTGGAGGCCCAAAATTATTTTCATGTTAACAATGTGTTTATACAAAGTACAGCTGTAGGGTAAATGCAATACAGCGAAAAAAATATAAAAGGAAAAGTTGTTTTTATCACATCTATTCAAAAAGAGCTAGTTAGTTCTCTATGAACAGGGAGCAAAATAGCTTTTTAATCCCTAGGGGGAAAAAGTGATTTGTATTTGGAATGTGAATATTGTTAGTAAATATTTCATTTACCAAAGAGATCGATCACGCACATTGTATGAAATCGTTACTGGCTGTCAAAAAGACCACCTAATTATTTCTGTTTCTTATTATTGATCCTAACCGTATGTAAATAAGTAAATGTAATTCTTCTTCATAAGTTGTTTACTTATTTTCTCAGAGAGGTGATAGAAAGTAGAGTGTTCACCATGGGCGCAACACTATTTTAAACTCAAGTTACGTAATTTGAATCCCTCGTTGCACTCAGGATTCTATTTAAGAATCGCTCGCTCCACTCTGGATTCAAAAAACACTCTCGACCCAAAAATAGTGGTTTGCTCTCTTGGTAAATAATCTACTATTATTACTAGTGTTTACTCATCGGAATTGGAAAGATTTTTTTTCCGAAATCTCTATTGTGGGGTCTCTCTTTTGTGGATCGGGCTTCCGGGACCGGGCAGTAGGCCCAGATGGCCTCCCGTAAATCCGGCTCTGCTAATCGGCATACGCGTACTGCCACGTGACTGTGTTAGATACTATAGTTATTTAGATTAGATTACGTAAGGCTAACATTAGAATTAAGTACTTTACTAACCATAATCTAAGGCTTTATGTTATCAAACATTATCACTACATACGGCATACAATTAACCACTAGTGCTAATTTGTTGCTCGTTAGATTACGGTTCGTATTCCAAGACGTGACTCAGGTTTAAATCTATTTTTAGCACTTGTCTGTTTAAGGGAGAGACTTTCAATACAAAAATGTAGATATTAAACTCACAAATAGTACATATTTACAGGCGCTATTACAGCTATTCATTTTATTTTGCGAATATTTATTATTTTTCCACTATGTATGATCAGCAACAGCAGTCGCTTAGCATTTCAGATTTTTAATCCTTCCAATATTATAAATGTGAACGTTTGTGAGGTTTGTTACTCATTCAAGCAAAAACGACTGAATGAATTTTAATGTAACTTTACAGTATTATTGTTTATACATCAGAATTACATAATTTATATTAACGAATATTGAGTTAATTGGCCGAATATTTTCGATAATAATAATTATTATAACGATCAGTGTCTAGTAAGTCGGAAAAAAGCCTGCTATCTGAGATCTATTTCGGCACGGGTCTGCTAGTGATTTAATATAAAAGAGCCTAATTACAGTCTTTAGTGAACAAGCGAGTCGACATTAAAATATAATGAATAAATCCCGTTTTTAGGGTTCCGTACTCCGTACCAAAAAAGGGAACCCTTATAGGATCACTTGAATGAAATAATATCAAATACTCAGGTCTGCAATCCCTTGAAGCAGTGAAAAAATATAACTTCTAAGTCCTCGCAATACGCAAAGATACGGCCTTGTATGTTCCGTTTATGCCGCATATTTAGGGTACTTTCCGTTGACCTAGATCATTTTTTAATCAAATTTAGAATGAAGCAATGTCACATAGCTGAATTAAAGGAAGAATCCGAAAACATTGGTTTTTTGTTTATTGGCAAAATCTTAACTTAAATGAAAGTTTGTGTAGAACCCTCGATGCGCGAGTCTGACACGCACTTTGTAATTTTTTTATATGTAGGTGTTTTATACCCTTAAGATCAAATATTCTTCACTACCCGTCATTTATTATTTCCTTCTCTTCAATTATTTGTTATATACAAGGTGCAAATACCACTTTTTAATCGTAAATCTATTCTCAAACGTTGGAAAGTTTTAACCTAGTTTTTCTGACTGTTCTTTAAAATTCTAATGTCTCTAAGTCCTTAAATTAAAAACTAACAATGGATGTTCCGCCTTGAACAAATGAGTTTTTGCCCTTATTAGTTTAAAACTCGTAGTCTGTCCTCTGGGCCGTTAAATTAGCTTCAGCCTTTTCCGTGTAGACTGTAGGATACTTGAACGAAGCTAACGAAACTACTAGTCACTCGGCCCGGACGGGAACGCTTCTCAAGCTTTGCCTTTTAGCTCACGGAACATTTAATTGAACAAAACGTCAGCCATATTTTATTAGCGTTATTTCTTAGTATTAGGTATATTTTTGACTTTTTTTTTTTATGGCAGATATCGACAGACGAGCATGAGGTTCACTTGATGGTAGGTGATACCTCAGCCACAGAACATCAGTCAATGATGCGCTGTCGACCTAATTTTTACTTCGAGCATTCGGAAATCCATAGACTGAAACCGAAACGCGCAATATGCACTTCACGGATTTTCCATCTATGTACGGTGGTTCGTTACCCGGTCGGAATTTAGATATTCCTCCCACCCGATCAATGCCCGAAGTTACCAGACGTGGGGAAAACATGCTTACAGAAAATTATAAGCATGTGCTCCCGGTGGGATTCGAACCCACGACCCATCGATGCGCACGGCAGGTGTTCTACCGAACGCGCCAACGAGCCCGTCAAAATGTATGGTACTTCCTGGTACCATAATACATTTATAATAATACTACCTGCCCGATTCGGCTTCGCACGGCTATACATTACACCTTTGATTCGTCTATATTTTATTAAGATTCAATTTCCATTATTGTAAATTATCTCGGAAAGAAATGCGCTGCATATTAAGGTTGGTAAATGTTTGAAGATTCAAAGCAAAATATATCAGGAAAGTAATAAATACTTAGGTACAGAAGAGCAAGAAGTAAAACCAAATACAACCACAGTCAAAAGTACAATTACATTTAAAGGTTATCAAAGGACTAAATGGATTATTTAGTCAGCGCACGGGGAAAGCGTTGGAATTACGTTAAAGTAATGTAAAAGACAATATTTTACTTAAGTGGCTCTATAGAAAAGTCCGATAAGGTACATTTTAGGATTTTATATTTATGTTAAAATGGTTTGAAAGCGGCTATGGTATTTTAATAACTAGCGTCTGCCCGCGACTTCGTCTGCGTAGAATTAGTACTAAGGGTAGCTTATTTTTGAACCGAGCTGTTTTTTAATCAATCTCCGCACTGAAGTCAATAATATCGTGATATTTTTTAAACCGTTCATCCAAATTACTTGGTGTAAAAGACAAAGTTTATCTATATTAAATACTGAAAGCGATAAATGTATCAATTTTGATAAGAATTAGCTAAATACTCTAAAAATTGCAATTGAAAAAATGAATCAAATTTAAATGTATTTATGGCTCATAGTTTAGGGTATATTGACTTCCACATAAAAGGTAGATATATGCTATCGCTTTATTTAGAACTATTTAAAACAAACAATCCCACCATACATTTTATTCTTGTAACTCCAACGGTTAAGGCAGCGCACGCCAAGATAGCTCTCAGAAGGCAGGAATTTTTCCGAGTTACTTGATAGTTATCGTTATATTATGGCCAATATACAAAAACTGTTTATAAATTATAGCTTATGTGTTATTCTGATACTATGTGTTATTCTGATATATAAGCTATATTTCTGTAAAGTTTCATCCTCACAAACTTTCGCATTTATAATATTAGTAAGAAAGATAGTAAGATAAGATTATTATTATTTATGTAATTATCATTAATAAGGAAATCTGCAAAAAACATGATCATATCTTTTAACTTAGTCATTGCAACATTAGAAGCGATTCGACGAGTATTTACTTTGATTATATTGATTAATGCCTAAAGAATATTACCAAATACATAACCTATCCTAATTCCTGCATCAAACTAGGATAAAGGTCAATTTCAGAAAATGCATTATTCAGTACTTGTATATCAACAGCAATCAAATTAATATTCCAGAACTTCAATCAGTTCAAAATGTTTTAGGTTGTGTCTTTAATATCTTTTTAAATAAACGAATGGTAATCAACAAATTATGATAATCCTGAACGCCATTATGTATAATGTAAACATTGAGGTTATGTAAATTTGACTATTTATCACAGTTAATACACCCCAACCCCTACAAAGGCGCGGTAATGTTTCTGAATTCATTTCAAAGGTCAGCTTAAAGCGAAACAGTTGAAGTATGGCTTGGAATTTTGCCAAAGTTTATAACTAGACGCGACTCGAGAACTTAGTAGTTGAACCGCTTGAATTCAAGGGTCAAATACTCATTTAAATTGTTTGGCGGTGACTGGTTGAGATTGAATAATTCTATTTATTTAGAAATGTTCTCTGCTAAATACTTCCTTCTGATTGTGAGTGAAGTTTGAGACTTTCTAAATGAAAACGATAAGCTACATGATATAATTTGACATTATACACACATTAATGAACGTGGAGACATTTGAAAGCGTTTAAAATGGATATTATGGATTGGATTGGATGAAATTTAAGAAAAAAGACTCCTGTTTTTTTAGAGGGATTCGAAAAAAACAACATTGATAACTTAATTCTATTCAAATAATTAGGTGTTATTTTAGAGGTACAAAAGTATACGTATTTAAAGAGATACATTCAACTCCAGACTAATATAAATTAGTAATTATGAGAGATAGGTTTCTCAGTATTTATTTTTCGATTTTCAAATTCTCTTATCTGAGATCATTATATGTACTATCCCGAGTGGGATGATATATTATCACAGGCTATATTAAAGAGTAATTCACAATACTTGGCTATCTACGAAGGTATATTTATTCAAAATTTATATTAGAAGTCTAGATTCATACTAAAAATATGGTGCTTGTAAGGTTACGGGACTATAATTAGACTTGAAGTATACCAATTAAAATTTACGGCGTATGATTATGACTAATAAAACAGATAAAAAAAATAGTTCTAAACTTCCAACCACACTCACAATTGCTGAATAATTATTTCAATGTGAGTGCGGCCGTTCCGGTTGAATACTGAAACGGTAATCAAAGTTGAGAGCTTCTTAAAATGTTTCTTTCTCTTATATTATGTAGGCTAAAGAACGTGACAGCAATTATTTTAAGAAATACTCAAATTAAATTAGCGTTCGAGTATTCAATCTATATTATCTGTGGAAGTTAATATTATGTTGCCATGGTAACGCAGCACGACTTACCAAACCCGTGGTGAAGCGGTTCTCATGGCGTGCACTCTTGTAGCGACCGCGGCGACGTCCACACGTCTCGCGAGCTGGATTCTGGCTGTGCTATGGTAGCATTCCACCAAGTAGACCAGGTAGAGTAGTAGGACGAAGGCAATTGGTATATACGCGTAACCAACGTCGCATGGTGACTCCCGGACCGTCTGCTTTATTGGGTACCTTGCGAAAACAATTTTGATTTTGGTTCCCTCTTTTATATTCGTGCGTTTATGTTACGAAGCTTTTTTAGGAAACAAAATAACCTAACCCTTTAGAGCGACGACGAATCAATCAATCAATTCAAGGTGTTACCTTTCATATATCCTTGAAAAGGGTCTCGTGTTTATGTTGGTACAAGATAGATAATCTTATACCAACACTGTCATCTATTGTCATAGTCTGATCGTTTTTATAAATTAAAAATATACTAATTTAACAATATTAAAAATATCACAAACAATTGCAGGTGTACATAACATGTGTAATTTTTTAAGCTAAATAAACTAATAAATACGAAAAAAAAGAGATAGAGAGAGAATACTAATACAATGTAATTCCTTACTTTGTGAGATCAATTAGTTGTCTATCTATTTCAGCGGTGTTGCACCAGACGACTGATCCAAGGCAACCGGCAATCATGAGGGTGAGCAGGAAACATTTCCAATTACCCTCTCGGCGAAGTACTCCGCCGAGACTCTGTTGCCGAGGTCGCTGGAAGAGAAAGTATTCAATCAGCATTTATTTAATCTCCTTAAATCTAATTGTGCTCGTTCTCCTTCATAATAATAACCCTTGCACAGTGGCGTGGGGGGGGGGTTCCCCCCGGGCCACCCCGGGCGGCACTTTGACAGGGGCGGCATTTCACAGGTAACGGTAACAGTACGTGTGTTATTTTTGTAATATGTGTTTATCCTGAGACGTTTTGTTAAGGGTTAAACTAATGGATAACTTGTAATATCTAAATAGTTGTGTGGTAGAAAATATTTGGAGAAATAATGTCCATGTGACGTAGTTAGTGAAGAAACACGTCTTTTTTCAACAATAATAAGTATAGTAAAAATATACATAGTTGCCCAATTTACATATTATAAATTCTCATTTTTTATACAATAATGCATTTTAATTTCTATTACGTACGTTACGTGTACATACCTTCTGTGCACATCGATGGGTCGTGGGTTCGTATCCCATCGGTCATTTTCTATAAACATGTCTTCCCTACATCTGGTAACTGCGGGCATTGTACGGGTGGGAGGAATATCGAAATTCCGACCGGGTAATGAACCACCGTCCATACATGGAACCGTGAAGTGCACATTGCGTGTTTCGATTTCAGTCTATGGATTTCCGAATTGTCGAAGTAAAAAGTAGGTCGACAGCGCATTTATGACTGGTGTTATGTGGCTGAGGTATCACCTACCATCAAGAGAACCTCATGCTCGTCTGTCGATATCTAACATAAAAAACAACATTCTATTGGGTACCTAAATATAAACATTACATTAATATTCTATTTTTCATAAGCAAATCCGTATATTTTTTTATTATATAGTTGTTCAATAATAATTGTTTTGTCGTAGTAGTGCTCTTTTTTCTCTCTGAGGTAAAAACAGAACAATATTCGTAATAAGATATATCGAACTTCCTACCCAACCTTTTCTAGGTAGACAATTCAATTAAGCTGTGACAAAAGGGAATTCTTCGTTTCAGTGTCTTTCGAATAAATTCCACAAATTAATTATCAGATTTCAAGGCGTCGCGGTCGCGGTCGCGTCTCTCTTGTACCCTTTAGTTTAAAACGATGCCGTCAAACGACCATTAATTTTATTTCTATGCGATCGTACTGTTTATCAACGTAACTAACGAAACGAAAAGAACTTCGCTGTCTGATACTTTTTCCCGGCTGAAACAGTGAACCGATTAATCTTGGGTATTCAGTGTATGACTACGTGTGACTATACATAATATCTCATCAAAAACATAACATGTACAAAAATGCTCGCAGTTGCCGTAAAAACTTGTGAAATCGAATGTAAACCAAGTCAGTTACTTCAGTACCCACCTATGTATGGGAGCAGCTATCCAACCACTTTGTCATAAATTTATACCTTGTTAGCTAACAACATTTAATAGTAACCATATGAATATTACTTTTTTTATTGCTTTAATAAATAGAGTGACTTGGCAAATGCACACGGCAATAGAATCTATATATAAAACAAAATCTATCTAATATTAGCACTGTGTATTTATTTGTTTGAAAGTACCTATATAATTTAGTTGATTATGTTGCTGTAAGGAAATAAAAAAAAATATTGATATGGTACTATAAAATGTTAGCTAACTAACAAGCTTTCAATTTATGACAAAGAGCAATATATAGAGATATCATTCAAAAATATGTATATTGTATATATTAACACCAATTTCAAATATCTTAAAAAAAATTCAACCCAGTTCCCGCGCAATTAAGAAACGTCCCAATAAACAACTCAAATTTCAATCAGTGTAGAATAATATAGCAAATATTTGATGGCTTGTTCAATGAATCCAATATGTATTAAGCAAACATTCGGGCCTAACCTTATATATCCAATCCACTGAACATCCAATTGTAGGATACAAGCGAAAAATCCAATTGTAAGGGCTCGATTTTTTACCTACGTTTAGTATATTTTCCCGCCTTTTAATCGTATTTTTTTAAACGATTGTTAGTACAAATATATTTTGATCAATGCATTAAACTAATTATTAATTTAAGGTTTTATAACTTTCTAAATAATTTTAAGGAATAGGATTTATGTATAGATTACTTTTTAGAGACTTTTCCGTATTTTTAATGTTTTTTTTTTTAAATGTTGAGTGAAGGCGGGAAAACATGTGAAGTACGTAGTGAAAAATGCAAAAGAATAAATAAAAAATAAAAAATAGTGCATGAAATTAAGGTTTCTTCATAATAATAATAAGTTTTTAAATGCTGGTACTGGGGTTGATTCGATGGTGGTATTGAAGTTATTCTTAATTAAGACTATACAGTATTCGACATAACATTATTCTTATTTTTATGAACTTACTATATATTTAATTAATTAATATTATCTACAAGTAAATCTAAAGTAAAGACGAACAGTCAAAACTTCACGGCTAATAAGGTTATTCCTTTTATGATTTTGTAATAGGATATTTGCTTCTTGGTACTTAAGCTTTGGTTTATTTGCATTTGGCTTCCTTTGGCCTTGAATCAAATGACTATATAAAAACTAACCCTCACAATTTTACAATAATATTTCGATAGGTCCTATGTATGTATGTGGGTCAATCTAACAATTGATGGTAAAGGCATCTTATTGATATAACTAGTGGACCCCGCAGACGTTGTTCTGCCAAAATATTGGCTTCGAAATTATACAATTATTCTTAGATTGGAATATGCCCATTTGCCCACCGCTGTATGTGAAAAAAAATTTTCCCGCTTTTCTGTTGAAATTTGCTATAAACATCACGGAGCCCGAGACCTTTCCAACGAATGTAAAACTGTGGAAATCGGTTCGTGCGTTCTGGAGTTATAGCGTCAGGAAGGAAAACCCGACTTATTTTTATATAGTAGAAGATAATTAATCATGTTAGCTATTAAAAAAAAATATTTCGGCTTAGAAACACTATTTTTTATCATAGTAAAACGACCTATTGTAGAATGATTTTTTTGTATGAAATGTGCATGAATTTAAACTTTCAAAGCCTCTCTATTCATAGGACCCATCGATTTGTTTACAAACAAAGTGTATTCTTTGAGGACGATATATGAAATTGCTATTTTCAGGACAAAAGCGTTGTAAACATTTGAGCGAATATGAGATTGCGTGTAATGTTTACGTGCTGAGCTTTAGGGCGTATAACTTGTTATATACCAGCTCCATTATACAGGGAAAATACGCTTTTGACGTAATTACATTCCGTATAATTAGCTTTTCTTTACATACTCGCATTTACGGTCGTGTTGAACATTTTACACTGATGTATCGATAATATAATATGAATTAAGTATATACAGCCAGACAAACTTGTTATTTTTTTTATTCAAATATTATGTAGGTAAGGGAACGTGTATTGTTTTACTTGTTCTCATTTGATTTGTTTTAATCTCAGATTAAATAAAAAAGGTAAAACTGTTTAGTGCACAGCAGCGGGAGTCGAACCTCAACCTTGAGCTTCCAACCTGCTAACAGGCCGGTTATTTTATAATAATATTTTGTTCTTATTAAATTGAGTAGGTAAAAAAAAATCACAAATTTTTAAAGAGAAGAAAAGTACCTATAGTTTGTGAATTCCCGAGTACCATAGTGGGTCATTTCTGCGTCTGTTTCACTGATCACTATTCTTTACGGGCACGTAGCTGATCAGCCTTCTATGCTCTGCCCGACCGAAACATTTTTTTTAAATTTCTTCGGGATTAGGAGAAAGTAATCGTATAGTCGATCTGTCTTTGTATTCAAATTCAAAAAAAATATCAAAAAAGTCCTTTGCCCTCACAACGGTATATACAATACCTATTATATATTTAAGAATTAGAAATATATAATTAAGAAATGATTTTATCTGAGGAATCTATCTACAGCTTCAACAAGCGTAAACATTCTCCTGTCTTGTTAATGAGTTTTATTCCGCTCGCTGAATCTTTATTTGAAGAAATTGAAAAGACTTTATTTTTTCAATATTTAATTCGTTATCTTAGCAGTTATTTACAATAGAGCTCTATTTAAATCTATTACTAAAGTAAGATTTTGTGCTTAACGATTCAAATAGTTGTTATCGCCAGCGGTATTTCCGAACTGATACGACTTAGGGAAACTTCATAAATATTCTTTATAAAAACTAAATCTTTCCCATCATTTTTATTACTAAAGTAAATTCGTCTGTTACTGTTTCGAAAATCATGTCAATCCATTGGGGAGCACACAGTAAAAATCGCTTTTCGCTATTCGGCTGAATACACATATATACGCAAGTCACGTGATAATATTAATATTCAACTACCTATACAAAATTTGATTGAAATAATCAAATCAATTATATATTAGAACTAGCAAATGTTAAATCAAGTGTGAGCCCTATTCAATTCCTAACGTTTGATGCGGGTGAAACTTGTTGATCAAATTATGTCTACTTAGATATAATTGCTAGTAATTTTCATCTGACACTAAAAATTTTCAAGTCTTGCGGTTTCATACATACATAATCTTCATGCTTCTTTCCCATTGCGGTAGAAAGAGGTCACGGATTTTTATATGCTCCGATTCTTGCATACAAGTTTCGGCTGCGACAGCATAAATTCGGTATTAGAGTATTATTGTGTAATCAATATTAACTTTCCTTAAAGCGAGTATTTAACTTTTAAATAAATTAACTTTATTCAATATATCCATAATATATCGTTATGATTCGATTTTACAGCAAACAAGGTAAATCACCCTTATTTCTTTTTTCTTCTATTTTTTATAGTCACTTTATGAACGGCAGCTATTTTTTAATGCATTCAGTAATTTTTAGGGGACATCATAGTAGCAAGGGAATGAGCGACACTTTCATACTATAAATCTACCAATTTGGTTAATGCGACTACATTGTCGGCATCGATTACTCATCAAAGGTATAATTTTCTGTTAGCATTTCTTCCCCACGTCTGGTAACTTCGGATATTAAACGGATGGGAAGAATATCGAAATTCCGACCGGGTTCATAGAGTAAAAACCGTGAAATGTATTAATCTATGGATTTCCGAATGCTGGAAGTAAGGAAAGGTTGACATTGAATGATGTTCTGTGGCTGAGGTATCACCTACCATCAAGTGAACCTCCTGCTCGTCTGTCGATATCCAACATAAAACAAAAATTAGGTGATACCTCAGCGCCCTCTAGCACTTGTTATGTATTCAGCGCCTCAAAAATTAATAGCTCCTCAAACTTTTAAGGAGATTTACAAACACCCAGTCACAACAATGTACATACCTTATTTTTATCAAACTTGTGCCTATTTTTTTTGGAAATAAACATTTCTTATTCTTAACAACTGGGTAAGTATTTTCTCAGAGCTGTCTAAAGTTTTTTTATGTTCGCAAGCTAGCCTCTTTAAACATAGCCTTACTGAGCTTAATAAGCCCGGCTTAGAAGTGCTCATGTTTTATCAACGACATCGCAGCGGCTTTGAGAGGATTTATATCAGTAGTTCTTTGTTTTAGTCACAGCCTTTGAAGATTCCTAGCTACGATAATGTATGTATATACATTTTTGTTTTATGTTACTGTTATCGCCACACAGCACGTCAGGGTTGCTAATTATGATTATGAAACTGCCAGGTGAATAATAAACAGAACGATAATTGGATGTCTGGACGAGATTTATTAATGGTACTAGAATTGTCGAATTCCAATTGGATTGGATGGATGGATAGATTGGTGATTGGAGAATACTTCTGTTATGTAATATTGTAAGTATCTTTAAACTATTAAATATTATGATCATTTAAAATTCTAATACTGCGTCATACAAATACTGTAATATCCACATATTATAACGCATTAAACACAAATTTTAAATTAAAAATAAAAGGTAATTAGTTAATTATAAATAACATTAATTATATTTAAACATTTTAAAGCCTTCGATAAAAATTGTAGTACATAAAGATGTATAATATTTGTAGGTACTTTATGACCCTGATATAAGGTCTACAAAAGATAAATTAATGTCGTATAAACTTTCATGTAAACAAAATAGGAATTATATCAAATTATGTGGGATTATATAGCTGTATATATGTGTGTATGTGTGATAAGTGATTTACAGTCTATATATTTCCAGAAAACAAACAAATTAACTGTGTCTTTATTAAAGATTAGTGCAGTAGGTGCAAGTCAAAAATAAATAAGCCCATAAGATTGAAATATTCGTAAATCAATTGCTAGGAATCGAATAGGATTACTTTCACATAGGATTAACATTCACCAAATTAATGATTGTAGAAAGGATAAATTAGAATGAACATAACATATTATGTTGGCTTTATCATTTTATTATATATATACATACATAACAAATGAGTTGTAGGATTTATAAACGATTAAGGCGGGTTAAAACGTATTTCAATTATCCTGAAAGCTATTAGAGTCGAAAAATATAATATTATATATATTTTAATTTAGAAAGCAATATTATTATTAAAACAGTATTCTTGAGAGTATGAGGATATGCTATAATGAGTTAATGAGTTAGTCTGAGAAGAATCATTTCTGACTATGGCTGACAAAGGATTAACACAAGTGTTTCCTTCAACTTTGACGTATCTGGTAAATGTGACCATTTTTTCTTAATAATCTATTTAATAAATAACATTAGGAGTGAGGCGATTTAATCGTATCGTACGATCGTACTATCAAAAAAAATACAATTGGACGTTTCACAGGAAGGAAATCACCTTGAAAAGTCACTCCTAAATTAGATCGTATTATCTGTAATTCCTTTAGTATATAAACAACACACTGTTATTTAATTACATATATTTACATCTGTTATTATTGAATAACAGTAACAGGTATAACAGATAGCACCCATGTCTAAATAACATTCGTTATTATAATATGGCCATGTTTTAAACAGTACGTCTATGAATTCCTCAGATTAAGTACCTAATGAATTCAGTTTATCAAGTTCCATTTTCAAATCTCCATACGTTAGTTATCCCGATCGAAAAAGGTCCTTTATGTTTACAGAGTATTCTATTCTCTATGATCCGACTAAGCATAATATATCAGATATCTGCTGTATGCCTACGACGCCAACGCTTTTAAACCTTAAAATAACACTTCCTGATTTTTCAATTACTGTGGAACCAGTTGTCAAGAGCGGTATTCCTTAGGGACCTTCAGAAGAGCCTACTGATTTCTTCAACGGCCGGCTGGCGTCGGTGATAACTTAGGTACCATAAGTAGAGTCTACAAACCGTTTGCCCCATTTCACAAAAAAGGCTCTTTACACTGTACTACTGAATAAAAAAATATCTTAGCATCAATTTCCTAATATATACTAATATTATGAAGCGGATTTGTTTGTTTGTTACGATTTAACTCAAAAACTACTCAACCGATTTTAAAAATTATTTCACCAATAGAAAGCTACATTATCATTTTTTATTATTGTTTATTTTTTAATTTCTTTTATAGTACATCTACATTGCACCCGTGCGAAGCCGGGACGGATTGCTAGTAGATAAATATACTCCGATAAACCACTCCTATTCTGACGAATTGTATACATATTCCAACATGAAATACATGAACGCCATCAATCATAAAGCTTTTACGTGGAATGATACACGTTGTTGTTACAGTAAACAGTAGATACGAAAACGATACAGGGCTTTTATTTCTAGAGTAATATATTTAAAAGAGAGGTTTTGTATGTAGAAATTATTTTCTGGAAATTTCTAAATGATTCACAAAATGATTTCATAATACAAAGTCTGATTAACATGGGCTATGAACATTCTATTTTTGTTTTGATATCGTACAGATTTTAGATGACTTTGATAAGAGGACCTAACAGTTCATCCCGGTTTAAGGGCCTAGCACGAATAACTTGTGAAAAAGTATTTGTATGAAATTTCAAATGATTTCTCATACAACTGACAGATGGACGATTCGAATACTTTTTCGATAGTCGTTCGTGGACTGGCAGAATTGACAGCGTTGTGGCGTGAAAGTGTCACAGGAGCAAATGGGGTAAGCACGAACGACTATCGAAAAAGTATTCGTATCGTCCATCCGTCAGTTGTATGAGAAATCATTTGAAATTTCATACAAATGACAAATTCAAATTCAAATTCAAAAATCATTTGTTCATTTAGGTAACACAATGTACACTTATGAACGTCAATAAAAAATACATATTAAATGCTTCTAATTTTACATTTACTGCCAGTTCTCAAATCAAGGGCGTAGAGCGGACGAGAAGAACTGGCAAGAAACTCGCCGCCACTCTTTTTAATCGCCAAGTTTTTGTTTTACAATGTTTTGTAAGGAGCACAGTTCGACGATACGAATACTTTTTCGATAGTTGTTCGTGCTCACCCCTCAGTTCCTATTTGCAACCGCAGTTCACACTGCGAGATTCCAACCCCCGACCCAACGGAGCGCAAGGTCGGTTAGAACCGAAATCGCGTTGGTAGAACAAACGCGCCAATGAGCCCGTCAAAATATTTTAAATAAACTTCAAGGGATACTTAAAATAGTTTGTGTTTTTTTATGTTAGGTATCGATAGACGAGCATGAGGTTCACTTGATGGTGAGTGATACCTCAGCCACAGAACATCAGTTAATGGTGCGCTGTCGACCTACATTTTACTTCGAGCAATTGGAAAGCCATACACTGAAACCGAAACGCGCACTTCACGGTTTTTCCATCTATGAACAGTGGTTCGTTAACCGGTTGGACTTTCGATATTCCTCCCACCCGTTCAATGCCCTAAGTTACCAGACGTGGGGAAAATATGCTTACAGAAAATTATAAACATGTCGTCCCGGTGGGATTCGAACCCACGACCCATCGATGCGCTCAGCAGGCCAACGCGCCAACGAGCAAAACCATATATGTATACGAAATAGCTGAATTCCAACGTTTTTTATTGTTCGCCGCTTTGTTATAGTTCGCCACCAGTAATAATATAAAATTTCCAATCAAGTTGAACGATTTAATTTCACGTTTCACAGAGTACAGGTGGTTCCCGCTATAAAATAGAATTAGTAGACCATCCTTCGGCTTTAATTAGTTTATAAATAACTTCAATAAACAACGCGAAATAACGTCACTTAAACTTTTGTTGTATAGTAAACTAGCGTCCCGCCCCGGCTTCGCACAGGTTGTAGTAATTATGACAGACAAAACATATTATATAGGATTTTTTGTCTGTCGTAGGTAATTTTTTGCGATATCTCCTAAGATATTAATTTAAAATATATGGTGTAAATATTTTGATAATGTGTATGAAATGCTTAAGGTAACTAACGTATTTAAGTTGATAAGGTTCAATATTGTATCCGTCTAAATAGCTTTCCAACTACCTCATTGTACGGTATTGTATTGCCATCGCGGACTTGTCGGACATCCGATCATGTATTGTTTTTTATATCTTAAAAGGATTAGGCAGCGTTTTCGATAAAAGCTCCCAGATGGCTTGACTTTTTCCGACAATTCCAACAATTATCGTTACATTTCCACAAAACCTTGACAAATTATATACCACCTTCCTTGTGATTCACCCTAGCTATTGGTGGAAACTGAATTAAAATCCGTTCAGTAGTTTTTGTGTTTATCGCGAACAGATAAACGGACGTGACGGAGGACTTTGTTTTATAATATGTAGTGACTGTATGTAGGTACGAGTAATGAATTAAACAGTAATGGGTTCGTGTTCCAAACTAAACAAACTTCATTATGTTACTTTATGTTAAGTTCGGGAAGTCGGCTTATAGTTCGTATTCGGTAATTGTTGAACTTGGTTTCATGCGAGAAATTTTGATTATGTTTCTAACTATATTTATTTAATGACTAAGTAGTTGGTTTGATTTTGTTCAGGTCATTAGAATAGGTCCTTTAGACTAATTAGGTTTTGACCTTAATAAGGGACAATTTAATATAATTTAAATTTTATTATTGATTGCAAAATAAAAAAAAATAAAAAAAATTGAATTCTGTCATTACAGAAGACACTGAAATAGATTAATCTATACTAATATTAAGAGGAAAGAAGAGGAAATTTGTTTTTTACGATTTAACTCAAAAACAACGTGGCCGATTTAAAAAAATCATTCACCAATAGAAAGCTACATTATCAGCGAGTAACATAGGCCATTTTTTTCATCTACATTGCACCCGTGCGAAGCCGCTAATATATAATATGTATAATTAATTGAACTGAATATTCTTGTAGACCCACCGTCTTCTCAAAACGGTCACCTGTTTATAAAATACCATACATATTTATTTATAAAAAGACAGAGAAGATAACACGCATATTTTTTTCTGCTGCCAAGTCATAACTTATGCCCACCTGACATTTCGCCAGTGTTTTAATGAGGGTACTTTCATAACGCTTCAAGCGTAGACGGCTTCACCTCGAGTTGCCATTAGCGGTCAACAATGCGAGAGTTATATAAAAAGGTGTTTTAGATGTACGCAAAACTCAACTCCAACTCCAAAATATCTTTATTCTGTAGAGGATTATAGATGTCTCCAGATCAGATCAGAGTATAGATCAGATTATAGATGACTCCAGATCAGAAGGTTGCGTGTTCAGATCACGTCGGGGTCACCAATGTGGAGAAAGGTGGCTGAATCACGTCGGGGTCACCAATGTGGAGGAAGGGAGATGTGGTCTTCCTCCAAACCTAAAGGGAGGATCCTCGACCAGTCGAACCACTGACTGGCCGGCCCTAAGGCCCCAGTGGTTGAATGTCGAGATGTTGTGTATATACTTAGCACGCACAGAAACTTTGATAGCGCGATTCAGGAATAGACGTCTTTGTATTGATTCTTGTAGCGGATTATAGATGTCGCTACAATTCAAATACGCTTTGTGAACCTTTGAATCGTCCATTATTGAAGTCTACCACCGGGATCGGAATGTTTCCTCTTTTGAGAAGAGGCTGGCAAGAAATTCTAGTTGTCTTTTTATGCGCAAAGATTTACATACAAACATAATATACATCACGCCGCTTTCCCATTGGGATAGGCAGGCACTTTCGCTTCTTCCACTTTCATCAATGCTTAATATACACTCGACGGTTTTGAATACTTTCGACGTTCGACCACTCTCGACTCTTCCACTCACACCAGCTTCATACACCTTTTTGGTTTCCCTTCTTTTTATATATCCTTTCTACGTGCCCAAACCAGCTCAACATGCCTTTCTTAAGTTTTACAGATGAGATGTAAACAAAATTATACATTATACATCAACAGACGAAGGTGACGTTTGATGGTAGTTAATATCTTAGCCTCAGAACATCAATCAATAATGCGATATCAACCTATGTTTTATTTCGAGTATTCGGCAACCTACAGACTACAACCGAAATGCGCAATATGCACTTCAAGGTTTTTCCATCTATGATATACAAGTAAACGAGTTTGGTCGAAAAATCTCTTGGTAAAACAAACAAGAAAAAAGATCAATAAAATAGACAATCCGATTCAGCTCCATACCCCAGGGGATCACGTTCCCTTTCACGTGGTATATCTCTAGTCAATTTAACATTGGATATGTGAATGAGAAGCCTACGTTATATTCAAAATTGTTAGTTACATAATAGATTCCTGTAATAAGTTTTCGGACGTAAATGAATGGTTTTGAAGCCCCACATCCAAGCGACGCGTGGGTCTGACAAGTTTCTGAATCAATTTTGTTACAGTAGAACTATTTTGTATATGTTTGTGCTAATAATTCTTTATGCTTATTGACTTATAGGTACGTATATGTATTTGTATAAGAACTTCAATGCAAGCTCGAATTAATTCGATTTCGAATCATGAAACATATTTGGAACTATGGTTGTTAATATGTGTGTATTGTAACTACACATAATCTTTATCTATTTTTGAATAAAAACATAAGGCTATCCTAAACGTCTTCGACACCTTTAATCTAATATTAAAATAATGTTTCTAAATCAGAATAAATGAGTCGTATAGAATCAAAGGCGGCTATCTGACTTATGGCTGATTTTTTTCTCCTTTATTTTTGTAAAAGGTATCATTCATTGCATGTTTAAGGTATCTATTAATATTAACAATTAAATATATAAAAAACATAACAGTCTAAACGACAAGAACTTATTTTCTTTTTGTAGATTGCCGGACCAAAAATGTCAGATAGCCGCCTTTGATTCTATACGACTCAAATAATATGATGAATAAATCACCTTCTAATCCTATAAATATTCATTTAAATGCACACATTGTTACATTCACGTTAATAAAAGTCAATATTATCTTCAAATAGAATTTGCAAGTCAAATATTCTCTTATCGATAGTTTTTATTTACAGAGTTGATTACAGCAAGGTACGTGTTAGAAGGTAATCCGGAAACAGAATAGCGAGACACATTCCGAAGGTTTAGGATCGATATCGTATGAATAAATAACAAACCCTGTTTGTTTTAGGGACTCTTTCGACCTTCCCTTTGGCGATAGGGTTGCTCTTTTGGGACGTATAATATTTCGCGATCTAACAATAATATCATTTTCAATATGATTTCAACTTTTCCGGTCAACCCATACATCCATTAAAATATAATAACAATATCCAGAATTTTTCAAATTATAATTAATGAAATGAATAAAAAAAAATATTATACACCAAACAAGTGATTATTATTAGTAATATGAATAAAATAAAATAAGAAGATTGCAAAAAATATGAAAGTAATTAGTACATTAATACACATTATATTAAAACTTATGATAAATCCTAGCCAATTATTAAACTTCAAAGATTTAAAAAAATACTAACCAATTATTTTTATTACAGACTGGACAATCACCATCACTCATGTACATACGCAAATCGATTGTCTTAGAAGCACTGTCGGCTTTTTAAAAATTTATAGGCCTCGTTTTTTAAAATCAACGAGGTCGAATTCAAGCACATATTAAGGACACTACCAGGTAGCATGATCCTCAGGATATTGCCACCATTGCCTGACTAAATGACGTTCATTCGTTGGGCGATATAAGTAATTACGTTACTTATTCTAGCTACCCTGAAGGGTGGGTCAACCGCACAGACAAACTACACATAATTTTCTAGTATGTTTGGCACATTTCGACTTAGGACCATACATGAATTTTATTACTAAGTATGGTGTAACTCACGTCTGGCAACCCTGATTGCAGGGGTAGATACCGTGTATGTATGAGTGAACTTTATTTATTGTAATGTCTTAACATTGTATTTTTTTGGGAAACCTGATGGAGTTTTGTAGGTTGATATTCAGTTTTTGTTTTAGATGTCTATCTTTATACGTAAGTTTATGTTTGTTCACAGCGATAACAGCGAAAAAAATTATAACCACGATTCCATAACTTTACAGGAAAATAATTTAAAGTTCGGAATAAACGAAAAAAATATGAGCGACAAAAAGTTTCAAAGTTGAAACTTCGATCAAGTGAAGCAGAAAAAAGCCAAATGATAAGAGAGAAATAAAGAAAAACCTTAAATATAAATAAAATAAGTCTATTTTAATATTGTCTTTTATTAACGCGAGTATCACACATTTAAATAAAATACTGTATACCGGATTAAAACGCGATTTATTATTTAAATTATTTATCCCGACGTTTCGGATGCTTTTCAGCAACAGTCTCCCGCGACCACGGTTGCTGAAAAGCATCCGAAACGTCGGGATAAATAATTTAAATAATAAATCGCGTTTTAATCCGGTATACAGTATTTTATTTAAATAAGTCTATTTTGTCAAAGATATCTAACATGTATATGTAACAGATAATTAGCTACGGTGCTTTCGAATTAATATGATATATTGTATTCATTCCTAATATTGTTTATTTTTCTGTAATACAGAGTAGGTATATTATATCTCAAGAGTAATGATAATTTGCAGTTTAATTTGCAATTTTAGTGTTAACTCAAATATATTCCTGTTATTTAAATATTAATTCTTATTTATTTAATGTTGTATTCAGAAACATTATATAATGTAATTATTATAAGCGATATTGATATTAAACTTACCTACGAAGTTCCATCATGTACTATACTATACTTTACTCATTACAGCATACTAATTTTACATAATTTTGCTATCATATGCAAAACACATACTTACTTTGTATTTGACATTGTACTTGTCATTTTGTTTTTTGCAACGCAATTTAGATACGCATTTTTGAGACGCAATTTAGTTATTCAGTTTTGTGACGCATTGTACGTTGTAATGCATTTTTGCAACGCAATTTCGATGTAACGCATTTATCATCTCTCAACGCTCTCCTGGAGGTTTACCCAGAATGCGATTTGTTTGTGGATGGATGCCCGGTAATTATGTCAAAATGTCTTAGACTTTGTGAATGTGATGTTTGAATGTTAACCTATTATTGTATTTTTTTTTTCTTCTCATTATGTAAATTTAAATTTTCTCTTATGATTGTTTATTTTAAAGTACTCGTAACCGTCGAGTGTGTATGAAAGCATTGATGAAAGTAGAAGAAGCGAAAGTGGTATGTAAGGATCGGAGCATATGGAATTCCGTGATCTCTACCTACCCCAATGGGAAAGAGGCGTGATGTATATGTATGTATGTATGTATGATTGTTTATAAATATTATGATAAATTTTTTTTCTGGTTAAATCATTCTAGGCTGGGGTGGGGTTACCGTCAAAATAAGTTCATGATATTTTTTAAATATCAAAATATACAATAATTATACTAATTAAAGGTATATGGTTTAAGCTTCGTCCATTATTTAATACTTTATATACCTATATTTAATATTTATCTACTGATAAATAGATGTACAGAGTAATAAATACAAAAGTTAAGTTACTGGCTATATCATTCCTTATTTGTGAATATACTCGCATTTATTAGCGAAAGCAAACATTTGTTATGGAAGCGGGCTATACATAATTGCGAGGTTCCGTTACACTCTGTGCCTGACTGTACCCAGAGGAAATACGTTAACTCGCTGCAAGTTACTGCCCGGACCGCTAGGGGATGTCATTTGTATAAAGTTATTCCATTTTACATTTAAATAAGGTTCTAACTTTGAAGTGAAACGAAGAACGAGTCATTATTAAGCATTATGTTATTTATATGGAGACTAGTGGACCCCGCAGACGTTGTTCTGCCACAATTTTGGCTTCGAAATCATATAATAATTAAAAATTAATTAAAAAATCATTGTCCAGCGGACAAAATTGTGAATCTAAACCATTCCCAGATCCCCTTGAACACACACAAAAAATTTCATCAAAATCGGTCCAGTCGTTTGAGAGAAGTTCAGTGACATACACACTCACAGAAGAATTATATATACATATAAAGATGTATTTGTTAGGCAAATCCTTTCGATTCTTTTTCACATATGTACCACTGTTCACAAGCACCGTATTGTTCATATTGCGCGTTATAAGTTCAGTATGGATTGCCAAATACTCGTAATAGAAAATAATATGGTCGACAGCACATTATTTATTTGTATTCTGTGGCTGAAGTTGCCTACCTGACATCCAAAAACATCACAGATAATACTTAATAATGGATTTTTTATTACGGTTACATGACTACCTGATTCATCCGTCGTATGATCGTAATTGCTATTATTTTCTTCGGTTAGGGTTAAAGATTATGTACATATACTTTCGCAAGTATCGTTTCTATCAATCTCGTCCACAAAAAAAAAGAAAATTTGAATATCCGCTAATGTATTCTGTGAAAAATAATTAACAATGGAACTAGCATTGAAGAACGTTCGGATCACATATCACTTCTAATATAAAAAAGACGCAGAATTTTTAACATGTCTGTTATTCTTTATCACAAAGTCCGTTTAACTATGAATGTTGTCAAGCGTGCACATATACATTGTTTTAGTGTGCGCTCCCGAGATTACGCACACTCAAAAAAAGTATATGTGTACGCCTAACAACATTCATAGTCACATAGATTTCGTGAGATAGGATATTTATACTATTGTATTGTACTTTTCACTATACACGATTACCTACTGCTATCTTTTATTTGAAATTTGACCGCTGTAAATGTTAAAATGTGGGTGTGGTTTCTACTCTTATAAATAATATTATCATAAGTAAATACATATAATAAGCAGAACAAAGGTTTAATGCGAATTGATAACGTTAACTTCACAAAAGGACTTTAATGAAAAGCTTTTCGTATTTTAAATGTCCATTTCTTTTGTTATGGGTGCAATCAATGGTTCATTTCCTCGCGTAACCAACGAGATAAAAAAATCAGTCAATTTTCATCGCTTACGAAGAAAACCTGAATTTTATCCAGAATCGTGTCATTGATAAGAGAAATGTGCATGATGTATAAATATTGGATTCAATTTAAATGATATTTAAAATTAACTAGTTTCTAGGTCAGTCGGTTCGGTTTCACATGTAGAAAATAAGCAAATTTTCGGCGCTGTATTTTTAACCAAGGTTGAAAGAATAAAATGATTCTTTCGTTGCGTAGTTTTATTCTTTTAATGTATGGCTGTACATATATTTCATAACGTAGTAGGTACCAAGTACCAATATCTTATGAAATGTCGTTTTTTAATCCTTTCATTTGAATGCTTCATAAATAGTTTGAAACAATCGCATGTACTATCTCCAAGTATATAAATACCAAAATGCAGTTACAAAGAAAAACTCTTTTGAAAGAGATTTAAATTAATAATTATAATTAATGAAACATTTGCATGTAGCTGAGATGTATGTGTGGAACGACAAGATCAGATAAGAAATGATATATTGTTCATAAAGTTGAGAGCAGCGCCAGTTAATGAAAAATTGAAAGGTAATCGTTTGGCTTGGTATGGGCATGTTATGAGTTATGACAAGAGATAAAAAAGATATATTATCTAAAAAAAGTTTTGAATATGAAAATGGATGGGTATAGGGGAAGAGGGATGATATGGCGAGTGAAAGAAGAGAATTGAAAAGGAGAACATACTGCGCCGATCCCAAATAAAAAAAAGGGAACAGGGCAGGAAGAAGAAGAATAAAAATACTTACAAATCGATATTCTGTATGAAAAATCGGAATGAACGACGAATTTGAAGTGTATTCAATATCGTTGGGAAACCACCTTTTCCTCAACAAAAAGTATATCAAAGAGCGTATTGAACATTTCCACGCAGAAATCTAATTTTCAACATTGAACGTCCATATACCCTGGGGGAATGCATTAGGGGAGGCATCTTTTGTTCGTTTGCGGCAACTTTGAAAAGAACATTTTTCTTTTCCTATTTACAAGGATACTATTTGTAAGTGTGAAAGTGTTTAAAATGGTAATTAAACTATTTCATAGGATATATTTTTTATTTAATTTTATACTTATGTTAACTTTGTTTGAAGATTTTGAACGAGGACGGGTATTGGGTTATTTTACAGATTGCGTGTCAGGTACACAAAATTGTAAAGTATTCTATGAGCGTTATGACGCTGTTTCACCTTATGGAGAGTTATAACGTAGATTTACTACAAACGTACGTACGGACATATTTGTGTTGCTATAATGGTTCTACACAGTGGCAAATGTAATTTGTTAAATAAGATAACAAGAAAAAAATTAAACATAACTAATTATTTCAGTGAGCGCTGAAAGTGATAATAGCAATACAGAACGGAGTGATGATAGTACCTAATACAGAAATTAGTGATTTCGATGAAATAACTGGCATTGCAGGTATGTAGATATACATAAATAAACCTACTTACAATGTTTTGTTTGCGCCTTCGTAAATAAATAATTTAAAACAAAATTTTTTGAATGTTAGATAGTAAAATAAAGCTGTAAAAATTTTAAGATTATTTTATTTTTCTCTATTCAATTATATTTTTGTCTACATAACCGTTAGATGTGACATAACGGTCGACGGAAACATTCTCGAAGTGAACGCGTAGTACACTCGTAAGTCGTAATCACAACATTTTTGCGACGCAATTGAGATGACACATTTTCCAGAGGTAGCGAATATGGACGCTGTTAAGCAATACTGTGTCAAACACATGGTAGCCATTTTGAGAAAATTGAGTTTCAAGTATTAATTAGGCTTTATACAATTTCTTTTAAAAGAATTGTTTTTCTTAGGGTTTTCGTGTCGTGTCCACTAGTTAATTCAATATTTTTCCTATTAAAACAGTTTAAATGATAATTATTTTTTATTATAACTTTTTTGAAAAATGTATTCCAGCTCATAAGAAAGCGATTGGTATCAAAATTTACATTTTTATCATATTGTGGGCAGTGGCGACTACCATACAAGACCAAAAGCCCGTCTTGCCGATTTTAACATAATACGTGTTTATATAAATAACTTATATAATTACGTAATCGTATAAGTTATATATGACTAATGACATTATCATATTTATTTTAATGCATTAATAAGGAAAAACAGGCGTTTGGGCTTGTATGGTAGTCCCGCCACTGTGTGTAGGTTGACACTGTATTGCGTCCATATTATATCGTGTCCAATATTTGTGACAAGTCGGCCGTTACCCACTCTATCCTTCAACATAAAACGATGTTATGATAACAATGTGGCTCTGTTAAAGCCGGCAAAGTAATTTCGTAGTTCTTTGTAGCGTTGTTGATATTAAGGTTCGTAGCACCATGGACCTAAAAAAAAGAGCGGACACCACCTCTCGTTACAATAACTGAAGCACCCCTAGGAAGCCAGCTCGCTAATGCAAACACGCCGGCACGCACACATTCACACCATAGGAAGCCGATCGCTCGCCATTACGCTCCCAACCGCCTGCGCGTGATGTTATATGACGAAAAATAAAAGATGCCGTTCTACGTGATGAAAAGTTGTAGAAACCATAATGGTTCCATTAAAGAAAGTCAGGGAATCACCTTTCATAAGTAAGGAAGTTATTTATTCACCATAATTCTCGTTTATACTTCAATATAATTTAGCAAAACGCAACCAAACAGTGTTGTCAGTAATTTAAATTTGCAAATTACCTTAAACGTAGGAGTTAAATTATTTTTATCTTAATGTACTTAGCACCGTGTAAATTTATTATAATATTATAAATAAAGATATTTTTCATTAAAAATATTTACCAAAAATATTTATAATAGATTGATCGAATATTTTTTAAACTTTAATTATAACATAGATCAAATTGTATTTATTAGGAGATCAATATTAAAAGGCACACTTGATATAAAAACCAATTGTCAAAAAAGACAAATATCTAAATAAGAAGATCAATTATTATTTAGGTATACCAAATTTTGTTGAGTATAAATAAAAGTTAAAAAATTATTATCATGTTACCTTGAGCTTGAATGCAGTTCATTTATAAATAATACAAACGCAATAATGAATATAAAGATTAAACAAAAAATACATCATTTATTTTAAAAGTGCTCATTTATATAAAATCAATTAGATTTTAGAGTATTACGTTGCCTTTTAGTTATTTATAATAAAATCCAAGTTCCGAGGTCACCACACCTTAAAAATGGGTAATTTTTTTCCACCTGGCAATAATTTAGACACTCACACATAGTTCGCCGCCGCCATTGTGGTGCTTCAAATATTTCTTCGCGACGTTCTGTCCGCTCTTTTTTTAGGTCCATGCGTAGCACGAGCTGAATTTATAACCACACTCAGTGCAATTTGGTCATAACTATGCTCATATTGTAAAGAATATCCTCCCATTTTCCCCAAGGAAGCTTTTATTACAGATATTATATATTTGAGTTTGAGTAGAACATTTTTTTTTCTTTTAAAGTTCTACATCATTTTTATCTATCTATATCAATCAAAAGGATATAATGTGATACTGAAAATCTCAAGCCTGGCTGAGTATTTTGAAACATCATTGGGCAATATCATCGGGCAACAAACATTTCGAGAAAGTACGTACATTATCACAAAATGAAACCTTTCCGTTGCTTCGTAATTTAAAATTATTGCGAAGGACTTGTCCCTTTAAATTTTTAAATAATTTTAATAAAATTTAATAGCTCTACATACAATAGTTTTTCCAAAATTTTTGGTTTTGACCTCCCGTGTCCTGTTCAAAAGTTTATCCTACACAATATATTTTTTAATAGTTTCATGAGCTTTTATGTTCTTTCTCTTTATGTTATATTTAATTATTTTGTGGTGTGCTATAAATATATATTTCATTTCTTTAAAGAATGCAATGAATATTTTATAATTATATTCCTAATATTGTCTTTTATTAACGCGAATATCACACATTTAAATAAAATACTGTATACCGGATTAAAACGCGTTTTGGATGAAAAGCATCCGAAACGTCGGGATAAAAAATTTAAACAATATAAATAACTAGCTGACCCGGCAAACGTTGATTTGCCATGTAAATAATTTCTAAAAAGCAGGGGTTGGTGATAAAAAAGTAAAAATTTAGGGTTCTGTGTATTTTTTAATGCCACATTATAAAAAAATAAAAACAAAAAATTTCGTCCAAAAATTAAAAAAAAAAATTAAGGGTGAACAACCCTTATACCTTAGGGGTTTGAAAGATAGACAGTAGCCGATTCTCAGACTAACTGAATATGCATAAAAAATTTCATAAGAATCGGTCGAGCCGTTTCGGAGGAGTATGGGAACGAACATTGTGACACGAGAATTTTATATATTAGATAAATCGCGTTTTAATCCGGTATATAGTATTTGATTTAAATTATATTCCTTTTAAATAATATAATAATAATAACATATTATATAAGCAGAATTTAAGGTCTGTTCAAACTTTTACTAAGCCAATGCTGCCTACATCATAAAACGTAGCCATAGCCAATATAATTTGACTTTGAGAGTTTTAAAGGAATATTTGTCAACGCATTTAACTTTCGGAAAACAATAAAGTCAACCTATGGCCTTACCTACATAGGTACCTTACACATTCGGGGGTCTTTCATTAGACAATGGATGGCATCGCCCTTTTATTGTGCTCACTGATCAAACAGACCTTTGTTGTGTTGTTGACACTTTCCCCAGCAAATATGTAACGTGAAACCAATTAGTTTTATATTGGAAGAAGAAACATTATTTCAGGTAAGTAGACGTATAATACAAAATACCGCCGATCTATCTTTTCTATCGTTAGTTGGAGTTAAGAAATACATTTTCTATGGGAGTCGAAATTATAAAAATCTACTCTTAATCCTTCTCGTACACACCTTTGCTCCCAACCGAAATATACAGACGGGGTCCAGCGGCCCCCATCGATTTTTGAACGCTTGCTGTGAACAGACTATTTGCTAGATTTCATAAAGTCAAAAACCAAAATACAGCTTAAACTATCTAGAATGCTGTAGATAGGCTGTGAAAAATACACGGATAAGGATGAAAAGTCGTGATTTTTTTTTTTAATTTTACAAAAAAAATATCAGAAGTGTGGTAGTTTCATAAAAATAGTGCAATATATCCAATATTGTCTAATATTGTTATAATCCTGTGCCTCATCAAATTCATCAAAAATATTTCTTTTTGATAAATTTGATACGTTTTCCAGATGATTATTTTTAAATCCTAGACGTTTTATTTTTGGTTCAATAAAAATAAAAAAAATTGTTCGATACTGTAATTATTGTAAATGCTTCTCCTGTATTAATATCGGTCTAATGATCAATTATAGTAAATTATTGCATAGTAATATTATAGTGAATAGTTGAATTCTTTCAACTGACAAGTTTGAAATTAAGAATTTAATGCTATTTTTATTAATTTCTACTAATCAATAAAAAATCTAGCGTTGTTGTTTTGCCTCACTGTTATAATTAAATGCAAAACCACTCAAATCAACCCCAAAACGACTGCAGATGCAATTTATGTAACCAAACTACATTTGGACCGGGCCCAAATCTCGCTCGGTACTTGCGTAATGTTTCAACAAAAAAAATCTTACCAAATCCTCATCGTCGTCCGTGACAACGTTCGCTGCTTCCTGCGTAGTCATGTCGCCCTAGTACTTATTCCCCCAAATAAAGCACCCTTCATGATTCACATACACAACACACATTTTCGTAACACACGAACTGCATCCAAAGTTTTTAAAATGTAGCCTAGCTTTTAGATCATCATTTAACAATTAATAGTCTACAAAATAAAATTATTTTAATGTCTTTTTATAAGCTGTTCATTTACGATTCGAACATCGATTAATAATATTTAGAGCACAAGTGAAAACATCTACTCAGCACGAAGTGGAGTCGCAAACTGCGGAGGGCGGGCGGAGAAAGCGCTGCGGCGTCTCGTAACCATGACAACACAAGCTCTACGAAGCTAGAAGCTACAGTGCATCAACTTTTATGCAAGGTCACACAGTGAAACACGAATGGATCAATGGAGATTACAAATACCAGTAGGGGTACTATCTGTCCTATAGTTTTTATGTTAGGTGTATCAAGGCTGGATGAAAATGGCTCAAGACACCTTGACCTATCACATAAAACAAGGAGAGGTATGGATCGAATATGGGTCGGACTAAAATTAATGGCAGGACACGAAAAATTATTGAACTGAACTTTAAAATGTTTATATCACTAAGTATTTTCTATTGATAGATTTTAAATAGATTTTGTATCAAACAACTATCAATAATTCAAAATTATAATGCTTTGCTTTGATAAACAATTCATGATTAAAGTTATATAAGGATACTGGGTTATGAAATTCTGCTTTATTATAATGAACGTAAAAACGTTCTTTTTCACATTATTATATCACAGACTAGTGACCCGCCCCATCTTCACACCCGGCATTGTCAATGTACTATACACAAAAAATTGCTAATGTAGCTTTCTATTGGTGAAATAATTTTTAAAATCGGCCAAGTAGTTTTTGAGTTTATTCATAACATACAAAATTTTCCTCTTTGTAATATTAATATAGATTAAAATTTGAGACCTAGTCTTGACCTATGAAAATTGAAGATTTTCATATATAAAAAATCCGCTTACGATTCATGTATCAGACTCTTTATTTTAAAATTCATAGATAATTTCACAAAACAACCTTTTGATGTCTCTGCTAATGCAAAAAGAACAAAAAGAGTATATGATATACATATTAAAATCTGGTTATGACTTGTGAGGCACCCTTTTCTAGGTGCCATACTCAGCCACGCTTGCCTGGAGCCCGGGTTAGCTTTGCTTCCTCCTATGCCATTGCATCAACTTGTTCGTACCAGTTCTACCTAGGACTTAATCTCCCAGGTCAATCTAATATCTGTAGCTCTACCTACGTACGTTAAGACTACCCAGTACATACATGACGGATGACCGTAAATTTAACGAATATGGGGAACATCAAAATGGCCACCAGGAAACGAACAATTGTTAATAGATGGAAAAGTCTATGGTTGGTCTAAGGTTTTCCATCAGATCGATTTTTTTTCCATACCATTACTTTAATTGTTTGATGTTCTATGTCTGAGGTCAGGTCTATCATCAAGTTAGCCTCTCGCTCATCTAATGATATCTGACATGAAGAAATGTAAAAAAAAACAGTTTGTAATTAAATAAAATATAAGCCTTCAAGTTCGACAATGTTTATCATGTAGGTATAGCTTTTATCTGCAATTTCGACCATGTGGATATTACTAAGCTACTGAATGGATATTTTAACTTAATTTCCACGCTTAGATTTTTTTAAATCTTACCTTATATAATAGAAAGGTATCTAAAGTTTTCTTTTTATATATAACATACTATTTTAATGTCTGACAAAGCTCCTACTAATTGCATATTCAGTTACAGAATGCATACATCTCAAGGGCTTTCAGTGAAGATGCTAATAAAAATATTCAAGGACATATTGTTTACTGGAATACAGTAATATGGGCAGACATCGGCGCCACAGCGTCGCGTCCCATTGGCGTCTCAATAATATACGGGATTTTCTTTTACTAGCTCGGAATATTGTCTAACTCGTTAGACGTTTATTTATTTATTTAATATATAGGTACTTTTTATAGACATAAAAAGTACCTATATATTAACACAATTGGTATAATTTAATAATAAAATAAACTTAAGTTAGAAATAATTGAGAAATCAAGAAGAATTTGGTATTTGGATCTAAGATGTGAATAAATTAGATATTACGTGCCTTGAAAGAATTATTTTACGTTCCAAACTTTGATTAGACATATAAATAATCTAAGGTTCCAAATTATATTTATTCAGGGATATTTTCGTAGAATTTTGTAGCTTCAACTGTATTTAATAGATTACTTTATCTTTGAGAATACTTTAAAAAGTATGGACAAAAAATGCTCATAATATTTATCTGATTTTATACAAATAAAGTCTAAAAAATATGTTTTACTAAGAATAAGTTTTTAAATTGAAAATATATTTCATCGATTGCAATACTAAATTTCATCTTATTTCGTCCTTAAAACACATTAGTAATATGCAAAACATGTTTTGGACCTATAGTTTACCTACTCTTCTTGCACGGAGCATGAGTTTTTTTAAGATATACATAGTACTGGTTTACAATTACTATGGTCTGGACATTTTATCCTGGAAGAATATTCCTATATAATATATTCTACGCGAGTTAAGCCATGGGTGAAATTTATTTTGCAATAATTTTAGTACGAGTATCCGAAGGAAGAGTGATTCAGCAGTCAGCCATCGAGTTGGCACCTTTGCCAAAAAGCACCCCCAAGGTCAGGGGTAAATGTTACGCTATGCAGCATTTTGTTACTTTGCGTAAGTTCTACATAATGGCGTCCTTGAAATAATGTACAATGTTTTCCAATAATGCCTTCATTTAACCGACAGCCCTAGAAGAACACAATAAGGCATATCTAACTAAAATATAATTAAATAATTTAAGTTATAGTTACCGCTAAAGAGTGTTGACATAGTAATTAATTAATTTAGAAAATGCTTTGCGGTGGCGGATTTTGGCTGTGCAACGAATACCACTTTTACGAATAGTGCTTCTACTATTCGGCGAAAATGAACATTGAACATACTTATACTATTTAATAAAAAGAAAACAACGACAAGCTCGTTGGGGCGTTCGGTAGAACACCTGCCGTGCGCATCGATGGGTTGTGGGTTCGAATCCCACCGTTCGACTTGTTTATAATTTTCTGTAAGCATGTTTTCCCCACGTTTGGTAACTTCAGGCATTGATCGGGTGGAAGGAATATCGAAATTTCGACCGGGTAACGAACCTACGTTCATAAATGGAAAAACCGTGAAGTGCACATTGCGGTTTCAGTCTGTGAATTTCCGAATGCTTGAAGTAAAAAGTAGGTCGACAGTGCACCATTAACTGATGTTCTGTGGCTGAGGTATCACCTACAAGTGAACCTCATGCTCGTCTTTCTATATCTAACATAAAAAAAATATGTACATATAATAATTTAATATAAATTCTAATGAATATTTTAAATTTATATTTATGTACGGATGTAATCTATTTTCATCTTCAAATTAAGTTACGCTCTATTTCGTTGCAATTTTACTGCGGAAAATACCTGAGCAAAATTCAGGTAATTTTTGTTTGAACCAAGGAAGAGTTTATCGGTGTGAACCGAGCAAGGATTGGGGCTAATTGATCGGAAAATGAAATCGTTCACGTAGAAACTTTCGCAGCCGCAAGGCTCTGATATCTTGTTGAAGTGAAAACATTTCGTTTTCTCTGTGCGCGCGGTACAATGATATTTTTACAAGAGCTTTAATACAAAGTTCAAACGACTAGCAGTTGAGCTTTGAAGATTTACACCGCCGCTATATGAAGACTGTGATATTAGAAATGCGACCGGTGCGTTGCCGTCTTTTGAGGTAGAAGTTATAGTTTTTTAGCGCCTGCAATAAGTTGCACGTTTATCTTCCTTCTTAACTTTATCTAATATATTTCTAAGTCATATTTTATTGTCTTTATTCCTAAGTAAATAAAGATTTTTGGAATTTATAAATTAAGCTTAAAAGGCTGAACTTATATGGATAATTTTTTTAACATATTAATTTAACAAATAACATTGGTCTTCAACCTCGCATTGCGGTCTAAGAGGATAAAACAAGATGTTTTCTTATTCTACGAGTATAATTTTATGTCAACTTCGGTATTTTTGGTATTATTCCGAACGCCTTGACATACATAAAGTCTATCACTGAGAATATAAATGTATTAGTGTTTAATAAAACGTTTTCTTATACTATATTATATCCAATATTTAATATTGTGCATAAAGCATCCACGAGTCTTAGGATATAATTAGACTCTCAGAATTAGAAAAGTTGTTTTCAGACTCTCCAACTTCTTGGATCCGGTAATTACAAACTAACCTTTATGTCAAACAAACAAACAAGAAGTAGTATTGCCATCCAGAAAATTATAGCAATTACCACGACTGTAGAAATATGTATGTATATGGTGTTAATGTAGGAATTTTGCAAGATTTCTGTCCATACAGGTGTAATCTTTCAGTCTGACCAAGCTTGCTGTAAAGTACTCAAAACGTCGTTTTGATTTTTTTCATGAAATCCTTTATTAAGTTGATTTTTACATCTTTGATTATTATAGCATTTACTGCAAACTTACAAAAAAATGTTTAATGTATATAATAAACATGTCGTCCCGATGGGATTCGAACCCACGACTCATCGATGCGAATGGTGTTTGTTCTACCAAACGCGCCAACGAGCCCGTCAAAATTAATGTTCGAAAACCAAAAAAGGGTTTGATTTATTAGAAAATCTAATATATAAAATTCTCGTTTCACAGTTTTCGTTGCCATACTCCTCCGAAACGGCTCGACCGATTCTCATGAAATTTTGTGTGCATATTGGGTAGGTATGAGAATCGGACAACATCTATTTTTCATCCCCCTAAATGTTAAGGGTAATCCACCCCTAAATTTTATTTTTTATTTTTTAGACGAAATTTTTTGTTTTTATTTTTTTATAATGTGGCATTAAAAAATACATACAACCCCTGCTTTTTTTGTCAAAAAATCTTGACCCGTGCGAAGCCGGGGCGGGTCGCTAGTTAAGGTTATAAAATTGGAATGTGACTCGCTTTTAACTTGCTCCAAATATATTTGATAAGGTAGAAGAAGTCTGCCAATTTCCCGAACACAGATCCTTGAAACTTAGGGTGAAGCTAAAAACTAGAGCCAGTTTATACGTATATTTACCAAACTAATTTAGTTTTGGAAAAATATGTTAATTTCCTCAATCGTTGTTCCGTGATACTTTTACGATTAAAATAAGGAAGGTTAAGTTTCAAAAATATGTAAAGGCAAAAGAATTTCTGGAAACGAATTCTGAGGAAAATCATAAAAAAATATTGCGGTCTAGCGACTTCGTTCGCGTGGGCTCTATAAATGATGATAACTTTCCTTTTTGACATCCGATTTCGATGAAACTAAGCCTAGGTATATCTTGGGAACTCTTTAGTTTTCCAGGATGAAAAGTATCTAAGATGTAGACCGGGGACCTTTTTTGTGTTTGTCTATTTGTTCACGCTTATATCCGAAACTACTGAACTGATTTTCATGAATTTTTGAAAGATAGATTAAGCTTATTCTGGAGTTGGAAGGTTCATCGAAATCACTTGTCAATAAAAAAGGTATCGTCATAAATGTTTTGTATTTTCACACACATGAAAGATTATGCGAAAGAAGTCGCGAGCACCAGCTAGTATGACATAAACTAATCAATAAAACAGCTACCTAAGACAGAGAATAGCAGTTATATTAATAGAAATATTAAAATCAGCGAGCCTCTTAGTTACAAACTCTCTTGGTCGTGTAAATAGGAAGTTCTTCTCTTGACGAGCCCACACTTCACTGTGAGAGTGCTTTGTCACCCTTAACCCATCCGTGACTGTATCTTAGCTGTGTTAGCGGACTATTGTCTCGTTATTATATTGTTGTCTAATACAATGTGCTCCGGAGCCCGGCGAGGGTTAGCATGTATACAGTCTGTTCAGCCGGCCTAGCATAACCGCCACGAGATATGTCGCGGACGAGAGAAGACAAACTAAGATGTAAGATATCTCGATATATTATAATCTCGACATCGACAATTTTGATAGAAAAGATATCTCGATTGAAAAATATATCTATTTTTGATATTAAAAGTCGAGTTTTAAGTGTAATTGTCATGTTAGACCCGGAAGAAATAAAGAGATACTCGATTAAAACACGAGAAAAGGGTCGACAAAATTTTGTCGCGGTTGTCATGCTAGGCCGGCAGGACGAAACGGATGAGTAGACTTAGGCCCGTCTTCCAGAACGTTACTCAAATCTATATACTAGTCAATCTATTCTTGAGAACTGTCAATATGTCAAAATTCTATAGAGAAAAAATGGTTTGACAAGTCTCAAAACTAGATTCAAAACTGAGACACGTCTCGGAATATGGGCCTTATGGCCGAATTCTCGAACACTAATCATCATCGAGGTGTACTTAAAAGTATATCTAACCCTTTCATTACGAAAGTAAAATGAAAGACAGAAACATTTTAAGACGTCCTCAAGTTTAAATTATCGTTTCAGTATTCCGCAGTTAGACTCTCACGTGAGAATCAATCGCTTTTAATTTTCGCCTCTACTAAGTATATGAATTTTGACAGGCTCGTTGGCGCCTTCGGTAGAATACCTGCCGTGCTCATCGATGGGTCGTGGGTTCGAATCCCACCGGGACAACGTGTTTATAATTTTCTGTAAGCATGATGAGGTGGGAGGAATATCGAAATTCCGACTGGGTAACGAACCACCGTTCATAGATAGAAAAACCGTGAAGTGCATATTGTGTGTTTCGGTTTCAGTCTATGGATTTCCGAATGCTTAAAGTAAAAATTAGATCGTCAGCGCATCATTGACCGATGTTCTGTGTCTGAGGTATCACCTACCATCAAGTGAACCTCATGCTCGTCTGCCGATATCTGATATAAAAAATAAAAATAAAATTGCGACTGGGTTTTGAATTACCGTTAATTAAAGGAAAAGCCGATTTCAGTATATAGTATATGAATTTATGTGAAAGTTAAATATTTGAAATTTAGAAAAAAATATTTTACTTCGGCATTTATATACTAATAGTGGCAATAGACAGTGTTTATAATATACGAACCTTCTTACTTCAATATTATTTATTTTATTTTGGCACAAACATTCATTTTAATAAATATTGTTACGGTAATATTTATTTTACGAACACAGAGTGCCCAAAAATAATTTGGGTTACAAAAACATTAATAAAAGCCGATAGTATAGACAAGATAGCAAGGAGAATAGCTAAAGATAGAAGTTATGATATACATACATTACATAAAGACAACATAATAAATGTAATGATAGACACAGTTAGAGGCTATTGAGTTCCTTATGAATTATTTTACACAATATCAAACAATGACTTGTATTAGTTTCTATCGAACAATGCATGTTTACCCTTCATTATCGAGCGTAGTCAATGAGTACCCTTCCATTGTCGGCTTCGGAGAATCCTCTCGGTCTTCATTACCTATTAATAGTTAAGATGTTTGAAGCTTATAATACTCCTAACAATGTTGAACGTCTAACGAGATTCCTGCTGTTCCTTTATCAGCTGTTCACGGGTTATAGAATTTATATTAGAGCAAACTTGTTTCATCCTAGTTCCTACACATTTATATTTTTTAGACATAAGACTTTACACTTTACATGCGATGCATTTAGAATCGGAGATCGAAATTTGTTTTTTTTTTTCAGAAGTTCACTTGAACAGAGGAGTAGGCGTAGTGTACCTAGGAGTAGATAGCAATCAAGCTTTGAACTTTATAGTAGGATGGATAAATATCATTAGCACAAGGATATTACGGCATTCCCAGAGATAATTAGATTTTTCCTTCTAACTTCATACAAATTTTTCGTAAAAACATTATAATTCCTTCGTTTTTATGCACAGTCAACTCTGGTGTAATGTTTATATATAGTAACTGCACTTGCAAAATGAAAGCCGATTTTCAGCACACCGTGCGTCGGGAACTTAATAACTTTCATTTAAACATGACTTTTATTTTATCGTTGTCATTCAACCCGTATCATCATAGTATGGTGAATGTAATTCAAAGGTTTCCAAAGAAGCATTATTACAATAATATAATACTCACAAATTACTATTCCAAATTATACATGTAAGTCACGGGGAGCTTTTATGTGGACGTGTGCTTTGACTCCAATTTATTATATGACGTATCGAGAGTAATAACATAGGTCTGACGTCACGTAACGTCAGTACAACATCGATGAATGGTGATGACTGATGAACCTAACAAATATGTCAGCGCCGGAATTTTTATTACATACATACATCAGCTATATCTATACTAATACTAATATACTAATATACTAATACTAATAATATTATAAAGAGGAAAGATTTTTTATTTTTGAATTTTTGTATTTTTGTATGTTATGAATAAACTCAAAAACTACTGGACCGATTTTGAAAATTCTTTCACCAATAGAAAGCTACATTATCAGTGAGTAACATAGGCTATGTTTTGTGTATGGTACATCTACATTGCACCCGTGTGAAGCCGGGGCGCGTTGCTAGTATACTATATTATAGTAGGAACCGAAGTCTTATTACATGTTTATAGTATTGTAATGAAATAAATGATTTATTTGTGACATACAACAGAATACAACATAAAGGAAAACATTTTATAGTTAAAAGCAGTAGCACAAAAGGCCCTAACTCAGTACTTTACTGACTGTGAATAACCTGTGTATTTGTATGTAAATCTATATTTTACTTTAATTGCTAGGTATGTGTACTACTCATCTTATATTTTAGGTACTTTGTGATAAATGACTTATTGAATCCGAGACCTCTTTTGACATGTATGTTTTAGACAAGTTTTATTATTCTAAATTTAAAATCATATTTTTACTACAAAGTTGTATTCATAAGGTTGTTAATTCATTCGATATTCAAATTTATCATCCAAAAAAGGATAAATCCAAATCTAAAAATTGTTTTTTGTCGCTGGAGTAATACGATATTTTTTATCACTCAATTCTCTTCCACGTGAATATTATTAAGACAGTAATTGATCTTTTGACTTCTCAAATTCATAAATAAGAACCGCAAAGCAATCGAACTATTTAAAATCCTAAAAACTCACTTTAATCGCATACAATACAATCTATTGTCTGCGTGTAAATAAAATAAAGATGTTGAACACAGATCTCAACTCTCATCAAAACTGGCATTGTACTTTTTTGTTGAATAATTTCTCACGATCTTAAAATTTCGCGGTTTATCTATGATCGGGCTTTTCTTTGAGATGAGTCGACGCCCGTCAATGACCTTGTGTGAGAATTAATTCCGAACAACTTATAGGTTGTCGTGGCCTTGTGAGTTGTGACGTAACCCGCCTTCGTTGATCCTCGCTTCGGACGAGCGTCGCAGTGAACGTGTGCAGGCGCAACCTATTCGAAATTCAAATAATTCCATTTTAAAATACGAATTAATTTTCATAAACGAAAGAGTTTAGTGTTGTGATTGTATTGTCTTCTGTGGAACATCTATGATAATATAAAATGTAACCAAGTTATTTGAAATAAGCCAAGGATTTCCGATATCTTGTAAGTTTTATTTATTTTGTACCGTAGTTGGTGAAGGTCAGGGTTGACACATAAATATACCTATATAATATCTACCGAATTCAAATGTCAATTAATACCTATAATATATTGTTTACGATATTGAATAAGTACCTAAGGTCTACTGCTACCTTCTAGATACATCTGTATTATATTGATAGATTGTAGAATAAGACGTAAACTAGATTTATTATATTGATTACTCATTAAATTCTATTTAATATTTTAGTTATTCAAATATTTGTTTCATTTAACTGAAAATGAATATAACATAGGTACCTACCTACATACGATTTTTTCACAATATTCTCCCACGGTGCGTTTTGAAATTAACTTAAAATTTATGTAAATACCTACCTACATGTTTATATTACCTTGTTATCTACACTGTGACATTGATGCTATGATATCATTTTACAGTCGGTAGCCTTTTTTGGAGTTTTTTTGTAGAATGTTAATTTATTGAATAACCTGAACTGCATAAAAAGGATTGTGTCGCCATTATTTAAATTTGCTAGCTCCAAATGGATTCTACACATTTTTGTCCGTAAAACTAGATAGGTATGTACCTACATAGATTTATCATGAATAATAATCACAAGCACAACAGCAAATTATCTACTTATCCATTGTGAAATAGAATTGACAAAACTGTAGATTTAAAAAAAATGCAAATTTGGGACTTCAAATATCTATCTATTTGTAATAGTTAACTGAAACTTTAAACAGTACCTACCTACTTATGCTGTAAATATTGAAAACATTTGAAAAAGTTTTACATTACACTAAAATTGACTAAAAAATTATCGCTCATATTTCTAATATTCCATTTTATAAGTAGTAAGCAGCTGCATTATAAAATATGGCTTTGAAGGGACTTTCTTTTATATCTACTTATGAATAATTTATAATATCATTGTCTTTAGTCTTACTTATTACTTACATCTCTGACATGAGTCATCGCATTGCGGCTTTAGCCGCCAAAAAGCAGTTTAAATTTCGAACGCAAAACGAACGCATTTTTCAACTCAAATCTGTAGTTTCAGATAATTTCTACACAAAAACAAATGCAAAAACCTTAGATTATTTTAAATAATCAAAGGCAAAAACTTAGCTTTATTATATTATTGGACAAGTAAATAGATGTAGGTACCTATTTGTAGTTATGGTATAGTGTCCTTATTTGATCAACATAAAGAGGCGTGTACCTATTAAAGTTGCTGTAAATTATCAGGTTTCTGATTAAGGAATTGACGTCTTTTCTCAAGGAGGTTCTCAACAAAAACATGATTAGAAATGAAAGTTTGATGTCACAGTCATTCGTTCTAATGTTCATTGTAATAACTGGACTTTTTATCAGAAAAGTATAAACCAAGCTATTTGAAATCAATATACATCGAGATTTTGTTGTGTTGTTTATTTACAGAAACCGCAGCAGTCATGGGCAGTCGAAATGTCAGTTGTTGGGACAGTTACGCGCCTATAATAATAATAATAAGTAATAGTTTTAATTCGCAACACATTTGTGTTATTATACCTACTTGTTAGTGCGGAATAATTATGTTTAGAAAAAAATAACGCATTTAACGGCTTGAGGGATAACACCATAAAGAAAGCCGGTAAGAAAATGATATTATCACGAATTTCGAGAATGAAGCTAGATAATTTCGCCTATCTCAATTAATCTTAGATTATTGACATATAAATAATCAAAGCAATTAATATACTCGGATGTGAAAATTTATTGATTGAAAAAAGAAAATTCTGATTTTTATCATACACCAAAAAATAAGAGTAAACTTGGACTCATATAGGTACATGTATAAAACATGCTTTGTTGCATTTTTTTAAAAGGGTTTTTATAAACGATTTTTTAATACAATCAATGGTTAAAATACACATCTTACAAGAGATATGAGATTTAATAATAGAAGATAATAATAAAATTATTGATATCACTACATCACTATTACTTTAAATTCAAGCAAATTATCGAGAAATGTTAATATGAATCTATATATAGAAAGCTCATTGAAACCACTCGTATAATATTATCCTGCTAGAGACAGCTGCACACAAGGTGGATACTGGATATAATCGTATGCGTTGCATTGACATAATTGCATTCCATCAATGACCTGTCTGTCCGGTAAATGATATGACTCACATTATTAATTCTGTTCTCTATATTGCGCACCTAAAGCCATTTCGATGTATGTTACTTTTAATTACAGAATGGCCACTAAAAATACAGAAAGCAAGGTCGCCTTAGCTTTTACTTTCATTGCATTTCATTCATTCATATTTCCAGTTTTTTTTAAATATATTTTACTTAATGAATTAAAAGTACTCATAGTTCTAATTATCGACTGCCTCTGTGGCTGAGTGGTATATGCGTTGGTTTTTAGCACGGGAGGTCCCGGTTTCAAATCCCGGGAAATTAAGATAAAAAATATTCAGTTGGGCAGGACAAGACAGATTAGTTATTTACTGATCTTATTTTTTACTAGTAACACGCCCGGCTTTGCACGGGCGCAATGTAGATGTACCACAAAAATACCTATGTTACTCGCTGATAATTCAGTAGATCCAGAGATAACTCCCTACAACCTTTTTTTTACACCTCAGGTTACATTATTCAAGTTTTAGTAGGGAACCCTAATAATTATATTATATCTGGAAATAAATATACCCTATGTTACTTAAGCTACATATGAAGATGTAGCTTTCTAATGGTAATTTTTTTATAATCGGTTGAGTAGTTTTTGAGTTAAATCGTAACAAACAAACCAACAAATCTTTCCTCTTTATAATATTAGCATTATATCAATGAAACAGACATGATGCCCGATTAAATCGGGATTTTACTCAAAATTCTAATGATGACAGTGCAGTGTTGTCCCGTGCAATTTGGATGAAATTAATCGGAAACATCTTTTTAATATCTGTAATTCCTCTGTATAAACATTCCCGAGTTATATTCCACATATTTTGATGTTTGGTACAGACATAAGTTTGAAGAATTCTTACTATCTCTATATATTATTTAATTTTTCTGTAAGATTCAAAGGTGAAGGCACAGCGAAGAGAATCTTGTATATTTGTAAATGTTTCAAAGCTTTAATATAGGTGGTAACTAAACCTATTCACACACCTAGAAGGCATTCAATATTATAGCCGCGATAAACGCAATCGAATAGAAATAGACTAAGAGCTAGCTTTTAATAATATTTAGTTATAAAATAAGTGAATTCCTAGTCCCTAGTGGAGCGTGGTATAGGTACACTATACCATACTATAGTAACTATTCAGGCAGGTGATCAGTCTTCTATGCCCGGCTTAAAACAATATATTTTTAAAAGAGGATACAAGGGACTCAAACACATAACCTAAACTAAACGCAACGCGCATACAACTGATCTGAACCCAGGACTTCGGGTGCTAAACATATTGCACTTCCCACTGAGCCACGGGGGCGGTTAAATAACATTACTTTATAACCTTCTCAGATAAAATATCTTTACATAACTTTAACTGAATGTCTTAGTAGACATGCGTAACACTGCGCTGCGCCCGCGCCGCGCAATTGCGTCGGCACGCTTTACTGCGCAGGGTGAGTCAGCTCACACATTCATAATGTGTTGGCGCACGGAGCAGTACCCACTCACTGAGTGAACTATGAGCGTGGCGTTGCGTGCGTTTCGGAGGTTTCACTGCTCGCTTTGCGCGTCCCGTTTGGTTGCGTCGTGGCGCAATTTTGAGTTGACTCAACTACACTGCGCCTAAGTTGCTGAGTTAGCGCGGAGAATTTCGCTGAGTTACCCATGTCTATGTCTTAGGTTTTAATGAACTTTTAATGGCTTTTGGGTACATAGTAGTACTGGTGACTTAGCATAGTATATTATATATAGTATTAGCATAGTAGTAGTGGTGTTTAATGACTTAATGTGTAAACTCTTTCGTAAAAGAAAAAAATCTCAATAATGTTTCTAGCTCTAAGACTATCACGCTCCGATGCGCTTCAAATGCTCTATAAAGGCCTTTGAACTCGTCATAACCAATCAAACGGCCATTTTTAAATACCTTATTTATATATAGGCTTCCTTTGCAAATTTTTTATTTGAAGATGTTGAATGCTCTTTTTAAAGAACCTTGATGCAACTTAAGAGTATATGTCGAGAAAAATGCGGTTTTTCTATTACGTGTAACTTCTTCAGGCTGTGGATTATTGATATGAAATTTCGCTCAAAAGGAAAACATGTTTCAATGAAATTTTCTCGATAGAAAAAAAAAATGTGAAGTTATGTCTATTTTTACACTTTTTTGGATCCCAGGGCATAACGGCAAAGAGTTATTTAATTTAATTTATTTTAAAGGATATAGAATAAATGTCTTTAAGATTGCTCAAAACCGATTTTTAATCAAATAAAGTATTGTAAAGTTATGAAATGAATTAGTTTTGGCACATACGTTGTTTTATTCCGAGCGTGTTCAAGCTACAGCCATCTCTTTTTTGTACATGTCTCAAGTAATTATTTCAATCTCGCTCACTCACATTCAATAGAGCGATTTGTCGGCCTGCGAGCCTCATCGACATAGGCCTATTATATTCGAAAGGGCAACAGCTTGCAGCTTATTTTATATCTTGAGAATCGCCAATGTGTTGTCGATCCTTGATGTGAGAGTAATTTCTTATTAGTTACGTTATAAAAGGTTTCATGTTCTAAATAATGATTTAACTATAACCTTATAATTTGATTTGGCATTTTCATGATCTTAATCATGGTATTTTAACGATGTTCTTAATTCAAATATTTTCCTCTCAAACATCTTACAAGTTCCGACTTTGTTTCAAACAAATGTTCGCGAAACGTGTCCTCAATTCTTATCACGCCTTTGTCCTAACTCTCAAAGTACAAGAGGATTTATTAAAGAGACATTAAAGTCTACAAAGAATTAAGGATAAGTGAATACTTTAGAGGGGCACGAACGACTTGCAAGAAAGTAGTCATATTGTCATATGTGAGTTGTATGCATTGACGTAGAAGCTGTATGTGAAATAGCACACAAATAAAGATTTGGAGAATCGAATACCTACTTTTTCACCTGTTGGTAGTACTAGGCTCTCGTTCCAAATTTAAACAAACCCAAAATACAGAATATATATGTGTCAAAATTAATTTAAAAAAAGAATCATATTAAAATAATTTACACGAAATGTAATAATTGAAATATTTTAAGCCTGGTATCTACCTACTATTAAAGCGATGACAGTTAATTCGCTTCACTAAACAGAACTTTGTTGATTTTTTCGTCCTTATACAATAATAAATATATTATGTAAAACTCATGATATTTCCGAAAACTTCAAATAATATTCAAATGAATATATTTATTTTGCAGTAATCTGCGACGTCAAAATGAGCCATAATAATTACAAATGCTTTAAAAAACTGAATTTTAAAAATTATTAGTACACATTTTACAAAAATATCAATTTTAAAAAATATCAATTACGTAGGAGGCGTCGAGATATCCCCTAATATTTTCCTCGAGTGACCCGGTTCCATAATTTAAATTTTAAAGTATCCTGTTATATATAGAAAATATATAATGTACTATAACCTTTCCACCGACGTGTGGCCCAACGAACCGTAGCGACTCTTTCAACCATCATACAATGACCCCTCCGACTCTTTACGGACTATTGCACTTGTATTTAATATGTGCGATTCTATATTTTATTGAAACTTGAAATAAATACTTCAGATATTTCAGATTTGTAACGTAATATCGAATGTACGGCTTTTAAATATAAATGAAAATCGCTTCCATTTTGTAAAACTTTAATGTGAATTTAATAAAAGCTAGCTGTGGCAGAGGTCCATAATATATCTAAATATATATTAATGAAAATAATAGTACTATTTATTTTATTTTAATACAAATGTGGCGCTTTACTTTCAGTACCTACTAAATAAAATATTCGCTAGACTATCGTTAGTTTCTGACAAATCGTCTTTGACTGAATCAGATATTTCCCATTCTTTGATGTTTTAGTGCAACATTAATATATCCCCTATGTGATAGTACCCCCTAAAGGCTCTTTTTCTCAGGGGGACTTATCAATCATAATTTTCTCTAAGGTTCACCGAACCAGTCTCACAAGAGGGAGCTATCGCTAATTTTGAGAAAAAACATTATGACATAATTTCAAAAATCGAATAGCATGTGATTTACTACTACTCAATTTACCCCCAAACTAAATAACCCTCACGATAGTCGATATCGGAACGTATAAAGCTGCTATAGTTAAGCTTTACAAAGTCTACTTCAGATACATACTTGTAGCTAACGAATTAGCCCAAAATAGCACATAGTAGTGAAGCTATCGGCCACAGCACTTGTGTGCAATGTTTTTATAAAACTGGTCAAGTGTGAGTTGTACTTGAGTATGGCCCGATAACTGTAAGTAGTCTACTAATATTGAAACTGTATTAAACATATCTCGCTCGCATTAAACTAGTCGACGCATATAATATTTAAAGTTTAAGTTCAGTTTCATTTAGTACAGTTTTATAATTAAATGTGATCATTTAATTGTGTATATTAAAATAAAACAGTGGTGATCCTCTGTTTCATTTTAATATAAAAATTAAACAGTATATAAACTCAGATGGAAAAATCGTGAAGTGCACATTGCGCGTTTCGGTGTCAGTCTATGGATTTCCGAATGCTCGAAATAAAAAGTAGGTCGACAGCACATCATTGAAGGGTTTTGAGTGCATTGCTGACCTTTAAGCCTGCATTGCCGCTTTGGGTGGTGCACCTGTCTTGTGTTTGTTCCAATTTCTTTTATGTTTTGTTTCGTTGTGTTCCAATGTCTTTGCTTGGATCATTAAGCGGGTAATATCAAAATTTCGATTAACATATCACCGAAATGGAAATGCATGAAGTGCAAAATTCGGTTTCGCTCTATGAATTTTTGCATCAAGAAACATTGATCGACAGCTCAGTAATCATTACCTGATTGATTTCTTGTCACTGACGTACCACTTACTACCAAGTAATACGCTCTTCTGTAGATATATATTATAATCTAAAAAAAGTAGATCGGGATACTATAGTAAACTGATATACCTATTATGGAATGTATTTACGTATTTTTTATTATATATGTAACCTATAACCAAATAACCTAAGTATAACAAAATAATTTGTTCTTCATGAAATTTACTTTATATAATGAAACATGAATTGTTTATTTACAGAATACTGAACAACGAAAATGACGAGGAAATTCCTTTTCTGTTTTCCGCTGCGGCTCGGGAACCTTGTGTTTGGTTATATTGTTATAGTAAGTGTTGTTTATTTATGAAGGCCTCGCTTCATTTCCCGTTAAAACATAATTGCTAAGATGAAATGGGAAGGCGTTTACTTTTGTTCCAATAAAAATATCGTTTTATCAAAAAATATTTATGCAACGGTGTTGCTTTATATGAAACCATAGTAAACCTAGTCTTTAAAGTACTTAACCCTAGAAAGATAGTCTGCGTAAAATTGACGCATACGCGTTTTAAATATTGCTCTCACGTTTTAAATATCGCGAATATGTTGCTGTGCTTTTAGGACATCTAACACGTTGCCTAAACATTCCGTGAGGTGTATGTGGCACTGAGGTAAGTGTTATCCATTTTCAAATATAACGACCGCGTGAGTCAAAATGACGCATGATTATCTTTTGAGTAATTTTTAAGATTTTAACCTAAATGGATATTGATGTTTTTTCTTATGTAATGATATTTTTTACCTTATTTTATATATGTTTGTAGATATTCTGACAAAATAAGGTTATAAAAATAAAAAAATCTTAACATGGCCCTGTCATCGTCATTTATGAGTAAGAGATTAGAAACTCCTACTTTGAAAATATATTTACGGGATTATATATTAGACATACATTAGAAGATAAGACTGAAGAGCTAGCACCGAAAAATCGTACTTACTGCACATTTTGCCACTAAAATATGACGGAAATTATTCGCCGAGAACATAATTCAGATATGTGCCTAAGTTTGTATGTCACGGGTTTGAATATATTTGTATGTTCCCATTATGTTTAATATATCTTTATTATATAGTATATGAGTTAAAATTGCTGATTATTAGTAAAAAAAAATTATTTGTGATAAAAGAAAAAATATTTCAAAATTTTGTTGATTTTTGAAGAAGTTTTAAGATTTTGTATATTTTCGTATACTAAATAAATATAAATATATTAATTATGGTATTTATTATTTTATTAGTATGTTAAAAATGTATATCAGTAAGTTTTATTCAAATCAATAAATAAAACATCACATTATAGATATTTAAAACTCATGCGTCAATTTTACGCATGATTATCTTTTACGTACGTAAAAATATGATTATCTTTCTAGGGTTAATAAAATTTTAGATATTTTATGCAAAAAATCAAGTCTTAATATAATATAAATTGGTCAGTAAACAGCATAGGAGAATTAAAATATATAGAGTATGATTTTTGGCGTAAATATTTAAAAAATCTATTAACTGTAGGTATATTTATAAATATTTAATAGCTATACTTTTATTTTAAATGTTGTATACGGAAATATCATATTCTCTGAATATTTTTTTTATGGTAAGGTAATAAAATTTAAAAATATTAAGCCAATATACTATGCCAATGTTTATATACAAGAAAATATTCGCATCGTAAATATGCATACAAATATTTAACAGATTGACAATACGAATACTATAGCCTCTAATTATATATTTTACTAGCAACACGCCCTGGCTTCACACGGATGCAATGTAGATGTACTTAATAAATAAAGCCTATGTTACTCGCTGATAATGTAGCTTTCTATTGGTGCAAGAATTTTTAAAATCGGTCGAGTAGTTTTTGAGTTAAATCGCAACAAACAAACAAATCTTTTCTATTTATATTATTAGTTTCGATACTACATTTTAATTAAAAATACCGTCTTTTTCAGATAATAAGTTTAGTGGTAGCTGCTTATCACCTGTATCTACTCGCTTTAAACATTATCACCAAAGATGACTCACACGAGGAGAAATTCAACAATTTCGAAAAACTTGAAAGTATATTTGGTGAAGATAAGAAAGATCTAGTCACAATAGTCATTATGATATACTATTTAACGTATATTATAATTGGACTGTTATTATTTATGTTTGGTGTTATTTTTACAATCGGAGCTTACAAGGTAATCATAGACTCTCAGTAATAGGGAATATGCATGTGATTCCAATGAGGGACAAACATTTTTTTAATAAACTTATTACTTCAGAATCACGCTTCCATCAGTATTTTTTATTACAATTTCTCTTTACACACGGTTGTAATGTAGATGAACTATACCTATGTTACTCGCTGATAATGCAGCTTTCTATTGGCGAAATAATTTTTAAAATCGGTCCAGTAGGTTCTGAGTTTATTTGTTACAAACATACAAAAAAACAAATATATCTACTTTATAATATTAGTATAGAAGCTTAGACAAGGCAGTGTTAAGAACTTACCTTATGTTAAAAATATCAGTAGAAACTAGAAATCCCAATAGATAAGTAAGGGGTAAAAAGATAACAGTTTTGTGGGGCAAATTTATAAATAAATATATATATAACTTAATTATATTTTAAAACATTTTAAACTCAGGTACTAGACCATAAGTTCGTTGCTATCGGTGTTGCGTTTTAGAACTGCAGATCGTGGGTTCGATTTCCATCAAAAAATATCTCAATCTGGCAGTACAGAGAATATAGATCACTTAAAAATATCAGTGAAACAGACACTACATATATTTGCTCAATGTCCCACTTTGAAAATTAACTACTAAAAAGCAGCCGTATAGTTTTCTTTGTTTTTATATACTCGTATTTCTACATCACAGAATGCATTCCATCATAGAACAGTTACTGTACGCTGTAGTAATTGTATGCAGTAGCTAGGTGGGTGTTTTTGCTAACATCACCGGCTCTGTACAAGGTGTTTTAATCCCACAAATTTTCAGACAGGAATTGCAAACTATGGAGATATTATGTTAGGTCGATGTTTGTATGAAACTGCCTCAGTTTTGACATAAGATTATAAACATGTTTACTTGGTCAAATTTTAAATTAAAAAACGTGTATTTCTAAATTTGACTTGAAGTATTAACATTCGACTTAAAGTTCCAAGAATCACATGAAGTTTCTTTAGGCACTATAACTAAAACGTGCTACACATACCTTTAAACTATTTCTATTACTGCCTGTTGCCAAAATAAAAAGGAAATCTTAAGGGCCTCATATACGGTACGATTGATCATTACGATCTGTCGTAACAGACCAATCGAAACGACGAATCGATAGTGTTAACGATTTACTATTTATCGAAAACGATATCGGAAATCGCAACAAAAAAATATACGATGAATATAAATATATATCTTACCGTCGTTCTACAAATTATTATTATCTCAAAATTCTCCCAATACACATGAAATATCCAGCCGAAGGGGGTTTACCTGGACTGGTCATAAAGTCAATGACCTATGATGGCAGCTGGTTCAATGTACATAATAAATAATTACACACCTACACTAAGGCATTAATTAAGGTTAATATTTCTTCGATGCCGGAAAGACGTTATCGCATAGTTTTATACCATAACGTCTTACCCTTATCTTGATTTTAATCGTTTACTAGCTATTATTTGCATAAACAGAATACATATTAGGTATGTATGGGTGTAGGTCAATCCTAGATCTATTGTAAAAATAAGATGTGAAATTAATTCAAACATAAGAGAATGGTCCGCATACGTGCCTCAGTGGGATGCGCATTGCGTTCAACGTTCGAGACCCGGAAAAAAAGAAATTAAAAAATATTGTTTCGATTGGGCAGGGTACAAGACTGATGATGATAACTTGCCTATAAAAAATATTATTGATACAGATACAACAAAATCAAATAGATCAAGAAGATGTAATCAAAATAATAAATTCTGATATTTTCAGGTAAACGAATGTTGTATAACAACTTTCTTCATCTACAGTTTCTTCCACATTTTCTTCACAGTTGGCCTAATAGTTTGGGAAGCCATTACAGCGGGATGGATCCAACTCGGACTCATATTTGTGTCTGATGGTTAGTACTAATCAATCGATCATTAAGTCTCTAGCCTTCTTCGTGTAATAGAATAACAAAATGAATATAACTAAAATTCAGCTTTTTAGATTTTTTCATTTATACCCATATAATTGGGATTTTTTAGCTCATTAGCTACTATCGTTACTATACGCTAGACAATTTATCCATTATTGTACCAATATGTAATATTGTAACCATTGTTGTAACGATATGTTCCTACTTGTTATTACACAAAAAGTATTAGTTAATATTAAATATTTTGTATATAGCATTTTTTTCTTGGAATGGTTAAATAATAATTATGCTAAAAATGTACTAAGAACAAGAGAACTGTTGGCAAATATTGCCATAATATAGAAAAATATAGCAAGTAACAACTCCGTAGGAATAGATGGCATTAGTATGGAACCTTTTTGAAAATTCAAATCAGACAGCTATCACCTGGGATAAATAATAAATCGCGTTTTAATCCGGTAAAAGTTATTTTATTTAAATGTGTGATACTCGCGTTAGTCAAAGACAATATTAATGTTAAATGTTATAACAAAATGTATCTAATCGTAGACTATATTGAAGCTATTTAAATATAGTCTACGATAAATAAATAACAAATAAAAAGCAATTATGTTTGTTTTTCCAGTGCTCCTGATAACTTGTTTGTTCAGCGTCAAATATCTGATGGAAGCGATAAGAACTGGGAACATCTACAGCCGCCCCGGAGAAGTACTCTTCAAATATTGACAATTGACATCATCACGGAATCTGACGCGTTGTACTTAAGCTTTAATCTATTTAGTAATTACTTTCTTCGGTCGCGTAACTGTTTTATATAATAGGTACCTATATAATATTGTCTTTTATTAACGCGAGTATCACACATTTAAATAAAATACTGTATACCGGATTAAAACGCGATTTATTGTTTAAATTATTTATCCCGACGTTTCGGATGCTTTTCAGCAACCGTGGTCGCGGGAGACTGGCTGTCACTGCTCACTGTCAGTCTCCCGCGACCACGGTTGCTGAAAAGCATCCGAAACGTCGGGATAAATAATTTAAACAATAAATCGCGTTTTAATCCGGTATACAGTATTTTATTTAAAGGTACCTATATTTTTAAAAGAAGTCTATGCTAATTTAATAAAGATTCTCCAACTGTGTTGCCAGCATCTGATGCGGTCACCTTAGAATTTTCTAAATAAATTCTGGTTTCAAATACCTAGGTATCACGTTTGATAGATGAAACAAAATAAATATAAAATACACACTAATGAAGAGAATTCCTCTAAAAAATTATACCCCACAAAATACCCTAAAAATGTGGACCCTAAAAACATATTTTTATCTGACTTACCCCAAATTAAGAGGGAATTTCCCCATTTTCCTCAATACTTTACAGTCGCAATACGGAGGGGTGAGCACGAACAACTATCGAATAAGTATTCGTATCGTCGAACTGTCATTTGTATGAAATTTCAAAAGATTTCTCATACAACTGACAGATGGACGATTCGAATACTTTGTCGACAGCCGTTCGTGTTCACCCCTCTGTTCCAATTACGAGTGACTTTTCGCATCGTCCTGAATAGTACTAGTACCGTCGCACTCGTAGTTCCTTAACTCATTAATTGCCATAGACCGACATCTTATAATTTCAATAAACTATAAAGCAATGGAGGGCATCTCTGACCAGTAGGAGTTTATAAACATTTACTTTATTGTGTCATGACGACTGGCAGCTTTTGTGAACGTTATAATTTTAATTGCCAATCGAAAAAATAATTTATTTAGGCTAATGTGTTTACCTATACTATTCTATATCTGTAAAGGGATACCTTGTGATTGATAATCACACTGGCAAAAAAATTGTTAATTATCTAAATGTCATATCACTTTGTCTTTTTAAAATTAAATAATGAACAGAGAAAAACTGCTGTCTATGAGTGCGGCATTAGGTATATAAGTTGACAGAGATTTGTATGAAAAATAAGAAAAGTATTAAAAAAAACAAATGAATAACACTAATATGTAACACTATTTTAATTAATCTTGATATTATCTTTTAAACTTAGTGCCTCTTTCACGATCTGTAAGTAAAACCCTTGTGCTCATAGTAAACGACCAACTCTGGTTTAAAGGAAAGATCCCAGGGTCTCGATAAGGCCCCAGAATAACGAAAAATAAATGTCATTCGATTTTATGTCTTCTTTGTATATCGTGAAAGTAGACTGTGTGCCTGATAAGAAAATCTATACTAATATTACAAAGAGGAATGATTTGTATTTTTGTATGTTATGAATAATCTACTGGACTGATTTTAAAAATTCTTTCGCCAATAGAAAGTTACATTATTAGCGAGTAACATTGGCTGTGGTTTGTGTATAGTACATCTATAAAGCACCCGTTTGAAAACGGGGCGCGTTGCTAATATACTTATAAAATAAAAAACCTACAATTAATATTACCTGGGAGATTACTTTGGTCTAACTGTGATTTTCGTTTCAGAAATTTGATTTTAGAATCAGGGTTCATTTTTCCTTTTGAAGTACAAAGACATAAAAGCATCGGCAATATTTTTTTAAATAATTATATATATTTTTGTTAAACAATATCCCTCGCTTTTTCTAAGAAATTATATATTTCATACTAGATCTAAATAATTATAATCTTTTAAATATTCAACAACTTTGTTAAAACTGTTATATGTTGTTTAACTTGATAAGTATACATTCCTTTACGTAAACTTTACAGGGAACTGTTAATTGTTTAAGAATTGGCTATTATATTTAATATACCTAAATAGCATAAGCTAATTCTAATAGAACACAGCCTTTCGTGATAATTATATGCTCTTTCTGTTATGTTGTAATTAAAGAGAAAGTTGGTATATTTCACGATGCATTTGTATATTATATATGTAGGTATTAGCTTAAAACCGATTACTTAAGTCCTATATTTATTTCGAAGAACTGTTGAATAAATACTACTTTTCGTAAAGTTCATTTTTATTTACCTTACATCCTCTATAATAAATTATAACTTATCAATAAATAGAATTTCAATCAACCAATCACGCAATACACATACTTCAAAATAATACAATTTTACAATCACAGACACGCATTTTTGGAATCATCTTATTCTAAAATATAATATTTACATCTAATTATTTTGTAGAAGTTGATATAACTGATCACCGTTGACATCTCGTCTCCGTCGTCTTCTTCCCAGCATCATAGGAACAACCATCGCCATAGTCGCCGGAAGCATGCCCGCTCCGACAGCAGCTAAAACGGTTGAACTATCCGGTGAATTATTAGAGACAAGCTTCTTTCTTAGCACCTTCTTCCTAACAACTGGTCTTCCTTCTGACACATCAGCTTGTAAGTCGTTTCTCCTATCCATGTCACGTTTAGATTCTTCTACAGTTTGGAAACTTTTTTCAACTTCTAATAAACCACCGTGGGATGTTGTCATGTTTGTATGAGCATCGTCTGTTGGCAAAACGGTTAAAGAAACTGATTGATGAGATGTTATCGATGGTACGTTAGTGTTTTCTTCTGGAATGTCGAGAGATCGATGGCGTTTTTTGTTTCTGTATCCTTTAGTGGTTGATAAAAGGACCCATTGTCCATCTCCGTGAGGAGGTCTTGATGAAGGATCATCTTCAGGATCAGCGTCAGCGTATATCACTTGTGTCGGACGCCGAATTGGACGTCTCTGCATAGAAGATTGATGGAGAGCTTCATATTCATACGGGAAATTGGAAGGTCGAGAATCTGTTATTACTGAATCTGATGACCCATAGTAAACATTATCCTCATGTGGATAACTTTCATCTTTATCACAGTTAGGTCTGTTAGGGCGCCTGCTATCATCTGGAGACCACGATGATTGTAGGTTATGCATTGATGTTTGTGGATTGTGCATTGATAGTTGCATGGATGGTTTTTTCTTCGTCCATGTTGGTTTAGATGGCACTTCTGTGTCATATTCAGGAGGAATGTGTAATTTATTATTTATGAAACCAGGCCGACTAAGAGTTGGTTTCTTTTGAGGATAATTGTACGTATACTTATTATTGTCACTAGCCATATCCTGATAAGCTGAATAAGTATCATCTGAGCTATACTTTGTATCCTCGTCTTCATTCCAATAACTTGGTTTTTGTTTTTTTACGTTGGGTTTCCATTTTGAAATTTTGCTCGAAGACCATGCAACTGGCTCCAGCGTAACCCATCCATCTTTATCATCATATGGATGTTTATGTTGCTTCACTTTTAAACGATTCCACGTTGTAAATATCTTTCCATTATCATCACTATCTGTCTCCTCCCCACTTATAGAAGAAAATCGATCTGCTTTTATCTTCTGTTTTTTAAGTTTAGCCGCTAATGCCGCAATCGCTTGGAGACGCTCATTTGAAAAGTCACCAAAATCTTTTAACTTTTCTAATTTATCACTATTATTTTCATCAAAATCTTGTGGGCCTTCATCTTCAACGAATCCTTCTTGGCAAGACGGCCCGTAGCAACGCGGTCGATTTCCATTCACATCATGAACAACATGTGTCATAAGATTCTTTACGACGAGATCATCACTATTTGCTTCCGAATCGCCCCATTTGCTTGGGAAATCGTCGAAGCCTGCAGTCTCTATTATCGTGATAGGATTTTTTCCGGGGACATCGAGTTGGTATGTTCTCACTTTATCATTGTATTTCTCAATTTGCGTTTGATCATTGGGATTAGCAAGAGCTAGATAGAATAGGCAAAAGGTGAATATCACTATCATTTTTTTAAATAAATTTTCACTTTCGTTCGTTCGCGTGTAAACGTGTTGGTAAGGCGCGCGTGGACTGAGCGCCGGCGGGCGCAACAACACTCTGATATAGTTTTGATAGTAGATGCACAATAATTACCCTCCCTGTTCTCTAATGCAATGGTAATTTCAAGTTGGTCACGACGAATGAGCAACGTAATTGCATGGCGATTGTCGTTTGCCGGCTTATCTTAATTCACCATCGCGTCTTGTAGCCGTGACCTGCGACTTGGTGAAAACATTTTTCTTAAGGAAATAATTTCTCTAAAGAAAGCCTCGAGTATGTGTAATTATAATATGTTTTTAATTATATTTTTTTTAGTTTAATTAAGCTGGATTGTTTACGATATAGCAGTTATATTATCATATTTTTAAAACCTGCTTTCATCGCTGCAGTTACTTCATTTTACATTAATGAGATATATGTACAAGTGTTATTGTATAATTTCGCTGGGAGCTTTTTTAATTTAACGTTAAATAAAAATAAATAACGATTTGAAATTTTAATCGAGAATATTGGAAATTATATCTTGGACCCATTGACATTGTGTAGGTCAAAGCTTGGACTAATCAAAATGAGTAAATAATTAATTACATTAATAAGTATAATTAAAAAAAAAGGAACAGGGCAGGAAGAAGAAGAATAAGAATAATTAATAAAGTAAATAATTTTTGTTTCTTACGGAGAGGAGTAAAATCTAAATAGAGTAAAAAAAGTTTTTAGTTAAATCGTAACAAACTAACAATTGTTAATTGTTTCTTCTTTATATGTAATATTCGTATAGACAACCATGTTTTGTTATATTCAATATTATAGACAGATTAAGACCACCCTAACACCTACCCTATTTTTGGTAAAATTTTAAATTTAAATATATACTGAAACACTACCTATTAAATCTATTTGTACTCATTTATGTATACTTATCGTAAGCAGTAATTTAAGACAAATTCGTGGCGTTAACGCGAAACAAAAACTAATTTCAATTGGAAAGGTATAATTTTATGTGCGGTAACAGATTTTGCGATCTTACGCTTTCTTATGTAATGTAAAATGGCGTTTGCTTTTGTTAAAACTTTCTCTTTCAGTGATCCAAATCGCTGAGTAATCTGGGTATAAAGCCACGAACTTTTATTTATAGAATAAGTGAACTGAGAACGCATATTACTTTATTCAAAGAGTTTAATAATATCACAAACTCATAATATACATGACGTCACATAAATTGCGGTACTAAGTGTTTTCCATTCCTGTCATCTAAAAGTAATTTGGATATATAGGAAGTAAAGGTACTTCTTTAACGTTAAATTTTGCTTTGATTCTTCTTTCCATTTATCTGGCATTGCCTTGACGTCTCTTTTATACAAATGAAATAAGAATAATTGATTGAACCATATAATAGACTAGCAACACGCCCCTTCGCACTTCGCGTAGCTTTCTATTGGTGAAAGAATTATTAAAAATCGGTCGAGTAGTTTTGGAGGTAAATCGTAACAAACAAACAAATCTTTCCTCTTTTTAATATTAGAATAGAATAGAATAGAATATACTTTATTGTACACAAAAACCAATTATACAAGCAATTAAAACTAAAGCTAAACATTGTACAAGAGGATGGCCTTATCGCAATATGCGATCTCTTCCAGGCAAACCTCTGGAAGGGAAAAAAATAACAAAATAGAGTAGAAGGTGCAGCAAGAATGAGTATAAAAATAAAAGTAAAATAAAGAGTATACAGTTACAAAAAGTACATCTATCCCAATTAACATAAATCATTATAAATTAAAACTATACTATCCTAAAAAATATTACATCATATACAACATAGCATGACAAACGGAAACAAAAACATAGTTTTATGTGCAGGAGTTTCTAATAATAAATTTTCACGAGAGCGGAGATCAAAATCACCACCAGATAAAAATAGTATAGATATAACCCTTTTCCCAATTAATATTAACATGTTAGATATTACCGTGCCACCCAAGATTAATGGGGCACTGCTTTGTTGCCATAATGTAAGTTGCACTCATGGGATCCCCCACCAAAAGCTGTTTTGTATTGTATGTCCAAAGTCCATTTTTATTTACATTCTAAATACTGAATACTGTTTGGAGGCGGAATGCACATGCATGACAAACTGACCTGGGTGCCAGTAATTTTAAAAGTTAACTCAATTATCCTCAGTTAAGAATCTCTTAATAACCTAATGTATGAGAAACTACAATGATAACATAAGAAATCAAGTACTATATTTAACTGTCTTTACTTTCACACATTTGCGGATATCTTACCTAGATTTAGCGTGAATCAAGGCTTCGTTTATTACATTATTAGTTACGGTTTATTTTTAATGTAGCTAATGTGAGCAACTGCAACACTTAGTTCTTTTTTTACTGTGTCATGAGACGTTTTCTATATTTTCTAATGTCTTTTACGGCAGGATCAAACTTGGCTGTTCATGCGAAATTAGGGCTTTAATTTTCTTAGATTTGAGCAATGGCTATCTATTTTGAAATAAAATATCTGCACTGCACTTAAATAATAACTTGAGAATGAGATTAATTATGTTTATTGAAATGAAATTAATTATGTTTATTGATTGATAACAAAAATATAATTAAAATTAACCCTAAAATCAATTTTTAAAGCTACCTCCGATCCGGTGGTAGCTTTAAAAATTGATGATTAAAAAGAACTTGAATAAAGTTATTTATGGAATTAATTATAATGGTTGAACGTTATATTTAAATTGAATTTATTGGTTAATTATTACATATTGTATTGTATTGTAGGTTATAATTAGATATAGATTTTATAGACCGTAAAATTTACATCTACAAACTTGCAATAAAGTCTAGTATTAAATTAAAATTAAATGGTCGTCGGTGGAAATAGTCACGGCTGTACTTTCGTTAAATGCATCAGCTATTAAACGCCTGACGACTCCTTTATGCTTTCTAACGTTTAAATTTGAATCGTTGACAATTTCTCATAGAGTTTCACTTACACTTCTCTTCCACGGCTGAATACTGCACTTATTAAAAAATATACGATCTAATAAAGCTTTGTTTGGTGTTTTTGAGTCTACCTAAATGGGTTAAAGATGCATGCATAATTTTGTTCTCAATAAAACGGCAATTTTCATGCAAAAAGTCCCGATGATAAACTATATTAAAAAAACCATCAATATTGGCTCAAAAATGCAATATTTTTACAATTTTTTTCGATAGAGATTACATGATAGACTGATAAGATCTACTTAAATAGACAATATCTGGTCAATAATAATTATTAGAAATATTAATATTTTCTTATACAATTGACTATGAATGTACAGAAAATATGTTAAAATAAATAACCTTTTTGAAATCATTATTATAGGTTGTTTTTATACCATGCGTATAATACAATATGATTGTGTATGTTGTTATTACGGAAGATGTGTGAAGGAAATGTATTGTTAGAGAGAACAATGTTAAACTTTCATATTTCATGTTAATTGTTAAAATCCGCTATCACCATTCCGATATTGTAAAGGTAGATTTTATTATTTAGGTTTTATCAGTTTTATTATTCTATACGATAAATCAAATTATATTGGTTTTTTCTCAATTATGTTAGAAAGCTACATCTTTACCGACTAATATAGGCTATATTTTTTTCCAGAAATAATTAGGGATACGATAAGACTTGAATAATGTAACCCAAGGTGTAAAAAAAGTTTGTAGGGAGTTATTTGATTTGAAAAATTCTTTCACCAATTGAAAGCTTTAATAGATGATCAGCGAGTAACATAGTCTATGTTATTTTTTGTGTACAGTACATCAACATTGCACCCCTGCACTTACTGGTACATAATTATTTTACGTAAATATGAAAATCTCTCGCGCTTAAAACAAACAAATATAGAGCTATGTAATAATTATGATATCTTTTATTACATAATAAAGTGTTGCATTTCACCTAGCTTAGTTAACAGTAGATCGGTCTTCAGCGTGAGAGAGAACAGTGAAAATGCTTTTGTTATTACAAAGTGAAACCAGGCCTTGACCGTCACGACCTAAGCAGTGGAGTCGCTTCAAACTATATTTTTATTATAAACTTAATTTAACTTAATATTCTTATTAATAGACTTTATCCTTAGTGTTTGCCTTCTTAAATTTTTCAAAATGTAGGTATCTTAATTTGTTACAAAATATTTATTTTTATTTTATTTATTTAACAACTTTATTGCATTATAAATATATATAAGGACTTACATAACAGAATCAATAGAGCAAAATATTATAATATAGGTATGTAATAACGTTCATGATATAATCTACTGGCACAGATTGCTCACAGATATAATTTTGATTTTATTAAAACCACAGATATAATATTATATTATCATCATAATGCTGATAATGATTATATCATATATTGTGTCAAAATTTTAAAAAAATCTATATTTCTTTTAGCTATCAAATTCGCGTCAATTGTTATATATTATTACATGTAATTTGTAACTTAATTTAAATTAATTATATTCGTTTGACTATCAATTCCATATCATTATTATGATTCTGTATTAATAATATAAAAATTAATAAAAAGCATAACAGCTCCATGACTTCCTCTGTTCTAAGTTCCTCTAAGCATTTAAGCAGATCGTGGAAAGTGCTCCAAGATCTCATAACATTGGCGTCAATTACGCTTTCGAAGCTTACTGACGTGACGCAACTACATACCGTGACCAAATCCGTGACTCAACAACCGTTGGACTGGAAACTATACCTAAAATTCTATCACCGGCAACTATACAGTGAATGTATGTAAATATTATATTCCAAAAACAAAGCAGACCATACAAGATGAAGAACTGACTATAAATATTAAAATCTTAAATTTAAAAATCGAATTAGGGCCTCCAAATAATAAAAAGAAAGCTCAGTAACTATATCTTTACCTTTTACCTAATAGGAGTAAAGCGTTTGATTATGGGCCTTCACGGGCGTTTGCAGAACAACCCACATAAAGTTTCATCATAATCGCTAAATAGTATAAGAGTTTAAAGAGAACCAACATGATAACTTTGTTTTTATTTTCATATATATACAACTAATATGTTTAGAGGAGTTGTGTCATGTGTGTCAGTCATTACAAGAAATAGGAGCCAAGGTCTACTGACTCCAAAGAAAGTACGTTTGGAGCTTACAGACTCAGCCTCACTTCCTAAGTAGTCTGTATAACCTAGACCTAGAAATCTTGTGCAAATATTAAAACCCGTCTTTGTTATCAGTAGGTATTGTAGGGGCAGATAATAGAGCATTTATGTCAAGGACTACATTCACGGTAAGGGGTGAATTTATAATCATTCTGTTTCGCTATCAATCAAAATAATGTCTTTCAAAATAATTATAAATATATATTTTTTTATTAATTATTATAGGTACACAACACTTATTTTAAGTTTTTATAAATGTGACATCTGTGATCATAAATTCTAACTAATAATATTACAGAAATGAGTTTAACTTCGAAAGCTCACCTTTACGGTTTCTGCTTAGCACGGCAGCTAGTTCATACGTTAGTCACAAGATGGCGCTATATTCAAATGTCTGTAGTCATTTCAAATTTAAATAATTATAATTTTCTTTAATCAGACAAAAAACTAATAAATTATTATCTTATGTTTATTTTATTGAATAAACTGACTAAATTACTGAGAAATATACTAAATATTTGTAATATCTAGTCTGAGCTTAAAGGTTAATTTGAGGGTTAATAAATCCCCTAAATCCTAATGGGTTCAGTTTAGAGATAGAAATTTTATTGATAGAAATCTCAGTTTCGCAGATTTACTCGGACAAAGTTGCTTATTAACGGTAGTTAATAATAAAAAAATCGTACATAAGTAATGAGCAATTAACAAAACAGTAGAATACTATCTACTACTAGCCTATAAAATCATTTGAATGTGTTATTTTAATAAAGCAGGGTTACATATTAAAATAAAACAAGCACTAAAAATTAAAATATAACCTTTCCAAGTGGTTTAAAATGTTACTCATAAAGTCATAATAAACTGTATTGAAACCTTTAAATTTCCATGTTTCTACGTAAATATAAAAATAATAGACTATAAGATCATGCATGGTGGACCATAAAGCACTTAGATATTATTTGCTATTATGTACCTATTGTAAGTTTACTTTCAACTATTGAGAGGTTTCCCTTTCTCTCTGTCTTGAGTTTGTCATGTAGCATGAAATATATTGGACAGTATACCTACTTATTTTTCTTTATGTCAGATATCGACAGACGAGCATGAGGTTCACTTGATGGTTGGTGATACCTCAGCCACAGAACATCAATGATGCGCTTCAACCTACTTTTTCTAAGATACTTGATAAACCTAACTAAAGTCGGCACTAGAATTAACACCGCACTTAAGATTTTACCGGGATTGTATCGCTTTTTCACTCTCCTGTAGGTACATAAGGAATTGAGACTTGGGTGATATAGGAAGTGGAAAACTGTTTAGCTTCAGACGACAGAGGAACATCTAATTGCTTTTTGCTCAGTAATATACCTAATAGATACGATATTCGTATTTTGTTTCAATAACCTACTTATTAACATTAGGCTCGTGTGGGCGTTTGGTAGAATGACTAATTTGCAATACGATGGGTCGCGGATTCAAACCCTCCGTCAATTCACTTCGGGAATTATATAGATGCAAGGAATATCTAAGATTCTGACCGGGAAACGTACGCTCTAGAAAAACTGTAGAGTGTGTATTGCGCGTTTCGGTTTCAATCTATGGATTTCCGAATGTTCCAAGTAAAAAATAGTTCGACAGCGCATCACCTACCATCAATTGAGCCTCATGCTCGTCTGTCGATATCTAATATATCGCCAATCTAGGCAATATAGAAAATAAAAGCTGTTTGTCAAAGTAGAATCTTAACGTTGTCAATAATACGTGTGTATACATACCTACGTAGGTATTCTAGCAGACTCTTACAGTAAGGCTTATAAAATACAAATATCTATGACCGAGTTCTAAAAAGTTCACACAAATTAACACAGATGTTCCACCCTGAATATTTTTTGAAGTAAGCCTTTTATAACGTATTACATAACTCACAACATTACCAAAACTGCATCATCGTGCCCTACATAACTGTGACGGAAGCAAATTGACTTGTGGTGTGGTCTAAACAAAATGGTTCCGCTAACTTTGTCATTCTCGCTTAGTGTTTGTGACCGTCGACGCTTCTAAACAGAATATTTAGATAAGTATTGTATTTTAGAAGTATATAAATGGATGCCAGGCACCTAAATTTACACCAGAATAACTTTAGCAAGCAAGAAAACATTGAAAGCACTAATAGGTTTCAGTGACTTATAAATAAATTATTGAAGGAGTATTTGGCAAATGAGCGAGATAGAGTTACACAAAATGTTACTGTCACTTTCCCGCGGAAAGTAAGATGGCGGTATCACTGCTCCTAGAGATCGTATAGCCTCCTGAGTCTCTACCGCAATCACTTAGTATTATTGTCGTCTTACTTTTCTGTAAGAGCAGCATTATATACATTTTTCTTAAAGAAATTTCTACGATCAAAAAATTTTGATCAAAATGCTTCCTATTGTCTTACTAATACAGCCCTTCATTGTTTTATATAGTATATACTTTACAAGCTTTCTCCGGGGTTGCCTGGAAGAAATCGCTACTAAGCAATAAGGCTGCCCTTAGTACAGTTTAATATGTACAATGTATGTTATTTAATTTATTTTAGTATTTTTCTTGTGTGCAATAAGAAAAAAAAATATTATTATTTATTTATTTTACTAAAACCAAACATTAACGACTAAAAACATTTATTAATCATTCACATTAAACACTAAGAAAAGTATTGGTTCCGTAGTATTATAAACTAGTATAAAAAATATTTGCCCCTAAAAAGCCACAACAATACATCCATTAGCGGATGTCACCGTGCGTGCAAAAAACAAAAGCGCTCTTGGAGAGATAAAATAGCTCACTGCACCCGAACCTTCGCATATCTTATACCTTACCAGTAGTCATTCAACCCTCCTTAGAAATGGTCGTGCTAATATTCCTTTTACTACCTTATTTCACCTTCGCCGAACATTCTGGAGCGTATTCCTCCCCGCAGTACGCGAAGAAAATGTTCCCGAAACCCAGCTATGACACGAGCGCCCTATTACCTAAGGAAAAGGCTCCTATACAGTTCAAAAGCGACTCCATCGATCGGTTTGACAACAGAATAATTAATGATACGTCTCCATACGGAAGATCCTCGCTTCTGGACACGGCGGGAAGCTTTCTGAGTGGAGCCGGGGGACAAGTCATGTCTAGTTTGGCGAAGGATTTCATAGCGAGGTCGACAGGCAGCAGTCAGGTTGGTTTTGACTGCATTTCGCAGGTTCGTATCGCACTGTTGAAATTGCACGCTTAATGCATGAGTCAGCTTGCAAACTTTGAATTAGTCATAGATTGAAACGATTTTTAAAGGAATGTATATCCTGATAGGGTTTATTGTTTCGTTCTACAATCCTATCTATCATTGGTGTAAGATTTCATTTTAATAAATGGGTTAGATAATGTAGCGTGTTTTTCCCCATATTCTAGATATATTTCGAGCTATTAGTAGTTAGAAATACAAAAATTATATAATTCTTTTAAACTAAGAAAGTATCTAAAGTAAAACAGACCTTACTATTTTACTTTATTATTAATAGATATTATTTTTTGTTAAGATTACTTTTACCAAAAAATAATCTCTATCTCTTTGTAGCATTCTTCATTGTAAGTAGCAAATATTACTATTTCAAATAACAGAACCGATGTGAAAAATTGCGTAATATAAAGGTACCTTATCTCTGATTTACAAATGCTCATATATAATGTTGATAACGTTAGACCTAATTGTATATTTGCCATACCTTAATAAGTATTTTATTGTAACTCAAATTAAAAGGCTTGTGAATTAATGAAACACTTTCTTGTAAAAAAAATACTATGTCAATGACAAAAAAGAAATACATTTTAAAATAACATAATAAGCTTGTGGTATTCCATACTATCATCCAAACAAGTCTATGCAATTTACGTGTCGGTCTGAATCCCTAAAATACTGAACAGCATCAATGACTTGCGAGAAAGTATTCATTACGTCGATTTGTATCCAATTTAAAAAAAGGACTCATACAACTGACTCATTTCGATGTTATATATTGCAAGGCCCTCTGAACTGCCCTAGTACGAACAACTTGACATTATTTGAAAATATATACAAATTACAAATTACGAGTAATGATACGAATTGTACTTGTCGCTAGTTCCCGCCCTATAAACGATTAGTCTCTGAACAATTTGTATTGTCTTTAATACCCAAAAGTTATTTCATAATGCTAATAATATTATGTTTTTATTACTACCATTTTTATTTTACTTGTTTTTTTATATTTCTAAAATAATTAATTATTTCAGATTTTTAATTTTAACCTCTGTATTTCTTTTAAATTTAAATTTATAGCCGTGTTTTTGACTGTTTTAGTAGCTTGTGTAGAAAATTACTATGTATTGTAAAATTTTAATTTCTGTGAGCATTGCCTGAAATAAACATTTATTATTATTATTATTAATGCTAATTTGTTTTCTTAGGTACTCAGTCTGAACCTGACGAATCTGATGATCCTGATAGTGCTAAAGGCTCTAGTTCTAGCTGCTGGCTTCTTTGGAGCTGGTGCTTGGAAGGCGAATCATTATGGAAGAAGCTTGGATGGTATGTTACGTTATATATTTCGAAAGCTTTAAAATTATAAAATGTTGAGTTATCATATTCCATAATTATATCAATTGTGTCACAGAAAAGTTTATATTTTTTTATATTGTCACATTTTTAACTATAAAAAATCTATAGACTTCCTGTACAAAAAGTGCCTAGATTTTCTCCCTAAAAACGACTATAATTCAACATTTCAGACCTTAGACAAATAGTGAGACAGAAATTGTAAATCATATGTTTGGCTATTGATGGTATGCAATTACTTGCAACATTGACTTGCAAATAATTTACAAAAGATTTAAAATATGCCCACCATATATTTGCATGTATGTGAAAGGCTCAAGGCACTCACGATAACAAGACCACACATCGCAGGTTCGAATCCTGGAGAACCAGATAAAAAAGTTTATCAAATGCCTCACAGAGGGCCTCAGGAATTCAGTTTTTAAGGAAAGTTAACGCTAGTGGTACTTTTTTAATTCAAAAAAGATTTATTTATCCCAAAAACACATTACGTGGTAAATACATATATGTACATAATTATATTGGTGTAGCCCTAGCTCCTACACTAGGATTCCCTGTGTTATGGGCAGCTAGACTCTTCCAATTGCATCAATAAATTAAACTAAACTAAACAATTAACTTAACTAACACAACTTAAACTTAATAAAACTAGGTACTTAATTATACAAATAGAAAATTATAAAATGAAATATAAGTAAATGAGAAAAATAAAATACATATAGCACAAACAATAGACATCCATACACTATTTAATTCAAAAACATTATTATCTTGTGATGCATAGGAGATAACTTTTTCCATATACGTCAGAAGATACCTACTGTTCCTGACTGACTGACTGTACTGAAATTCCTTCCAAAACTGTACCGTTTTGTGTTGATGGTGAACAAGCCCTTCCGAATACTGTACTATAAAATATAGATATTAGGTAATAATATTAAAGCTATGATGACTGTATGAACACATGTACATTAAAATAAACAATAGTCAATTATTTTATAGCTATATAATGAGCCTTCCGAGTTCCGACTTATATAACACCGGTAGTAAACCTAATAAACCCCTATGACCACATGTAGTACAATAATCCGGAAGCTACAATCATTCGCCTCGTAAACATACATCTGCCTTTATACCTTTATGAATTATTTTCCTATTTTAGACCTTAATGTAACATGGTAAAGTATAAAATAGCTTAAAGCAAAAAGGCTTTCATTTAAGCCTTTGACCACGTGCCTAAACTGACCATTAGGGATTTTAATCCAATACAATTCGATGCGTTTTTCTTGTCCACTTCGAAGTAATCCCATTGCTAAGGGATTATCTATGAGATACCCCGAGTGTAATGATTGTCAGATGATAATGTTATTATTGTAGAGTTTATAATAAACTAGCGATCCGCCCGGCTCCGCACGGGTGCAAAAAAATAACCTATGCTAGTCGGTCGAGTAGTTTTTGAGTTAAATCTTAACAAACAAACAAATATTTACTCATATAGAAGAATAAATAAGGGATAATAATAGCTAAGAACAGTGATGGCACAGTATCATCGGTAGGTTTCATTCTAAATCTGGAACGTGGAAACTCAATAAACGTCACCGCCGCGGCCATTACGCTATGACGCAGATATATACATTATACCTACATAAGTAGGAAAACCTCATATCGGCGGACCTGAGGGTCAAGAGGGGTTTAGTGGGTATTACTCGCCCGGCTTTCAGACTAGCAGAGTATCACCGGGTGAGCTTGAGTCCCACACTCTCCTCGCATAACATCTCGCAGGGGGGTACCCAGTGTGTAAATGCATTCCCCTCTTTAAAAAAATCGAGCTAGCCATAGCTAAATATCTCCTATCAAACAATGAGCTTCGTCTTAAGATAACAGATTAAAAAAACAACCATATATTATACATATAACTACTGTTCGAAACGGAGGACTGCCTTCATGATACTGTTGTATACGCGTTGCCTTGGGAATCAGGTTCGAATCCCAGTACAAATATTGTTTTGATCGTGCAGGGAACTGAAACTGATTGCCTTTTAATAAAAAATATCAATGACAGATATGTGTATGCCGCATTCGCTACTAAAGGACTTGGGACTTTGACTTGAAAACCACGACAGTTACGAGAAATTGTGAATTCCGGGGTCGTGATAGAACAGAAATCGTAATGATATTGTCTTTTATTAACGCGAGTATCATTTAAATAAAATACTTATAATAATACCGGATTAGAACGCGATTTATTATTTATCCCAAACATAAATAATAATAAATCGCGTTTTAATCTGGTTTAGAAACCAATTCTATGACAGACAGTATAAGTAATTAAAAATGTGTTGTAATATTAATTGTAATTTTACAGATAACAGGAACGCGTCTTACATAACAGAAGATGAAATACTTCTGTATTTGAGTTATCTGGTCGGTCAACAATCGCAGGACTATGGCTGTTTGTACCGGCTATCCTGCCAGAGACCACAGCAAGCTGTTCTCTATGCATCAGGAGCTGAACTGATGCTGCAGGGGACCAAACTCATGCAAGGGTAAGCCTATCTCTCCATTTCAACTGATCATTGACTGGACTTGTTAAAAATTCAACTGACGAATATTTAGATAAAAAAGTGTGACGAAAGTAATGAAAATTTACATAGATGTTGGATTTTTTTTAAGTCTACGGCCCACACGTCGCTCATGAACATCCGCAATATCAGAGGATTAACTGATGTGTTGCCGGCCTTTAAAAACTTAATATTGTTTTAATTTTTCAAATACGCCCAGACCATATGCGTCTGTATGTCTTTTATTCCACATTTACTGAGATCCTAATAGGCTTTAAAACCTTTAGGTATAGCAATCCAATTGAAATAAAAGAAAATTACTTAGGAACACACTTTTATTTTTTAAAAATACTATCACACCATAATATATACACCTCACTAACTTTAACAAGAATTAGAATTAACCTACTAAAACGTCTTTAAGTGTCTCAAATTATACTCAACTGTGAAATTGTAATAGTTTCTTTTATATATTCACTAAGGGACACAACTGCGGCAGCAACGAGTTACACTTTCATATAAACACTAGTTTGCTTACATAACACTTGAGCCAAAAATAATAGTGTCAATTCGAAAAAAAGCTAAACTGACTCAATTTTGAATAGTTTTTATATGAAATACGGTGTTCGTTTAGCAAAATCAGCCTTGCCTCGCCTTTAATTCAGAATGAAAAATAATTTTATTGATCAATTTATTTGTAGACTTCTTTTTACGTTATAATTTCAGAAACAATGTTGATCTGGAGCCTTATGAAGACATATCAAAAGGTATAAAGCAAGCCGCGGCGCTCGGCCAACGAGGCATGCCTTGTGAACGATACCAATGCACTTAGGACTTCACTAGATTCCATAGAATCATGGCCCTGGAGGAGAAAAATAATAATTTAGTTTACAGCGAAATAAGCCTCCGTCTAGTTGAATGGGATCGAACTCATCGGATCTTTGGATACAGGGTTTCTTTTCTTAAAAAACCAAACCTCTTCAGTATTGTCGTGTTAATTGAGTTCAGCATAAATAGTGAAATCAATATACTGTAAATAAGTAAAATTTGACAATAAACTAAGCTTTATATATTTTCTACTCTTTATTAAATATATCCTAGACTAAGTATAAAACTGTATAAATTCTTCACGACAAATTATTGAGACGAGCCGAGACGATACTGTTTACTGACAATGTCTCTACACATATCGTTAATATCTTCAGAATTCAGAAACCTGTATCATGAGAATCTCTACGTAGCTATATAAGTATATATACTATATAAGTATATAGAGCCCGCAGCTGTGACTCTAGCATTTCTCTGAGGATACGTCGGGTCTAGCCGCACAATGCTCTGCCTATGACACGTAGCCATCTCCATCTGTATCGTGCGTCTCTAGATTCTTAGAGATACTAACTCTACATACCTGTGCTATATAGAGCCCGTGGCTACGACTCTAGGTGTCCTCTCTGAAGGATTGTTGAGTCTAGCCGCACGATACTCAGCGTATGATACGTAGCCATCTCTAATTGTATCGTCTGTCTCTAGAATCTTAGAGATATTAACTCTACATACCTGTGCTATATAGAGCCCGCGGCTACGACTCTAGGTGTCCTCTCTGAAGGATTGTTGAGTCTAGCCGCACGATACTCAGCGTATGATACGTAGCCATCTCCATCTGTATCGTCCGTTTCTAGAGTCTTATCAACAATTGCTAAATGTAAAAAGAAATTAATATAAGTGTAAATATATCGTACATATTATATACCAATTGTTAATATTTAATCATATATAATTCGCTGTTCTACCCAAGACCCTCATAAAAAATGTTGTATTCGTTAAGTTTTGTAATTTTTTCTCTTGATTTCAAATATATAATGTTTATAGAAACATATTTAAACTTAAATCCGATCGACTCTAGGTCGATAGAGCGCATTTCTTTCGATTTATCAACGACAAACTAAATAATATTAAATAAACCCTACTTAGTGATATATGTAGCTTTTTCTAAATAAGTACAAATAAATTTTACCTTTTATTTTAAAGTTACAATATGATACAATTACTTTAATTTTCATAAAGACTAGTCGCAAATTATTATTAAATACGTCTTGGGTTCTATTTCTTACCAATATATGTGTCAAAATTGCTTGCTTCTGGTTCTATAGGAGAATCCAAATCTGTATGTGACTCATGTTCCATTGTATGATATACAGCCTGTAAACATGATAAAATATAAAATCATTACTAGGACTTCAAAAAGTTTTTAAAAAAAATACAAATAGGTAATTGTTGACTACTATTTTCCTTGACGCCGAATTAATTGCAAAGAGGCACAAGATATCATTAGAATATTAAAGAAAGGATAGCTTTAACCTTTAGAATATTAAAGAAAGCCTATTATACGAGTATATGTTTACCTTTAACATTTCTAAGCCATCTAACATAGAATTCCTATCAAAGTCATGTGCAGAAAAGTAATGAAATTCCAATTCCTCTGGTGTCATATTTGCTAATAGTTCTGGAGTCAATACCTTTATATCTTCTTCTATGTGTCTGAAAATAAAATAGATAATCATTTTATAAAAATAATCGCAAAATGGGCGACAAATACAAAGTCTAAATAACCATATTTAAAAATGATGTATTTGTTAGTATCAACGCAAAGTATCTTCCATTGTTTCAAACATAGTACATAATAATGAATGTTTTATGGCCGAATTCTCGAACGCTAATCAATATTGAGGTGTACTTAAAAGTATATCTAAATATACTTTTAAGTTAGCCCTTTCATTACTAAGGTAAAATAAAAGACAGAAACATTTTAAGAAGCCTTCAAATTTTGATTAACGTTTCAGTGTTCCACGGTTAGCCTGTAAAAGCGAGGCTACGAGGCCTTGTCTCCCCAATCCTCTCACGCCACTGATGCCATGCATCGCATACTAACCTCGTATCATGCAGTAACTTAGGCTCATGAGTCAACTTCTCAGTGCCCCTGGGCAAGTAGTGGCTGTGAGTTTGTTCAACTCCGTGGCCGTGTGGGTGATGCGGGCCTCGGCGCATGCAGACTGACATACTGCTGAATATCAGTATGGTGACGGCTGAAACATTAATTTAACTTTTGGACGCTTTTAAAAAATAAACTTTAAAGACGTATATTGTCGTTTAGAAAACATCTAACGGGCTCGTTGGCGCGTTCGGTAGAACACCTGCCGTGCGCATCGATGGGTCGTGGGTTCGAATCCCACCGGGAGCACATGCTTATAATTTTCTATAAGAATGTTTTCCCCACGTCTGGTAACTTCGGGCATTAATCGGGTGGGAGGAATATCTAAATTCCGACCGTGTAACGAACCACCGTTCATAGATGGTATTTAGCCGTGAAGTGCATATTGCGCGTTTCGGTTTCAGTCTATAGATTTCCGAATGCTCGAAGTGAAAATTGGGTCGACAGCGCATCATTGACTGATGTTCTGTGGCTGTGGTGTCACCTACCATCAAGTGAACCTCATGCTCGTCTGTCGATATCTGACATAAAAAAGAAACTCTTTTAGATGCAAAATTCTGAAATGGTAGTAGATTTTTAAAAAAAATACGATTTATTTTATTTATGTTGATATAAAATTCTATATAAGGCAGAATTTGTTATGTAAGTATTAGTTTTACCAAAGTATATCAGTCATCGTCAATCCTGTATTATGGATATTATAAAATTCAGTATGAAGTAAGTACTATGTTAAATTCTGAGGAAGGTAGTATGTATCAATCAATTATGTATCAATTCAGGTGGGGCAGATGGGGTTCACAGTGCTCCACCACAGTGGCGTAGCAAGGGGGGGGAGGGAGCCATCCTCCCCGGGCGGCACTTTGGCGGGGGCGGCATTTCACAGATACGGTACAAAAATGACTTCCTTCAAAATTCATTTTTTAATATTTTTTTTGTCAGTATATCACCTTAATAACAGAGTTTCTCTTTAGGTTAGTGTTACTCAATAAGATCCCCAATTTTTTATAATCAATTGAAAAAATAAAGGGGCGGCGAATTTGGGATCCGCACCGGGTACTAGTAACCTATGCTACGCCACTGCTCCACCATCGTGTTCGATCTTGAGCTACGCGCTTCACCTCAGGCCAATAAAAAAATGAATTTATTTGAACATCGACAAATTGGTTTTCAATTCAGAGATTGACAGTGCCATACCTGTCGGTAAATTGTAGGAAGGGTGGGCAGCTGGGCCCACGCCCTTAGGGGTCCGCCAGCGGGACGTGGACCCCATGAGACGCAATATTCACACCTCATTTCACAACTACCCTGCCTATTACTTGTGTAATTGGGATCAGCTAAGAAATTATTTGGATAAAACACATTTGGTCAAAAAAACTCGAATTAAAACAATTAAAACTCTACTTAATTAAAAAAAAACTGTATACTTTTAAAGGAAAGAAAAATATAATATATTCGTAAAAATAAAATAAGAATGGAAATAATTAATTTGAATGCCATTTGGCGAATTTTCATAGGAAATCTTAGGTAAACCTGTCATATTTTGTTTGTATGTGACAGATAAGTAATCAAAAATAGCCTCGAATTCTTAGAGAATAGTACCCACGTGTTCAAACTATTCATTTGAAACAAGTTTGCAGAGATCCAATTTCAAAAAAACAAAACAGGTGTTAATCAGACACCCTTTCGAAAAAATCTATTACCATGCACTTTCAATACATCGTATGAATAATTTATATTCGCGGCCCCCTCAATCGAACTGCACAGTTGTTCCTTCGGAAAGACGAGACCGGCCTTCAAACGGACCCCACTAGTGTATAAAATGAAGGCATAATGGAGAGCAAATTATACGCTCGGTGACAAGTGCGGAGTCCGTATGTCGGGGTGTCCACTAGAAGTGGTGTACGTGGGACATACTGTGTCTGAGATAGGTAAACATTGAAGCTTACCTATCTCATACGTCTCTTTAGACGGGCTCGTTGGCGCGTTCGGTAAAACACTTGCCGTGCGCATCGATGGGTCGTGGGTTCGAATCCCACCGGGACGACATGCTTATATTTTTTTTGTAAAAATGTCTTCCCCAAGTCTGAATATCGAAATTCCGACCGGGTAAAGAACCACCATTCATAGATAGAAAAACCGTGAAGTGCATTTTGCGCTTTTCGGTTTCAGTCTCTGGATTTCTGAGCACCAAGTGAACGTCATGCTCGTCTGTCGATATCTAACATTTAAAAAAAGCTCACCTCGCGAAAACGCTAAGGGAGTTTCAGAGTTCCAATGATGTTAATAAAATGATCTTATTAAGAAGCTATTTTCTGAGATTTTCTTATACACTCAGCTACATGGGAGGGAAATTACATATATAATGATAGACATTTAAAAAAAACAGAGACTGTTTATGTACCTACAGGCAAATCAAAACATATTTATTTTCGAAAATCGAAATATTTGGTGTTCAGTAATCCTTGATTTCCCATCCAAAAAAAATAGGGAAATTATAAAGTAAGTAACTAGATACTAAACGAATATATAGAACGAAGAAACTTTTTTTATTTTTTTACTCCTTTTACATTTGTTGTAATTTTTGTATTGTCTTCAAAAAATATTCTTGGATGTGACACAAATATATGTATAATGCGAATAATAACATTCTGATCGTGCCGACCGTGTGTATCGCATGGCGTTAGGGCTGCCCACCATATTATCGCCTCACGCAGCCCTAATCCTATGCGATTACAATAGATCCAACTACGGGTCGCGGATTCTTTTGTACCTTATCTTTGGTTACATTTGTTATAAAGTGATTATACTTGCATTAATGATACCTCAATACAAATCAGTATGTCACCATATTTAACCACGAAACAAGTCTTTAAATATATTTTTTTTAAGGCTTGTTTTTTTTTAGATTATGAGGACTATGACCGGATGTTGTTATTTAAATATTATCTATATCTATACTAATATTATAAAGAGGAAAGATTTGTATTTTTGTATGTTATGAATAAACTCAAAATCTACTGAACCGATTTTAAAAATTATTTCACCAATAGAAAGCTACATTATCAGCGAGTAACATAGGCTTCATAAAAACAATATTCAAAACCGGACATCTGCTACTCTAAAATAAACTTAACGATATATAGCTACAAAATTTTAAATACAAAACCATCAGAATATCCATATAGAGCTATGATTAATTATTACCAATACTACTCAAATTCTAAGGCTGAGCCACGGTGCTCGCCACTCACGTTCGAATTAAGCTGTGAAAGCTAATAGGGCCAACAGCGAGAATCCATTCAAAAATAATACTATTAATGCACTAGTAGGAAAACAATAAGTGACGTTAAAAGGAACAAAGCTTTTCATTACCAAATCACACGACAGCAAATATTACGTAGAATTTCGAATCAATATTCTGATGTATCCTAACCTATTTTTGAATAGAGTGACTCACCTTCCAACCTCATTTCTTATACATTTATAAAGTCCAGGATTATCAAGTGAAGTCTTAAATCACATTATTGTATTTGTTTTTCAATAACTACATCAATGATCAAACTACTATTTATAATTTACACACTCCACAGACTTCATAGTTCATGTGCTACAGTGATGGCGGCCGGCGTGCGGACTGCGCAAACGCGATAATGAAACGGAAATGTAGTCCTTAGTGACTAGTAATATGATTGAAAATTGCATGAAGAAAAATTGATACTTCACGTATGTCTTTTGGCGACAAAAATAATGCGCTGAAATATATGCGCGATAAAGTTACAAGAAAATGGCACTAGATGGCGTTAGCAATACAAACTGCAATCTATCTTGATATTATACACTTTTCTTCATATCCATTTGAGTACATCGATCAACACTTACTTGTCTACCAGTTATGCGTTATATTAGTCTGTTATGTATTCTTTCAAAGGTGAAAAAAACGATAATCGAAATAAACTATTTACTTATAATAAAAAAAGTTTTATAAATATTTATAGCAAAAACAATAGCAATAATTGTTCACCGTATCAACCGTTTTGCCAGCGCATGATACAAGAAGCACGAAAAGTACTTTTTAAATGTAAATTTGATAAGAAAAACATTTATTTAAACACATTACAAACTAAAAAATATTATCTATATATTCTAATATTGTAAATAGGAAATAATTGTTTATTTGTTTGTATTTCACTCAAAAACTACAGGACCGATTTTAAAAATTATTTCACCTATAGAAAGCTCCATTTTTTTGTGTATAGTAAATCTTAATTGCCCGTGCGAAGCCGTGGCGTATTACTAGTAAACTATAAACAAAGTCTTACAAATTTAACATGAGAAAAAACAACCAATTTACATATAAAAAGTACAAGCCAATATGGAATATGATTTGAACTTATATAAAAATATTCTTGCATTTGAGTTAATTTACAATATACATATTATGTATAAATAATATCAGTCTTATGCAAATAAACAGTTCGGATCAACAATTTCAATACATTGTCATCAAGATTAATTAAAAAATAATAGATACCAACCATCGATGAAGGCCTTTGAAATTTTAACAAACGTCTCATTTTCTCTCAGATCACCGCTGAAACAGATCTTTATTCCTTTAAAGATAGGTTCTGAATTACTGACACAACAACCATGTATTCGCAACAAATATCGCCACACAACAACAATTACATCATAAGAAAATACCATTAACAGCCTAGGTATTAGGACTCAAAATTGTATCAACAGAAATAAGTTTCCGTCATTTCAAAGATAGATTGTTTATGTTTATAGCGATCTGTTAAAAAGAGACAGTCGTATGTAAACGTGTGAGTACCGTATGATCAATACATCGGGGGATGCGTTGTACGAAGGCTTCCCTAATGGTCGTTTTCTTACATTTGCATGCTAATTGATTTCACCACTCAGAACCTTCCTTTTGTCTTATATGTGACGTAAATTGCAACGAATTAAGTCGCGTCGGATCGCGTTAAAGTTTGAACGAAAAGTTTAGAGTTGACATTTAGTAAATAGTAACTATTTATTTTTGGTTTATGCAAATCTTCGATCAACAATACTATGTCAATGATGCAAATACTTCTTTTTAAATAGCTACCTTTAGAAGATATAGAAGAGAATAAGGCTTTCTAAGCTCAAATTATTCTATACTAATTTTCCTCCTTAGAATTATTAATAAATTACGCCTCTAAATGAAAGTACCTAATTGAAACTAAAAAATCATTTCAAATTTTATAAACGAAGGAAAAAATATTTTTTTATTGATATAATACTTTCTGATGCCAACTAATTAGTGTATACCATGACTCAATCAGTGATATCGACATTTTATTTGTATATTACTTTATTTTATAAAATCATAAGGTGAAGTAAAGTAGAAATGCATTGCGACATTATAAACGCACTAGAAACACACATTTTGAACATATTATAAGCAGTTCAAATTCGAGATTTGCGGCCAAGGGAGGGCGGCGTTGCTAGGCAACTGTGTCGAGGGCGGGCGGACTCGGATCACTTTTAAACTTTCATGTCGGAAAGTTTTTAAGGTTTGCTTGTAGCACTCAGACTCTCTTCATTTATTTGTTTTTGCTTTATACTTTAAACGTGACGTTTTTTACTTTTGATACCATTGTTTTTTTATAAGTAACAACGCGCCCCGGCTTCACACGGGTGCAATATAGATGTACTAAAAAAGCCTATGTTACTCGCTGATAATGTAGCTTTCAATTGGTGAAAGCATTTTTAAAATCGGTTCAATAGTTTTTGAGTTTATTCATAACATACAAAATACAAAAATACAAATCTTAATATTATTATTATTATAAGCATAAGCAATAAGCATAGATATAGATATGGATTAGTATAGATATAGATTAGTTTAGGTATAAGTAATAATTAACGTATAATTACATATCAGACCTTCGAATTAAAGTGACCAGACCAAAAAATCAATGCATCACCTGTCTTATTCGGTTATAAAATTGTGATATAAACCACTAAATTTAAAATTATAAACCTAAGTATCTAATCGAAATAATGATAAATATCTTGGACTAACACTAGATAGCTTTATAACATGGCATACAGACCGTGTTAAATCAAAAATTTCGCGCCTTTTTGGTTCTCTTAAAAATACCGTTCAATCGCTGTCTCAATCCGCAATAAAATTTATAACTCCCGTATATTTGTTATATTTAAAAGAAATCTGGGGGTGTGCTTCCAATTCTAAACTAGTCGAATTACAAATAATACAAAATAAAATAATTAAACTTCTATTCAATTTTCCTTACCTAATATCTATAAATATTATATACCAGAAAACTAAATTCATGAATGTTAAAAAACTTTTAATAAATTTTTTTAATGTTTCATAAAATCATTGATAAAACCATTTACATCAATATTTCCTTCACTATGAGAAATATTAAAAATATCGTAATTCGTAGTTCTCATAAACTTGCCATTCCGAATGCCCGCACTAATTACGGGAAAGAAAATAACTTTCGAGAGAGAACAGCTTTTCAATAAATTACCAACAAATTACAGATACAAAACGCAGTGGAATTACAATTACTTACATACCTTACATACACATGAAATATCTACAATAATAATAAATAATTCTTTAAACTATTATCTGAATACCTTAGACTTAATTAGAGTACGTTTCAAGAAAGAAGTCCCACGGATAATGTTGGAACTACAATATTTTTTATGAAAGTATTTTTAACTCCATAGACACTAGCGTCACCTAAAAAGGACTTCTTTTATGAAAAGGACTCTACGTTTTGACATTTATAAAGATAAGTGTCAATTTAAAAAAAAAATAGAGTTCCTCTTTGCAATCAGTTCGCGCCTAAGGCGGTATGGTCAAAAGACTTTAGCCTGCCCTATGGGCAAAAAAAAAATCAGTTCGCGCCATTGTATTGCAACAAACTTACCAATACCTAGGTACTACTTAAGTAGTATTTTATAGCTAGTAGCTACTATGTCACTGAAGTAAATGAGCTTTTTTCAAAGGTGATTTGTAGTGATTGTATTATATCAGCTGGGTTACTATAATGTGAATATAATCCAGGGCTATTATAAAATACGTGAAAAATATTAAGAAAACAACAGATAAATAAGTATTTATTTAAACAACTATTAAAAGATTCTGGTTCTGCATGATCCGTTATTCTCCCAGTTAAAACTTATGGCATTAAACATTAATTCTCCTCAGCCTTGAAATATAAAGGAAAGCCTCTCAAATGATTTCAGGACTCGTATGAAAAGTTTCCAAGCGTTGAGAGTGTTCCGTACAAAATTGATGAGCTAAGGAAACCGCGTTCTGCCAAGCCTGCAACCCCGATGTTGCTTTTAGCCCCCTAATTGGTAAGCTTTTAAGACCGCGTATTCGTTTGACGTCTACCATAAACTTAGAAAGGTATACCTACTTGCTTTACTTCGTTCCTTTTAAGTAACAATAATAATGACTAGAATGGAAATATTTTAAGGCAATAAATCTCAAAAAATTTCAATAAAATCTATTTCAGTATTTAACTACTACAGATAATAATAATAAATTATTATGATTCGTTAATCCCAACAAGCTCAAATATACAGCTCCGCTCCATTTTCATTAAAAGTTTGAAACTTTTCACATCGACGCTAAACTAATTTTTTGTTTGCCATGCGACACGTGTCTGAGATAAAAAAAGTTGAACGTTCTAATTTCAAATTATAGTGGGCGGCGACAGCCGACTAGAGCGCGCGCGTGAAATTAAGCGGCAATTTTGACAGCGGGATAGGTACTAATTTTTCTGTCAAAATATTTTTGCAAACAATTGCTAATCCATTCAACGCTTACAATTTCCACACCCACTTTTTTTAACAAAACAAAACCACAATTAGCGTAATAGTAACATGTAAATTATAATGTTAATTCAACAATAGTATTTTTTATTTATGAGCAGACAGCTCCCCTCAGTAAATTTTATAAGCAAACATTTAGGAATGATATTTCGTTATATCCATGCAAATTGTTAATTGCCTCTCTCAATTAACCTCTTTAGGAAATCAGGAATGTCATGTAAATATTTGATAGCAGAAAACGACTGGAAAGGGAAGAATTATAAAATTACCTCTAAAACGTTTCAAAGCACCAAAAAGGGTATGCTTTTAAGAGCTCTAAAAGGTGTATTTCATCTCTTTCACACCGGGCAACTTTTAGGATGGGAGCTGACCCCTTTTGAAGGCCACTTTTATCTAGTCGATGGGCAATTTTTGACCCTAGTTACGGTGAAACATTATTCTTTCTTTTTCTAATGAAAAGGCTTTATGGATGTGCCATTTTATTTTAAAATGAGAAACAATTTCTTAAACACAAATTTTATTTTCTATATATTTCGTTAGTACAAAATAAAAAATATATTGAAGCTGTTATTCATTTACTGAGATATCACTTTTGAAATAGTAATCACCAGCCAATGGGTCAAGTACATAATATACTAAAGTTGATAAAATGTGAATATTTTATTTTATAGAAAAAAATCCGTGTATATAATTACATATTACCATTCAAATTCGACTTATTTGAATGGTAATATGTACATTATTAACTAATGTAATCAGTGGCGTAACGAACGTGAAGTGGACAAGGGCTCCGATGCATGAAACATATCGCATCAAGTTACGAGTTTATTACTTCTATATTTCCTTGCCCACCTTGCCCTGTAATAACTATACCACTGAACATAATAAATCAATCCGTTTAAAAAGTAAAAAATACTAGACCACGGTTGCTGAAAAGCTTTCGGATGCTCGGGATAAATAAATAATTTAATCAATATAAATAATAAATAGCGTTTTAATCCGGTATACAGTATTTTATTTAAATGTGTGATAAAAGATAATATTAAGTATAAAATATTTACTTATCAGTTTAAATTTTAACTATTAATTTATTACTTTTCAAATATATAAATGCTTTCTCATAACTTGTAAGATTTAAAAGTTGCCAGATTTTACCATACTTGATAATAGCTTTTAGCTATATTTTAAGGACGATACGCTACAATAAGGCTACAATATCATACAATGACGAATATAATAACAATATTAATGAAAGGATATTTCAAAGAAGCCGTCCGGTTCGGGTGGATGGATACCGGAACGCCTGTAGCTATTAAAAACTTATTAAACCTCATCTCAGCCAATTACGGTCCTAGTTCCAAGCAGCCCTTCCTCACGGAAAGTTAAATGTAATGATACAAAATTCTCATCAACGAATAGATGGAACTCATTTGTCAAATAAATACTTACATATATACTTAGAATAACTAAAATAAATGAAACGTACGTTTATATAACATGGACATAGTTATGAAAAACTTAACTGTAGTATAACATTACATATTTATATGTATAAGTTTAAAGTAAATAATATAACGTCGGCAAAACCGGGCTTTTGGGCTTGTATGGTGGTCCCACCACTATAATAGACGAAGTTAATAATCTTGAAGTGCGCTATTAAAGTTACTTACGTTTAAAATAATATCAGCTTCTCGATTTCAAACTAGGCGATCTTCCCTTTAGGTTTATTTTAAATAGATAAAGTTTATAAACATATTATAACTATTTACGAAGGTGAAAATTTAGTTCATTTAAATGTGTGTAAAATAGTTAAAATTAAAACCGCGTTTAGGCTTTAAAGGCGCTCTACATTTTTCTCTCGACTTCGCTCAAAAAACACTGTCACATTTATAATACAGATCTATAAACACATTTTAACACAGTTTTGTTTATTTCTGAATTCAATTATATAAATAATAATAATATTTGTCCTTATCTTAATATTTTCACTTACTGTAAAATGCTCTCAATAAAATATAGAACAAAATAAAAAAATATTTTTTTACCTTTGAAGTAGCGAATTGAGAGGTTTTCTCGAATGTTTTTCTTACCGCGGAATACTGAAACGAGAATCAAAATTTGAGGGCTTCTTCTGTCTTTCATTTTACCTTCGTAATGAAAGAGTTAGGATACTTTTAAGTACACCTTAATGTTGATTAGCGTTTGAGAATTCGGCCGTAAGTCAATTACTCCGAGATGTTTCTTGTATTTATTTTGAAAAAAAAAGGAAATTGACGATATGTAAAGAGAGCTCCTCAGAGGACAATTATTGTAAGCCACTCGCTCTCAGTGCTGAACTTTATGTGACACCAACCGAAATATTTAAGCAAATATAAAACCTTCTCATTGTATTATCACTATAAAATATTACAGCTTATTATATAAATATTATCTACTTATAAAAGAAATATTCTCTGAATATACTTATTAAACGATTGGAAAATCCATCCAACGACTAGTAAATAATTCCAAATAGCAAGTTCGATATCGTCCAAGCTCCGAACGAGTCACCGGATGCGGGCGTCCACAGGAAGCAGCCACGACGTTGACGTCTGCCTTCAACTGTTTGTATTTATTTCTACTCTCAAAAAGCCGTTAGAGATCGGCTTCGGACAACTTTGATTGCAACATCTATCAATAAAAAAATCTTTAATAATTTCATCAGCTCGTAAATAAAAGTAGTCAGAACTGCATTTCATTTTTATATCTATAATACTGGCAATAAAAACATATATGTTGTACTTTTGCCCGTGATTTGATCCGTGTGGCTCTTGGAACTTCTATCCCCTATTTGACTACTTTATTGTATAGAGGTGGAATTTCCAAAACTCCTTAGTAGTAAAAATCTGCTCGCGGTCTACTTACTTAATTATGTTCGGTTTTAAAGTTTCTTACCACAACAATGTAGGCATTGATAGATACATACATACAGTTATTTCATCGTTTATGCTTAGGTAGGTACAAGAAGATCAAGTCGGGAATACTGAAACTATAATTGAAACTGAAGATATCTTAACATATTACCACTTGGTTATCATAACAGTTTTACTATGTTAAATAATATTCTTACTCGTATTCCCGAAGTAAACATAATAACCTTAAAAATTGAAGTTGCGTGATCCAGTATAGATCGAATTTCGGTAATATTTTGCAAGTATTTCAAATTTTAACTTGCCATAAAGGACTGATGGGTAAATGTAATGAAAAAGTTTGTTCAATGTTTTAAAATAGCTTTTCTATATGACTTAAAATTTATATTTTAATTTAAAATGTAAATTTTAAGTCATATAAATAAACAAGAATACTGGAAGTTGATGTCATAATTTTCAGGATTTTAAGGCTCGATATCATTTTCATGGTTAGAAGGTGTTTCTATACCTGTATAATTTTGGCATGTATTAATTTTGGGTATTATATATTTTGAGTAAAGATTGATATCTAATGACGAAGGGATCATTGATCGACATACATGCTAGCCTTTATTTTTCATAATTTTTTTATAGAAATTTGTCAGGCACGTAAATGTTAAAAATGGTGTTGAATGTTGTTCAAAGTTTGACTGTTTGACATAAATGTAAGTACAATATGTAGATATGTATATAAATATTTATATGTATATTAATTCTCACTGCAATGTATCTGATTTCTCAGTGTTCTATTATTTTTGTTTTGTTAAGTCACATTAATGTTTTGATTTTTTTAAAAAATACCTACATTATAGGTACTTTCTGTTTAATATATATTTTGTATTTTTCATTATTTCTGTTCTGTTTGTTTAATATATATTATTTATTTCAATCTTACGCTGTGCTTTCTTTATAAAAACTTAAGTAGTTGTATACCACAAAAAGAACATTCACAGGTTTTGAAATCTAAGTTTACATACGTATCCATCAATATTACTGAATTCAATTTCATCAAAGTTTATGTTTATAAGCAATCTATAAAAGCGAATAAAATATAACCTATTTCGAGAATATCAACAAATCAGCCGCCACGTGTCTCCAATAACAGATGAAAGACGTATAATTTGCAGTGCAGTGGTTATTACGCTCGCGAAGAGAGGGCGGGCGGCGGGCGGGACGCGCACATGTCCAAACAAATGTCGCAAATTGTTTTCTATCCGCGATGTTGCAGACTCAATGTAATGAGAACTTATATAGATATTTATAAAAAACAGTATATAATATATTTTGTCCGTCTAAATTATTAGAACTTATTGTCTTTCTTTGTTTCTTTTTTATTTTATACTAGCTGATGCCCGCGACTTCGTTCGCGTGGGGTTCGCTTTGGAGCAAGCTTTCTTCAAATGACATATCCTCCATCCTCTGTACTTGGTGATTTCTTTTGCGAAAGAGCTATCAAATTAGTCATTGACGGTTGCTTTTGCATCATATTATCGACACGTTTAATGGTGGTTGAGATTGGGGTACGAAGTATGATTTGAAATTCAATAGAAATACCATTGTTGAAAAAATGAACCTGACTTTAAAGAAATTTACTTATTTATTTTATAAATTTAATTAGTGGTGAAGATACTGTATCCACATCGATATTTATTTCATTTAATTGGTCATTTTCATTTTGAGACATTTTTTTTTAATTCCCTTTTTCCCGGGATTCCTACTCGGGTTTCCGGTGCTAAATGCGGAAACCTCTAAGATACGAAGACAGTCCTTAAGAAGCAATAAAAACAATGTCGATTGTCGAATAATCGTAATTCTGTAGAGAAAGGATGGATGAAAAGGTGAAATAAACGATCTCATAAGAAATACTTTTTCATATAATATTTCAATAATACATTTTCTATTTTTATAATATAGTTCTTTAAAAAAAAAAAAAAAAATACAATAAAAATACAAAAAAAATATTTCCGTTCAACTTCAGATTCGAACTCGCATCTGAAGTTACGCAATGGGCCTGCATATCCACTATTCTACGATTACATATATCGGAAATGGCGAAACAAACAAAGTATTTCATTTACATATCAAACTGTGATTGACATCTGACAATTCGAAAAAATTCAACGCGAGTCAGTTTTGATTGCAATCTGTTGAAATGATGCCTTTAAAATAATATTTAAATGATGATAACTTTTTTTTCCGACAACCGATTTCGATGAAACAAAGCCTATATGTTGCCCCGGACTTTGCTTAATATATTTGATTTAATAAATTACGCGAAAATCGGTTCAGTATCTTCGGAGATTAGCGTGAACAAACAGACAGACAGACAGACAGACAGACAAGAATCTTAAAAATTGCATTTATGCATTTTGCTACCCTTCTTTTATCACCCCTCTTAATTTCTGGTAAAAATATTTTGTGAAGCGTAATTTCGATCCTACTCTTTTATTATATGTATAGATGTATTCGGATCAATTGATGGTAAGCGATTACTACCGCCCATGGACAATACTAGTGGTTTTGTGAATGCATTGCCGGGCTTTAAATAATAATTTATAGTTAGCCATATAGTATAATTAATTATACTTACTTCGATATGTCATGTGGAGCATAGTGTAATGGTTGCAGCTCCGTACAAAAATTTAGTATAACCAAAAACTTGGCGATTAAAAAGAGTGGCGGAGAGTTTATTGCCAGTTCTTCTCGTCCGTTCTACGGCCCTTGATTTGAGAACTGGCAGTAAATGTAAAATAAGGTTTTATTTTTTACTAGTGGACCCCGCAGACGTTGTTCTGCCACAATTTTGGCTTCGAAATTATATAATTAAATTGACTCTAGAAAACGTTTGTATGGGAAATAGAAAAGGGCTGTTTTTAGGGATTTCCCGGAAATTATTCGATTTTTTCTCGCATTTTAAACCTTCCCTAGACCTCCACGAACATTTCAAGACTAAGATAAGATAAATCCGTTCAGCCGTTCTCGAGTTTTAATCAGACTAACGAACAACAATTCATTTTTATTTATATAGATTGACGTTCATAAGTGTAGGTACATTGCTTTACCTAAATGAGTAAATGAATTTAAATTCGTATATTTTAGTAGTATATTGAGTTTTGCTGATCTCCTTATACATAACTTATATAACATTTTATATTGACAAGTTAACTGTTTATCCGTTTGCCATAACCCAATTTATCTGAAATTACTGGACATATAAGTAGGTAATAAAAATGAGCAAAGATGTATGTATTGAAATCGGTTCTCCGAATACACTAAATAAATGTACCGTATATAAAATAAATATTATCTGTATTATTAGTTAATATACTTTGTTCTTATTTGTATTTAATACCTATAAAAAATTGTAGTTTTGTTGCACACCTACAGTAATAGCAAACTCTCACCACACTTGTCCGATGCGACCTGAAAGAGAATATTTACGAAAATATTAGATTTCAAGTTTATTTTTTGTAATATAAGTAATAAATATATTTTATTTTGTTGGGTAAAAAAAACATTTCCACACCGGATACACACAAAGAAAAAAAAATATTTTCATTTTTTTTAAAATACATTTTGATTGAAAATGACTGAACTGGACGGATAACGCGTCTGACTACGGATCAGAAGATTCCAGGTTCGAATCCTGGCAGGGTCGAAGTAATGTTTTTTAGACTTTTTTAAATACTGACAGATTGAGTATCCATCATTATTCATTAGTATCTATAGCCGTGTGATGTTGGGTAGCCAGGCAGCTACATTTTAATACCTATTGGGTGTGCCTTTAGTAAGATTTAAAATATTATCTGCTCTTTAGACTAGATTTTAGTATTATTTCGTCGGTTCAAAAGCGAACTCACTAAATGTAATTTTGGATAAAAATAAATTTATATATAATAGAACAAAGTACTTAGTAATTACGTATTGTGGTCCATAACATAACTATGAAGCGCTTTACGCACTTAGTAATTTATTATTATCGTAGATGTAAGCTTAAAATAAGCAAGAGGTAGTAGGTACTAGGTAATTAGCTTATATTTTAATTCAAAATTACACTTGGTGGGTTTTGCCTTTGTACCGACGATTTGTTAATAGTTATTGTTTTTGATATCGAAAGACGAAATTGATAAAACATTTCTAAGTATTTTCAATTTCCTCCATCTCAAGATAATGGCCTTTTTTGTTTTTATAGGCAGAACTCTTTTATGTAAGATCCCTTTTGGTATATACTCGTATGTTTAACACTGTTCTGAATAATAAACTCAATGGCCTAGCTAGTGTAAACATCTAGGAAACGCTCAAATAGACCGCCTCTGTATCTCAGTGGTATGCGCTTTGAGTTCGAGTCCCGGGGAATCAAATTATAAATAAATTTTGGTCGGGCAAGACACAGAAGACTGATCTATATGTCTGTAAAGAAATTTGATAAGTAAACAGACACAGAAACGGACACAGACACTATGGGGCCTAGGGAATTTAGTGTACCGATGAGCGAGACGATACGAGAAAATGTCAATATCAAATTTGTTTTTTTTTTAGTTAGATATCGACAAACGAACAATATCACTTGATGGTAGGTGGCACCTCAGCCACAGAACATCAGGCAATGATGCGCATTCGACCTACTGTTTTCTTCGAGCATTCGGAAATACATAGACTGAAACCGAAACGCGCAATATGCACTGCGTTTTTCCATCTATGAACGGTGGTTCGTTACCCGGTCGGAATTTAGATATTCCTCCCACCCGATCATGTAGCCCTCTATTGGTGAAAGACTTTTTAAAATCGGTCTAGAAGTTTTTGAGTTAAACAAATATTTCCTCTTTATAATATCTACTAATAGGTATAATAATAATAATTAATAATAGTACCTACCTTCTTAACATTTTTACATGTGATGCTACAAGCTTGGTACCAGTCCTAGGACCACTCCAGGTGCGCTATATCTAACACCCTGTAGCAACAGGGCACGAATCAGCTACCCCCAAGCAAGGGCTGAACAATCCCGGTGCCGCCGTCAGGCGAGCACGGAAGAAAACATCGATGAAACTTGGTACGATTTTTCTATTACTACGTTGATTGATTTATTCATACTTGATACTAGCAATCGCCTCAAATAATAAAAACACATTCAAAAATAACATTTGCGACTGATATTTGATACCATTAATGATATTCATAAAATGATTTAAAGGGTTGACAGATCATATTATTAACTCACTTGTTCAATGAAAGATATCTTTCATCTCAATCGTATCATTCGTTCAAATCAGTCAAATGTGGTCATCCGCTAATTATTTGAAAGAGAGATAATGAATTTTTTTGCGATTGTATTTTTTAAGGATAACATAATATAATAATGAATTAAAAACGAGATATGAGTTATTCGCTGTGATTCAATATAAAATGAGATATAACTACATTCCAATTAAAGCCAGCAACTTGACGAAATCTCCATAAAGGCAAACATCAAACATGGATATGTATTCCACAATCGTAGCAGATAAGTTGATAAGTAAGTACCTATCGCAGTAACGAACGTCATCGGGTAATGTTACGGAACTTTCTGTTCGAAAATCCGTTCAACAGTTCAATATAGGTGTCACAGATAAATGTAGACTACCTAACTACATAACAACGCGAACGCACCTTCATATGTACGAATGTTTATGGGCAGCAGATATATGTATGTATATGTATAAGGCTTATTTATATAACCGTTTCATTTCGTTTAGTGTCCTCTGGGTAAAAAGAGAATAATTCACTAGAAATATTTGATAGTGTATAAATATTCGCTGCGGTTTAAATGCGAATGTGACATAAAAACGAAAAAAAAATACATAAAACAATATTTATTACATTAATTGCAATCAAAAATAGAACTAAGATTCTATTACATAACATAAAAAAATATCAATATAAAGCCGAATGGTAACCAAAACCTTATATAAACCTCCTAGTAAATTTAAAATAACCAAAATTAATAAAAGCACCAAAAGAAAATTTTCGACCCGTCACATTTCTGTTTCAGCGGATTTACCTCAAGAAGTTCATACGTGATTTAGTGTTTTGTAGAACAAAACATGGTACAATGCATAAACTTTAAACACAAGAACGACGAGAAACCATGGGGACAATAAAACAAAGAGGAACGCTTGTAGCCCGAAGCGGTGAGTCGCACCCCCGAGTCGCGCCTGCTTCGACCAATCAGCAACGAGAACGGTATGCGTGGCACCGCCCACCGCCATCTCCGTTTCCACCCTACCGCAAAACACTGAGGGTGAATGAGATGCAGCATCCCTATCAAGATTTCACATCGATTACGGATGCGGGAGCGAGTCGTTTCGCTCTCGCTCGAGGGCGGCGACGTGACGTCCTCTCGCGCAGTCGCGAACAATTAGTGCGCGGGGCGGCGTATCCGTGCATCACGTCACTATAATGTGGTTAGTCAGTGAACGTCGGGGCCGAGCCGACGGCGACGGCACGGAGCACGACGTTAGGAGCGCGGGAGAGGCGCGCTGCACGATCAGCCAGCGAACCGGCCACAGCACGGTGGAGTTCAAGAGCACGGCGTGCGCGGGGGCCGTAGAGCCGCCCGCGCCGCCTCTCGGCGCACTGCCGGACCCCCAGCAGTTCAACATCTTCCCGGCCTTCTTCAGCCGCCAGCTGAACTTCAGCGGCAGCGGCGGAGGTGGCCAAGGGGCTAAAATCATGGAAGAGCTGCGGCCGAACCTGGTCGGCGGATTGCTTGGCGTTCCCGGGCTGTTAGACGAACATCAGCATGACGCCAAGTTCCTAAACTCGGGGGCGGAGAGTAAATACACACCTGATAAAGGAAGGAAATGCAGCAACGCTTCTAGTTCTTCAGCAGAAGAGTTTGGAGGGTTATACGGAGGAGAACATGCTGCTACGCCGCCAGCGCCACCTATCAGCCGGTCATTGCAGGACCACACAGGTACTTATACTTTAATTTATAGTTACATAACTGGATGATCTATTGATACTTAGATATCATCATTCATAAGTTGATAAGATGTACCACATAAAAACAGTTTAACACGTATGAAGAACATATTTCTATTTAATCCCAACTCTATTGGATATTGACACAAACGCCTTGTCGTTAATCCAGCATTAATGTAAGTCACGAATAATCCGTTTATTGTTTAACATGTTGGTACCTCTCGACCCTCTGGTGGACATGTAGGTACATCTTGACCCTCTGGTGAACATGTCGGTACATCTCAAACTTCTGTTGACAAAGATTACAGACCTCCTCTCCTAGCTTTTTCCGCGCAATATTATATCACTTGCTAAGGGCAGAATTCTATAGATCCTTTGCGTTTACGGTTAAAAAAAAAAGCGGAACCCATTATATTGACTAATTTATTCATTTCGAATTTTGTCCGAATATATTTTATAGGTACATAGTATAGGTACCAAATATGCTGTGGCGTAACTATGATTATTTCGGGCCCCAATGCCAAAAAGTCAAGCGTTGGACGAAAAGTTGGTTACCCGGCAATAGACATCTGAAAGCTGGGTTGTATTAAAAGTGAATTAAAACTGAAATTACAATTTATTTATTTTTTTTCACGTTGTTCACACAACATAATGACAATATAGGGTCTGTGTGGTATAAAGGTATCGTCTGTGGTCCGCCGGGGCCTCCTTTAACCAGCGGGCCCCGTTTGGCCGCATTGGTTGCATTGGCATAGCTACGCCACTGCAAATACGAACTGAAAAAAAGCAATTATTCATATCATATCAATTATGGTATGATGAATTGGTACAATAATTGTCCTATATAATACATTTTCATAAATTTGAAAAGTTTAGGTTTCAAAAACCCTCTCAGCCTTTAAAACTATAATATATACCTAATATTTACTAACAATTAATTATAATTTACATATAATTTGCATACAATACAATAATTTATAGACTACTGATATTTTTCCAAAAAAATAAATATAATATACATGTAGGTACCTTTTTTATCTATTCCGTGGTAGGCATTTTTTTCCTAAGATGTCACATTAGGCAAGAAATATGTGAGTGAATTCCCATGTCCCGATGGGTGATCAGCCATCCATGCCCTGTCTAACCGAAACAATTTTTTTTTCCCGGGATTCGAACCCAGGATTTCCAGTTATAAACGCATCACGCTTACCTCTAAGCCATGGAAGCGGTCAAAAAAATATGTACTTACTACAAAATCACATCCCGTTAAATCTGAAGCACAGTGTTAAATAACTAAAAGCAATCTCTATGTGATGAGGTAATTCGGAATCTTAGTCACCAGGCCTTGTGGCGCAACGGATAACGCGTCTGACTACGGATCAGAAGATTCCAGGTTCGAATCCTGGCAAGGTCGAAGTATATTTTTTTTTGTTTTATAAATATGAAAAAAAGTATTTTATACTTATAGATGATTAATATGCATACAATTTAAATATTTTTATTTGTTTTTTATAAAAATTTCTCGTGTTAATGTAATTGGACGCTGTTAAGCAATACAGTGTCAACGCACACGGTTGACATTTCGAGATAATTTAGTTTGAAGTTTTAATCAGGTTTTATAAATTTTATTTTAAAAAATAACAGAAATAATATATTTTTTTGTAATTATTATTATTAACATAAATGCATATCGTTTTCTTGGTAGCAATCAAAGTAATTGAATTTAGTGCATTATTGTTAAATATTTTAAACATTTTAGGTTTTCGTGCCCGTTAGTTTTTTCAATATTTTTGCTATTAAAACGATTTAAATGATATGTATCCCTTTTGAAATATGTAGTCCATCTCATAAGGAAGCGATTGGTATCAAAATTAAAATTTTTGTCATTTTGTGGGTTGACACTGTACACTTGTTGACTTGTGCACTTCTCCGAAACGTTTCGTCCGATTTTTATGATTTTTTATGTATATTTCATATCGCTAGATTATAAGGGTATCTCTATCTAGATTTTTTTTTCTATTTTTTTGAAAAATATTTGATTTGGTCTCATTTTATTCATTAGTCTAGCCGTGCGAAGCCGAGTCGGGCAGTATCATATAAAAAAGGTTGTGTAGCGCGTAGAAGCATTATGACTAGTGACTACTATCTAGAAATGATTTAATCTGCGATTAAATTTTACAATTCTTTTAGCTCATTTCATAACCTATAAACATACATAATTACAGGTATACAGGTTGCAAAATTTTATAGTTTGTTTTAATACCATTCCCGACCTTACATCAAATTTTGAAAACTTTTGGAATTATAATGAATTAATTGTCTTGACTGACTGGACTAACAAGGGTAGCAACACATTAGCAACAAAATATATTTTTAGTTACACTGTTTTTATAAAGTCCCTAAAAACCCTACCGATCCCTGTTTGTGTTTAGGGCTGAATGAAAAACATATAGAACAAAATACAAATTAAAATGAATAAGCTTATAATATCAGTTATGCATTTATTTATTTATTTACATTGTGAGTCCTAATAGTAGTTTATTATCACATTATCACAAGTAATATTATAATTTCTCCGCCACAATAAATTAAGATAAATCTTGGTAAATAAATATAAACATTTAAATTTTTCAATAGAATTTTATCATATTAAAACATTCAGAGAGATGGAAAAAACTGTGAAGTTCATATTGCGCTTTTCGGTTTCATTCTATGAATTTCAGAATGCTCGACATCTCACACTCGTATACAGTTTGGGATAACAATAAAAAAATAAAAAATATCAAAACACAGAAATCTTTTATTTCCTATAATGTTGTATACCAAGTAGTCTACGTAGTATGCAAAGGTACATATCTATTTAAAAGTAGGTATCATTGTACCACGAATAATTTAATACGGTAGGTGTAGACACCGCGTGATTCACAGACTAACGGAAAAAATGCAAATCGCGTATCAACAAAAAATATTTAGTACCTATAAAATTTATTAATAAAATGTATAGAATACACAACACAAGGCCCACAACTCATTAGCAAAATTATTAACTTATAAATAAATATATAACTACGATTATTATCTAAACAGGTCATCACTCACAATTTCGGACACGTATCTATCCGAATATGTACATAACAATTCCAATTAGAGTAATATTGCAAACAATCGGCCCTAGGCTGACGTCATGAATACGAAATGTCACTAACGACCGCCCCCGGCAGCGAAGCCTGAATTTTCAAGCGGCGTGCCGGTGCTGTGTTGAATATCATTATTTCAGCGTGTGTGTGTGAATATTATACACAACATACCTACAAGGTTTCTAGGTTATGTTCTAGTATGCGATGCCTTTGGTATTGGTCAACTGAAAGTTTTGTATTATGTAAACAAAATGCGATTTTGGTAAACGCGTCTCAGTCTCGGTCATAGACTATTTTCTGTACCTAAATGTTGAAATTTTTAACAAAACAATTGCGGACGTATGGAGTAAATAAACGAATATTGATTATTGGAAATCAAATTTGAAATTTAAAACATAAACTTTTGTCGTGTGCATGAACTGATAATATATTGAATGAGGAAAAGATTAATAATATGTAAAATCTTTTAAATTTAAAAACATCCAAAAAGAGATAACGACCATTCCACAACTTTAGTAAGTAAGTAAGTAAATACTTTATTGCACACAAAAATACAGTAAAAACTTAAAATAGACTTAAAATAATAAAAGTAGACGAAAAAAGTAAACATAGAATAATCAGCATTAGATATGTGTACAGAAGGCGGTCTTATAGCTATGACAGCTATTTCTTCCAGACAACCCGACAACTTTACAGGAAAGTCCTAAGTTAAAGTTCGGAATAAACGATAAAAATATGATATAAATATATGAGTAACAAAAAGTTTGTCGTAGATTCATGATTAAACTAAGTAACGCGAAAAAAAAAACAAAAAATAAGAAAGAAAAGCAAAAAAAAAGAAAATAAGTGACATAATTTCTTCGAAGCATTGAAAATAATATATCATAAAATGACTTATATTTCGAAACCAAGTTGCGTAAACAAAGAAATATGTACTTACAGTTATTCACTAATTTTATTTAAAAATTAAGGTTACTTGGTATTTTCTTTGCTGCAATTTTCTTACAAAATATTTTAATTTATATTTCTAATCATATTTACAATAATAACATGTTAAATTATTTATAATAACATGTATAATTAAAAAAAACATTTAAATAAAATATTAGGAATATAACGTCAATAAAGAATAAAAGAAAAAAAAAATTAATCAAATACTAGTGGACCCCGCAGACGTTGTTCTGCCACTTTTCTGTTGTAATTTTCCCGCTTTTCTGTTGAATTTTTTCCTGAATTTTCTTTGCTATAAACCTCACGGAGCCCGAGACCTTTCCAAGGAATGCAAAACCGTGGAAATCGGTTTGTGCGTTCTGGAGTTATAGCGTCAGGAAGGAAAACCCGACTTATTTTTATATAGTAGATTAGCTGACCCGTATCCACTTCTCTGGGCAAAATACGATAGCTAGCAGCAGGATTATTCCGACTTACTTGACACTCATCGTTATAATTTGGTCAATTAACTCAATATCGTTATAAATTATAGCCTATATGTTATTCTGATGTATAAACAATAATACTGCAAAGTTTTATCAAAACCCGTTCATTTTAGCGTGAAAGAGTAAAAATCCTCACAAATTTTCACATTTATAATATTAGTAGGATTTCTTTAAGTAAGTAATTAAACTTAATTTTGTATTCAGTTTATGTATCACAAGAGTATAAAGTATGTAGGTATATGGGTGAACAGTCCAAATATAGGCCGTGGATTGTGGACTGTGAACCTGTTAATATTAAACACAGATTATACCTGAAGTAATCTATAATTATTATAATTAGTCTGCGTAATAAATAGTTTCATTACTTAAAACAACCTTACACTCTGGAATAACAGGCTGGACTTGAACAAAGAATTTACTCTTTGTCAGTGCCTTTAATACATATTTGTCATTATGTTGATGTCTCTTATGATTTGAAAGACTTTCATTCTCTTTAGGAGTTTCTTGACTTGCATGAGAATGTCCATAGTCGATTTCATTTGAATTATTCGTCATTGGTTTAAATTTATGATTGTCAAAGTTATCGTATGGTCCATTATGTTGGCTTTCGTTTGGTATATTTGTCATTAAATGCCCAGTGACAGGTGTCAAAATAGGTGGATTGGTTACCGCTGTATTTAAATTTGTTTCTTGATCTATTGACAATGGTAAGTTGTAATGAGGTTGCACTTTTGGCGTGTAAATCGAAGTACCAGGGTTACTAAAACCATTTTGATTATTGCTATTTGTATGCACACCTTGACTCAATCCATTATTTATATGAATTGAAGGATAGTTATTTGTAAATCCCGGTGAGTGATGAGGAGAATGACTATAACTTGGAAATCCACTATTTAAAGTAGCATCTGAATTTCCGTGATTATTAGAATTTTGTTGTTTTATTTGGTCCATAATAGAATTGATTTTATTCATATCTTCTATAATTTTGGGTAAATTAGCATTACCTGGATTCCGATTAGTGATGGGTCTATTAATGATTGCAGTATTTGTATTAATTATTGGATTGTATCCATGATTGAAAACTCCATTGTTAGTAGGAAACTGGTTTACTAATGGACGATTACTAAAGCTTTTATCAGAATTACCATTTGTAAAGGGAATTCCTGATATTCGATTAGGGACAATATTTTGATTGTTTGAGTTCCGTGCAACGTTTGTGGCAGAATTCATTTTATTTTGTATAATATCCGGTACTTCGCCGTTATCTTGTGATACATGGTCATTATCTCTAGAGTCATTTCCATTTATTGAGTCGTTATTGTCCGTACCAAGAGAAGCTGTTTGAGGCCAATTGTTATCATTTCTTGCATTATACCTGTCTCTTGTTGCATCAAGCCTTTGGATAGCACGGGAGAGCTGGTTAACGTTTTGATTATTGTTATTTGTGTTATAAAACCGTTGTTGTGGAGCGACATTATTTCCCAGTAGTAAATCTAATAGACCAGCATTGCAGGAGGAGTATGACAGTGCTGAAATGTTGAATAAATAAATTTAAAATTTTATGTTTAAATAAGTGCCATATTTTGGGAAATTTGGAATAATAAATACTGCATAATAGGTACAGAAATAAGCTTTAGAGACTTTGAATTATAATCAAAATATATAAAAAAATATTATAATATTGGCATTTAAAATTTAAACTATTTCGTCAAACAGACACCTTTACAATCCTTCCCAATAGTGAATTGTTTAAATAATAAAATCACTTACACAATCTTGTGTAATACACCTACTTACCTAAGAATAAATATGTGTAAAATCCATTTAAATAGTTTATCATGTTCACTGACACTAATTCATTATCATTGATAAAATAACCTAAACGAGTGACGTCCGAAGTGCATGATTCTTTAATTATAACTGACGTTCAATTATTAAAAAGTAATTAAATATGCATTACTAAGAATCACTTTAAATATCTAGTAAAAATATGAATAAATTAACTAATTATTACTTATATATTTTTATTCATGCAAAAAGTGTCATTTTTTAGGTATCTACAAAACGTATAAGGTTGTATTGTATCATTATAAAAACTACATGAAAATGAACAGAGGGCCTAGCACAAATGACTATCGACAAAGTATTCGAATCGTCAAACTATCAGGGGGGTGAGCACGAACAAGTATCGAAAGAGTATTCGTATCGTCGAACTGTCATTTGTATGAAACTTTTCATACAACTGAGAGTTTGACGATTCGATTATTTTGTCGATAGTCGTTCGTGCTCACCCCCCAGTTGTATGAGAAATCATTTGAACTTTCATACAAATGACAGTTCGACGATACGAATACTTTTTGCAAGTTGTTCGTACTGGGCCTCAGTATAGTTAAAAAACCATGTTTATGCCATTTGCATTACTATAGCAATATAACTTACCCTAACTACTTTAGCCACGTTTTTTATAATATGCCATACTGCCATAAAGATTTTAAGAATATCAGTAACACAACGCATACCTACTTTTATTATTCGAAAATATCAACGCAATTTTTAAAATTAACCGTTTATAGGTTGATCGTTATCGATTATGAACTTTCTCCATGAGATACAAACTCGCTTCATGAAAAAAAGGTGACTATGTAATATTCAGCCGTGAAAACATAATAGACTGACTCGCTTTTATAAGTACCTATACGCTTCAATAAAAGCAGGTGATGAAACCACGCAACAATAAATACAAGTAATAAATCAAATGGAGGTACACCACAAAGGTTGTGTTAAAAAGGCGATCGGCAGGATGTTCACAGGTCGAACACAAATTAGACATGGGTAACACTGCGCTGCGCCGCGCAATTGCGCCGGCACGCTTCACTGCGCAGGGTGAGTCAGCTCACATATTCATAATGTGTCGGCGCACGGCGCAGTACCTCACTCACTGAGTCAACTATGAGCGTGGCGTTCGCGTTGCGTGCGTTTCGGAGGTTTCACTGCTCGCTTTGCGCGTGCCATTTTGTTGCGTCGTGGCGCAATTTTGAGTTGACTCAAGGAGCCGACGCTCTACACTGCGCCTGAGTTGCTGAGTTGGCGCGGGGAATTTCGCTGAGTTACCCATGTCGAACACAAATGTTTGTATTGGTTTATTGTTTGCTAACGCGAGGCGCGTGGCCGCCAGTTGCCAGATATTCAGCCAATGGTCCAGTTAATCCTTCGTATAATGCCTATTAATGTGAAATATCGAAGCTCAGTTATTATAGGATTAACTCAGCCACGGGATAAGTTTGTCAATAATGCGATATTTTTATTTTTCCTTCGAGCATTCGGGAATTCAAACATTGAATCTAAAATGCGTATACTTTACGGCTTTTCCATATTATACTAATGATAGATCCCATACGAAGTTTAGGCGAAAGAAAGTGAGTGTGCTTTAGACCAAACAACTGAAGTAAAACTTTTTCGCATCAAACAGATATACCTGATTTCTTATTCATTATTTTTATTCACAATTTCATTATTTTCATTATTTGAAGTAAAAATAATAAAATACGAAATTGTTTTCTTTTTGTACAATTCAGATGAATAAAGGAAATAACAATTTCGTTCACCTCGGCCGATCACACTTTTCGTAACGCTTTCACCACTTTACTCTCCAAGCCCAGCGTGCGTATAGAAGTACACCTAAGGCGAAGCAGGAAACATAAGGAAAAACAGGAGATTAAACATTGACTTTTATAATATTTATGTATGTGTCAAAAGGATTTAAAGTTAAAGGCTCGGTAATGAGCCTGCCATAATGAATACTAGCAAGCTTTTAAAATATATAGAAGCGACACTAACACCATACTGTTTTAAATATTATTCTTAGTTTAAATTGACAAATTTTATCAATTAAACTCTAAATTGTGTGGTGTGCAGTGAAACCCAATATAACTAATGAATAAGTCATTAAGCGAAAATCAGAAGTTGTAAATAATTAGGGCACTATTCAAAAAATTCCTACTAAGATAATGTTATAACTGTCTACTTAGATAATAATTACGGGTAATCAAAAGTAACGGAAATAAATAAGTAAATAATTGGAAATTTAAATGCAGTCTCTCTTGAATGGAATTTTCATTACATCCTCTGAACGGATGTTTACCCGGTTTCAACCGGCTCGGGTGGAATTCCGATATTCCTGCTCGAAGTGGCCAGAGGCAGAAAAACATATTTAAAGAAAATATACATAAACAGTCCGCCTCGGCAGGTATCTAACCCCTTACTTTATGATTTTTGCTATAGATACTCACATGTTATTTTTATATAAGCTTCCAAATAGATATCCAAGTACCTACCTACAATAATTATTACCAAATAAAAATTTTAAAAATATGTAAAGATTATATTAATAGCTTTATTTTGATTGATCATTGATCAGGTGACAGTGTATCCGATTCTTTAAACCAGAAATTGTAATACCTTCATCGTATAAACAAATAAGCGAAATACACGTACAAATAACTCATAATAAAGTACCCTCTCGATATAATAGAGTGTCCGTGCGCACGCGCCCCCACGAGTCACGACAAGCCGTTAAACCTATTGTAATTACACGCTCGCGCCGGATCAGCTGCCACTCGAAAAAGCAACAAATATCCAACGGGTTGAAAAAAATCAGAGAGACTTCTTGTCACTCGTCAGCCGGGTGCAGGTATTCTTTCTCTAATTGATCGTAGCTCAATTACAGATTAGATTTACCACCTTTATATTTTGCCACAGCTTCAGCATAAAGTAAAATAGGTAGTACTACAGAAAACTTGATCAATAGTTACTATAAATTAATCGTCTGATCCTAAAAACTTTTGTGTTAATGTTAAATGAATTTTAGGCGCCTTCTACAGTTTTCGAAGTCTACAAAGTATACTTGATACAATTTTTTAACATGAGAATATCATTGAAATTGTTCCAATATTGCCGATATTAAATGACATCCTTATGAATATTGTGGTCTACGTCGAAATGAAAGAAAGGATTTTGGGCTTACTCCTGGAGGTCGTAAGTAGTTAGTTATATTTTATCATAAGTTTTTTTTATAGTATAGGGGACAAACGAGCCTGCGGCTCACAAGTTTGGGGAGGAATATCATATTCGTGACGACTTTATCTTTATGTTAACTAAGGTGTTTCTAAACCAAACTATTTATAAGTTCTTTCTTCTTATATACTTAATACATAAGAACTTAATGGTCAGACACTCATCGAACATCGATATTTTTCATACCCAAGAATGGAACTTCTTATAGTCATCACTTTTTCACTCACTCATTCATCGTAATTTTATATTACAGAGACTATATTAGTTCTGTCACTCTATTTAAAAGACATCAATCAAAGATAAAATTGAGAGGGATTGGTGGAATTCTCGGCGATTATAAATCTATTAGCGGCATGTGATAACATATGGACTCCGCTTGAGGGGCAAAGCGCCCCGTCGACAGCCAGCGCTGCGCCGCCCGCGGGGCGCCAAATACGTAATAGATTTTGAGATTTATTATAAATTGCGATTTTTGAGAGCACTCGTTTTATTGTTAATCGCTTTTTTACAATCGTGAATTTGAACGGCCTATAGCTAAAAAGCACAGAATCTCTTCCGGATTCTCCTGTACGAATGCTATTTAAGACTAGATATATCAATATGTGTAACATTTCATTGAATTCGTTTGATTTTTTGAAAATGCATATAAACACTGATATACATAAAATGTCAAATTTTATTACTTATCTACTTTATTATTAGGCGAATTATTAGTTATAAATCAAAGATTTATGGTTTTGAGATTATTCTGTCTCCTTAAGGTTCCAAAATTCGAAGAAAATAAAGATTTTAATCTGCTATATCCCTTTGTCACTATTTTGATATGAAAAAATATATCCTTGATAGAATGGAAAAGTGCATTAACGTAGACTAATTTGATAGTATTTGTCAATGAAGCTAGTAGAAGATGCGCTGTATAGTTTCACCAGCATGGTATTAATGTACCTACTACAAGAATATGTTTAGTAAATAGAATTATATTATTTCTATTATATTACATATGTATTATACAAGCCCGCGACTTCGTTCCCTTTAACTTTTCTTCCCGACCTCCGATTTCGATGAAACAAAGTTTAAAACTTGTTGTCCCAGTATATGTTCTAACTATATGTCAAGCTAAATGAAAATAAGTTTCGTATCTTTAGAGATTAGAGTGAACAAACAGACAGAGAGACAAAAACGTTCAAAATGATTTTTATGTCATCCTCTCCATTTATAGTATTGTAAAATATTACTATGTACAGAAATTTTGATTCTGCTATTTTATTTTTATATAGGACAAGCGATCCGCCACGGGTACACTAGAAGTATTTTTAAAATCGGTCCAGTAGTTTTTGAGTTAAATCGTAACAAATAAACAAATCTTTGCTCTTTATAATATTAGTATAGATAAGCTTAGACTAAAGGTTAAAATTCATTTTTATAAAATAACGTCAACTCTTTATGAGACGTAATTGTCTATGTAAAACTTATATCTAAGGTTATTTTCCAATATTGCTTAGATGTTACATTTTTTACACTTACACTTTGTGCAGTCACCCGACACCTCTCGACCGCCACAGATGGCGCTTTTATGTCAATCGTCATAATTAGGGGATTAGGGCCCCCTAATGACATGTTACATTGAATCTTTGTTACACCCCGAACAAATGTTCCCTATTTTGCACTACAAATATTGTGCGTTGACTTGTCGCGAGTCAGTTGTGATTATGACGCATTACACTCTATTGTGGGTGATGAAATCGGAGATAGTTTTACTTAAAATGGGAATAAAATATCATTAAATAACAATATAACGCATAGTTTTATTATGGTAATGATTTTTTAGTGAACTTGTTGACTAAAACAACCACAAGTAAAACTTAATACCCAAATGCTAATCAAACATGTCCATCGTAGATATCGGTTGATTTATTTTTATAGTGTATTATGATAACAAGAATACTATGTATATTTACACCTAACTTGTGAACAAAGACGCATTGGAGGAAAACATTTTATTCGGAAAACAAAACAAGTACAATAAGATTTTAATGCTACGAATACAGTGTTTAATTCGGTCGCCGCTTGAATGACAAATAATATTAAATCAAAATACCATTTACAAGTTTTCGCATATAGAATCTATGGTTACATATAAAGCTTACCAAAAAAATTACAGAAATAATTATTTTTTACACAAAATATATGAAAAAAAAGGAATCATGACAGTTGAAGAGATATGTATCAAACCGGTTTTTACTAATTGGTATTTTTCTTTATTTTGTTACTTTGATACTTTTTTTTAAGCAAGAGCTCATCATTAAATAAAACGCTCTACTATTGATTCAAAATCGCGTCCATTTAGTATAACCACAGCGACACAGTATAACACGTTAATTGCATCAAAAAAAATGTCAACTAAAAAACGAAACCGATTGACATCAAAGCTTCTGAAACGTAAAAAAAAGTAGCTTTTAAACGTTAAAAGGCCCCGTTTACCGCGGACGCAAACACTTAGCTCCATGTTAATTAATAAGTAGCTGGAGCCTCGTCAAAGGGAATGCATGAATACTTGCCAAACCGACCTCCAACGGTGCTTTTAAAATGCTCCCCTCTTAATCCGGTAGCTCAGAGAAACCAGAGGTAAACTGATTACGACGCCAATTTAAGATTTTTTGGAATTTGCTTCAAATACAAAAAAAACCTGATATATTATGGTCCGCCAAATCTATGTGTCTGTATGACACTACTACAATATAAGGCTGGCAACGCTTTTTTGTTTCCATAAAAAAAGTTGTGTTGAAATCGATAATTGTAAGTGGGTATATATCACAAGTCACAAAATATCAATTAACCAAGGCTCCAGTGAAATGCTTAAAACTGTACCTACGTTTCATATGTAATATCGAAATTTAAATGAAGTCCGTCTATTCCCACAGCTGTAAAAACATTTCTTGTCAGTCACATACCTTATCTTAATGTTCTTTCTCCGTTCAAGGGATCATAATCATAGATCTCAATCTTGGCAGAGTCTATGTGCCCAGCCCATTGCCTCGTCAGTTTGCTAATCTACCGGGCTATGTCGGTAACTTTCATTCTGCTTCAGCAGCAGCCTCCTCAGCAGATCGCGCAAAGAAACACCAAGTATAGCCCTTTACATAGCTTGCTGAATAACCACGTACGGAAGTACGTCATCGTTGGTACTTAGTAAATACTATTCAGTCTTTCGTCGGAACTCTCGTAAAGTGATGTAACAATAATATTGATCTGAGATATTGTGGTACTGACCCAGATAGACGTAACATCTAAGATAACTCGAACTTCAATGAATCTGAGCGAGGAATCATTAGGTGTAACAGCGTTAAAGCAACGCAATTACAATTACGGCGGCGAACTTGACCTACGGTAAGGATCGATGCGACCCACTATGCAAATAAGAAACGGTTTCTTTGAAATACTGTTATGTAGATTTAGGGATAGTATCACGGTAATATAATTTTGTACTGTGAATTCAACATAATATATTGTTATATTTACCACCGTGGCGTTATTTTACTAGAAAGTACCTGTATAGATACAATATATTATATTGTTATTGTTAGGTATATACCTAGTAGTAAATTTTTTCATATTTATAAAAGATAAGGTGGTGGAAGTGAGGATCTGATGAATAAGAAATCGTTTGCTTCCCTTTAAAAAATATAAAAACCTTTTTTGTTTTTTATTTTGTGTAACTAATAGAATATGAAAGCTCGAATAACTGATTTAATTAATAAATATCAGTAAAATAACTGTATTAATATTTATTATATTGATAGAAATTCATTACCATTCATCTAACATCATTGTAAATTCTAAAAAATGTTTTTCGAGTGGTGCATTGGGCAGACACTTTCCTGTCTCTGTTTCACTCATCATCTTTACAGTCAAGTAAATATTCAGCTTTTTGCGCCGACCTAAATAATTATTTCTTAAAAAGTTTCCACGAAATTCCAACTCGAAACATCATTGTGCCACGCAACGTGCATATCATTGTGCCACGTATAAAAATCGTTACCATAACACGAAACAGAAATTTTACAAATTTTGTATTGCTTCTCCTTGTTCAGCGGAAGGCGCGTTCAAGAAATTAAAGCCGGAGCCGGGTGGGAACGGCACGGGTTCTGGCGCATCAGCGCTGTCCCCCCCACTAGGTCCCCAGCACGCTGGACACACCCCCACCACAGCCTCTTGCCCCACGCCCGCGCGCCGGAGACATAGGACTACCTTTACACAGGTAAGAATCATATAATATCGATACCTCCTAAGCATACTGAGTCATGTAACAGGTATTTTGTTTTTTTTATATATACGTACATTATAAACCATGTTCTTAATATCAGTGTTAAAAAAAATTAAAAAACATTAATTGAGGTTAGGTATAAATGCATTTTAAATCTCAGTTAAAAACAAGAATCAGCAAAACAATTTTATACCAAAGCAAGAGATTTCAATCTTTGTTAAAAAAAAAATACTAATTTATTTTGAATTAGTCTGATATCAATAAAATCCAACTTCACAATTATTATCCATAAATTATCCTACAAATCCAATTCTGTAAATTTTCTTTAAAATCGCTCTCCTGAACAATTACTGAACTGTTAGTTGACTCACTATACTTAGGAGGTATCGTTATAGTATTTTTTTAACGCGAGTATCACACATTTAAATAAAATACTTTATACCTGAAACGCTATTAATTATTATTATTCATATTATTTATGGCGAGGTCTCGGATGCTTTTCAGCAAGCGTGGTCATGGGTAGATTGAAAGGTTACAGCTATCTGATTTTAAATATCACAAAGATGGCAACACTATCTATTCCTACGAAGTTTGTCAATTTTTTTTGTAATTTAATGTAATTTTCAATATTGTGGCAATATTGATAAACGGTGTCCTCTTATTTATTAGTATGTATGACTTGGGTTTTAGATTTTTATTTATTGGATTCCATTCAAACAATTCACATTTAAACTTACAATTGATAAATACTTATAAGTGACAAGTTAAACTTTTTTTATTTTTCAAATACAGGAACAATTAGCAGAATTAGAAGCAGCATTTGCCAAGTCACATTACCCCGACATCTACTGCAGAGAAGAGTTAGCAAGGACGACAAAACTTAATGAAGCCAGGATACAGGTTAATTTCCTCAATTAAAATATATAGAATTAACTTATTATTATTAAAATAGATAATTTCAAGAATTTACTAAATAAATTAATATATACAATAGACATTATACATTGTAAGCAAATCTGAAAGCTACGAATCTGACGTAGCAGTTATCACGATGTAGCAGTAAGGGGTAATCTTTTGCTATACGAAAACATACTACATTCTTAAAATATATGCCGACTAATATCTAAATAAATTCATATACTTATTATTCAATATCCAATTAATGTTTAAACTGAAAGTGCTACGAAACTCACGTAGCAGTTATCATGCGTAGCACGATTAACATTGGTCTACGTCAGAACTGAATTTATCAGAGGTAAAAAAATATTTTCTACATTTGTTATTTTTGAGTGAGCGACAAACCATGTAACTAATAACATTTCCGCCGATCCATCGAAAATCCGTGCTATAAAAAGAGGAAAAGAATGTAATAACCCACAAACAAGTCAATAGCTCTTGTTCTTACGTGGAGTTGTCGAAAATATCAATGATGCGCGAATATTCGGGTAATACAATTTGAAGCGGCCGGGAGCGGATTGAATTAAAGCGCCATCTGTCGTCCTCGGCCGTATGAATACGAAATGCGTACAGTTAGTCGCGATCCTTATCTCAGTTTTAAAATTGCTCAATCCCTCGGGACACTATTGATTTGTCCCCAGAGCACCTAATTCGACGCTTTAGATATTTTATTCAGAACACGACTTTTAACATTCTCTTGAAGTAACGATGTCCTTAATTCTTCAGCTCACATTCACGGAATATAAAACTCAGTACTTACCCGCTTTTATCTATTCTACAGCTGACATTACTGTCTGACTACAATCCTTAAATAGATTTCTTTCTTTTTACTAACATTTTGTTAAAGAATTTATAATATACGGATTTCATATAAGGTAGGTATTCATATGTATAGTTATGTCATTGATGTCTGACGATAACATGACGCCAGCCTTTGCATTACACAAGTGCCAATGTAAAGAGCCTCAGTAAATATCATTAACAGGAATTCTTTTACATTTCACCGTTAAAAGCTTGTGAAATACGCACACATACATACGCGATGTTAGTACACGCTTCGTATCTATTAACGTTTCGCTACATAAGAATGTAAACGTTAAAGACGACGTCGTACCCTCCTTCTAGAGGAAATTTCGATATAAAAATACAACGCTAGCGGGCGAACGAGGGTGGTAAAGTGGGGGGAGAGGCGGGTGGCCCCTGAGGCATTGCAATCCCATCAAATGGATCCGTAACGAAGTTAGCCGTTCATCCTCCCCGCGCGCCTCTCGACATTGTCTCTGCCCTCAAATGAATTCTACAATTGGAAATAAGAAAATGTTTTGTTGGATCGCAGTGCTTCTTCAGCGTAAAGACGACCGTTTTCTACAGACAACACGGCGCTCCGTAAATGTAGAGCTCTGTTTTTTTATATTCGAATAGGGTTTCAGAGATCTTCACTAAATTAGATTTCATCGACGTTTAAACTGTAGCTTAAGTGAAACTGACTTTCTTGTTTTTATTCTAAGTATGGGCTGTGATAGATTGGGATTTTATTCTGACACCATTCTTTTGTTGTAGATAGACTACGGCGTAATATATAATTTGAACTGTTTTAGTGAAAAACGTATAATTGAGAAGATATAATCTACTTTGCTTTATATTATGTACATTGTCATCATGTTCAATTAAGCTCCTTATTGAAAATAAATGTATACGTGTATTTGTTTAGAAGAAATAAGTTACGTAATATAATTAACAAGAAAAGTGTACATATTAAAATGAAAAACATTCCCGACAAACAGCGGCTGTAAAGCACATAAAATAAAAACCACAAATAACTTAATGATATTTTACACCAGAACTTTCTCATTTAAAAAAAGAATCAAGTCGTTACTTACGCCACTTAAGCAAGTACGAGTAGGTATCGTAGTAAGAGATCGTACATAGCTTAAGCGGGAAATTGCTTCGTTTTTCATCACAACGCGCGCGGCGAGGGACGGATGTTGGATTGCTTTGCGAAAAACTAATATCCCATTTATGTATTTTCGCCCTATTTTCTATATATCATCTTTAGCGATTTGATTTTAGACCCTATAACATTTGCTTTAAAGAGCATTGTTGCGTATTAGGAGTTAGGTATGGGTGTGTTTGTATGGAGTGCGTTAGGAGGGCGGCTCCCTAGACCTCTCCCTCTAATCAGCTGTAATCACCATATCAAACGACGCACGACTCATTCCCGACGACAACAGATAATAGCTGTTTGTTTATGGCACATTGTATAATATATAATAAAGAATACATGAGCTGTTGCAATGCAATCCTTTTTGTTAGATTTTTTTTTCGAATTTCGATTTTTTTTTAAAGATGTTTAATAATTTGTAGAGATTATTCAGTCCAAACTGTCAATAGTTAGTAGAAATTATAATCATTAACTAATAATGCTTATAAATATTTAAAGAACAGCAATTATTGGATCTTGTTACTGAGTATGTATTTTTAATGATAGCAGTCGCTAGCACTTGATTGATTTTTATACTGCTTTTCTTACATTATGTAACGCTTAAAAAACTGATTATTAATCCTGAAGAGTATTTCTAAAATAATAGGATTGTGTGCTATAGTATAACAAGTTATTTTTTCTTGAAACATGTTTCTTGCACTCACGTGGACACTCGCAATATCTGAACTTTTCACGTTGTCACGTTCATCTCAATACATAAGTCTAGCTTGTAGGTGAACTTGTACGAACATAAAAGATTAAATATAATGTGTTATGGATCTATGTTATTTCTAAGTAGAGAAATCGAAATTATATTATGTTGAAATGTTTTTTTATATAGGATATCGATAAGGGAGCGTTAAATTCAACTAGAATGTCAATCTTATTTTTATTTAGAGTATTCGAAAATTCATAGGCAGAAACCAAAAGGCGCAATATTCTGCATCTATAAACACTGGTTCGTTACCCAGACGGAATTCCGATAGTCAATCAGTCGTGGCAATCAAGTTTATCAAAATTAATAACTTTAACCATACCGACATATCTCATAGCGACATATATTTTTTTTAAATTAGATTCAACAGACGAGCATGGGATTCACTTGGTGATACCTCAACCACAGTACATTAGTCAATGATGCGCTGTCGGCCTATTTTTTATTTCGAGCATTCGGAATTCCATAGACAAACCGCGGAATACTAAATCGATAATTGAAACTTGAGGGCATCTTAAAATGTTTCTGTTTTTCATTTTACATTCGTAATGAAAGGGTTAGATATACTTTACCTCAATGTTGATTAGCGTTCGAGAATTAGCCATAAGAAGCGCAAGGTGCATTTCAATTTTTTATTACACTATGTAAGGAAATAATTAATATAAATAAATTGTATTACCATCTTTGTACTCACTATTATATTTAATAGGTGTGGTTCCAAAACCGTCGAGCTAAATACCGTAAACAAGAGAAGCAGCTTCAGAAAGCGTTGGCGCCTGCGGTGTTGCCCGGCTGCAATGGGATGATGAGGAACATCCAGGGCTATCGCGGCTACCAGCCATACCCTCATCCCAATACCATCAATAGGTATCCACAGGTATGAGTCCATCCTTACTATGAACTTACAATGTCGTCAAGACGGTGGTTTGAGCAAATTGAACTATATTATATGGGGAATCTATCTATGTATATCAAACAAAGTGGTGTTAGTTACACCATCTATAACTTAAAAACGGCTGCAACGATTTTAATTATGTCTTTTTTGTTGGATTCGTCTGTGTCCCGAATAACAGAATATCTTTTAAAATATTAGAAAATTTCAGGAAAAAAATATATTATGTAGAAAATTTATTTTAAAATAAACTGTTCACTGCAAAACAGAGATATAGGTACATTATAGAATAGAAGTGGAAAAAGAGCTCATTTAAATCTAGAAATATTTTTTTAATAAATGTCTTTTATTAACGCGAGTATCACACATTTAAATAAAATACTGTATACCGGATTAAAACGCGATTTATTATTTATATTGTTTAAATTATTTATCCCGACGTTTCGGATGCTTTTCAGCAACCGTGGTCGCTGGGAGACAGAAAGATGACAGTTCTCTGATTTTTGAAATATCACAAAGTTGCCATATTAACGCCATCTATTCTTACGGAGTTGATATTTACTGTAATTTTCTATATTATGACAATATTGACTAACGGTGTCCTCTTGTTTTTCAGTATGTTTGATTTAATAATAATTAAACAATATAAATAATAAATCGCGTTTAATTCGGTATACAGTATTTTATTTAAAAATATTTTTTTGTTACTTTTTAAGCCAATTTTCTGGCAGGACAACATACATATTATGTCTGGTCCACTAGCATAATATAAAATGAAAGAAAGAAAGAAGAATATTTATTTGCAACACAAAAACTTATAAACTACACTATACTAATAATCGCAAAAATATCGCTCAGTATAAGCTAGGACGTGGCAAGTCCCAGCGCTGATTTTTGGTGATGTACTGTGTGTATGTCTTGATATTTTCTTTATTTACATCTATAATCTATATTGTACCCATGTGAAGCCGGGGCGCATTGTAGTTAATATTTCCATGTTATTTGCAATGAGATTGTCGAATAACCATTCCGATAAAGTACACTATTCTGAAGCTCATTACAATACGTCGCTGATCAGTCGCTCTGATTACACGCTAATGTGATTTTCCGACGAAGCGACCACCGAAATAATGCAAATGGCCGACAATACGACATTCGACAACATGAAACAATGACAACAGTATTTATCTTAAAATCAACTCTGCTCGCTGATTGATGATTGAAGTTGGAATGTTGTTAATGAAAAATGTATTTGTAAATCATATGAAAATAACTGTTATCATATATGAAATTAAATTCGTGGTATATGCGACTTCATCTGTGTGAATATTTCCTCGATTTGAATTCCGAATAACCGATCCTACACTATTTTAAAAGTCTGACAACGCATGACACTTGAGTCACGGATCTCCAAGAATAGTGGTTACTTACGATGAGTGTTGCCAGTTTAGTACAATTGAACAAATCTAGTACGTTTTCATATATTTAGTACGTCATTACGCCTTTCGTAAATCTAGTACCTACGTTTTTTCAATCTTTTAGCACTAGATTCCAGTGCTGAGTGAGAGCGAAACAAAGCCAATATTTTATTCATTATTCTTTGTTTGCTTTCGTCTGTACGCTTTGTTTTTATTTGTTATTAGGTATTATATATTTCTTCGTTGTATTTTTTTCGTTGGCAAGTAAGTTTGAATGATTTTGGGCGACTTGAGCGCTTATAGAATTATAAAATAATTTTATAAGCGCTCAAGCTTAAAATTGAGTATCTCACTCTCATATTATTCAATTGTCTTTAAAACAAGACGGCAACGCGTCATCAAGATGGCAGCGGTAGTTGCTCAATATCAGTTGAGCCGCCTGTCCATTTACCACTTCTAATAAAAAAAAGTAATCTCAATATTCGAAATTCAATATAAAACAAGATAATTATTTATTGATCTTGGTTCAAAATTGTGTATTAAAAATCCAGTAAACGTAAATATGTTTACTTCATTATTATTGCAGTATTAATTATTATCGAAAGTGTTAATTGAACCAGCGGACGTTCGCCCAATAATTATGACACAAAGCAAACGCGTGAAAAACTATTAACTTGACCAAATAATTTCGTTAATACGCGGTGTTTCTGTGGGTTTTTATGTAATAAGTATAATATGAACTCCATTAATGGATGGCTGAAATAAACATCCAATACACATTTCACAGCGACGGGTAGTTGGAATAGTCCAAAAAAATTGACCTTCTCAGACTCCATAATTATCTAAAGGCCGGCAACGCAACTGCAAGTCCTCTGGTGTCGCAGATGTTCATGGGCGGCGGTGTTCACTTTCCATCAGGCGAGCCGCAGGCTCGTTTGCCCCCTATATTATAAAAAAAAAAACTTACATCTGGATCTCGAACTGACTACCTACTATAACGACTACAGCTAACTTAATTCTTGTCTATGTATCCTAAATAACTTTTACCGGATTAAATGTGTAATACTCGCATTAATAAAAGACAATATTATGAACCATATCTAAAATTTATTTTACTCTATATTCATAAAAAATCTCATAATTACACTTTTCTTTATATAAAATAATAATATTTAAAAAAAAGTATAAAAATGGGGATCACCACCGGCAACAAGGCCATAATCAGCCCAGGCTACCGGTGGGGGGGAGGCAGAGAGAGGAACCTTCTCACAATGCGAGCCGTGTCCAGTAGTACTGCCTTCTGCATCTGACCCTTGACCCAGCAACCAAGCGAGAGCTTCTTAAGGTGTTGATCGAAGCTCTTCGCTATTAGTCCGTGAGCGGAAATTACTATCGGGACAATAATTGTTGAGTCAACATCCCACATACTGGATATCTCGTGCGCCAAGTCCAAATATTTCGCCAATTTATCTTTTTCGGCTTTCACGAGATTCTCATCATGCGGGACGGTGACATCAACAAGTAAAGCCCGGCGCGCTACTCGATCTATCAAAACAATATCAGGTTTATTAGCAGCAATAAACCTGTCTGTGATAATAGACCGATCCCAATAGAGCGTTGCACGACCATTTTCCAGAACGGGCAGTGGCGTATACTTATAGTACGGTACCTCGGTTCCAGCGAGGCCATATGAAAGAGCAAGCTGCTGATGCAGTATCTTGGCAACCTGATTATGTCTATGCAAATACTCACCATTAGCAAGATGAGAACAACCCGAAATTATATGCCTCAGGGATTCACCCGGACGATGACAAGCTCGGCAAATGTCAATTGTCCCATCCCTAAGTATATACTTCCGGTAGTTGTTAGTCATCATTACCTCGTCAGTAATTGCACAGACAAAACCTTCAGTTTCACCAAAAAGGTCACCGAAGCGCAACCAAGATACCGAAGAGAGCAAATCCACATCAGACCCATGAAGAGCCCGATAGAACCGCCCATGCAACTCCTTACTCTTCCATATGTCCTCACGATCCGCCGTACTAAGCACCGGTGGCATCCGCCAGTTCTGGTTAGCCAAGGAGAGCGGCGTCAGTCCCTTGTCAACAGCCACAACATCACGTTGCATTCTACCCACACTGGCCATAAAATACTGCCTTAGATTGCATATCTCTCGGTTGTGCTGGTTTTTAGCATTGAGAAAACCTCTACCTCCGCACTTTCGAGGGATATACAATCTCATGACAGAAGAACGTGGGTGATGCATACGATGCAATGTAAGCTGTCGACGAACTCGCACATCCACGGCATCTAATTCGGTCTGAGTCCACCTTAATATGCCAAAGGAATAAACCAATACAGGTAATACCCAAGCATTGAAAGCACGAACCTTGTTACCACCTGACAAAAGACTATTAAGCACTTTTGTTAGACGCCCAAAGAATCGGTCTTTCACTACCTGTTTAATATCAGCATTGGCAATACCCAAAGACTCCGACATACCAAGATATCTGTAGGTTTCGGCTTGTGAGAGAGATTTAAGGGTTATTTCCTGCGAAAGCTGCAAATCTTGAGAATTAACAACTCTGCCCCGCTCTACATGCATAATCGCACATTTTTCTACACCAAATTCCATTCCTATGCTTCTGCTAAAGTCATTAGCGACTTTCAACAGACGCACCAGGTCAGGTTTCTTCAGTGTGAACAATTTGAGGTCATCCATGTACAGCAGGTGTGAAATAATCTCACCCTCTCTCCGAAGTCGATAGCCTAGCCCTGAATCCTTTAGCAAAATGCTTAGAGGATTCAGCGCTAAACAAAACCACAAAGGACTCAGACTATCGCCTTGGAATATGCCACGCTCAATTCTTACGAGATTCGTTGGGTCAAAAGAAACGTCTCCATTACCTGGCCAACATAAGACTGTACACCAATGCCTCATACATGACTCGAGAAAAAATTTTAGAGTTGTATTTACTTTATACAGCTCTAATACTCTTACAAGCCATGAGTGAGGGACCGAATCATACGCCTTTTTATAGTCGATCCAAGCGACAGAAAGATTCCTTCGGGCCCGACGGACCTGTTGGCTAATGGTCATGTCTATGAGAAGTAGCTCCTTAGTACCACGGGACCCAGGCCTACATCCATTTTGAGCTTGGGCCAAGATATTATTTGCTTCGATATGCATATATATTTTTGTGGTCAAAATGGATGTAAGTAACTTGTAGATAGTTGGTAAGCAAGTTATGGGTCTATAGTTCTTAGGATCCGTGGTACAACCGGATTTATGGAGCAGAAAGGTTCTCCCAGTCGTTATAAATGTAGGAAGAGATCCACAATCAATGGCATCCTGAAGCTGCACCGCCAATGTTGTATGCGCGCTTCTGAACCATTTCAACCAAAAATTATGCAATCCGTCTGGTCCTGGGCATTTCCAGTTTTGAGCCGAACGGATTGCACAATCTATGTCATGAGGAGAAATGACGACATTCTCCATAGGCTGAATTGATTCACAAGCGCGGTCTACGGTGCCTATCCAGGTGCCTTCGGTATGATTGACAGGCGATGACCAGATACCCCGCCAAAAAGAAGACATGACGTTTGCATCCGGAAATCGCCCACCAACCCCGCCCTGATCTGATTTCTCCCAACTTCTATAAACCTTTCTTTGATTAATTTGAAAAACACGATTTACATTATACCTCTCCGCACGAGCCCTATATCGCCGAATTCTATTTGCCCACGCATAGACTTTCTGCTTTAGGAAGTCAATGCGTTCCGTGACCCACTCCATATAATTTTCTGGACGGATGTTAGTCCCTACGAATGCTTGGGACACAAAACGCATGATTCTCGGGCGAGTATTGCCCCCTCTAAAGCAGATTAGTTTTGCAATGAGAGTTCTCGCCACACTGATACGACACTCAATTCTAGATTGCCAAACAGGTACACCAGAGGCTCGTGAAACCCGTTCTCGGTCCTGAAACTTCAATCGGGCCACTCGGCACACTGCAACGGCCCCACAATATAGAATTGAGTGTGTATCAGCGAGATTCTGGCTATTTGCAAAATAAGGTTGCAAAAATCCATCAAGAACCCCCACCACTGCCATATTCCGTCTATGCATGGGCAAATGAGGTATCGACGGTCGTTCCAAAGCTGGTACAAAGCGATATTGTTCAATCGTGTCTCTCAAAATAATTCTCATATGCTCTTTATCTTGGGAAGTTACCTGGTCACTCTCATTACCACCACACGCCACAACATCCACCGACACGTCACCTTGCGGTAGCACGTCGCCTGGAACAGGTAGCATGATAACTGGAGGTTGAGATATGGTAACTTCAGCGCGTAGCCGCTCAAGTACAGACTCATTCAGCAATTTATTACGCAGAATGACTCTCACTTGATCCGACAGTCGTTGAGCACCCACGTTGGTAGCTGGTTCAAGCGCCTGAAACAGAGGAAGCATCCTAGACCGGTAGCCAGTAAGATTGATTCCCCCCTCTGTCGCCCCATAGTACGCACGCATGACACTTTCATTGAGTTGAATTGTCCATCTCATGCGGCGCACTAAACCACCGGCAGCGGGAGCCGCAGGCGGAGCTTGTTGCCCCGATGACCCCAAGCAAGCTGGTGGTGGCCGTCGTCCCCGCCGCGAAGATCTTGGTCGCGATGGTGACGGCCGTTGTCTCTCCTCGTCGCTCGACGTTAGGGACGTCGGAGGCATGATATAATCTGCACTCGACGACGTTGACCCGGAGCTAGACGAGGCAGACGATGGTGTTGGGCGTGCGCTTCGTTGTAGCTGCCCCCGTGCACGGTTACGTGTTATCATATTTTTGTTATTGTTACCTCATATTATGTGTTTTAGGTTTTCAATTTTGTTGATATAATTTTGATCATAATTTATAATAGGTGTTTTCGAAATATAATAACCAAACAACCAAAAAAAAGCATCATTTTCAATTAAATTTGTAACATAAAATATAAAAATAAAATTTTCACGTCCGTGACAGTTGACAGCTTTTTTAAAAAAAATAAATTTATTTTATTATTATAAAAGCAAAATAAGATTAATTTAAAAAGAATTTTTTTTTATTATTATATATAATATATTGCATAATTCAATACGATATTTCAATAACAAAACCATAATATTTCAAAATACAAGAATGTTTTATACGTAAACTACATATTATACTTTATACGTATTTATGTCATTCTTAATTCTGAACAATAGTGATTAATCATAAATTAGTGATAATTAAAAGTAAGTAAAAGTTTATCTAAGCTTAAGAAGCAATAAATTTTAGGAATATTTCAATAAAACTAAAAAAAACCACAGTAATACCTGGATTGAACGTTATGAAATACGGACCTAATAAATGAAAATAGTGCTTAATCAATTATTATTTTTAAATCTAATCTACAAACCTCTACGAGAATATATTGATAATTAATAATTATCATGACTTATTCACATCTCACAACAAAACAAAGTACCGTGTTATCGTTATGTTTATGTATTATAATATAGTCGGAGCCTACTCATGCGATAAAATATTATTAAACTTTGATTTTTTGTATAATAGCATCACGGTAGCTACGAAGAGTTGCAGAAGGACATCTTCTCGTTATCGCAGATGGGTGGAGGCTCATATCCGATGCCTCAGGGCTTCTCAATGGGCCACAGCGCTAATATGAGTGCGGTTGGCATGCGCCAGGATACTATGGGTGAGATTTTATCTTATGTTCAAATGTTAAATCCTACTAGTAATATCATAATTGCGAAAGTTTGTAAGGATGGATGGATGGATGTTTGTAACTATTTCACGCAAGAACTACCGAACGGATTTAATGAAACTTTACAGTAATATATATCTTATATTATATGTACATCAGAATAACACAGTCTACAATTTATAAAGATTAAATTTAAAAAATATATTTTTTTTGTAGAAATAGTGTTAAAATCTTACACGAGAATCAATTCTGACCGAGCAAAAATTCACAAAAATATCCTACCTAATTTTGGTCAGGCCAATGTCCCCAATTATTTCACCGCTCTCCGAGCTAGAACTGCAACTTTATGGGAAAAGGTGCGAACTTGACGTAGTAAAATATAAATACATATAAGCTTCGATTTCACATGAATAGGTATTATAATAATAATATGAATTTATCTGTTATTAAAAAATCTATAAATCACCCACGAAGGTTTTTATACGCGCCCTCCCTCGTCTCACCGCTCACATACATCAGGAGGAGACTAAATAAATAGATAAAAAAAATATAGAAACAAAGAAACTCTGGGTACGTTGCAATCAAATTAAACAAGTGTTACAAGTAGGTAAAATTATATGAAATTACTCGTACAATTGCAGTAGAAACTTGTATTTTAGTTGGAAGTGTAAAACAAGACGCAGACGCGGTAGCTTTCATCAACTTTATATTATCTACGTCAAGGCAATTATAAAGTTGCGGAAGGCGGATGATCAAGACTCGTTTTTATACAAATATCCCTTGTTATAATGAGAAAACTTGTTCTTTGTTGGCGATGGTTAAGTTCTAACAGATGATCGTGAACTGAAAAGATTAATTTATAAAACATTTTATCGTTTTTTTACTCGGACCTTTGTATAATATTGACGGACTTGTTGGAGCGTTTGGTAGAACACCTAGCTTGCGCGCCGATGGATTACGGGTTCGAATCCCACCGGGACGACTTGATTATAAATTTCTGTATGCATGTCTTCCCCACGTCTGGTAACTTCGGGTATTGAACGGGTGGGAGGAATATCGAAAATCCGACCGGTGAACGTTTTTTTACCATCCAATTAACAACAACACAAAAATATTGTAGCAACTTAATTCTAAATATTATTTAATAAATTTAAAAAAAAAATGTGCATATTTATGTACCTAAGGCATGTATGAGGATTCACATCATACTTCTCTCAACATATAGCGTTGTGGCGCATCAACGTCAAAACACCTAAGGCTATGGTTTAAACTTTAATGTGATCTTTAAAAGAAAAGAAGGAATTAGGAAGGATCACACTCATTGTTGGTTGTTACGTACACCGCAGATAAATATACTTCTATGTGAACAATACTAGTATACCTATTATTTACTACTAGATTACACGCACATGATAACTGGTTACTACATGAAGTATAGCTATGAGTAAAATTATGTAAAGACGTAGAAGCAGCATTTCACTAATTTAATAATCCTCGAGTTTGCGGCCGGAGATTGTAAATTTGTACCCTCAAGTCAAGATGTTCCTATATCTTAGGTTATACGGTTAACATTTATTGAAAAGTTTGTAAAATATATAATAATAAGAATCCCTCGCGCATATGGCGTCGGGGACTGTTTAAAAATAAAGAACGACATTTTTTAGTACACCAATCACATAAAATCGATTCTTCATTAGAGCTAGCGCTCGTGCAAATTTAAGAGTATATAGAAATCGAATGTTTTTAAATTAAAAATAAATCCTATGCCTTGTGATATGTGTGGCTCTTTATTAGTAAAATAATAGTTCAAATCGTTTTAGTATTCTCTACAAATGGGCAACTATAAAGAGAGTAATTGATTGCGACGAGTAGCAACATCGAATGGTTGTAGTCGACTCTGGAACTTAGTTTCACCATAGTAAATTGCGTTCATCTTATTTACCATAAAACATTTGAAGTTAAAATATGCAATAATATGTTTCCGACATTAATGGATATATGAAAAAGTATAAAAATGATATCTCATCAAATATAACGCGTCAAAGCATGTAATATGGGAGAGCCGAGGGCGAATTCCTGCGTAGAAAAACACGACCTAATGGAAACGACGCAACGTACCGTAGATATTCTAATAAGAAAATTTCCACTACATTTACTTTGGCGGGCGTCCTCGCGGCGTCTTCGCAAATATCTTATTTCCTACGGCGAGATTGCATCTTGAGAAAACGCGAGGGTCGACTTGGCTGTTCACTATTCGCTCCCTATCTAAAAGCATCTCGTTATACCTAGCTGTAGTCTCGAGACGGTTTTCATCAAGTTTATAAAGTCTCTATAAGAAAACCGCTACGGCCATGACTTTTAATTTTATATAACAGGTCTTTGGTTACCAGTATGTAGATACATAAACGGGGAAATGTTAACTAAATGTCAGAATATTTTTCGTTGTGTTTTTATCTAATCACTGTTTCTTTAAGTGCAATAGTTATTAAAGTTTATTACAAACTATAAAAATCGTCATAGTTTAGCATCAAGAGTGATTCATCAATCAAGTTTCTTCAATTAACTAACAAAAAATATCTTTTCCATGAAATTTGAACTTATTCCGTAGTACATGCCAATTTTCATGGTAATTAGTCAATCGCCGTTGGAGTTTACAAACATCTATTTTAATGTATCGCACCCTTAATAATATAAAGGCCTTTTTCAAAAATATCAACTTTTGGGAAAACGTGTTTAAAGATCGTGGATTCGGACGTTTTTGCATATTATATTACTATTATTCATAACATCATAATTTTATATTCGCTTTATTATTGTTTGATTCCATTTATTTTTTATTTTGTATGTACAACCGATTTGATTTTAAGACTTTAAACGGTAACAAATGTTAACTAACTTAATTATTTAATAGTAGTTTTAAGCGTGTTCATCTTCATAATCGCTGTCTCCTATCAATAATTGTGGTCCTTGAATGTCTAGTTGACTGTATTTAATTTTTAATTGACTTAGAAATCAATGATCGCTGAATGCACCTTTTGTTGGGGGTTCTAATGAATAATCTTCATTCTGTTCCTCCAGGCATGAGCGCCGAAGACGAATGGTACAACAAATCTCTGTCAGCACTCCGGATGAACACTGGCCACCACGCGAACCTCGCGGCAGCTCCGATGCTTCAATACCAGACCTAATCGCTGCTACACGGCGCTGACTACTCGCCGGCGCCGGCGCATGAATACGCGCCATAACGCTGAATCGCTGTATTTCAGTGTCAATTCTATTTAGCTTGGCTATACTCGTCGCAAAGGTATGCATTACTAGGTGTCTTGTAAAATATAGAATAATCCTATAACAGGTGCGGTCAGAATTGCTGTACTTAAGCTCTTGTAAATTTACTATACATAAAACAAATTGAATGCGGTGTTGACGGAGACAACTGGAGACAATCGGTTCATCAAGCGGTTGTTGCTTGAAGCAATTATCAATCCTCTCGAGCAAAGAGCTATTTAACCTACGATTTACATATGTTGCAACAGCCTGGGTCCAAAACATAAAATATCGATCAAATATGCTTGGCGAAATGTTTGTTACAAGCATCTTCACCGTTTCACCGTTTTTCACCGTTTTTCATAATTTTTTCAAAGGTAATTCCTCAATCATTATTGTCGAATATAAAAATAATTATGAGATTGTGTACGAATTGTTTTTGCGACTAGTATAGTCAATATACTGTATTCATACCTCATAGATTTTTTAAAAAACGATTAACTGAGAATATTTTGCTTTATTAATCACACACGCACATAATTAAAGTGTAAAGCATGTTTTAATATATATATCTTGTTTTAATACAATTATTAAGTTACACTTTAAATATTATATTAGAAAACATACTTATTTCAAATTACTTAATGTTAAATTTACAATTTTTCAACGAAAATTAATTTTACCAATATTAAAATACAATACGTAATTGGTAATGTACATAAAAATTATAGGATAAACGAATAAATAATATAAAAGTGTTTCGATACAAATGTATCTAAATTATTTAAAAATGCTCAAAATAATATTTTACAAATTTTACTAAAAGCATCACATTTCTGATTAATATCAACGTGTTATATTTAACGAAAATAATTATTTTATTATAAGTAAACGTTTTTAATACCTATAAATATAATTTCAGTCAATAAGAACACATACGAAATGATTGATATTGAATAATATAGTAAATATTTTAAAAACACAAAACATGTACAGCAAATAAATGAAACAGCTAATCTAAAAATAGGTAAGAAATAGAATACTAAGAAATCACTTTCGATAATCATAGATATTGTATTCTAGTATTATCGTAATGTACAGATCTTTCGAAATAATAAGGTTTATAGTAAATAAGTAAGTTACAAGATGTATCTTGTTGTACTAGTAATTATGGTCCAGATTACTCTGGTATACGTACAATGTCATATTATTAACGCCAGTGGAACAATCACGAACAACTCGAAAGAAATTATTCTTATGGTCATGACATCATTTGTTGCATATAGATTGATTTTTCATACAACTTACACATGGATGATACTTACAGATCGACGATACTTTTCGCAATTTGTTCGTGTTTGGACTTCAATTTCCCATATTCAACTAACTCGTGCGTAGGTAGAATACCATAAAAAAAATTGTGTCCGTCAATTTATTACGATTACCTTAGACAAAAATCAAAACTGCCGTTAGCTGAAGTTGCACATAATCAAAATGCAACCTTAATTGTATAGGTAATTTGATACATTATTGTTTAATAAGTATTTAAAGAAAACGTCAATGAAGATTGGAGAACTAGATACGAAAAATTAACATAGTAAGTATATACATACGTAAATTAATATGACCATTGATATGGAAGGATGAATTAACATCATCTTTTCCATGTTTTGAACCGTATTTAAAGAACCTTGTTCCAGTACTGATAGACATAATTATATTTTGCCAAACCATTTTAGAAATAATTATAACAGGTTTTTTAATAGACAATTGTATGTAAATAACCGTTTTCACAATGTTAAGGTGTTGCCAGGCAATTGATATTAATTCTATTTTTTTTAATTTTATCATTCGAGCTGTATTTTCACACTTATTTTTCGTAATTAAAAGTACTTTTTATTTCTGTTATTTGAACTAAATGTAAGAAATTGTGTTAATAAAATAACTCGGTGTTAAATGCTAGTCAATACTAATATCTGTACTAGTCATTAATTTAATTTCTTTATTTATTTAGTTCCTTTTTTTCACATTAACATTTTCGTTATTTTGTTAAATTGCGTATTATAGGTGGAACTGTGCATTCCATGTAAATATTATTGTAAGTGGGTTATTATAACATGTGTAAAATTAAATAAATTGTCAAAAATATGATCGTTTTACATTAGTAGTGTTTTAAATGTAGTTATTATTTCTACTCAGAACATAAACAATATTAATTATAATTCCTAATAAAAGCCCCAAACATTAATTATCCTCCTTGATTTGTCACTATAGTATCAAGGTCCTGATAACGCTAAACGACATAATTTGCATGAACCACCTTATACATAGACACATTTCCCGCCTCTTTCCCATTTTGGTAGACAGACATCTTGGATTTTGATATGGTCCAAATTCCGATACTTGCACACTATCTTCGCTTCCTACACTATCATCAACGTTTTCATACATGCTCATCGTTTACGACTTTCGAACGAACTTGCAAATCTATTATTTGTATGTTATTTCAAATAATTCCACATACAAGTGGCAGATTGATAATACTAATACTTTCACGTAAGTTAAGGCCTAATTACACGATGCAAGTTTCTTCCATTAAATTGAAGCAATATTTGACTTGCATGGTCTAACCAACATATAACATTCTTGATATGTCACTCAAGCTTGTTTCAATACTTTTCTTGATGTTAATAGCACATATTATGCGCGTGTAAATTATTGCTCTTGTATGTACCTACAAGAAAATGCATCATGTAAATTGGCCTTTATTCGCACTTGGGCTTCTGTAGGGTTATTCACGATCATTCGAAAACTTTCCGTTCCGATATTACAAGATTTCGTACCGATATATCAAGCTTTCTATCATTTTATACTAAGATTCTAATCGGAAACTCCCGAAGAATGCCGATGCTCAATCCTATGGGATTGTGTGAATACCATTTTCATATCCGGTAAATACGAAACAACTTTCAGTGGGAGAGCGTAGCTTTCCGGGAGGATCGATTTCGAATGATCGTGAATACTGGTATAATTACAGTGTAGAAATGAAAGATAAACTGCGAACATACATAATTTATTTTAAAAATGGAACAACTAAATGAATTCGTTTCGCGGCATGGCGTATTGTGGATTGGTGACGTTGTTCCGGCGGAGATAGGCCGCGAGGTGCGACACCACGACCTGTTCGCCGCCGATCGATTGCCAGAACACTGACGCTTCGTGACGTAACTCTGCGTTTTGACCGCACTCCTGTGGATTGGGAATATGTGATTTGTCATTTATTCACTGGCTACTAGGTATTGCTTGCGGGTTTGTATGAAAAAAAAAATAGAATTCTTCTCGAGACTTAAAATACTATGTCCCTTTTCAAGGAGGTGGTTTGCCTTGTGTTTAGCATCAGAGAATCCGCCTTCGACTTCAAGGAAAAGTTACTTATTCCTTATTAAACTGTTTATAAAAATAATCAACGAAACAGACACATACGTGTTTGTCCCAAACCCCACTAGATGACTCAGAAGTTCACATTTTCTTAGTGCTGAATCGGGTAAATGATGCCAGTACATTGGGTATGGATTCTGTCTTGAAAAAGCAATGTAATGTAAGTATGTATGTAGTATGATAAAACACTTTCGTCTAGGCAGCACATTTCTACGTTTTTCCGTTGCGACTTCCTAGGACGGGCGATGTATGTAGATCTATGTAGTTTTCTGTAGATTCTACGGCGTAGTTTTGATCTTGGGAAATATTTCTAAATAATTTTATAACCATAAAAATGGCAAACAGCAAAGAGTTTTCTGCGGAAGGTGAGGCAATTTCGACCCGACTATTAAGTGTTAAAGTGAAAAACTTATCAATAATACTACAGTAGTATTACCTTTAACTTATCGCCGGCGCATCGTATATCACAACATGAAAAAGAATTAATATTCGATTCATTTCCACTTTCAAGAAATTCATTATATTTCGACTTCACAACGTCATATACCTGTTAATATTAAATAATATGAAATGAAATGAAATATAGCTTTATTGCAGAGACTGAATAACGGTTAATTTACTGTGGAAGTTATAACGTTATAATAAAGGTTTTTGTTAATATTCTTTCGTTTTTAATTCATATTTACTGAAAAAAAAATACAGTGGTAAGTTTAGTGTTTATTACTCTTTAAAACTAATATCATGGTATCTCAGTCAGACACGTATTTTGGAAAATAACAATTAGCCGATTTCAGTCCCTGCTTTATTGCACATCATACAATGATAAAGATTTGTTTTAGTATTTGAATTTTATTTTAGTTTGGGGCGTAAGTCACGATACGCATAATAATCATTACTGGTAAAATGATAAACGCAAAATATTATATTATGTTATATAACGTTATGATGTCTTAATATTTTTACCGTTTTGATTCCTTGTTCTTTAAGTTCAATAAAGAAATCATAGAAAGATTCCTGATAGAGCGCTGACATCCATGGTTTAGTGAAGAAATCGTAAAAATCTTCTATCAAATTCAACTGTAAGGAATAAAATATTACAACGGTAATAAAGGATCTATAAAGTAAGAGCAATAAATTGGAGGTTCACAAATCGTTTTTTTTTATTATTTTTTTAAATTTCTTCTTATTGTTCTTCTTATTACTAGTAAATGGAGAAAATAATTTAATCTTCATAAAATCACTAAATTATTAAAGCTTCAATAGCGATTGTTGAACTTTTCATACATTTCGATTTCTACTAAACTCTGAGAGCCCACAAGATGACGCTTTTTCCATCTTTAAGAAACGACTATATATTATATGAAATATTTTGTATAGCATGGTATGGTGATGGAAAGTGATCACCGCCGCCCATAGACATCCGCAACTCCATAAGGCTTGCAGGTGCGTTCCCGACCTTATTTTACCTTACCTAAGGCTTATTTACATGATATCATTTTCTTGTAAAGAGCAATAGTTGAATTCAATAATTTAAGCGCAATAATTGATGTCCAAGAATTTTAAGGAACTGTTTACACGCGGATATTGTCAAAACAACACGTAACATTCTTTAACACCAAGAAAAGAAAGAAAACTTATATAACAGATTAAGAATGTTACGTGTTGTTTTGACCATGTAAGTCATTCATTGCTTCAATTTTATATTATACAACAGGCGAGAAACTTGCATCGTGTAAACGGGCCTTTAAAGAAAGAATAACTCCGCACAAGTCGTTTCGCCTCCTCCTTCATCATGCTCACCGCTAAAGATTGGAACTCCCTCCCTGCGTCTATATTCCCCGATCAATATAACTTGGGCCTCTTCAAAACAAGAGTAAATAGGCACCTTCTAGGCAGTTGTGATTTACCACCCTGACCGCAACACCACTTACCACCAGGTGGGTTAGTGGTCAAACAACTGCCTATTAAGTATAAAAAAGCTCCTTTTTTGAAGGTTCCCAAATAGCAGCGGTAGTCATCGGTTCGGTAAAATCGCCGGCGATAACTGGTTCTAGAAAGCAGTTGTGTGAGGTAGAAAGTGTTCAGGAATCATGCAGTTGTGGTCTTACAGACATCGAGATGATATAAGTTAAAACCTACCTCAAACCTGGTGAGTAAGTTATTAAAATACGACTCGTGTCTGCCATACAACAGTATGAATGTTTCTGATGAGAATCGCTTCTTGGATAGACAGGTAATGGAGTCGATGGTGTGCAACGCGTTTAATTGGAGACGAAAATAATTTCCACTCTTATCTGTTATTAAGGTGTGACCCTGTTAATAAAAAAAAACAGAATATACATTGCTACTAGTCTAGATAAGAAACATTCGCTGCAAATTGTATGACTAAGGAGTCTCGTCCCGTAGGGGCAGTCACATTTCTGTTTCACTGATAATTTCTTTATAAGTAAGGTGGCGAGTAGATTATCAGCTTTCTGTACCTGCCTGCCCAAAACAATTTTTTAATCTTGTTTCCCCGGGATTCGAACCCAGGACCTCTGGTGCCCGTTTAGCACCAACTCAAGCTTAACACTGACCCACGGGGGTGTCGTAAACAATATAGCAGAGAGATTTAAAGTTGTCGCAGAGACTTGGGCATTTCGGCTTTTTATCTACCATATTGGATGGCATTACAGCCTATAGAGACGCTTTCGAATATAGTTCCTCATAAGACATAACGCGTATAAAGCGTTTGGTAGCACACCTACCTTGCGCACCGATTGGTCGCGGGTTCGGATCCAGCCGCCACCAATGAACGAACTCTGCCTCTATACACGGCCACCAGTGATTGAGCGTCGAACCGCAGCCACCAGTCACGACCACTAATTACATATGAGGCGGAAAAAGCTGGCAACTGTGGCCAGGTGTGCAACAAGCGAGCGTTGGCTTTCCCCCTGTTTCCCCTGACCCAGGGCTGATGACGCCTACTTGAGATTACCCTAGATTTTCCTAATAATAATCTGGTACCAAATAGGCATCCTGTTTGAGGGATGAATTGAAAAAATAGAAAATACACACTTACATAGTGAAATGGAGAAAATTTCTCTAAAAAACCTCTTTTCATCTGACTTACCCCCAAAATTTAGGGGAAAACCCCCAAGTTGGCCAGACTGTCACGAGCTCTCAGTGTGCGCCGATACAAACTTGAGCGGCATGGCTTAGTCTTACAAAACAAAGCGTACCTGATTTGGCAATGCCATCTGTACTGCCATGGGTATTTCTGGCCCCGGTCTTCTTAATATCAAATAATACAGTGGTCCAGGCAAAGTTGCTGTTTGTACTAACGGGGTATCGAATTTTGCCACGGGCTGCCAGCGTCTTAAAAATAACGATTAAGCTTTATAACCATAAACTCAAAACTCAAACATTTATTCCACATCTATATTTTTTTATTTTACATCTATACTATATTATATTATTAATATTATGAAGCTGAAGTGTTTGTTTGTTTGAAAGCACTAATCTCAGAAACTACTGGTTCTAATTGATTTTGTGTTGGATAGTTCAACTATCGACGAAGGCTTTAGGGCTATATAACGTCACGCTGCGACAAATAGGAGCGAGGCATCAGTGAAAAATGTTTCAAAAACGAGGAAAATTATCCATATTTGAGGTTTTCCATTGCGTGCGCTACGTAAACGGTTGAAGCTACTCAAAAAATATGTATGAAAGAATTATTTCTCTTTAAATGATCTAAAAAATGTCCGCGACAGTATATGTCTATCTTTTAAGATTGACTCATTATAACCAACTACCAACTATATGTAGCATTGTCAAGATCGGGTTGCGGAGAAAACTACCAGCTATTCCACAAAAATAACGAAAACAAAGTTGATAAAAAAGAATAAAACAATAAAAAACAAACTCTTATTATGTAGTAACTTCTAAATCTATCTATAATATAAATATGTCAACCACCTCAGACAAGAAATAATAAAATCAAAATAAAAGAAACAAATGAAAAATAATAACAATACCTAACTTACAATAACTAAATAGAATATAATGTCTTAATTGTCTACTACGCGACTACATCTGGCTCCGGAACTCCAACAACAGATATTTTTTTATACTTTAATTTAAAACTCAGATTGGGGGTGGAAGTTTGTTCCAGCATTTTGTCACGATGTACTTAAAGCTACCCCTAAAAGCAGCCGTGTTGTTTCTTACACCTTTTGACATTTACAAAAGAAAGAAACGATGTCTTATCTAAGTAATATGATACACATATCTCAATTTTAAAATTAATGTGACCTAACTCAAAATTTTAGCTAAATTACTTTGCTTCACAGAACGGCCTAAGCACACTTTCTAACCATTAAAACATTTAATCATAAATTACATAATTGAATTAAGAATTGTCAAAGACTTTGATTATATTTTAAGCATTTACATAAAAGAATACGTTATACAAAGTGAAAAAGTGTTAAATTCCACATTAATCCACCAACTCATATATCTTCCCAATTACCTCTTAGGGTTTCGACATTTAAAACAATACTCTGTTATCACAGAAAATCAGCAAGTGTATTACAAGAAACCTTGAGAGTTGGGATAGATCGCCACAAAAAAGGTAAAATAAAATTTTGTGCAATTTTTTAAGTCTTTTTTTGGGGTGTTTATTATGAAATCCTAGGCTCGCCACTGGTAAGAATAATCGAAGCGTGCAAAAGAACCAATTTCTGACAAACTTTTCCCAAGAACTCACCCTTTGATAGCGCTCGCCGAAAGTCGAATGGCACTTGCGACACTTCCGTGTGAATCTTTGTAACTGAAAAAAATATTTATTATAATCGACGTATATAATACTTTATTATAATAAAGGTTTTTGCCTAGGAATAATTTAAATAATAATATTTTATTACATATAACCTAATCTATACTAATATTATAAAGAGGAAAGATTTGTTTGTTACGATTTAACTCAAAAACTACTCGACCAATTTTAAAAATTATTTCACCAATAGAAAGCTACATAATGAGCTAGTAACATAATTTTTTTGTATTGCACCCGTGCGAGGCAAGGGCGGATCGCTAGTATATTATATATTAGAAAAATTAAGCCATCAGTTTTCAAGAGATCTCAATTTGGTACGAAAGCTGATTCTTAACCTAAGGACATCAAAACTCACGCCAATAAGCTTGAACTAAATCGTTGCAAGGCCTCCGATACGGGCGGCTCTGCCTCGCGAGTGCCGGTCATAAAGGGGTCGAGTTTGCGAAGGAACAATCGCGCCATCTATGATAGAGAAACAGAACTAGATCAACATCGAGAGCCCACATTACTCGTTAAGCAAAACAAGTCAAACAGTCAACAGATAAAAATATGTCTTCCTGATGACAAGAGGTCACGGGAATTCACTTATAATAATTTTAGTATCGACATGAATAATCAACAATAGAAATAAAACAAGTACGTGTGATACAGCATGATATTTTCCGTTTGGACGGAAATCAAAAACAATTATCATGAATAATCGATATGAAATAACCTAAAACAACAACAAATCTACGTACGATACTGGATTATATTTTACTTTGATATTTTGTGTCTTATGTGAGCTTTTTTCAAAGGGATTATATACATTTTAATAAGAGAGAAATTTTATCAGGAGTACTATAAATTTTAAAATGTATATTATAATATTTTACAACTGTTTAACTATTCATTTTAATATAAATGAAATAACCTGTCAATCTTAAAATACATTAATGTAATAATTAATATCTACATATTATTTTTGAAAATTCAATCTTTTAAGTTATAAGGTATCACCTATTCACAATATTCAGTACAAACAGCACAGGCCTTGTGGCGCAACGGATAACGCGTCTGACTACGGATCAGAAGATTCCAGGTTCGAATCCTGGCAAGGTCGAAGTAATTTTTTTTTGTTTTTAATTTGTATATTTAACACATTATTATATTAATAAAATATAATAGACGCAATATTTATATTTTATTATAAATATAAAATTTCTCATCTATACTAATATTATAATGAGGAAAAAATTGTATTTTTGGATTTTTGTATGTTATGAATAAACTTTTTAACTATTGGACCGATTTTAAAAATTCTTTCACCTATTGAAAGCTACATTATCAGCGAGTAACATAGTATGTATAGTACATCTACATTGCACCCGTGTGATGCCGGGACGTGTTGCTAGTTTAAAATATACGTAAACATTACAAATAAGCATATCAATAAATAAATTCGTCCCCATGTTTCAAACGTAGAATATTGTGTACATTATAGGCTTTTATTAACGCGAGTATCACACATTGCAATAAAATATTTTATACCGGATTAAAACGCGATTTATTATTTATGGCGACGTTTCGGATGCTTTTCAGCAGAGATCGTGAAAAGTACAAAAAATATAAATAATAAATCGCGTTTTAATCCGGTAATAAAATACTGTATTTAAATGTGTAAATGAATTAAAAACGACATTCCAATAAAATACTTGATTATTATCACACCTTGCACGAATAACTTGCGAGGAATTTCTCATACAACTGGGGGCCTAGCACGAACGACTATCGACAAAGTATTCGAATCGTCAAACTGTCAGTTGTATGAACAATTATTTGAAACTTCATACAAATGACAGTTCGACGATACGAATACTCTTTCGATAGTTGTTCGTGATCACCCCTCTGACATTTTGATGTTTCGAATACTTTCTCGCAATTCGTTGGTACTAGGATCGTTCCCATATTGCACCATAGAAAATAGATGTACATAGAACAGGCCTTATAGGCACGCTTGGCAGGGTTTCTCGGGGGTAAGAGTAGTTCTTACCCACCGCCACCGCGGCGCTGCTAGTATCCGTGTGAACGCACACTCTGACGCTGGAGTCATAGCGCGCACTCTCTCGCACCCAACTGCTTTTAGAGCGTTGCGTTGTTACCGTTCGCTCGTAAGAGCAAGCGAGACAACGCGAGGGGAGGAGTCAGCGAGCTGCTTAGATATTTGTGTCACACCGATACATTGTCGCGCGCTCTACAGTTCAAAAATAGAACTACTTTTTCTGTGCCAAAAGATTGTATAGGCCTGTTCTTCTATGTACATCTATTTTCTATGTTCGCACTGACCGCTTCCCCGACGTCTTCCGAAGAGTAGTACTTGTGCAGTCTGTTGTTCGCGTACAGCTTCCTCGAGTACCGCACGCAGGGCCCGGCCGCGCACACGTGGGGATCGTTCGTGTCGAAGTTGGGGCCGACTACCAGCCCCCCGTCGTACACTAGCCCACTCTCGTTTATTGCTGTCAAAATTGACGAACATCAATCGTAATTTTGTAAATTATTTATTCAGATATAATCAGATAAAATCATCCATTTTTATGTAGAAAACTTATGAAGCAGTCTATGTGATGTGAGATCCTCTGCCATTTGCGTACGATTTTCTTTTATATAGGGGAAAATACTCCTTATGTCCCTGAGGAAAGGATAAACCGATTTTTGCACTGGTGACTCTCTGCTAAACAGAAAGCCTGATGCCCCGTTAAACCCCCTCCTCACCCTCAGGTCTCGCCGTGTACCCGAGCTTAACAGAGATACCATTTTCTTACAGATTTTATCATGTCCAGAAATAATTTGTGTGAACGGGCTTGTGTGAAGAAAGTAATGTGGAACTACTAATGGTCGAATTGTTACAATCACTAACAGAAAGCTCTAATGAGTGCGGTGAACCCTCAACCTTTAAAATATTTAAAAAAAAGTTATGACTTATAATTTAAAATATTCATCATATCTACATATCAGTAGAGGTGTCCTAGCAAAAACACAGTATCCTTGGGTTTATCGACTATTCGCTGTCACTGCTTAAGTAGTATGTACGAACGTAGTTCGTTTAAAAATTGATGAACCACTTTGAATGGATAAATTGAATTTAAACAATTGTTTTACGATAAACATTGGTCATACTTCATTTAAGCTTTTTTATAGTATAGTAGGCAAACGGACAGGTGGCTCACGTGATAGTAAGTGATCACCGCCGCCCATAGACATCCGAACACCAGACGACTTGTAGTGATGAACCCTAGTAAGTCACATATCGACGGCTCTCAAGAACAAGATCGTATCTGTGAAATCGTTTATTTGCAGATACGATTTAGGACCCGTCGATATTATCTTCTCATACCTTTAAATGCGTACACATCAATTGCCTTCAAGCCATAATAGAATAGCGCAAAACACGGTAAATGTAGAGCGCTGTGAGGCGAAATCAGTCGTATGGTCTCGACTCTATCACCCTCCTGCCACCATCCATAGAGGTAAGTTCTCCTATACACTTGGATTTTCAATTTATCGAGAGACTTATGTAATCTTTCATCGACCTATAAACAAATCAAACCCGATTCTATATTTATACAATTATATACCTAATAGTAAAAATACATTAACAATTTCCAAAAAATATTATATAATTTATTTAACTCAAATATTTCAATATTATTTTTTAAAAAATCAAATCCTACATTTTACGGGTACTTAATATACACAGTTCTAAGCTTGGATATACATTTAAAAGTAAAACAAATACCGGGAAACAAGAATAAATGTTGTCGGACTTGCAGAACATAAAATTTGAACAGAATCAGAAATTTGGGCTCGTTGGCGCATTCGGTAGAACACCTGCCATACGCATCGATGGGTCATGGGTTCGAATGCCACCGGTACCACATGTCCAAAGTCTACCATATAGGGCATTTCCACCATTCCACCATATTCGGGAACTTTTGATTTAGGCCAAATATATTATTTTAGAGGAATAAATATATATTTTTTTTATAATATAGGGGGCAAACGAGCTTGCGGCTCACCTGATGGAAAGTGAACACTGCCGCAGTGAGGACTTACAGATGCGTTGCCGGCTTTTAATATTAAACAGTTTATGGTACACTCTTTATGTTTAATAGACTACATAATGCAATGGTAACCGTTTCATTGTTAAAACAGTTGACTCTCATCTTAGCGTCATCGTCTGGAGGGAAGGGCTCAACAAAAGCTATCGTCTTCGCGCTGATTCCCAGCTCCAGTAGCGCTGCGATACAGCTGTAAGCTTCTATACAATCTCCGTAAACTACTATTTTGTTGTCTTCGCTTAAACAATTATCGGAGTGTTCTAAAATAATAAGAATAACATTAATATTGTGTTTTATTAACGTGAATATCACACATTTAAATATAATAACTGTCATAATATAGAAAATTACAGCAAGTATCAACTATATAGCTATATATGGCGTTAATGTGGCAACTTTGTGATAATTCAACCCTACTTTCAATTCTGCCCGTGACCACGTTTGCTGGAAACGTCGGGATAAATAATATATAAAAAATAAATCGTGTATCCCGTAAAAGTTAATTTATTTAAAAAGACTAACAACATAAGGTGATAGCTAACAAGACGCCTACATCTTCCTTCAAACCTAATCAGTGTACTTATTGTCGACGAAGTAAGATAAATTTTTCATGTGGCCCTTTGGCCATGCATAAATCCGAAACTATGAGAAATAGAGAAAAGTACTCAAAGGAGTCTCGAGGCTGATTTCGATGAAAACTAATGCTGAGTTTAATTTTTAATTATTAATTTTCTAATTTTTGAAAAATCAATATTCCTAGCCAAGAATCGAACCCGTTGATTTTAAAAAGAAACCTACTGTTTTATTACACCATTCGATAGTGTCGCTAATAAGGAACGAATTCAGGGAAGTAATTTAAGGAACCGAAGTCACTCGAAGTGACTACTTCGGGCTACATACACTCCCCTCCAAAAGTTAGTTGAAATTATCAATAATGTAAGAAATCTAAGGATATTATAATAACGCCAAATTAAATCATGGCTTCAATAACTAAATATTAAAATATAATCGACTAAGAATATTTCTATAAATAAAACAATCATAACTTATTTAATAATTACAACTAATGTTAATAAACAGAACTAGTAAACAGAATTTACGATGCCAAAAGTTAGTTGAAATTGTAGAAAAAGTGTTTTACGGATTGTGTCTTCGCCAATATCTTAACTTTTAATATATTATATGACCACCATTATTCTGCAAAGCTGCTATAAATTGTCTAAACATTGATTCTATAAGATTTTTGTAATGTTTTGACTGGTATAATAGACCATGTTTCAAGAATTTTATTTCCTATTGCGTCCCATGGAAATAGGGATCCTGGGTCAAAATCCCACAAATGTTCGATGGGGACAAGTTTGTAGGACACTGAAACGTATTCTAACATGTCCACTTCGTTATCTTCGAAAAACTCTTTAGTTATCCTTGCTGTTTGCTTCGGATCATTGTCTTGTTGGAAGTTAAAAATCCAACCTAACCCCAATGTTTCAGCATATTGTTTTAAAACGGCATGAAAAATATTGCAAGAGATATGTGCTGTCATTCTGCCTTCAATTAGTTGTAGTCGCCCCAAACTATTCTAAGAAACACAACGTCAAACCATCTCTCCCCCACCGCCGTGTTTAACAGTGAGCTGCAAGTATTTGTCGTAGTAGGAGTCATCACTGTCACTGCGCCAAACAGTTTGCCGACATTGATTTCCAAATAGTTCGAACAGTGATTAACCGCAAAAGACTATTTTTTTAAAAGTCTAATTGCTTATTGAGGCTATTTGAGGGCAAACTCCAATCTTCGATTTTTATGGATCGATTTTAATTTATGTTTCTGTTTGGAAATGTGACCTCGTAAATTAGCAGCATACAGGTGTCGCTTGATGGTAGTTTAAGAAACCAAGGTTTCTGCTTCCTGTAACTGGTCTATGATCTCTCGTAGCACAATCGTGAAATAGATTTTACTCGGCCGCATTATTTGTCGATTAGCAACAGAAATAGTAGCCCTAGGACGTCCCGGTCATGGCCTATCTGTAGGACTAAGACATTTTAATCTCACCTTTTTTATTTTTCGCATTCCTTTAGGACTAACTTTAAATATTTTCCCCAATGCATTCGAGTTTTTTAAAAAATAAATAGTAATTTTTAAAATTTTTGTAATTATTATAATTAGTTTTCGTTTCGGAGCCATTATTTATTAAATCACAGTCGATTTGACCTTTCAATATCTAATTATTTAATTAAATGTCCTGATACCGCTTTTCCAATAATAATAAAAGAGTTTAAAACCGTGAGAGTATCGTAAATCAGTAGAATTTTCTGACTTCAACTAACTTTTGACGCACTTAATTGATGTAGTGAGAAAATAATCATGGATTATAAAAGAAAATAAAATTAATTTCGAGGAACTAATTACTGCATGTATTAGTATAGCGTATCCGAATATGAATAATAAGCAGTTCAGTCACTGAAACCGCATATTTTGGAAAATATATGAGAGCATCCATACGATGGATAAATTTCAACTAACTTTTGGAGGGCAGTGTAAGCATATTTAGATACAGAAACTAATGAACACGTTATGTCCGCGGGATTCGAATCTGCGACCTTTGAGGAAGTTTTTTTTATAATACCTATAAAGAGTTTCCCTAGAAAATTAAATATCTACAACAATAAAAAAGCTCAGTGACGTAAAACTAACGAGTCTTCTGTATCAAGGCCAGTAGTTTTCTAAGACAACAGTTTGCTTGAAATAGGGAATTAATCAACATCACGTTATCTGGCAACTCAGGGGGCGGTGGCACCCGGTCCGGCTGGTACCGAGTGTCGTCCATGAGCAAGCGGTCGCAGAACTTCTTGGTACTTGAAATCGAAAACGTAATCATTCTTCACCTATAGTTTTTTTATATTAGATATCGACAGACGAGCATGAGGTTCACTTGACGGTAGGTGATACCTCAGCCACAGAACATCAGTCAATGATGCGCTGTCGACCTACTTTTTAGTACAAGCATTCGGAAATCCATAGACTGAGACCGCAATATGCATTTCACGGTTTTTCCATCCCTGAACGGTAGTTTGTTACCCGGTCGGAATTTCGATGTTTCTCCCACTCCCATTTCATGTGCAAAGTGTTGGTGTTGCATGGTAGATTTTCTACCAAACGCGCCAGCGAGCCCGTCGAAATTTTCATTATTTTAGTGGACATAAAAAACAATCATTACATGAAATTCTATTAACTTTACCAGCTCCAAAGCGCAGTGGTAATCGCGATGCGTTTAACACTAGAGGTTCCGGGTTTCAGTGCATTGCATGTACAGAAAAATTATCAGTACAACAGATCCAAAAATGTGTCTGCGCCATGCCTCACTGTCCCACGTTGCCCTAGCACTCACCAAGCCAATACGACTAAGGAATTTTCAAGAAATGAGCCTACACTATTCTTAAAGGTGGCTTGGCTTCTGATGTTGCAGATGTTTATGACTGTTCACTCACTTTCTCTTTTGCCCCTATTCTATAAAATTCTATAAAAAATTACTCAGTTTGTTTAACCGTATCGGGCGATTCCTTCAAGTAATCTGGATGTTGAAACTGCTGACCGCAAACCAATACCAATTCATCGTAGAACTTAACACCGCCATCTTTTAAGTGAATGCATTTCTTTTTTCTGTGAATACAGTTTATAGTATTATACTTTTCCATGAATATTACTTTTAAAGACGTTTAATAATAATAGGTCGTTTCCTAACAACTTTTATTCGACCTCTTATAACTTCTATACAAGGTATTTACCTACCACAGGTGTTGGCGCTTGTGTTCGAGTCTTGGAGTTTTATTTAAGTTTGTCTATGGAACACAGACTTGCTACGTCACTAACGAACCAAAAACTACAGAAGAGACAAAATGAACTTAACAGAATATTGATTCCTTCGAGGACCTATATTTTAACTATTTTTATACCTACATATAAAATAGTATTATTATAAGTGTGAAATCGCTAAACTTCAACGGCGTTTAAACGATCACCATGAAAATTATATTATATATGTAATTTGGAGACGGTTTTTAGGCTATTGTTGTTACTCGGTACTATTCAGCTAGTTTCCTATAAAGTATCTGGTTCTAGGCGCTTCTGTTGTTTTTCTAATTATAATATCTGAGTAATACTATGAGACTATTAATATTAATAATGACTTGAGTGATTAAATTACTGTCTATAATTACTACCTATCTATCTATATCTAGGACTGTACTAGTACATTTAGTAACATATTAGTTTAAATTGCATTGCAAATTGACGATACGAATATTTTCTCGCAAGTTTTACGTGCTAGGCCTTATGTAGATAACAGAAACGACTAAATGAAGAACTAATTATATTTGCAATTACCATTATTGAAGTCTCGAAAAAATACCAATAAGTCTTACCGATCAATCTTGACCATAACTCCAGGTAGCACGTCTACATAGTAATAGAATGGTACACTCTTAATGTACCTATCGGTGTACCGACCGTCCTTAGGTACACATATTTCTGCAGCATTCAAACAATCCGCCACCGTCGGCAGACCATGCTCAGACACCAAGGTGATATTTGTGAACGTTAAATACTGGGCATTTGGTCTAAAGAAATCATATATGTTATTTTTTTAATTTTAGATTTCGAGAACTGGCAGTAAATGTAGAATTAAAAGCATTTTTTTATTGACGTTCTTGAATAAGGATATATTGTGTTACCTAAATAAATACATGATAATTTGATTTGAGAGACGAGCTAGAATCTCGCTTGATGGTAGACAGCTCAGTCTCAGAACAACATTCCGGGATATTTGCCTAACATAATTTATATATTTATGCAATGTAGATAATATATAGGTACTTATGAACGATAAATATAATCCTAATCCTAACGATGTGTTGTTGTACACATCTGTACTTCAAGCATTCAGAAATCTATAGACTGAAACCGAAACGCACAATATGCACTCCTCGGTTTGAACCGAAATCTTAGTTTATGTTAGACATCGACAGACGAGCATAAGGTTCATTTTAACGACAACTACATATAGCTATGTAGTAGTCATTAAAATGTAATTAACATTTACAGATCTATTCATAATAATTACCCCATAAAAAGCGCTTCAATAAACGAAAGTCCCGTACGGCTTGCTCCTACTACCACGATGCTATTGTTAACGTACACTTTTGGCATACTTGTCAATGGCCGTTCTAAGGTCCATAACGCAAAAGGAGTGGACCTAAAAGCACAACGATGCTAATGAAAAATTTATATTAAGATAAGACAAGATTAAAAATAAATAAAAGCTAATTTGGAAAAAAGCTTGAAAAAATGTAACCAATCTTAGTCTATAGATACTTTGTGTGAGAGCAACACTCATGTTTTTCGAATTATTTTAATCTCATTTGCATCAACGTCAATTTATTTTCGTTTGTTTAAATGTTTTCGTTAGTGTATAAATACGACTTGAATTAATAGGTCATAAAAAACAACTCCAACAGTTCTCACTCCCAAGCTACGAACGATATTTAATAATAAGAATACTCGAAGAGTTCATTAAAAATCATGACAAGGAAGTGCATGTGGTGCAAATAAAGAAATAAAACAAGATGTAAGAACTTACATTGGTTTAAAAATCATTTCAAGATCCTTGTTTCCTCTTACGGTGGGAAAGAATTGTCGAGGTGTTACTGGTCTCATATGGCTGGATAGAGACATTAGATGTCTACTTGGACTCTATATGTAATTTTTTACGTAAAAAAAAGTTAAAACACATATATTCCGTAAAAAATGTAATGGATGAAGAAATAATAACGAGTGGCTTAAATATATATCGTTACTAAGACAGCTCCATAGCAAACAAATATTGATTTTTTGACATTTTGGCATATAAGTCGAAGTGTCAATGATCCGAGTGTTACAAACATAGCGCTATTCCTATATAGGTGTAAACAAGATATACGAGTATTATAATATAGTATAATATATTATAAATCTCCTGTCACGATGTTTGTCCGCGATGGACTCCTAAACTACTTAACCGATTTTAAATTAAATTTGCACACCGTGAGCAGTCTGGTCCAACTTAAGAGATAGGATAGCTTAGAATGTTTGACCATCTACATTGCACCCGTGCGAAGCCGGGGTGGATCGCTAGTATAATAGGGTATAGTGCTAAAAAATAAGTATGAAATATTAAGTTGTAAGTTTTCCAATTTTAAAAGTTTTGAAAAAGAAAACAACATACAGTCGGATAGCTGAGAACCTCCTTATAAGTCGGTTATAAATACCTAAAAAAGAAAATATCGTAATGTGATATTCCGTAATCATTAATTACGGCGATATTCTTTGTCCCTAAACTTTTAAAACTGAATTTAACATACAACTTGAAAATTTCACACATCGGGATTAAGCACTATACCCTCGATGTATAATGTAATAATTACCGCATCACCCGTAGCAAACAGTCGACAGGCGTAAAACAGCGTAATATATTTAGTGTGTCTTATTAAATCACGTAAATACCACCGGCCGTGGGGTTCCATTATAGGTGACATTATACCCGCCAAAATCTAGAAATAAATATTTATTTATATAAACGATAACACAACGCACAATCTCGTGCGCTATCGAGACGGTCATGACGATAAAATTATAATTATTCAAACTATTTATAATTAAAGTCATGTTAGTTACACCATTTATAACTCAAGAACGGCTCCACCGATAATAATGATCTCTTATTTGTGAGATTCTTCTACGTCCCGAGTAAGCGAATAACGATTAAAATATCAGAAAAAATCAGGAAAAAATACATAGTGAAAATTAATTTTAAAATAAATTAGGTTTAACTCCGCCATCTTCCGCAATTGATATCTCACGTCAGGCATGCTTATAGATTTTTTAGATTTGATTGATGTCCACTATAAATCAGAGACATACTAAGAATTATAGAATAGAAAAGTGTGAAAATAGCATATTCTGATCTAGAAATATTTATTTTTTATTTCTAAAATGATACCGTCGCGTCTGCCGGGTTCGCTTGTTATTCGTATTAGGTATATAATTAAATCAATTGTATAAAATATAATCACAAGTAATTTATTATGATAGGTATATACAAATATACATCTCAAGAATGCTGTTCACATTTATTAAGAAAATAAAAAAAATACTTACTGCAGCATCAGTTCCATATTTGTATGGTTCGGACTCTAAATCATACTGTGCTCTTATTGCCGTAGTATCTTCAAGAGGTCTACGAAATAATAAGTACTTCAAGAGGTCTACGAAATAATAATACTTATATACAAAACTGGTATTGTTTAGATTTCCCTGGGTAACTACCGAAGTTATGATGTCAAGAAAAGCATAAAAAACATGCAAACAAACGTCTCAATGGCTTATTTTTGTGTCCAATATCGTGCAATCTTTAATCCAAATTTTACATATTATGCTTCATGTAACGCAAACAACTAAATAATATTTTACCTACGTAGGTAAGTTTTATTGGGAGCGATGGCAGAAGAGTTTTTAAAATGAAAATTCGGAGCTACTGCTCCAACCAACATGACTGATTTAATTCAAGATAAATATACAGAGCAAAGAGTCTTATAACTATTGTTACAGTGGTCAAGTCAAAGTCAAAGTCATAAGTTTTTTATTTCAAATAGGCCTTTGCAGGCTCTTATGAAACGTCTAGTTGCACGGTTCCAAAAAGTGGGTCTCATGGAGAAGAACCGGCAAGAAACTCCATGGACACTCTTTTCAACAATGGTTTAGCTTACAAGGGCTCGGTTACAATAGTAATAATCGGCTGAGAAGTTTATATAATGCAAGGTATACAGAGATTCTATACAATGCAAAAGAAAATTGAGTTTTTACTATTAGTGTAAAATGAGATACACACACTTGCACAGCGCAAGTTGCCAGGGAAGCCGCACATGCAGAGATGAATTAGCGCCATACATCTTTATCGTCAACATAGTCTTGGATTTTATAATACGCTTTTTTAATTAAGATTCCTTTGATGACGTTTTTGAACTTTTTATTCGTAAGATCAGTTACACACTTCGGTAGCCTGTTGTAGTGGTAGGCTTATCTCTAGATGTAATAAGATACTATGGAATTTTAATGTGTCCGCGTTAGCTGGGTTACAGCTATGTAACTCGTATAAGAAATATTTCTTACCCGACTATAACTAAACCTATCGGTTGATTCTGACTGAGAAGCACGAATGACGATAACGTCGGAATATCAAAGCTATCGTGGAACAGATCCAATATCTCCTGTTTTCTGAGAGAATTTTCTAGAACATCGTTCATACTGAGTGCATCGTAAGGTTCAGCTGGACGTACTCGGACGTCTCTGAAAAGAGATATAATTATGTAGTAAAAGACATTCAGGAACTTACAGCACCTAATACTGTATTTTATTAACTAAAATTACTTTTAGTGGACTTAAACGCGATTTATTATTTATTCCGACGTTTCGAGTGCTTACAACACCTCTTGCCCATAGGGATAGGCAGAGGATCACGGATTTCTCAATCCTTCCATATCACTTTCGCTTCTTCCACTTTCATCAATGCTTTCATACACGCTCGTCTGTTTCGAATACTTTTGACCTAGCCCTTTTGATCCAATAAAGAATTATTTAATAGATAAAGGGTATGTAATATACAATTCATAAGTCCAGTACTTATAAATTTTATACAGAAAAAAGGGTAAATAAATTTCTCTCGATGAAATGGGATCACCGAAATCCTTGTACTTCAGTAGTCTGCAATATCAAATAACTTGCATATATCCGATTCTTAAAGAGTCGACAATTTTTTAGTCATATCGGCTGTATTGTATAGTAAAATCGCCATTATATTTTAGTTTAAGTATACAGTAAATCATCTATCTCTATCGCTATATTATATTTAAACGATAAACTTACCCCCTCACTGAATTAACGTGAGCCACGTAAAGCGTTTCGTTTATAAATCTTAACCGGTAGTTAAACGGTGTTACAAGCTGCAAAAAAAATCGCCAGATTATTTTCTATCTAAACCCAAAAAATATAATAATTATTATTGATCCTTCTAAAAAATCAAATACGTCAACGAAATTTACTAACAAGATAGAGTGCCCTCTATGTTATGCTTAGAGACATCTGTACAAAAATAGTCAATAATAATAATAAAAAATTGTAAGCCAAATTATTGTATTGGTTATTTGAACACATCCTAACCATAAACTATAACATACATAGCATAACTTATAATCATACACAACAAAAAAAAAAATTAAGGTATGTACCTAAACTAAAGGAATACTATCTAAGTAACACGCCCCAGCTTCGCACGGGTGCAATGTAGATGTATATCCACAAAATAGCCTATGTTACTCGTTGATAGTGTAGCTTTGGGTCGAGTAGTTTTGAGTTAAATCGTAACAAACAAACAAACAAATCTTTCCTCTTTATAATATTATATATATGTATGTATAGATACGTAAAAACCGCCTACCGTAAAATGTTCAAGTAAGGGGAAACTGGTGTGGCTTGTCGGCAAACTGACGATGCAGTAGTCCCTGTCCGGAAATAGCTCGAACGCGACTTCCAACATATCGAAACCATACCTTCAGATTTAATAATTTAGTAATATGTAAAAAAGGACTATAGTTTTGAGATTTTTTTTGTGAATAAAGATACTAATAATTTTATTTCGTCTAAAATTGAACCTAGTTTGGCAAAAAGGATCCAAACAAAGAACAAAGAACTCACTGTGGATTGGATCATTGTTCACAAACCACAGATAAATACATGAATTATACCCAAACCAAGATATTACATGTATGTATGTTACGTACTATTATGTTTTTTCGCATTTTATAACATTAATAAAAACATAAATCATTATGTAATAAATGCACGAAATATCTAATAGCAGAACAATCGCTAAAAACATGAAAAATGTAAATCAAGTACTAAAATGTTCTAGGAATATTTAAATTACTAACCTTTCATCATAATCTTGGTGCATAGCAAATAGCTCTAAGAGGAATGCATTCGATGGTCCAGTATAACGCGTTGGTGTTGGAGGTTTTGTGGGAGGGACGACCGGAAATTCAGCTGTCAAATTTTTAGTTCTCTTTTTAAGAAATCGACGAGCAGAGACGGGCAATCACAATTGGCAATAGCTCAGACAAAATTTGAGTAATCAATTTTTTTAGACCAAAGCCGAAACAAGCAATCTGTACTACACTGCTTTTCCACCTATTAACGGTGGGGGGACAGAAATCTCCAGCTAAATGAGTTCTATGTCAATTAATGTGATGATATATGTATCTAAAAATGTTAACTTTCCGAGTGAGTTAAATCAGTATTGTGAATTTTATCGGTAAGTTGGTAACCCAGATGGAATTTTGATATTCCTCCCACCTTTGTAATCCTTGAACTACTACTAGACAGAGAATAACTTGTTAATATAACATAGGCATATGTATGTACATATTCCTATATTAAACATTTTGCCCAGCCCCGGCGGAATCGAACCCAGTATAAATTTATCCAAAACGAAAACTCATTGTTGGTTCGTTACCGACACAATGTTTTTAATGACTCCTATTATTATAGGTGCTGGATCTTTTCTGTACCTATAGGTATTTATTTCATAATAAGCTAATAAACGATCGACCTAGCGCTATAATTTAGTTCTGTTAAATATTCATTATATTTAATAACGCTGAGAGCTGGTCAATGTGAAGCAGCATATATCTACAAGTATCATCTACTCGGATACAATAAATACCCACAATTCCCCTCACCCTGTCGTGGTATAGACCATAGACTAATATGAGATGATGAGAGATGAGAGTTATATTTACCAGAAATGTATGCACTTACATGTTCTCTTGCCGATGTCCTTATCAAGATATTTGTTATCATAAAACGATTCTCTGCGACGTATTTTGGCTTTACCACCTTGGCTGTAAAATTCAAAATTCAAAATCATTTATTCATTTAGGTAACATAATGTACACTTATGAACGTCAATAAAAAATACATATTAAATGCTTCTAATTTTACATTTACCGCCAGTTCTCAAATCAAGGGCGTAGAACGGAAGAGAAGAACTGGCAAGAAACTCTTCGTCACTCTTTTTAATCGCCAAGTTTTTGTTTTACAAAATATTTGTAAGGCGCTGCAACCATTACACCATGTTCCACATGACATCTTTATGTAATTAAATATAATAATAAAAAAATATATAAACCAAAAAAAAAACAAAGATTTGTAATTATAAACATACAATTCAAAGTATATACTTGTAAAGTGTATAAAAAAATTACTTAGATCTAACCATTAATAACCCTGTAATTACTGGCACAGAGGCATAACAAATTAACAACTTCGTTCTCTAGTGTGGCAACTATCTGCACTGGGATATCTCTGCAGATATCAAAGGCTGCAGCATCCACTTACGACATTTGACCTCTACAGTTTTATTATATGTATAGATGTATATTATAAATCCAAAACTATGTGTTAATGAATTAAACCGAGTGCAGTCTGGCTAGCCAAAATTTGAGACTGGAAAAGCATGCAAATTTAAAAATATAATAAATATAGAAGTCGCAGGCTGAAATTAGAATGAGACCTAGATAACCTGGATAATATTAGATTTTTTTTCGTTTTTCCAAACTAAACTGGTTAGACAGACTAACACTTGTATCGATATGATACAGATAAAAAATATCCGTACCTGGCACCAAGCTTGTCATAAAAGAACTTCGGAACAATAATCAAATCCGGATCAATGTTAACGATATCGTAATCCAACTCCTCAGCCTCATCTTGGAATAAGTTGAGGACATCGAGCTGAGAGTAAAGCCCGGGTTGAGACGGACGAGGCGGCCGAGGCGGCCGAGATTCTGGGTCATTGAACTTTGAAAACTCGTCCTCATCAAATATCCATGTCACCTACATGATAAGATGCTATCAGTGGCGGGTACCATACAAGCCCAAAAGCCCGGCTTGCCGACTTTAATGTAATACGTGTTTATATATAACATATCCCTGTACGTTATCATATAAGTAATATTAATAAAAAGTATTTATTTCGTTTAGTATTTTGTTTTTGAGAAGGATATATCGCATATGTCTCACAGAAAAGGGGCAGAAAAAGAGATAGGTAGTTAAGAGTAAAATTCATAACACTCATAACCAAATATCCGCCTACCAGCAACTGAACTAATAAATGTATTGAGTTTAATAGTATCCAACTCACCCTTGACTTTGTTTCCCTAGAAATGGCGCTCGTAAATGACGACTCTTGATAGGGCCCATCCTTAGTTTCTTCTGCAAAACTGAAATACGAATGAAAACAAGAATGCATCCGCTTAATGATCCCAGGAAAAATCCCAATTTGTCTATGCAACCAAAGCTGCGGATAAAATAGAAAACAACATAATAAAACTTTTCATAGTTTTATAAATGGGAATAAGTATTTTTTTAAATAGGCTCATCTCTTTGCTTACAACATTAAAAGTCACGCCTACGAACTAAGCGTTCAATAAAATCCAACTTTTCAATATTCATAGAAACATTCTATCACATTCGGTTAAAGTTGAGTAAAAAAAAAATATCTACCTTACATTGGAGTCCGCAGGTTCAACATTCGCATTTACCACACTCTCTAGGCGCCTCAATCCAGCGAACGGTGATAAGTCAAAACATTCTTCTAGCTCTTCGAAATTTATTTGAGTATTGAGGCACATAACACCCACTGCCACTTCTTTGTGCTAAAACAACATTTCCGCACAACATTGTTTTATTGATTGTTAATCATCAATATATATAAAAGAGATTTCCACCTATATAGTCACTCATCACGATATCTCTGGAACCATAAGGCATAGCGACTTGAAATATGGTAGGAATATTCCTTTCGCCGAGTAGAGGTCAGCTAAGAACGGATTTTACGAAATTCAACCCACAAGGGGGGTTGCGGGGGCAATTGCTAGTATAACATACGTTTCTTGAAATGAAATACAATAATATGACATAAATTATGTAGAACAATGTTGTTTTTTATTACTAGCTGATGCCCGCGACTTCGTTCGCGTGGGCTTCATAAATGATGATAACTCTTCTTTTCGACATCCGATTTCGATGAAATAAAGCCTATATGAAAACTCTTTAATTTTCCAGAATGAAAAGTATCTAAGATGTTGACATGGGATATAACTATAAGGTACCACCACGCAAAATTTAATGTAAATCGGAACACCAGTTTCGGAGACTAGCCCGTACAAACAGAGAAACATAAAACTTGAAAAAAAAAAAACGGGATTTGTTCTATTTCTCATTAGCATTTTTTTTTCTATGTACAGAAATTCGACCTCTACAATTTTATTGTATCTATAGATAATGATGTTTTAGATCGGCAATGCACCTTTGTTAGGTACTACTAAATTTGTTACAGGCAACCGCAAATCACTTGACTCTTAAAATAATGACCTCTAATTACCTCGCACACAAGTAAGGCTCTTTCTGACTCTGGATGTCGCGATATTAACTCGCTCACATAGAAATCGCCGTAGAGCTCCCGTAACCGCAGGGAATGATGTTCTATTATGGGTACTATATCGTCATTATCTTCTTCACTACACAAAATAACAATATGTATTTTAGTCAGATGAAATCATCAGTGATTTTTATAAGGACGCTGTTAAGCAATACAGTGTCAAGTGTCAACCCAAAAAATGATAAAAATGTAAATTTTGTTACAAATCTCTTCCTTATGAGCTGGAGTACATATTTTAAAAGCTACATATTATATCATTTAAATTGTTTTAGTAGCAAAAGTATTGATAAAACTAGGCACGAAACCCTAAAATGTTTAGAATATTCAACAATAATGCACTAAATTCTATTACTTTGATTGCTACCAAGAAGTACAATATACATTTAGTTTAATAATAATAATTACAAAAAATCTATTATCTCTGTTATTTTTTAAAATAAATTAAATAAAACCTAATTAAAACTTCAAACTCAATCCGCTTAACAGCGTCCATATATAGGTATATATTACAAGTGCTTAACTGCATAATTTTAAGTATAATAATCCAAATATTAAATAATGAATAATATTATGAATACTAACACAGCTCTCCTGATTCTTAACCGAGGGCTGACTTCGCCTCTTTCAGCGACAAGCAACGCGGGTAACTGGTCTCCGGGGACTCCCCTTTCCATCGCCTGTACTCTTCTGAATGACGCCTCTGATCGGGACTGCCCCGGGACTAACACTAGTGAAATACAATCTGTTTTATACTGACATCGAGCACTTTACAAAAACTGACCTTGGCCGATGTATTCTTAATAGTTATTTTAGCAATTAATAAAATGTACTTTGCCTATTTGGGTTTTACTTAGTAACTGCCAAAATCCACCGTTATTTACAATAATATTTGCTCCATTTAAAAAATAATCATCAAATTAATCCGTACCGGGCGTGAATAGGTTGATAGGTCGACTTGAAAAAAACTTATTTTTTTACATCATAATAGGCATTAGGATTGCTTAACCTGCTTATTATTTATTTTTTTCTCTTTGCAATATTAAATATTGCGGTTTTTACTGCATACGTATCCAAGACATTATGTTCTACGAATAACCTGGGTAGGAAAATATGTGAGTTACCATTCAGTATTAAAATATACGAAAAATCAACTAACATGGATGTTCAATCACAGTCCTCAACATAACAACGTAGTGAAGATAGGGATCATGCATAAATATGGACTTTAGCATATTATCAACCAACTCCCGCGCATAGACCGGGTTCCAACATAGCAGGTGTAGAAATAATGTGTTTCTTGAATTTAGTTCTACACATCTGAAATTGTAACAAAACGTAGGAGGTACCTATGATCTATGTTCCTTACTGTATACTAGCTGTACCCGGCTTGCTTTGCAATGCTACGTAAAGTAAAAGGTGGGCCAGGAACTTTCGCGGGCGTATGCAGAACTCACCAAATTTTCTTCATAACCGCATGAATAGTTGAGGAATGCATAGAGGACAAACATACATTAATTTTCATTTTATAGATATCGTTAGAGGGGGCGAGATAGCTGCTATCAGTCATGGACCGTTTTTTTTTTTATGTTAGATATCGACAGACGAGCATTAGGTTCAGGTAGTTGATACCTCAGTCACAGAACATCAGTCAATGATGCGTTGTCGACCTACTTTTTACTTCAAGCATTCGGAGTATGAATAAAAAGTTCAGCATATGATAATAATATGCTAAACTTTTTACTTCAGAATTTTACTTATCAACATTTCCATCATCCAGTCTTATTAATTTTGCGCACATATTTAAGAAACAGAAATCGTACACAGAATCTTAAAATCCTTTTCTGCTCTAACCAAACTAAGATATTTTTTTGTCTTCGCTATCCACGGAAAACACTAAACGTTAGATTTTTTTACTAGATTTTTTAGAACTAACGTGATCCGGATAATTTAACTTATCTTCACTCGCCACGTATATGATTTCCCATCTTTGACTTAATTACTCAAGAACTTGCATACTTATATTTGCTCCAAATGAAGTCTTCCCACGCAGCAGGATTGACAGAAGGCACTAATGGATGGTCCTTCACAGCCAAAAAACCGACTATTGTTTCATTTATATCAAGCTGGCAGATAGATAATACGCAATTGTCTCTGAAATGTATTTATTTATACGAATAAATAATACCACAATGTACTTTAAATAACGCCAGATCTCAGTATTACTGATTCCTTGTAACTCATGGTTTTCGGTCACCACTAACTCTGCTCTCATATTATACATACATACATATACATCACGCCTCTTTCCCATTGGGGTAGGCAGAGATCACGGAATTCCATATGCTCCGATCCTTACATACCACTTTCGCTTCTTCTACTTTCATCAATGCTTTCATACACACTCGACGGTTACGAGTAGGTACTAGTGCTCTCATATTATGGTCAAGTCAAAACATCAAGTTCAATTTCTATGAGTCTTCGACCAGAGCAGATTTTGATTAATTTAGATAACAGATTGGTAAGTTATCCCTCAGTCTCAATGATGCGCTTTCGACTTTTATTTTTGTTAGCATTCAGAAATTCAAACACTCCAGTCGAAAGACAACCGGTGGACCAACCAAGTTCTTTAATCTGGCAGAACTACATCCCTCTCACCGGCTTAATGCACAAAATTGAAAAACTATGCATATTTATAAATATATAAACATGGTCTACCGTCGGGAATCGAACCCGCGAACTTTAATGAAGGTATTCTTCATTGTTACAAGACCCAAATTCATACATGGAATTACCACACTAATCACATATTTTATAAAGCATCTTTAAGCCCCTAAGTTGCGAGTGACACGATATTAACTAGGTACACAACACATCCAAACGTTACGCAATTTTTACTCACAATAGGTATATAATATCCGAAGCCTCCTTTACGCGGAAATTCAGGGACATCGACTCATTCACCAAGGACAACACAGCTGGAACGTCCTCTGGGACCGCCAGTCGCAAACGACCCAGAGGCACAGCGCGGAATATTCGAGATACCATTCTGCTATATGGTTACAATAAATATAAATTAAAATAGATTATTTCTGACAGAAAAATATTACCTCGCTTTATGACAGGACATCTTTTGACACATTATTTTTGTCGTCTTCTACCAACCTTCTTCTACGTCCACAGAACAGGAAAAATAAGTTCTTCTGTTTTGTGTCTACGTCGTATAAAAATCCCACAACGCACACACAGCGCATAATTTAAAATTAATGCCTTCAATAAATAACTTTTTAATATGGGCTTTTGACTTGAAACTATAAAAAGAAGCGTGTGATTTTGAGTGGTTAAAAATGAATTGATTTCAATTCAGTTTGAGGGACTTTAAACTAATCGAAATTTTGTAGTTTATCGTGCGTTACCTTTCCCTTGTGCGTTTTCCCAACGGAAGTGTCGAGTTTCTAGATTTGAATCTAGCAAAGGTTTTATTTTCTTTTGGACATTAAAAAAAAGAAAAAGGAAAAGGAAACATTAAACAAATACCTACACAGAGTATACAAAAGGTTATACAAAAAATACATATACGTAATATTGTCTTTTATTAACGCGAGTATCACACATTTAAATAAAATACTGTATACCGGATTAAAACGCGATTTATTATTTATATTGTTTAAATTATTTATCCCGACGTTTCGGATGCTTTTCAGCAACCGTGGTCGCGGGGAGACTCCCGAAACGTCGCGTCGGGATAAATAATTTAAACAATATAAATAATAAATCGCGTTTTAATCCGGTATACAGTATTTTATTTAAATACATATACGTCCAGATATTTCGAAGTTCGAAGCTACTAATTGACCGAAAGGTCTAGCAGTGGTTAAATTAATACATATACGGCTATACTGCTGTACGAATACCAAAATTAATATTAACATCCACATTAACACAATCTACCACAAAATATCTGGTAGATACCAAACAAGAAACTCGTCACTTTTCCAAGGGAGGAACGCACCCGTACATACTTCTTCAATATTTAAAATTGAATTTCACCTCAATTCGATGACATAATATCACCCGCGGCTTCGCTTACACCCCAGGAAAACAATAACACAACATAATTACTTAATATATTTATTATCCTGAAAATTCAAACTTGCTGAATTTTACATTTAACTAAAATTAATATAGTTTGTAAAAGCGCGGTCGAACGAGACATGTTCCGGCAAATATACAGAAAATATACTAATTAAAATAATTTAATTTTCATACTAAGCCTTATTAATTAGCATCAATAAATAAGATGACTTCATTGTGGATCTCCTGGGTCATCGGTGTGTGCCAAATGGAAATTTATTGTAATTAACTAAAACATTTTTACATAACTTTTTCCAAACAATAGATAGCAATATTTACAGATATATAGACGAAATAAACCCACGACCCACATTATGATTAATAACTAAAAACGTTAATCGCTATCCCGCATATTCGATTAAACTTAAAATAATAAAATTTGATATGAAGAATGTTAATTATATTGCTAATTTTAGCGGTAGGCGGACATAACCATAACAAAAAATTGCGACACATTTTCTAATCATAAAATAATAACGGCCTTATTCATAAACGTATTATTAACTTGATATATAGTTAAAATATGTTTTGTCTCGCTCTATCGAATAAAAAAATTGTACAGAACGAAAGAAATAAAACATATTTTAACTATATCAGAATAAGGGCGTAAGTTTTCACAATTTCTGGTAAATAAGTGCTTCCCATACTCATTTTAATATTCATTACCAGATTTGAAAAAAAACCTGATAGTAAATGTTTTGAACTTATTTGCATTATTATCCAAATTGACTTAATTGGATAGCTGTATTGTTTTTGATATCCATACTAGAGCCTATATATTAAAACAAATTTAAATTACATATTATGAACTAGGACAGAAAATCATTATGAAATGCAATTTGTATTACAATTATTGCAATTATTACAATTACAATTATCCTACACGATTATATACAAAGCAAAAAAAACGTATATGATATTACGGTAACCACAACTTCGGCTCAGTTCGCGACTACTCGTGATGCATTGAAATAATTGATTATACTTTAAAATGTAATTTAACTCGATACTTACATAAAAATAGTACTTAAAGCTACATATCGTCAGTGGAAAGGCAAAACTGCCAATACGCCAATATGTCCAAAACAGAGAAATACAATATTTCATTTGCAGAACTAGATAGAACATAATGTTAAAAACGTTATTATTTTTTAAAAAATAAATCTCACATATTATTTAAAAATAAATTTTTTATTTTTTATTTTAGATATCGACAGACGAGCATGAGGTTCAATTGATGGAAGGTGATACCTCAGCCACAGAACATCAGTCAATGATGCGCTGTCGACCTACTTTTTACTTCGAGCATTCGAAAATCCATAGACTGAAACCGAAACGCGCAATGTGCACTTCACGGTTTTCCATTTTACTTAGCTTTATTTAACTTTAAACCTCATTTCCCACAAGTATAATTTTGGCACTTTAGCAATTTTGCAATTCCAATGACGATATGTTTAATAATCGTCCGTAATTCTAGAAAATAACATTTCCACACGTTTCTAAATTCTCTATAGTGAGATGTCTTTCACGTGTACAAAAATATCATTATTATAAGAAATAATATGATTAAATAATTATTCCATAATATTATATCTATATTATATCATCCTTACAATCGAGTATGGATCATTTATATTACTGTTTCCACTGTAACTATATTTGTATACTTATTTCATTAATGTATGAGTATCATTGATAGAAATAATTTCAAACCTTAAGCTAGCAGCGACGGAGAAAAATACTAAATTTGTGGATATTTTTATAACCTTCTTTAAAAATAGATTACAGTATTTAATGTTATATCACTTAGAATATATTTCACTATAAGTTTACATTCAAATTAGCATAATTTATACAATAATGGCAGCAATTCTATTGTAGACACAACTATATTGATTATTATAGTGATATATGAAGAATAATCTTATTTTTCAGTTTTGTATACAAGAGAATTGTTGAAAAGTGCCAACATATTTTAAAAATAAAAAATAAGTCAAATACAAATAGCGCCGAGTCTTTTTGAATGTTTTGTATTTGTAATCGTTTAAATGAAAATCGTGCGTCGGAATTTGAATCACACTGAGGTCAATCACAAATCATATATTTCAATATGACATACAAAGGTGCATTAAAAAAAACAAATATACTATTGTGGACTTTCTAAACAGACCCCAGCGTCGAACTAATCGGTGCAGCTATAAAAATAGTCTTATCATTAACATTTATATGTTATATACGCTATCATTTCGCGGTATAAGAACCAGATGAACGTATCTACAAAAATACTAATAGTTTTTCTTCATACGTAACTAAATAATTCTTAAATTTTTATTTTATTTATATTATGCCAATATACCGATATTTTTTTTATTCATCAATTGTATACTATCTGTATTAAAAAGCTGGTAAATTTTGATGTGCCGAATTTTCAGTGTTTCTAAGTGTCCTGTAAAACTTAGAAAATGTAGATACGTCCATTTGACTCTTACGCCGCAATTTAAATGAAATAAAGACAAGGGCAAAATCTATGTTAAGATAGTATTGTTTCGGGCGGCAACGTTATTAGCAGGGACTGAATACCGGTTAATTTACTATGGGTGTTTAACCGGTATAATAAAGGTTTTTGTTAATATTTTTTAGATTTTAGTCAAATTTACTGAAAAAATTACAGTGGTAAGTTTATTGTGTGGATACTCTTTAAAACTAATATCATGGTATCTCAGTCAGACACGTATTTTGGAAAATAAAAATTAACCGGTTTCAGTCCCTGGTTATTAGTACTAGTGACATTTAAATTTTATCCCCTTATAAACTTCCGTTGGTAATGTCTTAGCTATTGCACATTTTGTCTCTGTCCACCTAGTTTCAATGATAGGAAGTGAAAGAAACATATGGTCCAAAGGTAAAAGTCACTAAGTGTAATTTTGAATAAAAATAAATTCGTCTATTATGGCTTATTTTGCGTACCTACATCTACAATAAGAACCTATTACTAAGTGCGTATTGCGCTTCATAGTTTTGTTATGTACCACAATACGTAATAATGCTGTTCTTGCCGTAGATTTACGCTTAAAATAAGCAATAATAGTAAAAAAAAAATTTTTTTTAATGACATCTAGTGAGTTTTACTTTTGAATCGATGGTATACAATAACTAAAACACAACCATACAAAAGCAATAGAATAGTTCTGTCTTCCTAGCATTCAAGAAATGCTTCTACAGTCGTTTTTTATTTAATATATTAATTAATAAAAGGTATTGAAAAATAATTTAATAAAAAAAAGAAATTTTAACTATAGAATCAATCTGTCCGTAGGATCAATATGTTGAATGTTTGGTTTTTAATATTATACACACTATTTCTTCGTCGTAAATAGGAAAAAAGACTGCCTTTTCTCCATAGAAAAGAGGAAAAAATAGAAGGAAGATTTCCTAAATAATATTTACAAGTCAATATTTTAACAACCTAAATAGAAACATCTACTATGGACTTAACATTTCGCACCTTCGGCGAGACATGGCCGAAAAAGGCCAACATGGAGGGTATACCCCTTTCTTGGAATCTCTTTTTTTTTTGCTGTATAGAATAGGTCCCAGTTCGGAAAAGTATTATTTCATGTAAAGTACAATCACTCCAGACGGCCTAGCATGACAACCACGACAAAATTTTGTCAACCGTTTCCTCGTGTTTTAATCGATTATCTTTTTGTCTTCCGGGTCGAATATGACACACTGAAAACCGACTTCTAATGTCAAAATTAGAGATATCTCTACTAACATATATATTATGTTGATCGTGTCTATCAAAGTTGTCGATGTCAATGTGGTGAAATATATCAAGATATATCTCAACATCGACAATTTTGTATTCACTAGTTTGCAAGATATCTCTTGATGGTCAAACTAGGCAGGCTGATGAAGGCAGATTAATACGAAATTGATCCTAAAAAAAAAAATGGCTCTCTTGTAAAACCAAAAGAAGTACAGGTATGTCCTTGCCTTACCGATGGTGCGATTTAATCTTGTATCAAAACCAAAAATTGAAAACTAAATCTATTTTGAATACCTCCGTATCCAAGTTATACTTACAACTAAAACTTATTTTTACTATTTACAATAAAATTTATTCCGTCCTATAGCGTATACCGTTTACTATCTCCACACAAGCACATAGCTACAGGAATGGGGCAGTAGGTTGATCCTCTCGCGGGCAACATATCGTTGGTTCAAAGATAAAACTCAAGTGTAATCTATACTAATATTATAAAGCTGAAGAGTTTGTTTGTTTGAACACGCTAATCTCAGGAAATTTTGGATAGTCCAATTACCGAGGAAGGCTTTAGGCTATATAACATCACGCTGCGACCAATAGGAGCGAAGCATCAGTGAAAAATGTTGCAAAAACGGGGAAAATTATCCATATTTGAGGGCTTCCGTTGCGTGCGCGGCATAAACGATTTAAGTTACCCAAAAAATATGTATGAAAGAATTATTCCTCTTTAAATGATCTAAAATGTCCATGACAGTATTTGTATAATTTTTAAGATTGACTCATTATAACCTTTTTTATGGTAATCAAATTTGGTAAAAATATCATTTACGCAAAAGTACTTTAAAATAGAAACAGAAATTGACGCGGACGAAGTCGCGGGCAACAACTAGTTTAGAATAAAAATAAATGTTGCTACTATTGCTTATTTTAAGGGTACATTTACGATAAGAACAAATTAATAAGTGCGTATTGCGCTTCATAATTTAGTTATGGACCAGAATACGTAATTAGTTCTTCATTCTAACCGTAGGTTTACTCTTAATCAGTAATAGTAACAACATTTATTTTATATTCAAAATGTCACTTAGTGAGTTTTACTTTTGAACCAACGATAATTACAAAATATTGGAATATGGTGAAAGCTAGTATACAACGTGTTGACTTTAATGTCGAAGGCACTCTGAAAATCGGTACTCTGGACTAATGGTAATGAAAGCATCTCGTAAATAAGAAACTAGAAAAGGGGTGCTTTTTATCTAGTTATAAGATTCGCCACCCACTGTCATTTCCTATAACATAAATGAATAAACGAATGCTTTTAAATAATTACATTATTTGGATTCTTACAAAAAAATGGTTAATAATTTTCTTAGAACTCGCATGCAAAAATCTCTTAGCCATCTATAAACCAAACTGTTTGGAACTTGTGGATATCTGTCATTGAGGAATTATTAGTGAATCTGTATTTGAAATATCTGAAAATTCTTGGTAGTTTTCAAATTTTAATAGGTTGCCCCGATGTATTTAGTATACATTTTCTTCAATTATGCTTTTACTTTTAAATAAAATACTGTATACCGGATTAAAACGCGATTTATTATTTATATTGTTTAAATTATTTATCCCGACGTTTCGGATGCTTTCCAGCAACCGTGGTCGCGGGGAGTCTCCCCGGATATTTTATTTAAATGTGTGATACTCGCGTTAATAAAAGACAATATTATATGCTTTTACTTGATATTTTCACCTGATTATAAGTTTTTGTAATATTTACAGGTTTTATATGAAAATTCCAAGTTAATAATCGATTGGATCCCAATACATAACGCCAACCAAGATTAAGGGCTATTTACAATAAGTTCTTGATATTTCGTCAAATATTAAAAATACTATGATTCCTTTGATCAGCCTTTTATTTTGATTATCGTAAGCATGTTAAATATTTGATAATAATATATTATTATTGCCCACTTGATTGTGTAAACAAAATTCACGATAAACACTCTCACACGGAAATTATTATAATTTAATAGAAATACATAATTATTTGTTGTACTATGAACTAATTAGAGATTTGCAAGAAATTTCTGAGATGTGGGATTTAAAACAGTAGTTGTAGTGTATGAAAAGCAATAAAATCTCAAATAAAGCATAATAAATCTTCTGGTCTTTGCTTTATCCTGCTATCGTTAGCTGGTGAGGCAATATGTCGCAGATGACTTCCATTCAGCTCCTAAAGCACAAAATACATTTAATACAAACTTCTGCCAAATACTAATATAGTATATAATATTATAAGATATAATAGTATATGTCTAGGTCGGCGTGCTCCACCTTAGATCACAACTTTTAAAAAAATCTGATCATCAAACGATCTATACATATAATAAAACTGTAGAGGTCAAATGTCTTTACATAGAAAAAAAAATGCTAAAAACCGAGTCAGGTGGATATAAGAAGAGAGACACAACCAAACCCAGTTTTTTTTGTTTCTCTGTCAGTTTGTCTATTTATTTGTTTGTACGGGCTAATCTCCGAAGATACTGAACCGATTTAAACAAATGTATTAAGCAAAGCCCATATAGGCTTTGTTTCATCGAAATCGGCTGTCGGATGTTATCATCATTTAAAGATTATTTTATCAACAAATTGCAAATCAAACTGAATCGCATCGAACTTTTTCGAATTATCAGATGTCAATAACAGTTTGATATGTAAATGAAATAGATTGATTATTTCGCTACTTTCAATATGTATTCGTGGAATAGTGGATATGAATATATCATATGAAGAAACCTTGCACAAAAGCTCAGCTAAGATGGAGCCCACGCGAACAAAGTCGCTGGCATCAGCTATAATCTAATATATAAAATATCCATGTCACAATGTTAGTTACCGTACTCCTCCGAAACCCCTAAGTGATAAGGGTTGTTCGCCCTTAAATTTTTTTTTTTTAATTTTTGGACGAAATTTTTCGTTTTTATTTTTTTATGTGGCATTAAAAAATACATACAACCCTAAATTTTCTGCTTTTTTATCACCAACCCCTGCTTTTTAGAAATTAATTACATGGCAAATCAACGTTTGCCGGGTCAGCTAGTAAATAAACAAATATCAGTGGCTAAAATAGCTTACATCACTTAGCAGTCTTCTGTTTGGGCGGCGTGGTGGGCGCCCCGCCCTGCTCCGCGGAGGCTCCTATCGAAACGCCTTCGCTGTCCACCTCCGTCTACAAATACCGTGCAAACATCACATATTTAATCTGAACTTGGTCTAACTTTTCACTTGCTAAAAGCCTATAAAAAGAATATCTGATAATGGTGGTATAGAAATTAAGAGGATGGAGGTTTCGCCCGCCTAGCATGACCACGAAGAGATAATGACGGGCTCGTTGGCGCGTTCGGTAGAACACCTGCCGTGCGCATCGATGGGTCGTGGGTTCGATTCCCACCGGGAGCACATGCTTATAATTTTCTGTAAGCATGCTTTCCCCACGTCTGGTAACTTCGGGCATTGATCGGGTGGGAGGAATATCTAAATTCCGACCGGGTAACGAACCACCGTTCATAGATGGAAAAGCCGTGAAGTGCATATTGCGCGTTTCGGTTTCAGTCTATGGATTTCCGAATGCTCGAAGTAAAAAATTAGGTCGACAGCGCATCATTGACTGATGTTCTGTGGCTGAGGTACCTACCATCAAGTGAACCTCATGCTCGTCTGTCGATATCTGACATAAAAAAAAAAAAAATATCTCGCGGACGACTGAAGACAAATTAAGATAGTATATACAGTGGCGGGACCTCTATACATTCCCAAACCGGGCTGGTTTGCCGATTTTAACGAAATACGTGTTTACATATAACTTATACAATTACGTAATCATATAAATTATATATAACTTATATAATTAGGGCTTTTGGGCTTGTATGGTGGTCTCGCCACTGAGTATATAAGATATCTCGATACATTTCTCGAAATCGACAACTTTGATAGACAAGATATCTCGATCGAAGAATATCTCCACTTTTGACATTATAAGTCGAGTTTTAAGTGTATCATGTTAGACCCAGAAGATATAAAGAGATAATCGATTAAAACACGAGAAAACAGTCGACAAAATTTTGTCATGGTTGTCATGCCGGCAGGTTGTAAAGTCTCAAACGATAATAATAAGTCCGTTAAGTAATTTTATTTACATTTTTGATTTTTATGAGGTTAATATCAAGTACTTCGTGGGGCCTCAGATTTTCGTTAACTTGTAGCGACATCTATGATCCGCTACAAGAATCAACTCTAAGACGTCTAATCCTGAATCGCGCTATATAAATATTTCCGAGCGCTAAGTATATATACAACACTCGACATCAACCACTGGGGCCTTAGGGCCGGCCAGTCAGTGGTTCGACTGGTCGAGGACCCTTTAGGTTGAAGGAAGGCCACACCTCCTTCCTCCACAAACTTACTTTCTCATCTTTACTAGCAGTACTTTTAGGGGAGCCACCAGTCCCGGTGTTGCTGCCGCTCTCTTCGTTATTCTCAGCTGCGTCTGTGCTAGTCGTGCCTATAATTAAACCACACACTATCACTTATCCAATTTGAATAAGAATCACCCTAGAAGATTTTATACTAGAAATTAGCGACCAGACTTCCCACTATAGTGATTTAAAACCGAATATTTTGATATTTGAGTGATATATGAGTCGTATAGAATCAAAGGCGGCTATCTGACTTATGGCTGATTGTTAGCAATTATTTAAAAAAGAAAACGTTTTTCTCCTTTATTTTTGTATTAGGTATCATACATTGCATGTTTAAGGTATCTATTAATATTAACAATTAGAGGCAAAACCAAATATATAAAAAAACACAATAGTCTAAACGACAAGAACATGTTTGTTTTTGTAGATTGCCGTACCAAAAATTTCAGATAGCCGCCTTTGAATCTATACGACTCATATAACTGTTTAATTATTATAATTAATTACTTCAAGATGTCGTGTGGAACATGGTGTAATATGTTGCAGCTCCTGCAAAAATTTTGTAAAACAAAAAACCTGGCGATTAAAAAGAGTGACGGAGAGTTTATTGCCAGTTCTCGTCTGTTCTACGGCCCTTGATTTGAAAACTGGCAGTAAATGTAAAATTAGAAGGATTTCATTTGTTTTATTGACGTTTATAAGTGTACTTTGTGTTACCTAAATGAATAAACGATTTAAATTTGGAAACGGGATTTCCCAAACACATTTTTCTTATTATATAGGTGCCAGTTCTAAGGGAAAATAGGGAAAGGGCAGGAAGAAGAAGAAAAAGAAGAAAAGTAAGAAGAAGAAGGAGAAGAAAAAGGAGACGAAGAAGATGAAGGAGAAGGAGAAGGAGGAGAAGAAGAAGAAGAGGAAGAAGAAGAAGAGGAAGAAGAAGAAGAAGAAGAGGAGGAAGAAGACGAACGCAAATGAGAAAAAGAAGACTATTGTTGCCAGCTCTCTCACCGGCCTGTATGTGGTTGGCGTCCCCGCGCTCGGCCTCGTGTTCGCGCAGTACGGCGTCCAGGTTGTACCGCCGCCGGTACGAGATGAAGAAGGTCCGCACGTGCGCTTCCGTCTTGGTGCCCAATGTCTCCGCGATCGCTTGGAAGTCCTTACCTGTTACCGATTATAGACATAGACATATATTTATTCATAACAAACACACACACATACAAAAGTAACTATGACAAACATCTTATTCTTATTTATTCTTAAGAATATTAAAGGGTACAATAATTAATAACTTAAAGTATGTAAACTTAATCCTATACTTTAAATTAATAACCAATGTATGTCATGCTGTCATGAAAAGGAAAGTCTTAAGATTCCGTTTACAATATTTTCCAAAGATTACTTCAAGTCATTAATGGCATTATACGTGTCTTTGAATTTCGTTTTTTACGTATCCCTAGAGAAAATAATCTATCTCGCTGGTCACGGCGCAGGGCCATGCGTTATCAGCGCGAAGATATAATGATAATTTGAAATTACAACATAAAGTTGTTAAGATGACTGAGCTTTTATAATATTGAACATCATTTAGAACAAATTATGGGTATTTTTGGTATGATTAAGCAATAGGGAATATGCATGTTGTTTAAATTTACTTTATATTTTTTCCCTTGAATCCTTATGGCCCAGATATTATGCCTAAACAATTATTTTCTTATTTAGTTTGTGTTTAATTGCAAAAAATATTAATTAAAATGTGTAAAATAAGGGAGAGAAATTCAAGTTTGCAAAACGCATCACCATTGGTCGAAACAAAACGTGACGTCACCTTACACATTCTGTCATTTATCGGCAGCGATTTATCTATGGCGTCCATTGACATCGAAGATGGCGTCAAACACTGGTTACCATAGTTACCTCACTCTATCCGTCACTGAGCGTGTAATGTGATATCATCCAATGCCCGCGAAATATGGCCGCGTTTAAACAGATCAAATTTTATCGATGTTTTCAAAGTAATTTTAAAAAATAATTTGGACATTGCCAAGAGTATTTATATTTTTTATTAGGGTAAAATGATGTAACAAGTCGATAAAAAATATAAAAAAAATGCATGCATATTCCCTATTACTTAAAATACAATATTTTCCTTAAGTTTACCGTATATCAAAACTTCCCAAAATTCGTTCCTTTTATAGCAACGCTATCGAATGGTGTAATTGTTTTTTTTTAAATCGACGGGTTCGGGAAAATCCGATGTTGCAATTTTTTTTATTATATTAATTTTTATAATATTGGCCTCGAGACTCGTGAGTAGTTTTCGATAGGCCACTTGGGACACATTAAAAATTTCACCCTATATAGTGAGGTAGCGCCGATTTTCGACTAGTTTATTAAATTTTTTTAATATATTTTTGTGAAAAAAGTGTTACTTTGTGATATTTTTTATAAGAAAAGATTAATAAAGTTACTCCATATAACTTCACATATTTGAATCTCACTCCCAATATAACTTGTGAAAAACTGTATTTCAGGAGTCTGCCTTCCCACTTTAATTGAATTATAATTGATAAATAATAAATTAAATATTTCAGCATATTATATTTTAAAGCATAAAATTACAATTTTTAATGAACATTGTAAAGAAATTCATTACACAAATAAACTTACTGAAAATTGTTTTCAAAGATAAAATGAGGCATAGCATAATATATGAATACAGTTGTCAAAGAGTGAAAATATTACTCAATATATTCAAGACATATTAAAAAAACTCCTATATCATACCATATTTCCGCACAGCAGTAACAGCCATAAGTAATTCTTCATTAGTCCAGCGCGAATTTATTTTAGCGGGTGGTTCTCCCGGCCTGTATTCTTCAACACCCGAATCGCCAACTTTACGTTTCATCGCGCTTAACTGTTGCTTATTTTGTTGTACCTAAAATAGAAATGGCCATATCACTTCACCAGCAGATGGCTGGAACCAAGGAAAACATTCGCAAGAAATACTACAATGAACAACTTAAATTTGTGCATATCTGGATTATCCAAAACAAGAGATCACAAGCGGGGATTTAACAATGCATAAAAGCGGGTTAAAAAAAAAATAAGGCATGTGTGCAGAATATCAATACCTAGAGTATTTATTATTGTCCATTAATCACATTCTCACAATACATAAAATGACAGGATGCAGCTATGTTAGCGAAAATGTGAGTATGTATTAACTAATAGGATTGTCGTATCGCGTCTTACTTGTCGCTTGAGAGATATAATTTCTCTGTCCATCGCTTTGAGCATAGCCTCGCCCTGGTTAACGAGTCCCGGCTGGGGGGAGTCCCCGGGCTGCGGGCCCGTCGCCATGGCAACGAGATCATCGTGATTGATGTAAATGCCCCGCGGTAAGCGATGCTTGTACCGGACTTGTTTGAACCCGGGACCGCGTCGCCCCGACGGTCCACACAGCGGTCTCATGCTGCCCGTGCGTCTGTCACATCATCGGCAATATTCAAACAACTGTCTACATCTCCTCTTAACGTTGGGCCAGCGCCCAGTGTCGTATGACGGTTTATCCTGTTTCTGATAATACCAACATGAAGACCTAACTGGCTCGACCTAATCTTCGAAAGTAAAACCAACAACAATTGCAAAATCAATGTCTAAATATTACCTATCTAATACCTATATCGACTGCTGACCCAACGTGAAGAGGAGTCTCTATTTAAATGGATATGCCGTGCACAAATATGACCTAAAGATTAGGAGACTCATACAACGCCTCGACAAGACGCTATTTAACTCGAGGTCACTTTAAACTTTTACTTGGCATTTCACAATAATCGAAATATGTCGATAAAGATAATTAATTCAACGTATATCCTAATTAGATGCAAAACTTGTATGCGAGGCGAGTTATGAGCGCAAAACTTGTTTTTACAAATGAGTGTTGTTACCGACCTGGCGTGCACGAGGCATGCCTGGCAAAGTTTCTGCGAGTTGTGCGGCGTTGTCTGGGAGCAGAGAATGCCGCACACAGTACACCGCTTGCCCGCACCCTCACCGCCGTCGCCCTAAACCCCAATTCAATAGTTTACTATCCTCAAACTAAAAACCAACTAACTCCTCACATTCTTCATTTAAAAACCCATTAGAATGACATATTCTGCACACATATAGAACACAAATCCAAGGGGCTGTTAAAGGAAGCATGCGGGGACAGGTGTGAATGAGGGAAGGGATAAGGATGCTTGTTATTATTATTAAGACATCACATGCAATACACATAATATTCCATAGGTATGATGTGTGATGGTTATTGTGCACTTTAACCAATCAAATGATCATTTTTTATAGTCTAAAATAGAATATAGAATTTCCCACATCTTGATTAATTGTTAAACATATAAATATAGCTATAGACACAGTTTGTAGATAAAAATGCAGAGCAGTTAAACTCAATAAAGCGGAATCAATAAGCCAGCAAAAAAATAAATTACTGATAAATGGTTTAAATTACACTATGTGACTGGTATTTGAACAAAATACAAAAAACGCTCTCCATATTATATACATAAATTGCTCAATTTTTTTTTATAGAATTGTAATTTATTTATAAAGAACATACATATTAACTAATATCTGGAAAACTATTATGGTGTTGAATTTTTAACTTCATAAATTTTTATTTGGTACTCCAAATTTTTTAATAAAAAACGTATAAAGAAAAATTAATTTGTTCAAATATCTTAAGCTATGTGCCAGAATAGAAAATAATTAACTATGTAACTGAAATGAAACATTACTATGAACTAGCATGAACTGAAAAATTAATATTGGATGAAAATAAAAATGGTATCACTTGCAATAAATTTAGGGATTGGACAAACTTCAATACAGAAACATCAAATGAATGACGACACACCAATAAATAGATACAGTGTGATGAAAGAAGACATTAAACATCCAATATTTACTCTGTGGGGAACAGTACCCACCTCGGCTTGTTGGCCAATGCGTAGCGAATGCCCGCCGGCCGGAGAAGGCTTGTTTCCGCGGACAATACCGCGGTGGTAAGTCCACTTCTGTGTTTGCCAATACAAATTGTAATCATCTTATTATATTTCAACACAATTATTGTGACTAAGAAACCTCACAAATGCAGAGTTCAAAATAGAACATTATTTTCAATCTGCTAAGTTTATAAAATATGGTTAAAAATTTTGAGTGACTACTATGGAATCAAGAGTAGCTTAAACATCTACTATCTACTCTGCATTTCTATTTACCAAACCAAAATGTTAATAAATCTAAGTGGAATATATTGGACAATCCAGATACACAGATCACAGTTAATGTTTTCTAGATATGGCTAACATACACAAAACAGGGGAAAACAAGCATGACAAGATACATACCTTTTCATCATTATCTGATTCTTTGTCGGAGCCACCTGGTTCTGACCCAGCGGTGGAGTCTTTTTTGCCAGTACCTGAAGCTGCAGCATTGCGTCCATCACTAACCACATCCATCAAGGAAGTTCTAGCACGTGTCTTCTTCCAGGAATAATAGTATTTGACCAGAGATGCAATCGACTTATCTGGTAGCTAAGAAATGTGTATATACAAATTATTTAAATTTACTAATGAGTCTGGTAAATGAAATGATGTACATATAATATCACAAAATTGTTATTGCTGTGATTCCAATTTATTATTAATGCAAAATGATTGAATTGTCACAATTATACTGCAAATAAGTAAATAGTTCTTGACCAATATATTTTTAATAATAATCAATAATAGAGATAAATAACACTCAAGTTACCAATGAATATAACTATATACAAACCATTTGCCGTATCCTGTGGAAACTTTTGCCATGAAACTGGAAGGCTTGTTCAAACAGAACCTTGTCTTCAACTGTCCATTCATCAGGAAAAGGTGTGAAATTTGCTAAGTCCATGGAGGCCCGACTGAGATCATGTTTATGCCAAAACAGCATACCTAATGCCTGCTCCCCATTATACCCATACTTCTCCTTTGCTGTTGTTATATACTCATCCACTAAAACAATAATTGATTATTTACAATAGAGTTACCAATATAATTTATTCATACCCAGCGATTAAAGTAACAATATGGTTATATTTTATCTCAGAGATGTTTAACACAGTAGATATGAACCCCAAAATGTACATATTGTTTCCTTAATCAAAGTGCTTTACTAAAATGGGCAACTTACATTTAGTATCAGATATGTCAGCTGTGGGTGACCAAACAAGCAATGCCCTGTCCGATATCTGGTCTGGTTTTCTTTGTTCCACTGGTTCTAAGTCTGGGCACACTGCCTGAAAGCTCCGACCAACTCTGATTTTCTCAGCTGCAAATGGCACTACTGCTTGGTTTTATTTATGATGGTTTGATGAGATGAAGCGCAGCGTGAAGGCCAATGATGAAAGCAGAAAAATAAAGCATGATGTGAGATTGCTGAATTGTAGCGGTGATTAATAAAAGCTGTTCATCTAGTGTTAATAACTTTCATATAGTTTAGTACTAATATACTTAGGCCTTACATACGCCCTTTCTGTCATGACTTTATATGTTAATAAACGTACAAAATATATCAACATTTTAGGATGGGAAAAGGAACCTTACCATTTTCATCTTCTGAGCTTGAATCTGGACTTCCATGCCCGTTAGGGCTTGGTCCTCTAGAACGCTTCCCATTACGAACATCATTACTTCTTTCAGCTAACACCATGATCGTCACGTATAACGCTTAATATCACAGATTTCACTTGTTTATTGCACAGTTAGAATCCCGTTCTTCTGTCTAATGATTTTTGGAAACAAAACACTATAAATGAGTATTACAAAGCTTCGCAGTTTAATTCAAACGTGATTCAAACCACCGCATCAATACTTTGACAAACGAGCTAAAGACTGGAATGGGTCATTTCGTAGCGTCTGTAAGTTGCGCATTCACTTTTAACATATAGTTTTAATAATTATATCCACACTTATTTTAGTATTTTAATATCTAAATATTTAAAAACTAATCGTATAATCTACTTTAATATTTTTTTAACAATTAATTATCAAGAAAATATTAAAAACGTTTATTTTATAACAGCAACATTTAAACTACAGACTCTTTTAAAACTCCTAATACATCGTGACTTAAATAATTACACAGTTAATCCTCTCTGTAAGTTTCATTACAATTTTAATGCGTTTGAAGATATATTGTTAACTATGTAATATTCTACAGTATGTTCAATATCCATTATTAGAGATTTGTATCATTATCACAATATTCAAAAGTAAACTTTTGTTTTGTTCCACAAGATGGCGTCACTTACATTATTGCTTCGCTTTTTATTTTTTAAAAATGTAGGGTCGCACTATATTATTAAATATTAACTAAGGGATCTCCCTAGTCCCTTCTCTCTGATCTTAATTTCAATTTGATAATAAAATTGATATGTAATTATTACATTATGAGAATGGTTCTGCGAGATGAAATGCTTGGTAATACTGATTCAGTCTCTTGCGCTCCCGGCCAAAATCCTGCGTCCAAGATGATGCAGCGCCGTGACGTGCATATGTGGTCATTTAGAACCAGGACGATGCCCTTGTGAAGAATAAAATTCCCCAGTGGCGATACTTGTGAACACTGAAGTTCTTGCCAATCCTGATACAGTCTCTTCCGCTCCCGGCCAAAATACCGAATCGAAGGTGAAGGCGCGGGCAGACTCCCGGGAGAGACATACATGGTCATTAGGAATGATCATTTTTTACCTCCATAAGCCCAAACCCACTTCCACCATTTGCGTGAGCCTTAGAAATTCATTTTTTAAACATATTTTAACTGAAAATCGGAACCTATTTTTGAGTACACTTTGTTAAAAACCTTAATCGAAAGATGTAGGGAGCGATATTTTTGGCCAAAAATCGAAAAATTTAAAAATGGAATGTCAAACTACCGTCCCCTGGTAGTCCCCCGAGTAGCAGATCAAAGTTTGTTCGAACACCACCCCAATAAATGTCACCGTTTGGTTGGTCGTTGAATTTTCCATTGTATGAAACTCTGCAACCAGGGTCTCTGAGATACTTTTATATTAAGCCTATAGAACGAACTGTGCAAAATGTCAGCGATAAGGGGCATCCATCTTGTTTGGGACTGTCACCAGATCTGGGCCCCCGCCCGACCATTGAAACCCCTTGAGCGGGCCATTAAAAGTCTTTTCAAATTCTACAACCCTGTAGTTAGCTATAATTTTCCTCAGTTCCAAACCTTTTTAAAATAAAATTAAAGAGGGAAAGAAAAGTTATTTTATAGACTGTAAAACATCAGAAAAACGTATTATCTTTTTGATTTATACAACTTAAAATTAAAAAAATCGGTCCCCTTCGCCGCTCTAGGCTCAAGCCTGCTCAGCCTACTGGTAAATCCACCGCTTTTTATGGCCCATGAGGGTCGCAAGAATTTTTCACCTATAGTGTACGCGCAAGTGCTAGTCTCCTCCTGCGGTATGTGAGCGGCAGGGCGGGGGATATTTACACACGTCAAGCTCACATACCGCAGGCGGAGACCCGAGACTAGCACTTCCGCGCGGACTATAGTAAAAGGTTCGCGTATTCAAATATCAATAGGCATATCGAATTGGAATTGCGAAATCTTCTCGAAATATGAACAACATATTAATATCCTTATTTTATCTATACATATATAATAAAATATCTATACATATAATAAAAGAGTAGGATCGAAATTACGCTTCACTAAATATTTTTACCAGAAATTAAGAGGGGTGATAAAAGAAGGGTAGCAGAATGCATAAATGCAATTTTTAAGATTCTTGTCTGTCTGTCTGTCTGTCTGTCTGTCTGTTTGTTCACGCTAATCTCCGAAGATACTGAACCGATTTTCGCGTAATTTATACAATTATATTAAGCAAAGTCCAGGGCAACATATAGGCTTTGTTTCATCGAAATCGGTTGTCGGAAAAAAAAGTTATCATCATTTAAATATTATTTTAAAGGCATCATTTCAACAAATTGCAATGAAAACTGACTCGCGTTGAATTTTTTCGAATTGTCAGATGTCAATCACAGTTTGATATGTAAATGAAATAGTTTGATAATTTCGCCGTTTTCGATATGTGTTCGTGGCAAAGTGGATATACGGTCGTACTACGTAATTTCAGATACGAGTTCGAATCATCACTCAGGGAAATATTTTTTCTCCATACCTTCATTTTATTCGTATTTAGACATTTTCATGGCGTTTTTTCCATGTGTCGCAAGTATTTTCAAACCCCCGTACAATTTTCGTGCATATATTTAAGACGGAAAATGCATTGAATCCAATCTTCGACTGAACTCTGATTAGTGGAAAAAAGACACATATCTGCATTTTGGTGACGTAAAATTTGATTGATATGCATCTCCCTAAAGTTTCTTTAAAGTCAGGTTCAGTTTTTCAATTACCATGGTATTTCTTTTGAATTTCAAATCATCATTTGAACCCCAACCTCAAATTCACAAAATCACCATTAAACATGTCGATAATATGATGCAAAAGCAACCGTCAATGACTTTCCGAAAAGAAATCACCAAGTACAGAGGATGGAGGATATATAATATGATGAAAGCTTGCTCAAAAGTTCAGCATAAAGTGTTCCCTACGCGAACGAAGTCGCGGGCATCAGCTAGTATAATAAATAAATATTTTATCGTGATTTCGAGATACAGAGCAAAATAGCCATTGACATCGTAAAAATAGCGGAGCTTGTTTATTTTTATTTTTTATTTCATATTAGCTATTTCTGGTAAATAGATGATCCCATTTTTCGGAAATCATTTTAAACTTTATCGACTACATAAGGGAACGTACCCATACTACGTGACCCGTTTAGGGGGGGGGGGAGTCTTTAAAATACTACGGTCAGTCACAGGAGCGAGGGGGTGGCTCAGGTTTTTGTCACGTAGACGATTTTATTGAGAGAAATCTCGTATTTTTTCAACCTATATTCGAATAATAATTCTGATTGAAAACAGACACTGTTTGTCAGACAGTTTGTATTTCAGTGAAGTTGTCAAGCAAGTCGACAAGAGTTCGTGCTGGCACAAAAATGTTGTACGATCGGCTGTACAACGCTTTTGTTAAAATATGTTACAAGGATTCCTTGTCAATGCAAGCAGTACATAATATTCACTAGTAATTTAAGTATACATGCAGTCTTATGCAATAAAGACGAGTATGAGCCAAATTATTATTTTTTTCAATTTTTGCCTGTGAAATGATTAAAAATCATAATTATGAATTACTACATGAAAACTAAAGGGAAGGGGGGGGTTCTTGGCATATACTACGAATGGTCACGGAGGGGAGGGAGGGGTCGAAAAAACTAAAAAAATAGGTCACGTAGTATGGGTACGTTCCCTAATATGTATTTTTTATTTTTTGATAAATTGTCTTTTTGCAATTGACCATAAATGTAAATACTAATCTGTGCCATTATATCACATTGACATCTGGTGTCATTTATTTGACGTTTCTTTGTCATTGTTGAACGTGCGAGTTAATTTTTTTCAATAATTCTTAATAATGTTAAGAAAATAGATAATTATAATGTTGCTCCTCTTTGCTCCGGCTAACAGAAATGTTGGCCTTATATAGTAAAATCAGTATAGTAACAATTTAAAAAAATGGTGCTGTCGTAAATAAAACCGCATTGCCAGATCGTATTGTTTTGCACAAAATAGTTATAATGTTATGTAACGTGTGTTGATTTTTTATTGGTAAGAAGAACAACAACGTGAAGATGCGGACAGTAGCACTTATCAGCGGTGGGAAGGACAGCTGCTATAATATGATGCAGTGTGTTGGTGCCGGTCATACAATCGTCGCACTTGCCAACCTCCAACCTGTCCTTAAAGGTTATTACTGTCATCAGTACATCAAATTATATTTATACTCCCTTTTATACTGTTTTTTTTAGTTTTAGCTCCTTTCTTACTCTGAATTAGAACTTAAGCAAATTCATCAACATCAAAATATGTTTTTTATTGCTGATTACCGATACTCGCTTTATAAAATGACTTAGTCAACTAAGGGTTCAAACAGACAACTTTATTTCATATTTATAATAATATATTTTTACTCTTCTAGAGTATGCACAGATGTAGTTGGTGGTCTGGACAATGACAATTTGTTAATGAAAAAAGGCATGTACATGTAAAGCAACAGGCTTAAAAAGTTGGTTAAATGTTTTAGATGAATTGGATAGCTACATGTATCAAACAGTAGGACACCAGGGTATTGAGTTGTATGCTGAAGCTATGGGCCTACCACTTTATAGAGAGGAAATATCTGGTATAGCAGTTGATCAAGGCAGGAATTACAAGCCAACAGATAATGATGAAGTTGAAGATCTTTACAGGCTACTCTCCAGAATAAAGGTTGCTATTATATGTTTACATGTGGAAATTATCATGATCTTCAGGCAGACACACAATTGCAAAATAGGAAATAATTTTTTTTGTTATGATCATGAAGAAAAGTAATGATCAAAGATACATTATCTAAAATTATTGTATTATGTATGCTTATACAATGACCTTATCTTGGGGTTCACATTATGATAAGCAGTTAGATTGAAGTATACAGTTTTACTGACTAATGAAGTCAGCCTTTACAACTCAGTGAACATATGTATTTTTATGATAATATGTATTATGATAAAAAAATTATAAGCATAATTATAAAAAATCACTTCCAAATTTATCAATATTTCTAAAATTATTGTGTTTTTTTTAGACTATTAAACTGCATATTCAGAATGTTTCATGTAAAAGAAATTTGCTATCACTTAGTTAAAAAAGAGCTTTTTGTTATAGGATATATATTTACAGCTACTAACTTTCAATGTAATTTTATATACAAACTATTTTTTTATTATTAGAATGAGTTGGATGTTGAAGCGGTTTCCTGTGGAGCTATCTTGTCTGATTACCAAAGAGTTAGAGTTGAAAATGTGTAAGTAAATGCTTAATCTATTTATGGATAAATGTGATATTTTAATGAAATAAATGTATTTCCTTTTTTAAATTATGGGAAAAGTTTATATATAATAATAATTTCTGCAGAACTAGATCACAGTTTTGCTTACAAGGAAAGATTGGGCTGTTTACCAGTGATATAATTGCCTATGTCCGGTCCTAGGATTCAAGCTTCATCAAAAGTAGCTCTATAATTGAGCCGTGAAACTAATATACTTTCATATAAGAGTACAGTATAAAAACAAGTCTAGGAAAGTATAACCACGTTTTATTTTTATTTTAGATGCCAAAGACTTGGTCTACTGTCTCTTGCATACTTATGGCGAAGGAACCAAAAAGAACTTTTACAAGAGATGATAGCTAGTGGTGTTGAGGCTATCATAATAAAGGTTAGTTAAGCTTTTAGTAAGATTTATTGAATTCCTAATACTAAAATTTTTCCAATGTTTCCAAACCCAATGTTCAAATAAAATATATTAAATCAGTTGAATTTCATAGGTTGCTGCGCTAGGCTTAGACCCAAGAGTTCACCTAGGATTGACGCTCAAAGATATTCAACCGCATCTTCTAGTCATGCAAGAGAAGTATGGACTCAATGTGTGTGGGGAGGGCGGAGAATATGAAACATTCACATTGGACTGCCCTTTGTTCAAGAAACGTTTGGTTATGTAAGTGCACACTTTTAGAATTTTTATTGTAAGACGGATTCCTACTAATATTATTAATGTGAAAGAATTAATCAACAATATTATGTTTTTATGTACGAAGATTCCAACAAATCTAAACCTTTTAATAGTACTGCATTATCTGACATACTGAAATTTATTTACAGTGATGAAAAAGAATTGGTAATTCATACAGAAGACTCAGTGGCTTCAGTTGGTTATTTAAACTTAAAACTCCATCTCGAACCGAAAGCTGAGTACGATGGCACCATTAAACTACCTCCCATTGTGAAAAATGCCTTTGACTTCAAGGATTTGAGTGATGCTGTGTTTAGTGATATTAGCGATATAGAAGAGTCTGAATTAGAATCTATAGAGAAGTTAAAGATTGAAGAGGAAAAGAAGCAGAAAGAATTAAATCCTCTAATCAACTATGAAGGGAAAGCAGATATTCGAGAAGATAATATAGACGATTATAATGAAGACGATACAGCTGAGGATGGTTATTATGACGAAGTGCATAATGACTGTGATATGTACCCTGTAATAGATCATAGATCGATCTATGGCAATAGACACGGGTGGTTCTTTATCGGAGGGATCGTTGGTGACGGCATGGACACAGCGAAGGCTATGGAAGACGCGATCAACAAATTAATTAGTAGGTAAACTTGTTCAGGAGCTTTATATTTTCATTTTAGTTGCGAGTTTCATTGAAGAATATAACTAAGTTATACTTTTTACACATAATGGCAAAGATAAAATAAAAGAAAGCAAATGTTTAATTATAATAAATTTATTTAGTTTGAATATTGCAGTGTGATTTCGAATGGGACTACTCAGTCTGTAATTACATGTTTCATATACAATGTATCTTTTCGAAACTAAATTCTTGTCATAATATATCAAATTAGTTCTTTATGTAATACTGACCAAAAAATAGTACCTCAAAACAAAGACTAGAAATAATTTCAGGTATTATAATATTTTTGAAGATATTCTCAAACTGTAGAAACATTATTAAAACTAAACTTGCTAGCTTACAAATTTAGTAGCTTCTCTAATATTTTTGACTAAATCTTAATTTTTTGATTTACGGAGTCTTCCAATTTATACATAAGGTTTAGGACTACCTACCTGCCGTCTTACGAATTTAGTAAATAGATAATAAACCTCACGAAGATCGCTCGACTATAAATATTGTCAGACGTGTACATATAATTTTTTTTGAGTGTGCATATTTTTGGGAGTGCATGCACACGCACACTAAACAATGTAAATGTGCACGCTTGACAACTTTCATATCCAAACGGACCTCGCGATATAGAATATCTATAGGAATTCTGCAATACAAGTCTGCAAACACGCTTAATTAGCTCTGTGTTATGAAGTGTTCGACTATGTGTTTGCGTGTTGTTCCCACGTTAATGTAAGTGCGTGCTCCTATTTCACCGTGCCTACTGCTGATAGAGGACAAAACTTCATTTGTTTTTTTCTTTAATTTTTTTATTATTATATTTAATTACTTCAAGGTGTCATGTGGAGCATAGTGTAATGATTGCAGCTCCTTACAAACATTTTGTAAAACCAAAAACTTGGCGATTAAAAGGATGGGCGGAGAGTTTATTGCCAGTTCTTCCCGTCCGTTCTACGCTCCTTGATTTGAGAACTGGCAGTAAATGTAAAATTAGAAGAGTTTATTTTTTATTGACGTTCATAAGTGTACATTGTGTTACCTAAATGAATAAATGATGTTTGAATTTGAACATTTTCAGACTTACTGCAATCCAAAGATCTACAAATCGAGGACGTGTGCTCGGTGAACATATACATGCGCGACATGTCGCAGTACGCGGCGCTGAACGCGGTGTACGCGCGCGCGTTCGGCTTCCCCAACCCGCCCACGCGGGTGTGCGTGCAGTGCCCGCTGCCCGCGGATGTTGGCCTCATTATGGACGCTGTGAGTATTCGTTGCAGTAGCGGGACCACCATACAACCCCAAAATTACGGCTTGACGACTTTAACCCTTTGTGCCATGGCCATGCAACCATTTGTGGTTCTATAACAGGTGGCACTCTGAGAGTTTTTTGAGCAATTTCGGATGAATTTTTTTTTTTTGTGGTTCTGCATCAGTCATATATTCAAAAATGAGAATTCATGTCCAATAATTTAAAATCATGTATGATTATGTTTACAAACCTTAACAAATCGCAATTCGCAATGAGTTTAGATAAAATTCATTATCTCCAGATGTTTTCGAAGTATACATTTTTCCTTACGTGGGATTAGCTCAAAAATGTGGTACTCGGGGGTTTTTGGGGTCACTGATTACGATTCCGCCCTCAAAAATTCGAAATTCAAGATGGCGGACTAAAAATGCAAAAGTCGTTTGATGAAAGTGAAAGGTACCCGGGAGTTTTCAGGGTTCGCTGATTACAAACCTTCCATCAAAAATCGGAAATTCAAGATGGTTATGCAAAAATATACTTTTTCATGATATTTGCACCATTTTGTCAATTTTTATCAGCCATTTTGAATTTTGTCCATTCAAGTACTCAAATTCAATTCAAAATTCAAAAATCATTTATTCATTTAGGTAACACAATGTACACTTATGAACGTCAATAAAAAATACATATTAAATGCTTCTAATATTACATTTAATTTTACAATATTACATTTCTAATATTACAGTACTAAATTTCAAGCCGATTGGACTAAAAGAAAAATGCGTGACACAAAGGTTTAACGTAATACGCGTTTATACTAAACATGTGTCGTTCGTTCGATCGCAAAGAACTAGATCAATACTGAACCATTGACAAAATGATCTGGTTCGTTCGACCCGTTCAATCAATTGGTTCGTTTGGCCCGTTCAATCAATTGGTTCGTCCGACCCATTCAATCTATTGGTTCGTCCGACCCATTCAATCTATTGGTTCGTACGACCCATTCAATCTATTGATTGGTTCAATTTCAAACGAACCAACATAGCAAAGCAATCAATAGTAAATAGTGATTGAGATCACAGGTCACCGTTATATTCAGTTTTGATGAATAACATTATATGTTTATTCTATATAATATATTTTTAAACAGTATGAGACAAAAAACTCTAAATTTCTTACTATTATAATATTATAGACTAGCCTAGTGTATATGTGCAACATATTTCCCGCGTAAATATGTTGCTCTATAATCTCCTATATCTTCCGGTGAAAGTCCCATTAAAATTGTTTTAAACGTTTCAGAGTTTAGCCCGGACAAACAGAAGGATACAGATAATTAAAAATAAATACTAGAAAATACATAATATATGTTTGTCTTATAACATTACCATATTATTTTTTCCAATATTGAACCTTATTAACGTAAACAATATAGCTTATTAAAATTTCTGAAGTATAAGTACAGTAAGTTAGACATAATATTACATACATATTAGTAGAACGGTGACCTTAATAATGTATAATACAGAAAAGTTCGTTCGTTCGTTTCTATGATCTATTACTACCTCGGTTCGCCGCGACCCACCTGACTGTAATCGAACGAACGAATCATTTTCAACAAAGTGACCCATTGGATCGCGCAGATTTCACGACCCGGGTCTTTTGGTTCGTTCAATCGCGAACGACACATACTTAGTTTATACTATTTATTATACGTCGAGAAATATTAACTTGATGGGATGTAAGGAAAAGTTGCACTTTTTGCTAGCAACATTTTGATACGCGATTGAGGCGCCGCGGCTATCGGGCATGACTGTATGAATGTAAAATTAGAAGCATTTAATTTTTATTGACGTTTATAAGAATCATAAGTGTACATTGTGTTACCTAAATGAATAAATGATTTGAATTTGACTCCTCCGAAACAGCTAGACCGATTTTATGTAAATAGGCATAGCCGACTTTGCGTAAAATAGTTAATCACATATAATGATTTTTTGCCTTGCAAGGCTTGCCCTATTTTTCACCTAATTCCCTCCATTCCGTTCAGTAGTTCGCATTGGCACTTCACGCGCGAATCGTCGGGATAAATGATATAATTAATAAATCGCGTTTTTCATTCAGGTGTTTTATTTGTATCACATTGGTATGATTCAAAAAATATAAATTTAAAGCTAATTTTTGTTATTAGGTGGCACATAAGTCAGTTCCGGAGAACAACATGGAAGGCGATTGCAATAATTCTAAGGAGCGCGTGATGATGCACGTCCAAGGTATCTCGCACTGGGCGCCGGCTAATATCGGACCGTATAGCCAGGCTGTTAAGGTGAACATCGTTTTCTTTATTGAGATTATTCAAGTGTTTTTCTCTTAAAATAACCGTTCAAATTCAACTAAAGTTATTAAAACTAAATATAATAATATCGTAATTATCATGTCATCATACAATATAATGCCTTGATAGATCACTATCTTTTATCACTATATTTTAGCAGCCTTATTCATAAACGTATTATTGTTAAAATATGTTTTGGCTGGCTCTATCGAATATAAGAATACAGAACGAAAGAAACAAAACATATTTTAACTATTCAATCAAGCTTATAATACGTTTATGAATAAGGTCTTAGGTCTATATTTTAGATTGATATATTAAAGCTCACACACATACACTGTGTCTACCATCACGTGAGCCATCTACCAGTTTGCCTCCTATACTATAAAAAATAATAGTATATAACAGCTATTATATTTATTTATATTGATATAGATCGGTGAGGTGGTCGGGACGTGCGGGCAGATCGCGCTCGTGCCGGGCACCATGCGGCTGGTGGAGGGGGGCGCGCGCGCGCAGTGTGCGCTCGCGCTGCGGCACCTCACGCGCGTGCTGCGCGCCGCGCACCCGCGGGCCACCATACGCAGCGTCGTGCAGGTGAGTCCCGCGTACTGGACTGTACTACGCATAGGTCTTTTGATATTAGAAAGCCCGGAGACGTCAATTTGACGATTCCGCGTAGTAATCGTCAAATTGATATTTTAAACCATAATTTGTACTAAATATGCTTTCAAAATAAACAGTCAACATTCCAAATCGGAAGTAGCTTAAATATTTTAAATTCAAAAATACTTGTAAAAGTTTATTTGAATAAAGTTATGTATTTGAATTTACATTTTACCTTTATAAGTATTACGTCCATTAGCGTCCAGAGATCGCAATTTTGACATCAATTTGAGCTATTGTCATGTGATGAATTCGAACAGAAATTACTGTTACCTATTCAAGTGTAATCTTTCGAAAGGTGATGGTTAAAATTGTGCCAGAAAACATCGAGGATACGCCAAAAAGCCGTGATTTTTCGATGCCTTTTTTAAAACGTTTTGATCGCTGCTGCGATCTCGACGTTTGAATTAAAAATACATGACGCTTCGATTACTGAAAAATTTGGTCAAGTTTCGAGAAAAATAATTAATTCTGGCCGCCATTTAGACTAACCAAATCGTTATAAAATAAAAATAACCTTGTGTGAGTGCGGTGTGTGCAGGGCCGGATTTAGTCGAGGGCATCCGGGCCTCCACAAACTGAAACTGTACTTTGTGCAAACATCAAATCAATTTGGGGCCAGGGGGCCTCCGGGGCCTCTTACCCCTAAACCCGGCATGTGTGCGTGTGCGCAGAGCGTGTGCTACGTGGTGGCGCGGCGCGGCGCCCGCGAGGCGCGGCGGCAGCTGGAGCGGCGCACGGCCGGCGCCATGGTGCAGTGCGCGGTGGTGGCCGCCCTGCCGCGCGCCGCCACGCTCGAGTGGCACGCGTGGGCGCACACCGACAACAACCGCTTCGACTGTACGTACAGTGTACACCCGCTACCGGCTGCCTGCTGCCTGCTATAGTTGCCAAGATGTAACTTGGCAAGAGTCGTTAGATGCGCAGAGTTCATTTTTTAGGTCTCTTTGATTATGTAGCGGGACGCGGGGAAGAAGCTAACATCGTTCCGAGCGGCGATTGGTTGCTCAGTCGACACTTGTATCTCGCAGTGTGTCGACGTTCCGTTCGCTCCCCAGTACACTTCCGTGCATTAGAATTCGACCCTTTTGTTTTTTGCGTTTTTGTTTTCATTTTCTATATAGTCAATTTTTTAAAACTTAACTGTATACATTTTATTTATAACAAATAATATATTAATCTCCTTTAAAAATAAAATTTGGAAATAATTAAATAAATAAAACCAACTAATTATTCTAAAATATAAATAATAATGTATATATCTGATAATAATAAATAAAAATATAAAATACTATATAATTATTCAACAAGCCTTAAAGGTGACCATTTTTTGGCACGAAGTGTACATGCGCGAACTTACCCCCACTACGCCAAAACCTTGCCAAGTTACGTCTCGGCAACTATACCCGGCAGTGCCCAAAAGCCCGGCTTACGCTATTAACGCGACATTTTTAGAATTACAAAAAGAAGTAGAAGAATAACTATTAAAATTATATGCAGAAAATTCTCCATCCATTTATTGTAGATATTTCTCGAATCCGCACAGTTCGCTTCGCATCGCCATTCCTTATTAAAACTGCGATAGAATGAAACTCCCTACCGGCTTCTATCTTTCCGGACCACTATAACCTGGGTATTTTTAAGGCCATGGTGAATAGGCTTCTTCTAGACAGACGTGCCTCTTCTTAGATCGCATCACCAGGTGGGATCGCGGTCAAACGTTTACATGTACTATTAGGCATAAAAAATAATAATAATATTTTAAAATAAAATAGAGTCGGAACTCCGCCTTATTAACAATAGCAGAAGATGGCTCACGTCTCACGCTTGTAGCTTTTTTGTATAATTGATGTTCACTGCAAGTCCAAGGGCGAAATAGCATATTCAAATCTAGATTTATTTTTTTAATACAAACTGGCTACATTAGACATTTGTAACACTGCGCTACAAACACAAACACACTTCACTGCGCCGGGTGAGTCAACTCACACATTAATAATGTGTTAGCGCACGGCGCAGGATCTCACTCACTGAGTGAACTATGAGCGTGGCGCGGCGTGGCGTGTGTTTCGGAAGTTTCGCTGCTCACACCGCGTGATAGCGCAATTTTGAGTTAACGCAAAGAGCCGACGCAGTACACTGCGCCTGAGTATCTGAGTTAACGCAATGAATTTCGCTGAGTAACCCATGTCTAGGCTACATCATTAGATATCTATACAGTCTGTTGTTGTGCCGCAGACGAGGAGACCGGCTGCAACGTGGGCGAGTACAAGGTGGCCATCACGCGCCGCTGGAACTACGAGAACACTGTGGCCGCTATCGTGTGCTACGTCGCCACCGGTTAGATATACAACAGTTTCATTATATACATCATCAGGATTTTTTACTGCTTTTTTATTTGTATAGAACAGGTATCTCACGTGATGGTAAGTGATCAGCGCCGCCCGCAGACATCCGCAACGCAAGAGCGCTTGCAGGTGCGTTACTGACCTTATAATTGAATGTGGATTTTTTTATAAGAATTAAAACATCCGATTGCAAATAATTATACCTTCTATTAATATGGAAAAAATGGAATAAAAAATGTAAAATACAAATTTTGTTAATTAAACAATACAAAAAGAAATAAGAAACACTAATAATTTGCGTGCCGCATAATATACGGCCCGCGGGGTTTGATTTGGATAGCTTTGGATTAACTATACTCCGTCCAACCATTTATTTTCTTTTTGACAGTTCGAAAACTAAGCAATTAGTGTGGTCCTAATGCGTTATCGATTCGATTTTATTTATCAAGAAATTTTAATCGATTTAACACTGATATATTTGCATGCTCAACATTTTGTATTATTTTTAAACATACACATATACACACAGATTACAATATTTAATATTAAATAGTTAAAATTACAATTTTATATATTTAAATAAGTCTTAATCAGTGCAAAGTATTATGTTAAATGTATTTATAATTTGGCAATATTACTTTACTATCAAAATCGAAAATATATTAGGAAAATTAAAAAGTCATTGTATTTTCGATAGGACCATAATCGAACGGTTTTTCATTACTTGACTTATTCACATCCCTAAAATTACGTCGTCGCTAATGTAATCTTGAACAGACGTCATGGGCCAACAAAATGCATTGTTGTGTATGGAAAAAACTTCGCTGACGCTGGCACAAAATTATATTTTTTTTTTATATATAGTATAGGGGGCAAACGGGCAGGCGGCTCACGTGATGGTAAGTGATCACCGCCGCCTATAGACATCCGAAACACCACGGGGCTTGCAGGTGCGTTGCCGGCCTTTAAGAAAGATGTAGGCTCGCTTCTTGAAGGTTTATTTCGGTATCGCAAAATTCGATTATATGCTTTCGGTATATAATCTAATTTTGCGAGATGTCAAAAAGAAAATAGATGGTTGGACTGGGTATAGCGCTTTTGCAATGTCTTAGGGTATGTTCCGATATGCACTGCGAGCCAGCGCTCGCAGTGCAGTCACAATGCTACTGTAGAAAAATTCGTTTCGTTATGGACTGCCAGTATACTGCCGCAGTACCCTAGGGTCATAAATCGCCGCCATATTCTACTGTGAGCACTGGCGATTTCGAGGTAAGGTACTCGCAGTACTTTGATCACGTGACCAGTCAAAACCACTCGAGTGCCTAACATCTTATAAACAATAGCTACAGTTTTAATGAAAAAGAACTTACTTTTATTATATTATAAATTCACTTTACAATTAATATTAATTAAAATATTTTTAATTTGACAGTACTCCAAAACAGTTTTTTTTAATGTACCTACTAGAAAACTTTAATACACTCATTTGAATGCTGCGTCAAAAAATGCGACAGTACAGTCAACCCTCCTATAACGCGGTACTCTCAGAACGCGGTTTCCATATAACGCGGAGCTGAAAATGCGACAGCCCTCCTATAGCGCGGTACTCTCAGAACGCGGTTTCCATATAATACTCTTACAGCGCGGTTCCGTCAAAAGCATCCCATAAGTTCCTTCCGCGTAGCCTAAGAATGTTTAGCCTAAGCTGTTTAGTTCATTAGGGCCTATTTGAATTATAAGGGAACAGATGGTGCTAGTTTCATGTAGGTCCAGGCAGTGGGATCGCGACATAGTAACTAGAAATGTTTACATAAAGATTATCTCAGGCTTATCTCATAGCGACATCGGTTTTAGTGTTTTCAGAGATCTTTCATAGTGCACACGTTTTGTTGGTGACCAAGTCTTTCTAAAAAAAATTCTGCACCGTCCGTTTGTTCAGCTTTTTGCTGTTTAATTTGTGGTTTATAATTGGACAACATTACGCAATACTGTAAGTAATATTCTTAATTTGTTATAATATAATAATAATAAAGTACTTATTAACCCTAGATTTGCATCATGTCAAACACTAAAGAAATAAGGAAAGGGTTAAAAAGAAAGTTTATATCTCTTGAAGATAAAATCGAAATTCTAAATCGTTTAGAAGGCGGGGAAAAACTATCGTCGGTTGCAAAATCAACCAAATTGAATGAATCTACAATTCGAACCCTAAAGAAAAATGCAGACAATATAAGGAAAACTGTGGCAGATGGCTGTCCGTTAGGTGCGAAACGTGTTACTCGCACACGAAATTCTAATCTGGTTAAAATGGAACGGGCGTTAATGATCTGGTTGGAAGACTGTATAGCCAAAAAGATTCCTATTAGTGGAAATCTTATCAAGCAGAAAGCACTTAAAATCTATGAACATTTAAGGAATATTGGGCATTCTTCTGCAGAGGTAGAAAATCATTCGTTTGTCGCGAGTAAAGGGTGGTTTGAAAAACTAAAAAAAAGGTACTCATTACACAATATGAAGTTTCAAGGAGAACAGGCCTCAGCAGACGCTGAGGCTGCCGAGAATTATAAGCTGGAATTAGCTAGAATTATTAATGAAGGAGGCTATTCACCTCATCAGATTTTTAACGCCGATGAGACGGCATTATATTGGAAAAAACTACCATCTAGGACCTTCATTTTGAAAAATCAAAGGCGTGCTCAGGGGTTTAAACCTTCAAAAGAACGTGTCACCCTTCATATGTGCAGCAATCTATCAGGGAGCCTGATGATAAAACCTATGATAATAAATCGTTCTTCAACTCCCCGTGTTATGAAAAACATTAATAAGACTGAATTGCCTGTGTTCTGGCGATCTAATAAGAAAGCTTGGATGACCCAAGATTTATTTAAGGATTGGTTTTATAATTGTTTTATCCCGGCAGTGGAAACCCATACGATGGAAAAAAAATTGTATTTCAAAGTTTTATTGGTTCTTGATAACGCTGGTTGCCACAACATACAACTGGATCATCCAAATGTAAAAATTGTCTTCCTTCCTCCTAACTGCACGTCATTAATACAACCTTTGGACCAAGGAGTCATTCAAACTTTAAAAATGTATTACACACGCCAAGTTTTCCAAACCATTTTCGACAGATTAGAAAGTAGTGAAAATAAAACCCTTACTCAAGTTTGGATGGAATTTTCTATTTTAGATTGTATTAGAACCGTGTCATCGGCTTGCGCGGAAATTAAACCATCAACGCTTAATGCATGTTGGAAACCCCTTTTACCGGATATGGTTAAAGCAATACAAGATGATTCTACAATTTCACTCCCAGTTACAGAAATAGTAAACATTGCTTCTCGTTTAGGCGATGAAGAATTTACAACAAACCATCAGGATGTAAGAGAAATCGTACTCGAGGAAGAAACTTTAGATGAGGATGAACTGATGGATTTAATTGATGCACCCACCTCAAATCCATTGGTAAACGAAAATAAGGAAAACGAATGGGTGCCAAATGTCGATTTACAAGATGTGAAAAAAGGGCTAAGTTTGGCTAAGGAATTAGAACTCCATTTCATTGAAACTGATAATTCAACGGTGCGTAGCGCAAAGTTTAAAAGAGAGTTAAGAAATTGCTTAGCTCCCTATAGAGAGGTTTTAGTGGAGTTAGAAAAAAAAGCTAAAATCGAAAACCAATGTCAAGATGAGCCAAGTGAGGAAGACATTTTGCCTATTAAAAGAAGACGGCAGAGGCGACTCATATTATCTGACAGCGAGGATGAGTGTTGAAAGATTAATTTTTACAAAAGCCTTTTTTTTTTTTTGAAAACAGTTTTTTAGTTTAGTTTTGGTATCATTTCTTTATATTAACTCTTCAATTCAATAAAAATAATTTATAATTTATCTTGTCCTTATTGGTCTCCATATAACGCGGTACGAATGATGTGATTTGTACTAATTCTGCGTTTCTTATAGCGCGGTTTCCATACAACGCGGTAGACGGTTTCCATAGAACGCGCTACGAATTAGCCTGGTTTTGTAAGGTAAAATCCGAGTTTCTTATAGCGCGGTTTCCATATAACGCGGTACGCACTCACCGCGTTATAGGAGGGTTGACTGTATACGGGATTGCGTTCCGTTTTAAATAGTAACCAGTATAACTGGCTATAAAGGAATGGCTTCACAGTATACTGGATTGACGTCACAGTGTACAGTGGTCGCAGTGCATATCGGAACATACCCTTAATATCGTGTCCCAGGGTCGTCCCCGTCCAACTGCCAGCTGTGGTTCCCGGACGAGGCGGCGTGCCGCTCGCACCGCGCGCGCGCCGCCGCCATGTCGCGCGACGAGCTGGCCGCCGTGTTCGAGTACGCGCTCCGGAAGCTGCTCAACGACTGCCGGCGCGACCCCCACCCGGCGCTCAGTCTTAGGATATTTTACCAGGTGCCATTCACTTTGTACTGTTCTTTACGTTTCAGTCGAACGGCTTTAGTGTCGTTACTAGATGGGTAACAGGCGGTGAGTGAATTTCAAAATCAAAAGATGGGTTCTATTTTTAAATCGAAACCAAATTTTATCTTATTACTTAAAAATTGTATTTTTATGCATAAATTCAAAATTGATCTCTTTTTTTAAAATATGTTCACATAGCAAACTTTTTTAGAAAAAAAATATATATATGTCTCTATTTAGCTGCCTGACCCGGCTTCGCACGGCTATACTAATAAAGAAAATTAAACCAAATCAAAATTTTGTCAAAAGACCACCACGAACGAACCAAGATCATAGATGGAAAAACCGTATAGTGCACATGGCGCGTTTCGGTTTCAGTCTATGGATTTCCGAATGCTCGAAGTAAAAATTAGGTCGACAGCGCGTCATTAACTGATGTTCTGTGGCTGGGGTATCACCTACCATCAAGTGAACCTCATGCTCGTCTATCGATATCTAACATACAAACAGTGGCGGATTTACACATTTCCAAGGTGTAGGCTATTAACTAAAAGCAATTGTCTATTCTCAAATTAATATAATATATAGATCCCGATTATTGCTTCGAGGCGTCGAACTGGGTGTATCGCTATAGGATATACAAGTTTGTTATTTGGTGGATTACATCATAAAAATGTTCTACAGAATTCTTTTTGATTTCAACAAGACACGTAAAAATAAAATTGATCCCCTTTGCCGCCTCTAATATCTGCCGCCCTTTTTATTTTTTTTATTGTGGTGAAAATGTGTTAACACACCCCCGACGCTGAGCGGTTATAGGCGCGGGGAGTGTGGGGTTCCGTTGCGTCTGCTCCGAGGCTTAAGTTTCCTCGGAGACAAGATCGGTTTTCGGTTAACCACTAAAAACACCACGCCCACTTTCCGCCTTTACGGGATCCCTGGGTTCGCAGAGCATATCTCCAGGGGTAATGTCCGCCGCCCTAGGCTCAAGCCTATTCAGTATGCTGGTAAATCCAACACTGCATACAAACATACAAACAAAGTAACTGGACGCCCAGCGTGTTGCCCGCAGGCGAGCAGCGCGCCGCCGCCGGCCCGCATGGCGGCGGCGATGCGCGCGGCGGGCGGCGCGGCGTGCGCGCGCGTGGCGCTCACCGCCGTGCCCGTGCTGGCGCTGCACAACGCCTTCTCCTTCCTCTCTATCGGCGGCTTGCGCTTCGACGAGTGACGCGGTCAGTCTATACTTATTTATTGTTACCATAATTAACTGCAATTTGTATAGTAAAAAAAAATATTTTCGAATAGTCCGTGGTCTAATATTGTAGTTATTATTTTCCGAGTAAACTTTGAATGAAATGTGAAAAAAGTAAGTATGTACTTTGTATGAAAGTTACTTTGATGCTCACCTTGGTGGCGTTAATAGCTAAACACTTTTAAATAAAATACTGTATACCGAATTAAAACGCGATTTAGTATTTATATTGTTTACACGATGTTTCGGATGCTTTTCAGTAACCGTGGTCACGGGCAGACAGCGTAAATAAATCGCGTTTTAATCCGGTATACAGTATTTTATTTAAATGTGTGATACTCGCGTTAATAAAATACAATATTAAACACTTTTGATAATCTGTGAATGTCAATTTTATAGATGTACTGTGTCAATTAAAATTATAACCTTTCGATCAGGCTTCACGAGTTTTTCATTTTACAATCTATTGAACAGAAATAGTAATTTATTTGTCTATATCAAACTCACAAATGCTTGAACAAAGCTCCGTACTTTCAGTAAAATTCAAGTATTTATTACAAACTGACGAAAAGAAACTAGATTCATACTTGAGTCGTCTCAAAAAAAAAAAGCTTAATAGATATATAAATTTTATTAATTTCCTAATGTTTAAAATAAACTATTTCAATAACTTAAAAGTATCAATCAATCAAACCTGGCTTCTGTTAAACAGTGAAAGTACGTTCAAAAGTGTTCACCTAGAAAAAATACGCGATTCTTCGAAAATGAAGTAGGCTAGCTCACTAGTTGTAATATCTTATCCCCGTGTCATAATTTTTTGATATATTTTATCATGACAAGCTGACATGGGGCTATGGGAGACTCATCCCAGACTATTTCCTTTGACCTGCCGTTTTAACGTCTATAACGATGCCATTTGTCCACAGGTTTCGCCCAAACAGAACATGAACGCAGATGCTTTATCGCCGTTTTACTATATTTGCTGAATATTTTCAGTGTTTTTAAGATTTTGTTAATTATGCTAACGAGTTTAATGTATTTAAGTCAAAGTATATAAATTATTTTTATTGCACATCTCGTTTCATTCAAAATCCCCCTCCCTTCTGAACTTGAAAATAAAACAATAAATTCAAATTAAATTTACTTTATTTTTTTTTTACAAAATTGACCGAACAGTGCGAGATTTCTAGAACGTTTACACTTGCGTTAAGTAGACAAAGTTTTAATTATTTCTCTTACAAGTAAGTCTTAATTCACCTGTCTCGATAGAGCGTTGCGAACAGCGAGCTTCGACCCGGCCGATCTATATCGTATAAAAGATACATGATTTAATGAAATAATTTGTGGACATAACTCTTTATTTGTCACTAAATTATGATTAATAATAACGAAAGCAACTATAACTAAACATGATACATTACACTTAAACGGTATTAGTCGTTTATCTGATCTATAAATCTAATACAATGTATAATACATTGGGGAGAATTGCACACAGCAGTGGTTAAACGATAGCTTAAGAAGGTTATAAGTACAGAAAAGACATTGAAATTTCCTTACGTATATCCAAACGTGAGAATAGTCTTGAATGATGAGCCCTGCCCTGACACCCGGACTATTATACGCGAATATAAATACTTTTCAATCAAAATAATATAATATATCTGATAAATAATGTTCTAAACTTTATATCTCTATATAGGGGTCAATTGATCAGGGCGAGGTTAAAATAAGGTAGCCTATGTTTTGTACTTTGAAATTAAGACAAAGTGCTCATTAAAATAAATTGGGACAAACTTATACAGATCTCTTCAAACATAAACAATCTTATTTGTAAGATATTATTTTGCAAAAAAACAGAGTAAACTTTTATCTCACAACGGCCAGCACTTCATCTTATACGAGTAAATAATAATATTGTCACAGAAAAAGCGCGTTAATTTGGCAAAGAAAAACTAAATAATCAGAAACGGGCCTTTCTAGATCAGTTAGCACTTCCCCTTATGCGAGTTATAAAAAAATTCACTAAAAAGCGGGATAATATTCATATGAAACCCTTTTAATCTAAACAAAAAGAAACTACATAATACTATAATCTATATATTTTATATTCAACAGTGTTCTTAAAAATAATTTAATTGAGTACTTATGAGTGGGATCAATTTTGATAGATCAATTAAAAAAACAATAATAAATTCCGTAAACAAATCACAGTATTCAACTATAGCGGCCAGCTTACCTTCGATTAATGAATAAATTACATGTTATATAAAATCGGCTATATGATTGTATACAGATGTATCCACATAGTATAACTAAAATAAATAGCTTAATGATGAAAAAAAATTTAAAATACTCTATGAATATAAAACTATTTTCATAAAATCGAAAACAAATGCGCACTGTCTCGATGTTTTAAATTTTTTTGTTGATAACTCATAACAAATGCGGTAAAGGCAGATTTTTAATTTATACATTTATTATTAGTTCGCGGAAAGGGTTATACAAAGTGTCACACGTATTCGGTTCGACGTCATAACAAAATAACAGCACACTATTCAATCTCTCGTAACCTACGATCCTTTAAGATAAACAAGGCGCGAGGACTCATACACGATCTGTCTTGCAGCAAACATTAAAAAACTATTAATATTAAAAATAGTATGATTGCCCAGCTACCCATATAGTGAAGTTAGTATTAAATTACTGTACATATATGTTAGTGACCTCTCACTACATCTAACCACATTAAGTTACGATATAACCGTCTACACCGCCGGGGTACTCCTCCCGGCGCGTCCTCTATCACTATCCGATACATCTTATATAGTTAAAGTTATATTAATCAGATTTATGCAACAGTTTATACCTTACAACCGTATATTACCGAAGCGAATAAGATACTACTAAGTATAATACAAGAGTCTGTCACTGGCCGCAAGACGGCCGTCACTGAGCCCCGGGCGCGGCCAGGGCACTGTCACTGAGCGCGGTCAGGGCCCCGGGCGCGGTCACTGAGCCCCGGGCGCGGCGCCGCGGGCTCAGTCGCCGTCGTCGGGCAGCGGGTCGGGGACGTCCGGGTCGCAGCCGTCGTCCGAGTCGTCGGGCCCCGGGGCGCCCTTGGCGGGCCCCTTGCACTTCTGCATGTACTGGCGGTGCGCGTACTTGTTGAACCGCCGCTTGGCCATGAAGAGCGTGGCGATGGTGCGCGGCGCGAGGCGCACGGCGGCGGCGCGCGACGTGATCCCGCCGCGCCGGCACTCGCCGCACGTGTAGTCCAGCACGTTGAGGCTCGACACCGTCTGCTTAACGCAATCTGCGGGACACGCTCCGTCTGTACATCCGGCCGGGCTACATCACTGACCGGCTCCTACCTCGCAGATTCGATTTTTAAACTGTTTTTTTTTTAAATAACCCGTTCGATCCGGGCGATTTTTTCTTTAATATTGTATATCAACTGAGGAACCATTAATTATATACCTAACGACGATTTTGATAATTTTTATGACACCTACTCCCATGTAACTATTGTTGAGTAGGACATACAAGAGGCGGTACATTTGTCCCGGACATGACGTCAAAATGTAAGAGCGGCTCGAAATTATAAAATGTACTACTTCAAATTTCATGTCGCGCTCGTTTTTTCTCGATGTATTTTGGTGATAAATAACCATAAAAAAAACTATCAAATGTCATATTAATACTCGCTAGTACAAATTATGCTTCGAGCTTCTTACGCCTCGCCTCATTTGAAGTAGGATATTGTGCTGGCTCAGAGTGAAAAAGAGGCTACTCTTACAAACTCTTTTTGAAGTCCTGTACTACCCAACACTACATGTAACGACACTTCAGATTTCTCAGACTCCCCCTCCCTTTATCTAGTATCCCTAAATAGTTAGTTGTCGTTAGAAGAGAAAACTATAATGTAATTTGTCGTAAAGTTTTTTTTTTAAATATTAGATATGGCATACCACAGCCACAGAACTTCAGTGAATGATGTCGACCCTTTTTTTGACTTTGAGCATAATATTGTGATTATATCATTGCTATTATAAGATTAAACCACAATTTTATTATTATCTAACCCCAACCCGAGATTAGTTCATGCAGGGATTCTTTAAACCGTCTCTGGACCCCTCTTAAATAATGAATGGCCCCTAAGTCCTAACATAAAACACACATCTCTTCTCTTACAATAGTTAATCTGCGAGGTAAGGTCAATTATGTACACTCCTACATCTTCACACGCAGGCACACACACCGTCCACAATTCTATTTAAGCGTATCGCTTCAACTAGGAATGTCGGCTCCGTCTAGGCACGAGGCAGAAATATTCAGTCGTAAACATCATGCTTTTCACTTATACGTTTCTAAACACATCTAACACAGACTTCGAAGCATCGTATTTGTCAAGAGTATTTGGAACTTTGTTTTATTTATGATATTTTGCTCTTGGTAATTTAACGCGAGTTGCATCATGATAATGGAAACAATGAGAGCGAATTATAAAAAGCGATAATGGATCAACAAGCTATACGAAACCAACTAACTTGCAATTGCATGCACAACGCTTCACATACAAACCAAGCATCAAACGTGCGAATACAATTTCTGTGAACAAATTGGATCCGTTCATTTGTAATTTAAGCAAAATAGACTCGAATATAAAGCATTTCCATTACTTATTAGAACATTAGCCTGCAAAACAGAATTATAAACACGTTAGATGGATGTCTGAATACGTTAATGTGTTGCATACGACGTGCAATTAATTTTATGTTCTAAATTCAAGCTTAAAGTCCAGCGCTAACTGACTACAAAAACCATGCATTATGCATATGGCCTAGTGATATTATAACAAAATTTGTCTTATCGACAAAACAATAAAAATTTGACGAGTATACTGAAACTTTTATCAAAACTAAGGCCCATATTCCAAGACGTGTCTCAGTTTTGAATCTAGTTTTGAGACTTGTCGAAGCATTTTTTCTCTATAGAATTTTGACATCTTGACAGTTCTCAAGAATAGATTATGATTTGAGTAACGTCTTGGAATACGGGTCTTATACAACCAAGCGCGTCCCAATGGCGTCGCATCAAGACTGTTTTCTCAATCGACATAAAACTTGCACACACAATATTTTTATGTGTTGTTAAGTTGTCAAGTTATGGGTTTCTAAAGATTTGGCTCGATCGGTTTAAAACGTTCACTTCCGGTTTTATACATGAACAATTTCGAATCTTAGTAGAATATTCGAAATAATCGTTATTTTATAGACAATACAACTTTGTTTGTTGCGATAATCATCTCCCAAAAACCCTATCATCAACCCCATCAGTTATGCCAAATCTTTAGTCATATTTTAATTGAATCGATGTTATCTCAGCCACAACATCAAACAATGATGTGCTATCGACCTAATTTGTCATGAATTGGAAATGCAATCATATGGTCGAAGATACAAGGTATTATTATCAAAACCGTCTTGTCGCAACGTCATTCAGAGGATCGCTTGTCTTTTGACAATACTGACAGATCTTGGTTGATTTTGATATGCGTTTCAACCAAAATTAAATTATTGTTGTCAAATGTAGTCAGCTAGCACTGGGGGCCGAACCACGATTTTTAAGAGCAGTATTATTACAATATTATAGATATTCTAACTCACGAAGTCTGTTTGACTATGAATGTTGTCAGGCGTGCACATATACATTGTTTTAGTGTGCGTTATCTCGTGAGCGCACGCTAAACATTACGCACACTACAACAATGTAATATACAAGCTTGATAACATTAATAGCCAAACGGACTTCGTAACATAGAATATCCATATTTTACGAGAAAAAGTGACAGCTCTATGTATTTTGGTTTAGCTCTGTCTCGCTCTATCGTCAAGGACTCCTGTAATAATACTGCTTTAAACCGTATATGCCCAGAATTTAAAGGATTCTTTATTCACCTACTGATTCGAAAATGAATCAAAAATCGAGCTTTTATTGAATTTCATCAAATTATTTTATTAGCACAAAAAAAATCCAAAACGATTCTGGACAGATAAGGTTGTGGATCGTTTTCGAATCGGAAGCATATGAGGGGTATAAAAACAAAATCACCACTGTCCATTTTCCACCCACAATTATAATGAAATTTATAAGGCCTTTTTGAAGTTTAGCTTTAAAAAACATCTTACAAAGCAAAAAAAACCTAAAACATTATTTAAAAACTACAAATAGCAACTCAATATCATACGATTGATGCCATTGGTGGCCTTTGATGGACATTGGCGCTATGCTTTTGTACCCCTCGTAAATGGGTTAAGGGTCCTTAGCAGAGCGAGGTGAGGTGTCGGGATGAAGCGTATGCGGCCTAGTCGCGGTGTCGTACCTTGATGCAGTTGCCTATCGCAGAGCTTACAAATGACGAGCTGCATGGTCCCCTTGGGCCCGATGAAGGAGCGATCACAGAGGGGGCAGTAGCGCCCGATGCGGTACGCCCTACGCACACGCACGCAACACACATACGGACCACACGCGTACGCGCAACACCGGAACAAAAACACGCCATTAGTATACGCGCGCACGCACCTACTTCGTTACTTTCCTGCGTCGCGTTGAGATATTGATTTTGATTGATAAGAGGTGATTCAGAAGTGAGATCTGACAAAGCGTTATTTCTCAATAATCATTTTTCATAGTAAGAAACGAAGTTGAGTTTAACATTTAAAATATCAATTCAAGATGCACTTTACTATTCGTAAATTATAACTTCTTACGAAGGCAGTTAAGATTGAGTTCAAACATGAAAAGTAAAAAACGCTACAAAACAATATCTATTTATTCTAAATGATAAATATCATCAACGTACATGTGCTCCCGAATACAAATTTACATAAGTATAAATGAAAATAACACAAAAATTTAAATTAATGGTTGCCTTCGTAAGGTTAATGTCCCATAAGAAATACGAGACGTCTACAAAATTAAAACCAGTACGATAATAATTAACACAGACGCGAAATCTACTAAGTGCATTTGGTACAAGAAACAGATTTAAATATTAAAGTGAGTTAAAAACATTATCGAATCAAACAGAAGGAAAGTAACAAAGTCAAGTTAGTTAGCGTAATGAACACGATGAGTATGCCCGTGTTAGTTAAATGATTGTAAAAATGATTTTCGCCGGATCGGCTCCCATCGATGATATAAAATCAACGCTGAATTAAAAATAATCCAACCTATGATAACAATTTAAAACATCCCAAATGTAAATATTAAATATCAGTAAATAATAATGTGAGTTATAAAAATATTTTACTGATATTTTTAAAACATGACTGCTCTTTTGAATCAAGTAAATCATTGAGAACAAATTGAGCAACCAGGTTTACTGTGAGAATAAAAATATATGACAACTTAAGATTAAAGATGAGTAGCATGCAACTTATTACTAATGTCTTATTCTACTAAATAATTACTACAGTATCAAAATTTCTCGATTTTTCGTTATTCAATAATGAGACGGCTAAGAATAATGGTCGTTATGATCGTGAACATATTTCGATTTTACATAATATTTTATTTCGTACCAGAATTTCGTTACTACAAAACAATTTAGCTAACGAAAAACCTTACACTCGATCGTCAGAGCTACTTTAAAGATCTTAGCATTATATATTGACTGTTATTAACGCGATTATAACAAATTTAAATAAAATAACTTTTACCGGATTAAAACGCGATTTATTCTTTATATTATTAATACCAATATTATTAAATCTATCTATCTATCTACCAAGTTTTCGGGTGCTTTTCAATAGAGTTCAAGTGTAACACACAAAAAAGAACAGAACACTGTTCTGTCATCAAGTATTAACTCCGTAGCAATAGATGGCGTTAGAGTGGCAACTTTGTGAAAATTCAAATCAGACAGCTGTCACCTTTCATTCCGACCGTGACCACGTTTGCTATATAGCGGTTGAAACGTCAGAATATAAAATGAATAAATCGCGCCCTAATCCGGTAAAAATTATTCTATTTAAATCTTAATAGCATTATTTAGTAGAATACGGACGGCAAGGGGATGTGCTGAGACGCATCGGATCTTAGAAAAATGCGGGGGTTGCTACGACATAATCAACCAGTAAAGCGAATGTCGAGACAGTGAGAAATACAAACAGAAATGGCACAGCCCGTGTTAGTCAACATCGAACACGCAATGAGATGACACAATGACTACCAAGACCAGTTAAACACAAATCATCTGAATGATCAATTAATATTCAATACATTTTATACCCGCGTTCCTCGTACCTTCGACGGTAACGCTATGTGTTCAAGTTTTGTCGTAGCCGGGGTGTCATGGTTTTACTTGAAAACAATTTTTATCAATTATTATTTATAATATTAAATGCAGAATCAATGTTTATTATATAAATTTATCACATTACACAGATTATTTGCATAAACATATATTTTGTTATTTTTTTATCATTATGTTCTATAGTAAACCCAACAGATTTAATACTTCAGTTAGTATGCTTTGTGCTCATTTTAAAGTGGTCAGGATAGAGTAGAAATATGCAATTATATTATATTATTTACAAAAAATAAAATACTATATCAATATCACAACTTATAGCTAAGTAACCAGACTGTGTATTACTGAGAATTAATTTAGGTAAAAAAATAGTCATTGGTGTGTTTTAAACGTTTTGCGGATCAGCTAATGTACTATTTTATTAAATTATTTATTTATTTTACTTCCCACAAAGATTTTATAACATGGTAAAGTGTAGTATTTCCACATTTATAATTCATAGGTGACTAAAAAATTTGAATCTTCAATTTTGAATTGTACTAAAAGATAAAATTAAATCCGACTTTTAACGTGACGATAAGTTGCTTCAATTAATTTCAGAACCTTTCAAAGATACTGTCTTTGAGATTCCTTAAAATATTGGATTTGAATTCCAATTTTAGTCATGGTAATATTTTTTATAATAATAAATGAATATCAAGAGGCATCCTATCTTTTCCGTGTTATAAATAATAAAGGAATATTCGATACAGACCTGGCGCATGGCGTGCAGAGCGAGTGGGAGTACACCTTGTGTCCGCCGGGGCCCCGCCGCGTCTGGTGGTGCCAGTGGGGCCCGCCCGGTTCCGTCACCGAGCCCTGGCTGGGGCCCCGGGGCGCCGAGGGCTCGCCGGGCGCGGCACTCGGCCCGCCGGGAGACCGGGCGCCGCACGACTTGCATATCGCGCATTCTACGCAATGCCATCGACCTGAAATTGTTCAATTTCGTTCTTACAATAATTGTAATGTCAAATGATGAAAAACGTTAAATGTAAGATTTATGAAACTGGTGTGAGTAGTCGGGAGTGGTCGACCTAGGCGAACGTAGGGGTAACCTCGATCAGATCGGGGACAAAAGTACTCGTAACCGACGAGTGTGTATGAAAGCATTGATGAAAGTAGAAGTAGCGAAAGTTGTAGGATTGGAGTGATCTCTGTCTACTTCAATGGGAAAGAGGCGTGATGTATATATAATATGTATGCGTATGTAATGTCAAAAAAAAGAAGTAATTTCATCACGTCGTGTATGTCATGACGGTCTCGTTGGCGCGTTCGGTTGAACACCTGCCGTGCGCATCGATGGGTCGTGGGTTCGAATCCCACCGGGACGACATGTTTATAATTTTCTGTAAGCATCTCTTCCCCACGTCTGGTAACTTCGGACATTGAAACCACCGTTCATAGATAGAAAAACCATGAAGTGCACATTGCGCGTTTCAGTCTATGCTCGAAGTAAAAAGCAGATCGACAGCGTATCATTGACAGATGTTCTGTGGCTGAGGTATCACCTACCATCAAGTGAACCTCATGCTCGTCTGTCGATATCAACATAAAAAATAGGTCGACAGCAAAAAAAAAAAAAAAACGTCGTGGTCAGTTACCGTCCGGCACCCGGTCGAGGCCGACGCAGCGCGCGTGGTGCCCGCGGTCGCACAGCTCGCAGTACAGCATCGCGCCGCCGTCGGCGCGGCGGCCGCACGAGCCGCACGCCTTGCACTCGCCGCACTGCCACGGGTACTCGCGGCACTTGCGGATCGTGTCCGCCGGCAGCTCCACGCAGCCCGGGTGCACTGCGCGACACACAAATTCAAAATCATTTATTCATTTAGGTAACATTAGCAATTGCCCCCCCAACCCCCCTTGTGGGTGGAATTTCGTAATATCCGTTCTTAACTGACCTCTACTCGGCGAAAGGAATGTTCCTACCATATTTCAAGTCGCTACGCCTTATGGTTCCAGAGATATCGTGATGAGTCAATATATAGGTGGGAATCTCTTTTATATATATAGATAATAATATTATCACGTACACACACGTCATCACGCGGATGTCGTGTATAGACGACGCTCGTACACTCAAGTCATCACGCGGATGTCGTCTATAGACGACTCTCGTACACACAAGTCATCACGCGGATGTCGTGTATAGACGACGCTCGTACAATCAAGTCATCACGCGGATGTCGTCTATAGACGACTCTCGTACACACAGGTCATCACGCGGATGACATTTATATGTGACGTTCGTAGTTAAAGGGTTAAGAGCAAATCGATAAGGTTCAAACTAACGTTTAGCGTTGCACACGGCGCAGACGAGGAACCTCTCGTGCGTCGTCTTGCGGTTGGCCTCCAGCCGCAGCTTGCACGCGCGGCACGTGTCCACCTCGCCCTCCTCCCGCGCGCTGCCCCCGCAGCCGCTGGAGGCGCCCGCGCCGCTAGACGCACCCGTCTCCGTCTCGCTGCTGCGCTTCACTTTTGTTAGCTTTTTGCGCTGTAATGGGTTACTACTTGTTAACACGTTGAACACCACACCAGTTTTACAGGGCTTAATCGTGGCACCATGTTGAATTTTCTATAACCATATTTGACATTGAAAGTGTGACTACACTCCATTGAATTAACGACGGTAATAATAAATATTTCTAAATATTTACACTTGTTTAAATTAATTATCGATTTCTTCTGACAAATTAGAACTCATTTATTTTTAAAACTATTTTGTTATTTTCATTCACTTTAACAAGAAATGCTATTAACTACAGGTAATACGTGTATTCCATGTTATCCCGCCATTTATCTTTTGGATGTTGAGAACAAGGACTTTATATATATAACAGGACTGAGTACTCGCAGCCTGATAACGAGCCGAGCAGGACGTTTAGTACGGAGGAGGTGTGTCACTTTCTAATAGGGTGACCACAATATTTTTGTTACGTGGGGCTTGTAATTATTATAATATTTGTAATCACAAATCGGGAACAAACCTACAGAAACCAAGATTTCAATAACATTTTGTATGCTAATAAAGGCTACTATATCACATTTATTTTATTTTTTTGGAGGTGTTCACTCTATAATAACCCCATAAAAATGCCTAAAATATAATATAAACATATCCATTATAATTATTATTAATAACAAAGCTTGGTATGAAAAATAATATATTCTCCTGTAAGTCTACCATCACTAGAATCATTTCACAATTTTAAAAAAGTCTACTTTTTTCATATTTTGTTAAATATTTCTACAACAACTTGGTTTTAGACCAAAATAAGTATACATATAAACTCCTCAAAACGACGGTCATGAATAGACTTTTCCATTGGGGGCAGATTGCCTGTGCTTAACCGGCTAGCCACTAGACCCTTAATTTTAAGTATGGATGATATAACAAATTCAAATAAAAGAAACTGTATTCATTGAATTTATTTTTTTCTTAAGTAATTAGATTTTGATTTTGATAGAATATTCTTAAATTGAAATATGAATTACTTAATGCCTTCACTAACTGCAACTTATGGGTTCCTCATTACATTGAACAGGCAAAATAATTTAAGTTTTGTAAAAATAAATGCTTTAGTATCATCAAAATCTTATTTTTGATAGTATTTCTGAATCAGGAATACATTGTTCGACGGGTTGTAACGGGGCCTTACTCAGTACTCTTATCTGCTTATTTTGTGCCTGCAACAAAATAATAATATAACTTCATGAATTTTATACATTTGCTCAAAAAGTAGACTTTTCTGTGTTTTGCATGCAGAAAGTTATATTAATATAATATGTAAGTAGGTAAGTGTCCATCAGCTAATAATGGGCTTACCGTAAAAACAGACGGTATTGCGGCTTTCAATAACTGTTGGGAATTAGCTGTACTAAAGTGAAGGCTACATACAACGGAGCTTTAAGTAATCTTTTATGACATCAGAACAACATTTAGCCATATTTTTTCTGGTTTTTATTCTTCGGAAAACTGTCAAAGAAATAAAAATAATAATACGTCATGGCATATGATAACACCAGGGATAACGGACCCTTTTTTCAAGTTGGTTAAACAAATTAAATGAATGGCTTTGCACCTTATTTTTTTTATTTGGTTTACATAACTAATAACAATATTACACGCTGATAATAGCAATCGTAGGTATAACAAACGGATCATAAGACACTCCGACCAACTAATCCCGAAATCCCGCATGATATGGTTACCCTATTTGTTATAAATCTAAAATTACCTTTTTTCGGCTTACCTGTAAAATATAATGCTGCAAACATCATAGGATTCACTTTTACAAAATTGTACACAACACTTTTTCAATTGTACACAACCATTTCTTCGAAGAAACCTTACTAAATTACGAAAAATAAATAAAAACAACTATTATGACATTACATCGCATAAATGCAATGACATGCCATGACACATCAGTCATCAAATGATTGATTGACATTGATTAATTTCTATCGCTTGACATGTGTTAGAAAGAGCTAAACAGCCTCCGTACTAGATATCTCGCTCGGCTCGTTTTGCCTCTGTCAATGTTGGAAGCCAAAATTGAGTCTTAATACCTATACCTTAAGATGTGTTTTTGTAATTTTAAATTTTGGCAGTGCTCAGTCCTGTTATATATATAAAGTCCTTGGTTGAGAATGAGAGTTTAAAATAAAATCAACAGATACCAAAGCAAATTTTTGAAATTTAAAAAAAGAACGGACTATGAAAGTCCAGCAAAGGCTTGCAATTCAACTCTGCAGGCGCGTTATTAGTTCAAAACTGTCTACCATACACTTTTTGGTAGCAACTTTTTTAAATTTCAGAATCAAGGTTGGTCCTTTAAAAGTGATACTTTGTGTATTTTTTTCGAATGTAATGTTCCTATTTCAGTGCATGTTTCAAAAATAGTGTGATACCTTGTGGTGTCGGTGTGTATCCTCGCTGTCAGAGGAGGAGGCGTGCGAGCCCCACTCGCCCTCCGACTCCGAGCTGGACGCCGCCGGGCTGGGGGGCGCGGGGGGAGCGGCCAGCGACGTGTTCAGCGGGAAGTAGCTGTAGGGTACAATATATTATCATGCCAGAGTTTTTTACACTTTTACAATTTGCCTATCCCTATTAACACTAGAAAGAATGAAATTTCGGGCAATATAGGTATACCAAATATATATCGGATTTACAGAGTTGAATTAAACTGTTAACATGCATTATTCATTAGGTATACATAAAGTCAAACACATACTAGCAAAAAAAAACAGCTAATAAATTATAATAATAATAATAAATATAGATACTTTTTTATTTAAACGAAATTGAAATGCCATCAAAATGACTTCTTTGGGCAATCTAGTGACAATATTGTCGGATATAAAAATCGATTACAAATTTGATATGGTTAAAGAGATTACTGTTCTTTAAAATACTTACGCAAAACATTGAGAGTAATATATTATTTATAATTAATCTTTTTTTCTTTCTTTCTTTATAATTAATTTTTTTTTTAAATAATGTATTATTTATAATTAATGAATTATTCGTGAAATAAAAAGAAAAAGGCCCAAAATGCACATCCGACAATACTAGTAGCTACCGCATTGGAAACAAAAACACTCTCATATTTTGACAGACTCGTTGGCTCGTTTGGTAGGACATCTACCTTACGCACCGATCTTTCGCGGGTTCGAAACCCGCCGAGACGACATATTAATTATAACTTTCTATAAACATGTCTTCCCCACGTCTGGTCACTTCGACCACTAAACGGGTGGAAGGTATATCGATAAATATCGAAACTTCAGTGCACATCACTGACTGATGTTCTATGGCTCGGGGTATCACCTACCAAGTGAACCTCATACTCGTCTGTCGATATCTAACATATATATTTTTTTATAAAAATCCAAGGATATCATAGTAAGGCTCATAGACTATTAATGAGTCAGAGTCCAAGGTTAGTAAAGCTCATACACTATGAATGAGTCAAAGAGTGAGCGAGCGTGTCAGCACTGACCGCAGCTGGTCCGGCGAGTAGCGCCTGTAGGCGTGCTGGTACTGGCCCGGCAGCAGCGCGTGCGGGTAGAACCCGTGCGGCGGCGCCACGCGCACGCGCGGTGCGGCCGGCGGGGGCGCGCGCCGCCGCTGTATCGTGAGGCTCTGCAGGTCCACGCACGCGGGCCGCCGCAGCGCGTTCAGGCGCGCGTTCCACTCGCTGGCCGAGGCGATCGCGGCCGCCGCCATGTCCTGTGTACAAAACTCTTCTTAGATGGATGCTGCTAGGCACATGACCATCGAGAGATATCTCGCAGACGAGTAAAGACAAAGTTGTCTTTTATTAACGCGATTTATTATTTATATTGTTTAAATTATTTATCCCGACGTTTCGGATGCTTTTCAGCAACCGTGGTCGCGGGGAGACTCATGTTTAATCCGGTATACAGTATTTTATTTAAAAGACAAGGTTGTCGATGTCGAGATATATCTCGATAAATTTCATCACATTGACGTCGACAACTTTGATAGACAAGATATCTTGATCGACAAATATCTCTACTTTTGACATTATTATTCGAGTTTTAATATTTATAGGTGATAAGGTACCAATGAAAAACTATTAAATTAATTAAAGCACAGTTTTGGAATGTTTAGTTAATTACATATTGAATATACGCAAACATAAGCATCTTTCAAAAACCTAGTTAAGAATTATTATCTGATGTCTGTTTAGTTTAATTTTTATTTTATTTAGTGTTAGTTTTGAATAGACAATAGTCTATTCTACTGAGATAATATATTCATTTCATATATTTTATCTCCTCTCTATCTATGTAGAGATATATATACTGAGATATAGATACTTGTAAGAGATAGCTAAAAAGCTATACAACCGCCGTTTGTCTACTATATTTTAAGTTTCCTTTTTCTGTGTAATTTTTGTTGTATATTCAAAATGCAAATTAATCACAATAAACCGTACCTGTCTTGTTTTTTCCGGATCAATTTTGGGTTGTTCCGGTTTATCACTTTGCTTCTGTTCAGTTTTGACTTCCATTTTGATATCTTGCTTGCTGTCCTCAGCGTCCGGAGGCGGCTCCGACAGCTGCTTTTCGCGCTGGTACGATCTGTACTCTTCATACTTATGAGGGTAGTCCGAGAGCATTATATCGAGAACTTCACTCGCGTCTACCGCTGTTATACCTTTGAGAGAAATTATTTATTAAATCACCATAAAATGGAATTAAAGGAATACCTAACTATAGTTATAATATGTATACAATTAACTGAGCCAGGACAAATAAGATCCAGAGTGAGTATTGAATTGCAGGACCAATGTATGTCCTAGATTTGTTATTTGTTAGTACTTTGAACTTTTCCTGATGAAAAGGGTGAAAACGGTATATGATTAAATATTATCAAATATGAAGCTATTGTCTTCATCTGCATTAACCGCCGTCCGCTTTTTAAACAACTTAATTTTTAATTCTTGTAAGTTCAAGGTGAAAAATAGCTTCAGCGGGACAATTCCGTAGTTATAAGTATGAGAATACAATTTGTAAATGTTGACTTTTAAAAAGGGTAATCTCTTTAGAAGCGACATTCCAAACCGGAGCTTAAAAAATGGACGATTCCAAAACACTTGTAAATGTTTACTTGAATAAAATTATATCAGACAGGCTAGCAGATGACTGACTAACGTATCGATATACGTTCGTGCTAGGCCCTCTGTTGTATGAGAAATCATTTGAAATTTCATACAAATTACAGCTCGACGATACGAATACTTTTTCGCAAGTTGTTCGTGCCAGGCCCTCTGACAGTTTGACGATTCGAATACTTTGTCGAGAGTCGTTCGTGCTAGGCCCTCAGAATTGAATTGACGACGGTTACCTAGATCACAAAGCGCCTCGGTGACGACGCCTTGACTGAGCACGTAGTCTCGTTCCGCGGCTGATATCGTGCGCCGCTTCAACTCTGGATACCGCCGCTTGAAACTCTTCACTCCGAGAAACATTGCTACTTGTTCTTGTATCATCATCACCTACAAATCATACATACAATATCAACTCCCATTTAAACAAAAAAATACGTTAGATATCGACAGACGAGCATGACGCTCACATGATGGTAGGTGACACCTCAGCCAGCGGACATCAGTCAATAATGCGCTGTCAACCTACTTTTTTTACTTCGAGCATTCGAAAATTCGGCGGGATTTGAGCCCGTGACCCATCGATGCGCAAGACGCCAACGAGCCCATATAGAAGCATATAATATTATGTATGTTGTATTTAAAATGGAGCATTGAGCTCAACGAACATCTTTTTTACTAACATTAAAACTAACAACTAGAGAGTGCCGGATTATTAGAATGTTCGAATTACTGGATAGTATAGTAAAATTCATAATTAATAAAATTTCTTAAAGGGAATACAATGTCTGTGTGTTAATGATCTACACATGTTTTTTTATAACTGTAACGTATCACACAATTAACTAATTACATACATAGTCTTAAAATAATTCTTAATTGAGGTCTGTTTTTGTGCAATTTATATGAGAGTCGCGGGGGGAGGGTGCCGGATTATTGGACGTGGGATTCTACTGTACTTGGAATATTACTTTAACGGTATGCAATTAGAAACATACCTGGTGCTCGTCTGCATCTGTGTTTTCCGGTGGAGGCCAGGTGTATTCCTTGACATCTGACGCTGACCATACTTTATTACTGCAAAAAAAACATATATAACTCAATTCATCCATCTTCTTACCAATATATTAATAAGGACATTATTGGTCAATATAACGTGAATCCAAAGAGATTTGCTAAACAGCCAAAGTTGTAGGAAACAATTAGTTTACAACTTATTAGCTAATTTTGTAACTGGCTTTATTTATCAAAAAAATATCTAATATCTATAAATCTAACTTTAACATTTTATATATCATTCAATCCTTCCAGAACAAATTCTATAAATAATTAATAGTTAAAATCCATTTGAAACTTATTGAACACTATTTCTACCAAAGGTGTCAAAAGACACCCTTTAAAATTTTAACTTAATTAATTTCTAGGTTTATTTATTTTTTCTCAAATCATGTTATGTCTTTTAGTATATTATATAATTGTTAATTTATTTAACGGTATAAAAAAAAAACAAGAAATAAAAAAATATTTTTACATAAAAATGCAAAGGTGTCAAACACATTTTCGTCGAAATAGGTACACACAAAATCGTGATAGAAATAGTGTTAAAAGTACTTAATAAAACTAATTGATAGTTATCAACTTCATTTTAAAAGAGAATTCCCTTCTTTCCATTCCATGGAAAGTAGCTACGCAAATTAACTTTTTTTTTAAAATATTGTTTCCCAAGTATTTGAATGCATATACATTTTTATGGTGAAAACAGGCATAAGTCAGTTTTTTATTATGTGATATAATCATACCTATCGAAAAGATCTGCAAACTTAGATTTCTTCATTTTACTGCTTTCATTTGTTGAGCTCTTTACAGAGCTTTGAGAGTCTTCGTCCAGTAAGTGTGAGGGCCTGAAAACGAGTAAGCATATATTTATTCAGTTCTAAAGACGTTATTCTTCTTTTATTACGGGTACAATGTAGATGTACTATACACAAAACATATTACAAGGTGATAATGTACCTTTCTATTGATGATATAATTTTTATAAGCAACGTTCATCAAACCCTGAAGTGCATATTGCGCGTTTCGGTTTCAGTCTATGGATTTCCGAATGCTCGAAGTAAAAAGTAGGTCGACAGCGCATAATTGACTGATGTTCTATGGCTGAGGTATCACCTACCATCAAGTGAACATCATGCTCTACTGTCGATATTTGTCATAAAAAAAGTCAAATAAAATATATTTACTCACTTAGCAGGGGTTGCATTATCATCCATCATACAAGTTTCTTCTTCAAATAACTGCACGGTCGTCGTGGCGGGACCACAAACGCGCCCGTATATTCCCATTGTTTCCTTAAACAAAAAAATAAATAAAAATAATTTAATATTTCTATACCTTTTTTTAATAATATGGTAGAATACAGAAACTGTAATCAAAACTGAAGGCTACTCAAAATGTTTCAATCCTTCATATTATGTATAATAATCATAATCTATATATAGGTATAAAAGAGATTCCCACCTATATAGTCACTCATCACGATATCTCTGGAACCATAAGGCGTAGCGACTTGAAATATGGTAGGAATATTCCTTTCGCCGAGTAGAGGTCAGCTAAGAACGGATTTTACGAAATTCCACCCACAAGGGGGGTTGCGGGGGCAATTGCTTGTAAATAATAAAATCTATAATAATCTCAATATTGATTAGCATTTAGGTATTCGGCCTATGAAACTATTAAATGCAATCTTGTGATAACAATAATTTTTGACTTGTTTTATTGCTCATTGAAGGACTCTAAGCTACAGGGTGCTTAAAGCATATTAATTCTTTTTTGTGCTTGTGAACTTACTGGACAATTTTGACAAAATATGTAATAGGGATGAGCATAATTTTCTCAAATTGACAATATCAAATAGTGTCATGAGCTAGTTTTATTAAAAAATCCAAATACCTTCATATACATAGCTCCCCTGCCGCCACCTCGACCCCGCCCCCTACCACGCGGTGTTCTCGGCGATCCTCTGCCCCGCCCACCTCTACTGCCGCGTCCCCCCCGGCTACCTCTTCCACGAAATTCACTCAGCACCTCAGGCGATTTGGCAAACGGATTCTCCATTCTTGGAAGTGTAGTCTCCAGAACAACTTTCAATTCTGGAGTCTCTGTATTAAAGAAGGGCAGATCGCTAGTAGATGTCGTTGACGAATTTCGTCGTCTACTCGAGAGCGGAGTCACACACGTCGATGGCATATTGTCCAAGGCCTCCGTCATGCGGGGTAATTTTATTCGCGAGCTCGTCGGGTCGATCTCTTCCGTTTTTTGCTCAGACAGGAAGAATTTATTAGCCGTTTCGACGACTGGCTCCGGTTCTGGAGGGGGGGCTGGCTCAGGGACTACTCGACGACCGCGGCCGCGACCCCTGCCTCTAGGCTTCACTAGAATAACTGGGCGATCTCTGAAAATGTTATTCATGATTAGATCATATAGACCAAACAACTTATGCAACAAAATTAAAATTATTTATGTTTTCCCCACGTCTGGTAACTTTGGGCATTGATCGGGTGGGAGGTATTCCGACCGGGTAACAAACCACCGTTCATAGATGGAAAACCGTGAAGTGCATAATGCGCGTTTCGGTTTCAGTCTATGGATTTTCGAATGCTCGAAGGAAAAAGTAGGTCGACAGCACATGATTGACTGATGTTCTGTGGCTGAGGTATCGAATACCATCAAGTGAACCTCGTGCTCATCTGTCGATATCTTACATAAAAAAAACACGAAAAAATACCTTGATAGGCGTAAAGATCGCTGAGGTCGTTCTTCAAGGGCTGGGGTAGGCAGAACCACAGGTTTAGCTCCTTCTGACACTGGCAATTTCCTAGGACGCCCACGCTTTTTAGGTTGTGGTGTCATTTGGACTATTGTTGGAATATTTTGAGCACATTCTGTATTTGTGAGCTCTGAAGATGATTTTAATGTACCTACTTCTAATGGATCTTGAGATAGTGGATCAGGAATTATATTCAAATCCCGAGATTCGATACTTTCCTGAAATATTGTTTCTCTGATCTCAGCACAATTTTGAACAGGTGCAATATCAACTTGAATATTAGGGTTTGTATCAATAGACCCAGACTTAAATTCTAGACTTTCACTTTGTTTTCTCTCTGAATTATGGAGATCATTAAGCGGCAATACTTTTAGTTGATTAGCTTGTAAATTAGACAGAATGTTATGTAGCTTTGAACTACCATTTTTAGAACAATTTTCATTATTTAAAAGGGAATGATTTATTTTTGCTTGTTTCATTTCAAGAGAATTTGTTGGTGATATTGGACTTGTTTTTGATGCTACTACAGGAGTTATTGTTAATGCTTTACTTGACAAAAGCTGGCCTAATTTCAATCTTTTCGAATCAAGTACAGAAAGTTCAGCTTCTTTTGGTGTTGGTGGACTTGTTGATGCATCAGTATTTGAGGGTCTCTTCCCAATGTTACGTTTAAAATACTGAGATTTTTCTGGGCTTTGCACAATCCTTGAACTTCTTAACCTTTTACCTTCAGCAAGGGTAGCTGAATCTGCTTCTTGCTTTTTCCTACTGTTTAAAATAGGTCTTCTTCTATTTAACATACTCTCAGTAGTGTTCACACTTTTATTTTCATTTTTATTAATAATTTCCTCAGTGATAATTTTTGCAGAAGCACCATGATCAGTCTTATTAATTTTTAATATAATTCTTGGTGAGTCTTGATCAGAGCTTTGATTTATTTTATCAGAAATATTAATTTCCAAGGGTTTTGTTACACTTTCATTTACTTCTTTACATAAATCTTGCATTGACCGCACTTTTAATGGGCTAGATGTAGGATTGCATTCTCTATTTTCACTTACTGGACTTTTGCTATGTCTTAAAACTACATTTTCATTTAATTCATTTAAAGTAGATAAATCATTTGATAGAGACTTTGCAGTATCCGCTTGAATGGGAGATATACAGTTCATAGTACTTGTGTTACTGTCATCATTCTGTGTAACATCATCATGCTTCCGACTTTCTAAAAGTTTCTTAAGCAGGGTACAGTTTGTTTTGCTTGATAAACTTTTAGGTCTTTGATTACTTGAAATTAACTGTTTTTCACCTTCTGCTGTACATTTTGATAAATCACCTGTTTGGTAATTGATAATGACATTAGATTTTTCTTGCAGGCCAGATTTAATATTCATCTTTTGCTGGAGATGGCTAAGTTCTTCAGGTTGGGGTAATGAAAGTAATTTGACTGTGTTTTCTTCACTTAATTTACATTCTTCATTAATTTGTTTATGATTCATCTTAGTATCTTGCTGATTGATAAGACCAACAGAGGTAAATCTATGAACATTATCTAATGAACTTGAATTCAAATCTTGCTTATGGTTACTATCATTTTGTATAGAATCTTCAAGAGTTTCAGTCACTTTGCTGACAGGTTCGATATCATGTTTTAATACTGGTTTTATATTTAATTTAGGTATGGCTGGTGTATTATCATATGTGTTATTGTATTGTTCTGTACCTTTATCAATACGGTATTGTGTATCACTACTTCCTGAATCTGATCTTGTCTTTCGGTTTATTTTCATCAGCAAGGGAGGATTTTTAACACCAGTTTCTTCACTATCATCAGATTTTGACTTAATTTCGTCTGGTTTTACTACAGGTTTTATATTTAATTTAGTAACCAATGGTATATTCTGACTTCTTAGCTCTGGACTGTTTGTGCGTTCCTTTTTTGGTGATAGTGGTGATGGATAGTCAGTTCTTAATAAGGGTTTAATATTAAGTTTTGTAACAATAGGTATATTTTCTTCTTTTGATGTATTACAAGCTTCAGTCTCTTCAATTTCACTAGGTTTACAAATGGGTTTTATATTAATTTTCGTCACAATAGGTATATGGTCGTTATTGTCATCACTAGAATTCCCAGTTTCTGATGAGTGATTCTCTGATTCCTTAGAAATGTCTTCATCTTCAGGTTTAACAATTGGTTTAATATTTAATTTTGTTACAATGGGTATACTTCCATCAGTTTTAATCTCATTAAAATCCATTTCTTTTGATGAATTGTCATCAGGACTTTTAATAGGTTTTATATTTAATTTTGTAATCTTAGGAATATTATCATCTTTACAAAAATCATTTTCAGTAGGCTTTAATATAGGTTTTATATTTATTTTCGAAACTACAGGAACTTTATCATCATCATTTTTATTACATACTTCTATAATATTATCAGGTTTTATGATAGGTTTAATATTTAATTTTGTAATAACAGGTATATTTTCTAAGCTTTCTGATAAGGCTTTCTTAGGTGTTTTACTTACATTTTCAGTATCATGCTTAGTAATAGGTTTAATAGTGATTTTAGGCACATGAGTTAGATCTTTTTGATCAGAATTAGAAGAGTCTGTTGAAATTTTAAGCTTGGGTATGGGAGGATTATCTGTAGTTTCTAAAATTACATCTCTATTCACATTATCAGGTGGTTTTAAGGGTTTTATGGTTAACTTCGGACTCAGTGGTTGACTTTCTGATATTGTAACAGACTTGATTGTCAATTTAGGTACTTTATCCAGTTGTTTTTCATCAGATTGGCATATAACAACTTTTAATTTTGATGGTGACTCCCTTCCTTCTTCATTACTATTATGAATTCCTTTTATTGTAAGTTTTGGAATGTTAGGCTCAGTATAAAACTTACCTTCAGTCTCTGTACCTGGTTTTCCCAATTTAATGGTGACTTTTGGTACAACATCTAAAGGTCCTTGGTCTGATGCCGAGGCTTGGTCTGATGTACTTGCACTATCATCATTTTCAGAATACTCAGACTCTGATATTTCACTACTACTAGATTTGCGATGAATTTCATTTATTTTCTCTGGTGGTTTTATTATGGGTTTAATATTAAGTTTTGTTATACTTGGAACGTTAACTTTATCTTCTGATAAACAATCATTTTCTTGTTGCATTGGAGTTTTAAAAGGTTTAATGGTAAGTTTTGGTAGTGGAGATTTTGAGTCTCTTTTGTCAGGTTTGTTATTAACTTTTATTGTTAACTTAGGTACAGTTCTTTCTGAGTCTATATCATGTGCTTCATTTTCCTGTATATTATAATTACTGCTACAGCTTTCATTATTTGACTCTTTTCGAGATTTCGGAGACTCTTCTATTAATACATTTGATGCATTTCCAGTAGGTAAATTTAGCTTGAAAGGAGGTACTTTTTCTTTCTCTTCTTTATTTTCATGTTCCTTGCTCACCTCGTGTTCTTTTAATGAACTTGATGGTGGTGGACAATCATTCAAAGACTTTGGAAGATTAGATCTACTCTCAATAATATCTACTGAAGGGTTAATAGTCACATTTTCACTTGGTTGAATAACTTCCTCAATCTGTTCATTTGATTTTACTTCATTAGATGATGTTGATTGACATTGTTCATTTTCTCTTATCAATGATTGCTTATCACATATTATTGTAGCTGTATGATTTACTTGTGGATAATTCTTTTGTCTAATAAGTCTAATTTTTTTAGGAGGACTTGTTGAAGTTTCTGCTTTGCAGATACTTATATCACATACATTTCTAATCTCTTCTGACTTAACACTATCCTGTACAGTAGATACAGCATCTGAAGAACTTGAAACATCCTTGATACACTCACTCAATTGTTCAGATGTGTGGGCAGTAATGCTTGAATCAACTGTAGATGAGACAGTTGAATCTGGCCGGTTAGACGTTGGGCGAACTAGCCGCCTTCTTAATGGGGATCTAGTTACAGGTTCTACACTAAAAGTTTTTTCTTCACTAACACTAGTGTCACTTGATGTTGATTCCGCACTTTCAACAACAACTTTGTTCCTACTTTCACTGGATGTCACACACGTTAAAGTTCTCTCACTCACTTCATTTTTCACAGCTGATACATAATGATCAGTCTTATTTACACTACTTGATGAAATATTTGGCAAGGGACTACTGGGCAATCGCTGTGAACAGGAAGCTTCCTGATCACTGCTCACGTCCATTTTAATTAAGTCTACTTTACTTGGAACAGGAGGGATAGCCATAGAAACCTCAGAATCCACAGTAACTGTGCCACTCTGTTTGACTTGTGTACACTCAAAGACATTTTCATCATTTTGGGTATGTTCAGAACTAATGTCTGCACTTTGCATAATTTGGGTGCTCTCACTTTCTATACTTTTGCTATGTGAACTTATAACTTCATCACTAGGAAAACAGATAGCATGTTCTGATTCAGATTTTGCACACATATTTACAGGCTGTGAGATTTCTATACATTCTGTATCATTTGTGACACTTTCAATGTGAGAATTATTTACATCATTACTTGAAGCGCAGGTGATAGGTTCTGATTCAGATTCTACACTGATAATTGCATTTTGTGTACTCTGAGTATAATTGCCCGAACTTTCATTTTTGTCACTAGAAGCACAGATGATAGATTCAGATTCTGATTCCATACTGATAACTGCATTTTGTGTACTCTTAATATAATTGCCCACACTTTCAGTTTTGTCACTAGAAGCACAGGTGACAGGTTCTGATTCAGATTCTGTACTAATAACTGCATTTTGTATACTCTCAATATGATAGTCCACACTTTCAGTTGTACCACTAGAAGCACAAGCGACAGGTTCAGATTCAGATTCCGTACAGATAACTGCATTTTGAAGACCCTCGGTATGATTGCCCACACTTTCAGTTTTGTCACTAGAAGCACAGATGGCAGGTTCTGATACAGATTCTACACTGATAACCGCATCTTGCATACACTCAGTATGATTGTCTGCACTTTCAATATCATCACTAGAAGCAGTAATGACAGGTTTTGGTTCATGTTTTATACTAATGACTGCATTTTGTGTGTCTTGTGTACATTCTGTATTATTCTCCTCAATGGGAGAACTTTTTTCATCATTATCCGAGGCAAAGGTGGTGGTAGCAGGCAGCTCAAGATTTTCACTTATGGCTTCACTTTCATTATGAGATGTTTTAGCTATTTCACTGGACACACAGATGGCAGTTCCCGATTCAAAATTTACGCTAACGTCTGTTTTCTCACTGTGAAAACTTTCAGAGTTATCAGTCGACACACAGATTACATGTTCTGTTTTAGAATTAGCACTAATGTTTGTATTTAGTGTAGACTCTATGCTGATGTCTGCACTTTCAACATGAGAAGTTTGAATATCATCACTAGATGCACAAGTGTTACATTCTGATTCAGATTTCACATTAATATTGTCACTTTGTATGTTTGGTTTACACTTGGTATTGATTAATGCACTTTCTGTTAGAGGTTGTTTAATATTATCACTAGAAACACAGATGGGAGGTTCTAATTCAGATTTTGATGAGCTCTCTACATCCTGAAGGAAAAACGAGTCCGTATTTCGATTATCGAGATGGACTATAGCAGTTTTGGCGTCTGTATCCAGAAGCAAAGGTAATCGTTTAGGAGCTCCAGGTCCATCCACGATCTCATCTATCATGTCCAAAATCGCCTCCGTGCTAGTGTTGACATCTTGCGTCGACGGCGAAGGTACGCTGTCGCCATCGAAATTATCCTCAGACATTGCGGGGGTTTGACACAATGTCCTGGGTTCAGATATGTCTTGTTGTAAACTACTAGTTGCATCGACGTCTTCAAGGCGTCCGAGCTCCTTTTCCCGCGCCGATCCGCGGCGGGAAGCGTTTGTTGCGGTCCCCGCATCGTCTTCTGAACTCTCCATTATCTACTGTTTTGCGACGCTGTCATATCTGAAATACAAAACGTCCGCAAGGTGATATTTACGTTACATACGGGTAACCTGACGACGTGAGAGCTTGACAAACCACAGGCACCATTCTAATTCACCATAACGCTATGAAAATATGTTCACGGATCCATGGTGCAGATTATTGTACCTACACATGTACGTTATACTCATATTAACGAAGTTTACGTGTCGCTCGTTCACGCACAGGGACTTGAAAACTATTCATTCAACAGCATAAACCGGCAAACAAAAAGCTTGTATACGCCATTTTTAAAACCAAAGACATGGCAGGTTTGAGTTATGAGCCAATAAAAAATATCTTATTCGGACAATTCGGCCATTGTCGTGTTGGTAAACTGCATGATGCCCATAGATCGCTCCACTTGAGCTTATAGCTTGTAAAAGAGTAATAAATATGCCTTTCAACATGTGGTAAAACGAGTAGGATAATGCAAAGAATAGACAAAAAAAGTATAGCTTATGGCAACATAGTCGCATGACAGACTGTAAGAAACGGCAGTCGGCACACAAATCTTTTAATTCTACTAGCCTATATTGACTATACCTACTCCCTAAAGTTTTTATTACACGCTTTTTTTATTTATTTATTGTCACATGTGAATAATTATCTGTTTCAACTTCACGTAGGTATTCTAATTATTATGCTAGAAAAGCTCAACCACGAACAACAAAGAAGTACGTATTCTAGGTAGTATTCGATTTGTCAATCTGTCATTTGTATGCAATTTCACATAATATATTATAAGTTTTCAGATCTGAAGCAATTAAATATTATGTTTATATAATATATACAGATTATTGCTGTGTCGTCCAAATGATGGTAACATTACTACCTACATAGTTTAAAATAGATGTTTTTTTTTAATCTCTAAAATATAAAAGTAAGATAATATATTATGCTGTCTTAAACTTTTTATTACAATTACTATTTAAGACTAACATATTTGTTTAACATTGTTTTCACTTATATACAGCCAGGTATGCCAATTAAGGGCCATACCTCACCGAGATGCCATGGCGACGTGGCCAGCAACGTCGCCAACTAGTTCTTATTGAAATGTATGCCGGCTAACTCACTTGGCGACCGACTGGCGACGTTCCCAAGTAGCCAGCGTAGCCAGAGTCGACCGCTCCGCATGCGGCGACTGGCGACGCTGGCCACCTGGCAACCAGGGCTGCCAGTAGAGCCTACATATTTTGTACCGCTCGGTCACTGAAATTATACAAAATCAAATCTTATTATACAAAGCGACAAAATTGTTAAAAAAAGTCTGTAAAAAATAAAAGTATTTATTTTTATACAATCTGTTATACAAACTGGATACATAAGATAACCGAATTATACACTTTTTGTATCCAATTATACCATCTGGCAGCCCTGCTGGCAACGTCGCCAGTTGTTTGCACGTGTTTGTATGCTCCGTCACTCACTCAGTCGCCAACCAGTCGCCGCGTTGAACGCACGTTGTATTAACTCAATAATTTATCAAATGATGTTAGTGACATCCTCAGATAATTGAACACTTTTTCAGATCATGATCAATCTTCATAGAGTTTGAGAAAAACACCGCTTTGGCTTCAGTTTGATACAAACGGATATACCCATATTTTTTTCTTTTTTCGTTTCATCTTTTTGCGACTCTGGTAGTAATATAATAACAGTGCAGTAATTTCCATGTCCATTCCTGACTGTTTCTGACAACGGAATGAATTGGCGACGCGATTTGGCGTTTCAGTCTGGCAACGCAGGGACGCCAGACGTAGCCATGGTAACGTCGCTGGCCACGTCGCCATGGCATCTCGGTGAGGTATGGCCCTAATATGCAAAAATATGTGGCCAACGTTGTTCAACCTGTTGCGCGAAAAATTTACTTACAATCATTATTATTTTGTGACATATAAAGAAAATAAGCTACATACACTTATATACAATCAACACTAATTAATCAAAATTAATTAATCTGAGCTATAAAAATATCTAGTAAGGGGGGCCAACTTAAGGGTGATCATTTGTTTAATTAATTATAAATAAATAAAAGACGAACAAACAATTTTTACATTCGAACATTAACGAACAAATAATTAAAAATAAAAAATCAAAAAAAGGGGGGCCAAATTCAGTGTGCTTATGGTCACACTATGCATGTGCCATCAGCCATGGAGCCTGGAGAATATTTATTCTGTGCCACTGAGAAAGTAGATAATCCATTATGTTGTTCTGTGCTACGCATGTCCACAGACAAGGCATTAAAATAATGTAATATGTAGTTGTCTAAATTGTCAAATTTCTATTTTCTTTTTTTCTAGTACCTACCTACCTATATTTCAGAAGCCTTTGGTAAATTGGTAGTTGGTACATATGTAAATATTAGATTACTGTATATACAAATAGTACCTATTTTATAATAATAATCCTGTTAATATACTTAGTAGCTTTGCTTAGCAGTTAAAAAAATGACAACTATCAGACCGTTTACTTGTGAAGATATGCTAAAATTTAATAACGTGTTAGTTTACATTAATGTTTCGTTTCAATTACTCTAAAAAATACAATTTTAAATAAGTTCTTTTTCAGGAACTTAGACCCACTAACGGAAACTTATGGCCTGTCCTTTTACACACAATACTTGGCTCGTTGGCCTGAATATTTTCAAGTAGCTGAATCACCAAGCGGAGAGATTATGGGATACAGTAAGGATTGTTTTTATTGATTAAAAATAACTCATTAGGGTGGTTATAATATTCCATTAGCATATAGGTACTAACGAACCAAAGAGCCTTACAAATAAAATATAAATAACTGTTGTTACAGTAATGGGAAAAGCAGAAGGACTGGGTGAAAATTGGCATGGCCATGTAACAGCTCTAACAGTTAGCCCTGATTATAGAAGGTTGGGAATAGCTGCTACATTAATGACTATTCTTGAGGATGTTTCAGAGAAGTAAGTTGAACACCTTCTACCAACAATTCAAATAAGTGAGACTTGTTCTTTTATTTTTATATTTTCAGAAAAAAAGCATACTTTGTCGACCTGTTTGTACGAGTTAGCAATAAAGTGGCCATAAATATGTATAAAAATCTGGGGTACATTGTGTATCGAACAGTATTGGAATATTACTCTGGTGATCCTGATGAAGATGCTTATGGTAAACATTTTGATTATGTTGAAAGAATAGGATTTTTGATGTTTATTATCCTTTTAAATTTTTTCTTGAGTTTTATTATGTGCTATTTGTGATAGTACCACCTCTGTGACTCAGTGGTAAGTCCTGGGTTCAAATCCCAAGAAAACCAGATAAAGAAAAATGTTTTGGTCAGGCAGGGCACTGGCTGATCACCTACTTGCCTGTAAAAAAAAAAATCTATGAAACAAACACAGCAATGTTTCTGCCCCATGCCCCACTACGGGACTCGAGAACTCACTTTTTATTTTTTACAGATATGAGGAAAGCATGTTCAAGAGATGTGCCTAAAAAATCAGTGATTCCTTTATCTCATCCAGTGCGACCAGAAGAAGTTGATTAAATAAATGTATATTGTTCTACTTGCAGTTTTGATTTATTGTTTTGAAAACTAAAATGTGAATAAAATATGATGAATCTGACATGTCAAAATTAAATGAATTAAGGAAATATTTGAAAAAAAGATAAATCAATTGTATTTTTAAAAATAATACATAAAATTATAAATTTTATTACTTATTCGGAATCTGAATCCTTGCTTGCTGTTTTGTGTGTTTCTTTATCTTCATCTTGTGACTGTGGATCTTGCTCTTCACCCTCATCTGGATTACTCTCTGATTCAGTAGTATCTATCACTTCCTTTTGTTTTCGCCACATTTTCGCTGCAGCAAGCAATTTGAGATTAGGTCTAACCATCTCATCTTCTGGGAATATATAATCAAATACTTCTTCCCATCCTTCTTCAACTCCACTTTCACTAATAATCTTCTGTCTCTTTTTAACCCTCCGAGGCATTTTAGCCATAACCTTTTCAAGTTTTATTTCATCACCAATTTCAGATTCAAAATCTTTCCAAGCTTCAAGTAAGAGAACCCTTGCTTCTTTTTCACCTGCACTTCTAAGACTGTCATTAGCCCGTTCATATACACGTCTAGCTAAGTCAACATTGATATTATCAGGGTTTTCTGCATTCAGTTCAAATTTTGCATAAGATAACCAAACTTTGACATGGACTGTTCTCTCCAATAGTCTTTCATAAAGTTGTCTCGCTCTTTCTGTTTCTCCTTGGGACACTTCAAAGTCGATGTAACTTTTCCACAATAATTCTGGCATATCTAGTCTTGGTTGACCAACTGCTATCTCGTAAATAGCTCTTGCTCTATCAATATCGCCTAACAAAGTTTCAAGCTCTGCAAACTTGATCCATGTTATGCAATTTTCAGGACCATATTCTAAAAACTTCTGATACAGAATTCTACATCTATCAAATTCCCTGAGCTGGATCTCTAAATCAATGTAACCTCTGTATAATTTGTCTCTTGGGCAAATTCCTAATGCCATACCTAATGTTTTCCTAGCTTGCTTTAAATCCTTACATCTCACTTCCAACTGAGCATACATTAGCCAAATCTTGGAAAAGGTAAATATTTTATGTGGAATTAATTCAAGACATGTTTTATACACCTGCCTGGCCCTGTCTACATCTTCAGCTTCCAACTCTTCATACAAAGCATAGTTAATCCATAAGTAAATATAACGCCTCCAAAATTGTTTGTCTTTAGTTGGTGGCACATTTGCAATGGCCCTTTCATAAGTATCTCTAATGACATCTACATTGCCCTCATTTTCAACAAGCCTTATATAATCAAACCAAGCATCATAATTTGTTGGATTTTCAATGACTTCTTGTTCATACATGTATTTTCTCTTATTTACAATAACATCTTCTATACCAGACCTGTCACCATATTTCTTTTCATGTATAGTGTAAGCCTTGTAAAGTTCTTTATTTCTATCTTTAGGTATGTGGTCTAAAGCATATTTGTAAATTACCCGTGCTCTATCATGTTCTTTTTGGTTTTCTTCAAACTTAGCAAATGCAATAAATAGTCTATCATCTAAGTCTTCATCTCCAAAGAATTCTATGGCTCTTTCATATACTTTCCTTGCACTATTTATGAAACTATGATTTTCTTCAAACTTTGCATATTTGATCCAATTTTTAACATCGGGGTGTACCATAACAAAGCGTTCATATATTTGTCGTGCTCTGTCTAATTCCTTGTATCGTAATTCGAAGTTGATATATGTTTGCCAAGCTTGCTCATCTGGTTGCCATTCCATCCATCTCTCAAACACCTTAAAACAAGAATTACAATTTTTCTTTAGCAATCTACAATAGTATAGCTTACATTGTTTCTGATAGTGTAGTTAAAAATTTAACACTGGATTACTAATAATTCAATACAAACTTGTCTTGCACCAGCTACATTTTCCAGCATTTCTTCCATGTATGTGTACTTATACCAGAACTGTGAGACTCTTGGTAGAATCGTAACAGCCCTATCCCACAAATTTCTTGCATGATTTACTTGTCTGTTTCGCATCTCCATTTCAGAATATTTCAACCTAAAAGATAGAAGAACAATTACAATAGTTGATTTTTGTAAACAGTGTGCTAAGTACTATACAGATAACTATAAAATAGATTTCATACCAAAGGGTAACATTTCTGTGGTCCACATCCAAGGCTCGCTCATATATAGAGCGAGCTCTTTGTACTTGTTTTTGTGATTCTTCCCACTGTGCATATTTTAACCAATTTCCTATAACCTGAAAATATTATATATATACAAAAACTAATAAGAATTATTAACTTCAATTCTGTCAGTAGCATAGCATGGGGGAGGCGGAGGCGGCGGCATTTTGGCAGGGGCAGCATTTCACAGGTAACGGTTAAAAAATACTTGAGTTATTTACTCTTAAGGTAAGTGTTAATCAATAAGAGTACCCCTTTTACCCAGCCAGAAATTTTTAATAATCGAGTGCAAAAATAAGAGGGCGTCAAATTTGAGATCCGTACTGGGTGCTAGTGACCTATGCTACACCACTGAATTGTTATTATGTGTTAATGTTGTTATATATCTAATTTACAATTATTTCATATGAATTTGCCTCACCAATCTATTCTTTCGTATATTATCTTCAAAAGCTTTCCGTTTCCGATGTTGATAATCACGAAGTTCTTCCGGATCAGATATTTTTTGTTTTGGTGGCGGTGGTAATATCTCTAAATCTCTTTCCTTTGCCTCTCGGAGTAATTGCTCGGCAGTGATTTGAATTTCAGCTGGCGCTTTGTTTTTAACCTAATAAATATAAATAAAATATGAATAGTAAAATTATTCAAAATACAACGCATATTTTAGAATGTATAACATCGGCAAACCACCTTCGCCACTTTTGGCATTTTTGCAGGTTTCCCTTCCATTTTATATTAATAAACTATATATTTATCTCAGGAGAAGATATAAGATAAACACAAAAGTGATCTTTTAAATTAAAATTTAAAATATTAAGTTGCAAACACGTAATTTTGCTTTCCAATACAATTGTCACTTTGTCAGTTTCCCGTTTGACTTTTGAGTTTGAGTGTGATTTTTTTTGTTCACAGATCAGCAACACGCTCTTTGGCAACATGTACACCATAGAGTATATTTATATTTAGAGTACCTTATTGATGTACACACTAAGTAATAAAATATATATTAATCCGAAAATATTAATGATATCGCTCACTATCTTGGAGAAATTCTAAACTAAATCAGTCCTTTGAGTATATTTTGCAAAATAAGAGAGATACGTAATATTTAAAACTTACTTTTAGTTCACAGAACAGCGAAAACAAACTTTTATCCAAGTATTACCTTAATTTTAGAACACAAACGAAGTTTTTAGAGCACAAAATTTAGCATTTCGTAGACCGATGCTTTGAAGAAAGATATTGACTACTAGTACTAATTTTACAAACTTCCAAGTCTTTACACTTTAAAGATTCAATGATGGTACTAATTAAACCATTCCAATTCCTATTCACCCCGTTTTATGATATAAATAAAAAAGACAATCTTCTTTAGTGTTAGTTTGAAATACATAGCTAATTAGCTATTAGCTACTTAGTTAGTACTTTCAGTTATATAGAATGTACTCTGTGGTTAGTACTTATATTATTATAATTATATACATCTTTAATATTTACAATTTAATTTTATTTAAATAAGAAAAGCATATTGACTTCTTTTATAACAAAACAGATTACATTTCTGTATAACAAAGAAGTAATATCAGATATAATTTTTTAGGAAAGTCAAAACTTTTTAACAAAATCGTAGTTTAATAAAATTGTTTATATTTTGTGATTTAATATAATAACCATGCTGTTAACACGTAGATATCTATTAATAAACAAATGTAAGTAACACTAAAATATATTCTTTCTTTCATAGAATTAATTGAAAAACTGGATATCCATTATAACCTTTTACATTTCTAAAATAAGCATTTTGTGAACATGATGTATTGAAAGCTACTAGTAATTAACCATTGTAGTATTCGATTCTGTTTAATTTACAGGTATATCACAAAGTATTCGACTGAATTCAACAGAGCAAGTAGAATATCTGAGATCTGTTTTAATTAATGGTGAAAGAAACTGGACAGATGTTAAAGAAAACATTCTAAAAAGGCATGGAAATTATAATGAAAAAAACATAGATGCAATGATGTTGAAGCTCATGGTAAAAAGTAATGAATTTAATGCTGCTCGAACATATGCAGAGTATCTTAAAACAAAAAATATTGAACTGTCTTTAGGTGCTACAAATGGACTTCTAATGCTTTATTATAATTATTCAAAACAGAATAACTTATCAAATGAAGAAAAGGATTTTATTCTTGATTCATATAATAAATTATATAAAAAGTATAAGAATTTAGATTATTCTTCAGCAGAAAATTTATTTCATGCTCTATGTGCAATTAATGAGTGGAAGAAATGTATCAAAGTGTTAGAGGATATAAAAGTTAGTGGTACACCTTCTCATTCAGCCTATAGTAATTTAATAGGTACATTATTCAGAGTTAATAAAAAGGCAGAAGCTATGAAAATGATTAATATCAGTGTAAATGATAGAAGGCCTCTACAAGATTATGCTTATGAAGAATGGATTAAGTATATTTATAGAAAATTTAAGGATAAAAAGATAATTATAAAATATTTGGATGAAATATGCTATCACATTTCAAATAGTGGTACTGTACTAACAAAGGTCACAGCAGATAGGATTAAAGATGCTTACACATCATTACAATGGGAGACTCAGTATACTAAAATATTTAGGAAAAAGTATGTGGTATTGGTTATATTTATATTTAAATACTTAAATACTGTCTTGCCCCATTTATTATTTGAGATGTAAAAAATGGAACTCTCTTCCGGCTTCTGTCTTTCCGGACCACTATAACTTGGGTCTCTTTAAGGCTAGGGTGAATAGGCTTCTTCTAGACAGGCGTACCCTTCCATAAATCGCATCACCACTTACCATCAGGTGTGATTGCAGTCAAACATCTGTATAAAAAAAAGGTGTAAGATAAGTTTAAGTCTTGTTTAATATCTTTACAAGAGGAATTCCATTACATTAACAACACTTGATGAGCACTTTGAGTGGATTTTCTAATAAAAATATTTTTGGGGTATCCTATACTGTAAGTGGTCACATAAAAAAGTTTGGTCTGTAAAAAAAATCTTAACATAAATTCTGTATTTCTTAACAGACTTATTTAAATTATAATAACTTTTCTATTTTCAGTGGTGAATGTATAACTTGTCGTGAAACATTAGATTGTTTTAAACTCACAGATGAAGAGTTTTTATTACTGCAGAATAATGTTAAAGAGAAACTTATTGTTGGTTCAGATTTATTCTTAAAATCTTCACCAGAGGAGCTAGAAAGATTTCAGAAGTTTGTCGAACAGACTGCACCATATGATATTGTTTTAGATGCTTTAAATATATCTTATTTAGGAAATAGAAACATTAAAGACAAATTACAGATGTTAAAACAGGTGGTGAATTACTTTGTTAATAAAAATATGAAAATTTTGATATTGGGAAGAAAACATATGTTAAGATGGAATAGAGGTGGTTTGGAATACCTTATGAAGAGATCTTTTACATTTTTCACTGAGGATTTGTGAGTATATATTTTAAATGCTTAAAAGGTGTTGATAATAATAAAAAAACAGTTTAGATAATGAGTATTTTTAATAATATTCTGCTATTTTTATGACTACATTTAGCAGATTATTATTAAAAATATCCAGCTCAGCCGTATCACAACCATCTGAGTGATAGAAGTGTGAAATTTCCAATTTATCCAGTTACAGACTTTCAGTACTTATTTCTGCTTCTGTGGCTCTTTGTTTTATGGTGGCGTTTTAAGTAGTAGAGGTTTGGGGTTCAATCCCCAGAAAAAAAATGATTTGTTGTAATTGCACAAATTTCATATGATGAGATGACACTGATTTTCCGATGACGCTCCATGACTGAAATTACATTGGTCACTTAATATGATATAAGATGTTTGTTAATGATGATGATGGGATGTGTTAACACATCCCTTTCCTAAAAAATCCGTACTGTCTTGTACAAAATTAATAAATAATATTTCAATTACTTCAAAGCAAGAGCCAAGGACAATCAATAAAATTATTGATACTTATATATCTTTTTAATAAAATACTTTATAACGGATTAAAACGCGATTAATTATTTATGCCGACGTTTCCGATGCTTTTCAATAACAAAAAAAAACATACTGTCGAATTGAGAACCTCCTCCTTTTTTTTGAAGTCGGTTAAAATACAAAATATTTTGACATATTTTTAAATTAAATTTTTGTATCGATGAGTGTTTTAGCTGTAAATAAAGATTTTTTATTATTATAAAAGCAACTTTTCATTTCAGAACCCAAGATGATCCATATTTCATAACGGCAGCGATACTGAGTGGTGCCCACACTGATATAGTGTCAAGAGACTTGTTGAGAGGTCATCGGTTTGTGTTGAAGGAGGATGAATTGAGGATGATTTTCCAGCGATGGCAGTGGCAACACCAGTGGAAAGTTTATAGCACTAATAGAGGCCCTTTCATACAGGTGTATATTTTTTTATGTTAGATATCGACAGACTAGCATGAGGTTCACTTGATAGTAGGTGATACCACAGCCACAGAACATCAGTCAATGATGCGCTGGCGACCTACTTTTTACTTCGAGCATTCGGAAATCCATAGACTGAAACCGAAATGTGCAATGTGCACTTTACGGTGTTTCCATCTATGAACGATGGTTCGTTAGCTGGTCGAAATTTCGATATTCCTCGTTACCAGACGTATTGACATAGGTGAGCCGAGTTGCAATGGTTTTCAGCCATTTAATACGGGTTTGATTTTGCCTAGATATGCTATGTTTTTATTTAGTTAAAAGTCAAGTACTTCATGCTAGACCATCGCCTGTAATGCATTAATGACGAGGTGTTTGGAATTCCATCTTAACTCTTAATTTTATCGTCAAGCTACCTGCACCACCTCTGAGCAATAAGTTGCTTCATAACATAATATAATATGTAATAATTCTCCATGTTCCAGGAGCCATTGAAATTCACGCCTTGCGCTCAAAAGAATTCAGGAATATGGCATATCCCCTATGAAGCTGAAAACGCATCGACTGAAGGAAAAATCAATGACGGTGTCCCAGATTGTTCTACGTGGTTGTGTTTGAAACCAAAGACAAATAACTGATAATAAACAGATTTAAATCACTTTTTGTTTTATTTTTATTCCTTAATATGTTAAGACTATCGAGGACAATTCTACTTCAAATAATTTGTAAATTCAACCTATAGAAGGGGAGCCCAAGCGGGGATTTTGGGATTTATTCTAGCGCGGCAGAATAACATAAGGATTGCACTCAGTGGCGGCGTAAGGCGTGGGCGACGTGGGCCACCGCCTACGGCCTCGCGGCCCAGGCTTAATTATTTATTTGTTCTTAGCGTAGGACGTAGGTTTACGTTTAAAATAAGCAACTTAAAATAGTGACAACATTTCTTTTTATTGAAAAAGACAGTGAGTTTTACCTTTGAACCGACGATATACATAATATGAACCTTTTATGTAGCGTCGAACGTCTAGGGCAGCTGATCAGTAAAAAAAACGATCGTTAGAAAAGCTCGAGCGCGTCAGATTAAAGCGAGACATAAGGAAATGAGAGAGTCACAAAGTTACAAAAAAAAAATTTTTCTCCAGTTTGATGTAAATCTTCCATGGATCACGGAAATAATATAATCTGCCGATTTCCACAAGCCGAAGTAGTTAAAATCTTTACTAATATTATAAAGATAAATAAAGGTAAAGTTTATGAGGCTGTAGAGGGTAATCTCTGCATCTACTGATTTTAAAAACTCTTCCACCAATAGAAAGATTCTTCCATCATTATCAGAGGCTAACATATTTTTTCTATAGTACATCTTATTGCTCCCGTGCGAAGCCGGGCCGTGTTGCTGCAGAGAACTACGTATATCTTTCTCCGCGCCTCTCTTTCCTTTTCTATCTTTATCTCTATCTCATTCGTATCGTCGCTTGTTAGAAATATAAAGAGTAGGTCAACCTTTAAAAAGGATGGTAAAGGTACACGTAAGTAAAAATAAAACTAGAAAAGTTAAGATTTGTAGTCTTACTTGTTAGTATTAGAAAGAGGTTTTATATTCTAATTCAAAAATGCATAAATAAAAAGTATATAAAACCTTCATTGGCATTACTGATTTTTTTAAAATAAATGACATCAAATTTTTGTCAACTTGTATAATGGCTCAGTTAGGTTTCTTTTAAAAATTATTAGTGTATTCATAACAGTCGTTTTTTTTGTAATCTTACCAAAATGCCCAGGGGGAGAAAGAAGTCACTTGAAAGTTCTAAAAATCCATCTATATCGGACCTATCTTCAGCTTCTGATCACAACGTGAAGATTATGAAAAATGTTGAGTCAGGTGCGTTTATTTTTATTTAATGTCTTAGTAACCAAATACATGAATATGATTAATTAATTATTATTGATCTGATTAATGTTCTATATTAAATCCAATAACATATACAGTCGGTATCCAGAAGAATCTCACTAATCCAGCACTATTAAAAACGAGAGGGTGCCGGATTATTGGAATGTTTGGATTACTGGATTGTATAAAAAAAATCATAATAAATGAAATAAAGCATTTCATAAAGGGAATGCAACGTATGTGTTCATATTCTACACGTGTTTTTTATAACTGTATCCTATGTATGTATGTCACAATTAACTATAATAACATCATTTTAATTGAGGTCTGTTTTTGTGCAACTTGTTTAAAAATACGAAGCGCATACGCGGGGGAGGGGCGAGGACAGAGGATATCAAATTATTGGACGTGTCGGCTATTGAAGTGCTGTATAAGTAAGATTCTACTGTCTTTTGCAATTTGATATCTAACTTATAAGAATAATCTGGCGATTACCATATGTATGACAGCGCACGAGCCGTGAAGGTGTTTTTAAAAAGTATGACGTCAAAACTGTTTTTTTTTTGCTGACCATTGGTCTTTACAGCTTAACCCGGAAGTGAATGGCGAGCACTGTGCCTCAGAGTTGAAATTTGGGGTTTTTGTTACGACATGCCTAAGGGCGTCTTTTGCTAGAGACGTAAATCGGCTTGAGCTGCCGTAGGAGGGGAGGAAATCTAAAGGGCTGGATGGTAGAGGGGGTAGGAGGGCTCTTACGGGTGAGGGATGAGCGTACCGCGGGCAGCCATATTTATACCTACTAGTTTCAGGCTCGCACGAACAACGTTCGTTTAAAAATTACTTGTGGGTGCCCAAATCTTTATTATTACAATTTGGTACTCTGTAATGGATTACAATTATATTTTGATAAATTGTAATACAATAACAATAAGTTAGTTATAAGAACCAAACCTTCAACAAATAAAACCTTCTAAAAAGGCTTCTTAAGGATATTATTTACATTTTCAAATTTTAACAACTAGGTGACACTCAAGTCAAAAGATCGCCTCACAATCGCCGTTTAATGGAACGTGTAGAAATGTTAGCGCGACCGACAGCACGCCGCTTGCGTTGCTTATGGGATGAGAAGTGCGCCATATTACCTCCAGAGAGGAGAAACAAAATAAAGAGCGCTTTGGAGGAAGATTACTTTCTTAGTCCCGAGTAAGATGTAGCAATAACAGATATTTCAAGACTGGCAATGTTATTCCAAATCAGTGGCTTATAGGGAACTCTATTTTTAACCGACTTCAAAAAGGGAGTAGGTCCTCAATTCGTCTGTATGTTGCTTTTTTGTATGTTTGTTACGTGATAACTCCGTACAAACTTAAACTAAAAAGTAAAAAATAATATTTTAATTACTTCAAAGCATTATATAATAACTGTTATTTTTGGTGCCAGCCAAGAAGGACAGTTTAATCCTGCTTTTGCAACAAATTTTCGAACGCGCATATCGAGCGGCATATTATATAATACTTTGAAGTATTTAAAATATTATTTTTCACTTTTTAGTTTAAGTTTGTATATACTATATATATGTAGTTGTAGTTTTGAAGTCGGTTTTTGTTTTTTGCGTAATAATAATTTTTATTTAAAGGGTAGAATTGTCTGTAAGACTACTTGTGTATATGTGCGAATATGAGCGTCAGGTATCAACTTAGATTAAGTACCTAAATCTAAGGGTATCAAGTTCTTTAAACTGTTTGTCCACTTCTCCTTTTTTATAAATGAAAAAACAGACGACAATGGGTATTTACAAACTGTAATCTATTCTATACTAATATTATAAAGAGGTAAAGTTTGTGATTCTCTGAGGTTGCTATCGAATAATATCTATGGAGCTACCGATTTTAAAAATTCTTTCACAAATAGGAAAGCTAAATTATCAGCGAGTAACATAGGCTTTTTTTCTTGTATAGTACATCTACATTGCACCCATGCGAAGCCGGAGCGCGAGCGTGATGCTAGTTTAGTTATAGGTATAGTAGATTATTCGTAAAGTAGACGATCAAAGGCCCAAACAAAAACAATTAGCGAGAAAGTATTCGTATCGTCAATCTCTGCCAAAATGAGAAATCAGTTGAAATTATAAACAAATGAGGTATTTCTTTTGTTAGGCAAACAGAGCAATATTTCCAAGCATTAAGCGCATCTTCGAAGCACTGGTCTGGCCCGGGGGGCATGACGAGTCGCAAAGAGCAGGCCGACAAAGCTCGTGAACTGCGACAGAGGCAGAAGTGGCTCATTAATTTTAGTGCTCAGGTTTGACACCTACCGGCCTAGCATGACAACCGCGACAAAATTTTGTCGACCGTTTTCTCGTGTTGTAATCGATTATCTCTTTGTTGCTTCCGGGTCTAACACGACAATTACACTTAAAACTTGACTTTTAATATCAATAATAGATATATTTGTTAATCGAGATATCTTTTCTATCAATATTGTCGACGTTGCGATATAATATATCAAGATATCTTACATCTTAGTTTGTCTTCTCTCGTCCGCGAGATATCTCGTGGCGGTCATGCTAGGCCGGCAGAATACATAATCGTATATTTCTAATCTTTTTTAATTACTGTTCAAGTTTTTGAAGTATTCTTATAATCCCAAATGTACCTACACTTTTTTAATACAAGTGAACGATGATTATAATCAATATAAATATGTATATAACATATAACATAGATACGTATTTGACGGTCTCGTTGGCGCGTTCGGTAGAACACTTGCCGTGCGCATCGACTGGTCGTGGATTCGAATTCCACCGGGACGACATGCTTATAATTTTCTATAAGGATCTCTTTCCCACGTCTGGTAACTACAACAACAAGTGGGAGCTCAGAAAAAAGCCATGCGACGCTTTACTTTTTGAATATTACTTGGGATGGTACATACTAATGGTAAAGAATGATAGAAAAAACTTGGAGCACTTTTGAGACGCAGACCTGGTTCGGCATATTTACCAAAAAACAAAAACAATATTTGCTACGGTTTCAATTTTGAGTGTTCTCTTTTCAACTCCCTTTTTAAGGTACGCAAAAGCTAAGTAATTAAATCAAAGTGTCGCTTTCTGAAGTGTATCCAAAACAGATGCACTCAGCTTAGGAGAGGTTTGATTTAGTGTATTGGATATATTATGCTGGTACCATAAATTAAATATGTATAAATCATCTAGAAAGCGGTTTTATGATACTTCCTCTATACTGGTTTTATTAGGTGTAGTGGGTGTTGTATTATTGCTATTCAATCATTATCAAATGTTTCCATTGCACATTTATTTATAAAGTCATATTAAACTGATAACAAAGAAGAATAAAACGCATATTAAAAACTACATACATGAATGTTTAATAACATCGCGTTGTGTGTTTGTGCATATTTATGTTAATTTTGTCAGGTGGCCTACCGTCTCTGTGATTACATAGCGAAGGGGCAGAAAGAAATATTGGTGTCCAACCGGCTGCGAAGTATTGCCGATGTTGTCTTGGAACGAGTATCCGAAATACTTGGTTAGAAATTACAATTTACTTATGTCATGTATTGTCTGCGGTCTGCGTGTCCTGGTAATTACGCACGGCTGCTTTGATTTCGACCTAAATGTTTATGCAAAAAAAAACATAAAATAAGACAGAAATATTTTAACTGAGGGGAAAATTATCATTTTATTAGGTTATATTTCAATTTATTAGCTTTACTGGAAACAATATTGCAACGTAATTATTATAGGTACATATTATATAACAAAAAAGAATTAGTTAGAATAGAATAGAGTAGTTTCCGTGTGTTTCACTGCGTATATATAAAGTGTACTGAGTCTTGTCATGGCAGCACAACATACTAAATAGTTAAAAAATAGTAATAATTGGAAGTTTTTTGAATTACCTTCCATTGTGGTAGTGAATTTAATCTAATATGAAGTCAATAGTCATGGGGGTAAATTATACAGTTTGATTATCCAGGTGAACCAAAACCTGCCCGCACCGATCCCGGTCGCCTGGCTCGGTTTATGGTGGCCATATCGGATCGGATTGCAGTTTGGATCGAGAATGCCGTTTATAGAGCCGACGCTATCGAACCAAAGGACTCTAACGTCGATGAACACATGCGGCTTGACACTGAAAAACCTCTTATTTGCTAATACATTAGGTATGTAATATGTGTATTACTCCAAGACTACATCCACAGTTTGGATGATCCTGCTTAATAGCATTAAACAGATTTTTGAAAATCAAATCTAAATTGGAGGAGATATCACCTAACATCAAAACATACAATCGAATTGAGAACCTCCACCTCTTTTAAAGTCGGTTAGTAAGCATTACTTGTAATTCTATATAAATGCTATATGCTATAGATCTGCTTGTTTACGAATAATATTCCACAGTTGGATAAAAACATCCTTAAAAGATCAAGGTAAGTGAGAAGAGTAAGGATTCCTCAAAAGTTCAACGCGCAGTGTTGTATTTATGTGTAGAATTTTCGAAAATATAAGTTCGCATAGAATATTGCGAATAATAGATAGCTCATTTAATGATTATTGGACGCTTTTGATGATATTAACGCTTGCAGGTTCGTTTCCAGAAAAATAAAAGTATATAAATATTTTCGATTTACCTTTCGAATAACTAGTACCCTATGCTATTAAACTAGCGTTAATTAAAATGTACCAACTATCAACCATTAGAACCTGGAATAGTATTAAATAAGAGTATTGCAGTATAATCTTGTCGAATAAAAAGGCCGGCAACGCATCTGCAAGTCCTCTGGTGTTGTGGGTGTTCATGGGCGGCGGTGTACACTTTCCATTCGATGAGCCACAGGCTCTTATGCTCCGCCATTAAAAAAAAAATACGTAAGTGATCATTTTACACGAGCCTTCAAAACAACAGAAAGTCCCGGTGGGATTCGAACCCACGACAAATCGATGCGCACGGCAGGTGTTCTACCGAACGCGCCAACGAGCCCGTCAGAATTGTATCGTCAACAATATCAAGACGGCTATGTTAATTGAGTTATTTCATTTTCATTTCAATCTAATTTAATTGGACACATTGGCGGAGGAGAATGGAATAGGCTTGACAAATGTTTATAATTAAACTATTTTTTATCATACCGATATGAAATAAAACTATATTTTCATGTTTTCTCAATTTCAAATTGTTAAGTAAACTCACATTTTTTTTTCACTTTAGTTATGTGTATTTCTAAATTGGCCATTAAATACATTTATTTATCTACTCTTCCATTAAATATTTTATGACCAAAAGCTGAACAATTAGTAACATATAAAATGCGGTTAAAAAAAATATTTCTAATGTGCCGTTTTATTATTATTAATATTTATTAATTTCATAATAATGTTAGCGAATTATCTCTATCCATATCAGACCTTAAAAGTCTGTTTCTGTTGAAATTTAAACAAATACTATTAGTAGATTGTTGCACGTTTAATTTAATTTGTTTAACTAAATAATTGTATAGATTCGTAAAAACGCGTAGATTTTTATTGAAATAGTTTTTGACAACCCTATATCTAATAAAATCCATTATCGCACAATGAAAACAGTGAGCATTGGTTTAATTACTGTCTTTTACTTTGCATGAATGAATGAACTAGTAGCGCAGTCGGGTTAGACGTCAGAAGGCGGAAGTGGAAACTGCATTAATTCCCATCCCGACAATTATTGCATCCTAAATCCATAATAAATATTAAAACCTTTACGGGGATCAGTTATTGTCCCAAATCCAAAATGGCGACCAACCTCCACCCTGACTTTAGCCGCCATCTTGGGTTTTAAAGGAGTAAACGTTTTAACTAAATAACTTTGCGTTTTTTCAATTTTCGAGAAAAATCATAATGACTAAAGTTGATCATTATTCGATTCTCCACATTCAGTTCCTTATTATTTTTTTGTCCAACCGATATTTTTCAAATTAAGCAGGGAAAGACGGGTGGGTGTTAATGATGGTTTGAATTTTAGACTTCCACGACCCCCCACGAACGGTTGATGCAATAATTGTCATGTCGGGATTAATACAAATTGAAATTCTAACCCGACTGGGCTATAGGGTATTACAGTAGAGTCCGTTTATAATGACATCGAAAGGAATTGACAAACACGTCATAATAAGCGGACGTCATACAAAGCGTTTTGTGAAATAAAAAACCTTTTTTATGTAAATATACTTAAGTGAGATTCTCAATTTTCTAATCTGCATATTATTGCACCTTTCTCCTCAATTGTAAATGCTTTACGTCGTTGAGATGACATTTTCCACAGGAACAAACGAAAACAATGCGTGACCTTCAAACGTCAATTACTCACTGAGATTCAAAACAAAAACGAGCCACGTGCCGAACGTTGTCGGGAATCAACGAACATTACCGAAGGTGTAAAGAATCGTGTCGGTCATTATAACCGGACATAATCTATTAAAAATGGGTCATAATAAGCGACATGTCACTGTAAGCGAAGTCATTATATCCGACTTTTTTATAAAGAATTGTATATGAAAACCAAACTTCGTAATGTAATTACGTCATAATAACCGGTTGGTCAATATAAGCGGAGTCATAATAAACGGATTCTACTGTATAATAAAAATAATAGCATAAAAATATTCTCCACGAAAAAAAAAATTTTTTTTCAAAAATAATAATCCCAAATAGTTGCATAAAGATTTTCAATTTCAATCGATTCGTTTGTTTTGATTCGATGAAATATTATTCAAGAAAATAATAATGTCTTATTTCCTGTTTTAAAATATCAACAATGATGAGACCCAAATGGAAACAATAAAAAAGAATATCCAATAATACCTACGTAGTGTGCAGTGGTAAACATTTATTTGTAAACAACCACAAAAGGATGAGTCTTGTTGTGATTATTGGTCGTAGTATTAGCACGCAGAAGACGATCACATGGAGCATAAACCTACACAATTAAAGCTACACAATTTATGCTTATACATACAAAATCTAACTCTATTAACAGAAATTAGACTATCTGTTAGAGGTATAATCACATCTGATTTATGATCTAATACATTGTTTTTCGATATTTGTAAGAAGCAAGATTTTTTCAGATTAGCTATTATTAGACATTCAGATATGTTGTGACCTTAGGAGGTGCCTAGGGTATCGTAGGACTAGCTGGCCTTCTAGGGCTGTATATAATGCGTCTCTCTTCCGAGATCAGCATAGTTTGCGTTAAGAAGGCTTACGAGTTCTAGTGAAATCTAGCCCAACTCTTCGACCGGCAAAATGATGAAGTATTTCGTATGTATTAATGTTTTAATAAAATATTTTGTGTTTTTAATTAAGATTATTATATTTGTTTGCATTCTGAACAGAATTTATATTAAAGCAAAAATAATTTTGGGTATTTATATACTTGTATTAAAATTCGTAACAACTACATACCTTGTAAGAACATAAATATAAATATGATTTAAATTTTAATGTATACTCTTATAAATATGCTCTAAGTAACCATGCATTATTTATAAATACATAATTGCATTATACTCGTATATTTAAACTTGCCCATTTTGTAATTACGGTAAAACAAAAATTACAAGCTTATTTCTGTTGTTAGGTGTATTATATTATGTTGTTATAAGTAGGGATGTACCAGAGGTGGTTTTATCGGAACCGAATTCAGAATCAGAGTTTTTAAATTTGGTTTTTCGGAACCGAAATCGGAATCGGAGGCAAAGAAAAAAGAGAGATGTGTAATAAAATAAAATAATAAACATTATTTGTTAGTTTAATTCATATCACTAAAAAAAAACACCTTTTCAACTGGATGTTGAAAATAAAAATAAAATAAATAATAAGTTAAGTTAAATAATTTCAGTAAATTAAATCAAATGGCGCTGACCGCGGCCACAGCCGCAGCTCTGCTTCGACCTCCATTTATAACCTCCGATTCTTATCGGAACCCAAATCAGAATCGGATGTGCAAAATCAATCGGAAATTCTGATCTTTCGAAACCGGAGTCAAAGCTCCGTAACATCCCTGGTTATTACAATAAATTGTAATTTTACTTAATCGTAATAATATTTTTTAATCATATTGATGAAGGTGACTTATTTTAGTTTTAGTTTTAACTAGTATTAGTAAATAAGTATATATGAAGTTGACGTGAAATTGTAATTTATAGGTAATCTTCGTTCTGTGCTGCCTGGCTCTCGCCACCGCGGCCCCTCAGCACGTCTGGTCCGAAGTCGCACCTAGGGTAACCATAACCTTGCATACATGTTTATAGCTTCCAATGACTTACCAGTCTAAAGATTGAAATTCATATGTGACGAGTTTTTACAGTATTAAGTATTTTTTAACGTAAACATTATTATTTGTTATATTTCGCTGCCTCGAATAGAATGCAGTTAGTAATTAGTATTAGTACAAAATGTTAAGACCCCGGTACTATTAGGGGACATGGGCAGCGTTACTGTTTTTCGGGCGACTAGGTGCCTTGCAACAAATTATTGAATTATAAGTATTCCTGTTTCTAGTGCTACAATTACCAAAAAAAATTGTTAAGAATGTTTGGATTTATTAGCCTTTTTTATGCAGGAGAAAGCTCCTTATTGCCTTGGGATGAGACGCTAAACCCACTCGTGTTACAGTTCACCTTACGTGCCGTCTGCACAGGCATCAAACTTCCACAATTTTATGTTATCAACCCTTACAGTCATGAAACATCCTCACATTTGACGGGCTCGTTGGCGCGTTCGGTAGAGCACCTGCCATGCGCATCGATGGGTCGTGGGTTCGAATCCCACCGGGACGACATGTTTATAATTTTCTGTAAGCATGTTTTCCCCACGTCTGGTAACTTCGGATATTGATCGGGTGGGAGGAATATCGAAATTCCGACCGGGAAACGAAACACCGTTCATAGATGGAAAAACAGTGAAGTGGACATTGCGCGTTTCGATTTCAGTCTATGGATTTCCGAATGCTTAAAGTAAAAATTAGGTTGACAGCGCATCCATTGACTGATGTTCTATGGCTGAGGTATCACCTACCATTGACATAAAAACATTTCTCAAACCCTGATCGACAAGTATTCCTTTAAATTTTAAAGCACTTGACCATCAATCTGGGAGTTGAACCCGGGACGTATGGGTTAGCGGAGGAACGTGACCAAGATACCAGATACGCAGTTGGAATTATTAGCATGGATTGACATATGATAGTGTATCGCAGACGCGGTTAAACGTGTATGCATAGGATATTGTAATAGTGTGGAAAATATGTATGTAACTTTACCAAGAAATTTATTGGTATTTGATGCAATGTTTTTGGGTTTCTAGACCTTGGTGGCCGGCCCAACCGTAATTAACGACAACTTAGGTAGACACCTCGTCAGCCCTGGCTACGTTGGACCATACTGGTGAGCAGCGCAGGACATCCGGTCTCCCATATCGAAGTACCCTATTGGATCACTCCCCCAAATAATGTTTCTGTAATCCGAATAAAGCGCTCAATCAATTTATTGTTTGATTTAATAATAATAATAAAATCATTTATTGCACACACCACAGCAAGTACTAAACAATAAAATTAAAAAAGAAGGAAACAAATAATATTTAGAAAACTTTGCATTTGGTGAGCAATGGCTCAGCTTTTGTGCTGTGCGTGTGGGTGCCACAATCATTCAGCGCTGAATGTTTGAGGTCTACAGTAGGGATGTTACAGAAGTAGTTTTATCGGAACCGCATTCGGAATCGGAGGTTTTAAATTTGGTTTGTGGGAACCGGAATCGGAAGCAGAGGCAAAAGAGACATATGTAATAAAATAAAATTACAAACATTATTCATCACTTTCATTCATATGAGTTCAAAAAATAAAACACCTTCCCGAGTGTTGAAAATAAAAATAAATGAATTTTCTTAAATTTTAGACAGTAGTAAATTAAATCAAATAGTGTCGACCGTGGACACCGCCGCCGCTGTGCTTCGATTTCCAATTATAACCTCCGATTCTGATTTATCGGAACCGAAACCGGAATCGGAGGTGCAAAAGCGATCGGAAGTTCCGACCTTTCGGAACCGGAACCGAAGCTCTGTAACATCCCTGGTCTACAGCATCAACTACATTAAAAAATAAGTAAAAGAAACCTTAATCTAACTATAAAATTATAATATCTAATAAAATAGTTACTTTAAAAAATTACCACAAAAAATAGGTAATAAAACTAATATTTGCCCCATGAAACAGAAGTGTTCATGCCGCCCTTATAAGACGCATAGAAATAAAAAAGACTAAATACAATTTAAAAAAATAAATAATAATAATTAAATGTAAAAGATAATATGAAATTTAACCATCCCAGCAACTTAGATATATCTATTGGTTTACCGTTCACTCTTCCAGTTGCTTCTAAATAAGAATTACTTGCTTTTGAATGTTACATAGTCTGGAATTAACTGTAAGGGTGGTGGCAAGTCATTCCATATTTTGGAGGCTGCATATTTGAAAATTCGGTAAATTTGTCGAATCACGGCGCTCCACCTCGAAAGTGCTCTAAAAAAATTTCTGTCGTTTTTTACCACCTGTATATAGTATTCCAAGTAATATTAAGGAGGCGCAAGGCTTTGGACTCCTAAAAAAATTAAAAAAGCAATTATATAAAATGCATGAAAGTTGAAACCTTAGAAAATAACTTGGAGCTTTGTTCTGGCACTCGTCGGCCGCTGCCGCGTTTGGTAGAACACGGGTTGGGTTCGAATCCCCACGGGATAACATGTTTATGATTTTCTGTAAACATATCTTCTCCACATGGACCTAGCACGAACAACTATAGATTAACTAATTGGACGATTCGTATACTTTTTCGATAATCGTTCGTGCTAGGTTCTCTGGTCACTTCGGGCATTAAACGGGTGGAAGGAATATCGAAATTCCGACCGGGTAACGAACCACCGTTTACAGATGGATAAACCGTGAGGTACACATTTAACGTCTCGGTCTCAGTCTATTCTCGTCTATGCAGTATGTGCTATGATGAATATGATGATGAATAGTAGAATACAATTAGTGTTTAGTGTATAAATCAAGGAATTCTATTTATTTAAAACATCAAATATTTTTAATATTGGTATTGATATGATCACTATAAGATGTTGTTAGGTTAGCTAATTACGTAATAACTTAAGACAGAAGGATCCTTCAGTAGAGACTGAATAAATTGACCGACTTGGTATTATATGGATCTCACAACTTTTTACGATAGAAGAACTGAGTTGCAAGACTTGGCTTTTTTTACAATTTATGTTTTTGATGGCATTTTGTTATTTTTGAAGCCAACATTCTAGCAGAACAATGTCTGTCAGGTCCGCTAGTAGGTATAACATACTAATTTAAAAATGTCCCCTCAATGTTTGCCTCTGTTTGGCATACAAATGTAGTGAAATTGTTTTAACATTACTCATAAGTAATTTTATATGCAATTTTATTAAGTATAGGTAACTATATGTAAATAACCATCATCAGTTTCCTCGTTAGACCGGTTGATATTTTTGTCACACTTAGGGGTGGCTGCCGCCGTCGCTGACAGGGTGGGGAGTGGCAGCCCAGTATTTCTATAAACCGATTGGCACTAATTTTAATCGTAGGAAGGCTTATCGTCTTATCTGGGTAGCAAGGCTCTAAAAATTGACCGGAAGTGGCCCTTTTTTCAACCCTTCGGTCATACAGGGTTAACCATGTCCTACAACCCTATCAACACTACATTCGCCATCGAATCGTATATCATTTGTACGTAAATCCAATTCGAGTAGGAATCGTGCAGTGGTCTCTCCTACTATTAGTGATGGCCCTGCCGCCGCTCCCCGCCTTCGTCTCGCTGTTACCTATGTAGGTACATATGTATGTATTATGTATATTTTGCTACTGCGACGTGACTCGTAACATATACTCACTAGACGTACAAGCTCGATTTATAATAGAAATTAGACTATCTGTAAGAGGTATAATCACATCTGTTTCATGTTCTAATACATTATTATTGTTTTTTCCATATTTGTAAGTTAGCAAGATTTTTTCAGATTAGTTTTAATTAGACATTCAGATAATTTGAGACCATAGGAGGTGCCTAGGGTGTCGTAGGACTAGCTGGCCTTCTAGGGCTGTATATAATGCGTCTCTCTTCCGAGATCAGTATAGTTTGCGTTAAGAAGTCTTACAAGCAGTTCTAGTGAGATCTACTCCAACTCTTCAACCAGCAATATAATGAAGTATTTCGTATGTATTAATTTTTAATAAAATATTTTGTATTTTTAATTAAGATGAACTGAATTTATATTAAAGTAAGAATCATTTTGGTTATATATACTTGGACTAAAATTCGTAACAATGACAATATATTATCTTGTTAGAACATAAATATAAATATGATTTCAATTTTAATGTATGCAAGCTCTAAGTTACCATGCATTATTTATAAGTACATAATTGCATTATACTCGTATATTTAAACTTGACCGTTTTTATTTACAGTAAAACAAAAATAACAAGCTTATTTTTGTTGTTAGATGTATTATATTATAATAAATTGTAATTTTACAGTGCTTAATCGTAATTATATTTTTTAATCATATTGACGAAGGTGACTTCTTTTATTCAGTTTTAACATATCTTCTATATATATAAAAGAGATTCCCACCTATATAGATACTCATCACGATATCCCTGGAACCATAAGGCGTAGCAACTTGAAATATGGTAGGAATATTCCTTTCGCCGAGTAGAGGTCAGCTAAGAACGGATTTTACGAAATTCAACCCACAAGGGGGGTTGCGGGGGCAATTGCTAGTATTAGTATAAATAAGTATATGAAGTTGACGTAAAATTGTAATTTATAGGTAATCTTCGCTATGTGCTGCCTGGCTCTCACCGCCGCGGCCGCGGCCCCTCAGCACGTCAGATCCAACATCGGAGCTAAGGTAACCATAACCTAACATATGTACATTTAATCCATTTTACGATGCTTTATAGCTACCAATTAATTACCAGTTTATAGATTGAAACTCATATGTGACGAGTTTTTACAGTATTTAGTATTTTTTAACGTTTAACATTATTATTTGTTGTATTTCGCCGCTTCGAATACAATGCAGTTAGTATTAGTACAAAAGCTAAGACCCCGGATTTACTAGGGGACATGGGCAGGATTACTGTTTTTCGGGCGACTAGGTGCCTTGCTACAAATTATTGAATTATAAATATTCTTGTTTCTAGTGCCAAATGACATATTACTACTAAGACTACCCAAGGACTGTATATAAGACTACCATTCATAAATTTAAATATCAAAAATGTTTGGAGTTACTATCGTTTTTTTATATAGAGGGGGAAGCTAATTATTGCCTTGGGAAAAGAAGCTAAACCTTTACATGAAAAGTTTACCTTCTCGCCCCCCTCCCAGCGGGGTCGTGTAATGCCGGGAATCGAACACCACTGCCACTAAAACACATATTCAGTACTACTTTAAATTTAAAAGCATTTGATCATCAATCTGTGAATCGAACCCGGGACTTATGGGTTAGCGGATGAACGTGACCAATAGACCAGATACGCAGTTTGGAATTATTAGCCTGGATTGACATTTGACAGATAGCGATATCGATAGTAGGTCCTGGGACATCGGTATTTACCCATATCGCAAACGCGGTTAAAACTTATATGCATAGGATATTTTAATAGTGTGGAAAATGTATTGTCGTGGACTATAACCCAGTCTTATAATTATTATCAAGAAATTTATTGATCTTTGATTAGCAATGTTTTTTCATTTCTAGACCATGGTGGTCGGCCCAAGCGTATATACCGACAACTTCGGCGGATCCCACGTCTCCCCTGGCTACATTAAACAATTTGGTGAGGAGCACAGGACATCCGATGACTCTTAACCAAGTACCCCATTGGACCACTCCCCCAAATAATGTTTCTGTAATCAAAATAAAGTGCTCCATCAAGTTATTGTTTGATTTATAGAAATATAAATAATTTATTTGTAATAATTATAACGGGCTCGTTGGCGCGTTTGGTAAAACAGCTACCTTGCGCTCCGATGGGTCGAGGGTTTGAATCCCGGCGAGATGAAATGTTTCCGTAAAGCCGCTATTTCATTTTCTATAATGCTTGAACCTGACTATAGTTTTTCCTAAATGGAATAAGTTGATTCATCTGGACATTAGATGAATCACCGACAAATCAATGACAGATGCCATAGCCGGAACAGTAACCCTTATAATTTTAATAACTAAACATGCTTTAAGCTCCAAATGGATCCAATCTCTTCAAAGCTTATATCTAATTCTTTCGCATTTTTACATCCATTGGAAAGAAAAAAAAAACTTTTCCGGTGCATTGGTTGTGTTTGTACATTTTAACACAACACATTATTTCCTAGTATTCGGATTAGACATTTACTCAAATTGTTTTAATAAAATTCTAGTAAAACGTACGCGCGGTGGTACGGTAGCGTACTAAGTCTAAGCATTGTACTGTGACGTCACTGCGCTGAGCGCTGGCCCGATAGAATCCCACGTCGCAAGCACATTTTGAAATTCCATAAACTAAACGATACATATTATATCGAAATAATTTTTTCACAGGTATTTTTTATTTTCAACAGAGAATACGAAGAGCTAAAAATCAAAATAAGTGGACATTCTTCATTGTCGCTAAAGGTGACTGGTGGCGAGTTACAATAAAAATAATAGCATTAAAATCTACATGAAAAAGTACTTTTATATGGACGTGCCAATTTTATAAACATTCATTTTTAAATATAGAGATAATAATTATAATAGGTTTGCTTAATTTAGACTTCATCGTTATCGTGTTGAGGTTGATTTAATTATTTATTGAACATAAACTTTCCTTCGTGACTGTTTGAAAGAAAACCCAAATAGTTGCATAAAGATTTTCAATTTCAATCGATTCGTTTGTTTCGATTCTATGAAATATTTTTCGAGAAAATTATATTTCTTATACCGGGTGGAAGAATAGCACTTCCGATAACTTCGGGATATGATTATACTACCTATACCCGTTTCGGAAAAGTGCTTCTTTTTAAAAAATAAAGTGTTCATTTCACCAATTTAAAAAACCCTGATTTTCAATTTTGGAACTCAGATATGTCAATACAACCAGTTTCATTATAAATTTCAGCAAAATTCTATTTTTTTATTTTTTTTATTCCATCTCGCAATCTATTTACTCCGTCATCTCGCTCCGCGGGCGGGGGGCGCCCGCTCCGCCCGGCCCGCCCGCTCGCGCTCTGCGATCGTTGAACCATGAACAATCGACTCGCGCGTCGGTACCTAACGCGCATCGCATGAACTTTCTGACGGACTCGTTGGCGCATTCGGTAGAACAACTGCCGTGTGTATCGATGGGTCGTGTGTTCGAATCCCAACGGAAAGACATGTTTATAATTTTCCGTAAGCATGTCTTCCCTACGTCTGATAACTTTGGGCATTGAACGGTTGGGACGAATATCGAAATTCCGATCGGCTAACGAACCACCATTCATAGATGGAAAAACCGTGAAGTGCATATTGCGTGTTTCGGTTTCAGTCTATGGCATTCCGAATTCTCTAAGAAAAAATGATTAGGTCGACAGCGCATTAGAACTGATATTCTGTAGCCGAGGTATCGGTAGGATAGGTAGGACCTATCATCAAGTGAACCTCATACTCGTCTGTCGATATCTGACATAAAAAAAGCTTAGTATACGGGGTACTCGTCCTAACCTAAGTTGTCAAAGATTTTTTTCATCTAAATATCTAAGAAAGGTACACGAACTCCCTAAGAAAATCTACAACCACACTTAATGATTATGAATCATCTCCTGACAGTAAACAAGACTTTTATAAAGAACTCTTTAAATCTTGTTGACTATTTATCAAAGACTAGCAACGCACCCCGGCTTCACACGGGTGCAGTGTAGATGTACTATACACAAAAAATATGATAGCCTATGTAACTCGCTGATAATGTAGCTTTCTATTAGTGAAAGAAGTTTTAAAATCGGTCCATTAGTTTTTGAGTTTATTCATAACATACAAAAATACAAATCTTTCCTCTTTATAATTTATTAAAGATTAAAGATGAGGTTACATAGATACCAACTCAAAGATATTACATAGACATAGATTCAATGCCGCTTAAAAACCACCATTAAAATGTGCTTAAACACATGTTAGTACGTAAATAACTAATTCCAAAATTGTACCTACTAACTCAAAATAATCATTTAATAAATCTTGCTTTTAAATCGTCTAACCGTTATGTATTTTGAGAATCCTTGATTTAAAAATAATAGGAATACAACAAGGTAGATACCTATTTACGTACATACGCTATGCATGTACGTAAATAGGTACCTACTAGGTATTAGGTATTCTAAATATCAGGTACCCCTTAGATGTTCCACCGCATGTTCCACCAAACCTTTCCTTCTTTTTATGATTTATTTTTAGTCTTCTACACTTTTTCGTATACTTAAATAATCGACAAAAAGTTATTTTTAAAAAATACTTAGAAAAGATAATTCTTATCTAACAAAAATATTTATTTCAGGTTCTTTGATGATAACAAAACATGCCTTTATGTCTAACGTAATTGACTACTTAATTCCCAGCATATCTTGAAAATAATGACTCAATCTGTCGTATGTACTTTCATTTAGATATCTAACTGCTAAGATTAAATAAACTGTGTTTAATCTGAGTCTTACTGTTTGTTATTGATTATTTAATCCGTACGAAAAATACAAAGAAGTATCTATGTACATAAACTGTTTAATTAGCTACCAAATAACTACCTAAATGACAATTTCAAAATCTCCCGTATCAATCGTAGGTTCATATTCAAAATACAGTTTCATGTTGAAATGAAGTTTCATGATATCAAAGCCAACAAGCAGTTCAAATTAAAAGACCTACCTTATTTTGAAGTTCGTTCTACTCATAAATCACTTCACCACGACACCACACTGAACTATCACCACGAAATAATATTACAAAATATGTTATACACATAAACAATGCACAAAGACGATACTACGTAGTTCGTAAAATAACAAAACACATCCGTATTATTACGTAATGCGTATGACACTGCGATTGCCTCATAATAATTAAACTATGAATCTTGTCAGGCGTGCACATCTCGGGAGCGCATGCACACCAATAGGCAATAACATAGAATATCTATAACTTCTGGACAAAATGCCGCCGACCATAATAGTGTTGTGATTTGTAAAATTAAACTATCGAGCATTTGCCTCCGGCTCCGCCCACGTTTGAGTACATTGTTTTTTCCGTATGATAGGTTTCATTAGGATTTACAATAATTCGCCTTTACCAACAATTTGTGTGTATGGATATTTATTTATCATTTTAATTAATGTTCTTTTTTTTTAATAGACTTATTTTAGAAACATTTTTAAAAACAAAAAATATTAAATACTATTTATTGAATGATGAAACTAAACTTTAATTCATATGTAAATGTGGTTTTTATTAAAGAGAGCGCAAACATGTTTTATTGTTCATTACTAAAAACATATTTCGATACATAGATACCAACCAATACAGTTCCTATTATGTAACTAATGTAATTCGATAATGTATTTAACAAAAGTATAACTTAGCGATATCCAAAACTATCGATAGATACTTTCGCATCCCTGTGGTACGGTGAACGCCACTCGCGGCTTCCTTCGTGTCTAGGCGGTATCCTTTGACTAAAAACCGCCTCGTTTGAAAATATTTGGCACGTGCAAAGTCGGTTTAATACAAAGGTGATGTATCAAGGTCGGTTGCCTTAGCAGTGTTGCCAACTTGGAGGTTTTCCCCCAAGGGAGAATCAAGATGTCCATAGATGTTTTTAGCGGTAACATTTGTCTAGGGGGATTTTTAGGAGGTAGGTACTTTAATCACGATTTATTTAGAAAAAACGCACGATTTTATACTGTTTATAAGCCTCGAACCTCGAATTTTATTGTTAACGGTTCAATTAATGTATGTAAATGTTTAAAATGCACCCACATAAATACAGCAGTTATTTTATGCTACTTGAATGCATTTTATTTAAGTCATATTTGAAATTACCTCCCATATCGAGTGTACAACAAAACCTTTAGGGGTTTTTAAGATATTTAGGGGTATTTGAAATTGGTTCTATGGGGAACATTTTATAGTAGTTGGCATCACGGTGCCTTAGTTTATCGCCGCGCTTGCAGTTGACACTGCACTCTCGCCGTATTCTTCCGTGTCCGAGTTTCGATACTTTAGTTACTTTAATGAAGTGTTTTGTGAATACTTTTAATTTAATATCTAGTTGTGAAATTTTAGTTTTTTTTTGTGACTGGACTTTTTTCTGTGGGGTTATGTAAAAGAATGAGTATTTGACCGTGAATGTGATAGTGGCGAGGAAATAAAAAAGAAGTTACTCGCGAGTTGTATGTTATTACAGAATAGAAAGAAGTTAGTCAGGTCAGTCACCGTCAGTATTTTATCCTTCTGTTGAAATTAATTTTAAGTTGAATCTAAACGCAATACGTATTTTCTTATTTTAGACAACTGTTCTTGGGTTTTGTACATTTTTGTTTTGTTACTTTTAATGTGAAAAATCCAAGCCGTTTTTAAAGTGTTCATTAGTGTAGCTTCTTTATTTAACTTGCTATGTAATGTATGGAACTAATTTGTTTGTTGAGGGGAATCTTGCAACTCAATTTTGAAGCAGATATTTTCAACCGATTGAGCTGAAATTTTGTATACACGTTTAGTTTGAATGACTATGAATAGTGTGACATCATTCTAAATCCCAAGATGGCAGACCAGTTATTTTTAATGCACTCCTACAATATGGGTATCAAATTAAAGGGCTTGCTGAGAAAAATTCGAAAAATAAAGTTACATCACTCTAAATACAATATGGTGGACATCAAAAGATGGCCGGATTTTTTTTATGCTTTCCTATAATATGGGTATCAAATGAAAGGACTTGCTGAGAATACGAATAAATAAACTAAAAATTTAAAATGAATTTAAAAGAAAGATACTTTTTTAATAACAAGATTTTATTTAAATGCGCTAAAAAGAAGAAGATAAACTTTTCCTAAATAAAAGCTTGTTTGAATTGTTTTTTGTATTTGTTACTATTGATTATTTTGTATAAGTTTATATCGATTATTTCGAAAGTATTCATTAAAATCAAGATATTTTAAAATGTTTTCAAGTTCTCATTTTCGTTCAGTAGGTAGGTATGCACTATTTTTATTATTTTATTATAGCGAGCGTTTTATGTCTAATTATTTTTTTCTTGTAACTCTTAACCTTTGCCGAGTTGTGAGACGTTGAATTTCCATTGTTAACCGAGCCGACTTGGTTTTTTTACGATCGAAATTTATCGTCCTACACAAGTTTTTTTTTATGTTAGATATCGACAGACGAGCATGAGGTTCACTTGATGGTTGATGATACCTCAGCCACACAACATCAGTCAATGATGCGCTTTCGACCTACTTTTTACTTCGAGCATTCGGAAATCCATACACTGAAACCGAAAAGCGCAATGTGCACTTCACGGTTTTTCCAACTATGAACGGTGGTTCGTTAACGATCGGAATTTCAATATTCTCACCCGTTCAATGCCCGAAATTACCAGACTCCCGTCTGACATGTTTACAGCAAATTTTAAAAATGTCGTCCCGGTGGGATTCGAACTCACGACCCATCGGAGCGAACGGTAGATGTTTTTCTTTTTTAATCTCATTGCATAAGGTAGGTCTGAGAAGGCCTCGGCAAGGGCGCGTTATCGCACCTTTGCCTTGCCGGTCGGTGCCCGACCGCTTGTCGCCATGCTATACCTACATTCTACATCTATATTTGCTTAGTTACGGTAGTGAATACATTGCGCGTGGAAAATTTTAACATTTTTTTAAAAAGCCGTTTAAAAATAAATGATTAGCGGCAATCAGTTAGTTCAAAGGTGATATAAATAACCACGAAGTTAACGGAAGCGTTTCAAATACACCCTGTATACGGTTTTAAAATATCAAAAACTGCGAACACTTGTTTTATTCGTTCCCCGATCAATAATGATGATACCCAAATAGAAACTATAAAAAAGAATATCCAAAAATAATTACGTTGTGTATAGTGGTAAACATTTAGTTTTTTTTTTATGTCAGATATCGACAGACGAGCATGAGGTTCACTTGATGATAGGTGATACCCCAGCCACAGAACATCAGTCAATGATGCGCTGTCGACCCAATTTTTACTTCGAGCATTCGGAAATCCATAGACTTAAACCGAAACGCGCAATATGCACTTCACGGCTTTTACATCTATGAACGGTGGTTCGTTACCCGGTCGGAATTTAGAAATTCCTCCCACCCGATCAATGCCCGAAGTTACCAAACGTGGGCAAAATATGCTTACAGAAAATTATAAGCATGTGCTCCTGGTGGGATTCGAATCCACGACCCATCGATGCGCACGGCAGGTGTTCTACCCAACGCGCCAACGAGCCCGTCAAAACAACATTGTAAACAACGACAAAAGGATGAGTTATTTATTATTTTTATCACATTTAAATAAAATACTGTATACCGGATTAAAACGCGATTTATTATTTATATTGTTTTAATCCGGTATACAGTATTTTATTTAAATGTGTGATACTCGCGTTAAAAAAAGACAATATTATTTTTATCACGTTATACTAACTTAGTGATGTGTGTGGAGCGGTCCCTGCCACCACTCCCCGCCTTCGTCTCGCTGTCACCTATATTTGCTACTGCGACGCAACTCGTAACACATACCTACACACTAGACATACAAGAAGATTGGCTCGATATATAATAGAAATTAGACTATCTGTAAGAGGTATCTAAATCTAATAATCACATCTGTTTCACGATCTAATACATTATTATTGTTTTTTCCATATTTGTAAGTTAGCAAGATTTTTTCAGATTAGTTTTAATTAGACATTCAGATAATTTGAGACCATAGGTGGTGCCTAGGGTGTCGTAGGACTAGCTGGCCTTCTAGGGCTGTATATAATGCGTCTCTCTTCCGAGATCAGTATAGTTTGCGTTAAGAAGTCTTACAAGCAGTTCTAGTGAGATCTACTCCAACTCTTCAACCAGCAAAATAATGAAGTATTTCGTATGTATTAATTTTTAATAAAATATTTTGTATTTTTAATTAAGATGAACTGAATTTATATTAAAGTAAGAATCATTTTGGTTATATATACTTGGATTAAAATTCGTAACAATGACAATATATTATCTTATTAGAACATAAATATAAATATGATTTCAATTTTAATGTATGCAAGCTCTAAGTTACCATGCATTATTTATAAGTACATAATTGCATTATACTCGTATATTTAAACTTGACCGTTTTTATTTACAGTAAAACAAAAATAACAAGCTTATTTTTGTTGTTAGATGTATTATATTATAATAAATTGTAATTTTACAGTGCTTAATCGTAATTATATTTTTTAATCATATTGACGAAGGTGACTTCTTTTATTCAGTTTTAACATATATTAGTATAAATAAGTATATGAAGTTAACGTAAAATTGTAATTTATAGGTAATCTTCGCTATGTGCTGCCTGGCTCTCACCGCCGCGGCCGCGGCCCCTCAGCACGTCAGATCCGACATCGGAGCTAAGGTAACCATAACCTAACATATGTACATTTAATCCATTTTACGATGCTTTATAGCTACCAATTAATTACCAGTTTATAGATTGAAACTCATATGTGACGAGTTTTTACAGTATTTAGTATTTTTTAACGTTTAACATTATTATTTGTTGTATTTCGCCGCTTCGAATACAATGCAGTTAGTATTAGTACAAAAGCTAAGACCCCGGATTTACTAGGGGACATGGGCAGCATTACTGTTTTTCGGGCGACTAGGTGCCTTGCAACAAACTATTGAATTATAAATATTCCTGTTTCTAGTGCCAAATGACATACGAGGGTGAATCAAAAAATTCTTGGAATCAATATTAAAAAATGCAAAGATTTAAATAATTATATTTTATTTTTCTACATAATCTCCCTCCAATGCAATGCATTTAGAATAACGCGTTTCTAACTTCCTTATTCCTTGTGAAAAAAAATTATTTTCTTGACTCTCGAAAAAGTCCTCTACGGCAGCTATAACCGCGTCATTATCGTGAAATTTTGTTCCACGAATTTCCTCTTTTAATTTTGGAAATAAGTGAAAATCACTTGGGGCTAAGTCCGGAGAATATGGTGGGTGGTCAAGGAGATTGAAGCCAGCACAGCGGATTGCGTTGAGTGCAACTTCCGATCGATGAGCAGGAGCGTTATCTTGAAGGAACAACACGCCCAACGACAGTTTTCCTCGACGTTTTTCTTTAATCGTTTCACGCACTTTCGGGATTAAATTTGCATAATAGGGTCCAGTAATCGTCTGGCCTTTTGGCATGTAATCTATAAAAAGGATTCCTTCACTATCCCAGAACACAGAGGCCATAACTTTGCCAGCGGTAGGAGCAACTCGAAATTTCTTGATGGATGGAGAGGATGGTCGTTTCCAAGACATGCTTTGTCTTTTAGTTTCAGGATCAAAATGGTGGACCCACGTTTCATCCATGGTGACAAGACGACGGCAAAAATTATCCGAATCACGCTGGAACATTTCGAGATTACGCTTGGAAATTTCCAAACGTCGCTTTTTGTTTTCGTCGGTTAACATTCGTGGCACCCATCTTGCAGACACTTTTTTGAACCCCAGTGAATATATTAAAATGGATTAAACGCTACCAAAAGATATCTTTAGGATCTCAGCTATATGTTTTATAGTCATTCTTCTGTCTTCCAAAACCAGATTCTCAACCTTTTTGACATTTTCTTCTGTAACGGAGGTTGAAGGCCGCCCAGAACGCGGGTCATCTTTACAGCTTGATCTACCTCTTTTAAATTCAGCCACCCAGTACGCAACCGTAGAATAGGGTACAGCATCACCCCCTAATGTCTGCTGAATGTCCAAAAAAATTTCCTTCGTAGACATTTTTTTCAAACTGAGATATTTTATCACCGCACGTAACTCACTTTTATCCATAATTTTGACTTTTTAGCAACTCGTTGCACAAAAAAATTTATTACATGCGAACGAACTGACAAAAACAAGTGACAGTCTGCATAAATATAGTGTGATAGACACTCTTTAATTTGAATATCGAACTTGATCCAAAAAGGTTTCATATATATGCACTTCTAAGAACTTTTTGATTCACCCTGATATTACTACTAAGACTACCCTAGGACATAAGACTACCATTAATAAAATTTAATGTCAAAAATGTTTGGAGTTACTATCGTTTTTTATATAGAGGGGGAAGCTAATTATTGCCTTGGGAAAAGAAGCTAAACATTTACATGAAAAGTTTACCTTCTCGCCCCCCTCCCAGCGGGGTCGTGTAATGCCGGGAATCGAACACCACTGCCACTAAAACACATATTCAGTACTCCTTTAAATTTAAAAGCATTTGATCATCAATCTGTGAATCGAACCCGGGACGTATGGGTTAGCGGATGAACGTGACCAATAGACCAGATACGCAGTTTGGAATTATTAGCATTGACATTTGACAGATAGCGATAGTAGGTCCTGGAACATCCATATTTACCCATATCGCAAACGCGGTTAAAACTAATATGCATAGGATATTTTAATAGTGTGGAAAATGTATTGTCTTGGACTATAACCCAGTCTTATTATAATTATTATCAAGAAATTTATTGATCTTTGATTAGCAATGTTTTTTCATTTCTAGACCTTGGTGGTCGGCCCAACCGTACATGTCGACAACTTCGGCGGATCCCACGTCTCCCCTGGCTACATTAAACAATTTGGCGAGCAGCACAGGACATCCGATGACTCTTAACCAAGTACCCCATTGAATCACTCCCCCAAATAATGTTTCTGTAATCAAAATAAAGTGCTCAATCAATTTATTGTTTGATTTATAGAAATATAATTTATTTGTAACAATTATAACGGGCTCGTTGGCGCGTTTGGTAGAAATTCCATATCTCTGAAACTAAACGATATGTAGGTATATCGAAATATTTTTTTCACAGGTATTTTTTTATTTTCAACAGAGAATACGAAGAGCTAAAAATCAAAATTAGTGGACATTCTTCATTGTCGCTAAAGGTGACTGGTGGCGAGTTACAATAAAAATAATAGCATAAAAATCTCCATGAAAAAGTACTTTTATATGTATGTGCCAATTCTACAAACATCCATTTTTAAATATAGAGATAATAATTATAATAGGTTTGCATAATTTAGACTTCATCGTTATCTTGTTGAGGTTGGTTTAATTATATTTATTGAACATAAACTTTCCTTCGTGACTGTTTGAAAGAAAACCCAAATAGTTGCATAAATATTTTCAATTTCAATCGATTCGTTTGTTTCGATTCAATGAAATATTTTTCGGGAAAATAATATTTCTTATATACGGTTTTAAAATATCAAAAACTGCGAACACTTGTTTTATTCGTTCCCCGATCAATAATGATGAGACCCAAATAGAAAATATTAAAAAAGAATATCCAAAAATACTTACGTTGTGTATAGTGGTAAACATTTAGTTTTTTTTTTATGTCAGATATTGACAGACGAGCATGAGGTTCACTTGATGATAGGTGATACCCCAGCCACAGAACATCAGTCAATGATGCGCTGTCGACCCAATTTTTACTTCGAGCATTCGGAAATCCATAGACTTAAACCGAAACGCGCAATATGCACTTCACGGCTTTTCCATCTATGAACGGTGGTTCGTTACCCGGTCGGAATTTAGATATTCCTCCCACCCGATCAATGCCCGAAGTTACCAAACGTGGGCAAAATATGCTTACAGAAAATTATAAGCATGTGCTCCTGGTGGGATTCGAACCCACGACCCATCGATGCGCACGGCAGGTGTTCTACCCAACGCGCCAACGAGCCCGTCAAAATAACATTGTGAACAACGACAAAAGGATGAGTTATTTATTATTTTTATCACGTTATAACTTAGTGATGTGTATGGAGCGGTCCCTGCCGCCGCTCCCCGCCTTCGTCTCGCTGTCACCTATATTTGCTACTGCGACGCAACTCGTAACACATACCTACACACTAGACATACAAGAAGATTGGCTCGATATATAATAGAAATTAGACTATCTGTCAGAGGTATAATCACATCTGTTTCATGATCTAATACATTATTATTGTTTTTCCATATTTGTAAGTTAGCAAGATTTTTTTCAGATTAGTTTTTATTAGACATTCAGATAATTTGAGACCATAGGAGGTGCCTAGGGTATCGTAGGACTAGCTGGCCTTCTAGGGCTGTATATAATGCGTCTCTCTTCCGAAATCAGCATAGTTTGCGTTAAGAAGGCTTACAAGCAGTTCTAGTGAGATCTACTCCAACTCTTCAACCAGCAAAATGATGAAGTATTTCGTATGTATTAATTTTTTAATAAAATCTTTTGTATTTTTAATTAAGATGAACTGAATAAATATGATTAAAATTTTAATGTATACAAGCTCTAAGTTACCATGCATTATTTATAAATACATAATTGCATTATACTCGTATATTTAAACTTGACCGTTTTTATTTACAGTAAAAGAAAAATAACAAGCTTATTTTTGTTGTTAGATGTATTATATTACAATATAATAAATTGTAATTTTACAGTGCTTAATCGTTATTATAGTTTTTAATCATATTGACGAAGGTGACTTCTTTTATTTAGTTTTAACTTTTATTAGTATAAATAAGTATACGAAGTTGACGTGAAATTGTAATTTATAGGTAATCTTCGCTATGTGCTGCCTGGTGTTCACCACCGCGGCCCCTCAGCACGTCTGGTCCAACATCGCACCTAGGGTAACCATAGCCTTTTGTTTTTTTTTACCGTCAGGAAACCCATTTACAGGCCCCCGCGTCGGGGCAGTTGGTGGAATGACGCGGGGAGTGTGGGGGTCGGGACTAGAAGACCCCTACCCACTAAAACCTGACAGCCCCTCTGTTCGCCTTGTTAGGGCTCAAGGGATCACTCTGTGCAGTCTACCGTGTTACCATAACCTAACATACGAGTATGTACATTTAATCCATTTTACGATGCATTATAGCTACCAATGAATTACCAGTTTATATATTGTAATTCATATGTGACGTTTTTACAGTACAATTTAGTATTTTTTAACGTTTAACATTATTATTTGTTGTATTTCGCTGCTTCGAATACAATGCAGTTAGTATTAATACAAAAAGTTAAGACCCCGGGATTACTAGGGAACGTGGGCAGGATTACTGTTTTTCGGGCGACCTACCTTGCCAAAAATATTCCTGTTTCTAGTGCCAAATGACATATTACTTCTAAGACTACCATTAATAAAATTTAATGTCAAAAATGTTTGGAGTTATTAGCCTTTTTTTATATAGAAAGCTAATTATTGCCTTGGGACAAGGAGCTAAACCTTTACATGAAAATTTTACCTTCTCGCCCCCTCCCAGCGGGGTCGTGCAATGCCGGGAATCGAACCCGGGATGCATGGGTTAGCAGATGAACATGCGACCACTAAAACACATATTATGCAGTTTGGTGTAGCGATAGTAGGTCCTGGGACATCCATATATACCCATATCGCAAACGCGGTTAAAACTTATATGCATAGGATATTTTAATAGTGTGGAAAATGTATTGTCGTGGACTATCACCCAGTCTTATTATAATTACTAGCGATTGCCCCCGCAACCCCCCTTGTGGGTTGAATTTCGTAAAATCCGTTCTTAGCTGACCTCTACTCGGCGAAAGGAATATTCCTACCATATTTCAAGTCGCTACGCCTTATGGTTCCAGAGATATCGTGATGAGTGACTATATAGGTGGAAATCTCTTTTATATATATATAGATTATCAAGAAATTTATTGATCTTTGATCAACAATGTTTTTTCGTTTCTAGACCTTGGTGATCGGCCCAAGGGTATATAACGACAACTTAGGCGGACACCACGTCTCCCCTGGTTACATTAAACAGTCTGGTGAGCAGCACAGGACATCCGATGACTCTTAACCAAGTACCCCAATGGACCACTCCCCCAAATAATGTTTCTGTAATCAAAATAAAGTGCTCAATCAATTTATTGTTTGATTTATAGAAATATAAATAATTTATTTGTAAAAATTATAACGGGCTCATTGGCGCGTATGGTAGAACAGCTACCTTGCGCTCCGATGGAAATGTTTCCGTAAAGCCGCAATTTTTTTTCTATAATGCTTGAACCTGACCATAGTTTTTCCTAAATGGAATAAGTTATAATTTTAATAATTAAACATGCTTTAAGCTCTAAATGGATTTAATCTCTTCAAAGCTTATATCTAATTCTTTCGCATTTTGACATCAATTGGAAAGAGAAAAAAAACAACTTTTCCGGAGCATTGGTTGTGTTTGTACATTTTAACACAACACATTATTTCTTAGTATTCGGATTAGACATTTACTCAGATTGTTTTAATAAAATTCTAGTAAAACGTACGCGCGGCGGTACGGTAGCGTACTAAGTCTAAGCACGCGTTGTACTGTGACGTCACTGCGCTGAGCGCAGGCCCGATAGAATCCCACGTCGCAAGCACATTTTGAAATTCCAAATCTCTGAAACTAAACGATATGTACCTATATCGAAATAATTTTTTCACAGGTATTTTTTATTTTCAACAGAGAATACGAAGAGCTAAAAATCAAAATTAGTGGAAATTCTTCATTGTCGCTATAGGTGACTGGTGGCGAGTTACAATAAAAATAATAGCATTAAAATCTACATGAAAAAGTACTTTTATATGGACGTGCCAATTTTACAAACATTCATTTTTAAATATAGAGATAATAATTATAATAGGTTTGCTTAATTTAGACTTCATCGTTATCTTGTTGAGGTTGGTTTAATTATATTTATTGAACATAAACTTTCCTTCGTGACTGTTTAAAAAAAAAACCCAAATAGTTGCATAAAGATTTTCAATTTCAATCGATTCGTTTGTTTTGATTCGATGAAATATTTTTCAAGAAAATTATATTTCTTATTTCCTTTGTTTTATTCGGTCGCAAATCAAAAATGATGAGATCCAAATGAAAACAATAAAAAAGAATATCTAAAAATACTTACGTTGTGTGTACCTAGTGGTAAACATTGTAAACAACGACAAAAGGATGAGTTATTTATTATTTTTATCGCGTTATAACTTAGTGATGTGTGTGGAGCGGTCCCTGCCGCCGCTCCCCGCCTTCGTCTCGCTGTCACCTATATTTTGCTACTGCGACGCAACTCGTAACATATACCTACACACTAGACATACAAGAAGATTGGCTCGATATATAATAGAAATTAGACCATCTGTAAGAGGTATCTAAATCTAATAATCACATCTGTTTCACGATCTAATACATTATTATTGTTTTTTCCATATTTGTAAGTTAGCAAGATTTTTTCAGATTACTTTTTATTAGACATTCAGATAATTTGAGACCATAGGAGGTGCCTAGGGTGTCGTAGGACTAGCTGGCCTTCTAGGGCTGTATATAATGCGTCTCTCTTCCGAGATCAGTATAGTTTGCGTTAAGAAGGCTTACAAGTCGTTCTAGTGAGATCTACTCCATTTCTTCAACCAGCAAAATGATGAAGTATTTCGTATGTATTAAATTTTTAATAAAATTTGCATTGGATTAAAATTCGTAACAACTACTTATCTTATAAGTACATACATAAATATGATTTAAATTTTAATGTATACAAGCTCTATGTTACCATGCATTATATATAATTATATAATTGCATTATACTCGTATATTTAAACTTTATCGTTTTTATTTACGGTAAAACAAAAATTACAAGCTTATTTTTGTTGTTAGATGTATTACATTATGTTGTTATTACAAATAAATTGTAATTTTACAGTACTTAATCGTAATTATATTTTTTAATTATATTGACAAATAGTATTATCAAATAGTATTATCAATAGTACTATCAAAACGCCCCGACTTCGCACGGGTGAAATGTAAATGAAAAAAAAGCAAAGCCAATGTTCCTCGCTGACAATATAGCTTTCTATTGGTGAAAGAATTTTTAAAATCGGTCGAGTAGTTTTTGAGTTAAATCGTAACAAACACGCTTAAACAAAATGAAAAAGTATCACCCCTCGCCGCGTTGCTCGCTGTGAGCCGGCGCGGCGCGGCGCGACGGGCGTATTTTTTGTTTATATTGACATTTTTAATTTCGTTATATCTTTTGAATGGAATGTCTGATTTCAATAATTCAAAAAGTCATTAACAGGTATTGAAACAGTCTTGAATAGGAATTTGGATAATAATTAATACAAATTCTATCAACTTTTAAAATGTAAAAAAGTAGTCATAGTGACATAACTAAGATAGTTAGACATATAGTCTTGTGAAGTTTTTTTTTAGATATTGATAAGTTATCTAATATTGTAGAAGTTTTTTTTCTTCTATCATCAATACTTTCCGCAGCGCATGCGACGAAAGACATTTTATGGCAAAGTTTTTTCACCTGGGTTGGTTTTTGTAGGAATTTCTAAGGATCTCTATTTTTTTCTAGTAATAAATATAGCCTATGTTACTCAGCGATAATGTAGCTTTCTATTGGTGAAAGAATTTTTGAAATCAGTCCAGTAGTTTTTAAGTTTATTCGTTACATACAAAAATACAAATCTTTCCTCTTTATAATATTATATAGTATAAAGTATAGATATAGGTAAGGCCAGTATTCCAAGACATTACTTAAGTCGTAATCTATTCTTGAGAATTGTCAATATGTTAAAATTCTATATAGCAAAATTGGTTTGACAAGTCTAAAAACTAGATTCAAAACTGAGACACGTCTTGGAATATGGGCCTTACTATAAATAAGTATAATATGAAGTTGACGTGAAATTGTAATTTATAGGTAATCTTCGCTCTGTGCTGCCTGGCTCTCACCGCCGCGGCCCCTCAGGATCTCTGGTCCGACATCTCACCTGGGGTAACCATAACCACCATAACAATAGCTACCAATAAATTACCAATATTGAAATTCATATGTGACGAGTCATGACAGTATTTTTTTTTTAACGTTTAACATAATTATTTGTTGTATTTCGCTGCTTCGAATACAATGCAGTTAGTATTAGTACAAAAAGATAAGACCCCGGGACTTCTAGGGGGCATGGGCAGGATTACTGTGTTTTTTCAGGCGACTAGGTGCCTTGCAACATATTATTGAATTATAAGTATTCCTGTTTCTAGTGCTAAATTACATATTGCTACTAAGGCCCATATTCCAAGACTTGTCTCAGTTTTGAATCTAGTTTTGAGACTTGTCAAACGATTTTTTCTCTATAGAATTTTGACATATTGACAGTTCTCAAGAATAGATTACGACTTGAGTAATGTCTTGGAATACGGGCCTAAGACTACCATGAACAAAATGTTTGGATTTATTATCCTTTTTTATATAGAGGGGGAAGCTCCTTATTGCCGGGACGAGACGCTACGACGTGTGGGGATAAACTCACACGCGTCTGACTGCTAGTCAGACAGTTTGGTGAAACTAAACCCCAAGATTCGCCATGATGGGGCTCACGGGATAACTGTTTTCATAACTAACCAAGGCCCTGGAAAAAGTTTCATCAATTACGTTGACCCACTCGTGTTACCTTACGTGGCGTCTGCACAGGCTTCAAACATCCACCAATTTTTATGTTATCATGTCTCAAACATCCCTCAAGTTCTCAAAATCTGATCGACAAGTGCTCCTTTAAATTGAAACACTAGACTATCAACCTGGGAATCGAACCCCGAACGCATGGGTTAACGCATGAACATGCGACCACTAAACCACGTAGTACGCAGTTTGGATTTATTAGCCTGGATAGACAAATAGCAAGCGATAGTGGGTCCTATGACATCCATATTTACCCAAATCGCAGACGCGGTTAAAACTTGTATGCAAAGGATATTGTAGTGTGGAAAATGTATTGTAGTGGACTCTAACCCATAAGTCTTATTATATAATAGTTTAGCAAGAAATTTATTGGTATTTGATTAGCAATGTTTTTGGGTTTCTAGGTAGTGGTGCTCGGCCCAAAAGTATATAACGACAACTTAGGCGGATACCACGTCACTCATGACTACGTTAAACAATTTGGTGAGAAGCGCAAGACATCCGGTCTCCATTAACCAAGTACCCCATTGGATCACTCCCCCAAATAATGTTTCTGTAATCTAAATAAAGTACTCAATCAATCTATTGTTTGATTTATAGAAATATAAATAATTTATTTGTAAAAATTATAACCTTGCGCTCCGATGGGTCGAGGGTTTGAATCCCGCCGGGATGAGAAGTGTATGATTTTCTGAAAACATGTCTTCTTCACATCTGGTCCACACCGTTCACAGATGGATAAACTGTAAAGTGTGATGGATAACATTGAGCGTTTCGGTCTTCTTCGGTCTCTTCGGTCTGTGCTAAGTAAAAATTAGATCGACAGTGCATAAGGACAGATGTTCTGTGGCTGGGGTATCACCTACCATCAAGTTAACCCCATGCTCGTCGGTCGGAAGAATTAAAAAAAAAGATCTTATAGCATATTTTTTTTGTAATGGGATTTTGTCAGAAAATCGTTTTAAATATTTACCATGTAGCTGTAGGTTAGGTTGCATGTGTTGTGAAACGTGTATTATATTGATTACTGAGCATATGAATTCATTTTAAAATACAATGTTCTTATCTACGATTCATATTTGCCATTTGGAGTATATAATAATAAATATTAAAATATCATAATAATAATATTAGTATAAAATCGCTTTTCCTTTGCGTGAATTGAAACCTCTTATTAGTCTGTCCAATTGAGTAAACCAATCACTAACCAATAACAGACGCCACACCTCAGATTAAGTAGGTACCTACTTAATCTGAGCGCCACACAGATTCGTAAGATGACTTTGACAGATCACAGATGACAGTTGTCAGAAACGTGCGCATTGTTTAAATGTTGCCAAGTAAAAAATGTAACGATTATGTTATGTTTTCTTAAATAAAATGAAAAAATATGTTATAGTGAAATGATTGTTAGTTTTAACCATCCATCCAACATTCATATTCATGAGTAATATACTACTAAAAATGCTAATGTTTTTCGTTTAGATATTGTTACCTTTTCTTCTTATTTAACAATTAATGTTACTTAACCATATTTATTTAAAAAAAAAATCTTTTCCCACAAAATAAAAAACAACTTTAACTAGGTAAATAAACTACTATACTCGATCTATAAAATGTTTCTAAAAAAGAGCGACACTGACACTGCCGTTCTTCTTTGTGTATTTGGACCAATGGATCTTTTTTCGAACAACTTATTAGTTAAATTATCAAAGTGTTACATAATTGTAATTTTAAATAGTTCGAGTATCAATGTCTAGCTAGCCTCTAGGCTAAAGAAAATTATTACATATCTATATGTAATAATTTTCTGTCAGTTTACATGTACGTGTCCTTCGTATTAGAACTGATGAAAAAATAAAATAATGTTAGATTTCATGATCTTTTTTATTTCAAAGACCAACCGTTTATTAGAAAGATTTTATCCTGAACATTGATTCAGTTGGTTGTGATTTTTAGTTGGTTCGAATTCCGACTGAGACGAGCTAATTTTAGAAAATCTTTGAATTCAGTTTTGTTTCTTTTTTAAAATAAAGCAATATTTCCTTTCAGTAAAATGTATGTAATTAAGAATAAGGATGGATAAATAAGAGAAGGATAAGGATGTTATGTATCCTAAGGATTTAAAGTGATTTCCTCCAGGGCCCATTGATTATTTCCACCCTGTATGTCTCTAAAATTTTTGCCCCTGTGTGGCATATGTACAAATGTAGTAAAATTGTTTTAACATTACTTATAAGTATATATTTAAAGTAAACAACCATCATCTGTTTACTCGTTCGACCGGCTGATATTCGGCGGGGAATACGGAAATGAATACTGATTTGAATTTTGGACTCCCACTGTCTGATGCAATAATTGTCACTATTGACTGGTGGCGAGTTACAATAAAAATTATAGCATAAAAATCTCCATGAAAAGTGCATAAATGCCAATTTTTCAAACGTTCATTTTTATATTTAGAGATAATAATTATAATAGGTGTGCATAATTTTGACTTGATTATCTTATTGAGGTTTAATTATTATTTATTGAACATTAGTTTATGTTCAAAAAACTCTTTAAAAAAATCCCAAATAGTTCCATAGAGATTTTCAATTTTAGTCGATTCGTTTCTTTTGATTCGATGAAATCTATTTCAAAAAAATATATATTTAATTATTATTTCTTCTTTTAAAATATCAAAAATGATGAGACCCAGATGGAAACAATAAAAAAGAATATCCAAAAATACCTACGAGTACGTATTGTGCAGTGGTAAACATTTAGTTGTAAACATCCACAAAAGGTTACGACATTAAGTTGTCTTTATTGTTTAGGTCCTAGTTTAAGCATACAGGAGTCGATCACATAGGTCATAGAGAATTAGCCCTTAAAGCTACACAATGTATGCTTATACATACAAAGAAATAACTCTATTAATAGAAATTAGACTATTTGTAAGAGATGTTATCACATCTCTTTTATGTTCTAATACATTATTATTGTTTTTCCATATTTCTAAGTTAAGCAAGACGTTTCAGACTAGTTTTCATTAGACATTCAGATAGGTTGTGACCTTAGGAGGTGCCTAGGGTATCGTAGGACTAGCTGGCCTTCTAGGGCTGTATATAATGCGTCTCTCTTCCGAGATCAGCATAGTTTGTGTTACGAAGGCCTTCAAGCAGTTCTAGTGAGATCTACTCCAACTCTTCAACCAGCAAAATGATGAAGTATTTCGTATGTATTACTACATTCAAATAATAGTTTTGTATTTTTCATAAAAAAGTAGAAAATATAAACATATAACTTACTGATTTTAATTAAGATTTTTATATTTGTTTGCATTCCGAATTTAATTTATGTTAAAGTAAACATTTTGGTTATTTTTATTTTTTATACTTTATTTATAAAAATAATTAATACGGATTAAAATTCGTAACAACTACATTCCGTTGCTTCAAAAGTAAAACTCACTAAGTGACATTTTGAATAAAAATAAATGTTAATACTATTACTGATTTTAAGAGAAAACCTACGGTTAGAATGAAGAACTAATAACGTATTCTGGTCCATAACTAAACTATGAAGCGCAAAACAAACTTATTAATTGGATTTTATCGTGAATGTACTCGTACGCTTAAAATAAGCAATAGTAGCAACATTTATTTTTATTCAAAATTACACTTTGAACCTACGAAATGTTGGTACAATAAATTGTATAACCTTTACAGTACTAAATAATAATGTGTAATCATACTCACGAAGGTGAAATCTTTTATTTAGTTTTTCCTAGTATAAGTATATGAAGTTGACGTGGAATTGTATTTTATAGATAATCTTCGCTCTGTGCTGCCTGGCTCTCGCCACCGCCCGCGCCGCCCCTCAGTTTCTTTGGTCCGACATCGCACCAAGGGTAACCATAATCTAACATAGAATTTTACCCTTCTACTAACAATGCTTTATAGCTACTAAAATTACCAGTAAATAGATTGAAATTCATATGTGACGTGTTATTACAGTATTTTATTTATTTATTTAACTCTTTATTAATAACCTTAGACTATAATACAAACATAAAATAACTTAAAAAACTAATCTTAATTAAAGGCATTAAAGGCGGCCTTATCGCTTATTAGCAATTTCTTCCAGGCAACCCTTATCTGGATAAAGCGAAAGAGAAAAATAATAATAATAGAAGAGTAGGTGTGGGATATAGGATATATATAAACAGTTTAAATAATATAAATGTCTACATGAATCTAAAATACCATTTATATACAGTAAGGAAAATTAATTATAACCTATTATATATGAGGAAAAAAAAAATACGAATTAATTCGGGCCGTACTCAATTGAAAGAAAATATTCATTATTAAGTTTTTTAAATTTAGCCAGATTCTGTGCCAACCGTGTGTGTGTAAAAATATTTTAGTGTTTTTAACGATTAAAACATTATTATTTGTTATATTTCGCTGTAATGCAGTTAGTTATTGCATTAGTACAAAAACTAAATACCCCGAGACTTAGGGGGCATGGGCACGATTACTATGTTTATTTCGGGCGACTAGATGCAGGCGCGGATCCATCCCTCAAAGAAGGTTGTGATTACAGCCAACTCTGAAAGATACTAGGACATCAGAAATATGGAACGAGTACTCTGTCAATCCTACCTATATACTTTGCTGCGTTCCGAATCACGCACGATGCATGGTTTTTTATTTTTACTTCGTTAAGGCATTGGATTTCGATTTAATATTATCAGCCTATTCATCTCAATAGACAGTGAAAATTTGACGTCACAAGTCTATTAGGGTTGTGTGCATACCCATCGTGCCCACAACGGTGAAACCGCGCTTGACTAGATGCCTTGTAATAAATTATTTTACATAATTATTCCTGTTTCTAGTGCTAAATGAGATATTGACCAACTGACCATTAATTCAATAATATTAAATGTTAAAGTATTTTTTTTTTTAATTTTTAATTTTTATTTTATTTATTTGTCTAGATCGACTTTGCGTAGCTATATTTGGAGGATGGTATTGGAACATCCGTATACCCGTATAGTTTAAACTTATATGCATTGAATATTTTAGTGGAAAATGTCTTTTAGTGTGCTCTATTTTGTTCAGAACTTTTTTTTATTTGTGTCTAGACTATGGTGGCCGGCCCAACCATGATGAACGACCGCATCATCTCTCATGGCTTCCTTGATCCATTCTGGTGAGCAGCACAGGACATCCGGTCTCCCTTAACGAAGTACCCCATTGTATCACTCCCCCAAATAATGATTCTGTAATCTAAATAAAGTGCTCAATCAATATTTTTATTGTTTGATTTATAGAAATAGAAATAATTTATTTAAAACTGTCTTTTATTAACGCGAGTATCACACATTTAAATAAAATACTTTATAACATTAAAACGCGATTTATTATTTATGCTGACGTTTCGGACGCTTTTCATCAAATGTCGTTACGGCATACTGAAAACGGTTGCTGAAAAAGATCCGAAACGTCGGCATAAATAATAAATCGCGTTTCAATCAGTTATAAAGTATTTTATTTAATAATTTATTTGTAAATGTATACATGAAATGCTAGGAATACAATGGGCTCTTTAGCGATGGTAGAACAACTACCTGCAGGCTATAATATTGTCTTTTATTTAAATACCTACGTCCTACAGGCTTCTTTGCGCTCCGATGGGCCGCGGGTTCGAATCACGCCGGGAGGACATGTTTATGGTTTTCTGTTAGCATGTCTTCTCCACGTCTGGTCACTTCGAGCATTAAAATAAACGGTTGGGCAAATGGCGAATATTTCTTTATAAAGAACTCAAAAGCTAAAGTTTCACAGTTTCTGCCATTCCAGTACAGTAGAATCTCACTAATCCAGCACTTCAATAGTCCTACACGTTTAAATAAAATACTGTATACCGGATTAAAACGCGATTTATTATTTATATTGTTTAAATTATTTATCCCGACGCGACGTTTCGGATGCTTTTCAGCAACCGTGTTAGCGGGGAGACAGGACAGGAATAAAAGACAATATTAGTCCTACACGTCCAATAATCCGGCACCCTCTGCCAGCGGCTCCCTCGCCCCTCCCTCCGCCCCGCACCTCGTCTCCATCCGTATTTTTAAACAAGTATACTACAAATTGCACACAGACTTCAATTTAGTTTTATTTTAAAACTATGTAATTAGTTAATTATGAGATATTATGTTTCAGTTACTTATTTATTATGAATTTTTCTATACAATCCGAACATTCCAATAATCCGACACCGTCTGGTTTTTAATAGTGCTGGATTAGTGAGATTCTACTGTAATTTTATTATTTATATTTTTAAACTGAATAACTACCATCAATTTTCTCGTTTGCGTAAATAATTTCTTACGGACTATTTATGTATACAAATTCTTGGAGAAAATTATTCAGACGAGATCATCAAAAACTGATAATTTGTGAAATTCCTATGTTATATAAGTGATATGACTTATATAACATAGGAATTTCTATGTTTACAATATTCAAAATAGGTAATTAATTAATTATTTATTGTGACAACCTCAGATTATTGTTATTTAATCTGAGGTGACAACTAAACGATACGAGTATGTACGTAACATTTTATAACCATTTTCCCCAACTTAATAGATATCTAATACCTTTGATATTCTCAATAGATTAAGTGATTTTTGGAGTTCGATAGCGATTTTCTAAATTATGTTTTCGCTTTGAATTAGTGACTTTTAGTGACAAATCAATATTATAGAAATCCTATCACTATAAAGGATCCCATATAAGGTGTGATTCATCGTTTCGATCAAACTGACGAAAGTAAATATATACCCATTTGTTTCAAACGGATCTATAAATATTCAACAACCACAATATTCATGATTGCATGAGATTTTGTTGCGATTTCCGATATCGTCTACGATGAAGTTAACATTATAACCGAATAATATATTTGACTTTTGCATTTACAAAATTATTTACAATGACTAATATTTCTTTATAAAGAATTCAAAAGCTAAAGAAATTTCACAGTTTGTGCCATTCCAGTATAGTAGAGGCTCACTAATCCGGCACTTCAATAATCAATAGTCCTACACGTCCAATAATCCGGCACTCTCCACCAGTGGCTCCCTCGCCCCTCCCTCCGCCCCGCACCGCGTATGCGTCCGTATTTTTAAACGATTTCCGATATCGTCTTCGATGAAGTAAATCGTTAACGATCTTGACATACACTATCGATTTGTCGTTTCAATTGGTCTGATACGACTGATCGTAAAGATCAATCGTACCCGTATATGAGGCACTTCAAGAAGGCTTTTGTTATAATTACAATCGCTATAGACGGCAGAGGTAATAGAGACATGTCCAATATCGTAATTTTCCTATTTTATTTTAAAAAATCAAATCCTCCATATATCAGTTGGCCCATCGGGCCATGAACTGGCAACATTCTTGACTCAAACTGCTTTAGATGTTTAATTACGGGTATGAAACTTTTAATATAACGACTAACCAAGATAAAAATTAAAAACATTTTTTTGTTACAAACTCAGATCAGATTTTAGAAATACGTGTTCTATAGGTATTACGTCGCATTAGGGGAATTGAAATAAACAAGTAAAAGTAACTACATGATTTGACTACAAAAGATGAAAACATATCTGCCTGCTATCTAGTCAAGTAGTTAAATAAAACCACGTGCGCGCCATAGTAAGAGCGTTTGAGAGTAAAAGTGGTTAGAATGAGTTGCAAACCGAACAAGATGCATATGTAAAGTACATATATTGTGTGCTGAGTGCACCGTAAGGAATAAAGTATGAACGTATACGTATACTAGCAATCCGCTAGTACGTATACTAGTATCAGATCATGATAATAAAATCGGTCGAGTAGTTTTATATGGATAATTTTCCCCGTTTTTACAACATTTTTCACTGATGCTTCGCTGCTATTGGTCGCAGCGTGATGTTATATAGCCTAAAGCCTTCCTCAATAATTGGACTATCCAACACAAAAATAATTAATCAATTCGAATCAGTAGTTCCTAAGATTAGCGCGTTCAAACAAACAAACTCTATTATTATAGAGTTACTATATTTAGTATAGAAGAAGAAGATACATACATAAAGTTTGACCAAAATACTCTCGCCTTAAATATAGTGGTTTGCTCCCTTGGTAAACAATGTACTATTTCCGTCCTTCTTAGGGACGAATGTACAACAAAAGAATCAGTTCGTTGTGTAACCTTATGCAACTGAAATAAAATTAAAAATTAATAGAATCTCGATTACAATTACGGTTTGCGGAAATAGGAGGGAGAGCGTATAGACGTTTCTATTTCATTTCAGCAACACTATATTATAAAATTAAGTGAAAGGTATAATGAGTGATATTTAACCGTCCATTTATATTTATTTGTAAATATTGACACATAAAAAGAAATATAGAGTAGGTAATAGTATATTGTACAATGTACATCAAGGAGAGAAATTGACCGATTCAAACCGACGACGCGAGGGTGTGAAATGTTTAATACACCCGAGGTTGGAATCGCACTTTCTTCCGAGAGTGCTTTAAACTACATCTACGAGGAAAATTTGAGCGAAATCTCTTTAATTAAAGTTGATATTGAAATTATTACACTTGTTAAATACAATTAACTAATCAATGAAAAAAAGAAACGCAATCATTTTCATTAGTTATTTTTTTTATTCAAAGGCCACTTGGAGATAAAAACCTTTTTTCATAAGGCAAAAAGATTTTATATCTATTAAAATAATAACTAGGTTGTCAAATTCAACTAGGTTCATGATGTTACGTAAAATTAAAAAAAAACACCACGTTAATAATGAATTTTCATATTGTTTTGTAACCCGCTCAGCACGTTAGAAATTAATTTTCATACAACTTTGTAACTCGGCGATGAAGACGGCGACGTCTGTTCTGCCTCATTATCAAAAAAGCTATGACGTTTTTTCAAAGCAGTGTAGTATAAAGATACAACTCTTCTAAATATATTTTGAGAGGCCGTATGGCAAAGAAAAGAAATGACGGCTAGTGCTTACCACAGCTTAATTACAATCACGTCGATACTATGGCTTAGAGCTGTAGCAAACCGTATGTATTCGTTACTGAGTAACGGGTACGCCATCTAGTACCGAGTAACGAAACGTTACTCACGAATACTTTTCGTTACTCGCATGTTTCGTATCATGGTTACATACGCTGTTTCAATGACGCAATGTAACTTCAAATATTCAAAACAAAGTTTTCTTTAACAGAGTATGCAGTAAAAAAAATAGTATATACTTGTGAAAAAGTGTTTTCATAAAATTTAACTTGCGCGCGCAACTTAAACTAGTTCTGTAAATTTTTTTCTCTAGCATAACATAGCATGTTATAAGGTATTAGGAGTAACGAGTAACGATACGATAGTAACGAGTACTGAATGTATAGTAACGAATACATACGGGTACGTTTTTTTTTCGTTACTTTTACAGCTCTACTATGGCTATACAAAGATGCGTCAATGTCGAGAGTGATATGACCGGTTCCTGTGTTCTACTAACATCCTTGATCCGTCATCCTAGACTATAGCTAAGTAATTATTTAAAATAAAAACATACCAATATTTTTTTAAGGTTATCTAGTTATTAATTAGTAATATGCACTATTCACTTAACTGATGAACATCGATTTATATTATTACCTATATCAACTTGCTCTCTAAATAACATTTTATTTTTATTAATACGCTCGTCAGAAATACACACTCACAAATATACATATAAATACTATTAAAACTTTAAATACTTATCTGTATTTAATTTTTTTAGAAGTAGCAACATATTTAATGTTGGCATTCTTTTTTCAAAAAAAGAGCGCCATGAAATCATTTGTGTTTCTCTTAAGACCTAACTAATTTTGCTTTATCAGCGTGTTAAACAAAGGTTATTTTAAGCTCTAGCTAGCGCTTCCCTTAACTCAACTGTCATTATTAAATAAGATAAATATTAAATTAGACACTATATGAGTATTAAACACAAAACTTTATCTAATGTAATAATGAATGGAAATTTTTCGCTCGCAAGAATAATTATATATCTACAAAAGTAGAGCACTTTTTTGCGACGCTCGCACCGCAGCCGTTCGGACTGTTGAATAACAATCTTGATTTCAGCACACGTAACAAAGCCTTTAATTATGTTTTGATAGACTTTGACGAATGTAACTGTATTTATTGAGATGTATTGGTAGTTAGATAAACACACTGATTGTTTGTTATACATTAGCACCAACATTGCTCTAAATGTTTCTTCATAGGTTTTTTTTTATGTTAGATATCGACAGATGAGCATGATATTCACTTGATGGTAGGTGATACCTTAGTCACAGAACATCAGTCAATGATGCGCTGACCACCTATTTTTTTACTTCGAGCATTCGGATCTTTATGTATTTAGATTTGTTAATATTCACAATATTTCGGTATATTTAAAATTTGATCATGGTTTCACGAGAATCCGAGTAATTTAGTTTAAAAATGCAAAAATGTTATAAAATCCTAAGATTTCCGTATTTTACAAAATATTGCAATCATTCAATGTTTTCAGATTAGGATTTTGTAATATTTTTGTAACATTATAGATTAAATTTTAGTGCTCGTGCGATATGTACGTTCTAAAAAATAAACACTTTGACCAACCGTAGAAAGTCGGTCATACGCGATACTAATCTCGGATTTGAAATAAATAATATAATTAATTAATAATTTTTTGCAACTTTACTCGCATGACAATAGCTCATTTCCAATTGTTGCCGGATTTTACAAGACATTAGTTGCATAACTAAAGTTTTGTTTTATTTATTTCGTTAGAGTAAGTAGGTACGTAAAAGAGAAATTTAGGTTTTCCGAATTGTTTTTTCAACAGTTAGGTAATCTAAAATTACTGAGAGTTATTTTATTACTAGTTAGATAGTGATTTTATCTAAGTTTTACTTATTTAATTGAGAAAGAAGTCTTAAGTTACTTGAGTATAGTATATATTTATTTAAGACCGACCGCGACGGAGAGAAACCCATTCACGGATGTGCAGTCCGCCTATTAATTATATTGTTGAGGAAAAAGAAAGCTGCTTAGGATGTCTATGTTCGAAGAATATTTCACCAATGAAAAGTACGCCCTTTGTTTACGATAAATTGTGCTTTTTCAAAAAAAAACAGTTTTCTGCGTCAAAGAAGGTCATGAGAATATGAAAAGAACCTTATTTTTAACTGACCAGAATGTGTGGGAAATATTTTTTAAATGAACATCCGCTTTGTTAGACCGTGGCGCGTGGGCGTGAAATAGATATTCATACAAAATAAGATGACCATAAAAGTGAAAACGTTGAATGCGCATCGGATGACTTTGTGATTCGTCGGTGTTACATTTGTTATATAACAAAGACTGAGTAATTTAGGTAGGACGCTCTACTTTGGAGCGATACAAGAAAATTGCTTGCGACTTGCGTCCGTGTGAAGGTAATTGATAAATTGTTGTGCGTTCACTTCAAGAGATAGGGCTTTGATTGATGGCCGTCGGGTGTATTTAAGTATATGGATGTGTTTCGAGTATTTTATGAAAAAAAAAAGCGTACAGAAGTACATATACTAATGATGGCAAATCACTCTTAAACTAACAATAATATTCAACTTTTTAACTTCATTAGCTTTACTTCCTTGTCAGGAGTGGTGGTTGGTACCTACCCCAGTCGGCTATAGATCAAAACAGAAATGAAACGAGATCAACAAACGATACCTTTAATGGTTATACATACGTATATACGGCTAAGTGTTAACATACATAATTATATTCCAAATAAAGTACCTTAAATAATGAGCTTATCTGTTACGAAAGTACTTGTGGTAGTTTCACTTTGTAAAACTAAGACTTTTTAAGAATAAGTAAATGGTAGTTTGACGGGCTCGTGGGCGCGTTCGGTAGAACACCTGCCGTGCGCATCGATGGGTCGTGGGTTCTAATCCCACCGGGACCACATGTTTTATAATTTTCTGTAAACATGTTTTCCGTACGTCTGGTAACTTCGGGCATTAATCGGGTGGAAGGAATATCTAAATTCCGACCGGGTAACGAACCACCGTTCATAGATGGAAAAACCGTGAAGTGCACATTGCGCGTTTCAGTTTCAGTCTATGGATTTCCGAATGCTCGAAGTAAATAAATTAGGTCGACAGCGCATCATTAACTGATGTTCTGTGGCTGAGGTATCACCTACCATTAAGTGAACCTCATGCTCGTCTGTCGATATCTGACATAAAAAAAATAATGGTAACTTTAAAACACTATATTAGTCTCCACAACGTTAGAGCGTGCATCAACCGCCGTAAGAATGTTGTTGTTATATCACGTGTGATTATCATAAACGCCTCGTTTAATTTTTATAACTGTTGTATCGTGATTTTGACAAGTGACTTCTAATTAAACATAACACGTTATTTGTAAGCAATGCATAATTATTTAATTTAAAATAGATTTTTATAGGATAGAGAGAAATGAACATCTTTAGTAGGTATATGTATATAAAACATAGAAAAACCTTGAAGTGCACATTGCGCGTTTAGGTCTCAATGGATTTCCGAATGTTCAAAGTAAAAAGTAGGTCGACAGCCATAGACTTGTGTTATGCGGTATCATCTACCATCAAGTGAACCTCATGCTCGTCTGTCGATATCTGACATAAAATTGTCCAGACAGCAGTAAAGTTTTATATTATTTCAGGTAGTTTTTTGGTATCTATCTAGAATAATTAATAGTTAATGTCTATCCATACATATCAAAAGTAAAAATCAAAATTGTATATTGCAATAAATTACAACTTTTCTTTAACTTTTGAATAGAAAACAATACATATAGAATGTATTATAGTAAGATATTTAGTATTAGCATAGGTAAAGAACCATAACAGATGCTTAGAGCCACGACGGCTTTGTTGTGAATGATTGTTGCAATCTCATAGCACGAATTTGGAATTTGATCAATTCTAGACAATAGAGTTATATCATCATATTGTCGTCACTGCTCCACACTACTCAATAATGTCCTCAACTTTGAACAGCTTTTGCATAGAATACCTAATGACAAACTTATTTATATAATTAATTTTGAATTGTTTTTGACTTTCTCAGAAATATTAGAAAGGCTGAATCCACCTTGAATGAAATTAATTAACAGGCTACTTTTTCTGTCAATTAAAAGTGGATAAGTTGTGAATTCATAAAACTAAGCTGATGATCGTCAGGTTTAGAGCAGGGACTGAAACCGGTTAATTTTTATGTTCCAAAATACGTTTTTGACTGAGATACCATGATATTACTTTTAAAGAGTAATACACACTAAACTTACCACAGTATTTTTTTCAGTAAATATGAATAAAAACGAAAGAATATTAACAAAAACCTTTATTATAGCGGTATAACTCCCATAGTCAATTAACCGGTATTCAGTCCCTGGTTTAAAGCCTATATGTATAGAAAGTATTTGATCAAATAACCACAGAAATTAGGCTTCCCCATTGTGGTATTGAAATCGCACCTTTAATAATGAAAGGGCACAACTCGAAATATTGAGTTTTTGCGTTTATGTTACAAGTATGTGCTCAATATCAACTGTTCTAACACTTGACTTTCATAAAAAGAGAAAAAAGACATTATTAAAGCGAATATAAAATAATGATGTTATGAATAATAGTAATAAGTAAAAATATAAGATTCTCCGAATCTTCACGTTTACCCAAGAGTTGATATTTTTGAAATAGGCCTTTACTTTCTTAAGTGTGCGAAATACACACTCACATATCGCCAATCCATATTCAAATTTCCGGATGTGCATTTTGAGCAATTTTCTTTTATTTCACAAATCATTTTTAAAAAGACCTTTTTTTAAAAAATACATCAAAACATTTTTAATAACAACATGTTTATGAGCCCAATTACCACTGTAATAAATTATTCTTATTTTTTTCGTAAGATATGTAAAAATCAGAAATCTCTTTTTTAACCGTACCAAATCAATTGTAATCGATTTTCATTTATAAGACAATATTAATAGGGATTGGCGATATTAACACGAAATAAGTATACTTATGTCCTTCCTCCAACTCAATCGCAGTAGCACTATGAATCTAAATTCTAAACCAATGAAGCACTCATTAAAACACCCAAAAATTCACTAAAATTTGTCCAGCAGTTTAGGAGGAGTTCAGTGATATACACACGTATGGATAATTACATATAAAATATAAAAATGTATTCTCTTGTGCGATTACATGTGTAACTATGAACAGCGTCGTATTTGTTTGTAAAGCGTGAAGATGATTATGTAAGATCGGGGAAAATTGACACATTAACTCTTCTTATACAAAACACAAACTTGTTTGTAAAAGCACTCGCAAATCATGATAATAAAAACAATGTACTCACTACTTGTTTATTGCTTGAGCACGTGGATTTTATCACCGTGGCGTCTTTAATTGTTGGTTATGATTATAACCGTTTTACAGAATATATCACTTAAGCGTTATGAGCCCGCCTACTCTTCGAAGCGAAGGAAGTTTCTTTACTACAATATCAAAGGTTAAATGGAAAGCAGGAAGACACAGGCACTGATGACATGACTTATGATAGTACTATAGTTTACCTAGCGTATAGTTCTCAGATATACCTATTGATATGTGTTAAATATATAATTTATATTCGATTATTGAAAAGGCAATGTAATATTGTCACATGAATATTAACATTTTTTAAATCATTTTTTTGGAAAATATCTTACATTTTCCTTAATAAAGTTCGATTTTCCTTTAAACTCAAGTAAGTAAGTAATTAAATGTCGTAATAGATCAGAATGACACTCTTAATTACTGAAGTTTTTTTTAAGAAGCTTCCTGAAATAGAATTTTAGAAATTACGTTAACATATTTTCATTAATGATTGCATGACTGCGAGGATTGAATTCTGTAATAATTTAGAAAAAAATGCAGTATATTGACAATAAAAAATAAGAGAATTTTTTTTTCTAGAAAATTACTACATATTTTGATTCGCATTAAGTTTATTGAGAATCTGTGAATGTAGTTATTATACAAACGTATCTATCTCTTATAGTTTCACAACTTTCCCATTTACTGATTCATCTCGATGGCTCACCTGTATCAATGGCTGTCTTTCGTATTTCTTCTTATGTCACTACGACTTCAAATATTTTTTTGACACACTGCGATACCGGGGTAATGTAATTGTATTATTAAGTGTAAAATCAAAAACATATCGACGCGGACGGTTAAAAAGAAATACGGTATAAGCGACATTTTGGTCGAAAAGGACTTATGTATGCCATCCGGCTTAAAATATTTACTCCCATGACTCTACGACCTTTTGTCACTTATACCCAACCAAAAAACTACGTTTTCGAAGTGTCCTATAAACTGCTCTCCTGAACAATTTGGTTTTTGTCGGTTATACCCTATTACCTTTTAACCGTCGATATGTATGCCTATTACTGTCAAAACATGCGATCGCTAAAATTTATTTTTTAATTTTACCAATCATTGTACCATATGTTTTACAAATAAATAGTTCTTATTTTTATTATATACCACGCAGCATATGAAGCACGCGTTGAAAATTGTGATGTCAACAGTCACTAAATGAAAGTGCATTTGCCTAATTACCTAAAAAATTCACACACAGATGATTCAGAAGGATATATGACTAATGCCAGACATTAATGACTTTATTTATATTGTATAAGAGTTATTAAATAAATTTTATATTACCTAATATGATTATGTAAGAGTAAATTTGCTATTTTCTTGTAGCATAATAAGTATTAATTGTTACAAAAAAGTTATTATGCAGTTTTTTTAATTAATTTAAATGTTAGAAATGATAGGTACATTAATTATACTTTGTGAATATTCGTAATGTTCTACATACGTAACAGGATTAAGGATTTCAAACCAGTTAAGATATTTAGAATTCCAAACTAGTTTGTATGGTGTGTCGCGATTCGCGATATAGGAACGTCACCCAATAAATGCATCAAAGCGTGATCATGACGCAATACTTCCGGCCTCAGTATTACCTCATTGTTGGGCTCGGAAGCCCGATGGCTCGCTCCCATTCTTTCAGCCAGTTCAGTGAAAGGGTCCTCCGATACACTTTTACCCTCCGCAGCGCCAGGCTGCAGCGGGTGCGACCAACCGTTCGCTCTCTTATAAATTCGGTGAAATTACTGCGATACCACATTACAAATTCGGCGGCTGTAGCAGTCAGCCGTTCGATCTGTGTTAAAGTTTGTTTGTTCTCAAACATTAGAATAGTGGTTTAGTTTATATCGTGTTGAGCGTTCTAATAAGCTTGCAATATGAAATTCACGGTGAGTGCGTGCTTTGTGACAAGGGAAACTTAGAAAAAGTGCATTATTTGGATTAAAAAAAGTTTTGTGCAAGGATACCAAAATTTAATTTATAAATAAATATTTGACTTACTTAATTTTTATAATTATTCATTTATTGTCAATGAATAATTTTTATTTGATACACCATTCAGTTTTATATATTTTAATTTAATTTTTGTAAAGCTAACCTATAAAATGTAAATCATTCATTATTACATATCGATTGCACCTGCATAGATTTTGTTTCAAAGTAAAAGTGGTAAAAGTGAAATGAAATTTATAATAGCAGCTATAATCTTGTTTGCCATCTACTGCCATGCGGGTTATTTTTATGTGAAGTAGGAAAACCTGTTTGGGATTCCCGCCTTTTACTAATTATCATCATTGAAAGTAACTATAACTTCGTAATTTTTTATACACTATAAGTAACGAAATGTATGTTTTACAGGTTGCATTCATAACGGTCATAAGTTTATCAACAACATGGGCCATCAAAACGAAAGTTGAAGACCCTAAGGACAAGAGAGAGGCTTCTATCGGTTATCCATCATCCGGCCACTCCAACCAAGCCTACAGCTTCCAGTCACCTACTCAAGGACACGAAGACGCAAGCTCTGTCAGCATTGGCGCTGGTTACAGCGTCGGTGGAGCCAAGCCAGGCTATAGTTTTGGGAACCAAATTTCTGGAGCTGCTTACCAAATACCGTCTGAAGGTCTACCTGCTAGTGGCCATGCCGCTATCCAACTGGCTCCAATTACACTTCAGTCATCCCATGGAGGTCTCGTTTCGAACGATCTCTCTCAGTTGATGAGCCAACTATCTCAAGGAATAAACTCTGGAGCACTTACTCTGCACTCACCGACTAACCACGGAGCCGTATATCAGTTTGGAGGTCAAAGCGCACAGGGAGGTAATGAACTGGCTTTTCCTCAATTCTCTTATAACGCTCCGAAATTGCAGCAGTATACCTTAGGCGATCAAGCCCAACCTGCCGTCCCATCATACGCTTCTGGCACCAAAGGTTTAGGCTCTTATAGCTCCACTGGGCCCGTTCTATTCTCTCCTGAAGGCCATTCAAACCAAATCACACAGAACTATGGCTCTCCAAGTAACGGTCATTCTATTAATGAAGGTTCATCTCTGTCTTATGGAGAATCTGGACAGTCTTATCCCGGATTTTCATTAGGGAGCTTAGGTCAATCTCTCGGTGGATCTTTGAAAGCATACGGTGGAAGTTATGCAGCGCCTGGCAAATCATCATTCAAACCGTCAGCATTTTTGGGTTCCGTTCAAAATGAGGGAGGTCATGCCTTATCAGGCTCTTATGCCACTCCTTCTTTTGGTAGCTATCAAAGTGGTGGCTTGTCATTAGGTTCTGGTGGTCATGGTTCCAGTTTTGTTGGCTCGTTATCTGGTCTTGGTGGGGGTTCATCTAAATATGTTTCACAGAACTATTTACCATCTAAGTCAGAAGGCGTGGGCTCCTTAGAATCAATTGCATCTGCTTTCTCCTCGAGCGGACAATTAGCTCACTCTCCTCAAGGATCCAACTACGGTTTTCCATCGTCTGCTTACAGTTCAAGTAATCTCCACAGTGCTTCAGCACCCAGCCCTCAATACTATGTTACGTCATCTAAGCACGGTTCAGGAGGAGGATTCGGATCAGGAAGTTCCCAATACAAGGGCCCAATTTCTGGCCACAGCTCGCTAAACTCCTATTCTTCAGGGCCTAAATATAGTTTTGGAGGTCAAAGTAACACGCGCTACGTATCACCAAAAGACTCCCACGGCGCTTACAGCGAAACATCTTATAACACGATCAAATACAGCGAAGAGCTGAAACCCCGTATTCATTGAGATATTTGGACAAATTATGTTATAAAATTGTGCTGTAAATAGAAGCTTTGTTATTACGTGCGGATTATGAATGTTTACGAAAACGTGGTTTTAGCGAAAGTGTTATAGTTGTCTTTGGTGTTATTTATTTGCGTACGTTCCGCTAATTTACCAACAGGGCAACGCTTTAATTCTTGCCGTTAGTCAGCTGGCGGCTATTCAGAATGCTTTCTACTTAGGTAATATATTAAACAAGTTTGTCTATAATATAACGATGCATAATTTCATCGCTGGTATAATCAATATTGTCATATAAATATCCAACAAGCGGGATGGTTGATTGTTCGTTAGGTTGAATGAGCAGTGAATTTCTGTACATAGAATGTATACGATAAGATAGATAATTTATTATAAAATTGTTGATTGTTAAATAAACCATTATTAAAAAAATCTATTGTATTTTATTCATTTGTGTGAAAATGGGGATGATGTTAATTTTACTTTCTAAAATTATTACTTTTAGATACAATAACCAATTGAGTAGTGTTCATAGGAAACTATTATATATTGTTGCTTGAATAAGCAACACCTGGTATGCATGGTCAGTTTCACTTATAAGAAAGTAGGGGAAATTGAACTGCACATTATCTTTGAGTTGATGCCAAGATTCTATACCGCTTGGAATACTTAAACGGTTAGGTACTTAGTATTCGACTTAATTGTTAATACGGAGAGCAATGTTGCATTCAAAGCTTCATATAAACTGCTAAACTTCAATAAGTAATATACTTAATGATATATATCCATGTAGTAGTTGCAACAATACCTCTATCTGTCTGATTATTTTGTTTGTCCGTTTCATAAAATGTATGGAGGTAGTTTGAGGACACACTTTAACACATCCGAACAACACTAATTTCAAATAAAGTTAATTTTTCAAATGATTTTCTATTTGCTTATGACTTCTGAGATAAATGCAAATATTACAACTCGGTCATCTAATTAGCTTCTTAACTCTATCTTAAAAATTGAGAATTTGCAACTTATCTAAGGCAACATTTAAAAGACAAATGTTTCGCAAGGCGAGATAACAGATATGAATAAAAATATACGTTCGTAAACTGCAATTGCATCATTGTCAAAGAAAAAAATGCATAAGATAGTGCAAACAAATTAAAACACGTTTTAAGATTGAATCTAACAATGACGTTCGTTTACGGTCCAAGTATTATTTAGTGTTCGGACGGTGCACGGTGGCAAAACGCGTTCACTTCCGAATTCTCAGATCTCAGTTACGTAATTTGCTTGTTTTGTAGAATCTTGTTTTTATTTCGATTGAGACTGATTTATTATGTCATCTAATGTAGTGGAAAGAATGTAGAATGTAGATTACATTAGTGTTGTAATAACTATGGTTTTGATTCAACAGATACATACCATAGATATGTACTCGTATATTATGTCCTCATCTGTAATATTATTACAGACGAGGTTCCAAATTTGAATAAAAATGATAAAGAGATCTTTGTAAGGGATTATAAGTAGGCTTTTTATCATAAAACTTAGTCATATTTTAGGCGTATCGTAGATTTTAGAGGAATAACTTTAAGAATATAATCCGAAACCTATATAGGACCTGAGAATATATAAATATGTATATATTTGTTCTGTGTTACATATTATTGAGTTATATTTTACATAAAACTCTACAGTCAATTAGGAGTCCTTACCTGATTTTTATTTTTCTATGAATTCCTGATATCTTTTTTTTATAAACTGGAATAACTCGTTCTCTATCATTCCTGTTTATATTATTTTATCCCTGCCCGGATATTCCCTAGCAATATTAATATTAATCATTTTATTAACGTCGATAAACCTACCAAATATGGCAAGTCGAACTAAAAAGTGTTTTGACGGGCTCGTAGCTAGAACATCTACCTTGCCTTCCGATAAGTCGCGGGTTCACATCCCGCCACGGCTGCGACGACATGTTTATGTTTTTAATAACCATGTCTTCCCCACGTCTGGTCACTTCGGGCATTAAGCGAGTTGATCTCGATCTGATGTTCTGTGGCTCACCTACGATCAATTGAACCTCATTCTAGTCTGTCGATATCTGACATAAAAAAGGAATAGTATTGCTTTCAACAACTGATTAGAAATACTATCATATTAGTTCAGTATTTCCATCGCAGTGATTATTGCGTACAAACAAACTCAATAACCTTTTTTTTTTAAATTAAGCATTATCAAATAAACACACAAACAAAAAAAATCAAATTAATAATGGATTCTATTACTCTTCTTTTATCGTCCCCTCTTAATTTCTGGTATATTTAATGTACAGATTCATCGATTACTGTCTTATTATTTAAATAAAAAACAGATATATAGATTTGTATACTAAAACTCAGTTTATACTATGACTAAGTAATAAATAAAGGCTCCATCTATTGCATCTTACAATAAGTTAAATTGAGCGGTCGGAGAAAGGTAAAATTACCGCTCTACCTTAAGCACGCTAACAATTTATTATATTTTACAAAAGTACAAGCATTATTATGTAGAGGGCATGACTGCAATACGAGTAAATATGTAAAACATAGGGATGAAATTCAATAGCTTTTACATATAAGAAAATTTTAGTCAACTATAGCAATATTTTTAATCCTAACATAAAATGTATGAGTGTAAATTGCCAAAAAAAACTCACTTTAATCATAATCGTAATGGTGTTTAGTTGAATTTTAAAAGTTCTTGAAAATCACTGCCAAGTGTTACTGTAGCATTAGATGCGCCTCAAAGTTTAGTTTTTCATGGTAAAAATGGCCGTAAAGGCTACGATATTACTAAGTAAAACTATACATTTAAGGATAGTATATATAAGAATTAATAACTAAAAAAATTTAAAAAAAAGTATAAAGCGTGTATCTAAAAAAGTTTTGAATATGAAAGTCGATGGGTATAGGGGAAGAGGGAGGCAAAAAAAACATGGATTGACTGTGTGAAGAATGATGTGTATATTGTAAATGTGTTTGAAAGGTGTGTCTGATGATATGGCGTGTGAAGGAAGAGAATGGAAAAAAAGAAAATACTGCGCGATAAGAAGAAGCTATTTAAGAATTTAGAACACTGAAAAATAACACAATTTGCACAAAGTAGGTATATTGTGGGTTTTAATTGGCACTTTAAGTGAAGACGCTAAGTGAATAGTGCGGAATCCCACGTTATCGCCATTGAAATTCGAAGGAATTTAAATGCTTCTTGATTTAATTAAGCTTATATTAGCAACGCAGTACCTATGAACTTTTAATGTAAAGAAATTACTTAGGTACTTACTTTTATAATATCATTGAGTGTGTGTTTGTAAATGTAAACAATATTGTATAGTTGCTATGTCTCAACAAACGAAATTTTGCAACTGAAAGAAGTATTTAGTACGTTAAATTCAGTGTCATTTAATTTACTAAGTGCCATTTTTTTTCAATGGTTCTCATCAATTAAATTATATATTACCTACAATTTATGACATTTCTCTCATAAATTATGTTCTCTTATTAATAAAATCGTCAATTTTTTTTTAATTAGCAAAGAATTGCTAACTCTTCACGATTTAAATAAAATACTGTATACCGGATTAAAACGCGATTTATTGTTTAAATTATTTATCCCGACGTTTCGGATGCTTTTCAGCAACCGTGGTCGCGGGAGACTGAAAGATGATAAATAATTTAAACAATAAATCGCGTTTTAATCCGGTATACAGTATTTTATTTAAATGTGTGATACTCGCGTTAATAAAAGATAAACTCTTCACGATGATACATAAGCCCTTATTTCCAATTTATTATACAATTAAAAAATATATATCTAATCAATTGTGGCAATATTGTTTATTATGATTAATTTATCCTAATTCCAGAGCCATTAGACGTATTTATCTTGTAAATATTAGATATTATTATTTTCAGTTAGAGTAAATTTTCCCTTCGATGTTAAGTATATTTGATCGTTATGCATGGGCGTATCGAATGCCAGCAATGCGTTTCCGTGCTGTTCAGGAAGCTAGTGTTCACATAGAACTGGATCTGTTACGGGGCAGGACAAAGACCTATCGAGCGGTCACTTCCTTCAGCATTGCCCCCTGGAAGCAGAAAGTTGTACATAACCACTCATATAAATGCGTGAACTTGATATTTACTTACACTTTTCTAAGCAACACTGAACCGGACACTTTTCCTCTAACGCTCTAAGGCAATGTGATTTAATATATTTAATTAAAAAGAAAAATCAAAATGGTGAAAAGGGAAATTTTGGTGAGTACAATTCGATTCATTCATCGATTGTTTCGTTAGCATTATCCGTTACGAAATGAATTGTGAACGGCCTCGCCACACACTTAACAAGCATTGCAGTAACAAGGAGCTGATTGATCGTCTTGAATGTACCACTTGAAGTTACTATGACGAATCGTTTAGTGTTGGTTTGTTTCAGATCTTCATCGCTTTCGCTGCGTTCGTACTGGCAAGCGAAGTTGAGGACGCAGAGCAGAAGAAGAGAGGCGCAGGCAAAGCTAATGCTTTAAACGCTATTCCGACTGGAGCTCAAAAACCCGAATATACGTATAACATTTATTCCCAAAATCCTAGTGCACAAAATAACCCAAGTCAAAACTATCAGAACCAAATACCAAATTCATTCTACCCCAATCAGGCTGCAAGTCAATATTACGCGTCTAATTCTGGAGAATCATCTCTATCACATCAAACCAGTAATATTCCTCAAACAACATCGCATTTCGTTCCCATAAACTTCATTCCAAACAGTGGATATCAGCAAAAATATCAAATCATACCATCGAAGCAATCCAGTAATGTACAATTAGCGACCCTGCAACAGCCGAATATATATCCTACGTCATCTATACTACAATATCCTCAAATGTTACTCGCATCAAACCCGACCCATCAAGTAGCTCCGCATGCTCCAATTTTCCAGACTCCGCACAATCATTTCAACTTCCCTCCCTATCCACTATCGAATTTTGCCCATCCGTATTTAACTCACCCGTCAACTATGTTCTTCGTTCCCCAAATTAATCCTAATATTTACAGTAATCTGGCATATACTGGTCCTTCTCAAGGCGTTGTCAATTATTATCAGCCTCAAGCTAAACAAAGCTATACATCTGCGAGTAGTTCAGCCATATCATCAAATGAATATGAAAAACTTCACGGTGCAGTGCCTCAGTCGTCTGCATCTAAGGAAGATAGTGAATTAAACGTCCAAAATGAATACCTTTCTTCAGATTCTAACAATGCCTATAAAAATTCATTTAATACAGGCCGTAGTACATACACTAAGATATAATTAATATATGTATGTAAGTGTTTAACTAAAACAACGATTGTACCGAATGTTTAGTAATGTTAATTTTTAAAACTTTTTTATGAATATTATTTATTGTTGCATGTTTTTTTTTATATTTTACTATTAACTATTGTTGTAATATTTGTTAATAAATATTTTTGTTGAACATATTTTCTTTTTCTTATAAATTTCATGTTCCAAATTTCTCACATTCACCCCATAATAAATAATTAAAAGAGAAAGAAGAAATTACATAATCAGTGTAAATAAGTACATTTCGAGAGTATGTCGTATTATTTTAATTATTTTACTACAGTCATTAAAAACACTTGGATGAGTAAATAAACTTTTATGAATTGTTATTAAGAACAATTAACCCAAAATCTTACAAACACATCACTGTTCGTCATTTTAAGTATGTGGTAGTAATTATGCAAACGTTAAAACTTTAGCCGTTAACAACTACAAATAAGCGGACAAAAATGTTTTATGTAATAAAACCATCACTTAGCATACGTTAACACGATTATATGTAGTTAAAAATATGATTGTAGCCTGAACCGCTTATGAAGATGTGAGAAGGTAATTAATTAATGAAAAACATATGAGGTTTTAGCTAGGAGCCGCTATTGTTCTTGCATTGCGTTTAACTTGAAACTCTGCATACGATTTCGGGAGAATAATATGAATGTCAGCCGGCCTTTTTTTTATTTTTATAGAGGGGGAAGTTTCACAAAACCGAGGGCGAGACGATCTTTTAAGAGCATTGCTCTTTTCGCCCTCCCTCACCGGCGGGGCTCTTTAACATTTGCCGGGAGAGTGTGGGGTTGGGTCACTCGCGACTGTCTGCTAGCCAGACAGCCTGATGCCCCGACCCACTAAACCCCCTCTGGCCCCACTTTTCGCCATGTTGAGACCGCGGGATAACACAGTAAGCCACCCCGGCCTCGGCGATTTGCCACAGAGCGGCACGACAAATTACACAAAACACAAACAACAACAAACAAACACAACTTAATATTAACGGGAGCACCAGGAGATGAGCAAATGTCAGCCGGCCTAGCATGACCGCCACGAGATACGTCGCGGACGAGAGAAGACAAACTAAGATGTAAGATAATCTCGATATATTATATCTGGACATCGACAATGTTGATAGAAAAGATATCTCGATCAACAAATTTTTGATATTAAAAGTCGAGTTTTCATTGTAATTGTCATGTTAGACGAAGAAATAAAGAGATAATCGATTAAAACACGAGAAAACGGTCGAAAAAATTTTGTCGCGGTTGTCATGCTAGGCCGGCAAGACACAGACGATTTATATCTGTTTAATGTAAACATGTTGGCTTAGCTAGAGATTTTGTCTAGGGGGTGGGGAGCCGACCAGCTAAACTAACCATAGGTAGGCAAAGAAGTTTCTAGGGTGGGCATTGCCCTAGCTACGCCTATGGTTGACCTGTGATAATGAAAGCATGAGCGTGTTCAATAGAAATGGAGAAAACATATATCATCTATAGCTAAAAAATATACAAGAAAGTTGCCCAGGCGATGAGTAATATTCATAATAATAAAGATTTTTGCTTTAAAAAACCTTATTTAAAACTTACGAAGTGGCTACAAGAGTATTTATAACTTGTACCATAAAGTGGTATAAATGTTTGCATGCATCCTAACGGGTGTTCGCTGTTCGCCGTCCGCGGCGAAGTAAAAGGCAATCTAGCAATTTATAAGAATGATATATTTTGATAAGAAAGAAATATTGTTTACAATTAAGAGTATAATGGACGTGTGAACAGAATGATATGTCGTAAGAATGATCAACACGTGTGGTTATAGAATGGTAAGCGGTTACTGCAGTCGGTAGTGAAAGGTCTGCGCGCGCTTTTAATTGCTTTGCGTCTCGAATTATTTGTATCATTTCTGGGATACGCAATCAAAAAAAACTAATATAGGATGTAGCGTAACATTATTTATTAATACTTTGTTTTGCGGAAAGCTTCATCCGCGTAGAAAGATTTATCGGTCGAGCTCTATGTAAAATATAGTATCGACGGTTTGTCCGGAATTCAAACAAATAAATAAAAAATCAAATGCATATTATTTTCACAATAAACTTTACATAATACATTACTAGCGACCCGCCCCGGCTTCGCACGGATACAATGTAGATACTGTCTGTGTTATTTTCAATTATTATATTTTCTCATTACCTTATCTTCCTTATAAACTTTCCTTGGACTTTTACAAATATTTCAAAACTAAAATTAGGAAAATTGGTTCTGCCGTTCTCGAGTTTTTGTGAGACTAACAAACGTCAATTCATTTTTATATATACACTAGCTGACCCGGCAAACGTTGATTTGCCATGTAAATATTTTCTAAAAAGCAGGGGTTGGTGATAAAAAAGTAAAAATTTAGGGTTGTATGTATTTTTAATGCCACATTATAAAAAAATAAAATAAAAAAAATTCGTCCAAAAATTAAAAAAAAAAAAATTTAAGGATGAACAACCCTTATCACTTAGGCCTTAGGGGTATGAAAAATTGTCGATTGTCAGACCTACCGAATACGCATATAAAATTTGGTAAAAATCGGTAAAGCCGTTTCGGAGGAGTACGTTAACTAACATTGTGACATGGAAATTTTATATATTAGATAGATTACATCTTTCCCATTGTGGTAGGCCGAGATCATGGATTTCTATATGACATATTTCCTTCCTTATAAACATTCTTATTATATAATTATCAACTTACTACAATGAGGATATTATCGAAGGATATCCTTTAAAATACGTAATTAATGATTAACTAAAACTAATCAATGACCGTCTCTCATCTAGGTCAATCAAATTCTCATAAACATTGCCGAATTACAACATCCTGTACATGACTAAACCGGTCAGCTCATCTACGTACCATCTTAATAACGAGTAATAGTGGTATGTGATTAATGTGTATCGAATTTTACGTCAATGTTAAGTAATACCATAGAAATATTATGTTACTTATTACTATCGTATTTATTACTATCGAATTATTACGTTACTTATTACTATGGTGAGCGACTAATTTCCTGATACTTGGCTGGATATCTACCTTTTTATATTAAGAATGTCTTTTTTTAGTTAGTTATCGACAGACGAGCATGAGATTCACTTGATGGTAGCAACAGAATTCCATAGACTGATACCGAAACACGTAATATGCACTTCACGGTTTTTCCATCTATGAACGGTGGTTCGTTACCAGGTCGGAATTTCGATATTCCTCCCACCCGTTCAATGGCCGATTTACCAGACGTGTGGAAGACATGCTCACAGAAAATTATAAACAAGTCGTCCCGGTGGGATTCGAATCCACGACCCATCGGTGCACACGGCAGGTGTTCTACCGAACGCGACAACGAGCCTGTCAAATTTTTAAAATTAGTTTCTATAATTAACTTACCAAAACCACCACATCGGCATCAGCCATCTTTGTTTTTTCTTTTACTTACCATTTAAAAATCATTGCCAATATCCTGGGAACCATGCCATATAACAGTATTCTTGAAGGTATGTTATAATTAGTTAGCATCTAGGATACGGTTTTCTTTAAAATATAAATAAAATTACTTTTTTAATCATTTTTGTAAATCACATTAGTTTGGAATTTTCTTAAAACATGCCAATATTTTAGTTGATTTTAATTGAATATTAGTAAAATACACGTAAAATACACAGACTAATTACATTAGCCTATAACTAATATGTATAACCTAAATATACACAATATTGATTATTACTTTGTAGACCCAATAAGGCCTAATAGACTCTTTGATTGATAGCGAGAGTTTCCAAAACCATGTGACTTAAATATCAATTACAAAAGCCGATATTGATGATACTTGACAAGCTTGTCACATAGCTGCTTATTAATTCTGACTTAATTTTCGCACACCATTAAACCATTGTCCATTAACCTCTCGGTGTTGTGGGAAATCAAAGATTACATAAGCAATTAGCGGATATAACATGAGTTATGATTTTTTCTCTAATTGGTCACTAAAGAGCTCATTACATCTTCACGGATTTATTATTCCAGATCCTTTATAGAATAGCGAAATTGATCCACTGTGTCGTTTAGAAGATCTTATTGTTTATATAGAAATCTATATCTATAATAATATTATAAAGAGGAAAGATATGTTTGTTACGATTTAACACAAAAACTACTCGACCGATTTTAAAAATTCCTTCACCAATAGAAAGCTACATTATCAGATTTTTTTGTGTTTAGTACATCTACATTGCACCCGTGTGAAGCCGGGCATGTTACTAGTATCAGATTTTACTGTTGAGATATGTATGCTTATAAAGTATAGTGTAGATGACGGAAGGACGATAGATTATATTGAACGTAGTAAAGCTCAATTTATGGAAATGAGGTGAATGGTCACAATTTAATAGAATATAGGATAGATATTAGACTCACGTACCTAGTCTATTATATTTCCTATACAATGTATTACGTTAGAGAATTATTCAATAGTTGCCGGTATGGCTTAGTGGTTGTGTGAAAATCGCCAAACTAGGTTATACCTTCGATTCTCGCCGGTTACGAAAACAAACATTTTTAACAAGATTTATTGTTACAGAAAGGCACATCTGTCCCATTTTTCCAAAAAAGGCGCACGCGTTTTATTTCCCTAAACAGAATTTTACACTGTTGCTTTATTTTATGTAATATATCATTCTTTATAATATTTTGTATGTCATGTCATTATGATAAGTTCTATTCTTAAATATTAACTAAAGTTTATAGATATTTGACTACAGTTTAAACGTTCAAACTACACCCATGTATAAATATTTGCAATGTTTTTTACCACTCTTATCAATTTAAATTCGCGCGTAGTTTTCTTTGAAGCCGTAAATTTTTTTAAGCCAAGGCATTATAGGCTTCTTGAAAGGAGGCGTGATTAACGTAAACGGCATATGAACGTCAGCCTATTTTATCAATATAAAAAAGTCTACTGAGATTATTGAAATATAATATGTCTAGATAAATGTCGCCTGGTTTTAAGGATAAGCTCCTTCTATCGTAAGTTTTACAGCTGTGTATAACAGCTGTGAAAAAATATTTTCTTCATCATATATGTAGTCTTGTAAAAGTGATAGGAATATAGTTTTCAATAGAAAGAGAGATCGTATAGAATATCGGGCAATCCACTTAGTTGACGTAGAAAGTGGCGCGGTAAACCAATAGGTACTAGGGCGGAGTCATTATCCTCTAACATATTTCGTTCGATTTTCAAATAATAATATTTAAAATAGGAAAAAACGTATGTAAGTAAATTGGGAAATAATTTAAACAGATATCTAATCTATCTCTCTTTTCGTTTAAAAATATTTTTAAAAATTTATTATCAATTTTGCTGAATTTTGTCTGTATAGATTAAAGTCAAGGGCTTTAGCATGAAAATATGTCAATGATTTAAAAGTTTGGAAATAAATAAATCCATTCATTTTATATAAACTTATATTATGTTTTTCTACGAATGTTTTTCTACTATCTTTAAAGTTATATGTTAAACATATGACTTAAATTTTAAAGTCTGACAAATTGGTATGGAAAATTCTCAAAAATAAAAAAAAATGCCTAAATTGTATCTAACGATTATAAAATCTGCCCCTAAATTAGCTCTTTATAAATATAATAAAATTAAATAGGCATAATTCAAATTACATGCAAACAACAAAATAATTAAATATTCAAAAATATCTTCATAAACTTATGCATGAGATGATTACAAAGATTATTTTCATACGCGAAAACAGAAATGTCAGCGAAGTTATTAAAGCGAAAACCTTGAGAATCAGCAGTACATCTTTTATGTTGTACATATTTAAAGCAATATGTTACCAAATAAAACACGAAGGGCCCTGTTTACGGCAAAACAAGTTATAACTGGATCAAGGATCAACAAAAATATTCAAAATTTGTTTATGTATACGCATGTGTGTGTGTTTTGTTTTCACCATTATTTAGCCTACCCCGAGGTGCAATACCAAAACCTCCTAACTGAGTTTGAGCTTACATAGCTTTAGGTTATTTTCACCATTTGGATAAACAATGCTTTTCATCCTAAGTCATCATCATCTGAATATGCCGATTCAACGGTGCTGCCGGCCTAGCATGACAACCGCGACAAACGTGTTGTCGGCCGTTTTCTTGTGTTTTAATCGATTATCGCTCTATTTGTTTCGGCTCTAACATGACAATTACACTTAAAACTCGACTTTTAATATTTAAAATATATATATTTGTCGATCGAGGTATCTTTTCTATCAATACATCGATATCTTACATCTTAGTTTGTCTTCTCTCGTCCGCGACATATCTCGTGGCGGTCATGCTAGGCCGGCTGGTCAGCAGTACCATTAATCGGTACCATTGGGACAACCAGCACTAGCTTCCATAAATTATTCTGTTTTTTTTATCATTGATAATTCCGTGTGACTAATCAAACCTTTATTTCAATATCTTCACCTAACCTTTTTTTAATGTACGTATTATGTTTATTCATGTATGAAATCAGCATTTCAATTTGATCATAGAAAAATCGATAAAAATAAGCTTGCAATTTGCTCCGTTTAAAATGGCTAAAACTACGATCCGAATCTCTAAAAGTCTATAATTATTTTTTGAATCTTTTGAAACAGTCCGATCATAATAATAGAGCTTTAAAGCTTCGAGTTCAGAATCAATCGAGTTTGTTTTGAATAAATTCTCAAGTAGTAACACTTGATTTGACCATTAATAATGCACGTGATTTTGTCGTGTCCCTCGGGATTTATGTAGATCAATATTTTCCATTATCAAAGGAAAATCCTAATATTAACGCGTTATATTTTATTACCGGGAGTATCACACATATAAATAAAATAACTTTTACTTGCGGTCATGGACAGATTGAAAAGTATTCGAAACGCCCAGATAAATAATTTAATTAATACTTAATTCGAAGTTATTTTATTTATGAAATGTCTGAATCAAGTTATCGTATCAAAATTCAATCAAAACACTCCATTACAAGAAATTTACCTCTTTGATTAAAGTTTGTTATGATTTAAATTTTGACTCGATTTTGATTTATAACTCGACTTGACTGAGAATGAGACTTCAAAGTCGATTTCAAATAAAAATGAGTTTGATTTGAATGAGTTTAATTTCACTGGTAAGGTAGAGCCAAATATTAATGTCGAGTAGCCCTACAATTCACCTGGCATAATATTAACCATAATAACACTCATTTGGACGTGATGGTACACTTTAGAACTTTATTTCACTTATCTTGACAATGCTTTTACAAGAGATCACGTCATATCTTGACTAGAAATTTTCCGGCGACTTGGACTGCAATCTTCTACTACGATTTATTATACACCTATATACTATACACGTAAAAAAATGTCATAGAACATTCGTTCAGCTATTACTTACCCTTAAGTATACAATTAAAAAGGTATAAATGATGAATAAAGATTAAAATGGATAAATCGCGTTTTTAATCCGGTAAAAGGTACTTAATTTAAATGTGTGATAAAAGACAATATTTTGAAAGGAAGTTGTCAAGAAGGTAGAGCCAGCTGCAGCGGTTTAATATGTGCGTTGGCATAATAATTATGAGTTTGTATTTTAGTTATAGTTGTATGAAATTATATTGTAAAAATTAGGAGATCAAATCCTAATTAAAGCTTATATTTTCCTTTTCTATAGAAAAATGTTTAGTATAACATTCAAACTGTGACTAACGTTAGGATGTATGAAAATACATTTTTTTTTATGAAATACTAGTGAACCCGACAGACATTGTCATTGACTCCAAAAAAAAAAATATTTCTAGATTTTAATAATATGCTATTTACAAAAAAGCTATAAGCGTGCGTGACGTGAGCTGTTTTGTAACCCCGCCATCTTCCGCAATTTAATTTATTTTAAATTTAATTTTCTGCAAAAAAAAATAGTTATTCTGTTATTCTTGACGATTTTGTCTATGTCTATACTAATATTATAAAGAGGAAAGATTTGTTTGTTTGTTTTTTACAATTTAACTCAAAAACTACTTGACCGATTTTAAAAATTCTTTTACCGTTAGAAAGATACATCTTCACTGAGTAACATATTATGCTATACACAGAACAGAAGAAGTAAGAATATTTGTTTCCAGAAATAATTAGGGGTTCCTACTAAAACTTGAATAACGTAACCCAAAGTGTAAAAAAAGGTTGTAGGGAGTAATCTACTGAACCGATTTAAAAAAAATAGTTTACCAATAGAAGGCTACATTATCAGCAAGTAATATAGACTATTTTTTTGTATAGTAGGTACAACTATTGTACATTGCACCCGTGCGAAGCCGAGACATGTTACATTATGTTTTGAGTACTTTAGAACTATCAATATATGTACATATTAAATTACTTAATAAATCCGATATTTACTTTCGCTCTCAGCAATCGGACGTACATGCGTATTGTATGACGTTACGCCTTTCCGTTGATATGTAAGTAGACTTGTATTTAACAAACTACCAAGTGATACGAGAGACCATTTAGGTATCAAACGGAGAGAAGGTTGAACGGCTTTCGCGTAAACGACTTTTAAACAAGTAAACAATTAGTTTCTTTAAGACAATTAACTAAAACATAGTTGTTTATCATTTCTATAATCAAAATAACTAGTGTTATCAATAAAATTAGCATTAATATATTCATCGACACAATTTGCATACTTATTAATGTCTAATTTACATATTTTGATGCTTTTTGTTTTAAAACCTATCTAATAAAGTGATCGTTCTACTTTCGTAGAGACAATACAATTATCAGAGTTACTCGATAATGAAGAAAGAGTTTTGACCCAATGGTATGTTTCAATTATAGGATTCCATTGTGTGGAGGTGACCGGATATGAAAACAGCGCAGTTGAAATTAGACGCGACAATGCGATGATCGAAACCTTTGGTTGTTAAGTGAAGACTCGTGTTTGGAGCTTTCGTACCGGAGGAACTGAAAATACAACATGTTTTTATTTAAGGTAAGACTTATGTTGGATTATAGTCACTCTTGAATATTTTCTCTTTAATAACTTGAGGAATTCATGAGTATTATTTTAAATAAGAAAATTAGTTAAGAATCCTGGTTTTGGGTACTCGGTACGATAAAATATGCTGACTATGTGCAGTTATGTTGTGTTACTGCGAGAAACGTTGATGTTACGAGATTAAAACACTTAAAAGCACACAAATACAGTGTGGAAAAATATCTATGAGCCCTGAAAGGAAAAATAAAACTTTAAATACTCAGGATAGGTTATTTTACTTAAAGGAAACATTCATCTTCAGGAATTTCATCATTTATTTTTTAAATGAAACAAAACTGCATTCAAAGATTATCTAAAATTCGCTAATTGTATGAGGCCCAGGAATTTGTTTGTTTGTTTCTTACGATTTAATTTAAAAACTACTCGATCGATTTTAAAAATTATTTCACCAATAGAAAGCTACATTATCCGCTGTCCGTCCATCAGTCTGTCTGACTGTCACCAAACTCATTAATCTGTAATGTCATGAAACTGTATCTCATGAATATCGGTATATTTATAGGGGGCTCCCATACAACAAACGTATGTATTTTTTGTAGATAATAAAAACCGTAACCTAAATTTTAAGGCATGCAGCTTATTCAATCAGGGTAGAATGAAAAAAAAATATATTTTGAATATAGAATGATAAAGAAGGCGTGCGAAATGTGCTTCAAATTTTCATTGTGGAATAAGCGAAGTGACTTACGCGTATAAATGCATGCATAATCGGTTAACACGAATAATGTTCACAAAGAAAAATGTCATATATCAAAAAGGTTCTAATAGAACGACTTTTCTAAAATTACGTAGTCCTTTTAATAGCATGTATTTCTTAATATGTTTATAGATTTTAAACAGGTTATATCTAAGTATATACTAATATTATAAAGAGGAATATTTTATATTGGATATATTTTTTTGTTTGTTACGATTTAACTCAAAAACTACTGGACCGATTATCAGCGAGTAACGTAGATTTTAAGCATATCTACTTTGCACCCGTGCAAAACTGGGGCGGATCGCTAGTATATAATATAATGCGTATTCAGCAAAAAAACAATGTACAAAAAAAGCTCTGTGGCTATTCTGAAAGCTTGCATTCATTTTAAATGTACTTTTGAGCCGAATTTACGTATATTTATGAAACTCTATTCAACATAATTTATATACAGTTGTGGTCATATAATTAAGAACGATTTTTAGTTTCAGAGAATTTCTTATCAAACGTGTAATATTTATGTGTTAGATACTACCCTGAAGTTATTTGTTGAATTACGGAAAAGGCACATGAATAAAGCTGACTAAATTACGAAAAAAGATATAAAAAACATGCTGATTTTTTGACTTATGTACATATAATAAAAATAGTAACAATTTACATAGAAACGAAACTGGACAAATAATTAAGAACGACCTGTAAACTATTCGATAAAATTGTATCAAATGAAATTTTAGCTAATGAAGTTACACTATACAGGATCACTTGCCATACAGAGGGCAAATGAATACCTTTTAAGCCTAAAATTAATACTTAGTAGCATATCAACAGCTTTTGATATCGATATGATTGACTCTATCATTTTTTGACATTTTTCAACAGAAATAGAGTTCCACTCTTCAAAAAAATTTCGCGTATAGTTCTCTTAAACTGCTACATTGCCTATTTGATACCCTTTTCTTAACCTCACAATAATTGTTCTCAATTGGATTTAAATCCGGGCTATAAGATGACCACTCTAAGACAAAAACAAATTGTGAGTCGAGGAATTCCTTTACTGTGTGCAGTATGTTTACGGTCATCGTCGTGCTGGAATGTCCAAATGACAGGCAGAACGTCCTCAGCATAGGGTAATATTGTTTACTCTGGGATAGTTTTGTACTAGAATTGATCCGTGTTTCCTTCTATGAGCCTAACAGGTCCGACTCCATGGCCAGAAAAGCACCCTAAATTTTCACGTGTGCACTGGCATGCTTTAACGTTACTTTTCTGAACTGAGGGTCAAATGCTTTATTCGAAGGGCGGATGACGCATTGATTGCATCACAGAAAACCCTATTTGTTTCAGTTTCATCAGAGAAAAGATCATTTTTCCATTGTCTGACTGGTCAGTTCTCATATCTTATGCGATGTCAACGTGAGTATCTTCCGCGCTATCCTTCCGAACAAACTTTCTTCTACCAAACGCCTTGGTGCCGTGCGTGTCGAGGTTGCCGAGAGGTTGCTCTCGCCAAAAAAATATTTTTTTATCTCATTATACCCTTTAAATGGAAACTGCTTGGCCAAACGAACTGTATTTCTATCCCCTCGAGGAGATGTCTTCCTCAGTTTAAACCCACGCGGTTTATTTGAAATAGTTTCATATGTTCTAAAATGCTTAACAGAATGAAAACCATGATTTTGGAGCACTGAAGATGGTCTGCTATCTTTTTATACAACCAGTTGTTCTCGCGAAGTTTTATTATAACTATCTTATTCTAGACTTATCACAACTTTAACTTTTCCCATTGTTTTATAGGAAATAAGCACGTTTTATTATTTTTACAACAATCAATGTTGCCAAAGTTATACTAAAGGTGACCAAGTACAAAGGTTTTCTTTATTAAAATTTCAAAAATCTATAAAATTATTCAGCGTTCTTAATTATGTGACCAGCCAGTAGGGGTACGACCTACGTTCAGGTACTACATTTATGTACTCTATAAAGCTTATCTGTTTTTTTTTAAATTACTCATGTACATAATGAATGTACAAATAGTATGGCAATATTTTGCAATACCATAAAAAATAAAAGAACGTAAATGCGTTATGTTTTGCGAGGCTGTTTGTAAAAAATGTTGTCTTCATGTAAGCGTTCTTAATTATATGACCACAACTGTATATAATATCATTAAATCCTGAAATGTCTGAATCTAAATTTGGTTTAACTGAAGTTCAAACCGATGTCATGAATTATTTAGCAGATCAAAGTACGGTATTTACGGTACAATAGCAATAAAAAATATATACAATTAAAGCTTTATTTTAATCAAAACTTTCAAGTTATTCAAAATTGTATTTTTTCTTGAACTCAACTGCTGCAATCGTTAAGGCCATGGCTTCAATAAAGTTTAAAAAGTTTCGAGTGTTTTCTGAAAGCTTGCATTCATTTTAAACGTACCTACTTTTGAGTCAAGTTTACATAATATTATATAATCTATCTACCTATATTCAATAAATATTTATCTCTCTCTCTCAATTTATGTGTTGCTTATATTAAATGTTATCAGAAAAATTGAATTGTTTCTTGATGAAGTAAAAGTAATATACATAGGTATCTAAGATTTAACAATACGAAATTAGGTATTACTATCGTGATTAACTATAAATTTTTAAAATTTTATCTTTTTGGATTTTAAAATGTAGTTAAATTTTTTATTTTCCTCCGATCTCGGGGGTAACACTGCGTATGCAACATCGGTAGGTATTTCTTTTATTATGTATGTAAAAAGTTAACCTCAAGTTGTGGACGGCATTTGGCAATGCTAGTTAAAATTTAATAGGGCGAAGGTTCCGACAATAATCTGTAGAAAACTCCAAATTGTATTCAATGTTTCGCAAGAACTTCTTATGATTATCTTACCACATATGGTGTGGTCCAGTTTAAAATTGTACTTTGCTGCTGTTATGCCTGTCTGACGAAACGGCATTTTGGCTCAGTTATCAAGTGCGGTTAATATTTGCAACGCTTATTAAATTTTATGTAAACCCTTATACATATTTTGCTATGATAGCAACATTGCCATAAAAGATAATTAAGATAGCTATATTTCTAGGTTAAAAAAAATTAAAATAATTATATCCATGTACCTTTGTCAAGTATGTTTGTGTACACAGATTCAAAATTATGCCTAAATAAAACATAAATTGTAAAAAAAGCCAAGTCTTGCAACTCAGTTCTTCTATCGTAAAAAGTTGTGAGATCCATATAATACCAAGTCGGTCAATTTATTCAGTCTCTACTGAAGGATCCTTCTGTCTTAAGTAATTACATAATAAGCTAACCTTACAATATCTTATAGTGATCATATCAATGCCAATATTAAAAATCTTTGATGTTTAAAATAAATAGATTGGCTCGGCTATCGCATGAAATCACAATGTATCTTTTTTTATATTATTAAAAACATAATGTATCTCACAAGTAATACATATATATTATATTAAATTAGATTGTTTAGTGCGATTGCCAAGTCAATCTATTTATTTTAAACATCAAAGATTTTTAATATTGGCATTGATATGATCACTATAAGATATTGTAAGGTTAGCTTATTATGTAATTACTTAAGACAGAAGGATCCTTCAGTAGAGACTGAATAAATTGACCGACTTGGTATTATATGGATCTCACAACTTTTTACGATAGAAGAACTGAGTTGCAAGACTTGGCTTTTTTTACAATTTATGTTTTTGATGGCATCTCATTTCTTTTTGTAGATAGTCCTTTTTTTAGTTTATTTGGATAAGAATTAATACAAAGCTATGGAAAACAGTCTGATTTTGATCGGCATTTTTATCAACTTTTTAATGTAAAAAAGTAGTTATAGTGACATAACTACAATAGTTGGACATATGGTCTCATGAAGTTTTTTGTAGATTTTAATATGTTCTATAATATTGTATAACGTTTTTTTGTTCTATCATCAATACTTTCCGCAGCACATGCGATGAAAGACATTTTATGGCTAATTTTTTTACACCTTAGGTTGTTTTTAGTAGGGATTTCTAAGGATCTCTATTTTTTCTAGTGATAAATACCTTATGTTACTCAGTGATAATGTAGCTTTCTAACGGTAAAAGAATTTTTAAAATCGGTCCAGTAGTTTTTAAGTTATTCATTACATACAAAAATACAAAAAAAAATTGTATATCTAGAAAACTGGACCGAAATTTCAAAATATTGTAGTTTTTCCTTGATTTATAGACTAAACACTAATTGTATTCTAAATTTCAAGTTTCTATGTCTGCTAGAAGTGCCTTAGAGTTTTGATGATCGGTCAGTCAGTGAGTGAGTGAGTGAGTGACAAATTATCAAACTTTGACTAGTATAACTTATTAAACTACTGGTTCAAACAGACTGATATTTGAAATATACCGAGTTTATACAATGCTTGCTTAGTGACTGAAAATTCAGGATTCTAGTTTTATCCACAACGAAGTTATAGGGGGTCGAAAATGGCCCGAACTACTTCGAGAAAAGGATAGTACGGCCGTGCCGCTTTTTGCTCGACTTGGCGGGGGCACTACCGTGCCCCCAGATAGAAGTCATATATGTCGTTGATACCATAGAAAAATGCCTAAAAGAACATTGTTTTAGTAATGGATAATAAGAAAAGGTACTGATTTCTTTACCAAATTATTATATGTAATTCAAATATATGCATAATAATTTATCTTACGTCAACTACGGACGGAAGCGATTATATTAATTTAGTTTGATCTACAAATGACGGCTCACGAAATAAGACGGTAAAATAGAGAGCGAATCAGTTTTTTTACTTACTTTAAAAAAGGAGAGGCATTTTGTCGAATATGTATTGTATGTAATAACAGTACAAAGTACTGCGTCTGTTTGTTTATCTATTACGGACAAACCTTGGATTTAGGCTAAACCACGTAACCATTTTGATTCGGTTCTCACTGTCATATAGAGAATTTCTTACGAAGGCTTAGTACGTATTTACTGTTCATTCTAATTGAGTCATTAAAAAATTATTTATCGGTGCTTATATGGCTTCCGTTGGATATACCTTAAGAGATACTTACAAATAATCTATTAAAGAATTGTAGTTCATCAGAGAAGGCCGAGATGGCATATCTCTATTTCCTAAAGTAGTTCCTAAAATAGTACCTGAAATATTAGGTTATTTGCATTGATATAGTATTATGTCAATGTTTACTTTAGAAGAATATGTGACCCGCGCCGGTAAGCGGGCTAGTTTATATATAACTAGCTGCGCAACCCGGCTTCGCACGCTAATGAAGAAATTGAGACCAAATCAAATTGTTGCCAAAAAAATAGGAAAAAAAACTTGATAGGGACACACTTATCACCTAGCGATATATAATATACTATATTACCTTTATTCTCATACTTAAGAAATATATATAAAAATCGGTCGAGCCGTTTCGGAGGATAACAAGACACGATAGATTCTTAATTATCTTGAGAGAGTCGAGACAATTGATTCTTCAACGGAAAACAGTAAATTCACTTTACTATATTCGAAAAAAATTAATAATTTTTATTTTGATAATATCCGACAGCAAAACAATAACTTTAGCTTAGCTTATGCCATATAATATACAATAAACATACAGTAATTAATATTTGGTACATGTTGAATTGAAGTTGGTTTTGTTCCTCTATTCTGTATTCGTATCAACTATAACCCATCTCATACCTTCTGTATAACAAGTTTAAAATCTAACACATCAGAAATATTCTGCGCATTATGTCTATTTGAGCATACATTTCTATTTGCTACGCTTTCATGCCTTAACTACCGATCAAGTATAATTATAAGGGGTGTAGGCTGAATAGGTTTCTAAAGCATATATGCCGAATAAAAGCGATTTCAATCAGTACTATAGCCTCGTAAGGACCAATCTACTCACACGTATATATAGGAAGATTTTTAAGCTTGGTCCTTAGGAGGATAGACTAAATAAAAAAAAGAATGCTGAATCTATAATTTGCGTAGGCTATGATAAATACTGACGTTCTATGTAAAAGGCCAGCTTAGTAATTATTTAGATCGTTGTAGGTACCTGTTGTATACTAATACTAGCCTTTATCTGCGATATAATTCGATCACGCGGAACAGAAATTTTCAAAAAAGGTTAGTCCATTGATTCAAACTGACACATTCAATATAAGGGTCGAGAGAGCGCAACCTAGTGGTCATTGTGTATAGAACCAGAGGTCCTGGGTTCAAAACCGGCGAAGCAATATAAAATAGTGTCTGTCGCGTGCAACTTTAGGGAACCGGGAATTCAATAGATAATGGGGATTTCAAAAATAATTCCTTAGTGAATGAAGAGCAATAGTAAAAAATAGCAAATTAATACGTTTTTAATACATAATAAATAAATTTAATGCCTAGAATGGTGCACGTACCTCATGTATATTCCAAAATCAGATTACATCGCGTACGCACGCAGTGAGTTCGTACTTCTCTTGGGTGAGCGTATCTAATTGGTAATTTCGTGATCACCTCTAAACCGCGTCAATGATGAACGATTATAGCTATTAATTGATGTCTATAATTTAAAGAAGCCGGAATTTAACGATCACAGAGTTAAAGGTGAATTTTGGTATGTCTGAGTTTCTTTTCGTGATGTTAATTTCAATGTGGTCTGTCATGACTTTAGACAGATGTAGTTTGGGAGTTGTAATGATAAGTAAGAAGTAAAAATGTAGATTGCTAGAATTGTTATCTAGGTCGATGTAACCACCTTCGTGGCTTAGTAAGCACCGGAGATTCTGGGTTCGAATCCCGGGGAAATAGATTGTTTCGGTCAGACAGGATACAGAAGGCTGATCACCTACTTGCATGTAAAGGAATATGGTCAGTGAAACAGATACACAGACGTGTCTGCCCCATTCCCCACTAGGCCCTCTAGTCCACTTTAGTAGACTCGGAAAGTCACTTTTTTTTCTAAGTAACTAAGAATAATGAAATATTTAGATAATATTCAAAACATTGTGCTGTTCCTTACTTATGAGATTTAAAATACCATATAAAATACATTAAATAAAGGTAATTGTGCGATCAAGTGATAATGATCCATATTTAAAGTAACGCATAGACTAAATCAAATAACAAAGGCAATTTGATTCCATAATACCTTTTTTTATTAACATTGGATTAACATGAATATGTCAGTCTAAGAATTTTATAATAACAAGCTAACTGTAATATCAATCTAATCACGCAATCGAATTATGATATTCGATTGCGTGGCTTAAAATCACTATCTAAAAAAAGTAAATGTATTAGAATATACAAAGGCACCGTGTGGAATGCAATTAGATAATCGAGTTAAATAAGAGTAAAAGCTAGAACGGTCCCTTTTACAAGTGCCTTCGCCTCTCTTAACCGGTTGTAGGCAAGTGCATTTTTTACCACTCACCTGTTTGTTAGAAACGGGCTATATGAGGGCGCACCTTCGCCATTTTCGCTATTAGTGCAGTGAACCACAAACGGACGTCCATCCCGACCGCAAATAAAACATTCCGCTTTTACTTTCAGATATATGCAATAGCCTTACTGGCTCTAGCCGCAAACGCTGATAAGAAGATAGAATTGGAAGATATAGAAGAAGACAACTTGAAGAGTGAACGAGAAAATAAATATGACACTGCTGAAGCTCGTTCGCAAGATTCCAGCGCTCCTTCAGGGGCCGACTCCGAACCCTTAGGCTATTTAAAAAATAATTTTATCCAATATTACGACGCTTCTTCACCAACAACACAACAACCGCGATACGTACAACAATACGCGGTCACAGAAACTCCCGAAGGACCCCACACAGCTCCTAAACCCCAGTATGAGTTGCCGCAACATCAACAAATTGGCTACTTATCGAATGTGCCAATGCAGGTGTACTTAGTTCCGCAGTATTATAATGAACACATACAGCAAGCGAATTCGCAACGTGGAGTACAGTATACATCCCCACATGCACTCCAAGTTTCCAGCTACCCAAGTGCTCCTGAATCAGTTCAACAACATTCCAACAGCTACTATAATGTAGTGCCGACTTTTATTACTCCAACTGGGAATGGGTTTATCCAACAATACACAACTCCAGTGACGTATATTGGTTATTCGCAACCAACGATAGCTCCGCCCCAGCCTTCTGCAACTCCCGTTTTAACTTATCAAAACTCAATAGTTAACTACCCTACTGCTATCGCTGCACCTCCCATTAAAAGTTTGAAACATATAAATCAGTACTCTGATTCCAATTCTATCAATCAACATGCAGAACACGGTCAAAGGCAATATTCATCTCAAGCAGAAGTTCCGTATATTCCCCGTCAACCGCAAGAATATCCTAGATATTATAACTCGAGAACTCCAGTCAGGGAAGAATATCGAACTGGGTCTATCGAGTTACCACCACCCAGTCCATTGCTTTTGAAACCATCACCACCACACTTGTCGCATATACCAAAGGCTTTGCCTATGTATCGTCCCCTAACAAAGCCTGTTTATGCCACTAGTGGTCCGTTGATCTCTAACGCTTTCACTCCTAAGCCCGCCGAAGCGTACGGAGTTCCATTCAAAAGGAAACCTACGTCTTTACTAGATTCATATATACCATCGAGCGTTCAGCTTAACTATTTGAAAAGAGGATATTCTAAGGATGCTTCTTCTGTATATGACGCTTTATCCAGTGGCCGCAGTTATTCTTCTGTTTTTCCGGCACCTAGATATTACGAACGTGGATTTCTTCCGAATCAAATGTACCATACTGCAGCTGGAGGTATAACTTACGGCCATCAAAAAAGAGCTTCAAAATTAGTCAAGTAATAAAATATTTAATAGTTTCAGTTTTATAACGGAGTTGTATTCAAAATGTCAAGACTTCAATGAAACCTTGACCCTTGAAAGAAGTTCGAACTTTACAAAAGCAGTTTTAAGAAATGAAAAGGTTGTGTTTATAATTATGAAAATAATTGAATCATGTTTCATTTTTTAAACGTACAATAACGATCATAAAACATAATCGTAATTTTCAACGTAGTTGTGAATAACGAAACTGTTAATCGTTTATCTGTACATAGCTCGTAATAGATTTAAGTGTTATTTTTTATTAATTTATACGCTTAATTAATGTTATTATAAATTAAAAAAATGTCTACTTATTTGAATTGGTCAGTATTTTGTTAATGTATTAATAAAGAAATATAATGTTTTTTTCACTTTTATTATTAACTAACACAAAATCAACATAAAAACCTTCTCCATGTTAAAATACATATGCTAATGAAAAAATATATACTCGTAATTTCATGGATTATGAAATATGGAAGAAATATAATGTTCTTTTTACTTTTATTATTAACAAGCACAAAAACAGCATAAAAACCTTCGCCATGAAAAAATAAACACATGCTCATGTCAAAATATATACGTATTTTCATGCTGAAATATTTCATAAGCTGAAATATGTGATTAAAGTACCTTATACACTTTAACATCGAAAAACCGATAAAGCGGGGGACAGACTGGTGTAAAGTATTCTTTTTAACGATAATTAAGGCGCTATGAATTAGTTATTGTTGTACATACGGGAAGTATTATAAGTTAAGTATAAACGTTTTATTGATTTCCAGTTTAAGATTTTTTAATTAATTACTACTCTACGAATTATTTAGATTTATTTACAGATAAGATTGTTTACCTATATTTTTAACGAAGTATTAAAAGGCACAATAGTTTGCATTAATTCAGAACCTCAAAATTTCTGAATGAAACCTTAAAATGGTGAGGTTACCGACCGTGACCCGATAAGACTAGTAGTAGCTTATACCTCAGTTACAATAAAATTTTCAGGGTTGCGCTGTCGAATCAGTGAATGAAGTACACATTTATAATTATAGGTGATTCTCTAACCGTTAATTACTCTAAGTTAAAGTGTTTAAAAAGCTGTTTAAAGGCCGGCAACGCATCCTCAAGACCTCTGGTAATGCGCATGTCCATGGGCGGCGGTAGTTACTGACTATCGAGTGAACCGCCTGTCTCTTTGCCTCCTCTAATATAAAAAAAGAATAATAAGCTTCGAATAATATTTGTATACAATAGAAGAATTGTAAAAATGTCATATTCTGAAGGATTCGAACCCATAACCCCCCGGAATGCGAGTGAACTATCGCGACAACCTGCCCGTGTATTCGTCAGAGTTATATTCTAGTTGAGATCATTTATTTGTAGCTGAATCATAAACATGGGTCTGATCGCATAGTTGACATAATGAAGATGCTTTATGCTTACATTTATCGATTCAAATCTGAGGATAAACCCATAGGCTAGTGATTTTTTAAGTTATTATAAAGAGCATGTGGTGAATGTTATTCCGAGTCATATTCAGTCATTTTTGTTCTCAAAATTTTATAAGATGAATTTTGTTTTGGTAAGAAAAGGGCAAAAAGTAGCTCTGGAACTCGGCATATCAACTTGCCCGCTAAGAAATCAGATTTAAGGAAAATGTCTCTTTTAAATGAGATGGAATTTTGGTTCTAAATTGTAGTAGGTATACATTGACATAGTATTACATTGTTGATCGAAGTAGGTATATGAGTATTCTGACGAAAACATAATCATATTCGCAGGAAAAAAATACTTGTATTGACAGATCTTCGGTTTAAAGATTATTTATTCCCATAATGACATACATCGCTTACATGAGAATATTACAAAATTATACAATTTTATTAACCCGGTGCGGGTATTTCTAAAAATATTTACTAAGATGCGACGCGAGCTCACTCAATACATTGTGGTCCAAGTGACAAACATTTCCTAATATATTTAATTTGTTACAAAATATTCTAGTAATTGTTATTAAAATTATAATATTATTATTTTTTTTTATTTATGTATAAAAATATACTTTAATCTAAAATATAGGTTTTAAGTTTGGATTTAAAAATATTCAGTGAGGTCGCATCTCTTATACTTTTTGGAAGTTTATTATATAGTTGTGCTCCCGAAAAAGTTATAGAATTCCTCCCATAGTTTGTACGTATGTTATGTAAGGATAATAGACCTGCGCTTCGAGTAATATATTTCCGTGTTTTGCTATTATTTGTGAATTTAATGCTACTGTGAGTTAGTTTATTTAGAATTTTATATATAAGTATGCATGTATTGTATGTATATAGTTGTTGAAGGTTCATTAATTTAGTTTGTTTATATATTTGTTTAGTTGGTGTCAAATAATCGTACTTATGTAAGATTTTTATAATTTTATTTTGTAGTATTTGTATAGGTTTTATATTCGTTTTTGCAGCACTGCCCCATACTTCTATAAGGTATATTAGATGTGGTTTTACCAAGCTGTTATAAATTAAATTTCGACCTTTTTGTGGAATGCATCTAGCAATATTGTGTAATGCACCTACTAGAGATGAAAGTTTTTTTTTTATTTGATAAATATGTTCATTCCAGTTTAATTTTTTGTCAAGAATCAAACCAAGATATTTTTCATGATCAGTTTTCTGCAAAATTTGTCCGTTAATACTTAAGTTATCATGGTCAGGCAGTTTTTTATTTTTGGCACTAAAAATGATGTATGATGTCTTCGAAGTATTGATTGTTAATAGATTACATTGGAACCACCTACATAGAATATTAAGGTCTTCTTGTGCGCAATGAATATTTTTTCTTAGATCAGGTCCAAAGTAAAATAAGCATGTATCGTCTGCGTAGAGAGTAAGTTGGCCTTGCAAACCTGCTTGGTGTATATTATTTATGTACACAAGAAACAATAAGGGTCCCAGTATAGAGCCCTGGGGAACTCCGCATGTCAAAGGTTGTGGAGTACTTTGGTAATTACCAAATTTAACGACCTGACACCTATCCGTTAAGTATGAATGTAACATTTTCAGCGCTGTTCCATTGATGCCAATACTCTCCAGCTTCTTCAGTAATAGATTATGACTTATTGTGTCAAAAGCCTTTTTTAAATCAATAAAAATACCGAGTGCTATCTGCTTTTGATCAATTTTTGTTCTAATTTTAGTAATTAGGTCCATAGTTGCATTAAGTGTATTCGATTTTGGTCGAAACCCGTATTGATGTTCGTATATGAAATCGATTTTTGTTAGATAGTCATTTAGCCTCTTGTAAATAATTTTTTCTAATATTTTAGAGAGAACTGGCAGAACTGAAACAGGGCGATAGTTTCCTGGGTCTGATTTTAATCCCGACTTGTATAATGGTGTAACTCTAGCTATCTTTAAACTTTCCGGAAAAAGACCTGTAGTTAATAGTTTATTTAAGCAATCAGTTAGATTTTGTATTATAAGTGTCTTTATACATTTTAAAGCTTTTGTACTGATACCATCAATACCTGTACTATTGTTTGAATCCAAATTATCTATTATTTGAGCTACTTCACTGACTGTGCATGGAGAAAATTGAGTAAAATTAATTGAATCAGGGTTAGGGAATGATTTAGGCAATGTATAGGTGTTATTGTCGTGATTGTTTTTTGGTATTTTACTCGCTAATTGTGCGCCAATATTGGAAAAAAATATGTTAAACATTTCACATACCTCAACGGGGTCTTTAACTTCAGAGTTGCTTTCTGTTCTAAGATTTGGGGGAGCACAACTATTTACAATTTTATTATTTGCAAGTGTATTTATCACTTGCCACATTTTTTTAGGTTTATTTGTACACTTAAGAAATTCCTTGTAAAAATATTCATCCTTGACATTTTTTATAGATCTAGTAACATTTTCACTTTTATTTTTAAAATTTAACTTTAATTGTTCATTATTCGGCTCTTTAATTAATTTACGCCACATTAAATTTCTTTCATTTATATCACTGATAATTCTCCTATTTATCCAGTCTTTTTGTGGTTGATTTTGGATTTTATATTTAGTTTTTTTATTTTTATTTATCATTTTTTTTATATATTCATCTAAAATAAAAAAATCATGTTCATGATTATCTAATTTAGTGGACTTTACCATGTTATATAACGTGTGATAATCAATTACTTCATACTGATTTTTTTGTTTTTTCGGTGGTGGAACTTTTTTTATTTCAACATAAATGTTTTTATGATCAGACATAGAAGACTCAATGACCGCAAAATGGAAATTATTTTCTTTCAAGTTCGTTACAACATGATCAATGATTGTTCTTGTTGTTGATGTTTCCCTTGTACAATATTCAGCAACTCTTTTGTTTAAGATTTTATATCCTGATTCCATCAACATAGCGTCATATTGCTCAGTTTTAGTGTCTTTTGTAAGTAAATCAATGTTCATATCACCGAAAACGATTGCTCTTTTTTTTTGCAGTAGTTGAGTCTCATAGTTTTCTTGAAAGTCATTAAAATTTGAATGACCAGGTTTGTAGATCACTCCCACATCTAATGCTTGCTTACATAAGTGTATCCATAAATAGTTATTACCATTGATATAAAGTGCTGTTGTTAGTGAGTGCTTTAAATTATTATGGACATAGATGGACACACCTCCTCCAATAACATCAGGCCGAATATTGTAGTAATGTGAATAATTTTGTAAATGAAATTGTTGAGCCTGCTGCTCTGATCTTATCCATGTTTCCGTTAGTAATATAACATGAATACATTTTTCAAAAGAGTGCAGTATACACCTAAGTTCATCGAATTTGCCTGGTTTGCAAATACTTCTAATATTAGTATAGAAAAAATTAAGACTTGATTTATCGGTATGCACATTCTGGCATAAATCAATGATTTCATATGTTATTTCATTAGACTGCCTTTGATTACTGCTATTGCGTGAAGTGTAATTTAGTTTTTTGACTGATGTATTTTTTTTACGATTTTTGGAATTCCTCTGATGTATTTTATTGTGATATCTTCTTCGCCATCTTTTTCTCTTCTAATAAGTTCTTCTTTTAAATCTTTAAAATATTTTTGCTGAGCGGGGGTTTTGTCTGAGAAGATTTTAATGTTACTTGGTAGCTTATCTTTGTTACGCAGTAGCAATTTAACTGGTTCATGTGATTCGAAGCATACTTTTATGCTTCGATTTCTATTTGAATTATATTTTCCAAGTCTAAATATTTTATATGGTTCCGGACAGTTTTTAGTCAGTGCATTTAATATGTGATTTACTTCTTTTAAATCAGATGAATAGTCCTGATCGCGATTAGTCTCTTTACTTTCACGAATTCCTACCAATATTATGTTTTTCATTCTGGTTGTACGATCTTGAATTTCTTGCACAATATTTTCATCAGAGAAAATGTAAGAAGATCTATTATTAGGTATAATATTATGTTGTTTTATTTCTATGATTTCTGATTCAAGAGTTTGTATTTGTTTTTCGGTAGTAATATTTTTTATTGATAGATCAGATATTTGTGTTTTAATTAAGTTTTGTTCAGTAGTTAAAGTGTGTATAGAAACTTTTATATCAGTTAACTGCGATTTTATTTCAAATATATTCTCACGCATGAACTTCAAAGTATCTTCCTGGTTGGTCACAAAATTATCTAGTATAGTTGTAATATCTTTACGAAAATCTTGCAGATCTTGATTACAGCAGCAGGTCTCTTCTGGTTGCTTGCGTTTTCTTAAACTTATTTGTTTTTCAGCCTCGTCCTTTGCTATATTCGGCAGATCTGGTAACGAGCCCCTTCGGGCGGGTGGTGAACGCTTAACGCTCATATTTTGTACCACACACCAAAATTGCAAGCAATAGTCAAACTTACTTGCGTATGGTTAGTCACCGTGCCAGTTACCGCTGAGTGAGATCAAAAATCAGAGGAAGTCCTCTTTACTCGCGGGGGTGAAGGGAGCACTTTTTAAAAATTAACAGAAAACACGTCTACTTTGCGCCGCACCTAGTATAACCAATCATTCAACGTGTTTGCAAAAATATTATATAACATTGGATTAATTAAAAAATAAATAAGATTTTTTCAAATCTTAGCGTTTCTTCATATTCACGCAATTAAACAAAACTTGAAACTTCAATTATCCGCTATTATTGATATAAGAATGTATCATCAAAATATAAATTACTAGCAACGCGCCCCGGCTTCACACGGGTGCAATGTAGATGTGCTATACACCTATGTTACTCGCTGATAATGTAGCTTTCTATTGGTTAAAGAATTTTCAAAATCGGTCGAGTAGTTTTTGAGTTTATTCATAACAGACAAAAATTCAAAAATACAAATCTTTCCTCTTTATAATATTAGTATAGATATAGAAGTATAGATGACTTTTTCATTAATTCTATGAAAGGAATCGTGTAATTATCTATTAGCTAGAATAAAGGGGAATTCAAGATTGTTAATTAGGTATATTAACACAAAAATGATTATCCTGCATAAGGGGTTTTTCTTTGGAAATGTTAATAAATCAAATTATCCTCTAGTAAACATAATAGGTATACATAATCTTCAATAATAAATATTAATAAACGCCATCTACACAATTATTGATGTATCACAAATAAATTTAACTTCAAGATAAAGCAAGCCTAATGCGTTTAGCGTCTTTTGCGCGCTACTTTCACTTTCTAGATAGTACGGCTTTAACTTTAATAAATATTGAATCAGAAATAAGTTTTTAAACTTTACGCTAGATGGCGTTAATACCTATTATGTTTACTAGAGGATAATTTGATTTATTAACATTTCCAAAGAAAAACCCCTTATGCAGGATAATCATTTTTGTGTTAATATACCTAATTAACAATCTTGAATTCCCCTTTATTCTAGCTAATAGATAATTACACGATTCCTTTCATAGAATTAATGAAAAAGTCATCTATACTTCTATATCTATACTAATATTATAAAGAGGAAAGATTTGTATTTTTGAATTTTTGTCTGTTATGAATAAACTCAAAAACTACTCGACCGATTTTGAAAATTCTTTAACCAATAGAAAGCTACATTATCAGCGAGTAACATAGGTGTATAGCACATCTACATTGCACCCGTGTGAAGCCGGGGCGCGTTGCTAGTAATTTATATTTTGATGATACATTCTTATATCAATAATAGCGGATAATTGAAGTTTCAAGTTTTGTTTAATTGCGTGAATATGAAGAAACGCTAAGATTTGAAAAAATCTTATTTATTTTTTAATTAATCCAATGTTATATAATATTTTTGCAAACACGTTGAATATTATTAGATAACAAGAACAGCGTGTAATTTTCTCTTTTTCCAGTTAATTTACATTTAAAGTTGTTACTACAGACTTATGCTTGCTTAGTTCCTGTTTAGAACCTAAGTCATGTTATTAATGTGAAAGTATGTTTATTTGTTTGCTTGACCGTATCTCATGACAAAGCAGAATCGATATTTACTTTTTAAGCTATACCTATAAACATTTTTAGTAGTGACATAATATGATACTTCTATAATTAATATTGTCTTTTATTAACGCGAGTAAATAAAATACTGTTTTTCAGCAACTGTTGCTGAAAAGCATCCGAAACGTCGGGATAAATAATTTAAACAATATAAATAATAAATCGCGTTTTAATCCGATATACAGTATTTTATTTAAAAACTTCTATACTTTTTCTTTAGGTAAAATATAACAATGAGATTTTTATATAAATAGGATGTATATTTGAAAGTTTCATGTAATTGCCAAATTAGTTAACAGTTTTCTCTGGCACACTTTTAACACCTATGACAATATTCCTAATGTCCCATCCCATCAATCAATCATCATTATGATAGATCCGCGCAACAACTAGAGCACATGATTGCGAATTATTCTCATTGCATTACATAAGAGTATGGTCAGTTAACGTGACGATTTAGTGAGATCGCTCATACCTCATAAATAATGCAAAGAAAACATCTTCTCGGTTATTACACCCGAATTCATGCATGCTAAACACTTTGTGGTTCGTCTCGGAAAGTGAAACTACGCGTGTGGTTTCATTGATTGGAGGAGACGAGGGAGTGCCTTTGAAGTGTACTCATGCTTCTCTGGTCATATTGAGCACTTGTCTTGTTCAGGATGTCTAAATGAAGTAATATCTATGGATTTTTTTTTCATTTTCAAGTGAAGTTCCTTGAAAAAAATATTTTTTCTCAAGACTAATGTAGCCTATATGTCACTTAGATAGAATAATATTATTTATTAACACAAAAATACGACACAGAATTAAACAGAAAAAAAAAGGAAAAAAGATTTCATATGGCGGCTTTATAACTTTTTAGCAACCTCATCCAAGCAATCGCATTAAGAGGAAAGAGACAAAAGTAATGAGAACTTAGAGTAGAGTGTAACAAGAAGTAAAAGATAAGAAATTAATATATGGACTAAAGTAGAACTAACAATACAAAGAATTATCTAAACTAAACAGACAACAAATAATAGCTAACTCCCCTACCAATCCCAATATAAATTTTTGCTCAGTTTTTGCTTAAAAGAAGAATTGAATTAATTATAGTATAAAAACTACGATTTCATATAAATGGAAGGCATAGAAAATCTAAGTGGTCCGGAAGAAAAATGACACAAATTCCTATCTAGGCTACTCATTGTTTTCCATCTGATTTTCCATAAAAAAAAATAATTATATAAGAGTTATGAATTAATTAGTCATACTAATTTGTTGGTTGTATAATGGCTGTGTTAATCGGGCACAAATATTTTTGAGCGTCATAAACTGGTTTTGACCACTTTTGTTGGACAGTTGTATGTGTATTGCATAAGGGGCAGTGGTTCCGGGTTCGAATCCCTGGGAAATAAAATTTAAATAAATGTAACGCTAGCACAGGGCACAGAAGATTATTGGAACTGGTCTGTAAAGAAATATGTATATAAGTGAAACAAACACAGAAATACATATGTCTGCCCCGTGCTCTACTAGGAGATTTGGGAAGGAGTTTTAATTTTACAGCTTTGGAAAATGTTTTTGAAATATTATTTCATACACATAATATTTTAACGTGTAAAACTATTCAATTATTTCAGTTGTTAGATATATTTAAATAGTTTTGTTTTTTGAGTTTATTCTTCAATTTAAAATCAATTATATAAAATATAAAAATTAAATTTTTAACAAAAATAAAATATTGTCAATGCATTTCCTAAAGCGATAATTTTAAAATATTTTAATGACAATGACAATGAACTAATAAATAATTTACATAAATTTCAAGGCAATCGCTTTATTGTCAAAACGATTGATAATATTCGTATCGATTTGTATAATGTTCAACATTTTACTGGTCGTTGACCTTCTCAATGACCTGCAAGTAAAAGTTCATACGGTCGAATGACAGAAAACAATTCAGAATAAAATGCAGTATATAAATTTTAACGCTGACTTGAAACTTTGTCGTCTAAGATACTTTTTAACTCTTTTAAAACAGGAATATTGACTTTTTACAAATTATTCGAGTATTTTTATTTCATTATTTAAGAACGCATATATGGTAATTAGTGGGCCATATACCATGTAGATTGTAGATACTAAACCTATACTAATAGTTTCTGACCAGATACAGTTTGGATACTACTATCTATTCGGTTTATTAAGGAAAAGGTTTATTACTGCTATTTAAGGCGCAATAATACTTTTATTAAAAAGTTATTACTCAAAAATTGCACAAACTTACAGACTTATTCATAAAAAATCCCTAAAATGAGTTTAAAACACTCATTAGTTAAAACGGTCATTAGGCCTTAATATTGATTTTAACTGTCTTATAAAATTCTTGATTCATAAACGATTAACAATTAAAATGACTAATGGCATAAAAACAAAACAAAATCAATTATAAAAAACATTAACATAAAATATAAGAACCTACCTAATTGAATGAAACATATTAAAAAATCTTACTAATTTGAAAGCCAATTATTGCAATAAATTAATACATATACTTACACATTTTACTCAACTAAAGTTAACTCATGTTGTGAGGTTAGTAGGTCACTAGAAACTGTCAAACATATTGAAAAGATATAGACATTTGTGACTTGCGAATTATGAGGATTTGGCAAGCTGCGTTCTAAAATACTAATTTTATCTAAGATTGGTCGGAAGATTTATAATATCAGGTTGGCTCTGTTATACTTGATCAAATTGTCAGTAATTGTTTGAGTAGCATTGTAATAATAATTTTAATGCTGTTTAAAGAAGTTTATTTCAAAGAATTAAACCACTATAAGTACAATAAGACAGTGTGCGAAGATGCTTTGAACTCTTTTATATGGAAATTATGATGCTTTGTCCATGTATCATGTAAACATTCATATTTATTTAAATTATTTCCGTATTTGTTAAAATCTGTTTGTTCTTAGCTTTATAATAATAATATATCATATATTTTACAATTGCGTTTACTAGGTTTGTTTGGGTTTCCTTGCATCGAATAATAAGGATATTTTCCATAATAAAGTAAAAATAATTCCTAAGGTCAAGCTTTTTATCAAAATCGGTTCATCCATCATACACTCAACATTGGTCTAATACAACAATTACAATAAAACACGGTTCTGCTATAAATTTACAAAACAGTGACAAGATGTTACCTCACATTCTATGTACTAGCTACATATAACGGTGTCCCAAGTGTTCACGTTTAGCAATTGCGGCTCTTTTGATTATCTAAGAAAGGTAATGTGTAAGATCATTAAAATATTTTTATTACTATATTTCATGGTTTGTAATATTTTTGTCATATAGATGGCTGACAAAAATTACTATCATAAATAAAAATGTCTCAAGTTATAAAGAAACATTTTGAGCTAATGTTATCTAATTATGCATCAAGGAAGGTAAAACTTGATAATAATTAATATGTAAATTATAACAAAATTACATAAAACTGAAAAATAGATCGTTATTTTGTAATTCAGTTATGAAAGAGACTAAGCACATTGGAGCTGAATTATGTATACGTGTTAATTGCTCCATCACGATTCCTCTCTTTATAATTTATTGAAGGCTCACCCGAATTAGACAATGATGTAATTAATTTGTTTTCTATATTTTTAATGTATTCCTGATGAAAATATTTATTTTATTTATTTGAACTCTTTCTTGCACTTGAAAATAAAAACAAACAATAATAAAATTCTTAGAAATAACTTAAATGTAAACAATACAATAGGCGGCCTTATCGCTATCAGCGATATAGGTACATATACAGTCAGTGGAATTTTATTCAAAAAAGAGAAGTACAAACTATATTTCATTTGCAAAGGTCCCTAGATATTTTTAATTTTTTACAAGGCTTTGTTCACTAAGTGAGCATGTCAGTCCCATCGTATTCTAAATCAATATTTTGTACAAATTATACCTATTACCTATCAATCTTATAATAAATATTATTATATAACATTCCAGCTTAAATAAAGGTGGAAGGCATAAGAGATATTTTTTTAAATAATCTTTAATATTGTAATAATTTCCCATACGTAGCATATTTTACCGATTTAGCCTTACCTCTGATGATATGTATGTATATATCGTAGCGAATCATGATTAAGCAATTAAAGTTTACGTAATCTGGACAGGAACTAGCTGCAATGTTTATTTGCGTATGATAAGTTGGAACAGTCCACATCATAATGAACAAGATACAAATGAATAATTAAGTTTTTATTTAAAAAAAAATATCGTCAAACTTCAAAATATTATCGCCGATTTGTCATTTTTTATTTATATCTAATATATAAAATTTTCATGTCACAATGTTAGTTAGGTACCGTACTCCTCCGAAACGGCTTTACCGATTTTTACCAAATTTTATATCCGTATTCAGTAGGTCTGAGAATCGGCTACTATCTATTTTTCATACCCCTAAGTGATAAGGGTTGTTCACCCTTAATTTTTTTTTTATTTTTGGACGAAATTTTTTGTTTTTATTTTTTTATAATGTGGCATTAAAAATACATTCAACCCTAAATTTTTACTTTTTTATCACCAACCCCTGCTTTATAATAGTGATTTTAATAATTTTATAATTTTTCTCGGGATTTCACTTTAAGTTAAGCTAAAAGTTAACACGACATTAATTGGCTGTTAGGCAGTACAAAAAAATACTAAACTGTATATATGTATATAATAATACTAAACTGTAAAATATATAATATATTGTTTTAGGTTATATATCGACAGACGAGCATGAGGTTCACTTGATGGTAGGTGATAGGTACTTGAGCCACAGAACAACGGTCAATGATGCGCTGTCGACTAATATTTTACTGTTATATGTTTATTGTTTATATTCAATACTTTGTTTTTGAAATTCATAAAGTTTCGTACAACCGTCACCGTCGATGTGCCATGCATTACGTACCTGAGGTTTCGAGTTAGAAGCCTGGGAAAAAAAAATTAAGCAGAAGACGAAACGATTTCATTTGTAAGAAAAACATTTTGAACACAGACATATAAGTATAAAGCACACTTTTCTATGCACACGTAGATTAAGCCTCATATCTTACAAAACATGATGGAAATAGAATTTAAATGATAAATTAAAAATAGCAATTAATTATAACTAGTTACAACATTTCCATTATTGGTTTTAGCATATTGCATAAAGAAGATGGACTTATTCTCATGATCTAGTGTCGATTTCGTATTGAAAAAGTATCTTGTTAGCCGTGAGAGTTATACAGTTTTAATAGTGGCAACTGTGAGAAATTGTATGTGTTATCCGGTCGATACAGGAAGCATCTAGTAACAGGTATATAGTATAATAGCTTTGAATAATATCTATCCTAATCTACACTAATACTTAATATTAATATCAACACTCATATCAGGTAGGTTTTGTTAATAAATATTTATTTCACAAGAAACTCACAGGATACACTTAAATAGAATAAAATAAAGGTACAAAAAACAAAAAGATACAGAGTAATTAAATTATAATTTTATATTTTTATCTTAACATTACATCCTGTGCCGTGCAGGAAATGGGTCACCGACTCAGGATTATCTGTGACACAGCCGCGGCATTAATTTACAGCGGTAACTTTTTAACCCTGGAGACCTCTACTAAAAATAAAAAAAAATTTTTAATGAACGTATCATACATGTTCAAATAAATAACGATAGAAAATTTAATCCCGGCCGCTGAATTTCGCCAAAGGACATCGCGTCAAAAATACCACGCTTACCATCTTGATATCTGGAAGTCCACAACTGCGCGATTCCTGAGACACTTTTTGCCTCGCACAACCACTCTGTGGAATCAGCTTTCGCCGGCGGTTTTTCCGAACCGATACGACTTGCAAACCTTCAAGAAGCGAGCCTACATCTTTCAGGCCGGCAACGCACCTGCAAGGTGTTGCGGATGTCTATGGGTGGCGGTGATCACTTACCATCACGTGAGTATACTATAAAAAAAAATGTATATATTATATACTAGAACGAAAAACCAAAACTAAAGACTATAAAAATATAATATAAAACCTAAAATATATTATATACATATTAAAAGGCAAGGTTCCGAAGATACTGGCTGCGTTCCGCCTTTGAATAACTAAACTAATTCTTTGTCCGAGGTAGCTGCCAGCTCTTCGGTCTCCTGTGATGTCGATTAACCTCTTTGCTATTTCCTTAAAAAGCCTTAGGTATATTAATTTTGTATGTATTTTTTTATTACGACACATATAGGCATTATAATCTTCGGAATTATAATACTTAATAGATTTGAAAAATAATTTCCATTGTAGAAAGTGTAGTAGCTGTAGAATATATTTTACTTCAAATTAAAAAAATTAAATTAAATAAAGAAAATGAGCTGTTTTGCGCTTTGTCCTTGCAAAACTGTTTAGTCTACATAATTGTGCACTACACCATAATGTTCTTAGGTAGTTTTATAAAAACCGAGACGTTAACCATCTTCTATATTATAGCCATTATAAATAATAATGAGCTTGAAAGATATCGTTTAGAATTGAGAGTCAATAATGTAATTATAAAATAGTTAATATATACATTTTTTCTCTTTATATCAAAGCTTTTTATAAATCTTTCTGGATATATATAAAAATTGACTACGTAGTCAATCAAAACTTTGTCCAGACCATTTTACGAAAAACTCTGTACCAATTAATTTATTCACAATTTTCTACATGAAAGCCCATAGATAACCGCATCTAATAAACTTGAGAATGTTAACAAAAACTAGAAATTGTAGTTATTTCGTCCAATTAACTAAAAAATAAACTATTATTATACAACATTCAAGTTTTAGTTACATGTCTTTCTAAATCATATAATATAATAGTGTAATTTTTAAGTACGGGAGACGTTCCCATCTTTGTTTTTGCGTTTAGAATAAGTGACTTGACGTGATGGAGATTATATCTTTCGAATGTGAAATAAAAAGGCAGTTTTTATCAATACTCTGCCTACGTAAGATTGTGGAGACAACCATTATTGTAATGAGATTTTCTAACTAAACAAAAATTTGTCTGGAGACGTAGTTAATGCATAACTATAGCGTAAAATGTAGAGTTTTTTCACGTCGTATTTGATTGTTAAGTAATGTTCATATGATCGAAGAAATTTTAACTCTATTATTTACCAAGTAGTGTTGATTTTCACTTTTTAAATTACTATACATTTTATTCTTGAAAGCGTTATTTTTGTACAAGTAATTTATTTAAGTAAAATGAATTAAAATTATATTATAAATTACATAATAACTTTGTGTTAGGATAAATAAAGCTATGATATTAATATGGTTGCCAAATAACAACGTAATTATTCTGTTATTTTTTATAATTTTAACTAATATACGTATGCAAATAATTGAAAGCGCCACTATTCGTGATATGTTATTCGTTCGACAAATGTTGGTGCGCTTTTAGTTATTTTTAAAAGGAAATAAATAATGACCTATTATAATCAATATAAAAATTAGATGAATTAAAAATGTAACTTTTCTATATCCCTAATGAATATAATAATTTATTAAGAATAAAATATAAACCCATAAAATTTAAGGCATTCTGTAATTTTTACAACTGAATACATATTTTTTGTAATGGTATCTTTAAAGTCTTTGAAAACAAAATACCCGCTCCATTTGAATGTTGTTTTACCTTTTACCAAAGTTTAAATAAATACTGTATACCGTATTAAAACGCGTTTTATTATTTATATTGTTTAAATTATTCATCCCGCCGTTTCGGATGCTTTACAGCAACCGTGGTCTCGGGGAGACAGAAAGATGACAGTTGTCAATAAATGTCATAATAAATCGAGTTTTAATCCGGTATACAGTATTTTATTTAAATGTGTGATACTCGCGTTAATAAAAGACAATATTATTTTACCAAAGTGTAAACCTTATGCGACATTTTCTTACAAATCAAGTTAAGAAATTTGTATTTTTGGACCTCAGGAAAATAACCGAATATTAATATGTAATATTGAATACGTTGTTTTATGACCGTATAAACATATTATGTAAAATATTTTTCTTGTACGAAATCATAAGTTGTTATGCAAAAGAAAGTTCATTTCATCATGATATAAATAGCAACAGGTTTTGTTGTCCTTGTTTTAACATAAACTGCATTTGATTCGCTCAAGGGCTCAATGCCTTGTCAAGTTCGAGAGTGAAAGTGCGCAATTACATCTGTCGTACAAATTGTAGCTCGCTAGAGTGAGGCGTGCTTTCGGATAGCGCATCTCGTGAACTCTTCCGAAGTATAAAAGAACGTAACATAGTGATTCACGAACCCATTGCTTTACGTATTCGACCACTGGAACACGAAATCAGGTACGGTGATCTTGTATGGTTAAATAATGCAATATATATTTAGCTTTTTGAGTAGAGGATAAAGCTCAAAATAGCTTGAATAGTTTTCGTTCACGTGCTAGTGTTGTGTGGTGAAGTGTAGTGATTCAAAGTTTGTTTTCTTTTGACAGAAGTAAAGCTGTAGTATCCAGTAGCGACGATGCGGTGGTTTACTTTGGTAAATATATTTATCTTTCTAAGGACTTCTACTTACTAATTTATTTCATTTAACATTATATTATTATCGTAAAACCCTAATTATGAATAAGTTCTAATGAACCTAGAGTATGACCCCAATGGTTAAAAAAGTGTTATTCCAATTAATTGTTGGTGTTAGGTTAATGTAGTCACTTCTCACAGCTTAGAGCTTTTTTGCATAAATAACACTTATGCAAAAAAAAGCTCTTAGCGTACAATACATACACTATACCTAAACTAATCATATTATGTATTTTATAAACTTTTAATTTATACAATGGATTAAATGGTGAAAAAGCTTTATTACTATTTCGATTTAAGTAAAGAGTGTATGTTAATAAGACCTACAGATTGATTTGTGTCACTATCGGAAATCGAATGTGTACGTAAGTATAATATGTACATAATTGTTAACCTTGTTGCAACGCAATTAACTTTGGTATGGGACATGGGTTACCGCCAACCGTTTCCGTGTCTCAATGATGCGCTTTGCATTTAGCACTGGAGGTCTCAGGTTCAAATCCCGGGGAAACAAGATTTAAAAACGTTGTTTCGGTCAAGTAGACTGAGGAAGACTGGTCACCTACTTGCCTGTTAGGAAAAATGATCAGTGGAACATTGAAATCAAATTAAACTAACAGCATTAAAATTATATTGGTTAATAATAAATGAATGTTTGGTTTTTTGCGAAATTAAATAACGGGAATAACGGTACACTCTCTAACAAAAGCGGTGACAGTCACCTAGATTTTTGTATGTAGTCTAGCTTCTCTTGGGACGGTTTACCTTTTCCACGCAACTGTATCAATTTAAATAAGTAGAACGAAATGATTATGAAAATATTGTACTACTCACCTCCCCTATATTAAACTATGTATAAATTAAGGTTAAATAAATCAAAGGAGCATAACTTTTTAAGATATGTTTAACTACTGGAAGCGAACTTAGAACTCTCTACTAAAAGATACCTAATAGTATATACCAATTATATCTATATTCTTGACCTCCGTGGCTCAGTGGTAAGCGCTATGCGTTTAGCAACGGAGGTCCTGGGTTCAAATTCTGGGGAAACAAAATTTAAAAAATATTTCGATCGGGTAGGGCATAGAAGGCTGATCATTTGCTTGTAAAGAAAAACGAAAAAATAGAAATGGGTCCTGACAAGGGAACCTAATAATTAATTTTTTTATGTTAGATATCGACAGACGAGCATGAGGTTCACTTGATGGTAGGTGATACCTCAGCCATAGTCAATTATGCGCTGTCGACCTACTTTTTACTACTATCAAGTGTAAAAAGTGTCGATATCTAACTTTAAAAAATCCAAATATTAATTTTAATGTTATCAATACAAGCACTCAGGTGTTGCGAATGTCTATGGTCGGCGGTGATCACTCACCTGTCCGTTTGTCCCCTATTCTATAAAAAAACGAAACGCACTTATGACAGAAGAATAAATTATAATAATTAATATCATCTTATATATTATAGATATATTCACTAGGCTAAATGATCTAAGCTATTATAGAATATGTGGTAGGTAATATTCGATTTGCTAATGATATAGTATTATATAAAGCAACTTACTATTCGTTTTAGTCTTTCGAATAGTGTTTGCTCACTGCTTCGTAATACGGATTGCAAACTTATTTCTTATTGAACTAATGTAGTACTTTACATAAGAAATTTAATACCAAATGGCATTTTTAGACAGCTTGTCTTGAGTTGTGCTGATAGATTTTGATGTAATGATGGCCTTGTGTTCCGATGGGCCTTTTTCATCCCGGCGAGACGATATATTTATAAAATCCAGAAAACATGCTCATCCTTCGTCTGTTGACTTTAGCATTAAACGGGTGGGAGGAGGAATATTAAATTTCAACTCGGTAACGAACAACCGTTCATAGATGGAAAGATCGTATAATTATATCACGTTTCGGTTTCAGTCTATATATTCCTGAATGCTTGAAATAAAAATTAGGCCGAGAGCGCATCAGTGTCTGTTGATGTTCTATAGCTACCTACCATCATCATCATCACATCATACCGCTTGTAACTCAATTTCAAAAGATATAAAAAAAAGTGTTACTTAAAATTCAATGAGAAATTCAAATGAAGAATATGACGTTAAGATAAATACATAGAATATTCTTTATTATGATACAAAATATAAAAAATAATCTTAAAATATACCACACAAATAGTGTAATTATGGTTCTTTAGCTATAAATTAGTAAATTAGTTTGAATAAAAAATAATGGCGGTATTTTGTAAACAGCCCATGTTTGCTATATTTGGTGATATGATGATTAAGTAATTATTTGCGATTATAATTACCTTTGAAAACTATGAGACAAACTAACCACCAGGCTGAGATATTGACATAGACAATGACTGAGTTAGTCTTCATTCACGTCACTAACATGTCGTTACTATAAACAATTGATGGTAAGTCTTTGATTGTTACTTATTTATGATTAGAATTCAACCAAGATATATAAAAAGGAGGTAAATGAGTTATTTGCTCTCCAAAGCAATATAATCCTAGTCTACTCATTGTTCATATATGTATATCGACGTACTTATCTATCTTTTTTACGAAACTAAGTTATCTTAGTAATTCAAATCATAAAAGACGAATTCATATTCTGTATTTTATTTCATAACCTCTTTAATGCTTGAAGTAAAAAAAACCGATAGTGCATTAATGTTAGATATCCAGCAGCTGAGGTATTTCCTAATATCGAATAACCTTAACGCTCGCTTCGACTATCAGACATAAAAGAAAAACGATAAAATTGCGTAATTTGCAACTATGTTAATGTTTGTGTATTCTAATAATTTCTACCAGATCACATATTTCACAAAATATAACAATTTCGTTTCAAAATTATGATTGACATCTCTTAACATACGCCACATCCATCTTATGTACCTGTTAAATAATACACAGTAACAACATGCCCTCAATTTCACACAGAGAATAATAACACTCATGATGATTGTGAAAAAAATTGATGATAGACATTTGTTAAGAATAGACCTATAGATTAGTGCAATCACTTTGATATCAGACAACTGCCTTTGTTTCGATATTAATAACGTATAATCATTACAATGATGTTTTTTGGCACACTTTTCTTATTAATTTCTATTGACCAACTTTATTAGTTTAATTAATTATTATATAACTGTCTTGATAATATAACATTTAAGAGTACATATATGTATGTACTTTTTTAGTGTATTTGAACATCAAGTACCTAAAAAAAATCAGTATAGACGCGTGTTTGTTTATCCGCAAAATGGATCAAGGATTCAATGTTTTGCTTATAGAGAGATTATTGTAACTTATAAAACACAATATACGAAAATGCACATTTATGATAAATATTTTGTTATATTTGCCTCTTCGGTGTAGGCCTCCCCAATTTTCTTCCATACTTCCTTGTTTCTCAATAGCTGTTACCGAGAGAGCGACTGAAGATGTATCTGCATTTTTTCCTTTCCCCTTTTTCTTATTTTAACATATAACCTTTAATCTCATTCACCTTTCATCCTTCCACGCGAGCGATGTAGTCGGAAAAACTAGTAGAGCATAAAAAGGAGATTATTTGCCAAGTGAACTAGTAAGCTATTATGTATATAACCGCTTCGCAATCCGTATCTGGAAGTCATTAAGACAGGTTGATAAGTTAAAAATGATGATGACTATATGAGGATGACTTGATATCAGGAGGATTACGAAGAGGAAACATATTCACAGATTCAATCCCGCTGGACAATACTTTCTCTTTTATGTCGATTTATCGCGAAACTTACTTTCATCTCGCATTACTCTTGAGACACGTAATGTGCATCATTTGTGCATGTACGGATAAATACTAGCTTATAGATATTATCGGAATGTTATTGCATTGTAACAAACACGAGCTGGCAATATGGAGAGAAATTCAAAAGAAATTATGAAAATGTTTAAAAATATTTCTAATAGTATAAGTAATATGGTAAATCGGTTCGCAAATAAAAATCAAAATTGAATTCCAGTATCAAATTGTTTTTTTTTATTCTGAGTCTAGAAAAGTTGCAATTTGGCTGACGATGCGGTTAGAGAAATTTTTATAGAACTGACATTAGTTTTCCTTTTTTTATTTTCGAATTCACACTATTGTTTTGTGGCACAAGTTATTTTATGTGAGTGTCGTATCTAACAAAAGTCATTTCTATACCAGTTTGTTCTCCGTATGACTAACATTCACGAAATTAACTTATGGAGTACCAGGAAGACTTCCTATCAAGCAAAAGACCGGACCAGCCGCATCCGTTATTTCGCAATATTAAATTTAATATCTTAGAATATTTAATTTCTTGCAATAGGCAACATAATAAAAAAAAATCATTAAAATTCCGTTTAAAAAAATTACCATAAATAACGGAACTATTATATAATTTTTAATAATGCGTGTCGTATTATGAGCTGTATGAATAAATATGTTTTAATTATGCCAATGATTTAATAGCGGAGAAAAGCGCGGAGTTATCGGGCCGCACTCTTGCGCATAACTAGAAAATGTTACATAACAGATTGTGAGTAGTTGGAATTATACGCTAGGCATACTAACATCACAAAATCCTGATTAAATTCTCAGAACATTTGCACACATTTTATTTTAAAATAATTCGATATTCACTCTTTATTTTCCAAAACCTTCATGAATTATAAAACTACTAAAATAATTATGTATACTTTGATGGCATTAAATGTGACAACCAATTCTTTCGAGACAGATCCATGATGGATTTTGATTTTTTCTGATATAATGCTACATACCGGATAATTTTAATTACTTAGTTAATTATTAATTAGTAGAGTTAAATATTACCTATACCTTTAAGAATTTGATTAACTTAATAAAGTTTATTTATTTAATACACACATATCAACTGCCATTACAGGGACACATGCCTAATGCGATAGTGAAGTTAGATACTAGTATATCACTTTTTGTATTAGATAATATTTTTTTTAACATTTAATAATTTGTATTTTATATTAATTTCAGATATTATTCTGCGTGGTAGCAACTATAACTATAGCCGATCCAGATCCGAAGAAATATAAACCAGAAGCAGTGGCTGGAGATAAGAAGACAGAAACTCTTACAAATGATGAAAGAATTTTTTTAAGAGAAGTTGAAGAAAAGTTTGGAGTTAAATCTGAAGTTCCTATTGACAATAACAAGGAAGAGTCCGAAAGTAAAGATGATAAAAATTTCAATACAACTCAGCCTTTAGGGAAAAAACTAACATTCCCAGCGGTAATTGCTATAGAAATTGTGAATGATACAGATTCTAAAACAAAAGGAAAAAGAACAATTGATGCTAATCTTGGATATGGATACCGAACAAATACTGGATATAGCTACAATTATTTTGGAAAATCAGCCCAAGACAAAGGAAAATTTATGATATATCCTTACTCTCAAGAAGATATTCCATCACGTCAAAATATTTATAATTCTGACTATGTACAAACAGGTGGAAAATATCAAAAAACTTCAACAAATGTAGAGATACAACCATCTCAAGCTTTTGAACTAGTGCCTGTTAAGGAACAACAAGCATCATATGACTATAAAAAACCCGAAATAGAATTTAAAACACCGTCTCCAACACCACTTGGCAAAGCAGGCAGTGAACCATCATCAACTCTATATACAACATACAATGGTCAAGAATTTTCTGGTTTAAGTGCACAGTTCCCTACATTAATGCCAAACTACTTTGTAGACCCTTCACAGCTATTGACAAATCCTCAATATCAGAATGCAGGTTTAACTCAAGATCATTTAAGGTCTCACGAATCGCAACTAGGTCAGAGAATAGTACCTGTCTTGGTTCTGAGAATTCCAAGTTCTTCTATTAAAAATCCCTCAGCTGAACTGTATGCAAATTTGCCAAATAATTATCCATTATCATCTTATCTTAACAATGTTAATTTACAACAGTTGGTTAATCAATATTTCAAAAAGAATGGGTACTCGTTTGCACCTCAAATAATGGCATATCAAAGTTCTAATGTTTCTCCAACAGAAAATGAACCTCAACATTATGCTAACCCATATGTTAAACCCTCATATACACAAGCAGATTACTCAGGAGTGCAGTATTCAGCTGTAAAACCTGTTATGGCTAGGTACCCATCAAGTTATAATCAACAAAAATATCTAGTTTCCCAGTCACAGCCTCTTTATCGCCAACCACCACAGCAGCGCTACGAATATCAGTATCAGTATGTACCGCAAGCTGCTGTCCAGCCTCAATCTTATTATGTTCAATCTCAATATGAACAACCTGCTTCTTCATATGAATATCAAAACGTGCAAACTTCTGTGGATCAGCATCCGAATGTATATGAAACACAATCTAATGTTGAATATAAAACACCAGATCAGTCAAGTCACGAAATTCCTGCTGAAAGTTATGATCCCCACAATACTCAACAACAAAGCATTGTTCAACCCACATCATCATATTATACATCGGCATCCGTTGCACCTCAGTACGAGGATGGAAGAGAAAACTCTGAATATCCAAAAGAAGTACAGTCGGAATATGGCGGAAAACTTTATACACCTGAATTATCAGAACAGAAAGATGCTCAAGTTTCAGTTTTCCCTTCGCGACTTATCCATTCAGAACAATATGAAGAAAGCAGTGCAGCTACTTCAGGCCATGATTACAATTCATATCATAATCAACCGGCCACAGCAGTAGAAAATAGCCATTCACCAAAAGGTTTTTCACTTTCAGAAAACTATCCCAGCAAAGACCATACAATCGCTACTGTACTTCCTAAATCATACAGTGCACCCCAAAAACCGAAACAGAGCATTCAAAGTATTAGCTATGTCACTCCTATGCCTTCAGCAAAATACCAATCTCAATATAGAATCATGGTGCCGCAAACTGTATTTAAATCGCCAACTAGCGAAAAGGTGTCATATGTAAATTCGCATTCTGCACCGATACATTATAATCATGCTGGGCGTTACACTCAAGATTTAGAGCAAGAAGAGGAATATTCTGTTAGTCCACAGTACGTTTCGCAAGCAGCAAGCAGACCATCTTATCCTAGAAATTACCACATACATCCAAAGCGCATGGCCAAACCTGATAATAAAGCAGAAGCCTCAATGAAACTAGCCAAGAAGCAAAGTGACAGAAGCCAGATTAAGAAGTCATCATAAGTTATGTCATCAAAAAATGAACACTGTAAATAACTATAGCACTAAAGTTGTGATAGGAAATAATCATAAGTACTAGGTACAATACTAGGAATTAAAATAAGTTACATCGTAATTGACTAAATTCTCAATACAACCAGGTATTGGTTTATATAACCTAAAGTGCGATCAAAAAGACGGAGTTTCAAACATAATTTACCTCCTAGATTTGAATGAAACTGAATTTTATTAGACCAGGGGCACAAGTACGCATGTACGCATTTTAATGACTTGTTGCCCCATAATATCCTGATTTGCAGGAATAATATCTTGATTCTATAAAAATTAATAAGGTTTAATATTTAGATAATAAAAAATTAGACAAACATATTTAGTAAAATAACCGTTACAGTTACAGTAAAATGACATATTATCCTATTTGTAAAAATATTAATGTAACGTAAAGTATTATTTAAAGTTGTATTGATTGAAATTGTATTATTTTATTTATTTTGACGTCAGTTAAGAAATATTTGACTGTTACAATGTGCAATATTTTAAAAAGTTATAATAGATTTTATTGTTATATTGTTACATTTATAATAAATAAAAAATTTAAGCGTTGTTTTTTTATTAATAATTTTCTGTAAACATTCCGTAAATTCTTCCCCACGTCTGGTAACTTCGGGCAATGAACGGGTGAGAGGGATATCGAAATTCCAACCGGGTAACGAACCTCCGGTTATATATGGAAAAACCATGAAGTGCACATTGCGCGTTTCGGTTTCAGTCTATAGATCTTCAAAGTAAAAAGTGGGTCCACACGTCACAGCGCATCATTGACTGATGTTCTGTGGCTGAGGTATCACCTACCATCAAGTGAATCTCATGTTCATCTCATAATATTTAGAATCGAGATGTACCACAATATTAACCACAAATAGGTATACCACTTCAAAAATTATGCACCTGTTAGACTGTCACTCCAGACATATATTTTAAATAATTATGGAAAATTCTAAATTCCGGAAACAGATTATTAAAATATAATAGAAAACATTAAAAAGTATTTGCTATTTTAGGACTTACTAGCCCAATATCATAAATATTAAATATTGGGCTAACCAAATAGTGTATTTATTTGATTAGATAAAGACATGTAAACAAAGAAAAAAAGAAAAAAACTTTTAATCGGTTTGTCGGATATATTCACAGTACCTACAGTTAGGCTAAGGAATAGCTAACTTAGATTTGTTATTGTATAATCTATTTAAAACTAAGAACGGTGAAAGTGTTTTGTGTGCCCTTCAGCGCAAAACAGAGCTATGGTCCGAAATCAAAGGGTCCGAAATTATTTTTGCACAGAGATAGTTGTGATTAACTTTTTATTACGAGACAATTTCTCAAATCTTCTGCACTCCTTGATTGATTATCGAAAAATATTCTAAAAAAAATCAATACATCAATTTTTTAAATACTTATTGGAAAACACTTTCGGGTTTTAATAACCTTTTATTCATATTGTTTGAATTTCCAAGTACGATACATAGAGCAGACACATTTAAGTGTCTGTTTCACTGATTTTATCTTTACAGGCAAGAAGGTGATCAGCCTTATGTGCCCTGACTGACCGAAACAATTAATTTAATTTTTTTTACTCCCGGGATTCGAACTAACGGTGAACGGTTTTAAACGCATCGCGCTTACCACTAAGCCACGGAGGTAGTACAGAGATGTTGATTTATTCCATAGAATCGAATTAGCAGTATATTATAATCATACCATATCACGAAAGGTACGTAAGAGTAAGGTTCTTAGAAAATATCCAAATCCACGAAATTGAATGTTATAGATTAATTAATAGGTTTAGAAATATATTTCGGTTTCCTGATAGAGGCATAACTAAATGATACATTGGTTAATGGTTGTCAAGCTACACCCTTTCCTGATTCCACAAAGCCGGTAGTGGAGTCTCGAGACCGGATGAACGGGAAGGAAATACGAGAGAAAGTAAAACCTTACTTCTTTTGGTCGTTGTTTTGTCATAAAGCATATATTATAGGTCTACGAAGGAATTGTTACGTAAAAGTAAACTATGTGGTCCTATCTTGGTTAAATTTTATAGTAAACTGCTATCGAGACCATTATTAAGCGTTATTGTGGAGTATGAAAGTAATTTTATTATGTAGAGATTTGTTTTTTTTTTTTTAAATACTGAAATAGCAAAAAAATTACTGGAGCTCGCTCACCAATGAGTAAGATACATATTACTATCAACATACGTGAGACATGATGCTTGATAATACCTCAGTCGCAGAACATCAGTTTTTATTTCAAGCAATTTCGATATACTGTCCAGTTTACAACTCGAAGATGAAAAAAAGTGTAGAAGAAAATACAGGTATTTGAGATTCGGCGTGCATTTAACTATTGCACGGTATTAATAATAATTATTAATTGTACAATTATAATATTACATGTACATATTTTAACTATATCAAGCTTATAATACGTTTATGAATAAGCCCGTAAAAATATGCTCATAAGAAAATACATTTTCAATAATAACAATTAGCCTTCGATCAACAATATACATGTCAATGCAATTAGCGTTTAAAAAGCGTAGCAACAAATATGTAATACGTACAATAAATCTGTTCCAATGTTTGTAATTAAATAGTTATGCATTTGATTGCGTGTTTAACGACTATGTAGAGAATAATATTAAGTGAGATAAAAGATGCAAATATAACTTAAATATAAATAAAAATTATATTTATTAAGATAACTTGTTTGAAATCATGGAATATTAAATAAGCTAATAACATTATTAATAAGTTAAAAGAGTATCTATGGATAAAATCATTTCTTTCAGGAAATAAGAGTACCTACTATAATTTAGTACTGTTTCTCGTATTATGGCTTATTAATTACAGCTATCAGTTTATAAATAAAGATATGAATTCGGAGCGCCTGGAAATGACGTAAAGAAAATGAAATTTAAAAACACACGGCGCGTGTTTGCTTATATTATCTCTAGGCGTTTTGTTTGTTTAATTCACGGTGGAAATTATACAGATTTGTAAAATGCTATTCTATATATATAAGGTGATAACTGCTTGAATAGTAATTTTCAGTGAACCCTACAAACTAATAAATTTTTTATTTCTCTTAGATATTTAAAAAAATGATCAACTAAACAACTATTTAATCCAACTTTCTGATAATAGGTATACATATATAAGATGATGGAATAGATAATTAGGCTATTTCCCCGCACTTATTTGAAAAATGTCTCTGAAATAATTAAGCCGTGGAACGCAAATAAAGGATTAAAAAGTATGACTTCGTTGTTAAGTTTATATGTATTTATTCGACAGTGTCATAAACATTATTTGAACTGAACTCACAATAAGGTCATGGGATATTCTTACTTCCGTAAAATTCAATGAGTGTCAATTATTTCCAATACTAGGTTCGATAAATAACTGAACATCTAATAGAAAGTAGTTTGGGAAGATTCACTAAGACCATAAGTTCTACGAAAAGCTGTAGCGGTTTACCTATGGATAGTTTATGATGTACACAAATCGGATCTACATATTCTTGTGAATAAATTTTGATTTATTATTTTATTTTTTACTTTTACTATCTACTATACATGAGAAAACATGATCTATTAATAATAAAAAAAAATAGAGTATACACATAATACTTAATGTTATTGTTACCAGACTGAACAAGAGAGATACATTTAACAATCTTTAAACATATTTTTTTGAAAATAATATAAATAGGAGGAGATTGAGTTTTTTTAAATATTAAGATGTAATGTATTTCAAACTTGTACAGTGGTAAAGAAATAGTGGAATAAGTTAATTATATTAAGTTATCTACAGTAAATTTTTCTACTGTATCTACCATCTACTTACATTCCTCTTCACAAAACCAAAGTTAACTGGAAAAATTCGCCTTTTGTACGCCGATTTTTGTACAATAAAGAGTTTGGAATAAAAATTGTAACAATATATTAATTCAATATGAAACTCATCATATAAATAGTTTAAATTGTCTCTCAGTATGGGTACTTAAAAAAAGTAATCACAGTTATAGGTATCACTTACCACCTCTGCTGTTTACAAGGGACTAGCTCGACTAGCGTTTACGATGCATTTGTGTGCAACGTATGTGCATAATGCATCGAGTGCACACATATAAACCTCCACGGTCCGCTACCCCCATATATAAACCTAACTCTAACTATCCTTGAACTTCATTTCAACACTGATCGATCATCGAAAACAACCCTACAGTTAACATTGGTTAAATATTGCGGACTGTGCGTGTGAAAATATGTGATAAGTTGTTAAGGAACTGTGATATTTGGTGATCAAATTTTATGATGAATTCCTTAATACAAAAGGTAAGCTTGAATTGCATTTTGAATATCGAATTGTTTGATAAATATTTTGTGTTGTTTGTAGGTTTCAGTTATTAATTATATCACGTAACTACGTGGATAAAATTGTATTATTTATCAATACTTATAATATAAACTAATGGAAATTGAAAAAAATATCATTAAACAAAGAGAAATTAAGATAAAAAATTTGTTTCAGTTTGTTTTCATTTATTCGTACGTATACGTAATAAAAATACTACTTAGGCTAGATTTGATATGAAATTCCACTAAATATTTTGCTAACGATATGTATTAATAAATATTCAAAGGATAAAATATTGATGGTTTAAAATTATTGTTTATTAATAAAATTAACTATTTTATATACTAGGACGTTCTTCGCTTTGGCTTATATAGATAGAATATGTCTAGATAAAACCTAGACTTTCCTATGATTAAAAATTACTCCGTACCAAATTTCATCTAAATTGATTTATTCGTTTAATGCTGTACCTAATAGACAAAGTTACCTGTTCATAGACTCCAAATATCATTTATTCCTTAGGTATCTATTCGTTAAGGCTTGTTGAATCAATTTTTAAATTTACCATAGGGTCTGAATATTGTATCTAAATCAAATCAAAATCAAATCATCTATATTTGCGATAATTGGTACAAATGGTGTTACTTATTTTGGAGATCCACAGAGAAGAGACAAGCAATAGATTCTACTGTTATTTTAAATTTTCAAGGTTTATTTATGTGATTAGTAAAACAAATAAATTGATAAATTAATACATAATATCTATATACATATATAAAAGAGATTCCCACCTATATATTGACTCATCACGATATCTCTGGAACCATAAGGCGTAGCGACTTGAAATATGGTAGGAATATTCCTTTCGCCGAGTAGAGGTCAGCTAAGAACGGATTTTACGAAATTCAACCCACAAGGGGGGTTGCGGGGGCAATTGCTAGTGTATTATATAGCATGCATCTACATTAGCTGTATTTAAAAGCGTTCTACAATAAAAGTTTCGGGAGTTACCCCAGACAGACCACCCTCCAAAAACCTTTAATTAAAATCATCTATTTTAGTTATAGGAGCATTATTTTATTGCTTTGGAAATATTTATCATAATAATGGTTACATTTAATGTCAACCCATTGTTCAGTAGTCAATATCAATTAATAATGATAACCTCTTCCGTTGACGGTACCTATAAATAAATATAATGTATTCTACTTTCTATAAAATATTACATAATTCGTAACGGAATTAGGAGCGCCTTGCCAATTAGGGACAGCTGTAATATTATGTCACAATTGTCTAATACACATCTGTTTCTTAAAACTTTGAATGTTTATTATTACTATGATATACATTTTAATTCTGCTTAGTAAATTAAAAATGATTTCTTGAGTACCGTAGTGGGGCATGGGGTCAGGGGTACATAAATTTCTGTTGCACCGATTATTTTTCTTTATAGGCAAGATCAGTCTTCTGTGCCCTGTTGACCGAAACAATTTTTTAATCTTGTCGGAGTTTGAACCTGGGACATCCGGTGTTAAATGCAGGGCGTTAACCACTGAGACGCGGAGGCATTAAATAACAATAAAACGTTGCCAATTTTCGTGTCGTCGTACTCGTATCATTACATATAAAAAGATGAGAGGCTGTGTGGATTTATATCTATTTCTTACCTCCATTCTCCTGAACTGCGTAATCTATTAGGATGTGGTTTTTACCACCATACCAATCAAGTTATATATGCATAGTAATAGGTACATGTAGCGTAGACGGGAGTGGTTACTATTAATAAATAAAATTATCTATTTGTTCGCTAATTGCAAGTAGGTATTTTCTTGCTTCTTTTCAAGTTTGATACACATTTGCCGCATTTAGCACGCTACAAGTATGAAGATATATTCTTTCACTCTCATTGTTGACTAGATAATGTATTTAATATAAAAGATTATCGTACAGTCGTAAACATAATATAAATAAGTAAAAATATAATTAGCAACATGAACAATGTGTGATCGCAATCTGAATGAAGAGCGATGTCTCCTTGTATGAAAGTTTGCGTGTTTGTTCTGCGTTTGCGTTGTTGCGTGAGGTCGATGCCTTAATCTAATTACGAAATAATTCAATGAGTATCTTCTTGATTTATCGGACAAGGTTAATGTAGTTGAAAGTGAATTCCCGAGTCCCCTAGTGGAACATGTGGCAGACACATTTCTGTGTCTGTTTCACTGTGATCATAGGTAGATCATACTCCCGTGTCCTGCTCGTCTGAAAGTTTTTTAGGGTTGTCTTGAGCTACGGAGGCAGAAGTTTATGTATATTACGACTTTTTTATACTAATATTTTAAAGAGGAAAGATTTTTTGTTTGTTACGATTTAACTCAAAAACTACTCGACCGATCTTAAAAATTACTTCATAAATACAATGCTACATTATATTTTTTTGTATAGTAGGTACATTGCACCCATGCGAAGCCGGAGCGGATCGCTAGTATATTATAAACTAATTGATTTAATTGAATATCGACATTCTAAGAATTCTCTTAGAAAATATTTCGAAACTAGAACTAGAAACTTCTTATTATAGAATCTTGTATGTATTTTTTTTAAAGATTATATGGCAATTATTCTCATTTTTATATATTGTTTTTTTAACACATGAACTATACATTTTTTTATGTAGGTAGTTATTATTAATAAAGTTCACGTGATGTTGTTTCTAAAGCACATGGAATTTATTCCGTTAACTATAATATTTATTTAATAAGGAAACATCAATTTTGAAATAAAATACTGTATACTGGATTAAAATGCGATTTATATTTTATATTTTTTTAAATTAATTATTTCGGATGCTTTCCAACAACCGTGGTCACTGGCCATACCTGTATTATTTAAATGTGCGATACTCGCGTTAATAAAAGACAATATGATACAAAACTTCTAAATCATGATATATACGTAAAGATAGTTGTCACAATTAAATAAATACAAAATACTGATAAAATTTGGTTTACAAAAAAAAATACAAATGAATTAATGAAAATACAAACACTATATATTCTAAAAAACATAAAATATTTGTATAATTAATATATGGATTTTATTCAATAGACATGGAAAATACCTTTAAAATATATAATAATCACTGTTTATTACTAAAAGACAATATTAAACAAAATTCCGTCAATGTAATAGTTTTAGCCGAACGGTAACAGTTTTAAAAGTCCATCAACGAAATAATATTCCATAAATTATTCTAAATCAATAAATAATATGGGAAATTAGAGTTTAAATTTTGTAACATAATGGTATATATCTTAGTTTTATATTATATTCGGATGAATATATATTGGCTAACGAAACATTTTCAACATGTCATGGTGGAATTGATGAAATTTGACTAGTCGCGTTTCTAATTTGTGTGCAATCTTTAAATTAAAAATTTATATCATTCTTGATTACTGGTTTTTGCATGTTTATGTCTTTTTTCTATTTTGATGGCCCTAGCTGGCATGTATTGACGAGACGAGATAGGAGTTTTATAATATATGTAATTGTATAGTTGATAAAATCTATATTAATCATTATTGGCGAAACTTTATGATCCTCCCCTCAAGTGGACTAAACTATCGGTGTAAGAGTCACTCGACGGGCGCGTTAGCGCGTTCGGTAGAACACCTGCCGTGCGCATCGATGGGTCGTGGGTTCGAATCCCACCGGGAGCACATGCTTATAATTTTCTGTAAGCATGTTTTCCCTACGTCTGGTAACTTCGGGCATTGATCGGGTGGCAGGAATATCTAAATTCCGACCGGGTAACGAACCACCGTTCATAGATGGAAAAGCCGTGAAGTGCATATTGCGAGTTTCGGTTTCAGTCAATGGATTTCCGAATGCTCGAAGTAAAAATTGGGTCGACAGCGCATCATTGACTGATGTTCTGTGGCTGGGGTGTCACCTACCATCAAGTGAACCTCATGTTCGTCTGTCGATATCTGACATAAAAAAAAAGATAGAGAAATTATAATTTTATAACATATAAGATGATATAGTCTTTTATTAACGCGAGTATCACACATTTAAATAATATAATTTAACTCATATACAAAAATGTCTACTTTATTCTTATTAAGTCATTAAAGTACCGTTTTAAAGTACCTATATAAAAGCCCCGGAAATAAGTTAATTCTATGTAAATGAAAGACATTATCGGAAATCTTATGTAAGAACTGATTGAACCGGAAGTACAAATGCGATCTTTACGCTTTCCCAATGAATTCCTGGTGAAACTTCCTTTGTAAAGGGCACACCATAAGGGCAGAGAAAACACTATCCCACGGATATTGTCGCGTGACCTTCGACTTCGATTTAAATGTCTTTAATACTCTTCAATAGAATGCCATCACTTTCTAATAAGTATATTAATTTTATAAACATGTAGTTAGCTTCCCATTTTTTAAGTAGTATTAAAAAACATATCATGTAAGTCATATGTGCCTTTAAGAAATATATGTATTTAAAAGGTTACATTATTTTTAATCCTAATAATATTTAACTTATTTGAAACCATTTGCGATTCGAAACAGAAATATTTAAAATAATCTTTGAAGTTTAAGAAAATTTTCAGCTCCCGATTTCATATTGATTAACGAATTTTATCTATATAAGTTGTCAAATATTTTTTTAATTGGCAATTTATTTCGATAATGGCTGAGATATGCGCCTTAGAATGGAGATTAGGTATAAATACTCAGTACGTATAAGACCTATGTTTTTAAATTTATTTCGATTTGAAACCTAGTCAAATTTAAAATATAATTTCAACACAATAATGTTGCTAGTATTTCAGTCATACAGACAGCCATTTGTTTATTTGCGAAATATATATCTATAAAATTTTGTTAAAAATAAAAAAAATATTCTCCTAACACACTTAATGTACTATTAAGTTGATTTTATCAGTATTTTGTATTTATTTAATTGTGACAACTATCTTTACGTATATATCATGATTTAGAAGTTTTGTATCATATTGTCTTTTATTAACGCGAGTATCACACATTTAAATAATATAATTTAACTCATATACAAAAATGTCTACTTTATTCTTATTAAGTCATTAAAGTACCGTTTTAAAGTACCTATATAAAAGCCCCGGAAATAAGTTAATTCTATGTAAATGAAAGACATTATCGGAAATCTTATGTAAGAACTGATTGAACCGGAAGTACAAATGCGATCTTTACGCTTTCCCAATGAATTCCTGGTGAAACTTCCTTTGTAAAGGGCACACCATAAGGGCAGAGAAAACACTATCCCACGGATATTGTCGCGTGACCTTCGACTTCGATTTAAATGTCTTTAATACTCTTCAATAGAATGCCATCACTTTCTAATAAGTATATTAATTTTATAAACATGTAGTTAGCTTCCCATTTTTTAAGTAGTATTAAAAAACATATCATGTAAGTCATATGTGCCTTTAAGAAATATATGTATTTAAAAGGTTACATTATTTTTAATCCTAATAATATTTAACTTATTTGAAACCATTTGCGATTCGAAACAGAAATATTTAAAATAATCTTTGAAGTTTAAGAAAATTTTCAGCTCCCGATTTCATATTGATTAACGAATTTTATCTATATAAGTTGTCAAATATTTTTTTAATTGGCAATTTATTTCGATAATGGCTGAGATATGCGCCTTAGAATGGAGATTAGGTATAAATACTCAGTACGTATAAGACCTATGTTTTTAAATTTATTTCGATTTGAAACCTAGTCAAATTTAAAATATAATTTCAACACAATAATGTTGCTAGTATTTCAGTCATACAGACAGCCATTTGTTTATTTGCGAAATATATATCTATAAAATTTTGTTAAAAATAAAAAAAATATTCTCCTAACACACTTAATGTACTATTAAGTTGATTACTGGACACTATATTTTAATTATTTATACGTTACTTTCATAAATATTGATATTATCAGTATAGCCTATTCAAGTCATGAACATTGTCTGTGGAGAAATTATTGCTTGCCCCCTAACCCCGTAGATTCGCCTATGCATAACGAGTTGAAAGCCAAACCATACATAAATATATGATGGAAAGTTTATCGTATTCGAAGGATAATAAATATACATATGTAGTGTAAAAGAAAATAAGTTTATGTAAATTTAATATTCGTATTATACCAACATAAAACTTCAATAAACTTTATTTATTTTACGGTTAATTTATTGTTAAAGGCGGAGGTTACCTACTTTTTTATATTAGACCCCCTGCTAAAAACAGATTCAGTTAGGATTTGACTACACATCTAGCTTATATTATACTAGCGATGTGCCCCGGTTTCGCACAGGTGTAATGTAGATGTACTAAAATAAAAAAATAAGCCTATGTTACTCGTTGATAATGTAGCTTTCTATTGGTGAAAGAATTTTTAAAAGAGGTTCAGTAGTTTTTGAGTTAAATCGCAACAAAGAAACATACTCGTCGTACGGGCTCGTTGGCGCGTTCGGTAGAACACCTGCCGTCCGCATCGATGGGTCGTGGGTTCGATTCCCACCGGGAGCACATGCTTATAATTTTCTGTAAGCATGTTTTCCCTACGTCTGGTAACTTCGGGCATTGATCGGGTGGGAGGAATATCAAAATTCCGACCGGGTTACGAACCACCGTTATTTCCGAAAGTAAAAAATTGGGTCGACAGCGCATCATTGACTGATGTTCTGTGGCTGGGGTGTCACCTACCATCAAGTGAACCTCATGCTCGTCTGTCAATATCTGAAATAAAAAAAACATACAAACAAAGAAATCTTTCCTCTTTATAATATTAGTATAGATATTATCTGGGGGCACGGTAGTGCCCCCGCCAAGTCGAGCAAAAAGCGGCACGGCCGTACTATCCTTTTCTCGAAGTAGTTCGGGCCATTTTCGACCCCCTATAACTTCGTTGTGGATTAAACTAGAATCCTGAATTTTCAGTCACTAAGCAGGCATTGTATAAACTCAGTATATTTCAAATATCATTCTGTTTGAACCAGTAGTTTAAGAATTATAACTAGTCAAAGTTTGATATAATTTGTCACTCACTCACTCACTCACTGACTGACAGATCATCAAAACTCTAAGGCACTTCTAGCAGACATAGAACGTTGAAATTTAGAATACAATTAGTGTTTAGTCTATAAATCAAGGAAAAACTTCAATATTTTGAAATTTCGGTCCAGTTTTCTAGATATACAATTTTTTTTGTATTTTTGTATGTAATGAATAACTTAAAAACTACTGGCCCGATTTTAAAAATTCCTATTTTATATTTAAAAAATTTGGGTATTTATTACTAGAAAAAATAGAGATCCTTAGAAATCCCTACTAAAAACAACCCAAGGTGTAAAAAAAATAGCCATAAAATGTCTTTCATCGCATGTGCTGCGGAAAGTATTGATGATAGAACAAAAAACGTTCTACAATATTATAGAACATATCAAAATCTACAAAAAACTTCACGAGACCATCTGTCTAACTATTGTAGTTATGTCACTATAACTATAATACTTTTTTACATTAAAAAGTTGATAAAATGCCGATCAAAATCAGACTGTTATCTATAGCTTTGTATTAATTCTTATCCAAATAAACTAAGAAAAGGACTATCTACAAAAAGAAATGAGATGCCATCAAAAACATAAATTGTAAAAAAAGCCAAGTCTTGCAACTCAGTTCTTCTATCGTAAAAAGTTGTGAGATCCATATAATACCAAGTCGGTCAATTTATTCAGTCTCTACTGAAGGATCCTTCTGTCTTAAGTAATTACATAATAAGCTAACCTAACAATATCTTATAGTGATCATATCAATACCAATATTAAAAATATTTGATGTTTAAAACAAATAGATTGACTTGGCAATCGCACTAAACAATCTAATTTAATATAATATGTATTACTTGTGACTTGTGAGATACATTATGTTTTTAATAAAATAAAAAAAGATACATTGTGATTTCATGCCCACGAACGCGCCAACGAACCCGTCTACTCTTAAGACTTTATTTTTAAGCTTTACTTTTAAGACTTTTTAAGTATTCATATAACTGAACAATGTTAATATGATAATGTCCCTAGACTTATCAAATCTTATTTATTGGCTGCGACTTGTTTATAAGTTGCTTTTGTTGATTTTATTTTATTGCAACTTTAATTATTACAATATAGACTTTTGACCATGTATTATATTATCATATATACGTAATCGTTCAAAATTCTTTATCATAGTAATTAGTAATTATAATATAATAATTATATTTTAATACTCTCGTTTCAGATTTGGATACTGGTGCTGACGTTAGTTATAAATGTATGCTGTCAAGATGGATTTAATGATCAGAACATCCTTCGCGTTCAACAAGGTGCAAATGAAGGTCAAATTGAGACGAATACAGGCTTTAACAATCAACATGGCGATACAAACAGTCAAACGTCATTAAGTGCCAGATATCAAATGTCAGATGACAACTACGAATACAATAGAGGGCGTGGAAGAAACAGAAAAGTTTACCGAATCCTAAACCCTTTCCAAAATCAGCAAGATGAAGCTAAAATAGACAACAATAATTCTCAGGACAGCGATACATCAGCTAGCAACCAGTATGCAGGAATGCAGTATTCTTTACCTCCTGAAGAGTTTTTACAGCAGATGAGAGCAGAAAATCAATACCTTCAGCAGCAGCAACAACTATCAACACAAGCTTCAGCTTATTCTTATACCGCTACTCCTCAGCCCCAATATTTATATTCAGCAATACCTGCATCAAATTACGATAATCAGCCGAATCAAAATTTACAAGAAGCAAAATCTTTAAACTCTTATTATAACACTAACGCAAATTCTTACCAATATAATAATGCTAATTCATATAATGTAGATACTCCTCTCAGCACACCTACTCCATCATTTTTGTCAACATCAAGTAATCAGTTGATAGGCACACCAGCAAACACCTACGTCTCAAGTGCCTCTCCCATGTATATAACTAGTCCACCTAATTTACAGCCTAACTACGTTTCATCTCCTTATTCAAACACACAAACAGGTACCGTTGATTATAATGGAAATAGAGTTAGTACACTAGGAAGCAATGCACAAAACTACGATAATAATAACTTTTTAAATAAGAAAGTGCAAGTAGACCACTACGGTAATTCTGGTAATGCATTGAAGTATTCGATGAACTTACAGAATCAGTACCAGAACTATCCATCAACAACTATGTCTCCTATTTCTTCTCCATATTCTGAAGAAGTAAGAGACAATTGGCAAAATACTGGTACATATTATAATAATGGATTTGCCTTACAAAAGTCTGCTCAAGATTCGGTCGCACCACAATACTCGACCAACACTCATTACCGTCTGAATACAAATCAAGATGATTATAAACAAGATTCAAATTATGATAATGTAAATCAAGATAGCCAACGTTATGGTAATTCAATTCCTGCTAATAACAATGTATATTATAATTATATTCAACCTCATCAAAGCCAAAGCAATAATTTGAAAGGACAGATGAGGGAAGCGGACCAACAGATTGGACAAACAGTGGCTTATTCGCAGGGAGATTATGGTTGGAAGCTTGACAGAAAACCTGTATTTGGATCTGAATTATCCACGGCAGGCTATTCAGGCTATCAGATGAATAATGCAAAGTCTGATAATGAAGCTGTAAGTCAAGTTAGTTTCCAAATGGATACCAGTAGACCTTATAATTATAACCAGATTTCAAAATCTAGTTCTGAGAAATTAGAAGCAGATGAATTTGTAAGAGCAGCAGCAAAGGCTCATGACAATTATAAGCAACAGTTGGAAGCAAATCGTATTTCTAGTGGTCAATTTAGTAACAATGCTTTTTCTAATACAGATCCCGTAAATTCTTACAATACAAACTACGATAAAATTAGAAACAACAAATATGAAAACTCTAATTCCGTTTCACATTCAAATACTAACTCGCAGACAGATTATGTTACGGCTTCACCTTATTATTCAAGAGAAAATTATTTAGAACACAAACCAAAGCAGTCATTTGATCATGATAAGGTTATAAAAAATATAGTACCCATTGATGTCTCCAACGTAGTTCAAAATTCAAATGCACAACTAAAATCAAATATTGGATTTGATTCTAGTGACAAATATAGTATGGCTTCTTATAACAGAGACCAAGTAGAACAAAACTTGAAACAATACAATCGCCCAACAAGTGAGACTTATTACAAAGATAAAAATAATATTTATAGCTTTGGTATTAAAAATCAGCCAGAAGAATATTTGTCACTTTCGGATAGACTAAAACAAATAGATTCATCTACATCTCAACAGGGAAAATCTTCAGAAACAGTCTTAGGATATAGTAATTTCTCAGGTAATAAGCGATATGTGGACGATTCGTCGCAAATAAACAACTATTCGAATCAGAATACCAATAACCAAGATAATTCTCAATCTTCGGGTAATATTCAACAACATACTTTACAGCGAAATCCAACATCATCTGACATAGCAAGTTTATTGAAACTTAACGATATACCACTACGTCTAACTCAAAATTTAAATACTGATTCATTGCGGTTTCAATTGAATAACTATGATCAAGGAGTTATTCCGAATCCTCTCCCTGTTAGAATTAATCAAAACCTCGAACAACATCATGTTGATGTGGCAACCGACATTCTTAATAAATTGATAGCAAATAAGCAAAATGCTAACAGACAAGAAGCAGATTTGCAAAATGGAAATTTACTGTCTACTATTCATGGATTTAAAGTTGCAAATCCATTTAATATTGATTTGAAATTAGTTTCTGATATGTTAAAAGGAAAACCAGTAGTTGATGATAGCCAGTTAGGTTCAGTACGGGATCAGTTCAATAAACCCTTGCCAATAAAATTTGATTTATCACAAATTCATCAACTTCTTTTGAAAAATGAAAACCTCGGAAATAGTCTCAGCAGTCTTGGAACTATACCTAGTTCATATTTTGATATTTATAGTAATAGTCGTTATCCCTATCAAAGTGTGAAATATTCACGTAGTGAAGAAGAAGCAGAGAACATACCTATAGCCGAGTCATCAAACTCCCATCCTATAGGAGCTGTGGTAGAAGAGATAGAATCAGAAAACTCAGAGCTAGCTCAGACGGAAGATGACAACGAATCGAGTAATATTGATGAAAATAGGACTCTTAAACTATACAATCCAAACCATAGAACGATGGGAGATAGATATAGACACACTAATACTTTGGCACGTCATTTATATCAGAGGAAGTATCCAAAAACTGTTGTTGATCAGCCTCATCCACTTTTAAAACCCCCTGCTTCACATAAGTCCCGTAGTAAAGGATTTACTCATACTGATAAAACTAATAGAAAACGACGTGTCAATAAACCCAGACACCTGCGATTCTTTAATCCAGAGCCACTATTTGAGGCTAACACACCTTTAGACGATTCTAAGCCCGTTGTATCAACGTTGTTAAAACCACCTCCTGTTATGGAAGACAAATCAGATGTTGTAGATGAGGAAGAATCTTTATTAGTGAATAGCACGTAACTCTATTAAAAAAATTATGCTTTTTCTACATTTATTCTTAACTGTGTCTCATAAATAAGCTATTTTTATGTAAATAATATCTGATTCAGTTTTACAAAATTTCATTTAGTCATTCCTAAAATAAGATGTAAATATTATTTAGAATTAAGAAAAAAAAGCATTTAGAATATTTCGTAAATATGACGATTTCTTATTAATTTTATGTTTTTATGAAGTTTGTGTTAAATACATTTTTTATTAAATGGAATTTTATATTTTTTATACCTTTAATTTTATGGTACCACCCGATTTCTATAATTGACTGATAAAATTCACAAAATACTTGGATATCAACTACTACATAACATTATTATCAATAGTTAATACATAAATACGTCCAAAAGTTGCGGTTTCAACTCGCATAGGGTAATGTTTATTAACTTTATTTATTTATAAAAATATTTAAACATTTTGTTCGTTCAGCTACTTCGAGCAAACGGGCAGGACTTGAAACTTATGTAAATCACCGTTCAAATAATATGAAATAGTGCTATTTAGGATTATATGTTTTTAATCCGAGAACTGCTGAATTCTATTGTTTCTTGTATGACACAGGGCCTAAATGAGGCCTCTGTCAACAAAACCTTCCATCTTGATCGGTCCTGCGAATCTATCTGAAAGTAGCACATATCTTTCCCTCCTTCGTGATACCGCTGAATGATTTCTAATGATCTAAGTAAATAAAATACAAAAGGTTGAAGAAGCATTATTTATGTCTTGTTCAGGCTCAGACAGGTTCTGAGGCCAGACCTCTGTCTGAGCCTGTATCTGTTGATAATTTTCGTATAGAAATGACATACATAAATTTTCATAATTCTATTCCGATCGGGATTTTTCATAGATGGAAAAATCGTGAAGTGCACATTGCGCGTTTGGGACTTAGTCTATGGATTTCCGAATGCTCGAAGTAAAAAGTAGTTCGACAGCGCATCATTGTCTAATGTTGTGTGACGGAGGTATCAAGCGAATCTCATGTTCATCTGTGGATATCTAACATAAAAAAAAATATTTCATGAAAGCATAACTTCGATTATTTTTATTTTATATACAGTATTACGCACTTGCTCTTAATACACTTTAAATACTAAGTAAATTAGTTATTTGATGCGATCAGTTGTTTGAGATAATTGTTGCGTGTGTTTCGCTTTCTGATCTCAACAGAGATTCACGTGTCCATTCCAAACAGGTTACGTTCGATTGTAATATAATGCGACACTTTTTATGAGTCCATCAATTTGAACATCTGCCGTTCGTTATTGCGTGAACAATAACACTTATATGCTCTTATATGCTTGTCAGTTTCAACGTTTGATAGACAGGTGTAACTTTTTTACAGTTTTTTTAATAATGCTACCGGCCTAGCATGACAACCGCGACAAAATTTTGTCGACCGTTTTCTCGTGTTTTAATCGATTATCTCTCTATTTCTTTCGGGTCTAACATGATAATTACACTTAAAACTCGACTTTTAATATCAAAAATAGATATATTTGTCGATCGAGATATCTTTTCTATCAAAATTGTCGATGTTGAGACATAATAATTATATCGAGATATCTTACATCTTAGTTTGTCTTCTCTCGTCCGCGACATATCTCGTGGCGGTCATGCTAGGCCAGCTAGACGTAAAATAATCACCAGATGGTTAAGCGCAAGACATGCGTAGATTATTTTTTCAATGTTACTTCAAGAACGAAACTGGGCCAAAACTGGGCCCCTGGTGTACATGAATGGTTTATATTGTAGTGTGTATTTTTTAGTACTAACCGAGTTACACAATAACAAAAATATTTCTACATAAGAACGTGTGTGCAGAGTAAGATGTAGTTAATTAAAGCTAGTCAGAAACTACTTAAATCTTCATCGGAGCTGTCAATTGTGGCAAACACGATCATCTTTCGACTTTTTGTTTGTAATGTAGCTGATAATGAATGTTGTCGCAATGATTTTCTCCATCGTGTTAGAGCAGCGTCACAAGAACATCATCGAATATTCTATTTTTATTCAAGCCAGTAACCCCTTCGAGGTGACTCCGGGGTCTCTGAGTCTCTGAGTGAGAGAGAGTCTCGGGGTACTGAGGGAGCTCCCTCATGTTCATCTTCCCCTCCAGGACTTCAGAGGGATAAATTTAGTTTTAGTTATAAAAATATATCTTTTTTTAATGTTACATATCGACAGACAAGCATGAGGTTCACATTATGGTATGCGATATCTCAGCCACAGAACATCAGTCAATAATGCGCTGTCGACCTACTTTTTACTTCGAGCATTTGGAAATCAATAGACTGAAACCGAAACGCGCAATGTTCACTTCACGTTTTTTCCATCTATGAACGGTGGTTTGTTAACCGGTCGGAATTTAGATATTCCTCCTACCTGATCAATGCTCGAAGCTACCAGACGTGGGGAAAACAGGGTCTGGTTCAAACCCACGACCCATCGATGCGCACGGCAGGTGTTCTACCGAACGCGCCAACGAGCCCGTCAAAAATTTGTTATAAGCAGTTGAAAATCCCGAATAAAAAGGTCGATAAAAAATCAGATCGATCAATACGAACATTACGAAGTGCGGCGTATAAAGACAACATGAAGGTGCTTGTGACTTGTAATTTTTAAATCCATCTATAGATGAATGTATAATCCGACAATCTTACCTGAGTTGATGCCAAGATGACTCACAACCGCCTAAATAAATTCGAATCATTAACTACGCCTAATCAATACTGAGGGGTGAGCACGAACAACTATCGAAAAAGTATTCATATCGTCGTCGAACTGTCATTTGTATGAAATTTTCATTGACATAGTTGTTGATCGAAGGAAATTTCAAATGATTTCTCATACAACTGACTGTTCGACAATACGAATACTCTCTCGATAATTGTTCGTGCTCACCCCTCTGTTTAACATCTGATTATGATAATTAATCTTTTGAGGCTAGGCTATTTTAATTTTTAATCTTAGAAATCAACCCCAAACCCATCTAGTTGTAATACTTTGCGCTACTTTGCCAAGGAAGCTTCTAGGCGTAGCTGTCATATAAACATTTAAACTTTATTTACAATTATTTTATAAATACAAAAACAACGAAGTTCAATATTTGATAGCAAAATAACGAAGTAAAAACTTTTCAGACATCTTCAGTATTTAAATAAAATTATTCGAATTTAGTTATTTAATATTTAGTAGTCATAGACATAAGAAATAACATACATAGTTATTCATAGACATTGAATGGTGTTTATAATTTGTGATTTTGGTGACTAGTGAAACAACTATTAAGCAACTTTGAATTAATTCAGATACACAAAATTATGTTGAATGAAGAGGAAAGAGAATCTCTTCGGTCACTTTCGTTATCGTAGCACCGTGGCACCGATGAGACCGATATATAAGTTTGAAAGATATCGAAAAGTTTACAAACGGGCTTAGCTAGTTGTTGAAGAAACAACTTTATTCGGGTGGCCAGCGATTAGCTAATCAAAATGGCTACTATTGTAAGTGTCAGCAAAAAATTAAAACTTTTAAAAAAGTTTAATATTTTGATAAATTTCAAAACATTTTCTTTTATTTACAGACAAAATTGACTACGTTAGCCATCCTACTGAGCAGTACTTATGCTGGAATACTTCATGGACATGACCATTCTCATGACCACATTCACGGCTATTCCCATGACGCACACGACCATTCTCACCATGATTTGCACCACCATTCTTATGACCAAGGAATACCACCTCCTTTGCCTAATTTATCAGCACCAAGTGCATTTGCGGGATCGTCGAGTTTCGCACCAAGCTCCTTCCCCGCAGGATCTCTACCATCAGCTACCTACTCAGGCAGTGGCTTAGTTGGCGGAGGCTTCTCTGGATACAACTCTGGATTTGGAGCGCCTAGTTTCACTGATGCTGCCATCGGCTCATCAGGAATTAGTGGATCTATTCAATCAGGGCCTGGTTTCGCATCAGGAATAAACGGACCTCTTTTGTCAGGATCAGGTTTAGTTTCTGGTATAAGTGGACCAGCTTTTGGAGGGGCCTCATTACCTGGGTCAGGACCAGTGGTTGCCGGCGCTTCTTTACCCGGAGTAGCACTGAATGGGCAGCCTTCACCAATTGGCCCGAAAGCTCCAGTCATCGATGAAATTCACGGTCTTGCTAACAGCAATGGAGCTCCTACTCAGTACCGAGTACGCGAAGAAACTTACCAAGTATTCAGAGACGTCACACACAGAGTCCCTCAACCAGTTCAAGTTCCAGTACGTCAAATTGTACAAGTCCCAGTGCCTCAACCATACCCCGTTCAAGTACCGGTCGTTAGGAACGTTCCAGTACCCGTTGTAAAAATCCAACATGTGAAAGTCGACAAGCCTGTGCCCTATCCAGTGGAGAAAATTGTTAAAGTACCCTTTGAAAAGGTCGTGCAAGTAGCAGTTGATCGTCCAGTACCTGTAGAAAAAATTGTAGAAGTTCCTGTCGTTAAACTGATTAAGGTACCTGTACACGTTGTAAAGAAATATGCAGTCCCAGTGGTCAAGACTGTCCATCACAAAGTTCACGAAAGTCATGGTCATGGACACAGCTCCGGTCACAGTCACAGCTATTCACATGGTCACGGCCACGGCCACGACCAAGGATGGTCCCAATGGTGAACAAATTTTATATGGATAAACAAGAATACATCAATCTGTACTCGCTAGTCTATTCTTGTGTAAATAATTTCTGTGTTAGCTCATCGAGAGGCTGCAATGTAGGGTGATAACTAAGTCATTAATGTAGTTTAATGAATTGAAAATGTTCGATTCTTTGTTATGTAAATAGTAAGTAATATTAGAAAGATTACCTTAAATAAATGATAATCCAAAGAAACATTTTATTTTTATTAAAACAACAAACCACATCGTAAAATTGAGCACAAATAATATTTTATCTGAAACTTTGCAATAGCATTATATAGCTTGGCGGAATTATACACACACTGTAGGGTTTATGTTTCGAATTACAGAGCACAAATGACCCGATTTGTATAGCCCAAGATACAAGGTGCATGAGAAAACTAATGATATATAATATTGAAACCTCTAACTCTACACTCTTCAACATAATTCATACCTATTGGATTTTTTCTAGATTTAGTTAAAAATATTATTACTACACTCATTGAAATTATGTGAATGGCTACACTAAAACATTTTCACAAAAAATATAAAAACCCACATAGCGCTGATAAATATTTATTAAGTTCATTTTACATCAAAAATATTGTATAGATAAAGACTTATTTTATGAGAACTTATTAATATTTTCCTGAGAAAACTAAACATTATTAAAATAAATACAAGCCTATTTTAATACAATAACTACGTAACTTATAATTGGATTGGATTTGGATGGAAATACTAATAAAGGTTTCGAGGCCAATCTGGAATGTTACGAGAGTATTTCATGTCTTTGATAGAGTATAGATTCTACTTTGTATTATCTAACATTTTTTTATAATTCTTGGAATAAGAAGAATAAGCTCTGCCTCTTAAAAAACTAAGTTTTTAATATGGCCATTTGAATTCAGTTATATTGAAGATGTTCGTAATCAATATTAAAAACTACTACTAATACATAATGAGTAGCCTACAGTAGTATAGTCTGGATAAATACAAATTATGAAATAACATTTGAAAACAAAACAAAAAATTCATAAAAAATAGCATTGTCACTTTTATTTTCAAAGTGCAATTTTTATACGGAGTACAAAGTTTTACAACTTTTAATATAATAAAACGAGAATAAAAACGAGCCTGCAAGTATGTTTTTCATAGCTTCAGAAGGTTTTTGGGGAGTTATCATTGAAGTGCGCAGCGAGTAGTGAGTAAAGTGCTTATAACTTATTTTTAGTGATAGAGGGTTTCAGCTATGAATATCGGATCGGAATACGAATCTTACAATTAGTAAAGTATTTACATGTCACATATACCTAAGCTACATTCTAGCTAAGCTATATTATCTTATTACTTACTTTAATTAATTACGTAGACCGCTTGTCTGATAAATCATGTATGAAATGTTTCATAAGTATTACTGCATTTAGTGATTAATCAGATTAAAGAACCTATCAATATTATCGGCCTACGCAATAATATTTAAGCATCAAAATTACGTAAAGCCTGACATAGAAATAAACCGGAAGGAATGACTAATATATCGGTCAAACGATATTTTATTATTCATCGAAACATTCCCAAGAGCAAAGTGAAATTAATATAAAACAGGTTTAGATTTGAAAAGTTACTCAATGAAGGGTCAAATGACACAATTTTTACGTAACCTAAGGTGAAACACAAATCAAAAGTGTAACTTATTTATTTTCCTATGTTAATTTTATGGCTTATTGCTGAAATTTACATAAGAAAATAATTTATGATTCTTGCATTGATTGCGATAGTGATTTTGCTGATTTACACAAATGTACCTACCTACAAAAATGTTCTTTTTGAGTCTTATTACGATTATTATCCTAAAAAATATTTATCTAAATTTCATTCATGTCCACCTAATCTATTCATCTGATAATAATGAAACTTTAGTGAGTTGTTAAGCATAACTACGCCCACGATAGAAACAAAAAAAAAACTTTTTAACTTTACGTAGTATTACAACGCACACCGAGTAGAAGTATCTAGTTCATTAATAAATGAAGTAAACCATGTTTTTTTGTATTTTGAGAAGTCATACGTCTATAACTAATGTTGTTACTTATTTACACAAAGTGCACATTCAAATAGAAAAGTTAATTTCATAAGGCCTCGAAAAAGTCAAATGATATCCAAATTACAAATTACTCAGTCGCTGTGATTACTGTGGTTGATATGTGTACTGTTTAATGTTATTCATATAATATTAGTGAGAATTTACTTTTCTGTAAGTAACCATAGTTTATCAATCTTTAGTTTAATTGTTTTACTCTAATTATAGTAAGGAATTTAATTGTCATGTTTTCTTTAGTGTCCAAAGAAAACATGACAATTAAATTCCTTACTATTTATATACTCTAGCATTATATTGTATAAATAATAGCATATAAATATTTTATATTCTTTCTATGTCTGCAGACAGGCTGAATATTTTATTGTACTTCTCAGTTTTCAGGTAACGTATAAGTTAGTTAAAGCTAAACTTTTAAGTTTCCTAAACTGACACCATGGCATCTTTTAATCCTTTTAATATATCATATCACCTTTAGACACACACACACACACCTTTAGACAATAAATACACGGAAAACATGTTTTTTTCTTTTAAAAATAATAACCCCTTAACCGATGAGCAATACCGAAACACTTATACAATATGTAAAATTCACTTTCAAGCAAATTTCCTACACGTATCAGGTTCCTTAAAGTCTAGCGATAGTTTTCTATAAAGTATCGATGTCATCCATTTGGTTAATTTATTCACGGGCGTCGTATCGAAATAGTAGCCTCTATCTCATAGTATAAATATGTGGTTTCGTTTCGTTATCAAATCACAAACCACCCGAACTCGGAACAGAAAACAACAGCCATTTTTAGGTGGCTTCAGGCGATTAGCTAAAAGCCATGGCATTTGTTGTAAGTGAATTTGTAACATTTGATGAAATAAATATTTAAAAAAGCTCTTTCATATAAATATGAATCCCTAAAGTCGAAGGTAAAGATTTAAAAGATGCTAATGAAATAAATTCTTGTTGCAGGTTAAAGTAATATTGTTGGCTACGCTAGCCTATAGTGCAAGCGCTGGCTATTTGCATGGACACGGTTCAGACTCTTACGTATCATCTGCACTAAATGCACCATCAGCTTCGTATGGACCACCTTCATCAGAATATGGTCCCCCAGGGGTTGCTGGTACTTCGAGCGTAGATCTAAGTGGACCTGGAAGCGCGGTTGATGGCGGGCTTGAAGAGCATGAAGAACATGGCTCAGCATTGAGCGGACAGGGTTCCTTTGATGGCTCACTCAATGGTGCTGTTTCAAATGGAGTTAGTAGCAGCTCATTTGGTAATGGTTTCTCTTCATCTGGCTTTGGCTCACCTGTTGAAGGAGGATTAGGTGGCTCAGGTTTAAGTAGCCCTGGAATTGATGCTTCAAACTTTGGTGCCCCAGGAGGACCAGGATTTGATGGACCAGGATTTGGAGGACAAGGATTTGGAGGACCAGGATTAGGAGGACCAGGATTAGGAGCCCCGGGAATCGAATCTCCAGCCCTAGTAGGGTCTGCTCCAGGTGTCCCCGTTGATTACTCTGCTCCCGGTATAGTCGGATCTGGTGCTGTTATAACTCCTGGTGTTTCGGCCCCTGGTGTTGTTACATCAACAAACGTTGCGGTTGGAGCCCCAAGAGTTATCGGAACAACTGTAACTGTCGGTCGCCCTGTTGCCTCTGCAACAAGATACGAACTCCAGTCTGTTGTCCAAAACGTTGTCCGTCGTGTTCCGGTTGAAGTTACTAGGCACATTCAGGTCGCTGTGCCTCAAGCCGTTCCGGTTCCGGTTCGTCAAGAAGTGAAAGTTCCAGTACCACAACCCTACCCCGTTAACGTGGATGTTGTGAAGCACGTGCCTTACCCAGTATACAAAACACAGCACGTGGAAGTTGAGAGACCTGTGCCTGTCGAGGTTGTCAAACAAGTACCAGTTGAAGTAATCAGGAAAGTTCATGTGCCTGTTGACAGGCCTTACGAGGTCATAAAGAAAGTGCATGTCCCTATTGAAAAGCACGTTGAAGTTCCGGTCGTTGTATGGAAACCTTACCCACTACACATTATCAAACACGTAACCCATTATAAGAAAAAGAGCTGCTGTTGGTGAAGAAGAACTGAGTCGTTGTCGTGCCAAATAGAAAATAGTTTTGTAAATATTATAGTCATTAGATATAGATATTTTATAGATAAAAAATAATAAAAATATATTTCTAAAATCTAGTCTTTTTGATTTGCGTTAAATTCTCCCAAAATTATTTCTAGTTTCTATAATAACATCACACAAATGTCTCTGTTATTTTTTGCAGTTTAAGTAAAAAATAGTTTTTTCAAATAACATAATGAACATTTTAATAATAAGGAGAGGACTAAACTCTAGGACTTTTATATATTTAAAGTAAAACAGAAAATTTGATATATAATTTTCAGCTAAACTATACAAAAACTAAAAAAAATACAAAATCCTAAATATTGACTTATTATAACATACTTAATTACATCCTCAAGTATATTGTCATATTTATATTAATAACTACAAAAAAAAGTAGCTCAGCAAAGCACATGCCAACAACAATAATCACTAAAATGCTTGGAGTAGTCGCTTTTGTAAATAATATATCAATACACACTTATTATATACAGTACAAGAATCAAACATTCAGCTCACACCCTCCCTATAGGTATACTTACCCACTAATTTGTACCTCTGAAGGCAGGGACTGAAACCGGTTAATTTTTATTTTTTAAAATACGCGTCTTACTGAGATACCATGATATTAGTTTTAAAGAGTAATACACACTAAACTTACCACAATAAATATGAATAAAAATGAAAGAGTATTAACAAAAATATTTATTATACCGGTATAACTCCCATAGCAAATTAACCGGTATTCAGTACCTACTTGTCTGAAGGTATGACATTTTCAACATTTTTCAGTTAAAATTGTTGAAAAAGTATTGTTTGGAATCTTATAATAATGAAGATCGTAAATGTGCAATCTTAATATATATATTATACAATACATATATAAATCTCCTGTCACGATGTTTGTCCGCGATGGACTCCTAAACTACTTAAACGATTTTAAATTAAATTGGCACACCGTGAGGAGTCTGGTCAAACTTAAGAGAATTTAATTAGCTTAGAATTTTTGACCATCTACATTGCACCCGTGCGAAGCCGGGGCGGATCGCTAGTATTTTATAATTATTTAGCTCCTGTCGTGTTCGCCTCAATTGCCGCTACAATGGATAAATGAATAAAACATTTACTGAAGGCGTTATCTAAGTTAAGCATTTCTTACTTATCTAGTGGACATGTGTACGGTGTATACCTACAGTTTGTTATGATATATTGTATTCACTTTGCATTTAAGGCAAGCATAACAAATCCAGCGATACGGTCACAATATTTTTTATTTACTACTACATGCATTTAATGTGATTCTAGATGTGTGCGAAATATTAGGTACCTATCTAAATGAGTTCCTATGACATTACTGATAGGATTCATAATTGGAATGCAATACAGGAATTATTTTATTTTTTGATTTTTGAATCCAATGTTTGTGCAGGAAAACGTCTGTCGGGTCAGCTAGTTTAATTAATCTAAGGTTGCTGTGTGGCACTTCATATAAAAAAATTGTGTGTGTGTACCAGAGTACACAGGTAAGAAGTGAAACTTCTTTACGACATATCATTTTTGTACTATTTGCAACTTCACGAAAATGGGGTAGATAAGGCTTAAGCCTTAAGAAAAAAGATGTACGTATACATATTTTTATTTTCTAATCGTGTTTTTTTTTATTTTTAAATTATTATTTAATTTATATTTTTTATTGTTTTTAGAATTAATAATGTTCACTAGATTTACAGTCATATTTATTAAACTTCAAAACGAATATACCTATTGTTGTTATTATTATAATATTACATTATATTCTTTACGTCACTATACTAAACTTTGATAAAAAAAGCAACATGGCGCGTAACCGAAAAACGTGACGATACTGCTACAAAATTTCTCCCATACGTCGATAAAGAAGTTTCACTTCAATAACGTCTTTTTACTGACTATATTTTATACCTATGTTAACAACTGAAATAGTTAACATAGGGATAAAATAGAGGATGAAAGTGTGTGCAACAATCGAATAGAAGTATTTCAAATGGTAGGTCGAAGCTAGAGATGGCCATTAGGGTAACAAGGGCATAGGCTGCAAGCCTGCAATCTAGCATGATAAATATTATTAAAGATTTTTACTACAGTATTCTGAGGCCTAAGCTTTAAATATACTATGACAATGCTTGGAATAGCTTAACTCTGCTTTGTTTCTTTCGTTCCAAAGTAATTTAGTACCAGGGCCAGACAAAACATACTTTAACTATTTCAATGTTCAAGCTTATACGATATTTATGAATGATGAGGTATATACATATATATTTATTATTGTGATTTTTTTTGTGATAGTGAATAAATTTTATCTGTATCTCTTTAACGTAGTTATTATTATTAATGTAGTATTACTCATTAGTTTAGTAGAACTCTCTGATGTGAAGCTTATGCGAACTAAGTCGCGGGCAAATAAAATAATAGAACTATAAAAATCCTAAATGCTATATCATACAACATTAAAGCTGCTTTGAATTACAAGAGGTTTAATTTATATAGAACTATATTTTTAGTATATTATCCGGAGAATTAATATAGCGCACGCTAATTAAGCAATCTAACTGCGCTTTTTCGTTAGATTTTATTTATTTTTTACATGAGTCTTCTATTAGATACGACGTTTAGGTACGTACTACTAGGTACTGTAAAGTTCTTAAAATTTCTGGATTCATCCGTAGAATGGATGTATGATACTCAGAAGACAATTTTATATTTGACTATGTAGTCTATCTATATAACTACTGTAATATAGAAGTAGTCTACTACTTGAACATTTCATATTATAGTTATTTCAGATTTCAGATCTTATTGAGATAGTTCTACTAAATAATGATTGTATTTAATTTTATTTTCCCTAGCATTACCATAGCAAAGAATCATAAAATGTGAAGAATTAGGGCAAAACAATATCACACAACACTGTCGCAATGGCGATGACCTTCGAATCAAACGGTTCTGACATAGATATGGAACCTTACTCCCACGCAGCTGTTGTAATTTGGGCTATGTTTTAATCCCTATTCATGATTGTTTGATTTCTTAATCATGATTTTCTATATAAATGCTTTTCGTCACGGTTCACTGAACTTGAGAAATAAAATTCCGGGTAACGAATCATAGAATATGCAGAAACGTATGCATAAAACAGTTCGATAACGCATCTCTTATATCTTGGGGTTGAAATAAGAACATAGGTACTATCGGATATGATTGTCAATATCTGACATTGACATATTATGTCAATAATATCTGACGTAATCAACTATACTTGCTTACTCCAAAACTTACGGCCTTATTCATATGTTTTGTTTCTTTCGTTCTGTAGTCTTTTTATATTCGATAGAGCGAGACAAAACATATTTGAACTATATCAAGCTTATACTACGTTTATGAATAAGACCCGTTGGTTTATAAGTATCTGATTAATTGATTGGTAATTATTAATTATAAGATACATACATATTTAAATGTATTTACTTATATTTTTAATTATATAAGTGAAAGGAATATCTTATTACACAGGATACTTAGAAAAAGTCGCTTTTCAGCGGAAATGCCACCATTTGTACCATAATATATCGTTGTTTTAAGTATTTGTACCTATTTGTCTAGATTTTTGTAGATATATTATGGATTTTTAAATTTTTGATAAGTTTAATGCAACTTTTTATTTCCTTGTATAGGCCCATTCTATAAAAATGAAATTATATAATGGATTTAGCACACAATTCAAAATGAATTAATAATGACTTAAATTCGGTCAAATTTGTAATCTATGTAAATTATGATATAATAAAAAAATCTCCTTAATTATGGATTAACATTTTCCAATACCTACGCATAAATGTATATAAAAAGATGATTTTCTCTAGTTTTGAGTAGACTTCCGACAGTTTCGGTTGAAGGCTCATCATTAACTATTCAAAAATGATGTTCCAAGTGAGTTTAATATATTATAATTTAACTTTAGGACTTATTCATCTTAACTATTTATATAATTATTAATATTTTTTTATATTTCCAGGCATCCATATATTTTGCTATAATCCTCATTGGAGTTCAAGGAAAAGAATTAGATCCAGGACCTCAAACTTTCACATCGAATAATTCTTCATCGTCAACGCCCGCTCAAACACTTCACAAGAGATTTGCAACAAAGGAAGTGGTAGTTTATTTAACACCGACACAAATTAAGGCTTTAGAGTCGGGTAAGGCTGAACTTAGATCACAATCTTCCGATGAAATAACAATAAACCAATTACCAAACAGTCAGAAGCAGTCTTATCAAAGTCCACAAGTATCTTACCAGCGTCATATCGAGAACCTAAACATTTTAAAAGCCCCACTTATCCCGGAACCACGCTTACAAAAACAGTCCATAAAAGAAGGCAAATTAATTGAAAACTCGCAAGAAAAACAAAATATTGAGGAATTATCAAAATTCCGTTTCTTACAACAAGAAAAGCCAACCAGTGGATTCAAGAATAAACAGAATAGTCAAGAAGGTGCTAACGAGGAATGGAGGTCTTTTATCCCTATAACTGAAAAGAACCAAGAAGCGCCATCCTTACAAGAACAATTAAATGAGCATTGGCAAGAAATTCTTGAAAAAAATCGAGAACAATTGAAACTAATTTCCAATTATCAGCCTGAATCTCTTCAAAATCCATCGCCACAATTACAGTACGCACCTAACTTTTATGTTCAACGACATGAATTTCAATTAGAGAATGCTTTGAGAGAGCAAAATATAAATGAATTAGAAAATCAAAGAGCAATAGCGCAGGCGGCAGCAATTGCTAATTTGCCGCCCGTAATAATACACAAGGAAGTGCAAATTACGAAGCATAGGGCAGTTCCAATTGTAAAACATGTAAACGTACCAGTCCCTACTCCAGTTTTAGTTCCCATTCCGGAACCTTATGCAGTAAAAGTACCTCACCCATATCCTGTACCTGTGGAAGTGATAAGACACATCCCTGTTGCCGTGAAAGCCGAACCAACAAGTGCAGAAAAATCACCAGTTGCTCCAAATCAAGGTCAAAAACATATTCCTGTCAGAAACGTTTATATAAATGTTGACAGTCCATCTTTGTATGCTTGGAGAAATTAGTCATATTATGTTTGTAGTTAATAGTATAATTAGTTTCTAGGGCACCTGAAGACTTATGACTATAATTAGTAATAAAATATAAATTTTAATTTGATTATTTTTATTTAGCACGTCTGCATGTCGAACCTATGGAGTTGAATGTTTCTTAATGTTTTCCGAATGTTCTCAATCTCCTAATTTCGACTTTTTTACAGTTTTCATTGTAGTCTGAATAAGTAGTGTAATATGGGGTAAACTCTAGAATTGATAAATGCTTTGAACGATGTTTATTTGGCTTAAAAAAGTTGCACTAAATATGATATACTAGCTTCGGCCCGCGACTTCGTCTGCGTAGAATTAGTACTAAGGGTAGCTTATTTTCTAACCGAGTTGTTTTTTCATCAATCTCCACTTAATGGCGCTGCACTCAAGTCAATAATATCGTGATATTTTTTAAGCCGTTTGTCCAAATTACTTATTGTAAAAGACAAAGTTTAACTATATTAAATACTGAAAAAGAAAAATGTATCAATTTTGATAAGATTTAGCTAAATACTATAAAAGTTGCAATTAAAAAAATTAATCAAATTTAAATGTATTTATGGCGCATAGTTTAGGGTATATTGGCTTCCACATAAAAGGTAGATACATATATGCTATCGCGGACTTTTATTTAGAACTATTTAAAACAAACAACCCCATCATATATTGTATTTTTGTAACTCCATCGGTTTAGGCAGCGCACGCCAAGAAAGCCCTCAGAAGGCAGGAATTTTTCCGAGTTACTTGATACTTATCGTTATATTATTGCCAATATACAAAAACTGCTTAAGAGTGAATATATAAAAAAATACATACGTTATATGTATAATATTTATTGTGTTACTGTTATTTTTTACATGTTCGCTACATACCTACATATATTCTTGTTTTATAATATAAGGTTTATTTATGTTTAGAATTTTGTCTGTCATCGTTTAGAAAGCCAATAACTTCTGATTGCTTGAATACGGAATCGCCTAGTAACTAGTTGGAATGGAGAAACTTTGTATTTTCGAATTTGTAACTAAATATTTCGCAATTTATATATTCTCTAGTTTTAGCTCGGGATTGACCCAGTGATAGTGTTTTATAGAAATTTAGAAGTACGAGTAGGTGTCTAATAATACACAATCATATACGTAGGTATATAAGAAAATCGTAGAGTCAAAATTCAAATGGGCGTTTTTGAAAAATTCTATAGACATCGTATATTTAAGGAGAATAAAATATGTTGATAAAAGCATGATAATATCGTAGATACAATACGTTATGTAATATATCAATCTCCCACGCAAAACGCATCGTGACTTATTCAATAGTATTTCAATTAGATCATGCCGACAATTACTATTGGTGAAACTGTTCTGCTTACTGTTTATGCAACAAGTTATCAATGTAATGACTACTTCTCGTTAATATAATCACTGAGAAAATCTTAAATCGGAGAGTCTGAAGCAATGTGTCCTCATAAAATGTGTCCGACGAATACAAATATGTTCCGGTAGATAACTTTGATTGTATACATTGTGAAATTACATAAATAGGTTTACTATAGTCTCAGATCGAATTTTAGCGATACAATTCCTGTATTATGTAATTGCTTCGGTTTATATTGTAAAGACCAGCGAGCCGTTAACGTAATTGCTTTTGTATTACGGGCTACATAATATTTTAATGAACACATGTTGGAAATTTTATTGCATTATGCAAATTGATTTGTTGTGTTAGCATATATTTCCATTTATAAATAAAATTGGTGGGAATAGCATTGAAAAAGAAAGTACAAAATATTCAACAATTTTAATAATATATCACAAATTCACTGGGACTCTACTGCCCATAATAGTCGTTAATATTACTCAAGCAAATTCACACTACATTCAAATACAAGTGAAAGGGCCAAGATCACATTTTCAAACATTCATACACGTATGTACTTACATTGCCAAAATAATATAATGTCACTATGAAATATTAAATTTCTTAGAAAATTTATTAAAACTACATCAGGTACGATTCATACGAAGGACGCAAAAGCTTCAACTTGAAATCAAACTAACTTACTAGTAATAGAAACAGGCAAGACTGAAACAACATTAAGTATCAAGTAATTGAAGCGTTTGCTCGAAACTGTAACTCTATGCTTTAATTAATAGTGACCTGAGTATCCTTGACCGTATCCATGACCTTCTTCACTGCCTCCTAAAACTTGCGTATGTTCTCCGTAATGTCCCTGCAGTTCAGGTTGTTGAGCTTCGGCATAAGCTTTAAGGCCTTCGCCGCTGTCATAACCACCAGCGAAATGCTCATAGCCAGCTTGTTCATAACCGCCGTGTTGGAGCCCTTGAGAGAGACCTGCATGCTCAATACCTCCATGCTCCTGGCCCCCAGAAAAACCACCATGTTCTAAACCTCCATGCTCAAGACCTCCTTGGCCAAAGCTGGCAGCGTGATGCTCAGTGTTAAGTCTGTGGTCCTCAAGAACCAGTCCGTGCCCGTGAGTCTGTTGAGTCTCAGGGTGAATTTGCTTTAAGTTTGATTCGCTCTGACCCTTTTCAAGGGGATGATGAAGAAGATGACTGTGCTCCTTCTTAATGTATACAGGAACTGGGTGGAAATGTTCAAATTTAATAGACTGATGTGACTTGGCGTGTTCGTGTTGAATTTGATGATGATGTCCTGTTTCACCGATGGCTTCTTGGTGTTCGAGTTGTGGATACCCTTCGTGGATGAGACCAGGGTAAGCGGCTACAGCCGCAAACAATCCCAAGAAGATCTAAAAATAAAAGAAAATTATTAATAATGAATACCAACATGCTTAAGCATCTTTAGACGTCGTATAGTAATATGTTGTATAAAATTTAATTTAATTTCCTCTAAATATTATGACAAAGAATCTACTAGAGATGACGGAAGTTTACTAATATGTATAACTAATCGATTGAGCGAATTGCTGATCGCTAATTGACGATTAAACGAGTTTCACAAAGCGATAGCGTGAGGAACCCTGACAATGTCTTAAGTAACGAGAAAGGCTTCCTGTTCTAGGCTATAATTGTGCATCGATTTATCAGGAAGAAAAAGGCGCTTCATTGAATTCATGTATAATGCATGAATCACTATATGCAATTAATGGATTTTGAATAAACACTTTGAAAAATGCATATTTTAAGAAACACTAAATTTGTAACACAATCACAAAACACGTTACGCACATGGAGCTTCATTGTGGTGAGGTTGTCTGGTCTTCACAAGAGGGTGGTAGGTAATGTTAGCAATTGCTATTTGCATCGCTTTTATACTCGTTTCACTTAGACGTCGTCGTGTGAGTGCTCTGCTTTGCTGTTACGTATACGATCAGTACACATTGGCACACTGATCGCGTCTTAGGGACAATGGATACAAACTAATAAGTAAATACGTTCTAAATTTAAAACATATTTGGTGCATTTGCTTATCCTAATACAGTTAAGTTACATAAAATGTTTTAAGTAATCTAATCTCATTCAAAACAAGTTAAGATTGTATCATCAATGAGAAGAAATTAGCAATAAGTGAGAGCGAGTCAATGCACTCGCTCTCACTTAATTTAAGTTAGAATATAGAACGATTATTCTTAAAAGGTTCAGTTCAACATGAGCCTTCAGATAAGGGCTATCTTCAAAATAATTATGTCCAGACAAAAATATGGAAAATCAAAATCCTGAAAATAATATATCTATAAATAATTGAACTTCGGGAAATACATATTATGCCATATTTAAATTACCTTTTCTTCCATAACCATGCCTGTAGCAGAGCCTGTCCATACTTCAATAATGAAAAAGTGAGTAATTATGAATATATAAATAATAATTCGTGTTTTTAAGGAATTCAAATAGTCATTCAATCAGTTAGTAAATATAAACGTGCTACAAATAACAAGTAACAAGTATCTTCTAATAAAAATATATATAATGTTTTTTATTTTCGCATGTTTTTCACATGTGTTGTACCGTAACAATTAAGTACTTAACTAATTTGAAGTGCTTTTAAAGTATTTTTCAGAAAGCTTAGTATCACAATGTACAAGATGAAGATAAGTGCTCAAACAAATACAATTACGAAAATGGTAATTTATCAGTTATCATTGTTTATTGCGCTTTCGAAATATCTGTGGGAATGCATTTCACATTGTTTCTTTCAACTTTAATTATTAAAAATTAGATTTCAAAGAGGGACTTATAAAACCTACTGTACAAAAAAAAATCCTTTATACATATATACATTTGACTTTTTCTATGTAATAATTCTAATATGACGTATAACTTTTTGTAATTTCTCCAAAAAATAAGATCAAGTCTAAAATAGAGCGTCATGCAGAAGTAAGAACGTGTTCTAAGGACACGTCGCTATTTACGTATTGTAACAAGGTATTAGTATATATAGGGACATATCAATATAAATTTTAGACAAAATTCCACATCATCATTTTATTTCATTAAAAGTCCATAATATGTAGGTCTACAAAGCTAGTTACAAATAAAACATAACTGTATGTTTTTGACGAACGTCTATGAAATCAATTCTGGTTTGCGAAGTTTTGGATTACCACATAAAGTAAATATTGAATTTCAATTCCTCTATCAATGTGTTGGTTATGCAAGACGCTGTAAGTGGATTTTGTTTACACTTTTATTCCGATTCATATTGTAAACTGTAATTAAATAATAAGAGTATGCAATAAATGTGTTCTGTAATGTAGGTCAGAGTAATAATTACTTATATAATTTGTCTTAGTTTTCTTATCTCCATTTGCACATTATATAAATTGCCATATAAATTTTAAGGGATTGCGTTTAGGTTACAAGGAAATAAATACTAGTCTTAACTGTAAGTCAGGGGAATACCTATTGGACGCTTATCAGAGATATGTTTGCTTGTGTGAATGCAATATTCGGTTACGAACACTAAAGCCTCATTGTTTTGATATTTTGTTACAAGAAAACAGATAGGTGTAATTAGTATGATATTGTATGTCGTAACTTGCAATGGCCATTGTAGATGCTCGATATACTCTATGAATCTCACATTTTTACAGTATTATTTATAGACACAAAATATTGTGTAATTATATTATGTCGATGTCCGACAACATAGAAAAAGAGTCATAGCACAATTAATTTCGCCATTTAAGTAGCTACATATAATATAGACCCAAATTATACATGAATACGTTATTTGCATATTATAATAATTCTGTGTTATTACTTCAAGCGTTCCTATGAAATCAAAATGAAAAATTAAGAAATGTTATAAAAATCTCGAATCAGAATTTGCATCATCACATGAATTCGTGATTGAGATTTGAGTTACTTGTTTTGTATCAGATATACAGATAAACTAAACGTTTCAAACTAAACTATTGTAGTATCAGTTTAAAAGTGAATTCCCGAGTCCCCTAGTGGGGCATGGGGCAGATCCATTTCGCGCTCACTGATCATTTTTCTTTACAGGCAATAAGGTCATCAGCTTTCTATGCCCTGCCTGTCCGATTTTTTTTAATCTTGTATCCCCGGGAATAGATTCTGGTTGCTAAACGCACCGCGCCTACCAACGAGGCTATTTATATCTAGGTTCACTTAAAAAAGGAAGTATTCATATATTCTATGCTAATATATGTATGTTCGAACATTGAAATAACTTTTTTTATTATTGGTAATTTGTTTTTTATTAATATACAAATATTGCAAATTGGTACGATTACATAATATCCTAACTGTTTACTATAAGAATTAACTCTAGAATATATAGCTACCTATAAAAACAATTAAAGTAGCTTTTCATGTAGGTATACCAATTTCGAAAACTATTGATTAGAGATAAGTTCAAAAATATGTTAGCCCATGTGTATCATTTTAGCCATATTTTATTTTGATACATGCTTCAATGTTGTCATTATGAGGTGGAGTAACAAAATGTTCCAATTATTCAAAAGTTATTAACAGCTTCGTTTACCGCAGAATGTATAATTTTGATTTAGTAAGTTCCTTCATGGCCGGATTAGAGGTGTGGGTGCCTTGAGGCAACAAAGGAGTGGAGCCCCCCCGGCCCCAAATTATTTGCCGTACAAAGTACAGTAGGTAGAGGTAAAGTGTACTTTACTAGTGTTTCCTCTTTGGAATTCTATTCTAATCTACGGAAGTATATTATGGAGGCCTCGGAGCTGTAACGCTTCCTTAAATTCGGCCCTGAGTTCCGTAGATCAGGGAATGAATACCGGTTGATTTACTATGGGAGTTATACCGGAATAATAAAGGTTTTTGTTAATATTCTTTCGTTTTTATTCATATTTACTGAAAAAAATGAAAGGTAAGTTTAGTGTGTATTAGGTACTCATTAAAACTTATATCATGGTATTTCAGGCAGACACGTATTTTAAATTCTAACCGGTTTCAATATCTGCTGTAGATTGATATTAGTTAAATATATAGAGTGACGTTATTGGTGGACTTATTATTATGTTTATGTGATGGCGATTTGATATGCGCACTGGTATGAAAGTTTTTAACTATTCGATGTTGTGCTCGACGAGCGAAGTGGATAAGTAGATTTATCTTACAAGGAGGGTCTCCTCAGACGTGTTGGTCGGGGATTTTATCATTTTAATGATTTTTGGTGGGGTTACCACCAAATATTAGGAATAACTGGGCCCTCGTTAGAAATATATTAAGGATTAAAATTTTCATCCACAAGGAGACCCTCAAACGACTGAGGTTTGTTAGCTAAAACCATATATAATATTAGAACAGTCAAACTTTTCATCTTTTACTGTAAAACATCACTGCCGTAGTCGTCGAAACGGAGGTAGAGTTGTTTGAAGAATAGCACTACTAGACAATTGCAACAGACAAATAGGTATTTGTTCTGATTGGTTCTTCAATACTGTGATATTTTTTGTGAAAATTTCCATGAAACGATTAACGGTAAGCCGATATTTAAAATTACCAAAATGTAAGTAGGTGTTATCCTTCGGATTACGGTTGTGAAATATTATGCAGAATTCATGTAAAGTTTTAAAACAGCCGAGTAGGTACTCAAACACATATCAATAGGATTTATGATTTTTCTTTCAATTACTTTCAATATGCAAAATAATAATTATAATTTAGCTTTCGCCCTCGAATTTGACTTCATGGGTCTTAAAACTTCCTATTGCATCCAGTTAGGAATTAAATCAAAGTATAATCAATAGTGCATGACTACAGATCAGTAAAATTTTTAGATTACTTAAAATACTTGGCGTATTGACAGATTACTTAATTTCTGCTGTTTTCTACCGGAATTGGAACTTTAACTAGCTACCAATTTTGAATATAGATACCATTATCCCGCCTTCAATACCATCTTCAATCCATAAATAGGATTTTTAAATTTTAATTGTTTAATCTATGTTTTATAAGGGTTGTGAAGGTAAGGTATTTCGTAATCGACAGTAAGTATGTTTGCGCCATGTTATAGATCTTAAACCTAGCTGTTACCCAGAGTAATTATTTCATTTGAACATCACGTCATCGTTATTGACTGTAACGGTGAAATGTTGCAATGTTTGTTTTGATTAAACAATCGGAACGTAAGTTTAATAGGTACTTAGTTACTACATAAATAAGAACACAGTAATATTGCAATAACACAGGAAAAACATTGAGATACTTAAATTATGTATGGAGAAATATTATATTTATTTGCATAAAAATGCTAATTAAGTTTAAACATAAATAAAAACGGTTTATGTTCTTACAAAATGTAAGAGAATGGTAGGTACATAATTATTATCATTATCCTAAAGTGCTCTAAATATGTGCTAGATATTATTATGGTCAATCGAGTGAATTATTTTAATTATTAGGAACAACGTCTGCGGGGTCCACTAGTTTCATTTAAAAATATGTAAATCATATTTTTAGAATCCATATTCATAGAGTGTTTATTGTGTAGATATCCTATTTTATATTTTGTTTTCAACATTATTGTACCCGTTGTTTGTGCACTGAGTTATTTTGGCAATTTAATAGGTACCTCGGATGCGTTCCCATGGGTCACATATTATACGGCTTCACTTGAAAGTTATAAACCTCTAATTGCTTACTCAAAGAATAATTAAATATTTTATTTTCTCTTCGATATTTCTTGCAACTGGGCCTATTGATGCAAAATTAAAGCCAACTTTTTGATAAATTATAATTATTAAGAACGAATTAATATTAGGCTCATATTGTCCTATTATTATAATCTGATAAAAGTTATTTTATTTAAGTAGGTAATTAAGCTATTTTCCCGCCCTATTTTGGCTCTGCTGGTTAATAATAATTTACTTAAGTATATAGCAAAGAAAATTAAGTCACAATAATAGATAGTACGAATAAATACTATTATATTACATTAATTACAAAGCTCTTTGACGTTTGCTAACGAAATTAATACCTATATTATAATCAGGTGGTCTATATAAAGATAGTGGTAATTGATTACCAGCTGCAGCGCCTTTATAATATACATTTGCAATTACACTAGAAGACTTGTAGGTGTATGAACTATGAACTATGAAAGTTCGAGATTTGGCGGCAAGATGTGGATTGTTTAGAATAGCTGACCCTTTGAAAATTTTCATCTTCTGCCCATGGACCTAAAAAAAAGAGCGGACACCACCTCTCGTTACAATAACTGAAGCACCCCTAGGAAGCCAGCTCGCTAATACAAACACGCCGGCACGCACACATTCACACCATAGGAAGCCGATCGCTCGCCATTACGCTCCCAACCGCCTGCGCGTGATGTTATATGACGAAAAATAAAAGATGCCGTTCTACGTGATGAAAAGTTGTAGAAACCATAATGGTTCCATTAAAGAAAGTCAGGGAATCACCTTTCATAAGTAAGGAAGTTATTTATTCACCATAATTCTCGTTTATACTTCAATATAATTTAGCAAAACGCAACCAAACAGTGTTGTCAGTAATTTAAATTTGCAAATTACCTTAAACGTAGGAGTTAAATTATTTTTATCTTAATGTACTTAGCACCGTGTAAATTTATTATAATATTATTAATAAAGATATTTTTTTTAAAAATATTTACTAAAAATATTTATAAATTGATCGAATATTTTTTAAACTTTAATTATAACATAGATCAAATTGTATTTATTAGGAGATCAATATTAAAAGGCACACTTGATATAAAAACCATCAATTGTCAAAAAGACATATATCTAAATAAGAAGATCAAATACTATTTAGGTATACCAAATTTTATTGAGTATAAATAAAAGTTAAAAAATTATTATCATGTTACCTTGAGCTTGAATGCAGTTCATTTATAAATAATACAAACGCAATAATGAATATAAAGATTAAACAAAAAATACATCATTTATTTTAAAAGTGCTCATTTATATAAAATCAATTAGATTTTAGAGTATTACGTTGCCTTTTAGTTATTTATAATAAAATCCAAGTTCCGAGGTCACCACACCTTAAAAATGGGTAATTTTTTTCCATCTGGCAATAATTTAGACACTCACACATAGTTCGCCGCCGCCATTGTGGTGCTTCAAATATTTCTTCGCGACGTTCTGTCCGCTCTTTTTTTTAGGTCCATGCTTCTGCCACTGAGAAATCCCTTCGAGAATGCCGTTTTTTTGCGCCTTCGTAAATAATTAATTTAAAACAATCTTTTTTTAATGTACAGTAAAATAAAGCTGTAAAAATTTAGATTATTTTATTTCTCAGTTCTATTACATTTTTGTCTACAGTACCGTTAGTGTGACATGTGAAGTTGTGACGTCATAACGGTTGACGGCGGCATTCTGGAAGTTAACGCTAAGTACTTATATTTTTATTGTAGTAACCACAGTTTCCACGACCTAACCGTGAACATATGAAATGGCATGAAAGATGGAAATGATAATTAGATTTAATATATTGTTGATTACGTAACGTAACTAGTTTCGTGGTTTTCTGACCCCTCCCCCGTCCTTGTCACAGTTGATCACATTTGTGAGATCCATCCTCCCTAGTGTGACGTCACATATTTTGTAATTTTGCATCCAGAAATTGTTAAATTAAAACAGCTGTTCCAAAATTATTACATTTATAAAGAGCTCCGGCGGCTAGCGCGTTTTAGGACCCCTCCCACCTCTTGTCACATAATGTAACACTTCGTCGACCCATCCCCCCTCTTAACGTGTGACGTAGTTTATGGATGGTCCCAAACCACTGAACGGAAAAAATAAGAATCATAATATTTATGAGTAAATGCATTATGACTTCTATGCAGGGCTAGATTTAGTGGAGGGCATCCGGGGCAACTGCCCCGGGCCTCCACAATAGAGACTTCGGAAAACATATCTTTCAAATTGACGAATAAACACGTCTAGTCAACATTTTTCAATTTTTCTTTTGATATGTTTTTCGCCGTTTTACTGGTTTAGGTATATTGTTTTTAAATATTAAAATTATATTTTATTTGACAAATAATTTGCCCCGAGGCCTTGCTTCTATGTGTTGATTTCAAACTTACGTTATCAATTATTAATATAATTCAAAATATTATGAATAACTATTAATAGATGAGGTTGTTTTAAAGTACCAAAATACTAAAAAATAAAATTGTGATTAATATATTTATATTATTAATATCACAACAATCCTGCGATATTTTTGGCTTTGAAGATTGTAGAAAATAAGAAAATAAGACTTGGCTTAAAGGTTTCGTTACCAGACCATAAAATCTTTAAAAAAAATATGTAAGTTTGTATTTATGGTAGTTTTAAAATTAGCCAATCAGCGGAGGCGGGAAAGTCATCAATAAGTAAAGGCGCGCTCTTTTTAAAATTAATTTTTAAAAATATTTTCTCTACTTTTGTTCTATTTCAAATACGTTACTAAGGTTCTACTAATAAAGGTTTAGTCCAAAATAAATAAAATGACCAAAAAGAGACGGTGGAAAGAAAATCCACCAGACCCACGGATCGGGTACTCTTCGGACTCAGATTCTGGAGAATTGGATAATGCGGACAAGTACTTAACTTATAAAGTTAAAGGATATGTCCGCAAGTATCCCGAAGATATTCCGCAAAAGGACTTGGTTGTGTTCTTAGCACATAAGGAGGAAGGCAAAGTATTCAACGACAGGGATCGTATGGCCTTGTCTAAGGGCATTCGGGAACATGGTGTGTCTGGAGTTATGCATTTGCGCTCCATCAACAAATATAAAGTCGGTATAACTTTTGATTTACCAAATAATGCTAATATGTTTATTCAAAATAAGAAATTATTAGATCATCTTACATTAATAGCCACAATACCAGCTGGAGGTACCGAAGTTACTGGAGTTCTCACTTCAGTGCCAAGCGATATGTCTAATAAGGAAATTTTTGGTCTGATAGGCAGCTCGAAAAATGTGGTACAAGTAAGGCGTTTCATGCGCAGAGTCAGGGGTGACAACGGAGCAATAACCTATGCTCCTACACAAACAGTTGCAGTTACCTTTGCCTCCCCCATCCTTCCAGAATATGTTTATTTAGATTCTTGGCGTCACGAGGTTAAAAAGTATATCCCTCCAGTTAAGCAATGCCTCAAATGTATGAAATATGGACACATAGCTAAATTTTGTCGCAACTCTGAGGTTTGCTCAATATGCACATTAAACCATAACTTTAAGAACTGCCTAACCGATTCACAAAATGCAAAATGTGTCAATTGTAACGGTAACCATATCGCCATCTCCATTCAGTGTCCTTTGAAAAAACAAAAAATTGAAGAAAACAAAATTAAAACAAAGAGTGTAAACTATTCTGAATTATTTAATCCAAATGCTTTTCCAGCTCTTTCTGCTCGAACCTTAGAAGTACAAATAAACAATTTAATGAAATCTAACACATTTATCAACACTTTAGTCGAAACAATTATTAAAATAGTCAGTAATAAAGATATACCAGTAAATACAACATCAATTAAAGAAGTATTAAAATCTACCTTAAGTAACAAGTTCCCATCTGCCTCATAATGGATTTGTCATATTTAAATATCATTCAGTGGAATGCTCAAAGCCTCAACAGTAATAAACATATATTAATTAATTTCCTCTATACACATAATATTGATATAGCTATAATTAGTGAAACATGGCTTAAGCCTGAACAAACTTTTAAAATAAGTAATTACAACATAGAAAGGAATGATTGCGGTAACATACATAATGGAGTCGCAATTATAATTCATAAAAACATAAATTATACAAAAATTGACACATATTTTGATAATTCATTACAAAATATATGCATTAAAATAGCAGTTCACAACAAATACTTATATATAGTAAGTTTTTATAGTCCCTTAAACTCAGTTCCTGTCTTCAATAAAGATAAATTTGAGCAATTATTGAGGTCTATTCCTCTACCTTTCATATTTGCTGGTGATTTTAATGCACATCATACTTCTTGGGGATGTAACTATGACTCTCCACGAGGACGTAAACTTTTAGATGTCTTCGATGAAAACAACTTAGTTTTGCTCAATAGTGGTCAACCAACAACTGTAGGTTCTACAACATGGCGTCCCAATGCTCTTGACCTGACATTGGTCTCTTCATCTCTTGCATGTAATTGTGAATGGAGTGTAAACGATAGTCCTCTTGGTAGTAGTTATCATATTCCTGTTTTAATAAAAGTAGTAATTAGTGAAAATCATAACAATAATTTGAATGGGGGAAATTGCTCTAATGCTATGCATTTGCCTCTCTATCCCAACTATAAGTTAGTTAATTGGCAGAAATATAGCAACCAGGTTGATGATTTGTTAGTTGATCTAAAAATAGATAGATTAAATCCTCTTGATTCATATTGACATTTTTGTACAATTTTACGCAAAGCTGCTTCTAATTCTATTGCAAATAGTTCAAACCGCAAACCTACCAGTAATACCATTGATTGTTCTCTTTTTAAGAATAAAGGTAAAAAGTCCCCTCTCCCTTGGTGGAATCAAAAGTGTACTGAGGCTGTATTAAACTTCAAAACTGCATATTTAAATTTTAAAAATGATCCAAAAGAAGAAAACTATATCCATTTTAAAAGACTTAGAGCTGTAAAAAAGCTTGTCATAAAATCAGAAAGACAAAAAAGTTGGTTTTCTCTATGTGAAACTTTTAATAGGAATACACCAATATCTGTCATATGGAAATTCATGCGTAAATACAACAAAACATATATTTCCAATAATTGTGACAATGATACATGGATATTAGATTTTTTGCAGAAGTACACACCAGACTATGTATCAAACACTATGTCAAATCACAATAATAACAACATTAACTCCAGTAATAGGTTTCTTGTCAGTCCTTTCACAATTAATGAATTAATATCAGCCATAACCTCAAGAAGAGATACTGCTTATGGTCTTGATGGAATACCCTATATTCTACTTAAAAAAATTAGCATTGCCAGTTTAGAATCATTTCTAAATATACTGAATTTAATGTGGGATAAAAACATTATACCAGAAGAATGGAAAAAGGATTGTCTTATACCAATTTTAAAACCAGACAAGCCTAAGTTTTGTCCCGATTCTTATCGGCCCATAGCACTTACTTCCTGTGTTGGTAAATTATTTGAACAATTGTTAAAACAACGATTAGAGTTTTATGTAGAAAATAACAACATATTACCTTCCAATCAATTTGGTTTTCGTAGAAAATTTTCTGCCAGGGAAAGTATTTGTCAACTACAGCTTGATGTTCGTAACTCTTTGTCGGATCGTAAAAATCTGGTAGCTGTATTTTTTGATGTAGCAGGTGCATTTAACAGTGTTAATATAGATATTCTTTGTCATGAATTATTATTGTTGGGAATTCCTGCACAATTTACAAATTGGGTAAAAAAATTCTTAACCAATAGGGAAGTATTTGTTAAATTAAATAGACATCTTTATGGTCCTAGACTTTCATTCAAAGGAGTATGTCAAGGAGGGATACTTTCCCCACTTTTATTTATATTGTACATTCATAGATTAAATATAATCCTAGGATCCCAAGTTAAAAATCTTCAGTTTGCAGATGATTTAGTTATATACACATCAGGGAAAAATCAGTCGGAAGTAGTTCAAATTATTAACAATGCTTTAACAAATCTGTACAAATATTTTACTTACCTTGATCTTAATGTGAATCCATCTAAGTCTAAAGTCATTGTTTTTGGCAAACAATCGCGTGACATGCCTACCATACTATACAATTATTATTCTTTGCCGGTCTCGCTTGAAGTAAAATTTTTGGGAGTTATTTTTACTCATAAGTTAACTTGGAATAGTTACGCTAAGCACATAATAACTAAAGCAAATAAAGCCTATAACATCTTAAAATCTCTTTCAGGTTCATACTGGGGCGCTGATCCTAAAATTCTGTTGTTGTTGTACAAATCATTAGTTCGTAGTCATTTTGAGTATGGTTTTTATTGTTTCGCTGCAGATACTAGTGTTGTAAATAGTTTAGATCTTTTGCAAAACAAATGTTTACGTCTAATAACAGGAGCTTTCAGAAGTACTCCTATTAACGCATTGCAGATTGAATGTAATATCCCACCGTTAGCCATTCGATTCAACTATTTAAAAGAAAAATTCTTACTTAAACTTTATAGTGTATGTGGTAATCCATTTTTGATCAATTTGTTACACTCTGCATCTCATTCAAATGTTAAATCATTTTATATGCTGCAAGGTCTTCAAAATTTCACTGATTTTATAGAAAATACAAACATTCATCAATCTAAGCATGTCTTGCCATGTTACGAGGGTTCTTATAGTGGTAAATTTCCAGCAATTAATATAGTTATAAAGAATAAAGAAGATTTATTTTCAAAAGAAGAAGTAAATGCAATGCTATCAGAATGGTTAGATCATAAATTTATTTATACTGATGGATCCAAAAACAGTGAATCCGTGTCTTTTGCTATTTATGAGCCTTCCTCAAAAGTAGGCATAGGTCAGAAAATCAATAAAGATGCAAGTATATTCACAGCGGAAGCTGTCGCTATCTTAAGTGCTTTGAAACATATTGAGAATTGCTATAGAGAGCACACAAAATGGGTTGTTGTAAGTGATAGTATGAGTGTTCTACAAAATTTAGCAAATAATCATCTAAATGCTCATACTAATTATGTTATATTCTTAATAAAACAGTTATGGGTTGAACTAAGTCATTTAAATGTAATAATTAATTTTGTGTGGGTGCCTTCGCACATTGGTGTTCAAGGTAACGAACATGTTGATTACTTGGCTAAACAAATTGTAAAGTCAGGAGATTCTCCTATTAATATTAGTATTCGTATTCCTTATACAGATGCAATTAGTTTAATCAAACAGCGGATGTGCCAAGCATGGGGAAAACATTCATATTATTGCACAAACGTTCAAAACAAAGGAACTTGGTTCGCCGGTCTCGATGTCCAAATAAATTCTACACCTTGGTTTTGCAAGCACAAAATATTCACAAACAAGAAATTTTATACAACTATTTCTCGCATGCGTTTTGGTCATTGTCGTTTAAATTACCATCTTCATCGTATTAAAATGGTTGATTCTCCATATTGTGTCTATTGTCAATCATCAAAAGTACAATCACTACATCATATCTTCTTTGAGTGTTCGTCTTTCAACATTCAGCGCCTTGTGTTGTCTGATGGGCTTTTAAAAATTTACAATAAAGTTGAAAGTATCCCGCATTGCATTCAGGAGTTACTTAAAAATGCCTCAACTTTTATATTTTTGTACAGATTTGTTATTGAAACTGTTAACGATATTTAAAATTATATTTATGTACTCTTTGTTACAGTAGTAAAATAATAGGTTAATAAGTTAATTATAATATTAAAGCTGTAAATATATTTTTTCTAGTAAATAAGTTTTTTCAGAATTTTTAAATTAGATTCTCCGTCACCACTCTTCGGGAGTCCTGACGGACAAGATAACGGGATTTGTAAATGGAAATGTGCCTTTTCTACTCCTTGTTGGGTAGTAATAAATAAAGAATTGTACGTACGATACGTATGTAAAATCGGATTGAACAAAATGTATTTAACTGAGATTTTAAAATTAAATGACATACGTCAGACTTATGGCCGCGTGGAAATAAAGATATGATAATAACTACTTATATTACGAAAAATACTGGATATTGGAAGATTCCGTCTTTGACGGGGGTCGTCATTAATTAAAAGAAGAAGTACTATATTACGATACATATAAAGGATAAGAAACGTAAGACATAAATAAGGAGAGATAAAAGGGAAAAAATAACATAAGACAAGGCGGTATGGTCGAAAGACTTTAGCCTGCCCTATGGGCAAAAAAAAAAAAAAAAAAAAAAAAAAAATTAGCCAATCAGCACGCTGCGTCAGAACATTTTGACGTTAACGATTGAATTTTGAAAACTCAAACGTTTTTAGACTCAGAGGTGTGTCGTTGTAATTATTTTATTTTAAAAGTATTATCATTTCTGTTCATTAATCATTTCAGAGTTTACTAATGTGAGAAATATATCAAATTGGAAAGAAGAAGGAGATAAATATTACTTTGTGTAGTGTGGAAGTATAGTTTTTAACAATGACTGCTGTAAGCGATGACGTCGGAAGACTTTTGTAAGTTCTAAATAACATTGCTTATTTAAGTACAATTGGACATCTCTTGTTAATCTAAAATAAGGGTTATACTAATTATACTATTATTACAACTTACCTTCACTATGTACTGTTCACAAAAAATATATGAGATCTCTGATGTACGGATGTTAACGTTTCTCGAATTATTATTTTATTTTAATTTACTTTGAACCTCATAAGTCATTAATACACTTTTTCTTTACTGTAATAACTCCTTATCTTTTTATCTATAACAAACTAGGGGAATTGAGTATAGTTAAAATAAGATTAATTTTTTCTTACTAGTTTAAACCTAAGATGCCACTTTTGCATTTATTAAATAATTTTTTATTTTTTTAGTGAAGAGGTAATTCATAAGATTACTAAAAATCTTCGGGGTCTCATGAATGAGTTGTGGGTTAACTGGTCACATTTGGGTGTTGATGAGAAAACTAAAATTGGAAATATTACTAAGTTGCAACAAATAGAAGAGGATTTTCATAATGAAGTGATGAATGAGACAAGATTAAAAATGAAAGTACTGCAGGAACAAATAGACCGTAAGCATAATTATTTTCTTTAAAAAATGGGTTTTTATAGAAGGTTACTTATTGTTCATATTTCCTTACTGTTTTTGTGAGAGTGAGAATTGAAATGTTATTATTTTTGTTCAAAATATTTTTTGTTTTATAATATCATCTATCTTCTATCATCAAATACAAAATAATTGTAAATTAATATTTATTATTGTCAGTTAAATAAGTGCGACTTTTGATAAATGTTATGTTACTTTTTTTAGAATTAAAAGAAGAAACAGAAGAATTGAGCAGACGCTTATCAATTGATATAACACTACGGGATATGCAACAAAATACTATGTTGTACCAGTATAAGAAAGAATTAGAAGATCAAATAGCTGGATATAGGGAGCAGGTGGAGCAAAGAAAGATGAAAATGGAAAGACTTCTAGAGTGGCAGAGAGACCTTGCTGATAAACTTGGTGTAACAATGCAGGAGTTGCAGGAAATACCACTACCATCTGAGGAAGAGCTAGATCAGTTGAAGGAACACTTGGAGATGTTACAGGCTGAGAGAGATAAGAGGGTTGAGACCTTCCTGAACACGCAGGTTGAGATCAAGGATATAATGGGTAAGTGCTCTGTCTATAAGATGAAATTACTGTATTTTGAGTGGGAGAGGGAGGGAGGGAAGGGTGTGTGAGAGTGAATAGTAATCTTGTCTAAGCTTCAACTATCAAAATCAAGTTGTTTTTTGCATTTTAGATGGACTTGAATTTGTCTTTTATGTTGCTTTCATAGTATTTTTCTAGTGCCTGTTTGGAATAACAAATGCAGTCTCAGACCCACTTAGTGAAGTTACAGACAGACAAACCTGGTGATGCAGTGTAGTTTTGAAATTGACAAAAAAATTGTTTCAATAAATATTTACCTCTATTCTTACCATTGAGAATGGTAGTTATTTAATATAAGGTTAATGGTAAAATAATTGGTATCCAATGCTAGTCTGGATCTCAATACATAAATTTTACATGTAAAATTATTATTAACCTCAGTACCTTACTTACCATTTATTCCTCTCACATTATTTCACAGATAAATTACAAATCAAGCCACAGAGCAAGTTTGAGCAAACTGTTATGACATCACTCTCAGTTGACTTCAAAGTGACTGATATGAATATGGATCGTCTTGCTAAGTTGCAGCATGACTTACAGGAAAAATATGAACAGACAAACAACAGGGTGGGTAATAACCTGTATATATAAAAATGGATGTATGTATATATGAAATCGTTAAACTTCCAAGTGTTTGATCAATCACCATGAATATTGCTATGTAAATTTATTTTTCATGGTGTAGGTTTTTATGCTGTCTGCTTTGTACTAGCTCGCCATCAGTTACCTAGTAGAATAAAGAATAAGGCTCAATAAATACAGTTTATTTTAACCATATTGTAAAAAAAAGAGAAATAAGGGGGCGTCCATAAATTACGTGAGGTGTTTTTTTAAATTTTCTGTCCCTACCTCCCCCCCTGCTGAGATGTCGTGAGATTTTATTCAACCCCCATCCCCCAATCTCACGTGAGATTTTTCAAAGTGGGTTTCTTACGTAAACGCGTTGGATTGTTATTGTAAAAAGAAAAAAAAAATTACATCTGGATTAAATGGACCAAAATAGTATATTTTTTTTTGTTTCAATCAGAAAAAAAATTGCGTGATATTTGCCGAGACCCCCCCCCCCCCTCTCTCCAACGTAAGATTAGATGAGATTTGACTGGACCCCCTCCCCCCCTTACAACACCTCACGTAATTTATGGACGCCCCCTAACATGATATGTTGTCATAAAATTTATATATATATAAGTAATTTAATATAAATATTATCCTTATTATATATAGACTTACGGGTCTTTGATAGTCTTAATACCAATGTATTAGGTGTTAGAGTTGCGTGAGCGCCTGGCGAGACTCTGGGAATGCTTGGAAGAGGATCAGATCTATCGAGAGAACTTCCTGCAGGCCCACCCTGGCTGCAGTCCGCCGACAGAAGCAGCTCTGAAAGAAGAGATCAAAAGATGTGAACAGATCAAACGACAGAAGATATCTGTAAGTATAAATTTTGTCCAAAAATAAATGTTGTGCAATGGACATGGAATATTGATTTTGCAGAGGATTTCAGATAATTTAGTTTGTAGTCATGCCATGCCTGTATGTGCAATTAGGGTTCACCAGTTACATTTTATAATTTAAAAATAAAACTTAACTTATTCATGTAAAGGGTAAGTAATTAATTATGTTTTCAACCCTTATCTTTTTTTTGTGAAATTAGGTACAAATTTTCCTTGTTATGTTGTAATTTTTATTATATGTGAAAATATAAATTAAAAAACATACAACATCTTTAAAGTTATGTTTTCACATCTATATTGCTAGACTAATTTTGATGAAATTTTACATGGATGTCTTATCTAATTTCTGGGACTTGAATTATCTTGAATGATTGTAAGCATAATGTGTTTGTCCATCAGGTGTTTGTAGCGAATGTCCGCACTAAGATCAAACTGATGTGGGACAACTTGATGTACTCGAGCCGCGAGCGCGAAGAGTTCCTTCACTACTACCAGGATCTGTTCACCGAGGACACCCTGGCACTGCACGAGATGTATCTAGACAAGATAACCAAGTTCTATAACGATCATAAGTAAGTATCGAAGGTTTTCTTCAAAGTTATATAAAAGTGTTGTTCCGTCACGGCAATATATGTAAATATGTAAAAATGTAATAAAAATAATGGTTACGAAATAGGCTTAATAATTAGCATAATTTTAGTACATAAAAATATCTCAGCCTTGCATGTAAAGCTGTCAAAATATAATATTTAAATAGTTTTAATATTTTTATGTTGCTTTTAAGAAAGAAAAAAGAGATGTTTTTTAGTTTTTAAGATACTTTTTTGTTCATGTAGGCTGTTTATATGATTTCTGTTAACGATAAAAGTATGTTATCAACACGTGCGTTACGTCAGTTGATCAAATGAAGACTGGCGCGCGATTGTTTCTCATTTCGCTCGACTATTCCTCTTTTATTTTGGACAGATTTGAGCGTGGTTCCGAAGTAAATTATTGAAAACATGAGTGGATGAAGTATTAATTATGTTATTTGTCAAATTTAGTTATTAAATAAACAATCTAGAAAGTTAATAATAATTTAAAAATATGTACTGCTGTGCATATTTTTTAAATTATTGCAAAAAATACAAACTGTTTTGCCCATTTTCTCGATACAAATTTACAAATTATCTATCTATCTATCTATCATACTCACCCTTCATCTACTCATGTCTTCTAAATTGTTATACTATGTTAATGTATAAAAATCAATAAAATGTTGATTGCAGGCAAATATTCGAGTTGGTGGTGACACGCAAGAGTTTGTGGCAGAAGATGACTGAGTTAGAGTCGCGCGCGTCGGAGCCAGGCCGCTTCAACAACCGCGGCGGGCAGCTGCTTAAAGAGGAACGTGAACGGAAGGCCATTGCTAGCAGTGTGAGTACATTATTAGTAAATTTTAACTAAAATATCAATTACTGTGACTATAGATGTAAAAAACCCGTTAGATTCCGTTTTTTAACCAAAAATTTGGTTATTTACCTATAACATGCAGTTATTAACGGTTAATTATCCCACGGCGATCTTTTTTTTTTTTTTTTTTTTTTTTAACTATTATGAGCAAGTGTTTGGCCACTGTTTCACCTGGTGGAAAGTGATAACGCAGCCTAAGATGGAACACGCTTACTCATTAAAAACCTATGCACACTTGCTTTGAAGCGACCCAGATTATAACTCGGCGGGAAGATGGACGCCGGCAGGGAGTTCCATTCCTTACAGGTCCTTATAATAAAAGACGATGTGAATCGTTTTGTACGACTGCGAGGGATGTCGATTACGTAAGGATGGAGGCCCAACCGGTGTCTGGTTGTTCGGTTGTAAAAAGGTGATGCCGGTATAAGTTGGTGTAGTTCTTCGGAACACTCTCCGAAATATACTCTATAGAGGACTGACAGACTGGCAACAGATCGTCGATGGTCTAAGCTCTGCAACTTTGCTGAGACGAGTGTATCATCACCAATTAGTCTCTTGGCTCGTTTTTCAATTGAGTCTAAAGCGGACAACTGGTATTGCGCAGCTCCAGCCCAAAGATGAGAGCAGTATTCCACACATGACCGAACTTGAGCTTGATAAAGGTTTAACAGCTGTTCTGGTGTGAAATACTGCCTGACCTTAGCTAATATGCCGAGCTTTTTTGCGGCCGTGCCCGCCTTTGACTCGAGAAAGGTTTTAAAATTTAAGTCTGAACTGAGCGTAAGACCTAACAAGTCCAGTCGATCAGTAACCTTAACAGGTACATCTCGTAGGGTGGGAGTCAAGTTGAAAGGATTCTTTTTTGCACTAAACAAACACGCCTGTGTTTTGGAAGCGTTAAATTCGACCAGATTGGCACTACCCCATTCGGAGACCGCCTCTAAGGTCAAACTTAACCGCTCTACCATGGCTTTCCTTTCAAGTTGGATATGGTCCAGGCTTGCGCGTGCACCGGGAATATATCTATCTACAACTGTGCTGTCATCTGCATACCCATAGATTCCGGGTCCAAGCAGGTCATTAATGTGCAGCAGAAAAAGAGTTGCAGACAGAACAGATCCCTGAGGAACACCAGCGTTTATCGTCTGTGGGCTTGAAGTACACCCTTCGACAACCACGCGGATCAGACGGTCACTCAGAAAGTCTGACACCCATTGGCACAACTCAGGACCTATTCCATAAGCTGGGAGCTTGCTCTTAAGGCTTTCATGCCAGACTCTATCGAAAGCCTTCGATATGTCAAGTGAAACTGCTAAAGCCTCACCTTGACCATCGATGGCTTCTCCAAAGAGATGTGTGAGATGTACCAGAAGGTCCCCAGTGGATCTATTACGACGAAAGCCATATTGATGATCACTGAGGAGATCGTTACCTTCTAAGTACATAAGGAGCCGATTGTTCAATACACGCTCCATAATCTTGCAGAGTATGGAGGTGATTGAAATCGGTCGATAGTTAGTTGGTTCAGCACGACTGCCTTTTTTTGGTACAGGTTGTACATTGGCAAGTTTCCAGCACTTAGGAACGATGCCAGTGCTTAAAGATAGGCGATACAGGCGTGTTAGAATTGGAGAAATCTCAGGAGCACATTTCTTCAATACTATCGCTGGTATTTCATCAGGTCCACTCGCCTTGTTCACGTCGAGCTTACGTAAGACTTTGAGAACCTCTCGTTGGGTGATATGAATTGAGGGCATTTCGTATCCACAACGAGGTAAAGAAGGTGGAGTGTTGTTAGACGAATCTAGACGTGAGTTACTTGCAAAAAGTTCAGCAAAGAGTTCCGCTTTTTCTCCAGCAGAATGAGCAAGTGAACCGTCAGGTTTGAGTAGAGGAGGAAGTGAACTCCGACAGAAATTGGTTTCTATAGCCTTCGCCAGGGACCAAAAAGCTTTGCTACCAGAAGGGTAAGAAATTAGCTTTGTCCCGATTCGGCGAATATGTTGAAAGCGTGCTAACTTTACAGCTTTTTTATAGGACTTGGCGGCTAGGTTGAAGGCTTTCTTCTTGTCAGTGATATCGGGAGCTTTACTTGCTCGAGCTTCAGCCCAGTTCTGGTATGCTTATTGCTTTTTTTGTTCTGCAAGAGAGCATTCAGTGCCGAACCAAGGGCGAGCCTTATTCTTAGCGAACACATCAGCAAATGGAATAAAATATTCCATTGCCTGATGTATAACTTTAGCTATAGAATCAGCACAGCTCGACGGATCTTCTGAAGAAAAGCAGGCCTGCCGCCAAGGAAAGGATGCAAAAAAATGCCGCATCTCATCCCAATCTGCTGACTGGTATCGCCAAATTCTCCTCTTATGCCCAGTATTAGTTTCCGGTGGAGAATATGTAGACACAGATCTTACAAGACAGTGATCCGATGTTCCTAGAGGCGATGAAACTGTAACCTCATATCTGTCGGGATCTGTAGTCAGCAAAAGGTCCAGACATTTAGCTGTATGACCAATAACATCGGGTACTCGAGTTGCTTGACGGACTAGCTGTTTTAGGTTCAAAGAAAGGGCGAAGTTAAACGCTTCTCTACCAGCGTGGTCAGTTTTTTGGTCAGATCTGTAAAGTTAGTATTGTGCTTTTTACACGACTGCCCCAAAAATGGAGTGTCATATTTTTAAGGTTATTGTATTTATGTGAGTTTCTTTAAATAACTATAACTTCTAAATGTCTGAAAATATTAAGATGTATGAGGTGTTGTTGGAATCTTTATACTATATTAGATAACGTTAACGTAAACGAAAAAAGCATACATTACCGTATATAACGATAAATGCTTTTTGAACAGCGTGATTATAATCGTAAATAACCGACTTCGCATCTATATTCTATAACTGTGACCTTATAGAGTCTTTGTTCATTAATTAATAAATCCGTGATTTATTTATATTATTTTTCAGTTACCGAATGTCGAAGCTCAAATTCGTGAAAAGGTCCTGAAGTATGAAGCGGAGACGGGGAACGAGTTTACTGTGGATGGGAAACCGATTCTTCAGATGATGAAGGACGATTGGGAAACTAGGAAAGCTGTGAGTAAACTTGTTTTGACGACAAAGAGGTTCAGCCGGCCTAGCATGATAACCGCGACAAAATTTGTCGACCGTTTTCTCGTGTTTTAATCGATAATCTTTTTATTTCTTCCGGATCTAACATGACAATTACACTTAAAACTCGACTTTTAATATCAAAAATAGATATATTTGTCGATCGAGATATCTTTTCTATCAAATGTCGAGATATAATATATCGAGATATCTTACATCTTAGTTTGTCTTCTCTCGTCCGCGACATATCTCGTGGCGGTCATGCTAGGCCGGCTGTTTGAGAATTTTTAAATTATTTTTTTAAGATACTTTGCTATTTTTTTTTGTATACCCTCGAAATAATTCATGATGGAATTCAGTCTGGTTGGATCCTGTTTACTGAACTACATCCAAATGTGACTTACCAGGAAGGTTACTGGTACCCAATCACAACCTGAGTAAAAATTGACATTTTGACTTCTTATTATTGTAGAGCACAGAATAATAAATATCAGCGAAAAACCACCGAACTCATGATTTCACCTCTTGAACTATCTCCTCATTTCGCCGCTCATTTTTTATTCAGTATTGATACGTTGATGTGAACAAAAACAACCGTTAAGGTCGCAACGCAATTGATGATGGGTGACGGTGATCACTTACCATCATGTCCGCCACCTGCTCGTTTGCCCCAATTGTAAAAAAAATGGTATTTTTTGACCCAGGTTGTATGGGTAAAGGTTGGTGGTTAAGGTAAACTTCATTGGTATTATTTATTTGTTAGGAGCGCCAGAACAAGCTGTCAGCCCGCAAGCAGGCGCTGACGCCCACCACGCCTAGCTTCCGGTCGATGGCCACCTCGCCGCTCGGCAAGCGGAACCGGACCGCCGCCGGGCTCGCGCACACCGCAGACAGGAACAGGTAATTTCATAGAGACCATTTTTTTTATTTTCTCCAAGTCCAGCCCAATTTTTTTTTAATCTAATTGCAATACCTCTGAGACAGATACCATTAAGCTATTATTTTTTTACTTTGTATGTTTATTGGTCTGCCGAAATGCGCAATATATTAGCTTTTCCATGAGAGGAATTTCGATATTTCTCTCATCTGTTTTAACGCGTGACGTATACGGAAAACAAACCGGCGGTAATCTAGAGAATGTCATAATGAAAGACAAAATATTCAGTCTAGTTTTAATACTTAAATTATGCAAAAATGTTTTTATTAAACGGGAGGCTGTCTAATCACATATTCAAATTAATTATAGTATTGAGTGATTCATAGGCCACCAACCAAACGTCAACTGGTAACGGGCAGCGCTACAAAGGCTACTTCCATACTCGCTCACAATCGCTCAGCACTGAAGAGATCTGCCATCACCACAATCAAAAGGTATATAAATTTCTTTTTGTTACTGTTACTTTTTTTATTACTTAGCACACTACAGTTTACATCTATAACTGGATCATACATATGTACGTACCTGTTACGAATAAAATTTGTAGAAATAAAGCCATGCAAAAACTTATTTGCTCAGTCTAAGATGAGTACAAATTGATACCTCCTAAGTATAATCAGTTAAAGTTAAGTAATTTTTCAGGAGAATGATTAGAAATTTGAAATGAATTATTTTTTTTAACAAAAATTGGGAGTTTGGTGTAAAATTCATTTTTGAGTTAATGTGTATGAAAGCATTGATGAAAGTGAAAAAAAAACGAAAGTGGTTTACAAGAATCGGATACGGAATTCCTTTTTCTCTACCTCAATTAATGAAATAAATCAATATTTTTCATTCCTTCAATGATTGCAGTGCTCGTTTGTGAAACTAATGAAGTGAACAGTTGCGACACGAGGCAAGTTAGTTATTAGAAAACATTTAATTATTGTTACATAAGTAGAAGGAATGGGAACTATTGTCGCTAGTTCGCTGACGGTAAAAGTAACTAGCGCTAACTAATTATGGTTGTTGCAGTTTAATTGTAGCTGTTCCGTTATGTAATCATTGATAGTATTGGGCTTTAATTAATTGTATTCAAAATAGAATGTTGTCTTTTTTGGTAATTTAATCGGTTTTTATCGTGAAATAATTTCTATGTTGTCTATTTTCATCTGATCTAAGATCTGTCATTGTCATTCTATTCATTAATAACGAATCATACATTATTAGTAAGCGTGATGCGTTTAGCACTGGAGGTCCTGGGTTCGAATCCCAGGACCAAAAATTTCTGGTCAGGCAGGGCACAGAAGTCTGATCACCTACTTGTTTATAAAGAAAAATGATCAGTGAAAGAGACATAGAAATGGGTCTGCCCTATGCCCCACTAGGGCACTCGGGAATTCACTTTAATGTATAAGACAGTGATAATATTAAGCAGAAAGGTTTGCATTTCTTGTTTTTAATACAAATTTGTTTATACTGAATCCTGTGAATTCTCGAATGCTTAAGAAATAAATTGAGGTGATCTGAGATCAATAGTTGTGTGGTTTTAAAAACTACTCGACCGATTTTAAAAATTATTTCACCAATAGAGAGCTTCATTATCAGCGAATAACATAAACATTTTTGTGTATAGTACATTGCACCCGTGCGAAGCCGGGGCGGATCGCTAGTTTAACATAAGAAAATTAAGTTATAATATATGTATAATAATTGACGATTCAAGAGTACTATTTAAAGTTTCCTTGAATGAAGTTATATTTGAATTTGATAACTGTAACCAAATTTAATTAATTATGTATACATAGAAGAACAGTTGTCTTTTGGCACAGAAAAGTAGTTCTATTTTTGAACTGTAGAGCGCGCGACAATGTATCGGTGTGACACACACATCTAAGCAGTCCGCTGACTCCTCCCCTCGAGTTGTCTCGCTTGCTCTTACGAGCGAACGGCAATAACGCTCTAAAAGCGGCTGGGTGCGAGAGAGTGCGCGCTATGACTCCAGCGTCAGAGAGTGCGTTCACACGGATACTACCAGCGCCGCGGTGGCTGGGGTAATAACTACTCTCACCCCTACAGAAGCCGTGCCAAACGCGTCTATAAGGCCTGTTCTTCTATGTTCTTTGCTATAACATAGTTTATTGTATTATTCAAAGACGTATAAGCGGCCGGTTGGCTGCCAGAGAGACCGCGGACGGGAAGGGGGAACACGCCAAGAGGAAGCTGGACTACAACGAAGGGGGCAAGATGACCACCAAGATAATTGTAAATGGCAGCATTCTTAAACACAAGCGTACCGTAGGTTCAGTTTAGTATTTTATTATTATTTTATATTTAAATAACTGATATATATTTTTTTAAATAATTATTTATTAAATATGAATAGGTTTGCCTTATTATCGAGGCTATGTAACCTGTCAAATAATAAAGCTTTTCTTCTATTGTTATCCAATTTTTTTAATCTATTTCATTAAAAATATAACGTTCTCAACATTTTATTTTTTGTGTAACTTAATAAATAGTTAAGGTTAAAAGGCCATGGTTTTGGAAAAATAGCACCTGGATGGGTAAGTTATATATTTCGCTATATGTGTACAAAATGGACCAGCGTGATACATAAAACTGACTGTTTATTGGATGAAAATCACTAAAGATGTTGATTGATATAGTATATCATTTTATTTGTTTAAATCTTCTTACTGAATTAATATATATTTAATATTTATTTATAAATTGCTGTAGTGTAGTTAGTTTAGTTAGATTGTAGAAAAATTAGTTGACATTGTTCAATGTAATATGATCATCGTTGTTTCCGTGACCAATGACCATTCTGACAAATCGACGCTGCTTGAATGTCTTTAGAATATTATATAAAGATATAAAGACTCCGTTTTGCGTTGTTCATGTCAGTTTTAAGGTTTCTTTTTTCAATAAAGTTTTTTTGCTAGCCGAGAAATAAACTATTTTGAAAAAAAAAATCGACAGTCGCATTAGACTCATTACGCAGTAAACATGACTCAGTCGACTGCTTTCTAAGCAATAAGGTTATCTATGGTGATAGCCGAGAAATAAAAAAAAATAAAATATGTTTTTCGACAGTCGCATTAGACTCATTTTTCATTACTGAGTAAACACGACTCAGCCGACTTGTTTCTAAGCAATAAAGTTCTGTGGCTACCCAAGAAATAACCCATTTTGAAAGATTTTTGGACAGTAGCATTAGACTCATATTACTCACTAAACACGACTTAGGCCCATATTCCAAGACGTGTCTCAGTTTTGAATCTAGTTTTGAGACTTGTCAAAGCATTTATTCTCTATAGAATTTGGACATATTGACAGTTCTCAAGAACAGACTTGGAATACGGGCTTAAGTCTTAGTTTTCTGAGCCATAAAGCTATATTGCCAGCCAAGAAATAAATAATTTAGAAAACATTTTCGACAGTCTCATGGCCGCCGCCGCTCTAGCCGGCTGTCCGTCAACGCGACCCGTTCGACCGCCTCTAGTGAAGAGCAGCCGTTGGCCGAGTCCACTATGCTCACCACATACACTGACTTTAAGGTGAGAGCATTATAATCTAGTAGGGCATAGCATACATATCCATATCCGGTTCTGTCCTAATTTCTAGTTCGCTTCATTGGTAACATGTCCCGATTTAAAAAAGTATAAGTCTTATTTCATGCAGAAAGCAATTACATCTGGTGCAAAAATAATTTAAAATATCTTGTAAATAAATAAATAAAAATAGGATTGTATTACTTTTGATAAATAATGACCATCAGTCAATATTTTTTTCAATGCTGGTACTGAGTTCTGAATATATCTACTACGTATTATCTCAAGTGAAGGGAATACAATATTCCCTTAAGGGAATACAAATTTGCTGGATACTTGTTGTACCTCAATTCCAATAACATTGGTAGTGACAAATACAATCGATTTTAATATTTACAGGATGGTATACACGAAAAGCAGGTGAGCCGAAGTTCAATGGCCTGTATTGGTGGCAAGGAAGTAGTCGTACCCGTCATCGCCGTAGAGACCCCCAAGAAAGCACCCCGTACCGGCCCCATTACACCGAGACCAGGCAAGGAGAACACCCCCAACCCCCACACAAATCTTATTCTCACCCCCAACCGTCTCACCCGCTCCGCGAACAAACTCAACCATGACGGTTTCGCAACCCCCCGAACACCCCTCGGGGCCAAAAACAACCTCGTGAGACAGAACACAGCAACCCACCTACCCCTCAAAACAACCCCTAACAATGTAAGTCGTTCTAAGTCACAAACTCATCTCATCAGAGCGAAAAATCTACCGCCTCTCATATAGACTATTAATAAGCAGATTTGGTTACCACGATCTCTTAAAGCAATTTTATTGCCACGCTACTACGAGAGAATGTGACAGCACGATACATTGTATATAGCTTTGTCTTTTTCAACCATTAAGGCAATAATATTGCTTTATGAGATGGCGGTACGTCCCTTTACCGATTCAGTTACTATCGATATTATGGTATTATGTACGAAGCAAATTAGGTTTTTTCATTCCGATCCATGCTAGTTTTCTTAGATGACTTATATGATTCGTTGTAAATATTTGTCCCCGTTATTGAATCTGTTTGCTAAAAAGAATAATGTTATTCGTTTACCTACAAATTAGTTTGTATAAGGTGTCCATAATAGACACCAAATCAGTTATCAGCAATGGGGGGCTTTTAGATTTATTTTACTTTTATTCGGTAGTTTTCCGACTACATTAAAGGTAAAATATGTATATTTTCAAGGGTCCAAATTTTTTGTTTTAATATATTTTATAGTTTTTTTGAATCAATCAGTTGACTGTTAAGATACGAACCACCAATAGTACAAAACATTGATGTCTACGAAAGTAATGTCGAAATTTCTTATTAAAACTCCCCCGGTTTTTGAAATACTGATTAATTTGTTTATTACAATTTATTTACTAAGTGCTAAGATAAGAATTGGTTGCTGGTAAGATAATTTTGTCCAGTTTTTGAAACCGGGGTTATTTTCAACATATCAGGTATTAAATGACTAAATATTAATATTGTCTTTTATGAACGCGAGTATCACACATTTAAATAAAATACTGTATACCGGATTAAAACGCGATTTATTATTTAAATTATTTATCCCGACGTTTCGGATGCTTTTCAGCAACCGTGGTCGCGGGAGACTGAAAGATGACAGTTGTCTTATATTTGAAATGTCACAAAGTTGCCATATTTAATTCAATTAAATTAAAAAAAATAATAATCTATTAATTTAGGTAATTTAATTTAAATTAATTCTAAAATTTATTGTAATTTTGATTGTAAAACAAAAACTTGGCGATTAAAAAGAGTGGCGGCGAGTTTCTTGCCAGTTCTTCTCGTCCGCTCTACGCCCTTGATTTGTGAAGTGGTAGTAAATGTAAAATTAGAAGCATTTAATATTAGTAATATTAGTAATTTAATATGTATTATTTTTTATTCACGTTCATAGATGTACATTGTGTTACCTAAATTAATAGATTATTATTTTTTTAATTTAATTGAATTAAATATGGCAACTTTGTGACATTTCAAATATAAGACAACTGTCATCTTTCAGTCTCCCGCGACCACGGTTGCTGAAAAGCATCCGAAACGTCGGGATAAATAATTTAAACAATAAATCGCGTTTTAATCCGGTATACAGTATTTTATTTAAATGACTAAATATTGTCCGTGATACATAATATATTGATGTTATTAAACTTTGTATTTTTATGCTTATTGATATTTTAATCCTTGAATCTAAGATTTTCAATTACAGTTATTATTTTAAAATTTTGATTATTCCTGCCCATCGAATTATCGCTTTGAATAAGAATCTCTAAGATTTTCATAGTTATATTTGATTGTAATATTTTTATTTTTTTAACATGACTGTTGTGAATAGTATTTGATTTTGTAGAATTAAGTTTTTATTGACATTTAAATTTACTTTTATTTTGATTACATCATGACATAAGTTTTTACTATTTTAATAAATTTCACTTTTTTTTATTCTGTGTGACATGTAATTTTTTAGTATATTTGTTATTTTATCTGCCTGTGAAACAAGATTTGAAAAAAGGCAGCTTTATTTCGTGTACTTAATGCTCGATAGTATTCAAAACGTTTTATATGAAAGCACCCTTGGGTTTGTTTTAGCACATTAGTTGGTATTTTAAATTGATTGTGGGACAAATTGTGGGGCACTAGGCAATATAATATTTTTAGAGAAATGTTTTGAGATAACTTTGGCAACATTGAATCTAACTTAAGTTAGATTTTTTGATGTATTTTCTTTATTAACCAAATAATCGATATAATTACAACCCTAAATTGTACCATAGATATTTGTGCCTCTACAGTTAGTTCCTCTCTGAATTTTAATATGGAAGATATGTAAATTATTTGTAATATAGTAATGATAGCTTATAATATTGACAATTTTATTTCATAGCCTCCTAGATTTTAATTCAGTATAAAAGATGTCGATATTTTTCCATTTTAATATTGGGTCGAAGGATAGAAGATTTAGAAGAGCGGTTCAGGAAGATAAACATGAAATAGATATGATATTAAGGAATAATGATTCTGAAATATTGTTTGGTAAAGTTGATGTGGGCAGTTTGATGTGAGTTGTTCGCTTATGAACAAGAAATTTTGGTCTGAATTTCTCTTTTGAAATACTGTATATTAGATTAATTTTATTTTCTACTCTACTGCCATCATAAGGAAATTTGACTTTTTTTTGGAAAATTTGATACAGACAAATACTGGTAGGTGCATCCTTTTCACTGTTTTTGAATATCGAAAAAAAGATCGTCTTTTCCTTGACTGTGTACTACAATAATTATAAAGAAAATGAATTTAAAAACAGAAAAAATTAACCGCCCTATATTTATAGGGCGCGACCTCGCTGCCCCCAGCAAACATTTCATTGTCATCTGGGTTCCGTCCGATGCTCGCTGCTTCCGCGAGCATCAGACGAAGAATTACTATCGTTCGCTAATTTAGATTCCATGATTTGTTTTTTATTCTTTCGAAAATTTTATGTAAATTAGGAAAGTAAGAAGGCAAGTGTTTTAGTGAATTATCAACATTATCAATATCCTTGATTAATGACAAGCAAGAGGTGATGGGATTCATGTCGGTAAGCGACCACCCTAATATACCCGCCGTCAATCCGGCCGACTGGGAAACTTGGATGAGAAATATGTATCAGTAAGTATTTTGTAGTAGCTATTGCCATACGATATTGCTATATTATAGATATATCATAATAATATGCGTGAGAGGCAATAATAGTTTTTATAACTATATACAAAAAGGATTAATAAAATTACCCAGACTTAAATAGTATTATATGCCGTTTCTGAAAGTAATTAGAATATTATTGTATTTATTTTTATTTAGGATACAGTCGTGTATATATTATGTAAATGTGTAAGTGGGGCATGGATCAGACACATTTCTGTGTCTGTTTCACGGATCATTTTTCTTTACAGGCAAGAACACCTGTGAGGGCACAGAAGGTGTTCGTAAAATATTTCGGTAAGGCAGGGGCCTTATAGTATAGGAGGTACCAACGTTTTCGAGAAAGAATTTTAGGTCAGCTGATTTTGTGATATGTCGTCCATCTTGCTTTTTCGGTTAGAGTCTGGGCTGTCTGGCAGGCGGTAGCGGTTGCGTTCGTTTGTGCGCATCCAACCTGTCAGGTGATAATCCTGGATTTTAAAAGCGTTAAGACGCGTAATTTTTAATTTTTTGTTTTTAAATAAGTCTACCTGACATACTTTTTTTATTGCCAGACATTTCTGACGTTGCTAATTATGTGCCATACGCGATTTTTTATTTATTTTTTATAAAAATTTCAAAGTATTTTAGAATGTCTGTAATTTTAATATTATGTTATTTAAAGATAATAAAAGCTTGAAATAAATTTGCCAGACATTAATTCGGTTGTTAAACCTTGAAAATAAAATAAAAAAATCATGAAAAGTATTGCAGTACGAAGCTAGCAGTTCGAGAGAGACAGTTGGAGAATAAGACAGAGAACCATTGAAATTTTAAGATTAAATTATAGTAGGTATAATATATATATTATATATATAAAAGATAAAATTAAATATATAAATTTGTACTAAATGATGGTAAGAAACACCTCCGTTACTAAGACTTTTCCTTCTGCTACCATTCTTACACTCTAAAATAGAACAGTACGGCATAGTTACGAAAAAAAGTAATTTTATGACTCGACCGACTCAACGCAGTGTTATGACTTATGACGCCAAGCGAATAACGGAGGTGTTTCTTACCATCACTTAGTACAAATTTATATATTTAATTTTATCTTTTATATATATATAATATATATATTATACCTACTATAATTTAATCTTAAAATTTCAATGGTTCTCTGTCTTATTCTCCAACTGTCTCTCTCGAACTGCTAGCTTCGTACTGCAATACTTTTCATGATTTTTTTATTTTATTTTCAAGGTTTAACAACCGAATTAACGTCTGGCAAATTAATTTCAAGCTTTTATTATCTTTAAATAACATAATATTAAAATTACAGACATTCTAAAATACTTTGAAATTTTTATAAAAAATTAATAAAAAATCGCGTATGGCACATAATTAGCAACGTCAGAAATGTCTGGCAATAAAAAAAGTATGTCAGGTAGACTTATTTAAAAACAAAAAATTAAAAATTACGCGTCCTAAAATGCTTTTAAAATCCAGGATTATCACCTGACAGATTGGATGCGCACAAACGAACGCAACCGCTACCGCCTGCCAGACAGCCCTGACTCTAACCGAAAAAGCAAGATGGACGACATATCACAAAATCAGCTGACCTAAAATTCTTACTTTCCAAACGTTGCAGGCTCCCGGACCATTACTGTAATATTTTTTTTCCCTGGACCTTCGGACGTAGTCATATGTTATTGCATAGATACATTGTCAACAGGAAGTTCTATTTATCACGTAACACACTGTTTATACACGCAATGTGTTGTGTTCAAGTTGCCTTTGATTACTTTTTGGAGGAAGCTTTGATGTCTTTGTTTAAGAATGACGTATATTTGCAACAAATTCTGCTTATGGTTCCGCCAAATTGCCCCAGAGGTGAGTTTCCCGTTACATGGCTTTTCTTAAGTAATACAGTAAATTATATCTTATAAGCTATATCAGAATACTAAAACAGTAATTAAACTTCAGTACTGCTTATAATATTCCTGTCTCTCGTATAACGCATGTTATCGAAAGTGATAGCAATAGATAGGTACTATTAAGTAAATCTCAATGTTGAGTAACGTTTGAGTATAAGGTCAAGTATTTGAAAGTCGCCCCGATTATTTCTATGAAATGATGAATTCAAGTGAAAGAAATATATGAGATTACTTCATTTCCATTAATTTTAAGCATATAGATCGGAGTAGATACCTATTCTTAGTTTAATTTTGGATTAAAACAACTTGCGTACTCTCTTTATTTGCTTTTTCTACCAACATTTATATAGGTATACTTTTTGATTATGTACTCTTTCAGAATTTATTGAAAAATATCAAACTATTAAAAAATACAATTATAAAACATATAAAGCGAAACGTGATGATGATTATGAAGTTAACAATCACTATTTCTACAGCGCTCTTCGACAAGATTTCTGTCCCAAGTTGAGAATACGCCGAGCTGTGTACGTATGAATGTTATCTATACTATCTATACTAATATTATAAAGAGGAAAGATTGTATTTTTGATTTTTTGTATTTTTGTATGTTATAATATATATTAATAAGCTCAAAAACTACTGGACCGATTTTGAACATTCTTTCACCAATAGAAAGCTACATTATCAGCGAGTAACATCTACATTGCACCCGTGTGAAGACGGGGCGCGTTGCTAGTATTGTATACAGTAGTTGTAGTAGATAATAAAAATTACATTGTTTTTGCCTACTAAGTACATAAACCAGCTCAATCTACCTGTGACAATGCATGAAAATCAGTTCAGTAATTTCGTAGATTAGCATAAATAAATAGATAAAGATGGGAAACACTACGTCTGTTTACACGTACATATATTTTATTTCGAAAATACGTGCATTCATCTGATCTGCATTGCACCTATTCACTTTGTGGACTTTATTTAGTGGAATTTAGTAGTATTTTGAGTATTCATTGTCAGTATAAATTACCTACTTTTGAGGAATTAGTGCCCTAAATAATTATTGTTTCGTATTAATTAATTAGTATTTATATAAATATTTTCCAGAGAGGAAGATAATGATGACATAGTGGCGATTCTCGATAAGAGTTGTCCCAAGTTACGAGAGTTATACGGTGACTATTACATTAGCGAAATCATTGGTCGGCATCCGGAAATGAAGAGATCGATAATTGTCTCTGAGGTTTGTTCATGCTAGATGTGATAATATAGGGGAAAATCCACCTTTTGCATGACCTTTCATGCAAATGGAACTATTAATTTTTAGATTTTCTGTTTTTTTTTATGTCAGATATCGACAGACGAGCATGAGTTCACTTGATGGTAGGTGATACCTCAGCCACAGAACATTAGTCAATGATGCGCTGTCGGCCTAATTTTTACTTCGAGCATTCGGAAATCCATAGACTGGAACCGAAACTCGCAATATGCACTTCACGGTTTTTCCATCTATGAATGGTGCTTCGTTAACCGGTCGGAATTTAGATATTCCTCCCACCCGACCAATGCCCGAATTTACCAGACGTGGGGAAAACGTGCTTACAGAAAATTATAAACATGTGGTCCCGGTGGGATTCGAACCCACGACCCATCGATGCGCACGGCAGGTGTTCTACCGAACGCGCCAACGAGCACGTCAGTTGTTGAAGTATGAATCACCAATAAGTTCTCTTTAATATGATAAATGAAAATTTGAGACTTTTTATGTTATGGATCATCTTTTCTCAGTGTTTTGATGGAGTGAGCGGAGTGATGTGTCTAAACTCTGATGTGAATTATGAAATGCTAGAAAATACATATGAGTTGGATTCATACCACGGCCTAAGGAAAGCGACACCATTGGAGAAAGAGCAAAATAAGAGAACTAACACGCTGCTACATACTTTTGGGTAACTATTTCCTTTAATTATAAAATGATTTAATTTGTGGGCTAGTTAACAGCTAAACATAGTGTTAGATAATTTAGGTTTGGGTGGTATAGGATCCTCTCATTGGGTTGATCCTTCCTCCCTAAGAACCTCCATATTAATTTCAATTCAGAAAAGTTCTTCAATAAGTGTATGTCTTCAAACCTTAAGGTTTTCGATATATTATAATACTCGTATTATCAAGTAGTAGTACTTTATATGTTTATTAAACGGTTTCTAGGGATCCCATTATGCTCGGAAAATGGAGTCCGTTTGATGTCACTCCTTTTTCAGAAAACGAAAAGGTTCAAGATGTGGGTATATAATAATGATTTCCTCTTTTCTTTATTTAATATATTTCTTTAATACGTTACTATAATTATATTATAGGTAAAAATATTGCCTTTTATTAAAGCGAGTATCACACAAATGAAAATAATAAATGAACAAATCGCGGTTATTTTATTGTTCTTTTATGTTTTTACATATGTTCACTTGATGGTAGGTGATACCTCAGCCACAGAACATCAGTCAATGATGCGCTGTCGACCTAATTTTTACTTCGAGCATTCGGAAATTAAAAAAAAAAACTAAAATGCGCAATATGCACTTCACGGTTTTTTATCTATGAACGGTGGTTCGTTACCCGGTCGGAATTTCGATATTCCTCCCACCCGATCAATGCCCGAAGTTACCAGACGTGGAGAAGACATGCTTACAGAAAATTATAAACATGTCCCGGCGGGATTCAAACCCACGACCCATCGATGCGCACTGCAGGTGTTCTACCGGACCCGTCAACGAGCCCGTCGGTTTATTGTGGTAGATAAGTTAAAAAAATATCATTATTTACTTATTTCAGAAACAATCAAATGATAATATAAGTTTAAGAACAAAAAATTCCAGCAAAGTAAACTTCCGTCGCTCATCTAGACAAAACGTTGAGAGTAATGTATTGCATCAGAACTCTGATGATTTTAGTGAGAAAGTATTTTACTCACACATATTGTCCGAAAGTAATTCTTTTGCGAATTTTCTATTGGAAGAAGAATCTTTTGACTATGAGATCATTAATATTGATCATAAGTTGTTGACGGTACCTCAAGTGTTATCCAGAGATTTCTTACTGTAAGTACACGTGATTCATTTCCGCTTCTTGTTCCTGTGTGAGCGGTGAGATTAAATATATTTAGTTTACCAATAGAAATAATAGAATGTTATAATAAGAACATTTATAAAACTAAATTTAAAAATTATATTACTAGTATTGTAATTTTTACTAGTAAGTCAGAATGTAATATGGCATTTTTTTTGTATCTCATTTCAATCGAACTACATATCGCACCTTTGGGAACAAAGGGTCATTTCTGCAATTTTTTGCATAAACGTCTTAAAAATGCAGAAATAAGCGTGATAATCGGATTTATGTACATAGTAAAAACGGTGACAATTGCACGAATAATATCGATTTGAGGGAGCGGGGCTTAGATTAAGGTTCTTAATATGAGGAGCGGGGGATGTTACATTATTTCGCTACCATTGGTCACGTCAAAAATATTACTCTTTGATTCCAAATGTGGGATATCTATTTTTTTATGAGAAATAAATTATTTAAACCTAAACGTTAAGATGTTAGAATTATGTTTTGATGCACTTCCGATTTTATAACCTTATGTTTCCATAATACTTCTCAGAAATTAATTACATAATATAGTACTGTTATTATTTTTATGTACTTATATATTATATTATCATATTCGAAAACTTATATATTTACAATTATTTTTATTTTTCAGACCAAATATGAAAATAAAGAGTCCAAGAAGATCAATCGTTTCGGACACGGGAAATAAATACAAACGTAATTGTTTTGCGTCCAAAAATTTAATTGTTTTATATTATATACATAATATTTTATTTTGACTATAATTTTAGGAAGATCTTCAATGCGTGTTGTACGTAATATAAAGGAAAATAAAGAAGGAAAATTCTCAGGCGAGCCAAATGCGTTTATGATTGAATTATTTGGATTAAACGAAGATATAGATGAAAGGTGAAATATATGTAGTAATCGTATTGTTATATCGAATTTTTAAATACTTACTTGCTTCCTGTTTATATTTGTATAATATTGTAAATTTTTAAGGCATGCCTTTGATTTGCTGGAAGCTGCATTCGAAGTTACGAAAGATTACGATTACTGTATTATGCGAATTCCATGTTCCGGAAAGAGCTTCCCGTTGTTGCAACATTTTGCTGTACGTATTTACTTACTAATATTATAACCTTTTTATTTTGATATGAAAGAAATTGCATATGGGAGTAAGGGTTCACTGCGTTAATTTTCATAGGATTTACTGTAATTTTTATTAGTTGTAAAGATTTACTTTACTTGGCTGACAGGCCCGTTCGAACACCTGCTGTTCGCATCGATGGGTCGTGGGTTCGAATCCCACCAGGACGACATTTTTATAATTTTCTGTAAGCATGTCTTCCCCACGTCTGGTAACTTCAGGCATTGAACGGGTGGGAGGAATATCGAAATTCCGACCGAAGCACCGTTCATAGATTGAAAAACTGTGAAGTGCATATTGCGCGTTTCGGTTTCAGTCTATGTATTTCCCAATGCTCGATGTAAAAATTAGGTCAACAGCACATCATTGACTGCTGTTCTGTGACTGATGTATCATCTATCATCAAGTGAGCCTCATGCTCGTCTGTCGATATCTAACATAAAAAAATACTTGTAATATCTAATATATCCTTAGTTTAATCAATGTGTATGTTTTTATAGTTTGTTCCAACTAAAAATCAAATAGCATGTGAATATGCGTTATATGTCGCTCATCGATGTTCAGTATTGAGGTATACCATATTTTACTCTTAATAATATTTTCGTTATGAATTGATAGATGTATTGGAATTCATTCTTCCTTACTGCGTATAAATTTTTAAATTCCTAAAATTAAAATAAATAAATGTAGGAATCATTTAAGAAGTTTATTTTTAACACATATCACTATAAAGCCTTAGTAAGGCAAGACTGGAATTCTTTTAATATACGCGTAGTATACGATTAAAATATGATCTATTTGTTATATAGTAGTTCTAAACTAAGTAGTTGATGTCACAGTGTTCAAGATTGGCAATAAGGCAGATATTTTTTAAAAGTTAGAAAGTGGTTGAAACCTATGACGAAAAGTTATTTTGAAATTTTTTTGAGTTGTCACTTTAATTCTAAAAATGCGATATATTGTATTATTGTGTGAAATCTAGATTTATTTTTATTTTCAAGTTTAATAAAAATTTCAATATATAATTACAGAAAGTGTTTTAAGAATATTATAAATAAAATTTCACCATTAAGTCGAAACAATTTAAGACTTATTGACTGAGATTTAAATATTTCAGTAAGCTGCGAGTAAGACGGGCAGAAATAATTGACATACCCCAGATAGCCCAGTTACTGTATAGCTTGGACGGCAGAGAAACGTTGTGGTCGGTTGAAAATACTATATTCAGGAGAAACGAACTGGAGGCGTATGTGTTTCTGAGCAACGTGTCTGTCGTTGGTATTGGGATTCTTGAGTAAGTTTTATACATACTCAATGAAATGCTTAAGGAAACAAATCGTAAATAAGGTTCAATCTATATCTATACTAATATAATAAAGAGGAAAGATTTGTTTGTTTGTTATGATGTAACTCAAAAACTACTCGACGATTTTAAAAATTCGTTCACCAATAGACATATCAGCAAGTAGGATGTTTTTTGTCACCAATAGAAAAATACATTATTTTTTTGCTTGTAATACGTCTACATTCGACCCGTATGAAGCCGGGGAGGATCGGTAGTGTTCAATAAGATGTAACGTGTTTTTATTCTGTTCGACTTCTCTATTTATCAAATTCGTAGTTTAGTGTATAAACATAATGAGCTTAATATCTGGCAATAATAATTCAAAGGTCAGCAACGCACCTGCAAGACCTCTGGTGTTGCGGACATTTATGGGTGGCGGTGATCACTTACCATCACGTGAGCAACCTGCCCGTTTGTCCATTATTCTATAAAAAAATGTTTTTTTCTAGGGCGTAGATCGAGGCTTTTTGAGAATAGTTTACTGTGATGTTTGTCCCCAAATTACAATAATTACAGCGTTACTTATTCATTTTTAATACAACATTCTAGACCGCCCGAGCAAATAGATTTGATACGCGCCAAATTCAACATAGATGCTCACCGAATCCACAATTACCATGTAAAAGATCAAGGCTATAACGTGGGCTTTGCAACGTTAAAGACCGTCCTCATTTATCCTGTGTTTGAGCCGCACTATAGGTTCTTTGTGAGAGATATGATGCGAATATCTGGGATACATTCACTTATATGGTTGACGGCGTATAGGAATAAGTGGGTAGGTTTAGTTTGTAGTTAACTGTAATAATTTCAAGTCTGTTTATGTCTTTAAAGCAGGATAGAGATGCTCTTTATAGGTCAGCAATACATAACTAAGCCCTATGCAGATGTGTATGGGCGGGCGTGATTACTTACCATTCGTTGGATCCCTTATTCCTGCCCTGTTCCCTTTTTTTTATTTGGGATCGGCGCAGTATGTTCTCTTTTTCCATTCTCATCACTACATAGTATAAAACAAAGTCGCTTTCTCTGTCCCTTTGTATGCTTAAATCTTTGAAACTACGCAACGGATTTTGATGCGGTTTTTTTAAATAGATAGAGTGATTGAAGAGGAAGATGTATAATAATAACAGTTTTTCTGTAGTGTATTTAATATCAGCATTGCACCGGTGCGAAGCCGGGGCGGGTCGCTAGTTTAAAAATAAAATGATCCCTATTCTATAAAAAAGGTACAGGCCAAAATCTACCATGTGGTTTCCAAAATTTGAGATAAAATATTGAATGAAATGAAGCCGTAGTCTAGATTTACAGGAAGGAAGATTATTCTTCTAAGATTGTATTGGAGTTAATATGACTTTTTTATGTTAGACATTGACAGACGAGTATATTGAGGCTCATTTGATGGTAAGTGATAGCCAAAGAATATCAGTAAATGATGCGCTGTCGACTTACTTTTACTTCGAGCATTCGGAAATCCATAGACTGAAACCGAAACGCGTAATGTGCACTTCACGGCTTTTCCATCTATGAACGGTGGTTCGTTACCTTGTTGGAAATTCCATACTCCACCTACTTAGTCATTGCCCGAAGTTATCAGACGTGGAGAAGTCATGCTTACAGAAAATTATAAACATGTAGTCCCGGTGGGATTCGAACCCACGACCCATCGAAGCGCACGGCAGGTGTTCTACTGAACGCACCAACGAGCCCGTCAAAATATATGGAGTTATTAGGTAAAATCAGTATTTAATAGTAAAATATTTTTGGTATTTATAGGTGACGCATAAACTAAATTCACTAGCTTCAGTTATGATACCACTGTTACCGCGCATGTCGGACTTGGATTACGCACCTGTACCAGAATTAAACAAATTGAATACGCTTTCTAATACATTGTAAGTGCTTTATAATATTTTAAAAGCATAATTGCTTTATTATAATAATACCATTACGCGTATACATTTCTTATGTCTTACGCCTGCTGTATTGACTTTTGTCTTTTATTTTTCATTTGCTTCAATTATCTGGTGTACGATAATTAAATTTTTCATTTATTTTATTCCTCTGAAAAGACTGGATTGATTTCGATGAAATTTTTATGTTTGAGATGTTTAAGATTTACACAATTAGACCTCAAGATGGCGCTGCTCTTGGATACCATGTTATAGTTATTTTTTGTTGCCAACGTTCAGAAGTTTTTGCCGGCAACGCACCTGCAAGCCCTCTGGTGTTGCGGAGGGTGGCTGTGATCACTTATCATCGTTTGCCACCTATACTATAAAAAGAAAAAGAAGTTTTTTAAAGTCTGACTTATTCATTCTAGAATGGGGTTCAGCTGTTGGTTTATAAGCGGAAAATTGACCAGTGTTCCAAAAGTGACAGTTGACACGAGGCTTGTCATTGTTGGCGCTTCCCGAACAGCTATGGCATTTCTAAATACTCTACTATTTAGGTAAAAATTCACATAAGAAATAATAAACTGAATTTTTGAATATCTTGAGGTTTATCTATATTTATAAACGACTAGCGATCCGCCCCGGCTTCGCACGGGTGCAATGTAGAAATACTATACGCAGAAAAAATATCAGTCAGGTTCTTCTTTTAAAAATATCTTCATATAGTTTATAAATAATATTATAAAGAGGAAAGATTTGTTTGTTTATTAAGTTAAATTCTCAAAAACTACTGGACCAATTTTAAAAATTATTTCACCAATCGAAAGCTACATTATCAAGGTACTCGCCGATAATGTAGATTTATGATAATGTATGTTACTTTTAAATAAAATACTGTATACCGGATTAAAACGCGATTTATTATTTAAATTATTTATCCCGACGTTTCGGATGCTTTTCAGCAACCGTGGTCGCGGGAGACCACGGTTATCTTTCAGTCTCCCGCGACCACGGTTGCTGAAAAGCATCCGAAACGTCGGGATAAATAATTTAAATAATAAATCGCGTTTTAATCCGGTATACAGTATTTTATTTAAATGTGTGATACTCGCGTTAATAAAAGACAATATAATGTATGTTACTACATAGTGTGTAAAGTACATCTATATTGCACCCGTGTGAATCCGGGTTGTGTTGCTTAGAAAAAATAACATTTAAGGGAAATAGTCATTAATCGAAAATTCGAACCGATTAATTAAATAATAGTAATTTAATTTAAAAAAATTTAATTATTATAGTGACACATCTTCATACTTATTCTTCACAAATGTTACCTTGATATCGCCTCAAGGACTCCCGTACATAAAGAACTCAAAGACACTCGCAGAACTGATGCTATTGAGATATCATACAAGCTCGGAGAGATATCTGAAGAGTGTTCCGTACACGTACTATGTGAATACCATTCAAGGTTCCATGGTTGATATTAATAAGTATGTCTTCGTATATACTTAGGTTCAATTTTATTATTATTTTTTGTATTATTGTATTTTTGGTAAGAGATTTTGCCCGTGGAAAGCAAGTGTAATGTGGTACCACATATATCATCTCGATGTCTGGTAGTCCACAACTGCGCGATTGCTTAGAAACTGTCTGCCTCACACAAGCTTTATGAGTTTACCTGTTGGAAGTTTTCCGAAGCGATACGATTTGTAAACCTTCAACGAGCATGAGCTCTATTCTACTCTTTCTTACTCTTTTCTATTTCTATAATAAATAAATTATACATAAAGTTATAATATATTGTTAGATTAAATGATAAATGTTCTTATGATGGACGTTTATATATTCGCCGTAAAATAATAATGGAATGCGTAAGGTCCGTTTTTCCTAACAGCCAAGAAGGTAATCGGTCTTACTTAGTCACGACAATTATAAACAGTTACAAAAAGATACTATTTCACAAGTGTTTATATAGTTACCCAACAAAGTCTTCACTCTTTACAGGCGTGAAAAATACATTGTCCTATCGAACAACAGTAGATATTACTATGATCGTCTGTTTTTGCTGTGCGGTAAGCAGTACCAGCATCCTGATTACCTGAAAGATGTGGAAAAAGAGCAATTAAGGTAAGTTTATATTATATATTTTTTTTAATTGAAAGGTAATCGTTTGGCTTGGTATGGGCATGTTATGAGGTGAGATGAAGGGCATGTGTCTAAAAAAGGATGGCTATAGGTCAAGAGGCAGGCCAAAAAAATGGATTGACTGTGTGAAGAATGATATAATATGTGTTTGAGAGGTGTGACTGATGATATGGCGAGTGAAAGGAGAGAATGGAAAAAAGAGAACATACTGCGCCGACCCCAAATAAAAAAAAAGGGAACAGGGCAGGGGCAGGTTGTTTGAACAGGGGAATATCGTATATAATCGTTTGCACTTCTATACTATAAAAAAAATTGTTGCTCTCTAGTCACTTCGGATATTATCGCAAGGAATAATATTCGAATCGGGTTTCGAATGACCATCGTTCGATTTGATTTTAGTGTATGAATTTCCTAATGTTAGAATTAGAAAATAGGTCAATACTGCGTAGTTATTCATTCGCGTTTTTATGTCTTGCTATGTATTCCTACCATCAAGTAAAATTATATGTTTTTTGTGTAACGAGTAAAATAACAGTATAATTATTTTTTTAATTTCAGAAGTGGTGTGGCCGAATACACTCGGCTGGATGTGCCCCAAAGTTTCAAAGACCCATTTATGAATGGTTTTGCTCCGAGCAATGTATTCATTGTTAATAATATATCGGACGCCAATAAGGCGTTAAACTTTGTTCGGACTATTGAATGGAAGGAGACAGATGGTAAGTTGAATTAAGGAAGGCAAATTTAATTATTAAATCATTGTATAACATTAGGGTTTTTATGTAAAATTGATAGACGAGCGTTAGGGTATCACTTGATCATAATCATGTAATTAATGATTTTTTTATGTTCGATATCGACAGACGAGCATGAGGTTCACTTGATGGTAGGTGATACCTCAGCCACAGGACATGATGATACGTTGTTGACATACTTATTACTTCGAGCATACGAAAATGAATGAAACAAAACGAGCAAAATTGCACTACACGATTTTTCCATCTATGAGCGGTGGTTCGTTACTCAGCCGGAATTTCCTTTTCATCCCTTGCGGAATTTCGATATTCCTCCTATCCCTTGAATGCCTGAAATTACTAGACGTGGGGAAGACATGCTTTTACATGACATGCATGCTACATTATAAACATGTCTTCCAAACATGGATCAAATCCATGTTCAATCGGAGCACACAGCAGGGTAAACGCGCCAACGAACCCGTCAAAAAGTTTAGAAGTGATCAGAAATAGGAAAAACATATTGTCAAATCTGGCGGAATTCAAATTTGTAACTGTTCGGAGGCCAACGCGCCAACAACAAAGTCAAACATTGCAATCAGCTCTTTAAGCATACATTTTTATAAAAAATATTAGTAACAAAAACATTTTCTTACAATTTTAAGGTAAAATATTAGTGTATGGTGCAACAATACAAACTTATTGCTGTATCGCAACACTTCTAGAAATGAAAGTTTTGCCACAGAATATAATATTCATTGAGCCGTTTCCACCTAAAGACACGAAAGCATCTAGAGTGTCGCCTTTCTGTAATATTTATGTGAGTATTATACATAAATAATTAGTTTAATTTTACGAATATATTTACCATTATTAGGCCCGTATTCTAATGGCCTATTCATAAACGTATTATAATCTTGATATAGTTAAAATATGTTTTGTTTCTTTCGTTCTGTAGTCTCTTTATATTCGATAGAGCGAGACAAAACATATTTTTTAACTTTTTTGTCTTTTAAAGGTTGATAAAACAATGCGAGAAGTTCTCGATAACCTAAATATAAAGGTGAATCGTTCATATTATTTTAAATCTTGGACACTAGATTGCGACGATATTGTCACGAACGTTCAATTTATGTCGCTTTTTAAGCTAATACGTTTGGAATGCGCTGCTTTCTTCTACTACGGTAAACGTGGAGTCAGCGAACATACGTTTATGGGTTACTAAGATATTTTATTCTTTTATATTATACTTGTAGAAATATTTATTTGATTTATTTATTTGTTGTTAAAAAAAAATGAACATAATATTTGGTACAAAACTTAAAAAATGTACCCTTCAGTAAAAATCTTTTATATCTATGACTATTTTTATACTACGAGTATAAAAGCTAGGAGAATAAAACACGTTAGGTCATAATCTACTCTTTATTTTAAGCTCACCTTCCCAAAATGTCTTATGGTTATAGTTATAGTAATTTCGATTAAGGCCTCCTTAAGAAACTCTATACTAGCTAATAACATGCTTTTTGATAAGAAACCTTATGACCACATCATAGAAGAGCTCTTGTTAAATACAAATATATATTGGCAACTATATCTTGGTGCTTTATTTTACGAACTAGTACCTAAACATAGTGCCTATTTCAAACTCTATCGGCCTTACTCATAAACGTATTATAAGCTTCAATAGTTAAAATATGTTTTGTCTCGCTCTATCGAATATATAAATACTATAGAACGAAAGAAACAAAACATATTTTAACTATATCAAGCCTATAATACGTTTATAAGGCCGTATACGTATATTACAGCCGTACATAAAAGTGGTTTGGCATACGATGGTGGAATCGTCATAGACCACAACTTCCAAACAAATGACCGTAGTATATACGCGGCTGGACCTGTTACTAGATATCATAGACGATATTATGCTGCTACTAAACGACATAAATACTATGATACTTATGAGATCGGCATGAAGGTATTAATTTTTTATGTCAGATATCGACAGATGAGCATGAGGTTCACATGATGGTAGGTGATACCTCAGCCACAGAACATCAGTCAATGATGCGCTGTCGGCCTACATTTTACTTCGAGCATTCACGGTTTTTGCATCTACGAACGGTGGTTCGTTACCTGGTCGGAATTTCGATATTCCTCCAACCCGTTCAATGCCCGAAGTTACCAGACATGGAGAAAACATACTTATAGAAAATTATAAACTTGTCGCCCTCGTGGGATTCGAACCCACGACCTATCGATGCGCACGGCAGGTTCTACCGAACGCGCCAACGAGACCGTCAAAATAAACGATCGTCACGACACGTCTTATTCCTTTTTTTTTTTGAAGATTTTATGTCCTGGTATCGACCGACGTCTTATCTATACATATAATAAAAGAGTAGGATCGAAATTACGCTTCACTAAATATTTTTACCAGAAATTAAGAGGGGTGATAAAAGAAGGGTAGCAGAATGCATAAATGCAATTTTTAAGATTCTTGTCTGTCTGTCTGTCTGTCTGTCTGTCTGTCTGTTTGTTCACGCTAATCTCCGAAGATACTGAACCGATTTTAATGCAATTTACACAAAAATATTAAGGAAAGCCCGGGGCAACATATAGGCTTTATTTCATCTAAATCGGTTATCGGAAAGAAAAGTTATCATCATTTAAATATTATTTTAAAGGCACCATATCACCAAATTTCAATGCCAACTGACTCGCGTTGAACTTTTTCGAATTGTCAGATGTCAATCACAGTCTGATATGTAAATGAAATAGTTTGATTATTTCGCCATTTAAAATATGTATTCATAGAATAGTGGATAGAATAGTGGATATGCAGTCCCATAGCGTAGCTTTTGATGCGAGTTCGAATCTGAAGTTGAAATGAAAGAAATATTTTTTTGTATTTATTTATTTATTTTTTGAAAGAACTATATTATAACAAATATAGAAAATGTATTATTGAAATAATATATGAAAAAGTATTTCTTATGAGATCATTTATTTCACCTTTTCATCAATCCTTTCTCTTAAACAGAATTACGATTATTCGACATTGCTTTTTTGCTTCCGTATCTTAGAGGCATTTAGCACCGGAAACGCGAGCAGGAATCCCGGGAATTTAAAAAAATGTCCGAAAATGAAAATAACCAATTAAATGAACGCACGCATCTATTTAAGACAGAAAATGTATTGAATCCAATCTTCGATTGAACTCTGATTAGTAGAAAAAAGACACATACATATCTGGATTTTGGTCACGTAAAATTTAATTAATATGAATTTCCCTAATGTTTCTTTAAAGTCAGGTTAATTATTTCAACTATTGAATATCAAATCATCCTTCGAACCCCAATCTCAACCACCATTAAACATGTCGATAACATGATGCAAAAGCAACCGTCAATGACTAATTTGATAGCTCTTTCCCAAAAGAAATCACCAAGTACAGAGGGTGGAGGAGGATATGTCATTTGAAGAAAGCTTGCTCAAAAGCTCAGCTTAAAGTGAACCCCACGCGAACGAAGTCGCGGGCATCAGCTAGTTCCTAATAAACGAATTCTTGTAGTAATTTTAGGATATTGTCTTTATTAATATTTGCTTTGCATTCTATAGTTAGGATCACTGATAAGAAACCAATTGGATCCACTGTTTACTGAGAAAAATAAATCCCGTGATTACAAAGAAAATACCAGTTCTGATGAATTTTCAAGTACTAATAACAGTTTCAAAGAAACGTGAGTGATTATGGTTGATATGGCTTTTATGGAATAATTTTTCATTTAATTGAGTTTTTATCATTTAAAAATTTAGAGAATCTTCTCAAGAATTGCCCTTTCAAAGTGTACCAGACTTTAAAAAGCCCATAGTAAAATACTGCAATTTGCCTGGAGGTTTGCAGTATTTAGAAGTTCGCTCGCCAGGAATGAAAGTTCCCCATCATTATGTACAGTCATTGGATTATAATGTTAGTATATTTAAACTCGTAGTACTGACAAAATGTAATGTAATGAAAAAAAAATCGACCGTTTTCTCGTGTTTGAATCGATTATCCCTTTATGTCTTCCGGGTCTAATATGACACTTAAACTTTAAAGTCGACTTTTAATGTAAAAAGTAGAGATATTTGTCGAACGAGATATCATGTCTATCAAAATTGTCGATGTCGAGATATAGCGAGATATCTTATATCTTAGTTTGTCTTCACTCGATCGCGAGATCTCTTGGTGGTCATGCTAGCCAGGCTGAGCTCAAATTTTTCAAACAAAGGTGTTGTGTAAGCTTCTAAAATTAAAAAAATAAACCTTTTTATCGTTGTAACTCTATTTACAATATTAAGACTGAAAATGGTAAAACTTTCAATATTTTTATTTTATTTTGTAGGGATTCGTCCTAGAGACGTTCAAAGAGGGATATTTTAAAATGCACTTTAATAAAGATTTCGTTGTGGACGGCATAACTTGTCTGACACCGGAGAAGTATTCTCTTGAAAACTTCAAAAAGTTGTACGGATTATCTAGTTCGGTGTTAAACAACGTGCATTTGAGATACACGGTGAGTTAATATACCTAAGTTTAACGAGGATAACGAACGAAATAATCAATGAAAAATCATTAGTTTGAATCATCCCACGTTATGTGATATATAACAAAGTTTACGTTTTTTTTAAGTAGTATACTGTCCGTTTTCATCTATCTATAATCGATATGCTGCATCGGCGACGTAATTACTAAACCACTGTTACTAAGTGGCGTAAAGGCGGCGAATTATAAAAGAGTTGCAAGGATTTTTGTGTGACAGGGGTCTATTAAACCCCACATGGTTCACGGAAGGTTAAAGGCCGGAAACGCATCTGAAAGTCTTCTGGTGTTGCGAATGTTTATGGGCGGCGGTGTTCACTTTCCAGCATATGAGCCGCAGGCTCCTTTTCCCCCCTATACTATAAAAAAATATTTTTATAATGGTAAAACATTAAATAAATGAAAACTGACGGTATAGTTTAAAAACATAAAACACTAATTATTATATATTTCAGTGTCAGAGCTAGAAAGTTAATCATAAGAATGGTGACAGCCTATAACCATATTGTTATATGCTACGTCTAGCAACTGGTGGAGTTAATTATATATAAATTCAATGGTTTCATATGGAAATCGGTACAGATTGCGACTTCAAAAACTCTATATAAACAAATACCGTAATATAATTTATCGATTGATTTCAAATTCAAAAATCATTTATTAACACAACGAACACTTATGAACGTCAATAAAATACATATTAAATGCTTCTAATTTTACATTTACTGCCAGTTCTCAAATCAAGAGTGTAGAACGGACGAGAAGAACTAGCAATAAACTCGCCGCCACTCTTTTTAATCGCCAAGTTTTTTTTTTACAAATGTTTTGATGTGATTGATGATGATGATACATACGCATGATTGATCTTTACATAATAGAAAGTTTGTCGCACGTTCATCTGCTTATATCTGATATTCAAAAAGTCATCACTGGCCTGTATATCACTCCTATTCTAACTATAACACAGCATATCCTTATATTTTACAATGTTTGATATTCAGACAAAGAAACTGGATAATTTATACGAATTTTTCCGTGAGCCCTGGGCACACTTCTTGTACCACGATCAAGTTGATGAACTTTTCGCTATTGTAAAGGAAATACTACCAAAGGTTAGTACGAGTACTCAGCTCTACAGTAAATTACAGCAGTAAACAGGGACTTAATATTTTTCAGAGTTCTCAAATGTAACCTTAATATGTTACGTTTCGAAACGGTGAAAAGTTATATTTTTGTTTGAGTATGACTTTGTGTCTACATAGTTAGTTTGTAATTGTACAATAATACTAATATTATAAAGAGTATGTTATGAATAAACTCAAAAACTACTGGACCGATTTTAAAAATTCTTTCACCAATAGAAAGCTACATTATCAGCGAGTAACATAATATGCATACTTTGTGTTTACTTCTACATTGCACCCGTGTGAAGCCGGGGCGCGTAGCTTGTATATTATATGATGATTGTACATCTGTTATATTAGGCTATTGCCTGTAAATATTGGGACTTGTTTGATAAATAATTATAGTATAATAGTCAACTTTTATTTCTTTGCTAAGAGACATCTCATTACTGAAAATGTTGCTCTAAAAGTATATATTACGGTTAAAGACATTTATTTCTCAAAACATTTATTCGTTAGTCAATATCTATAACATTTTATTACCAGAACCAGCCTCATGGCCAGACATTGAAAGAAGTACTAATGGCAGCTGCAAATGGACTACCTTCAACGGTAATTTATTTTTCATATTATTATACAATCTCAAACAAATATATAGTTTGTCCCAGTAAGACTCTTAGACCCCTACGAAACTTAATATACCCATAAACTGTTGATATAATATTAATCCTTAAAATGCATATAATTATGTATTTAGAATTTATATACGTAGGTAATATTAATTATACCTATATTTAATTTAACCCTTTCGGTACGGATGCCGGATATATCCGGCGACCATTTAATGACTTGTGTGGGTGAGTGCCGGATATATACCTACGGCATCCACGTAGTAATCCGTGCGTGCAAACGACATCTAAAGTTGGTGAAATTATATTCTAGTTTACTGACGTATTAGATGAATATTATATTGAAAACATATTTTGCACATATACATAAAACACCATAAACTCGTTGTTTCGAGTGTATGTCGCGGCGGAAAGAGCGCTCTTACCAAAAGGGTTAAGGGAATATTAATACTTAATACGGGGGTTAGGGTTAAGGCTCGCCGTGCCGGATTCTATTAAGTCACGTAAAGAGTTGTTTTTTACATATTTAATTATAAAGAACTAGCTGACCCGGCAAACGTTGATTTGCCATGTAAATAATTATTTCTAAAAAGCAGGGGTTGGTGATAAAAAAGTAAAAATTTAGGGTTGTATGTACTTTTTAATGCCACTTTATAAAAAAATAAAAACAAAAAATTTCGTCCAAAAATTAAAAAAAAAATTAGGGGTGGAGTACCCCTAACATTTAGGGGGATGAAAAATAGATGTTGGCCGATTCTCATAGATACCGGATAAGTACAAAAAATTTCATCAAAATCGGTCAAGCCGTTTCGGAGGAGTATGGCAACGAAAACTGTGACACGAGAATTTTATATATTAGATTGTATTAATTATAAAACCTTAACAATTGGTTACATTTTTATTTCAGTCCCTTTCATATAACATGAAACTTGAAATTCGATCCAGTTTCGAGAAATCCCCGTACATAAATGCCATTACCGAGTACGTCCTACAATGGGTGTCTGAGAATGATGTGCTCTTACCGATGTACCTTCAACCATCAGAGAGGTCTGCGTATGCGCATGATTTGAATAAAAATCCTGCTTTTAAAAGAAGGAAAAGAAGTATTGTTAAAATATTGGCAAAGATTTGTTAATTTTGAAATATCAAGTAATAAAGTCGCTTATAAACACTTTCGTTTTTTTTTTAGGCAAGTTGCTCCAGTTTACTAACAGATACATACATATTACATATACATCACGCCTCTTTCCCATTGGGGTAGGCAGAGATCACGGAATTCCATATGCTCCGATCATTACATACCACTTTCGCTTCTTCTACTTTCATCAATGCTTTCATACACACTCGTCGGCTACGAGTACTTTTGACCAGGCCCTTTTGCAGAACGTCCCCGATCTGATCGAGGTACGTTCGCCTAGGTCGACCACTCCCGACTCTACTAACAGATAAACTGAGGTTTTAAGTATTCATATCTTCAATCTATCAGTTGTAAAACAAATTAATTTTTAAATTGCTGAAAGACGTACATAGTATTGAAAATTGATAATTTCTCGCAATTTTTAAAAAGCTTCAGTTTAAAAACTCTTAGCTTATGCCACATTCATTGAGGTCGTTCAGAACAAGACTTACTAATTATATTAATTCATGTGTCTACCTGGCAAATTTAATTCTTTTAAAAAATGCATTACAAAGAGTTATTTTGGAAAATTAACACCGACTTTTCCATCGCATTTACCAAAAAGGATCATTTAAAAATTGACACAAATATTAATTAAAATAAATAAGTCATAAGATAGAAATATCATGTCATCACAATTGCAATGTTGTCAGTTGTGACTTTATAAATATTTACTATTTTGTTCGTTGTTTCCGAATCATGAATCAACCAAAACCCCCAAAACCGCTAAAATTAAATGAGTTATTGATACAGAATGTGAATACATGGGGTAATGTCCAATATAACATTCCATTACGACTGTCAAGCAATGAAACAAGGACTGCAGCGAATATTGCTCATAGGCATATACCGGCTATACCGCATAGTTTAGATTGTGTGAGTTCAAGACTGTATAATGTAAAAATAAGTACTATACTCTTCATTGGAATAAAGGCTGGATAGCGCCTTAATGTCGGACTCACTGAATACTTGTATTATGAATCCGTTCTTAGGTAAGGAAACTAAGACAGCCAAAGGTAAATAAAATCATCAGATTGAACCTTCTCTTAAGCATAATGGGCTGTCTTTATAAATGCAATATCTTAAGCATAATGGGCTGTCTTAATAAAGGCTGTATAGCGCTTTAATGTCGGACTCACTGAATACTTGTATTATGAATCCGTTCTTAGGTAAGGAAACTAAGACAGCCAAAGGTAAATAAAATCATCAGATTGAACCTTCTCTTAAGCATAATGGGCTGTCTTTATAAATGCAATATCTTAAGCATAATGGGCTGTCTTAATAAAGGCTGTATAGCGCTTTAATGTCGGACTCACTGAATATTTGTATTTTGATTCCATTCTTAGGAAAGGAAACTAAGACAGCCAAAGGTAAATAAAATCATCAGATTAAACCTTCTCTTAAGCATAATGGGCTGTCTTTATAAATGCAATATCTTAAGCATAATGGGCTGTCTTAATAAAGGCTGTATAGCGCTTTATTGTCGGACTCACTGAATATTTGTATTTTGATTCCATTCTTACTAAAGGAAACTAAGACAGCCAAAGGTAAATAAAATCATCAGATTGAACCTTCTCTTAAGCATAATGGGCTGTCTTAAATAAATGCCGTGTGAGCAATGAATAGCTTTTGTGTTTATTATTTAATTCCCATTCAGTATCCTTACGCTTTTATTGATATGGCTTAAAGAATAATAATTACTGATCATAATGAAAAAAAATCAGAAATAACCAAATATGTGACAATATTCACAGTTTGAGTTAATTTAATGAGATTAGCACAGAAATAATGGTAACTTTATGATAAAAAGATTTTTTGGTTTGGAATAGATTTTTATGACTAGACATCTACTAGATAAAGTTATTTTTATTTAGAAAATAGATGATCCACTACCGGAACGAGTTACCGGCCGCGACATGGTCGTCGAAAAGGAGTCGTATAAGACGACAACTGGAGAATACTGTGTGAAACCCAACCCAAATAAAGCTATGGAGAGGTCAGATTGCTCAATCAACTGTCGAAGAGTTATATTCATGACCGGAGTTGAAAAAAGGGTAGGTAAATATACTAAATCAATCGGTGATAAACTTTATAAAATACAACGCACCCCGGCTTCACATGAGTGCAATGTAGATATACTTTACACAAAAATATAGCCTATGTTACTTGCTGATAATTAAGCTTTCTATTGGTGAAATATTTTTTTAAATCGGTCCAGTACTCAAAAACGAGTTTATTCATAACATACAAATCTTTCTTCCATATATAATATTAGTATAGATATAGACTAGGGTTTTTTAGGAATCTCTGACATAGATGATTTGAGATGTTTTGCCCAGAAGAAAATAGGTTGTGTTCTTTCTTTAGGGTTCGAGCTTTTTCTGTTTTAACTTAATGAATATAATTTCAGTTATTTAACCGTCAAAGCATAACAGATAGGCAAAGTTATTTTTTTTTTTTTTGAAAAAAAAAAATAAGAAACAAATTAATAAAAAATTAGAGAATACATGTGGTGTCTAAAAAGGAAGCCACTCAGCATGAGTTACAACACAGACGTGTTGCAACGCTGATATTCTGTGGCCCCCTTGTGACGCACTACCTCAAGGGTGGGGTATTTCGCTTGAAAGTATGAATATTGTAGTATTTTACGAAAAAGATTTTTTCCTCTTAAAATAAATTGGTCTTTAATTTGCATTAAGGGCAACAATAACATTTCCTATTCATTTTTAAGTTATAACATTTCGATTTCTTTCAGCTACAATCCAAGAGCATAGTGCAGCCGATCATGATATCGGAAATGAAGGATAACTTTAGGGGGATATCTAAATCTTCAACGGCACCGCCTGAGTTGGATGTTAGAGCTCCTGACCCTGAATATATTTTTGATGTTAGTATGTTTATATGTTAAACCATCAACATACGTCCCGGCTTCGCACGGGTGCAGTGTAGATTAGTTAATGCAATGCAGGGTGCAATGTAGAACATTAGTTATTCGCTGATAATGTAGCTTTCTATTGGTGAAACATTTTTTAAAATCTGTCGAGTAGTTTTTGAGTTAAATCGTAACAAACAAACAAATATTTTCTCTTTATAATACGAGTACGTATATGTATATGTAATATGTATATACAGGTGGTAGCATCTGGAAGGAACGAAGCCCCCGTAATACCAGACAGTGCTGGGGGGTTCCGCAGACTTCTGGACCCTTACGTATCCACATATAGATCCTATCACAAGCCTTTCTCTGTGGAAGACCAGTACGGTATCGGCGCTAAAGATCAGATCACATTCTATTCGGAGTTCAATGTGCCTAAGGTAAGATTCTTCGTCTCTCATAAATGTAGATGTTAGACATGCCCCGTTTTTGCAAAGTGTATTCAATTCGTTGGTGCATTTGGTGGTTGGGAGGGATATCTAAATTCCGGTAACAAACCACCGTTCATAAATGGAGAAACCGTAAAGTGCACATTGCGCGTTTCGGTTACAGTCTATGGATTTCCGAATGCTCGAAGTTAAAATAAGGAAGGATAGCGCATCATTGACTGATGTTCTTTGGCTCATCACATCACATACCATCAAAACCTCATGCTCGTCTGTCGGTATCTAACATAAAAAAAAAACGAAGAAAAACATACAATATCAATCAATAGAAGTAAAATATCAGATTTTGTTGTTCTTTGAAGTTATGTGCAACTTCGCTATTAAAAGGAAATAAAAAAATATTTAACCCACATACATTTGGAGTACAAAATGTGATATCATGTAAATTACATTCAGGTGCGAGGATTTGGTCCAAGGCATAAGGAGATATGGATGCCCTTAACGGCCAAAGTACACAGAAATGTGTACGATAGGATACACGTTAAGAAGGAATATAAGGAAGTGGCCGCCTGCCATAATCCCGTCAACAATATTAAAGGGTAAGTAATGTTTAGGGCGATAATAACAGAAATAAGAGCGAGACCCTTCATGGGGTATTTTTATCTTCAACTTCATTTTGTATAAAGCCTTAATGCTTAAGCTATAATAGTGTATTGGGAGGTGCTTTTACTATTTATTTACAGTACCTAAAAAATATTTATTTTAATATTTTTCTCCAGTGTGTTCGAATCGGAAATGAAGAAAAAATATAAGGTACCCTTCGCAATATCGTCTCTAGCGACATGGGATCACGGGGAATCCTTCGACCTGGCTCCATTCCCTCCAAACCCTTACCAGACGAACCTTCCTCCGTTTATGTACTGCAGCGACTATTGTCATATAGCTCAAGGCACTCCGCCGTATACGGTGGTGGATCAGTTGAAGCATCCTCTTAAACCTCATAAGCCGTGTGCGAAGAGATTCATTGTTTCTAGAGATTTTGAGCCGTAATTTTATGGAGAAGATTTTCGAATAAAAGACTACAAGAAACAATGTTTTATTTATAGGTGTTAAAGTTCTATTTTGTATTCTCCTCAATTTCAATATGTCATTTTTATGCTGCTGTGGCATTGATTTTCGAATTGTTTAGTTCTAGCCAGTTTTCCACAACTTTAGAAAGCAGTGTCAACTGTTCTTCAAGCAGATAGCAATACTACTAGTGTACTTTGTAGATTTAAAGCATACAATACCATACAAGCTTTAATTTTTGGGTGGCATCTAGCCTCAAGCTAATGATACTCTTACGCTTTTAGATATTTTTTAAATTAAAATTTTGCTTGTGATATTTTGTATATTTATTTAATGGTTTAATTTATAAATATTAGCCAACGATGAATCTGTTTTACCTGAAGGAATATATCGTGGTAATTTTTATATACCAGTTTGCATTTTACTCAACCCGACAAAATAACTTTCAACAAAATCGTTCCGAATAAAATGATCGGCCATCAATGATGTAGAATGGGCCAAAATTGAGTCGTAGTATCCATCCTACCTGACCATCATTTTGAGAAAACCTATTTCTCACTCACATTATAATAATTATTCGTGTCTCGTCTGATCTATTGTAGTTTTTGAGTGCTGAAATTAAAAAAGCATTTTTATTATTTCCGTCTCAATGCGTCATAAATGTATTTAAATCTCTAGAGGCCTGTTATAATAGTACCACCTTACTTTAAGAGAGCGTGACAATTCGATACGTCATGATAGTCCTTCTATTACAAGGATTCGTGCAACAATATTTCAATTTTCAATGAGAGATCGTGATAACTACAGTCCCTAGCTTAGTGCAAATTCCTATTACAACTAAAAAATATATTTACCGTAGGCCTTTTTACAAAGCAATGTGAGCATCCGGGCGAGTTACATTCACATAAAACTTTTGACTTTTTCTGCAATTAAATTAATTTGTTTGTAAAAAAAACATAGTAAAATGGAAATGTTTATTTCTTTGAAGGACGGGGGATAAAATATGCAGTAATAGATTATGATTACGGATTCTTATATAGTTTCGTAATATTTAAATACATAACCATTTATAAGTTAATTCCGGAGCCCTCTTTTTCTTTACTGGCAGGTAAGTAGGTCAGTCTTGTAGCGATGAGCGTTGAATCAACGAACTCGTTGAATCAACGTTGATCTCCTTTCAACGTTTTAGCGTTGACAGTTTATGAATCAACTAGTTGAATCCGTCAACGACGTTTATGAATTTAACTAACGATGAGCGTTGAATCAACGAACCCATTGAATCAACGTTCATGTTTTTTCAACGTATTAAAACGTTAACAGTTTATGAATAAAATCGTCGTTAATCGTTGAAAATAACATCATATATTGCGAGCGATGGTCGAACGAATAAACGGTTTACGTTGGAAGTTGATATTAGCGGGTTAACTCGTTGACGAATTTAACTACATAGTTTATCAACTCGTTGACGAACGTTATTCAACGTTGATGTAACGTTGACGGAAAAATCGTCAACGACCCATCGCTACAGTCTTGTGCCCTGCCCGACTGAAGCAATGTTTTTTTAATGTTTTGGGATTCGACTCCGGCGCTAACCACAGCCACAGAGATGGCTTATAAAAGTATTGTTTACTGTTAGGTGTTATAAAAGAAAACATTGTAATACCTGTTTCTTAGAAGTATTTTCCCGTGAACCTTTTTCAGAAACTGACTCCTTCTATATAAAAATTAATATGTAATTACGACCTTATTTGAAAAAATAATATTGAACTATTTTATCGTCATCGATCGAACTTACGTTAACACAAGTACAGGCTGTGTCGTGGTTTATGCAATGCGGTAGTACCATATTTAATGCTTTCCAAATCTACTTTCAATTGCTTGCTTCATTACAGGAATATTCTGTAACAAAACGTAAGCATTAATAAGCGCAATATTATATTATAAGTAATTTAGAAAAAAAAACTAAAAACGTCAAATAGTGTAATAATATAGCAATATTGCCATTTTAGTATTTTATTAGATAATAGCGATCCGCCCCTTCTTCACACGGGTGCAATGTAGACGTACTATACACAAAATAACCTATGTTACTCGCTGATAATGTAGCTTTCTATTGGTGAAAGAATTTATTATTTTAATTTGAATTTATTAAGAAATTAATGTTTACCCCAGGACAGGTCATATTTTGACACTTCGCTTGTTCGCTTTCAGTACACTTTCCGATCTGGAAACATAGAAAATATGTTTTTAATTTTTTTTTGTATACACATATAAATTATATTGAATAAAAAGATGACTATGTGAGATTATATGTATAAGAAGCACGAACTTCAAATAGATAGCTTATAGATAGAAAGCTTAGATAAACACATAAAGTACCTAATATTACTTGGCAACAAATACCTAGTAATATTAGGTATTTTAAACTGACTTTTATTAACGCGAGTATCACACATTTAAATAAAATACTGTATACCGGATTAAAACGCGATTTATTATTTATATTGTTTAAATTATTTATCCCGACGTTTCGGATGCTTTTCAGCAACCGTGGTCGCGGGAGACTGGCTCCCACGGTTGCGTTTTAATCCGGTATACAGTATTTTATTTAAATTTTAAACTGAGACAAGAGCTGTTTTATATAAGGATTTTATATATTATATATATATATATATATATTTTAGAAAATAGTTTCATTGTCAATTAAACTCAAAAATCAATAGGCCCTACTAATTGCGTTCCATAATTAATGTATGGAATCATCTAACATTTTGTTAAATAATACCTTAGGGCATATTTCATCAGGAGACTTCGGTGCTTGTCTCTTCCTTGGTGGCCTGCACGGTGGGGTGTGGAAGCATCGGGCGGGGTCATTACAAGGAGCTCCAGCTCTTGCGGGCCAGTAGCAAGGCATCAGGTAGGGGAAACAGGAAGATGGCGGTACGCAGTGAGGTAAATGGTGGCATGATCGGGCGGCAAGTGGCTGTAAGATAGAATAGGTTTCTATAAACTCAAACTCCGAAATATAAATAAGCTTCAAGCACTTTTAAATCGTTTTTGCACGTACAACTCAAAACGATACGAATACTTTCTCGCAATTGGTTTGAGAGCCTGTCTTGATATAGATTTAAATAATGCATTTTTGTTAATATTAAAAAAAAATTACAATTTTTGTTAATATTTTGTATGCTCTCAATACTATATTTTTTCTAGTGATTATAGATTTTTTCTATGGAAAATTGTCCCATTGTCTAGTTTTATTACGGATTTCGGCTAATCCAGCTAAAAGACTATTCGGAAACGAATAAAAAAAACACCTTAATTAAAATTGTAAAGATTTTTCAATTGAATGACAATAGGTAATAAAATGCCGTTTTTTTCATGTGTGTAACATGATAGTCGAGTTTGATAATGAATATGAATTATCAAAATATAATCTTGGATACGTTACTACGATGGAATTTTAAAATATATTCAAGTATGACATTTTATTGTACTTACTTTTTGTAAAATACAGCTTGATCTTGGTGTCAGTTCAATCTGAAATTTATTGCGATATATCAAAATGATTGTTCAAACATATAACTATTCAAATATATACCTATATTCATTAATATTACATTGGCAATACTTGAAAAACTATTGATATGGTTACAGTAAAAAATACTCACAGGAGAGGGATCGTACTTAGGTTTCCTCTTCAACGAAATCTGAAAAGACCAGATTGCTATATACATCTCTATACTATATTATGATTTTCCAGTATAATTGTTTTATTTATTACCTTCATGCCGAAACAATTTGAACAATCTAGCATGCATTTGGAAGCTGTACATGGGGAGGCCTAAAAATTAGACACAATTAGCTTTTAGTAAATTTAAAATTGGCGTGCTTATTTAAATAAAATAACTTTTACTGGATAAAAACGCGATTTTCCACCGTGACGTGATCACATTTGCTGGAAAGCATTCGAAATGTTAGGAAAATAATATAAATAATAAATCGCGTTTAATCCAATAAAAGTTATTTTAGTACAATTTATACATATAAAGTTTCTAATTAAAGGGCTTATTGATCGGAATATTCTAAATTAAATTTGAGATTTCTTACAGCCTTTAAATAAAATCTTACTAAATTGTAACTGATAAGTGAAATTTTGGTGGTATACCTTACAAATACATTTTCCTTTCGGGCACGATGAACACTATGAAAATATGCAATATTAATAAATTTTATTTTCTTATATAATTCAATTTAATGTAAATAATACGTGTTACTTACGATTGGTGGGCAAGGTGGTTCAACCTAAAATAATAAAAAACATTAAAACAATAATTTATATAAACAATTAATTAATTCAAAACAGTTACTATAATATCTTCTTTAGCATTTAAACCCGAACATCTCAACTAATCTTAAATCGGAAGCTTTAAGAGTAGTTTATGAATTCGATTTTTACACACAGATTAAGTTTTTGTTTATTCTTTTGATCTTACAAAGAAGGTTTTCGGCTTTTCATGTATTTTTCTATTAATAAAAAATAACGAAATTACATACACATGGCGGTCCACAAGAAGTGATACAGATTGGGCAGCTTGGGTCAGAACAACAGCCGCTGCATCCGCTACACTATAAATATAAAAAATAAGGTAGTAAAAATGTAGCTTTATCTATAGTCAGTTACCTAGCGTATTTGAAAATGCAACTGTCACTGTGACAATTAACAGCTGATTGAGGTGAGCGTTCTTTTTTTTCGCGCCTCTTCCATTATATTACCCAACGCGCGGCCTGACATGTATTTATTTTATGTACCTACTTCTAATTAATATTTCTCCTGATATATAACCCATAAATATGTTTGCTTTTAATTGCCTCCAATCTTTTAAAGAATTTGGTTTATAGTTAATCAATAAATATTACCTTTAGAGATGCTGGTAAGTCCGTATTGCTCTGAAACAAAGACCACGTTTTATCATTTTCTTGTCATAACTTCCAAAATCCAAAAAAAGAAACTAACACTTGGCAAGCGGGCATCGTACTTTTATGGTTTTCGTAGCAATAGTAGGTAGACGATTAGCAAGTTAAGAAAGATAATTAGTTTTGAATTTATTGAAATTTTACTTAATGACTAAACTCCTGCACGATTTACGAAAAGTAAGTAAGTTCACAAAGTATATCCGCATGGCAAGTGATAATTTAATTTATTATTTTCCTGAATGTAGAGATATTTTTATAAGCAAAATAGATAATAAAATATCTGAAATTTTTATCTTTCATAATAACACAATACAATAGATTCTGATTTATTTAACAATTATTTATTCTTTAGTAATCGTGTTGGATATTTTTGAATGACTTTGCAATGTGACTGTGAATATTTGTACATCTAAAACATCTAAACTTGAAGTGCAAATAATTCTAAATAAATAAAACAATTTTTTCACCTTATGCCTACAGCAGCCTCTGCCACAACAGACTTGAACGATAGCTGTCTGAGGAAACACAGGTTTATCATCTTTGCGGCTTCTTCGCGATGTCTTCGTTCCAACGATCGCTATGTTAGATAGTCCAAACATGTTGTGCTCTTTGTCCAGACGGAGTATAGTTGACAAACATTTATCTCCGAAGCTATGTCGACAGTCGATGACTTCATCAGATTCTCGGCTACAGGTTGATGCGGATGAGATGCTTGGTGATATTGATGGCGAACTGCAACCAATAATTATTGATACAAATTGTCTTCAAACAAATGTTTTCTCCTCCCATTATCATGTTTTGGCTAGCAACATAACATTATTAATTGTTATCTTATAGGCTTATAGTGAAAAAATCTGGTAATTATTATTCCTCGCAAATTTACCCCTACATTGCATGTACTATCATCAAAAAATTTACCTTCCCATTAACTATGATTTAAGTATTGGTTACAGAAATATTTTACTCTGATGACACCATCTTGCTTCACTTTTTTCTATCTCGTACTTTCGCGCCTGTCAGAGCATTTATGTTTCTGCAACGACATTAGACGATTGGAAATACAAAACGTGCGATATTGTCACATTTAATTAGATATAGCTCACCTGGATTCCGGAGAATCTTCATGGCCTTCAGTCAGCCACTTCATTTTTGTCAGTCTCAAAATATTAGCATGGTTTCTAGTATCTTCTATAGCTTTGTCGTCTGGATATTGTATTTGATTGCTTGTATTGGCTGTTGTTGTCTAAAACAGGATCATTGGTGAGGTAGTATTTTGAATGAACAAAAATTGTTCCTTTTTTTTATAAAAGTTTAGCCATGTGTATGGAAAACAAGAACTATGTGTCCACTACTATGCTTAGTAATAATATACAAATTAGTAGTAATAAATGATTGAGTATAGAGTAGTTTAGGATATTAAAAAAACCGGCAAAGTGCGAGTCTGACTTGCGTACGAAGGGTTCCGTACAATCTTCTTCTTAATATATACGTATATAAATCTCCTGTCACGATGTTTGTCCGCGATGGACTCCTAAACTACTTAACCGATTTTAAATTAAATTGGCACACCGTGAGCAGTCTGGTCCAACTTAAGAGATAGGATAGCTTAGAATTTTTGACCATCTACATTGCACCCGTGCGAAGCCGGGGCGGATCGCTAGTATACTATAAAAACGGCAAAAAAATCATATCTGTTGTATGGGAGCCCCCTTAATTATATTACAAAATTTGAGCGGCAACAGAAATGCATCATCTGTGAAAATTTCAGCTGTCTAACTATCACAATAATATTTATTATAATATTTTTTTTTTTTTTTTTTTTTGTGGTGTGGTGTGCAATAAAGTTATATTATTATTATTATTATTATCACAGTTCATGAGATAGAGCCTGGTGACAGACGGACGGATAGCGGAGTCTTAGTAATAGGCTCTACCCTTACCGTTTTACTCTTTGGGTACGGAACCCTAAAAACTGTCGCTAATCTGGAATGCATGTCATAACCTAGTACTGACGTGATAAATCATTAAATAAAAAAAAGTTCAACCAGTCTTCTTACTTTTCCTGTTTAACTCGTGTAACTATGGTTATTTTTGTTATTGATTTGTATTATATTATTGTATTTTATTTATGATTATTTACTTACTTCATATAGTGTACTTTTGTTTGTTAGATCATAATCGTGCCTTTTTGTTTCCACAAGTTCATGAAGCGCTTTCGATCTCTCTACTTGAATAGGCCGGTCATCTTCCATCTTTAAAAAAATCAATAAATCATGCTTTAAAAAAAATTGAAGAGCGATGCGAGAGACTATTATTATTTCACCGAAAAATTTCTGATCTTATACTATTCTATACATTTTATATTATAAACAGAGTGATATCATTGCGATAATAGTCAAAGTTGTAGAAAATAGATGATAATAGAATAGATGTGCATATTGATTTGAATATATTACGATTTTAAAAAAAATATGCGGAAATAGCGGTAATACATTTTTGTATACCATATTACGATTAAATGACTTGGCTTTCCATAAAGTACCGTTACTCACTTCATTATCAGCTTCAAGGGACTTACGTCCACACTCGCCATCACTTGGTTTCACATCATTGACCAGGCATACATAAGTGAAGAAAACGTTGTGATCTGAGACACTATTACTAAGCCTCATTTTGCCAAGTTCACGACCGTTATGATAAAATGTTCTTGAGTCCATATTAAATAGATTAAATATTATATATGAGTGTTCATTGTTAGACTATATGTATTATTCACGAAGAATTTCGTTTCCATGATTAGAAATGTAGAGACGTGGATGTAGAGGCACGATATAATTTTCGTTACGCCATGGTTGAACAACTTCAATCAAAAAGACATCAGTTCGAATCAGATGTCATTCAATTACTTTTTATAAGACGATAAGTTGCGTGATAGAAATATTCTTGTAAAATCCTTTTTTGATTTGTTTACCGTTATGCGGATATTAAGTATCACTCGATGGAGGTATATCAGCTACCTTTTACTGTTTACATATCTTATTACTTACTGTATATGTGGAACGATTATGATTTTAACAAACAAAAGTGAAACAAACGTTTGAAGCATTTAAATCATCTTCGGCCTCGTCGTGTTTTATCTGTATATATACGGGGTATGTAGGGCGCTAGAATTTATTTTTCTAATTAATCACCTTCTTACGCTCGAACAATTGGGCAAAAAGTATTTTTCCAAAAGCACTGTGGGATATACGTATAAATTTCTTCAAATGCTCTTAGTAGCTCTGGATTGCTAGAAAACTATCGCCCTTTTTACTGCTTCTTGACCTAAGGGAACTAAAAATCGCATGACGCTAAGTCCGGACTATAGGGAGGATGACTGAGTAATTTTATTTTAGATTTCTCGAGTTGTAAGGGTCGATGTATTGGCGCATTGTCATGGTGCTGATTTAATGAACTGAAGTTTATTATGCTATCCTCAAATAAGTCCCAACTTGCTTCGATCAGGCATACAACAAAACTTATCTAGCGTCCTACGTAATAATGGAAATCACTTATAGGTACTTTACCGCGAAATACAATAATAAGACTCATGATCGTTTTCTTTAATTGTAGCATTGATTTTAGTTAAAAGCTTTATGAAATCCACTAATATCTGTTATTATATTAGTTACAGTACCTACATTAAAATTTGGTTCAAACTATGGTATTATTATCTGATTAGGAAGTGCTGTCAGTCACCGTCATGGTATGATTTCATTAGCCTGGATCGTACGAATCATAAAAACTTTTTTCTGTTTTAACTACCCTACCCACCTGGGGCTAAAGGTAAACTTATAGCATACATTATTGCACCAATTATTGCACTAATACCTGCAACTACTTTGTTTGTAATTCCCTCCTTTCTTTTTTGTAGTTGTAATACTGTTATTATTGTATTTTGATGTTTTTTTTTCTGAATATATATTAGTGTTTTCATTCTATTTTGAAGTCACCATAATTTAGTCTAAATTACATTTACACTAATTACTACTTGGTGGCTCAATAAATTTATAAATTGCGAAGTAAAAAATTACAATCAAATTATCTCTCTTTTTAAATGAAATCAACCTAAAAGCAATAAAAAATATATTAATTACAGTTCAACAATAAAGATATCGAAATGAAATTTATTTTTAAATTTAATTAAATCTCTGAGTCCAGTGACCGTGTGAATGACATCGTGTCGCATAAAAACAGAATTTAACAAAAGAGTAACAAAAAAGACTGTTTTTGCAAAAGATTAACATCGGCTACGCTCCATGCGCCCCGTGCCATACATTCCTTAGCTAATATAATTACTTACTATAAATATATAAGTTAAATGGACTCTGATTTTGATGTTTTTATGTGAAAATAGCATAACACATTGAAGGACCATCAAACCTTTTGGTGTTGTAGATGTCAATATGCGGTAATCAACATCAGATAAACCATTTTACCTCTTTTTTACATAAAAAGAAATGATTATAAATGATACACTAGTTAGATAGGATTTTAAATTTAGAATTTCAAAAAGACGATGCGTTTAGATTAAAATTAATAATACTGACTAAAATTATAAAACTTGCGGTGATTCTCTCACAGTCAGTTTTTGTAAACAATTTATGCCAGCAGACACATTCAATTTATTTATTTTATTATATAAAGAAATATTTTACATTATGTTTCAATAAACTTCTAAAATTGCAATGTGAATCGATGAAAAAAACCGAACCGAAAAGTGTTAACTCGTAAAAAAAATATAAAGAAAAGGTTTAACAAAGGTTATAGTTTAAAAACTAAATTCAAACATGAGTTACTAAGATCCGATCAATTCTTGAGAATTATCAAAAAGCTCAATTCAAAATATATTCTTGAGAATTGTCAAATTTCCAACAGTGAAAAATGTTTTGACAAATACTAAAGCTAAATTCAAATCTGAGTCATGTCTTGGAATAGACATAAGAATCTTGATGTGAGGACCTAGCACGAACAACTTGCGAGAAAGTACTCGAATCGTCGCGTCGATCTGTCATTGTCGAATTTCTCAGGACAGGTTAACGATTCATTTCATTCATTCATCATCGAATACGTTCTCAATAGTCGTTCATGCTAGGCTCTCTATGTGTAAAATGTTGACTACACCTGTATCTGGTAACCGATTCAATCGGAGGCTTTGTAGCATATCATTTATGCTGTGATCACACCGCGGTTGCGGATTGCAACATGTAACCACAACAATTAACTTTATTTAAACAACAATATTTGTGATATGAGAGAAATGGTGATATCGTGATCGAACATGATTTGTGAACAGAAATTAATTATGAATACAGTATTATATTTGTGCTTCTTTTTTTTAAATGTCGCTAATGGCCAGTTCGGAAGTAAGTAAGCTTTTGTTTTTCTACTATTATAGCATAATCTATCAACCGACGAGATTTTTAATTGAATTATTTTGTTATTTAAATTTGTGAGTGACCTGTCTTTTTTAGCCACATCTTTAATTAATGTTTCATTTTGTTTTGAATTATTATTATTACTTTACATTTTTTAATGCTCTAAGGTTATTTTAGCTAAGTTAAATTTTAATTGTTTTAGTTTTAGGGATAAGTGTATTTTTTGTAGTGGCTAGAGAAAGCAATTTTCATTTAATTTCATTATATAATGTTCGTATTATATAATCGGAGCTTAATTACCCAGAATTAATGTTTTTGTTTTTGCATTGGAAACCTTATTTCGAGCATTACAAAAGACATAATATACAATAAAAATCATCAAATTCTGTATTTTTAAGCGCTTAATGTTTCTAAAGATATAATGATATCGACCAAGAGAGCGAGATTCTCTGGTACCTCAGTCTTAGATCAGATGGAGTGTTTCAGGTTAAAATAATACTCCGTTGAACTTTTTTACTTTGGAGTATTATGAAGTCCAAAAGCTGCACCACCCACTATCTATATTTTACCTAAGAACGATGATGATGAATTACCGAATAATATACTCTTAATACTACACAACACAATGGATTTTCATCATCTTTTAGAGTACTTCCGTAAGGCTTTTACGTATTTGTCATGCACATGCTTTTACCGGGTCGGATTACTAATTTTGTATAAATTACGCACTACCAAGTCGAATTTTGTGTAAAAAAAGAACAGATTGGAATAATGAAATTCTATTTTTTCTAAGTTATTTGTTAAGTTAATTTTACAGAAATAAATAGGTAAACATAGAGGGTTTAAGAAAAAGTAGACAGTATTTTCTATGAAAATACTCATTGTATAGTACAATAAGCCTGCCATCACGGAGGTATAATTATACTTACATTATGTTCAGTGGGACAGCCTCGATTTTGAGATGAGATCTATCCGATGCAAGGTCACCGATAATGGTAATTGCTCATGCAACATTGGTTCATTTTTACCAGTGAGTTTTTCAACGGCTGCAATCCGGAATATAGTACTTTTTACGATAAAACATTAGTTAAGAATATTCTGTAGTTATTGTAACCTTAGATGGCATGTTGAGTAAGATGGGGGTAAAATAAAATTTATAATTTAGATGAGAACAAATTCTATATCGACATGTTTTTTTTTAGGTATCTCCATAAGTGTAGAAAGAACACCAAGGGTTGATGAAGGCTCTTCAAGTCAAGTAAGTGTTTTATAGATAATAATTGAAGTATATTTTAACGGGCTCGTTGGCGCGTTCGGTAGAACACCTGCCGTGCGCATCGATGGGTCGTGGGTTCGAATTCCACCAGGACGACATGTTTATAGTTTTCTGTAAGCATGTTTTCATTGATGACATTGATCGGGTGGGAGGAATATTGAAATTCCAACCGGGTAAGGAACCACCGTTCATAGACGGAAAAACCGTGAAGTGCATTTTGCGCGTTTCGGTTTCAGTCTATGGATTTCTGAATGCTCGAATTATAAAGTAGGTCGACAGCGCATCATTGACTAATGTTCTGTGGCTGACGTAACACCTACCATCAAGTGAACCTTATGCTCGTCTGTCGATATCTAATATAATAAAAAAAATTAACTAATAGGGCATCGCTTGATGGCAAGCTTCTTCAGTCAGTAACCCGTATTGTGTACTTCAAGCATTCGGAAATCAATGTACTTCGAAACGCGTTACTTGCGCGTCACAGTATTTTTTATGTTCTGTAAATAATTAATAATGTAATTATATTTTCAGTCAAGATGCCCTCCTAATACTACTTGTGTACCAATCAGCGCATGTCCTGTATTGGAAGATTTATTGGACTATTCATGTTTTTCTTCAGACAGGTAAATACATTGTATTTTTAATACGGTCGATTTTTTTTTTTTTCAAATAATATTTCAACAGTTTATTGAATTTATCATAAAAACAATATTTTTTTATAGATACTTCCTTCGGCTGAACGAATTGACATGCGGTAGTTCAAACGAAGAGGACTTCGTATGCTGTCCATCATGTGAGTGCGGTCGTGTGTACCAGCAGGGGAACCCTGAGTGTGGTCAGAGTATGGTCAAGGGTATCGACTATAATGGCTTGGGCGCACATCCGTGGGTCGCGAGAGTTGGATTTGCAAGTTAGTATGGTATTAGAACATCGCTCCATAAACAAAACTTTCTTCAGTATGAAAGTTTTTAGAAAAAATAATAACTAAAAAAAACCGTCTTCGTTATTAAAAAGTATTTTAGTAATTAACGTATACAGTACAGATTTTTAATAAATAAAACATAAAGTAAAAATAAAACATAAAATAAAAAAAATTCTTCCAGGCAACCATTATAGGAGATACATTTTCTGTACTATTCATGATTTTCCTTTCTGCAATAGTGTTGTATGCAGTAGCGGGACTACCATACAAGCTCAAAATCCCAGCTTGTCCGTTTAATGCAACCATATACCAACCAATAATAATGCCTTTAACGTATATACGAGTACGTTACCTATATAGGTGGGTTATATATAAACACGTATTACGTTCAAGTCGGTAAGCGGGGCGTTTGGGCTTGTATAGTTGTCCCGCCACTGGTTGAATGTAGTTTTTAATTAATTAAATAAATTTAATCATTCGTACTTTCATTTGTAGACAAAGATACAGGAGGTGTAAAATTTGCTTGCACTGGCTCTATCATTGGGAAGAGAATTATTCTGACTGCAGCGCATTGTGCTTTAGCGAAACCAGAGGGATATAAATTGTAAGTATTTTATTCAATTTTGTTACTGCTACTACTTTCTCCATACTAAATAATTCTTAAACGTCTAATATTATGCTAATGTACATATATATATATATATATATACATATATATATATACATATATATATATATATATACATATGTATATGTATATTTTATTTGTCAATTATATAGTGTCTGTATTAAAAAATAGGTAAAATTTTAAGTGGCGGATTGTCACAGTATTTCTAAAGTCTCCTGTAAATTTGAGAAAATATACGTCCATCTGACTCTTACGATATACTCGAATACCGTTACTGTTTTGTTTTACGGAAAAGAGTTGAATTAGTTCAGTGACAACAATTTACGATGGATCGTGATCGTTCTTAAATAGGACATTTGCCTTGAAAAAAAAGTGTTTTGAGCATAATGATAGAGATTACTATTTCTATTTAAACGAATAACTTTACTGTTCTTACTAAGTCACTATATATACAATATCTGACCAAGGTCGACAGTAGTGGTCGGCGAATGGGATATAAGTCGCAGCCCAGACTGCAATGATTTCTTCTGTGCGCCGCCGACGCAAGCTATCAAAGTCGAGAGCGTTTCCGTACACCCAGGCTACGAGCAGAAGATATTCAGACATGATATAGCCCTCATCATATTGAAGGAGGAAATTAAATATTCAGGTAAGTATATTTATTAGACGAAACAATGTGTGGTTGCAACCCTGTCAGCCCTTACCCAAATGGGTATTATAGTAACATTCCTAGATACTTTATTGGCATACTAGTGGACCCCGCAGACCTTGTTCTGCCACAATTTTGGCTTCGAAATTATATAATTATTCTTAAATTTGAATATGCCCATTTACCCACTATAATTGTCTAATATGTCACTGATTTGCAGTGGACATCTGTTATTCCAAAAAAGCTAAGAATGCATGACGTGAGCTGTCAAGATGGCGGTGTTCCGAATCTAATTTATTTTATAATTAATTTTATGCATATACATATTTTTTTCCTGATTTTTTCCAATATTTTAATAGCTTATATCTTATTCCGGACATAGAGGAATCCAACAAATAAGATATCGTTAAAATCGGTACAGCCGTTCTTGAGTTATAAACGGTGTAACTAACACAACTTTCTTTTATATATATATAGATTCAAAGTAGTTCATATTTATACACACATATCAAGGGTATAATGCTAAAACCCAGAAAGTTTGAAATTTTAGTTTTAAGTTAAATTCAATTTTAATAGTTAAGGGACAAAAATATCTAAATTCTAAGATATTCAAACATATATCATATCACAAATTGTTATTACGGCGATATTATTTATATATCTTAGGTAATTTTGTCCCTAGAATTTTAAAATTGATTTTAACTTAAAACTAAATTTTCATACTTATTAGGCTAGTGCCAATGCAATAAGTATGAAATACCCTCGATATTTCGCCCATGGATGACAAGAGCAGGATCACCGTTGCGTATAATACGATTACGAAAACATGGATTAACTGTGTGTGTAGGAAATTCAAATTCAAAATCATTTATTCATTTAGGTAACATAATGTACACTTATGAACGTCAATAAAAAAATACATATTAAATGCTTCTAATTTTACATTTACTGCCAGTTCTCAAATCAAGGGCGTAGAACGGACGAGAAGAACTGGCAATAAACTCGCCGCCACTCTTTTTAATCGCCAAGTTTTTCGTTTTACATTTTTGTTAGGAGCTAACCATTACACCATGTTCCACATGAAATCTTTAAGTAAGTAAATAAATTGGTCTAAAACTAAAGGTTTACATTTATATTTCAATTTACAATAATCAATATATATTTGGATATCTATTTCCAGTTAAAAGATGTATTTCTGCATTTCAATCTTTACCTTAAAATATCAACTAGAGACCAAATGCTTTTGCATATTTCAGGCCTTATTTCGCCGTTCATTATTCATTTTAGATGAACATGAACTTCCATTTAACGAAGCACCATTACATAAAAACTGATATTCAAACCTAATTATACGATTCTGGTTCGTTTGTCACGACCTTGTGTCAGGATAATGAACACAAATCGCTAATTGTTTCAGTGACAGCGGCTCCGATTTGTTTGAACGATAGGACTCTGACTGCGGACGAACGGGCCTCGCTTGTCGGATGGGGGAAATTATCCGGACAGAGCACTGCGGTAATTACTTATTATTATTATTACCTATACGTTTCCTCTAATTAGATGCGATTATAATTATGGTCGTGGTATATGGATTATTTAATTATTTATCAAATTGTTAGCACTGATACAATATATCATACACTAGCAATCCGCCCCGGCTTCGCAAAATCGACTCGATTAGTTTTATATGGATAATTTTCCCCGTTTTTGCAACATTTTTCACTGATGCTTCGCTCCTATTGGTCGCGGCGTGAATCGATTATCTTTTTATGTGTTCGGGTCTAACATGACACTTACACTTAAAACTTGACTTAACTTAAACTTACTAACAAAATTAACTAAAGCCAAAAGAAGAGATATTTGTCGATCGAGATATCTTATATCTTAGTTTGTCTTAACTCGTCCACGAGATATCTTTTGATGGTCATGCTAGGCGGGCTGATTATAATATGAATTATAAAATCCTTTTTTTTAAACTAGATAGTCTTGGGTGTTTTTTTATGTTAAATATCGACAGACGAACATGAGGTTCACTTGATGGCAGGTGATACCTCAGCCACAGAATATCAGTCAATGATGCGCCGGTGACCTACTTGTTTATGTAAGATATTGACAGACGAGCATGAGGTTCACTTGATGGTAGGTTCTCAGCCACAGAACATCAGTAATTGATGCGCTGTCGACCTATATTTTACTTCGAGCATTCGGAAATGCGATTGTCCGGTTGTGAAATTGTCTATAATCTAATCTAACAGGCCAGTCACCAACAGCAACTGGAAGTACCACTCGTGTCCTTAGAAACGTGTGAGAGAATTTTCGGCGAGTCAGTGCCCATACATGAAGGACAGCTGTGCGCGGGCGGCGAAGAGGGCAAGGACGCTTGTTCAGGTTTTGGGGGAGCCCCCTTAATTATGAAAAGGGACGGTTATTTTCTACAAGTACGTGCTCTATTTAGTTTTATTTTGTGATCATTATTGTCTTGAAAAAAAATGTTTCGGTCAGGCTTTTTTTTATGTCAGATATCGACAGACGAGCATGAGGTTCACTTGATTGTAGGTGATACCTCAGCCACAGAACATCAGTCAATGATGCGCTGACATAATTTTTACTTCGAGCATTCGGAGGCTGATCACCTACTTGTCTGTAAAGAAAAATGATCAATGAAATCTGTTTCACTCACACTTTCACAGAAATGGGTCTGCCTCATGCCCCACTAGGGGACTCGGGAATTCAATACACTACTACTCTTGTCTTGTAATAACGAAATCACTAATTTTAAAATTCTATTCGTGGCTCAGTGGTAAGCGCGACGCGTTTTGCACCGGCGGTCCTGGGTTCGAATCCATGGGAAAGAAGTTTAAAAAATTGTTTTGGTCAAATAAGGCACAGAAGGCTGATCACCTACTTGCCTGTAAAGGAAAAAATTATCAGTGAAACGCACACAGAAATAGGTCTGGGTAGTACAAGGTACTATTTGTGTAGTACAAGGTATAGATTTTTTTAAAGGTTAGATATCTTATTTCAAAACTATCCGCTGGTTAAAATGTTTATCCGTTGATATAAAATGGTCTTCTTATAAATCTATACTACTATTATTATTAGGTCAGATTTGTTTGTTTGTTTCGATTTAATTCAAAAACTACTGGAATGATTTTTAAAATTCTTACACTAATAGAAAGCTACATTATCAGCGAGTAACATAGGCTATTGTGTAGGTATAGTATTGCACCCGTGCGACGCCAGGGCGTGTTACTAGTTACATATTTTTGTCTATTGCAGGTTGGTATTGTCTCTTTTGGTTCAGAAAATTGTGGGAGCGAAGGTGTTCCAAGCGTCTACACGAGCATAGCCCATTATTATAGATGGATTGTTGATAATTCGCCATCGTATTAATTGTGAGAATATAACAGGGCCGGATTTAGGGGAGGGCATCCGGGGCTCCTGCCCCAGGGCCTCCACAAAAGAGGGGCCCCACATATATAGGTATATCCTAGTAACCAACTTTTCTCTTAATACCTTTTTTCGCTGTTTTACGTTTACCTACTGTACAGATAGCGGCACGAGTCGTGAGCACAGACGAACTGTGGTGGGGATTGAGTCAGCGTAAGTAAACTGTCGGGCAAAATTATTTGGTACCTTTATTATTTCAATCGGTCCATCATGTTTTTCGTAATACCTATTTATTTCATGTAACAAAACAACGAGTAGATCATTTGTCGGGATTGTCTATTTAACATTGAATTCTTTCTGCTCTGCAAATTTTGTTTTTAATGTTCAATCATTTGATAAACAAAAACAACCAAAAATACACTAGTTAAAAAGTTGTCACTAAAATTGAACTCAAGTGTACGATACTCGAATGATACGCGCGGACCCAATAGACGACGAGCATCGACTGCCGAACCAATCACGTGGAGCGTCAGCGTGGTTTACGTCATATCGACCAATAAAAAGTGTGCTCACGACTCGTGCCGCTAACTGTACTTTATACAAACATTATTATATTGTTCTTAAAAAAATTGTTCATTTTATTTTGGAAAATAATTTGGGGCCAGGGTCCACAAATTTGTTGCCCCAGGGCCTCTATATCTCTAAATTTGCCCCTGTAACTTAAGCATTAATGTTGTAGATTTTAATTGATTTAAGTTAGGCACAAAACATACATAATTTCAACTGACATCTGTTCTTTTTATTTTATTTACTGACTGTTCACCCTCAAAACCCAATTAAGGTAATTAATACCTGAACTATGCTTAGCTTGGATTTTTTTCTCCAATATTTTAGTTTCACCCAAATATTATGGTGTTTTCAATAAGGAGTTAATAGAATCCACCTTAGCTCATTGTTTAGGTGATATTAGTGAAAACGAATTTGTCGGGCTCGTTAGCGTCGGGAGAACACCTGCCGTGCGCATCGATGGGTCGTGGGTTCGAATCCCACCGGGACCACATGTTTATAATTTTCTGTAAGCATGTTTTCCCCACGACTGGTAACTTCGGACATTGATCGGCTGGGAGGAATATCGAAATTCCGACCGGGTAACGAGCCACCATTTATAGATAGAAAAACTTGCTCGAAGTAAAAAGTAGGTCGACAGCGCATCATTGACTGATGTTCTGTTGCTGAGGTATCACCTAACATCAAGTGAACCTCATGCAATAAAAAATTTGATATAGGTATTAATTTATTATTAAAAGACAATGTACTTTAGTATTTTATTTCACCGTTGATTGACGAGAACATAATTCAATGCCATATTATTGTAGTACTGCGCACACGGCGACGCTTCCTTCAGTATAGAACACAGCGTGCCTTTGAGATCTACTTGGGCGTTGTCTTGAATTTGTTGATCGAATACCTAGTTACAGAAAATCTATATTAGTGGAACTGTATAATTATGTTTTATGTGCAGACGCTTTAAGACAAGCCAAATTATCGTCATAAAAATCCTTGCAAGAGAAAATCGATTCTTTCCCAAAATAGTACGCAGTTGAATATCAAAACACCCAAACTACAATAAAGATGACAGTTAGTAACTCTCCAATACTTGAGATTTAGCTATTAAAAACTTAAATCACACACACATACTAAAAAAACAAGAGGACCTATGTCCTTAATGGCTATCCATTACTGGCATAATGTAGAAAATTACAAAAAAAAAGTGATATTGGGATTGGGGAGGCCAATATTTCTCAATTTAAATTATGTATTGTATCTTAAATATATTAAAGTTATTTCATTTAAATGTAAAAAAAACACAATCACGTTAATAAAAGGCACTATCGGAATACTTACTCCGTTAATTGTTATAGTTGGTACGAAACTCGGTGCCACCAGACTCGTGTAATATTCACTTTCGAGTTGCAGCGCTGTCCCTTCGCCTGTCAGTACACACTGCTCTATTTCGCTCGGAACCAATTTTGCTTTTTCTACACACTGAAAAATTACAATGTTATAATAAGTATGGATTCACGGGGCGAACTTGTAGTGTCACTTTACTTTACTGTACAACCTAGGTTAAAACTATATTTTTTCAGGAGTTAATATGCATGTCCTCCGCTGATTTTTTATGAGGGTCCTATACTTTGATGTTAAGTACATAACAAGTTTTACAGGAAGAGAGGGAGGGAGAAGTTCAGAATAAAGATCATATAGAGCTTAGCATAGTGGTTTTTATGTATTACTAGCGATCCGCCCCGGCTTCGCACGGGTGCAATGTAGATGTACTAAAATAGCCTGTTACTCGCTGATAATGAAGCTTTCTATAGGTGAAAGAATTTTTAAAATCGGTCGAGTAGTTATTCGAGTTATCGTATCAAACAAACAAACAAATCTTTCCTCTTTATAATATTAGTATGGATAAATCTAAATCAACTTTGAATGTCTAATTCAGTCTGGGTCACATCCGTGGAAACGCACGGAAACGCACGGAAAGCTAAGTAGAATACTCTATAGTTACTCTTTCATCAAGTACAAAATATTTCTTACTTGAAGTTCTCCACGTGCACCAGCTCTCGTCTGCATCTCACAAGCGACGTACTCCACCTTTTCTTCATCGCTCATATCTTTCATCCGGTTGAGGGAACAGTCCTGAACTATATTTCCGAGGCATTCCGACGAGCCGTGCTGACATTCGAACCCATCTCTGCCGTAGTTTATACTCTGTATTGAGGATATTTGTTCTAATAAAAATGTTTTGAAACCCATATTGCAAGTAGATAATAGTTTCGAGATATTATGTCGAAATACATACATTTATTTTTCCACAGGGAACACATTTTAAAATCTAAAAACTTGATTAAACGCCTCTTAGAGACAGCGAAAAGATCTTTTCAAATTATTTGTACGAGTATATAATTATGTTATTAAAATAAATATAAATTATTACATTACATATAATACAAATTCGCTACGTCTGGATGCCGTACCGTTCATAGACGAAACCCGTACAATACAGACTGGGTATTTCCGTTGTAGTCTATGGCTTTTAGACTAAATAATATTAAAAATGATCATTGGCTGAAGTACGAGCGTTACCGTTAGCTCATTTAATGTTAGGAGATATCTCAGAACAAAAGTCAACCTATTTTCTAAATTCGACTATTCGGAAATCCATAGACTGAAACTGAAATGTACAATATGCATTTCAAGATGTACCTACCCATCTATGAACAGTGGTTCGTTATCCGGTCAGAATTATGATATGCCAGTAATATAGTAGCAAGAATACTTTTAGGTCTGAGCTTTCAGTTGTTAGATATCTCTAAATTAACATTTGATCATGATTGTCCAATCAGATATGAAAACAGTTGATGAAAATTTGGATTGAATAACTGTCAAAATTCAAATCGGTTAATTTCGATTTTCCTCTCACCCGTTTAATGCCTGAAGTGACCAAACGGTCAGAAAAGATGTTTACGGAAAAGTATAAACATTGTTCTTGACATTATACCTTATAAAGATTTGACATTTGTAATAAACTATTTTAACATCAATTTTTTTTATTTTATTGCATGATAATTACATTAATACAATAATGTGTTGGAACCTGTTCCGTTAATTGTTATCATAGTTAAAATAAATAAATGTCGCTACGGTATTCGAACCCGCGATCCATCGAAACCCAACGCATCAACGAGCCTGTCAAAATGATTTTTAGACAAAACTATCTCACCTTTGATTTACCGAAGGGTATTAGTTTCAGCTTGATGTAGCTTTGCAACTCATTCATTGTCGGTTTTAGCTGCTTTAGTATGAACGATTCGCTATCAGGGCACTGGCTTTCATAATATACTGTTAGCAGTAACTGAAAAACAAATCAAACATTAATAAGTAAAAATAAATACCGAACATATTTTATTTATTTCTGAAAACACTTTATAACTGTTAACAAATAAAACAATTTAAAATATTTTTTTATATAAAAAATACATATCAGAATTCGTATTTTTAGTGATTGTAGTTATTATTATATTTTTTAAGTAATTTTGCTTATTATTATATTTTAAGATTTATGTTATGTGATTAATAAAATCTTTGAGGAATAGTAACTTATTGAAGTTCATACATGATTTAAGTATATAATTGAAAAACTTTTATCGAATTAAAATGGGATTTCGACGTTTCGAATCCTTTTTAGCAAGCGTGGTCACGGGCAGAGTGTGAGGAACTGTGGTGTGTACATACATAGGTACTGAACAAGGCTTGATGCACTCAAAACGTCAGAATAAAAAATATTTTGCACAAATCGCATTTTAATCCGGTAAAAGGTATTTCATTTAAATGTTTGATACTCCAGTTAATAAAAGACAATTATATGTTTTAGAATGGAATTACTCGAAACTTAAATTTCCTATGTTTGCAATTTTTTTATATTTTATAAATAGAAAATAACTATTATAACTATGTAGCTATTAGAAAATAACTGTACACAAATTCAAAATTTACATACATACAAGAATGCCAATTCATTGTAAGCATATAACATAATGTATAATTATAGCATTGATATAGAGAAGTAAGACCACTTTTACTAACCCACATGTTTTTGACCTCGTATAGCTCATGGAATATGACTGGTTTATACTGTTGCAAATATTTATAAAATTATGTTACTTGCATGAGTGCTTTCTATGGGTTTATTTAATTATTTACTTATTTTTAAACCAATAAAAAAACACACACAAATAAGTATGATTCTGCCTGGTTCTGATTCTGTATTAGGTTTATTTAATTTTTTTTTGTCACAGAATCGTGGTCAACATGTGCAAAGCTACAAATATAATCTAGAAGATGCATAAAGGAATAGTAAATACTCTACAATTTTAGTTTTGTAGGGTTGACGCCTATTTCTCGAAACAGATATTTTTATTTTTTTTATTAAAGTGATCTGTGCTTACGTTCCATTTTCGTGAAATACATAATACATAAATATATAGTCATCCATACATGATATACTTCATACAAAAAAATGTACAAATGTAGTAGGTACTTACTCCTTTTGCACAAAGAAAAAAAAATAGAAATAAATGAACAACAAAATTAAACATCAAGTGCAACAAGCGGCCTTTTCGCTCTCAAGTGACCTTTTCCAGGCATTTCTGAACAAAAAAAAGGAAAGCTTGTCTACAAGATATACTTTTATCATTTATGCGAAAAACTTCCTTGACTTGACAAGAAAGGAGCCTACACATTTCTTAAAGGTCAGCTTCTCTCTGCGACTGTCTTCTGAAAGTTATAACTTGGGTCTCTTCAAAATGGCCCAACGTGTACTTTTTGACAGGGTTATAAACGGTAGATTTTTGAGATGGGATTTTAAGAGTCAGCTTATCATAAGAAAGTAATGTTTATTGCTGCGATTATGTCCTTCAATTCTTTTTTCTGGCAAAAAAGTAGTACGCCTCACACTCTGATAGAAGAAAAATAAACGTTTCATTGCGTTATTTATCGTAAGATAAAACGGAACTAGGTAATTTACGTTATCAATTTAGTAAACAAACAAAAACATTTTTAAGTATTTTTGCAAATTGCATTAAATATTCGTGCTTTTAACCTAATTACACGATATACACTTGAGTAATTTTAATTACAATTTTTAATGATTAAAATCAAAGAATTTATCAAATGTTTTAGTTATGAAACAATACTTTGAATAATACTGATATGAAGTATGACGTAAAATATCGAAAAATATCTATATCTATACATATAATAAAAGAGTAGGATCGAAATTACGCTTCACTAAATATTTTTACCAGAAATTAAGAGGGGTGATAAAAGAAGGGTAGCAGAATGCATAAATGCAATTTTTAAGATTCTTGTCTGTCTGTCTGTCTGTCTGTTTGTTCACGCTAATCTCCGAAGATACTGAACCGATTTTCGCGTAATTCCAGGGCAACATATAGGCTTTGTTTCATCGAAATCGGTTGTCGGAAAAAAAAGTTATCATCATTTAAATATTATTTTAAAGGCATCATTTCAACAAATTGCAATGAAAACTGACTCGCGTTGAATTTTTTCGAATTGTCAGATGTCAATCACAGTTTGATATGTAAATTAAATAGTTTGATAATTTCGCCGTTTTTCGATATGTGTTCGTGGCATAGTGGATATACGGTCGTACTACGTAATTTCAGATGCGAGTTCGAATCATCACTCAGGGAAATATTTTTTTGTATTTATTTTTTATATTTTTAAAAGAACTAATATTGAAAATAGAAAATGTATTATTGAACTATTCTATTATATAAAAATGTATTTCTTATGAGATCGTTTATTTCGCATTTTCATCAATCCTTTCCTTTCCAAGGGAATTAAACAAAAATATCTGAAATTAAAAGTGATCAATTAAATGAAATAAATATCGAGGTGGATATAGTATCTTCCACACTAATTAAATTTATAAAAAAATATGTAATTGGCCAACATGGCCATACTATTTTTTTCATTCATTTTACCTTGCATTTCTCCATACCTTCATTTTATTCGTATTTAGACATTTTCTTGGCGTTTTTTCCATGTGTCGCAAGTATTTTCAAATCCCCGTACAATTTTCGTGCATATAATATTTAAGACGGAAAATGCATTGAATCCAATCTTCGACTGAACTCTGATTAGTGGAGAAAAGACACATATCTGCCTTTTGGTGACGTAAAATTTGATTGATATGCATCTCCCTAAAGTTTCTTTAAAGTCAGGTTAATTTTTTCAATTACTATGGTATTTCTTTTGAATTTCAAATCATCATTTGAACCCCAACCTCAACCACCATTAAACATGTCGATAATATGATGCAAAAGCAACCGTCAATGACTACTCTGATAGCTCTTTCCGAAAAGAAATCACCAAGTACAGAGGATGGAGGATATATAATATGAAGAAAGCTTGCTCAAAAGTTCAGCATAAAGTGATCCCCACGCGAACGAAGTCGCGGGCATCAGCTAGTACATATATAAAATTCAACCTTCTGTGATCCTTCATATTTAATTTCTGTTTGAAAATTACTGTTATTATGGCCAGTGATGCGTGTGTAACATATTTACAAAAGTAGCGAAGCGAGCGATTTAACGTTTAGGTACAGTTGTTTACCAATAGTAGGTTTTTTAACCATTTTAGAATAATTAATAAGAAATATTAAATAAGAAAATAAGAAATAGTTATTTTTATGTAATTTTTATTGAGGCAAACGGAGACGGATTAGGATTTTTACGAATTGTTACGGATAGTAAGCAAATAAGTCCGCACAAAGACAAATGGACATCCCAAACACCAGTGGGACGAAACGATCACGAACTACTATCGAAAAAGTATTCGAATCGCCCATCTGTCAGTTTCATGAGAAATAATTTGAACTTTTATACAAATTACAGATGACTATACTAATACTATAGGCCCTCAGAGGTCTTGAGGACGCGTTACAAGTGGGACAGACACACTTTTGTGTTGATTTTCGTGATTTTTTTTAAATCTTTTCGTTGATATTTTCGAAACGCAACTCGTATACAACTGAGCCAGAGAGGTGGTCATACTTAGATCGGAGATTATTTGCGAGTTTTTAATTATGATAACGGTGACATATAATTTTCTATTAAATTTATGTTTTAATGGAATATTTAAAATTGCGCTACAAGTATTGAAAAAAATATAAAGATTATATTATTAAAAAATATAAAGATTATTAATAAGATATTAGTAAAATGTTGAAAAAGTACTTACGTAGATTATTGAAAGTATATAAATATATGTATTTACAAATTACCTACCTTATTATTTACTGTAGCAGTACTCTTTACAAAAGCTATCAGCACAACAACTGCGAAAATCTTAATTACGCCCATTTTTCAAAACTACCCAAATAAAACAAGTAATTACAATATACAATGAATTATTTTCATTTGAGTAAACAAACGTCAAGTAAATAAGAACGTCAGTAATTATTTCGTGACGTGTGAACACTCTGTGCGCCCCACAACTACTATACGGCGTGCTTACTGCTTATAAATAGTCATTACAACTGTTTTGATAGTGCAAATACTAAGTAAGACTAAAAATAACTGGACTAGAGCACTTTTTTTGGTATAGACTTGCATTTACCAAAGTATAAGTAATGTTTTTAAATTATATATAATAATATACATAAAGTACTTTTGAAAGGCAATGTCCTTAATATTAAAAGAAATGTCGATATTGTGTGTATTAACTCACTGTAAGATATTATTTTTCTAGTATCTACCTTATTCATTATATTGTTTTTTGTAAATTTGACGGGCTCGTTGGCGTGTTTGCGCTCCGATGGGTCGCGGGTTCGAATCCCGCCGGGACGACATGTTTATAATTTTCTATGAATATGGCTTACCCAGGTTTAGTTACTTGGAGCATTAAATGAGTGGGAGGAATATCGAAATTTCAACCGGGTAATGAACCACCGTTCATAGATGTCAAGTGCACATTGCGCGTTTCGGTCTTTCTATGGATTTCCGAATGCTCGAACTAAAAAGTAGGTCGACAGCGCATCATTGACTGATGTTCTGTGGCTGAGGTATCACCTACGATTAAGTGAACCGTCGTCTGTCGATATCTAACATAAAAGAAATCGAAGATTATGTCAATTTTCAATGGATTAGAACACGATTAATTTTACAATATTCTTCCTAACAGTGACCTAAGTTACTTTTCATATAGTCTCAATTAAACAACATGTCATGACAAATATTGAAAACGTGTTGATGATGTCATATAACAAAGTAATATTTCAGAAATGTGATTTATATTTTTTGTTTATTTATTAGTTTTGTTTGTTTAACAAATTTGTAACATAATGTAAATAGATACATAGAGCCTTCAGCCGGCCTAGCATGACAGCCGCGACAAAATATTGTCTACCGTTTTCTCGTGTTTCAATCGACTATCGCTTTATTTCTTTCGGGTCTAACATGACAATTAAACTTAAAACTCGACTTTTAATATCAAAAATAGATACATTTGTCGATCGAGATATCTTTTCTATCAAAATTGTCGATGTCGAGATATAATATATCGAGATATCTAACATCTTAGTTTGTCTTCTCTCGTCCGCGACATATCTTGTGGCGGTCATGCTAACCCGGCAGTTACTGTAAATATGTTTTATGCGATGATACCGTCAAGTTCAATTTTGCTACATACTAATCTATATATATATAAGCAACTTTTTTTCTCTTTGTTATCGATAAACTTGAAAACTACTGGACCGATCGGCATGATACCATGACCATTCGACGCGGAATTAATTGTAGAAGGTTTTAGGCTATTCATTTTTTGAATTCCATGAACCCTTTACCATTTTTTTTTCAAATTTATGTGGATAGTTCATATTCGTCTATCCTTTACAATTCGCCCAGCAAAGCGGGCGGGCGGGGACGGCTAGTATAATATATACCTACCTTTTAACGCCATCTTCTAGTTACTTTGTTGAAGTCCATTCAATTTGATTTAATGTGAACCATGGTATGCCTGTATAAGATTCCTTCCTTCCCTAGATTATCTTAGCTTCTAGGCCTGTGCTACGGGAACATGCCTTATTAATTATGAAAGTTTCTTAATTGTATTATCATAGAATTCGCCTATTTCTTTGATTTTTAATTTTATGTTCATCTATACTAATATTATAAAGAATAGAAATTTGTTTGTTTGTTACGGTTTAGCTCAAAAATTACTAGACCTATTTTAAAAAAATCTTTCACTAATAGAAAGCTATTATCAATGAGTAACATAGGCTAATTTTGTTTGTCTATAGTACATCTACATTGCAACTGTGCGAACCTGGCCTGGGGCGAATCGCTAGTGTTGTATATAAATCAATATTTACCGGTCTTTGATCTTAATAATAATTAAACATTATTATCATAAAAGGGAAGCCCTTCTGGATTTGCATACAACTTTTTAGATTTAGTATGATTAAAAGTTATTTACCGAATATAACAACTGCTCAAAAAATCATACTTATTTGACTGTAAAGGGTATAAACAACAGCAAAAGATAATATAAAAATCCAATATGGTTGTATTAAATAAATTAAGTAAGATATTAAGAGAATTATACAGAAGAAATATAGAATTTCCATTTATTTTTCACGGGCATTTTGTGTTGTTTACATGTCTCGGTCAACTAGATTTGTTTACCTTAATGACATAAATATGTCATTTGGACATAATTTAGATTAAAGACTATGTATTAATTGTAGATTATAATTCACAAAGTTTATAAAAGTAATTTATAATGTTTTAATGGGGGTTTTATTGACCGGATATTCTCTGATGGCTATTCCGTTTAGCACCGAGAGTTTCACGTTTGAATCCTGATAAAATAAAACGGTTTTTATTTTATTTTATGGAATAGAGCAAAAAGGTTGTCGGCCCACTTAGGGTCTAGCACGAACGTCTATCGAGAAAGTATTCGAATCGTCCATCTGTCAGGGGGCCTAGCACGAACGCCCTCTTATGATAATTGATAACCGGCATCTGTAACATCGGAGGACTCGCAGGTACGTTGCCCGCCTATATACTACGTATACATGTTATATGGCGGTAAAGTAAAATGATTAAAAATTCACTGTATAATTTTATTTAAAACGGATTAGAAAAAAAGAACTTGCCAGTTTCTCTACTTTGGCAGATTTATACACTACTTCTTTGATTATTTAGACATATAAATAATCTAAGCACTACTTATATATTCTAAAACACTAATTTAACTCAATTACTCTCTGCTGTGAATGAACATTTTTCTAAAGTGTCATGAAAATATTATTTCTGCACAATTTTGCTGTCTGTTATTTCAAATACTACATCAAAATAGCTAATAGGATGCAATATTAGATTTTCCTTGCAATATTTCAAACATAGGTACCTAAATATATTACTGTCTTAACATATTTTACACCTCTTTGCTCGCCAATCGTTTATTTCTCTCTACAAATTGATCAAAAACGGAACAGATGGGTTTTCCCGAACCGACTATAGAGTTTTCCGTGAGATATCTCTTCAGCACTGAATGCTCTTCCTGTATGTTCGTCTGTAAGTCCGCTGTGGCGTGTTTGAAGTAACTCCGTACATCGTCTTCAAAATTATGTATATTTGACTCTGGTCTGGATAAATAGTCCTTGTAGTTGTCTTTTGTTTCTGTACGAAATGACCTAAAAAGTAATAATAATCCAATCGGTATGGTAAATAGCTATAGATACATACCCCGCACATTAAAGACAATATTAATAATAACATTGTCTTATTTAAATACAAAAATAAACACATATTTAAATTAACAACTTTTACTGGTTTAATTGATATTTTAAAATAAAAAATGGCTATAGTAAAGCGACTGTTTGTGAAATTTCATTTAAATATTTCATCACCTTTCAGTCTACCTGTGACATGCTTGCTGTAAAGCACTCGAAACATCGGGAATTATTTTATTAAATAACAAGCAACACGTCCCGGCTTCACACGGGTGCAATGTAGATGTACTATACACACTATGTTACTCGCTGACAATGTAGCTTTCTTTTAGCACAATTTTAGGTCGGTCGGTTCCACTAATTATTTATAAAACTGGCGACTCAAAAAGAAGACATGTGTAACAGGATCTATGTGATGCAACACTGGAACTGCATTGTATTAGAAGTTCCTACACCAAATATATGTAAATCATTATATTTAAGGATTTTTGTAAGCACTCTGTGTACAAATATTATTAAAAAATATTGGATATATTTACCCAGGTATCCACTGCAATTTGTTATGTGTTCTAATCTCTCGAAAATCTCCCTTAAATTTTTCTCTGTCGTACATTGATTTTGGTCGGCTCAGAGGTAGGTGCCATTTATCCAAATTAGGTTTTGATGACCTTACCTGCGTATAATAGAGTAATATTAGTACCTTAATACCTGCATTACAGTATTGATTGTGAAAGAAATATCCTTTAAAATATACTTTAGTTTTAAATAATTGTCAAGTAATCTATTAGTATGATAACTATACATATGTATTAGGTAATTATTAGTATTTTACTTGATAGAAAGTCGTTAAAGGTATGTAGATAGTCATAAAATGTGAACGTTCTAAATTTGATATGTGTTTTTTTTAATCTTAAAAGAAAAATATATTTTATTGATTACGAAAAAGTATTCTCACCCAAGGAATATCAGAGTAGGTGTAATAAGTCATCACATCTTTAGTATTGGAGACTCTAGACAACTGTTCAGCCGTGAAAGGACGATGATGAAGCCTGCTGGTTGTTAGATAAGGATCCAGATACTTTTCGAAACCTTCATGAGTAGTTTCCAATGGTTCGAATTCATTGCGGAAGGGTTCAATTTGAGGCTGTTAATGTTTGTATTGCTTTAGATTAACCAATAAAGTGGCACTTATTATATATATAGATATCAACAGGTTTATAAAAAACAAACAATATTGGACATAATTCGTCTCTATGAAATTGAAAAATAATATTATACATTTCTATAAAAACATACCATATCTGTCGGTAGTAAGGCTGGTTCAATAAATACATCTTTAATTAATTTCAATCCACTTGCTATAGATGGTCTGACGAAGGAACTTCTTGTTTCTGATTCGAAGTGTGCACTAATATTAGGCGGACGCTCTGATAACTAATTTTTTATGAAAATTAACACAGTTATATAAAATACTTTAAAATAGTAACTAAACAATTTCATTATTTTAAATTATTTTCTTACCTTTCTTTGTGGTGGGTAGATGTATAAATTTTCCGCGCAAGATGTGTGTTTATTAAACCGTTTTCGCTCAGTTTGTTTTGGACCATAATCTACGTTATATTGAGATTTTGTTAAGTCCTTAGTTATATTATAATTTCTACTGTAATTTATTTCCTCTTGTAATGGCTTTTTCTAAAAAATAAAGTTATGAATCGATTATAAAACGTAAATATTAAACAAGGGGCTGCTTCATGTTCTCTTAGTAGAGATTCCATCCCAAATATTCTGTCCACACTTAATCAAAACACTAAAGTAAACTTGCCATAATTAGAAGTCATTTACAAATTATATTAGCAAAATCTAAATTTACATATTATATTATTCCACTTCCACTTTAACCGGAGCCCCTGAAAATCAGTGTTGTGGCGTAAAGTATAGGTCTCAACGTATCCTTCTTCGAATACACCTGGCTGCGCGGATTAGGTTTCACTTTATGATATTCTATGTAAAATCCTATCACCCATCCTTCTCCCGCTCATACCTACACAGCTATACATACTACAGCTATGACATTGAAAGCGCTGCAAGCTGCCACCGCCACCTATCGCATCTTCTTGAGAGTGTTACAAAAATAAGGCGCTGTGAGTGACTGTTGTCGAGCACCTCCCGCATTATTATAAAATCCCGTGCTCTATATTGTGGACATGTGCAAGTGATGTGTGAGTATCGGAAGCTCTCCAGCATTAAATAAAGGTATGTGCCACTTTAATAAGCCGGAATAACTTCATTTCATTGTCAAAACTCCTACGCAGTTGCGGCCGTCCACCAATTCGCATAGACCATTCGATACTATTGCAAGTTGCAACGCGTACCCATTTCCTTTGATTATTTTCGAGCTAAGAATATTCGATACCTCTGGGCTCAAAGGGCGTATAGCACAAAACAGCTACTTTTCAGGAGAGCCAAAAAACCGAAAAAATAAAACAAAATTAGCTATAACTTCTTTGTCTCAATGATTATATAAAAACAATCTATGAGAAAAATGCTTATATTTTCCTATATTTTAAGTAAATATTATTAAATGAAGCCTAAGTATAATAGTTTCCAAAATAGTTAGTGCTTTACTACCTAAAAAAACAACAAAATGTCCTTTAAGCCCATTAAAAAACAGCTAATATTTTTAACTTAGGCAGTAAATCTAACCCTACGTAAAAAAGTTGTATAATATTATGTAGTAAATGACAATAGCAATATTTAATTGTGTTGTAAATCACAAAGTTTGAATTTAAAATTGTACAACTTTCATATTAAAAAGGGTTAAACGGGGTGGGGGGTACCCCATCCCGCCCTGATGGATTATTCCCATAATCCCTTTTTAAAAATTAAAGAGTTATTGTTAATATTATAGTTTTTATAATACGTAATAAAAGAGCAAACAAGTAAGTTTTAAGCAATTTTTGAGTTATTCATCTTTAGAATTATTTTCTTTTTCAGTATTATTTTCATCTTCTTTATCTTCTTTATCAGTGAAACTGATTTAATATATCACAAACATTAGAGCTCCATAGAAGCTTTTTATATTCTTCATGAAATATTTTCACTAACAGTTTCTTGGTCACTGTTTATCCTTTTTTATATATTTGATATAAATTAGACACGTTCTTTAATTCTTGAGGTAGATACACTCTGTTTGTTCTTTGTCTATTGTAATGGCACTGCAGGTAGCGATTCAATAAATTCCTTCACTTTAAGCTTAGCAGCATCGATTTTGTGGGAACGACGTCTCTCTTCTGGTATATCATAGCATCCTCTTCTGCATTTGCTCTTTATACATGGATTAAGTTTAATTTCTTTTTCAGGAACGATTTTCCAACTACTGTTTTCGTAAGACTTTCCCTCTATCTTTAATTTCTTGAGGATCTTACGTTTATTTTCTGACTTTTCTTTCTTATTAATTTCTACATCTTCCTTATATCAATTTCTTCTTCACTACTACTTTCTGATTCTTTTCTAGACCAATTGTTCGAGCTTCCTGAAGAATAATCTAACTTGTCCTCATCTGACAGGAAATTCATATAATATTTTACTCCATTTTCTGGCTGTTTGATTTAGGCAAGTAAGTGCGAGATATTATAATCTTGTTCTGGGTTTATCATTTCAGATGTAGAAGTACTTACGGAGTTAGATGCTACAACTATAGCTGAGGATATCGGTGGCTGCTGGAGTGGTAAGTGCGAAATATTATAATCTTGTTCTGGGTTTATCATTTCAGATGTAGAAGTACTTACAGTGTTAGATGCTACAACTATAGCTGAGGATATCGGTGGCTGCTGGAGAGGTAAGTGCGAAATATTATAATCTTGTTCTAGGTTTATCATTTCAGATGTAGAAGTCATTACGGCGTCAGATACTAGAACTCAAGTAGGAGATATTGGTGACTGCTGAAGAGGCAACTACATACTAATAGAATCATCTTCAGTGGGCTTTTTTATAATTTTACACGAAAGTACTTGTATCTTCTTATTAGGGTTACTAATCTGCTTCATTGTTTTTTTGTGACTGGGCTACGATATCTATTATCTATTTTCAGTGTTTCCACAAAGGCTCGAGGCAAAGAGAATGTGGAAGTATTAACTTCATCATCAGTACTAGAAGTAATAAACTTTGTGTAGGTATACTTACTAGTCGATAAATAATGTGCTTTACACTCTAAACTTCAGGAAATATTTATAATTATTTTGTGGTAGTATAGTACAGGTGCTGTTATGTTGAATGGTTGTAAAGAACAATAATGAGAATAAATGCGCACTAATGTAATTTACAGCCCGATTTTCTGTTGAAATTTGGTTTAGCAGCCCAAAATAGATGGGTTGTAAAGAACATTTTTGTGCGAATTTGGCAACTTCGTATATACCAATCGATAGAGAATAAAAAACTGAATACGATGGTATTATTAACTTCATTTGCCCCAAAATGTGCTTTACGCCCTTTGAGCCCAGAGGTATCGATATATTAGAGATATTATAAGAATATTTCCTAAGAATATTGGCAGCAATTAAAAAAATAAATAGATTGTGAATGAATAGATTATTATTAATGAATTGTGACGGTAATTTTCGTGAATTTAATAAATTGTATTTTCTACAGGAATCCACAAAAGTACCATCATCAGCTGTGCTGGCGGTAATCTCAAAGCATTTTCTCAATATGAAAAAAGCGGATTCGCCCTTGGATAAACTTGAAAATCTTCTTGCAGCTGTATCTGTTATGTTTAATGCGGTAAGTTGTTTAAAATCACCCTTATTAAATACGTTACCAGTTACTACCATAAGTCTCCCTCAGATACATATTTTTTATCATATTACTCATAGATGGCACTGTTGTCAATGTGGGTACCTGAAGTGTCAGAAAATAGTTTATATTATAGATCACGGCAGATGGCTCTATGTGCCGCAATCTTAAAACTGAATCACGGTATTGAAATGTTTTCCTGGTTGGGTATAACATCGCAGTGTTGTAGCAAAATCATACTTACCTGGCGTAGGGGACACCGTGATCAATAAGGCGGTTCCCCCAGAGCGAGACTCTTCCATTGCACTGCGGTAGAGTTGACCTCTGCGATTATCCCTAATGTGGATAACTCGGACGTGTAATTTTTGGTAGTGGGGACTGCGTACGCGCCGTCCCCCTCATAAAGCAAAAAACAGAATAACTCCAAGAATATATTCCAAGTTCGTTATTTGAAGGTAGAGATGACTGATGAGTCGTCGACGATTTAGTCGTAAACGAAACAAGACCGTTCAGGCGTTCATCGTCGATTGAACAGTAGAATTGGTCGTCTAGTTCATTATGGGAACTTTTTAGACGTGTTTCAAACTATAGACATGATATTTTACATTATAGTTCTAGCAGTCCTAATAGTTCTATTATATACACGAAAAAATAATTAAAATACAGTCAGATTCACTATTTATGATTTAAACCGATTTAATGTACATATTATATACATTTATTACCTATACTATACATTATATAATATGTATAATAATTAATATTACCAGTTCCTTAAGTGTTTCTGGAATACCCCTCGGCTCTCGTGCTATTTTTTCACTCGTTAACCCGTTTTCAGGGAACTTTCTAACTGGGTAATTATTATTTAAAGTGTCCCAATTAATTGTTCGTATTTTGTTTGAATAATTAGCTTGCATTTTAGTAATATTTTGGTCTTACCAGCACACAATACTATTCTCCGTTTAACAACTGTGTAGAATCGATTAACATTACTGTCATGGATACGCAAGTACTAAATCGGTTATGTACTCGTAACTGCAGATTCGTATACCAACGCAACGTACGAGTAGTTTTACATAATACTAGCGACCCGCCCCGGCTTCGTACGGGAAATTGACAAAAGTGATTTATGACAAAAAAAGCAGGGGTTGGTAATAGAAGAGTGAAAATATAGGGTTGTATGTATTTTTTAATGCCACAATTTCGTCCAAAAATTAAAAAAAAATTTAAGGGTGAAACCCTTATCACTTAGGGGTATGAAAAATAGATAGTAGCCGATTCTCAGACCTACTGAATACGCATATAAAATTTGGTAAAATTCGGTAAAGCCGTTTCGGAGGAGTACGGTAACTAACATTGTGTCATGGAAATTTTATATATTATTATTATCGTAAACGTCTCTATGCATTAAAATCAGGTACACAGTAAACACAAAAATGATGACTATTCCGGAAAAGAATCTAAACGACACAGTATGGTTTTGATACTTTGATAGTTAAGAAATATGTAGATATAATATACTGTAGTAATCATGAGTTAGATGGAGTTTTTTTTTAAACTATATATTATTATACGTGTGTCACTGAACTCCTTCTAAATCCATGGTCTGATTTTGATGATTTATTTAGTGTGTGTATTTGAGTGAGTTTAGATGGTTCATATTCACTATTGAACCCGGTAGGTGGCGCTGTCTGATAATTATATATTTTTTAAATCAACATTTGTAAGTTACCTTTTCTGAATAGTAGAAATTAGATACTTACGCGTCTAAATATATAAATATCTCAAGTCATAGATTTTAATTGCTAAAATAATTTTCAAGTATGTATGTAGTCAATGACTAAAATAACTCGTTTAATCGTATTGTACTTGAGAGTTTTAAATTTATAACACGTACAATAGATTACTATTGATTATTATTATTAAAATTTTACATTAAGGATTTCGTTAAAATAAAAATCAAGGCAATTGGTAAAAAATCGTTTTATTTCGACGATGACTGAAATTGTTATGTTAGAACTAACTTTAAATACAAGACTGAAGATAAAATACATGTTGCGAAACTGTAGTGATATCGTAATAAAGCATATGACAATAATTAGTCGAATAATATGACAAGTAAAACATTAATAAGTAAGATTTTTGCTAAAATTAATTTTCTTTTAGGTTATTTAACTGAAATTAGGCGCTCTATTGATTAATATTTAGTAGAAAACATCTCAAATGCTGTGTCAGTTAGTTACAATAACACTACAGTTTATATAGTACGTTTATATTCACGGCTAACTATTAAGAAAGTACTATCGAAAAAGTAAGTACTCTATACGGTAAAAAAAACTAACTTTTTAATATTTTGGAGCAAATCATTAGCTGTTTAGGCTTCCACAGATATATTAAAGTAGAGTCCTTTTCATAAAAGAAGTCCTTTTTAGGTGTCGCTAGTGTTTATGGAGTTAAAAATACTTTCATAAAAAATATTGTAGTTCCAACATTATCCGTGGGACTTCTTTCTTGAAACGTACTCTATAACTGTTCATTTCTAAGTGACAAACGATATGTCAAAGTCTATGAAATTTGTTGACATTGACATTTAATACTATGTCAATTGTCAAATTTTTGAAGATGATTACGAAATTAGCTTGTCTGAGGGAATCCTATTGATTATAGCCTCGCATACGAAAAAATCTAATATTAAAACTCAGGCAGACATTGGCAAATTAAAGATTAAACGACAGTAAAATACTATTTAAACCATAACAATAAGTTAATATAACATAATATGTGACTAGTAATACAATTATGATTTAAATTAGTTAGTATAGTTTATAAACAAAGCATAACTATGTAAATAAAACTCTTAATATATTTTTATATTAAAAGATCCATTTCGTTTAATATTAAACGCGACGGGAAATGTATTTGATAAAATAATAATTCTAAGAAAGCATGTACTCATAAAGCTTAGGTCAAATATATGGTTCGTGTATTTTTTAAAATAAACATGTGAATGAAATCATACTCATTCACTGCATTTAGCACTGAGTCGTACATTACTAGGCTACATATAAATAAATTACATAACTATGAAGTCTACGAATATACAAAAATTAATACAAATCTTACAGTACTAATACAAATTACATCACAGTTCAATAAACAATAGCGTTAAACATTAGAATACCGATGAAAGTGAAAATCTTTTAGAAATATTAAATTCTAAAAAACTACTAAAATATTAAGTTATAAGCTAAAAATTTGGTGAGCTAGTTCAGGGTACATCGAATTAGGAACATATACAGATGTACACCTTAACCTTCATAAGGTTATGACTATCAAATGATTATAACTGAATGGGTGATCTTAAACAAAACGTTATTTAAAATTTACAAAAGATTTTTAAGAAACTGTTACCTCCAGGTTACAACACTTCACTTACTTACTAATAAGGTAAAAAAGCTACGTATTAAATGTGGGTAAATAGAAAGAGATAGTTTAATAATTATATCTCTTTCATTCACAACGCTGCTTCAATATCGGCGATCTAATCTCGTCTAGTCTGGCTGTTTTATAAAAAAACCCCCAAAATTAGAATGAATGAAACTAGAATAGCATAATAAAAATTATATTTAGTTATAGAGTTTTCTCGTTCTAATTTTGGGCTTAATCATATTCTGTTCAATTTTCCGCACTTTTCCAGGCTCAACTTTCGTTAGCCAGACTATCAAATAATATTTCAAATTGAAATATATAGCGTTAAATTGAATTGCCGACTAGAAACAGTTTTGTAGGGTTATAGCTATAAATGGTACAGGTTAACATCGTAGAAAATATTACTTTAATTCTCGATGACAAAAATATAATTCTATCCCGTTTATACTAATGAGCAATGAGCAAGATGAAAAATGGTTCCGTGAAATTGTCTTACGTTTATTTAAATTCAGTTTCATAAGTGAGATTTCTGTTACCGCTAGCGTCTTATGTTTAAGGGTAAGATTGTAAAGCCTGTTGCGGCCACGCGATTTTTGCATCTATCCTCTTGTAGGCTAGTATGAAATTCTGTCCAGTTTTCTCTGTCATTACTTCTTGAGGACAATCGTTCTCATTCAGCATTGTTTCTGCAAATAATAATTCTTTATAAAAATACCTTGTATTTATAAATTTTTAGTTTTTAGTATAAATATCTCAAAAAATAAGTATTTCGTCAAGCATAATCCATGTACAAGTATTATCAGGGTAAAATATGTATTCTCCAAGCTTTAATGGCTCATATTAATAATTGATTAAATAAAAATAAGTCATAACTTTACAATTAAAAGACGAGCCGTAATAAGGTACAATCAACATTGTTCCAAGTTCGTTTGACCATTTCAAGAAAAGGGAATAAAACTACGCCATTCAGTCATACGGCCTTATTCATAAACGTATAAGCTTGATATAGTTCAAATATGTTTTGTTTCTTTGAGCGAGAAAAAACATATTTTAACGTATACGTTTATGAATAAGGCCGATGCAATATAACTTTATAGAACCTTATGATACGAATACCTGGAATGATACGATCAAAACAGATAAGGAAACCAAAGCAAATCTTTCTTACTACCGAAAATCTTACCTTGTCCATCATGTAATGCAAACAGAGCGTAGTCTTGAGGGTTGGTTATAGCGGCTGCGTGGGCGAGCGCTCGACACAAGTCTCTCACTCGGGCTCCAGGCCTGCACGGGAGCGCCACGCGACGAATCGAACCACGACACTCGTCGGGTAAGGCAACGCGTACTACAGCCACGCCGGTGTCTCGACCACCTTCCGCTGACCCACGACGCCACTACAATAGGAAGACTCATTTGTAAATAATGGTCTAGAACAGCGTTTCTTAACCAGTCCACGTACCCCTAGGAAATCAAGCACAATTTCAAGGACCCCAAAAAATCAGCAATCAATTTCGGACCAGTTATAATACAAAACAATACTTTTTTTATAAAAAATAGGTACGTCGATGTGAAGGTTGGTGCTGCTTTTTTGCATCTTAATTCGTGATGTTTGGGTTGATGTTACTTCTAAGTTGTAATCTCAAATCGAATTTAACTTGTAATCTGTTTCTGTATTTATTTTTAGTACAAGAGCAGAAAATGCCTTATGTAGTTGAGACATTAGGTTTTATTTATTTATTGTTAAATGGTCTATAGATGAGACTGTGGATATACGTACATATACTCACGGACCCCCAGGGATCCGTAGACTACAGGTAAAGAAACATTGGTCTCTAAAGAAAAATCACCAAACGAACGAATATTGTACTAGTTAGGTCTTAGCAGTGGGAGGGCGGCAAAAATAATTACTTTGCGCTATCCACTAGCATTGCTTAACTGTTATTTTCATGATGTTTAAATGATTATTCTTTACAAAAGTATTGACTTTAATCCATTGTACTCCAACATAAGTTCTTCAGCCGATGAATATCCTTTATTTAATTATCTACCACAAGCAGCACTCAATCCAAAATTAGTACTTACAGGAGCGGAACTATCCGGACCCGATTCAGGTGCAAGTCTCTTCAGCACTGCTACGGCGGAAAATAGGGCGGTGAGGTAGTAGCCGCCTTCGCCTGCCAGCAGCGCCGCCGGGAGGAGACCAGCCATAAGTTCCGCCTCCAACTCCGCGCAGACCAATCGACACCGGGCCACCGTCCACGCTAGTACAGGAAGGAGATCGTCTGCGCCGAGTGTTCGTTCTCCACGTATCTAATTTTTAAATAAATCATAGATAATTTATAAAATAAGCATTATTAGACTTCTGAGGATACAAAATAATACGAGTATGTTCACCTGCAATCTGTAGAAATCGATGAAAAATTATTTGGCTTAATCTGAGATCGCTTAAAAAGCTCTCCAAATTTGAATGGAGTTTTTAATTAATTTAAGCTTTGTCCAATTAATATTTTATAATTTGTTCACTGCATAAAAAATAAAACTACATACAAATAACTTCATATATCATGTCCACCTGTTATAAATTTTATTTTAAATCAATTATATCTAGGTAATTAGGATAATATATTCTCACAACTTACATCCACAGGATAAATAATACATTTCTTTTGAATTTGCATTGCTTTGCTTTGAATGTTAGAATCAGTGTTATCACATGAACGTTGAAAATTACCCTATCAGCAGACTCAAAAAATATCCTGGAAAACGACACGGGATACCGTATTTCGGTAAAAAAAATTACCTTGCATTTACGCTGGTAAAATGTAAAATATATTTACATTTTACAGCATTAAATCACATTAATAATTTAATATAAAAGAGGGGGACGGCGCGTACGCAGTCCCCACTACCAAAAATTACACGTCCGAGTTATCCACATTAGGGATAATCGCAGAGGTCAACTCAACCGCAGTGCAATGGAAGAGTCTCGCTCTGGGGGAACCGCCTTATTGATCACGGTGTCCCCTACGCCAGGTAAGTATGATTTTGCGTGGTGGTTCATGCATCACACTCCCCTTGGGGGGTGTGGGTAGTCCTGTTCGGCCTTTCGGTCCTGCAGGAAGTAGAAATGGTCGCGCCCTGCTGATACAGGGCGGTACGGGGGCGGACTCTAGTCCTTGGGGTGTTGGGCGAGTAGCGCCTGAGCGTGGAGTCGCTCAGCGCTCACTCAGCCCGGTGTAAAGGTTCGTGGGCGGGGCGAGGGTAAAGTGTCCTACAAGCCCCGCTGTCTCGATCTAGTGGTGTCACGTCAGGTAAAAAGTAGGGTAAACTCACGACTCGCGGTCGAGCCCAACCGGGTGAGACCCCCGGAAACCCCGGGGGAGGCCCAGCGAGGCGACCAGTGATCGGAGTCGCGGTTCTTGCCCTGTGTGTCTAGATTGGTGTCGAGGTATCCGCGCGAACGAGCTCGCGCGGATACGGTCTTCTCTGGTCGGGCGGTCTGGTGTGCCACGGGGCGATACGCTGGAGATGCGGATGGTGAGAGGCATCCGCTCGCTCAAACATACGCGTCGCCAACCGTGCGATGAACTCATCGATGCTTTCCAGCCGGAGGTCACGGGCGATGGTTGAGTTACGCACATAACGTGGCGCCGAAACGATACGTCGCAGCGTGATGTTTTGCACGGCGCGGAGACGCCGCCGGTTCGTCTCAGCTGTGAGCGCGAACCAGGCAGGCGCGGCGTACGTTATGTGCGGCCGGATATATAATTTGTACAGAGCTAGTCGTTGTCGGAGTGGGAGCGTCGAGGAGAGCAGGGGGCGCAGCTTGCCTACTGCGGCCCTGGCTCGTCCCGCAACTTTGTTTACGTGGCTCCGCATGGAGAGTCGGCGGTCAATGGTGACACCGAGGTAGGTGACCGCACTCATCCATGGGAGCGATTGGGTCATGAATGTGAGTGGAGGTGGCAGTCTGGCCTGGCCGAAGACAATGGCCTGTGTTTTGGCCGGGTTGGCCGACAATCGCCATTTCTGCAGCCAGTCCGGGAGGAGGTCTAGTGACCTCTGGAGTTTGACGGCGGCATGTCGCGATGATAGTGACGTGGCTATGTACGCCGTGTCGTCCGCGTACAGGGCCACCGTGGAGCCAGGATCGCAGGGGACGTCGTCTGTGTAGGCGGAATATAGGGCAGGTGAGAGGCAGCTGCCCTGCGGGACTCCTGCTGTGATGCGGCGACAACTCGACTCTTCCTTTCCGACAGTGACGAAAAATCGCCGATCATCTAGGAAGGAGTGGAGCACGGCCAGGAGGCGTTGCGGGAGTGGGGTCTCGCTGAGCTTCTGGAGAAGGCCTGCATGCCAAACGCGGTCAAAAGCCTTCTCCATATCCAGGAATACTGCGGCGCCGGCCTCCTTCTTGTTCAGGGCCGCCGTAATTGTGTACAGTACCTTGGAGAGCTGTAGTGTTGTGCTATGTTCGGATCTGAATCCAAACTGTTCGGGTCGCGGCACAATGTAGCGGTTGATGTGGATCAGTAGCAGCGACTCAAACAGTTTGGATTGGGTTGAGAGTAAAGTGATGGGCCGGTAACTCGATGCTTGGAGTGGATTCTTGCCGGGCTTCGGAATCATGATTACCCGACCTTCCTTCCAGGCGGTCGGAAATCGTGTGTAACGGAGAATCCCTGTGAACAGGCGCGTTAACGTCACTATGGAACGCATCGGGAGGTGACGGAGCGCCGTGTTCGGGATTCCGTCGGGACCGGGGGCCTTCTTCAGCTTCAATGTTCGGATGCGCTTGCGCACCTGGCCCGGTGCGAAGAATATGGGGTCCTCTTCCGCCAGGATTTGGTTCGCCAGATGCCTCTCGACGGCGGCTTCTACCTCAGCCACACGGTCAGGGGAATCCGCGGGATTTGGCGAGAACTGTGTCTCGAGGTGGTCGGCGAATAGCTCGGCCCTATCCTTTTCGGCATACTTTAAGGATCCGTCCCTGTGCTGTAGCGGTCTTGTTGGTTCTGGTGTATTTGTCAGGCGGCGGCATAGCTGGAAGAGGCGAGAAGATTCCACCGAGGCCTCTCCCAGCGTGTCCTCCCACGATCTCGCCGCATGGTCCGCGAGTTCCTGTTGGACGCGGCGGGCGAGGCTGTTCAACTCGAACTTTACTCTGGGGCAACGGTTTTGTTGCCACCTACGTCGGAGTGCTCGTTTCTGCTGAATCAGCCTCTTGATGAATGGTGATAGTTCCGGGAACACCGCTGGTGGTGTCCGCAGTGAGGTGGCACTAGACAGAGCTTGCTTGACCTGCTCGGTGAAGGCTACTGCCATAGAGTCTACTTCCGTGGCGGAGCTTGGAGGACAGAGGGGCGGCGCCTCGTCCATCAACTTGGCGAAGGCGGCCCAGTCGATGCATCTCCTGAGCGACCGCGTTGGTGGGGCAGTTGGTGGGGCATGGACAGCGACCACGACTGGTTGGTGATCAGAGAGGAACTCGTCCAGCAGTACCTCTTGGGTTAGCGGCATGTTGATCCCCCGGTGGACGACGAGGTCAATAACATCTGGGGCATGTTGGAGGTTGCGTGGGTAGTGCGTGGGGGCGTCGGGACCCTCGACGCACAGGTCATGCTGCTCGGCAGCGCTCAGTAGCTGGTGACCGCGGCGGTTGCAGGTTCGCGAAAGCCACGACGTGTGCTTCGCGTTCCAATCCCCAGCCGCGATCGTCGGCGTACCGGAGCACATTATGGCAGACACGTCGGGGAGGTGAAAATTTCCGGTTGGAGGCGAGTACACTGCGAGGATGCGTGTTCGCTGGCCTCCCATTTCCAGCTCAACGCCTAGAGCGTAGATGGAGGACAGGTTGAGGGCTTCGATGGGTTGGTGTGGGAGGCTGCGTCGCACCAGAACGGCTAGGCCCCGTATAGGGCTTCCGTTGACACTCGACTGTTGCTCTTCTCGGTAAATGAAGTAACCGGGGGCAGTCAATTTATCGGTCTTCCTCAATTTGGTCTCAATCTTCTTCAGGTAGACAGCCTTCCCCCTAAGGCTGTCGGCGTTCCAATGGAGGAGGCGCAAACCCATTATCGGGGGTTTAGACCTCGGCTACGCGGCCTGCGGCCTCCTGATGCAGGGGGCGGGGCCGGATAGAGAGCCCGCATGAGCTCTCGGACTGCTCTGTCGACAGCCCGGCCGATCGCTGCCTCGGTGGAGGAGGTCAACTCCTCTGCCGGGCCCCTTGAGGGGCGAACAGCGCCGCTATGGGGCTTCGATAGTGGGTCGGTGGCGGGGGCTTGACGCTCTCTACGTCTTCCACGGCCGCCACGTCGGGACTTCGTCTTCGCCTGGGCCTCATGTGGGTATGTCTGACCCAAGTGTGGCTGGGCGGCTTCTCCAACGTGGGCGATGACTGCAGTTGAGTCTGAGCGGCCTCCTTTCAGCTGTTGGGAGACCGATGTTTGGTTTCCTGTGACAGGAGCTTTGCTCGGGGCAGGGGTGTGTGGGTACGCTGTGGGCGTCCGCGTCCTTGCCACGGTGCCGGCGCGCTTGTTGCGTGCCTCCTCTTTCAGCACCGGGCATGAGGTGTGGTTTGCCGGGTGTGGCCCACTGCAGTTGGCGCAACGGGGCACGGCGTCTTTGGGGCGTGGGCAGTCAGCTGCGCGGTGTCCTTCACCGCAGCGGACGCAGGCTAGGGGGCGGTGGCACTGGTGTGATGAGTGCCGAAAACCTTGGCACCTGTGGCACTGAGCCGGACCGCGCTTCCCCCTCCAAGCTTCAATCGTCACCCCGGGCATACAGAGCAGCTCCTTAATGTTATATATTGCCGGGGTGAGGTCTGGAGTGCGACGGAGGATGACTAAGTATAGGCACCCTGGGCGTCCTCTCCTGGCGCGGATGGGCTGAGCATGCTCTGGCTCGAAGCCCAGGTCGCGGAGCTCCTGTTGGATTTGCTCAGGGTCAGTGTGCACTGGGATGCCCCTAATGGCCACTTTCAAGTGTTGCTCGGAGGGAAGGGAGTAAGAGAAGTACACCACCTCCTCCTTTTTCCCCAGGTCGTCCAAGTATCTTTGGACGAGGCGATATTCGTCCTCGTCTTGAGGGGTTATTTTAAACCCGTTGCCGAAGGCTCTAGCGTTAAGGGTGCGGCCCAGTATCTCCTTAAGCCTCCGACAGTGTGAGACCCAGTCCGTGATTTTTTCTATAATAAAGGGCGGATATCGTGGTTTTTTTGTGACTGCCAGCTGGGCGGGGTCACTTGTGGGGGCACGGGTGGGCCGCCTTTGTACAGTGGGGGCGGCCGCCATCGCGGCATAGGATGGGCCTGGCGGCGCAGGTGGATCGTGAGATGTGTTGGGCTGCGGATCACCTAAGGGCGCAACGGTGGGCTCCATATCCATTGCGGGCTGGGAGAGCCGGCGGTGAAGACGTGGGTCCCCCGGAGTGAATTGCACAGGGGGAGCTGAGGGTGCATGGGTGCGCTGCGCTGGTATAGGCTCGGACGGCACAGATGGTACGGGAGGCACTGGCGGCGCGGGCAGCGTCACCGCGGACGCGTTAGCGGTGTCCGTCAGCGTGGTAAGACGACGACGGGATTTCGGGTCTCGCTGGGGCATTGGCACCTGTGCAACTGGGCAGTGGCGCTTTGGCTCGTTCTCCTCGGCGTCACTCGCCTCTGAGCGGGGGCGACGTAGGGGGGTCGATAGTAAAGGCTGGAGGCAGTTGCGGCGTTCCTCGATCAAAGATCGTTCCTCTTCTAACCAGGGGGAGCTGATCATCCCCTGGGAGCGGAGTTGAAGTTCGGTTTCACGTAGCTCCGCTGCGATCACCTCCTGAATCTCTAACGAGAATGCTCCTTTATTCCGAATGATACTAAACGTAATCATATCGGAATACAATACACTTCGTGGAGACCCTTGTGGCGGAGGCGGAGCGTCGGCTGCCAAAATTTGATTTAGGTCGTCGTCCGAGTCGTGATTGGGCGACTGTAAAAGGACGTCCATTAACTCCCGCGAATCATAGGGCGCGGCAGTTGTGGGCGGAGTCTGGGTGGTAGGGATGGGTGTCAAAGAGGCGGGGCCTAACTGTTCGACTATTGGCTGAACTGGTCCAATAGGTGCAGAGAACGCGGACGAATCAGCGCGACCCTCTGCGAAGGGGACGGGGCCCGCCAGTTTCTGCTTCTCGACGTTAGATGTCTCGGTAAGGAGGGCGGGGCCAATCTTCTTCTGCCACTCGACACTAGATGTCGTCCGTGAGGCGATGCCAGCCGTGGAATGTTCTCGAACTTCACGCACTGACACTTCATCGTCACTCACTTTCGCGGAGTCGGGTTTGGTCGCGAGATCACGCACTACACCCGAGGCGGAAGCGGCTCGACTGCTGCGCGAGCAGGAGCGGCTGGCGCGCGGGCCAAGCGTGTCGCGGCGGGATTTTCGCTCCATCGTGGAGCTGGAGTCCGTCTGGCACGATCCAAACTACCGGCTCATGTCAAACCAGTGTCGCCTCCCCCGGTGAGACCCGCTGGTGGGAAGCCGGGATTGGTAACGGGACGACAATTACCGATAGTTGGCGTAAATTTGAACAAGCGGCTACCTCAAATGGTGCGTACGGGCGAGCTTTGTATCAACAAAGCCGACACGTCGCGCTACGAAACAATGGATCCGTGTGCTCGCGACGACGGACGGCGTTCCTATGATTTTGCTAAAGTACTGCGATGTTATACCCAACCAGGAAAACATTTTAATACCGTGATTCAGTTTTAAGATTGCGGCATATAGAGCCATCTGCCGTGATCTATATAAACTATTTTCAGACACTTCATGTAACTCAGAGATGGCGCTGTTGTCAATGTTAGGGAGATTGACAACAGCGCCATCTATGAGTTGCTATAAAAAATAATGAATTTAAAGGAGGCTGGTGTGTATGGTATTTGAATGGTAATAATGTTTTTATAAGGGTAAATTTAAACAACTTACCGCATTAAACATAACAGATACAGCTGCAAGAAGATTTTCAAGTTTATCCAAGGGCGAATCCGCTTCTTGCATTTTGAGGAAATGCTTTGAAATAACTGCCAGCACAGCTGATGATGGTACTTTTGTCGATTCCTGTAGAAAAAATAAATTTATTAAATTCACGAAAATTATAATTTTAGAGATTGTTATCACAATAACCCATAAGAAAGTCGAAATAAGATGTCGGATATTAATTAGCGCAGATACTTAATGATAATATTAAAGCAAACAGCATTCATAGGCCACATTGACGAACTTTCGACAGGAATGTTATAAAAGGAAACATCACCTGAGAAAAAATACACAACCAAGATTTGGCTAACCTTTTTTTTATAATTTTCTGAGGAGTGACAGAAACTAATGATGACAGTACCTTCACTCCAAGTTGTAATGGCGTAGCGTGTTGTGCACGTTCGATTGCAGCGTGCAGTTGCCGGACATCCGCCGCGTGCCATGACGCCAGCAGTGTATATAGCTTGGAGCGCAAAGGTCGAACCACGAGTCTGTGCATTACGCCTTCTAATATCGCATCGATGTTCAAAAATTCTGTTGGTTTTAACTGTAACGAATAAAATGTTTTTTGATTAGAAAATACCTATGGCCAAAAACGATATTTTTACTGAATTTAAAAGATGCATAGCTAAAGGCAAGATCTAAAGAACAAGGAAACTTGCTTATGGATCCCATGTTGTTACACTAATGATAAAACGGTTTGTATTCGGTTCAACTAGATCGTATATTGATTAAACCGGAATTTCAGTATTGTAATTAGTTCACACGTAGTCATACCTTTAATCTTTCTTTTTCAACTTCCTTTTCAAATTCTCTTTCTCCGTGCTTCACGAGGTAGTTTTTCATGCCAGACATGAACTGTCTCATATTACGCATCATTACCTAAAAAAATAATAGATATATAATTTCAAGTTTAAGTGTCTCAGATTCTGTTTAGGATATCAAAATTACAAATAAACAAAGTTAATAATTTGTTTACTATTATTTTTTTTGTTCTTGAAGTATAGTGAAATAGATTCATTTAGACTATTATTTCTCAAAGTTTGCAATATCGCCCCGTTAAAGGACGCTATTTAATAGGTTGAAAGTACAGAACTTTCTAGACTGCTTCCATATTTAAAATGTTCACTGGGCCTTTTACTGAACCTATTCCCACATTTTAGACTTACCTGTGGGCAAGTTTCTTTTGAGTCCAAAGTACAAGCGATAAAGTTGTCAACGTTCTGTGCAAAAGTGGTGCTTTTGTCCTGAGCTAGATGTAACGCGTACGCTCGCAACGCTGCGCCCGCGCCGCGAGATGTTCGTCCGCCTCGTAGAGCACGCACTCGGCCCGCTGCTGTTATAGAAAGGTTATAATTAATATTTTACACCAACACACAACACAACACCACAGGCCAACAAGAATGGAAATCGATAAATGTGACGATGCACATCATGATGATTTAGTTGGTAAATGAGACTGTGCAAACCGTTATAGTTTAATACAAAATTATGAAGAGCTTAAAATGTATGTCAAACGCTATGCAATAAGCCACATTTGTAAAGAACGTCTCCTTACTCGAAAACGAATGAAAAATCGTGCTTTCATTAACCAATTAGCACAAATCCAAAATTTACAAGAATCGGAAGGCCAAAATAGTTTTGGGCAGATATGGATCTTGTTAGAATCAGGAGGCATATAATATGAGTAATAAAAACAGATATCGAGGGTATAGTGCTGAAACCCAGTAGAATATAAAATTAAATATAATTAAATAAAGTTTAGGAACACAATTACCTAAGATATACAATTAATTTCGCCGTAAATAATGTGATGTGATATATTATTTATATATTTTTCGATATTCTTGTTACTTTTTTGGACAAAAATAAGCAATATCAGCTTGAAAATGACACGATACAGCTGCCAACTAAAGCTCAGATATCTAATAAATTAGGAACTCAAAAATAAACAATAATGAAAAACACGTCTTTACCTACACAGATACGAATTTGTAATTTCAAAATCTTGATCGTCAACAGGGATCGATTCGTCATCTACGTAAAATATATTTTTTATTTTTTTACGCATACATTTCCATAAATCACAGACCGTTTTAAAAAAACGGCGGAATGGATTGGTATAGCGTGTTTCCTCTATATGATTTTCTTCCGAAGCAAGATCTGCGCAATGGCAGCCAGGTGGTTTGGCGACAACAGTTGATGTTTTTTTACACTCACTTCTCTCACTCAGAGTTTTACACAACTCAGTCAACATATTCATTTTTGACAAGTTTTGCTGAAATTTTGGCTCCATTAATTTTTCTCGAGACACAAACACCCAATCACTTTCGAAAACGTGTTCACTAATTGAATCACACCGGAAATTCTTTATCGTTGTCAACGCGAAAATATCTTCTCCTATCCTGATTGACACATCCTTGGACGTAGTTTGCTTTTCTTCGACAAAATATGTTTCACCAATTTTCGGATCAATTCTTTTCAACGGTTTCCACTTCGCGACCTTTTCATTCGGTTTCTCGGATTTTCCTCGGAACAGTTTTATGAACCACTTCATGGCTAATATCCCTGCGGTTTCTTCCCGCTACCACGAAAGATTTAAAACGATGATTTCTCATTCAAACAAGCTTAGCCGATACTCGTCTACAACCGTCTGCGGACGAGTGAATGTTCTCTAGCAGTGAGTATGTATGTAACTCATGGCACGCGCAGACCTTTAGCCTTTACCCATTATTAATTTATTTACTGTGTTAATATTTATAATCACAGATAACAGTTATGCACTGCGGTGCCATTGTTCGTGTCCTATTTAGAATAATAAATTAAATAATTACGCCTAATGAGTCATTAAATTGTTATCAATATGCAACGGTTGTAAAACTGCGAAACTGCTATAATTGCACTTATCGTAACATACTTTTAGTGCGTATATACTATGTAATTTATGAAATGCCGATAGAATAGTAGTGGTGTAATTATTTATAATAGTATTATAGCATTGATTTATGACATCTGAGATCATCTTGGTCACGATTCGATCATCATACCTAAATTATTATAAACTACCAAAGAAGTGTTAATTAATAACATTAGTTAATTACATTGTTTACGTTCAATATTCGATTACCGGTTCCGGTATACCGGTTTCTATACCAGTGTGTGGGTGAATGAATAAAGGAATGAAAATATTTACACCATAACAAAAAAATATATTACTATTTGTAAAAATAATCTCTTCGAGGTTATCATCTACTTAATGATTTTATTACGTTAATTATGGTCTTACTACAGATCGTAGTCCATATAAATATGAATTAAGAAATTAAATGGGTCATAAATAATATACAATGCGCGTAACTACTGAAACAATTTTGATGCAATTTAGTACGGACGTAGTAGTAGTAGTTTTTACCCCGGAATAAGGAACAGTTTGTCATAAGAGATCATACTTAGTCATACAAAATAATAAAAAAGGCATCTGCCAGTAGGCTTTTTATTTATTTTTAAGTAGATTTATCTTACATATTTTGAAAAAGTTTTAAGCATAAGAACAGTTTCGATATTTTACCTCCACTCTAAGATTTAACTCACTTTGCGATATTCCTAAGATTTTTTTAACGACAACAACAAAATATACCAATGATATATACGTACGTATAAACAAAAAGTATGTTGTATGTATGTTGTAGATGACTGTTCGACCGAGAAATACAAATATTTAAATATCTGTTATTATAAGCGTTTAAGTCATTAGGTTAAACTTAAATACCGGAATAATCAGGATTACTTCGATGATGTTATTTGGTTTTGTTTAAGATTATTTGATCGATGCTACACGCGCAGTTGACGCGTCATCTTTTTCCGCATTAGCAATACTAAGTATATACACGTGTATCGGGTAATGATTTCTTATATATTACAAGTCTATATGAGTCGTATAGAATCAAAGGCGGCTATCTGAGGCGGATTATGGCTGATTGTTAGCAATTTAAAAAAGAAAACGTTTTTCTCCTTTATTTTTGTATTAGGTATCATTCATTGCATGTTTTAGGTATATATTAATATTAACAATTAAAGATAAAACCAAATATATAAAAAACATAACAGTCTAAACGACAAGAACTTATTTTGTTGTTGTAGATTTCTGAACCAAAAATGTCAGATAGCCGCCTTGGATTCTATACGACTCATATATATGTCACTATATGGTTGTTATAACAAATACAATGATAATGATAATATGTATGAAGTAACTAAATATAGTATTGGTCTGGAGGGTCGATAACACTGATAGACTATTATCTAGTATGAAATAACTATGATAAAATGACTTGTACTAATATCTCAGTTAATATTTCATTAATTTGAAATGCGAGTGTACTTTTACATCATATAAGTGTTTCTTTAAATGGACCGTTGGCGAGATAGGACTAATCTTTTTAGGCCTGCCGGTTTTCACATATTTATAGTTTTTCATATTTCCATAATTCACAAATGGAAAAGCCGTGAAAGTTTCGCTATTCGGCTTCAACCTATAAATTCCCGTATGCTCGAAGTAAAAATAAAATCGGTCGCCAACACATTACTAATCTCTATAGTTGAAGTATCACGTAGTCGTAAATCTCTAATCATAGGCCCTAGCAGGAACTTCTTGCGACTCGTCAATCTGTCCATTGTATTTGATTTCAGTAGAAATTGCATACAAATGGCTGATCACTGATGCGAATTATTTTCGGAAGTGGTTTGTGCTAGCCTTGCTCAGAACATTTAAACGAGTTATGCCTATCATTAGAAGTGAATATAATTTATTGACTATCAACGGAGACATAATGAACAAATATTTGATTTTATCAATATTTATTGTTTCAATCATTTGAAATATTGTGAAATAAGTACAGAAATATTGTAGTATTAAGTACGTATGTGTTTGAATATTTTCAAACTAGCGGGCCCAAAAGACGTTGTCCTGCTAGAATGTTGGAATCAAAATAAAAAAAAATATTTCTAGTTTTGAATATATGCTATTTTCTCACTTAGCTATTATATTCCTGCTGACACCGCACGCAACACGTCGTCGATGTTTCGTGTTACTTACTTATATATATGTATATATATATATATATATATATATATATATATATATATATATATATAAATAAAACTTATAACCTAAGTAACATATATATATATATATATATATATGTTAGTTATAAGGTATATATAATATGGGCCAACTTTTTATGTAATGTAAATTTTGAAGCCTGATTTAAAAATAAATAAAATTAAAAATAAATAAATATATGTGCCCTGGACATTAATGGTTACAAATATACTAATATGCGTGACGATAATTACGTAAGATGGCGGAGTTCTGAACCTAATTTATTTTAAAATAAATTCTCTGCATATATTTTTTTTCCTGAATTTTTTCCGATATTTTAATAGTTATTCTGTTATTTAGGATATATATGAATCCAACAAATAAGAGATCTTTAAAATCGGTGTAGCCGTTCTTGAGTTATAAATGGTGTAATATATGTACATATAAATCAAATATCTCATGTAATAATATTATTAAAATTATAATTAATACATATAGTATTTTTGTAAGAAAGATACTTTAACAATATTTATCTATTCATGATCAATGTAATTTTTTCTATATATATATGTATATTTATAATAAATCACTAGAATACTCAGAAAACGACAGCGCATCATTGACTGATGTTCTGTAGCTGAGGTATCACTGACCATCAAGTGAACCTCATGCTCGTCTGTCGATATCTGACATATAAAAAAAAATGTAGTAGACGATAGGTGGTTTTATAACTTTTTACTTAGGTAAGATTTTCCGGTATTTCTATTTACTTTCAACGTGTTAACCACTGAAAGGCTTATAACCATATATCTATTATAAAAATCTTTTAATTGTTATACTTAATAAATCACATATAAAATAACTGTCTTAACCTTTTGTATCTGTCTGTGAGTACACAGTACCTTGCTTCTCATTTTAATAATCATATCAATAGATCCTAAGACCAAAATCATATCTGTAAAATTGTCGATAGTATGTAGCTTAGAAATATTTTATTTGATTTTACATAATTCATGAACATTATTATTGTCTCAGAACTTATAATCTTCATCTAGATGTATACCTACTAATATTATAAAGAGGAAAGATTTCTTTGTCTGTTACGATTTAACTCAAAAACTACTGGATCGATTTTAAATTTCAAATTATTTCACCAATAGAAAGCATTATCAGCAAGTAACATAGGTATATTTTTTTAGTGTACATCTACATTGTACCCATGTGAAGCCGGGGCGTGTAGCTAGTACTGTAATAAGGCAATTTCAGAGATAACTTATATAGGTATTATTGTAATTGGAATTGTTACCTAGTAAAGGGTCGAGTCTGTCTCTAAAGCTTTTGGCTCGCGCCGCAGCAGCCGGACCTCGTCGTGGTATTGGCGATTCCCACTCGCTTGGTTCCTCCTTATATAACAATTAATTATTTTATTATTTTTTTATTAAAAAAAATATAATATACTAACTCAGCAGAACGGAAGCCTTTAACCCTTTTGACGGGCTCGTTGGCGCGTTCGGTAGAACACCTACCGTGCACATCGATGAGTGGTGAGTTCGAATTGAGACCCACCACCCATGACATGTTTATAATTTTCTGTAAGCATGTGTTCACCACTGGTAACTTCGGGCATTGAACAGGTGAGAGGAATATTGAAATTCCGACCGAGTAACGAACCACCGTTCATAGATGGAAAAACCGTGAAGTGCATATTGCTCGTTTCGGTTTCAGTCTATGGATTTAAATGCTCGAAGTAAAAAGTAGCTCGACAGCACATCTGTTCACAGATGTGCTGTGACTGAGGTATCACCTATCATCAAGAGAACCTCATGCTCATCTATCGATATCTAACAAAAAAAAACTTACAGTTTCATAGTTCTGTTGTCCATTATTAGGCAATAGCCCGTCCCACTGTGAGCTGTCCCAGGGTTCGGAGAACACGGTGCCGTCATCACTAGCCTGTTACAATGTTACGTATTAGAATACACAACGTAGTAAAAAGTATTATTAGTTTGCCTGCTGTGCGACCACAGAACAGACGAAGTAAGTGTGCGACATATTATGTTCATGTCGGGGTATACGCCTTGTACAGTGTTTATCGCAGAAACTTAATTGAAGACTAATAATCTTCCGGATAAACAATAAAAGGTTAGTAAGTAGAAACAACTTAAGCTTCTCCCAAAGTTTGAAGTGGAAATGGGCTGATTATGTTGCTAGATACATAGATGACAGTTGGACTGCTGAGGTGACGAAATGGAACGGACCACTAGGATCCAGAGGCCGACCACAAACAAGATGGCAGAATGAAATAGTCGCGACTGCAGGATTAAAATGGATGCATATCGCAAAGGATAGGATAGGCATGGCGGAGGAGGAATCTTTGGAGAAGGCTTTTACCCGAAAGGATTCCATTACAGAAAAATAATAATAAATATAATATAATGATTTATTATATGTTAACACTAATCTCAGTTTAATGTATTGTAATAATTGTAATGGAATAATTAATAAACCTTTTTATCTATATTATAAACATTGAAATTTATAAATACACATTTTTTAAATGCAAAAATGCAGCTTATTTTTTTACCCAAAGAATTCAAGCTGCATTCTACCTATTTTATTTAATCCTAATTTTCTTTGAGTGGCGATAACATTATGCGAACCTTGTTACTTACTTGCTCAGAGAGTGGTCTGAGATCATGAACGTTGTCATAACATGAGACGCGAGGCGGTGACCTCACTTCTTCAGGCAGACTCGTCGGTTCTGATGTTAGATGAAGATCTGGGAACCTATATAAAAATCACATGTTTCAATATTTAGTATATCTATTACGTATATAATTTAAACAGAGGCATATATTTCTACTAAGCGCCACGTAACTTTACGACATACGTGATATTAGTTTTGGATAAGATTCTATAAGAGCCAATTCCTCAATTAGCGGTTGTTGAGATTTATCTGACAAAAGTTCGTTCCGTAAGCTGAATTCTAAGTAATATTTTCAGTATATTTTTGTAATATTTTTTGTAAGAGGAGTAATTAAATACCGTTGGGCAACCACTTGATGTACTGTTAAATGCTGGGCTCCTTCATCTACTGCATTTAGACGACATTCTTGTTCTGCTAGCGATGGGAAGGTACCATTTTCACTGTTTGCGCAATCGTCATTTTTGTCTGTAATATTATTTAAATGATTAAACATTTTTTTTTCAAGGCATTAAAGCCTAACTTCAATTAGTTTATGGCTTTCTCTGAGAGTTTAATCTAGTATTGCATTAGATATCAAATTTTAAATTGAAAAAGTATGTACACAGGATATAATATTCGTGTGCAAGATGTTTCTTCTACTTTTGCCTTTGTAAGCGTAGCAAAATTCATTAGACGTCCCACGTCGTCAAAAAGGATAACAAAATGTTTCAATATTACTTACTAATAAACTGCCAACTAGAATCAACAGCCCAAGTTTGTTCATTTTTGCCTGTAGGTGGCTTTGTACCGATGCGTGGAGGCTCCACCGGCTTCATTTTTGGCTTGTTTCGAAGGGACACGAGGTTATCCACAGAAGTTGATGTGTTAGGAGAAGATGCTAAAAAAATATAAATTAATTTTGACAAATGTTTTTTTACGAAATAAAATAAACGTTCTAAGTTCTAATTTTACTGAATCAAGCAAAAAGTACCCTAGACACTATAAATGCAAATACTTACGTGACAATTCTTCTATGCTGTGCATATCTCGCAAGGGATAGTAAGGATGATGCTGACTAGGAGGTTCTGAATATCTCTGCGATAAATTGACGCCAACTCTAAGTAACTTTCGTCTTTGTACTGGCAACATTGCAGCCTGGAAGTGATTATGGTAGAAATATAATAAGTATCAAAATCCTCCAAAACAGATATTTTATTAGTTTGTTTTTAGAATAAGACATATTTATTTCTATTTTCTAAATAAAATTATATGTAAATTCAATTTTTGCCATCTGCACTCTATCTATACTAAAATTATAAAGTGGAAAGATTAGTATTTTTATATGTTTGTAATGAATAAACTCAAAAATCACTGGACCGATTTTAAAAATTCTTTCACCAATAGACTACATTATCAGTGAGCAATACAGGCTTTTTGTGTAGTACTTCACATTGCACCCGTGCAAAGTCGGGCATGTTACTAGTAAATAATATTTAAAATTATGCACATGAATTTCATTACAGATAATAATAGTTGAATGTTCTTTAAATAATGAATATTGAACATACTGCATTGCACACATCAATTACCTCTTTTAATGTATCTACTGGATCAGCATAAAAAGGGCTTCCAGCATTGTCCTTTTCAGAATCATCACCGTTGCATTCTTTAGTACACTCGTCTTCTAATTTAACCGTTTCCATACTCTCAGTGGTATGATTCTCTCTATTTTTCAAGGCTGCTTCAATTTCTTCAGTCAGTTTTTTGTTCATATTTAAAACAATGTTGAGTTTATCTGGCCTTTTTGGTACTATCTCACCCTTACTGTTCGTTGTTGCTATGACTTCATTTGACCCTTTAAAACTTTTCTTCAGTGAGTTATCAGATACATTTTTCTTTTCATTTAGGCTTTCTGATGAGTTCAGTAGGATCATATTTTCTTTTTCAAGTATTGACTGTGTGCTTTTAACAGTATTTAATTTAGCTGCAAAATAAAAAAAATATATATAATATACATATATTCCCGCGCATAGAGTAATCATAGTTCGCTATTAAATTATTAACTTGATCAGTGGCGGCGTAAGACCTAAATTTTATGTGGGCAAGATTCATTTTGCGAGACCCTCTGCCAGCGCAAAAAATGGCATTTTTTTGGCAAAATTTTTTGGTGCGTTCGCGGCCTTTAAGTACCTAATGCATAAATTTTTGGAGCGCGAGTCCCCCTGGGCCGCGAGGCCGTAGGCGGTGGCCCACGTCGCCCACGCCTTACGCCGCCACTGAACTTGATATAGTAGACTTACGTAGAGTATCAGGCAGTAAATCAGGTCTTTTGCTTTTCATTAAGCCATTGCTTATATAAGTGTCATTTTCTGACTTAGGTTTAAATGTGGTACAGTTATTGCTTTCTGGTCCCCATATATCTTCATAATCGCTAACTTTGTCCATTAAAGAACTACAGTAATACACTCCCGGTGATTCAAGGATATCAGACTCCTAAAAATATTTTGATATTAGTTAACTGCGTGCTCAGAATTGAAACAATCTTACTAAGTTATTTAAATTATTGAAATCAATATAGTCGTCTAATACTATCATGCTGTTAGTAAAATCTCAAACAAAATGCTATATACATTTTTAGATCCTTTTCAAATAACAATATGTCTAGTTTTATATATTTATACATCTAATTTAGCCCAATAATATCGCATAACTATGGTATAGCTAGGCAAGAACTGATTATGCCCCTACCTGATAATGTTTGGACTCCTTTCGTAGGGAGTGCTTACTTCTCCTGGATCTACCAGATGGCGTCGTACTTGTAGTGTTTGTGTTGGGAGATAATACCTTTTCTCTGGCACTTATTGGCGACACAACAGAATTATTTGAAGTTGGTGAGAAAACATTTTTAGTAGACACAGATGAGCTCCTCGATATTGGAGAAAAAACATCGCTCTTATTAGTTTGACTTAGAGGTGAAAAAACACCACTTTTAGAAGAGATAGTATCATTAGACACAGGTGAATTTATCTGACTCGTTGGTGAGAAAATACCACTAGTGACAGAATTAGTACCATTGGGTGAAACTAACTGGTTAGGAGCAAAACTACTGGTGGATTTTGTAAACGTATTAACACCAGGATCTACAGAATCTGATGTATTTGTCTGAGATTGTTCGTTTGGCGACTCAGGCTCGGTATTTTGTTCAGCTATCTGTCTTTTAAAGCTTCCGTGTAAAGTCGCTGTCATTGTACTGATACATTCTCCTTCTGGTGATAAACGATGCAACATATTCTATATAGAAACAAGAACAATTTTAATAAATGTGTATACAACATATAAATATTAGTAACGTATGCATCCAAGCAAATACATTTATAATTGTCTAAATTCTATCATGCAGCCAGCACACGCACACCATGCGAAAAATAATATGCAAAATCCTTTACCTGTTCTCTATTATCTTCAGAATGTTTCCCAGTATCCATAATACTGAACATATTGGTGTTATTGTTGGCGGTATTAGACGCAAGCGTTAGTTGCAATCGATCACTCTGAATATTCTCGTTTATTTGATGATTGTGTATTTGTGTGTTATTGACGCTGAACGTAACCGTCGTCGTAACTGTTATATTTCCATTCGAAGCTTTGTTAATTGGACTGAAGGCTAGCGAGTCGCACTTAGGGGATAAAGAGGTCTTTGAGAAAGGCGGTTTAGCCCATCTTGGTGGTGGAGGTGGTGGTGTGGATTTAATACTGTGTGTTTGTGTGGGAGACAATTGCGGTGGATTCGATGTCGGGAATGTATGAGGTTGTGTTATGTGCGCCTGTAAATATGTTATGAATATTAATTATTGGTTTCAACCGAAAAAAGCGTTGTTGTATGTGGGATGAAGGATTAATGTGGCGCATCAGATTTTATATAAAAGTGTTACGAAATTTAGAGAAGTGTTCGTCACACGTTTATTTTTTTGGCTTTGGCATACCCTGAGTGCCAATTTAATCATTCATTGGAGTTAAATTTTAGTACTTACCGTACTTGACATAAGGTTTAATGTATTTGGTGGGGTGGGTCTAGGTGCTCGCACAAATGCCCCATTTGGTTTCGCTGGCGGTGATGGAGGACTTTTTCCTTTGAATGTACTCAAGCTCTGACTTTGACTCGGTGGTGAACCTGATGTTTCTACCGGTGACATTTTTAAGACATCATTGTGTTCTTTGTCAGGGCTAAAGATACGCTCCTTGGAATTGGTATCTGAAAATAATTTTCGTCTTGATGACACAGAATGCAATTTTAATGTTACAACATTGTGTAGATTGCCTTAATACGTCAAGATGTGTAAAAAGATATTGATATATTATTAAATTTTAATAGGTACATGGTATTTTAAGGATTAAAAGAGTTTGAAGATTAAATCTAATTGGATAATGAAGTGCGAGTTTTTGTAATAGGTAAATAAAATACATAAAGAATTTAAAAACTATGGACTCGAAAATCAAGAATTTAAAATATATAGTAAATATAAATATTTATCGAATACTTACTTGCATTGAAACTGCTTAGACTAGATCCTGTGTCCGATGGAGTGACAGCCATCGGAACAATGCCAGTAGCCAGCTGACAAGGTGAAAGAAGATTTGTGGGGTTATTCTTTGGATTCGCCATCGGGTAGCCCCAGAACTCTTGGCCGAGTAGAGCTAGAGAGCTGAGCTGATGCCTACTCTTGGCATCTCGTAGAGGCCTTGGTAGCTGAAGTTGAACCGGTAACTCGTCACTGAAATCATAGATAAGTATGCGTTTTTTACTAAGATCTCAGATTAATCTTATCTTATTATATCTTGTTAATTTATTTTATTTTAGCATGGTTTGCCACAGAACATCAGTCAATGATGCGCTGTCAACCTACTTTTTACTTCGAGCATTCGCAAATCCATAGACTGAAAGCGAAACGCGCTATATGCACTTCAAGGTTTTTCCATCTATGAACGGTGGTTCGTTACCCGATCGGAATTTCGATATTCATCCAACCACCAACCAATACAATGCCTGAAGTTACTAGGCTTAGCGATAACATGCTTACAGAAAATTATAAACATGTCGAACCCACGACCCAACGGTGCGCACGACAAGTGTTTTACGAGCCCGTCGGCGCGTTCCCGACTTACTTGACACATCGTTATAATTTGGCCAATAACTCAATCTATACTAATCTTATAAAGAGGTAAACTTTGTGACGTTGTTGTTATCTAGATCTACTGGATCTACTGAACCGATTTTATTATTTCACCAATAGAAAGCTACATTATCAGCGAGTAACAAAATCAAAAATCCCAATTCATGCAAACAGCTAAAAAGCTGTGTTTATTTAATGTTTAAAAATTTCATGGATATCTGAAGGTTACATCCATATTGCAAAACAAAAGACTCACCAACATTGAGAATAATGCGCAATTAACTCTGGTATATTGTCGAAACGGTTAGTCGAAGTCTCGAGGCCGATACGACCGCCCGAGGCTTGAATGAGGTAGTGTTCTATGTATGGGCCCTTCTCAGCTGGCAGGCGGACGCTTATCGCCATTGTGTCCGGCTGACTCGACTGGCGTACTACGAAATTCTGGAATGTGTAAATTATTGTTTTGTATATACAGACAATGCTTTCCTTTAAAACCAGTTCAATTATTAACCTTAGGCTTGAAAATGCAAACAAAATCGAGTGGAGTTGGCTGAATATACCTTAATACATAATTCGACTATGTAGGTACTTTATAATTTTAAATGAAATGAAATGAAAAATGAAATGAAATGAAATGAAAATTTTTTATTTCAAGGTACATACAAAAACTTACGTACTATGCTATTTTTTATGTTAGTTATCGACAGACGAGCATGAGGTTCACTTGGTGGTTTTTTATAAGTAATCCGTAAGTAATTTCATAAGCAATACATAATTAATTAAAAGTTAGTGAATAGCATAATATAGTCTAGTGTAGTGTATAATATAACGTAGTTTTATGTCTAAAGTTAGGTTATGCAATATTTTTAAAACAAATATGTAAACTTACGCCTTCTTCCTTCCCCTGTAAAAGATGGAAGGCTCCCGCTCGTTGGATACCAGGTAAGAACCATACTGGATGGGTTCTTATCAGTCTCTCCAGCAGACCGATGTCACACGGTGGTTGCTCTTCCGAGTCAGACCCTGAGGATCCGACTGAGGAACAATCTCCCTTCGCACCCTCACCGTCTGAGGATAGGCTTTCGCGGCTCTGAAAAATCAAATAAACATATTATACTAGGGTCTCCTGGTATTTTAAGTTTTTTTATGTCAGATATCGACAGACGAGGGTGAGGTTCACTTGATGGTAAGTGATACCTCAGCCACAGAACATCAGTCAATACGATGCGCTGTCGACCTAATTTTTACTTCGAGCATTCGGAAATCCATAGTCTGAAACCAAAACGCGCAATATGCACTTCACGGTTTTTCCATCTATAAACGGTGGTAAAAACTTTGCACATCGATGACAAAATTTAACAAAAATACCCATATCTCTAATAGTGACATATTTTTAGTGAAACATTATTGTGTTGACACTACACTTAATTATTTTTTACTTGAATTAGGATTACGGTAACAATAAAAATAGGCTTACAAGCATCTAACCAAAGCGGTTGCAGATAAAAGGTAATGTTATAATATATTTAATAGAATACATTCAGTGAGTCAAAACACTCAAGTGAGAGAATACATTTAAACTAATTTACACCATAATACCATAATCATTGGATTTATTATTAATGGTATCGTATTATTTTAAACATAATAAGCCGGAGTAAAATCTGTAGTAGGTTTGGGACAGTGTAAATATTTGATGTGCTTGTTGATATATAAGATGTACACAGTGGCTATTAGAGTTAATGAATACGCAGTCGGGACTTTGTAAAGAATGCATTTACTAATTTATTATCATCCCATGTTTTTCTAAAATACAATTTAAAAATCTCTTAAAAATATGTTTTTTTTTAATTTCGTTACTCATTAATCATTATCAATAATCGTAGATAAACATTTCAAAACGTGAGGCCGGAAATATGATTTAAAAAAAAAACAGATACTAAATTAAAACTATAGAATGGACCCATTGCGGAAGTCATGACATGTCGGAGTTTGTAATCTGATCGTATTATACGAGAACAAACCAATTAATATAAAATATAAGATGTTCTAAATTGCAGTATGGGCACGGTGCCCAATTCCTCTGTCGTAAGCAAGGGAATTAGGTACATTCTACTTCGCAGACTTCCTATATTTTCTCATGATTAAATCTGTCGCTATTTCTTGAGGTAGCTGGCTGGAAGTCCCCAGAGCATCTAACGTTGTTTAAAACGTTATTTATTTGTTAGGAACTTATATATTGAGACCGTTGACTTTTATGTTGTATCTAGTTGCTTAGTTTAACTTTATAGCCACCTTACAAGAATAGATTTTCAGCCTTTACTGTTTTTGCATATTAAAAAGTCATCTATTAAAAAACAAAAACAAATATAAGAATCTTATCTAATGAGATTGTTGACTTTAAAGTCGTCTTGTCAAACTATTAAGCTAACTTTTGTAGCCAACATACAAAACATTTGTCTCTAATAAAAATAAAAACACGTTTGGAAATGATGTTCGACAAACTAAAAAAGACCACTGGTAATAGTAATATGTAAATCCACACAATATATCGAAAAAGGCTACGATTTTAAAAAGGGATTCCCTTATTGAACGTATTTCACCGCAATAAAATAACTGTTGAATGCGAACACTTTATGTGACGAGAAGATATTTCGCGACAAATTTTCAAAGCATTCACTTCAAACAGAAGGAAGGCTTTGTTCACGGACTTGGAAATATTATTTCTCGATTCTTCCGCAAAAGGTTCGTACGGTATAAAGGCGGCAATTTCGTACAATCATTCGCTCTCGTTTGTATGTCGTATGTTTTACTATTTGCGCGAAAGTTATTTTTACCCTTTTTGTTAGCGGTCAAAGCCCTCAGATGAGAGGATAAGGGTGAAAATATGACATTTCATTATGATATTCAAACAAATCTGTGCAAACTTTTTCAATTTTGAAGTTGACGGTGTTTTATTTTGATCACTTTTGTGCTGTAAATTATGAGGGCTTTTATTAAACCGAACCGTTCACGTATCTCCTCTGTGGGGACGTCATATTCGTTAATTGAGACAAAGTCCCTTGCATAATATTGCATGTTAAATGTAGTGTAGTTTCAAATTTAAATCGTGCACATTTGTTACAATTAGCGGCGAAAGTTTACCTTGATAATTACAAAATGTTTGCTGCATTTATTTTTATTAAAGTATTATTAAAGTGTCCCTCTGATTATATCTTTAATTTTGCGTTTATTAAACAATGTAGGGTAGATGAGTCAAGTTAAAGATTGAACTATTTTAATACTAATTGATGCGCGCAATATTATTCGAGTTAATTAAAATTTCCTTTCCTCTCAAAACTTTTGTTCAATAATTATCAGTTCATTATTTGCATTTATAATAAGAGTGGGATCTTCTATATTCTCCAGTTTTTTAATAAAAAAAAAAATAACTATCTCTTTATAATTACGATTTTCAATTTTCATGATTCATTTGCGTAGGGTTCTTTTAGTCAACTTGTATAAGTCAAGAATGTGTGGCTTGTTTTTGACATTACCATTGTTTTTCATGATATATACCAAGACGCGAGTTCAGCTAAAATAAAATCAGTCATGATTCGTTAAAAAAAGTCAACCTATATTTATTTCAAGCATTCGCAAATCTTTAGGCTGAAATCGAAACGGCTATATGCACTACATGGCTTTTTCATCTAGGAACAATGGTTTTCGGTAAGAATGTCGATATTTGCCAAATCCGGAAAACACGTCATCCCTACGCGAATCGTACCCGCTTTCCTATCTGAACAAAGTAGTTGTTCCCAACGTGTCAAATATTACAAACTTGTATTTATGGACATTAACATGAAATTAGAAATAGTCATGAAACTTAAAGGAGTCTGCTCACTACACCGTAACCCCATGACCATGCTAGAATATACGGTGTAATAGGCAGACTCCTTAACACAGTGATATTTAACAAATCTACTCACCGAATCTGTATATTTAGTTATCGCATAGCGTTACAGTCCGTTTAAATAACCACAGTGGTTTAGCCAAATACACATACATCGGAAAATAAATAAAAATCGTAGCCGTCGTTATTGCTCTATAAATTAATGGTCTGCGGCAAATAAACGATTCAGTGAGCCAACATTTGTGCACAGGACCCAGAAGGTTCTATCTGTACCTACTGTTAATTAATTGGATATATTCTGCATGTATTCAGTGTTTAATAAAATACAAATGAAAGGCTACCAAGTGTAGTGGGTTCATATTTATATAGAACCTTGTATTATTTTATATGGCGTATACGATACTGTAATATTCCTGTATAAAAATCCCTAGTTGGCTAATATTTACAGGCATATTAAACGTATATACCTGTAAGGCGTAACATCCTTAATTTAAATAATTACGTTAAAGCCAGCAAGCCAGGCTTTTGGGCTTCTATCATTGTATGATGGTCCCGCCACTGATTAATTATAAAAACTCTATATATAAAACATATATACCTCTATATATAAATAAATACAATAATAAACATTCAAAAACATATTGTATGAAAAGATTATTTACTGATAATTGTGACGAGTGAAATAAGAGAACACTGTCCCCTTTTTGCTTGGGATCAGGGCAAGAAGGAAAATAATTGTGACTATTTTTAGCTATGAGAAGTTGGTATTGGAATCATTTATGTGGAATAAAATAATTATGTCTAGCGATGAAGCCCACGCAACATTAACTAAAATCAAAAACTGGTTGATAGCCATATAGTTTAGTACTTATTGTCAGAGTGGGTGATAGAGTAGGTAGAAAATATTGCTATCAACAAAAAATATTTTTATAGAAACTAAATTAAAAATTAACTAAAATAATAAAGAGTTCTGAATACATATCTGATATATATTTTAATTTCATATAGGACACGCCCTGCCTTCGCATGGGTGTAATGTATCTTTCTATTGGTGAAAGAAATTTGGTCGAGTAGTTTTTCAGTTAAAGCGAAACAAACAAATCTTTCCACTTTATAATATTAATATAGATGAATAGAAATACAGGAAAATTAATATCTAGCTATTTGTTAGACGTTTCTATTATATGAAGCTGGCGGGAAATTAATTTCCAAATCGGTAACAATAACGGTGTCCTATGAATCATGCCACAAAGCCCTCCGCGGACGGCGAGTGCCGACAGGTAAGGTGTTAAATCCTCAACACAAAGGCAACGTTTATAGCGAAATTATAGCATCTATGTACTCGGATTTATGAGGAAAGTTGGATTGCAATTAGTTTTCTATGGCTCTAAACGACGGTTTGTACGTGGGAATGGACTTTGTGGTACATTAATTCTGTTGTATTGTTCGCGCTGAGTGTTACGGCTTGTAGGTGAAGTTTAGTATAGCGATGTAAATAACATTAAATTTAACAATCAAAACAAATATTAAACTTACTCAACGAAAAACAAACTCAAATCAGGAAATATTAGAAAAGATATATCTACCTACTAACCTGATTATCAATCAAATTCTTCACTGCCATTCAAGTGAAGAACTACATACTTTCTTTGACTAATTTAGACTATTCAAAAGAATTTCCGAGTCCCTTATTGGGGTGTTTTTTTTACAGGCAATTAGGCGATCAGTCTTCTATGTCCGAAACCATTTAATTTCCTTTAAATTTGTTTCCACCTAACCTAAACGCAACGCTCATATCAGTCAAGTCTAATAATTATTTATCTTATCCAGTTAAATTAGCAGCATTACTACTTATAAACAATTGTACCAGACTTAACAGAGTATTAAAAAACTTCTCAATAGCGACTCAGCGATGTCATGAAAGTAAAGCCCCTATTTTCAAACCCCTCCCAATCTCTTAAGAGGCAGCTGTGTATCACCAAGACTCATAAAAATATACAACTCTTGACACTTAGTGTCGCGTAACAGTTCAGCTTAACTCGAGTTTGGAACTAAGTGCGAAGTGGTCACACGTGCTCTAGTACTGCAAATGGGAGAGACGACTAAGGAGTGAACGTATACCACCTGCTACCGAAACTTTTAAATAAGGCACTTTTAATTGGGTTAATAGAAGTCGTAACGGTCTATTGGAATGCCTTGTGAAAATAAATCAAACTTTCAGTGTATTTAGAACAGTAATTAGTAATTATGATTAATAGTTTGATTGAAGTTATTGCCTTTTTGTTTGACTTAATTAAGCAAATGTAACTTTTGCTTTCAGACACGAGCAAGATAAAAATTGGTTTCCCAAGTTCTCTAGAGGAGACACATTTCTGTCTGTTTGACAGATCATTTTTGTTTTACAGGCAAGTATGATCCGAGTATTCTTTTCCCGGATTTGAGAAATATCGAAATTCTTACCGAAAACCATATTTCCTAGATGAGATAGCCGTGAAGTGCATATAGCCGTTTCGATTTCAGCCTAAAGATTTGCGAATGCTTGAAGTAAAAATAGGTTAACTTTTTTTTTAGCGCACCGTGACAGATGTTTTGTGTCCGACCAAAACATACAAATGGTATCTTGTTTCCCGGCATTCAAACTTAAGACCTACGATGCCAAACGAAATGCCACGGAGGCGATATTTTATAAAATAAAAATATACTTTAGGATTTATTTTCACACTTATTATATTTTATGTAGATGTCATCAGTGATTCATTAGTAACCCTTTCCTGAGCGTTCGCCACAAAACTAATGGAGGACTCGTTAAAAAGTATCAAAACATCCACAAATTTATTTAGCGAAATACTAGAAACCGACCCGACAGCGTAGAGCGACAAAGTTTTAACGAGCGGATTCGTGAGCAGACGTCGAAAAAAAAATACGGATGCAAAAACCGTCGCAGTCCGAATTCAAGTTAGTTCATAAATGAAGTTAGACCCTTTAGTTTTCTTCAAGTTCAATCAAAGAGAGCAAACAACGGTCGTGGTCCAAGGGGATGCAACGAGATGACTCATATGGTGTACGGAGCGGTTAAAATCAATAACTAATAAGTCGCCTCCCTGCGTACAGATTGTAATGACGTGTTTATTGCTCTACTTGTTATAATAATATTTTGTTTTGATTCAGTAGTTGTTATGAAAGGTGCTTTCTGGATGATTTTGGTACAAAAAGGAACATTCTTGTAAATAATCATGCTATCTATGCAATAATTTAGTTCGAACCCTAGTATAAATCGCAAATTAAACGTACAAGAATTTAATAATTATTTATATTTATTATTGAAACAATAGCTTTAATTTGATTTTAGCTTATTAATAAAGAAGAAAAAAATTACGTTTGCTCAGTTAAAAGTTATTAGGCATGTGACTAGATGCATTTCGTCTTCTTACCTTCGATCAACAATATACCTATGTCAATGCTTCTTACTTAATAATCTTAATACTTCGGCGGATAAATTATGGACTTTTGACAGTTTGAAAAAAATCATATTCTGATATAATTATAGCTTAAATAGCTTAAATACAATATCTGACTAATAAGTAATATAATATATCCAAAAACCCTGAATAGGTTTATATTAAGATGCACAACCGTCTGGATTGGCGAATCTATGACATCACGAGTTGTAGTTGCGTCTGTCATTGATTGTGTTTTGTTTTTTATTGGTTTACATTATCGATGATAGTCACCGATTGGTTGTATATGTGATGATGTCACTGATAAGTAAAGAGCAGCCATTGATTGCCATATTATCTCCTTTTTGCAAATATAATAATAATAATTACGGGACGGGAAATATAGACCATAAAACAGACAAATTTATTTACCTGTTTCATTAGTAATTTTTATTAATCATTTTTTTAATATGGTTTTCTCAGAATTCAAACCCGGTGAAAAACACAAACACATACAATTGAACAAAAGAAACGGTTGTTGTAATATTGTCTTTTATTAACGCGAGTATCATACATTTAAATAAAATACTGTATACCGGATTAAATGCGATTTATTATTTATATTGTTTAAATTATTAATCCCGACGTTTCGGATGCTTTTCAGCAACCGAAGAGCAGCTTTCAGAAGCAAGAGGACACCGTTAGTCAATATTGTCATAATATAGAAAATTACAGTAAATATCAACTCCGTAGGAATAGATGGCGTTAATATGGCTTCTTTGTGTCATTTCAAAAATCAGACAACTGTCATCTTTCTGTCTTCCCGCGACCACGGTTGCTGAAAAGTATCCGAAACGTCGGGATAAATAATTTAAACAATATAAATAATAAATCGCGTTTTAATCCGGTATAGAGTATTTTATTTAAACGGTTGTTGTCTTATAGAAAAAAATAACATGTTTCATTTGTTTTGGTAAGTCTATGTTCATTTGTTGTACCACCTGATACTCTACTAATGACTTTCTTACGGTGTCTGCAACTGCGCTAACGTAAGAAACCCGTTAACATGAGTAATAAACGCGACATTCAGAAGCCGCTTTGTAACGCTTTCCCCATGTTTCTCTTTCAACTAATATCTTTTTATTCTTTATTCACGCGTTTATTTCATAGGAATACCAAGTATAAAAAGAAAATAATTAACCTACTTCTCTTTAAATTATATTAAATCAGAAGGTAACGTGGACAGGTATATTAAAACGTACAATCTTTAAAACTTAGTTTTGTCACGTACAAAAAAAATCCAAAACATTTTGTATATTCAGAAGGAACTCCCTTGGCTATTATCGAAATCGAAGGATATTATCGAAATAAAATGGGTCTTCTTCTGGCATGACTTCGTTTTTAATTCATTAACTTCCTGTTCATTAATTAGTATGTTTTTTTTTAATATTGTAGATTATAATATACCCTTTTGAATATTTAAATGATTTTGCACATTTGTTTGTAATAATATTATAATCAAATCTATTAATTGAACTATTAATTGAAGCAAATCCTTTTAAGGCTTTCATTGAGTTGATTATGAATAGTTTCATTTCCTTAACACTAAAAGGTAACTCAAAAGAGACCGACATTAATATTCGTAACACGAATTTAATTGTTTATTCATAGAAATGTAACGAAGTATTTTGTATCGAAGCCGTAATTTTATGATAGATTATTATGTAACTTTATTTGAAATTGTATCAGTACCTACTTGCAAAAATTTTACAAAAATTAATTATTTCCATTATTTTTTTAAATTACTTAGCAGTTCTCTTGTATAAGAGTTACCATTTTATTGACAAAGCTCGTGACATAGCGACTGTGGTGTGTGGGTTCGAATCCTTGGAAAACAAGTTTATAAAAAACGTTACGGTCGGACAGGGTACAAAAGGCTGATCACCTATTATGTAAAGTAAAATCAATGAAACAGACAGAGAAATATGTCTGCCTTATGTCCCATTAGGGGATTTCAATTTTAGTATAAAGATCCTGTATAGAGATATATTCATATGTAAGTTTAGTGTATTAGTGAAAAGGGTAAGGGTTATCATATTCACCAGAGACTAGCATGACATATGACATTGTAAGTGCGGGTAATTATGTCCGATTGCGCGTTTGTACTTTCGGTTGGTCCTTTGAGAGTATTTCATAATAATTTTGTTGTTTTGTATTTTGGGGTATTTAGCAAATACTGACTATTTATTATTTACGTACGCAACAGACGTAGGGTAATGGGCATATGTATATAATATAATAAAATTTATAAAAACGCTCATTATTTGAGAAAATTAAATAATTTTATTAAATATGTTAATATTATTTAAACCATGCTGAAACATATTCACATCAACTTTACCCTTAAATGGTTTACATGGTTTTTTTAATTTTTTGTTCAAAGAATATGTAGCTGACAAGTGACATATTTTTTAAAGCTAAAGTTGCATGACCTTCATTCATCAGAATATTTTGTAGGCTGCATCCTTCATTACGAATTTAAGTTTAAAGTTGACAATGTAACTCATTACGGCAAAATAGAACTATATTCCTGAATATTGCAATATGCAGAGCGCCGGAAGCAGTGAATCGACTGCACTTCGGACGCAAATTATTCAGGGTTTTTCTTTTCACGCGTCGATTAACTGCAGGGGGCGCGACTGGGCCGGAAGTGACGGGGTCCTGATAAAATGGCTTCTTGACAATACAGAAATTAACCGCTCGTTAACTGTATTTAGAGTTTTGTAAAATTTTCATTTTTTGCTCCTCAACTTTTTCGACTGCTGAGTAATTTGTGTCATTATTCAAAACGTAGAAAGTTTGAACATTTCATATTTTAAAACTTGGATTAATTTTTGGAACGTAAAAATTTTGCCTTTTCGGAAATAGTATTTATATTTTTTAACGCGACTTAATATATTATATAAATGCTATTTAAATGAAAACACTTTTAAGGGATTAAAATGCGGTTTATTCATTATAATATTTATCCCGACGCGACGTTTCGATGTCATTATACTGTATCGGTCCATATCGAAACATCGGGATAGGTACATACGAAAATTAATAACTCGCCTTTTAGTTCCTCATTAATTATTTATACAACTCCACATTATATTTACAGAATATGGATAATTAATAGTTTTCGCCGAAAATGTTACCTAATTCTACTTACTTTTATTTTATACATACGTATATAATGAAACATAGACGGTAAATTGAATTACATTACTTTAATGTACGCTTTCGTCTTTCGAGACATTAATTCAGTTGCTTAATGTCGCGTCGCATCAACAGTATGACAAAATGTAACACTTCATGGAAACGCGTCAACAATCGTTGGAAGGGGACGGTAGGGTTTCAAGCATTCAAGCAACACTCGCAATTGACTAGAGTTCTACACCTCAAGAGTGCTTTTGTCACGGTTCGTAATAGTAGGAGAGCCCGTGGGAGATCGTCCTTCACCGATCTGATAACCAGATGAGACGTATTTTTTATTAAATATTTTTTATAAACAAATATGCCTATAATTGCTTGCCTATCGAAAAGTGGTCATGGCTATTTTTAATTAAATTAACTTTTATCGATTTTTTTTTCATCACCTTCATACTTTTGATAACCAAATGAAATTTATTTGACTGATAGTTTTTGATACACAGAATATGCCTAGGTATGCTTGCCTACTCATTTCAGTGTATAACTACCTGGCAAGCAGGTGTAAACAGGTAAGTCAAAATAATTAAAAAAAAAATTAAATAAATAAATAAATAAAATTAAAAATTAAAAAAAATAAAAATTCAAATATAAAATTAAAAATTAAATTAAATTAAAAAAAAAATTAATTAATTTTTTTTTATTTTTTTTATTAAAAATAGCCAGTACCACTTTTCGATAGGCAAGCAATTATAGGCATATTTGTTTATAAAAAATATTTAATAAAAAATACGTTTCATCTGGTTATCAGATCGGTGAAGGACGATCTCCCACGGGCTCTTAGACCATAAGTGCATTTTGAGTGCAGCTGCTGTACTGTGCGTAAATATTGTGCCGGTAATATCACTCTGAAATGCATCGTAAACATTTCGGTTCATAAGAAACACTTAATACCCAAATACTTTTATGTCTACATTTAATAACTTCAAGTGAGCCGCATGTCATTACAAACAAAGCACTCCGCGTTCTTTTATACAGAGTTTTAATAAAGACCACGAAATGTAAAGACCATTATCTTTAATAACGAAGTTTGTTCATTTTCCTCGTACTTCAGTTCGTAAATAAAAACACGCGACAAAGGGACGTTTTACCTCATTTCGGGAACGCCCATTCAAATTGAGATGCAAAAATTTAATTCGACGGATAGAATTGAAAGATGTTTCTCTCATGAAACGTTACTCGCGATATTCATATGGTAATGGAAGCAAAATAGAAGGAAGTTAGAGAATTTACAGTTCCGACAACCCGCATTCAGGATCGGTCCATTTGGAAGCAACACAAATAGACGGGTTGGTGTAATTTTACTTCAATAAAGCATTCGCAAGGCTCGTAGTGAAATTACCAAGTAAATACCGTCTTGGAAAGAGTTGAAGAAACGTTTTTGGAATGAACTATTTGCGTTTTCTTCGTTACGGAAAAGTTTTCAAATTCTAGAACTTCAATATAGAATGAATGCATGTTTACATAATTCAATATTTTTAATTGTAACAAAAATAAACAGATAGCTAATCTAGAGAAGTACATATTGTCCTTTTCGTCATCATATTATATTTTGTGTTAAATTTTACTTAAAAATCATGTATATAAACTTCGGTGCTAAGGGCAATGATCATTCGTAAAAAATAATGAAATATCGAATACAAAAACAAACCGCAATCAAGAGTTTTCCGATGGTTTTTCTTAAAAATATATTCGGAGGGTATTTAATTTTTTTAACTAACTTATAAATAACAAATATCTAAGAATCATATGCTGATCACGTACGTTTTGGTAATTTAAGAATTAAATTAGAATGTACCTAAGAAGTTTTAGCACTAATTCCTTAGCTTACCTGACTGAGGCTATCTCCCAAGCTTCCATCGGTATCTAAGGGTCTGAATAGTTGATTCGCCTCCTTAATTGCTATGTCACGTCTTTGCTTCCTATCTTGAGTGTCTCTCATTGCTTGACTCTGTAGTTTTTCGAAGAACTCTCGGGGTTTCATCGGTGGTGGTTCATCGTCGGGTGGAGGGGGAGGGGGTGGGAGTAGTCTGGTTCTTGGTGAGCTGCGAATGAGAGATCTCTCGTCATCTTCAGTCGATCGCTCGTCGTGGTCGGAATCGGAACTCCGACTCTCTCGCCGCCTCACTCCTTGTAGGTGAGGTTCTAGGAAGGTTGCATTTCTGGAACAAGTAACATTATATTTTAGTTACGATAAATAAACGCGTATTTTTCAATTAGGACATAAGTTATGATACCCCTGATAATGTTGCAACAAAAAAAAAAGTATTCTATTCGCTTGCCTAATATACGATCAGTCTTATTCATACACTTGGTTCATACCTTGAAATAGTTAAAGTATGTTTTGTTTTTTCTTATTTTTAAAGTCATTCAATACTAGATAGAGTAGGATAGAAAATAACGAAGTTTATGAAAAAGGGTTTTATGTCGCAAAAACTTATATTGTTAGATATTTTTTTATATAGCAATCTCTAATCAAACCCCTATTTTTAGTCATATTCTTAAGTGAAATATTCGATTAAAATCCACCAAAAGACTGTGAAATTGTGAATAGAACTCGTTGCTGGCCATAGCGTACCTAAAATCCAGGCATGCAATAATTATTATTATTGTTTGTTCAGCAGACTTGCAGTTACAGGTAATACCCAATCGATTTAGGAATATTGTGCTGTATTGTGTAATCTCTTTAGTACACATGGGCCAGTTGACCAGACTAAAGGGACATTAACTAAGATTTATTCCCAGCCTGGCTCGCTACCGTATTAATTAAACACCAGTGCAAAGTGTGGAATGTACGACTGTTACTGTTATTTTTTTGTATCTGAGTTTTTATTGTATCAAACAGGAGGAGATTGTTTTTTAATCTGCTTTATGTTTAATTTTTTTGCTATCCGTGCGAAAGAATAATGTGGCGAATTTACAATTAACAAAATCATAATATTGGTACTACTTATATTAGATTTTTGGCGAATTTACACATACTTTTTTTCGTGACGAATGAACAACAACCCACTTATTTTGGGTATAAGGTAAAAAAACAATTAGGTATTTTTTTCAATCATAGTTGACAGACGATCATAAGGTTCAATTGGTGGTAGGTAAAACCTTACCCACATAACTCACTAATTCAAATCATAAAAAAAGTAGAATGTAAAGCCTATTTATTTTACACTTGTCGGGAATCGACATTGCGACCGATCGGTAACTAGGCAAGTACTTAATCAATGTACCTACGAGCCCGTCAAAATAATACGAGGAAATAGAAAAATCTAATACGAATACAGTTTTTCATTTATGTTCGAATGCAATCTGTCTAGTCGGGTATTAAAAAGTAATAATATCGTCCCTTGACACGGAGGTGACACCCAATTTGTCTAAAGGACGGACGCGGTAACGAGAATATCGTGTGACCACCCATTCATCGATCACGGGATAACTTGATTTTAATTAAAATCTGCCGCGAACATTGTCCGTGTCTAGTACAAAGATTGGCAAACAGACGGGCGGTACATTGAACCGTTCAAACGGAAGTGATGTTTTTTTTAACGTTTCCCATATGGCATAATATACTGATCGCTTTCAAGCATGTAAATCTGGATACTACAAGATAATCTGAGCTTCTTTTTTTGATTTATTAAAACCAAAGATTTTTGCAATAGCAGAAATATAATTTTAAACAATATGATAATTTATTGTGTAATTATACAATTAATTAAAAGCGTTATTTCACTAAAATTGTTCTGACATTTGAATAAATGGAAATTCCAAAGCTACTTATAAATGTTTTTAATATTAATTATGCTTAGCCTTTATATGTGGTGTGTATATATTCGTGGTGTAAGAGTCAGATGGACGTATCTAGATTTTCTCAATTTTACAGGAGACTTAGGAATACTGTGACAAACCGCCATTTAAAATGCCAGGTTTTTGATACAGAGAGTATACAATAAACGTATAAAAAATTATATCGGTATATTGGCATAATATTTGAGGTTTAAAGTTAAGAATTATTTAGTTACGTATGAATAAAAACAATTTTTGGGATTTTTGTAGATACTTTCATCTAGTTCTTATACCGCGATATGCTATATCACGCCTCTTTTTCAAAGTAGTAGGCAAAGATCACGGGTTTTAGAAATGCACCAATCCTTACATAGCGCTTCTTAAACTTTCATCAACGCTTTTCGGCTTGTCGGTTTCGAATACTTTTTTGACCTGGCCCTTTTTTAATGTTAGATATCGACAGACGAGCATGAGGTTCACTTGATGGTAGGTGATACCTCACCCACAGAACATCAGTCAATGTTGCGCTGTCAACCTACTTTTTACTTCGAGCATTCGGAAATCCATAGACTAAGACCAAAACGCGCAATGTGCACTTCACAGTTTCTCCATATATTAACGGTGATTCGTTACCCGGTCGGAATTTCGATATTCCTCCCACCCGATCAATGCCCGAAGTTACCAGACGTGGAGAAAACACGTTAACAGAAAATTATAAACATATTGTCCCGGTAGGATTCGAACCCACGACCCATCGATGCGCACGGCAGGTGTTCTACCGAACGCGCCAACGAGCCCCTTTGAAGAATAGGCACACACGGCTTTTTAGTGTACACAATTAGAACTATTATGCATCAATAAGGTACGACTAGACTGGTCTTTGGCATGTATACATATCCCATATTACTCGCACCGGTCATTACGTACACGTCATCAACACCCGGCCGCCTGATCCGTCATTAATTATTAAAATGTCAGGAGTCAGGACACAGGTGGAGTGAACGAAAACCGTGATTAATATTTAAATGACACTGTTGCCACTTTATTTTATACCATGTTACAGGTACTTAAAATAATTTATTAGTGTGTCGACGTCTCGCCTAGCTCATTAAACTATCGTAGTACATTTCATTTGATTAATTTACAATTAAAACAGTCAGTTGTTAATGAATATAGCTTAATAATTATGAAAGAAGATTGTTTATCTTTCTATGTTGTTTCTATGTTGTTTATCCTAACAGAAGTTTGTATACATATATAACAAATAACTTTTAACCTCAAACTAAATTATATAAATAAACTATAAGCAATAATGAAGTCAGTAAAAGAGGCTTGCGCTGTGGAAATCGAACGCAACTCTGATTTAAATGAATAGCTTTTTCTCGTCACTATTCGCTAAAATTAAACAGAAGGTGAAATCTATCCATACGGAATGGGAGATTTAAAATATGGTTTGTCGGAACCTGAATCGGAGGCAGAGGTAAAATATTGATAAGTAATAAAATAAAATTACAAACATTATTAATCAGCGATACGTGTTAAAAATAAAAATATCTATATATTATTATTTTAATATTAATATTTATTTCTTAAATTTTGTTTTAAATTACGTCGGTGTGCTTCGACCTCCGATTATAACTTCCGATTCAAATTTATTGGAACCGAAATCGGAATCGGAGGTGCAAAATCAATCGAAAGTCTCGACCTTTCGGAACCGGAATTGAAGCTCCGTAATATCCCTGATAATAATAATTAATATGCATTCGTAACATCAGTTTATCGCTGATGTCTCTAATAACAACAACATAAACATCGCGACGGCAATAAATATAATATTAAAATGTAAAAACTAATTAATTAAAAACTCAAACTGATTATGTATAACTGGGTTTATTGAGTTCTTCTTTTTGCCACTATTTTAAATAAATGTATTTGCCATTTAAAATCCTACTATATTTACTAATAAGGTCATTAATCTCACACTTTAAAAGCACAAGCAAACATGCCTGGATGCACTTTAAAACAGTTGAAAGAAGCTATAAAATTTCATATCTGTGTTTAAAATATCTCAAACTGTATTAAGTTCAGCAAAAAATAAAATCAAAACAAACCCATAGCGACAAGCAGACGCCATTGTTTCGTCTCGCAAAAAAATCTCAAAAGCAATTAAAAATAATCATCCACTTCCACAATCCACTGTAGCTATAAAAGAGTGACTTGGACTCGATTTTTATTTACACTTGAACGACATTTATGTTTATCTCTGATTCTTCCAAAGCACCTAAAAGCATTGTTGTTAATTTTATTTTTCTTGAGTCCGGTTGATTTTACTACGTTACTATGAAATTATATCGAGAGAAAGAACTAGAGTATTCTATTATTCTATATGAATATACAGAACTCACTCATTACAGAGGTAAGGCTCATACTTATGTCAGGGGAGTCCCTGATAAATGTGATTTGTTGTCAAGAACTCTTCAATAGAGGTCTATTGCAGAGTTCTTGACGACAAAACGAAACAGAGGGCCTACTATAAACGACTATCGAAAAAGTGTTCGAATCGTCCATCTGACAGTCGTATGAAAAATCATTTAAATTTCATACAAATGACAGTTCGGCGATACGAATAATTTTTCGCAAGTTGTTCGTGCAAGGGCGTCAGTTATACAAAATGTATTGCTATTCGCTGTTCTCTTGTAAAGAAATACCTTCTGCCATAATATTGCTTTGGCGATAATGCCCCAGCTACAATTTCAAATTACTTTACAATGTCTGTTTTTCTGATCACTATATACTGTTACTCATTAATCTTCAAGAATGAATAATCATCTCATCGACAGGTGTAATTTGCCATCCTTAGTCGGCATCACCACTTAACTGATCTCTAATACTCATTATTGATGGGATAGCGGATGGCCTATTAAAAATAGTAAGAGTACCTACAGGAAAACAGAAAGCAATGGTTTTTTGGCAAATGTGAGGTACCTACTTTTACCCTCTGGGAAAAAATCTGTCAGAATGTTTCTGAGCCAAATATTATTTATCTACTTCTGATGAACTGAAATTATCTATATCAGCTATACTAATATTATAAAGAGGAAAGATTTGTTTGTTTGTGAGTTTGTTTGTTACGATTTAACTCAAAAACCACTCGACCGATTTTAAAAATTCTTTCACCAATAGAAAGCAACAACATTATACGAATAACATATGCTATTTTTTGTGAATAGTACACCTACATTGTACTTGTGCAAAGCCGGGGCGTGTTACTAGTTGAATCGTGAAATACTAACTTTAATTATGAATCAACATCCTATCTGAATAGATTTTAATTAAACAAACTTGTAATTGCTCTTCAAAACCTTCAATAATGCCTTTTTCACCTATTTTTAAAAAGCTGACATGAAAAGATTTCCAGGTCAATAAGGGCTGAGCTGGTATATTTTGAAATGCATTCATTAAAATAAGCTTGACATAGTTTTTTCCGAGCATTCGAACTGGGTTACCTTAATGAATATAGGTGCAATATTTTTAATGAAAATGAATAAAATCGTAGAAACGAAAGCTTTTTTTAAAGTCCATACAGATGCAACCTACACAGTGTTTTACGTATTTTATACTATACTATCTGGTTCCATATATCGTCGCTGCGCCTGACAAGTTCCATATGTGATTTTTGTATAGTTTTGGGAGACTACGAAAAACGTATTATTAATTCACATACGGAGCTTTTCTTACCGGTCAAAACATATATGGAATTAGTTAAACTCATATCCAGTTCGAATATCACAAAAATGATTTCAGTAACACATAGAGAATAAAACGAAGAGTATTTTTTGTGCGAAAACCAAAAATCAAAAAAAATCACATATGGAATTTGGCAGGCGCAACGACGATATTATGTATAGATAACTAAATAGCTTTTTAACTACCGCATTTTAGTTGAAAAGCTATTTAGATCATTTTCTTAGAATATAGAGTGGGTATAGTAAACTATCTTTAAAAGATAGATAGTAGATACATATATGCCATCGCGGTCTTTTTGTAGCATTGCATTATTTTGTTATATCCCAAATGCGGCTTAACTGTTTTCCGACACTCGACAATTATCGTTATATTTCAATTAATTTACACAAAACCTTGACAAATTATATATCTTCCTCATAAATCATTCTATCTATTGGTAAAAACTGCATGAATCCGTTGAGTAGTTTTCGAGTTTATCACGAACAGACTGACATACGTGGCGGAAGACTTTGTTTTATAATATATTGAGAATAACAGAGGCCGTATATGTATATGCCATATCCATCCATCCATCATATCCATCATATGTATGTCTACCAAGTTAATTGTGGTAACAAAAAAAAAATCCATACAACTGACAACATTTTCTCGCAAGTCCTTTGTTAGCACAAAAGCTTGCCATGCACGAGGCGTCAACGAATATTTATTATCGGCGAGAATATCTTGCCAGTGCTGATGTAAGTACTAGTCCTAATAGAAGTAAGTGTCATGTTTCTTTCCGTGCTCCGGATATGTGTGCAGATTTATTTATGGACCTTATTTAAAACACAAATAAAATATCAACAAACCCACACTTAGATATCATTGAGGGTCACTCGAGTTGAGAATTACGTCCACTTGTAATACTGGCAATGAACGACGCACAGATCTCCACACATATATAATTTCACCCACACTGGAATACAATCAAGTGCCATTTATGGCGTGGCTTTTATTTTATCCGGACTCTCGCAGTTGATTAACCAGATATGTGATTATCACGGAGTTGAAGTCGTTTATTCCGTTGTCCTATTTAGGCAGCTTGGTAATAAATATTCCCACGATAGATTTTTTATTTTGTTAGTGAGTGGTCGTTATGTAATTTTAGTATGGGATCTTGGTAATTAGGTTTACAACAGACCGAGTACAATTTTTTTATGAAAGCGGTATTTTTAAAATATTACCAAAGTTTTAAGCTACAACCTTTTTTCAGCATATTATTAAGAAAAAATTCGGACATTCTTGTTCAATTTTGTACGAAGCTTAAGAGAGAACTTCATCTAAAATGCTTCAGAATTTGAAAGCTCCAAGCCAACTACTGTGTTCAATGTAGGTACAGTAATAACATCACACATCAATTCACGTTAACCAGATTTCTCCAGGCTTATATAATGTCTATGGTAACAGGACGACGCCTTGCTAATACGATTATAAGTGAAGAGTACTCTCTACGCTAACATCGCCGTTCTACGGATATTTTAGCTTCAACTAAATGCCATGCAAAATTAAATTGCGTAGTCTCTACATTTATGAATCTGTGAAGCAACACTATTTTATATAAATGCAAGTTTCATAGCTTATCCAAAGATTTATAACTTTTACTATTACGTATATGAATTTAAAATATCAACAGACGAGCGCTTTTCCATAATGAAGAATGGTTCGTTACCCGAAGTGACCAGTTTACAGTGAATTCAACGCGGCGAGTTTGGAACAAGCTACCCATCGGAACTCAAGGTGTAACCAACCAGCCAGTCAATTCATAGACATTCTTCAATGCCTTGTACATTTTTTTATATTTATTATTATTGCCAAAAAGGATTAACATTGATTATCATTTATTATAATCACAAAGGCGAGATTTGGTCTCATTTTCTTTATTAGTATATTCTATAAGTAAGATATCTTAAAATATATTGAATAAAAGCCATATTACCATGTAATATTAGCATATAAAATGAATATTTCATCTATAAATATTATTATTATCAGAGTTCCGACAGAAATTGCTCACAGACTTAAGTCCTCTATCTTCAGTAAACCCACCGGGTCTTAAGGCGGCTAAATTAAGCCAACCTCTTAGTCGGAACTCCGCCAAGTAAATTGCATTAAAAAACTCCCATCTCTGAACAACTACGATAGTATTAGGACAAATAGTCTGGCGTTTTTCTTTTAAACGATTAAAAAATAATAATAATATTTTTTTACTAGTTTGCGATCAACTTGCAGTTTAATTACGCTCAGCGTAAGTTCATCAATTCATACTTTTATTGAAATAAAATTGAATTTTTATGAATGTTTGTAATTAAAATTAAATACTGCATGCAATTTCAATTATAAATTCTGTGACTACTCCGAAATGTTAAGCGTTTTCAGGTTTCTGTTGCTCTCTTTTCTTTTTAATTCTCGTGTTGAAATAAAAGAAGGAAGAGTTACTCTTCTTCTTCTTCTTCCTGCCCTGTTCCCTTTTTTTTTATTTGGGGTCGGCGCAGTATGTTTTCTTTTAATATTGTCTTTTATTAACGCGAGTATCACACATTTAAATAAAATACTGTATACCGGATTAAAACGCGATTTATTGTTTAAATTATTTATCCCGACGTTTCGGATGCTTTTCAGCAACCGTGGTCGCGGGAGACTGAAAGATGACAGTTGTCTTATATTTGAAATGTCACAAAGTTGCCATATTTAATTCAATTAAATTAAAAAATAATCTATTAATTTAGGTAACACAATGTACATCTATGAACGTCAATAAAAAATAATACATATTAAATTACTAATATTACTAATATTAAATGATTCTAATTTTACATTTACTACCAGTTCACAAATCAAGGGCGTAGAGCGGACGAGAAGAACTGGCAAGAAACTCGCCGCCACTCTTTTTAATCGCCAAGTTTTTGTTTTACAATTATTACATATTAACGCCATCTATTCCTACGGAGTTGATATTTACTGTAATTTTCTATATTATGACAATATTGACTAACGGTGTCCTCTTGTTTTTTAGTATGTTTGATTTGGGGCTTTAGATTTTTAATAACTGGATCCCAGGTGTTGGAAAGTCTCAAACCATCTTCTCTATTGAAGTTAGGATGTTTTTTAATTTCAATAGCCTCACGTACTAGTCTGGGAAAGAATCTACTTTCTTTAGCAAGGATTTTTGGTTGGTCGAAACGTATGTAATGGTTTGGTTTATCCAGAGTGTGTTCACATACTGCTGATTTAGAGTGACGTCTGTTTTTGATATCCGCAATGTGTTCCTTAAGTCGGTTTGAAATGCTACGTTTAGTTTGCCCAATGTAGGATAAACCACAGTCACAATCCAGTTTATATACACCTGAATCTTGCAAAGGAATATTACTTTTTATTGGTCTCAAGAACTGTTGAATCTTCTTGTGTGGCTTGAAAACTGTATTAATAGAAGCTCGTTTTAAGATTCTTCCAATCCTGTCTGTAACACCCTTCACATAAGGCAGGTAGGCTGGTTGACGTTGTACTGTTTGTGGTTTATTCCTGTTTCTGTGATGCTGTGGAGGCACCCGCAGCTTGTTGTCACGGAGTACTTGCTTAACATGCTGCAGTTCCCCGTTGAGGTGGGCAGCATCACAGAGGCGGTGGGCTCTCTGAAACAAACATACACCGACAGAAGAGAGTTGGCAAGGGTGGTGGTGGGAATCACCATTGAGGTACTTATCAGTATGGGTTATTTTTCTAAACACAGTATGGCCAAGTGTACCATCCCCTCCCCGAACCACTAAAATGTCTAGAAAGGCCAGTGAGTTATTATTCTCCTTCTCCATAGTGAATTTAATGTTACTATGTATGGAGTTAAGGTGGTCTAGAAATACAGATATGTGTTCCGTGGGCAGAATAGTAAAGGTATCGTCTACATATCGCTTGTAAAGCCTCGGTTTAACCGGGCTTGTGGCCAGGGCTCTTTCTTCGAAGTCCTCCATGAAAATGTCTGCGACAACAGGGGAGACTGGAGAGCCCATAGCCACCCCATCAACCTGTATATAGAATTCACTATTCCACATTAGGTAGCCAGATGTTAAACAATGTTCTAAAATATCTGCATATTCTGGTGACATGTTGTGTTCTGATAACCTTTTCTTAACAATATTTAGACAGTCCGATACAGGAATATTAGTAAAAAGAGACTCAATGTCAAAGCTTACCATGGTTTCATTGTTGGAGAGTTTGAGATCTTTAATAGTTTCAACAAAATGGTATGAGTCTTTAACATGAGCACTACTGTTCCCTCTGAGGGGAGAAAGTACTTTAGCCATGTGTTGAGCTAGTTTATGTGTGGGTGTGTCGATCTGGCTCACTATAGGTCTTAAAGGTGTGTTTATTTTTATTATTTGGACAATGACGTTGACAGTCAATGTCCAAAAACAGTTGTCAATCTGTCAAAACAAACATTAGATAAATCAACCATTGAGGTACTAAATAAAGGCCTTAATTTTGCTCCTGCGCCGCGAAAAATACCCTGTGAAGAAATAGTCAGCTACGTTGAGGAATGTATCCATAAGAACACGATTCCTAAAGACGATGCGGAGGCAATCCGGCAAGATATTTCGTGCATATTACGAACTAGCAAGCCGCCAAAACCTAACATCTCTCGTGCGGAATCAATGGCTCTAAAACAACTACGGGCCAATAAAGATATCATAGTACTCCGAGCGGACAAGGGAAACGCGACGGTCGTGATGGATACGTCAGATTATGAACACAAAATGTCCCAGATCCTTGCAGATGTTTCCACCTACAAGAAAGTTGAAAAAGACCCAACAAACAAGGTAATAAAAAAGACATCTGAATTGATCAATAAACACAAAAAGACACTTAATCTTGACAGTAAATTCCTCACACCTGCATGTGCAAAGCCTCCAAAAATGTATGGGTTACCTAAAATTCACAAAATAAACACACCTTTAAGACCTATAGTGAGCCAGATCGACACACCCACACATAAACTAGCTCAACACATGGCTAAAGTACTTTCTCCCCTCAGAGGGAACAGTAGTGCTCATGTTAAAGACTCATACCATTTTGTTGAAACTATTAAAGATCTCAAACTCTCCAACAATGAAACCATGGTAAGCTTTGACATTGAGTCTCTTTTTACTAATATTCCTGTATCGGACTGTCTAAATATTGTTAAGAAAAGGTTATCAGAACACAACATGTCACCAGAATATGCAGATATTTTAGAACATTGTTTAACATCTGGCTACCTAATGTGGAATAGTGAATTCTATATACAGGTTGATGGGGTGGCTATGGGCTCTCCAGTCTCCCCTGTTGTCGCAGACATTTTCATGGAGGACTTCGAAGAAAGAGCCCTGGCCACAAGCCCGGTTAAACCGAGGCTTTACAAGCGATATGTAGACGATACCTTTACTATTCTGCCCACGGAACACATATCTGTATTTCTAGACCACCTTAAGGGCCTGGCCACAGCTTCTGGCGGTGTGGAGTGCGGCGCGGCAAGAGGGTCTGCGAGAGGCGCGGTTTGCGGTGGTATGCCACAGCTCGACCAGTTGCGACCGCGGCGGCTCAATGCGCGGTAGAAACAAAATTATTTGTTTCGGTCGCGCGATGCTAAATGCGTCGACCATTGCCGCCGCGCGCGCCGCTCTGAGCTGTGGCCGCCTCGATACTCCCGAGTGCATTTGTTTCACTCGCACGCCGCGCAGGCCGCCGCCACCGCCGTCGCGCGAGTAGCCACCGCGCCGCAGGTCGCACCGCAATGCGCGTCGCCGATAGCTGTGGCATACTTCATACAATTTGCTCAATTTGTTTTTGCCGCTCGCCGCTTTGCGCGCCGCAAATCGCGCCGCAAAACGCACCGCAGGTGACTGTGGCCAAGGGGTAACTCCATACATAGTAACATTAAATTCACTATGGAGAAGGAGAATAATAACTCACTGGCCTTTCTAGACATTTTAGTGGTTCGGGGAGGGGATGGTACACTTGGCCATACTGTGTTTAGAAAAATAACCCATACTGATAAGTACCTCAATGGTGATTCCCACCACCACCCTTGCCAACTCTCTTCTGTCGGTGTATGTTTGTTTCAGAGAGCCCACCGCCTCTGTGATGCTGCCCACCTCAACGGGGAACTGCAGCATGTTAAGCAAGTACTCCGTGACAACAAGCTGCGGGTGCCTCCACAGCATCACAGAAACAGGAATAAACCACAAACAGTACAACGTCAACCAGCCTACCTGCCTTATGTGAAGGGTGTTACAGACAGGATTGGAAGAATCTTAAAACGAGCTTCTATTAATACAGTTTTCAAGCCACACAAGAAGATTCAACAGTTCTTGAGACCAATAAAAAGTAATATTCCTTTGCAAGATTCAGGTGTATATAAACTGGATTGTGACTGTGGTTTATCCTACATTGGGCAAACTAAACGTAGCATTTCAAACCGACTTAAGGAACACATTGCGGATATCAAAAACAGACGTCACTCTAAATCAGCAGTATGTGAACACACTCTGGATAAACCAAACCATTACATACGTTTCGACCAACCAAAAATCCTTGCTAAAGAAAGTAGATTCTTTCCCAGACTAGTACGTGAGGCTATTGAAATTAAAAAACATCCTAACTTCAATAGAGAAGATGGTTTGAGACTTTCCAACACCTGGGATCCAGTTATTAAAAATCTAAAGCCCCAAATCAAACATACTAAAAAACAAGAGGACACCGTTAGTCAATATTGTCATAATATAGAAAATTACAGTAAATATCAACTCCGTAGGAATAGATGGCGTTAATATGTAATAATTGTAAAACAAAAACTTGGCGATTAAAAAGAGTGGCGGCGAGTTTCTTGCCAGTTCTTCTCGTCCGCTCTACGCCCTTGATTTGTGAACTGGTAGTAAATGTAAAATTAGAATCATTTAATATTAGTAATATTAGTAATTTAATATGTATTATTTTTTATTGACGTTCATAGATGTACATTGTGTTACCTAAATTAATAGATTATTTTTTAATTTAATTGAATTAAATATGGCAACTTTGTGACATTTCAAATATAAGACAACTGTCATCTTTCAGTCTCCCGCGACCACGGTTGCTGAAAAGCATCCGAAACGTCGGGATAAATAATTTAAACAATAAATCGCGTTTTAATCCGGTATACAGTATTTTATTTAAATGTTTTCTTTTTCCATTCTCTCTATTATGTTAGGCTATACCTAACATCAATCGTTTGCCAATTTCGCAATAAACGTTAAGCGTTTAGGCAGTGCAGTGGTCGTGCGATCTTAGTGATACGCGACGAAACCAAGTTCAAATCTCCATCGAGGCAATATTTTGTATGATTATTTTATTTAATATTAACACATGTTATAATTTAATAAATATTAAAATAATTTGTCATTAGAGGCCAGCTAGCCTTGGTGGATAGCTGTGTGTTATACCGGCATATTTTGATATGGTGTGTTAGTCTTCATATAAATAGTTTTGAGTGAAATAATAGAAATTATGTACGTATATTATTGTTGACGAAGGGGTAAGTTGTTTGTAATATTCTAAAATCATTAATTCATTAGTTAATTTGATCGGAAAATTATAGTAGTGTATTCTTTGTTATAGCCTAACGAAACGCCCTTCATGCAAGTTGTTCAATAGTCGTGGCAAGGTTTGGAAGGGTTCCTATAGATAAAATCCTCCTGGCGCCCTATTTACCTTAGTTTAGTTGATTCTTTTATATTATTTAATTAGGTTAGTAAGATATCTAAATACCTTCAACCAATTTGGTTAATTTTTTTTTTTGTTTTTTTATCTTTAATAAATAGTATTTAAATTATTCCATTGTCCATTATTTGTATACAATAACCCATAACACTTTCACTCACCATATCATCAGTCACACCTTTCAAACACATATCATTCTTCAAATCAATCCATGTCTTTTTGGCCTCCCTCTTCCCCTATACCCATCCACTTTCATATTTGAAACTTTTTAGATACATGCCCTTCATCTCTCCTCATAATCTGATATAAGTATAATAGTATTAGTATAAATAAGCTAAATAATATACTAATATCCGTTAACTTTTCCGTACGATTTCTCTTTATATTATAGTAATCCAATTCTGCGGGTCACAATTAATTGACCTCATTTTCTTCATAGTTATTTCGAAATAATACGCGACTGTTCATTTTACTGGTTTTACTTAAACTTAGCCTTGTCATGTTAACCTTTCGATTTTAACTTATTATATCTGTATAACCTGGATTTTATGTGGTAATTACAAAACACTATCTGGATTTAAAAAAATCTTATACTTATTATTTAAAATATATCTCGAACTGCAGAAAATGAATAATAAATAATGGTTATTTTACAGCTTATTTTACTAAAAAATATATTTTTACTCACTCGCGTGACATATCACTTGTGATGGGCTCGTTGGCGCGTTTGGTAGAACACCTACCTCACTCTCCAAAGGGTCGCGAGTTCGATATTCGAATCCCACCAGGGCGAAAAATTTATAATTTTCTGTAATAATGTCTTCCCCACGTCTGGTCATTTCGAGCAGTAGGCGGGTAGAACTAGGTCAACGAATCATCGTACATATGTAGATGGAAAAACCGTGAAATGCATTTTGCACGTTTTGATCTGTCTATGGATTTCCGAATGCTTAAAGTAAAAAAAATATGTCGACATCGCATCATTGACTGATGTTGTGGCTGAGATACCATCCTATTTATCGTACCATCTAGTGAACTTCATTTTGATATTAAATATAAAAAAATACGTACGGTAATTAAAGTGTTTAATTTTGACCCATTTTATAATTTAAGTTCGTTATACATATTAATTGGTGGTTAAAATTGACGATTCAAAAGCGCTTGAAAAAATTATTTAAATAATGTTACATTTCATTTAAATATAACACTATTTAATAATTAAGAGGCTCAAGAAATAATAGTATTTTTAGGCGTTCGTTTGAAATTTTGTAGAGATGGAGCCTTTTTAATATGTAGAAAAAGGTATGGACTGTCTATATAGAGATAAAAGTGATAGTAAGTTTGTCGCTGAACGCATTTCTACTAATTAAGCTGAGGCAATTTTCACTTTCTACAGGAAATGTTTAAAACGACAGGTTTCATATCAAGCGAACAGAAGACAACAGTTTAATATAAGAAGCAAAGAAAAAACATACAAATAAGTCAAGCAATATTTTCTCTTACAATACTTCGTTAATACATATAGGTATATCTATACTAACACATATTATAAACAGGAAATATTTGTATTTTTGAATTTTTGTATGTTATGAATAAACTCAAAAACTGCTGGACCGATTTTAAAAATTATTTCACCAATAGAAAGCTAAATTATCAGTGAATAACATATGCTTTTACATTGCACCCGTGTGAAGCCGGGGCGCATTCCTAGTACTTGAGACCTACTTGCCTGTAAAGAAAAATGATCAGCGAAACAGACACTGCGACAATGGGACAATAGGATTGCTCCATGCCCCACTAGGGGACTAATTCATTGATAATATTGATTATAATAAATTCCTAGTCTATGAAATCGTCTTTCGAGTATTTGCTGATGTGTTCACCATCAATCCGCCTTCGTAGCTCAGTGATAGGCGCGATGTGTTTAGTACCGGAGATTCGGGGAAACAAGAAATAAAAAAATTAAAATTGTTTCGGTCAGGTAAGCACCTACTTTACTGTAAAGAAAAATGATCAGTGAAACAGAGACAGCAATGAATCTGCCCCATGCCCCACTTCGGGAATTCACTTTTACACCATAAATCTTGTTTTTTATCATCATATTTATTGTCACAACAAAACATTTTTCTCTAACACGTAAGATTATTATTGCTTTTTTATCATCTTCATACAATACAAGTCTTTCTTGAATGTTGTTATAAAAAAGCACTAACTTTAAAACTCACTCAATGTTTCCTAGTCCTTCGATAAACTTACTTAACTCGAGAGATTGCCTATCAGAGCAACGTTATCGACGTAACGACATTTTGAACTGTCTCTCCTTTCAATTCAACTAAACTGAACGTATATGTAGAATGAAGATAGTATTACTTATATATTGTTATTGCAAGTGCCCTAACTATTACAATAGTTAAAGAAACTGCAATCTGTATCACGAGTTGACCGCCTCCATGGCTCAGTGGTAAGCACGATGCGTTTAGTTCCGGGTTCAAATCCCGGGGAAACAAGATTTTGAAACAAACATTGTTTCGGTCAGGCAGGGCACAGAAGGGTCGCCTGTAAAGAAAAATGATCAGTGAAACAGACACAGAAATGGGCCTGCCCCCATGCCTCACTAGGAGACTCGGGATTTCACATACACACGGGTGTCTGAATAGTTGATTTCTGACAGTATCATAGAATGGCATTTTAATCCATTAAAACTTTTTTTATTAAATCACTAGCCGTCCCCGCCCGCCCGCTTTGCTGGGCGAATTGTAAAGGATAGACGAATATGAACTATCCACATAAATTTGAAAAAAAATGGTAAACGGTTAATGGAATTCAAAAAATGAATAGCCTAAAACCTTCTACAATTAATTCCGCGTCGAATGGTCATGGTATCATGCCGATCGGTCCAGTAGTTTTCAAGTTTATCGATAACAAAGAAAAAAAAGTTGCTTATATCGACGGGTCCCAAGAACAAAATCGTATCTGTGAAATAGTTTATTTGCAGATACGATTTTGTTCTTAGGACTTGTCGATATATATATAGATCATACTAGCGCCAGTGAATGAAAAATTCAAAGGTAATCGTTTGGCTTGGAATGGGCATGTCATGGGGAGAGATGAAAGACATGTATCTAAAAAAGCTTTGAATATGAAAGTGTGAAGAATTTAAATAAAATACTGTATACCGGATTAAAACGCGATTTATTATTTATATTGTTTAAATTATTATTTATCTTAGAAGCATTTAATATGTATTTTTTTATTGACGTTCATAAGTGCCTACCTACATTGTGTTACCTAAATTAATAAATTATTTTTGAATTGAATTGAATATGGCAACTTTGTGACATTTCAAATATCAGACAATTGTCATCTTTCTGTCTCCCCGCGACCACGGTTGCTGAAAAGCATCCGAAACGTCGGGATAAATAATTTAAACAATATAAATAATAAATCGCGTTTTAATCCGGTATACAGTATTTTATTTAAATGTGTGATAATCGCGTTAATAAAAGACAATATTAGTGTATGTTAGTGTGAAGAATGATATGTATTTGAGAGGTGTGAGTGATGATATGGCGAGTGAAAGAAGAGAATGGAAAAGAGAACATACTGCGCCGACCTCAAATAAAAAAGGGAACAGGGTAGGAAGAAAAAGAAAACTCGCAATAATAAATGACAAATTAATTTAAACAAAACAGATTAATCTTTCATAAAAAACCGAACAATTATTAAACTTATTAACAAATTACTATTCAAATAGCAGATTACAAAACACAAATAGATTTTTTAAACCTGATATAGCGAATAATTATGCAAAGTTGAAACTTGGTAGCTCCTTAATCCAGGCTTAGTACCGAGGGTCGATCAAAGAGAAGCAAACGAGAACATCCCTTTGGTTAATATATAATGAACCTCAATTTTGTACCTCTGTTTACGTTAATTTGGCAAATGTGTAAACGTTTCGGTAGCAATGGCAAACATTTAGTTATAATGTTTAATGTATTCTGCTAAAATAACTAGAATATTTAGAATAACTTCGTTTTAAGCAATATTTTAATAACTATCATATCTTTATAATTTTCAATATCATTATTAAGATATGATCTTTGTGAATTTAAGAAGATTCTCGGTGCAAGAATCATTGTATATTATCTGTATCATTGTATCATGTATCTGTAACGTTTTTACGGCTCAAACACCGATCTGAGTTAGATAAAATTTAGCAGGGTGGAAGCATATCTAAGGGAAAAGACTTAATATTATGTAGGTTAGTTTTTATCCTTGGAAAATATCCAAACATGGTAGTTGTAATCTGTAGTTCAATAGATATGTGCCTTCAACAGCATAGGTGATTCGCTTAACCGATTTTTATAACACATATTTTATAATAGTATTAACTTTGCTTAATGACATAAGCCTTACCTACTGATCCGTCTCTAGATGGGGAACAAATAATTGCGTTACTTATCAAACTTGTTAATGTTGTAGTACGTGACTGTTGTAAGTGACCGAGACGGAACTAGGTCATATTGATAGTATGAAGAAGAAACTTCAAAGTAATTACAGGATTATGGTGCGATCGAAAAAGAGCCTTCTGATTGATGTGACCCTTTATTTCTCTGATGTTTTAAATACGATTATTTACGTACATTACTTTTTTTTTCAATTTGATTACATACGAATAAAATGGCTGAGTACATCTGAAAAATATAAAACTATGTAATGCAAAGCATGTTTATAGAAAGGTTTAATATAATATTCCGAGTATAAAGGTACTTAATGGTATCCTAAAGCGAATAATCCTAAGAGTAATAAGTGAAGTTATAATGATATAAGTATACAAAGTATGAAATAAATGTGGAATAATTCGCTTATTTTCCACCGGCAGCATAATTTTCCACATTATTTAAAAAGTAAGATAGAACCGTGCACCATTAACTGCTGTTTGAAATAAATTTTAGTAAATTGTATATTCCAAGATAGCTTGAAGTAAGCAACAAAGTAAGCTTTGACTTTATGGCAAATATTCTCGGATAATGTATTTAAATTATTCAAAATATGCAAGAACACGATGAAATTTAAACTCTACGTTCCCGATTCAACTTTCAAACATTTAAATCTATTGAAATATCTCAAAGTTTTGGTCGAAATAGTTCTCTTGATACCTACCGACTCTCTGGAATAGTTGAATAATTTATACAATTTTAAACCTTATCTTCGAAGAATAAGACATGATTTTAACAAGCAAATTTGCTAGAATTGAATCAACTAAATTCATATATTTTCAACCTTAACCCATAGCAATACAGGCACATTATGTGAAAAGTAAACTTGTTGACGAAGAATACTATAGAATCAGTTGAGGACAATTCTGAAGCATTTACGAACCATCTATAAAATAGCAAGAAGCATCTATTGAGCCCTGTGAGCGGTGAATTTTGAATTCAAATTGGGATCGAATTTGAAGGGAAATTTTAAGGAGCTCTTAACTGATTTCTTCCTTTTTTACGAAAGCAGGAAATAGATTATTTTTGAAAAAAACAAATGCTATCTATAAAAAAAAGCTGGCCAAGTGAGGTTTTGATTTCCTTGCGAGTGTCAAAGAATGCGGCATAAGAGGAGCATAAATATCTTTTGATTGCGTCGACCTAGAAGTTTGATTTTTTTCTAAAAATACACCATCGGCTTCGAAGATATTGCTTTCACAGAATTGTTTCGAAAAATAAAATTGATATGTCTCAAGCACTACGTTCAATAAGGTTAGATATTTTAAGTACAAAACAGTTCTCGTCTAGTGTTCTTATAATAATAGGAACACTAAAAGGCGAGGAGACGACTCGACATTTGTTACGCACGTGTTTGTTGAAATCTAAAGTGGATTAGGTAACGGTTTTTGCCCAATTTATGTCTGTGAGCCGCAGATAAGAAGCAATTTAGACAATTACCGTTCGATTAAATGGGCTCACTGGGGATACCAATTGAATGTCGTGCTTACACATAATGAAAGGGATAGTAACTAGATACTAAAATTAGATGATTACTTAGGAATTAACTAATCTACAGCAATATTTTTGGTACTAGATTTAAATACTAAAACAAGGTTTAGTCAAGGTTGAATGAAAATCTAACCTTGCGTAATTTTTCTTCTAATTCGATTTACAAATATGTATGTATTTTTTTCAGCCCTTATCTAGCCCTGACAGCTTAACGCGTGTGGTTTAGCCGTGATCATCCTTCGGCATTTTTTTTTTTTTTTATGTTAGATATCGACAGACGAGCATGAGATTCACTTGATGGTAGGTGATACCTCAGCCACAGAACATCAGTCGACCTAATTTTTACTTCGAGCATTCGGAAATTCATAGACTGAAACCGAAACGCGCAATATGCACTTCACGGTTTTTCCATCTATGAACGGTGGTTCGTAACCCGGTCGGAATTTAAATATTCCTCCCACCCGATCAATGTCCGAAGTTACCAGACGTGGGGAAAACATGCTTACAGAAAATTATAAGCATGTGCTCCCGGTGGGATTCAAACCCACGACCCATCGATGCGCACGGCAGGTGTTCTACCGAATGCGCCAACGAGCCCGTCAACGATTATTTCAGAGATTATAAAAATAAACACGTATAAGAATATCAGGATTGTTCTTTATTTGATTTACTCCTTTGTTAGAGATTTTAACCTATTATATAGTAGGCCCTATTGGGAATATTCCCTATTTTTGTTAAAACTGAACTCACTGATTTCAATCGAATACACCAAAGTTTTCACCCTGAATTATTGAGACTGTCTTTTCCAGATGCCAATATTTATATGAAAGACAGTGATTAATATTATCTTTAGTATAGAATAAGAAACATTTGGAAAAGTATGTATGTATTTTGAACTAGATTTTACCAGTTTAATTTCATACAAGGTTTTTTCATATGGAATTCCAAATTATATAAAAAAAAAATATATAAAAATTTTGCATTACTTGGAACGAATACATAATACCAAGCTAAAAAATAAGACAGTTGGTTAGGTTATGAGTCTGTATATAAATGAAGATTTATACTCATTTAAATATATGAGTTAATTTTACAAAAGAAAAATACTAAATACTTCGTAGTAATGAATACAAAAATGGTTAAATTGACAAGCCATACAAATGTAAAGATCAAAAGTCTTCCCTTCCTGTTTATAAATCAAACCATTAACTGCCGACAGTAGACATAAAATATCTCATAAATCAACTTAAAACAACGACTCAGTATTTATCTCCAATATCCAAAGCGTATTGTTTTTATAATAGCTGAAAATAATTTTGAAACAAGTGTCATTGTTTACGATACAATACTATTAGATCAAAACACCTATATATTTTCAACCTACCAGTTGATGAGCAATGTATTTGATAAAACAATAAACAGAATTCCAAAATCCAGACAGAAACAGAACGTGCAATATGCACTTCTATGAATGGTGGTTCGTTACTCAGCCAGTATTTCAATATCTCTGTCACCCCTGTAATGCCCGAAGTGACTAGACGTAGGGAAAAGATATTGACAAAAAATTTTAAAAAAATTGTCCATAAATGGTAAACATTAGCACCCGCTACACATTTGTATATAAGGTAAGTGTAACCAACACGCCAAAGAGTTCATCAAAATTTGCTGAACACATATTACCTAAGCTTGGTCCTTCGATTGAGTGCGCATTATAACATAAAAAAGAAGCTAGTTATATAATAAGTTATGGCTTGTTTAAACCATATATGGTGGTGAAATTGCCCATACTTATCCTCGCGTTATCGTCGACCCACTTACAATTTGATTAACCACGGGCCTCTTGTATGAGATACGACTTTGTTTTGACAATACGGCATTTTCTACTAAATTCGGTGTGTATTTTTAAGAACACCCACTCCTTATTGCTTTATTATTGTGTTCTGTAAGGTACCTTTATATTCACACTAGGAATGAAATTTCGGGCTATATAGGTATAACAACTACAATCTACATATTAGATTCACAGAGTGGAGGAAGTTGAATTACAGTTAACCTGCGTTATTCATATGGAGTATATAAAGTGAATTACAAACCAGCAAAAAAATACAGCTAATAAATTGTATCATAATAAATATGGATACTTTTTTATTTAAATGAAATTCTAAAGCAGTCAAAATGACTTCTCTGGGCAATCTAGTGTTAAATGTCATAAGTACTTTGACTATGTTACCAATAGATTGAGGCCTGTATTCCAAGACATTACTCAAGTCGAAATCTATTTTTGACAACTGTCTAAATGTCAAAGTCCTATAGGGACACACGCTACTTTTAGCATCCGCGACCACCGGTTTTGCATGTGCTTCGATACTGTACCGCGTTTTGATGACTGTCTGCGTACGATCGTCCCAAAAGCGCCTTGATCGCTGGGGCTAGTTTATAAGTGTGAGAATTGAAGGGTTCGGATATGATACCGAGCAGTGTATTAATTAAAAATAAAAGTAAATTATACATTTTCAATAAAACTGTACATCACTTGTAACTATCGTTGTGAATGAGGCCGCCAGTATAGAACCCTTATGTGAGTGACAAAAACCAAAGTGACAAGGTACTGTTACTCTGTTATGGTTTTAAAATATGATTTATTTTTCAAAATATTGTAATCTGTTGACTGGTTCAAACATTTTAAAAAAAAATATTTCCATTTAGTTAAAAGGTCTCAGGAAATCACAGCAATATGAAAATGCTAAAGGTAGGTGCTTCGTCGCCGGCACAAAAACAATAATTTCAAATACATTATATAACAGCTATAACTACGCAGGCGAGTATTCAATACGCCATGATTTATAATGACAATCATCATGGCCAATAAAAACTAGACAGTTGGATAAACTATCTACGATTAGATTATTTAAAAAAACCTAACTCATAACGTATGTTTAACATTAGAAAGTTACATGTAATTACGACTTATATATTACCAGCAATAGCTGGTGCCCGCGACTTCGTTCGCACGCAATTATCTTTAAATGATAATTTCGAGGAAACAAAGTTTTTATTTTGTTCCAGCTAGAGATTTGTATGGCTTGTATGGTGGCTATACAAGCCCAAAAGCCCGACTTTAACGTAAATCGTAAATTAGTTATAAAATGTGTGACTTATATAATTACGTTAAGGGCATTATTATTTTTCTTTTTATGTTTGCATTAAAAGAGCAAGCCGGGCTTTTGGGCTTATATGGTGGTCCCGCCACTGCTTGTTCTCCAAAAGTCTTACATTAACTTTAGAAATCTGAAAATTTTATAACTAAAACGACAAAAAAGAACATTTCGTCGCGATCGTAGAACAACGACGGTTCTGATTTTTTACGGTTTTAGTTTTATTGCATAAAACTATCTGACTAATTATCAAACTCCATTTTTTTATTTGTTCTGTTGATTATAATATTATAATAAGATAGACAGTTCTAAATTATACAATATATAACTGTCAAGGAGCTTCATGTAATGACTAAAACAATAGAAGTAAAATCGTAAAAAAATCAGAACCGTCGTTGTTCTACGATCACGATGATTTATTCCGGGGTCTGAAAGTCGTTACCTCTATAGCTCCCTTGAAGTCGGATGATGACTTTATTCACAGAACATAAATTGTGCCAGCCCATTGGTTTACGGAAATGTTTTCATTTTGTTAATGATTCATCTTTTTAGTTTGCTGCGTTGATCACAAAGGAAGTGTACTATTCGCAATAACAAAAGTTCAACAGTGATATACCTTTTTAATAATTTCACTTATATTATTATTTGGTACTATTTGAAGCATTTTCTCGCGTTGTTAAGAATAATTGCAAAAATATTCTCGAGCACACCCCTCCAGTCGACTAGAAAAACACTTTATGCCCATTTCCGGAAAAAGACGTACAGTGGGATTCATTATCAACCCTCGACTCAACGAATCCCAAAATCTTAAGGGTAACCTGTAGCGTGTACGTATACCACAAAGAAAATAATTCATATGAGGAAGGCATGTGTAAGAACAAAGCGTTCATTTTAAAATTATGAACGGCATTTCGATTTATACATTTGTATCAGTAAATTGAATTTAAAAGTATCTCTGATCTGTTGTCGATTTTGAATAGGAATTTTCGTATTGATTCTTGATTTATTTGAACAGCGCATCATTGACTGATGTTCTGTGGCTCGGGTATCACCTACCATCAAGTGAACCTCATGCTCGTCTGTGGATATCTAACATAAAAAAAAGAATTAACTCAAAAACTACTAGACCGATTTTAAAAATTCTTTCACCAATAGAAAGCTACATTGTCAGCGAATAACGCGAATAATTTTCTTGTGTAACATCTCGCCGGGGCGTGTTGCTAGTAATGAATAAACGCATTCGCGTTTTAATACGATAGAAGTTATTTAATACATAATCTATATATATAAAAGAGATTCCCACCTATATAGATACTCATCACGATATCTCTGGAACCATAAGGCGTAGCAACTTGAAATTCCTACCATGAATATTCCTTTCGCCGAGTAGAGGTCAGCTAAGAACGGATTTTACGAAATTCAACCCACAAGGGGGGTTGCGGGGGCAATTGCTAGTGTGTTAATAAAAGACAAAATTATACATTCATGTTTCCCAACACCTATACCTATATTAAAATTATGAGAATAATCTGCTCAAAGCAATGAAACTAGTTATTTAAGTGAAAAAAGATTTTCCACTACGCTAAAGCATGAAGTGTTTTCATTCCTAATGGAAGGGCTGTCTCCCCAAACTTTAAGCCCCAAGACGCGTGTGTTAAAGGTACCGTAAATAGGCTTTGAGCTCAATAAGCCTTATAAGTACAAATTTGTTTTCGGCTCCGCTGACTTAATGATATGTCCTTGATGCTCGTTTTTATCTCGATTGCAGAGCTTTGATGTTCTTTAGTGCTCGCGTTCTGTTTAAATAGAGTACCGTGTGTATATTCGTTTTATGCAATAATTTGTAGAGACAAAAGGGAGGTTTTTGAAAAGCTATTTGTAGCTTAAGTACATTGAAAAATAACGTTAGTCATATGATGTGATTTTTTAGATTTATATTCAGATAGTATCATTTTTAAGAATTTTAAAGTTACATCTTTGAAGTATAAAAGCCTTACAATACAATGGGCACTAAAGATAACATATGTTTCCAAATAAGACATTTAAAAACGAATATACCTAATCATTATTAAATACCAATAAAAAAGTAAACTTTGAAATCTATAAAATTTGGCATTACATCAATATTTTTTGTAATTAATTCTTAGTCCTTCATTATAATTTTAATAAATTATATCATTCGTTGTAAAAAATATTTCGTGGTCAATTAAAATTTGTATAAGTACTAGTTTAACAGATAAAATAAGTCAGTAATCAAATAAAAAAAACAGTTTTTATACTACTCCTTAAACTGTTTAAAAAGGCTACAAAAACATGATCTTCATTCCACACAGGAAGTAGATAGATCTAGATCAGATATTATTAACTTTCCTTCCTTGTTCGATGTAATGTTATTTCTCATAACATATAAGTTATGGTGTGATCGTTAAACGATGCATTAATCTAGTTAGAGATACTGGAACGCCAGACGATTGTTCTTTGTAAAAACGCTATGAAATCTTTAATATGTATTTAATACGTAGGTACATATTTGGCCTCAGGGCCTGATTCAGAGGATATCATCCGGGGCAAATACCCCGGGCCTTTATAAAAGAGGGGGCCCCACAATAGAGACATCGGAAAACAAATATTTTAAATATACCGTCCTTTGTATATGTTTTCATTGTTCTTAAATATTAATGAATGAATGATTAATGTGAGAAAAAACTGTTTTTTATGATGTATAAAATATATGAGTATTGGGATAACTGCTGCTGGATAAGAAGGCGATGTTGTTTGAGATTTCCTTCCTAGCACCGCGGTTGTCTTAAATTATGAAAGTGGTAAGTAATTAGTATAGGAAACAAATATTTGTTTTAGTAAATGTTCTCTAACAATAATGTTATAGTAGGTATAGTATAAATAAATAAAGTAAATTTTAGGAAGAAAGAATATACTTCAAAATCTGAATCTCGTATACACCAAACATAACACCAAAATAGCCGCTTTCAAATTGCTAAAAATAAAACTGCTATGCGCAAAGGCAATATTCAACATTATTATATCCTCGCGACATTTTAAAATGTAGTTCAATGAAAAAGCTATAGTAATTTTACTCTGAAATATCAATTTAAATCGATTTTTTTTATGGAATTAAATAGCAACTATGTATTTATGGATAATTTATTGTATGTATATGAATTAACTTTATCGTACTTTATTTTCATTTTTTCTTGTAGTTTTATAATCAGTTTTTTTCTCAAATATCAGTTTCACCTGGAAAAAATCGCCGCCAAGCAATAAAGTCGCCCATTGCACAATTCATGTTTAGTTAAATTTATTTTTAATTATGTATTTATTTGACTGCAATAAAGCATTTCATTCATTCAATTTATTCATTGACTCCTGAAGTTTCAAATGCAGGAGCAAGACAGTGGTTTAAATTGACATTTCTACTACATTACCGCCATCTGTTACAATGGAGGTGATACTTTTTATTATAATAATCCTCCATATTATGGTATTGCTGTCTTACCGCGTTCTCCTGTTCGTAATATGCATCGTAAAGCGTTTTAGTTTATTAATCCAAGAAATTGGAAAGAGTCATTAAGTCATATTTGACTTTACAAGGATGATTCCGGGCGTTCATTGAGACAGTAATGATATATTTAGTATGCTTCATGCTACGCTCGTAAAGCAAGAAGGGTAGCGAGGTATTGCATTTTCAACACAACCTTATGTATTACCTAACCGGAGCCAGAACACTTTCTTAATAAAATGAAATTTTGTTGGCTTCGTATTCCAGAAAAATGAAGTGAATTTTAATAAAAGCCTTATAACGTAGCCAACTCACCCATATCGTTGCCTCAGTTTTCTGAAAAGTGGTTTTAAGAAATTCCGTCAAGTATCAGTTTCTTACTAATAACTCGTATATAGTACTAGCGGACCCGACAGATGTTGTCCTGCCAGAATGTTGGCTTCCAAAATATAAAATAAATATCTAGATTTGATTAATATGTTATTTTGCAATTCTATATATAGATTTGCACTGGACAACAATAATTACAAAAAGCTATAAGTATGCGTAACGTGACCTGTCAATTGCGGAAAATGGCGGAGTTCGGAACTTAACCAAAATTTTAATAGATATTCTGTTATTCGGGACATAGACGAATTCACACAAATAAGATATCATTTAAACCAGTGCAGCCGTTCTTGAGTTATAAATGGTGTAACTAACACGACTTTGTTTTAAATATATTGATTTCTTTGTATCAGGGACTGAAACCGGTTATTTTTTATTTTCCAAAATACGTGTCCGACTGAGATACCATGATATTAGTTTTAAAGAGTAATACTCACTAAACTTACCACAGTATTTTTTTTTCAGTAAATATGAATAAAAACTAAAGAATATTAACAAAAACCTTTATTATACCGGTATAACCCCTATAGTAAATTAACCGGTATTCAGTCCTTGCTTTGTATTGACTACTTTACAATTTGTATGTAATAACTATTTGATATCTCTCACAGCTTGAATGTCTGACATTAAATCGAAAACAGCTGACGATAATATACGACTAAGTATAAAATGCGATGAAAGCAATAAACTTTAATGTTTATATTAAAACGAATATGCAACATAAATAGCGGGTTAATTTATGTGGTCGAGCCGACCGAAATGTTTTACCCCCAAAATATTTGTCTGTCGCGATATCCGTGTCCTGGCTACGAGCCAAACGGATCACTTTCGCCAAACTAGACTATTAAAATATGACAGGCAAAATATAATAAGGAATTAGTAAAGTGCGTGAGGTAACTCATCACGTTTATATATAACTTTCAGATTGAATAAAAAAGTGTTAACGTCATATTATTATTTACAAGCCGGAATGCAATTAAATTATATCCTGACGTAATACTTACGTACTGTAACTTTTAATTAGTGCTATGCATAGGTATTTATACAGGAAATACCTGCTTTTTATTTTTTTTAATACCATCAAACTTACAGAGCTATTAAAGTTGAAATTTGAGTAAGATTTTTTTTTATGTCATATATCGACAGACGAGCATGAGGTTCACTTGATGGTAGGTGATACTTCAGCCACAGAACATTAGTCAATGATGCGCTGTCGACCTAATTTTTACTTCGAGCATTCGGAAATCCATAGACTGAAACCGAAACGCGCAATATGCACTTCACGGTTTTTCCATCTATGAACGGTGGTTCGTTACCCGGTCGGAATTTAGATATTCCTCCCACCCGATCAATGATTAAAGAAGTTACCAGACGTGGGGAAAACATGCTTACAGAAAATTATAAGCATGTGCTCCCGGTGGGATTCGAACCCACGACCCATCGATGCCCACGGCAGGTGTTCTACCGAACCATAGAGCAACACGGGCCACCGGCGAACCGGAGGGGAGTAGCCATACGCAGGCGTTCCCCTCTGTCAAAGTACAAGTCCAAATGGTCCTATGCGTACAATAAAACTAGTTGTAGCCGCACTTTTCACTAGACTAAATCCAGATGCGCGACTGAATCGACCTCCTAAAAAAATGCCGAATTGTTTGTGTTTCTTGTTGCCAAAAAATATCTGCCACGTCAAATTTACAAAAAGATAGCGTTACCTTTCATATGTAGGTATTTTTTAATCATATTATTACTATTTACTTCTTTAAAACTTAAAATATTACAATATTATCGGTCGTGTTGATTCGGATTTTTTTACCAACACAGTCGCTCGACAGATCCGCGTATTGTATGAGCCCTCATACAATACACGGATCTGTCGAGCGACTGATCCGAGTTTATTTCCGAGAAGTCGCTGTCACCGAGCGATAGTGTTGTTATCGGATTGTTTTAAGTTATCGAAAAAAAATGGCAAAGGAGTCTTCTATACAGAGACAGTTTTGAGATTAAATTTTCTGATTCAAATATTATATTGTGATAATATACATTGTTAAAATATAATATAATACTTACGCGCGTTAGCACATTTATTAAAATCACTTAGTGTAAACTTCAACCATAATGTTTTTTTTATTTCCTAAAAATCCAAAGGATATGGAAAATTGTGGGCCCAAATTTAATAATTGCGATATGATCTAAAAAATGACATATTTTAAATCTTATAATATAAAAAATCAGCTCAATTCTCAATCTGGGAGAGGAGAAATATGAGAAATATAGTTTTCCTGAGATTCTCGATTAATTGAATCGATTACACAATCACAAAAAAAACCTTTGGACAAGGTAATTAACTCAAAAGTAATTAAAAGAAAGATGGCTCGATGAAATTTTAAAAGCAGCAGGAAATGATTGGACAGATAAAGCGAAAGACAGAACTATGTGGAGAAAAATGGAGGAGGCCTTCACTCTATAGAGAGGTCCTTAATAAAATAAAAATAAATAAATATTATAGAATTTAGACTAGAATTAAGACAAAAAATTATCTGTCATATTATTTAAAAGAATATTATAATATTAATACATAGATTGCATGCTATATTATGAAATTATTAATTTAATTATTGTAAATTTAATTATTATTAAGGAAATAAAAAGGCTTTATTATTATTAATTAAATGCACTTTAAATACAATATATTACATATAATTACAGTTATGTTATTAAATAAAAATTATTAATTAAAGAAAATTAATATACATGATTATCGATTTTTTATCGATTAAAATCGATCTTTTATTTTAGTCTGTCATTGGCATGCCGCATGACAGTTGTTTACTCTGTGTTAATTCGTTTCGTGTTTTCAACGTTTTGAGTCTGAGTGCTATCCCGATTGTCGTCATTTAGGAATTGTTACGATTTGACAACTACAAATATCATTGATCACAGATTTATGATATATTTATGTCAGTTATTGATTGTAACATAACCTTACTTTTACTACTTAAAACTCTAATAACTCGGCTCTCAGATTGTCAAAACTAATAGAATTTTCAACGAAGGACTGTTAAGTCTCAATCTATTAATTCACACCAATTTCATATTGTTACATTGGGGGCCCAAAGTTGTATGTAATCGTTTCCATCTCCGTTAAGGGATACATGGAATATACATATTTTGTAATAACGAAGTATTTTTCAAATTATTTCTAAGATTTTATTATGTACCAACTGATGGTCCACTCTCCGTGACCTGCTACGTGCGCATTACCCGACAAGTTCATTTGTATTATTGTAGTACGTAATAAATTAATTCCATCTTTAAAATAAATAAATTAAGTCGAACTTAAAAACCTAATTTCCCAAACCCAGTTCTTGAAATTATCGATACTGCGTATCGACAGTTGTTGCAACTACGGCTAAAAGGACTTGTCAGTGTAGTTGCGCCATTTAATTATACTGTTATGACACGGAATGTTTAAATGTGTGTGTGAAATTGTTAGTGTATTTTTTAGTTTCGTAGTGACAGACGATTGCTTTTGTGTGCGAATTTGAGTACGCACACATAGTGCAGATTTCCCCCCGCAAAAAATGACAGACAGTTTGGTATCGCTAACGAACGCTATGGCTACTCCCCTCCGGTTCGCCGGTGGCCCGTGTTGCTCTATGTACCGAACGCGCCAACGAGCCCGTCAGCCCGTCATTATTTTATGAATCTTGCAACGTATGAGTGCACGTGAGTGTGTCACCAGTAAAACATTTTCGCTGTGAGACAACAAGCACAGTTAATCAACATTCCACTCCACTCGAATGGAATAATAACTTTTAAATACCAATAAAATAAAAGACAATGGAGTGATAGAAATGTTTACCCCAAAATTTGTATCTGTTTCTGGGTAGAAAAATGCAACCTGTCAAGACGGCAGGTAGATTTATAGATAGCAACATCGTTTGGAATAATAGAGTTGTTTAAAAATAAACGCCTGTAGCACGAATTTTGAACGTTAGATGTGATCTTATGGGGTAATCGGGTTAATATGCTTTTGGAGTTCGAAGACGGAAAGATATATATTATATACGTATATATAAGAACTATTTGTAGATATAAATTATAAAGTAAACAAATTATTTGAAGTAATTAAACATTTCTTTTGGTTTTAAAGAAAACTTAAATACATAATATTTTTAACTAAATAACGTATAGTGTTCCAAACACAAAATTTATCAAGAGATGCTTATTGCTTTCACAAATAGTACTATTATTATTTTTTTGAGACAGACGGTTCATTTTATCTTTTGGTCCCTGCTATTGAAAATAGACTGTCTGAAAGCCTTATACAGTAAAAGATTTTATCAAGAAAGTTTTCTGTGGATGTTGAGACTTAAATAACAAACAATGATTTTTAGTAAACGATTTTTTTACGAATATCATTAATTTGTTCATCACCAACAATAAAGATAAACTACGAATTATTGCCTTCAACTAATTTAAACCTGATGTTGGAAATAATATATCAAACAGTTAATAATAAACATAATATTTATTCAAATATAACATCACAGTTCTGAGTTACCGACTGCGGATATAAAATCGTTGCGAAGTTTTACTGAACAAACGTAAGGGGTGAATGAACTTTTATTATCATGTATATATTGTTTACGCAAAACAAACTCTAAGATTGTGGCTTGCTTGTAAATTGCTACAGCATTGTGTGCAAAACTTTGAAGCGGTACCGTTGTTAAGGAAGGAAGTTAAATTGTTGCGATCGTGCAAGAATTCTAGTTTCAACTCGCTTGACGCGGTAATTAGCGGTTTTCGCAGTTCGAATGCGTTTAAAGTGTGCATTTTTTCGGATAATAACAGATTATTCAATATCAGATTATAGGTTAGCCATCAAATAATTAAAGAGGAAGATATAAAAGAAAGGTCCATTATTTAATATGGGTTGCAATGGCTACCTTGCGGTCAGATGGGTTGCGGATTCAAACCCGCTGGAGTGACATAATTATTTTTTTCCGAAAAACTGGTTTTCCCTACGTCTGGTCACTTTGAGCAACATTAAAATTTAGCTCAAGTAATCCACTGGTCATAGATAAATGAAGTCTATATTTCACCTGTTGGTTTCGTAAAAATAGGTCGACAGCGCATCCTTGAGAAATCCTGAATGAAACAGTTTGTACAGAAATCTGACAGCTCAGATTAAAACTTTCCTCATACTTGTACATTTATGTGCCTCTTAAACATAGGTACATTTACAATTATACCTATAATCTGTGTGTTTGTTTATGAAAAAATATTAAAAGACTTCTTCTTATATTAAGGTTTATTATAGAATGTATTTTAAGATTTACTGGTCGACTATATGATTTTTTAACATTTTTTTTTTATCTGACGTTAGATAGTTGCTTAACTACTATCCCACCTGATATTAAGTGGTGATGCAGTCAAGGTGACACAAGTTTGGACATATTATATTGACTTAATCTGACCTCTTTGACTCGTTTCATTCACAGCATTTATCATTGCTGTAAAATTGGGGTCGTTTAAAACAGTTTACATTCAGATATAAATATTTACGATACGATAGCAAGGTCGAGTCGCGGCATATATGACATTCGACACCTGCGGTCAACAAGATTAATAACGGCTGATATAAGAGCCAGGTATTAGATAATCTTATATATAAAATTCTCGTGTCACAATGTTAGTCTGCATACTCCTCCGAAACGGCTTGACCGATTCCTCTGAAATTTGGTAAGCATATTGGGTAGGTCTGAGAATCGGCTAACATCTATTTTTCACACCCCTAAATAATAAGGGTGGTCCACCCCTCAATTTTTTTTTTTCATTTTTTTGACAAAATTTTTTTTTTTATTTTTTTATGATACGATATTCAAAAATACATACAACCCAAAATTTTTACTTTTTTATCACCAACCCCTGCTTTTTAGAAATTATTTACATGGCAAATCAACGTTTGCGGGGTCAGCTAGTAGACTATATAATGATATATTTATACACATACACATACACACACACAAACATTTGACAAATTAAAAGAAAAATATAGTGTAAAATATGTAATAATTTAACTATTTTTTAAAAGAAATGTTGCTGTGCGGTGTCAAATAGAACTCCAATCCACACTTCTTTATAGCACAGAACTGTTTTATAAACCAAATTGACTAAATAATTGGTATTTCTTCAAAGAAAATTGGGCTTTTTATAGGTAGTAAGAGGTTAAGATGCTCCTCCGAGGATAACTAATTTTTAGCAAAATCCATATTCCACAGTAAAATATTTTTTTAATATCAACAGTTTTTTCCTTTGATTTGTTTACATGTATAAACATTACGTTTACAGAAAACATTAGCGTCCACTTATTATGGGGCCGCTTAGAGTAAATGTTCATTTATAAATGACTAGCAATATACAAATAAAAGCAAAAACAAATCTTTCCTCTTTATAATATTAGTATAGAAAAGATTCCATAAAAATTAAATGTGTATTGGAACATCGAAATATAACGCATGTAGCGTTATTATTCTTTATTAGTCTAAGTATTGCAATATCGAAATGATACCTATTAAAAAAATCAAAGGTTCATTTTTTAATTATACTTTTATTCCAACATTAAGAAGCTGCAATAAGTATCATGATAAACAGGATTGAATATTATTTAATATTGTTCCGTTTTCTTTGTGTGTTTACTTAGGACTTGTTTGAGAGGATGAATTTTCAAAGTGAAAAAAGTAAATTTAAGTATAAAGCTTGTTTTATTACCAGCAAATTTTATCAGAATTGTGACCTAAAATCCTAAGATAATTTATAATCATATTGAGAATCTAACAGCATATTATGACCTTCTGTTTAAGAGCAGCCGGCCGGCCTAGCATGACCGCCACGAGATATGTCGCAGACGAGAGAAGACAAACTAAAATGTAAGATATCTCGATATATTATATCTCAACATCGACAATTTTGATAGAAAAAATATCTCGATCGACAAATATATCTATTTTTGATATTAAAAGTCGAGTTTTAAGTGTAATTGTCATGTTAGACCCGAAAGAAATAGAGCGATAATCGATTAAAACACGAGAAAACGGTCGACAAAATTTTGTCACGGTTGTGACAAAATTTTGACAACATGCTAGGCCGGCTGGCCAATATTACTAGCCACACTAAAGACCATTAATAACAACGCCCACAACTCAATAGAAAACACCTGCTATGAATAGTTCATGAATCCAACTACAAGTTCTACGATACGAGGTATTGGTTTGGCAACTAGCCGGGTTCGAACCTTGTCTCTTGGGGTTATAGCAAACATAAACAATGGTGTTCTCGTTCATGCTAAGTAACATTATGTCTAGAGCAATTAATGATTTAGTACTATGAAGTTAGTTACATATAATGCCTGGACTTTTCAGTTACGTATTACTGTTTTTTTATGTTCTATATCGACACACGAGTCATATATCAACAGTCAATGATGCGCTGTCGAACTATTTTTTACTTCGAGCATTAGGAAGTCCATAGACTGAAAATGAAATGAGCTATATGAACTTCAGGGTTTTATCCATCTATGAACGGTGATTCGTTACCCGGCCGTTATTTCGCTACTCGTTTTCCCGATGTTACCAGACGTAGGAAAACCATGTTTATAAAACATAATAAAATAATAATAATAGTATCCACTCTTGGGAGTAGGAGTAGTACTAAGGAAAAACGATGGGTTAAGACGGACCCCTGCCGACAAAAACTCTTTGGCATTCCTCTCAATAATCGCTGAGGACGCAAATCCAAGCCAAAGCATTCGTCTGCGATTCAACAACGGCTGCAAACCTAATAGCAAACTCTCTATAACAAAACGATAATTGAAACTTATATTGCAATAGATATTGCACGAAAGATATTTAACCGCATAGCAAAATTGTCAATACCCCTCTCCACAAAAATGCGTTTAAAGATGCCATTTAATTATTATTGATCGAAATTTGAAACCATACTCCGGAGTTATATAATCATGCAGTTAACTCCTTATATGTATTGTAGTTTTAAAGCAATCGTTATTGCTTTTCTAAGAAACGATAAACGTGTAGAATGTGGATGTACTGACCGTATATCGTTAACCTAACTCTCGTTATTACTTGTATCAATAGTTCATTGACATAAAGAGCAATTAATGGTCTTAATATTGTCTTTTATTAACGCGAGTATCACACATTTAAATAAAATTCTTTATATGGAAGACTGCCGTGACCACGGTTGCTGAAACCATCCGAAACGTCGAAATAAATAATATAAATAATAAATCGCGTTTTAATCCGTTATAAAGTATTTCATTTAATTTAATGGTCTTGTTTTATACTTCATACGGGTGCTAGTAGCACCGTGCTACATAAAAATAATTGAGTTTATTCATAACATATAAAAATACAAATCTTTCCTCTTTATAATATTAAATATAGATATGTTAGTGCAGTTGCCAATATATATATTTCACTATTTTGAATATGCTTTTATGCTTACAGTAACAATTTCTAATTCATCAGACTGTTGAAATATTTCTATTTCAACTATTCTTGTTCTCTGTGTCGAGAATTTCCTTAAAGTTGCTAAAGAAATCTCTCATTCTTAGATATTATTACTGATACAATAGGTAAGATTTTATTACATTGAAAAGAATCTTACGTCAGAAATTTAATTAAAATTCTTGGCAAAATTATATTCAACCGCAATCTATTGTATATAACACAGACTATCACAAAATGTCGTCTAACAAGCTCGTAAAGATATTAAAGATTCCTCCATAACAATTCTCTAAGGTATGAAATTTCGCAGACGGTGCAATCTTGCAAGAAGAATGCGTTTTGTCTAGGAAACGCCCTTAAGCGACTGTTGACAAAGAATAACTGCTTGTGAGTCTTTTGCTTCGGCACTTTGCATGCACTTTAGGAACACAACGGAATATAAATCAGAGTTAAAGGAAAATACACAGCTCTATTCGACACTGTTGACAATTATCGCATTAAGAGATCTGGGTACTAGTGAATATAATATTTAAAATGGAAGGCAACAAAATCATTTATTCATTTAGGTAACATAATGTACACTTATGAACGTAAATAAAAAAATACATATTAAATGCTTCTAATTTTACATTTACTGTCAGTTCTCAAATCAAGGGCGTAGAACGGGCGAGAAGAACTGGCAATAAACTCTCCGCCACTCTTTTCAATCGCCAAGTTTTTTGTTTTACAAATTTTTGTAAGGAGCTGCAACCATTACACCATGTTGCACATGATATCTTTAAGTAACAATTAATGATTTTATATGGTAGTGCTCTTAAGCTGTGAATACGATACTAGTGTTCTTGTATCGGCATTCGCCTTGACGTATCTTGTGTTGTTGCCTCCCAGATCAATTACAAATTCTTGCCTCTGACACCAAAGGCTAGCATGCAAATGCATTTCAAGGGTATGCATTATCAAATATGATCGTCAAAAGGGGTAGCCGTAAAAGCCACAAGATGACAGGGGAAAGCTAATAGCACTCATGGCAGCAATAAATAAGGATGCTGCCTTTGTTATATCCTTAACGGGCCGTCTTATGGGCTTCTTAATTAATTTGAAACTTTCTGAGGTCTCCCGTGGCGAGCAATTTGAATAATAGCCCGGATAGGGTGCAGAAGCTTAATTTTAATTGCAAATATTTATGTTAAACGAGCCTGCTGGCGAAGTCGATTGTCCTACGCTGGTATTACAAAGTATGAAATATTATTTACGAAAATATTAACTTAAAAAATATTTCAGGGTGAAAAATATCAAACTTACTGCCCATCTCACTCATCTGCACATACGTATCATAGGATTAAAATTACCTGAAAAAGAAATAATCAAATTAGGAATCTGAATAATACGCTTAAAAAATATAAAACAAAGAAGAGAGTGATTGAAGAATTCAGTAGAAGGGATTCGAGATTTCTGTCTCACTTGACCAAACTCACTTGCTGACCCAGACTATAAAAAAAGCTAAAAAAAGTTTTGGTATCAGCCCGAGTCAGCACTTCGAAACTAGAATCTCTACTTGTGGATTCAAACTTAAGTAAACATTTAATTGGCTGTATTTAATCTCTAACAATCTTCACTCTTAAAAGTAATCTTTAAATAATCATCACACTGGTTCTATATTAATTGGTTTTAAATTATTCAATAACCTACCCAGCAACATTAAGAGACATCCATCATAACTTGAAGTGGGCACGTTCCAGCAATCTATTAGGATGCTAGACCCACAGACTTGTCTTTAAACGCCTGAAGGGTATTAAAGGGAATGACATAATGACTGTAATAAATATATACTTAGCACAAGATTATAATGCATTGAATAACAATGTACAGCAAATTACACTACTTATTGTTGGAACAGTACGAAAATTGCTATGTTAGAATAATCGTTTTGATTCTATGACATTTTTTGTTTCTAGACTTGATTATTATAGATAATCAAAATAGAACAGAAATTGCAAACTGTAATATAATATCGCATTTATTGCATTCAAGAATATACAGTTAGTTCGTGATTAACTTGGTATATATATTTTTTACATAACCAAACCTGCCAGTTAAGTAAAATAACGTTTACTGGAGTAAAACACGATTTATATTATCTATCCCGAAGTTTCGAATGCTTTTCAGCAAGCGTGGTCACAGCTAGACAGGATATAATATAGTCAATACAATGCGTTTTAATCCCCGAAAAGTTATTTAAAATGTGTCATATTCGCGTTAATAAAAGGCAATTTTAAACCTACCATTACAGGTACAACTTAACATATTATACTAAACTCTTATTTTGAAAACCCGAATAAATCACATCTTATTTACAAAGTCCGTGCCAACCCATTTTGGTAAATCTTAGAGAGTTACTAGTAAAACTTACGATTTACCAATTTATTATGGGTTTTTGCATTGAAAAATTTATAAAATTTTAACAAGTCTCCCCTTTTCTTTTACTTCATTGAAACTTTAAAAGTAAAAACAAAAGATACTATCATATTTATATTGACGTCATAAACACGAATTATTTCTCAAGATTTTTTTTATGTTATATATCGACAGACGAGTATGAGGTTCACTTGCTGTCGACAAGTATATAAAATACATATTAACACATTCAAAAATAACACTGGTTATCGGCCATGTCACCCACTTACCTGATTACTACAGCTGCTAACTGAATGAAACACTGATAATTCCCAAGTCCCAGTAGACTAATTATTACACTACACTATACTTAAATTTTAAATAAAGCAGCACTACAATACATTTCTTGTCAGGAACACTACCGGACTATCACGATACTAGAGTAAAAGATTTCCTAGGAATTTCGCACGGCACGCAGCTTCTGTTCGTCACTGTCGAGTAATTAAGCGAACCACGAGACTAAACACATTTCCGTGTATCAAAAATAAATCTTATTGCAATAACACAAGTGTCGTTTTTTCCTTGTTTGAATGGTAATCTTTAGCATAGAAATAAATACGGGAACGTGCGATGTTGGAGACGCTCTCACGCAATGTCTTCTGCACATAAGTGTGTAAAAGTCAATACACGGGGGGTAATGATCGATATTACGTCTCATGTTTGTTATTAATAGAAAATCAATAAAACTATACGTGTTGACACACTTAATATTTAAAAGCAGATGTATTGACTATAGATTTATTAAGCACTAGCGACCCGCCCCGGCTTTGTACGGGTGCAATGTAGATGCAGTATACATTAATAAAGCCTATGTTACTCGCTGATAATGTAGCTTTCTAATGGTGATAGAATTTTTAAAATCGGTCGAGTAGTTTTTGAGTTAAATCGTTACAAACATAAAAATATTTCCTCTCTATATTAGTATAGATATAGATTAATGCCCGAACTAAGCAAAGACTTGTGTTTTGGATTACCTTGTTGATCATGACTTACAATACAATAATGACAATACAATAATCCGATAAAGGACAAAAGTGGCGCTAAAACAGATATTTCAGTTGTAAGCATTTGATGGAGTTTTCAAATAAAACAACGCCCTTGAAGCTTGATAAGAGCTGATATTGTTACGAGTATTTGGAACATCATATCCTCTTTACTCTGAAAATAATTAAATCATATATTTACGTAAAGTACTGCCAAATAAAAGTCTAATATATATAGCTTTAACTAGTTTTTTTATGTTAGATATCGACAGACGAGCATGAGCAGAAAATTATGAACATGTGGTCCCGGTGGGATTCGAACCCACGACCCGTCGACGCGCACGGCAGGTGTTCTACCGAACGCGCCAACGAGCCCGTCAAACAATGTTTTTAACAAGAAATTCTTCTACGATTTTTCCACCTAATACGACCTCGTATGGATCGACCTCGACCGCGTATCCACTTTACAGGCCATTAACACACTCGCAACTCCTGAGGTTAGATAGGCTGATAGTCAGGGGTCGTTATAAAAAAAAAAATAACAAAAGAGATACATAGAGTTTTCCATTAATACGTTTGGAAATATAAACAATGGACCATATGTTGCGTTACCCGTCATGCAGGGTGCATTGACACCAGGTGGTTCCATCGGATATAGCAGACCATGCCGAGCGTGAAGCACGGAACTGTATGGCTTTAGAATATATTACATCCGACGTTATCACATTGCGTTGTGGTCGCACGTGGATATTATTAGTTGTTTAGAAAATTACTTAGCCGCAAATTGTATAAAAATTGGGATATTCTTTTGATTGAATTCCAAATAATTTCAAAGAGAAAATATCTAACCTAATTTATATAAAATTACTTTTACCGGAATAAGGTGCATATAATACCGTTGACCTTGACCGCTGAGAATGCCCCGCGCACCCCAAGCGTATGGCGTAAAACGCAAGTAATGTATATAAAATTAAATATTACCTATGTAACAAGAAACAATCCATCGTTGAACGCAGTTTGGATTTGAAATTTTATGAAATATGTTGGATTACAACAACAATAATTGCTAATGAAGATACACTGCTTTAAATAGAACTTAGAGGTGTGTTTGCAGATTTTTTAATGCATTAAAGTATGTTTAATTATGTGTATTTAAAAACATAATTTTAAAATCTTTTTTATGCAGATAAAACACTTAAACATAATGTACGGTTTAAGAGATACATTGATTTAAAAAACAGCATTTTTGTCCGTTCTTAAGAAATCAAAAGCCCTCTCGAATGCTTTTCACTAAGCGTATTCACGGATAGTCTGGTCATTTTTGTTGCAAAAATATAGCATTTATGTATGTTTTAAATGTTAATTGCTATTCAAAATTCTATTTCAAAATGAATGCAATAGTACATACATAAACATAATAAGAATTTTGGAAGTAATGGGTTAAAATTGGTAGATTCGTAACAAGGTTTCCCTTTCGTAAACAAGTTTTTGATGGTTTTTATTCGAATGCAAGCTTTTATAAGTTCATAAGTAGGTACATATGTATATCAATAGAAGGTACGCAATATCCAAGATGCAGAATGTAGATAAACTGCAAAGTACAAATACCGGAGTGGAATTCTTATCTATTCTTATTCGATTTCACATTATTAGAACACGTTTATAATTTATTTTTAATTCTCACGCAACCTAGATTTTTTTAGTTACTTTTATAATTTATCTTGAGATTGTATACATTTTATGTATTGAATTAAATTTATTCGATGGAAAATTGTTTGATGGAATGTGTTTTTTTTAATTTGATATGAATAACTCGCAAAACATCGTCGACTTTGTATTCCTACGAATTGGTATATAACAAACATAACAATATGGATGAAATATTATTGGAATAGTTAAATATTTACAATCTTATATAGGTATATTATTTATATTTAAACGCTTATTTTACTATACACTTAAAACACTAAGGTTACTTTTTTATTTGATGTAAAAATTCAAATTAAAATCAGGGCCGGATTTAGGTAATCTGGGGCAACAACAAAAGAAGGGCTCCACAATAGAGAATTCGGAAAAAATCTTTGAAAATTCTGACGAGTAAATACTAGTAAACAACTTTGCCTTTGATATTTTTTTTCGCTGTTTTACCTTTACCTACTGTTCTTTGTACTTTGCGGCCAAGAGGCATCTAATCCTTTGTTGGCCCAAGGCCTCCACACCTCCAAATCCGGCTCTGTTAAAAAGGTTTTTATGTTGTGATTATAGTTTACAGGTAATATCTCAGTAATATCAGTAATCACCTTGAAGATTACTAGAGCGTCTCGACCGCAAAAAATTGTTTGGCAACCGTTTTCGAGGTTATCTGACGTAGCCGACTGCTCAATGAACTTATTATTATTTTCACTGATATGATACTTCGAAAAGAGTATTTTTACGATACTATTTTTAAGCCTTATTTTTAGAAAACAATTTAAACACTGTATGTATGCGTTACTTTTGTGATTTTATTGAACATATAATATGTTTATTTACTATATGATAATTTCTGAATAAGATTATTTGCTTATTTTCTCTTCTACTATGAAAATAATTCGAAAACTAATTCTACTCCTATTCTAATCTACTAACAATCTATACGAAATAAAAATAAACTATGTATAGTCTATATTTGTAATCACAATCTATACTTCTAAATTAATATTATAAGGAGAAAAGGTTTGTATTTTTGTGTTATGAATAAACTCAAAAACTACTGGACCGATGTTAAAAACACCACCACCAATAGAAAGCTACATTATCAGCGAGTAACATAGGCTATTTTTTTGTGTATAGTACATCTGCATTGCACCCGTGTGAAGCCGTGTTAATAGTAATTAATAAAAATATCGAAATTTAAAAACTGGTATATGGTAAGTAAGTTTTGGCGGCTTTGTCGGCATGCGCTGACTGAACAGCTGTGTTTACTGGAAAGTGACGTACTACAACAATTATGCTCTCAAGTTGATCTATAAAAAGTGCATGACGCTGTATACTTAACTTTTATATTGAAGCTCTAAAGGGTTTTAAATTGGACGTGAGTAACGTCGCTCGGGGTCGCTACAAAACTTACATATTAATGATTGATGATTCTGAATGTTCTGTAACGTATATAGGGTTATTAACCTTAAATAAGTTTCAGAACGTTCATTTAAATTTAATATTATTTATTGTGCCAACTTAAGAACATAATATAATAAAAAATGTAGTAGGGAGTAGGTAGGCACTATAGGTATCACTTGAGTAGAGAATTAGATACATATGTTTTTCTTCTCAGAGGAAGAAATACATGTTAACAACTCGAAAAGAAAAAAAAACGTGAGTTTTTTTTTGTATGTACATATGTACAAAAAAACTAAAATGAAACCAAACATTATTATTTTATTTATTGAATAAGACATCCATAAATCGTCTATAAACGGTAAATTTGATCACTTCCAATTATTTTAAAACTGATTACGTATTACGAAAGTAAGTTTTATAATAAACGAAATAAATCAACTTGTTTATTTTCTTTAGACGCTCGTTGTTTAAAATGTTTCAGCTTCAGCGACGTTCCATAATGTAAACTTTGATTACGAGCGTTTAGGTTCAAAATTTTTATGCATTATTATCGGCGACTAGCCTAGCACGGCTTCCGTATGGATGTCGGAATTTCATATGTTATGCCTCTTTAAAGAAATTCTTACTTAGAAACTTATATCATCATTAACCAAATCGAGTCGTGACCCTTGAGGAAGTCGCAATTGTTGTTAGAGGCGAACGCCGTCTGTTCAAAAATACAAGGATTGACCGGAAAAAATAATTCTTTTTTTAAAATACGATGACGGACAGAATGTTTACAAGTTTACTTCAGCTCTCAGCAATGAAATATTACCATTGTATTTATTACGTGAAGCTCGCACTCAGTGGCAGAACTACAAGCCCAAAAGCCCGTCTTGCCAACTTTAACATAATACGTGTTTAATGTTTATATATTTATACAACTTATATAATTACGTAATCGTATTGGTTATATATGACTACTGACATTATTATATTTCTTGTAAATGCTTTTATAAGGCAAAAGAGGCATTTGTGCTTGTATGGTAGTCCCGCCACCGCTTGCACTACATTACATTATACATAACTTTCTTGACATTATTGAATCTGCCCATTACACCGTATCATAGCATGATTTTTTTAATCTATTAAAACCGTTCTTTAGATGTTTTTTCGGAGATTACATACATAGTTTTTTTCGAATTAAAAATATCGTAAAAAGGTTTAATCACCTCTATATTACATATACATAGCTACCTCATTTACCTAATGCAAATAAACTACTTTTATTTATTTACTAATGTTAAGGTTTTAGTAAAGATTTATAAATTTCATTCGTGGATACATTTCAAAGAGAAAAGCCCTATTGACATTTCACCCGTTTTTCTACTTTCAAAGGGTAGCATCGCCTGGAGGGAATCAAAAACGCTACGTCGCGTCGCTTCATGTTAGGGGAAAATTATACACTCATCTCCTTACAAATAGATTTTAAAAGGTTTGGGATCTGTCAAACATATAGGGGAATTTTAAGACCTTGAGGCTAAAAGAGTACAATAAAATCTTGTAGCACAAAAAATGTAGAAAATAAGAAAAATGTAAATATACTTACATAATAAAAGAAAATATATAGAATCTTTTGACGGGCTGGTTGGGTCTTTGCATACCTATAGGTCACGGGTTCGATTCCCTCTGGGACGACATATTTATAATTTTCTGTGTACATGTTATCTGGTCACTTCGAGCATAAATTAAATCTTGATAATTAAAATTCGAATTCGCCATGCCCGACGTTATTCCTTACGTGTTTTTAAGTGAAGGTCCCGTACTCGGAGACACCTCCGTCTACGTCCTATCAGTTCTACTTGAGTCTACGAATAGTTAACACGGGAGTATTCAAGAGCTGAACTAATGGACTTTGGCTAAATTCTGGAAATATCGATTTATTTTTATGGATTATGGGGCTCATCTGGTAAGTGATTACCTACCGCCGCCCATAGATATCTGTAATACCAGAAGGCGTTGCCGGCCTTTATATTTTATAAATAATAATTAAACAATTATAAAACATATACAGTATAATTGACAAGTAGATTTTCTCGAACTTTTTTTATGACTTGTATGTCCTTCAGGCTTTTCTTCTCGTTTTCCTTCATTTTTTTATACGGTGTCAGTTCAGTAGGTTCTCTTTTTCCATTCTCTCCTTTCACTCCTTATATCATTCTGTTTATTCAGTATCGAGTTAATATTATACCCTCGTTTACAAACCTTAATAATTTTACGCTCTCTACTTTTCAATACTAAATTGCTGTATTAAGTTTCACAACGGCCAATGAAGTACAGTGTTCTTCCAATAAACAATTCCTTAGCTTTAAAAGGTTTGTACTATACATACGTATATAATTAATATATCGACGGCTAATACCAAAATGGCAATATAAACTTTTTTCTTTTCTCTATTTTTTTGGTTTCTTTCTGGGTCATTTCTAAGTTTCGTGAATATAATTTAAAAAAAAAATAATATTTTTTTTTTTTTTTTTTTAGTTTATTCCGAACTTTAGATAATTTTCCTGATAACTTGTGGAATGGCCGTTATCCCTTTTTGGGTATTATAGTGAATTATTTTTATTTTTAAGCTGCTAATAATTTGAATAAAGAATTGGATTTTACCATTTAGGTAAATGCTTTTTATATTTGCATAGTACATACTCGAAAATCGGCTCAAACAAAATTTACAACATTCACGCGAGTAGAAACAAATGCAGAGCCTGAATATTGAATGATGTTTCAACGAAGTTTGTCTCTTCATATGTTTACTGTCCGGTACAGGTCATTTGGGGGATAAACTTGTTTTGACGTGTCCCTCCCTGAGGATATTGAGCACAATAAAAATTACCATAACAATACAAACAGTCTTCTGACCCTTTCTTGTGCTAAAGATTGTTGGCAGAATGTTGTTTTATTTGCGGGTCTTTTGAGGAGAAATCTTCAGAAAAAGCTTTGTCAGCGTTTTAAATTCTTTAGAAATTCTTTGAGTAGGCTTAGGCTGGATTTGATATCTGAAGCTTCAAGCTATTTAAACTACAGACGGTCGATTCTTAACTATTATCAAGTTTTAAAACTTTTGTCAGCATTTTTATGAACAATAAAATGACATAAATAAATCTTATGGGTTTTTGTCAACACAATTTACAAAATTTAGCTTCCACGATTTTTTGATAGAGCGAATTTGTAATAATTATCATTATTTTAATGTATTTTTTCGTTTAAAAAAGAGCTTAATTTTTATTTTATACATATATCGTAAAAAAGGGAAAAAACCTTACTTCATACATTAAAAACAATTCTAAGAAACTAACAGAACATATAGAAAATAACAAGAGGTTGCATTGAGCAACGTAATGTTAAGAATTTAAAATTTTAAAAAGAAAAAATGTTCAATGCTTGGGATGTAATGAGTTAAACAAATATCTATACTAATATATCAGTACAAATACTATACGCATGTGAGTATGGAGATAGTAGATACATCGGAATGCACTCGGTCTTAGCGACTTTCTATGAATTTCCTTACGCCACTGGCAGTGTATCGGAGCAATTAACTCGATATCATGCACTTCGCAGAACTTTACACATCGGATGCTCTTGCAATATTCACTTTGATATACATATTTTATTTCCTATAATTTTACTTTCCTTTAATTATTATATTTAGGTATCAGTGGAAATTGAAAACGCAACGTGTTGATTTTAGGGGCGGCAAAGAGGACTGAATTTCTTTCTTCTTTTAGATATCTTACGGAAATCTTTAAGACATCTTGGCGATGATTTTCCTTCTTCCCTTTTATTGTCCATTCAATAGTTGATTCTATATGTTATAGTGAAGCTAAACTTAAACGGGCGGGCTCCTTGGCGCATTCGGTAGAACACCTACCGTGTGCATCGATGGGTCGTGGGTTGGAATCCCACCGGGACGACATGTTTATAATTTTCTGTAAGCATTTCTTCCACACGTCTGGTAACTTCGGGCATTGAACGGTTGTTCGTTATAGATGGAAAAACCGTGAAGTGCATATTGCGCGTTTCGGTTTCAGTCTTACTTCTTCTGTTCTGTGGTTTCAGTCTATATAGGTATTTCCGAATGTTCGAAGTAAAAAGTAGATCGACAGCGTATAATTTTCCGATGTTTTAAATCACGAAACTTTTTTTATACTCAAATATCTAATTAAATTAAATATTATAGTAAAAATCTATTTTTCCTATTAGGCCAACTACAACTATTATAACAACATGCCTCGTTGCAAATTCAGTAACATGTGGATGAAGATTAGGCACGCACAATAATAAACCTTCATAGATTAAAAAATAACACCTATACCTTTTTAAAGTTTCATGGTGTTATATTTCTCAAGATATAGATAACCATAATACATTAACTAGGAATATACAGGACTTATACGAAAATAAATCCAATATTCATGAATGTTTCATCAAAACAGTTTTATAGTAGCTGTCATTACATTGTAATTAGATAGAGCTAAAAGCAGCTACCATAAAATATTATTCCTAAATATAGGGCTGCCGCACATTAGGCCACCGGTGGATGCTACAAGATATATTATTTAGCAATGGCGCACACTGAGTTTTCGAGTGTTCGGTGCTTATTACATGTGACTGCGTTTGCGGCTCGCTAGCCATGCATGCATAGTCACATTCGCCGCTGACTTCAGTCTTGTGCATATCGATAGCTCCCACGTAAGTTATGGTAACCAACATAATATTTTACGTCTTTTAAACTATATAAATATATTAGACCATATACAGTCTGATTTAATTTATTTTACAAGACGTATAAAATTGTATTATTATAAAATCTAGATGAAAATTGATAGAAAGTAGAAAACTAAACTTGTTGGTTATCATAATTCGCGGTGTAAGAGCTAGATGGAGATTTTCTCAATTTTACAGGGAGCAAAAATAATGTGACAATCTGCCACTTAAAAATTTACCACCTTTTTAATTACGTATAGTATACAAATGGAGAATAAAATAATTTATTATAAAAAAATATAATAAAATAATTATCAGTATATTGGTACACTATTAGAGATATAATAAAGTTAATAATTATTTAGTTACGTATGTAGAAAAACTATTTTTGTTTTTTTTTTGTTGATACATACGTTCGTATTTAAGTAGGAGACATTGATATGTTACTAATGTCCGCGACTGGTGGCAGCGTCTAGTTATCGCCACAAGTGGCCTAATGTGCAGTAGCACATATCTGCGTCATATTCAAACATATTTTAGATACTTTATGTTAACATCATTACCACATTTCCTGTGAGTAATTCAACTGCATTATTACCTGTAACAAAAAAAAAAGTAGTGTGAGACAAATGTTTATTTAAATAAATTTAAAAGTACATATTGTTAATATAAAGTAATTCCCTAGCTCGTAAACGCCTTAATAATTCGTTAAGGTGATAAGAGTGTTATCTCATTTTAAAAGGTATTTACATGTGACCGCACATAATATGGAATATTTATCCTTTGCATAATTATATTATCAACAATAACTAACGTGACCATTTTTGTTTTGTGTTAAAGTGAGACGTTTACGATATTTTTTACATAAATAATAATTTTAATACAATATTTATAATATTATAAAGCGGAACGTATGGTCATGTTAGCTATAACCCTAAAAATTATGTTTAAGAAGTAATTTTCCGCTTTTCTTTCTCTTAATTATCTACTATCAACGCGCCCCGGCTTCACACGGGTGCAATGTAGATGTACTATACACAAAACAGCCTATGTTATTCGCTGACAATGTAGCTTTCTATTGGTGAAAGAATTTTCAAAATCGGTCCAGTAGTTTTTGAGTTTATTCATAATATACAAAAATACATAGAAGTATAGATGTATGCATTAAGCACCATTGATGTGACTCTAGAGTCTAGACCATGACTGAAAATAGCGTTCTGCTATTTAGCTCTTCCGCTAAAGCCTACCACAATATACTGTCATTAATTAATGACCTCATTTATCAAATAATAAAAGCCTGTTTTCTTTAAGTCTGATATCTCCCGACCCTATTTCTCAATGGATTCAATTTGTCTTATATTTTTTGCGAATTCGCACCAGAAGCAGCCGTGACGCAACAAAAAAGAAAGGCAATCAAGTGTGAAACGCTGTTAAGATTTATAGGCTGTTAACGCGAATAGATTGTAGGGCACTGGACTACTTAGTGCGCCCTTTGAAATTTGTTTACTAACATTGACGCTGATGGACACGATTTCATGTATTGATCAAACTGCAAACAGATTGTTGCTAGAAGGAGTGAATAAAAAAATATACGTACAAAACATTACTGTTGTCAATATGCAATTACATATAGTATTATAATTATACAAGAGGTATAGGTTATATATATATCATATAGGTCATATATCTTTAGAATTGAAATGTGTAAGGTTAATAGTTTTATATGTGAAAACTTGTAAATGGCCTTCTGAATATATTTTTTCTCTGTCTAGCTCTAAGTTTTCCTAATAAAAAAAAAAACAAAAAACTGAAAATTAAAAATTAGAGCATAACCACAGAAACAGAGTATTATTAAAGTACTTTTCATTTTATTTATTTATTTCCTCTTTTTTCCCACTTCTAATTATTTATTTTTAGTTGGTGAGGTAAACGTGACCAGGTCAGCAAAATACTGAGTTGGGGCCTTTTGTGACACTAATTCAAGTTTTCATAATGTATGCTTTTCCTAAGGTTTTGTGTCACATATCATTCCATTTCCTTTATATTTCATTTCATTTGAGCTTCGCAAAAGTGATGCGATTTTTTTAGGAATACTAAAAAAACAATATTAGGTAGCAAAAAATAAACACATTCTAATCATTCTTATGAGAAATAGATCCATATTTCATTAGAAATTGAATTACTAAAAATGTTAACCAACAAAAAAAAAACCTATGTTCAAACCGATTTAGTTACCTCACCGTTACCTCTCTCACTCTTTGTCTCAAGTTGTAGACAAGTGACATCTGATTAATACCGAATTCGGAGCCCGCGGTCGGTCATTGACCTTAGGCGTGTACACACGATCTTAATATCGTTTCAATACGCTCCGTGAACCGTGGATTAGCGATGCGTGTGGTTCGATTTACACTGTGTTACGTTGAAACTTTACGTATATGTCAAATATAAACGTAATGTGTGTAATATTAACTGTTTATAACATCTTTTTCAATAAGGATAAGTAAAATCGCATTCAATTGACAATCGCTGATATCTCAATAGTCAAAATGTTAATTAACGGAAAGTGCACATTGCGCGTTTCGGTTTCAGTCTATGGTTTTCCGAATGCTCGAAGCAAAAAGTAGGTCGACAGCGCATCATTGACTGATGTTCTGTAGTTAAGATATCACTTACCATCAAGTGAACCTCATGCTCGTCTATCGATACAGATATCGATGTTATGACATATTATGTATGTCAGAACATAAAAAAAATTATTGCCTAAAACTCTAAAGACTTAAAATTAACTTGAATTAAACCTTAGTAATAAAAGTAAATGAGTTCTCGGCTAAGGCACAAGTCTTTGCATTTTGCTGTCGAATGGCAAGCCAGGGGTTCGAGCAGCGCTGGTATTATTGTCTGGTGTTCGCGGACATTTGATATTTGTATCTGAGAAACTGAATACCTCCTTTAAATGATATCCTTTTCTTATAGAATAATTAAACCTGAGAAATATTATTGATTTACAGTGAGTATTAAATTATTTATTCCAAAAACTTTTGAAAGACGCCTTAGAATTTTACCTACATAACATTAACAACGCTCGATATGGACGAAGCGATAGCACTTATTATCTAATTTATCACAATGCATTACTTTAAAAGCATTTATCTATGTAAATAAAAGCTTTGACGCTAAAATAAGACGATCGTTGTTCGCATTTTCCGTCAAGATTTTTATAGAACGGAATTTCATCGAATGCGTGTTCGTTTCAAAACATACGCGTGTCGATTGACTCTTTATTTCTTATACTAGCAATATACCCCGGCTTCACACGGGTGCAATGTAGATATACATATAATAGCCTGATAATGTAGCTTTCTTATGGTGAAAGACTTTTCTAAATTCGGTCCAGTTGTTTTTGAGTTTATTTGTTAAAAACATACATAAATATAGGTCCAGTTTCTCATTCTTTATCGAATTGTATATTTTACTAATTTTCGCTAAAAATGTCGGTTACGACATATAGGCCGTTACCCATCGAATTTTAGTGAAGATTACTATATTGATGCTGTGTTGAGTTTACCAACATATAGAAGATCTCTTCTGGTAAATTATATATAGCGATACACTATACATATGTTTCAATTGAATATAATTACGTAACTATTTTAACATCGTTATGTAACTGATACATCCGCCGCTATTCAAAGGAAGTTAGACTAAGGATTGCTAATAATTATGCAAATGATTATAATTTGACTTCCCATCTCACTAGACAGGATATAGTCGTACAGTGAACTGGAGAAGTGTTTGGTATAAGATGCTGTATTTCTATAATATTTTATAAAAAAAAAAAAATATTTGACGGGTTCGTTGGCGCGTTCGGTAGAACACCTGCCGTGCGCATCGATGGGTCGTGGGTTCGAATCCCACCGGGAGCACATTTTTATAATTTTCTGTAAACATGTTTTCCCCACGTCTGGTAACTTCGGGCATTAATCTTTTAAAAGGCAAAATTAATGGCTTATTCAAACAAAAATAGGTTAATTACGGAGAATATAAACAACGGGTTTGTTATTATTACTTCTTGATGTTTGATAACATTTTAATGGGATATATTCTATATTGATACAACAGTTTTATAGCAAGCTACATTTTATTTTTTGACAGGCCCTTTGACGCGTTTGATAGAATGGGTCACGGGTTCGAATCCCGTCGGGACAATATGTTTAAAAATTTCTGTAGCCCCACATCTGGGCACTCCAAGTATTAAAAGGGTGGGAGGATTATCTAAATTCCGACCGAGTAACGAACCACCGTTCGTATATGGAAAAGCTGGAAGTGCATATTCCGCATTTAGGTCTCATTCTATAGATTTCCGAAAGCTCAAAGTAAAAATAGGTCGACAGCGCATCATTGACTTATTTTCTGTGGCTGAGATATCACCCACTTTCAATTAGTGAACATCATGCTTATCTGCTGATATATAACATAAAAAAACGTACAAATAACTTTTTTTCACTTTATTTTATAACCGAACGTTTACCTCAACATTAAAAATGCTACGTACACGAATACCTACTTCTAAAATTCCATTTCCACATTTTAAGAACCAACATAAAAAATTGTTAAGCGTGAATTGAAATTCCTGAACCGTTTTTGGAGATTGAAGAGGCTTTTATGGAAATGGACTGCGTGCATCGGCCGATAGGCTCACAGACGTGGTATTACTCTGTCGATTTAAATATTTACACCTCCCCCCACGTTTAGATACACCTGATGTTCAATATCACTTTGCTGCGTAGCTTTGATCGTGGACTATTATGCAAATTGTATTAAATAGCTATTCGACTTAGAGGCTTGTTGCTCGCGTGAACATCGCTCAGCCTGTGGTATGTAGAACTATTTAGGGAAATGTATTTAGGAGTTTCATCACATCTATACGTAATATTAAATATTTGTTAATTTTACTTTCTTTATTTTGTGGAAACAAATACAACATCAGTATCAAATTGATGCAGCCCTTTTAGATATGAAATTATCTATAAAGATGGTATAATTGGTATAATTGTCAATTGTAATTTACCACTATTTGTTATGTATGTCTGTTAGCAACAAAAAAAAATATTTTTTTTATTTAATTGTATTATTCAATTATACTCAACTATAATAATATTACTAGACTCATATTCTCATGAATAAACTACCCATTTTTATAAAACTATTCTGAATCTTACGTTACTGTTATCCTATTTCTGATGATAGTGGACGAATATTTAAAAATAGAAGGCATAATTATTGTACTATATTACAACGAAACATTTTAGCAACAATAAAAGAGCAAAGCAAACAAATTAAAATCGTCAAAAATCAGTTCGTGAAAAATTCATAACACAATTGCTATTCAAATATCGAACACATCAGCGATATGGTCAAGCCGACTCCAATTAAATTGAAAGTGGCCTCACATTACATTGCGTCATTAGCATGCATAATTTTTCAACAGTCCCATCGATGCATGCATAAATTATTCATGGCCCGATTGTTGCACTGCGACAAAAACTATGCAAACGAAAGCTGTACATCAGATACAAAATAAAAGCTTTTAAACTCGACGTACGAGTACAATTCATAAATCTTTATTCTTTTCTGTGAAATGTTTTAATTTCATTGGATTTAAATGTCATACAAATAAAGCAGATTATAGGTTCCTTGGAGAGTCACGGCCTTATTCATATATATGTTTTGTTTCTTTCGTTCTGTAGTCTTTTTATATTCGATAGAGCGAGAAAAAACATATTTTAACTATATCAAGCTTATTCATACGTTTATGAATAAGGCCGTGAATGTTTAGCCGTGCCAAAAGTAAAAATATTAATTATTGCATGACAATTGCATATTAATTTTTTCGTCAAGACTATCTTTCTGATTATCGTTCTTCTAAATGAATGCTTACTTAATTGTAATCGAAATAATTCGTTATAAGAATTTCTGTATATTTCTAACTAGCAACACGACCCGGCTTCGCACGGGTTCAATGTATTTATAATATTAGTATAGATGATATCTATATGTATAATCAACTTATGTGTAGCATACTGTTGTTGGTGAGCCTTCTATGTTTGTTATAGTTATTTTTATAGTGCAACCTATTTTTAAATAAATAAATATAATCTATGAAAATAATAATTAAATTTAAATGGGTATCATTTAAGCTATCACCAATTTAATTAGTTTTGTGTTTCTTAAATAATAGGGTTTGTCCTCAAAATAGTAGATCTGTCACCAAAATGTAGTCACCAAACAATGCAAAATCAGTTCCACAATAAATCTTAAGCCAAGTAAAATAAGTAGAATTCGGTTCTGGCACTCATCGGCCGCTGCCGCGGCACCGCTCGCTTCGCTCGCTCGACTCGTGCGCGGTGGTCACCATACCAACATAACCTAACCTAGAACTTCAAAACTAGTCGCTCACTTAGTAATTTAGTCGCACGGCTAGTAAATTCATACCGCTCAAGTTATTAAAACATGATAATTCATACCTGGGAACAATTTTTGTTTATCTGAGAACGAAAATATTTCGTGGCGATAGATCTATTTATTAGGTGATACAACTTGATGACAAATATAAATTTTGGTGATAGAAAATATAGTTCCCAATTTAAATTGCGAACATTCCTCAATAATCACCCAGACCAATACCCAAATAGCTAAAACCGGTCTAATAATTCGTTTGAATCGAAACACCATTACAGATATTAAAATATGCGTCCCCTGCGTGGAGGCGGCGAGGATGGTGATGTTTGATTTAGAATGGTTACTTCCGATGAGATTTGAAACTAGATGAGAATTATTGCTTTTAGCAGATTTGAATTTCGAATACGAGAGACCAATATTGAAAATAAAAGAAATAATCATGTACCTATTTGAATTAAATGTATGAGAACTGGTTTTAGTAGATTCGAATTTCAAATCCTCGAAATATATTGATAATATGAGAAATAATAATTTGATATGTACTATACGATAATTATTATTATTTCATTTAACAGATTCGAATTTCGAATACGATCTAATACATTGAAAATAAAAGGGTATAATACATAAGTATTCAACATGCATGGAGCTACAAAATATATCACACGGTCGACAATATTAGTGAATAATTGTAATGGAACATGTATCATACAATATTAATTGTATTAAAGTAAAAACCTGTAGATTTAATCAATAGAATACCATTATTAGTTAGAACTTTAAAAATTGGTCCATAATACACTTCAAGCACTACTCTCATACTACAATTTAGCATCTTTACCATAAAGATTACTTACTACATACTTTTAATGATTTTAGGATAGCACTATAATATTAAAACTAAATACTGGTAACGTAACATACTCGTATTGTTATATTTCTGTAATAAAGACTCGTTATACAAATGTACCTATTAGTTTTACCTTCGAAATAGTAGAGTATGAGTTGCAATTTAAACCCCAGTATCAATTACCTTGTATACGCTAAGCTTAATTATGTTAGGCGCTCTTCATTCTGATCTAACGTAATGAGTTGCATACTAATTGATATTCTCGAACCAAACTCCCATAAGTCTATATACATATATTATATACAGAGGGAAATAGTGCTTGGAAATAGGTCATTGACATTATAATAAGCGACATTGGTTTCATACCCGAGTACGATTTTTTTATAGAGGGGAAACTATACGTACTTATTACCGTAAGACGATAGCGTAAACTGAAAGGTTTTACCTTTCCGCTACCTCCCAGCGGGTTGTGTAGCGATCCGCCCCGGATTCGCACGGGTGCAATGTGGATATATACATTAAAAAAAATATTCTCGCTGATCTCGCTCGCTTTCTATTGGTGAAGGAATTTTTAAAATCGTTTCAGTAGTTTTTGAGTTAAATCGTAACAAACACAAAAACATACAAACAAACAAATCTTTCCCCTTTATAATATTAGTATAGATTTACTTTTGCAAGCCACTATTTTCGTTACTTTTCGGCTTTAACATTAATGAAGTAAAAAATTAAAATATTCTCTTCTTAAAGAGGGTCTTATAAATGACTTTTAATTGTTTCAAAATTTAATTTAATATGTTACTGTTACTAGATGGTCACATGTTTATTTCATGAAAACAAAACGAATTGATTACGGTATAAAACAATAACAGTTAAGACGATAGAGGCTGTACTTAATCTTATGATACTCTCAATGGCGCCTAATGAAGGCTCGGAATCTTCCCACAACCACATATTTGATTCAATTTCATTATCATTCTGGCATTGATGAATACAAAAATGCATTTTCAAAACATTAAAGGTCAACGACCTTAGTATTTATTCAAGTAACGTAGCGAACACACGTAATTTAATTTAATATTTTTTATTGTTACATCGTATGGAGCTACTGTGTGGTAAAATTATTCATGTTTGTATGAAATATTAGCAACACGCCCGGCTTTGCACGGGTACAATGTATAAACCAGAGTTTTTTGTGTCGTAGACCCCTTGCCATGTTTTTCTGTGTTGGGTAGACCCCCTACTTACCTGAACTTACACAATTTTATAAACATATATAATATTTTTTTTACTTCATAGGTACTTTTATAAATAATGTATATGTTTTGATATTATAAGATAGTATGATGTATGTAAATAGGTACTATCAGTGTATGTGTTGAGATCCACTATCGTGGACCCCCATTTTCGTTTCATGGACCCCCAAATATTTTTTCGCTGACGTAGACCCCCTGCAGGCTGTCATAGACCCCTAGGGGTCGATATAGACCACTTTGTGAATCACTGGTATAAACAAAATAACTATGTTACTCGCTGATAATGTAGCTTTCTATTGGTGAAATAATTTTTAAAATCGGCTGAGCAGTTTTTGGGTTAAATTGTAACAAACAGACAAATCTTTCCTCTTCATTATATTAAGTATAGATTTAGAGCTGTAAAATATTTCCTGTAGAATAACAATATTATGAAGAAACTTGAATACAATCTGCGATAATATCTCAGTAAAGGAGTCTACCCACTACACTGTATCACCACTGTATTTAGGATGTAACAATTCAAACTTATTATGTGTACTGAAACGTATGAGACTGCCCAGTAGACCGCTCCATGACCGAGCAACACCGTCGCTTGGCATGCACGGGAGTTAATAGTATCATAATATTCAACGAGATTTATATAGAATTACTAGCAATTGCCCCCGCAACCCCCCTTGTGGGTTGAATTTCGTAAAATCCGTTCTTAGCTGACCTCTACTCGGCGAAAGGAATATTCCTACCATATTTCAAGTCGCTACGCCTTATGGTTCCAGAGATATCGTGATGAGTGACTATATAGGTGGGAATCTCTTTTATATATATATAGATTATTCTGGTGCTGATGTACATACGATCTAGTGTATATAGTAAAGGACTACGGTGTAGTGGGCAGATTCCTTAATGATAAATATTATATTCTAACATACATTTTACAAAACTAGCGAAAAGTACTCGAAAGAGACTGATTTTTATGAAAACTAAAAATACATCATCACATTTTTGAATAATAATCAATAATCCTTGCCAGGAATCGAGCCCCTGGATATTGAAAAAAATATATATCAGGCTATTTTACTAATTTTAATATTCGAATTCTCGCTTGAGTTTTCAATAAATATTAAGCAAACAAATACATACCTACTAAGCAAACATCGGTAGGAAACAAGAGAGTAATATCAATTTGCGTATATGAACGTTGATTTAATAATCGAAATCACTGCAGCATTCAAAGTGCAATTTCGTTATGGGGAGCTGATATTGAATCCGTGAAATGTATTTGGGTATACTCTGGGGATATAATACGCCAAACCGAATCAACTTTCCACTCGTATACGCCTATTGTGGAAAATTCGACGTAGGAGCTTTATTTCAGAAGTACTCATCTATTTAAGTGTTTTATCCTTTCATAGATAACATAATATTAATAATAGGATGGCGGCGGTTCCATTCATAGATGAAAAATCCGTAAAGAGCATATTGCGCGTTTCGGTTTCAGTCTATGGATTTTCCAATGCTCGAAGTTAAAAATAGATCGACAGCGTATCATTGACTTGATGTTCTATGGCTGAGGTATCACCTACCATCAAGTGAACCTCATGCTCGTCTGTCCATATCTAACATAAACAAAGATAGATAACAGGCTCGTTGGCGCATCGGGTAGTACATCTACACTGCATTTCGATGGGTCGCGGGTTCGGATCCTGTCGTGATGTCCTTACGTCTGGTCACGTCGAGCATGAAACAAGTGGAAGGAGTATCGAAATTTCGATAGAGTAACTAACCACCGTTCATAGATGGAAAAACGGTGAATTGCATATTTCTTTTTGGTTTCAGTCAATTATTGAAAATAGGTCAACAGCACATCATGATGTTTATTTACTTAACAGGGCATGACTATGGCACAGGATCATAGACCTATTTTATAGTCTGAAACACAGGATTACCTAGTTTATGCGATTATTACGTAAGTTATAGGAAAAAGGAGTGTGCATTTATTTTATAACTTATACTGGTAATATATTTATATACAATGGCAAATTACATCACTACACATACAAGCAAATACAATATCCAAAATAATTAAACAATATAATATGCCATAGAGTAGACAGATTAATTATTTAAATATGATGAGAGAATTCATTAAAATTTGATTGCATGGAGTAAATCATATCCACACTGATATGCAATTTCAATCAGAGCCTTCGACTAATCCAAACATTATTAAACTGTATGCGTATCGGAGCAATGTTTATTAAATATCCCGTAATATAGGGTCGACCAGACAATTAGGGTTGTCCAGGGGATATATCTGTCAATCAGATGCGGTTACACGATACTCATCGGAAGGGGCAGCCCTGGACTGGTATTCAATAATGGAATTATATGAATGCTTATAAGTATGCTTTGAGGTTTTGGATTACAAGTGAAAAGTTTCAAAGGGTTGGCTAGTGAGGTTTCTTCGTATTAGAAAGTTATCGGTGTTTTGTATCGTCGTGTGTACCTTTTTTGGTTATTGAGTTGGTATAATAACTAAATACAAGTGGATCTATTAACTACGTATCACTTAGTACCTTGTTATAGAAATTCACATGAATATATTACATACAATTTTCTACACGTATTCGAGAAAACAGCTTGCCTTCCTGGAATATTTAAAAAAATAATATAGATTTTCTTTTGTTTATATAAACGAGAGAAAATCTGTCGTTCTCTTTCACAAGAAATAGTTAAAATATAACACAATATTGCAACTATTGGAAACAATAATAAATGAAACCCCTTCAATATATCTTTTAACTTACCTAATTGCGTCTGTGTGCCATCAATTAAGATACGAAAGACAAAAATAAAACAAAAATGTTCCGCTAGTCTAGCCTCAAGATTCGAAACCTTATATTGTAGAGAAACCCAATACTTTTAAAGCGCTTTAGGCGCTCTGTCGAACATAAACGTCCTTTCGTACAACTCTTAAACAGCGACGTTAATGCTTGAGTATTGTAAGGACTAAGGAAAGAGATCTGCCAATAAAATAGACTTTAAGTTATGGATGGTTAGGGTGAAGAGGCTAGATTCGATCGCTTTGGTCTAGGTTTCAAGTAAAGTGTATTGCTTTTATTACCAGCACTCCGTATCCAAGCACTTTAAGGTTTGAGACGAGTAATTTAATTTCTTTAAATAAATATGTCTCCCTGAAATATTGATATATTGTTTAACGTGAACTTGTTATAGTCACTGGGATAATATTGTAGATTTAAAAATAAGTAAATTGTAGAAATTCTGATGTAATTGTTATGGAAGAGGGGGCATACGTGTGGACTTATTGATCAGCGCACATTTTCGCAACGCAAGAGCACTTGCAAGTGCGTTATCGGCCTTTAAGTTTTAAGTTTATTTCTACCGAATTATAGGTTCATTATATTTTTGTAATACTAAACAAGGATGACATACATCTTCATATTATCTTCACATACACTCAGAACTTTTGCATATTACTTAATCAGTTTTGTGATTTTCCTTAGATCTTATTTAAATACATATGTACATTCATATATACATATACACAGTGGCGGGACTACCATACAAGCCCAAAAGCCCGTCTTGCCCATTATAACTTATATAATTACGTAATCCTATAAGTTATATTATAAATGACTAATAACATTATTATATTTCTTTTTAATGCATTAATAAGGCAAAACAGGCGTTTGGGCTTGTATGGCGGTCCCGCTACTGCATATACATCACGGCTCCTTCCATTGTGGTAGGCAGAGATCACGGAATTCCATATACTCCGATCCTTACATACCACTTTCGCTTCTTCTACTTTCATCTTTCATACACACTCGTCGGTTACGAGTACTTTTGACCTGGCCCTTTTGCAGAACGTCCCCGATCAAATAAATACATCCCTACAGAATTATCGTATTAATAACAAACTCAATCGAGACTTACGGACATCGTGAAGTATAAAGAACCCTTTGAGTATAAAGAGGATGTTATCCTTTAATAAATCATTGTGTAACTAAACAGAAGGCTTCGGGAGGTAATTTGATGTTTCCAAATTAACCCTTGAGGCGTTTTAACAACAGATTGAATAAGAGAAGGCCTTTTAACTGAAAACAACGATATCGATATTTTTGGTTAATATAAATAATGATAAAAAGTGAATAATCTTATTCAAGACAATAAGTAAGTAGTAAAACGTTCAAAATTATGTGGATATACATACATGTAATGTACTAGCGATCCACCTCGGCTTCGCACGGGTGCAATGTAGATACCCAAAAAAAGCCTATGTTACTCGCTGATAATGTAGCTTTCTCTTGGTGGTAGTTAAAATCGGTCGAGTAGTTTTTGAGTTAAATCGTAACAAACAAACAAATCTTTCATCTTTATAATATTAGTTGAGATATACGTATAGGTTAGACTAGTCGAATAAGATGTGTTGAATTATAAACGAAGAAATGGGCCAGACGATGCCTAAGGACGATAGCAGCCTAGAATTCAACTCGTTTTCTATTCTGAGCTGAGACTAATGAAATATGTATGTAGTAATCTTGCTTATAGCTTTGTGCTAGAAACATTGGGAGCCGTCTTGAATCCGTATTATATCGTAAAGAAGGTGGCGTAATGTGTTTTTATTCAATTTTACAATATCATCCAATGGGTCACTGATTCGAACTCCGTCAGTATGACATGTTTATAATTTTATTTAAGCATCTTTTCATCTGGTCACATCGAGAATTCATCAAAAACGAACCGCCGTTCATAAAGGGAAAAAATGGTTTAGGTTTACTAAATATATCATCAAAGGATGTACATTGAATTTTTTTATCAGAAATGGAGATGGGAGAATAAAAAAAAAACATTTTGAATGTTTTTTACTCTGTCTGTTCACGCTCATATCTGATTTTCACGTAGCTTTGACAAATAGATTGAGTTTAGTCTAGGGCAACATGAAAACTTTGTTTCATCGAAATCGGATGTCGAGAAGAAATGTAACATTTATATTGATAGCTTAGCAAGTTATCAACACAAAGATAACTTTGAAAAGCTCAGGTAGATGACATCCACGCGGACTAACTCGCGGGCACAAGCTAGTATTTAATATGCTATAAGATTACTCTTTTTTTTATAATATAGGGGGAAAACGAGCTGGCGAAAAGGCTGGCTCACCTGATGGAAAGTGAACACCGCCGCCCATGAACATCTGCAACACCAGAGGACTTGCAGATGCATTGCCGGCCTTTAAACTCTTTGATCAGAATTTAAGAAGCAGTTCAGGTCAAATCAGTAACTAATTGCAACTTTAAACTGATCAACACGTTGGGAATTAATATGACATCCCCACTTTCAATCAATTATTGCTCTTGACGGTTGACACTAACTGATCGATTGGAAATCGCTTCCAATTTATTTTACTCAGCCATCAATTTTTAAGAACGGATTCGCGATAAAAGCTAATGGATGAAAGCTTATTAGGTTTTTTTTTTTTTTATGTCAGATATCGACAGACGAGCATGAGGTTCACTTGATGGTAGGTGATACCTCAGCCACAGAACATCAGTCAACGATGCGCTGTCGACCTAATTTTTACTTCGAGCATTCGGAAATCCATAGACTGAAACCGAAACGCGCAATATGCACTTCACGGTTTTTCCATCTATGAACGGTGGTTCGTTACCCGGTCGGAATTTAGATATTCCTCCCACCCGATCAATGCCCGAAGTTACCAGACGTGGGGAAAACATGCTTACAGAAACTTATAAGCATGTGCTCCCGGTGGGATTCGAACCCACGACCCATCGATGCGCACGGCAGGTGTTCTACCGAACGCGCCAACGAGCCCGAGGTATTTTATGATAACTGTTCTTTAATGGAAAAGAGATGGAAGTCTATTGCTAACCTGGTATTCATCAGTAAAGCAAAATGATAGATGTAATTTAACAGTCTTTATATAGAAGAGTTAAGTAATTCTTCATTATGTAACAGACAAAATTCTATTAGTTTGACCTTTAATGTAGTTCTAAAATTCTAAGTATTGAAATGTAATTTTAACGCCACATTTTTGTTAACCTTCGCCCATAAGGAGTGGGCAAGGGTGCGTTTTATATGACATTTATGGAATCCATTCTTATATTTAAATACTGTATCATTTCATGTGTCTAGTATATAACTAGTAAAGGCCGGCAACGCATCTGCAAGTCATCTGGTGTTTCGGATTATTTTTACTACAAACAAGTGAAAATCACTTTTGCTTATGCTGAGTTATGGGGCTTTTTGCACAAAATAATTTTAGTGTAATATGGCTATGCTCCGTGGTGCGACCATCATACAAGCCCAAAAGCCCGGCTTGCTAACTTTAATATAATACGAATTTTCTTTATAATTATGTGATCATATAAGTTATATATATGACTTATAGAATAGAATTACGATATGGGCATAATTTATTTTTATTTTTAGGTTAGCGTTAATAGGGCAAGTGATTGATGTGATACTTTAGCCACAGGACATCAGTTTTTATAGAGATTTTTTTTACGATACAACTACGATCACGATTTTTCCATCATACGAACCATAGACTAGACGAAACCCGCATAAAGCACATCACAATTTTTCTATTACCCGGTTGAAATTCCGATATTCCTTCTACCTGTTCAATAGTACTTAGACGTAGGGAACGTATATAATTCACGGTTCATCCATAAGGGTATAAGCGATAGAAAGAAATCACGGATTTCCATATATCCCGATTCTTGCTTAACACTTCAATCCACGCTTTGTAAAAACCTGGGTTAATCTAACTAGAAATTTAAACGCAAGACGATAGTATTTTCTCAGACCAACGAGCTCGACAAAATGTTGTATATACATAGCGCTGGAACATTCCACGTCGCCAAATCATCTAAATACGTAGTATGTAGTACCATTTTGCTTACCTATTATTTCGCAAGCTAGTCACTATAGATTTACGGTCTTATCCATAAACGTATTATAAGCTTCATATAGTTAAAATATGCTTTGTCTCGCTCTATCAAATATAAAAGTATACAGAACGAAAGAAACAAAACATATTTTAACTACCTATATCAATTTATAATATGTTTATGAATAAGGCCGATATTCTATAAACTACCTACAGACAATGACTATGACTGATGAACGGGATCCGACTTTTTAATTAGCATACAATACTCACTACCCAAGTAGAAAATTATTCATATTATGTATTCTAGTTCGTATTGGTTATTATTCATACAGTGCTAAAATGCCTTTGAAAAAAAAAATGTTTTGTAATAATTTAAAACTATAAAAAATATCACCACATATGAGTCGTATATAATCAAAGGCGGCAATCTGACTTATGGCTGATTGTTAGCAATTTAAAAAAGAAAACGTATTTTCCTTTATTTTTGTATTAGATATCATTCATTGCATGCTTAAGGCTATTAATATTAACAATTAAAGATAAAACTAAATATACAAAAAAACATAACAGTCTAAACGACAAGAACTTTTTCTTTTGTAGATTGCCGGACCAAAAATGTCAGATAGCCGCCTTTGATTCTATACGACTCATATATTTTATGCATGTTATGTTGCATTGCACAGTATCTACTATATTCTATTAAATCCCGACGCCAATCCGCTTGTATCGGTCTTAATTAATGCCTGCAGCGATCCACCTCGGGCCTTTATCTTTTGATTGACCTGTCGTTCCGTACATAACATCACTATACCGTGCAAATCCATGCAAATGCCGTCATGCGATGTTAGAGCTTTTTAGCGCCGAAATAAATACGATTTTTGCATGTATCGTAAAGGTTTTCAGCTGTAATTTTGATGATGATGTGTACAAGGCTGTTGATGAAAGGGAATAAACATGTGCGTTTGACTGCAACAATGTGTAGCAATTTTGGAGAATTGATTGGAAAACGAACGATGTGTGAAGAGTAAATTTGAAAAAAAAAATGCTTTGCGACAAGCTTATCGCATTTAAGTGCAAAAAGCATTTGTTTTCTAGAATTGATGTTAAAACATAATATGAAAAGTGACTTTAGCTTAATGTAACTTTATTAGGTATACATCAAATATTTTCTTCAAGATTAACTATTCATTTAAGTATACTCAATTCGCAAGTTTTCAATCATTTTTTAAAGTTAACCTTTTTGGTATATGAGTTATTATTTATCAATAGAGTTTACCTGCGATTACGTCCGCGTGGATCACGAAACTTCCACTGCCTATTTCATAAAGATATTTAATAGAGGTTTAAGCATTATTCATTAGTAGAAACAATATAATAAACTATTTAATCTAAACATTGATATATCAATAAGTCAGACTTTATTTTTTATGGAATAGGGGGCAAACGGTCTTTGGGCTCACCGATGGTAAATGATTATGGATTGTAGATGTACGTATATATGGGTGCCATAGACATCTGCCACATCGGAGGACTTGCAGGTGCGTTGCCGGCCTTTTATAGTAGCAAAAAAGAGGTAGGTTGTTGTATATTATCCAGTATGAAGATCACCATTATACAGCAATGCTTTTAAATTATAAACTTCAGTCATAGAAAAGCTTACGGAACCTACATATTTATAGTAACCAATGAACTATGACTAAAGTACCTTCAACCTGCCAGAATACATGAACACATTAACGAGAGTAGAGGAAGCGAGAGGTCTCAGCAAGTGAAGAGCTGAAGTCTCCACTGAACCCAACGGGAATTTACAAATGTATATGTGTATGTATCTATGTTTGTAATGGACATACATATCAGTACATCCATACATATGGATGTATATAAAGAGCTCATGACCCTGACACCGTACATGTATAAACGAACAGTAGGCGCGGAGAATGTTTAAAGCGCATTCATGCGTTACGGCCACTTTAGAACAATTAGTGACGGCGCCAATTGGCGAGTCAATGAACACGACATCGGACACACGCAATCCTCTTATGATAACAGCTGATAAGAGAGTGAATGAGTCGAATTTATTTAGCCCTTTGTTGTATAACGAAACGAATAACGCTAACATATATTTTATAATATTTTTTATAACAACTAGTCTACAAAGCCCTGTTAATAAAAAAATAACTAATTCATAAAACTAATAACAACTTGTGTGGTGCGTTGGGTTACTTACTACACATCTATTCTCAGCCTTTCAATGAATTGCGGAGTCAAACTCCGTCATCATTTCTATAATTTTCTATGAACATAAATTTCCTTGTCTGGTCACTTTTTCATTATAAATGTACACATACAACTACTCTTACTTTCCAATCGTCGTTCAGCATTTTTCTAATAACACTCCTTAAACATTGCTAGCTTTGTTTCATGAAACTGTTCCTCTTAAAGTACCAAATCTTGTGTTATTTCTTACTCCTAATTATATTCAAATTATTTTTATTTTTCGGTGCAATTAGCAGTTGTTATTACGTAGCATGTAATTTCAAGTTACCGTTCAAATGAATTATAAGCAATTATCGCATTCATAACGATACATCGACACTGGCTTGTTAAAAGGGAAAATGTAATTGTATAAATAAATGAAAGAATTTACATTTCTATACCAGTCTTAAACTTGTTTATCATTCGCGCCCTTACAAATAAAACCTAAGCTTTTTATAGTGCCTTCACTCTACTCTGCCTTGTTTTTTTATTACAAAGTCGCTTCGCGCCGTCTAACCCTCTGTAGGTTTAGATCTTTTAAACTACACAAAGATTCTAATCATCGATAGAGTTAATATTGTCTTTTATTAACGCGAGTATCACACGTTTAAATAAAATACTGTATACCGGATTAAAACGCGATTTATTATTTAAATTATTTATCCCGACGTTTCGGATGCTTTTCAGCACTGACTGCTCCAGTCTCCCGCGACCACGGTTGCTGAAAAGCATCCGAAACGTCGGGATAAATAATTTAAATAATAAATCGCGTTTTAATCCGGTATACAGTATTTTATTTAAACATCGATAGAGTTATTCAAGACGAAGGTGTTAGTAGTTGAAATATGACGATCATTATTGAGCTTTCATCGAAAATGTCTATATTACTCGCTGATAATGTAGCTTTCTATGGTGAAATCATTTTTAAATTCGGTTCAGTAGATCCAGAGATTACCCCCTACAAAACTTTACCTCTTTATAATATTAGTATAAATAGATATAATATAGAAGTATAGATTAAGCGAGTATATTGTTGTAGTACACACAAAGTTTCACGATTAGTCAGTGTGAGCCGATAACGCCATGAATAAGCTCATTTTATGACTTCAGTTACAAGTATTAAAATGAATATGAACTGAATGCTTTAATGTTTCAAGTCCAAAATAGTTTATGCAAGGATACTAAGTATGTCTTTCTAATAATTCATGTATTAATTTTTCTTTTTTGCATTCAATGATTACAGAAATTATCCTCGAGTGTGTAATTTTTTTAGATAATATTTTATTTTTTACAAAACTGACTGTAAATTCTCGACTCTCAAACAGCGATAATTGAATATCGCATTTATTTAATAAAATTCAATTATTAAATACTGACTAATGTCAATTTTAACTATGTCGCAATATAAATACAATTTTGTAGGTACATACAGGACCGGGTGGTTAATCTCTCCTTAATATTATAAAGAGGAAAGATTTGTGTGTTTTTAAAAAATATTTTACCAATAGAAATCTGTATAATATCAGCGAGCAACATAAGCTATTTTCATAGTAGGTACATCTACATTGCACGGGTGTGCGAAGCCGAGGCGAATCGCTAGTAGAATATAAAAAGTGAATTTCCGAGTCCCCTAGTGGGGCACGGGGCATACAAATATCTGTATCCGTTTCAATGACAATTACAGGCAAGTACCTAGTTGATCAGTCTGTTCCCACCAAACATTAATCTTATTTCCCCGGGATTTGATTCCAGGATCCGTAGACCGTAAGCACCATACTGAACCCTGGAATGATAAAAAACTGCAGCATATTTTAGTCTCCGATACAGACACTACAAGAATTGACAACACAGACAGTATGTGCATAGAATTAGCATAACAAACACTGGCTACAGTGTACCAGGGTCCCGTTTGGTATCAAATGCACGTCCACTCGGCCCCTGCTCACCAGACCGTGCCCACCACTTTCGAATGCACCCACTTTTAGTGTCGTGTTTCTAGCCTTTCGCGAGAAATGCTCAGAATATCATGTAACTGTCAACGTTTAGAATTAGTGATGTGCCGGATCGTTAAAAATGTATATCCGCGGATACGGATCCGAATACGGATATTTGGTGTCAAGTTCCGCGGATACGGATCTTAACTTTCTTACTCAATCGGTGTCGATGCGCGTGATCTTGAGTATATTTATTTATTCAGTTTGAAATATAAAAAATAAAAATAATCTGAATGGAAATTTATAGTTTTTCATTACTACCTAATCACCTTTTAAAACTTTTACCTTATTAAGTTTCAATACATAGATGCAATTCTATATTTAGGTGATTAGGTAGCAATGAAAAACTATAAATTTCCATTTAAATTATAAAAGATGCGCGTAAAAAGTAACGGATATGGATTTTTCTTCTACCTCGGATATCCGCGGATACGGTTACGGATATCCGGCACATCACTAGTTAGAATACTTACGTGTTCTATCTAATTGGATCCTGAATTGATGGCTCACGCAAACGTAAATAAATATTGTATGATTTATAAGAGTATGTCGAAACAGATTATATTTTTCTATATTTTAAGAGTGTTACGTGTTTTCAACTGTGCTAATAATTATATATTATACTCGTTAACGCCTCGTCTGTTATAACTATGTAGTTTATGCGCATTTCGCATCAACATCCACGCCTTTAAATAATTAATCTGGGAAAATAAAAAGTGTATATCTGGCCGCACTATATCTGTAGCTGTGGCAACACTGAGCTCTGACATTCATTATGACTTTTCGTGTCACTGTACGCGCCACGATGTTTTTGTTTCTTAAGTTATTTTTAGGAAAAATAATGGTGAAAAGTAAAAATCAAATACGAAAGAAGCTAAAAAAGCTTATTTTATTATCATCTTATGGTAAGTTATAAGTTTTTACATTAAATTTCAAGTCGATTGAGTCCTCAAAAATATGTTATTAAACTTCAATCGTTTCATGATCGAATATCAATCAAACGTAATTTAATACGTAACGGACATAACTGTTCCCTAGTTTATTATACATTCTCGAATTCATTCACATAAATATATTATTGTATCAAATTTTTGATACTCAAACTGTTCCGTCAAGATGGACGCCGGTGACAACAAACAACAAATAACAATGACCGGCGACCGATGTTTTCTGTGTTCGCAGACAACGATCTTGTGATACGTAGGTAAACTAACCTACTGTAAAAATACATATTATTATAAAGGACCTATGATGAATGATTTTGAATTTGATAATATGCGATAAGACGAGGGGTTATACTTGGTCAAATAATAAAATAAGAGTAATACAAAAAAGCATTATGTACAAAATTACTACTGCCATTATAGGACGAACGCATATACCTTATGGTATTTACATGGTAAATTTTATGAAATTATTCAATTAATGATTGCATTTTACAATATTGTTATATTGATAACATGTACATGTGACCCTCGCGATAGGACGAGCGCCTCTACGTGGTCCAAATTATGAAATCATTTGCTGAATGCAATTCAATGTACATATGACCCTTGCGATAAGACGAGCGCCTATACGTGGTCCAAATTATGAAATTATTTACTGCAAGGTGAGATACACATATGACCCATGCGATAGGACGAGCGCCTATACGTGGTCTAAATTATGAAATTATTTACTGCAATGTGTGATACATATATGACCCATGCGATAGGACGAGCGCCTATACGTGGTCCAAATTATGAAATTATTTACTGCAGTGTGTGATACACATATGACCCATGCGATAGGACGAGCGCCTATACGTGGTCTAAATTATGAAATTATTTACTGCAATGTGTGATACACATATGACCCATGCGATAGGACGAGCGCCTATACGTGGTCCAAATTATGAAATTATTTACTGCAGTGTGTGATACACATATGACCCATGCGATAGGACGAGCGCCTATACGTGGTCCAAATTACGAAATTATTTACTGCAATGTGTGATACACATATGACCCATGCGATAGGACGGGCGCCTATACGTGGTTCAAATTATGAAATTATTTACTGCAATGTGTGATACATATATGACCCATGCGATAGGACGGGCGCCTATACGTGGTCTAAATTAAGAAATTATTTACTGAAATGTGTGATACACATATGACCCATGCGATAGGACGAGCGCCTATACGTGGTCCAAATTATGAAATTATTCACTGCAATGTATGACACACATATGACCCATGCGATAGGACGGGCGCCTATACGTGGTCTAAATTAAGAAATTATTTACTGCAATGTGTGATACACATATGACCCATGCGATAGGACGAGCGCCTATACGTGGTCCAAATTATGAAATTATTCACTGCAATGTATGACACACATATGACCCATGCGATAGGACGGGCGCCTATACGTGGTCCAAATTATGAAATTATTTGCTTTATGTAATGTATCATGAACATATGACCCCTGCGATAGGACAAGCGCCTATACGTGGTCAAAATTATGAAATTATTCACTTTATGTAATGTATCATACACATATGAACCCTTGCGATAGAAAAAACACATATACATGGCTAAAAATAATTCGTTCAATGTTATGTTAAATGTATCATATACATATGGTCTTTTTCGATAGGATGAGTACCTATACATGGTTTAATTATGAAATTATTAATTTAAAGTAATGTATCATGTACATATGACCACTGCAATAGGATGAACAGCCTAAACATGATCCTAATAATGAATGTATTCACTTAATGTAATGTATTATTCATATAACCTCTGTGATAGGACGAGGGCCTATATTGGTAAAAATATTCAGATGAAGGAAGTCCTCCTAATAGGATTAGGATAATGTTTTGAGAATCTGAAGAGAAGCAACACAATATATCATCACTGATTTTTAAAGAAAATTGATTATTAAAACAATATTTCCATTAATGATGACAAATAAAAAGATTAGAGTGGTCATGTGTGAGCTAAACAAAACATTGGACACTGTACTATCTAAATCAGATAATGAAGTGGCTAGACCTCTATCTAACTCTATCCATGTGTTGTGTGATGTACACCAAAGGAATCACTGATTAGGTGTGCAGTGATTTTAACAGATGTAAAGAAATATATGATATTTTAAAAAATAAAAAACTGATAAACTATTTGGGTAAAATGTAGCTAAAGAAATTAAAGAAACTAAGTCTATTCTACAAGCATCAAAATAACTAAAATCTTTTACCCCTGACCTGTCCTGGAATAGGAAACATGAGGGGGGGGGGGGGGGGGGGGCAAATCGCGTAAAGGAAGATACAAGCCAACCAACAACAGCAAGATCAAAAATCACCCATATTAATCGCTGACAAGAAAAAAGAAAAGAGTAGGATTTGCACACCAAGCCATCACAGAAAATTCACTACAAGTAGCGGCAAGTTATGCCAGCAGACTCAATGTTTTCTCTACTGCTACAATTGACACCAATATAGCCAAATATAATAATTTAAAATAGGTGCATTAACATAATATATTATTATTATTGTGATCAATATCTATTTGAAATGTTTATTGTACCAAAACCAGAGGGATCTTCTATGCTTCAATTAAAACAACTAAATATAATTCTTCCAAACACATATTTTAAACTTGAAGGTATTAGAAATTCATTAAATTTCTCAAATAAAAATTATTATATGGCAGTTTAAATGATATTTAACTTTGCCAAAGAATTATGAGTTCAACATATTATTTCTTGTAATTTCTACAGTACCTCATATTATATACATATGTAAATATAATTATAATTTAGGATCAAAACAAATTATCCTTTAATTTATATTAATCACATTCTGAAAGCAAATGTAGAATAAATGTTAAAATTGCTTGTGAGCATTTAGAATCATTTAGATTTATTATCAATTTTGAAAAAAGCAAATGAATTCCTAACAGGCGTTTGAGATTTATTTTAAATAGTAAACATTTTACACTTAGTCTTCCAAACAACAAAAAGAGGAAAAATTGTATCACTCTTAAGTTCTCTTGTATCAATTTGTACTATACCATATTGTTATTTATATACTAAAATTTTAGGACAATATAAATATTATGTAATTATTTTAAAATCTCATGGAAATTATGATGCCAAAATGAGCATAACCACTGAGGTTATTTTTGAACTCACTAACTTCAAGCTCACTGAAGATTCAAGAGATCATAAATATTTGTTTTGCAAATTATTGTCTATACTTATATATATTATATTGCAATAGCTTCCGTTAATAAAATGGACAGTGTATAGTTAGTTCCTCACTTAAATAAACCAAGAAATTTGGTGTATTAAGAAAAATATATATTTTGCCTTATAGAGTACCTACATTATATAAATTATTGGAAATTAATATTAAAACCGAATTCCAATCTAAAATATGTATTGAAATTGAGTGGGAACTAGCACATTATGCTTAAAATAATATTATACATATATTATATTTAGTTAGATCAGAAATAGACTACTTTGCTACTAAAGCCAAACAAAAAGTGTAAACAAATTTGTTTCATGGCATAGTAAACCAGGTTGTAAGTCCATTGATATGTTTACAATTTCATGGAAAGAAGTAAAATTCTATGCATTCCAACTGAAAGCAGAGGATATTTTTATTATATTGGAAAAGCCCTTATTAGCTTGGTACTAAATTTTTCAATGCCCTGTTAGATTCTGAAATAAATATTTTTTTATTTATTTAAAGGCATAATTTATTTCATTATCTTTCAAAACAACTCACCCTCTGCATAAAATCATATACTAATTGCAGATAAAATTAATTATCAGCAATATAAATATGTATGATAATAATTTCAAATACTCTTTAGAATCTATTTAACATTATATTAAGTTCATTGGCCAAGAAAAAGTATTCTGTATATAAAAGTATGCAACAATATAGATCATATAATAAACAATTATGTGTATTCTTTCATAAAAATGATTTCAATTTGCTGTTATAATCAGTATATGTTATTTTTAAATTTCTGACAAATTTAAAATTGCACCAACTTATGGTATACTTAATAATATAAGTTCTGCCTTGTGTTGTAATTAAATACAGATCTAAGCAATAACAAATATTTATGGAGATATTTTCAAAGGTATACTTAAACTTAGACCTAAAGTTAAACTTGGGATCCAAGTATTGTATTTATTTATATTAAAAACCTTTTACCCTAGGTTATTATATTATATACAAACTCCAACATAGGTAATTATATTAACTAAAGGTTTAATTAAGAAATAATAATATATAAATAATATTACTTGTATTGACCACGTTACAAACATTCTCATTAGATTTAGACTACTCCAAACAAGTAAAACTATAACTGTGAATAGTTTTTAAACAAACAAAAACATTTATCTAACACTGTGATTATTTGGAAGTTACAAAATGACTTAAATCAAATCATAAAACCTATTATTTACTACTGCTTATCAATAAGGACTTAACATTCTCTTAATTAAGTCTACTGCAGGATGATTACTAAGATATGGCAATTAGATCCATGTGTAATACTATATTAAAGTGGAAAATAAAACGCACTATGATTATAAATTTTTATTATTGTTTCGAACTTCTTTTAACATCTACATAGTTATAACAGACGAGGCGTTAACGAGTATAATAGAATGATCAAAGTAACTTACCTGTAAGTGAACTTCGATCATTATTATACGAAGTTAACGCCTCGTCTGTGCAACCCTCCCTTGCAGTTATACCCAACCCAGCTCAACAATAATAAAAATTCTTATATATTATTCTTTAAACTAAATGAATGTCAGAGCTCAGTGTTGCCACAGCTACAGATATAGTGCGGCCAGATATACACTTTTTATTTTCCCAGATTAATTATTTAAAGGCGTGGATGTTGATGCGAAATGCGCATAAACTACATAGTTATAACAGACGAGGCGTTAACTTCGTATAATAATGATCGAAGTTCACTTACAGGTAAGTTACTTTGATCATTCTAAAATTATGTGTGAATAATAATAAATTAAAGTGACATAATAATAACATGTTTTGTATACTGTCAACAAAAAAAAATCAAAATACCATATATATTTAAAATAGAGTAAAATTTATTATTAATGAACTACAAACAAACAAAATAATTTATAAACTTATTCAATACCTACCACAAATAAAAAATACATACATTTAAAATGAAACAGGGGGAAAAAACAAAACTTAACAGCCGCGAAAGTGCCAAAAAAAATGTTTGCCAAAAAAATGCAAAATGAATGTTGCCCACATAAAATTTAGGTCTTACGCCGCCACTGCTTCTTATAAAACAAAACCAATGCAGTTACATTAATTAGTATTTTTTACAATAGTCCAGAAAGTTTATAGAAGATGTTCTAAGGAATTCCTTTATAATGAGACATCTTACACGCCTAATCTAATACAATACCGTCGTCACGAACGCGGAAAACATTCCATTATCTACAGTTAATAGTATGCATGGCCGTATCTTAACTGAAGGCTAGGGAGAGCTACTGTACTTTGGAGTACTTAAACATATTACTGCTAGTAACATTTAATCATGTAATTATTAAAAAAAAAACAGTGGATGTTAAAACCTTAGTTGGATCTCAGTATGCTGATAATAATTATTGCATAAGGTGTTCTGCCGGCCTAGCATGACAAGCGCGACAAAATTTTGTCTACCGTTTTATCGTGTTTCAATCGACTATCGGGTCTAACATGACAATTACACTTAAAACTCGACTTTTAATATCAAAAATAGATACATATGTCGATCGAGATATCGTTTCTATCAAAATTGTCGATGTCGAGATATAATATATCGAGATATTTAACATCTTAATTTGTCTTCTCTCGCGCGAGATATATCTCGTGGCGGTCATGCTAGCCGGGCTGAAGAGAAGAAAATCTTGAGAGGTATTCGTATCGTCGATTTGTCATTTGTATACATTTCACATGATTTTTTCAAACAACTGACAGATTTGCGATACGAATACTTTCTCGCAAGTCAATCATGCTATGCCCTCAGTACAATAAAGTCCCATTTACATGATGCGTTTTTCTTGTAGGTACATACAAGAGCAATAATTGAAGCTTACACCAATGCATTGCTGTTTACACCAAGAAAATTATTAAAAAAAAACTTGTATAACAGATCAAGAATGTTACGTGTCGTTTAGACCACGCAAGTCATTAATTGCTTCAATTTAATTGTATTGCAACAGGCAAGAAACTTGCATTGTGTAAATGGAATGTATTCCCTAACTTCTCAAAACAATGAATTATTCGATATACATACAGCTATGTATATCGACTGTATAAATCAACCAACCATATATAGCTACTTATATTTGCATTTTTGGTTTATTTGTTGTATTTTTTTTACCCTTAACATTTTTCTTTTTCTCTTTATATCTTCTTCTGCTACTATCTGCTATCATCTCTGACGTTTGCATCTGGCGTGAAAAAATTGTTTATTATTTGCTAAATCTTAATAGTGTTCGTATGCTTGTATTAAATTCCTACACAGAGGTTTGCCTGCGATTATGTGATAAGGCCGTATGTTGTACAAAGATTGCATTTTTATTGGTATAACCTGGTTTTAAGCACTTTGTTTATATTCTTTCTTGTGTACAATAATTTATCTATCTATGTTGACGGTTCGAGTATTAATAGTATACCTTATTAAAAGTGACCGTTATTTAATAAATAACCGATCGAGAATCCATTACCTTAATTAGCAACATCCCACGGGATATGGAGTCCCGGTTGTTGCCTTTGGGATCCTTCTCTGAGACGAAGTTATTGTAATGAGTGCGACAGGGATGTTTATGACCTGTCATGCGCCCTGAATACAAAATATGTAGGCGCAATTCACAATATGTACCTAAACCAAAGATCAATAATTCCCAGTTCATAGAATATCAGCAAAAGGATTCAATTTAGATGCCACGTAGGTAGTGTTCAATGTACCGAATATTTTCCTTAGTCGCAATTCTCGGTTCAAATCAGTGCGTAGGAATCGAGCTTTCAATAAGAAATGGTTTTGAGAATTATCTAACATTTAATTGAAATACTCTGATTATTATTCGAAGCAAACACAAAAGGAAACAAATAAACATCAATTTAGCGATGAAGAATATTCTAAATTTAACTTTAAAAGGTTATTCTTTTTTAACATTATTTTTAAAATAATGGCTCATGGTTTTTTATTTTCAAAACTATATGTAAAAGTAATTAAAGTAGATATATTAGAACATGTGGGCCGATGTCCCCTCAAGAGAGAAAAGAATTTAATAGCCTCGAGGTTCATGAAAAGGGACTTTGAATTCCTTTATGAATAGTGTAAGATGTCCCTTCTTTGTAAGGAAATTATTTTCCGCTCGCCTTTGTAACTATCACCAGATATTTGTATACCTAATCATAAAATATTGTAGTATTATAAATGCGTAACTAATTTTTATACTTATAAAAAATCTATTTTACTCAAACATTTTAAAAACCTTGATTGAAAGTCCTCATCAAAAACTTGCTAAAAGGAACCACAAACCAAAACATTATCTGTGTATATATTTTGGGGACATATATACAGGAACACCTTTGAAATGACTTACCAAACAAAAAAAAACAGCATACCAAAGAATTGAGAACCTCCTCGTTTTTTTAAGTCGGTTTAAAAATTTGTAGCTGCGATTCATTACTGTTGAAAACATTGTTGTTTGATATGTTTAAATTTTAGTAAAACGACTTCAACCGGGCTAGCATGACCGCCACGAGATATGTCGCGGACGAGAGAAGACAAACTAAGATGTTAGATATATTATATCTCGACATCGACAATTTTGATAGAAAAGATATCTCGATCGACAAATGTATCTATTTTTGATATTAAAAGTCGAGTTTTAAGTGTAATTGTCATGTTATACCCGAAAGAAATAAAGCGATAGTCGATTGAAACACGATAAAACGGTAGACAAAATTTTGTCGCGCTTGTCATGCTAGGCCGGCAAGTCATATCTTTTTGTTATCAATGTTGTGTCGATATTGAAGTGAAAACAAATTGTAAAATTGAATGTGGTTTTGCGGATCGCTTTCACTGAAACGACATGAAAAGTTCGCGGTTCTGATCGAATATGATTCATTTTGTTTCCAGTGAGTGCAACGAAAGCAGTCTACAAACGAATATATATATGACACGTTTTTTATGTTAGATAGCCACAGATGAGCATGAGGTTCATAATAGGTGATACCCCAGCCACAGAACATCAGTAAATTATGCGCTGTCGACCTACCTTTTACTTCGAGGATTCGGAAATCCATACACTGCAATATACACTTCACGGTTTTTCTATCTATGAACGGTGGTTCGTTACCCGGTCGGAATCAGCTACCGTTACCGTTAAATTACCCGTAATATTCATCATATTCATACTGTACAAAAAAAACAGTATATCATAATATAATAGTATTCTGCACACTATAAATAAACACAACCGCTATTTTTATACGACATCGGTCTTTTAAAAAACCCGATAAAATGAGTGAAATATTATAGATAGTTTTACACTTTTGGAGATTTCGTATTTTACCTGCTGTGTAATTTGATATAAGTCTAAAATTTATTTTTTATTTACCTAATAGATCAAATATTCAATCAAAGTATTACAAACTGCTAACATTTTCTTTGAGAAAAATATATTATGTATTTAATCCAAGAAGTTTCTCCTCTATCGTCTCATGAGAAACCGAGTATCATATCGTAACCAATGCGTTTTCACTTTCATCATCCATTCGCAATCCTAATAGATGCTCGCCATAATCATAGCTTATCACATCAAATGATTATGAAACGTACAGAGCCATACATTAAAACTTGTTAGAGTTTCTATTAATTACTTTGATTTTAGTTATCGTTATTTACTACAAAAATATTTAAAGATAAAAATCTTAAGGGATGGCCGATGAGTAAGATGCCATATTTATTGCAAAAATCATTGACATAGTATTGACATAGTTGATCGAAGGCAAAAATGTATTTCATTCAACAATTAAGAGGCCGGATTTTGACGGTCTCGTTGGCGCGTTTGGTGGAACACCTTGCGCACCGATGGGTCGCGGGTTCGAATTGTGCCAGAACGACATGTTTATAATTTTCTATAAGCCTGCTTCCCCACGTCTGGTCACTTCGGGCATTAAACGGGTGGGAGGAAATTTCGACCGAGTTCATAGATGGAAGAACTGCGATATGCATATTGTGCGTTTCGGTCTCAGTCTATGGATTTCCGAATGGTAAAAAGTAGGTCGACAACGTATCATTGACTGATGTTCTGTGGCTGGGGTATCACCTTCCATCTAGTCAAACTCATGCTCGTCTGTCAATATCTTACATAAAAAAATAGGATAAGACTGGCATGAGCTAACTATAGCAGGTTATGATTAACAAAATAATCCTTATTATTAAAGAAGCTTTTTAACCACCATTCTGAAAAAAACTATTTCGACTTGAAATTCCTCTTTTCGTAACGGTAGCGACTTTATGCTTATTAACAGAGGCATAGCTGAGACAATGAAATTGCATAAAACAACGGTTCCAGCGGTGCAGAGAACTGAGATAGCCTTCATTGTTATGGAAAGGAACAAGATTTATCTATGTACTGTGCTAATTGGTAGTACTTATTCACTGACTACATCATAATAACAACTTAACCTATAAAAGGCATACAAATGCATATAGTTATTGATATCATAAATGTAACCTATTGTAATACAATATACTTCCTACGAGTTCCTACGAGCAATATTAATTTATAACCACATAAGAATATTTTTATCAATCATATCAATTGTAGTATTAAAAGTCAATGTTCATAATATGCATGCATGCAGAATATCCCTAGGAATACATGGGGTCAGTGCAGTACTGGGGTCAGGCCAACTTTTTAAAATTCCAATTTATAGAATATCTATACTTTTTAGCATACACGTGAGCACACTCGCTTGAAAACTTAACAAATGTTAACGTCAGAATAAATAATATACCATACATAATAATCTAATATATAAAATTTCCATGTCACAATGTTAGTTACCGTACTCCTCCGAAACGGCTTTACCGATTTTTACAAAATTTTTATATGCGTATTCAGTAGGTCTGAGAATCGGCTACTATCTATTTTTCATACCCCTAAGTGATAAGGGTTGTTCACCCTCAAATTTTTTTTTTAATTTTTGGACGAAATTTTTTGTTTTTATTTTTTTATAATGTGGCATTAAAAAATACATACAACCCTAAATTTTTACTTTTTTATCACCAACCCCTGCTTTTTAGAAATTATTTACATGGCAAATCAACGTTTGCCGGGTCAGCTAGTTAATAAATAAAATCACGTTTCCAAACGTTAACGATAATTTTTTTCTTCATTCAACTGTGATAACTACTCGCGTTAAAAATATACAATAATATGAGCTTAAACTAAACAATAAAGGTATTTAGTTTAAACTTTTATTAAGTATCTTTTATGTTCTTTGAAATAAACTAACGTTAGAACAATGTAGTATTATAGGCGTTGGCGACGACCTTAATCATTTTGAGACTCCAAGCGGCGTATCTTCGCCAAGACCTTGTACTTTAGATAATATTATAGTATATAATGAATGAAATAAAATATATATTTTAATAGTTAAGTATCTATTTTTTTCAACTCTAGGTATAGCGAGAGAAAACTCTTCAACAATCGCTCTAACCGCTTGCCATCAAGACCGCCTCTAAAACGCGCACAATGTAGTATATACATTATACATATAAAAAAACTGACTTATGTTAATACTTAACACACCAAAGAGCAAATAGAAAACAATAGCTTATTTAGATTCACACGTCCTTGAATTAACTGCTAGTTGAATAATTGTATTCTTATAAAGAAAAACCCAAATAAATACATGCGTGTCTCTATCTTATAGCTACGTATTTATACTTATTGCTAAAACTATTGAGGGGGAAACCCTTAATAGGGCGATAAAGACAATGTTAGTGACGTCTCAGCGCGGTGAGATAAAGTCATCGCATAATAAAAATCGGAAGTACTAAGAGGCAGATTACTAGACAACGTCTTATCAACAACTAAGCCTGCCCCAAATTGAGTGGAGGAGAATTATGGGAGAAGTTTCTATCCACTGCAAATAAAGATAATGAAGATTCCGTTTAGATAAATCCTGTAGGCATTGGAACGGACCCAATGTTTACTAATAATAATATGACGTAAGCTAATTAATCAATGTGAAGGCAGCTATACATTCAGTTTGAGCTACACTTAGTAGCTTGAGCTAATTCTACAATTAGATATACATAGAAAGATTTAAGATTCCAATGTTTGATTTAATGCCAATTTACATAATGCCATTTTCTTGTACATACAAGAGCAATAGTTGAAATCAATAATGTAAGCGCAATATTTGACATCCAAGAATTGTAAGCAACTGTTTACATGCGGATATTATGTGCTCTTTACACCAAGAATAGTATTGAAACAGAACATGGGGCCTAGCACGAACGACTATCGACAAAGTAATCGAATCGTCAAACTGAAAAAAACCATTTGAAATTTCATACAAATGACAGTTCGACGATACGAATACTCTTTCGATAGTTGTTCGTGCTCACCCCTCAGGTCTAACAAATCAAGAATATATCGTATTGTTTAGAATTCAATAACATATTTCATAACATTTGGAAAATGCAATTTAATCTTTATTAGATTCAGCAACCAATGTTTTTTAAGCATTTCAGCTAATAAAAGTAATATTAAGGGGACCCAAGCGGGAGGAAATGAAAGCGACGAGAGAATGAAATTGGAAAACTTGTTACAAAATTACTTGAGATGAAAAAGAAAATAAATAAGCCTAGAAAAAGTTGGAGGTACGTGCACCGTTTAGCTACTTTTGTTTACCTGGGGATCTATTTCTGATATTTTTTGTTTGTTTCTTGATTAACAATGAAATTCCGTCTCTTTTGTTATCCAAGTTCTATAATGTTCATGTGTTAGAGAAACTGAAGAAATTGTTATTGTACATAGCTTTCACGAATCGGAAAAACAAGTACGATTCACATACAAAGGGATTACATAATAAAATAAGACTTTCTGTCTTGATTCTCTTCAATTTTGCTTGGGTAAACAAAACTATTGCTTCCACTAATAATACAATGAAATTACAAAGATATTAAAGAACAATTTTGAATTATTATTTATATTCCGCTAAGATAAGTGCATCTATAGCAAGAGTTATACATCATTTTTAACAAGTATATCAAGACCTTATTAAAATGATGAAGAATGAAATATTGCCACGCAGACTCACCTTTTATTCCAGTTTCCGATCTCAGCGTACCGTCGGCCGTTAGAACATCCGCTCCTCCTCACTTCATTTCCTTTAAGCGTCTGCACCGAGTTCCCGTTCGGTGTTAATAATCCGTTTGAAGTATTATTATTTCGCTCTCGATTCCTAGGGAAAGTTCCTGTTCCTGAACGAAATGTTCCAAGTTGAGGAGGCTCCTCGAGGAATTGCTGAAGTGGAAGGGTGACGTTTCCACTCCAACTCTTCCGATTAACGGCGAAAGTTTTGAATGTTCTATTCCCGTTCGTTGGTGATGGAGTTGCGCCACAAAAACTACTCCGGTTGTGGCTGTTTTTAATAAACGCACTATTCTGCAACGCGATCTGAGGTTTGATAGGCACCAATGGGGACGCCTGGTCAACAGACATCGTACTTTTAGTAAAAGTAGACGTAACCTACTTTTTCTATCTACATTTTGTCTGTAAAGAAAACAAAAAAGAATTTAGAATCGCGAAAATGTATGACAAAAGCGATGGGTATCATCAACACAGTTTTTCCTTGAATTAACCTAGTTTTTAGGTCAACCATGAGTCATGTTATAAATTAACTAATAGGTCTTCATAGTTTTGTCAGTCAAATATGCGACATCGACACAATTGGTAACAAAATCGATATATTTACTTCTAAATTAAGATATATTGACTTTGATTAATTAAACGATCTCAAGAATGTAATTTGAGTATAAAATAATTCTTATGATCTGCAATAAACATGGCCTATCATGGTAATATTATTTAAAGACAGTGTGCGATTCCTGCGATGATGAGAATTGATGACATGTTCTATTTAAATATCATTTTAATTGTTGAATACCCAACATATTAGCAATATCTGACGCACCATTCATTCTACAGTGACTATTGTAATGGTGTTAGAAGGATGTTGTAAATAACCGGACACTTATTGTTATCAGATTGTTGTAACTAATGCACGTTACTGTTAAACAAATAATACTGTTTCCTTTTCTCTTTGAAAGCCACTTTTCAATTAGTCTCACTATAACTAAATGTACTGTGAAATGGTTCCTCCAATTGAATGATAAAAGCTTGCGGTCGTTGACCTTGGATCCTTTTTAAGGTATACATCATACACTAGTAATATGACATTGCACAGAGGGCTCTTTGGTTGATCTAGTCTACCAAAATAAAGTGCCATTATTGGTTTTTAATGTATCTATACCAATATTATAAAAATATTTGTTTGTTAGATTGTTTGTTTGTTACGAATTAACTCAAAAAGTACTCGACCGATTTAAAAAATTTTTTCACCAATAGATAGCTACATTATCGGCGAGTAACATTTATTGTGTATGTATGTAGTACATCTACATTGCAACAGTGCGAAGCCGGGACGGATCACTAGTTATCTTATAAATTTACCACATTTTGTATAGCTTGTAAAACGTTTTTAAGTTATGAATAAAGCGTTGTATAAATATACGTAGTTTTCATTATAACTTTTAAAAATATAATGTTCACTATTCAAACTGTTAATTAGTCAAGTTCTAAAGAAATATTTCTGCAGCTTCATCGGGACTTAAAAGACGCTCTTAATATGGCTAACGAGATCGTTCTGACCCAGTCGCTTGTGCGGACATAACCAATTTGCATCTTGACCATTCACGCGTCAACATCTTGAGATTATGCAAGCATCATGTAATAACTGGTTAGTTACATAACTTTTTATATGCTTTGCACCGGTCAAACTGTAGTTGTTATTTTTAATTCCTTAATATCTAAGAAGTAGTTTAGTTTAAATAAATGGTAGCCTTAGATCGCGGTGGTAAAACAGAATTATATGAATATGAGGGTAAAATCTATGGAGCTTTCCGCATCTACGTAGACGACTACATTTTTGGACGTTCCAAGAAAGGACTCTTCAGAAATATTATGAAAAGCGTAAAACTTTGATTGTAATTTAATTTAATATCTCCTAACATAACGGTGTTCTGGAAATCTATTGGTACAATCGAACTGTAATTACAATTATCGAACACCGCTCGAACTTCCTGTTTTGTTGAAACAAGTCTTAGATATAAAAGATTTATCTATGAAATGTTACCACTAATCGTCTTTATAACCACTTTATAATTTACATTTCAGACTGTCCTTACAAGTGGTTTAATTATGAGTAAAAAATGAATAAAGTTAACTTTCAAACCCGATTTAAAGTATATTAATCTTAGATATAGGTAGGCATTGTTTCCGGAAATTTAACATAATATTATATGCAACTAAAAAGTTCATTGACCTCCTTCGTGGATTAGGAATTGTGAACAATGAGCATATTATCAGCACATAGCCTTGAAGGTATCGGATGCGAATTCCGGAGAAATAACACAAAAAATGTCAGTGGAACAGATACAGTATTGTGTGTCTTATATCCACTAGCCGATAAAGGAAATTCACTTTAAGTCGCTGATAACGATATTTTTAAGGAAGTTTGACGGTGTAGAGGATAGAATGAGCGCGATTTCCGATAGTTGACACGTGCTCTGAGCTATTTATCAGTGTGTTATCATTCACCGAGGCGATGACATATTGTCTGATATGAATTGAGCATCTCTTTTTAGGACTACAAATACCTATTTTTTTATGTTAGAGATCGACAGACGAGCATGAGGTTCACTTGATGGTAGGTGATACCCCAGCCACAGAACATCAGTCAATGATGCGCTGTCGACCTATCTTTTTACTTAGAGCATTCGGAAATCCTAAGACTGAAACGTGCAACATGGTGGTTCATTACCCGGTCGGAATTTCGATATTCCTCCCACCCGTTCAATGCCCGAAGTTACTAGACGTGGGGAAGACATTCTTACAGTAAATTATAAGCATGTCGTCTGGGTGGGATTCGAACCCACGACCCATCGAACTCGCCAACAAGCCCGTCAGATAATAATGGAGAGATGCGGACGATATCTTTGCATTGCGGATTGCGGAGGCATCAATCCACAGTATTCGATTTTCGATTTGATTACTGTATCAATAATGATGTCAGCAGGTTACAGATCTGTAATATAATCGAGAGTATGATTTATTGAATAAATGAATCTTACGCATTTTATGTATTAGTCATGCTCACGCTCTATAGTTTTGCAATCGACTGTTGAATAGCATTTATGTAAACACAGAATAAATATTTCAACATCGACAATCTATCAAAAACGGTTTAAAGATTGCTTGCAACGGTATAAAGAGTTGTTTTTGCACCAGGAGAAATGTTAATAAGAAACCTTCAATCTTTGAATGTCGCTCGATATAGTTTTTTGGTCCACATTTTTGAACCACTCAGGTTTACTTGGAAAGTCTGTAATAAAGTAGATAAAATATCTATTGTAGAATGATCTGAGGGGCTAGCAAGAACAACTCTTGAAAATTTCATTTGCAATTTCATACAAATTAACGATACGAATTCTTTTTCGATAGTTGTTCGTGCTAGCCACTCTGAAGCTACTTGAGAAACACCGATTTCAGTAAAAACCTATTCTTATGAATGGATACATGGTACATGGCGCGTTCAGAAGGCCTAGCATGAACGACTATCGACAAAGTATTCGAATCCTCAAACTGTAAGTTGTATGAGAAATCATTTGAAATTTCATACAAATCACAGTTCGACGATACGAATACTTTTTCGATAGTTTTTAGTGCTAGCTCCTCACTACGCACGTTAAAATCACTAAGTTCGCCTAGACATAGCTTTTTGCATATACAATTCCTTCAAGTAGCATCACGTTGACTGCGCAAGCGTGTATATTATAAGTGTTGCGGGCACTCTAAGCACCGCAGACAAGAACTAGACTAAAAGCTAGGGGAAAACGCTTTCAAGTTTTTCTTACTACAAATGATGTTTTTTCTCATGCATATTGTTAGGTTCTTATAAGATTCAGTGAGTTTCTTAGAGCAATATATGTCTGAATATTGGAAAATAGATATTTAAGTAAAATTAACGAGATGTAGTTCGCTAAAGTGAATTCTATGATCAAGAGATGGTAGTAGTTATGAGAAGTATATAACATTATATATTTTACTCATTAAATAGTTTTAGACATTTTTTACATATTGAACTGCATAAATATGCATATAATATATGTATGAAAGAGGCAGTAAATATTTTGAAGTAACACAATGTTATGTAGCATTTGAGTTTACGGGCGTAGAAGTCGTTATGTTATAAAAACTCAACCTTTGGCGTTGAGCAAAAAAGGCGTAAACTGTTGCTATCTGTTAAGAACAATAATAATATTCAAAATGGAAAGGTGTATCGGGTCAACGTGTCCGCAAAACATCAGCTGCTTTCCGTTTTGTTTTCAAGCAGGTGCGTTTGAGGTATTTATTTGCTCTTATCCCTTTACTGCAGTTAAAACTGTAATTTACTTTATTATTCACTAGCAACGCGTCCCGGCTTCACACGGGTGCAATGTAGATGTACTATACACAAAATGTTACTCGCTGATAATGTAGCTTTCTATTGGTGAAAGAATTTTCAAAATCGGTCCAGTAGTTTTTGAGTTTATTCATAACATACAAAAATACAAATCTTTATAATATTAGTCATTACTTTTTAGTATTAGATATTCCAGCTAAATGAACTGATTTAACAAAAACAAGAGCCTTCTTGAAGGTGACAGCAATTTATTGATAGTGTACAGTGGCGTGACCACCACAAAATCCTAATAGCCCGGCTTGTCCTATTAATGCAAAAATAAAAAGAAAAATAACAATATTATAGAGTGGAGTGAAACCGAAACCCAATCTGTACTTAACGGTTTTTTCATTTATAAATAACGATTCTTTCGAGATTTTATTACTGTAACCAACCGCCTAATGGCCTAATACCAGTAGTGTAAAACATGTTTAGACCCGGCGGGATTCGAACCCGCGACCAATAGGAACCAATATACCAACGAACTCGTCAACATTGTAAAAACTAAGTGAAAGGAGGCCATTATGATGACCTTTAGTTCGCGTTTAATTCGATTTTAATTAAATATATAATTGACGGTACTATTAAAATAACTGATCATAAATCAACAGTATCTTACATTATAAAAACCGTGTATATCCATTGAATTCTCTTATCAAAAACAAATATAACTGTTCCATATAATTGTTCAATGTATTATAGACTTATTTAAATAACCGATTAATAGATAAACAAGTCATTAGGCTCAGGCCCGGATTTAGAGGTCTGGCGGTTTTGGGGCAACCAAGATGTGGGGATTCCTTTGGCTAAATAATTTTCCATGGAGGCCTGGAAGCCTTGGGGCAACAAAGGTGTGGAGCCCTTGGCTAAATTATAATATTTTCCAAGTACATTTTTTTTTATATTTGATAATAATATAATCATGTTTGAACTTCGATCAACAATAAGTGTATTGTTCATCGAAGTGTTTGAACAAAGTAAAATAGGTAATGGTAAAACAACGAAAAAAATTGCCAAAGGGAAAAGTTGTTTACTAGTGTTCACTCGTCGGAGCTTGAGAGATATTTTTTCCGAAGACTATTATGGGGCCCCTCTTTTCTGGAGGACCCAGGGCTATAGCCCTTAATCCAGGCCTGATTCCTAGGTAACGAAATTATTTAACGTGTTTGACACGTTCAAAAATTCAGAAACATTCAAGTGGTTTTGTGACAGAAATTGCAAAGCGAATTCCACCACATTCCAATTTATAGCAAAAGATTTCATAGACTGGTACAAAAAAGTATTTTAAATTCATCGCTACAAGTGCAGTCTATAGATCATTTGGCTAGACTGCCGTGTTCTATCGTGATTCATTCAACGCTATGCGACGATTGTATGATATTGTACTATACGTACGTAGTTATGTAAATTTCGAGTTTAATAAACCGTGAACACACAGGTGCTATAACATACATCTCTCGTGCTATGTAAATAATGGTTGTATGCAAAATTGTACTGAAATATGAGAGAAACTAGTGAATTACAAGTATAAATGTAAAAGTTTCTAGGATGAATGCTGTTGCCTGTTGATAGTATTCATACTTCTTTTGAATGAAAAGCTTTTACCAAATTAAAACTCGATTTAATTTCCAACAACTGGGTCTAGTTATTCAAGTTATTCAAAAACTAAAACCTACCCTACTATTTCCATAATATAGAGAAATGCCATCATTTTAGTGTAGTAACTTTATTAAATTTCAGTTGAGACAAATGTCACATTGCAGTTCGTGACTACGTTTGCTGTAAAACATTTTAAATGTCGTGAAAATATCATCCTATCCTACTCGTTTGTGTGGATGTATGGATGAATGTTTGTTACTCTATCACGTAAAAACTACTTAACGGTTTGATGATACTTTGCAGTATTATTGTTTATACATCAGAATAGCACATAGGCTAGAAATTTATAACGATATTGAGTTAATTAGCCAAATTATAACCATGAGTGTCAAGCAGAAGCAAGTGAGCAGAGTTGAGCTCAGTATATTCTGCAATAGATCTACATATATTACAACGTATTCCATATTAGTTTAAATGAAAAATATAACAAGAAAGCCTTCGTAAATAAAATTTTGCTTTTTTGAGAAATTTTCAAATATTACTTTATACCTTATTAGAATCTATTAAAGAACAAATACATTAAATTAATTGTACACTTACACTACTTAAAACGCAAACCCAAGGCCAAAAGCGTATAAACAGGATTAAATAAAAGGACATACTTAATTAGTTTTTAACCATCGCCGAACTTATAAATAATATATTGTCCTACCATAAGACGTTTACAAAAAAAAAAACTTTAACAGATCTATCTCAAAATGATGGTAACATTATAAAAAAGGCGTCTTTTTAAGACACAGTACTACCACCCTTTTGTATTTACCACAATCATACAAATAACAAAGCGTATATCTTTCTATCAACTGATCTTGAACTGCGAATGTTAATTTCAAAACAATTCATTAACTGGTCGTGACTTACTTCGTGTGTGTTTATCAATGAATATACGTTTTACATTCATGTCTATCTTTGGAATACATTACTTCACGCTCTAATTTACAATCCGGTAAACTTTGTACCAATGTTAAATTTTTGTCATATAATTAGACTTAGATACTGTTGTTGGAAAATGGAAAGAGCTAGTTTGCTGAATAAAGATCAAAGTATCATTACGAAGAAGTTTTAATGACCTTAAAACTATCTTGAAATCGAATGAACTTTAACTATCCAAATTTTGTCGGGCTCGTTGGCGCGTTTGGTAGAACACCTTGCGTTTCGATAGGTCGAGGGTTCGAATCCCACCGTATGACATGTTTTAATTTTCTGTAAGTATGTCTTCTCCATGTCTGGTCACTTCGAACATTACACGGGTGAGAGGAATATCGAAATTCTGACCGGGTAACGAACCATCGTTCATAGATGGAAAAACCGAGAAGTGCACATTGCGTATTTCGGTCTTAGTTTATGGATTTCCGAATGTTCGAAGTAAAAACCAGGTCGACACCGCATTATTGACTGATGTTCTGTGGCTGGAGTATCACTTACCATCAAGTGAATCTCATGTTCGTCTGATATCTAAGTCTGAAAACGCAGTCATGTTATTGAATTGATAATAAATACCTTCAAATTACTAAATTCAAACCGAAGCAAAATATCTTTCAAATTGGGTGTACGTGATAATTTTATAAATGGACCGCTACAAAATTGAATAACCAAATAGTGTTTGGAACAAAAATAAAACAAAACTGACAAATATAAACCCAGAAAGAAACCTCTTTACTAAGTAAAGAATATCAACAGCCCTGAAGAGGTTATCAGTATTCAAGTCACGATGTACGCAGGAAGGCATATGCCACAATGTGTTTCGCGACATCCGACTCTTGTCCAATATTTCTATTATAGATACTTCTCAGACCCAAAATTTGTTAAACGACAATCATAAACGTTATCTTGATATCTGTCAGAGAAAATCGGTTCCCAGTTCGTTGTTAAAATATTTAAAGGTTTAAGATGCTTAAAGATAAACTCTCAAATTACAGGAATATACAAAAAAATATATTAAACATTCATACGTCATTTATTATTCTCACCGAAAGAATTAAAAGGTTTTAGGAGCACACATGCTAAATGATAATAAGTATTCACTTAACCATACGATACAATGTTTGAAAATGTTTTAAAAACAAAAGGTGTAGATTTACTTTAATATGTTCAGTTAAATAAATTATTTAATTAAATCTCATTGCATAATTAAGTTGGATGAGATTACAAGCGTGAAAATTCAAAATTTTGGAATAAACACTATAGTAAAATTCTTTGAAGGTTTTAACTTTCCGGAAAAGTGCTCGCTATTAATCATTGAAAAGAAAATAACGAGAAGCTGTCCTTATCCTTTCTTAGAGAATTTATTATCTTACAAGAGTTTATTTTTTAAAATATTAACAGCAATTCTGACAGATAATTAATTAATATATTATTTCTTAAATAAAATATTATGATATAATTTAGTGTTGTTAAAGTCTCATACAAAATGTATTCATTCATAAATACGAAGATATCTGTCAGCAAGAAATATGAATTATGAGGGCTACGAACTCTATGTGGACTGGATCTTATTAATATTAAAGACAACAAAACCGGATAATTAAAGGCAGCTCTCTTTCCGAGAATTTGGCCACATCGTGTCTCAACCGCCTATGAAGTCAAACCGCTATGTGCAATATAAGGAGTTCAGAACAATGGGCATCGTTGTGTCGGACCAACCTTAAATGAACACATTAGCAAATGTTGCGCCACATACGTCGACGCTATTAAAACTGAATAAAAGCAGCTAAGACCAATAAACAAGCTATGATATCTGCGAACGCCGCGGCCGCTAACTAGACTGATTGATAACACTCTTAAATAACTTGTAAAATAAAAATCTTGTGTCACGGTGTTTGTGGTTATACTCCTCCAAAACGGCTCGACCGATTTTTATGAATCTTTAATGTTTATTTGGTAGGTATGAGAATAGGTCGTAAAGTATATTTCACACCGCTAGATGATTAGGATGTCCCTAACCATTTTTTTTTTCTATTTTTGTTGAAAAAAAATTGATTTAGTCTCATTTTCATCATTAGCCGTGCGAAGCCGGGTCAGGCAGCTTGTTACTTATAATAACTGTATCTTCGATCCAAGAAGCAAGTCGATGGAGTCATGGTATTTCGGAACAATCGGACACATTCCATCGCGGCGAAGTGCCTAGGGATACGCAAAAAGTACCTCAGGGTATCGATACTTTTGTTTCGATACCAAGTACTTTTGGAATCGATACTTTTGTTCCGATACTTTTGAGGTATCGATACTTTCTCAAAGTATCGATACTTTCTCAAGTATGTAGATACTTTCTGAAAGTATTTATACTTTTCTCCCCATTTCTGATAAAGAGAAGGAAAAATTGTTTATCGATATTTTAAACAAAATATTTGTAACATCACTACTAACCCTAAGACATGATTCGGGGATTAGTATTTAGTGACCTTGACTGCAAAACCGGAGGTCGTGGGTTCGATTCCCAACCAGGACAAATATTGTGTGATGAGCACGGTCATTTGTTCTGTATTTGGGTGTAATTTATCTATAATATGGATGTATTAAAAATATATAGGTATATTAAATGTTTATATTACTTTATTAACTCCATAAAGTTTTTATAAATGTATTAAAAAGTACTCGATACCTTGATGTATCGATACTTTTGTTTCGATACTTTGTTGGTATCGATACTTTTGATACGATACTGGTATCGAGTAAAGTATCGATACTTTTGAAATTTTGCGTATCCCTAGCAACGCCCCTAAGATAGACCTGTACACTGTACAGGTTACTGATTGTAGATTCAATAAGCTTTATCGTTCAAGGTGATATGTTAGTTTATCTATCAGTATTCTGCGGTTAAAGTGGCACTTAAATAATTTCCAATATTACAAGAACAAATGAGATTAAGCTTGGGTATAAAGTTTCTTCTTCACATCAAGCTAATTGACATTTCCTGGATATAGCTTTACCGGTTTAAGGAAATGTTTCATCGTCAGTTGAAGTAGCTATCTTATGACTGAAGCGTTGCAAAATTATTGACAACACGTGCATAAAGTAGGCCGCTTGCGTAATCCTTGGTAGCAACTAACATTTATCAAAGATTGTTGCCCTCACAACTTAATGTTTCAAATAACAAACTTGCGCCTCTCTCTAAATAACGGTACAAGACATTTTGTGCCCGCATTGTTTTGGCCATCATTTATTAAGTGTGTAGATCAGATTGAGAAATGTATGTCATTAAAAATATTCTGATGACAATTTTTTTACAATTAAGAAACAGACTCAGACTGCCCGCGACTCCGTTTGCTGTAAAATAAACCGCTTTTTAATCAGGTAATTTTTTTTTTTAATGTGTGGTACTCGCGTTTATTGAGAAAGTATCCAATAGAAATTACACAATCTGATAAATATAATATGATAACGTTATCTTTATTTACTCACTGTTCGAATTAATGCCTCGAAAAAAACTATCATATTATCATCTTGATAGTTTTTCTATACTTGTCTTAATTTGATGCAATTACTTATGCAAAAACCGATAGAATAGGTCACTAGGAACGCTTCATTTAGATGAAGTTAAGGATTAAGGTCTAACAATCGAAAGGTATTAGAAATGATGTATTGTTAATCTGACATGCGTCGAAAAATATCGTTGCAAATCCAAAACAGGAAAGGGGAGGGCCAAAGTCAACGACCTACACCCCGGGATCACAACAATGGGACCAAAAAAAGGGTCTAACAGTAATACAATTGGTTCTCGATGGTCAATAGATGCTGATAATGCGACTCGCTTTATTGCAAGTAGCGCGTGCGACACTCGTGCGCAATTTTCACTGTACTGGATTAATCTTAACAACATTCTGGATTTGAGAACAATATTTATTTGTATTTGACTAAAAATAAAAGACCTTTAATCACCAAACGTGTTTGACCTTTGGTGATTATAAGTGAAAACTGAATTGGGTAATTAAAATAATGTATGTTATGTATTAGGTATAGAGGGTGATGCTGGTGGTTTTCATTTTGTTTGAAGTACTAACAATCCCGAACGGTGTCACATGCGTTTTAAAAATCTTTAGAATTCCTTCTTCTTAATAATAAAATTGATCTTAACAACCTTCTGGTATTTAGAACAATATTTATTTGTATTTGAATAATATACCTTTCATTCAACATTAATCACCAAACGTGTGGAAGACCATGTTTGACCTTTGGTGATTATAAGTGAAAATTGGGTAAATAAAATAATGTATGTTAGATATTATGAATGGTGTTGGTGGAGGTTTTATTAAAAATCCCGAAAGGTGACATTTGCGTCTCAAAAAGCTTTATGATTCAGTTTTCTTAATAATAAAATTTTATATCGACGCGTGAAGATTAGAAGTTTTGTGAAAATGAAAATTATCAACTATTTACTCCAATTAAGATGATCTTCATACTGTAATAAGACAATTTCACATATACGATTTTGTTCTTGGGATCTGTCCGTATAACACCGGTTTTTTACTAACATGGTATAATTTTTGAACTAAAATTCTTGTATATAGAGATTTGTTCTCAAGATCAGAATCAAATATGTACACAATTAAGACCACCTCATATTAAGGGATCGGAAAACCATAGCTTGGGGACGATCAATTTCAAAGGACCCTCTCCCTTATATTCAAATCTATTTTGTTCTTTATGAAATACACTCAGTTATTGAAAATAAGGACTGATGCTTGTCAACTATTGATTAATACAGTTTACGCTTCTCAATACATAACGAATGCTAAAGTGTTTAATGAAAATCTATATCGTGTATAATAAAGTCTACTAATAATAAATTCATATTAAATAGTACAAAACTTATAAATCTAAATAATAACAAACTACCTTCGTGCATTGCAAACGCATAACCAATACTTTTAAATACTCGATAAGTCTTATCAGTTCTGATAAAGCAACTGTGTTGATGATAACATTAAGGACATTCATAATATTATTACTATAAAATAAGAACTTAAAAGAAAACATAAAAAATACGTACTATAAACCGTTGCAAAATCACTGAGCAAAATAATAAACACTATAACAAAACAAGCACAAAATAAAACTTGCAATAATGCAAAAATTACCAATGAACCCACGAACTTTCAGACACTTCACAATTCGACGACTATATCAAAATTTCGTGATGAAATTTGATATGTGTACGCTTTGAAAACAACGAACCGCGACGCACGGCGACCGAGCGGTGACTGGCGGCCAACGCTCACGAAAACAGTAGCAAGCTATCTCACTCCAATACGCATGTCCGTAACACCCTGTACACTTTAATAATATTTACCCTTAAAACTATAAAAAAACGTAATGATATAATTATTGCATCGCTTCAAGGTTGGTTGACGGTTCACGATTGCAACACAACAGTGGTGGCGAAACTTGTTTTGCACCTGGTTCTTTGAGATATGAGAATATAATCTGTGGCGAAATAAAAGGATCAACAAAAAATGAACCCTGCCTTCCTTTTGATACTGTTGTTGGTATAATTATTCGATTCGGGTATAAAATTGACTGTATGGATGAGAAATAAAGACATTTCATTAGTAATAATAATATTATAAGGATTAAAAATAAATGTATCATTATTAAAATATAAATTTAAATTATCATATTCATTGAAAAAATATAATATTGATATTAAAACACTTATATTTTTATCACATAGCAGACCAACCGTTATCTAATGGACGGTAATTAATCACCACCGTCCATAGACATCCGCGACTGAAATTTCTCAGATGCGTTATCGGCCTTTTAAAAATATAAAATAGGCTCATTTTTTGAAGCCAAAGCGAACGAAGTCTGAATTAGTTGGTAACACTGAAGGTGATTAATTCCAACGTTTTATTTTGTTAATTAAAATTTAACCTTATCCTTAAGATTACTTATTCTCTATTGACTATTCAATTATATCAATTTTAATTTTATACTTTCACATTTTCACTATACATCGCATATGGGATTCGAATGAAAGTGATTATGGTCACCGTGTCAATTACAATACATAATGGGAGTGCATAGAAGAAATCCACACGTTCAACATGCAGGTAGAATCTACTTTACATGACAAGGGCAAATCTACATAAATTAAAAGGTACTTCTAACCACTGCTAAACTGCATCCTTGGCGGAATTAAATTATGGGATAAGTGAAGTGTCTCCACTCATATTAAAATATATTCAAATTGAACCTGAAATCATGAATTTAGATCAAGTTGATAAGTACCTTTAGAACTGAAGTTAAGTAAATCAAAAAAAATTGTCAAACAAAAACCATTTCTTCATAGAACGGACTAAAAGTATGAAAACAATATCTGCATTACTTAAAATCATGAACGTTGTGAAATCACCTATTTATCTATACCTACTAATTGTATATACGTAAAGATTAGTTTGTTTGTTAACTCTTGTAACAAAAACTTCTGGACCAATTTTAAAAATATTTCACCAATAGAAAGCTATCAGCTAGTAACATAAACTATTTTTTTCGTGTATAGTACTTCTATATTGCACCCGTGTGAAGCCGGGGCGCGTATAACTAGTAATTTATAAAGGGAGGGACTTACAAATTTTAAGCGTTTACCAAAAAGCAAGAATTTTGGATTAGACTTCACTAAAAATATATAACTATATTAATATTATGAATACATACTTAATAATACTTTATAAAGCTTTCAAGTAGGTATTAGTAATCTAAAGAACTAAGATTTTTGGCTATTTCAATCTTTAAAACGAACTCGATTAATTTTTGTCTTTTCGAAGTAAAGAGCACTTTTAAATTATCTGAATTACATATACATCATAATTTTAAGTGTCGACGAGACTTCTCGTAAGAAAGAATACATGTTCCTAATAATTTCCTGGTTCAAAATGTTAATAACCTCTAGCACAGACACTTTCTATATTTTTCCGTGTTCGATAACACGAGTCAACGGAACCTAGCATTTCCTGCTATTGAATAAGTCTAAGCCGTTTCTGATACCTACTTCATATGTATATATCCAATCAAAATTCTATAAAGCCCTTCTCATTTCTTTCAATCAGATCAGATACACGTTGGCAATTTTTGTCAAAAAGAATCCTTTATTGGGGGACTTTTTCATGAAAGAAGCATTTATACTTATATAATTACATGCTTAAATAATATTTAACTAACTACAATAAAATTTAAAGTTTACTCACGATTAGATTGACATTGGAGCGTAGCGTGCGTGAGGCACACGCCCCTGAATACGGATGCGAGGCAAATGCATCAAACTATAAATTTCTTATAACATACTAGCGACCCGCCCCGGCTTCGCACGGGTCTAGATTTTTTGACAAAAAAAAATTAGGGTTGTATGTATTTTTTAATGCCACATTATAAAAAAATAAAAACAAAAAATTTCGTCCAAAAATTAAAAAAAAAATTAGGGGTGGATTACCCTTAAAATTTAGGGGGATGAAAAATAGATGTTGTCTGATTCTCATACCTACCCAATATGCACACAAAATTTCATGAGAATCGGTCGAGCCGTTTCGGATGAGTATGGCAACGAAAACTGTGACACGAGAATTTTATATATTAGATATTATATTTAGTAATCATAGAATTTAGAAATCAAAGCCTTGATATATTTTGTAAGCAATTTAGAACATTATTTGATGCATTGTATTGAATAATATAAATTAATTCTTTTAGATAAATTGGACGCTGTTAAGCAATACAGTGTCAACCCACACGGTTGCCATTTTGAGAAAATTGAGTTTAAAGTTTTAATCAGGTTTTATAAACTTTTCTTTTAAAAAATTATTTATTTTATTATTATTAGACTAAATATATGTCGTTTTTCTTGGTAGCAATCAAAGTAATTGAATATAATGCATTATTATTAGATATTACATTTTAGGTTCTCGTGTTCGTGAGTTTTTTCAATATTTTTGCTATTAAAACGATTTAAATGATAGATATCTCTTTTGAAATATATACAACCCAGCTCATAAGGAAGCGATTGGTATCAAAATTTACATTTTTGTAATTTTGTAACAGCGTCCAATTATTACTCAAATCAAACATATTCGAACTAAACCTCAAAAATATCATATTATGTACTACTTTATTTATATGAAGCATTATATTTAATAAGATGTTAGGTCATACAAATTGGGTAAAGATGTTATACTCGTACGTAGAATACATATCCTCGAAGAATATTACACGAATATTTAGTTTATAATCCATCACATTATTTACATTTTTTTTAAAAGTCTAACCAGAAAGAAATTCAGGCTTCCTTTCATATCATAACTTTTCATCACTCCCGTCAGTAAAACATCGTCCGCGAATTATCATAAACTGCCCCCATTATGTCATAAAACGATAAATATGTTGTAAAACCATAAACGGAGGCAGCGAGCCATATCATAAATTTGACAAAATTGGCTCACTTTGTAACAACTATCGTTACCCACTTACCAGTTATGCAATAAAGAGGACAGTTTATTTTTTTCAGGAAAAGCTTTGCGAAGTCACCCTGCAACTGAGGGCGATAGTCTAGCTCAGGGGCGGATTTGTAACACTGGCCGCCCTAGGCCTATGGAAGATTGCTCCCCTACTCAACTAAAGCGCGAATAATCTGATAATACATATATGAGAATATTTTAATAAAATATAAGAAAAGTCTGTATATGATAAAACATCAATCAGTGTTGTCAGATGCATACCGTTTTTATTTGTGAGTTTCTAACGTTGAAATATAAGTTCACAGAATTCTGCCGCCCCTGAAATTTTGCCGCCCTGGGCCCTGGCCTACTCGGCCTATAGCGAAATCCGCCCCTGGTCTTGCTAATACGAGAAAGATACGGTTTATATGAAACACGGTCCAATATAGAAATTGTTAGAAAAATTATAGAAGTTCACTGAAAATTAAATACAGATAGAAAATTACAATTTTTATGTAATTTGAATTTTAAATATTTATTATTTTATCGTCATTTTTGTTCTTTTTCATTTGAATTTCATTTAATAATATTATGTTTACTTTAATTATTATCAACAACTGTTTTAAAACTTGCCTAATGCATTATAAGAGGGGGTGGAGGGAGACTGACGTGTACATACAGGATGGTCTATCGTAGCCCAGTATCAAAACATATATTAAGTTTTATGCTGGGACAATTTCTTTATTATATTTCGTTTTTACATACATATACATCACGCCTCTTTCCCATTAGGGTAGGCAGAGATCACGGAATTCCATATGCTCCGATCCTTACATACCACTTTCGCTTCTTCTACTTTCATCAATGCTTCCTCACTCGTCGGTTAATAGTACTTTTGACCTAGCTCTTTTGAAGAACGTCCCCGATCTGATCGAGGTACGTTCGCCTAGGTCGACCACTCCCGACTCTACCACTCACACCAGATTCATAAATCTTTTTCGTTTTCCTACTTTTATCCATCCTAAATATTTTTTTTTAATATGCATTAGCTGTCTTACCCTGTAGCTTGTTTAGTATTTACGCAATGTTTTTCTCCACTTATTTCATTACATTATCACTAAGATAAAAAAGCTGTAAAAATCGCATTTACAAAAAACAACAGTAATCTGGTTGGCGAATAAAGCGATGTTCTTAAGATTTCTTTAAGATCTTTAAGTGAATCCTTGAAAACGAAATTAATTATAATTAATGCCCAAGGGCTTTCACTTCATAAATCAAATCATTAAAAGTTTTAATCGACGCTCAGTAACTAGATAGAACGAGTGTCCGAGGCATAATCAATATTCGTATTGAACTTTTAAGAGCTGGTAATTAATACTATCTTACGTAACTACTTAATTATATTAATTTGGACTATTGCGGGTTCATACCACTAATTCTTTCTTAGTGTAGTATTATTGCAGAATACTATGCACCTTGATGATAGAAAGAGACAGCGCTATACACGATGTATAGTGCTGTCCCTTTCTCTCATAAAGTAAGATTACAATAATGCTACTAAGTATAAGAATCGCGGTTATAGTCCCAGCCTTTAATAATCCTTGCATATCAATTATCAGGTATATTATAAATTTATAACATTTAACAATTATAACATTCCCTAATTATTAATTTTGAACTAATCCATAGCAAAATATTAAAGCGTTAGTGTCTTTTCATTGACCAATAATAATTACTTTCAATTTATTTATGTCCTTTCGTTTAATTGCATCGATACGGGTTTGTAAAATTCTATAAACCGCATATTGGGTAAATAATTGTTTAATGCTTAAATTCTTATATATTTTGAAAAATACAAAGTTTATATTCTGATATTTTCGAATGATGTTGCCATGAATGTATGTTAACAATATTAATTTGATGAACTTTTATTATCATTATTATAATATTTATAGGAATAAACATTTTTAAATATGCATAATATTATATTATATCAATATTTCTAATGTCGTTATTAAGACTAACTATATAAATATTATAAAAAAAAAAACAACAAAAAATTATGAAATAAATACTATGTACCTTGTATGCCCAAGCATTGGAGCCTACCGAAATTCTATAAGCAACAACAACTAACATAAGCTTGTTTATCGACAATTAATATTTTCGATTAACACGTATGTTTACTTTTCTTTTATATGAGAGAATATAATAGTATCATTAATTATTGTACAAGAAAGTTTTAAGGTAAAGCGAAATGCCTCATATAGTAGCAATATATTACTCATAAAAGTTTTTTAATCCAAGAAAAGAACACAGATACTTTATCTGCGTCTATTTTACTTGAAAGCAAAGCTTTTTAGAAGTACTTAATTTTATTACCACAAAAGCGTACTAAAATGTCCTTAGAATATTCGCTTATTCAGTAGAACGTACTAAATGAACCCTTTGTTACCTGAGAGTGAATTCATTTACAAACTACGTGTACCCGGGAAATCTATAAATTATGTAAAGAAGCCATTGTCGAACTTAATACACTACATCTTAAAAACTAAAACTGCTTGAACTCATTGTTATACTATTTGTGTAGAGTATCATTCGACTTATTAGCGCAATTTAAAATGAATATCTTACTAACTACAGACTCCTAATTAAATAATTCAGTTTCGAAGAAACATTTGGATAATTTACTCCGTTTTTTCTGAAACGTTCGTTTTTTTATATAGGTATATACGAATTATTCAAAGTGTACTTACGCGACATAATTCAACAAAAACTTGTATAACACACTTTCATACCTGAAAAAATACAAAGATAAATTAATAAAAACAATACTTATATGAAACAATAAAGAACACAGAGTATAAAAATTAATTAATAAAAGGTAATTTTCTATTCATACAGATCACTGATGCAGAAAAAATCGCCTGTGATTATATTTATAGCAATAATGCATACCGTATGCAGTTTAAAACTAAGCGTCAGGCGCTGAGTTTTATTAAAAAATTACGTAGTGTGTTTTAATCCCCTTGTCTTACTCAAAGGGATTAAAAACTTGTTTTTATATAATATAAAAATGATTATTCTCTACGACAATATATAAGTATAATATCACATAAATCTTTAAAAATATGTAAATAAATGTAATTTCTCCTATTTCTTACTTTTTTAGAAACCAACGGCCTCTGATGCTTAGTTCTGTCAGTAGTTTGGTTATTTTTTTTTAATGTTAGATACTCGTATCAACGATGACGAGCATGAGATTCACTTGATTGTACGTGATACTTAGCCACAGAAGTCAGAACATCAGTCAATGCTGCGCTGTCGATCTACGTTTTACTTCGAGTATTCGGATGAGATACAGATTAATTAAAAAGATTTATCTTAATTAATAATATGTTATTAAAGTGATGTTTTAGAACAAAACAATTGTACTCATCTTCATTTAGTTACTTATTTAAAATACTTTTAATATGGCAAAACTTTCCAGACGACTCGGAATCGAGTTAGGCGTTTAAAAATGTAGGCGCTAAGAAAAAATTCTTAAAAGCTATTAAAGTCTTAAGTCGTGTGTAATTAAAGCTGTCGGCTGGTCACGGGACTGTTGAGGGAGCGCGACGGTAGTGGGTAGAGTGTAGACGGAAAAAATAATGATCACCAGACGAAAGAAAATTGCGCTCTTATCTTTGCGTCCGGCTTTAGTTCGTGTTCTGATTTTTAACAATTTTTGTAAGTATTACTTATATATTACTCAAATTGAGAATTGTTTTATTAAATAGTATAGTGTATTATGATAATTATAATATTTGTTTTGTAGCTTTTGTTCAAATAATATAAAAAAGGTATAAAAGGTGTATTATTCCTATATAAACTTAAAGTTGGGAAATATGAAAATTTTGTTTTTTTTTATACGCATACAGAAATAAAAAAATGCTTTTTTAGATCATTTAATTCCTATTCCTGACTCTTTATTAATTTTGTTACACTCACTATAATCTCTATTATTTTTATAATATTTAACAAACATTTGCACTATATGTCACTCTCAATCTAGTGATCAACATTTGTTTGACTTGGGTCGGAGAGACGCCTAATTGAAACAAATATTTGTAAGACCCCTCTTTCGTGGATTCACTTGAATAGCAATTCTATTGGTTTCTTGAGAAGATATACTTTCGAAAAAGAAATGTGTATGCTCGTACTCGTCTATGTCTTATGGCAAGACGAGTTGAAAATATTTAGTGATATTTGAAAACAGAAATCGCTTGAACCCAAAAAACTGTACATGTATAAATTACTAGCGATCCGCCCTGGCACGGGTGCAATGTAGATGTACTATACACAAAAAATAAATTAAAAAAAAGCCTATGTTACTCGCTAATAATTTAGCTTTCTAGAAAACCTTAATGACAATTAAGTACATTCGTGTGGTGTGTTCACACTATACTGTCTCTATTAGTGATGTAGTGAATATTCGTAATGACGTATTAGTATATTTATTGACATTCGCATTCACAAAATTCCGAATGAATTAATTCCTAAGGTGTATACAATAATACTAGGTAATTGAACGAAAAATATACATGACTAAACATTTATATTAGAATACCTTTTAACTTGTAACTATGATTTGTCTTCGATAACACAATAATATTAAAAAAAGCTTTCATTCGTTTTTCAGCATTTTTTTGATCGGCGGCGACAAAAAGCCTTAGACAACTCTAATATAACTTATATTTGCATTCGTATTCGCGATCGCGAATACTTAAAAATTGATATTCAACATTTATATAATATTAGACTCTGCAAGTACAGATTGAAACATTTTTAACGAACCTATAGTTTGTTGTCAATCATATTTACTAGCTCTGAGTAACGTTTAGACAAATCCCGACCCCATTCCTTCACAGAAATTGCTTTTAATTGAACACAATCACTGACCATATTGACACGAATTGGCAATCGTTTTTAGATTCAAATTAACACGTTAACTGTCATATCATATGTGTATCATATGTGATACAATCGGTGATACAATTATACGTCCTTGCATCACATGTGATGCAATCGGGTTCGATTTTGATAAATTTTATTTTCTGGCAATAAATATCCTAAGTTTATGTAGACAAGAAATGAAAAACGAATGGGCGAACGTTATTTTGAAATTTGAAGAAAATTGTACCTTAATACACTAAAATTTGAAATGTATAGATATATTTATTTTTTAAGAGTGTTCAAAACAATCTATCTATATCAAAAAATCAATTGGACGTTACATGAACAAGTGTAAATTTTCAAAAATTCAAAAAATTCAAAAATAATTCTTCTATTATAATAAATTGGCTCTGATTAAAGAAAAGCGTTATATTGCGGCACAATCGATTCTTATTACTGAAATTATGGTAAGGTATTTTCTGGTGTTGTGTTTTTGGTAAATCTCACTAAGCCATCCTGTAATTTCCAAAATCATCCTTAATTTCCCACTTCGAAATCTACATTTAAAAAGCCAAGAAGACCGCCTTGTAAACATTAGGATTTATTGAAACATTAAAGACCCTAAAATACATAAATTAATATCTTTTAGAATTATTTAAAACAGTCAAATATGCAAAATTGTTCGTAAATTCTTAAGCGAAATTAGTCCAACTTGGCCGTCAGAGCACCTGACTAAAATAACTTCCCAAACTTAACTTTGTATGCCTTCTGGCGTCTGATTTTGAGCTAATCTGTAATTTATTGTATACAAAATTGAGTTGAAAATTTACGTTTAAAAATATCATATATTTTTTTTTATATTAGATATCGACAGACGAGCGTAAGGTTGTGTGGCAGGTACTACCTGGTCTGATTTTGAGCTAATCTGTAATTTTATGTATACAAAATTGAGTCGAAAATTTACGCTTAGAAATATGGTATTATATTATATGTTTTTATATTAGATATCGCCAGACGAGTAGCACAGGCACAGTCATCAGTGATGCGCCGTCGACCTTCTCATTACTTCGACAATTCAAAAATAGATGGAAAAACCGTGAAGTGCATATTGCGCGTTTCGGTTTCAGTCTATGGATTTCCGAATGCTCGAAGTAAAAATTAGGTCGACGGCGCATCATTGACTGATGTTCTGATCTGATGTCACCTACCATCAAGTGAACCCCATGCTCGTCTGTCGATATCTGACATAAAAAAAATCCACAGATAGCAATGCTATCTTCATAAAATTGCATTTATATCGAAAAAAGCGATATTGTAATAATTATACTAATCAAGCAAAATATAGAAGATATTATATTGTCTGGTAGTAACATACTATATTTCAATTAAACAAAAAAATCAATGGAAATTATGTTGTAAGAAAAACATTTATTAATATTTTAATTTTTTTAGCGTTTTTGCTAATAATGTCAACTCGATTCGCACAGCGACACACGAGGAAACGTTCATTAGGTTCAAGACGACAAGTGGCCCCTAATGAGGGTGAGTGTCTCAACGAGTTCCTATGCAAAGTACGATGGTATTCAAAGCTTAGCCTTTATGATTTCCTGCTATAATTCCTAAACGATTCTCAAAAACGTTCTACTGGCTCTTTGTCGCGTTTGGTAGAATACCTATCTTGCGCACCGATAGGTCGCGGGTCCTAATCCTGCCGGGACGACATTTTTATAATTTACTATCAGAACATCAGTCAATTATGCGCTGTCGACCTACTTTTTTACTTCGAGCATTCGGAAATCCATAGACTGAAACCGAAATGCGAAATTTGCACTTCAAGGTTTTTCCATCTATGACTAGTGGTTCGTTACCCGTTCGGAATTTCGACGTTACCAGACGTTGGGAAGACATGTTTACAGAAAATTATGTACATATCGTACCGGTGAGATTCAAATCCACGACCCATCGATGTGCACGGCAGCTGTACTACCGAACGCGCCAAGGAGCCAGTCACAATTTTCGGAGGAATTGTAAAGTTACTGTTAGTTTTTTAATAACCCGTGAACGGACCCTAATAGTTACTTGGAAAGTGCCTTCAACGTGTTAAATTCCTTTGAACCCTAGATTCTGTCACGCTCAACGCAACTATTCACAACAATCCAATTATGCAGACAATTAACTTCGGGACGACTTCAGTCAGGTAGCTCACCACGAGTGGCCCTAAAGCCTTAGACACTCCATTAAATTATTTAGATGTGAAAATTGTTTTATATCACTTGAATAGTTTGAAATGGACAGTCCTAAAACTAATAACTCGTTATAATAAATAATGTAAGGGTTTTTTAAGAGTTAGTTTTAAACAATTATCACATAGTGAAGCGCGGGGCTAAAACATCTGTTTCACTGATCATTTTTAATCTATTATTTATACATCTTCTTTCCCTGGCATTCGAACTTGGGATCTCCGGAGCTAAAAGGGTGAAACCCTATCCAGAAATTTTCACAAAAATATGAAGTGGTCTTATTTTCTTCATTGGCGTGCGAAGCCCGGCCGGACAGCTAGTATTCTAATAATGATAAATAAAATAAATCAAAAATTAAAACAAAAACATTCTCATTTACTCTTATTTATCTCGAGACGCTGCTGTAACTAAAAGATACTGGCAAAAGCTTTATTACTCATATCCCCCCAACCCCTTAATTAAATAACGCAATATCCTTCTCACGTACTTAATATTCATAATGCATTCATGACGACTGCATAATAAACGTTAGTCGAAGGTAAATTTATAGACGAGAAGTAAGATACTCGTGTATGTTAATTTGTCTTTCAAACTGCATACCTGTCTGTGCAAAATGATATAATCTATTACATCTAAAGCTGTTTTGATGTTATCTATGGTTCTACTTATATATTGCAGTCTGCAGTGTTTAGTTATGAATAGTAAATTAATTATTGCGATCCACAGTTTCACCTTATTAGATTTTGCTATCCGTACATCTTTATCAATCGTAAATAGTATGACCTTATTTTATCTACCCTATTAGATGCAGGTCACGCTGCGCTAGACTTAGGAAAGCTGACGCGATTATGATCGAATATTGGCCATAATAGAGTGGTATCCATTTGTTGTGGATGGAATCCGCACAGTTCGCTTCGCATCCTCATTCCTAATTAAAAATGCGAAGGAATGGAACTCTCTACCGGCTTCTGTCTTTCCGGACCACTATAACTTGGGTATCTTTAAGGCTAGGGTGAATAGGCTTCTTCTAGACAGACGTGCCCTTCCTTAGATCGCATCACCACTTACCTTACTTACTTGGGATCGCGGTCAAACGACTGTCTATTATGCATAAAAAAATATAATGTACCTCTCATTTCATTTTGATTAGACACATTTATGTTTGATATAACTCAACATATTTATTTACGGGCAAGATGTTACAATCTTTTTATTCTGTCCGACTATATTTTTATCTTAGTAAATAAATATTTTAACGCTACTAAAGGTAGATAAATCCATAACAGTAGCTGACTGTTTTTTCTAGATTTTAAGTTGAAATAATTAATGTTTCAGAAAGATAAAATGACCAAAAAGTTTTTAGCTTTTTAAGTTTAGGTAAAAGTTTCACCTTGATTAATTTTGCATGCTAGACTTGACGCCAGTCTAGCATTTAAAACGGTTTCATAATAACTAGAATAATTTAATGTTCGACACGTGGGAGTCGGTTGTTGCAATTCTTATTGCTTGGATTAGTTGAAATTTGTATGAAAACCTAGAATCTTAAAACTTCCTTCATATTGTATAAGAAAATAGAATACTATTGTAGTTAATATATATTTTAGAGTATCAAAATCTTTATATATGTAATTCTTCTATACATGTCACTGAACTACTAAACCACTGAACCGATTCTGATTGGTTTAAATTTACATTTGGACCAGGTATTTGACGTGTTGATATATATATAAATAGTATATTACTTGGAGGTACTAGACACAGACAGCAGTGTGATGTCGAATAGAATAGTGTAGTGTATGTAATATTGTCTTTTATTAACGCGAGTATCACACATTTAAATAAAATACTGTATACCGGATTAAAACGCGATTTATTATTTATATTGTTTAAATTATTTATCCCGACGTTTCGGATGCTTTACAGCAACCGTGGTCGCGGGGAGACTCATGTCCTGCCGTTTTAATCCGGTATACAGTATTTTATTTAAAAGTGTAGTGTATGGTTTGTCTTACTTAGAAAAACACTCGCTTTTATCTCTATCTAGACTTATACTTACCTATTCTTTATACTTTATGTATACTAATATTATAAAGAGGAAATATTTGTATTTTTGTATGTTATGAATAAACTTAAAAATTACTAGACCGATTTTAAAAATTCTTTCACCAATAGAAAACTACATTATCAGCGAGTAACATAGGCTATTTTTTGTATAGTACATCTACATTGCATCCGTGTGAAACCGGGGCGCGATGCTAGTTTATTTTACAAATACACCAAAATTATCCTCATATTTATGTAAACAATATGTCTCTCTGCAGTAAATTCACTTAGCCACGGCGTCATTCTTGCACATTCTCATGTATTCATAGACCCATAATGTGCATAGTTAATTTGTAATATAAATTCCACGGTCATTGCATAGAGCATACCGCATTATCGTACTTATACAAATGACCGCAATGTATATGCCATCATATTGCAAAGCCAAATATTTGTAACCAAGTGCATCGCTAGCACATTCGCCACCCTAGAACCAAAACTATAGTGATATATTATGTGGATGTAGCGTAGTTTGAAACGCGTATTATACGTTTATAGGAAATATGTACGTTATATTGAATTAGGGTAGATAATTATTAAAGACATTAGTCTACTAGTATTGGAACTATTTAGCTGAAACACTGTTCAATGGCTAAAATACGTACTAATTATTATTGTTATCCGAATTTTATAAATGACTTACGGCCTTTTTCATAAACGTATGATAAGCTTGATATAGTTAAAATATGTTTTATCTCGCTTTATAAAAAGACTACAGCCGGCCTAGTATGACTGCCCTCGCGAACGAGAGAAGACAAACTAAGATGTAAGATATCTCGATATATTATATCGCGACATCGACAATTTTGATAGAAAAGATATCTCGATCGACAAATATCGAGTTTTAAGTGTAATTGTCATGTTAGACCCGGAAGAAATAAAGAGATAATCGATTAAAACACGAGAAAGCGGCCGACTAAAATTTTTCGCGGTTGTCATGCTAGGCAGGACGAAAGAAACAAAACATATTTTAACTATGTATATACTATATAACGCTTATAATACGTTTATGAATAAGGTCGTTAGACTTTACGTTTCATCCCGGTAAAAAGGCAATTTGTTCACACGAGTGAAGTGGCAAGCCCTTGTTAGTAAATAGCGGTGAAACTACAAAGGGATTATTGGCATCTTATAACTTCTTAGTTGGCGCCATTTTCATATGAAATAAATTATTATAACCTACGACACCGCGTCAAATGGATTAGATTTTTTTTTATTTTCGTACGATCACAGCAGCTTGGTAGTTGGAACACATCGATTGCTTTTTTAAAACGTGTGTCAAAAATAACGTAAGATAATAAAAAAAACTTCTTCGCAAATCCTGTTATTATATTATTTATATTAGGATGTATAATATATTATAACCTAATATAAATGGTTCGCTATAATAAAATTTTATTTGCAATGTATATATTTAGGCAAATAAACATTTTCAAATTGAATGGGCTATAAAACCGATCCGAATATTTGCAATCAGAATTGAAGACTATTTGTTTGGTCGCGTTATATCTTTATTAGCTTTCAACGATGAGTTCAATAAAAGCAAATCGTTCTTAGCTAAAACATAACATGATGATAGATCCTCGTTCAAGTATGAAATATTTGTGACGATTTACATTTTGTAACATAGAATACAATTTTGGTAATTGAAGTCCTATTTATAAGATAGGTAAGGGGAGAAATAGTGACAGCTTATTCTGTCTTTTTGGCCTAATCTATTATAAAAACTGACTACTAGTCAGGTTGAGTAATCAAAGCTATCAACAAAAACGATTACATCACCTCCAAATATGTGATCCGGATCGTTAAAAATGTATATCCGCGGATACAGGTCCAAATACGGATATTTGGTGTCAACATTCTTACTTAATCGATGTCAATGCGCGTGACGGATAAAGTACCGGATACGTATATCTACGGAGCTTCTCCTTCGGATATCCGCGGATACGGATATGAGGCACATCACTAATTTCTGAATTAAATCCAATATTGGATTTCAATTTCAGTATACGGATTTCCGAATGTTTAGAAACAAAAAGAAAGAAACACGCTCACTCAGATGATATAAGCAATTTTTTTTAAATACAATATTGGTACTTGTTTAAAATTTTGATGACAGAAAGTTTAGTAAGATATTAATAACTTGTAAACATCAAATTAATTAAATTGTTATCGAAAGTTAAATCTTACCGTTAATCTTACCGTTATTTAAGGAAATAACATTAATTTATTTGACATTTGCCGTACTTTAACATGCTTACAAAATAGTTATGTTCTGTAAGAGAAATGCATTACATTACGTAATAATTCTGACTCGTCTTTTAAGATGCAATCACGAATTATCTTTTGAACAGTTATAAGTTATAATATAATCTGTGGCTTTGCTGTAAGCATCGAGATTGCAGATATAAGCTTATGAAAGCGCTATATCTTATCTGTGCTTTATTACGATATTACTTTGACGTTGTAAATATAACATTACGAAATTTATAATACGCAAATGTAAAGGTAAATGTCAAGTCACTGTTTAAGGTAAACAAAATAGTAAACAAATACCTTTTTTATATTACAAAATGAATTTGCAGTGCAGTGCAAGTGCAGAATTTTAAAATTACACTTTTAGATTTGAAATAAGATTAGCACTGAATTAAAATTAATAAATAATTTTATGAAATATATTGTTTTATTCTGTCGCCGCGCGCCGGTTACAATAAAATATAAACACTGAATAATTGATAAAATTACATAACAAATCGAAGTCGATATTTCTGTGTGTTTGAAAATAATTCCTGTGTCCACTTATGGAACAATAAAAAATTCACGACCACGTCGTATCGAAAGCCTAGTCCATTTAGGATCCAATCAAAATAGGCGGTTACAATTTTCAAATGTTTGAATATAGAAACAAAGTTTGTTTATTTTTAACTTAATTACATAATACGTGCGCGTTCATTGAAGACGAATAGGTACAATGTAATATTCATAAAATTATTCAGAGACACCTCTTTAGCTTTGATTAGGTATTACCTCTTAGTTAGTCTGATTTCATAACAATTTGATGTCCCAAATGTATGTATAAATTATAATGTATATATATTACCATTATAATATAAATATTATTAATTGTAGTTTTAAAAGAACGCATGAGTCGTTCGTTGATAAGCGACGAATGCGACGACCCTCTTTCATTACGGATTGTTACACAAGCTAATTGACGTTTCGCAGTAGACAGCATTTTTGTACCTTTTTTTACTCAGTAATAAAAATTCCGAACGCATGCGTGTGTATAATGAGGAAGATTCATGATCATAGAGACTCAGAGAACTAGAAAATTACTTGTGGAGAACAGAAAATGGAATATTCATTAAAATGAAATGCATCGCGACAAAACATGAAATTCCACCCTCACCAATGACCCAAAAATAAGCCTATCCTTAGCTTAAAGGTCGGCAACGCAAACTCATGACTATTCCGGATTTCCATGGGCGGTAGTTGCTTACCTACAACGGTGAGCCGCTTGTCCGTTTGCCTCCTCTAAAAAAAAAAATATATGCCACCAGATGTTTAATGACGGAGAATTTGATTTCTTTATTTAAATGAGGATATGTAAGCATTGAAGAGATCGACACTGAATTGGGAAACACAGACCCAGGTCAAGAATTATATTTCTAGGTGGTTCGGGAGATGAAGGAGGAAGCGTACTGTGGCAAAAAATTGATTATAAAAGGCCTTGGCATGAAAAGTTCAATTCAAATTAATACCATTTACGTATTTTGAGTATGAATTTGAGTAAAATTTGATATACAAGTTCAAACACTTAGGAAGAATGTTATCCCGAAAAACTATAAACTTACGAGTATAGTTAATAAATATGGTATTATATACTCACTAGAAATAGTTAACCGGTTTTTTACCAGAGCAATAGCGGCGTGGAAGAAGGAACATGTCCGCTGAAGCTATAGTGTATAAACGAAACATATCAAAGTGAACACCACAAACGAATGTTTAACGATCACGGATGTTACTCATTTATCATCTGTCTGAACTGGGAGTATTTCTCTTTTCCTTTTTTTCTATGACAATTGCATTAGATATCCTTGTTTTAACAGCATTTGGCTATTGCATTTATTGAGTTTATTGCCAGTTCTTCTCTTCCGTTCTACGCCCTTGATTTGAGAACTGGCGGTAAATGTAAAATTAGAAGCATTTAATATACATTTTTTACTGACGTTCATAAGTGTACGTTGTGTTACCTAAATAAATAAATGATTTTGAATTTGAATTGTCAGCGTTCGACACAACTTTCTTCGCCTTTTTTAAATATTTTGATTTTATGATCTAGCTATCATTACAAGACATGCCATGTTCAAAGGAGATTGAATCAACGTAATTCAATAAAATAAATTGGTAGGACGGTTTCAAAATCACTCGTTCGTCGCAGCAAGCGGAGCGGCTCAATGCAATTGAGGCTAATAAAAATGCAATTCTCGTAATACGTCTTGACTATTTACTACCCTTTAATGCTCGAGCATTCATTGAATAACTAATGCTATTTGCGAGTTGCATTTGTTTTGTTTGGGACGCGGAAGGAGACAGTAGCGTTCTTGCTTGATTCATGTCAAAGATATTGAGATCGTATTTGGTAAGTACCGAGTTTGGGTGTGTTCTTACTTCTTCTGTTCTGTGGTTCAAATATATAGGGAAGACTATTAGAAAGTTTCAAGACAGTCAACGATGATTAGTGTAGTTTCTGAGTCGAGATAGATGAAATTAAAAAATGGGACTAACATTAAATTCATTTATATTTGATATGACGAATAGCTACGATTATAATATTATATAGGTGAAATAATAGTTCAATGGAGCAATAAAGTTCATAAAATTAATATAACTTTGAATAGATTTAAATAAAATACTTTATACGCGATTTATTATTTATGCCGAAGTTTTGGATGTTCTCCAGCAACCGTGGTCACTGGCAATCTGAAAACTGACCGCTGTCTGATTTGAAATATCACAAAGAAGCCATATTAACGCCATCTATTACTACGGAGTTGATATTTACTGTAATTTTCTATATTATGGCAATATTGACTAACAGTGTCCTCTTCTTTTTTGGTATGTTTGATTTGGTGTTTTAGATTTTTAATTACTGGATCCCAGGTGTTGGAAAGTCTCAATCCGTCTTCTCTATTGAAGTTAGGGTGTTTTTATTCAGGCATAAAGTATTTTATTTCAATGTGTGATGCTCGCGTTAATAAAAGACAACTTTGAATAGATTTCAGTTAAGTGACATTTAAGTATATTTTGCTTTCATTTTATAGTATGTATATAACACCCTAGAAATCGTTTAACTTCAAGTGGAAGTAATTATAACATTAATGACCTACTATTTATGTGACTAGACGTGGGGAAGACATGATTATAGAAAATTATAACCATGTCTCAGCGCGGGGAAGGTGTTGAAATGCATCAACAAGCCCGTCAAATATATATTTAATGCTTTTAATTAATCGTTTATATTTCAATATTTATTGATCAACGAGTTATTATAGCTATCAAGTTTCGAGGTTCTTTTCGGTAAGTACTTGACCATGTAATTTATAGGAAATGTTTATTTAATACATGCAGTAATTTCCTGCAACCTGATGGTTTATTAACTTAGTAATAGTTCAGGTTATAATAAATTCGATTTTTCATATCGTAGTATCCAAGATACAGTAAACAAGTTAAATAACCATAACTGCTATTAGCCTGCTTATTACCATGTTTTCTATTAATGAATATTTATTAAGGAACCGTATTATTAGAACTCATGTAACAGGAAATCTTTATCATTACAATTTCAAACAAAATCAGTTCATACAAAGACCAAATGCAACCATGTATGTAATTAAAATCAAAATGAAATGATACACGACCTTGAGACTCATTTGATGGTTTTTAACCTCTAAGGACATCAATCGATGTTGCGCTGATGACTCTTACTGTGAGAGACCAACCGCGGAATATTGAAACGATAATCAAAATTTGAGGTCTTCTTAAAATGTTTCTGTCTTTTATTTTACCTTCGTAATGAAAGAGTTAGAGATACTTTTAAGTACAGCTCAATGTTGATTAGCGTTCGAGAATTCCGCAAAACGCGCAAGCTTCACAGCTTTTCCATCTATGAACGGTTTGTAAAACGATCACAATTTTATATTCCTCCTATCCTTGTCATACCCACGTAGCCAGACATGGAAAAGGATGTTTATAGAGACTAATAAACTTGTCAGACCCGGCGGGATTCAAGCTATCTCGCGACCTATCGAAACCCAAAGTGGGTGTACTTCCTAACGTACCTACCAGACTCCCAACTCCCAGATCTTCTACATATTCTGAATCTGCTATTGCTAAGAGCAATTGAAAAATGGGTTGAGGCCTTTTTAATATACAAATAGCAATATCATCACGTTTATGTAAACTTAAACGTTTACCCAGTACATGCCAATGAAGTCAAACAGCGCATTAACTTTAGTCATCATTTAACTCTATATGTATATCCATAACGTATTTTTTTCATAATCGTCTTTTCTATTCTAATTTAAGCTATCGCTCATAATTTCATAGAAGAATTGTGTATAACGAACTAACCTATAAGCCAAAGTCCGTCTTTTCAAAGGACGTCGTCGGGCAGCGCTTTCCAAAGACGACCAGTCACCATCGGTTGATCTCGACAGGGTGGTGTTCCGCGCCTCCGACTTCCTCGCACTCTCCAACAGTATCGCTGTATACTTCGTAATCAACATTTGCACTTCACTCATCGCCGCACAATCACTGGGTTAAATCACGTTGCGTCTCACAAAGACAGCAATGGTTATGAAAAGCGATTAATTTACTACACTTGAAAATTGGAAGAAAAGATGGGAATTATTTAGATACGTTGTGATCGCTGGATGGCAAGTAAGCTAACTGATATAGAGGCGTCACGCGACGTTGGGCACCGGTCATCAGTTTTACCCTCGGAATAACAACGGGATATTGTGAATTATGCTGTACACCCACACGTTAAGTTGACCCATGTTAAAAAACACTTAAGTCGTATTAAATTTATTATGATCAAGCTCATCTTCTGTACGAAGGTATATTCAATGTAGAGTTACAAACGTTTATAAGGGATAAGAAATTTCAGTAAACATGCTTTCAATAGTGAAAGTTCAGACTACAGATAGTCTGGTCATAACTATCATCTAGTATCACACGGATGTAAGTAGTTGTCTTCAATTTTGTATTACAACACTGAAAGGAAGATAAATTGGAAGAGGCGTTTTACGGCGATTACGTCATGAAATCACCAATAAATCGCATTTCAATTTTACACAACATAATCTGCAATTGCTGGATTCGATCTAACATCATTACTCATAAAGACTTAGGTATTTCTTATTAGAATTATATAAAGTTAAATTTCATTAAATCTCATTAAATTATAAATGTAACTAAATATTGTATTGACATTAACAAAAACAGTCCAAAAATTACTTTTTTATTTAGATTGGATTACAAAAATATACCTACTCTTGATTTTTAGGTGAATTTCAGGAAGGATGAATCTGCATCTTTGCCTAATGTAAACTTTACTGTTTTTGACATAGCTGTTTATTATCAACTAGCGATACGCCCCGGCTTCGCACGGGTTTAATAATGTATAGTATGTACCTAGCTATTTAATTTTTAAAATCCTAACAAACAAAAATCTTTTTTCTTTATAATATTAGTATAGATGTATCAAGTAATTTTTGTCATTATAGAGCTTTCTAAACAATTATAAGAGTAAAGTTTAGTAAATTAAAATGTATTAATTTCATAGATTAAAAAAAAGTTATCTGTGTACTTATGTACCTACACGCGTTAGAAGTTATACTTCTTGAGCGTCTGAAGAAAAATTTTAAAAAACAAAACTGCAGTAAATATCGAAGAAAAATGTTAAAATCAATCAAATTCTATTCTGTAGCCAACTTCATCATGTCGTTTTTTTGGGACATCGTGCGCGCGCAGGTCATCTGTAGTCAACTTCATCATGTCGTTTTTTTGGGACATCGTGCGCGTGCAGGTCATGAATTCACTCTCATCCAAACGCGCCAAAAGAAGTATAACTTCAAAAATTTTAAAATTTGAGCTTGCAGTAATGATCGGAATATTAAATGTCAAATGTTAATTCGTAGAAAAACTAAATCAAAATTACATTAAAAATCTCAAGTATACATATAAACAAATCTCTTATTATTGCATCATAAGATAGTGAATTGGTTGCCATAATTAATTTATTCAAATTGTCAATAATTACTGTTCCAAAACAATTAAAATAAAGCAGCCAGTGTCATCGACCTCGGCGCAATATTTCTGCAAATAAAACACTGCGTAGAAATAGCCAGCTATTCTACTCATAGCTCAAGGGTACTATTAGCTTTATTACGATTTTACCATTAACTTTCGAATACTTTATACGTTTTAAAAATAGCTACGCACGTACTAGTGAACTTTTATAATACTGTGCCTATAATTTCGACTGTTTCGTTTAGAGATAAAACTTAGACTATAATCTGTATATGTATGGATGTTTGTAATCACTAAACTCCAAAGTCGTTTGGCCTATATACTATATTATGTATCTAGATATAACAAATAAATAAATATTATCTACAATAATAAATTATAAAATACTCCAAAGAGATTAATAAAAAATGCTACAATTATGTACCTAACGATTAAAAAATCCACAAAATAGATGATTTTTTTTACCTATTCCGTGGAAAATCAGCACAGTCTTCATTCTCAGTATATATTAGTTTCATCTATGGTCATCATCAGATTGTTGTGAATTACATACAACTTAATATTATAAATGCTTTTCTACTTTATTTATAACTGGCAATCACATCAAGATATCATTTTATCTGTCACGTCAGCTGAATGAAATAATTGCAACAATATTTCTTCAAGCAATTATAACTTATAAACTACGTTATCATGAGCTTCTATCTTAATTTATATCCAATTACTTAACTGTAATGATTATTTAATGTAAATAATTTCCTTTTCAATATAACCTTGGTTTTCTATTGAGAGTATAGTTTTTATAAGTACGATGAGAAAGATAGTTCCTTGAGACTTTATATATCTAAACTAACATTAGAGTAAAGATTTTTTTTCGATAAGATTTAACTCAAAAACTGCTCTACCGATTTTAAAATGTCTCTTTATTCAACAAAAAAAGGTTTATTAGAAAAGGAATCTTCTGCCAGTTAACCTTGTTTTTGTGTCGAGGTTTAAGCAATGCAGTAGAAAATAAAAATACATTTTTAACATTATTATAAAGAAAGATTTGTTTTGTGTATAATACAACTACATTGCACCCGTGCGAAGCCGGGGCGGATCGCTAGTATAAATAATATATTAGTATGAATAACATAAAAAATCAGCATAAATAAGATTGTAAAAGTCGATTTATTTTATTGGTTAATAATTTTAGATAGTAGGTACGCTTCGAACTTCTTCCTTCCAATTAAATTTTCTTAGAGGTAAAATCAGACTCAATTAGTTGCGGTTTGTGTTTAGCACTTGAGATCCGGGTTTTAAGTCCCATGCCCCACTACTGGACTCAATATTGTTTTCTACACAAAGAGTTAGTTTGAGTTAAATGTTTCGCAAGAAAGAAACCAAATATGAGTTAAACATAATTTTGTCAATGTTGTTATATTTATAAAATTGTTATCAAATTTGAGTTGAATACAATTGCGATTTGAATTTTTTCTCAAAACCGGTAAAAGTTGAGATTCGCGCACCTAAAGTAGGTCTTATAGAGGATTATTCGAGGTCGCTGATCCTTATTGATGAAGACCTTTTACCTCAGTCTACAGTCTACACTCTACACACTGTGAAAGTATCTATACTAAAATTATAAAGAGGAAATATTTGTTTGTTTGTTACGCTTTAACTCAAAAAGTACTCGACCGATTCTAAAAATTATTTCACCAATAGAAATCTACATTACCAGTAACATAGTACCATAGAGTAACATATAGGCTATTTTTTGTGTATAGTACATCTACATTGCACCCGTGCGAAGCCGGGGCACTAGTATTTCATAAAATGAAGGCACAAACTCATAGATACACTACATTTTAATACTGTTACATTATATTTATTTCATTAACATATACAAATAACACAAACATAAATACAAGTTGAATGTTGCTACAATTATAGGCGCAAATAACATTCTTGAGTCGATAGTAACACGTAATATTATGTAATAGAATAAGCAGCCTACTACTAAAAATTACTTTTCTACATAGAACAGTCTAAAAACGTTTTCTAATCAAGAAAGCCATATCTGCCTTTCATTAAATCATGAACTTAGGTACATTAACTACTTAGTAATTAATTATTAATAGTATTAATTAATTATCAGGCCCAAATTCTGAAATGCCGCAATCTTACGAATTTGCGGCATTAGCATTTGAAACTGTGGGTCCTCCTTGGTCGGCGCATACGAAAAAATTTGTGAAGGATTTGTCCATGCGGCTGGTCCATGCTTCAGGGGAGCCCAGAGCTGGTACCTATTTCGCCCAGCGAATATGCCTCGCCATTCAGCGAGGAAATAGTGCCAGTATCCTGGGAACCATACCGCATGGCAGTTTTCTTGAGGGTTTATATATATTATAATTAGTTAAGATCTATTAAATGAATTCACTACTTAGTTTAAACTTTAAAGTTTTATAAACGAAACGCTTATAATGGTCCAAAAAGACTCAAAGCATATTTTTAGATGTAGAAGATGATTTTTTTTTAAAGACAACAAAAGCTAGATTAGTTCCAGAGATAACATCTCACATAGTAACTAATAAATTTCACTATTTTATAATTTAATATTATAAATATATTGTATAAGAACCAGTGAATAAATAGCATTAAATATAATAATACACTAGAGTAAATAGTTTACGCGCGTATAAAACTCAAGTTCGAGGTTAAAAATGAAATGGACTTCTAAGTCTTTTACGGAAAAACAAGGTAAGGTATTTACTATTTACAGTATAAATATGCTGAGTTCCACACTCGGTCATCGCCAATGGATAACTACGTACTATAAAGGTCAAAGCTCAGAGGTAAGTTGAATAGTGTTCTACATAATATATTCAATGTCGTGAGGATAATATTCAAACGCTAAACCGCCAGCCGTCTAGCGGAACTAAATGGACTTACCCCAATTTTACTTGTATGTACTTATAGAATTGAGATCTACTTTAAGTTTTATATTACACTACCAACACGCCCCGGCTTCGCACTAGCCTTTGTTACTCGCTGATAATGTAGCTTTTTATTGGTGAAAGAATTTTTAAAATCGGTCCAGTAATTTTTGAGTTTTTTTCCTATATTATTAGTATAGATTATATCAAGTAGTATACTTATCGGTTATTGGATCGATTTTAATAGAGTTTCACTTATTACTTACTAGTTACTACTCTTTCGAGCATTCAGATACTGAAGCCGAAACACGCAATATGCACTTCTCGGTTTTTCCATCTATGAATAGAGGTTGGTTACCCGGTAGTTTTTTCAAGACTCTCCTCCCTATTTAATACCAAGTGATCTAGAGATTGTTTTAAACAGAAAATTTTAACATGTTATCCTGCCAGAATTCGAAACCGCAACCCCATCGTACCGCAAGGTAACTAAATAAGGCGCCAACAAACCCGTACGAAATCTAGGTTATATCCGAAATAATCGTCATCAACCGTCCTCGTCGGAAACAAAACAAATATTTGTAGGTCACATATAGTTGTACGAATATCGAATGAGGACTGAATATTACTCAAAAGAAATGCTACACGGTTTATCAGTAACTCATTGGCTGTAGGTATTAAATTGTATTCTGCGAATGTAGGTAATTCCATACGATGAATACGCATAATGAATGCTGACGCATACTTGTCTACTTGTGTCTTGTACATCTTTGTGTCTACGTTATTTCACCTTGTGTGTAAATTATAGACTATTAATATGATTATTTAGGTTTCAAACATCGCCTTGATATTCCAGTCTAATGATACTTAATTGCATATAATTATATTGAAATGCTATTTGTATACCTTCAAGAGAAATTAGGGAACAGTTGAGTATTGAGATATAGTATTGAGGTATAAATGTATATTACACACATTATTTTAATGTGTGTAATATACATTTATACGAAATATTAAAAAAATGTATTTCTATAAGATTCTTTACAAACTAAGATAATGTATCGAACATTGTACTGTATTGACATTGACTGTTACATATTTTTTTACTGTGGATATAATTGTTTGGTTTAACTGTTTCTTGCATTGTACCTATTGCTTTTTGTTAGCTTCTCATGTTAATTTGTCACAATGTCACATGACAGAATACAGTCTATGTGACATTTACCGTAATTTTGTGATATTCCTAGGCAGTGGTGGATTTACCAGCAGGCTGAGTAGGCTTCAGCCTAGGGCGGCAGATTTTAGGGGCGGCGAATTTGAGGATAGATTTTTTTTCTGTTAGCTATCTTATAGAAATCAAGTCCTACTTTTCTTACGTTTAAGACAGTCTTCTGTACCTTACAGAAAATAGTCTACAAGTAAGATTTACTGAGAGAAGTGTACCTACAAGACAACTCCTATCATTGTATTTTAGAAAATTTAGGAACTTACATTTATAGAGGATAGGGCGGCAAAATTTTAATAGCCTATACGCCAGAAATGTGTAAATCCGCCACTGTTCCTAGGGATCTCACGAAATCACAAGACTCCTTATTTCCCTGACATAATATTATATCATATAGTAAGGGCTAATATGACTGACTGGGTTAAGAAATCAAAATGTTGCCACTTTAGGAGTTAGGATGCATATTATTTGAAAATTCTGCCCCTAATGAAAGATGGGTGGAGTTTCACATAGGTTCAAACAGTTGAAGTGCCGATCATCTATACTAATATTATAAAGAGGAAAGATTTGTTTGTTTGTTACGATTTAACTCAAAAACTACTCGACTCATTTTAATAATATTTTTTTTTTAAATAGGTCAATTTTTATTTTGTGTTACATAGTACATCTATATTGTACCCGTGCGAAGCCGGGACAGATCACTAGTTTAATATAATGCAGGTTCTTAATAGTAAATGCCATGTATTGATAAATAATATTTCAATTAAGCTGCTATTTATTGCTAATTGTATCGAACTATGTATGTTTTGGTCAACCAATAAAAATCAAAGAATAATCGCCTGCTCCATAAACTTTCAAAAATATATTTCCGGTACTGTACGGATTTAATGAAAGGTATATCCGATGTAAAATCCTTTATACAAAAGTTAGAAGCTGTTACCACACTAATAAACAGTAGTACAAAGACAAACGATTAACTGTCAAATGCACTGAAATGACAAAGATCGCCTCGAACATGGCAAGACGCCAATGAATGCAAGCCACATGTAAACATTTTACAGTAACACTCAATATTTAATAATAAGAACCTGTTTCTCAATTGTACCTATATTTTTTGCAATAAAAGTGCAGTATTTGTATAAAAACATTGACACACGTAGGTCATTTCTCCACTTTCCGGGTTAAAAGACCTATTCAATACATATTACACACTACGATAAGAGTAATTTCATAAAAGGCAATACTTATTTTTTTTTTAAATATTATTCTTAATTTGTTGAAGTTTCGTAACAAATTACGCATCATAAATCATTCATAGTCAAAATAACGATAATCGTAGGTTGGATTAGATCATCGTAAGATCGATAAATTCCAAGTGAATCATTATTATACATAACATAACTAATATCTTAATTCATAAATACCAAGGCTACCGTTGAATTAATAAAATAAATAATTTTGATTTTGATTTTCTTCTCATATTGACTCAACAAACGCTACAATTTATTATTATTTGCATTATTTATAGATTTTATATTGCCTAAATACACAACGAATACAGTGTCTTGTGTTCACTATTACTGAATAATAAAAACACCTTCACGACACCAACAGTAAACAATACAATTGAAAATCGCAGACGTCAACAACCTCAAATAATTGGCACAGAACAAAGCACAAAATTTCGTAATAGCCGTATCAAATCACGTAGGTATAAAAATACCGTAAATGCATGTAGGATACACGGAATCGCACGTGCGGTCAATTATACGATAACGCGCGATTTTCGCGAATACAAGTGAGCGCCAACCATGAACCAAGCGATCGGAAACATCGGCGCCCGCGCACTGACTGAGTCAAGTTACAAGTAGGTATCATACGCCCGCAGGACGATCAATTTGAACCACGGATACTCGAGCTTTTTATTAGACTAACGACAAGTTAATTAAAATTATTTGGAATACGGAGAAAGGTGAGTGACCATTTCTCCAAACATCGATTTCCGGTTTTCGAATTTACTCTTTTTTGTTTATTTTGATTCTAGCCAATGCATGATACGTGTAAGGTGTGATTGAAGTTTACCCCTAAAATAGGTGTTTGAAGAGGGCAAACGAATAGTGGTCTACTTAAAACCATTACTTGACGGGCTCGTTGTCGCGTTCTCTTCTGCCGTGCGCATCGATGGGTCGTGGGTTCGAATCCCACTGGGTCATGTCTTTCCACGTCTGGTTACTTCGGGCATTGATCGGGTGGAAGAAATATCGAAATTCCGACCGGGTAATGAACCATTGTTCATAGATGGAAAAACCGTGAAGTAAATGTTGCGCGTTTCGGTTTCAGTCTATGGATTTCTGAATAGTCGAAGTAAAAAGTAGGTCGAAAGCGCATCATTGACTGATGTTTTGTGGCTGAGGTATAACCTACCATCAAGAGAACCTCATGCTTGTCTTTAAAAAAATAATTATATGGTCGTTATTTCATGTTAAATACAGTGATATCAAATCCTAAATATTCTACCAAACTGCTCTCACAACTCTTCGTGACTCTGACACAGTAGAATATCTCTATTGTATGTTAATACAAGCTATCCTTTTAAATATCTTGTTGATAAAATCTTTTAACAATATGTGGTATTGTTACCTCTATACACAAAATTTACATGAATTAAGTATACGCCAATCCTTTGGACTGTTTTTACATTACTATACGAATAGTAAGGTCCTTAATAAATACAATTGAAACAAAGTAAAAGAATATTAGTTATCATATAAATATATATTAGTAAAGAACTTTCATGGACAACAATGAGAAACATATTTTGCGCTAGTTAATTTTGTGTTTACTGTGATTTTGAATTTCGAACATTCCTCAATCTAAACAGAATATAGAATCTCATTTAATTTAAAAAAAGAATTCTGACTGACATAATATTATATGAATTGCACCTGCTTTTTTATCTTACTTCAGTGGGTTCTTTTAAACAAAAGACAACCGCACGAGTGCATACTGAAGATCGTTTTTATGCCTTTTTATTTCTAATTTTTATTTATTTTTTAATTATTATAACATTAATGTTCTTTATTTTTATATTTTAAATACTTTAATAATTTTTACAATTATAATTGTTGTATGTGTTTGTAATATTGTTTTATAATGTACTAGTTATACGCCCCTGTTCGCACGGGTGCAATGTAGATATACTAAAAAAGCCTGTTACTCGCTGATAATGTAGCTTTCTATTGATGAAAGAATTTTTAAAATCGGTCCAGTAGTTTTGAGTTAAATCGTAGAACAAACTAATTTTTCCTCTTTAAAATTATAAATATACATAGTAGATTAACTACTTTACCTGAAAAAATATTTTTTTGTTTCTTATTCATATACAAATAATTTATCATTTCATCCTCTAATATAAAACTAGAAGTAATCTATATAAATAAAAATCAATGTAAGTTTGTTCATCCTTTACGCACTCCTAAACTATAAACTATTCATGCTATTATGATGAAACTTTGTACGCCTTGGAAGGTTTCTAGGCCAAAAAAGGACACTTTTTTCTAAATTAAGTGGAATTGCAACGCATGCCCGGTAGCTAGTCAGAATCAAAATCAAATCTCACAATAAAGGATAAAATATAATACTCGCTGTTTGCAATAAGGAAAAAAAAGTCGTTCGGTTGCCTTTGATAGTCCGAATCGCGAATCTCTATCCAGTTTCGCAATAAACCTCTTCCCTAAATGGAAGCGGTTTCAAAAAATGTTAAACAACTTTTCTTTTCAAAGGACTTCGGACATAATGCTGATAAAGTTACCTGGACACAACCTTTTATAGCGTTTGAAATGGCAAAAGTACGACTTAAAAGACAGTTCTTCATCAAAGGATAAAATTTAAAATTAGGTTTGTAAAAACTCCATGAAAAATAATATAATGTTACATTTATTCGTGTACTTACTTATATTACTAATTTAACTGATATACAATAGTCATAATTAGTTTATTTTTTATGTTAGATATCGACAGACGAGCATGAGGTTCACTTGATGTTAGGTGATAGCTCAGCCACAGAACATCATTCAATAGTGCACTGTCGACTTACTTTATACTTCGAGCATTGGGAAATCCATAGACTGAAACCGAAACGCGCAATATGCACTTCACGGTTTTTCCATCTATGAACGGTGGTTCGTTACCCGGTCAGAATTTCGATATCCCCCCACCCATTCTTTGCCCGAAGTTAACAGACATGTGGAAGACATGCTTGCAGAAAATTATAAACATGTCGTCCCGATGGGATTCGAACCCACGACCCATCAATGCGCACGGCAGGTGTTCTACCGAACATGTCAACGAGCCCGTCAAGCAATTAATTATTTAATACTTTAATTAGGTATTCCGTAAAAAAATGTGATAGTTTTGAATTGAAGCGATATCTATATCTATACTAATATTATAAAGAGGAAAGATTTGTATTTTTGTATGTTATGAATAAGCTCAAAAACTACTGGACCGATTTTGAAAATTCTTTAACCAATAGAAAGCTACATTATCAGCGAGTAACATAGACTATGTTTTGTGTATAGTACATCTACATTGCACCCGTGTGAAGCCGGGGCGCGTTGCTAGTACATATATAAACAAACATCCTTCTTCCTTACAATGTTATTTATTTATACAATAAAAGCACTTTCTCCAGAACATAAAATTTATCAGATGAACATAACGGTGCGAAAGTTGCAGTGACCGTACAAACAGAGGGACAAATGAGTTTACATTACCTTTTAAGTTATTGAGAGAAATGCTTTACAGACCCTTGGAGATGAACCCTGTAGTTAACACGGAATTTACATTTTAATACAATTCAAGCTTTATTTGGATGAAGCCAATTGCTTGACGGTTTCGGTCAAGAGTGTCGAATCTTTTTAATAATATGCATATGTTCATTGAGTGATCTAATTATTTATGACTATGAAATTGAAATAAGAAATACCTAAACGATAAAGCTTAATTAATAAATCCTACATATGTAGCCTATAATATTTTTTTTTATATCTACAGGCGAGCATGATTATCACTTGATGGCAGGTGATACCTACCATCAAGTGATGAAGGTGTACCTCAGCCACAGAACATCAGTTAATGATGCGCTGTCGACATACTTTTGACTTCAAGAATACAGAAATTCATAGACTGGGACCGAAACGCGCAATGTGTACCTCACGGTTTTTGCGTCAACGAACGGTGGTTGGTTACTCGGTCTAGTGTTGGGTAGTACAGGACTTCAAAAAGAGTTTGTAAGAGTAGCCTCTTTTTCACTCTGAGCCAGTACAATATCCCACTTCAAATGAGGCGAGGCGTATGAAGCTCGAAGCATAATTTGTACTAGCGAGTATTAATATGACATTTGATGGTCTTTTTTTTAATGGTTATTTAGGACCAAAATACATCGAGAAAAAACGAGCGCGACATAAAATTTGAAGTAGTACATTTTATAATTTCGAGCCGCTCTTACATTTTGACGTCATGTCCGGGACAAATGTACCGCCTCTTGTATGTCCTACTCAACACTAACTCGGTCGGAATTTCGATATTTTTTTCATCCTTTCAGGTAATCAGCCTTCTTTGCTCTGCCCGACCGTATCTATTTTTTAACGGACTTCAAAAAAAGAGGAGGTTCTCAAATCGACTATATTATATTATTTATTTATTTTAAATATTATTTCTCCGGAATTCGAACTAGTGACCTTTACCGCTGAATCACGGAGACCGTCTCGTCGAATATACAAATTAAATATGTCCTGAAAATATGTCAACGATTCAAGAGATACTGTCAATAAACTCGCACCTAAGTTTAGGTTTATTTAAAAAAGTAAAAACCTTCCGAATTACGAAAGCCCCTACTCAACCGCCCTCGGTTTGCCTCCGGGGTCAGTTTAAGCAGACTCAACATAAAACTTGGGGTAAAATCACTTTATTCTTTAGTTCCCGGATCTAATTAAAATTGTATCAGAATCCCGCGGCACCTGAGGGTTCCTGACTGACTAATGAAGCCTCGACTATGAATACATATTGGTGCATTAGAGTGTACCAATGATTCTGCATAATTAATATCAACATCGCTCTTAACTCCAGCATATACACATTGACATAGATGTAATAATATCTAGAAGTACACAAGATTTAAATTTTGTATATGGTATCTTTCTGTTGGTTCTATTGGCCTTTACAGGTTAACGCTACTTAATAAGATAGATAAAACATTTATTCACAAACCCCGTACATGACAACACAACAGCTTGAACTAACTATAACTATACAAGCACAGTGTGCAGTGCGGTTGCGAATACTGGCTCAGCATACGCTGCGACACTCATGCCACAACGTTGTTCATTCTGCCAGACCTCCTTTGGGGTTTTAGGCAGATGGGCCAATGCGTTTCATCAATAATTGTAATCTATACTAATATTATAAAGAGGTAAAATTTATGAGATTGTTTGTTTGTTACGATTTAACTCAAAAACTACTAGACCGATTTTTTTTGTGTATAGTACACTACATTGCACCTCACGATGCCAGGGCATGTTTATAAAGTGAGTAAAACAAATAATCTTAGCAGTAAAAAAAATTATCTATACTACCTAATATTATAAAGAGGAAAGATTTGTTTGTTACGATTTAACTCAAAAACTACTGGACAATTTTTTTTGGTGTTTAGACTACATTACACTACATTGCACCCGTGCGACGCCACTAGTATATTTATAAAGTGAAAATATTATACTAATATTATAAAGAGGAAAGATTTGTTGGTTTGCATGTTTGTTTGTGTGTTTGTTACGATTTATCTCAAAAACTACTCGACCGATTTTAAAAATTCTTTCACCAGTAGTAAGCTATATTATCAGCTAGTAACATTAGTAACATAAGTTATTTTTGCGTGTAGTATATCTACATTGCACCCGTGCGAAGACGGAGCGTGTTATGTCTAATAAAAAGCATGGCTATGACTTGCAGCAATATTATAACATAGAGTGTGCTAGAATGCAGACATATTCTGTATATTAAGTAATCGTATTATCTACTCGTACAGTATTCACTTTTCATCCGGCGACTCTTGTCACTTCTTAACGCTACACTGATTTTAATTAATTTAGCGTGAGAAGCGTGAAATCGCTTAAACGCTGTAATTGGTTAAGATAGTGCACACCAATTTATAGAACAACCCAGATGGTACAGAATTAATTAAATTTTTTAAGGCCTATGGAACATTGTTAAAATACAGCAAGAAAAGGTTAATAAAAACCTCTTCTTTCTAAGTACGAAATAGGCTAATCGATAAGATCTACTCTACATCGATTATTTTGATTTCAAAAGCAGATTTAATATTGTCTTTTATTAACGCGAGTATCACACATTTAAATAAAATACTGTATACTGTATGCTGAAAAGCATCCGAAACGTCGGGATAAATAATTTAAACAATATAAATAATAAATCGCGTTTTAATCCGGTATACAGTATTTTATTTAAAAGCAGATTTTTTTAAATATATATCCATATAAATGAAATAGGTATATAAATATATCATGATAATATAAATTGTAGTCATTTATCTACGCGATTATTCTAAAAATGAAAATCTTCCATTTCCATACATTTCAAATTTTTTTTAAATTTTAATTATTATTGGGAATTTTAAAATTAATTAACTTCCAATACTATGTGTATTTTCATGCCCTTTGCCGATAATTCCAAGAAAGATGCAATATGAAAGATTGCTTATAAAATGATGAACAAATTATAAAGCACGGAGTAATTAACAGTAGTGTTAATTACCAAAGTAAATGTTAAGTCTCGTGCCAGTTTCGAGAAGTGACGTGAACACGTGGGCGGAAGGTACCTAGAACTGGTCAGCAATTAAACGTTGTTTAAATAAATCATGGACATGATCTGTCTCCTACCATCTGTCCTATGTTGAGTTAAATTACTAAGGGTATTTATAGGTCAAGACTCAAGACTATATTTGGCTATTGATGTTTTAGAAATCACTCGAAACTCGTGTTTATAGGCTTTATAACACTCTCAGAATAAAGAGTGTCTGCGTGATATATTTGGATTTTGGAATATCGTCGGTTCAAAGGTAAAATTCATTAAATGTAATTTTGTATGAAAATAATTTTTGCTACTATTGCTTATTTTTGAGAACAGATAACAAAGGATGTACTCGTACTGCGCTTCATAGTTTTAAAAAAACGTGAAAATTCGTCAATCACGGTAAATATGAATTTGTTATTATAGCTTATTAAATTGAAATTAGAGAAAACCTTTAATGAATATAAGGTTTTAATAAGCTAAATTAACAGTAAAATTTCTTTTGGTTACATTAGATACATTGACAAAGACACTAACAAAACAGATTGACAATAACATCAGTTTATGGCTGATAGTTTCAAGTAAGAAGTTTACATCAATTATGGACCACAATACGCAATTAGTGTTTTGTTCTTACCGTAGGCTTACGTTTAAAATAAGCAATAGTGACAAAATTTCTTTTTATTTAAAACTGATGCCCGCGACTTCGTTCGCGTGGGGTTCACTTTAAGCTGAGCAAGCTTTCTTCAAATGACATATCCTCCATCCTCTGCACTTGGTGATTTCTTTTGGGAAAGAGCTATCAAATTAGTCATTGACGGTTGCTTTTGCATCATGTTATCGACATGTTTAATGGTGGTTGAGATTGGGGTTCGAAGGATGATTTGAAATTCAATAGAAATACCATAGTTGAAATTATTAACTTGACTTTAAAGAAAATTTAGGGAGATTCATATTAATCAAACTTTACGTGACCAAAATCCAGATATGTGTCTTTTTTCTACTAATCAGAGTTCAATCGAAAATTGGATTTAATGCATTTTCTGTCTTAAATAGATGCGTGCGTTCATTTAATTGGTCATTTTCATTTTCGGACATTTTTTTTAAATTCCCGGGATTCCTGCCCGGGTTTCCGGTGCTAAATGCGGAAACCTCTAAGATACGGAAGCAAAAAAGCAATATCGAATAATCGTAATTCTGTTTAAGAGAAAGGATTGATGAAAAGATGAAATAAATGATCTCATAAGAAATCCTTTTTCATATAATATTTCAATAATACGTTTTCTATTTTTGTTATAATATAGTTCTTTCAAAAAATAAATAAATAAATACAAAAAAATATTTCTTTCATTTCAACTTCAGATTCGAACTCGCATCAAAAGCTACGCTATAGGACTGCATATCCACTATTCTATCCACTATTCTACGAATACATATTGAAAATGGCGAAATAATCAAACTATTTCATTTACATATCAGACTGTGATTGACATCTGACAATTCGAAAAAGTTCAACGCGAGTCAGTTTGCATTGAAATTTGGTGATATGGTGCCTTTAAAATAATATTTAAATGATGATAACTTTTCTTTCCGATAACCGATTTCGATGAAACAAAGCCTATATGTTGCCCCGGGCTTTCCTTAATATATTTGTGTAAATTGCATTAAAATCGGTTCAGTATCTTCGGAGATTAGCGTGAACAAACAGACAGACAGACAGACAGACAGACAGACAAGAATCTTAAAAATTGCATTTATGCATTCTGCTACCCTTCTTTTATCACCCCTCTTAATTTCTGGTAAAAATATTTAGTGAAGCGTAATTTCGATCCTACTCTTTTATTATATGTATAGAAGAAGATAGATGACAGTGAGATTTACCTTTGAACCAACTACAAACTTACTATTAAAATATTTGTAACTTAAATTAAATTAGTCGTATAAAAGTAGTTTAAATTAGCCTTATATATTTTCTGTGTTTATTCGAATATGTTAACTCTTATCTCGAGTTCTCCGAGACATCTTTATTTTTCTTCTAACCATAGAAATAGAGAGTATTTAATGTAATTCCATTCACTATATTATTTCATAGCTCAAATCACCAGTCTTATGAGTAGTAATTATGCAAAAATCACACGACATAAAATTGTATGCAAGGGAGTATCTAGGTCATATCTAGTGCATTAGCGCGATATTTTGCATTTCAGATGCACTAAACGATGCAACACATTATAGCATGCAGAAGCGCTGAATAATTTGGATTGAAAATACCTTGATCGTGGTAGAGTTATGCTAAAATTACAACTTTTATACAGTGAAAAGAATTGTTGATAATTATTGGGTAGGTGGAGACTTTACTTCAGGTCGCATGTCAATTCATGGTATATTGTATCAAGTAAGTAAAGATTTTTCTACATTCCAACTTAGAGGGAAAATAATGGTTTTATGTATCGAAATAAAAGCGGACGAAACCCCTGGCAAAAAAACTGAATTTAATATAAAAATGCAATTATTTTGCATTTAGCCACGTATCATATGTTTTACTATTGATTTTTATATTTTTCGGCTTTAAAGCCCTCTTAGAAAAATCTTTTTTTCTCTTTTTTTTCGTTATTTCCTCGATATAAATAGACATAATGAAGACGCGCCACACAGTAAAGCTCTTATGCAAAGGTTAAGGTGGTCAAGCATTTCTCAAGCACAGTGCTTACATTCACCTTAGGAAATCGTCTTTGCTATCTTAAGGGCATTAATAATAATGTTCATTAACATCAAGACATAGTATAGGAGATAGTATATAAAATAAACCCCAGCCCAGTGAGATTAAACTCTCTTCTTCTACTTTTATTGTAGGTACTCTGTTGTACAAATTAACTGGAACACTAAACCTACCAGAGCGGTCAAATTACCGCTTTTGTGACTTTAGTAAAACTTGTAAAACTCCATTTTTCGTGAACATACTGCACGATTTTTTTTATAATATACCTATAGAAGAAATAGTGAAATAAGTTCAAGAAAGCTAGGCATCTTTTTTTAGAGGAGATCAAAATTATTACTTTCATATAAAAAATGTTAAAATCTAGTTAAATGTGACCATATTGTGTACAAATTTTTACATTAATACATTTAAAAGTCTTCTCAGGAAAAAATCTTGTTAAATCGCTTTTTTGTGTCTCCTGACTGTATCCCCTTCAAAGATTTTATCTAGCCATATAAGGTACATGTTTTATAGAAACTTCAAGATTTTACAGTGAGCTTTTACGAATTTAAATTATATTAGGGCTCCGGTACTATGTTTCATAGGGCAACGGTCACTGAGTAAGAGTGACTAATAGCAAAGGTATTTAAAATTCTCAGTGAACAACTAAAAGAGCTACTATAGAGTATAAAATAATATTCATCATAACTATTATGCAATATGCATATAGGTATACACACGCACACCTTTGTATATTATATTAAAACAAACACTTTAGGTATATCTAGTCCTTCCGCTCCCGCTTATTCTTCCGCTCCCGCTTATGCTTCCGCTCCCGCTTATATTTCCGCCTTCGCTCCCGCTTATGTTCCGCCTTTGCTCCCGCTTATGTTCCGCCTCCGGTTATGCTTCCGCTCCCGCTTATGCTTCCGCTCCTGCTTATGTTTCCGCTCCCGCTTATGTTTCCGCCTTCGCTCCCGCTTATGCTTCCGCTCCCGTTTATACTTCCGCTCCCGTTTATGCTTCCGCTACCGCTTATGCTTCCGCGAGCGTATTTGAGAAGGCCAAATAGTCGGCGAACGACCAGCCGCGTCGGCGCAGTTCCTTTAGAAGCGATGAAATAGAGAAGGATTTGTACTGCCTCCAAATTCGTAAGTACATAATATTTAAACTGACCACGTTAATAAAAGTCAATATATAATAATTATTTAGATCAAGTTTAATTCAAAATTCAAATTCAAAATCATTTATTCATTTAGGTAACACAATGTACACTTATGAACGTCAGTAAAAAATACATATTAAATGCTTCTAATTTTACATTTACCGCCATACCGATATATCTTACTTTGTAATAGTACCTATAAATATTACAGATTATTTTGTTCTTAAGATAACTTAAAAACAGACGTTAGATAACATAAATATATCATAAAAGTAAAATAAAGGGATCCCTCGGCTCAAGGAAAAGGTTTGCACTTATATTATATGTAAGTTAGACCCCTTCACAGTACGCGTTATTAATATCATCACCATTACAGATATTCATTAACGAGATCATTTGCACATTTAATCCCCTCACATTACCATGTCGATAATTATCTCACCCTTATATTATGAGCACAATGGCCTTTGTTTCATAGTGAAATTAAAATGACAGGTAAAGGGAAGCACACATGGACGGGTTTGTGATAAATTAGTTTGAATTGAGTAGAAGTGGTAGTGATGAGTATATGATACATACACATTTGTAGAATTTTCAATTGTGAAGAATTACTCTTTTTTAGTTCAGCTGTCGCAGACCAGTGTGAGCATAATTGAATAATAGCTATTAGTCAAAAATGCGCTGTCGACCTACATATAGAGTATATAGGCTTTTAGATTTACTAGAGATTTGATTAAAAGCCATTTCAAATAGAGTAGCATGTCCAAGAAAAAACCCTATAGGTATTTTAGAATAATGTAAATTAATAAAAAAAAACATTTGTAGGTAATAACTAATATCTCAAGAAAACATAAAATTCTATAGGTGTCGTTTAATCTAAAAAATAGCCTATATAACCTACTCTAATAATAGACGTGTGCGCCGCGCCGACCCGCCGCCGCCGCCGGCATTTTTTTGACGCCGCCGCCGCCGATCTGCATTCGGCGTAAAATCGGCGCGACTTCTAAACTTATTATCTATGTTCAGTTCCGAAGGAGACCGAGCGGGGAACTCGCTCACATAGATACGCTGCACAAAGATACGAGTACCGTACAAAATAGCCATTAACTACTTATAATTACTTTTGTTTTGCTGATTGTGAAAATTTTAACAAAAAAATTATAATTTGTTGATCATAATTACCGCGGTTATTTTTGTTTGTTTTTCTTCTATTTTGCTGATATTTGTTGATTGTGCAATTTTATAACAATGTTTATGCTAGAGAGATTGATAAAAACAAGACTGTTTCTCTAATAACAATTAATCTCAAATCAAATTATGCAGTTTTATTTCAATTCTTCACGCCGAAATCACGCCGCCACCGCCGATTTTTGACCGGCGCCCGCCGCCGACGATTAAAGCTTCGGCGCACACGTCTATCTAATAATATTGCTTACGTTTTCTATTGGTGAAAGAATTTTTAAAATCGGTCGAGTATTTGAGTTAAATCGCAACAAACAAAACAAACAAATTTTTCCTCTTTATCATATTATTATAAGTATAGATAAACATCAACTCTATTTATATTATATATCATATTAATAACGTTGATTTACGCTTGAAATTAAATACATAGCCCGAAGCCTTTTCCCGTGCAAAGGCTTTATTTACGTCTTTGCCCATATTAATTTCTCATTCTGAACAAACATTTCCTGTGTGGCTGACCAAAACAAATTACCCAAGTTTTGTTCATAAATAAGGCTCCATTCATCTTTATTCAGGAGTGATACGGAACTTATGGTAGTATTTATATGACCTGCATATTTATAACTAATGGAATAACATAGTATTAAATATCTCAATACGAATTACCGCGATAATTGCTACTGGCGTGCTATAATAATTTAAATTATGCAAAAAATTGTTAAAAAAATTAATATGTTTGTTACGAAAAGATAATTAATAGAACTAGCGATACGCCCCGGCTTCGCACGGGTGCAATGTGTATGCAATTGTTGTATTGCCTATGTTACTCGCTGATAATGTAGCTTTCTATTGGTGAAGAATTTTTTAAAATCGGTCGAGTAGTTTTTGAGTTAAATCTTAACAAACAAACAAACAATTCTTTCCTCTTTATAATATTAGTAAATATTTCACAAGCAGCCACAGTTTTATTGAGGTTGCTTTTCTATATCAAGCGTATATTAAGTAGTCAGAAGTAATACTCGTATTAGCACCAATAGATACGTCGCAACTTCTATGTACCTATTTGAGTTGAATTTCTGTGTAAAAACTGTCAAAAGCGATGTCAGTTTTTTATTAGGAAATAATGAATAATAATTGAGAAAACTTAAAACTTCGTGAAAGTTGTTAAAAAGCCTTCCCTGGGAACTGACTCCATGATTCCATAGTATGCCCGCGTTGCCTATAAAATTACATTGAATGATGGAAAAGTCCTTTTCAAATAACTACTCATACTTGCCTGGACAGAAGAATCAATTGTGAAATAAACACATAAATAGGGCTGAACGCTAGACGTATTTTAGCTTTCGGGATATATTGTACGAAAATGTGGGAAACAATAAGTAAATCGGACTTATGTCAGTCTGTGTTTCAATGATGTGATTAATTCCTTACGACACGGACGTTACTCGCCTCTCGCTAGGGTTGTTACGTAAATAGTTTATTAAGAAAAGTATGTTTTTTTCTATTTGTAGACGAGCATGAGGGTCACTTGATGGTAGGTAATACCTCAGACACAGACCATCAGTCAATGATGCGCTGTCGACCTAATTTTTACTTCGAGCATTCGGAAATCCATAGACTGAAATCAAAACGCACAAACTGCACTTCACGGTTTTTCTATTTATTATTTAGATATTCCTATTATATAATTTAGATATTCCTCCCATCCGATCAACTTATAGAAAATTATAAACATGTGGTCCCGGTGGGATTCGAACCCAGGACCCATCGATGCGTACGACAGACGTTCCACCGACGCGCCAACGAGCCCGTCAAAATAGTTATCGACGTTAACGAACATAATATCCTGTTCTCTCTCAGTATTCAATATTTTTAATAGCTTCGAGATCATTATAGGCTTTTACATGAATAAAACGTTAATTATTAATGGTTTAACATTACCTAATACAGCAAATTGCACATTAACAAACTAAAAAAACAATGTGTCCCATAGTCATTGACTTAGTATTAAGCACATATTAGTAAAATTTTGAAAACAAACTACTTTAAGAATAATAAGAATCTTAAAAAGTAGATAATAATAGCTAAGAATGCGCTCATGTTGAAAATTGTCTAATTTCGAAAATCGAATTCATTTATACTTTCTGCTACGTCATAAGTATTCGAGAGTCCCGCCTTTTACTTGTAGTAAGACTTGAGATGTAATTAATACCGAATGGAATCAATGTTACTGACTTTCAGAAGTCAGCTGCTTTGGTCTGATTTACAAATAATTTAAGTTCCGTTCCGAAGTGGAATTCTGAATTTGAATGTTAATTTAAATTAAGAATTACGTCAGTCATAATATGATTGAGAAGTGAATTTATTTATAAGTAAATTATTCGTAATAGAATTCTCTCATTGAATTTCATAAACAGAATGTTCAGGATTCCAAAGGCTTACACTTGATACACCGGTATCAGGTAAGGGGTTTTACTTGTGTCGTAAAAAGGAATGTTAACTGAAATGGGAATCCGGGTTTCTTTTGTTTTAACCTTAAAATATACGAGACAATCCCTACATACATAAATACTATATTACCTCATTTCCGTAGCATGCAAGTTTTAGTGAAACTATTTCTTACAATGTAAAAGAGTTATCTATTTTTACATACTAAGAGGAAGATCACATCACATAATTTGAGAGAACGTTCTATGAAATTAATAAGTTTTTTTTCTAAAAATATGGATATATTTGAAATCAACCGACTCTCAAGATACCTAGTGAAAAATATATACATTGATAACTTCCGCTTTCAGAATTTGTTTCACAACTTTTTTTCGGCATACTCATGTATGACTTCAATTTCTTACTACACACTAGCGATCCGCCCCGGCTTCTACTATCTTTTTTGTGTCTATAGTACTAGACACAAAAAGATAGCTTATGCTTTTGAAAGAAAGTTTTCATTTGTACAAATATTTATTGCGTAACGTATGTTACTGATACTGATAATATAGATTTCTATCGGTGAAAGAATTTTTAAAATCGGTCCAGTAGTTTTTGAGTTAAATCGTAACAAACAATCAAACAAACAAATATTTCCTCTTTATAATAGTTATAGATGAATCGATCTGGGAATCAGTTTGAACTTGAAGGGACATTTATAAGGCATCGGTTTCTTAGACTATTCAAGTTATTTAGGGCCTATACCGTTGTAAATCTTAATAGCTGTTGCCTGAACGTAAAGTAATGACTCGGAACACTGTCCGCACATAAATTTTGTAGTGTGGAAGTTGAATGTGTTTGAAACTTCTTGGACTACGCATTCTTCTTGAATTATTGTCTCGTCTGAAACATTCCATACGTTGTTGCTTAAAGTCACTAGATCTTGGTGTATATATAAATGTCATCTGGCTTTAAAAATCAAACCAGTTAAAATTTGCATATGATCATTCCACTAAAAACTCTATATACCTAATTGCTTACAATCACAATACAAAGATAAGTTGCATCTCTAGATATATTATTATTCCTTTGACAACATTTTTTAAACATCCTTGGAGTATCGGAAAAATAATGTCACTGAGAGAGACCAATATTTTTCATAGTTTTCTTGGAGGTAAACACATCGACAGCCCTTCACACACACACAACCCCTACACACACGCATACAAATCTTGTCTAGCTCTGATATTATATTTTTGAAATTAGTAAAAATCTGGAATTTTTCATACATTTATTTTAACACACAAGTCCAATTATAGGTCTGACCACCACCTTTTTCTAATATATAATACTATAGTATTGCTCCTGTATAAAACAATTGAGTGTTGCCACTTTTGATAAATCTTTATTATCTATCTATACATAATAGATATACCCAATAAAGATCTTCTTCTATGAAAGTGGAAGAAACGAAAGTGCAGTAGCATGTGAAATTCCGTGATCTCTGCCTACCCCAATGGGAAAGTGACGTTATGTATATCTATTAACTTCTTAATTCGTATTTCGTTCTCAATTGTTTAAATTTGTTTAAGAGTATATTAATATGTAAGTTGTTAAGCTTTCTGAATAAACAAAATCGATTTGATTTTACAATATATTATATTTGTACAATTTACACTACGGTAGAAAGGCAACCGCTACATTTAATAGACCTAATAACTTAAATTCGCCGACAACTCCGTAACAAGAGACCTAAATATCTCGTAATATTGAAACAGCGAGAATAAGCAAATCTAATATAACTACATAAACACGAACGCTGTAACTGAGAAGTCACTCGAAACTTTGTTGTTTTAATTAATTAACGAGACGAGTACCGCAGTGACACTTCTAGTTCGCTTGGTTTCCATGATCCATAGCGTCAATATTTCATTGCGGTAGCCTTTGTAAACTAATATTATAATGAGGAAAGATTTGTTTGTTTGTTACGATTTAACTCAAAAACTACTCGACCGATTTTAAAAATTCTTTCACCAATAGAAAGCTACGTGCTTAGTAGATCTACATTGCACCCGTGCGAAGCCGGGGCGGATCGCTAGTATTAGATAATATACATACATATTATAAAGATAAATACTTTACAAAGGTTAAATTTCACGCTTGACTTTTTTTGTATAATATCGAGGACATAGTGCTGAAATCAAATAATTATAAAATTTTAGTTTTATAAAAATGTATAAAAAGTTAATTAATTTTAAAAGCATATGAACAAAAATACTTAGACATACAAAGAATATATCACATCACAAATTGTCGGCGACTTAGGTTTTATCACCTTATATCAATACGTATATTTTTATTAATCAATAAGTAACGTTTATTTTAATATATCACGTCGGCGATTTAGCTTAGACATTTATAGATTTTTTTAATAGTAATTTAAAGTAAAATATATATGTATAAAGATAACAATGTAAAAGCTATCAGTTTAAAAGAATAAAATAAAACTCAGAATTTAACGAATTTCTATGTAACTACGCTGACGCTGGGGTGTAACAAGTTGTCAGAACGAAACATTATTTCAAAATAATTGACTAAAATTAATAATTATCGCTAATTCATAGGTTTTGCATGTTTTTAATGTTTAAATGTTATAGAAAAATCTGATAAATGTAAATACATAATTAAAACTAGTAAAAACTAATATATCTTGTAGGAATCCAAATGTTGATTATTTTTATGACTTAGCACTTTAAACGTAATTTTATGTATGTTGTACTATGTTTATTGTATTTTAATAACTTGTAAAAGAAGGGATTCGATACGGACTAATTAGTAAACATAAGAGGTTTTTTATAAGTATTATGTAATAAATGTTAGAGGCTCGTGAACAGTAATTTTCACTAGAAAGGCGAGTGAAAAAACCCCTTTAAAGGTATTTAAAGATATATAATCCGTATCGAATCCAGCATATAACGGTTTTAATATGATGTACTTACGATGCTCTATAAGATGATGTAAAATATGTAAATGTATAACTGTGTTGTTATGGAAATAAATAATTTAAAAGAAGTCTCAGATAGCGAAAATAACAGTAAAATTTTGGGAAAACGTTTGTAACGGTCGTAGTTCACATCGCGGTATACTGCACGATTCAGGTGAGCTACGACCATCAATATTAAATTATGCATTCGAAATACGAATAAGAACAAGTAATAACAAGTGATATCTGAGACGGCTTCAAGTTTAAAAGTGACCAGTATTTTAATCAATTCCAAGTTTCCTATATTTTCCAAGTTTCCCAGTAACCTTTTCCTTCCCCCTCACCTCACCCTCACCTTTATCCCCCTATCCCATAAACACTGGCAGGACATCCAGGCACATAGCAGGGTGTGCGGGCCGGACAGCACCAGCACTAGAATACGACCTGTCCCGGCAAATTAAGTCGAGGCCACCACCTCCCCAGCGCCGCAGTATCAACTGGTTAGCCCCTTTCGGGGCTTGGGTATTGAACCTTTGATTACTGCCGGTGCGAGGCACCGAGATAAAAGCTGGTCAGCCCTTATCAGGGCTACCGTCATAGACCAGTGGCGGGGTGATACGCGGGCTACGCCCTATCACTCCGCTTCGGCATCCGCCTATCTCGGGAGTCTCTAGGGGGGTGCGTGACATCGTTGTTGGTCCTTCGAGTACGGATCCTGCGTCATGCCAGTGACACGATCGCAGAGGGGTCACCCAGAAGACAGTAGTACCAGCGGAACTTCGGGTACTACGGAGCCTACGAATGCATCTACGGCCTCTACGGAGGCAACACGGACGACGGAGACTACGGACTCCTCAGAAGCCACCACAGCAGCGAGCCAACCAGGTCAGACCATGACAATAGTACCAGCGGGTTCCACCCGGCAAGCTGCATCCATCGCGAGGTCACGAGCCAGTACGACACGACGGCGGCTCGAGGCCAGAGAAGAATTGGCGCGATTGGAGTTGGAAGAGGCACAGGCGAGGGCACGCCTGGCCAGGCTACGTTTACAGATGGCAGATGAAGCAGATGAAGACTCTGCTATTGAGGATGAAGACGTCGTCGAAGCGCGAGAGGACCACCTGAAGAAGTGGATGGAGTCTTCGGTGGAGGAGCAACCAGTCAAGAAAACCGAAGCTCAATCGGAGGTCCAGATACTCGCAACAGCGCTTAAGGAGGCGCTATCACAAAGTGCGGCGACGGCGCCGCAACCCAAGTATGTACAAGAATTACCTATTTATGAAGGTGACAGCACAGAATGGACGGCGTTTCGGGTCGTGTATGAAGACACGGCTCCAATGTTCTCGGCGGTGCAGAACATGGCGCGGCTTCGGAGAGCAATAAAGGGTGCAGCAAGGGAGAGCATCAAAAGCCTCCTGTACTCCGAAGCCAAACCTGCTGAGGTGCTGGACGCGTTACGACGGCGCTTCGGGAGGCCCGATGCGCTAGTGCTAGCCGAGCTGGAGAAAATCAAGGCGCTACCCCGGACAACAGAGAACCCGAGGGACATCTGCGTCTTCGCCAGCCAGGTCAACAACAGCGTAGCAGCCATCAAGGGTCTGAAAAGGCCACAGTACCTGCACTCACCGGAGATAGTGAAACTTATCATTGAAAAGCTGCCAACCATATTGAAGTTTAGGTGGTATGACTACACAAAGGCGAGCAATGAAGACTCGTTTGCAAATATTGAATTGGTAAGTGCTTTCCTTAATAATGAAGCAGATATGTGTGGTGCGTTCGCAGCGATCGAGACTTCCAGACCCCAGAGGCAGGGCGCGATCACACGAAGACCCATCAGGCAGACGGCATATAACATGGCAGAAGAACCACGCAGTGTCCAGTGTCCCAGCTGCGAAGGCGCTCACCGGCTTCCTGAATGTCAGCAGTTTGTCAAAGCGGCAGTTGCGGACCGGTGGGACACCGTTAAGAAATTGAACATATGCTTCAAGTGCCTGACCGGGAAACATAGAAAAGAGACGTGTCGAAGACCGCCGTGTAAGGTATGCAAGCGCTGGCATCATAATCTTTTACATGATCATTCACACAGGCCACAACAAGCGACACCGTCACCTACATCGGCATCGGCAGCACCGCCAGCAGCATCAGTCAACACCATCGGAACAACGAAGGCCTTCTTGAAAATGATTCCGGTTGAAGTGTACGGGCCATCCGGCAGTATGAAGATACTGGCGCTGCTGGACGAAGGGTCGACAGTGACCCTGCTTGACGAGGAGGTAGCTGTCAGCATCGGGGCCCGGGGGCCTCACACCAGTCTGTCGATCGAAACTATCGGCGGGCGACTCATGGAAACGCAGGGCTCAATGACGCTGGACCTGGAACTGCGTGGAAGCAAGCAATCAAAAAGGGAGGTCATAAAGCAAGTAAGAACTATTAAGAATCTTAAATTAACGCCTCAACTAGTAAACAGAGAGCGACTTAGCCAGTGTAGACATTTGCGCAATATAGTGAACGACATATATCACGAAGGGGAGGCGCCGAAACTATTGATCGGCCAAGATAACTGGGAATACATTGTGTCCCGGAGAGTACGCCGAGGTAAGCCGGGCCAGCCAGTGGCTTCGCGGACAAAGCTCGGTTGGGTGCTGCACGGCGCCGACAGTAGTAGCCTCACACCCGTTAATTTTATAAATATATGTGCGCATGTTAACACCGAGGAAGAAGAAGTCACTCGTCTGGTAAAAGAGCACTTTGCCATCGAGTCGCTGGGAGTGCAGCCAAGAAGACCTTCCACGGACGCGGAGGGACAAGCTCTGAAGATATTAGATGCCACCAGCAACAGACTCCAGGATGGCAGGTTCGAGGTCGGCTTGCTGTGGAGAAATCGAGAAGTCACGCTGCCAAACAACTATCTGTCAGCGCTGAACAGATATAAGGGAATAGAGAAGAAACTGCAAAAGGACGCTCTTCTACGTAAACAATATGGTGAGCAGATAAATAATTTATTGCAGAATGGATACGCAGAAGTCGCACCAACCGACTCGACTTCAACGAAGAAGTGGTACCTGCCTCACTTCCCGGTGGTGCATCCAGTGAAGAAGAAATTAAGAATCGTGTTCGACGCTGCAGCCAAAACCAGCGGAGTCAGCCTCAACGACACGCTGCTACCAGGTCCAGACTTGCTCCAGTCCCTGTTCGGAGTACTGATACGATTCCGACAGGGACCCATCGCGGTGGCAGCGGACATTAAGGAAATGTTCTTACAGGTGAGAATTATTGATTCAGATAGAGATAGTTTAAGGTTCTTGTGGAGAAACGAAATAGACACGCCCGTGAAAGAATATAGAATGACGTCTGTCATTTTTGGCGCTGCGTCCTCACCGTGTACGGCGATCTATATTAAAAACAAGAACGCGGAAGAATTCATGAATCAATTTCCCAAGGCTGTACGTGCTGTAGAAAAGAACCATTATATGGATGATTATTTGCAAAGTTTTCACAGCATGAAGGAGTGTAAGGCGATAATCGAGCAGGTCGACACGATTCACAAGAAAGCTCACTTCGAGTTACGAGGTTGGGCATCGAACTTCAAAGAAGTTATCGACACTGAAGGAGTCGAAGAGGTGAACCTAGGAGACAGCGCCGAAGAGAAGACGTTGGGACTCCGATGGCTGACGCGCGGCGACAAGCTGGGTTTCCGAAGCCAGTTCAGAAAAGTTCCGGCAGAGGTGGCCCAAGGTATGAAAACCCCAACAAAGAGGCAAGTCACTGCCGCGGTAATGTCAACTTTCGACCCTTTAGGCCTAGTATCACCCATATTGATACAAGGAAAGAAGCTGATCCAGAGCATATGGCGGAGCGGCGTCGGATGGGACGACGCAATAACCGAAGAAGACACCAAGCAGTGGCTGCTTTACCTGGAAGACCTGAAGAAGATTCCAGACATCCAGTTGGCGCGATGCATCTCCCCAACATCCACCGAAGGGGAGCTACATGTGTTTACAGATGCAAGCGAAACGGCGTATGCAGCGACAGTATACTGGCGCACGAGGACTGACGATAAGTTCGAAGTCAACCTCATCGCAGCAAAGACAAGAGTGACGCCGCTGAAACCAGTATCGATGCCAAGGCTGGAGCTACAAGCAGCTCTATTGGGAAGCCGCCTAGCCGACTCTGTTGAGAAAGAACTGGATCTTAACATCGTGAGTAAAACTTATTGGACTGATTCTAGCGTCGTGCTTTCATGGATCAAGACGGACCCGCGCACGTTCAAAACCTTCGTTGCGCATCGTTTAGCGGAAATCGAAGATTTAACGAAGCCACATGAGTGGAGGTGGGTGCCCACTGCAGAGAATCCCGCTGACGACGCAACAAGAGATCTGCCAAGGAACTTCGACGCTACGCATCGGTGGTTCAAGGGTCCTGCTTTCCTGAAGAAGAATGAAGACTGCTGGCCGTCTCCGCGAACCTTCCGCAAGCAACCTACGGAAGAAGAAAAAACGCAAGTAGAAAAAACGTATATTTTGTCAAACAATCAGCAAGTAACGCCAGTTCCAGAAAGATTCTCTAGCTGGAAGAAATTATGGAGATCCACGGCTCGAGTACTTCAATTTATCAGTCTCTGTAGAAAGAAAGGAGGCGACGGCGAAGCCAGAATCAAGACGAAGAGGAAATCACGGTTCTTCATGCCAATCGATGAAGAACAACTACAACGCGCTGAAGAATTACTGGTGAGACAGAGCCAAATTGATAGTTTCAGCAGAGACATAGCCTTGATACAAGCAGCAAAGACGCTCGAGGGCTCCAGCAAGCTTAAAAAGCTCGACGTTATGATAAAGGATGGGCTGTTACGACTGAGAGGACGAGCCAACGCTATCAAGGGCATTCATAGCGACTACTTAGCACCTATCATTCTAGAAGCACGAAGCCATGTAGGAAAACTTCTGATTTCAGATTACCATAAGCGATTCAACCATGGCAACCAAGCGACGGTGATGAACGAGATCCGGCAAAGGTACTGGATGATCGGGCTCCGGTCGGTTCTGCGCAGCATCCAGCAGAAGTGTCAACACTGCAAGGCGATGCGTGGCAAGCCTGCTCCACCTCCGATGGGCGATCTACCGCGCGAGAGACTACAACATGGCGCGCATCCCTTCACCTGTACAGGAGTGGACTATTTCGGGCCACTCACAGTCACCGAGGGAAGAAGGAGAGAAAAACGATGGGGCGCTCTGTTCACCTGCCTAACAACCAGGGCAGTCCACATGGAGCTGGTGCCGAGCCTGACAACCGACTCAACCATCATGGCGCTAAGAAGATTCGCTGCGAGAAGAGGTACACCTAAAGTAATTTATTCAGATAACGGCACCAATTTCGTACGAGCTAACAAGGAGCTGCAGGCAGCGCTCAAGACCCTAGAAGAAGACGAGCTCGCAACCGAAGCAGAGAAGATTGGCGTGCGCTGGAAGTTCATTCCACCCGGCGCGCCCAACATGGGAGGTGCATGGGAGCGTATGGTGAGCTCCATTAAAACTGCGCTAAACGCTACGCTTAAAGACCGACATCCGAGGGAAGAGGTTCTCTCCACACTCCTACTAGAAGCTGAGCACATGGTAAACTCAAGACCCCTCACCAACATCGCAGACAACGCTGAGGAAGAAGCGCTGACTCCTAATCACTTCTTAATTGGTAGATCCTGCGGAGCCGCGCGCATCGGTAATTTTTCAGATACGCGACCTGTCGGCAGAGAAGACTGGAAGGCGGTACAGCAACTGGCGGACCACCTGTGGAGAAGATGGCTTCGCGAGTACCTGCCCACGCTGCTACCACGCAAGATCGACGGACGAACAGGATCCGACCTGCAGCCGGGCGATGTGGTCCTCATTGTAGACCGCACTCTCCCACGATGCACCTGGCCACGAGGAAGAATCCAGAAGACCTACCCTGGGCCAGACGGAAGAACACGGATAGTTGACGTGTCAACGAGAGGTGGCGTGCTGCGACGGCCGGCATCGAAGATCGTGCTACTGGTTCCCGCAACGGAGTCGCCGCGACAAGAAGAAGGTGCTGCGCAGAAGGGGAGAATGTCGGCGACTTAGGTTTTATCACCTTATATCAATACGTATATTTTTATTAATCAATAAGTAACGTTTATTTTAATATATCACGTCGGCGATTTAGCTTAGACATTTATAGATTTTTTTAATAGTAATTTAAAGTAAAATATATATGTATAAAGATAACAATGTAAAAGCTATCAGTTTAAAAGAATAAAATAAAACTCAGAATTTAACGAATTTCTATGTAACTACGCTGACGCTGGGGTGTAACAAGTTGTCAGAACGAAACATTATTTCAAAATAATTGACTAAAATTAATAATTATCGCTAATTCATAGGTTTTGCATGTTTTTAATGTTTAAATGTTATAGAAAAATCTGATAAATGTAAATACATAATTAAAACTAGTAAAAACTAATATATCTTGTAGGAATCCAAATGTTGATTATTTTTATGACTTAGCACTTTAAACGTAATTTTATGTATGTTGTACTATGTTTATTGTATTTTAATAACTTGTAAAAGAAGGGATTCGATACGGACTAATTAGTAAACATAAGAGGTTTTTTATAAGTATTATGTAATAAATGTTAGAGGCTCGTGAACAGTAATTTTCACTAGAAAGGCGAGTGAAAAAACCCCTTTAAAGGTATTTAAAGATATATAATCCGTATCGAATCCAGCATATAACGGTTTTAATATGATGTACTTACGATGCTCTATAAGATGATGTAAAATATGTAAATGTATAACTGTGTTGTTATGGAAATAAATAATTTAAAAGAAGTCTCAGATAGCGAAAATAACAGTAAAATTTTGGGAAAACGTTTGTAACGGTCGTAGTTCACATCGCGGTATACTGCACGATTCAGGTGAGCTACGACCATCAATATTAAATTATGCATTCGAAATACGAATAAGAACAAGTAATAACAAGTGATATCTGAGACGGCTTCAAGTTTAAAAGTGACCAGTATTTTAATCAATTCCAAGTTTCCTATATTTTCCAAGTTTCCCAGTAACCTTTTCCTTCCCCCTCACCTCACCCTCACCTTTATCCCCCTATCCCATAAACACTGGCAGGACATCCAGGCACATAGCAGGGTGTGCGGGCCGGACAGCACCAGCACTAGAATACGACCTGTCCCGGCAAATTAAGTCGAGGCCACCACCTCCCCAGCGCCGCAGTATCAACTGGTTAGCCCCTTTCGGGGCTTGGGTATTGAACCTTTGATTACTGCCGGTGCGAGGCACCGAGATAAAAGCTGGTCAGCCCTTATCAGGGCTACCGTCATAGACCAGTGGCGGGGTGATACGCGGGCTACGCCCTATCACTCCGCTTCGGCATCCGCCTATCTCGGGAGTCTCTAGGGGGGTGCGTGACACAAATATTGATTACGGCTATATTTTTATATATTAGGTAATTTTAAACTGTTAAAATTGAAACTAAACTTTCATACTTTTTGGGTTTTATACGATTTAGGGGATAAACGAGCATGCGGCTGATGAAAAGCTATTATATAACTGCCTTTAAATCTTCGTTAAACCAGGATCAGATGCGTTACCGGCCTTTGAAGTAGGAATAATTCATCTTAAAAATATTACGATGAATTATCCCTTTAATGTTACTTTATATATAAAAATTACTTACTTCTTTCTACTGGTGAAATAATTTTTAAAATTGGTCCAGTAGTTTTTGAGTTAAATCGTAACAAATAAACAAATCTTTTCTCTTTATAATATTATATTAAAAATGATATGAGAGATGAGTGCTCTCTTAAATGACATACATTTTTAACAATACTTTCCAAACAGAATGAAAAGCCAGCCAATTAAAATATGCTCCAAAACCTCCTATTGTTGTTAACAGCATGAAATATTCACAGAATTTGCTTTCTATTAAATAAATTCTCGTTCCATTTTTAAAATCATTTCTCATATAAAAAGTTTTCAAAGAGCTCCCGTGCTTTTACAATATTCCCGCATTCAAACCGTGCTCATATGCACTTCAGTTCAATATTATGATGACATATTTTCTAAGAGTTACATTGAAAAGAGATCTGCAGATAAATATAAGCCATGCATTCTAAATTAGACCTTTATATAATTTGTTAAAATGTAGAGTTTACAAAATTATATTTTATCTATAGGACTTGTTAGATTTAAATGCATCTACTCTCTGCCATTAGTATTGGTTTCCAAGTTTTTGCTAGATTGTGGTACGAAATCACTCAAAAATAAATAACGCGTAAAATGCGCATCAGACGCGTGTTATTCGTACTATACACATATTTTTTAAATCAGCATTAATATTCACAAATATCCTTCAGTTTAGTATTATTTCCACAAAATTAACCCTAAAAGTGTGTTTCAATAACCAAAAATCTACTCGATACATTTCTTATAGTTTATAAGATTTGTATCTAGTAGATTTTGAGAATATGGGCCGTAACAGACGGACAGTTTTATTTTAACTATTATTTAATTATTGTACTCCAATTATGTAATAAATATTAATTGTGTACATAAAAAGATTGACTATAAGTATAAGACAACATTTAAATATTTATCAACGACTTAAACAACACTAATAACAGTTATGAAACACATGTTTCAGTTTCAAGTAGAGCGAAATCCGTGTCCCTGCAATGCTTACTTAGGCCCGTCACGTGAGCAAACAAACAAACACGAACTACGACGATAGATTAAATAAACGGCTACGGCTGGGCCCACGCTGAATATTAATGTATTAGCGTTGCAGACCTGTGATGCAGACAAATTTCATTAGTAAAAAGTAGTTTGCTGTACTATTTTCACCGAAATCTGTCTCTCCATTTCGTTGATATCCAGTATGTTGCGGCTTCAGTATAAACGATTGTATATCCGTAGTCTAGATACGGAGTTTTTGTATACATCACTAATACATACAGTATTAGTGATGTGCCGGATATGCGTATCCGTTACTCTTTGATGTATCTCTAAACATATTAATTTTCAATACATAGATGATATTTTATAATTATGTAGGTATTATGGGTCGTATTATATATCGTTTTGTTTTCAGTCTACTATGGATTTTCAAATCCTCGGAGTACAAAATAGGTCGACATCCCATCATTGACTGATGTTCTGTGGCTGAGGTATCACCTACCATCAAGTGAACCTCATGCTCGTCTGTCGTTATCTAACGACAAACAAGTGTAAACCTCTCTACACTGTTACACTTGTTTGTCGATATCTAACATAAAAAAATGGAAGACTATCATTGAAGGGTCATACATACGTATTTATGGCAGTTTTGTTTTAGAGAACATTGCATATTCGATACATATGAAAAACAAACATAATTCCGAACAAAAGATCGCGTGCCAACTCCATTAACAATGAATCAATAGTAGGCGATAAAAACCGGCAGGTGCCAGGGGTCACGCTATATTGAGACATAATTCAACCACACATGGCCAACTAATATACGACGGATTATAACGAGAACAACCGCGAGACGTCAGCATTTTATCCAGAATCGACACAGAATAATTGAGGCAGTTAAGGAAGTAAAAAAACGCTTGGCATACTTGGCGTTTTATTCCAGGTTTACTAAATAACTTTGTAATATGTTTAGGCTTTCACACACGTATTTTTCATTCCATGCTTACTAAGTAACTTTTATATGTTTAGTGTTTTATGTTAGCACAGACGGTGAAACTGAAAATATTCCGTTTTATCACACGAGTCATGCGGTGGGTACATCTTGGTTTATTATGAATAATAATAATAAAAAGGTCTTTAATTCTTTACATAGTTAACATTATTGCATTTTTTGTTAGTTGTGTTTCATTTTTATATATTAGTGGATGCAAATGGATATACGTGTCATCTGGATGTTTGTACGCTTACGTACAAAAAATTGTGTTAATTTTATAAAACGTTTCTATGAGGACTATAGTCGAAAGCCGAGTCCTATTGATAATTACGATAATTAAAATTCAATTCAATGTTAATAAAAGTAAAAGTAGGTAATATATGTAAGTAAATCTCTGTTTTGAGTTTAATTATTTGGCCCCTTATCAGTCTGTAACACGTGCTGAAAGTTTTCGAGTGCACCACCACAGATAATAATTATTATGTTTGTTATTTTAATATTAATGATATTTGTTATTTTTTGATAAATTTGTTTAATTTTAACTAATCGTTTAGCTTGGTATGGATATGTTATGAGGTGTTATAAAAAATAATGTATCTAAAAAAATATTTGAATATGAAAGTAGATGGGTATAGGGGAAGAGGAGGCCAAAAAAACATGGATTGACTGTGTGTGTGTGATATGTGTTTGAGAGGTGTGACTCATCAGTCATCATATGACGAGTGAAAGGAAAGAATGGAAAAAGAGATCATACTGCGCCGACCGCAAATAAAAAAGGGAACATGACAGGAAGAAGTTGAAGAAGAAGATATTCATAGCAATCAATATAATACTATTGTCATATTTTGTTAGTGAACACAGAAAGCTTACGTGAATAACACAAAACTTTGTGAAGAAGCTGTAAGGTATATTATATGAGACGTTTCTTTTCATTATATACGTTAAAAATGTCTACATGGAATGTTAAATACTTCTTACAATTCAGGCCTTCGGACTTTGTATATAAAAAAGGCATTTTTACACAAACGATACATTTCACCAGTTATGCCGAATGGCGAATATATAAATCAAAAGTTTTTTCTAAAGATTTCTTATAAGACGTATGTTATGCAGCAATTCTTTATTACATAGGTACCTACTGTCATTCATGCATTTTTCAACTTACAAAATATTATTTTCTTTAACGATCCAAGGGAATATGATGATATTACTTTTCGGAATGCTTAACGCTTTTGAAGGCATTGCGGTGCTCGAATAAAGAAGGCTTCACGCAGCGGGAGGCTCTATAATTGAGGACATAAATCAAACCTCCGTCGAAATGAGATGTAGAACTTTACTTCAGAGAATAGTTCTAGTATTAAATGCCTTATGAACGACTGCAGTGTTGAATGTGACATATATAATACTATTCAAACTAACATGAAAGAAATCAGGAAATTTAAAAGTGCATTTTACATAAAAAGTTTTATGGTTTTATGGACTCGTTGGCATGTTTGGTAGAACACCTACTTGCGCTCCGATTGGTCGCGGGTTCGAATCCCACCGCGATGACATGTATAATGTATATAATTTTTTTATAAGCATGTCTTCCCCACGTCTGATCACTTCGAGCATTGAACGAGTGGGGGAATATCTAAATTCTCTAACAAACCGTTCTTAGATGGAAAAATCGTGAAGTGCATAATACGCATTTCGTTCTATGAATTTCCGAATGCTCGAAGTAAAAAATAAGTCGACAGCGCATCATCAACTAATGTTTTGTGGCTGAGGTATCCTACCATCAAGTGAACCTCTCGAAATCGATATCTAAAATAAAAAACCGCAACTTCTAAGTTTTTATAACCCCTAACCCACACATTTCAGAAAAAAGGGTGAATCAGGATTTCACAAAACGTATTCGGATTTCTTCTGAAGCGCGTAAGTATTTTAACAATAAGTGGTTTTACACAATGGAAACTTTTCTGTGCCTCTTGACACCCAGCAATAGGGAGTGATGAATGGAAACATTTGCCTGCAGAACTTAATGGTACTTTTGACGTTCTGTGGTTGGCACACAGCCCTTCATTTCAATGCAATTTAAAAAGTTAATATTAACCCTTTATGTTTTCCTTTTGAAGATAGCTTGGTGGTCTTAATCAGTCTAAGTGAAAAGTTTCAATTTAATAGGTATTCTTTATTGTACCAAAAAAAACAGTATTCCAGATTTAACTCAAAAACTACTGGACCAATTTTTAAAATATTTCACTTGAAGGTAAATGATACGCCAGTCACAAAACATCAGTCAATGATGCACTGTCGACCTACTTTTTACTTTGAACATTTGAAATCGAATTTGTTCGGAATTTCGATATTCCTCCCACCAGTTTAATGCCCGAAGTGACCAGTGACGTGGGGAAGACATGCTTACAGAAAATTATAAATATACGAAATATTCCCGGCAGGATTCGAACCGGCGACCCATCGGTGCGCAAGGTAGGTGTTCTACCAAACGCGCCAACGAGCCCGTCAAATATATGTCATATTATATTTTAAGATCTCCCTAGACCTAAAACCTAATGTCTTCACTCATTTATCTAAACTAAAAAATTCGAAATTATTCCAATATCTTCAGAATAGGCCAAGCAATATATCATAGAACATCAAAGGCTTGATTCGATTGAAATTTAGTCGCCATAATGAAAAGGTAAAGAACCAATAAGTACCTCAATCAAATAGCATTATCGCTTAGGCTCCCCAAGAGGGTAGACGCAATAAATTAAATTACAGGCCCCGGTGCTCGAATGGTCTGTAAAAAATCGCCTTTGAAGCGGAACAGAGCTCTTTAAAAGATACGAATTTGGTACTGCTCGGCTCTTCTATTCAGAATTGGTCGTATGGAAAACATATTATTTTTATTTAATAAACTAGGAATCGTCCTTACGGTATAAACGGCTTTTATTTTAAGTATTCTACGATACGAAAATAAAATGAAATAATCACTTTTAACGAATTATATCGTGATTTATTATTAATATTATTTATTCGACGTTTCAGATGCTTATCAGCAAATGTGGTCACGGGCAGACTGAAAGGTGACAGATGTCTGATTTGAAATAACTAAACTATGAAAAATCTAAAATCCCAAATCAATCACTCAAAAATAAATAAGAGGACACTGTTAGTTGTGTTCGTAGCAAATTTCAACTTCGTAGGAATAGATGACGTTAATATGGCCACGTTGTGGTCATTGAAATCAGACAGCTATCATCTATCAGTCTGCCCGTGACCACGCTTGCTACTTTAAAATAAATATTAAATCGCATTTTAATCCGGTATAAAGTATTTCATTTTAATGTGTGATATAAAGGACAATATTAAAATGAAAAAGTATTTAACAGGTATTATTTTTCCCAACTCGCTCTTGTACTGCTAGTTCTTTGATAAGTACTAGAGGAGTTACATAGAAAAATTAAGCGTATACCTACTGTAATAGTACTTCAATATGTATGATATCATATAGGGTATGCATGACAAGGGAGATAGAAGCGTTGGCTGTGGTCGAGGGGGTAAAACCGCACTGAGCGAAGCAAGACGCAATCAGAATCTATTGTGGTAATCTTAAATCATATATATATAGGTATTAAATAGTGATAATGATATAACTAACTATATAAAAGTGAATTCCTAGTGGGACATGGGGCAGACACATTTCTGTGTTTTTTTCATTGATAATTTTCCTTTACAGACAAGTAGGTATTTGTAGGATCAGCCTTCTGCGAGGGCACAGTCGTCGGGTAGGGTAGACCGAAACATTTTTTCCATTCCATTGTAGCTATAAAATAAAAATTTATAAAAATTAAAAAAAAATAACTCAACCGGGACTTGAACAACCGTCCGGTCGCTCAGTAAGCAAGAGCGTTACCACTACGCCACGGAACCATTACTGCAACCGGTAAAAAGGTTCCTTTTACTTAAGTTACATATAGAATTTGAGTTGAAATTTCTCAATAATAAAAACTAATGGCGTCTTGCCGCTATATATATTTATTGAGGGGACCCTGCCCTACAATATATATAAAAGTGATGGGAATCTGTGATTCCCAAGTTTGACACTCCTCTTGTTAAATTTAAAAAAATCTCATATAAAAAGCAGAATAAATATAATTACTAAAAAATAAAATTGTATACGTGTTCATTACCTAACTTGTTTGTTTGTACCTATGGTATAATGAAAAAGAGTATCAATACTTTTAAACAACCTACAAATCAAGCGCTTGTTCGCGAATTATTTATGTAATTATATAGCATGGTTTGCCAATGAAATGTTCTCGTCTGGTGTGGTTGAGGGGTTGTAACCGCGGCCTGCGAAGCGGATGCAATCACCGGCTATTGTCACAAGTCCAAGCACTCATTAGTGTACCTAGATTCGGATGTAAATGCTAATGAGCACTATTTTTTCAAACTTACTAATCTAAATACCTTATTTGTGAGTTTTTTTACTGACTTTATAGTTGAAAATTTAAATATATCTGTCATATATTTTTCGAATACTTGAAGTAAAAAAGTGATGTCTTTTTTTACTTCAAGTATTCGAAATATCATATATTGAGACCGAATCTTGCAATACGCTCTTCATAGTTTTTCTTCTATGAGCGGTGGTCCGTTACTAGGTTGGAATTTAGACGTAGGGAAAAACATGTTTACAGGAAATTATTAGTCGATTAAAACCAGCGGGTTTCGAACGCGCGATCCGTTACTACTCAACGCCCCAATGAACCTAGCCAAATATATTTTACAGACCAAAGCGGTCAAAATTTTATTACCAACTCATAAAATATAATTCGCAAGAGCTATGAGATTCTTTCGAAAGTCCATTACTTATTTTAAAGAACGTGGATTTTTTTAGAGAATTATTTTCGGAGTTTCATGAATCATTTGAAATCTCCCTTAGTCTTTATCTTTACGCTCCATTTAACTACGGTTGAGCTGTCTAATTAAATCCCCTTTGGGCTTTTGCACGTTGTCGACGATTTTTGTTTAAAAAATATCGTAAAGCTTTATGTATAGTTGAGAATCTTCAAATAATTAATATGCTTTTAGTTTTTTATCAACGCGAGTATCACACATTCATGACATTTCAAAAATCAGACAACTGTCATCTTTCTGTCTGCCTGTGACCACGGTTGCTTAAAAGCATCCGAAACGTCGCGGTCGGGATAAATAATTTAAACAATATAAATAATAAATCTCGTTTTAATCCGGTATACAGTATTTTGTTTAAATGCTTTTAGTTACTTAAACGAGGAGCCATGGGAAAAATCTATTCAATCATAATTGTGCCTCAAAACAGCAATGTTTACCTACTAGTCGTTTGAAGGAATATTGAACTTTTTTTTTATTGGGGAAAAGGTAATCTTTTGGAAATACTTCGGCTTCTGGGAGGAGAAGGCAAAGTAATGTTGAATTTCTTCCCACTAAAACTCCCTGGGTACTCAGTATATACAATATTTCCTAAGTTTCCTGTAAATCTCTAGTATCTAAATCGGAAGGCAACGGAGTCGCTTATTACAAGATTCATTTTGCAAGCATCAAGCAACCACTGCGTTTTTTCAATTAACAAGTACCTAATTTACATTAATAAGGATATATTACAATAATAGACCGCCTCCGTGGCTCAGTGGTAAGCGCCATGCGTTTAGCGCCGGAAGTCCTGGGTTCGAATCCCGGGGAAACAAGATTAAAAAAAAAAAATTGTTTCGGTCGGGCAGGGCACAGAAGGCTGATCACCTACTTGCCTGTAAAGAAAAATGATCAGTGAAACAGACACATAAATGGGTCTGCCCCATGCCCCACTAGGGGACTCGGGAATTCACTTTTACTTAATTTACATTCGTAAAACAATCCAAATATTATTTTATACAGCTTAAACTTGTACAATATTTCAAGAACAAAAGATTTAACGCTGTTGTTTTGTTTTAATTTTCAGTATGCACGGCTCCTTACTTGAGGTATACTTTGGAGACAATAAAAATATAACGCACAGTGGGAGCTGCGCAGATGTGTCTGAATGCCTTCTGAATAATTACAAGTACGCCTTAGGCTTTAAAAATACTTCTGTAGCCCTCACTGGAAGAAATCTTGAACACCATAGATTCGGAAATTGCATGAAAGTTTTCTCCAACACTACAGATATTTCGAATACTGTATTACGTCAAAATGTCAATGAAACTATAATATTATATTTATGTATATTGTTAATATTGTTTTAATAATATTTTAAAACTAAGTTAAATATAGTAAGATTTTATTTATTTCAATTAAACTTCTATATAATTACATATTTCCATCTTATTAGGCCCATGCCTAATAAGATTGAAACACGTATACTAATAACATCATTTATTGCATATACTTTAATTTAATATTAACTTATAGTATAAAACAATATCTGTCTCATATTTTCCAAATTATTTAAAAGAAATATTACAAAAAAAATTGGGAAAATACTTTTTAATAATTATAAGCATTTTCCGAAGTCGAACTCTACATGTAGAGTTAATTCTATTTGTTAACGTGTAAACAACTCAAATGAATATTATTCTAAAATATTAATTAAACGAACTCCTTTGTCTGCCCCCGAATGGAACCCCTATTTGGCGTATATCGAACTGAAACAAGAAGTACTTATGGTAGTTTCTGAAATAAGTTACCGAGTCTCGTGTCAAACAAGGATATGCACTCAGTCTAGCCAACTTGCTCTGTCTATAATTCTAACCCTTGAAACTGTTTGATTGACTTAAGAATTTGGTAACGTAAGCTCGCTGTTCTGTTCTATCTATTTACATTATTATTTCTTATTAATTAATACTTCTGTATAAAATAGACATAGATATAACATTAATTACAAAACATATACACACAGAAGTACACAAAAAAATACAAAAAGAGAATGCGTTCAAGTCCACGGGTGTAAATGTGTTTATATTGTGGTTTTAACGAGCCTTGGTTTAGCATTATTTTAAGATGCAGGCGTGTTTCTCAACGCTGGTCATTCTGACAGACACCACAACAGTTACTACCTTCTTCTTTACATTTTAACTTGTTTTATGATAACGAACACTTCTTAGGCTTAGTCTTAATCTGTGAGAAATAAGCTTTAAAAAATTATTTCAATCAGGCAGGGTATAGAAGACTGATTTACTATTTGCCTGTAAAGTACTGAGTTCGAGAAACAGAAACATAAATGTATCTACCCGAAAGCCTAGTAGAGAAGAAGCCAATTCAAAACTTCACTTCTTGTTTTATTATTATCCTCTTTTTTATTATTATATACTCTCCCTAAAATATGGCGAGGGCAGTAAATGTAAAATTAGAAGCATTTAATATGTATTTTTTATTGATGTTCATAAGTGTACATTATTACCTAAATGAATAAATGATTTTGAATTTGAATTAAGAATAACATCTACGGTGATTGACCACTAGACAAATGAAGGTATATAAAAACAGTGTTAGTAGTTTTTCTACTAAACTCCGTAGTTAAGTGCCCAGTGAAATGTAACGTGTCGTTAATCGTGCTTAGGGCTTAATGCGAGAGCTGTGTTTGTGGCCGCGGAAACCAAACCGCTTGCGAATGGTAATTAATGAATTTATAAGCTTGGACTTGCAAATATATTTTCAAATTATAGTTTATTATATAAATAGCAAACACAACAAAACAAACAAACACACAGAAGCACACAAAAAAAAGTATTAAAAAAGATATGGAAACAAGCGTTTTTGAGAAAGAGGAAATATTTGTTTGTTACGGTTTAACACAAAAACTACTCGACTGATTTTAAAAATTCTTACCAATAGAAAGCTACATTATCAGCGACTACGTGTTACTAGTACATAATAACTCTCTTCATTTTCATCACTTAGGTAATAAAAGGGAAATAAATACGCAGCTGTTTTGAGCAAAATTTATGAGTAAACTTTACACAGACATACTTCTTTAAATGTTTATTCAAGCTAAACCTCTGTTCTCGACAATATTTCCCTACTTCATGCCGTGGGATGAGGTGAGGATTACTCTGTTTGCTTTACGAATATAAATATCTCACAGATTATTCCTCAGGAATTGTTTTTACAAGTCTCTGCATGGGATTAATAAGGAAAATGTTTTATTCATTTCTCGCTCACTTTCTTTTATTTTAGAATATAAAAGTAAGTGAGCAATATATCAGATGGATGTAGGAAATGCTTGATTTACGTACTTATTCAAAAATGACGCCGTTTTCAATTGAATTTATTCATTTTTATGTTTGATATAGACATACGAGCGTGAGTCTCTTATGATAGTAAGAGGCAGCCGCAGAACATCAGTCAATGATGCGTTTTCGACCTATTTTTTACTTCGAGTATTCTGGAACTGGAACGCGCAATGTGCCATAAGTGATCAGACGAAGGGATTTTTTTTTTCTGAAAATTATTAAATTTGTCGTCCCAGCAGGATTCCAACCTGCGACCCATCGGAACACATGTAAGTGTACTACCCAATGTGTCAACCTGACTCAGCGATGTTAATTAGTTTAGTTTTATTTAGTATTTGAAATTTTAATGAGGAACTCTTTCACTAGCATCAATATAATGGCAATTATAGAACTATGGCCACATTAAGAGGCAAAACACTAATCCTAGGGATTTGTAGAAAACCTATTCAGACTTTGCCTCACTAAGTATTTTCTTACAAAGGTATATTTTCACTAATGTCATTCTATTCTAAATCTTACGTCATTGTAATAAGATATAGACTTAATATTCACTTTACTTGTTGCTCTATGTTTTAAATTGGATGGTGGGGAAACAACGGGAGCACTGCGAAGTGTTATTGTTATCGTTATGGCCCGTTACCTTTTTGTTCGTAATAGATAACGTTTGTCGGTTCTGACTTTGGTATTGACAATAGCTTGATTAGAAATGTTTTTAACTTGGGGGCATCACAGGAACTAATATGACGCATTGTTAAGTATATATAATATGTAGTTTGCGCTCATAGTTAGTGAAATAAAACATACATAATATAAAATATTCCATCAATAATTTTTTTTAAAGATTCGTATGTAATTTTAGACTGCTGTTTAATGCCTTCCTGAAATTGATTTTTTTTTTAAATAATTATTATAAGAAAAAGAATAAGCATGTAACAGGCTCTACATAAGTCTACATGCTAAAATCATCACATTCATTAATGATACGCCGTCGACTTATTTTTTACTTTGAAATATAAACGCTAATACCAAAACGCGCAATATGTATAACTTTATTGTATCTACAGGCGTGGGCAGGATAAGAACCGCAACACATCGGAACCCCAAATAGGTGTAGGACGTAGGTACTTTCCAATGGACCAACAAGACTTCAAGTTACGTATTACGAGTATTTAATTTGCCCTTAGAACTCAAAAATTAGTTCGTCACTGTGTATTCCAATAAACAACTCTACATTAAAATAAAGTAATGTTAAAAAATACAACATGAGTATATGGAGCTACAGGCTTGAATAAAACGCTTTTATAACAGCACTTTTAATTAAAATACCTCATACAATTCATTTTGAACAATTCTCTATAGAACAACGCTCGTATAATGAAAACTCCTTGGTCTAGATTTATTAAGAATGGAGGCTTTTATATTTTTAATATCTTGCTAGATGAGTTAACGGTGCTGATATTAAAAACTTGAAGTGTCTACAAGGGCCATCATCACAAAATATTTCTCCATTAATATAAATAACGACCCTTCAAAGCACCATTTGCAACACATTTTTGCCGTAGAGTTTGATGGTGCTATTACGCAGGGTAAGCGGTGGTCGTTGTCCATCGGAGGCTGTCGTTCGATTTAATTTAGCGCAGCCGGTGGTTACCCCTCTGTGGTTAATTTGGAAATAATTATTGCCTACATCTCTCCCTATGGTAGCAAAAAATTCGACTTGGAGTGATACGTTCTAATGTCTTCTTGATGATAAAATCGTCTATAAGATTATTGTATGTATTCGTGTTTTTGGGCCACTAACATTGCATAACAACTCATTAAAGTTTGATTAAAATCGGATGAATAGTTTAGGTGTGCATAAAGGATAAACATTGTTGGTTTTCTCGGGACTCGAACCGAGACCTCCATTGTTAAACATAATACACAAAACATAATACATAACCTCTGTCACGGTGGTGGTCATTCGTATAAAACAATACTTTCTAGCAAGTTGTTCGCGCTAGGGCCATAGATCGCGGTCTCTTAAAGTAGTAAGTATTATCACCAAATTAAGCGAGAATGTAACAGCATTGTCTCGTTCTATCGTCAATGAGAAGTTGTAGAGCCCCAGCTAATAAAATATCTAAATATATACCTTTACAATTTTAATACACTCGCGTCATCATGAATCGCCTATATGTGTAATTAAAACAATATGAATATACATACTTTTTACATAAAATCAAATAAAGAGGACGGCTTTTGTTATAATTACAAAGCAGAAGCGCTATAGTATTTCGTGTCTGCTTCAAACTGATCATGTTCAGAGACTACGCCAAATAAACAATGTGCTAGTAAAAGCCATACAATATTCCGATATCTACGTACGTATTCAGTGTGATTGACTCGACGGGTATTGTTTGTGAAGTTCACTCGCAATCACTCAAAAGTACTATATCAAATAGTGTTGTCCCTATGTCATTACTATTGCGTATCGATAATTTTAATTATTAGTGTTTAAAAACATTGTGTTTGTATAAAACGGGCAGTGTAGGAGTAACGAGAAAGCGACACCAAATATTTAATATCAGTTTGTAGTTCCTTGTAAATTATTGTTCGATTTATTGTTTGCTAACCACACACTGAGGATTTAATCTGGTTTATTTAAAGGAACATAATATTATATAATAATAATAAAATACGATTATATTCTAAAGTATCAACACATTCTAACTTTGACAGGCTCGTTGGCGCGTTTAGTAGACCTATGTTGCGCACCGATATACTCAAATCCCACCGGGACGACATGTTTATAATTATTTACAGTAAATATCAACTCCGTAGGAATAGATGGCGTTAATATGTAATAATTGTAAAACAAAAACTTGGCGATTAAAAAGAGTGGCGGCGAGTTTCTTGCCAGTTCTTCTCGTCCGCTCTACGCCCTTGATTTGTGAACTGGTAGTAAATGTAAAATTAGAAGCATTTAATATTAGTAATATTAGTAATTTAATATGTATTATTTTTTATTGACGTTCATAGATGTACATTGTGTTACCTAAATTAATAGATTATTTTTTAATTTAATTGAATTAAATATGGCAACTTTGTGACATTTCAAATATAAGACAACTGTCATCTTTCAGTCTCCCGCGACCACGGTTGCTGAAAAGCATCCGAAACGTCGGGATAAATAATTTAAACAATAAATCGCGTTTTAATCCGGTATACAGTATTTTATTTAAACATAAATGTATCTACCCGAAAGCCTAGTAGAGAAGAAGCCAATTCAAAACTTCACTTCTTGTTTTATTATTATCCTCTTTTTTATTATTATATACTCTCCCTAAAATATGGCGAGGGCAGTAAATGTAAAATTAGAAGCATTTAATATGTATTTTTTATTGATGTTCATAAGTGTACATTATGTTACCTAAATGAATAAATGATTTTGAATTTGAATTAAGAATAACATCTACGGTGATTGACCACTAGACAAATGAAGGTATATAAAAACAGTGTTAGTAGTTTTTCTACTAAACTCCGTAGTTAAGTGCCCAGTGAAATGTAACGTGTCGTTAATCGTGCTTAGGGCTTAATGCGAGAGCTGTGTTTGTGGCCGCGGAAACCATTATAAAAAATAATTATTATAAGAAAAAAATAAGCATGTAACAGGCTCTACATAAGTCTACATGCAAAAATCATCACATTAATTAATGATACGCCGTCGACTTATTTTTTACTTTGAAATATAAACGCTAATACCAAAACGCGCAATATGTATAACTTTATTGTATCTACAGGCGTGGGCAGGATAAGAACCGCAACACATCGGAACCCCAAATAGGTGTAGGACGTAGGTACTTTCCAATGGACCAACAAGACTTCAAGTTACGTATTACGAGTATTTAATTTGCCCTTAGAACTCAAAAATTAGTTCGTCACTGTGTATTCCAATAAACAACTCTACATTAAAATAATGTAATGTTAAAAAATAAAACATGAGTATATGGAGCTACAGGCTTGAATAAAACGCTTTTATAACAGCACTTTTAATTAAAATACCTCATACAATTCATTTTGAACAATTCTCTATAAAACAACGCTCGTATAATGAAAACTCCTTGGTCTAGATTTATTAAGAATGGAGGCTTTTATATTTTTAATATCTTGCTAGATGAGTTAACGGTGCTGATATTAAAAACTTGAAGTGTCTACAAGGGCCATCATCACAAAATATTTCTCCATTAATATAAATAACGACCCTTCAAAGCACCATTTGCAACACATTTTTGCCGTAGAGTTTGATGGTGCTATTACGCAGGGTAAGCGGTGGTCGTTGTCCATCGGAGGCTGTCGTTCGATTTAATTTAGCGCAGCCGGTGGTTACCCCTCTGTGGTTAATTTGGAAATAATTATTGCCTACATCTCTCCCTATGGTAGCAAAAAATTCGACTTGGAGTGATACGTTCTAATGTCTTCTTGATGATAAAATCACCTATAAGATTATTGGTATGTAGGTATTTATTCGATATTAGCAGTATTTTTTGGGCCAGTAACATTCGCAAGTATGCAGTTATAATCGGATGAATAGTTTAGGAGTGAAAAGAGGACAAACATACTTAAATTGTTGGTTTTCTCGGGAATCGAACCGAAACCTTCAATGTTGAACGCAATATCATTTCATTTCATTTCAATATGCAATATATCTGTAACGATGGTGTTAATTCGTATAATTCAACACTTTTACGCAATTTGTTCGTGCTAGGGCCTTAGATCGCGGTCCCTTAAATTATTATTATTATGCGAGAACGTAACAGCATGATGCATTATAATAACGTTGTCTTATTTTATCGTAAAGGATAAGATATGTACGGCCCAGTTCATAAAATATCTGGAACCACCTTTAAATTTTTAATACACTAGCGTCATCATGAAAATCGCCTATATGTGTAACCAACTAGCAACACGCCCCGGCATTGCACGGGTGCAATGTAGATGTACTATGCATAGCCTATGTTACTCGCTGATAATGTAGCTTTCTATTGATGAAATAATTTTAAAAATCGGTCCAGTAGTTTTTAATTTTTTTCATAACAGACAAAAGTACAAATCTTTCCTCTTTATTATATTATATATTATATTAATAGAATCGATATAGATATAGATTAAAACAACAATACTAAGCTATCTATATATGTATATAATATCACAGAAAGAGGACGGCTTTTGTTTTAATTACAAAGCCGAAGCGCTATAGTATCCCGTGTCGGCTTCAAACTGAATCCATCATGTTCAGAGACTACGCCAAATAAACAATGTGCTAGTAAAAGCCATACAATATTCCGATATCTACGTACGTATTCAGTGTGATTGACTCGACGGGTATTGTTTGTGAAGTTCACTCGCAATCACTCAAAAGTACTATATCAAATAGTGTTGTACCTATGTCATTACTATTGCGTATCGATAATTTTAATTATTTGTGTTTAAAAACATTGTGTTTGTATAAAACGGGCAGTGTAGGAGTAACGAGAAAGCGACACCAAATATTTAATATCAGTTTGTAGTTCCTTGTAAATTATTGTTCGATTTATTGTTTGCTAACCACACACTAAGGATTAAATCTGGTTTATTTAAAGGAACATAATATTATATAATAATAATAAAATACGATTATATGCTAAAGTATCAACACATTCTAACATTGACAGGTTCGTTGGCGTGTTTGGTAGAACTTGCCCACCGATGAGCTCAAATCCCGCCGGGACGACATGTTTATAATTGTCTATAAGCATGTCTTCCAATGGACATTAAAAGGATGGAAGAAATATCGAAATTCTGACCGGGTAACGTACCACCGTTCATATACGTATATGGAAAAACCAGTCTAATGATTTCCGAATGCTCGAAGAAAAAATGTCGGTCGAAAGCGCGTCATTACCTGATCTTATGTGGAGTGGAGTTTCACTTATCATCAAGTGAACCTCATGCTCGTCTATCGATATCGATATTTAAATAAAATATAATAAAAAGTATCGTTAGTTATTCTAGGTCATAGCTCATCACTATTTCGCAACTAAGGATAGGGTAGGAAAGGGGTTGTTTTTAAGAACTAAAAGCGCAGCGTACCAACTACCTAGCTAGACTAGGAAACCACAAAAGGCCTCAGTCACAATGTCTGCATACAAAGAGAATGAGGACTGTAGCTCTGCTTCCATGATGAAAGGAATATTACAATAGTATATTCAGCGCTATACTATTGAATGATGCCTTGATTAAATTTTATATAAATGGTTATAATGAAAAAAGTTTTATGAATGGCTATAAAATATATGTAATGTACTATAAATCGTGGTAGATTAATCTTTAATGATAATATAATTACAATCAAGCCAAAGAATTTACATATTTGTCTACTAAGGCCTTGCCTGAAAATGATTAGAAAAAAAAATGTAATATGTATTTAAAACGTATCTTCTCTATTTGAACAAAGGTCCATTAATTTTACCAATTTATTGAAGTATAATAATATAGTATTCTTCAGAAAGTTATTGGTAGGTATATCTACTAATAATTTACTCTAACCGTAGCGTTAACAAAGGGGCTGCCATAAGCAGATTCTATGTGTCTGTGTTTAATGGTCAGATAGGTATCGCCAAACCAATATTGTTATAGGAAGAATAAGGCTCGATCGTAATATTATTAATTTTATCACATAATCCAAATTGTACTTGAAATTTGAATGAAAACGTAGTCATAGTTTCACTCATTTTATTTTCGTTTAATATTGTAAGGTATCTAAATATCTGAGTCCAATAGAGTTATTCGTTATAGGTGATTTGTGACATTTTTATGCCTTGTCTAATCACTACATTTTTTATCTCGTTTTTCCAGGATTTGAACTCGAATCCTCAAGTTTTGATAGCGTATACACATTAATTACTAAAGGTGATTATTATTATTATTTTTCATAATTATATAATCATCTGATACTGACAGTTGTAGTAGAATATTGTTTTATATGATTTGTTACAACACATTAAACTTAAATTTACAAAGAAAATCTATCCACAAATTTTGAATTTAGAATAACGATCATAACGTTGGTGCTACCAACGCTGTCTTCACTCGTATCTTAATTCATCATTCCCAAACGGGATTTTAAAAATTGTGCATTTGAGAGGGTCTAGGAACTTTCCCAGGTGTCTTTAGGGAAATTAACGTTAAAGTTTCGCTTTAAATATTTTAATAAAGTCGTAGAGAACATTTTGCGCTCCCATTTTTTACTCACGACACCCCACCGCTTTCCACAAATTTTGAGTGCATTCTAGCAGTTTTACTTTCAGTTGGGGAGCTATGTGGCTTTGCAGGGAGTATTTCATTATTTAAAATGCTTTGCTTGAATCTTTGGTACCTGCTGTGGACAGGTTATATTCTTGTATTTAACGACATAATGTGTTCAGCTTTAGCTGGTCCTACATATAACATATTAATATATAATACTAAATAATTGTAACTTACATTTATAAAAGAAACTGAAAGGCTTCTCTAGCCTAGCGTAAACGCTTTATTTGATTGACGTTTTTATACCGTAGTCATTCCTGAAGAAGTATCCGCCTAAAGGTTAAAAAAGAAGGTATAAGTCTCGAGGTTCATGCCGATGAAGTCACAATCAAAAGCTGAGAAGTTTCTATGCCTGCTAAGTAATTTAGACACCCTACGCTTTCTAAGTATCTAATTGAATGTAGAAGTGCGTGATAATTATTAAGATTCAATTTTGTCGCCGTAATTCTGAAGTAGTGAGCAAACTAAAAATCTTTCGTTATTTTTTATGAGCGATTTTTTTTCAATTCCCGCCAACATTGATATTTTTACTTACAAATTTACAAAAATGATTTTCTGTTTGGGTGGAATAGTGATATTTCGTCCGATTTACACCATGTATAAGTAATGAAGCTATTTATTTCCAAAGGCTCCAAGTTTATTAAATATCAATATCGCACATTAACTAATCCTGTATACTGTGTTTGGATAAATCGGAAAATTACAAAAAAATGAGAGCATCAAAAGTTTTGGAGTCGAATAGCATTTGAAAATATATGGAATAAAACGCAATTCAACGATTTAGTTCACCTTCACGATATAATACATCGTATTCGTATAATAGGACTACGTTTATGATAATGCCACACCGGTCGCATAATGTGATGGTGTGTCGGGTAGATTTGCGTAGATTTTTATATGAAAATCTGCGTAGTGGGTGTACTTTATGGAGGTGTAAAATGTATATTTGCCGCAAACGGAATATTGTTTTTTGCGCTCGCTTTGTATTCAGATCATCTTATGTGTGAAATCTTTATAGAACTTATTACATTTTACTAAGGCTTGTTACGCACTCTGTGGTTTCACCATATCAAAAGAAACAAAATAAAAATTTCAAAGAATCAAAAATATTAAAATCGGCAGATTATAAAAAGAGTGGCGGCGAGATTATTGCCAGTTCTTCTCGTCCGTTCTACGCCCTTGATTTGAGAACTGGCAGTAAATGTAAAACTAGAAGCATTTAAATCATTATGTTACCTAAATGAATAAATGATTTTGAATTTGAATTTGGCCGTTCGCGTTACAATGAACAGAATAACGGTCTTATTCATAAACCTAGTTAGGATACGCTTGAAATAGTTCAAAGTATGTTTTGTCTCGATCTATCGAATATAAAAAGACTACTAAAAGAAACAAAACATATTTTAACTATACCAAGCTTAATAACGTTTATGAATTAGTATATATTTTATCAATTCAATCAATCCATGCAAAAAGTTCTGACTGTGCAAAACAATTGTTAATTGTTTTAGCCCCATCTCTGTGTGTCGGTTCAAATAAACGGAACTAGAGTGATTTGTGACGCGTTCGATTTCACGTGATTCATGTCATAGCCATTGTGCTTCATTCCATTTTATTCCTATCACTGAAAAAAAACAATGGGGAAATTTAATCACGAGCCATTAGTATTGCGGATTGGATGCTAAGGTTTGCTCTTGAAATTGCCAATTAAAAATTTTGGAAATGTGTGTTCATATTTTCACTACCAAATAAGGAAAAGCTAGGCTAGTATAGCTAATATTATTGAAGAAGTTCTTGAAGATAGGAAACAAAAATATATATACATAGCTTTGTATATAGCGCTTTTCCGATTTCACGTAAATAAAGGTATCAATATTACTGATTTAGGTAAATAGATCGTGATACGGTCACTGATGTTAAGATATATAAATTACTAAATGTATTATAATACAGCAGTGTAGTGATATCTCATAGTATCTTAAAGACGGCTCTGTTATTGTGAAGTTTAAATTTGAAAAAAAAAACGTTTTTTTTATGTCAGATATCGACAGACGAGCATGAGGTTCACTTGATGGTAGGTGATCTCAGCCATTGAACATCAATCAATAATGTAGACCTAATTTTTACATCGAGCATTCGAAAATTCATAGACTGAAACCGAACCACGCAATATGCACATCACGGTTCTTCCATCTATGAATGAAGTGATACCTAAGTGATCAAAAAATAGGTACATAATGTGCATGAATGCGTTGTCCTTGTCAACTCATGAATTCTTGTGAATTCATGAAAAAAAAAATAAAAAAGAACATTTAATTAAACTTAACAAAATAGTACTATATCTCATACGTAGATCTGATATTGCGACGGTACTTGTCTCCACAAGAACCTCCGTTCAAAACTTCAAAGACAGTAATAAGAGTAAAATAAGTGAAAGGCAGCTATGACATAGATGTTATTATAAGCTTTCTTGATATTTCGTGTCATATACCAAGCGGCTCGTTGGTCAAGGGGTATGATTTTCGCTTAGGGTGCGAGAGGTCCCGGGTTCAAATCCCGGACGAGCCCGCAATTCTTTTTATGAATTTATTTTGTTACTAACGTTTTTAAAAGCTGTTGGCTTTATTTATCAATGTTCTTTAAAGCTAAGAATTATATTTGAGAAAATACGTTATTATTAAATCCTTTTTTATGTCAGATATCAAATCGAGTGTAAGCATCGCTTGGAGGTTATTCTTAATTAAAACCTTACGCATCAAAGCACATAAAAAGCTTAAGCTTTTATTATTAAAGGAAAAGTTTCTTAAGAATCGTTCTTAAGATAAACAAAACTTTATGTAAGACTCGATGACAGTAAAATTAACGCTTTTTTAATTATTTTTAACGTTGTAAAATAATTTAAAGCGTAGTCAACCACTTGAAGGGTTTAATTTAATAAGCCACCGACGTGCACCTTTCTTAGCTTAAGACTTCATTGCTTTTTTATAAGGAATTAATTGAAGAAGTTTTTTATTTACCCATTGAATATTTAACCGTCTTATTCATAAACGTAGTATAACTATAGTTAAAGTATGTTTTGTTTCTTTCGTTCTGTAGTCTTTTTGTATTTGATAGAGCGAGAAAAAAGCATATTTTTTGATTATATCAAGCTACGTTTATGAATAAGACCTCTAATGTCTTTATTTAATGATCGAGTGACCAGCCGGACTAGCATGACCGCCACGAGATATGTCGCGGACGAGAGAAGACAAACTAAGATGTTAGATATCTCGATATATTATATCTCGACATCGACAATTTTGATAGAAAAGATATCTCGATCGACAAATGTATCTATTTTTGATATTAAAAGTCGAGTTTTAAGTGTAATTGTCATGTTAGACCCGAAAGAAATAAAGCGATAGTCGATTGAAACACGAGAAAACGGTAGACAAAATTTTGTCGCGCTTGTCATGCTAAGCCGGCTGAGAGATAGTAATTAGTAAGGTGTCGCGTTGGCGAAGAATAATACGTATGTACAAAATAAAAGTATATAAAATACTTTTAATACATATCGCATACTGAAAACAAAAAAAAGCATTTTATGCAAAAACGTGATTAAAATCGTCCATACGTTTGTTCCAAAATAAAATGTCATTCTAATTTGATATTATAGCCTAATTATTAACTAAAGTTATGGAAGTGTTTCTTTTATTTAATGTTTTTATTTAATAATATTGATAACATCGTACAAAGTACAATATCCATAACTTTATATGCCCATACTGGAATTTATTTTATTTTGCATATCGTCATTTTTGTTTCTAAATCCAGAAAAGTGGCATTTCAAGTGCTATAGGAAATTCTGCTGTTCTTTTTTCAAACAATAATATCATAAATAGAATATGATAATTAACTATAATATATTGTTTTTTACCTATATGCCGATATAATGTTCCTAGTAGGTACAATAATAAATCTTACCTGCTTATATTTCTGTCATCGCATATTTCAGTCAACATCTCCTCCAAGTCCGTTGAAAGTGTATTCAGTAACTGGAACAATTAATTTTATTTAAAAAAATAATTATAAAATTGCCTACACTTATTTAGTGAATCTCTAGTCGCCTAGTGAATCAAGAGGTCGATCCATTTCTGACTGGGTTTCACAGATTTTTTTACAGGCAAGCAAGATGATCAGTCTTCTCTGCCTTGTATGTTCCACATACATGTTTATGTATGTCAATTTTGACTTGATTCTTAAACCTTTTTTAAGTCTTTATTCACATTCTGGATTCTGGATTCGAAACCCGGAGAAACAATAAAAGAAAAATTCGGTCGGGCAGAGTACAGAAGGCCGAACACCTACTTGGCTGTAAAGATAACGATCAGTGAAGCAGACACAGAAATGTGTCTGCCCCATGCCCCACTAGGGGAACCGGGAATTCTCATTAAGATGGCCATCAATTGGCAACAATACTCATTGATAGCATGATTTGTCACGTTAATTCGTATTGAAGCGGTCTGCGTGGTCGTTCGATTTCCTATTCACCCCTGGGCACATGTGGGAAAACGGGAAATGAGTTAAGCCATGTTCACCGCAGCTTCAGGTTTAGCTATTTGATGTACTGACATACGGATATAAAGTGCAATCGACACCCAAGTGTAAGTAGATCCTAAACAAAAAAATATCCTCAGTTTTTTATTTTATCATAGTTCATTTAACAGAGATTTGTTATAGTTGAATTTTATCTGAATTCTGTTTTTTATGTTAGTTATCTATAAGATTTATTGATATGACTTATCCCGACGTTTTGGATGCTTTTCAGCAACCGTGGTCACAGGCAGACTGATAGCTATCTGATTTGAATTATCACAAAGTTGCCAGATTGAAGCCATCTATTCCTACCGATTTGATATTTACTGTAATTTTCTATATTATGGCAATATTGAAAAAGAGTGTCCTCTTGTTTTTTATTATGTTTGATTTGGGGTTTTATATTATTAATTATTGGATCCAGGGTATTTGAAAGTCTCAGGACGTCTTCTGTATTGAAGTTAGGGTGTTTCTTAATTTCATTAGCCTCGCGTAAAAGTCTACTATCTCGCAAGTTATTTGTATAATATTTTAAATTCTTAATATAAATGAATATCCTCGAAGGCCGTGAGTATGATCCGTTAGTTATTTGCTTAGTTCGCAGACGGGGTGGCAGCGTAAAAAGTTTCTCAAATAAAAATCTCTCGTCAACCACTCTCGTCGCCGCACGTGTTATGCTGACTACGAGTTTTATTGGCACCTCCCTCCGTATAAAACGACAAATTACCATAATTTCGAGGCTCATGTTGAATCATTCAAAATTTCCATATATTATTTTGATTACGCTAAAATTTCGCACTCGTAAGGAAAATGAATTATATTTTATAATTAATGTTCTTTGATATAGTTCGTTTTAATATAGTAATTATAAATATTAAGTTTAATTATGTAGAAGTACTTAAGTTAATATGTACCTATTTTTATAAAAATAAAAAGTTGTGTTTACTTATTGTATTTTAAATAATACACACGATGCAGGTGTCCAACAAATTTAGGTAAATTTAAAATATTCTTTATATTTTAAACTAGATTTTGAAGGATGATATTTACTTATTTTTGAAATCAAGATAAATGATTTTTTCGTGAAGATGATTTATGAAGAGAAACAATTAATTGAAAAACGAAGGGTTTGTGACTTAAGCTGCTGTAACAGGCTGTAAAGCAATTCTGAAATAAAGATACTTACCCTCAATTGGAATATAGGTCAACGACCCGTTACGTTTGTATATTTTATAGTTGCTAGGTTACCGAAATAACCAAACAAAATCAACAACTGGTAAGTAATTATGGTCAATTTATGTACTTAGAAATGCGGAAGTGTGATGTGTTCCCATCGTCATATAGTACCTTTAAAATTATTATGATCTCATTCAAAAAAATGTCAGCAAAAATTCACGTCAGCGTTTTTGTATGAAATGGACAAACAAACAAACATATATGTTTTCACATTTATAATATTAGTACTTAAAATTACTTCTTGAGTCTGTGGTATATGCATTATGTTTTATGCGCTTTGCACTGGAAATCACTGGTTGGAATCCGGAGAAATAACTAGATACTGAATATTTCTGTCGGGCAGCCCATAGAATACCGATCACCTACTTGTCCATAAAGAAAAATGATCTGTGAAGCGGACACAGAAATATGTCTGCACCACGCCCAAATAGGGGACTTAGGATTACAATTGAAATCCTACCTATTTAATAATTTAAAGGATGCACCACTAGATAGATTAGTATACCACCAATAGTAAAATTAATTATATATTGAAAGTATTGTAATTGCTAAAACTAACACAGTCTGTTTACGTGAAAATTCTCAATACCGTTACACTCTGATTTTATGTTATAAAATAATTTATAATGTTATTAAGTCTTTTTGTTTAAACAATATATAAAAAAAAATAAAACCCTTTGTATTTATGATATGATATTAAATAAATTATTAGATGGATATATCTAGTAAATTATTTCATAAAAAAATAAACAAAAAACATGTTAAGAAGGGTTAACTTACTCACTTCACTTGCCTGTAAAGAAAAATGACCATTGAATCAGACAGAAATATTTTCCCCGTGCCTCACAAGGGGGGATTGCCGAAAATGCAACTGTCAAGGAAGTGCAAAAAACATTAGTTCTAAACGAAATAGCAGTTTATTATTCACGGTGTCTGCGCACTTTATGGACTAAACTTGTATTTTAACACTAAATTATGTCTCCACGGTCTCGATGCAGCACCTCGTAAAGCTAACGAGGCAACTCTAATTGTTTGGAAGTGTCCCGTAATGCCCCGGGCGGGGATGCTCATCTTATTATTTCTTTTCAACATTTAATGTTACGAGATGATATTTCATACAACATAGTAAATGCTATACTGTAAGATGCTTTCCTTGTATTTAAATTTTACAAAGCAATAAAATCGCAGGGATTTTTTAAATATTATTTACATAAAACTTTTGGATACAAAAATTGAGTTCTTGATTATGAATTTTCATTTAAAAATATATTAAAACCATTGTGAAAATAGTCACATTCATTCACTAAGGAAATAGTAAGTGCTGGATAATTGCTATTATGCTTTGTCTTGTTTTAGTTTTAAGTTTAATCATTTATTATTTTATGTATTTCTTTTAATTCTTAGTATCGACTACGTGTTCAAGTTTTTTTTTATCAATCAACTTTAGCGCCCACTAGTTTCCTTTTTAAATTTTTATAATATTAACTGGTGGTCTGAAAGAGATCTCTTAATCAATAAGGCCAAATTTTGCTCTACTACATAAGTTATTTTTATAATGAATGTGCAATAAAGTTGTTAAATAAATGTTATCTGTCAGCAGTGCATATACTAAATTATGCAAATTTTGACATTAAACCGCTCGTCCCCCGAGACTCGGCTCAAACCCCGTGCGTCGCATTATGAATAATGTTTTTCGTTACAGCTGTGAAAAATCGTCATTTTCCTTGATAAATATACTGATATTTATACATTAAATGACACAGACACGTAAAAATATGAGTTGTGAAACATGATTGGAGCAACAAACTCACGCTTTTCTTCAAAAATGTTAATTTATTTTTGAGGTGATTTTATTAACATTTCTTTTCAGACCATATCTACATTTTAGGTATTCAGTATGTTTTTGAATTAGAAGCACAAGTATCAATTATTTATATCGTATAATCTTTCGGTCTTTCAGCTCAATTATTTTCAGTATTTTCAAGTTAGCTAAAACTTATAGACCGATACCCATGAAACAACCCATTTTCACATACGAGTACATATAGGTACGTATGTATATAATTTTTCATAGAGAAGTTTTTTAAGCTATCCGCTTTTTTAAATTTTAAAATTAAATAGAATGCAATTTCTAATTACTTTTCGAACGATAGCTAGCTATATAATCAGTTATTGTCGTACATTCTTCGGAAACATTGCAGAGCTCAGAAATAGATGAATGTTCATTTCTATCGATTGCACAAAGCCTTGTTATGAGATCTTCGTGAATGGGAATTATATATCACAGGATACGATTTCATTGTTGTTCCTGAGTGATGCGACTGTTATTTAATTCGTTACTGTTTGTTTTGAAAAAGCTTAATAATAGGTTATTGTCGTTGCTTAGTGAATAATAGGGTTAGTGGGATATAATCAGGGACTGGGTCATTAACACATTTGATATACCTACTTTGCGTTCCGAAGAGTCGCGGGTTTATAACTTGTTTGTTTTTTTAAAGTTAGATTTCGACAAACGAGCATGAGTTTCACTTGATGGCAGGTGATACCCCAGCCACAGAACATCAGTCAATGATGTGCTATCTACCTACTTTTTACTACGAGCATTCGGAAATCCATAGACTAACATCGAAACGCGCAATGTGCACTTCACGGTTTTTCCATCTATGAACGTAGGTTCGTTAACCGGTCCGAATTTCGATATTCCTCCCAATACCCGAAGTGACCAGGCGTGGGGAGTTTTTTACAAGGATTCAAAGCCGCGACCCATCGAAACGCGACAACGAGCCCGACAGTTTTAGTGAGTATCTACTCCTCCTCTCGATTAGAAGATGGTTTAAAAGTTATCTAAAGTAGATAATATATTATTTCCCGTAAATTGCTATAAACAATACCTACTCCAGTCAAAACAAAAAGGTTTGTATTGCTGCTGTATACATTAAGAAAGTTATATATTGATCGTCTAGAAACAAGCCGAACGGAAAACAATGTGCTTTTTCTAATTAAGCGGGATTTTCTGATTTGTTACCTCTTGCAATTTCCCAGTGGCTTTTTAGATACTTTTGTTTATGAATTCTCCCTCCGTTTGTATTGTCGATCGATGCATATGAAACCGTTGTTTAGTAACTTATTTTTTATTGGGGAGACGGAAAATAATTAACAAGTCGCTCGTTGCGACATAAATCAAAGTATACTATTAAACACAAAGGATTTCTGTAACTTACTGCGGTCGCAGGATATTGAGTTTTGCGCTATAGTAATGGGATGAAACCGCAACAAACATTTAACTAAAATAGCGGCTACCGTATACTTCTTTGAGTGTTTGTATTACTAAGCTTTTTTGGAATTCGTGGTAAATAGCGGACAAGACTAGCATTATTACTCCATTTTACTTTACGAGTGAACATTATAGTGCAATACAATCCTGTATTTTTATATTTGCCTTGCCTCGTTAATAATTATATTGCTAAAATAATAATTGTATAATGCAGGAATTGAAACCGGTTAATTTTTATTTTCCAAAATACGTGTCCGACTGAGATACCATGATAACCACTTAACTTACCACAGTAATTTTTTCAGTAAATATGACTAAAAACGAAGGAATATTAACAAAAACCTTAATTATACCGGTTAAACTCCCATAGTAAATTAATCGGTATTAATTCCCTGGTATAATGTATTGCTTTAAGACGATCAGAGAGCAGATTGACCTTGTACGTTTAGGCGTGGCCTAACGTTTCCCTTCCCGCCAGCCGCTAGCCCCCGCACCGAAACATCGCGATACCATTGCGTTAGGGAGCCGAAAAACGTAGTTTAGAAAATGACATAAATATAATAGGACTATTAATCATCCACTAATATTAAGAAGTAGTTACATTTTATGTTAAATTAACATCGTAGCATGATGAATATAGTTAATAACATAAATAAATATAAGCATAGTAAAATATATTAGTAAATAATTATTTACTAAATATTAAGATTTATATTTTTGTACGTTATGAATAAACTCAAATTCTACTGGACCGATTTCAATATAAGTATATTTTATTATTATTTCGATAAAAATACTTTCACCAATAGAAAGCTACAATATCAGCGAGTAATATAGTGTGTATACTACATCTACATTGTACCCGTGTGAAGCCGGGGCGTGTTGCTAGTTTATTTATATAATATAAAGTCGGACTCATTGGCACGTTTGGTCGAACACCTGCCGTGCGCTCCGATAGGTCGTGGGTTCGAATCTCACCGGAACGACACGATTATAATTTTCTGTAAACATGTATTCTCCATATCTGGTAACTTCGGGCATTGAACGGGTGGAAGGAATATCGAAATTCCGACCGGGTAACGTACCATCGTTCATAAATGGAAAAACCATGAAGTGCACATTGCGCGTTTCGATTCTAAGTTACGGTTTTCCGAATGCTCGAAGTATAAAGTAACTAGATCAATAGCGCATCATTGACTGATGTTCTGTGGCTGAGGTATCACCTACCATCAAGTGAATCTATCTTATATAAGAACTCGATATCTAACATTAAAAAAAACATGGAATACCAATAAAAAATAAATAATAGTTTAAAAAAACAAAAAACACGCTTTTTATAGAAAACCAAACTAAGAAATAGAAAATAAATTTTAATAAATTTAAATTAAGAATAGTGTTAAAAATTTCAATAAATATAAATTAATAATAGTGTAAATAAAATGTGGGGTGGGTGCTTTTTAGGATATTATCAAAATGATAATCACTCTACTCATATCTATACTAATATTATAAAAAGGAAAGATTTGTATTTTTGTATGTTTGTATGATATGAATAAACTCAAAAACTACTGGACCGATTTTAAAAATTCTTTCACCAATAGCAAGCTACATTATCAGCGAGTAACTATTTTTTGTGTATATTGTGTACATTGCACCCGTGTGAAGCCGGGTAGTGTTGCTAGTCTGTCAATAAAATATTTATAACTATTGACACCATGTACCCCACCCTTCTTTTAAATAAAATATTTTTTTTTTATTTACACTATTATTAATTCATATTTATTGAAATTTTTAACACTATTCTTAATTTAAATTTACTAAAATTTATTTTCTATTTTTTAGTTTGGTTTTCTATAAAAAGCTTGTTTTTAGTTTTTTTAAACTATTATTTAGTTTTTACTTTTTAGTTTGGTTTATTCATAAAAGCGTGATTTTTTAGTTTTTTTTAAACTATTATTTGTTTTGTATGATGATGTGAATTAAAATTCTCCTGAGTATTAGAAAATTTGTCAATATTAGAGAAATCGGCTAAAGATAATAATTATTGGAAATTAAATTAACATCAAGTCCTGTCTTATCGACTGTAGAGAAAAATTATAAAAAAATAAAATTAAGTTTCTTACCTTATCGACTATAGATGAAAATTATATAAATTAACAAAAATCATATTATGCAAACTGAAAAATGGAATCTAATATATAAAATTTCCATGTCACAATGTTAGTTACCGTACTCCTCCGAAACGGCTTTACCGATTTTTACCAAATTTTATATGCGTATTCAGTAGGTCTGAGAATTGGCTACTATCTATTTTTCATACCCCTAAGTGATAAGGGTTGAATTTTTAATTTTTTTTTTAATTTTTGGACGAAAATTTTTGTTTTTTTTTAATATGGTATTAAAAATACTTACAATCCTATATTTTCACTCTTCTATTACCAACCCCTGCTTTTTTTTGTCAAATAATCTAGAATCCTATACAATGTACATTGCACCTGAGCGAAGCCGGGGCGGGTCGCTAGTAATTTTATCAAATTAGTATATTGTCATCGGTCCTCGATAAATCTACAAAGTTTGAACGAAATCTGGCCGTTTGTCATCGCGCCCAAAAAGGTCGGTTACAAACATACATACAGGTGAAGCTAATAAAAAGCGTGTAAAAAAAAACTATTCTTTATCGATAATTAATTAAAACAAAATGAACATTTACATAGAGAATCTTCTTCTTCTTCCTGCGCTGTTCCCTTTTTTTTTTATTTGGGGTCGGCGCAGTATGTTTTCTTTTTCCATTCTCTCCTTTCACTCACCATATCATCAGTCACACCTTTCAAACACATATCATTCTTCACACAGTCAATCCATGTCTTTTTTGGCCTCCCTCTTCCCCTATACCCATCCACTTTCATATTTAAATCTTTTTTAGATACATGCCCTTCATCTCTCCTCATAATATGCCCATACCAAGCCAAACGATTACCTTTCAATTTTTCATTCACTGGAGCTACTCTCAAACTTCCTCTTATATACTCATTTCTTATCTTATCTAATCTTGTCACTCCACACATCCACCTCAACATTCTCATCTCAGCCACATGCAAACGTTTTTCATCCATCAGCTTAGAGAAGAGAGAATCATAGATAATCTTATAGGTAATTATTACTAAATTTATCAACAGTTGCAGGAGGCATGGAAACATATCACAAAATAAAACGAATGTACATTTACATAGAATATTTAACATGTATTTACTGAACTTATCAACAGTTATAGGAGAAATGGAAACAACCCCCAACATAAAACCGGTTTTCATAGGTAATCAATAAATAAATAAAGAACATTTTAATAGAGAATTGTATCGGTAATTATATAATAAAAAAAGTAAATTTACATAGAGAATTTTATAAGTATTGATTTAACTTAACAAACAGTTGTCAGAGACGGAAACATACATCAAAAAACCGGTTTCTATCGATAATTAAAAGAAAACATTTACATAGAATATTTTACATGTAGGTATTTCCTAAATTTATCAACAGCTGTAGGAGACATGGAAACAACCCCCAAAATAAAACCATTTTTTTATCGGTAATCAATAAATAAAAAATACATTGACATAGAGCATTTTATATTTATTATTTTTTTACAAAAATTACAACGCAGTGAAGAAAACACATGGTATACCAAAATAAAAACGAGTCTTTATCGATAATTAATTAAAACAAAATGTACATTTACATAGATAATTTTATATTTATATAATAATAGCGAAGCTGGTTGAAGGAAAAATAATAAATTTGAGCCTCAGAGGTTCCTACCAGACAAGATGCCAAGCCGCCGTTGTATCTTTCAACTCACACAAAATGAAATCTAGCCTTTATAAATCGATTCAGGGTCGTAGTCCGAGGGGCAAAATAAAACTTTTAGAAAAGAGACGACTTCAGAAACTTGCAAGCATGAAAAAATATGATCGAAAGAAAAATAGGCAACTGTTTTCTAAAGGCAATGATTCGAATGACGGGGAGAAATGTACAAAACTGGACATGGATCCAGAAATGTTTGAAAAAAATAAAATATTATTTTTACAAAATTTACAACGGAGTGAAGAAGAAAGAAATAAAATTGAAAAATACACTATACTGCAAAGTACTTGCAGTGAATGGATGGAGATAAGGAGAATTATTTTGACATCATCGAATTTTCGTCCTGGTCCTGACATAAACGTTTTGGCCGAATATTGGACCTGCAAAAAATACACATTTATATAGTCGATATCTGACATAAAAAACACACGTATATTTATATAAATACTAGCTTCTGCCCGCGACTTCGTCTGCGTAGAATTAGTACTACGGGTAACTTATTTATTATCCGAGCAATTTTTTCATCAATCTCCTTACTATTTTAATATTCTGATCGCGGCTATATAATATATCATTTACATATTACATATTAATATCTCAGTGGTAGTAGAGTTAGGTATTAGACTAAGACTTAAATACGGTATATGGTATACGGTCATGGTTGTTAAATTGAATTAAATAAAAAAATCTAAAATAAATGAAATCACTGCTAATTAATCTGATTTGTCGAAAATGCAGAATCACTGACACTCATCGTTATAATTTGTCCAATTTTATAGCATAAATATTATCCTGATAAAAAATAATACTGTAAAGTTTCGTCAAAATCCGTTCCTTCGTTTTTGCGTGAAAGATTAACAAACATACATACATTCTCACAAAGTTTCACATTTATAATATTATATTATTTTTTAGGATGCTTACTTTGCAAATAACACACATACAAACTGCTGTGATTAACTGTAAATTGCTTATTTTAATACATTTTTATAAACTACGTTTTTTTTTTCTAAAACTACCACCATCCCTCTCATGATACCCTGGTTACTTTGATATCTTTGATTGTACGGCATTTTTACTAATCATAGGTATAAATGATTCCAATAGATATACGTATAGTAAATATATTAATAGATTTGGTTGGACTTCCCTGCGAATTTTCATCCCCTATTTCACCCCCACATTGGTCGAAATTTCAAAAATGCAAGAACAAATATTTATTTATATCTTATCAAGTGCCTAAATACAACGTTTCATGGTATCATCTTCGATATTTAACGAACTTCCATACAATTTTTCATCCCCTATTTCAACCCCTCCAAGCCTATATTTCGCGATAAAAAGTAAAAAGTAGCCTATGTCCTTTCCCAAGCTCTAGTCTAGTAAATTTCAACAAAATCGGTTCAGTGGTTTAGGCGTGAAAGCGTAACAGACAGACAGACAGACAAGAGTTACTTTCGCATTTATAATTATATATTATATTATATATATTATATAATAACTATATATTATATTATATAATTATATATTATAGTAGGGAAGTAGGGATAGGGATGTATAGGATTTTTTATGTCGAATATCGACAGACGAGATCCATAGACTGAGTCCGAAAGTCAATATACACTTCACGGTATTTCCATCTAGAGACGGTGGTTCGTTCAATGCCCGAAGTTACCAGACGTGGGGAAGATATGCTTACAGAAAATAATCAACATATTGTCCCGGTGAGATTTGAACCCACGACCCATTGATGCACACGGCAGGTATTCTACCGAACTCGCCAACGAGCCATTATCATACTCATACTACATATTATAAAACAAAGTCCTCCGCCGCGTCTCTCTGTCTGTCGCGATAAACTCAAAAACAGCGGATTTTCATGATCACGAAGTTCGAATAGATAGAATCATTCATGAGGAAGATTTAGATATATAATTTGTTAAGATTTTGTGTAAATTGGTTGAAATATAACGATAATAGTTGTAAGTGTCGGAAAAAGTCAAGCAGTCTGGGAGCTTTCATAGAAAACGCTGTTTGAGATAATATGTGTATCAAAATGATGTGACCCTACGACAGACAAAACGACTTTTATGACTAAAAATACCCGTCATAGCTTTTAGCATATACTATATAACATATAAATAGAGATTTGTATTTTTGTTTTTAACAAATATACTCAAAAACTGCTCAACTGATTTTAAAAATTCTGTCACCAATAGAAAGCTACAATATCAGTTTTTTTTTTATTGTATATCTACATTGCTTCCGTGCGAAGCCGGGGTGTACTACTAGTTTATGTCTATATCTAAATTTAATTAATAATAATAATATATATTTATTATAATTGATAAACAGGAAATATTTGTATATTTGTATGTAACGAATAAACTTAAAAACTATTGGACCTATTTCAAAAATTAACATTTCCGTTCAAAAGTTACATTATCCCTGAGTATCATAGGCAATATTTATTACTAGAAAATAAACATATAGAGATCCTTAGAAATCCCTACCATTTCTAACCATCATAACCATCCCAAGGTGTAAAAAAAATCGCCATAGAATGACTTTCATCGCATGCGCTCCGGAAAATATTGACGATAGGACAAAAAACAACTTCGACAATATTTTAGAACACTAGCAACACACGGATGCAATGTAAAAGTACCTACGTATGTATGTATACACTACAAGAATACTAGAATTTTTAAAATCGGTTCAGTAGTTTTTGAGTTTATTCATAACATAGGAAATACAAAAATACAAATATTTCCTATTTATAATATCAGTATAGAGTAAAGATATCTACAAAAAACTTAGCGAGACCATATGTCCAACTATTGTAGTTCTTTATCCCAATAACTACTTTTTTATATTTTAAAAGTTGATATAAATACCGATCAAAATCAGAACATGTTATCCACACCTTTGTAATAATTATTTCGTATTCAAGACTGTTTCAATACCTGCTGATTACTTTTTGAATTATTGAAATCGGACATTCCATTCAAAAGATAATATTACGAAATTAAAAATGTCAATACAAACATAACGAATCAAAAACTACTCAACCGATTTTAAAAAAAAAATTACCAATAGAAAGCTACATTATCAGCGAGTAACATATGTTATTTTTATATTTTTTATTACATCTACATTGCACCACTGCGAAGCCGGGGCGGATCGCTAGTATGAGATTAGATACAAACTACTTACTCATTTTCATTGCAATCTATAGATCCTGATACTTCTTCAATTTGACTTTTTCTGGATCCCCTAAAAATAAATATTCGATTTTATATACTTATAAAATGTGTATAATGTACTTATAAAAGTTATATTATGAGTAACGACTACTAAGTGCAGGTTTGATGGGCGCGGTTGTTAGAATTCCGATGGGTCGTGAGTTCGAATCCCATCGGGACGACATGTTTATAATTTTCTGTAAGCATGTCTTCCCCACGTCTAGTAACTTCGGGCATTGAACGGGTGGGAGGTATATCGAAATTCCAACGGGGTAACGAACCACCGTTTATAGATGGAAAAACAGTGCATATTGCGCGTTTTGGTTTCAGTCTAAGGATTTCCGAATACGCGAAGTAAAAAGTAGGTCGACAGCGCATCAATGACTGATGTTCTATGGCTGAAGTATTACCTACCATCAAATGCTCGTCTATCGATATCTAACATAAAAAAAAGAAAATAGGCTTGTACTTCTACGATTATTATCAAAATTTAGGAGGCTTATTACGTAGGTATTTACGCGTTTGTATGGGAATGATGTATCGTTTCGTGGTTACTAATATCTGATCTATGCCAGGGAGGCAGTCGACCTTGATGAGTAGGTAGGAACTTACTCGATATCCAATCGAGAAGCAGTATCATCCAGTTATTTAGTAGCAATTTGCTTGTTCGCTAATCTAAAAACATTGAAATAGTATTGGCAGCACAGCTGGCCCCACTGTAGGTACTCATAATTATGTGGCCGAGTGATGAGATTCGGGTAACCAATTTCAATTATGTTGCTAAGTAAGTTGTAAGAAAACATTCATTCAATTCAATAGAAATATATTTCTATCATTATTTATTTACGAAATTATTTACTTATAATAATAAAGTTTCTTACCGTCTTCTTGCTATATTCTGCATATTCTTAAGTAAGTGATTTCGATGAGCAGCTTTCCATCTCTTCGCACTGTTAGTTTTATTTCCAAATTTTATTTTTGCGAGCAGCAGAGATACACGTCTATCCTCGATAACGTTCCGCAGAACACTGGCGCGGTGCGGGCAGCGAGGAAATGAGCGAGCGTATGTCGTAAAACTCAAATAAATTTATATATAAAATTAAATATTAATTATTTGACAAAAAACAATCGATCATTAAACGCGTTTTGGAATTTGAAATTTTATGGAATATTTTTCATTACTACAACAAATGCTAATGAAGAGAAAAACCGCTTTGAAACAGAATTTAGAGGTATGTTTGAAGATTTTTTTTAACACATTAAAGTATGTTTAATTATGTTTTGAAATCGACCACTATATGCAAAAAAGACTTAATAATATCATATGTTTTTTGGTTCTTAAAATTATGTAGGGTTTAAGAGATACACTGATTTAAAAAACAACATTTTCAGTACCTAATCACCTTAAGAGATCATGGTACTGGCCTCAGATCGTGAGCTCCGTGAATTTATTATTGAATAAAAATAAAAAAATCAACATACTTAATAAAAGATCTTTGCAAGATTTCTGCGAATCCAATAAAGTTAGAGTTTAAAAGCGTTCTCTCCAAGTTCCAAAATGATCATTAAAACTTTGACTTACAGTCGTTGAGATTGTCCATTAAAGAGCGGGAGCAATTTGCTCTATAAACAAACGGAGGTCTATTCAAATTAACTGTGTTGATGATTTTGCGACTTGAACACACTCTACTGATAAATTATTATAACTTTTGTAACTGTGTTTATTAAAACAGAGTTTAGAAGTAAAATGTAAAGCTCTTCTTTCGTAAAATAGAAGAGTAGCAACTACGGATCCGAATACGAATATTTGGTGTCAAGATCCGCGGATACTGATCTTAACTTTTTTACTTAATCGGTATCGATGCACGTGATCTTTAATATATTTATTTATTTAGTTTGCATTGGTGCCAAATATTAGGTTTTAACAAATAAAAAATAATCAGATTGGAATTTAATAGTTTTTCATTTCAACCACCTTTATATATATAGGATTACATCTATGTATTGAAAATTAATAAGGTACAATATCCGCCAAAAAAGTAACGGATACGGATCTTTCTTCTCCCATGGATATCCACGGATACGGGTACGGATATCCCTTGCAACCGTAAAAAGAAAAATATTAATTCGCTTAACGCAAGTTTATAAGTCATAAATAATTTATATAATTATATGAGTTAAATAATAACACGTATTACGTTAAAGCCGGGCTTTTGGGCTTGTATGATGGTCCCGCCACTGATCACTAGTAACAACTGTAATAATATCTTTTCCTATATAGCTTAATGAAATTGACCATTAGCCTTCACATAACACTAACATTTCCCATACGAGTACAGGAGCTATTTTCGTCTGTTTAACTTATTCGTTTTAAAACAGTAACGAATCCAGGAAGTAAAGCACAGACTGAATAGAACCGCCGGTACCAGGCGAACATAAACAAAAGGAGTTCAGAATTGCGTGCTGTTCAATACGACGCTGTCCAATTTCCTACGCCGCCACAAAACGGCGCCGCGCGTTCTCTTTCCAATAATAGTTTGGTACTTTGTTCATGGAACTATTTAAAATTTATATCTATATTAGGGATACACAGAATGTTATTATATTAGCTTGAACCTCGACTTGAACTCGTTAGAGACGTTCAGATGAATTTGATAACTAACTGTTGAACAAATTCGATTTACAAATTAGTTGTATGTGAATAATAATACTACAATGATCTATTTATATATACATATAAAAAAACTGTAGAGGTCAAATGTGTGTACATAGAAAAAAATGCTAAAAACTGAGTCAGGGGATGTAAGAAGAGAAATAGAACAGACCCGGATTTTTTTAATTTTTTTTGTTTCTCTGTCTGTTTTTCATGCAATTTACACAAATATATTAAGCAAAGCCCGGGGAAACATATAGGCTTTGTTTCATCGAAATCGGTTGCCGGAAAGAAAAGTTATCACCATTTAAAGATTATTGTAATGCGTCGATTTTTTTCTAATTATCAGATGTCAATAACAGATTGATATGGAAATGAAATAGTTTGATTATTTCGCCTCTTTTTTTGCTCAAAAGCTCAGCTTAAGATGAAGCCCACGCGAACGAAGTCGCTGGCATCAGCTAGTTATAAATAAAAGAAATGATTATAAAGAAGAACAGAATGTTAAGAATACATTTTTGAGTCAATAGCACACTAGATAGCACACCCATTTTCCCAATCATATATTATATACTTTTATAAGTTTGGTTATTTCGAACAGTAAAGGGGAAAGAAGCTGTGATGTACAATGTTATTTTGTGCAAAATAGATTGCTCTATTGAAATAATCAGGCGTTATTAAAATGTAATACTGTTGTAGTGGATTTAAATCTGACTTCACCCCATTCAGACCCTTGTCAACGGGCTATTAATTTCTTGTCCCAAAAATATACTACATATTTCATTAGAAACAGTCGTCTATTTGCGTTTGACCACAACATTGTCCAGTGTGTTGTCTAGGAAATGAAAATGTCAAACACACTGGGCAGAGCCTGCGGAATATTTAGTATTCATAATTATTTATAATACTTAACTTCGTCATAAACGTTATTATATAAGGTATATAATATTATCTTATTGTTTTAACTGTAAAAAGGTAAAAAATATAAAAAAATATAATAAAAATAAAATACCTTTCTTTATGGAAGAAAATAAAGAAAAAAATTAAGGTATAATGCACGAAACCTAAGCTCTCTTACTTCTCACATTGCGCTATACATTATATTAGTTACAGATATTGACATAGTATTAAATATTATGTCAATGGTTACAGCATAGTATTCTAGAAGCTCTATCAAAAAAAAATTCATACCAATACGAAATCGTTCTCAAATACCGAGACGGTATTATCCCCCACTATATCGAACTTATGTAGCATTCCACTTTTTTCGTCAGCCGAAAACCGTAGTTGTGTCTCAATCGATGTTGCCATAGTAGTTACTCAATTGCATACCTCTTGCTTTGAGACGGAATACGTTATATTGGGACACCCCTTTAACGGGGTATGCTTTTAGGTAGCATTCGATTATATACACAACAAGCCACCCGCCCCGGATTCCCACGAAAATTAAAAAAACAAACAAACAGAAAAAGCATTTTCGATGAAAGCTCTCAGTCGGCTAGATTTTTTCTGACATTTTGAATAATTATCGTCATATTTATAAACAAATTAACAGAAAACAATATTAAACTACGGTATACCATATACGTATAAACCTTCCTCTTAAATCACTCCATCTATTGATGAAAACCACATTAAAATCCGTTGCTTAGTTCAAATGTTTTAAGCGTACATACGGCGGGAAACGACTTTGTTTCATAATATTATGTAGTGATTTTCTCACAATATACTACCATCTCGAAGTGGTCTAGTATTATAAGAAATATTTAGAATAACATTATGTACCTTCATATATGAACCTCCAGTTTTCTCGTCGCAATGTCGGCTAATATACCGTTGGTAAATATTGGACATTATACTCTGAAACAAACAAATAGGTATTATTAGTTCTGTGAGTTAGTTTTGGAGACATATTCTATAATTAGTAGTAAAATGCCCCGGCTTCACACGGCTTCGCACGTATGCAATGTAGATGTACCTACTATACACAAAAAATATATGTTAATCGCTAATAATATAGCTTTCTATTGGTGAAATAATTTTTAAAATCGGTCGAGTAGTTTTTGCTGTAAATCGTAACAAACAAGAAAAAAAATCCTCTTTATAATATTTGTATAAGTAAATAATTGATGTATAGGTATATAATAAGATTGTGCACAATAGCCTAAAAACATACAGAAATAAAATTAAAATCTTCAACTATGTTTGGTAATACATTATTTTGTATACATTCCACATCTAAGATCAAACAAACATCCGGATTCTACACTGTTTATTCTAAAACCACATTAAATGGATATAGATTAACTGGAGTAGATATAATTGACTGCAGCTTTAAAAAAAAATTCAATAGAATAATATTTATATTATGTATCTTAAAAACTATTAATATACATAGATTTATAGTCTATAGTTGAAAATACTATAATGTATTTACAAAGTTTTTATCCTATTTACAAACATTTTTTTTTTCATTTGTTACTTTCTTCCGGCATTATTTGTGTTAAAAAGTTTAAATTTAAATTTAACTTATATTTATATTTTTATTAAATATCGACAGACAATTTTAAGTCAACCACTGAAATATCTGCAGTATTTCATATCTATACATATAAACGAAAATCATTGTAAGTATATGTGTCCTCTGTGCACCCCTAAACTATTCACACGATTATGATGAAACTTGATTGAGTGATTACATACACCCACGAAATTTCCTGAACAAAAAAAAACTAGTGTCAACGCATGCCGGGTAGGCACTAAACACTTATTAATATATCAAATTACATAGTAACATTATTTACGCACTGAAATAACTTTTCGACGAAGATCGAACGGTTTTACAGTTCGAATGATGAATGAAATACAGGAACGTTATAAAAAGTTATTATACATTATTGTGGAATGAGTTGTCGCCAGCGATTTTTCCGTAGCGATACGACTTGGGGACCTTGAAAAAGAGAGCCTATTCCCACCTTAAAAGCCTGGCAACGCATTTGCGAATCCTCTGGTATTGCGGATGTTCACTTTCCATCAGTTCGTTTGCCCTCACTACTATATAAAAATAAAAAAAAAACAAGACCCATCTAGGAGATCTATCTCTATTACCGACACCAACTTGTCCGGTGCCGGCTATTTCCCGCTCATCCGGAATGTGTAATTGAAGACGCAGAAGGATTAGATGTCCATATTAGCCAAACTATGTAACATATACAATGTTATCTAATGTAACAATAAGCTCTAAACATCTTACATGACGGCCTTGTTGGCGCGTTCGGTAGAACACCTGCCGTGCGCATCGATGGGTCGAGGGTTCGAATCCCACCGGGTTTATAGTTTTCTGTAACCATGTTTTCCCCACGTCTAGTAACTACGGGCATACGACCGGGTAACGAACCACCGATCATAGATGGAAAAACCGTGAAGTGCATACTGCGCGTTTCGGTTTCAGTCTATGGATTTCCGAATGCTCGAAGTAAAGTAGGACGACAGCGCATCATTGACTGATGTTCTGTGCCTGAGGTGTCATGAAGTGAGCCTCATGCTCGTCTGTCGATATCTAACATAAAAAAAAAACATTCTAGAGAGTGACGATTGAACGAAACTGAATTCTGAATCCCCCAGTAGGTAGGGGGCGGACATATTTCTGTGTGAGTCACTGATAATTTTTCTTACCATGTAATTTATACGTGATCAGCCCGCCTGGCATGACCATCATAGAGATATCTCGCGGACGAGTGAAGACAAACTAAGATATCGAGATATATTAAGTATATCTCAACATCGACAACTTTGATAGACAAGATATCTCGATCGACAAATATCTCCAATTTTGACATTAAAAGTCGAGTTTTAAGTTAAGTGTCATGAAAGACAAAGAGATAATCGATTAAAAGTTGAAACACGAGAAAACTGTCGACAAAATTAGCCGGCCTAGCATGACCGCCACGAGATATCTCGCGGACGAGAGAAGACAAACTTATATGTAAGATATCTCGATATATTATGTCTCGAGATCGACAATTTTGATAGAAAAGATTTCTCAATCGACAAATATATCTATTTTTGATATTAAAAGTCTAGTTTTAAGTGTAATTGTCATGTTAGACCCGGAAGAAATAAAGAGATAATCGATTAAAACACGACAAAATTTTGTTGCAATTGTCATGCTAGGACTTTTTTCAACAATGACCAAAATCGAAATTCGGCGTGAAACAGGGGGTTGAAAGTTGAAGCATTATTATGATTGTGGTCCCCAATTCATACCATTCAGCGTCCATGTTTGATTGAAAACTAAATAATGTAGTTAGCTTACACCTTGGAAATGTGTAAACTAACATAGCTAAGCTATGGAAACAAAATGCATGAACAGTTACTTCACGTTATAATTTCAATCATTACATTGTCAAATAAGTTTATTTTCTGTAATAAGGCAGTTCTTTTGTTTTTACTATTAGGTATTTAGCACGGCGCACTATTGCGAGTCATCCATACATTGCAGCGACATATTTCTTTATTTCACTTATCACTCTTCGAATACCCTATATGTAAATGTATATTTGATGATAATGACTCAAACCATAACACCCCTCTAAAACGTTTAAACAAATTGCCCTCCCTCGCTTAAGCATTCTAGTTAGCACTCCTACGCAATTTCCTGGCTACCAAAAATAAGTGTCATTTACGAAAAGGGTAGCTGTAGGTAGGTATAGCTGTCGGCAAACGTGCGTGAATTATGTAGTTGTAGCATAAACATCGAGGATTTACATAAAAGGATGAAAGCTTTCTCGAGATGAGTGTTTATTATGGACGGGAAACATAACCTTAATGTAATTCGCAAGAAACGTTCTAATAAGTTGGTCACGTAGTAATTTTACAGTTTTGTACGACTTATGACTCAATTTATGTTTTTTTTGTAAACTGAGTTTGGAATAAATTTTTTGGTATAAACATTATATATATATATATTATACACAACAATACACATATATATATTTGTATACTTTACATTAGTTCATTAGTAGGTATGTGTAAAGGGAAATCAAATATTCACATTTAATATATTTTTTGGGTTCATTAAACATGTATTCCCAAACAGTTAACTGTATTAATGTTTTCTCATCATCATCATTCATTAATCATAGATTTGAAAACATCAACAAAAGCATTCAAAAAAAATTGATTTATAAAATCACGCAATAATATGTTTTATATTTTGTGACAATATTTAAGAAGTCAATTCAAGTTACTTTACTCTTTTATAAGAGGCCCAACGCAAAATTTCTATTGAATATCAGTCACCACATTCATACCAGAGACTTTTCGTAATTCCAATTTGAATCATCTGGGGGGGGGATTGTACAATTTGCGATACAAATTAATACAAACGGCGGGACGAAACACCTGTCCAAATTAACACCGCAGGATTTATTCCACCGTACGGTGTGAAACGTGCCGATACCAATATAATATACTCAATGATCCTCTCCGCTTTTTGAATTAACTGTACTGCCGGCCTAGCATGATAACCGTGACAAAATTTTGTCGACCGTTTTCTCGTGTTTTAATCGATTATCTCTTTATTTCTTCCGAGTCTAACATGACAATTACACTCAAAACTCGGCTTTTAATAACAAAAATAGATATATTTATCGATCGAGATATCTTTTCTATCAAAATTGTCGATGTCGATAATATATCGATATATCTTAGTTTGTATTCTCTCGTCCGCGACATATCTCGTGGCGGTCATACTAGGCCGGCTGTGGTTCCGCTAAAATTTAATTAAACTTTATCACCGCTCTATTTCAATAACTGAGAGAATATATATAAGCGCTTACTACAATTTAGATGCTTTCTGTTTATTACACATTAGTCTTAATTAGTGATAGAGTTCGCACTCACTTTTCAGTACTGACAAGTTCCTGAAATGTCTTTGCATAAAATCGGTTCAATCTGCTGACTGTCTTTGCGTGAAAGAATCACATATCAATACACTTTCGCAGTTAATACAATGATGTTTGAAGCCTTTGTCTATCTATCTGAGAGTTTATCAGAGTATTGCAATAGAAGTAATGTGTTTTTACAATTACATTAAATAGCTTAAATATGCTTACATTCTCTATTGTGCTACATTTTTATTTATAAGCTGTTTTTTTCCATGTAAAAAAAAATAAAAATAAAATTAAAGTTGTTATATACGTAAATAACGCGGGTAAGAAATATTTATTAATTGATGCGTGGTCCCTCGTCCAAGGAGTTTGAAAACAACAAAAATAAAATAATAAATAAAGAAAAACTATCGTAGCTGCCGCAAAGACGAGGAATCATTACAAATAATGAAATATCAGACCAGCAGGCGTCTAGACGCACTTATAAGTCCTCTGATATTGCAGATGTTCAAGGTCATTTGTGGCGGTAATCACTTCTCGTTAGGTAATCCGGTAATCGCCTCTTGTGATGAAAATATAGTAAATTTTTGTATTTGTATTATATAATAACGTCTAAAAACCATACACCTATTGCAGTTTTCATTGTCACAATGCGAATTTCGCTATGAGGGCGTTCTGTGATATCTACAACGCGTCGCGTCGTGACCATTTTGATATTTAGAAATAAGTACATACATGATTTCGCGATGTGGATGTTTCACAGTGACCACAGCTGTAAAACAGTCACTCATTGAGCGTTTTGAGTCTTTGAGCATATTTTTAATTCGAAAACATTAATAAAACATGTAAACACTAAACTCACACGAACTGTATTATTTGAAATTATCTGCTTAAAAATAGAATTAGTCGGATATGCCTCGGCATATCCGTTAAGACTGCGACGTACTAAAGCTTGGAGTTCTATATTTGAAAATTTTTAGTAAAGAATGTTAATAATACCAATCTTAGCGGGGTTAATTAGGGCATATAAATTTGTAAATTTACCAGGACTAAGTTACAGGCAAAAGCTGGTCTATAAAAAAGCATTCGGTCAGGGAATATGCAAAAGGCTCATCATAAATAATGTCTTAGTGCCTCCAGCTACGGACGCAAATCCGCGCGTCTGGCCGAGGTGTGGATTATAGGATTGGCTGGGTGTCATTTTAGGTTTGCGATTTATTTGGATTCAGCACTACCTATGCTTTGCATGATCGGTGATTTAGTGTTTACCGTAGGGGTTCTGTGATTTACATTTTGATAAATGGTCTTACGCATCTATACATATTAGGTTATTCTATATGATATTGCTGCGATTGTGTTTTGTCTTTCCCTGCCAAGAAACTTAAAAATATTAGAAACATAATATACCATTTTTTTGCTTCGAGCATTCGGAAATCCATAGACTTTTTTTGTATAGTACCTACGATTTGCACTCGTGTGAAGCCGGGCAGTGTTGCTAGTTGCCTATAAAGCATAAATGCTTAAGATATTTTGGGCAAATGAACGACTTAAAACTTCAAGTTAAATCAAGCACCTTTCCCAATACAAAATCAATGCGTGCTCTCAAATAACATCTTACAAAAGTTTATAGTAACATCAAGGCACAAAACAACACAAATATGTATATAAAGATAGACGATCCACCCTGTCTGCAGGTGATACAACCTCGGCTCATTAGCCTCCACTCTCATTTGTCAACGCCCCGTTTCCAAAGTACACGTTTTTTATTAACGCCAATTCCTCGAACTCTAATGAGTGTAATTTTTCTCCAACCACGGCTTTTCCTTTTTCTGATCACGCAATATGTAACAGATGTTTACGTTTTGCTGGGTTACGTAAATAAAAAGATGAGTGTGAGTTAGGTATAATATGTGCTTACGATTGAATTTATTTGAAAGATTTTAGAATCAATAATAAAAAAATATTATTACATATTAAGCTTTTGATAGATTTATACGTCTTTTGTCTGCTGAGAGTGAGTTTTTTTTCTAATTATCTAAAACCTTAAGGTTAGGTTTAAGGTACTTAGTACTTATGTATATATATTGCAATGAAGAGGAGACCTAACAAGTCGTTTCTGTCTTCCCTTTAGTAACCCCATTAACTAATCTACTAACAAACTATAAGCATTGAAGGTGGTGGATAGGACCTTACGCTTTATTTTGGGTCTTCGTCGCACTGTATGAAAGATTGAAATTTCGAAGATGGTGTGTATTTTTTGGGACTGTTTACTTTTTTAATAGTTCACCCTTCGCCACTTATGTTCTACACAAACTAAGGAAAAAATCATCTAATATTTTTCACTATTCACAGAAAGCTGAGCTGAATTTGACATCCTTTTCAATATTATTGGTATTACAATGTTTCCATTCATACGTCTGTCATCTCAGTATAAGTCACCCCACATTTCTATTTTGAATCTCAACACCCACACATTTGCACGGCACTAATGTTCGAGGCATTACATCTTTCATCTGAATTTTCTTTCATATTGCTGAGATATTGCCTCATTGAGTAATGCATTCAGAGCTTTTTGTAAAATTTTACTCCGTACTTTTTTATTTGTAAAAAACAGCTTGAATATTCTTTTTCTAAAATACTTTCTTCAACTAATTCTAATCAGGTACAAAATGTTTTCCTTCAAATAAATATAATATATTGTATGTTATTTTTGTCAGGAGCAAATTCAGTATTGATGATAACTTGAAATAGTATTAAATCAAAACTTATTTTTAATGATAATTAAATAAATAGCCCTTTAGATTCGTTCTTCCTTGTCCAGATCCAGAATCTGGATTATATAGAACTATTGTGTCTCTGACGTTTTGGAGATATATCTATCTATCTTAAAATAGCAACCATGTAGGGTAATTTTTTTTTAAAGTAACAGAAATAACAGATTTTTTTTGTAATTATTATTATTACACTAAATGTATATCGTGTGTAATGTATATGGTGCTCAAATCTTATCTTTTTATTGATGTTTTTTTGATAATGAATAAACAATATTTTTTTGTTTTTTATATCGTTTTTCTTGGTAGCAATCAAAGTAATAGAATTTAGTGCTTTATTGTTAAATATTCTAAACATGTTAGGGTTTCGTGCCCGCTAGTTTTTTCAATACTTTTGCTAATAAAACGATTTAAATGATATATACTCGTAACTCTTTTGAAATCTGTACTCCAGCTCATAAGGAAGCGATTTGTATCAAAATTTACATTTTTATCATTTTGTGAGTTGACACTGTATTGCTTAACACCGTCCAAATATAGGTCAACAGAAATCATGTGTACAATTGTATTCAAATCTTCAGCGATCCATCATTTCAATCGAAGGACTATTAAAAGTACAATAGTGAGTTAATACCTAACCATCACTCAAAGTATACGTGGCTTGTGACTTCGGTAACAAATCTCGTCTCAATTGATACTAGATTAGCCGGCCTAGCATGACCGCCACGAGATATGTCGCGGACGAGAGAAGACAAGCTAAGATGTAAGATATCGAGATATATTATATCACGACATCGACAATTTTGATAGAAAATATATCTCGATCGACAAATATATCTATTTTTGATATTAAAAGTAAAGTTTTAAGTGTAATTGTCATGTTAGATCCAGAAGAAATAAAGAGATATTACGTCGTTGCGCCTGCCAAATTCCATATGTGCATTTTTGTATAGTTTTGGGAGACAACGAAAAACGTATTATTGACTCACATACGGAGTTTTTCTTAACGGTCAAAACACATATGGAATTAGTTAAACTCCTTTCCAGTTCGAATATCACAAAAAGGATTTTAGTAACACAGTAGAGAATAAAACGAAGATTATTTTTTGTGCAAAAACCAAAAATCAAAAAAATGCACATATGGAATTTGGCAGGCGCAACGACGATAATCGATTAAAACACGAGAAAACGGTCGACAAAATTTTGTCGCGGTTGTCATGCTAGGCCGGTAGGACTCGATCTATCTCGAGTGACGCCTTCTGCCTTCACTTGTTCCGACACATTTGATAGTTAAGGACATTGATCGATGTTACCTTTTAGAAGATTTGAATTTGATTTAGAAAAAGGTTCGTTTTAGAAACGTCTTTCGAGAGTTATTTTAAGGTGACTTATCGAGTTAGATAAAATTAACATAGGGATACTTGTTATCGGAAGAACAGAAAGACTGCTGATGATTTCCAATCACCAAGCATCTTGAAAGAGATTTCTGTTTAACGATTCTCAAATATATATTTAATAATAATTAATTTTATTATACATAAATGATTATGTCGTTGGCGCATTTCAAAATCAAAATCAAAATCAAAAGTTTTTTATTTCAAATAGGCCTTTGCAGGCTCTTATGAAAGTCTAGTTGCACGGTTCCAAAAAGTGGGTCTCATGGAGAAGAACCGGCAAGAAACTCCATGGACACTCTTTTCAACAATGGTTTAGCTTACAAAGACTCGGTTACAATAGTAATAATCGGCTGAGAAGTTTATATAATGCAAGGTATACAGAGATTCTATACAATGCAAAAGAAAATTGAGTTTTTACTATTTGGTAGACCTACCTTGCGCTCCGATGGGTTGCGGGTTTGAATCCCACCGATGACATGATTATAATTTTCTATAAACTTGTCTTCCCCATTACTTCGGCTATTAAACGGGTGTAAGGAATATCGAAATTCCGACCGGGTAACGAACCACACTCATGGATGGAAAACAAAACAAATTGCGCGTTTCGGTCTCAGTCTAGGGATTTCCGAATAAAGGTCATTATTATTTTTCTTTTTTTTTGGTTGTATTAATAGAGTAAGTAAGGATTTTGGGCTTGTATGGTAGTCCCGCCACTGGTCCTTAGATATAAATTTCAGAAACTTATAAACCTCTTAATGCTTTAAGGTACTATAGAAAACCGATTTGCGTTGAGTCTCGTAGACAGTAGCTACAAGAATCTTAAGTGTCGTACGAACTCTATGTACCAAAAAAAATGTCCATCTATAGCATATTATTTTTCGAAAAAAAGTAATTCACAAAAATCCTGTTGAATTTCTCATATTGCAATATTCTTCAATCAATTTGTAGCCATTAATCCGACCACCATTACTCTTTCTACCCTCCAATAACTAAGCCAAAAGCAGCCATTGTAATGGCCCATAATACTTTTTTCACCTGTATACCACGTGAAGAATTTAAGATCGTAAAATAAAGGAGGGAAGCGGAATCGACACGAAATATACCTGAAATTGAAGATACAAACGAATAAGTAAGACTAGACGAGTCGCAATATAATAATAACTACGAGTATCAACGCGCCCCGCGCCGGCTTCACACGGGCGCAATGTAGATGTACTATACACAAAAAATAGCCTATGTTACTCGCTGGTAATTGTAGCTTTCTATTGGTGAATGATTTTTTAAAATCGCTCCAGTAGATTTTAGAGTTTATTCATAACATACAAAATTACAAATCTTTCCTCTTTATAATATTAGTAAGTATAGAGTATAGATATATATGAATGAGCCGCTCATGTTCTATGTGTATTAGGTTTTGCCTTTTTATGTAAATTTACTTGTAATGAGAAAATAATTTAAAATAAAAACAAGATATGAATGTGTACACCGTATATATATGCTTTTATAATATCTAACGCATTTAATTGAAATTAAAAATTGTCAGAAGTTAGTTAAAATGATTATTTTAAAGATTAATTGAAAAACCAATTATGTATGTTAAATTTAAATTTTAAAGTTAAATTTCCAAGGTGTTGAGTTAATTTAATAAAGTTAGTCAATCGAAATCTGTTCTTGAGAATCCAACTGTCAAATGTACCTATATACAGATTTTGTTTTGACAAGTCTAAAATCTGTATTAAAACCGGAGTCACGGTTTGGAATACGGTACTAAGTCTTTGTAAGTCGAATTTTATTGGTGGGTTGGTGATATATCGTGGTGCCAATCGTAAATCTGATGCCGCAAAATAAATAATTTAAAACCAATAAAACCGGCCTTTTACGGGAACGGTTGGTTGCTCATATTTATTCGAAAACCAATCTTTGGTTTTAAAATTAGAATTATCAAATGGAATTGTGTATAAAGTACCTAATACATGTATTGTTTTAATTTTACTTTCACCTTAAATCATAATTTTAAATCGCATTTAATATTTCACTAATGATTTTTTTATAATTATACTGTGCAGATTTTGTCAAATACTTGTCTAGACGATGAAATAAAAAAATGTCCATTATATTTAATATCATTATTCTACCAGAATTTAAGACAAAAAAGCCTAAAACCATTTTGTTACATGCATGCCTTTACGATAGAAATATAGAATAGAGAATAGAATATACTTAATTATACACAAGAACCAATAATACCAACAAATGAAAACTAAAGCTAAACATTGTACAAAACATACGAGTATGTTGTCTTAATATAACTATCTAAAAAGTATTTCAATAACAACTTCAAATATCCCTGACTATGTGCATCCTCCGCAAAAGTATTTGCAACATGATCGTTATTATTAGGAACAATGAAATTGCTTCGCAATACAGTCAACAGGGTGTGACCACCTTAGAGACCATTGTTTATCAAATTGTCATCCCAACCCCTCCTCAGAGGCAATTTTATAAAATGTCCCGCATCGTATGAAACCATCATATTGTAACATGACTTCCTTTTGATACTATTTGTGAACGAATGTGTAGTGTAGTGCTAACATGTGGTCTAGACATTCCTCATTATATGTTTTTAGTATATTCGGAATTCCTTTACTGTCCAGTATGAAACCCACTGGATGCAATCCCATTACGAATTCCAATTTCAACGAGCCCATAAGGGAATTTTCTTTGAAGGAGGATAATGTAAGTTATATGACACAGGGTTTAATGTTGTGTATGGTTCTGTCTAATATCGTAATTTTCTTTCAGAATTCTACTTATACTAAGACGTCGCTCAAAGAGGGGCTTGGACGGAACGCTAATTTTGTACCGATTGGTAATCCCGTACAAATTAAGGTAGGATTTCTTGAACTTTGAAGTACGCTTAAACCGCATATAAAATTATTATATTTATGAGCAAATATAGAATAATTTAACATGAAGCTTTTATAAATATTCTCTCAGAGTTCTAATTGTCATAAAAAAAGAGTGAATTCCCGAGTTGTAGTAGTTGTAGTTGGGCATGGAGCGGACACATTTCTGTGTCCATTTCACTGATCATTTTAATTAAAAGGCAAGTAAGTGATCAGCCTTCTGTGTCCTGCCAGACTGAAACATTTTTTTTTTCTTGTTTCCCCGGGATTCGAACCCAGGACTCCAGTATTAAACGCATCGCACTTAACACTGAACCACGGAGGCGGTCAAATTGTCATAGTGGAAGTTTAATTATAAATATTATCAAATCATTAATAAGATCGTGTTAGACAAGTGTAATCTGACTACTTAATACCCAGATTAATGTAGCATAATTATTAAGAGCTACTTATTCGAATTGTGTTGAAGGTATAAAGTTAAATGTGGAAATACAAGGCTGGTGGGAATATCACTAATGGCCCACATTCTTGATAACTTGTCAGAACGGAAACGTGAGTCAGTAGCTGATATAAAACATTTTTTACCACATATCTATTAAAACGATAAATAATTCCCAGCGTTCGCTAAATTGTACTACCATTCTTTCCAAAGATATCGGCATAGCTCGAAACAGTCTCCCATGACGGGAGTAATTGTATTGTGGTGTTAAGGATTTCCCTAAAGACCTTGAGAAGGACAGACAAGTATACGAATGTTGAACCGTTAAATCAAACATCTGAGAATGGAATCGGAAATTATAAATATATCGAACTGTTCAAAATGTACTTCAAGATTTCTTATTCTTAGCACCGTTAATCGTACAGTTAAACAATATAACTTCGCCCAATATTTTAATGGAGTTTATACAGAAACAAACACTACAATTTACATTTGAATGAACTAATAATTTATGCCAAATCTATATATATAAAAGAGATTTCCACCTATATAGTCACTCATCACGATATCTCTGGAACCATAAGGCGTAGCGACGGAATATTCCTTTCGCCGAGTAGAGGTCAGCTAAGAACGGATTTTACGAAATTCAACCCACAAGGGGGGTTGCGGGGGCAATTGCTAGTACATATTATAAAATAATACACGTAGTAATACATTTATAACACTGACATGACGTATGAAAAGGCTTTTTAATTCAATATTTTATATATTGTATTAAATATTATATTGATATTGTATTATGTTACTGATTAAAGTATTTTTATTTAAAGAAGCAACAGATTAATCTTTAGTAATGGAACCAAAAAAATGTCTAAGTGGCATACAGATCAGGATAGACTAAATTGGAATTTAAATGTATCAAAAAATATCTTTTTTAAAAGTTCAATTGTTAAGAAACTGGAGATATCACAAGGTAAATGCCCCTATATGATGATTAAGAGATACATAGAACATGATGTGATTCATCACGTTCCGTTTGACTTGCCTTTCTCAGAACAATTTTTATTGAAAAAAAAAAACGTTGCTGTTGCTGGCTTGTTCATGGTACAATGTAGTAAATAGTTACTACATTGTACCATGAACAAGCCAGCAACAGCAACGTAATCAACGTAGTCAATTTAAGTATAGACTTAAATTGAATACGTAATTTCCAAGAAATGCCTTCTTGGCCAATTTCTCTGATTTCTTCTAAATATGGCTCTCATCAATGCTACAACCTAAAAGTATCATATTTTCGATTCCTCAACTTTGCGAATAGTAAACATATTTATCCTGAATAAATATACAAAATTATTTAAAAAAAATCAAAAACCGACTTCAAAACTATATCTACATATTATAGTATGTGCAAACTAAAAAGTAAAAAATAATATTTTAATTACTTCAAAGCAAGAGCTTTTAAGGACAATTGACAAAACTATTGATACCTTTACATTATATATTTAATAAATAATAATTTTGAAGTCTGTGCCAGCCAAGCGCCGCCGCTCCGTACCGTCGCGTTCGTAAGTTTGTTGCCTTCGTTCCTGATCTTTGCCTTCTTTAAAACTGTCCTTCTTAGCTGGCACCGAGTGACCAAATTACCTACCAAAAAAAAGCATCAAATCCATGCATAATTGACGAGTTATCGCGTAACAAACATACAAAATAAAACATAGAGTTCTCAAGAACCTCCTCCTTTTCTGAAGTCGGTTAAAAAGAAGACATCAAGCCCTTGTCAAAATTGAAGTCAAATTGTCTTTTCCCACATAGGACCTACCTAATACTTTAAATAAGGGCTTCAATCGGAAGAGAAACATTAGGGACCGTGTGAAAAAAAGGGCAGTGCCCAGACCGGGGCATTGAAGCATGTCTTGAGGATAACGGTCTTATTGAATTCAATTAAACTTAAGAAAAACTTGACTTTAATTGAATTTAAATTGTCTGTCCAGCTTGGTCACTATTTCATTCGCGACATTAATAATTCATATTTTAATTTATCGTTCTTATGCGTTGCGTAATGTATCGAATGAAATATGTATCAAAATTACTATATGTTCAACAACAGGCACAAGAATGGAATATTTCAAAATTGGAATTTCTTTCAACATTGAAGCTCTTTGAAATTAATAAGTTATTTCGTTTGTTTCGTATAATTTTAGTATGAATATTTAGTATATTTTATTCAGTAGGTACTGGCAACTTACTTGGACTCTTGACGGGCCACGGCCACAACGAGCCCGAAAATGGAATTTCCTTCAACATTCATCAACACAAAATTTAATATTTTCTAATTTACTTCATTCGTTTGCTTTACTCAATAGGAGCGTGTTGTGCCTCACATATTAATTAAAACCTTCTTATACTCAATAGAGAATTGAATAATAATAGCGAGGACAGTATGCAAACTTTCACGTAAACTCAACTGTATAAAGCACTTATAAAGCCACTAAATTGCTATTTTGTCCCGACATCACTCCCGAATGTAGCGATTTGGAACTATAACGTAGCGATATAAACTATATTTTATCAAAATATGTAGTATATGTTTATTAGATACTAGCTCTGGCTTCGCACGGTGCACGGGTAGCCTACGTTACTCGATGATAATGTAGCTTTCTATTGGTGAAATAATTTTTAAAATCGTTTCAGTAGATCTAGCGATTATCCCCTATATCCTCACTAACTATACCTCTCTATAATATTAGTATAAGATAGATAGATAGATAAGTTTAATCTTTTAATATAATCCATAACAAATAGCATCATGACAACTACTAAATAAAATAAGTTAAGTGTTTCTACTTCCACTGTGCTACTTCTATAATATTCAAGGATTTTTCAAATTGGTTCAGTATTTCTACAAACAAAGCTATCTATAACATTATTTAAAAGTTGATAGATTAACGAATGTTTTATTTTTATAGTATGTTTCTGATAATGCTGTAGCCAGTTCAAGTCATAGCAGAGGTTTCCCACACCCTGAACACTCAGGTCTGTATCATTAGTTATCATCAATTAGCACTTATCGTTTCAAAACATATCGACGTAAGATGATTCATGCACCTAGTTTATGAATAGTAAGTATCGGATTTTCCCAGTTCTTTCCCTGTCTTCAAAGAATGTATAAATAACAAATAGACAGTAGTATCGCAATTATATTATTGAATACTAGCAACACGCCCCGACTTCACACGGGTGCAATGTAGATGCACTATACACAAAAATGCCTATGTTACTCGCTGATAATGTAGCTTTCTATTGGTGAAAGATTGCTTGAATCTATATTATATATAGTATTATATTATATTATATATTATATGTTTCCGAATGCTTGAAGTAAAAATTAGGTCGACTGCGCACCATTGACTGATGTTCTGTGGCTGAGGTATCACCTACCATCAAGTGAACCTCATGCTCGTCTGTCGATATCTAAAAAAAAAAAAAAAAAGACAGGTCCAGTAGTTTTTGAGTTAAATCGTAACAAACAAACAAATCTTTCCTCTTTATAATATTAATACATATAGTGGAGAGATTATGATATATAACAAATCAACATTTACTATCGCAGTATGAATTAAACTTGCAGATTACAGCCATCATGATCATGAAGAAGTTCCATATTACGAATATGGTCACGAACATCATGCTCCCTTCGACCATTCAGTCCATTATGGGTTTGAGCATGGGGACTATCATGGGCATGACCAACATCATGTAGGACATGGGCATGACCAACATCATGAGGGACATGGGTATGACCAACATCATGTAGAACATGGGCATGACCAACATCATGTGAGACATGGTCATAGACATTATAATCATGTAAGTAGCTTCGTACTTTATTGGGTTTATTCAATTGTAAGAGCAGTCGATTAATCAATATAATATGTATATCTTCTTCTTTTCTTTTTGGCAATTTTTGACGGGCTCGTTGGCGAGTTCGGTATAACACCTGCCGTGCGAATCGATGGATCGTGGGTTCGAGTGGTTCTTCCCCACGTCTGGTAACTTCGGGCATTGAACGGGTGGGAGGTATGTCGAAATTCCGCCCGGATATAAAAGACAATATAAAACTCTCTTTACCTACTAATAATGTGTACATAAGTTTGTTTTTTTTTCTGTTTTGCTTACAAGAAATGTGTTATTAAATTATATTTTTTATAAACATATGAATGACAAGTACAGTTTATCGGAATATTCTACATTCTGCGGATGTTGATCCATACTACATATTACATATTATGTGCAAGCATGAAACTGGATATTAACTTTGTTTCAAACTTGGTAGGTATAACTGTATATATCTTTGTTTCTGTTATATATATTATAGTACATTTAAAGTAGCTGGTAACTGGCTTGCTCGCAACTTATATTACAATAACTTTTCTTCTCGACATACGCTTTTGATGTAACAAAGCCTTTATGCTGCTCTAGACTAGAGAAAACTGCATGAAAATTCATTTAGTAGTTTCGGAGATTAACGTAACCAAACAAAATGTTAGTTATGATTTTTATGTATTTCTTTTATCCTTCTAAATTTCTCGTAAATATATTCAATGTTCAGACTCGTCGATTCGAATGTTTTATTGTACATATTATGTCTAGATTTTTAACAAATACGCCGGCTTATATGTTTTCTTGATAGCATGTCACCATAAAATAGGTATATATAAATATAAGTAAGTAGGTATATTATGTAGGTAATTATATTAATTTTGGTTATATTTCAGGCATTAGCAGCAAAGGCGGTACTATGGCCATTAGCTGGCATCGCTCTTTTGGGGGCAGCTGCGGCCTTAGTATCGAATCCCATTCTATTACAACTGGGAGTAGCTACTGGCAAACGTAGAAGGCGTGATACAGAATTTACGGCACCCAACATAGACATGACATGGTCAGACGATCCATCAAAAACACACAAGATATGTACTGATAGCTCTCCTAAACTTCAGAAAGTAAAAGCGAGCGAAAGAAAAGAACGTGTCAATAAGGATGTAACATCATCAAAGATCAGTGACTCAGAGGAAAATTATGTAAAAATACCAACAAAACTTAAAAATGTTAACTGACTTAAAACCTCCTCCAATAGTATAAAACAAAATAAATATTTTATAAACACAACCAATAAATGTTTATATTATTTTTACGTAAACTTACCCGCACTATTCAAATTACACTTGAATATAAAGTTCACTGCACGTATACACTCACTGGGATCAACTGGAAATATTTCCGAAAACACGCACTAAACAACACGAGTTAAAACATTACACTACATCTCGTGTAGCAAACAGTTATTGACAAAACAAAACTGTAAACGATCAATTGTTTGCCAATACGTCATCAATAAGACCGGCTGAGTGAAGTTATAATGTTAACGTCAGCCGGTCGGAACTTGAACTGCTGAATGGATACCTATTGACCTTTCTCTGTGTGCGTACGCGCAGTGTTGAAAAACTTGCTCTTAAGTATGTGAACATGTGATTATATAGATGTGTGCATGAAGGTGCATACGTGTTGTATTCAATAGGCGATAGCTATGGGGGAGAATCCATTGTTTTAGACTACATTTATTTTAGGGATGTTAATTGATATAACAACGTTGTATGAGGGTTTGAATTTTTATTTACTAGAAAATAAATAGTCGTTCTATACTACCTTTTTATATAGATTTGGAAACGTTATTCTCAAATTCGTATAACTTGAAATATAAAACCGAATTTGATTATGGGTAAGAATAATTCAAATATCATGCGCTATTCGAAGCTTTAAAAAACTGGACCTGTTTACAATAATATTTATTTAATAATGTAATATTATATTCAATATAGATATTATCTTTAATATTAGATAAATTCTAATTTGAATTATACAGGTTAGTTAAAACAAAAACAAAAAAGTTCTGTTTGTTCAGGATCTCCTTTTATAAGTTGTAAAGGCGCCCTCTAGTAATAACTATTAACACTGTTTCGGCGTCTCTGCATTCGAACTTCCTTAAATACTATTATGCTCTTACTATATATAAACAACACTAGATGTCACTATAAAAGTAATGTAAGTGAGGATCTTTAGGTAGTAAATAATAATTATTATTATTATATAATACTAGCGACCCGCCCCGGCTTCGCACGGGTCTAGATTTTTTGACAAAAAAAAGCAGGGATTGGTAATAGAAGAGTGAAAATATAGGGTTGTATGTATTTTTTAATGCCACATAAAAAAATAAAAACAAAAAATTTCGTCCAAACATTTAAAAAAAATTTAAGTGTGAACAACCCTTATCACTTAGGGGTATGAAAAATAGATAGTAGCCGATTCTCAGACCTACTGAATACGCATATAAAATTTGGTAAAAATCGGTAAAGCCGTTTCGGAGGAGTACGGTAACTATCATTGTGACATGGAAATTTTATATATTAGACTAGCGACCCGCCCCGGCTTCGCATGGGTGTAGATTTTTTGATAAAAAAAGCAGGGTTTGATAATAGAAGAGTGAAAATATAGAGTTGTATGTATTTTTTAATGCCACATAACAAGAAACCCCCTGGTGGACAAAGTGGAAAAAGGTGGACACCCCTTATCACTTAGGGGTTTGAAAGATAGATAGTAGCCGATTCTCATTCTTACTGAATATGCATAAAAAAATCCATAAGAATCGGTCGAGCCGTTTCGGAGGAGTTTGGGAACGAACATTGTGAAACGAGAATTTTATATATTAGATTATATTTACGTTCGTTCTTTTTTAATTTCCTTTTACTTAGCCACCTATCAAAGTCACTCACGTCTTTGTATCAGTTATTTTTTGCCGCACAATAAGTGACAGTAAACAATTCAGGTTAATTATTATTGTATTAAAAAAAAACTAAAAATATATATTATGTTCTCTTTATTTCTTTAACAACACACAGTGGAGCATTACATGATTTCTTCAGCTTTCATTACACTTTGAATCCATACTGAAAATTAAAAATAAATATTATTCGTCTAGAATTCTAAGAATAACTGTATGTCTAGAATATATAGGTAGGTTTATCAGACTTTTTTCAAACTTTAGTTTTATGAAAATTGCAGTGGATAGGGTAAAAACAAAACGATTAGACGTATTTGCCACTTCCAATGCACTATGTTTTTAAAGAGTTCGAAGATGGTGTTGTAAACCAAAATGATTGTGCTTAATGTAAACCAAAATGATTGTGTATCAGAGGGGTGAGCACGAACAAGTATCGAAAGAGTAATTGTATCGTCGAACTGTCATTTGTATGAAATTTCAAATGATTTTTCATACAACTGACAGTTTGACGATTCGAATACTTTGTCAATAGTCGTTCGTGCTAGGCCCCCAGTAATTTAATATTGTCGTACATAGGAAAATTCCCTATTAAAACGCGATTTATTGTTTATATTATTTATCCCGACGTTACGAGTGCAGCAAACGTGGTCACGGGCGGACTATAATATCGCGTTTTAATCCGGTTTAAAATAATTTTTAAAATGTCAGTAATTTGTTATAAATTCTTAGGATGGAGACTTTATTTTTTATATTAAATATCGATAGCAGAGTATGAGGTTGATACCCCAGCCACAAAACATCAGTCAATGATGTACTGTCGACCTAATTTTTACTTCGTGCATTCGCAAATCCATAGACCGAAACGCGCAATGTGCACTTCACGGTTTTTCCATCTACCTATGAACAATGGTTCGCTACCCGGTCGACATTTAGATATTCCTCCCACCCGTTTAATGCTCGAAGTGCCCACTGACCAGGCGTGGGGAAGACATGCTTATAGAAAATTATAAACATTTCGTGGCAGCGGGATTCGAACCTGCGAACCATTGGAGCGCAAGATAGGTGTTCCAAACGCGCCAATGAGCCTGTCATAATTTTTTATTTATCTAATTGTCTGCTTCTTTTTGGACACTTAACGTATTGGAATACGAAACGCAATGTTGTGCTATACATAATATAGATCATGTCGACGGGTCCCAAGAACAAAATCGTATACCTATGTGAAATCGTTTATTCTCAGATACGATTTTGTTCTTGGGACCCGTCGATGTATAATAATAATTATTGACAATTGAAGTTCTTCCTCGGAACGCTTCTACGTACTGGCTTACCCCTCAGAGGGCCTAGCACGAACAACTTGCGAAAAAGTATTCGTATCGTCGAACTGTCATTTGTAAGTCAAATGATTTCTCATACAACTGACAGATGGACGATTCGTCCTCACCCCTCTGATTACTTTACCTTAGAAGCATTCTCGACAGTACATTTAAACATTAAGGCAGCCCTGTCGCAACCTTTCTCGCCGTCATGGACCTTTTCTTCATTAACTGAAAAACATATGTAGGTTTAAATCGAAACAATTATTTGTTTCTTTAGATACATGTTATTAGAAATTTATTTCAAAGTTTGAAATTATTTAAAACTTAGATCGTCTGATCTACTCATGTTTAAAATTGTAATAATATTATATATTATATTCTTAAAAGGTTGAGTATTTAGATTTGTTCCATAATTCAGTTAGTACGGGACTCAGGTTAGAATCTAGGTTTGAGACTTGTCAAACTATATTTTTCTCTAAAGAATCTTGATATTTTGACATTTATTCATCTTGAGTGCCTTAATGGAATACGATCCTTACACCTCATTCGTCAGCCGGAGAATGCATTGTCCATCACGTTTTCCGAACTTCAGTCATTCAACTTAAGTACTTTTACCGGATTTAAACGAGATTTATTATTTATATCATTAATCCCGACGTTTCGAGTGCTTTCTAGCAAACGTGGTCACGGGTAGTCTGAAAGATGTTGATACTGTAGAGGAAGGGAGGTGTGGTCTTCCTCCAACCTAAAGGGAGGATCCTCGACCAGTCGAACCACTGACTGGCCAGCCCTAAGGCCCCAGTGGTTGATGTCGAGATGTTCAAATTCAAATTCAAAAATCATTTATTCATTTAGGTAACACAATGTACACTTATGAACGTCAATAAAAAATACATATTAAATGCTTCTAATTTTACATTTACTGCCAGTTCACAAATCAAGGGCGTAGAGCGGACGAGAGTATATAGACTCAGCGCTCGGAAACATTTATGTATATAGCGCGATTCAGGATTAGACGTCTTAGTATTGATTCTTGTAGCGGATCATAGATGTCGCTACAGTACTCCCCCCCGAAGGCCAGAGGTAAATAATACAATAAAAGCTCCATAGTAACCTCTTAGTAGTTGCCCCTAGTTGACCCTAAACAGATTATCTTACTCACCGGCCTCGCAATCTTTTGCAAACTCCTTTCCTTTCTTTAATCGTTCATCATCTCCCTTCAGCGTTGTTTCAGTGAACTTGAGAGCTCCTTCCAGATCGTACAACCCCTTGTCATTTAACTGCAAAATAATAATGATCAACTGTAATATTGAAAGAATGGATGAAAGTAGGGAAACGAAAAAGATTTATGAAACTGGTGTGAGTGGGAGAGTCGGGAGTGGTCGACCTAGGCGAACGTATCTCGATCAGATCGGGGACGTTCTGCAAAAGGGCCAGATCAAAAGTACTCGTAACCGTCGAGTGTGTATGAAAGCATTGATGAAAGTAGAAGAAGCGAAAGTGGTATGTAAGGATCGGAGCATATGGAATTCCGTGATCTCTGCCTACCCCAATGGGAAAGTATATGTATGTATGTATGTATGTAAATATTGAAATGTTATCTCCATTTCATTGTGGGTTTGGTTGTCCCACACGGCGGCCGAATATGTTTTCTGTGTTCTCAGGTCCCACACAATTAAGTAGAGTATGACAAAATAACGAGCACGCTTTCGAGACTTTAATAAAAATTGTTAAAATCCAGGTTTTCATTTAGCTATATATTATAGAAAAAGTAATGCAGTGAGTTCAAGAAAAATGAAGTTAACAAGTTTTATTATAGTCTCATATGCGGTCATTTGACCGCTCTGATAGGTTTAAGTGTTGCATCAAAGAAAGCTGTTGTGAAGGAAGGGAAATGTGTTGTTCCTCCAACCTTAAGGGAGGATCCTCGACCAGTCGAACCACTGACTGGCCGGCCTTAAGGCCCCAGTGGTTGAAGTCGAGATGTTGTATATATACTCAACGCTTAGCGCGATTCAGGATTAGACGTCTTCGTATTGATTCTTGTAGCGGATCATAGATGTCGCAACACTGTCTTCTACCACCAGTGGCTCTAGCCTACGCGCATACTAGAGCCACTGGTGGCCGCCACTAGAAGCGGCCTCTCGAGCCGTGTTATCGCGGATGCCCCAAAATATATGAAATATCACGCCCGTAGCGAGTGGCGGACACCTGTTGCTATGCTCAATACATAGATAAAAATCTCAAAGTATTAAAACAATATTAATTAATTACAAGTATAATCCCGTGGATATTGTATCTGTTTGAATTTTTTTCGAATACAAGATTAGTTTTTAATAAGCGAACCAAATAACTAATAGGTGCGATTGATAAAGTCGCTGCACTTTAAACTAGTTTGAACCCAATAGCCTAAAAACTGACTTCAACAAAAAGCTCCCTTACATGAATGGTAGACCATTCAATACTAGCTGATGCCCACGACTTCGTTCGCGTGGGCTTCATAAATGATAACTTTTTTTCGTCATCCGATTTCGATGAAGCAAAGACTATATGTTGGGAACTCTTTAATCTTAAAAGTGTCTTAGATGTTGACCGGTGATATAAGGTACCACCATGCAAAATTTCATGTAAATCGGTTCTCCAGTTTCGGAGATAGCCCGTAAAAACAGACAACCAGACAGAGAAACAAGGGATCGAAACAGAAAATCGGGATTTATTCAATTTCTCTTCTTACATTCCTCTGACTCGGATTTTTGCATTTTTTCTATGTTTATTTGACCTGTATAGTTTTATTATACGAATAGCTAGATATTAAATATATATATGTATATCGGTGTTTCCTGGATGTGTTTCTGGTTTCAAAACAAATAATATACTTACTGATCCAACTTCACGGTAAGCACACGCCAGTATACACTTAACTTCAGGGTTAGTGGGGACTTTCAAAGTCGCTAACGCCATTAGATCTTGCATACTTGCGTGAAATTTTTGCGAGCAACGAAGCAATAGTTTTGTAAAGTCAGCTTTAACTTCTTCATCAGTAAGCGCCTTTTGAAAAAATACTTTTAATTTTACTTTTATTTAATTTATTGACAGTCTGCATTGACATATAAATTAAACTTAGAGTCTCATACAAGATTCAAGAAAAAGGTGTCATAGACTACACCTTTTTTTTTATGTTAGATATCGATAGACGAGCATGAGGTTCACTTGATGGTAGGTGATACCTCAGCCACAGAACATCAGTCAACGATGCGCTGTCGACCTAATTTTTACTTCGAGCATTCGGAAATCCATAGACTGAAACCGAAACGCGCAATATGCACTTCACGGTTTTTCCATCTATGAACGGTGGTTCGTTACCCGGTCGGAATTTAAATATTCCTCCCACCCGATCAATGCCTGAAGTTACCAGACGTGGGGAAAACATGCTTACAGAAAATTATAAGCATGTGCTCCCGGTGGGATTCGAACCCACGACCCATCGATGCGCACGGCAACGAGCCCGTCAAAACCTATACAAACTTATATATGTTAATAAGAAACTAAAACTAAACTTAACTATTGTAGACAAAACTTAAATCATTAACATAGAGCACAATAATTTGGCTTCAAATAATAATCGGTTTACGAAGCTTCGGGTGAACTTTGCGTTGTATCCACCTTACGTAGCTTCTAATGAATTTCGCGGATTTTCAAATTTCCAAGGTGTAGGCTATTAACTACCCCTTTCCCCCCCTCACGTCTACAATTGTTCGTCACAGGGACTATTTAATACTGTGTCAATGACAAACTGATATAAGTTTTGATCGTAGATGAAATAGGCATGTTGTACAATAAAAATACGTATTTAAAAGCTGAAATCGAATCAGCCATCTGCGGTTTGCGTTTTTCACTGCAATTTTTCCCAGGCAATGCCCTTTTTATAAGCAACGACATGGAGAAATAGGCAATGTATAATAATTATAATATAAAGGAAAAATAATATTAAAAACAAAACTTACTCCATAAGCAACTCCTGTCGAAAAAATAGAATAAATCAAAAATAAAACTGAAATGTAACCTTTATTAACCATTGTGGCAGTTTATTCTAAATGAAAGTTCGTCAACTTATATATTATGTTTTTCATCAGATAAATTATCTAAATTGATACAATTTTATAATTATAACTCAAATTGTTAAAATTCATGAACGGCGTATTTAATTTTTGTATTTACTTACAATTAAGTTAATTGTACAAACTTCAATACAATAAAATAACACTAGTTTAGATAAGATCGTATAATGGTTACTTTGTAATTTAATGGTAAATGGTTACATATTTGGGATACGTTTTAACTTAATATAAGAAAAAAAATAAACACGTTCCGTATGATTTTATTTATTTATTTATGGATTTTTATTTATAGTGATAATGATTCTTCATCTAATTATATTTTGGATGTTGTAAAACTAAAATACGGAACCACATGACATTCAGTAAATGGGTAAAAACCTTAATATCAAAACTCCATCTAAAACAAGAAGCCGAACTGAAAAAGAAATAAAACATAATTAATTGTGTGCTTATTCTTCCATTTGTTTTTGTAATAAATAATAACTAGATGTATAATGAATATTTATAAGTTACTTCTGAGTACGAAAGTGAATAAATACCTACTACCTATAATGATAATTGTGTATTATTGTTTGTGTTAATGTTAATAAGGAGTATTAGTTGTGTGTACGAGGGGTGTGATTGATGATATAGCGATTTAAATAAAATAATGGAAAAAGAAAACGGAACGAAAAGGGAAGAGGGCAGGCAGAAGATGAAGAAATCTATAAGAAACACATGAATATAACATCGAAATATGTTTTTATAATAAATCACAAGGCCTTTATTCTTTTGTTTTTAGTCTTTCTATTCAAATTAAAGAGTATACGTTACCTCTTCAGCCCTTTCAATACTGCATTTGAAGATCAAGGAAGCTCTCTCACACCCTTTACCGCCATCGCTGACATTTTCATCATTTACTGAAAATAAAAACCATATTTATATTAACTTTATTTATAAAATCCGCCTAAACGCCTACGTGACTTTATGGTTTATGCGTTGTGTTTATCGTAGGTTCCGGGTTCGATTGCCGGGGAAACTATATAAAATAATTGGTTTCGGTCGGGCAGGGCATAGAAGACTGATCATCCATTGCCTGTAAATAAAAACGACCATCGATGCAGACAAAGAAATATGTCTGCCCCTAGAGCACTTAGGAATAAACCTATAAAATATGCAAGTATTTCCGGCTATTTGATTTCTATTTCATAAATCTAAGAAGCTGTACTGTAAATTTAGGGAACACAATCCCGAGCATATTTTTCAATCCCGGGATTACGGGATTTTTGATGTGTAATCCCGGGATCCCGGGACTATCCCGGGATTAGACTATGTGATTTCTAATTTGGCTCATATAAAAAAAATGTGTAATTTCTTAAAAAACAAGTGGTAGTAAGAAAATAAAATAGACCAAACAATAAAAACTATACTTTTGTAAGAAATCAAAATGACAACACAAAAAAACTAAATAAAATACTGTATAAAATTAAATTATTTAAACAATATAAATAATAAATCGCGTTTTTATCCGTTATACAGTATTTTATTTAAATGTGTGATACTCGCGTTAACTATTGAAGCGCACCTAAATATTGAAGTATTCCGAGATGGGAAGTCCCTTCTAAGTTCTACGACAAACACATTATTAGGGCTGTAGGTACTTGTGTAGTACGTACATCATTATATATACATATATTGATATATCGTACGGCGTATCTAAGGATTGTTTTTGTCGTTATATAATAAATGCTAGTTTATTGTTAAGGCGCAACGGACTACGGAATGCAAAATAAACCTGTTTGTGGCAATCCCGAAAATCCCGGGATTAGCCAAGTACAGTCCCGGGATTTACGGGACCAGAAAACGGCCGGGATCCCGGGATTCGGGATCCCGGGATTGTGATCCCTAACTGTAATACTTTGTCTTATTTAACGTTTTACTGACATAAATGTATAATGATGATTTAAATGGGATAGTAGATAATACAAGGAAATAATAGATAGGTACTACTAGCTGACCCGGCAAACGTTGATTTGCCATGTTAATAATTTCTAAAAAGCAGGGGTTGGTGATAAAAAAGTAAAAATTTAGGGTTGAGTGTATTTTTTAATGCCACATTATAAAAAAATAAAAACAAAAAAAATCGTTCAAAAATAAAAATAAAAAATTTAGGGGTGGATTACCCTTAACATTTAGGGGGATGAAAAATAGATGTTGTCCGATTCTCAGACCTACCCAATATGCACACAAAATTTCATGAGAATCGGTCAAGCCGTTTCGGAGGAGTATGGCAACGAAAACTGTGACACGAGAATTTTATATATTAGATTTGGTTCGTTACTTATTACTGTTATAAAAACTTCTTGAATAGCAAAGAAATATATTTTGCAAATCCTTATTCCTAGACCAAATGCCACATGAACAGATCACATCTGGCAACTCTCATTAGATCGACAGCCTGTACCCTCATTTAAGAAGACTCACGGCCGAATAATCAAACGCTAATCAACATTGAGGTGTACTTAAAGTATTGCTGTCCATGTCACAAAAGTACTTATAAAAATACATTTTGAGAAGCCTTAAATTTTGTCCTTATTGGTATTGCGGTATAACGCGGTAAGTTCCAACAGTATTCCACTTGGTTGGAACTTACTGTGGTAAGGCAAGGTAAATAAACAGCCCTTTGAATGTAATAAATAGCACACCAACCAGCTTTACAGGCTTCCGTAAATTCTTGGGCCTTCTTCAGACGTTCTGGGTCACCACCTAAATACGTTTTAGCGAGTTCATTGGTGCCATCTACTGACAGATATCCGTCATCGGTCATCTGAAATTAATGATTACCATTCATCTGTAAAACACTAGTGTTTTCAACTCAGCTCTGAAAACCAAGTATAAGTAGTATGTATTCGTATAATTAGTGAGTACCAGACTTACTAATTATACGATGGTTATTATGTGTTGGCAACATTGTTGAAGCTAGCTGTTGACAATGCATTAGTGCATTATCACTCTATGGACCAAAGACAAAATCGCGGGAATTTGGTTTGGACTTTTCCCGCGCGCGCCATCTCGGGGGATTGAGATGAACACTAATTGTTGTGTTTAATGCAATTACTAATATTACATACGCAAATGTTTATTTATTTTATAAATACATTGTACCAACTATAATTGTATATACCGATTTCACAGAACTCTGATTAACACATCCGGTAATGTGATGAATATTTTTTGTGGAAATCGTTTACGGTATTGTGCAACGACTGTGAACTATATAAATGCTTGTATAAATTAACCTTGCCCACTATGCGTACAAAAGAGTTGAAGCCTAAATGTAATAACAGATGAAAAAAAGAGTGCACATTTTACATGATATCTGTTGTCGGTAAATAAGAGGGTAATAATCAGATAAATAAGATTCCGGATAAATCAGATGAAATTCCGGACATTTTTATTAAGACCAGTATATAATATATTTATTATTTTGTTAGTGTTACATCGATATCTGAGCGGCTTTTTAAGAAAGAAATAATATTTTGATTTCTTATTTGCCTGATTTTTATAAATTTATATTTACAATAAATATAAATTCAAAAAAATTCTTAGAATTCCAGAAAGAAGAGTTATTTGATGATTACATGACTAAAATTACGGTCAACCCTAGTTGCAGGTTCTAGTAGAACTTATATTCATAATCTTTTTCAGATTTCACGTCTAAAGATAAGGCTAGAAGTATGCCATGGAAACTCAATAATAAAACAATGCAACCCATTCGAAATTAGGCTCATTTGATTTGGCTTGTTAAATTGACCACTTAAACTTGTTATTAAAACTATTTTACGAATATGTACTAACTTATAAATAGATTTTAAAACATTATTTCATTAATAGAAGGCTACATCTTCAGCGAGAAAACATAGGCTTTTTTGTATATTATATACATTGCCACCGTGCGAAGCCGAGGGTGTTGCTCTCTATACTAATATTATAATGAAGAAAGATTTGTTTATTACGATTAAACTCGAAAACTACTGTTTAAAAAAAATCTGTAACCGTTAGAAAGCTACATCTTCACCGAGTAACAAAGGCTATATTTATTTCCAGAAATAATTAGGGACCCCTACTAAAACTTGAATAATGTAACCCAAGGTGTAAAAGAGAGTAGGTAACTCAGGATCTACTGAACCGATTTTAAAAATTATTTCACCAATAGAAAGCTACATTATCAGCGAATAACATAGGCTCAGTTTTTGTGTATAGTACATCTACATTGCACCCGTGCGCAGTGGCGGCGTAAGACCTAAATGTTATGTGGGCAAGATTCATTTTGCGGAGCCCTCTGCCAGCGCAAAAAATGGCTCTTATTGGAAAAAAATTTTTTTGGCGCATTCGTAAATGTTCGGGGCGCGAGGCCCCCTAGGTCGCGAGGCCGTAGGCGGTGGTCCACGTCGCCCACGCCTTACGCCGCCACTGCCCGTGCGAAGCCAGGGAATGTTGCTATTGTGTTAACACTTACAACGTGAGACTTCTTATAAGCACATGCAAAGAGACATTTCACTGATTCTTTGTCTGGCATTTGTCTATTCTTTAACTGTTCAATATCACCTTGGTCTATGGGATAATCTTTGGCACAGTCCATTATCATCTGTGCATACTTCTGCTTCAAAGTTTCTAAGTCGTCAGTCTGAAATAATAAGATTTTTATTTAGACCATAGTTCAGAAACTGTTACTAACCTTAAATTACAATACGAACAAAAATGTCAAAGAGAATTATAATAATTAGTAATCGCAATAATAACAATAAAAATTGAATATACTAAAGAAAGAAAAAAGAGAATTATCAATGCACTTTTTGGTCATAGATCTTTCCTACTATGGTGGAAGAACAGAATACGGAACAACGTGCTGCTAAGACGTTTCTTTCAGAAGTTAAAGGTATAATAAAACATAGTCTTATCACTATGTCAAAACTACTCGCTGCAATATAGGTTATAAATGGTGGTTACTTTTAAGGGTCCATAGACCAATAGAGGACTCTGCCTTTACAACATTAAATATGGTTTAAACATTAAAAATTATATTCAAGAATATAGTGAGATTTTCCATAAATTTTTAAATTCATCAACACATCTTTTTGTACCAAGAAAAAACTAACATTGAAACAAAGTAATCTTAAAACCGACCTTAACAAGAGCCACTGCTATCAAAATGGAAAATAACACCGATTTGAACATGGTTACAGTTGTTAAACTTGTCGCTTACAAATGAAATGTGAAAATGTGTGATTTATTATAAAAATATTATTTATATAACACTATGGCTTTTATTATAATGTACTATACAATAGCAATGAACAATTAGCTTAACTTGATTCAAGAGTAATAATTCAAAGAAATATATACCATATACGGATGATCGTAAGTCACATTTTTGAAAAAAGCTTTGAAGTCATGCGTGGGGAAATAGCTCATTATCGACAATAAAAAGGCCCTTTCGAAAACATGAATTTCACTGTAATTGTGATAAAATAGTTTATTGTGTAAATATCACAACTGCAGCGTATCCGTTCGCGTCATCTGAATTCCAAAATATAGAGAGAAGACCAAATCAAAAGTTTGCCTTACCTACATGTATCAAATTATATGAAGAGATTGAGGTTTCCATGATGGTAGGCAACACATTAATGCGCTGTCGACTTATTCTTTTTTCGAAATCCATTAATTGAAACCGATATAAAAGGATATTATTTATTCTTAAATAAATAAGAGTTTAGATTCCAATATTTCAATCCTCCCCAATTGATATGTCTACTTGTGACCATTTTCAATTCCCTCCTTGTCAACTGCGCCTTTCCGACACAGTGGAAGGAGGCAATTGTGATTGGTATCCACAAGCCGGGCAAACCCCGTAACGATCCCAATAGCTATCGACCCATAATAATTTGACCCATAAGCCTTCTCAATACACTGTGTAAGTTGTATGAGAAGTTAGTTAACCCGTTGTCCGCATTGAGCTGCCGAGGCCACTAGGGCCAGCAGTGAGATTCCATACAAAAAAAAAAGAAATATTTCAATGTAGAATGCAAATATCAATTTTCTTGCTCGTAGTAACCTAAAAAATGTTTCGAGTCTTCTATCTAATTCAGATACTGATAATTACGAAACTGCATGAAATTACATAGAATTTTGGAGAAGCAAGGAAATCCTGTATCTACCATAATAGAGACCTCGTTAACATCAATGCCAAAGCCGAAAATTACCAAATAATGTCACTAATTAATTAACATGATATTCACTTATTTACTCTTATAAATACTGTGTACTAGTCTCTCAATTTGTAAAATCTGCAATAGTAGGACGTATCTAACTTTAAAAATGTTCAATAAAACAGCGTTTATATTTATGTGTGTATTCAACATAACCTTACATGGAATTTACGTAAGTAGCTTGAAATTTGATAATCATGATGAAAATACTATATGTAATCTATCTTATATGTATATAAATAAAAATCAGTGTATGTCTGTGCTCTATTCACTCCTAAACTATTAATCCGATTACGATGAATGAGTTGTTCTGCATTCGCCCGGGAAGGTTCCTAGCCCAAATAGAAATACTTATCAGAAATATATAATATTATAATAGGTATAGAAAGTAGAAACCTAATATTGACCTTCATGCAATTAGAAAATTTACACTTTTGAGTCCTAAATATCGACCTTTACAATATAATACGAATAAACCGTACTTTTCAGGCGATGACAACAGAACAAAAAGCCATGATCCACGCCCATTTTGAAAAAATTGGCGCCGAATGTCTTAAAGAGAATATGATATCTTCAGATGATATTAAAAGTTTAAGAGCTAAGAAGTTACCAAGTGGCGAAAACTCTTCGTGTTTCTTGGCTTGTGTGTTGAAGAAAATAGGAGTCGTAAGTATCAGACAAAGATGTTTGTGTTTGTTTGAACGTCATTCGTTTGAAGTCATTTGACAAAGCAAGTTTTTTGCTATACATATTATGTACGATTTCGATAGACAAGCGTCAAACTCACTCAATGGTAATTTGGACGCCGTTAAACAATACAGTGACAACCCACATGGTTGCCATTTTGAGAAAATTGACTTTGAAGCTTTAATTAGGTTTTATTAAATTTCTTGGTAGCAATCAAAGTAATAGGATTTAGTGCATTATTGTTAAATATTTTAAACATTTTAGGGTTTCATACCCGCTAGTTTTTTCAATATTTTTACTATTAAAACGATTTAAATGATATAATATATATTATCTCTTTTGAAATATGTACTCCAGCTCATAAGGAAACGATTGGTATTTTTTTTACATTTTTATCATTTTGTGGGTTGACTGTATCTATTGCATAACAGCGTCCATTTATAGGTGAGCTTTTAAAAATCTTGTAGTGCATGAATTTTCAATCTGAACGATTGTTCAATTAACTTCATTATTGAATAAACCAGTAACGACTGTATATGAGAAAAATTAAGGATAGAATGGTTTTAGAAAACTATTTGAAATCAATTAAATTATACCTAATATAAGTAACAAAATGTTACAGATGGATGAAAAAGGCATGCTTCAAAAGGAGACAGCGATAGAATTAGCCAAGAAAGTGTTTAATGACGACGAAGAACTCAAAATGGTTGAGGATTATCTCCATTCTTGCTCACATAGTAAGTCAATATTAATAGAAAATATATATACACTATACATGTGTAAAATGTGTTTTTTTTATGTTAGATATCAACAGACGAGCATAACCACTTGATGACAGGTGATACCTCAGCCACAGAGCATCAGTCAATAATGCGCTTACGACCTAATTTTTACTTCGAGCATTCGGTAATCCATAGACTGAAACCGAAACCAGCAATATGCTCTTCACGGTTTTTCCATCTATGAACGGTGGTTTGTTACCCGGTCGGAATTTCGATATTCCTCCCTCCCGTTCAATGCTCAAAGTTACCAGACATGGGGAAGACATGCTTACAAAAAATTATAAACATGTCGTCCCGGTGGATTCGAACCCATCAAAATGTGTAATGTATATGTGTGAAAATATATTTTTTTAAATTCATGCTATCTAGTATTTCTTCCGGATGATGCAATGTCTAAAAGGTTTTATCTTTGGAATTAAAAAAAATACAATCTGCATTTTACGGCTTTTACATCTATGGTTGGAATATCGATCGATTTTGTTACAATAATTAGTTAAAAAATTTATATAAGTAAGTTTACTTCTTTGGTTTTTTTTCAGTAAACGGTGAAAATGTCAATGACGGTGAAAGAGGCTGTGATCGAGCTCTTCTTGCGTACAAATGTATGACAGAAAACGCTTCCCAGGTAATTCTTCCCACATACAAATTGTACTTTACAAAAATTAAAGAATAGAAGAAGTTAATTTTTATTTTGGTGGATGATTAATAATTGTCTTTTTCTGTATGCTGTGTTTTGTGTGTGTTGAATAAAGTTTTTATTATTATTATTCTTATTTTCTTCTTCATTTGAAGAAAAATATTTTGAGTTAATGAATGATTTTGGACCTTCATCAGCTATAGCCTATGTTACTCGCTGATAATGTAGCTTTCTATTAGTGAAAGAATTTTTAAAATGGGTCCTAAAGTTTTTGAGTTTATTCATAACATACATAAATACAAATATTTCCTCTTTATAATATTATCAGCACTCATAAGTATTTCGCCGTAAAAATCGTTCTCCAAGAGATAATTTTACTATCTTTCCAAACTCAATATTGCTTTCTCTATTGATTTTCAAACTTTCGACGTTTATATACTCATATAGTTACCGATGTTGTTTTCCTTTTCAGTTTGGTCTGGAGTTGTGAAGAATGCTGTTTTATTTAATTATATTCTAATAATAATGTATCAATAAATTATGTGTGATTCTTGAATTAATAAGTGTAGTTTTATTCATTTATATTTCTAGAAAATGTTGTTTTTATTTTCAAATTATGTAGGACTAGCAACGCGCCCCGGCTTCACACGGGTGCAATGTAGAAGTATAATACACAAAACCTATGTTACTCGCTGATAATGTAGCTTTCTATTGGTGAAAGAATTTTCAATCGGTCCAGTAGTTTTTGGGTTTATTCATAACATACAAAAATACAAATCTTTCCTCTTTATAAATATTAGTATAGAAGTATAGATATAGATAATAGTATGTTGTTACTAAATTCATAAAATAATTATAAAAACTAGTGTATAAATCCCTTTTGATCCTATAGAAATATTAGACAATCAGTATGAGAATTTCTGTCACATAATATTTATGTTGATAACCAGGCTATTTCTTATAGCTACCGCTAGGTTCATGTTGAGTATTTTTTTTGTATGAAATCTCGTTGTTGTATTAGTCTTGACAGCTTAACGCGAACGTGAGGGGTGAGCACTGTGGCTCATCTTTGTTTGGGGGGTATGCTACGACAAACAAAAGAAATAACACTGTTCTTAACTTTACATAATTTATTCAATAGATAATATTAAAAACAATGCTATCAGCGAGTGTCGAGTTAATGTTCTGAATAATCGTGGTCTTCTTAACGAGAGCCTGCAAACTAAAATGAATTTTTGTTAAAAAATGTCAAAAATTATAAACATCTATCAACTACAGTTCAATAAATTTCAATTTACTTGTCCAGTGTAAATAAATGTCTTTATATCGTAATTATTACCTCGGTCTTGAAAGGTATCAAGCAGTCAAACAGCATTTTGGATCTGTCACAACCCTCGCTGTCACCAACGGGCTGGTCGTTCACTGAAAAGGCAATTGTAATTAAGTACTACATACATAATTATACATCACGCCTTCTTCCCATTGGGGAAGGTAGAGATCACGGAATTCCATATACCCCGATCCTTGTATACCACTTTCGCTTCATCCACTTTCATCAATTCTTTCATACACGTTGGTTTCGATTTCTTTTGACCTAGCCCTTTTGAAGAAAGTTCCCGATCTGATCGAGGTACCACTCCCGACTTCACCACATACTTCTATTGAAGTACCTTAAGGTATATATACGGTCGTATAAAATCATATTATAGTCACTGTTGAGAGAAAGCTATAGTTTTTTTTATTACTGCAGCTTTACAGTGAAATGATCATCGTTGTCCATAACACCCTTAAAATCATTAGACAGTCACAATCTCATATCAAACTTTAACACTAGATTGCCTAAAGCAGTCATTTTGACTGCTTTTCAATTTCGTTGAAATAAAAATGTATTCATATTTATTATGATACAATTTATAAGCTATTTTTTTTTGCTATTTTGTGTTTGACTTTATATACACCAAATGATTCAACTTCCTCCCCTATGTAAAACTGATATGTATTTGGTATACCTTTATTGCCCGAAATTTCAGTCCTTCTAGTGTTAAGGATCTTTATAGTTAAATTTTTAAAGATAACTAAAAACCATTGTTTATTTAGTAAAATACCTGAGACACATTTGCTTATTATTTCTTGAGCCTTAGCTTGGTCCGATGAGTCGGATAAGTACTTCGAAATGAGTTCCTTCGACTTTTCGACGTCAAATTGACCGGCTTCATTGATCTGTAATTAAAATATATTCAACATATAATATTTAAATGATGGTTATATTATGTGAACCCAATATGCATTGAAAGCAATATTGTCAGTTGTGTTGTATGCAAGAAATATTTTGTTTTGGATTCTGTTGTATTTTAAATGTATGTCTTGGCGTAGATGAATGTAATGATTATATCAGATTATAGTTATGTCTCGACTCTACCCTTATATAAAGAAGACGAAAACCAATTAGCATAAATAGGCCAATTGTTGGAAACAATTTAACAATTCGAAGTCATATTATACTAATAGGAAGCTACATTATTCCTACATCCTTTATAACAGTTGTAACATCGGAAGATTTTTTTACGAAAGCCGTTATTAAAAGTTTTTGTACATATACTTTTAGAAGTGTCATTCTCAAAAAGGAAAGTAAACACTCAACGAATAGGGTACTTTTTAAAGATATCACCTGATAAGCAGTAACAAAATAAATATTAAACTAGTAAATATTCGAAATATTACAGTCTTGGCATACCAAAAGTTCATAATAGCTGCCGTTTTCCACAAAATTTAATAATACAATAATACGCACCACTCCAGCCTTTTTGAAGACACAGGCCAATAAGCATTGGTTCAAGTTGTCCACATTTCCTGACTCCTTGGCCTTCTTTAAGTCATCATCGCTAACACCATAGTTCTTGCTGCACTCTTGGACGGTGGGTAACATGACAGCATAGATCTTCATCTTATCAACCTGGCTTAATGCCTAAAAAATAAATGCGATAATTAACTTTCAAACCTTTCTTTACTTCTGATACTATCACTACATCAACTCGTACAAGGTTAAATAAATTTCATAGCATATAGTTCGAAATACATCCAAAGAACTTCTGCACAAAGCTAATAGTATTTTGAATTAAAATACTTAATAAAAACAAAAGATATAAATTCAGTAAACTCACTTCCGCATTATTTAAAGCCACCGCCAAAAATCCAACGCACAATAAGGCAAAACGAAGCATTTTGTATTTGTTTAAAAAATATATATTTTCCAACAATAGCGTCTTATATCCACCCGATTTTGCATCTACCTGCGTCAAGAAGGATAAACAAAGGACTATTTATACTAACGCCAATGTTCAAGCAATTTTTTCTAAGATAATTATCTTGATTAAAGTATGCTTAATACGAGCTGAAACTCGTTATTTCATCCTATTGTTTTAGGTTTAATCCAACAAATTGCCAACGGAACTACATATTACATTAAAACCATGGTTAACATCCATTTAGTAATCTTAATCGATTGATAATCTTAATGATTTTAAGCAATATACAGTTACATAAATAAACCTCATTAGCAACTTAATTGTCAGCAGAATGGTATTCAATTAATCAGGTGCATCGTAGCAGAAATCTATACTAATACATATAATGAAAAGGAAATTGGTTTTTGGACGGTAGCGTCATAGGAAGTACTGAATTGTTTTGAAAAAAATCATTCTAAATTAGGTAAATATAGGATATCTTCTTCTAATATAATAAAAAGGTTAGTTGTTATTTTTTATAGATATTATGTTTGGAAACGTTAGTTATATAGAGGAAGCGAAGGGAATTGTGTGTGGATCTCTAGGAATAAATCGCAAATGGTTCGTTTATTTTTTATTATTATAATTAATTACTTCAAGATGTCATGTGGAGCATGGTGTAATAATTGCAGCTCCTTATTAATCCTTATTAATCACCAAGTTTTTTGTTTTACATTTTGTAAACTTTCGAGGTCTACTTCAAAGGTATTTATTTATAACTTTATTGAACACAATGTTATACATCTACGAAACTAAATTTACAAAAAATAAAAGGTACAATAGGTGGTCTTATTGCTAAAGTAGCAATCTCTTCCAGACTACATTTGGGTGACAGAAATAACTTGAAGAAAATGGGGATGGTGCAAGCAATACATGGAAAAGGAATTATTTTACTTATCATGTTAAGACAAGAATATCATATTTAAATAAAATACTTTATACCGGATTAAAACGCGATTTATTATTTATATTGTTTAAATTATTTATCCCGACGCGACGTTAAAAAGAGTGGCGGCGAGTTTCTTGCCAGTTCTTCCGTCCGCTCTACGCCCTTGATTTGTGAACTGGTAGTAAATGTAAAATTAGAAGCATTTAATATGTATTATTTTTTATTGACGTCATAGATGTACATTGTGCTACCTAAATTAATAGATTATTTTTTAATTTAATTTAATTAAATATGGCAACTTTGTGACATTTCAAATATAAGACAACTGTCATCTTTCAGTCTCCCGCGACCACGGTTGCTGAAAAGCATCCGAAACGTCGGGATAAATAATTTAAACAATATAAATATTAAATCGCGTTTTAATCCGGTATACAGTATTTTATTTATATGTGTGATACTCGCGTTAATAAAAGACAATATTAAGAATATCATAAGTTTTTCTTTATTATCGTGCCGTATTATGCTGCGAATATACCTTGATGTACGGAAGCGAATGTTGGATATGGCAGAAGAAACATGAAAGTAGGATAAATATGACGAAGTATGTGTGGCGTGACTCTGAAAGATAGAATAAGAAATAGCGAAATTCGAGAGCGTTGGTAAAAGACGATGTAGTGACGAGAATTGTGAAAGATATCTGGAGTTGGTTTAGGCACGTAGAAAGGATGGATGAAAGTAGAGAAACGAAAAAGATTTATAAAACTGGTGTGAGTAGTGCCGGAGTGGTTGACATAGGGCCTAGGCGAACGTACCTCGATCAGATCGGGGCCGTTCTTCAAAAGGGCCATCGAAACCGACGAGTATGTATGAAAGCATTGATGAAAGGATCAGATAAATTTTGGTTAAAACAAATAAGATTGATTGAACCCTGAACAAATAACCCATATAATAAGGAATATAGTATTATATTCTGAGAATATGTGATTACGCTCTAATTGTTGAATTATGCGACTATCTGATATTATATCTAAGGCCTTGATATAACTACTGCCCATCAAACCAGCCGTATGTAATTACCGAGCGGGTTATTACCGCGATACATATAGCATGTTATGTTATGCAATTGTTCTCAGTAGTGTAGCTAGGTGCATACATACTAACTCATATTCTGTATACAGGTGTTAAAATTGTAATGGATATCAATATTGAGGATATTATTTAAAATAAAATAACTTTAACTCGATTAAAAAGCTATTTATTATTTATCATATAACTTTTTGATAATTCAAATCAGATAACAGTCTTCAGCCTGTCCGTAACCACGTTTGCTGAAATGCATACGATACGTCGGGATCAATAACAAATCGCATTTAAATCCGATAAAATTATTATATTTTAATATTTATTTGTAACTCAAAAAAACGTTTAGTAGATATATGCTGAGTAACAAGATTAAGGGACACTGTTACTTTGTCTCCCGTCCAAAGCGAGCAGATGGGGCCCTGGGGTTTTAGTGGGTAAGGGGGCCATTGCACTTCCGGCCCGACTCCCACACTCCCCGCGTCACCTTACCATCTTTGCCCCGGGGGCCTGTAAAAAGGGTTTCCCCAGGTTAAAGGTATATGCTGAGTACCTCCCCTTTTCGTGGCGGCACTTCTTCCTATATTTTTAATTGTTAATTTATATTTTAAGTTTTATTATTTATGATGTACTTGTACTTTTGTGCCGTCCCGAATAAATGTATTTCATTTCATTTCATTTTTGTTTCTAGCTTTGTCTCAATGATTATTTCTATACGTATGCAAGTAGAGTCCTCTTCTATGTCTACCCGACAAAAATATTTTTTTCCGGTATTCGAACTTGAGACCTCCAGCACTAAACAAAGGCAGCATACCACTGCGTTGGCTTTTGAACCATTGTTGAAAAGAGTGTCCATGGAATTTCTTGCCGGTTCTTCTCCATGAGACCCACTTTTTGGAACCGTGCAACTAGACGTTTCATAAGAGCCTGCAAAGGCCGATTTGAAATAAAAAACTTTTGATTTTTGATTTTGATTTTGAAGTTAAAATCTATCAATGTATAGGCTGACAACAGAAATGTACTGAGGGCTTTTTAGAGAACCTCCAAGGGTTTGGTTCGGTGCAAAGAAAAAGTTAAAATTGCCGACAAACTAAAAGGCTGACAACCGAAATTTACTGAGGCCTTTTTAGAGAACCTCCAATAGAAAATCAAAAGTCAGTGACGAATGACAAAATACACACTTTTTCTAAATTATTTATTTTCATGCAAATAAGAAATTCTTCGGATTATCTTCATAAATACATTTGGCCGTCCAATAAGCAGACTCACAGAGGTCTTTGTATTTTTTTGCTGTAAAAATGTAATAAAAATAAATAAAAACAATTGTGATTTGTTCAATAAAATGCACTGTGTTGTGGGTTCGATTCCTTTATTTTCTATACCACAATATTGACCAAATGTGTGTTACTTTAAATTCAAAAAAGACTAACTAGCTATTAATAGGTATATATCCTTTTTTGGGACATGGTACAAACGCATTTACGTATTGTATGTATCACTGATTATCGTTCTTTACAGTAAGTTATTGACTGCCCGATCGAAATGGTAGTTATTTTATCTTGTTTCCGCGGAATTCGGAACGAGGCATTCAATGCTAAACACACTATATACCCAGGGCCGGATTTAGGAGAGGGCATCCGGCGCTACTTCCCCGGGCCCCCACAATAGAGAACTTGGAAAAAAATCTTTCAAATTTCGAAGAGTAAACACTAGTAAACAACTTTTCCTTCGATTTTTTTTCGCTGTATGTTACTTTGCGCAAATTGATTACCTTTACAGTATGTTACTTTGCGCAAATTGATTATATTTTTAACATGAAAATAATTTGAGGCCAGGAAGCCTCCACACTTCTAAACAAGGCCCTGCATATATTACTGAATTATCGAGACGATCTGCACATATCCAAAACATAAGATCAGGTTTTATTATTTTTAAGTTTTTTTGGAAGGATCAACTTAGTTCACGTTGAACAGCAGGTATGGTGCAACTCAGTTCAATAGTTTAAGACACTATTCGCTTTTTATTAATATTAGGTACTTTTCCATTGGGTTAGGCAGACATTACGTAATTCCATTTAGGTACTCGTATCCTTGCATACCGCTTGCTTTCGCTTCTTCCACTTTCATCAACGCTCTTAGATTTCGAGTACTTTTGACTTAGCCCTTTTGAAGAACATCCAAACAAACAACATTGTATACGTTTAAACTGTAGATATTGATAAAAAAATACTTACGAGTGCTTTTACAATTCTCAATAGACACTAACATTTGTTCCTTCATATCCGCAGGATAATTCATTTGTACTTGCTTAATAGAAGCGTCGTAACTTATTTTATTGTTTTTTACCTAAAATTTCAAGCAATTTAGGTTATGAAACACATTTAAAATACTAATATTGTGCGCTATAAATTGCACATTTTCATTAAATTCGTTCGTTTTAACTCGAATGTCATACGTTGGAAATAAATTAATGGATTTTTTCTTGTTGTTTACAGAACGGCATACTGAAACGGGTTCAATAATGAAGGGTTTTTAAAATTGTTCATTTTGTGTATGCTTAGGGCGATAGCAATAGGTACTTTTTACTTATCTATATATATAAAAGAGATTTCCACCTATATAGTCACTCATCACGATATCTCTGGAACCATAAGGCGTAGCGACTTGAAATATGGTAGGAATATTCCTTTCGCCGAGTAGAGGTCAGCTAAGAACGGATTTTACGAAATTCAACCCACAAGGGGGGTTGCGGGGGCAATTGCTAGTTTATTATATAACTAGCTGTACCAAGCATACGTTGCAATGCCAAGTTGAGTATTTTTTGTTGTAGTTGTATGTATAACAACTCACCAAAGTTACATCATAATCGGTAAAATAGTTTAGGAGTGCATAGAGGACAAACATACATTGATTTTTATTTGTAGATTTAAGTATTCCTTGCAGATATCCTTACAATTTGCATTGTCCGATACACACAGGCAATGTAGCACATAACAGGCATCTCTTCAATAAACTTTCCCTTTTCTATATCACCGATTAATTCTAAAAGAATAAAAACAATCATAAAATGGTTATACATAGGTACCCTAGTAACACGCCCGGATTCACACGGGTGCAATGTAGATCGAGATGTACTATAAAATAAGCCTATGTTACTCACTGATAATCTAGCTTTCTGTTGGTGTTTTCTATCGGTCCAGTAGTTTTTAGGTTAAATCGTAACAAACAAACAAATCTTTCGTCTTTATAATATTAGTAGGTAGATTTATTGACCGGTAACTATAGTTATATACCGATCCTTCAATAGATTTATCTTAATGTAAATAAGACTGATCTATAATCATTGACATAATTATATTGTTGATCGAAGTCTATAATGCATCATTGTTCATTGGATAAATACACTCATTTCTTTATTAATTTCACTGGGTAGTTTTCTCTATGGGTTAAGTAGATGATCTGTCTTCCATACTCGGCTGAAACATTTTTTAATCTAGTTTTCCCGGGATGTTAATTCTCTTGGGTTAAAATCCCGGAGGAGGAAGAAAAGCAACCAATAATTTAGAGATAGAATGGTGAATGTACAACATTTAACGTAACGTAGCTTAAAAACCTCAAGTAATTTAATAAAACCTCAAGTAATTTAATGAAACTATAAATTAAGTAAGTAAATATTTCTAGTATCCATTTATTAATTTAATAGTGGTTTTTTATAACATTCGTATGTGGTAAGTTATGGGTAGCTTTCAATTAGTTGCGACCACTTGAGATATTTTTTTAGAATAAAAAAAGCTTTACAATTACCTTTTACATTCATCATGTACATCTATTAATTGATTTAGTTTAAACTGATATCGATATAAAACGTATAATAAAGTTATAACTACTCTTATTGTAAAAAGAATACCATAAATAAAATAATTCGTAAGCAAACTTAGAATAACCATAATTACCTTCTGTTACATTATTCTTGGCCATACAGTTCTTTTTCACGATTTTTGCCGTATTTTTTAATTGCTGTCTCGTCATCTGCACTTAAAAGTATTATTAGAGTCTAACAATGAATTATAGAGCTGATACGTGAATATATTTTAAGACGATCATAAAATTTGAATCCCGATGTTTGAAATAATTAAGCGTGGCCAAGAGGCAGTTGACGTGTTTGTTTGTTTTTTGTTCTAAGGCCCATATTCCAAGACGTTACTCAAGTCGTTATCTATTCTTGAGAACTGTCAATATGTCAAAATTCTATGGAGAAAAAACGGGTTGACAAGTCTCAAAACTAGATTCAAAACTGAGACACGTTTTGGAATATGGGCCTAAGACTTAAGAATTAACAGAAACATTCTGAAGTACAAACATCGACATCAATTGTTTTTTTGTTTAATTTTATCACCTCCCCCTCAATAAACTATTCTGGCTGTAAACTATCTCGCTACCAAAATGACAGCCAGTTCCAGGGTTTTATCTTTATATGTTACCTTTATATCTTTATATCTTTTCTTCCTCAAATTGTAACAAAATTGAAATCATAATCTTACATTTTCCATAATTAAAATGTATGATGTTTGATTTTCATCGTGACTTAACGCTTTGTGGAAAATACCAACTTGTGATTTATTATAGCTATTGTATAATATAAATTATTAATCATCTCATGCATTTATTTATATATCAATCATGGATATAGGTAGGTATGGTATAGGTATTAGCAGTGTATCGGTGTTACTATGGTACTTATACGAGTATATCAATGATGAAGACAAGACAAGGACAAGAGGGATGAAACTAAGATTCAGTACATATTGATTTATTAAATACCGGGATCTGTTGGAGCTAAGTATGGAACAATTATCTTTAGTGATACAAGATATCTCAAATCTTTTCAATTCTTGATTTTTAAAAAATACATTTGGTTTTTCCAATAAAATCATCTAAATACACGAACATCATAAAAAGTGAACAGTTGAAAATCATCACATTTACGCTATACATATGCATTTGTAAATGTATTTCTGCCTAAGCAGAATAAACGAAACATAAAAAATTTAGAAAAAGAACCCTTTCATTAACGCAACTGTAAGTCCTCTGATGTTGCAGATATCTGTTCATGGGCGGCGGTGTTCACTTTCCATCAGGTGAGCCGCAGGCTCGTTTGCCCCCTATATTATAAAAAAAAACCTCTCCCAATCACTAGTAGAGCTGCTTATAATATAATTGTCGTGTTCAATTTAAGTAAGAAGACAAAAGTTTTCATAAAATTTTATAAATTTGCTCTTCCGTCAATGGTTATTGGGGGCTTATGGGACAGATCAAAACCTCCCGACATACAAATTACGAAGACCTAAAGTCTTTTAACGCTTTTTGAAAAATATACCCATATAAAAAATTCTCTAAACTTACAGAATCAGTACCACTAGCTAAAACTGTAACAATTATTAGTAAACAAAACTCTTTATGTTCCATTTTCAAATCAAAACAATTCAGAGCGAAAACAAACAATTACTGTCGATTATTTTATGGCCACAGATAATATAAAGTCGGACTGATAATAGACTAGGTCTCGGTAATGGGCAATCTTTAAAAAGGTAAGCAAACAATTAAACTGCTGTGTTATTAAGAGTCAATCAATCTCTCATAATATTAAAAAAAAGTCCTAACTGGTTCTGGATACAAAATAATTTGATTTTGCCATAATGTTTGAGGTATGTAACAGTTATGAGGATATTCTAATAAGTAGACATTCATCCAAGTTGCAGTATTTTACATAAAAGGGAAGCAAACCGAAGCCGCTTAGGCTATTATGGAAAGTAAATTTAAAAAACAGAGAATCCTTTTTTTACTGTTACAAAACATTCGGGATCGTTAGCGCATTTGGTAGCGTTACCTACCTTGCGTTCCGAACATGGCCCGTGGGTTGGAATCCCGACGGAATGAAGAGTTTATAATTTTTTGTAAAATGCCTTCCCTACGCCTGATCACTTTAGCGAGGGAGGAATATCGAAATTCCAATCGGGTTATGAACCACCATTCGGGATTCAACATATGGGATAAGAAGGACATTAAGATAGCGTAGACCCTGAGAATCTATCTGACGTTCATAGGTAGGTAGGTACATATTTGGTATACTATATATACCATACTATTTAATATTATAAAGAGGAAAGATTTGTATTTTTGTATGTTATGAATAAACTCTAAAATTACTGGACCGATTTTAAAAATTCACCAATAGAAAGCTACATTATCAGCGAGTAACATAGGCCATATTGTGTGTATCATCTTAATTGCACCCGTGTGAAGCCGGAGCGCGTTGCTAGTAAATAATATATGCAATAATGACCTTTGTAACATGATATAGGTACTCACCTTCAGTGACGCCGTAATTTGGCATACAAGTTTTTTTCAACAACTTCCCCGAGTTTTTTATTTTCTGCCGCGTCAAATACAATCGTAAAGGAAATAATGGTTTCGTGATTATTATCTAAGATAAGATTTACCAAGTTCATTCTATTTTGTTTTTGTTAAAAAAGGCTATTCTGTTTTGAATACGAAGATCTGACTTTTTTTTAATGTTAGATATCGACAGACGAGCATAAGGTTCACTTGATGGTAGGTCAGTAGGAACATCAGTCAATGATGCGCTGTCGACCTATTTTTTACTTCGAGCATTCGGAAAGCCACAGACAGAAACCGAAACGCGCAATGCACTTCACGGTTTTTCCATCTATGAACGGTGGTTCGTTACCCGGTCGGAATTTTCGATATTCCTCCCACCCGATCAATGCTCGAAGTTACCAGACGTGTGGAAAACATGCTTACAGAAAATTGTAAACATTTGTTCCCTGTGGGATTCGAACCCACGACCCATCGATGCGCACGGCAGGTGTTCTACCGAACGCGCCAACGAGCCCGTCTGCCAGGCTTGAGCCTAGGGCGGCAGATTTTAATCAATACTTTGACTACACCTATTTTAGAAATCAAAATGTAATATAGTTTTCTGTATCTTATAGATATCAGTCTATAATATAATCTCGATGATTTTTCCGTCTTTCGTGTCCTAATAGGTACGAGAATATTAGAAAATTTAGGAATGGACATTTGTAGACGCTAAGGCGACGACATTTTAACAGCATATACCCTAAAAATATCTCGATGCCTACATAAATTATGATAACCAACAAAGTTAGTTTTCGACGTTATGTCGGTTTTTTAAACTACTGTCCATTTTCATCCAGTTTTAATAATGACACAACCTTAAACGTCTTGTAAGTACCTAAGCTACCATCAAGTGAACCAGACAGAATGACTGTCTGTCTGTCTGTCGATATCTAACATAAAAAAAAGATAATTTTAATGACCAATACGAAAGAAAGGTATACATAAATATGTATAACTGTAGACTCTAAAATGATTACTTTTCACTCATTTATGGCCGCCTTTTCCATGTTTCAAGTAACTGTAAAAGTTAATAAAAAGGGACATTGTAGACAAAAAATACAATAAATGAACTATTGCTTTAATAAAGTCATTGTTCTCTTTTGCTGTATTTATCTTTAGGGGAAGATGAAACTCGATGGATCGGTTTCATAAAGGCATTTTGTTGAATGAAAAATTCCTTCGCACATGTCATCGAATTTGAGTTCTGAAACAAAATTATAATAACCAAGAGTCAGTGGACTAACTGTAATGTAAGTATAATAAAGAGATAAATGGACGCTGTTAGCAATACAGTACAAGCCACAAAATTATAAAAATGTAAATTTTGATACCAATCGCTTCCTTATGAGCTGGAGTACATAATATTTCAAAAGAGATATATGTATCATTTGAATCGTTTTAATACCAAAAATATTGAAAAAACTAATGGGCACGAAACTCTTAACATGTTTAGAATATTTAACAATAATGCACTAAATTCTATTACTTTGATTGCTACCAAGAAAAACGGTATACATTTATTGTAAAAATAATAATTACAATTTTTAATAGAAATTTAATAAAACCTAATTACTCGTATATTAAAACTTCAAATTCAATTTTCTCAAAATGGCAACCGTGTGGGTTGACACTGTATTGCTTAATAGCGTCCAAATAAGATATAATATATAGAGATCAATACATAAAGCTATTGTTTATCTGGCAGTCCTGCTGTGGAAGGAGCCTAATCGCCTGGGCGTTACCAGTATGACACAAGATTTTGTTACCATTAATCTTAGATAAGTATAATAAACTAGCAAAACCCGGCTTCGCACGGGTGCATTCTAGATAAAAAAAAGCAAAACCTATGCTACTCGCTGATATCATTCTATTGGTGATAGAATTTTTAAAATCGGTCCAGTAGTTTTTAAATTTATTCGTTACATACAAAAATACAAATATTTCCTCTGTATAATATACCTATATATAAGTATAAGTATAGATAAGTCCCTATTGTCACAGCATTCGCACAAATACTCATCTTTTTTGCCTTTTCTCTCTTATTGTTAGCAATATAATAGTTTACACATCATATTGCATTATTTCTATATATAAATTAATAATAATAAAGTAATAGGTAGTGGGCAGTTAGTACGTTTGAAAGTACACCTGCCTCACGTCTTGATGGGTTGTGGGTTCATATCCCGCTAAATCTAACATCTTTATAAATTTCTGGTTTTCGCTACCACTGGCAATTCCGGTCATTAAACAGGTGTAGATTTCGCTTTTCAGTCTACGGATTCTCCAATGTTTTTATATAAAAAAAATCGATAGCGCACCATTGACTGATTTTTTTTATGTTAGACATCGACTGACGAGCATGAGGTTCATTTAATGGTAGGTGATACCTCAGCCGCAGAACATCAATCAATGATGCGCCGTCGACTTACTTTTTCGATGGAACGATGTGAGTTATAGCGGTAAGTCGTGACTTGAGCGTGCTCAAGCCCAAAATATAAAATATATAACTTACGAATATCAAAACATTTATCGACTCCCTTTTTTGCTGCCTCCCGAAGATCTTGAGGATAGAGAGCATCGATTTGTTTTAATATCAGATCTTTGTCTAGTCTGTTGTTCCTTACCTGAAATCACATGTACGTATATATTTTGAGGAGTCATATTATTATATAAGTGAATTCCTGAGCCCCCTAGTGGGGCTAGGGGCAGACATACTACTGTGTCATAACATAACTTATCTTCCCAGACAAGTAGGTGATCAGACTTCTGTGCCCTACTCAAACATTTTTTTGTTTCCCCGGGATTCGAACCGAAGACTTCCGTTGATAAGCTCACTTATCACTGAGATTATACACTTACCAAGGCGGTTATAGTATACAGATGTGAATTTAATTAACAGTTCTGTATAGAGCTTATCACATCAGACATTGAAAACAAGTTTGTCGTTACTCGGTAGGTATACAATATTTTGCTCTACTATTTTAATACTATTTGCATTGATTGTTTTTACTCCGATCCTTGCATACAACTTTCACTTCTTCCAATGCTTTCATACACGCTCGTCGGTTTCAAGTACTTTTGACCAGGCTTTTGAAGAACGTCTCCGATCTGATCGAGGTTCGATCGCCTAGGTCGACCACTCTCGACTCTTCCACTCAAACCAGCTTAATAAATCTTTTTCATTTCCCTACTTTCATACATCCTTTTTAATTCGATAAAATACAGTAAATGATAAAAGATTTCATTCAAATTTTTTATCATTTATTGTGATAAAACTAGTATAGTTATAGACTTACCACTAAAGCAGCTTTGTAAATGCAGGCAATGTAGCACATTACCTTGTGGTCTTCAATAAATACACCTTGCTCGATTTTACCGACCTTTTCTGAATATCATTAAAAAAATATTGTAAATCTACACTTAGCTTGGCCTTATGAAAAGTGACATTTTATATGAAACATTTATTATTAGATATAACTATTAAATATTTACCATAATTAACTCCAAGTTTAGACATACACTGATTCTTCATAATAGATAAGGTTTTCTTTAATTGTACTCTTGACATCTGGAAAAAAAGTTTATTATTAAATTAAATATCATTATATTGTCAATTTAAGATAATAAACAGACTCACCCCAAACGATGAAGGTAAAATCACTAAAAAAGCGCAAGTTAACGCCTGACATGTTTTAGCACGCATCATACCAAAATGATAACCGTCGTATAAGTAAGATATTCGTGTGTGACTAAACTCAATGACAACTTTATAAACACTCCAACAAAGGTTATACCCAAAAAACAGTTGGAACTATAATTTTACTAAACGTTTTAAATTATATGATGACCTGCCTATTGTTACTTAATATCTGAGAAAAAGAGAACAATTTTGATTTTACTAACAAACAACTATTGAATATTTAAATATATATTTATATATATATATATATATTATTTTTATATATATATATATATTATTAGTCCAATTTTGTTACAATTTAGAAATATATCTGACTTATTAGGCTGATCGAATTATTAGCAAAAAGTATTGTAAAATCTGTTTTTTGAATTAGATATCGACAGACGAGCGTGAGGTTCATTTGATGGTAGGTGATACCTCAGCCACAATAAATCAATCAGATAGGCACTGTCGACTTATTTTTACTAGAATTCGGAAACCCTGTCGGAGTTTTGATATTACTCCTACTCGTGTATTGCCCAAAGTGACCAGACATAGAGAAGAAATGTTTACAGAGAGTTATAGAAATATAGTTCCGGCGAAATTGAAACCCGCGACCTATCGCTACGTAGGTTCTACCTTTCAGTAGTTACTATAATACCAAGAAATATTTGCATTTTTATAGGATAGCAAACGGGCAGGTGGCTCACTTGATGGTAAGTGATCACCGCTGCTCATAGAAATCCACAACACCAGGTTTGCAGGTGCATTGCCAAACTTTAAGGAAGGCTCGTTTCTTGAAGGTTCCCAAGTTGTATCGGTTCGGAAATACCGTCGGCGACAGCTGGTTCCACAAAATGGTTGTGCAATGCAGGAAGTGTCTTAGGAATTGCACAGTAGTGGACGTTTAGATTGTATGCGTGGTATTTTTGACGTAATGTGCAATAGCGAAATTCAGCATAAATTGAGCATCTGCCGAGACCAAGCTCGTTTTATATATTAATTTATTTAGGTAAAAAGAAACTAACACCTATTTTAATATTTGTATCTTGTGAGTTTTTTAAAACCCAGGTGTTCTCTCCATCTCATTTCCACACAATTTTACATGCATGCAGTACAAGTACATACTAGTGCACATTGTTTTTCATGGTTCCACGAGGACAAACTAAAAAGCTAATTCTTAATAATACTGAAGTGAGCTATTTAAATTTTCATATCGTTCTATTTTCAAGTGAATATAGTATGTAATTCATATATTGTTGATCGAAGCATTTATTAGAGCTTTCCATTTCCGGAAACTCGTTTTGTTATAAAAATTGGTCAGTTCCTGTCACGCGACCCACGACAGGATAGCACAAAAAAAATGGATTTTTCTATACCCACTGATTAGGTTAGTTAGTGGCAGTTAATTATAAATTTTCTAAAAATATAATAAGGGTTAAATAATAATAATAGATTTTTCTTTTTTACAGCTTTGTTTATTTTTCTTTACGGAAAAACGAAATTCTTTGGATCATAATCATACATACATTTAGCGGTCCAGTAAGATGCTTCACATATATCTTTGTACTTTTTACCTGTAAAGATATGTATATATTCGTAATTATGAGTATCACGTGGTGCAATAATGCAAGGAATGGCTATTGAAATTCACTTATGTACTTATGTAATAAACTTATTGACTTATTTATTGAATACTAAAGAAATATGAAGTTAATTACAATATAAATTGAAGGATTTCCAATGTCAAAATAAATTGCATCAACCTGGCTTTATGAGTCGAACAGAATTATATCCAAGTCAATAGGCTATTTTTTCACACCTTAAAAATCATATTAAATAATATAAAACGTACTAATATCTCTGCAGTTAGCGGCTGAAGCTTTCACAGCATCCCTCATGTCAACTGGAAACATCGTATCGACTTGTTTGATCACCGCGTCATAAGATATTTTATTGTTTTTTATCTGAAAAAAAAAAACTTTTGTTATAGTAGTACCTACCTGATATAATATGTCGTTTTCCCCGTGACTTCACCCGCGCAAATGGGAAATCTGGCTATTATATAAGTGAAAGTAAAATTGTTTAGCATGTTCCTAACTCTAAAAGCTAAGCTAACGTACATACATACATTCTCGCTTTATTTCAGAAAATATAATTCATTAGTTTCTAATAATGTATTGTATTGCTCCCCTTACTTTTCATTAGTACAGCTGCAAATATATATTTTTTATGTTAGATATCGACAGACGAGCATGAGGTTCACTTGATGGTATACCTTATGGTTCCAGATATGTCAAAATCTACATAATAACATCATATCAAGTTGAATTCAAATTAAATAAAACACTGTATACCGGATTAAAACGCGATTTATTATTTATATTGTTTAAATTATTTATCCCGACGTTTCGGATGCTTTACAGCAACCGTGGTCGCGGGAAGACAGAAAGATGACAGTTGTCTGATATTTGAAATTAAACAATATAAATAATAAATCGCGTTTTAATCCGGTATACAGTATTTTATTTAAATGTGTGATACTCGCGTTAATAAAAGACAATTATGAATTCAAATTAATTAAAGTATGTAGTCAATGAACAATTACTATGATATTTCATACATTGCATTGACTTGTTAGTTACAGTATCTAGGATAATTTTGTGCGTTATATTGATGAAAGTAGAAGAAGCGAAAGTGGTATGTAAGGATCGGAGCATATGGAATTCCGTGATCTCTGCCTACCCCAGAGGCGTGATGTATATGTATGTATTATGTATGTATGTGTATAAGATGTATTGCAAATTGAAATACTGAACTATTGTATTTCAGCCCTCAAGATGACATCGTTTTAGTATTATTTAACTGCCCACGTATTGGATTTTAATTCTTTTGAATTGTGATGGGTACCAGTGGCGGATTTACCAGCAGGCTGAGTAGGCTTCAGCCTAGGGCGGCAGATTTTAGGGGCGGCAAATTTGAGGATACTTTTAGCTATCTTATAGAAATCAAGTCTTACTTTTCTTACTTTTAAGATAGTCTTCTGTACCTTACAGAGTATAGTCTGAAAGTAAGGCTTACTGAGAATTGTACTTACAAGAACAATTCCTATCATTATGTTTTAGAAAATGTAGGAACTTACTAGGGCTAGGGCGGCAAAATTTTGATAGCCTATACGCCAAAAATGTGTAAATCCGCCACTGATGGGTACCAACGAATAAAAAGGGAAAGAAGAGAACAACTTACCACTTGAGTCATAGTGTAGACACAAGCCATATAGCACATAACATTTCGATCCTCTATAAACTTGCCTTGTTCTATTTGACCGACTTGTTCTGAAACAAATGCACCATATTATATTATTAGATATGTTAAAAAATATACTACAAAAGCAGTATAATATCTACTGTAACTAACATTGGACAGATTTATACTGGGGAGCGCAGGTTTTTTAAGTCAAATGGAGGTTTATTAGGTGGTAGGAGATATTGATGTATTTTAGCGGGAATACGGACGCTTAGTAAGTAATTAGTATATACTTCTATGGGTTAATATATAATTTGTTAAGTACTATTGCATAACTATTTGCTATTGTTATTTTATTTTTTCTTTACCTTCAGTCACGTCGTTTTTAGGCATACAGGACTTCTTCATCAGTTTTCCTGAATTTTTTAGTTGTTGGCGCGTCATCTTAAAAAGGATTTTTATTAGTTATAGATTTGAAGTTAATTGAGTCGAAAACACATTACATGATAATAATAAAACTGTTGACTCACCCCAAACGTAAAAAATACGAAATAAAACAGAATTGCCAACACAAACATCTCCTTACTACTCATATTAAAAATACACGCAAAAAAAATTTATAACTAAACCGTGGATAAAGCCCTTCAGGTTTTTATATGAAATTGTAAACAACTTAGCTGTCTGATTGATTCTAAATGATACATTAAAACGATAAAAGTAAGTTATTACTGTCTCACGCTACAACATTATAACTTAATTTGAGTTCTATTACATGATATTATAATAGTTACTTATGAGGTTCTTACATTTTTTATTACATTATGGAAAGGTGAAGCCCGCCTCCATAGCTCAGTGGTAACAGCGATGCGTTTGGCACCGGAGGTCCAGGGTTAGTATCCCGGGGAAGCAAGATAAAAAAAAATCGGCTGGGCAAGACACAGAAGGCTGACCTGTAAAGCAAAATGATCAGTGAAACAGACACAGAAATGAGTCTGCCCCACTAGGGGACTCGGGAATTCACTTAGTGAATGGTAACTTTTTCATATGATAAGTAGCAGTTTATCGATTTAGCAAAACCACAGAACAGGGAAAAATACTTCTGTTCTGTGAGCAAAACCTAAATTATATCTAAGCTTCACGTAAGCCTCGATTATGTTTTTAATATTTTACCAGCCAAAGTGCATTTAGCATCTTAAAAGTTCTTTTTCTCCTTATTCTGATTAAAATAGAGTCGAATCAAGTTCCTAAACTCTGGTATACATGTCGCGAGAAGGGGTCAATCCGAATAAAGTGACTTTGATTCCTGGACATTGTAGATATTGAGAAAGCAGAGTCACTACTCATATCAGAAAGACGTTGCCCACACCTTGAAAAGAAAATTTTGTTTAATTCGTTAAACTAGTATATAGGCAACAGGAGAAACTCTACAACGATCTATTGAAATGGCGCAGGACAGAAGCAAATGGAGACAGCTCACAAATGGTCGCGATCCTCATTAGTGAGGGAACGACGAAGAAGAAGTATACAGTACCTAACAGTAATCACAGCTAAGCAATGCCACGATTTTGCTGCCAAATACCTTCAGCCCGCCTAGCATGACCATCATGGACGAGTGAAGATAACTAAGAAATATAATATATCTAAATATATTATATCGACATCGACAACTTTGATAGACAATTATCTCGATCGCCAAATATCTCTACTTTTGACATTAGAAGTCGAGTTTTATGTGTGTCATGTGAGATAATCGATTATACGAGAAAACGGTCGACAAAATTTTGTCGTGGTTGTCATATATGTATACGATTAATTACATTGGTGGAACTTAAAAAAAGGAATTGTATTGAGTTCTGGTTCAGAGTATTTGGTTTATTAATAAACAAATCAAAATATTCAAAACGATACTGGCCTATTCTCGATTGAAACTTCATTATATTGAATAATAAATATAAAAAATATTGTAAGTAGGTACAACAAATAGTCTGTAATTTCAATAATTATTCAAACTACATTCTGTTAAGCATAGGACAGCTGATGAACTGAGATTCAAACATTTAAAGAAAACAGGAAATAATTTCCCATAAATAGTGAATTATTGACAGGTAAGGCGCAACAGCTATAAGACCATTAATTAATTATTGTAGCTGCTCATTTAATCGTAAACGTTAGATTTCAAAACTAAGTGTGACCATGATTATAGGTTTATATCTATAAAGATAAGTATACTTCAAATACCAAAGTTGTAAATGATTTATGTAATATATAATATGACTTATTCTTATCACGATTTCCTTTAATTATATTATTAAGTCTCAAAAATCGATTTTATCAACGCGTTATTGACAAGTAACCATGACGCTTGATGTGTTGTTGACCTACTTTTTTATTCGGATCAAACGTTAATGAAAGAATGTAATAATGACTCCTGGCAGGATTCAATCCCACTTTACATCGGATTGAAGGAACCAGTAAGAAAATACGCCATAGCGCTCGTTAAACGCCGTCAGTTTTGTTTTAAAAAACTTTATTATATTATCTGTTTGAATGTTCTAACGAATGTCTCTCATTCAAAATACGATAGGCCACCCCACTTCTGATGGGTGTGAAAAACGACACAGCTATTAATCAATTAACAGCCACTCATATAAGATTATACCGAACAAGTAAATGCTTTCAGACCAGAGGACATGTCCGTTTTACTAGTTGTTCTTAAATTTATAATAGTGCTCGTACTCTGTGATGCGGTAAGACTTGTTGAATTTATTGAAATCTCTTGCGTAGCGAAGTGAATCTTAATGACTTCTCACATCCAACTGTTTTGCGTAAGTCAATTGAAAGAATGTTGCTTAATCAATACCGTAATATTTATTTATAATATGGACGGTAGTAGTTATTTTGGCAAAGTGTCTAGAGCAGGAATTTTCACCCTTTTAGTTTAACTACACTTTTTGGCACACTTTTCGTTTTATCAAATTTTACGGTATCGGGTATACCAGCCAAAAGTAGCCAAGTTCGAGTCGGAATTTTTCTAATTAAAGTAGCTAAACAATGTGAATACAATTTATACTCGAAAACATACATGCGAAACATCATAAGATACTTAAAACATTGTGTAATAATATTAATTATTTCAGATGACAATGAAGCAAATCAAATCTACTGGCAAAATGATGAGAAAAACATGTCAGCCAAAAAACAATGTTGAGGACGGTAAGGTGTAACAGCTGTTTCTACAGTATTTTCAATATTAGAAGTAAAATCACTGATTTTCGACGGTGGGTATATTAAAACTTCAGTCTCATAAAAGGAGAGTCAGGCCAAAGTTTTGCTGAGAGACTTATCCCATTTAAGTACACAATAAGTATAACCAACATATAGATATTACTTATAACTTTCTTATTTTTACTTTTGTTCTATTTTAATTTTAAGTTTAATAATATGAATATTATGTTACATCATTTCTTGTGCAAATAAACATTCTGTCTCTCACTCTCTCTCGTAGGACGAAGTCATATTTTACGTTTAAATAGGTATTGAACGGAAAAGTCACGTGTACCAGAGGGCTTAGCACGAACAACTTGCGAAAAAGTATTCGTATCGTCGAGCTGTCATTTTTATGAAATTTTAAATCATTTCTCATACAACTGACAGATGGACGATTCGAATACTTTTTCGATAGTCGTTCGTGCTAGACCCTCTGTACTGTAGGTACATACCTACTACATAGTCTTCTTATATTGCTGAGACACTTTATTTCTCATAAGATCAATTTATTTAATAAGACAAAATAATATATACCTACTCGTAGTATTGCTAAGTAAGATTATTGATAAACGCAGTGTCAAACATTATTTATCTTTGATTAAAGCGGTTCTCAATATTGAAAGTGTTTGCCATTTTCCTCTGGTTCTCCTATTAAGATGAATCTTCCAACTGCTCATCTATTTATTTAGTTAAAAATGTAGGACTTCTTTTTTTTTTTTAGAAAAAATTGATCAAATCGGGAAGGGTGTATTCATAGAAGAAAAAGAAGTTATGTGCTACATTGCATGTATTATGAAGATGGCCAACGCGGTATGTAATAATGTAACTATTCTATTCTATAGTGTGGTATATAAATGTGTCAATACTAATACACCTGTATCAATACTTTATTAAAACGATAAACAAAATTATGTCTCGTTACCTCTAAAATATTCTAAATAATTTTAAAACAGAAGAAACAAAACTGAATAATACCAATTCTTGCATTACAGAATAATTACACCTACAATGATTTATAACTTAATAATTAAATGTGCAAACTTGCAAGTGTACTTATATAATACTTACCTATGTAATTAAGTAATTGCCTATAAAGAAAAATGATAAGTCAAACAGACACAAAAATGTCTGCCCCATGCCCAATTAGGGGTCTCGTGAATTCACATACTTCAGTATTATCTTTTTTATTATTTTTTATGTCAGATATCAACAGACCAATGGTGGTTCGTTACCCGGTCCGAATTTTAACGCTTGAAGTTACCAGACTTGGGGAAGACATGACATTACAGATAATTATAAACATGTCGCCCCGGTGGGATTCGAACCCAACGAACTCGACGCCAACGAACCCGTCAAAATTTTAAAGATTGCTAATTAAAAGCAGTCCTCGTTTTTGTTACATACCTTCGGTTCTAACCACAACCAGTACTATATGCCTAAGTAATAAGTAAGTCTGAGGTAGATAGATAAAAAAGATAAAGAGGAAAAATAAAAATAACTTTAATTTTAAGATTAAAAACGGCAAACTGAACTATGAAGCAGCTATGAAACAAGCAGATTTACTTCTGCCAGATGAAATAAAAGAACCAACTAAAGTTGCCATTACAGCTTGCAGGAAAGTAGGTAAGTATTTTTCATTTCTTTTTTAATGGGAAAGGTTTGTCTTTTCTTTGATTATGGGCCTTAGAACATTGTCTTTTTCAGCTGACTCGTACAAAGATTTGTGTGAAGCCTCATTCCACGCTACAAAATGTATCTACAATGAAAATCCTACAGTATTCTTCTTCCCTTAATAAATTTATAAACAAAAAAGGGTTTTATTTAATAAATAGTTATAAAAATATAGTACCTACTATAATATAAGCGCGCGGGTGAAATCGACGCGGCGCGGCGCTTATCTGGAGATGTGGACACGCTCGCTCCTGCTCTACGCCATCTATTCATCTATTTTGGTCTACTACGACTTCTTCGACCTTCCAGCAAGTGAAGAGGAGGTCTTGATTCTTTTATACGCACAACTTGCACAGACTATCGGATTCTGCCCAACTTTATAAAATTGTGTTCTGCGTAAAGGTGTAGACCAGTGCCGAAGCCTTTAAAAATGGTAAAAAGTGAAAAAAAATTACAGTAGGATGAAACCCATTAGAAAAGGAGGGGAATATGATCAAAATGAAAGGAAAAATAAATTACGGTCGACCCGAGTTCGGGAAGTGGAAGTGGGGGGGGGGGTTTAAGTATAAAAAACGGTTTATTTCGTTTTCCGGCAAAACTACAAGTCCTATCGAAAAAAGTCAAATGGAAAAGTTGTAGATAATAAAAAGATCTAAAACTTTTTTATTTACACTTTTTTCACATAACCTCAAAATTTATGTGAAAAATTCAAAAAACCAAGTTTTTGGTTTTTTATTTTTATCTTTTACAAAAAAATTTATTTTTTAACGAAATTTTGTGAAAACTTACCTTTTTATGTCCCAAATACGCTGTAATTTATTTAATTAAAAATATTTATTTTTTCACCTTATTTTGAATTAATATCGAAAAAACACCCTAATTTTCAATCGAAAATTCACCCGTCAAAATATCAGCTTTTTTCAAAAAGTTGGTGTGGTTTCTGTTCGTTGGAATCTCTACTTTCTGACGGTAAAAAAAAATATATACTTTTTTAACAGCTGCTACGAAATAACAGGTATGTAGTAAGGCCCATACCCTATTAGAACCTTCCCCACTTCTCTATGAAACACATTTTGATGGGCTAAAATTTTCCGTAGGTCACTCAGGTATACAAGTTATCTTAAAAAAGCAATAAATAGACATCTACGCTTATAATTGAAAGAAGATTTTGCAACTTTCTCAAAATATTGTAGATGACTTATTAAATATTAACTTATTTGGTTTTTGGTTTTTGCGTTTTCTGAGAAGATTTACCATAGTAACATATATTTTTTTTTTCACCATCGGAAAGTAGAGATTTCAACAAACAGAAACCACACCAACTTTTTGAAAAAAGCTGATATTTTGACGGGTGAATTTTCGATTGAAAATTAGGGTGTTTTTTCGATATTAATTCAAAATAAGGTGAAAAAATAAATATTTTTAATTAAATAAATTACAGCGTATTTGGGACATAAAAAGGTAAGTTTTCACAAAATTTCGTTAAAAAAAAAAAAAAAATTGTAAAAGATAAAAATAAAAAACCAAAAACTTGGTTTTTTGAATTTTTCACATAAATTTTGAGGTTATGTGAAAAAAGTGTAAATACAAAAGTTTTAGATCTTTTTATTATCTACAACTTTTCCATTTGACTTTTTTCGATAGGACTTGTAGTTTTGCCGGAAAACGAGATAAACCGTTTTTTACCCTAAACCCCCCCCCCACTTCCACTTCCCGAACTCGGATCGACCGTAATTTATTTTTCCTTTCATTTTGATCATATTCCCCTCCTTTTCTAATGGGTTTCATCCTACTGTAATTTTTTTTGGTTTCAAAAATTATCGACACTGGTCTAGTGGTAGAGTTCGTAGTTAAACCTACCAATAAGCTAGGACTTTATGTTAAACGACTGAAGAAAATAGTAGATTTGCTCAATAGTTTATTCAGATCAATATTATCACTTCACAATAATCATCAGAATTCTATTTACTCAACTAACACGACTATCGAACCAAAGTCAGCGCGCGAATAATTCTTCAACCATTTTCCCGCCATTTTCCGTTTGATAGCTGACCCACTCGATTGGAGGCAATGTTGTCAGTTCATAAATATAATTTAAATATGGTTTATAGCATTGCTAGTTAACAAAAATATCTGCTCACGAAATATCAAGTTATTTTGACTCTATAAAATATGGGCTGTTTTATAAAAAAAATATAGGTGTTAAAGGGTGGCAGTGCGGGTTGCAGTATCATCATGTCATTCAATAAGACACTTCTACAAAAAAAAATATAACTCATCATTATTTCTAAAGAATATTGAGTAGATTTTCCGCAGCCTACACGTATGTATTACATTGTACCTGCAAAATAATAATCATTTCCGCTTCAAACAAAAGGTATAATTTCAAATAGCAAGCTAATGTTTTCCGCCACGATACTAATTTATGGTCGCCAGTCTCAATTCAAACAATTATATGCAATTTTTGTAATAAATGCACCTCAGATGGGTGCTATTAAAACGCCACTATCAGATTCATGATTAACTTGTATCACCATAGCTTATAACCATCTTGCAAAAACAATTATGTAAAAATGAAATAATGGTGAAAATGATATTTTTCAATTTCAATTTCAAAATCATTTATTCATTTAGGTAACACACAGGTACACTTATGAACGTCAGTAAAAAATACATATTAAATGCTTCTAATTTTACATTTACGCCAGTTCTCAAATCAAGGGCGTAGAACGGAAGAGAAGAACTGGCAATAAACTCTTCGCGAGTCTTTTTTAATCGCCAAATTTTTGTTTTACAAAATAATTGTAAGGCGCTGCAACCATTACACCATTCCACATGACATCTTTAAGTAATCTATATATATAAACTAGCAATTGCCCCCGCAACCCCCCTTGTGGGTTCCATAAGGCGTATAAGATATCTCTGGAACCATAAGGCGTAGCGACTTGAAATATGGTAGGAATATTCCTTTCGCCGAGTAGAGGTCAGCTAAGAACGGATTTTACGAAATTCAACCCACAAGGGGGTTGGCGGGGGCAATTGCTAGTTAACTATAATTAACTATAATATACAAAGATTTGTCCTCTATCAGCTGTAGGCATGGTGAAATAGGAGCACGAACTTTCATTCTCGTAAATTTGCAATAATCACCTTCTCTTGTCCCTGGAGTATGGGGTGAGGTTTTATACTACCCCCATACCCAATACCACATGTATTTTTTTAGTAGAGAGTATATGGAAATATTCTTTAAATACAGAGCACGCGCTGATTTTTTGTTTACTACCTCCCCCCTTCGAGCATCATGTGATTAATTTCTGATCCCCTACGCAGTAATGGATATGAAAACATCCCAGTTAACTTGCCTGTACCAACCTCTCCGTTATGGGTTTAGAAACTACGACAATATAGTAAACATCAGTAACCACTTTGTACAGTCAACCTATGGAATGATCAGATTAATTTCAACGACCACCCTGCGTGCATCACAGTTAGTAAAACAACAAAATCCTCTGCAAATCGTACCTACCAGGGTCATACCTATTATCTTCAATTTATTCGTCTAATCTAAAAAGCATTAGCCCGAAAATATAATGATATTATAATAAAAACATTACATATAAAAAGATTTTTGTGAAAAGTTCCATCAGTGTTAGTTCAGAAGTTTGGTAAGATGGCCATTTTTCAAATATTAATTTGCTCGTGTTTAATAGCGGCGGCATTTGTAAGTATCTATTCCAATTATTTATATTTTTAACATCAAAATCATTGTCAAGTTTCGGATTTCCAGTATTGTAAGATGTGTTGGTCTTTCCATACCTTGGGCGTTAGATATTAGAAGTTATGTATTTAGGCTTAAAATTTGTTAGATGTGAATTTGGCAATTATGACCAGTGGCGGATTAAATGTCGACTGCGCCCTAAGCAAGTACCTCATCGGCGCCCTTTCCTCTTTGCGAAATATTCAATAATATCACCATAGTCCGAAAGTTCTAGAGAAAGGAAAAAAAATATTTAGATAGGTACCTACCTATCTACTCTATTCGTCATAAAATTCTGTCGGCGCGCGCCCCTTTGTAATGTCGCGTTAATAATCCGTCAATGTGTATGACCTGATATATCGAACATCTAAGCTGCTTGGAACAAACTATAATATGAGTACTATCATATAAGCTTAACCTTTACTAGAGTTAAATAAAAATGTTATTGATTTCATTACCTACTTATGCTCAAACTAAATATATTTATACTTATACTCTTTAGGGTAGATCTGAAGCTGATATAAAAGCATGGTTCTTGGAGAAAGCCATGGAGTGCAGCCAAGAGCACACTGTTAATAGTGAAGAAATTAAGATGATGAAGGAGCACAAAGTTCCAGATAGTGACAATGGAAAGTGCCTTTTGGCGTGTGTTTTCAAGAAAACTGAATGGGTATAAAAAAATCATACTTAATTTTTTACTGAAACTCTAAATTTTTATAACTATTTTAGCTACAGAGCCTGCTTTTAAGTATAGATACTATTTATATATTTCGATGATTTACAGATAGACGAAAAAGGTATGTTCAACGAAAACAACGCCTACAAACTATCTCTAAAGGAATTTCCTAACGATAAAGTGAAACTGGATAATGCAAAGAAATTGTTTGGATTGTGTAAACAAGGTAAAAATTCTACTTGTTTTTACATAGAATGGGGCTACAGAATATGTCATTCATTTATGCCCTCGTGAAAAAAGAAAATATTAAAGACTGAAATATGGGCAAAATATTTCATGTACATATTATTAACATACGATATTTAACCGTTTTCATAATAATATGCCATTCTCCACACCTCCAATTCAGTCGGTAAGCACATTGGCAGGTAGCTTTTGTATCTAGTAGGTATATGTAGGTATATGGTAGCGCGTACATATTATAGCAGAAGCCAAGCCAGGACTCCGCTTGTACCTATTTACCCAACCTTTAAAACATATTAAAAAATAAATGAAGTTATATCAAAATTCGCGCAGATTTTGCGTAATAATCGAACAGAGAAATACACTTTATGTCATGATTTTAGATTACGAAACTTCCCCATAATAGGTTTCTAAGATTTTGAACAGTTTTATAATTGATTTAATTTAATTTTGTTTTAAGTAGGGGATCTCGAATCGTCGGGACTCAATACGATACTTGTGTAATGTATGGTATATATTTCTTTCAGTGAACGAAGAGCCTGTAGGTGACGGAGCGAAAGGGTGTGAGCGAGCCTCTCTCCTAGCTTCATGTTTGGTGAAAAATGCTGGACAGGTAGTGATTATAGTCTTCAAGTAAAACTTTATCAAAGAAACGATACACTATATCCATCTAACGTTCACTTTTCACAATAATTTTTCATGTTTCAATAAAAAAATTCAAGGTACCTAAACATCTTAAAACCAATGTTTGAGAGCTATTTTCAGTTTTGACCGTCTTAAATAATTAAATAACTTATAAAAAACTGTAGGAATAGAGACGTTTTTCTCTAGCCTTTTAAAGCAAAATTAAATCTAATAGAATTATTTTTTATTTTTCAGACCGGATTCCTTCTGCAATAAGTTGAATAAAAAATTGCTCAAATCTACCTATATAGAATTTAACTCAAAGTATTTAGTTTCAAATAAAAATTATAATATAATGACTGGTTTTATTTCTACTTTGAGATACAAATATCATGGACCTCTCACTATTGTCGTTCATAAAGCGTGAACGAAAATGTATTAATCAAAGGTTACATACAAAAAAAATATCTATTAAAAATGGCAATGAGATTATTGTTGTGTAGGTATAGTGTATACGTATAAAAAAAACGTTGACGTTAAACGCCGGGTAGGTACCATGGATCCGCATGTAATATGTATACGATGAAATTCGCAGGTGAACAATAAAACAACACTTTTAATTCAATAAATTTTATTTGCAAGTAGAGATTCGATATACAAACTCTTTATAATTTTTGTAGATTTGACTTGCTTGTGCACAAAAAAGATATAGATTTTTTGTACGTTCTCAATTATAGATACACACAAAATATCTAACAGTCTTAATACAAAAGTTAAAAAAGAAAGGAGTAGACAAGTAGTTAATAAAAATTCATAAACATTATGGCGTATATACTTTTATGAAAATACTAGAATTTTTACTAACAAAAAATATAACATTTACACCCATTTGGAGTAAAGGACAGATTAACGTTTCCGCAATTATTATTAAAATATTATGCTTTTTATATTGGCACAGATATACATACTTAATTTTAAAACTATCCAATATAAGATGATGAATTCATGAAATGGCAAGAATGCTTAAAATATCAGTTAAATTAAAAATTATTTATTACCGACTAAATACTATTTCAGTAATAAATTATTACTTTTATTGAAATGGAAACGGATCTTACAAAAAAACATTAAGGCGCTGTATGAAATTGAATTTTGTAGCCAATATGAAGTATTTCCCATGTTTAGAAATATGTATATACGAAAATGCTGTTATAATTATTGTAAAATGATAATTCCACTTGATATAATTAAGTTATAGATCATGTCGTAGTTCATTTTGAAATAAGCAAATCAAATCATATTTTACGTCATACTGAGTAGCATATAATTTCTTTGAAAGTATACTGTTTTAAACCATTAGTTTTTTTTTTAAATTATATTGAAGCCCAAAATATTAACATTGCTGCATAAAAACTAAAAAGATATATTTTGGAACTAAATAAAAAAGGAATATTTATTTTGTATATGTTTTCTAATGACAGATGTTATAAAAGTAATAATATAAGGTAGCTTTTTGCTCAAGCTCAAAAAAACTAAAACTAGAATAAGAAACTAATATTCTGTAGTTCATTTTAAGCATATATACTTACAGCTCTGTAAAAGCTTTTAAATATATCGCTAAATTTTTCATTATTGAGCGTACGGATAGCACGCAAGTGACTTTCAATTTAGCGTTAACATACTGTTGTTAGCGAATAAGTAGAATACATAAGCTTCACAAACGTTATAAATATCTGTAACGTTTATGTACTAGGCAACTAGATTCGAATGAAGTGGCGGGAACACCATATAAGCCCAAAGGCCCGGCTTTCCGGCTTTCCGGCTTTAACACAATACGTATTTATATATTATATAAATTATATAATTAGGTAATCATATAAGTTATAAATAAATTATATGACTTATATAGTTACATTAAGGACATTAATATTAGTTTTATGTTTGCATTAATAAAGTAAGCCGGGCTTTTTGGCTTGGGCTGGTGCCGTTATTGTTCGAATGAAGTCTTACTTTAATTTGGAAAATTTTATATGTCCAATAAATAATTTTTCTGGGCATAATAATACATAATAATTAACTCATTTATCTGAGCCCAAGAAATAGTATTTTATGTTTGTGCAGCCAAAATAGACATCAGCAACCAAACAAAAGCAATCATAATACATAAGCATATCAACATTGCAACAAAATCATATTGAGCAAAAATATTCATCTACAAAATAAGGACGGTTATTTATATATGTACGTAAAATAAAATCAACACTGAAAACAACAGAATAAAGACTCATGAGTTTGATACGTTTTTTTAACAACAGATCAAAATTAATAAAACGTGTTTCCTTTGAATACATTTAAAATACAACAATAAAAACAACAATACCTTAATCGTATTACATTATTGATAGACAATTATGAATATCACGAAGACGGATCATACAATATGGTGTTACATGCATACATTATCTAAGGGAGACTGAAACCATTTAACCGTAAAAGTAAAACGGAAATCTTATATCTTCGTCTCTTTCACACAACTATCTAATAAAATATCATAGCTTTTATTCTGTGGCGGGATACCATACAAGCCCAAAAGCCCCTTTTCCGGCTTACCGGCTTAAATTTAATTATATAAGTTATTTAATAATATAATTACGTAATTACATGAGTTATGTAAATAATAACGTTAAGGATATTATTATTTCTCTTTTTATAGTGGCATTAATTAATACGGCAAGCCGGGCTTTTGGGCTTTCGGTGATTCCGCCGCGATCTAACAGATAAAATATCTGATTCACAAACCTAGCCAAAATTAACTTTCAGATACTTGTTAAACATAACTCCCCATGGCGTAAGCAGCTCTTATCGGCTTTTAAGATTCGGTAAAAGGCCCAGTGGGAATGTTGACCATCGAAGCTAGTGCCTCAACACTTTCAATCCATTCGGTAATGCCCCCTTGCAGGCACAAGAGACACACCTTCAGTTGGCACTATTGCCTACTTTATGAAAATATACCTCAAGAGCAATGTACTTAAATACGCAACACTACCCGCTTTAATAGCTTATATCTCTACAAATATGAGGTGATCAATGATTATGCAAAACGAGACTAGTGTGGGGTGAACAAACAAAAACATCTTATATAATATAACCTACCATGTACTCGCATATAAAAATAATATCTTCAAGGCCGTAAAAAGCTTTTCACATAGTGTTCAAATCCTAATAAACTCAAATCATTGATATGTTTTCATCGATATAAAATTCAAGATTCATGTAAATCACAGAAAAATATTGAATATAAAAGAATATCACGAATGTTTAGTTTGTCTAGTTCTATCCAAAACTTTTGTTGAAAATTTTGAAGTCATACGAAAAAAAAAAGTATACACAGATATTGTATTGAAATCAAAGTTCAATACTACATTAAAAGGTAATGTAATGTTATCAAAACTATAACACTTTATTCGCTATAAACAAATAAACATAAAACAATATTAAGTTTAATAATATTTAAAGTTTAGCCCATAGTATCTTGGTATTGCGGCCCGTTCTGTTCAAATAGATCGTATTACGACAATACGTTAGTTTCATAGTTAATTTTTCAAAATATTAGCTACATCAACACTCGATACGACATATTGAAGTGAGAATAAAAATAGTGTTAGGCAAGATCACAGAAATGAGTGCTATCAAGAAACCATAACCAAATATATACTTAAGATAGCTACCAAAATGAAAAACAAAATATTACTCTACCAACAGGCAGACAATTCTCTTTGCCTAATCTTATGAGTTGAGTTTTATAAATGAATAAAAATATATTATATTTTCATTGAATAACTATAGAAAGAAACAAATATAGTATAGAAAATATAACGGTATAAGAACCAGATGAACATATCTATAAAAAAATCCATAATAGTTTTTCTTCATACGTAACTAAATAATTATTTTTTTTTTTAAATCTCTGACAGTATACATTGGTATATTGACACCTATATTCATTTTTTTATTCGTCAGTTGTATACTATCTGTATTAAAAAGCTGGTAATTTTAAGTGGCGAATTGTCAGAATATTTTTGCTCTCCTGTAAAATTGAGAAAATGTAGATACGTCTATCTGACTCTTACACCGCGATATAATATACTTCAAATTTACTATAAACTGTGGATATTCATTTATATTTTCACTGAAAAACAACAAAAACAGACAATATATACTGTAAAGTGACTATGTAATGTGTAATATATATTATAGCCCGAGCACATGGTTTATTGAAGTCGACTACTCAATAAGGACAAGCTGTCCTTCGGCGAGCTCCTGATGTTATATGCTATCGTAGCTGTTGGGGTCCGGTGACGTCACTGGCCCAGCCCCACGCGTGGGCAGCTTGAACCCATTCAAGGCGAACGCCCATCCGTCCTACAAAAGTAACTCTCTTGTAAGCTGTCCTAATATGATAGGATTTTTTTATGTTACACTAGCAACGCGCCCCGGCTTCACACGGGTGCAATATAGATGTATTATAAACAAAATATAGCCTGTGTTACTCGCTGATAATGTAGCTTTCTATTGGTGAAAGAATTTTTGAAATCGGTCCAATAGTTTTTAAGTTTATTCGTTACTTATACAAAAATATAAAAGTACAAATCTTTCATCTTTATAATATTATTATAATTAGTATAGATATCGACAGACGAGCATGAGGTTCAATTGATGGTAGGTGGGTGATACCTCAGCCACAGAACATCAGTCAATGATGTCGACTGTCGACCTACTTTTTACTTCGAGCTTTCGGAAATCCACAGACTGAAATCGAAAAGAGCAATATGCACTTCACGGTATTTCTATCTATGAACGCTGGTTCGTTACCCGGTCGGAATTTAGATATTCCTCCCATCCGTTCAATGCCTGAAGTTACCAGACGTGGGGGAAGCATGCTTACAGAAAATTATAAACATCCGTCCTGGTGGGATTCGAACCCACGACCCATCGATGAGGACAGTTTCTTTCGTTCTGTAATCTTTTTATATTCGATCGAGCGTGACAAAACATATTAAAACTATACCACGCTTATAATACGTTTATAACGAAACGAATAAGGGCGTTGGATTACAAAAATTTAACTTTATATATTTATATATATTATAGCATGACCATCAAGAGATATCTCGCGGACGAGTGAAGGCAAACTAAGATATAAGATATGTAGATATATGAGTCGTATAGAATCAAAGGCGGCTATCTGACATTTTTGGTCCAGCAATCTACAAAAACAAAATAAGTTCTTGTGGTTTAGACTGTTATGTTTTTTTATATATTTGGTTTTATCTTTAATTGTTTATATTAATAGATACCTTAAACATGCAATGAATGATACCTAATACAAAAAATAAAGGAGAAAAACGTTTTCTTTTTTATATTGCTAACAATCAGCCATAAGTCAGATAGCCGCCTTTGATTCTATACGACTCATATTATATCTCAACATCGACAACTTTGATAGAAGAGTTATCTGGATCAACAAATATCTCTACTCTTGACATTAGAAGTATATCAGTCTATAATCTATATGTAAATTGTAGTCCAATAAAGTAAAAAAATAAACAAGAAAAAGGAACTTACTTTGACCATATTCGGCAGATCAGACCAAAAAGCTAGATTTGGTACAACTTCTAATCCTGTAGCTCCCATCAAGAATTTCTTGGTACAAATTCCGAGAACCAGGTAGAAGACCACACATGAAAAGAAGATTATCAGAAGAGTAGAGCCGAGAGATCTGCCTGATTCTTCAATTATTTGGAGACATGCATGTCTTGAGTAAAATGCTAACACCTGAAAGATACAATGTTAACATTATTCTAACTATAGGCTTCAGTATTTAAACGCTTTAAAAATAAAAATAATATAATATTAATAATATATATAATATAATTTCTTATCAAACAAACTGCCCAAGCCTGGTTCGAAGTGGCTCAATTTCCCAAAGAGTACTCAAAGATTTCAGTAAATATGGCAGTATAAGTTTTATTAAGATTACTTCATAAAAATTGCATTTTCAATTATAAGTTATAACAGAACTTATGACCGGACTAGGTACGGACTAAATTATGGACTATCAGCAGTATGAAATCTTTTTGATTGAAATTCATCAGATCACACTAAAAAAAATAAACTATGTAGTGTGCATGTAATATTTGACTGAATACAACTTTTTATCTTATATTTACTTACGATTTTATTTGGGTCCATCAGTGAGAAAACACTCAAATCACCTTCAGTTTGAGCACACACTACCATTACAATGGTAGATCTGAAAAATATGAGAATTTATTAATGAACTGGATATCATACAAATAATGTTTGCTGTCTTCCATGCAAAATGGAGTAACGGATATATGACATTTTCAGTTGACATAGGCTTTTGTATACCGGAAAAATATATTAAATTAGTAGGCGAGAGAACTAGAAAAACAAGTTAATATAATTGAGAGGGAAATTACCTCACTAAACGGTAGATGGTAATTATTCCCTGTTAAAATTTCCATACATAGTCCAGAGTTCCAGACATGTCCAGTTATAACACTCTACTGATATCCGGTGCGAATACCGTAATTAAGACATTCCAAAATTGAAAAAATAAAGGTAATGAATTTTTGCGCTTTAGCAAGGAATGTAAGTATTACGAAATATATATTTTTTAAATATTCGGAATTTTCTCCAGGATAGTATATTTTTATCAGTGATGTACACTGATGAATGTCAATAAAAATATATATATTAAATGCTTCTAATTTTACATTTACTGCCAGGTCTCAAATCATGAAAGGTATTTCGTTATGTATGCTATGAAGGGTATTTCGTTTATCTGGTTGGAATTCCGGTATTTCCTGTTTTCAATTCCAGTCCATTTTGACAAAAGAGACAAAATTTAGGAAATCATATTTATAGAAAATTATAAACATGCCATCTCAACGGAAACCCCAGACCTATCAAAACAGAGGTTTAATACCCAACTGCCAATGAGCACGTAAAAAAATATTTTAAAGATTCCTCAATATTATCATCAAAAATCAATAAAAAAATCATTGAATGTCTTTCCTTAACAGTGACACAACAAAAATCAAGGTCAAAAACGAGCATGTGGTTTAACCAGTTACATTAACTTATCTGTTGGATGAAACAGCATAAACAAGTTTTGATTTTGTCACAAGAATTAAATTAATGAATGAACCATTTATTTACATATCTACCCAATTATATGGAATATTTTGATTAAACGCATTACATTTATATTGTTGATATTTTTTAATAAATTGTAAAAACAGTAATTAAATAAATGAGTGTTATATATAAGTACAGTTTGATTGTAGAAAAATTACAATGAGATGTGTTTACGGAATAAAAACTGGCCTATATTTGATTCTTACTCTTTAACTATCCCTCCATTCTTGCATGAAAGGGCAAACTAAAAAAACGCACAATTACAATATTAATAATAGAGATATCTGTTTTGGATACATATTTCAGAAGAAGCATATTTTGAACTGTGAAGATATTGTTTGCAACTTCACTTGCTTCTCAGAACTTTTATTATGATCTTTTTTAGAATTGTTTTTAAAATCATATAGATAAACAGTCATTATCAACTTTTCACCAGTGTATTGTGTATATTTACTTAGTTGATTATTGAGAACTTTTCAAATTAAAGCCTTTCTTAAAGGTCAACAATGCACCTGAATTTCTTCCTCCCTTGGTGTTGCAAATGTCTATAGGCTGTGGTAATAACTTACCATCGAATGAGCCACCTGCACATTTGCTCTCTTTAGTAGACTGGTGTTGAATAATCATTCTTTAAACATCAAATATCTATTTGGGACTAATATTCCCAAAAAGAAGCTCATGTATACAACTACCAATTTATTAAGTATACTGAATTCTATGGAAAATCACCTACAATATTGAGTGACTTACGATGGAATGTTTGAGTAAATAATGGATTTCCCATCAGAACTGAAGGAGGATGCATTTGTGTCCCCCATTTTTTCATAAATACCGCCATCAGATAGAAATCCATTCACTGTGGTGTTAAAATTGAAATTATTTGTAAAGCGGCAGAGCTGAAATATAAAAGCAAGATCATTAATTTACACTAACAGCTATCACTAATCTAAAAAAAATTAAAGGAATGCTTTGTAGCCCTTGGATGTTGCTGTTCACATAATTATCATATATTTTTTTGGTTAAATTAGAATTATAAATAATTCACTCTCATGTAAAAATCACCATGAAGTATGAAAGTTTTTGCCCTCATACAAATAGGTTTTTATGAGGGTTATGAAAAATAAATTACTATTTATTTTATAAATATAGACTGCAGAACACATTATACATATTATATCTTATTAAATTATACACTTCACTCAGAAAACAAACATGAACAAAAAGATGACCTATGAATAATTTTAATCTTTCAGAAATTTCTGATAAAATCATAGAAATTTTCATTCTATTATTTACCTACAATATATACTGTTTTATAATGATTTAAAAAAACGAAAGATATATAATCTGAAGTGCTTTTCTTCTGAAGGATAGTAGATATCATGGAGTTAAACATTGAAAAAAGACTTAATACAAATTGTGACTCATAATATGATATCTCAGTAAACAGAATTTATATGAATAACATGAAATCAAGAAACACCAATCATTTTTTTTAGTACTCACTTACCTTGTATGTACATACTACAACCTAGTATTTAATTTTTAAAATGTATTAACATCAAATATCCTACTCACTATGTATAATATGTGTCATAGTTTACCCCTAGGGTCTACATATATATCATTTTGGATCAATGGTCAAAGAAAATAATATTATCATTATACTCACTGATAATGGGCTGTCGCAACCACCCGGTTTCGTACTGTTTACACTTGGAGTAATATCAAAGCAAGGGTGATAATAATAGGTGCTGAGTGCGTATTCAGCACCACCCATTTTAATTTCGAATGTTTGAGTCGTGTAAAAAGTAGCTTTTGCAGCCGCAGACAAATCAACACCGGTGCCATTAGAAAACTCGCAAGTACATGGACCTTTCTTAACACAGACATCTTCAGTACGGACAATCGTAAACATTAACGATAGATACAGGAATAAAATACCGATAAGAGAATCAAAGGATGCCATTATGGAAGAACGATGAATTGTAAATTGTAATAATAGAACTTGACTGCGCACAATGTTTCACAATAGCATTTATAAATTGTCACTAGTCTATGAAGATAAAACTACATTTATAGGTTCTAATTAACAATTTACTTTTGATTATGAAAAACAGACGACAATATTTTACACAAATACTAAAAAGGTCAATTCAACACTTAATTAGAAAAATTACCGACTACTACCCAATATAGTGAAATAATAGAGCGTGACATTTTGAAATTTCAAAAATAGGTATGTAAATGACAAATGTTAGTTGTCAATTGTCATACTTGTCAGACGTTTGAACTGAGGTTTATGTACTTTAGGAGAGTCTTGAAGGAAGTTAGAAGGAGTCTGATAGTTATTTGAAAATTAGATTTTTTATAATTCACCAGCATGCGCTTGTGCGCTACAGACATAAAAAAAAAGATAATACATATTAAACTGCAAAGTATTCACAGGCTAATATTTAAGAAGGTTGCCATACTATCGTATCTCTTATTAGTAATTTATCTGTGCTTGCTATTTAAAAGTAAACAAACATTTTTCAAACAATCTGTAGCTCAGATATCTGTAGACTATGTGAATTGTGATTCTTACAAATTAATTTTTATTTCAGCCTCACTAAAATTTATCTAATACACTAAAAAAGTGTAGAAATATATGGAAACTAATATAAAACATCATGGCAGATAAGAAAAAGAAGGTTTATGTGCCAAAGGTTTGCTATAACTTGCACATAATATAAAAAGCCAATAACATGATTGTGTATATTATTGTTTAGTAATTCAAAACTTTTAACAGGAAATAGTGAGTATACCCACTCCTAAAAGGCCCGTTATTCTTAAATCAGAACGAGAGACAAAAGAACAGAATAAAGATAAGATTGAAAAAGAAAAACAACCCACAATAATATTAAAAACTCGTGAACAAAGTGCATCGAAAGAGGAAAGACCTATTAGTCCAAAATCTCAAGCTGTAGATGAAGCACAACATCCATGTAAAATAGCACAAAATGAATCTAAAGAGAAAAAAGGTAACAAATTCAATTAATTAAATTTTAAATAAGTTACTGATAATATTTTAAGTTCAGTGCCTATCTAACAATTATATTATGGATGGTATAATAATGGCTAATCTGCTAAACTAATTTTAAACTAAAATTTAAAAGTCAGTATTTATTTGAAAACCTTTCTGCCTTCTATGAAATGATAAATAATTTTATGGCTGACATGCTTATTTCCTTACACAATCTGCCTAAGTTGAAGTCGAAAACTATAACTCTATTTTTTGGGTGTCTCCCTTGAAGTTTGATTTACATAGGTTCTACTGTAGTTTGAACAAACTTTCCATGTGAGTAGGGAACACAATCCCGAGCATGTTTTTCAATCCCAGGATTACGGGATTTTTGATGCATAATCCCGGGATTCCGGGACTATCCCGGGATTAGACTATGTGGTTTCTAATAGGGCTCAAATGAAAAAAAATGTGTAATTTCTTAAAAAAAGTAGTAGTAAGAAAATAAGATAGACCAAACAATAAAAAAAAGAAGAGAACTTTTGCAAGAAATCAAAAAGAACACAAAAAACTATTAAGAATTTTAAAATACATAAAATAAAATCGCAGAAATATCAAAGCATCCAATGATCGGGTGATTCCCCTGTTCGCCCGTTGGGTAATTAACTTAAGAATATCATATTGAAGTATTCCGAGACGGGAAGTCCCTTCTTAGTTCTACGACAAACATATTATTAGGGCTGTAGGTACCTGTGTAGTAGCCGTAGGTATGTATCGTACGGCGTATATAATAGTTGTTTTTGTCGTTATGTAATAAATGCTATTAATATAATCTAGGCAAGGTTATTGTCAAGGCGCAACTGACTACGGAATGCAAAATAAACCTGTTTGTGGCAATCCCAAAAATCCCGGGATTAGCCAAGTACAGTCCCGGAATTTACGGGACCAGAAAAGGTCCGGGAGCCCGGGATTCGGGATCCCGGGATTGTATTCCCTACATGTGAGTAAAATATGTAATTTTTTTATTGTAATGTGCTGTTTTTTTGTTTCCATTTCTAGAACAAAAACCATGTATACCTTTGAAGATGATGTCAGAACCCATCAAACTGCTGGATGAAAATTTAGAATTTAGCAGTGCAGCTTTAGAATTCTTAAATGACAATAATACCAACTATTTGGTAGTTGGGGTTATAGGTAATAATAATATTCAATCTGTTCATCTGATATTTAATTTTATTCATAAAAATTCACCTGTATACCTTACAACTGATATACACAAAAAAAAACATTTTTGGCTCATTTTTATCACAAGGAGTTCTGGGTTTGAATGCTAGGTAAACAAGATTTAAAAAATATTAGTCTAGTGTGGCACAGAAGGCTGTTCACTCGCCTGTTAGGATAAATAAATCAATAAAACAAACAGAAATGTATCTGCCCCATGCGCCATTCAGTAATTCACTAGTGTAGGGTATTCACGGCATTTATCGTCACCTCTTTAATATATTGTACTGATATTATAAATAAATGTATAATAAATATAAAATTTCATGTAATAATTAATAAATAAGCTTAGAAGAGCTAAAGCAACCTCTTTTTACTCACACTGCACACAATGTCTGCCTATCTAATTATACAATCAGAGTTTAATATGTGTAAAAAATTAAATTTATAAAATGATTTTGTTATATTCTCAGGTATGCAAGGAGTCGGTAAATCTCTGATATTAAATCTTATAAACCAGACTACACCCTTAAATGATCTATGCTATGAAATTCTGCATTCACATGAGACTCAAGAATCAAATGAAAGTTCAGAGATAAACAGTACCCAAGTTATAGAGAATAAAATGGAAAACCTTAAATTTGATACAGATAATGATAAGACATTAGATGGAAAGAGTCCATTTAAGTTTAAAATGCAAAATATTGAACAAATCGAGAAAGGTGTTCAATGCACTAAAGGTTGGTGAATTTAATATCTAAACACATATGTATATTTATATTATATATAAATAATATCTATACCGAAGGTCCCCAATGTTGTATCTCATCTTTTTGCCATGTTTTTCACATATTAACCCTTTCCACTGGAGGTTCTTAATGTGGATATATGTTGCGACATTTATTGTGGAATAATAAATAAGTTAGAGATACAAGTTTAGAGTTTATTTGCATGCAACTGCACACCATTTACGATAAGCTACAGGATATGTCCAACAGAAATATCCTGTCGCATATCGTAAATAAGCAGTTACAAAAGACCTTAGCACCGCAGCAGTGCAATTTGACATTTCAAATAAGCCGGGCGCCGTATGAGCGCCGCTCGATTGCAAAAGGTTATATTTTTGGGAAATCATCAACATCAAAATATAAATGGGCCTATATGTCGTAACCGACATTTTTAGCGAAAATTAGTAAAATATAAAGTTCGATTCAGTATGTCATTCTGAATCGAACTGTATATTTAACTCATTTTCGCTAAAAATGTCGGTTACGACATATAGGCTGTTACCCATCGATATGTATATTAGACTAGCAAAACCTAACAACCTACCCTAAAACTTCAAGACCAGTGATATTCACTTAGTATGATGCAATGAACAACTTAACGGAGAAAAAAAAATTACCATCTTTTTCCGAAAAGTAACCGAACTGCATAATTACCATTTTTTTAATACTTATTAATTATTATTATTATAGGTGTGGATATGTATGTCACCAGCGATCGTGTTATTCTACTTGATTGTCAACCGTTGTGGTCACCTTGCTTGATAGACACAAATGTGAATACAGTAACGTCAAGGAGTGCTAATATTGTGACCGTTGACTGTCTTCAAATTGCCTCATATTTGATGGCTGTTTGTCATGTTTTAATTGCGGTCCAGGACTGGTTTACTGATTACAATTTTATCAGGTATTATTATTGTTATATTATATTTGATAGCTTTTTATATAAAAAAAAGTAAAATATCTGTATGTCATTAAGAAACGACGATATGTGGCTAACATATAATTAATGTAGTAAGTTGAACACCACACACGTATTTTCACAGTTTAAAAAAAAAACAGATAAAAATAAACATTTACTTTGATACATATATTACACCGTAACCACCAGCTGACTACCTGATGGTAAGTAAAAAAAAGTTAGTAATATTTGTATCAAAGTAAATGTTTATTTTTTATCTGTTTTTTTTTCTGTGAAACTAGCGTGGTGTTCAACTTCAACGTGTCAAATTAGATTTTTTAACAATCCTGTCGCGATATTGAACCTATAGCGATAAGAATCTAAATACATTTCGATGGCTAACGGCCAAAACGGGATAAGCGACATTTTTGGCAAAATAGACTTATTCATTGCAGAAGTAACTAGAACATAAGTTTAACACGTTAACTGTCAAGTGTACCGAAAACGGTACAAATCGCGTTGTTCTGACACGTCCGTGTACCGTTGTCGGTTCCTTCTCCATTTCGACGAGCTCTAACTTCATGGAGTTGAGAGTATGAGTTAGGCTGCTTAACTGGGTAGGACTTGCGGATAGGACTTTAATAAATTGAAAAAACATAAAACAATACATATTTTGTTTTTATTTTTAAATAAATTATAAGGAATTAAAATAAATGTGTGAATTCGGTACACTGATAAAAAGATAAAAAAGGGGTTTTTTAACATTTATTTGATATATTTGTCACAAAATATGATAATTTGTGTCAAATAAAAATAAAATATTACAAAAGCTATTTTGGACTTATGAACAGTGGCGGCGTAAGGCGTGGGCGACGTGGGCCACCGCCTACGGCCTCGCGACCCAGGGGCCCTCGCACCCCAAAAATTAATGCATTACTTAAAAGCCGCGAACGCGCCAAAAAAAATTTTGCCAAAAAAAAGCAATTTTTGAGCTGGCAGAGGGCCCCGCAAAAGGAATCTTGCCCACATAAAATTTAGGTCTTATGAAGTTGTCAAATATTTTTGTATGGGGACAGACAACGTGTTAACTTTCAGGTACATCCAAACAGCTGAAATGCTGAAACCATCTCTATCGGCGTCCACAAGCATCAACCAGGAGGTGGAGTCGAGTGCGTCCGGGGAATCCCTCCCGCACCTACTTCTGCTGCACAATAGGTGCCAGTTGGAAGACTTCACACAGAGCAGTATAAAGACTATGCAGGATCTTTATAGGTAGATATCTATGGCCGACTCCTACACATTTTTCTTGACATAATCAAACAAATTGTTAATTCATGTAAGTATAAAAGTACGGTTTGAAAAATTGTAAACTCACAGTTAGTATAAATTCTCGCAAATGAGTTAAATTGTAAGATTTATTCTGTGTACAATTTTTGGGCGTTTTTTTTGACAGTCGAGCATGAGGTTCACTTGATGGTAGATGATACCTCAGCCACAGAACATCAGTCAATGATGCGCTGTCGACCTACTTTTTACTTCGAGCATTCGGAAATCCAACGCCAACGCGCCCGTCACAATTCATACACTTACACAATAATCCGGTGACGTAATCGTTGGTTCAAAGGTAAAGCTCACCAAGTGACATTTTGAATAAAAATAAATGTTGCTACTATTACTTATGTTAAGAGTAAACCTACGGTTATAATGAAGAACTAATTACATGTTCTGGTCCATAACTAAACTGTGAAGCGAAAAGAATACACACTCATTAATTTTATATTATCGTAAATGTACTCTTAAAGTAAGGAATAGTAGAAACATTTATTTTTATTCAAAATTACACTTAGTGAGTTTTACCTTTGATCCAACTATATATACACCATAACTTGTACTAAATGCGTAGTGAGGTATTTATTATAAAATAATATAGTAAAATATATAGTATTTTAATTTGTATTATAATTATTTAATTCCAGAAAGGCGTTTCAAAGATCAAATCTGCAGTTAAACTCGGGAATGTATTTGTACAGTGATACGAACCGAAATGGTTTGAACATAGACAGTATTAGCAAATCGTACAGCGTCGAGGCTTGCGGACATCCTATCAACCTGTTTCTGTTGCCAGAAATATACGACGATTATGGTAAGTTACAGTGTGTGAAATATGAAAGAAAAAGTATATATCTTATATACTAGAATAAATAAAATAATTGTATGTTTTTCGGCTATGCACTCCTCGTCCTCGCACTATTCGTCCAATTATGATGAAATTTTCGTGAGTTGTTCTGTATAAGCCCGCGAAGTTTTCTAGCTTTTTAACTGTATGTGACATTGCAACTCGTGCCGGGTACAGTTAGTATTTTATACATAAAATTCAATAATTACTTCTTTTTAAAAGTATAATAATTATTTTATTTATCGTCCCACATTTAATAAATATCATTGACATTTTATGTCGAAATTTCGACTTCATTTGCAAAGGAGACATTAAAAAGTGATTGCTCATTTAATATGAATATGTGATACTCGCCTTATGAATGTTAAAAGCAAGGACTGAATGGGGTACCGTAACCTTTATAATTCACCGGAATAATACCGGTATAAAATACGGTATCGAAATATCAACCTTTTTAAATGGTACCTTTATTTAACCCTTTTATATTTCGGTAGCCTAAATGACTAACCTTGAACCTATCGTGGCCCCAGACAAGTTGCGATTTGAATTAGTGAGACAGAGTTTGAACGCGTTTTTATTATCGTTACATAAAGAAAGAGATTTCCCGCGCTTATTTATATACTACTTCGCATGGAAAGTTTTAAATTTTAATGTTTATAGATAGTGAGAAACCTAAACATATAGATTTAGGTTTTCTTTGGAATTTCGTTTCGTTTGGAATTTCGCTACCGATATTTAACCTTATAAACCGTTTTAAAAGCATACCGAAATAAAGGTATTGAATTGAATCGGTATCGTTATGACAAATGTCATATGGGTACCGTTTCAAAAAGGTAGCCCATATCAATCGGTTATTCAGTCCTTGGTTAAAAGCAAGGGTGTTGTCCTGAATTAATACACCTAGGTTAAATGAGATGGGGTAAAATAAATCTTGGGTTGTATAAAAATATAAGAGAGTTAAACATAACTTCAAACCTCATTTTTCCCACAAATATAATTATGGCCCTTAGCAGTTTTGCCTCTCCACTGACGATATGTGTTATTGTTTGTAGATAATAGAGAAATCTACCGCGGCCATCCTTCATTCGAGGAGTTGGCCAAACGGTTGCGATGGATGCTACTGGGAGTGAATAAACATCAAATCACAAATGTACCGAACTTGTCTGAAAGGGGCTGGTTCCATTTCTGCAATAAAGCCTGGGAGACTATAAAGAAATGTACATTTTTCTTGGAATATGAACGATTCTTACCTTGACGGAAACATTAAATGAATTGACCTAAAATGATATTGTTTAATCATTATTTGTATTCCTATTGATATTTTTAAGAAAACATGTATACTGATGCCGGTATCAAGCTTTCTTAAATCTGAGCATTAAAAAAGTAATTGAAATACTTATTGAGGTTTTAGACATATAATAATTATTTTAAATGTCACTGGCTACATTCCCAGCAGTGTTCTTTCGACCAAAAATATCGGCCATAGACAAAAGTAATTATAGATAATACACAAACGATACAATATAGATAATAGAACAGTAATTCAACTAATATTTTAAGGTACTCTGCAGAAGGTGCTGTTTAGGAGGTTATTGAACTATCGCCATAAATAAAACGAATAATTACTTCAAAAAATGCAATTTTATTTACGCTGTGTTTTATCTTTTGGACCCATTGAGCTGTAATTATTATGACTACTGGTAAACGCTATTTATTAAAGGTTTGCGTCTTTGATCCGGTGGTTTATAAGCGTGCTGGTAGACACTCGCCAGTCTCCAATGCTCCGGATAGCCAGTTGCGTTTGCATCACGCCAAATACTAAAAGGTGGTGCCAAAGTAGGAATAGTATAAGACTTCTTTGTGTAGGGATGACGCATTTTTGGCATCTTAACACCTTTCGAATCATTAGAACTGTTTCCACTTTGGACTGAATTGGGATTGCCTGCCTTAAACGCGAATTTGTAGTCCTCTTTGTGTTTGGTCTCTTTTGGCGCTTTATCACTGCTACAAGAATAACAGTGTCTGTGTTTAATATTGTTTAATGATTCACTGTCTTTTGGGGAGCGAGATATTTGCGATTCGTTTGGGGAACTTTGTTGTAATTTCCCTTGTGCTAGTGGAGTTTTATCGTACGATTCTAAGCTGTTGTTGCGACGGCCTATTGTACAGCTTTTAGTATTGCTACTCCACGCTTCTTTTAAGTTTTGTAATTTATCAGGCTTGGAAGATTCACGATTAGAAATATGATTTGATTCCGAAGGAGTACCGCAACCGTTGATACCATCACATTTAACATTTTTTGAAGATTGTGCTGAGTTTTTCCTGCTTGACGATTTAGATCGGATTCCTTTTTCTTTATATTCATGCTGAGGACAATTCTGCACATCGCAAACATCTTTTCTCTTTTCTTTGGCCATATCTTTCTCAAAATATGGGACGCTATGATGACCTATATCTTGCCCGTTACGGTTCTGGTTAAAAATTGAATTAGAATGTCCTGTTGCTATATTGTCTTGCAACTCTTCTTTCGGTGTATGTACCACTGTAAATACAGCAGGGGCCATAGATCCATTAGAACCATCTATATGTTTTGGTGGCTTTGGTTCTCTTCTCGAATCATCTGTCTTAAAATCCCAACAAATAGCTAAGTCCATGAGTGATAAGGGTTTTTTGTATTGGCCTCCTAAGTTAAGGGCTGATGTTGCCGGACGCTGTTTATGTTCTTCTGTTTCAGTTTTCTTAGCATCACACGTTTTCGGTCGGTGAACACGCATTTTAGTGCAACAAGTTGGACCAGACGCACCGAAGCCCTTCCAACCTATTGCGTATGGTTTAACAACGATATCGGAATCTCTGTGCTCACCAACTTTACTTAAATGTCTATATCCTAAGGTATCTGGTAAAGGTTGGTGTTCTAAATTACCAGCATGCATACTCTTGGCGAAATTAAAATTCTTTGACACATTTACAAAAGGTAACTTTGGTGTATCGCTTTTTTTCGCGTATTTCATATTCTCTGTTAGGTTTTGTTCATTGTTCTTTGCGCTTTCTGCTACTTTTCGCCAGAATGTATCTGTCTCATTCTCTTGAGGTCCGTGGAGTTGTTCTACAGCGTCCTTAACTAAAATGTCGTAACTTTCGTGCCGTTTATCTGGTTCAGTGACACTTCCAGGAACATAAGGACCATGCCCTTCGCTATCAACGGGCTCTAATCTTTCATTTAAGCCTAATGGGTCATTATTATTAGTATTCTGTGGGCTGCTTTGTAAACCTTTATCCACGTTATTTTCCGATAGACCTGTATCCTCCTTAATGCACAGACATGTAAAATTTAAAAAAATAAGTCTAATTCTAATAAAAATTTAAATGCATTAATAACGCTTCATTTCTTATGACTGTGTTTAGGTTTACGGTTGTGCAAAGGGCATTGCTTAGGCTGAAAAAGAAGCAGAAAATACTACATTAGATAATAATAAGCAGCAGTGAAATGCAAAATAAAACCTTTTAAAAAAAATAAGTATTTAAGTATTTTTTTGTTTGATTGATTGCCTCTGATAATAGCCAGCTGCGCGAAATTATAAAAAATTAAAAACATAATAATCTATTTTCATATCTAAAGCTAGGCTTGTGATGACTATAACTTATAAACTTTTTAGTGAAGAATCAAATCAACAAATATTGACTGAAAATAATTAGCTCTTAAGATGAAGAATTAAATAAAACATAAAGTACTTATATACATACATAATAATATTATAGTCTAGTGGAAAATCCATGATAAAATTACATTTTATTACGTAGTTACATTTACTAGATAACTACTATTTCAATTAAGATTTAAATGTTGAAATAAGAGTTGTTTTAATTATATTATAAGTCAAAAAGTACTCAAACAGCACTACGTTTATTTTACTTTGAACTTCATACAATTGAATAATTGACAACTATTAGTTAATTTAGATACCTATTCTTGTAAAACTTTTTATCAACCATATAAAACAGCTGCGGCCATTTTATGATAATATATTAATTGTTATTATCTTATCATTTATCATTCATCTGCAGGTGCACTATCAACATTTTATATTATGTTTGATTACTCATAAGTAATTCAGAGATTTTTTTTAATATTAAACTTTAGTAATCCAAACCACATTATGTCCTACTAACAACAGGCGCACGAGTACAATGTAGATGTACTATATACACAAAACAATTGCCTAAGATGTGACTCGCTGATAATGTATTAGCTTTCTATTGGTAAAAGGTTTTTTAAAATCGTTCAAGTAGTTTTTGATGTAAAATCGTAACATACAAATCATTCCTCTTTTTAATATTAGTATCGATAAACCACCCCAAAAAACTGTAGTGAATAGGATTTCAGGTTGCTAAGTTCGTATTTCAAACATAAAGAAAATCAAATCAATTAGTTTTATAATGTGAAATAAAGGGTATTTTTCCATGTTAATAAGTTAATCACCGCGGCCGCAACGAAATTATTAAGATAATATTATTTTCTTTAAATTGTACACTGCTAACCTTCTCATGAATTATTACTTCAAATCTGTAATTTTAATAACTGAATTTTACCTGGATACATTTTTATATAACTTAAAAAATGTTGCAAGTATTAGCCAAAGAATCGCGCGCGAAATCTATCAAGCTTCCTGAACTTAGAACTTACTTTAAACGACTGATCATCTCTATCCGTAGTATCCTTCGGCGCCTTTCCGCGCTTATCTCCGCGCACGCGCGTTGTAGCTTTGCCTACAACCGCCTTTGGCCTTTGAACTCTAAGATTAATCCAATCCGGAAATCTTCCATCCGGTGGTTCCTTCGCCAATTCTTCGGCTAACAAACAATAATATTACTAAGCAATTCTGAATTTTGCCTTACATGCCACGAATTGCGTGGGAGAGTCTATTAAGGACATACCTATATAATATGCGTACGTATCGCAAACTACGCCTTAACACGATATAAAGATACTGAAAGAAATATTTTCGCATGTGTTGTGACACTTGACAAATAGTTATTCTATTTTAGTCTTATAAATGTATACTAATTTTCATTGTCATTTTGTCCTTAACTTAATGGTTTCGGTAAATCGACTACTATTTCGTCTTACTTTGTCTATGATTCATGATGATAATACATATTTAATAAAACAAATCATATCACATATTTATTATTTGATTGCCTTAGAAGCATCGCAAAAGGCTGTCTAATATTATTACAAATCTTCACAGCACGACAGAAAGTTTCGCCTTGTTGTCATGCTGATAAAAATCTACGTACAACCCAGCTATTTGAATGTTGAATTATCTATTCGCTACTTACCGACTTTCCTAGTAATTTTCTTTGGCAAGTCCCAGGTGCCGGTATAATGTCCGAAACACCTCGAAGATCCCCTGGGAGCGCCCGGCAAGAAGTGTCCATTTATGTCGCAAATTGGTTTCGGATCTGGACGCATTTCGAGGGGCCGAGCTCGTGTCGGCGCCCAACGCGGTACTTCCCAGTTGCCGAGACGTTTGGGTGTAGATTCTTTATTGAACTGTGAAAAAGTAGAGTCATCAATACTTGACAAGACGTGCTCGATGGCGCGTTCGTTAGAACACCTGCCGTGCGCATCGATGGGTCGTGGGTTCGAATCTCTTCCCCATGGCTGGTAACTTCGGGCATTGAACGGGTGGGAGGAATATCGAAATTCCGACTGGGCAACGAACCACCGTTCATATATGGAAAATCCGTGAAGTGCATATTGTGCGTTTCGGTTTCAGTCTATGAATTTCCGAATGTTCGAAGACCTGACATAAACGAGAAAGCCATAAAATAAAATATTGCGACGAATTCGACGCACATCTGCCAACCTGAATATTTACAACATTCACCAGTCCCATTTACGAACCGATAACGATTTGGAACTACTTTGTAGTGGTACAGTATGCTTAAAGATATATGTAAAGCTAATCCGTAGTACATTTATTTATTCTTTATGTCGAAATGTCAATGCCGAATAATTTCTGTAAATCTGTATACATTTTATAATTTCTAATAAAAAAAATATGTAATTTTGTATAATACGATTTTTGATAAAATTAATATGCTATTTGATATTTATGGCCGAGTACAGGTTGAGCCAGTCAAATACTTTTATTATACTTGTCCAATATGGTTGACGTGCTAAATTGAACAGCAGTTCTGGTCCGGGAGCCAGCAACAGATTTTCATGACCAAGTTCCTCTCAAGCGGTAATTAGTAAAATGCATCAGAGTATAGTATTATGAAGCCTCGTGAACGTCAGCTGGCGCTCGGGTGGGGGGATGAGTGGTTGTAGCCTCCTTCCTTAAGTGGAGCAGCTGACGGTTTTTCCACCAAGATACAGCCAGCTGACCTATATATTTATCCACAGTTACATATAAGCTATCACCAGGTAAATTTTTGTTTGAGAGGAAATCACGGAAAATAATTTTTTTTTTTCATGTTCGAGACACCAGCTGACGTATAATACACTATGTTGTAAGCAGCTGATTATTTTTTTTCGTTGAGATATTGGATTAGCTACAATTTGACAAATTTTTAGCTGAGAGGAAATGAATGAATGTATTTTTTTTTCCTTCGTGCGTGGGAGCGCTCATCCCCCCACCCGAGCGCCAGCTGACGTTCACGAGGCTTTATAATACTATACTCTGATGCGTCTGACGAATTATCTCTCGAGAGGAAATAATTAACCAAATTTGCACCTGGCTCCCGGACTATTCACAGAACGCTGCTGAAACGTCAAGAGTTATCTATCTACCAATATCTCCACAACGATATCGTGAACAGTGGTTATTTTTTTCGTGAAAAAATCGAGAAATGTATGAATATTTTCCAAACATTTATTTTGGCTGTGCATTGAACTGCTGGTACAAGTAACATGATATGAGGTTTATAATTCTGAAATATTTCTTTTACATCATCGGCGGAAATTTACACGAGTTGATATATTTTACGTTCATAGTTCATACCTACATCCTTAAACAAGGTAGAGGTACAGTTGTAGTGGTTAGTGAAGCCAATTTGAAATGTAGGCCAATAGACTGTCGCGAGCAATGCATTCGTCATGAATTTGACGTACCTACTAGCTTTATTGAACAGAATATTTTTGGAATGATAGCGGCCTACATTTCAAATTAATGAAGTTTTTAACCAGGTAAATAGCGACTAAAATTCCATTTTCAAGTATATTTTAAACTTCAACTGTATTTTAAAGGCTCATTCCATTTACATTTTACTGGCGTACCTACGATACATAAAAAGCAATGTTCGATAAAGATTGGGCGAAAAATAACATCAAAAGACAGTCTTCATATTACAATATTATTACGATGTGCCGTTATAAAAATCGTCAAGGTATTAATAATAAATACGACGCAAGTCCTTATTACTCGTTGAAGGGTGACACGCGATCGCGGGCTGACGCACGCGCCAAACATTGAATTAAAATTTAATCACATGGAATGTACGACACAATTATAGCTGTTTGTAAAAGGCGTAAAACCTAACCACAATTACACCGTAACTGAGTGGGAGCTTGCTGGATCCAGATTCGAATTCTAGACGGGTCAATTTTTTTTTGGTTTGGATAAGTCGGCCTCCAAGGCTCAGTATGTGCGTTGTCTTTGACCCGGAGGGGTCGGGTTCGACTACCGATTACGAGATATGTAAATATTCAATACGCAAACCCCTGTATAATTATTTGAAAAGAAGATCGCTAAACATAACTTTCAGTTTTACAACGATATTTTTCAGTAATGAACAAATTATAACATATTGATACCTATTTTTTTGAATTTCCTGACATCGATAACATAACTTTCCAACACAATTAACATTTATCCAATTTATATATACATAGTTTACTAGCAAAACGCCCCGGCTTCGAACGGTGCAATGTAGATGTACTATACACCAAAAACTCGCCTAGCCTGTTCGCAGATAATGTAGCTTTCTACTGGGGAAAGTAATTTTCAAAATCGGTTAAGTAGTTTTTGAGTTAAATCATAGCAAACAAACAAATATATCCTCTTTATAATATTAGTATAGATAAAACATATAATATGACAAAAGGCCGTGATACCAACATAATTTAGTGTCAGCTGAAACTTATCACACTGATTTTCAGCCAAAAGCTTAGTCACACCACGGACTTAACGATATCACACTGATACTCTAATCATAGTAGGTATTTATAATTGAAATGATAAGATTTTTTAAATAAAATACTGTATACCGGATTAAAACGCGATTTATTGTTTAAATTATTTATCCCGACGTTTCGGATGCTTTTCAGCAACCGTGGTCGCGGGAGACTGAAAGATGACAGTTGTCTTATATTTGAAATGTCACAAAGTTGCCATATTTAATTCAATTAAATTAAAAATAATCTATTAATTTAGGTAACACAATGTACATCTATGAACGTCAATAAAAAATAATACATATTAAATTACTAATATTACTAATATTAAATGCTTCTAATTTTACATTTACTACCAGTTCACAAATCAAAGGCGTAGAGCGGACGAGAAGAACTGGCAAGAAACTCGCCGCCACTCTTTTTAATCGAAAACCGAAACGTCGGGATAAATAATTTAAACAATAAATCGCGTTTTAATCCGGTATACAGTATTTTATTTAAATGTGTGATACTCGCGTTAATAAAAGACAATATTATGATAAGATTTACAAATATTTGTTCTAGATGAAAATCGTATGAAAAGTTAACCTACACCTAAATTCTATCCCCTTACTTGGAAATTTTGACGTGATTATCGTAATTTACTAGGGCAATTGATTTGTTGCCGAGTAGTTGAATAAAACTAAAATCTATTGAGCAGGTGTCAGACCCAACATCGTCCGCGGCGCCATAATAATCAACCCCTATCTGACAAAGGGTTGCAAATAATTATTTACCCCATATACGTCACACGCCTATTTGCCTTTATTTAAATACTGCCCATAATTCAGAATTATGTTGTCAAGTTCCCTTGAAAATTAGGAGTTACCTTTGATTACATTTATTTTTTTGAACTTCATCATCTTAGTGAAGTTGGTATGAAGTTAGTAGTCCCTGATTATCCAACCAAGAAAGACTATAATATCCCATTCCTTTCCAGTATCCAGTTTTTAGAAAACAATATATTATATTATCATTTAAAAAAATCTAAGATTACAAAATTATTATACCAACTGATGCCCGCGACTTCGTTCGCGTAGGCTTCATAAATGATGATAACTTTTCTTTTCGACAGCCGATTTCGATGAAACAAAGCCTGGATCTCTTTAATTTTACGCGATGAAAAATCTAAGATGTTGACCGGGGATATAAGGTACCACCATGCTAAATTTCATGTAAATCGGTCCACCAGTTTCGGAGATTAGTCCGTACAAACAGACAGAGAAACAAAATTATTCGGGATTTGTTCTATTTCTCTTCTAACATCCCCCTGACTCGGTTTAAGCATTTTTTTTCTATGTACAGACATTCAACCTCTACAGTTATTATATGTAGATATAGATATAGATGTAGCATACCTATTCATTTTTATTTTTAGTCACCGTTACTATAAGGTCACCGTAAAGTAGTTGCGTTCGAGTCTCGGTTGTCGTTCCAGCCCCTCACGACAGTTCTTCCGTATTTGTGTCACGCAAGCCTTTCCATAATTTAGGAGTTTGATATGGAAATATTTGCAAAATAGCGTATAAAATTGAAACAGTTCTAGAATAATCCGATATCGACAGACGAGACAGACGCTTATTCTATATATCAGCTATGGGACTATTTTACAAAAAAAAACACTTTATTAAACACCACACAAGAATAATAAAACTTAAAATGAAACAGTAGATCTCTTCCAGGCAACAACAATACATATTTTATTGTTACTACGAGTTTTTAGAAAATGTTCAAAGATTGTCAAAGATTAAATTTTCAAGATATGAATTTCAAAAGATTCCGTTTGAACATATTTTGTCATAGGTGTAGAAATTCTAGAATTGTAGGATGTCACTCGTGTCTAAATAAGAACCCATGTATTAACTCCTATATAAAAGATACACTGAACTTTTCTACTTAAGAGTAACATATTTTAATATAGTACATCATTTTCACATAATCTCATCCGTTTGAAATTTGAACTAAAAACATTAGTCTAATAGCTAAAAGTAAAAATGAATTATCTGGGGGCACGGTAGTGCCCCCGCCAAGTCGAGCAAAAAGCGGCACGACCGTACTATCCTTTTCTCGAAGTAGTTCGGGCCATTTTCGACCCCTTATAACTTCGTTGTGGATAAAACTAGAATCCTGAATTTTCAATCACTAAGCAGGCATTGTATAAACTCGGTATATTTCAAATATCATTCTGTTTGAACCAGTAGTTTAAGAATTATAACTAGTCAAAGTTTGATAATTTGTCACTCACTCACTGACTGACCGATCATCAAAACTCTAAGGCACTTCTAGCAGACATAGAAACTTGAAATTTAGAATGAAATTAGTGTTTAGTCTATAAATCAAGGAAAAACTACAATATTTTGAAATTTCGGTCCAGTTTTCTAGATATACAATTTTTTTTTGTATTTCTGTATGTAATGAATAACTTAAAAACTACTGGACCGATTTTAAAAATTCTTTTACCGTTAGAAAGCTACATTATCACTGAGTAACATATTTATTACTAGAAAAAATAGAGATCCTTAGAAATCCCTACTAAAAACAACCCAAGGTGTAAAAAAAATAGACATAAAATGTCTTTCACCGCATGTGCTGCGGAAAGTATTGATGATAGAACAAAAAAACGTACAATATTATAGAACATATCAAAATCTAAAAAAAACTTCCGGAGACCATATGTCCAACTATTGTAGTTATGTCACTATAACTACATTTTTACATTAAAAAGTTGATAAAATTTAGGATAAAAATCAGACTGTTATCCATAGCTTTGTATTAATTCTTATCCAAATAAACTAAGAAAAGGACTATCTACAAAAAGAAATGAGATGCCATCAAAAACATAAATTGTAAAAAAAGCCAAGTCTTGCAACTCAGTTCTTCTATCGTAAAAAGTTGTGAGATTCATATAATACCAAGTTGATCAATTTATTCAGTCTCTACTGAAGGATCCTTCTGTCTTAAGTAATTACATAATAAGCTAACCAAGCTAAATAAGTATAAATGCCAAAATTAAAAATCTTTTATGTTTAAAATAAATAGATTGACTTGGCAATCGCACTAAACAATTTAATTTAATATAATATGTATTACTTGTGAGATATATTATGTTTTTAATGAAATAAAAAAGATACATTGTGATTTAATGCGATAGCCGAGCCAATCTATTTATTTTAAACATAAAAGATTTTTAATTTTGGCATTTATACTTATTTAGCTTGGTTAGCTTATTATGTAATTACTTAAGACAGAAGGATCCTTCAGTAGAGACTGAATAAATTGATCAACTTGGTATTATATGAATCTCACAACTTTTTACGATAGAAGAACTGAGTTGCAAGACTTGGCTTTTTTTACAATTTATGTTTTTGATGGCATACAATGTTCGTTAGGAATAATGTAGATTTTTATTAGTTAAAAGCTTTAAATTCTCGAAATCTTCTTTCGAATGCTTCAGGAATCTCTCTAATTATACAAACTCTACATTTTTGTTTTTACACCGACCAGTAGTGGATTTACTAGCAGGCTAAGTAGGCTAAAGCCTAGAGCGGCAAAGGGGACAAATTTTCTATTTAGAATTAATTTAGGAACTGACAATTTGTACAGCCGGGCTAGCATGACCGCCACGAGATATATCTCGCGCGAGAGAAGACAAACTAAGATGTTAAATATCTCGATATTTTATTTCTCGACATCGACAATTTTGATAGAAAAGATATCTCGATCGACAAATGTATCTATTTTTGATATTAAAAGTCGAGTTTTAAGTGTAATTGTCATGTTAGACCCGAAAGAAATAAAGCGATAGTCGATTGAAACACGAGAAAACGGTAGACAAAATTTTGTCGCGCTTGTCATGCTAGGCCGGCTGGTAAGGGCGGCAAAAAATCAACAGCATATGCCTTGGAAATGTGTAATTCGGCTGAAATAGTGCAAGATGTGTGGCGAGGTACATAGAGTCATCCTGGGACTATTACCTCAATATTTTCAACAAGGCGAAACGACGAGATTACTATATAAAATTTAACTGATAAAAATCCTGTATTTTTACAAAGTAATATAGTATGCTTTATCTAAAGGGAATGAACGATAATATGTGATTATAGTTGAGTAATATATTCAACATTAATTAATTAAGATAAAACATTATCATATTATGTACCTTCTCAGGGCGCTGTCACATAAAAATAAATAAATAAAAACACATAATAACGCTCAATAATCCGTAGTGTTAGGAAGATGTTTTCGAATGATATGATACTTTTTTTGCTATAGAGTTCTTTTGATTTCCGTACGAGACCTCTAAAAGTCGAGGTTTTTAATTTCAGATTTAAGTTCGTTTAAACTTGGCTACCTAATGATTGCAAATTTTAGATTCGACAATGAATCCTTTTTTTCGACATTTAATTTATTATTTATTTAAATAATGTATATTTTTTCTACAAATAACACTGTAAAAAGTAAATTCCGTAACGAAAACCGACCGTACTAGTTCAATCCAAAATATTAGGTCTGCCAATAAGGTTGAACATCATAGTTAGGTACATTATTTCTGATTAAAACCTTTATATTAGATATCCTGATACTTTTTTGCAAGTAATTTAACCTAAAATCTTAAGAAATTCCAACATAAAAAATAGTCTAACTTTAAAAAAAAAACAGTTTATAATGAACTTTGGCATTTGCACCATTAAACATTATTATAAGTAGGTATAAATACTCATACTTTTTAAGATAATTGCAGTTTTGGAGACATTTCCAAAAAAATACATCTTAGCACTATCCTTAAGTTTGCCATAGGTAAGTCATTTCTTCCCAAAATTAATTCCTTATTAGCGTCACTATGGAATGATATAATTATACAGTATACTTTTTACTTCAAAATCTACGGGGTCGATTCCTGGCTAGGAATATTTATTTTTCAAAAGTCCAATGATGCAGTTTTAGTACTTTTCGTTATTCCCCATAGTTTAGAATTTGGCCATACAAGCCCGCTTGAAGAATTCACTAAGCTCAGTAATGGTAAGAACTTATTTCATTCCTACTTAAAAATTACTTAGTAATATTGTTAACTTCGTATCGCATGAGCAACCTGTATCGGTATAATTTATTATTTATTTATTTATGTATTTATAAAAAAGCTTTTTATAGTTAAACGACAACTATTAACTAAAGACCACGGACAGACGTCAACTAGGGATTAGTATCATACAAAACCGTGAAAAATTATCATTCTCTCGCAAATAGATTCAGCCCCTTTTCAATGACCCACTGCGACATTCGTTTTTGGGTTAAGCAAAATTAAACCATATAGCTATTGTATTAAAACTAATACCCGAAAAGTCGAGTCTAAAAGATGTTTACCCTGTAATTGGATGTATCTAACTTGGATTAAAGGAATTACAATTTGTTGCCAAATAAAAAATGTTCTGCAAAAAACGAATAGGGGAGTATAATGGGCACTGCAGGTGCAGTAGTGTTAAAATATAGATGGGATTAGAAGTGTTGGCTTAAATAGATTTAATGTTCTGGGGATGGACAATGCAAGTGCTTTACTATATTGTAATAGATTGTTACGATGGAAATATTAATGGTATCGATGCTGTATGCCAACTTCTTCGCTTATAATCTACTTGTCAAATTCTCGAGTTATTTACTTTTAAAATGAATCGATTGTAAACATCTCTGAATTAATCATAAGTCAAGCAGTCAACTTCTTGAATTAAAATATTTAAGGAAGTCAACTTACCTGTCCACTGTCGAAATTAAAAGCCATTATTCCAAATCTTGATGCGGTTTTCTCGAAAATTGTAAATAATTACACAAAAATATCACAGTTTCTACTAATATCAATTTAAACATGTCAAAAATGGTGTAAATCTGCCAAAATGGCATCAAAACTTATTTTAATCGTTTATTGCAATGTTTACATATTTGTAGTTGGCTGGAAAGTAGTGGAAATTTATTGGAAAACACTATCGGCCCAACGACGCTGTCGTCATGGTAATCTTTAATTTTCTATAGTTATCGCTGGGAGGTAGAAGCTTCCGTTTCAGCTAACGCCGAAAATAAGAATAGAATAAAAAAGAAAATCTCTTATGTTTATGTTTATGAATGTATTTTTAGAGCGTATGGCAACTGCCACTCATATAGTTATTATAATCTGTAGCGATAAGAGAGCTGCTCTATGGTTCCCGCCAAATTGAAAATTTTAAAAGAGGCGCGTATACCCGAGGTCTGTAAAATAGAACAGTACATAAGTATAATGTGTTATGTATATTATATATTACTTACGAAAACAAGATATAGATAGGTATATTATTTATAATCACATCATATCTAGGACTATAGAATAGACTGTCCTTACTAAAAAATATAAGCCATAAGCTTATTATTTAAATTAAATAAATATATTTACCTACACTTTATATTATTTTAAAATACCATGAGGCATATTGGTACAATATTACATATTGGTAAGTATAACCTTATTTGCATTCGTCGTTTTTGATGATTAATTCGAAAATTAATAACTAATTTATGTAAGCCTACAGAAAATATGATAAATCCCTATAAGAGGACTAAGAGTATACTCAATACTGGATGCCCTTTCTAAATACATCTTGTCTTTTTGGTGCCTTCGGTGTTAACCGAAACAAACAACAACAAAAATTACAAATCTATTTTTTTTTTTACTTTTCTGCTATGAATGATGAATACAGATTGCGTGTTTCGTTGCGATGTCACAAAAGGTAGCTAAATTAAGGTTGCCATGACCTTCTGTAAACTTATTTACGTGTATATAACTGTTTACTATAATAATACTAAACACGAAGTAGAATTAAACGGCGATAGTCCCGACCCGGTACATGATTCTTTGCATAAAATTATACAGAGTTATTCATGAGGAAAATGTCGTTTAAAAAGCTATCTATAATTTTAAATCAAAATCATGGTAAATAATCTAAACATTATTTGTTTAAAGGTATATTAATGAAGTATAGTTATGGCAAATACACCTGTATTTGCCATAACTATATTTCAGACTTACATAAACTATTAACTGGGCCTTAAACGGGTGGGAGGAATTTCGAAATTCCGACCTACTACTGTTCATAGATGGAAAAACCGTGAAGTGCACATTGCGCGTTTCGATATCATCATATTATTCGCATATGTATCCGAATGATTCAAGTAAAAATTTGGTCGACAGCGCATCATTGACTGTTCTGTGGCTGAGGTATCCTGCCATCAAGTGAACCCCGTACTCCGAATCTGTCGATATCTAACATATTTTTTTAAAAAAACAATGCATAGAGATGGTAAGGACAGTACAGGTGCTCAAAGATTAATATATTTATTACTGCATTCAGAATAACCCTGTTCAGCAAAGTTATGATAGACGATATCTCATGACAAACTTAGAGGTCATGCTAATAATTCTCATTTAAATTCATAGTGAACGTTTTGTAAAGAACTGAAATTGTACATTTTTCATGTAATCAATATAATTATTGAATAATAGAGTAAATATAACGACAGGAAAGATGTTAGAAACGTCGGGATAAATAATTTAAACAATATAAATAATAAATCGCGTTTTATTCCGGTATACAGTATTTTATTTAAATGTGCGTTAATAAAAGACAATATTAAGAAGTTAGAGTTAGTTACGTAGAATTAAATAATTGCAGTCCACATGCCCAAGTGTCTGATAATTTTCGTAGAATAAATGTTCTGTTTTTGTCAACTCTCTTAATATTATATATTCTAGAATCTAGATGAAGGCATATCAAATCTTTTTTCGCAAAAACATCGCATATCGGTTTTAGATGTCCTTCCCTCGATATGATTCGTATTAAATATGTCTTATCTTTTGTAAGCCCGTATTTCCAAGACGTGATTGAATAGGAATATTCCATATTCATTGTAATAATTTAAGTCTAGTTTGAGATTTTTAAACCATTTTTCTAAACAGACATTTTGACAGTTATCTAGATTGGATTTCGAAATGGTATATTATGTCTCCAGAAAATGAATATTTAAAAAAATATTTAGTTTTTTTAAAACGTAATTTTTATCTATTTTTCATACTGAATACATTGTTTTATCCTCTCCGCTATACCAATATTATATTTGAGTGATTTAAGATTAGGTACTCCAAATATTAAATTCTCATCAGCGTATTATCTAGAATTTGTACAACAGCAATTAATAGTATCTTCAAACACATTTCTGCCAAAGATTTAGATAAAACAAATATGTACTGAAAATGTATCGATTTTCAAATAACGTATTTTCATAAAGACTGGCTAAATTATCCGGGAACATCTGCGTCCCGGATCAATAGGCGGGGTCGCCCTGGTATTGGCTACTCTCTCCACTGGGCGGAGACAAGATCTGCTACAGATGCTGTATAAACATAATGGTAGGAATAGGAACACAGGTGTCTTGCGGAAACACATGATAACAAGTGTTTTTTTTTTTTAAATTAGAGTGGGTGTTTTGTTTTGTTTTTTTTTTAATTAGAGAGGCACGGACCGATGACTCCCCGGATGGTTAAGCGCATCGCCGTCCATGGACATCCGCAATACCAGAATTTTTGAGGATATGTTGCCGACCTTTACAATACGAATAGTTTTATAAAGGTTTCCCAAGTCGGTTCGGAAAAGCTGCCGGCCGGAGTTAGTATGAAAACTAATCAAGACAAAGTAAGAATAGGTACTTATATTTATATATTATATATCAATAAGGAGCTAATGTTTAATTGAAAAAATTATTGTATGCAAGCTTATAAGCAGGCAATAAAATTAATGTTTGGAGTGGTCAAACATGTATTTTGAAAAAAACCGCACTAAGTGGAACATTCCCAGTAATTCATTGATTGAACTACTGGGTATTCTATAAATTGTCTTATTCTTTTATAACTATAGTTAATCAGTCAGATTATAGTCAGAGCGCTTCTGTAGCGTACCTAACTGCTCATAGACATAGCCACATTTTAGATAACAACCAATTTTTCTGTGGTCGATATAAAAACGTTTTATAAATGAGCATTTAATTTTGACAGTTACTACTTTTATTTATTTACTAGCAACACGCCCCGGGTGCAGTGTAGATGTACTATACACAAAAAAAAGATTCAGTAGATCCAGAGATTATCCCCTACAACTTCACAAACTCACCTCCTACCTACCTCTTTATACTACTCCTCTACCTCTTTATAATATTAGTGTAGATTCTTTTAAAATTAAGTGACTACTGCTGAGCCAGGGCCAATTACAACCACAACACACACACATTTACACACTTTTAAAAAATGTAGGTACCTTAATATTGTGTTCCAAAATTTTTCGTTATTTTGTGATTCTGTGTGTGTGTTTCGTTCGTAATAAATGTTATGTCTATGTCTATTAAATAATAAGCACAGAAAAAGACTTTTAGAGATAGCAATACGGAACTCCAAACTTAGGCACCTCCCTCTGAGGGTAAGTCCAACCCCTCTCTATAGTCATATAAAGTGAGGGATGCTGCATTCTGTACCAGTACTTGTTCAAATCATCTCTTGTTACGTCTTTACAATTCTGTACTATTAGTGAAGTGAACGGAATTACCTCTATAGCAGGTAAATGATAGAAATTACATTTATTACTAACAAAATACACACAGAGCACTCAAAATAATAATAATAGATAATTAAAATATGGAATACAAAAAATACAATTAGGTACATATTACTCGTAACACAGCATTGAAATCTACATCAGTAAATGTGTCTTGTTTTTTATTATAATATTATTAACGTGAATAAAATTATGCTTATAATAATAAGTGCAATACAAAGAGACTAACCACCGAAGCTTTTATTAAATATATTTGCAGCTTGAGAGTGAAATGAGGTTTTTCCTATTATTTTCCAACCGACGAGCAACTTCATAGAAATAAATGACATATACATATATACATGTAGCTCTACACTTCTACAGTATATAGAAATAAAATAACTATAAAGCTACAAGTATGTAGAAATGACAGCCATCAGTGACGAATTTAAATAAAAAAAATATACTATAGGGGGCAAACGAGCCTTGTATTTCCAGATTAAATTTTATCCGCTTTACCTGTAAAATTATCAGTTCCTAAATTTTCAAAAAAGAAGGAAGTAGGAATTGATATCAAGATTATGTCATTTAGACTTCTCTCTATAAGATACTAGTGGACCCCGCAGACGTTGTTCTGCCACAATTTTGGCTTCGAAATTATATAATTATTCTTAAAGAAAAAATATTTTCCCGCTTTTCTGTTGAAATTTTTCCTGAATTTTCTTTGCTATAGACCTTTCCAACGAATGCAAAACCGTGGAAATCGGTTCGTGCGTTCTGGAGTTATAGCGTCAGGAAGGAAAACCCAACTTATTTTTATAGATATAGTAGACAAAAAACCTTCTTACATTTTGATTTCTAGACGATCGCTAATTAAAAACGTCATTCCCCAAAGCCCTACGCTCAAGCCTACTTAGCCTACTGGTAAATCCACAACTTAAATTTTCTCCAAAATACTTAAGAACTTATTATGACGATATCGGTCACTTGATGGTTGTATGGTTCGCGGTTTCAAATACCTCGATGTATAAATCATAATCATCCAACAACTTTTTTTGGAGAAGGGACATCGATATTCCAACCGGGTTCTTAACGTTTTTTTTTCGTTTTTAGTGAACCCTCTTTGATACTACAGTTGATGATCAAATTGTCAGCTCGATTGTTTAAAAAAGTTACTGCATCTAATATATAAAATTCTCGTGTCACAGTTTTCGTTGCCATACTCCTCCGAAACGGCTTGACCGATTTTGATGAAATTTTTTGTGCTTCTCCGGTATCTATGAGAATCGGCCAACATCTACTTTTCATCCCTAATTTTTTTTTTTTAATTTTTGGACGAAATTTTTTGTTTTTATTTTTTTATTATGTGGCATTAAGAAATACATACAACCCCTGCTTTTTTTGTCAAAAAATCTTGACCCGTGCGAAGCCGGGGCGGGTCGCTAGTAATATATACAGGGTGGAAAGAATCAATGGGCCCTGGAGGGAAACCACCTTAAATCCTTAACATAGATTTTTTTACTTAAAGGAAACATTCCTTTATTTTTAAAAAGAAACAAAACTGCATTCAAAGATTTTCTAAAATTCGTCCGCCTCGCCCGGAAATCGAACCAGCTAAAAATTCAACAAATAAAAATTCGCTATTTTATTCCACTATTCGATAAGATCATTAATCAGAATAAAATCTGTCTTATAAACATTTAATCTTAGAAATAAAAAAGACCATGAAATCTAACATTTATTTTATTTTGTCATCAGTTCTAATACGAAGGACATGTAAACATGAAAGAAAGTTATTACCTAGCTGGAAATTGCTACTTTTTTAAATAATTATTACCATTTTGTTACACTTTAATAATTTATCTGATAGTAAATTATTTGAAATAAGATGTTTTTTTAAAGGTCCTCATTCCAGATACATAAACTGTCTTTTTTGAAATTCACTTCGTTTAGCCTTCTGCAAAGTGTTGTGGTGAAATCTCCTAATAATATTTTCTACTATTTTTAAAAAAAGAGATGTTTTTCCAAACAATTTATTAGTTAAATTAATTATTTAAGTGTCACAAAATTGTAATTTTAAATTGTTTGAGTATAATATCTAGCTAGATAGGTAAAAATTTTTTTGTCAGTTTACGTATTCTTCGCATCAGAACTGATGATGAAATAAAATAATGTTAAATTTCATGATCTTTTTTAGTTCTTAGACCAAATCTTTATTAGAGAGAATTTATCCTAAACATTGATTCTATCTATTAGTGGAATAAAATATCGAAAGTTTAAATTTTGAATTTTAGCTGGTTCGATTTCCGGGTGAGACAAGCTAATTTTAAAAAATCTTTGAATGCAGTTTTACTTCTTTTTAAAAATAAAGGAATGGTTCCTTTAAGTAAAATAATATATCTTAAGGATTTAAAGTGGTTTTCCTCCAGGGCCCTTTGATTTTTTCCACCCTGTATAAACATATGCATATAGCCCTCATAATGAATAGTTCAACATGTGTTCGACACTTGAAATCCAATTACTTCGATAATTGAGAAGTAGCGAGTCATCAAAAGATATCTATTGTAACCTCCTCCGTAGCTCAAAATTATTATTATGCGATACATTCATAATACATAATGTAACTAGCAAAGTGCCCCGGCTTCACACGGGTGCAATGTAGATGTACTATACACAAAATATTGCCTATGCCTCACAATACAATCGGTCCAGAAGTTTTTGAGTTTAATCCTAACATACAAATATGTCCTCTTTATAATATAGTGACCTTTTTGTCATTTTTTTATTAATAATCTATGTATATCTATATCTATACTAATACTAATAATATTATAAAGAGGAAAGTTTTGTAGTTTTGTATGTTGTGAATAAACTCAAAAACTACCGGACCGATTTTAAAAATTCTTTCGCCAATAAAATCTACATTATCAGCGAGTAATTGTTTTGTCTATAGTACATCTACATTGCACCCGTGTGAAGCCGGGGCGCGTTGTTAGTTAATTTATAAATTATCAATCAATGAAAAAGGTATTATCGTACAAAACTAAAATGCCGATGCAATCGATTCGATACGGTTAGCAAGCATGATTCGATTACGAGAGGGTTGTAGGGGACGATATAAAAAGAATAAATACGGATTTATTATCCCCTAAAGACCTCGCTTAGTGCGAGGTGTGAACGCGAAATGTATTATTTATATGAAACACTTGTACCCTTGCGGCCGGCAAATTTGATTTGATCAGGAATCAAAACATGCCTGAGGCTTGAAAGGGTTTCTTTTGCCACTAAGGCCACAACTTGTCTGCCATAGAATAATAAATACCAGAATTACTTACATTATATTTGACAAAATAGCGCATTTATGTAACGGAAAATATACAAACACTAATTATTATTGTTCGTGCCCCGCTGTGTCCTTTATATAGAGAATAAAACCCTTTATGTGAAATAAATATAAATCCTTGATAAATTTGACTTTTTATAGTTTTATAGTTAGCTACATTATACACCAAGCTACGGTTTTCAGATTTCAATAACAAAGGATTTTCGATAAGTTAGAAAAGAAAATAAAAAATATAAAGAAAGAAAAGTATTTTTTTAATTCCAGAGATTCCTTTTGGTACATAAATAAATAAAACAAACATATATTTGGTAGTAATAACTAGATAAACATATTAGATCTAAAATTTGTTAAAAGTTTTTAATTTTAACTAAATTTTACACTTTACTCTCTGCGTTCCTTTACATTTCGACGTTCTTTATTTACGGACTTACGATACATAGTAAAAAACAGAGTTAAGGTTACATTATACCTTTTAAAACAATTGAAGTATTTCAGATTTGTTTAGAAAATCTCATTATGAAGAGCTGGTTGGAATCAGCTAGCTCTATGGACGATGGACCGCTCCCTTGCATGCTTGCTGACACCAGAGAAGCATTACTCCCCATAACAGGATGTGAAAACATGGCTCCTAGAAAAAGGTACATCCATATTTAAAATTATATCACGCTTTTATATTTCATAAACGCGTTTGGAATTTAAATAAAATATTTTATAACGTATAAAGTATATAATTTAAATGTGTGATACTCGCGTTAATAAAATAAAATATTACTTTAGGATTTTTTCGCATTTTTTCAGATTTGCTTGCATGTAATTGTAAATTAATAAAAATATTTATATCACTTATTTCGATGCGTTGCTAGACACTCAAAGACATTCAAGTCATATAGAGATAGTAAAACGATAAATCCCTCACATTTCTTAAAATATCTGATCATGTTTTATATTTCTAGAATATTAAATACCGTACTTCATTAACATTAACAACTCTGAGGTTACAGAATGGTTCTAGAGAGTTTTAAAATAGTCCCAAGAAAAATATTCAGCATTTCTTCTTACATTTTCTCCAGAGACAGGTCGCTAGAACCTTGTGCTGTATCTGAAGAAGCCTATTTATCGAGTGGAGCTGGGTCACCTTACGCCGGTCTATCTCGTGAAGAAAGACGCCGTAGAAGAAGAGCTACTTTAAAATATCGCACAGCTCACGCTACGAGGGAAAGAATCAGAGTCGAAGCCTTCAATGCCGCCTTTGCGTCTCTCAGGCGGTTATTACCAACACTACCTCCAGATAAAAAACTATCTAAAATCGAAATCTTACGCTTAGCTATCTGTTACATAGCCTATTTAAATCATGTTCTAGATGCGTGAATAGTTTTGTTGATAATATTTTTAATCCATCTCATATCGCCACCCGCGTAAGGTAATTGTGATTAGTAAGTACAGTTGGCTAGTTCCAAAATCTAAATTGTAATTATTAATCTAATAGTATTTATATATTAATCGAATGTAAAAATACTACTAATTTAGTCAAAATTTAGGTATATCATTACTTGTAAATATTTACGTTTCTAGTCATATATAGATCTAATACCTAATGTTTCGTTAAATTATTATTATTTACCTATTTGGTAGGAATAATAATATTAATATTACCAATATGTTAATATGTTTATAATTTTATTAATAAATATTATTGTGGCTTGCATTCCAATTTCCAAGATGCGACTCAAGTTAAAATACATTCATTCCTATTCCTACCTAAAGGGTCGGCAATGTTTCTGCGGATCCACAGATGTTGCGGATGTTCATGGACATACACTAAAGTGTTCTTATAACAAAGAAGAATAAAATAGTCATAATGTCAAATTAAGGTTTGACGTGTCAAATGACTCACACGTCTTGCAATACGGGTTGATTATCACTTAGTTACACTTGAGGTTTATATGTATATACAAATAAAAAAAAATATAATTTTTATAATTTATTGCTGCAACTTATATTTTAAGAAAACATAAGATATCAATACATACGTAACATTTAGTTTAATTTAATCGCATAAATAATATTTTATCAGCAGTGCTTTGTCTCTCAACATAATAATAAATACTGAGTCATTCATTTGATCAACCTTCTAAAGATTAATAAAGTAAATAATCATGATACCTATTTTTGATTTATAAATTAAGATTTAATTAGCTAAACATTCCTTCATTTCGATAATGCACATATAAAGTATAATATCTTATATACACTGTTCCGACGGGATAGTAGAAATTCTTTATAGTTTGGGAACATTTTTATTTATAGGTAAAAATAATGTACTGTTGACAGTCAATCTTTGATGTAACATTTACCTACTAGTTACATTCTGTATATCTCTTATTATTTATTGACATCATAATATTATTGTTAAGTATACATCATATCATTATCGAGATCATGCCTTCGTATTATCATTATATTGTTTGTTAAATTTTGTATTTCAAATTATTTAAGTAACTTAATAAAACTGGGAAAAATATAAAACCGTGAAGGAAACCTAATATTACCAAACTAAACAACATTCTAAAGAAGAATATTTCAATTATTTCTGTATAGGAAAAGGCTAAAACTACAATGGGTATGTTTGTAAGAGTGATTCCAGTAATAATCGTTGCACCGACTTTAATAATTGCGTCCTCCACTCTTTCAGAGGGCGGACGACTGCTTGTATTATAAGCGTACGCAATATGACTGCAAAACTCTACTGTTATACCTATAGCCACAATCAAATTTGTACAAGATACTGCATTTAATTGGATATCCCATAAATACATTATTCCCATCATGTCCACAACAACCATTACCACCGTGAACATCATAGCTAATGTTGTCATAAAATTAAAACCAGTTGCAAGTAGATTGATAACTAATGCTCCTATAAGACAATATCCAAGAGAAGCAAACGTATCTCCCCATATTGTCAAATATTGCGCGTAATATACATAAAATACAGAATAAGGAAATACTTCGACATCCAAGCCAGTATGTTTTTGAATAGCATTCGTAATATTTTCACTGACTTCGTAACCATACTTTACTGCACTTATATAATCGTGCGAGGTCTTCAATGAAGTATGGTATGCCATAAAGTTAGAGTCGTGTACAGTCGCCCGACCATTAGAATCGAGGACATAATTAACATTGGAATAATAACTGGCTAAACCGCCTTTATTGCAAGAGTCAGTTGGGGTGTCTTGCAAGAAGAAAGGAAAGTAACTGTCGAAAGCTTCACTGCCTGGCCTCAAACCATTAGCATAATCGCCTCTGGGAATAGAACAGAAGTCACATTCAGCTTCCACTGCAATACTGGGACAAAAACTACCATCAGTGGTATTGTATTTACAACATGCATTCGGTGAACTTGCCCAATCAAAGAAATCGTCTATCCACGAATTAGATATTCTTCCCAAATATGTAATTTCTTTTTGTTGTACGGCTAAATATATCTGCATAGTTAAAGAGTCGTCATTACATAACTGACCTCCACATATAACGTTTTGATGTTCGGGATTAGAGAAATTCAAACCACTTTTCAAAACAAAAAACACCGGTGGACCTAGACGCAAAATTTCATTGACAGCATTCAGGTACTTATAAACATAAGAATCTGAAGGTAGCGCAAGGTTTTGATCTAAACCTACTTCAATTTGTGGTATTAATACTACACTAACTGACAAGAGAGTCATGAATATAATGGCAACGATAATCTTCACACGCCAATTTAAAAGCAGCTTTGAATATGGTTCCATTAATTTCTGAGTGACGCCCTCATATGAGGTTTCAGAATGCAATGGTTCCTCGTCGTTAAGTACTTTCTTTTGAACACAGCAGAATAAATCAAAACGATTTTTGACCGATCGCTTGTAATCAAGTGATAATATACCGACCACTGCGGTTATTTGAAAAATGAATAGGAATCCCAGTGAAATTGATGCAAAAATAGCAAAAGATCTGACCGCTGGAAAATTGGCTAAGCTACCTATAGCAAAACAGGTTACTTGAGTTAAAGAAGAGACGAACATTGACGGTCCTTCCGTTTTCATCATTTTACCAAATATATAGCGACGTTTCTTATCAAAACTCAAACCCTCTTTATAATCACTGTACTTATCTAGGTTTGATTGTATATGATTTATAGAATTCACCATTAAAAACACGTTATCTATTCCAACTGATAGAACGAAAAATGGAATAACATTAATTGCTAGCAAGGTTATTGTTACATTTATATATCCTAATAAACCCATAGCACAAAAAATCGCTAACAAAACGATTATAATACTAGCAATAGCTACTGTTATTTTACTGTCAAGAAAAAACGTTTTCAAACGTCTAATTTTACCAAGAGCAAATATAACATAAATAAACATTAGCAAATAACTTATAGCTACGGGTACTATTTCTGCTTTAGATATTCTATCAATTTCATCTTCAATAGATCTTTCAGCTCCAAAGGCAACGTCAACGAAATCAGACTTCCAATTGTTTTCATAATCATGCATCAATTCTATAAATTTCTGTTCCCATTCCAAAACTGGTTCTAAATTTTCTTTTAACACATCATTTGCAATAGGAAAATTAATAAGAAGTGTGTTGGCACCTAAGAAATTATCTCCTTCAAATCCTCCAAAAGAAAGCTCTGGATCGGCACCTCCTCCCCATGATTGTAAGCAACTAAGCGATAGATAATTGTTTAAACAGTTCTGTATGTTTGATAAATATGTATCGTTGTTAACTATTCTATTCGGTATGTAAGCTGATACAGACATTGATACACAGTCAGTTATTTTTTGTTCATCCCCGCGCTTACGAAGAGGTGCATAGCAAACGTTTTCTAATTTCACCGTTCCGTCTTCTCGACCAATATTCATAATTGCATTTTCCAGATTGATTAATTCTTGTATCGCTTCTACTCTGAAAGCTGGTCCAAAAGTCGTGTTGTCGGCTTCAAATGGCTCAAGGCCTTTCATGGTTAAATATACTTGAGCGGCCCGGTAAAATGGTCCAAATCTTGAATTGAAATAGTTTAAATTTTGACGAGAAATAGATTGGGGGTCTGACCATAATTCTAAGGGGTTAGATGTTACCTGCAACTGACCAAGACCAAATAACATTGCAAAAGCTATCCAAGTTATAAACATAATCACCATGATTGGATTACTTGAACTAAATAGTCCAATTTTTTCAAAGACGCTTTGAAATCCTTTGGTTATCGAATTAATATTATTGGGTGGTGCTGAATTGTAATTTGCCCCAGAAGATTTTCTTTTCCTCGTATATTCTAATAGTGTCAATATTATAAATATAGTAATACTTAGCAAACCAAATGTTATAGCTAAAGAAAATCCAATGCAATTAACAGAAAGCACTGTACACATTGGCGGAATCGTAATCTCACCAGCCGGACAGTTAGCAGAGCAATCCATACAACTACATGGTAAGTCACCTTCAATGGTTTCATGACATAATGGTGCCTGAATATTCATCGAGTCTTCAGTAGAATTCACTCTCAAGAAATTGACCTTAAGAGATACGAAAGGATTATTTTCGGTGTCGCCTGTAAAACCAAACCAAGCGTCAGCGTCACAAACCGGGGCATTCCCACACATTAAGTTAATAGCTGGCATGCCTGATTGAGGTACAATTACTTCAGAGCAAGACTTATGAGCATTAATCATAAAATCGTGGTGAACTCTGTAGTTAACTTCATTAACATATGGTATTCCATCGTCAGATACTTCAACAGACACGTTCACAAATCTCGCCTGGTCCGGTGCGCAATTCAATTCACATATTTGCCTCATAAAGTTTCTCAAACACCCCGGACACCGTCCAAGTACAGTGTCAGAAAGGCGCATGCTTTCAGCAAATCTTTCAACTTGTATAGGGTCACAGCATGTTAATATTTGGTTATCTGGCAACTTGTTTCCATCTTCATCGAATACCAAGTGGGGACATCTTGCTTCCAAAAGACTGAGCACTCGTTCTCGTTCGTCAATTGAAAGATTGTTTAAAATTGGTGTGGCATCTGAATTTACTGGACACGGTTTGGGATTGCCACCAATTTCAACACAATCACCACGCATTACACATTTTGCCGTCACGGAACTCCAAACGCACACAAAAGTCAACAGAAATAATTTGCGGATCATATTAAACCCTATTTTTTTAATTAATTTAACTAATAATCATAATACGAAACGCGTGAAGGTCCCTAGGTATCCGCCATACTAATATTCGAATAGATTTAGGAATACATGCATAGTCATTCGATAACATATCAGAAATTAACGCAGGTGTGAGATAAAACTTGGTATTTAATCGTTGCTGTCAAAAAATTAGAAATAATTAATAATTCAAATAGAGACCAATTATATTCCTATTTGATAATGTTTTTTTTAGGATAGGATACAAACTATTCACGCATAATATATAAGGGAATAATATATAAGGGAACGCATAATAATTTACTAGGTTTGAATTAAATTAACAAAACAAAGCATTTATATGAATATACTATTATTACTAAGCGCGATCATATCTACTAATTAGTAAATTACTAGCAATAAAGCACTTAGATAGTTATACCAAATATGTATATTTAAATAAAATACTGTATACCGGATTAAAACGCGATTTATTATTTATACATGGCAACTTTGTGACATTTCAAAAATCAGACAACTGTCATCTTTCTGTCTGCCCATGACCACGGTTGCTGAAAAGCATCCGAAACCGGGATAAATGATTTAAACAATATAAATAATAAATCGCGTTTTAATCCGGTATACAGTATTTTATTTAAATGTGTGATACTCGCGTTAATAAAAGACAATATCAAATAATATGTATAGTTACTAAATATTCCAATAAGAAGAAGAGGAAAGAATTCCTAGAAGGACACAGACTTCTTTTCTTGTCGAGAAAACATTCAATCACATTCTTTTTGCGATCGAAGCAGCGGAAATATGAATGAATGAAACACCTTATTGTATAATAAACGAATGGGGTACGGCGATGTAATCCAGGTAAACTCTTGGGGCCCAAATGGGACTTGTGTAACTTTGGAGTCAAAATTCGATAGGTAAAAAAAATCCCAATAAAAAAAATAAAAAATTACGGGTTTCAGAAATTTCCTTTACTTGTACATGACATTGGCTTTATGCCAAATTCATGTAGACGGGACGTCAACGGGAATAATAATAATATAGGTTTTGATTACTACTCGTACCTTGCGAGTGTCAAAATGCGGCATACACGGAGCATAAAAAGCCGTATCTTTGGATTGGGTCGACTTACAAGTTTATTACCTGAGTATTTGATATTAATTTTAACTTGATACCTTCGTTCCTCAAAAAGGCGCCTTGACAGACAGACGGACAAACAGATAGACGGACAATGAAAATATCGACACCGAGCATGAGGTTCACTTGATCGTAGGTGATACCTCAGCCACAGAACATCAGTCAATGATGCGCTGTCGACCTAATTTTTACTTCGACCTAGTATACTATAATAATTTATGTTTGGGATTGAGCAACAGTTTTTTTTAAATATTTTTATTGCATTCAACATCCAAGGTGGCAAATGTATATAATCGATAACAACACCTCAATATAATATAATTAATATTTAAAAGTTAAATCATCAGTATTGTAGTAGCATTAAAAAATATATATACAGATAATATTAATCATTATTGTAAAATCTTCACTTAACACAATGTGTCATGTGGGTTGATGACAAGTCACGTGCCTTAGAGATAGATTGCGTTTGAATCGTTGTCTAGGGAAATCTAGATGGCCAAGTGTAATTGATACTGTAGGGCGGGCGTTATTAGATTCCCACACTAGTGCTAATTACAACAGAAGTATGGATAAGGGTGTTAACAGCAAATGCCTTGTGAAAAACCGCCGTTTTAAATTGAATCAAGAATTCAAGAACCTTTTTTTTTACTTATGTGACTGTACTATTGGTTAGTACATTCAACTTCAGCGTGTTAATATAATACAATTAGTACATACCTACTAAATATGCCTAATTTACACTTCATATTGAAATATATAATACAATTAATATACTTAAATATTAATTGTTTTTTCTTTGATTTATTTTAAATCTTTTGAGAAATATACGATTTTTGACGGGCTCTTTGGCGCGTTCCACGTGGCGAACACCTGCCTTGCACATCGTTGGGTCGTGTATCCCACCGGGACGACACCTTTATAATTTTCTGTAAACATGTCTTCCCCACGTCTGGTAACTTCGGGCATTGAACGAACCACCAAACGAACGAAAAACGTCCAAGGAACCATCGTTGATAGGTGGAAAACCCGTGAAGTGCATATTGCGCGTTTCGGTTTCAACATATTGAAATTAGAAGCATTTAATATGGATTTTTTATTGACATTCATAAGTGTACACTGTGTTACCTAAATGAATAAATGATTTTGAATTGAATTGTATCAACATTGTTATCCATTGAAAAACCATACATATTTTCTGATTAAAAAATATTGCTATAGCTAGCAATGCTGATATTCTGAAACGAGCATGTTGCGTTAGTTTGGTGTATTGTAATTCCCGCTTAGTAATCGCAATTTGAAACCAAAAATGCGAATTTATAGCGACCTCTATGATCTATTTCTTAAAAACAGTGCTTTAAGCAGCGCCCTCTATTAATAAACATTAGTTTCACATAATCACTCAGTTTGTACTTATGTATTTGCAAACTTGCGACCGTCAAACATGAACTAACATTGTGTTAACATTGTTTTGGCTACTCCACACTAGATGGCAGTCTTAGACAATTTTCTTTTTTTAATAAACTTATTAAAATAAGGTAAAAGAAAGAAAATTTAATAATATTTCGATCGATATAAAATGCTTACTTTTCGTTAACCTTCTTGTATTATTTTCTATCAAAATTCTATTACCATAAAACATTGTTAAATATGGTTACAAAATACAAATACAATATTTGAGAGAGCTGCTGGTTGTTGAAGTCATATTGAATATAAATCTTCATAGTAAATATAAATAAATAAATAAACATGACTGTGAACTTTATCAATCACTTCCAGAATTCATGGCCGGCAGACGAGATAAACAAAATTCGCGATCAGTGCCAAGTTTTGCAGTTACAGAACGTGTTGACGTCACAGGTAACTATTTTTATATGAAACGTGTCCATTTTTGCAGAAAACGTGGCAAAGAAGTTCATAATTAAACTAAAAAACAAAACCTCAAACTCTACATGTCGTCTCTATAATGTAGAGTTTTCACTATAGGGCGTAGAAATTAATTTTCCTCGTAACACTCGTTTGAGGTAGGTAAGTATCATTGACTTATCTAATAATAACACGACACACGAAGCAAAATAGCTTTATTTAGTTACACATAAATCAATGTACATTAAAGGTTATTTCGAAGGCTTTCTTATGAATATTCGCACGCACATTTTATTTTATATTTTCTACACACCATATATTATAAAATTATAATTATTTTTGTTTAGTGTATGGAAACGTATAATGTTTGTCGTTCTTAAATTCCTGTACGATTTTAAAGGCGACACAGCGGCGCCCAATCTCAGTGTAACGTGTCATAAGACTATTTTTTGCAAATGCCTTTACGTCTTTCTGAATATAAACAGGGCCAAAGAAAATAGGGGCTTACTATCATTATCTAAATCGATCGTCTTAAAAATTAGGGAAACTACGCCTCTGCATTACAGTAAAAATAACATCATTTTTCTGAAATTATTTGTTTATTAAATTTATAATTATAAGTAGATTGTTCTTTATATTCGAATAAATGGAAAATATAGGCGTGTGGAAATTTCCTAGGCTTTACATCAACTAACATCAATCACCATACTTACGTTTCTCGTTACAAAAAGCACGTACTGAACTCAATGGAAAATCCCCACATGCAATGTGGTACTAAGATACTTAATTTTACTAAATATTTACAAATATACCTATATGATATATCAAAATCTGATACTTATACAATTGTAAATAAATTTAAGAAGGTTAGATGTCAATTATAAAACTTTTAAATTAAAAAATATTTTTTAAATACAAATATTCTAACATATTGGTCCAATATTTTCTACGAAAAATATTCGCTTATCTGTTAAAAATAAAGATCAATAAAACACATAAAAATTAAATTATATGTACCTCTAATTACTTAATATTTAGTTCACCAATCTATAAAGAAGAGGGTAATGTAATCTGGAAAATATAATATTATAAAATAAATTGTGTGTCAGCAATAATAAATTGAAAGAAATCAATTGCAAAATGTATGTTTATAAACATTACTGAAAATATTTACTCAATCCTTTCATGACCGCGCTTCGGACAGAATTATTCGTCACTCAATTTTGTCAATTGAACCGCAGCTTAGCGTAAGGAATTTCAAATAAAAGAGTGTTCGTCTGAGTAATTTATATCATTACAACCTACATCATTATTATAAATAACCCTTATACCTATTTAATTTAAATTATTTATAATAGTACCCTATGTATAATAATAATTGTAAATGATTGCTATATCACTATTCAACATACTATGCTACCAAACTCATGTCTGGCTCATATTTCTTCATGTGATTTTATTTTTAAAAAATCGTTTTCTTTAGTTTTTATGTTAATATGGATACAATAACTTGATCTTTATGTTATTGTTTATTTATAATCGATGTTATCATCATTATCAGTCGTTAACCTTCAAGCACGTGCTCGTAGTAGAGTATTTTGTTGGATTTGAAGCTGTAGCTCTGCATCAAGAAAACAAAATTTACTTCATTCAAGTTCTAGAGAAAGACAGCTAACAAAAATCATTTGCTTGACGACTGAGAAGTATACATAGCTGAGAGCTATTCGTAAAATAGAACGTTAACATGCTTGTGCGAATGAGAGAGTTAAATATAAAATGAATGAGTGGGAGCGGTGCAGACTAGCTAGGTCAGAGTGCCTGCGTCGATTACGAGAAAAAGAGAGAGAATTACGCATCGGACAATGTGTTAGAGTAGCAAAGAATATTGTTACATGCTTTAGGATGGAAATTTCCACTGCCGACGATGAAACATCAACGCGGGACGTGCAGATTATGTCGATATTAATAATAAAAAATATATAGAATATAAACCCGACATATAATTAGTTAAATTAAAAGAACTAATATACAATATTTATTAAAAGTAGTCGTGTGTCTGAATTTTGAACATAATTATTCAATTAATAAATGAACTATATTGGCATAATTATCTTTATTAATAATAAAGAATAATAATAAAATGGCCCTAAAAATCTTAGGCTTTATCAATTTAAGCAAACAACAGTTAAGTCTATTTAAACCTCTGTTCAGCTTTATCACATTATGTTATATTTATTTATATGAATGTATTAGTTTTTTTCTTTAAACGTCTTTTTCTTATTGTTATGTCAGTCATTTTTATAATTATTTTTCATATAATACGTATTGCCATTTGGGTGAAATAAGAATAATAAATCAATATCTTTGACATATTACGTACCTTGGTAATTTCTTTTTTATTTTATATACCGACTCCCAAACGTAAAGCGCATTCAACAATTCAACAATTTTAAAATATGCTGGTGGCTCAAACATAATCTATATTTTTTTATTATGTAAGACATAAGTATAATAACGCAATATAACTGCAGTAGGTACTTTCATTGACCATTTTTTTTAATAACTGTATTCAGGTTACGCTTTCGGGTCTCAGTAGCAAGCGCGTTGCATTTAACACAGGAAGGTTTGATCTCGGCGATAAAAAAATTGTTTCAGTTGAGAAGGCTATAAAATAAAATGATCAGTAAAACAGATACATAATTTTCACGATGCCTCGACTCGGAAATTCACTTATACTTTAGGTCACTGAAAATAGAAGTACAATGTTGATTAGTAAAAAATAAATATTTATTGTATCGATATCGATATTTAAATGACCTCGCGAACGCAACACTACAGACAGAGGCAGTATGTCGCTGGTGGTTCGCACAGCCATGCCGCGGCCGTCTCAAGCAACCGTGAAACTTGCATAATTGCTTTAACGGTCAAATCCGTTTAGCTTCTAGGGTACATGTACACTTTTTCTATAAACGATAACTAACATAACAATATTATGCATTATTTTTATGTGCAAATTAAAAAAGTAGAGTTTTTCATGAAGAAAATTATTTAGATTTAGATATGGATGAAAGATATTTAACTGAAACCAGAATTTGCTAGAAACACTACTGGTTCTACACATTAAAACTAAGTCGTCCAAAAATTCCGTCCGAAAAAGTAAAGATTCAGTTAATCTAACTACTAAACTGAAATGTTATGATAAGTAATATATCATCATAAATGTTATGATGATATATAACTTATCGCTAAAGACGCTTACATAGAGTCATATAAAACGTTAGTATTCATTAAACATAGGTCAGTAACTAATTCCCTCATATACAATGAAGAAAGAATTTATTGCCTTAATAGCTCACAATATACAATATGACGTTACTTGTTAATAAAATATTATGATGACATCGTACAGATAACAACTATATTGTATCTTTGACGTCAGCATACTTTTAAATAAAATACTGTATACCGGATTAAAACGCGATTTATTATTTAAATTATTATCCAGTCTCCCGCGACCACGGTTGCTGAAAAGCATCCGAAACGTCGGGATAAATAATTTAAATAATAAATCGCGTTTTAATCCGGTATACAGTATTTTATTTAAATGTGTGATACTCGCGTTAATAAAAGACAATATTATGTCAGCATACTTTATGGTTATTTATGCAAATGATTGTGTAATAAATAATTCAAATATTTCTAACTATATTTATAAAATACTTGTAAAACAACATATTATTGTAGACACTAAAATGTATGGGGACAATGTAGAGCCGACTCTATAATACAAAAGGTGTTCTATTTTCCTCAACCAATAGGATAATACATTAATGCTCACGAATTACACAATATTATATTACATTCGTTGCTCACATCACCTAGAAGTTTTCTCTACAAAACTCGAAACAAGGGACAGTGTAAATAGACTCTCCATTTTGTTTTGGGCGTTATTCATGCTCATTTTATTACATTGGGAACTAACATAAATTTTGAATATTAACCGTGTGAATTTGTTTTTTTTAAAGGGTTCATCAGCATTAGTAAATTGCAATATTGATTTTAAGAAAGTGGCTCACGATTGGTGAAATAAATTTTCTCATCTGTTCTGTAAATCCAGAGATTTTCTTTTACACATAAGGCAACTTGTCTTTTCTGCTCTATTTTTTATGATAGGTATCGACAGACGAGCATGAGGTTCACTTGATGGGAGGTGATACCTCAGCTACAGAACATCAGTCAATGATGCGCTCTCGACCTATTTTTATTTCGAGCATTCGGAATAATCCTTAGAAAAATAAATCGATGAGTACTATACATATTTTAAACAATAGAGATAATAGAGATTTTATTTTAATGAGATAAGATGTTGCAACTTTAATCTAAAATAAGACAAACCGTGTACTTTGTTTCAGTGGGCAGATACTAGAAAGACAAGGTCGTTGACACGTAGTGCTTTCTATTTCGTGACTATTCTGCGCAGACGCTCAATTCTAAGTTCAAAATCTAAGCTTTTAGAATTATCGAACAGATTAAGGTGCAATCTGTGAACTGTCAATGTCCAGCTTTAACACATGAATTTGAATAGTTTTTTTAATACTTATAAAATAATAATTGATTTGAAATCAGTAGGTAAGTAGAGGTAGGTATGGCCATAATTAAAAGCCAAAAGCCATATTAAAAACAAGATGTTTGTTTTATTTTGAAACCAAGTGAGTAGATACATAGTCCTTAAACAGTTTTATACATTCGCAGATTTAAAAAGCAAAAAAATAAATAAATCATATTCCATCATAATCAATGACAATATTAATAAAATTTTGAAAGTAGGACAAAGATAAAAAAACGGTATACTTAAAGTTATGCTCTCTTCTTTTTTAGACTGGAACTGTGCGAAAATTCATAAGCACGTGGGGAACAAGGTCGAATCCAAAAAATTCCGACGGCTATAACACCAACATCTTTATAAATCAATGGCCATCCTTTTTATAACTATACATTTTGAAAGAGACGGAATAAAACTATTGAACACTGCAGGGGCTGGTGTGCGAACAACCGCTTCACACACCTGTATATTGAACGATTAAGGAAAAATAGCTCTTTACTCAGTATGATTAAAGTTTATTTTTTAGTGATATGATAATTTGTAGTTAGTACTTGAGGTAAGCGGTTATGTAAATTGTCTGCTTTGTGTCTGAAGCTATAATAGCGATTCTCTTACAATAAATGTTGCAATGATTGAATCTGAAATTGAAGGAATTTGAATGCTTTTAAAACAACAATTACCTTATTAATATTGATTATTTTGTGGCTTACCAAAACCGGAGTAACTTATCTACAAGATTTTTGAACAAAAATAACTGAGGCTGAAAAGCAATGACTATATTAAGTATATATCCAAGGAAAATATTCAAAACATAGAAGGATTACGAGGTCTACTAGATCCTACAATAAGATGTTATGGTATTATAAACTATTGCCTGTAATATATATATATATTAGACCACAAAGTGTATTCAAAGGCTGTAGTGCGAGTTTTTTATTTGATATCTGGCCTCTCTACTTTGTCATTTCTAGATGGTTCTGACACTGTATATAATCCATCGTTCTATCGTTTCGTATTTTGATTAATATTTTTATACAAATAGAAATAAGTACTTCAATTTACAAATTTGGCCTTTTTTATTTATAGTATTCTTAAAAAAAAATCCATCGGTTATCACCTGTCGCCCTTTCTGCCTAGAAGAAATCCCTGTTTAGTTTATACTTTATTTTTATATCATTTTGATTAAAAAAATAAAGTTGTAACAAAACTGACTGTCAAAAATAATAACTGATAAATACGCACTCGAAACGTAGGTACATGCACTTTTGACAATATTCCAAGGAAATTAAAATTAAACGCATATTGGCAGCAAGGCCTTGATCATGCTACAGAGGCGTGCTATTGATAAAACACTAACTAGTTTACCTTAGATCACTCTTTTTCACTCTTTTGATGGGCTCGTGGGCGCGTTCGATGAGTCGTGGATTCGAATCCCACCGGGATGACATGTAAGCATTCTTCCCCATCTGGTAACTTCGAGCATTGATCGGGTGGGAGGAAACCGGGTAACGAATCACCGTTCACATAGATGGAAAAACCGTGAAGTGCATATCGGTTTGTCTATAGAATTTGAAAAGTAGGTCGACAGCCCATCATTGATGTTCTGTGGCTGAGGTATCACCCATCAAGTGAACCTCATGCTCGTCTGTCAATATCTAACATCAAACATATATTTAAAATATTTATTTTACAATTATTGTTAATTCAAGATTTGTGTTAGTCAAAATTCGTGTCCCGACTCCCATATAGGATGAAACATGGCACCTTGTCCAAATTAGATTTTTTCCACGTCTCTAACGGAAATCGAACCTATAGTCCCTTAGCTTTAATGTTATCGTACTACTACATAATGTATTTCTATGCATTATCGAACCGTAATGGTACGAGTAAGCGCGTCATACAATAGCAATCAGCTTAGAATGAGTATTGTTAAAAATAACATTACATATTACAATGCTTACAGAGTAGGTGGCATTATTGTATTGTGAAAATGCCACCAGTTTACATAGCACTCTCCTTGTCCCTGAAAACGTGACTAAAATTGCAATAAAACGTAATGTAGCTGATATATTCAGAGCTCTTATTTGTTCGCAATATGAAATAAAGTTTGTTCTTCTAAACAGCTATTTGATAGTACGATGTTTAGCTATTTGATAGTTTGATTATCAGTTATATAGAAGAATTGCACTAAAAAATATTATGTGAAAATATATTATGTTTCTTATTATAAAATTATTATATTTATATTACTTATAAAATAAATAATTTCTTATAAAAAAAATTATATATGGTAAAACATAATGAATATAGAAAATTAATGTATTTAATTAGGTTTAACTGTTAAATATTTTTATAATCAAACTTAGGTATATATTTTTTGAAGGCAACAGCAATACTTCGCAAGAGAGTAGCGTCTCTGAGCGAGTTCGCCACAATTCTGAGCGTATTATCTGAACGAATTGATCTACTTACTTAGTCCAATTTTGAGGCATTATAAAAACTTACTGACATAGTTATTTTTATATTAATACTAACCAATGGATCTCTTATGTATCTGATTAAATGATAATTAAAATTTTGAAATTCACTTAGTAACTCGAGTAAAACCATTAATCAACGTATAGATAACAGAAGTATCAAATAAGTATTCAACACGTTTACCTACTGTGACTCATTATAATAATATGTTAAAGGATTCCCAACTTGAGACGGCTATTTTTATAAAGCATGTTGTTACTAGTTATTTTATAAATAACATATAATTAAAGAACACGTTACTCATCACGTTATAATTGTGCCTCAAGAATAGTAACAATAAATAAATAATAGTAAATACACATGAGAATTGAAATCAGTCGCAATTTAAATACTAAAAAAGTTAGAACAATAGAATGGACTTTACCGGGTACTTTTAATGTTAGTGCGGATATTGCGATATATAATATTAATAACGTATGTGCCAAATATGGGCACGTATGGGTATCTAAAAATAAATATTATTGGCATAAGTCATACACATAAACTTGCGCACCGTACATACGAGTATGTCACGTTCGAGTGAGAAATACCTATCCCAATTTTCTCTTCATACTTTGATGGGTTTAGGACATACTTAAATATGAGTACATCAAATGGGCAGCGATTTGCAAACGCCGCGGATGGTGCAACATTTGTTGCAAGTACTATAAAATTTTTACTTAAATTCGAAGAAAAATTGAAAATATTTTTTTTATAAAATATATTGAAAATATTATATTAACAATAAAACATATCCACACTAATATCAAAAAATCATGTACCTATAAGTGATGATAAATGTTATTTCAGTCACTACCATTACCAACTACCATACCAGAAGTAATACAAGAGGTATAATTTTGAATATGTTCTGTACGTTTAAAGCTCTCTATATTATACTCTATAGTGTAAGTACCTATGTACCTATATAATGAAAACTTCCATGCTTCGCAGTAGTTATTGGAATATCCGTAGCCACGTAGTTGTGTGAGGTTATGCGTGTTACGTCAGATTTAGTTGTGTGTGTATGTCTAGGGCAGACATGAAAATCAATAGTGAATACAAAACAACTTGAGGCGCATTATATAGGACAAGGATTTAATACTACTGTAAACTGTATTATCGTGAAATCGATAAAAGATAATCATTATCATGTTATCTTTTTATTATCTTATGATTATAAGTTTTAGAACCTTCTGGATAGATTAATTCGTGTCTTATTTTGTAGTATTCATAATTTATGGAGATCTAAGTTTTTATTATTAAAACAGCAAAGAAAAGGTTCAATTGCGCATTGAAATGAAAATTCTAAGTTAGTACAAGTTACGTCCAACACTAGAAGTTAGAACTGTCTTCATAATTTATGGAAATCTACGTATTTTTATTATTAAAACAGCAAGATGAATAGATAATAGGATGAGAGTTAGTCCACGCAATTAATGTGCATTGAAATGAATGAATTCTGAAATAAATTTAAAAGCTAGTATAAGCTACGTGACGTAGGTAAGTTACGTCCAAGACATAGTAGAAGTTAGAAATGCATTTTTTAACTAAGAAAAATGTTTTGGTCAGTTCTTCTCTTTCTGCTCAAGTGAGCGTTTTCTACTGTAAAATGCAATGAAATTATTTCTATTAGCCCATCGTACTGTCATTCTACACCTTTAATTAATCATTAACCGACTTCAAAAAAGGAGGAGGTTCTCAATTCGTCTGGATTGCTTTTTTTTTCTTTTTTTTTTGTATGTTTGTTACGCGATAACTCCGCAAGTTATGCATGGATTTGGATGATTCTTTTTTTGTTTCCATGCATAACTTACGGAGTTGTCGCGTAACAAACATATAAAAAAAAGCGACATACAGACGAATTATTGAAAACCTCCTCCTTTTTTGAAGTCGATTAAAAATAGTTTTTGTATACCTACTTGCTACTATAACGACATAAAACAGAGAACAAATAACTCTTTTATACATTACGTTTTAGGTTATTACACCGAATCGTGTGAACAATAGCGTAAATCTAATAATTGAAGACTTCGAATGTAGCCAGGCATGCCGATAGCCTCATTAGCCTAATCACTGATTAAATGAGTCACGTCCAAAAAGCTACAAGTATTTCACACGTGTTACCACGTGACAAAACATTCGCCGTTTTACTAATAGTACTCCGAAGATGGACGACAAGATCTGGTGCCAAGCTTACGTCTCAATATAAACCCGGTAATCGCCTACATATTTACATAGCAAACGGAATTATGTACTGGAATGTCTTCCTGACTCATTAAACATTATTATATGGGTTAAAAAGACACACGATTTATTAGCTTAATATTTTATATGTATAGCCTATAAAAACGTGGGAGTAACTCTATCATCTGACTTCATAATCATATTTTACAGGTAAGTTGGGTCACCAGCCGGCCTAGCATGATCGCCACGAGATATCTCGCGGACGAGAGAAGACAAACTTAGATCTCGATATATTATATCTCGACATCGACAATTTTAATAGAAAACATATCTCGATCGAGAAATATATCTATTTATTATATTAAAAGTCGAATTTTAAGTGTAATTGTCATGTTAGACCCGAAAGAAATAAAGCGATAATCGATTAAAACACGAGAAAACGGTCGACAAAATTTTGTCGCTGTGGTCATGCTAGGCCGGCTGGGGGACTAGCAATAACGACTCGTAAGTTGTAAGAAAGTATTCGAATCGGCAATAATTTGTAAATCTGTGTTGTATGAGAAATTCTTAGATTAATAAATAATTGGCCAATTATTAATCCATGGAGAAATTATTTAAAATCGTATATTACATTTGAAAATAGGTATCATACAAAATGATTCATAATACAATATTATCAGCTAGTGAAGACTTTAAAAAATGAGGATTAGATTATATCTGATATAATATCTTTATTATCTTTACACCTTGTGTCACCCAAGGTTGATATCAAAACAATATGGGTCATCTATACTAATAGTATAAAGAGGAAAGATCTGTTTTTTTGTTTGTTACGATTTAACTCAAAAACTACTCGACTGATTTTAAAAATTCTTTCACCAATAGAAAGCTACATTATAGTTACATACAGTTTTTGTATATAGTACATCTATATTGCACCCATGCGAATCCGGGGCGTGTTGCAAGTTGAGGTATATGTTCTTAAGTGAAAAAATATAAAAAAAAACTATTTTTATCTTGCGCATTTTTATTACTTTGATTTTCCTTGTGACCGCATTTTATTTCGCAGCTGATACCAAAATAGATTGCCTTTTTAAATATGCTGCGGTGTATTTTGGGAAAGTAGAAATTATAATATTAATGAATAATGACAAGATTAGAAAATATTTCTGATACACATTATATACATAACATGTAATTACTATATTCTATCGTAAGAGCTATAAATAACTGAATTAGATTAATATTTATTAAACATGGATAGTAATAACTATTATAGAGTTTTTGTAATGTAATCAGTTTGTTCAGTATTTCCAGTGATAACGATTTAGTCCCTACATAAAACGAAACATATATCTACTTATATTAATCTACACTAATATTAGAAAGAGGAAATATTTATATGTTTGTAACGAATAAATTCAAAAACTACTGGACCGATTTCAAAAATTCTTTCACCAATAGAAAACTACATTATCAGCGAGTAACAAGGCCTACATATAAACATTTTTGTATATCTTGTTGATGTAGTACATCTACATTGCTCCTGTGTGAAGCCGGGGAGCGTTGCTAGTACTTAATAGAACAAAGAAGTTATGTTTATTTTTAACAGAAAACTCAAAAACTATTAGAATAACTTTAAAAATACACCCCTTTAATAAGAGTTTATTTTATTGTGATAATTTTATACTCAATTAAAATTGTTCACATTTGTAAATGATTTCGAAAGAAAATTCGCACTTTGTGAGAATTATTGGTGTTCGTTGACTACGGTTGAACTTACGTAAAAGTGATTTACTACAAAAATATATCTTAAGTATTGATCATGAATACTGTGTTAATGTGAGCGCTGTTGAATGTTAAAGCGCATTTAATATTCACTTAAATTTATAACCTCCATCCATACTGTGACGTCCAAGTTATTTTCAGCCATGTTGTTCATGCCAATACTTTCAGGTTAGGTATTTGTGCAGTATTCAGACTACAGATAAATCGACAACAAACAAAAAACATACATTTAAATCGATTCACAATCATCCAAAGAAAATGTTGTAAAATTATTATTATTATTGAAAGGCTGGCCTATGCACTATGGTATGACCGAATTTTCCCGGAAATACCTAGTTATTGCATAATGTTTTAATATTTTTTCTCGCATGTGTACAAATTTCAATTCACAAAATATATAAAAAAAAATAGATGTACCTAACTAGTGCAAAAAAAAGATTGTACATAATCCAAAAAGTGCTTTCTCGACCTTTTTTTAAACTGGCAAGCTTAGCCATTTGATCGCGCGATTATAATAAACTACACAAAGTTGTCAATTTAAGGTCAATAACCCCAAACTCAATAACAATTCGGACTTACGAGTAGCATGTCTTTCGTGTTTTTTGCGTAAAGTCAATGTATCAGATCAGAATATACAAGCACTTTTTATTATTACTACTTATTCATCCGATTTCTATGATGATTCATAAGTGCATGTCAGAAGATAACCTCCAGTTTTATCTTAAGAGCCGTCCCTGTCCACCCCACGCCTCGTATTGTCACGTTTTTCCACACGCTTCCGCTTTTCCGACATAAACTAAGATCAATGTGTTTTTATATTCGTTTTTATGCTCGCAATAATCTCAAATAAATGTACACAAGATATCGTCTGCAATAAAAGTCACAAAAAAATCCGGAATTTAAATTTGTATATTTATGAAAATTAAGCTTAATTATTCAATGAAATATTCACATTAATTAGGAATAAAAATTTATTTTATGAATAACTATGGAGTTTTAATTCTTAATTTATTCTTAAAGTTTAGAAAGTATAATTTAACCTACATTTGTTTCTGACTGTACTTATTTCTTTATCTTGTTTTGTTTCTATTAAAAACTCCCAATGTTTAGGATTCTTCCAATGTCTATTATTTTGCTACCAGCTGTTACTTTAATGACGCAGGCAGTACAATATTGATTTTATCTTTCCTCTTTTTACCCTGTTTGGTAAACAGTCGTAGGATTTTTTTAATGTTAGATATCGACAGACGAGCATTAGGTTCACTTGACGGTAGGTGATACCCCAGCCACAGAATATGAGTCAATGATGCGCTTTTGACCTACTTATTTACTTCGAGCATTCGGAAATCCATAGACAGAGACCGAAATGCGCAATGTGCACTTCACAGTTTTTCCATCTACGGTAGTCTAGGTATGTATTTGGAAATAATGCTTACTCTAACATAGCGTAAACTAGCGTAACCTCTTTGATTGGTTTTTTTTTATTGGATTCGAGACGTAACTTGAAGTAAGTAGCAATTCAATAACAATGTAGCTTTTATCTAAAACATATCATATCGTAAAATAAATACAGTTATGAGGTTAATAAAGTCACGGTAGTGATAATTATATCCGAAGCGTCTTCTTGATCTTTCAGGGTTCATGGCTTCTAGATATGCAACTACTACAATATTTTCGAAAATGTTTCTTTATTTATCAGATTTAAAAATTAACGGCCTTTTTCATAAACATATTATAAGCTTGGTATAGTTAAAATATGTTTTGTTTCTTTTGTTCTGAAGTGTTTTTATATTTGACTAGCGACCCGCCCCGGCTTCGCACAGGTCTAGATTTTTTGACAAAAAAAGTAGGGGTTGGTAATAAAAGAGTGAAAATATTGGGTTGTATGTATTTTTTAATGCCACATTATAAAAAAATAAAAACAAAAAATTTCGTCCAAAAATTAAAAAAAAAATTTAATGGTGAACAACCCTTATCACTTAGGGGACCTACTGAATACGCATATAAAATTTGGTAAAAATCGGTAAAGCCGTTTCGGAGGAGTACGGTAACTAACATTGAGACATGGAACTTTTATATATTAGACTAGCGACCCGCCCCGGCTTCGCACGGGTCTAGATTTTTTTGACAAAAAAGTAAGGGTTGTATGTATTTTTTAATGCCACATAATAAAAAAATAAAAACATAAAAAACGTCCAAAAATAAAAAAAAAATTTAAGGGGGAAAAACCCTTATCACTTAGGGGTATGAAAAATAGATAGTAGCCGATTCTCAGACCTACTGAATACGCATATAAAATTTGGTAAGAATCGGTCGAGCCGTTTCGGAGGAGTATGGCAACGAAAACTGTGACACGAGAATTTTATATATTAGAGATAGATAAAGCGAGACAAAACTTATTTTAACTATATAATATGTTTATGAATAAGACCGCTAGCTCATAAATCTGTCAAAAGACACCAACAATTACATTTATAAAATTAAATACGTACGAATGTATTAAATGTAATGTAACGTATTAATGCTTCGTGAGATGGTAACATTACGAGTCTGGATACTACGTAAAATTTCCCTTTGAATTAACTTACAACTTTATTATTATTACTAGACGAGAGGCTAAAATGTGGAAGACTGGATACTAGCCAATTCGGAGTGGTTCGAATGTCCTTGACCGTGTAACATTTGTGAGGGTCAAGGATAACGGGGATGGAAATGGGGGGGGGAAAGGAAACCTCCTTTGAAATGATTGTAAATATTATCTAGGTAAATGTGAGTTCACATATTATATCTATTTCGTTTGATTGTAATTGTGATCAAAACCCGAGCTATTTTCTAATCAAAATGCTATTGTATTGTTGGAAGATAGCATTTAAGAAATATATTTCTTTGTTAATTCATTAATATCCTTGTTATAAAATGTAAAATTCTCCTATAGGTACCTAAATTGTAAGGAAAATCACCTTACTGGTCCTACAACCTGGGTTTAAAAAAACTTACGTTTTGTAATTCACACGAAATTAGGTAGGTTAAAATAGCAAAATATATAAATATTTAAGGAGTTATGTGCTATCGCGGACATTTTTGTAGAACTACAAAAGAAGAATATCCCACCATACATAGTTTTGTTATAAATCAAAGGGATTAGGCATCGTTTTCGATGAAAACTCCCAAGCCAAGCCGCTTGCTTGACTTTTTCCGACACTTATCAGTTAGTGAAAACCCAATGAAAATCCATCAATAGTCTTTGAGTTTATCGCGAAGAGACAAACAGACAGACGCGGCGGAGGACTTTGTTTTATAATATGTAGTGATATGCATATTCGCTGCTAATTTTTTGTGAGGGTTTATATTTGAATGTGAACCAAAAAACGTATTTTTAGACCCTGGTTGTGGGGATACAACACGGAGCACCTTCTTTTTGTAATAATAAGAGGTGTGTAATTAGTAACGATATGCAAACTAAGAATGTAGTTATAAGATTAATAATAAGGCCAGACTGAGAACCTAGCATTTGAGTGATAATAATTGATGACGACTTCCTTTTTAAGAACAACGTGTAATAAACGGGTTCATTCCGTACACCTTTTACGACGCGACAAGGCGAATGTTAAGTGTAAAGTAATGGAAACTTTTCACGAACCTCGCTGTTGTGAATAATAAAATAATTAGTGCCTGGTATTACTCATCAACTATTCGATTTCAGATATACAAAAAATAACGGACGGGCTCGTTGGCGCGTTCGGTAGAACACCTGCCGTGTTTAAATAGTTTTCTGGAAGCATGTTTTCCCCACATCTGGTAACTTCAGGCATTGATCGGGTGGAAGGAATATTGAAATTCCGACTGGAAAACGAACCACCGTTCATATATGGAAAAACCGTGAAGTGCACATTGCGCGTTTCGGTTTCAGTCTATGGATTTCAGAATGCTCGAAGTAAAAATTAGGTCGACAGCGCATCATTGACTGATGTTCTGTGGCTGATGTATCACCTACCATAAAGTGAACCTCGTGCTCGTCTGTCGATATCTAACATAAAAAATAGACAATATTTTTATTAATATTGGATTTTTTACTATTCACTACTTATGTATGTTGTTATCGACAGATCAGATGCATAGACAAAATATAATAACTTAATCAGTAAATATAGGACATAATCATGCCTTAATCATAAAAATATCTGTATTTCACATAAATCGTTCAGAATTAGTTTATTAGTTAATCAGCTTATATGCCCTGCCAACTCGAAACATTTTTTTAATTTCTCCGGGATTCAAACGTAGCGCTCATACCACTGAACTACGGAGGCGGTGATAATATTTAAAGGTATATAAGTAATACTAACTATAAGTGTATAAATAAAATTATTATTTATCTTGATGTTAGTGTTTTCAGCAAACGTGGTTATGGGCAGATTGAAAGATGACAGCTGTCTGATTTGATTTTTCACATAGTTGCCTTACTAACGCCATCTATTCGTATAAAGTATTTTATTTAAATATGTGATACTCGCGTTAATAAAAGACAAAATTATGTGCTACTATATATTATATTAGTGACGTTTTCCCCATAAGGTACTTTAGTGTAAATCACTTGTTAATGACGTATCTACTTCATTATAATTTGTCACCTACTTTTCGCAGTTCAACGTAACATACATATATCACAGCTCACATGTTTATCAATTTATGGCGATCAATTTACACGTGATCCATAATTTAATTTTCGTTGCGACAAACTTTTATTAGTACGTACTATGGAAATTTATTTTAAAATAATTTTATTTTGTTTGGTGAGGTTCACGTAGGATATTACTATTGAGCTACGGAGGCTGTCAGTATTTTAAATATTACTAGCTGATGCTCTCGACTTCGTTCGCGTGAGCTTCATAAATGATGACAACTTTTCTTTTCGACAACCGATTTTGATGAAACAATGTCTATATGTTGGGAACTCTTTTATTTTCCGGGATGAAAAGTATCTAAGATGTTGACCGTGGTTAAAAGGTCTAAAAACTACCATGCAAAATTTAATGTAAATTGGTCCACCCGTTTCACAGATTAGCCCATAAAAACACAGAAACAGAGAATTGAAAAAAAATCAGAATATGTTCTGTTTCTCTTTTCACATCCCCCTGACTCGGTTTTTAGCATTTTTTTGTACAGACATTCGACCTCTACAGTTTTATTATATAAATATTATGTGAAAAATAAACCTTAAGTTAGGTATAACTTAAGGTCTCTCTACTAACCAAATGATAACTCTAATCAAGCTCTAATGAAACTTTTATATGTTTTTATAAAGCGACTCGTGTAAATGTATATTATTTTATGCAATATTATATCTGATAAGTATTATGGATCAGTTATTTGATCCTTAATCCTTCTAGAACTGCGGTTGATATTTTTAATCTTTTGCGGGCGCCACAATGACGGTCACGCGTACAACGATTATGCGCCATTTAACAACGAAAATACGCGGTTTTTATCGACATTTATTTCTATTTTAATAAATACCGTGTAAATGCAATTATTTTAAATCATACATTTTTCGCATACAGTATTTTTTTCCGAAAAGTAAATCACTACATTTACAAAATGTGATGTACTAGATGTGTTTTTTTTAATTGTGATGGCCTAATAGTACTTTAAAAAACGCATTTCTTAAGAATAGGTACTATTGTAGTTTTAACTTGAACTTAACTAGAATTACTTACTTCTTATATTTACATAAAGTAAAAAGTACAAAGGGGCCGATAAAAAGGGGTAATAAATATTGCAATATTTTGGTCTGTCTGTTTGTTCTAATCTCCGAAACTACCGAAAGGATTTTCATGCGGCATAAAGAGGTAAAGTTTGTGAGTTCCTATGGGGTAATCTCTGTAAGTATCTACTGAAGCGATTTTAAAATTTCTTTTTATTATTACACCAGCGAGTAACATAGGCTTTTATTTTTTGTGTATAGCGGGGCGTGCTGCTAGTATTACTATATACGTACTTCGTACAAAGTCACAGGCACTATCTAGTCTAATTGATATAATATAATTAATTTATGCAAATAGCGATAAAAAGCTTTTAATTTGGGTGCGGGTTTTTTATACATTGAACAAAAGTTAGTTATTATCAGAGATATTACCTTCTCTATGTAAAGAGTAAACTATAAATTTATAATAAGCTTAAACTACTATGATTTTTATCAGAATGAGTAATTGCATTACGTTACTTCAATTATAGTACGTGATCTTTTAATTTTATTTTTTCATATAATTATTTTTGATCTAGTTTGAACCGGTTAGCCGTTATCAGCAATCACTTTATCGTGTAAAGTAACTACATACTTCAGACATTTGGAATTTTAATTACATTAAAATATGATTAATCTAACTTCGACACGAATTCTCATTAAATATTTTCTATTAATCAATACTCAGTTACTGAATAATATATTCTGGATCTAAGGTAATAACGCTCAATTTATGATGAATTATCTAAAGTAGCGATGAGATATACTTGCCGAATTCAATACTAGGGCTTGCAAGTACGACCCCGTAATAATACCAGGGTCGAAAACCTGCAAGTATTTGGCAGTATTGAGTATACGGTCTGCACTGTCTAGAACTTTATATTGCTATGTCATAGCAGCAGCTCATAAATGAATCGGTTTTAAGAAACGAAACGAGCCGAACGAGTATAATTTTTTAAAAGGCACGAATGTCCATGGGCGGTGGTGATTACTTATCATCAGGTAACCCATCTGCTCGATTGTATGCTCTGTAATAAAAAAATGACTAAAATTTATTAAGATGATGATGATATTAAGATACCTAGCACTAGACACTTCCTGCCTCGCACAACCGCTATGTGAAACCAGCTATCGCAGGCAGTTTTACCGAACCAATATGAGTTGGGAACCTTCAAGAAACGAGCTTATTCTTTCCTTAAAGGTCGACAACACACCTGCAAACCCTCTACATGCAGATATTTATTGGCGGCCTTGATCACTTACCATCACATAAGACACCTGCTCGTTTGGCCCTTATTTTATAAATACCAACCGATAACTCCAGTAATGAACACTACGATAACCTGAAAAAGTACATTTTACGCCAAATGCATTTAAAAAAAATTGTGATAACTTTAATTATCTTAAATAATTTAAATGTTATCACAGTATAGCTTAACTTATAATTTATATATAATATACGTATGTACTTATAACTTTTAAATTGTCTTAAACAATTTAAAAATTTGTCACAATTTTTCTTTGAAATGTCTTTGGCGTAAAATATACTTTTTCAAGTTAGTGTACTGTTAATTGCTGGTGTTGTATAATAACCATGAGGGACAAAATTATAATAGGTTTAAAAAATTGCTAAGTGATGTGCCTGCAATTGATTCTAAAATCCGGATAATCGTGAATCCATATAACAGAAGCACAGTATATGCGATCGTACTGCGTTACCTAATTCCAGTCTTCACCAAGGTCGCATCACAATTTTATACTTTATAGTATCCTATACATTTTATATTGTAGGTGCTCAAATAAATTACAAATTCAAGCTTACGTTCCTTTTTCGTGAAAACGTTGATAATATCATCAGTGGCGGACACATTTCCTAGGTATTGGCTATTACCAATTCTACAACTGTTTATTCTTAAATCAATATATATGTATATAGAGTCCGATTACTGGTTCGGGATGGCAAACTGGGTGTTTTGCTATAGGATATAGAAGTTTGATATATCGTTGAGTGTACAATGAAAGGGAAAAGTCATCGGCAAGATAACATCATAAAAACGTTTAACAGATTATTTTTTTTGATTTCTATAAGACAGGTAAAAAGAAAATTTTAAGTTTTTTTATGTTAGGGTACAAATCTTGGTCGCATGCTTTAATGAGGTGAGCTACCGTATCTGGTATGGCGGAATTGTTTTCACATTTTCTTTTCCATTTGGCTATCCAGAGTCGGTATTCATTTATAACAGTTGGTTTACCTACTGTGTTGATTTATTAGTGTGACGTCACACGTACACGTTGTGGGCATGCCCATCGTGCCCATAACGATGTATCCGCCCTTGTAATAAGACTTAAGGTACTGCTCCAAAACTAACAATACGGGAACTGTCCAGTAAAAAGCGGTATTTGTTATTGATTCATTTTTGCTACGACACTTGCTTGATTGCTGTTGACGTCAGCTCATATATTGAGACGTTTGTTATTTCACGAACAATATCTGCCAAGATCCTACATCTATGTATACTATACTTAATATTATAAAGAGATAGTTTGTGAAGTCTACAAAACCAATTTTAAAAATTATTTCACCAATAGAAAGCTACATTATCTGCGAGTAACTAAATTAAATAATTAAATAATTTAAAAGTAATAAAGTAAAATATATACTAAAAGTATTTCTTTTTTGCATCTGTGCAATTTAGGTACGAACCGTGTTGCTAATTTAATATATTTATATAAGTAGGTATATCCCTGAGTAACTTAGTGAAGCAAACAAGTTTATTTCAAAAAACACAAAAACATTTATTTAAATTTTAGATATTATTGTAGATACTTAAAATTCAAAATCCCTTACCGGTAAGAGTAGGAGGAATATACACAAAATATTGCTCTTATTATAACTAAATACCTTTTTCAGATCTTTTCCTTTGTCCGTATAGAAATTATTTTCCACCCTGAGGCTAAATACCTACTTTTAAAAAACTCATCGATAAAAGATTTCCAAGAGCTATTTTTCATAAATATTCAAGGAAAGCGTAATGAGATTACACTAATACCATTACGCATTCTTCGTTTTTCAAAGAAACCTTTTTATTCAATGCTTATAAAAATAGATAGATCTTAGTAGTTACCTACATTGAAATAAAGGGTTTTATATTTTTCATCTAATGAACTTCTTTTTGTTTTATTCTCAGTAAATGGCGAAACAAAGCATTGTTTTATTTGATGGAAGATTTAAGTATTCAAAGAAATGCTTTTGTATGAAGAAAATTATTATTAAAACACCTAATATTAACCACATAATATAATAATTGCGGCTTAATTGGCTCATTTAGCGAATGTTAAAGTTAATAGCCCATGTTAAAGTAATCGTTGCCTACAGTTTGTCCATCACAATGCTTGTTATTTTCTAGATCAGTGTACGACACAAAGTATTAATTTCGCCTATTATTAAAATAATAATTTATAAAATATTTTTTTTAATACTACAAACCATTTTAACATGTTTATGAATTTATTGCACGGTAATAATTTACTCTTGTTCTGCGTATGTTTCGTATATTAAATTACTATTGTTTACCGTCAACCAAGTCAATTAAAATGAATTTCATACGCACTTAATTAATTACTCTATGTCACTCGAATAGGACTAAATTTCATGTTTTTAAAACTATAAATAATTTCATACTTTCCATTTAAAATATTGATGGTGGTGAAATTACACCAAGAAAAAAAAGATCTTACGCATTAACGTAAATTCGTAAGTCAAATGGAGCAAGTACATTATTTTTACATTCGAAAAAGTACATGTTTTTCAGGGCACACTTTTAAAAACTTAAAGAATACCTACACACTATAACAAAAAATTGTGCAATGATAATGATTAATTATACATAAAGATTAAAATGCAACGTTTATGGAAAATTCCTAATGAGGTCTTACTAGTGTTAAGTTACGTCTTTGATAAAAATAACGATAATACAAATTTCACTTGAATAAATATCACACATTCATGTACGATAACGTTTTATCGATCTGATACACTGGGTTTTTTAATTACGTCGAATTGAACCTTTATCAACAACTAAATATTAGTCAAGGCCCCTTTTTAGTGGCCTATAATGTCAAATTTCTATTCTCTACATTGTAGTTTTAGTATTACAATGTAGAGCTATTTAAACAATTACAAATCATTAATTAGGAAAAGGATTTTCTGAGAAATTCAAATTCAAATTCAAAAATCATTTATTCATTTAGGTAACACAATGTACACTTATGAACGTCAATAAAAAATACATATTAAATGCTTCTAGTTTTACATTTACTGCCAGTTCTCAAATCAAGGGCGTAGAGCGGACGAGAAGAACTGGCAAGAAACTCGCCGCCACTCTTTTTTAATCGCCAAGTTTTTGTTTTACAAATGTTTTGTAAGGAGCTGCAACCATTACACCATGTTCCACATGACATCTTTAAGTAATTAACTATAATAATCGAAAAATATATATATAAACGAAAAAATAAAAATAAATAAAAACAAAGATTTGTCCTCTATCAGCAGAATGTATGGTGAAATAGGAGCACTCACTTACATTCTCGTGGGAACAACACGCAAATACATAGACGAAATAACTAATATCACCGCATACACGAATTCAAGTTCGACCAGTCACCACAAGTAGCACCCGTTCACGAGTATGACGCATGGCCAGCCATATTTTAGGGAGAGAGACAACCCGACGCATGGAGAATCCTTTGAGCTACAAATAACGATGGACAATACCAAAATATATTAAGGCTTTTGTATTAATTATTATAATATGATGTTAAAAGTTCAATTTATTTGCAATTTTTCTAAACAATTGCATTTTCTTTAATAATTTCATTTCTAAATATTTTTTTCTGTTTACCGGCTGCTCTAGATTTTTTTATTTGTGATGCCGCTTAATCTTATAAATGCCAAAATGCCGCTTTCAACCTTTGTAACTTGTAGGTTGTTAAGTACTTAGAAGGACACCCCATGTTCAGGAAGTGATAAAAATGTATTATCATATCACTCAATTAATTAATTTTAATAAAATTCAATGTCATCAATTAACAGCAAACATGCTTTCTAATTGATAATAGACATATCAGTCATCTATTAGTCTTAAATACTAACATACTTAATAAACGTCTGGCAGAACTGGTCATATTCTGATTTATTCCAGTTGAATTTAACCCTATTAATTGCAGAATACACCCTACCGTCTGTGACGTGAGTATGTTGTCAATAAAGCGTTCGTCGCGTTTCTCATTCAATGTCTCAGTTCTCGAATGTTCTAAATCCTTTTGAAGGGGACGAGGGAACGCCTGTATTGTTCTTTAAGGACGAATTTCGCACTAAAGTGGCGATAATTTGAGACTATTGTAATATACTTGCTAAAACAAATATTTGTAGAGTGAATTCCCGAGTCCCCTAATGGGACAGACACGTTTTTCTTTTTCTTTACAGGAGGCCTTCTGTACCCTGCCTGAGCGAAACATCTTTTTTAAATCGTTTATCGGGATTCGAACCCAGGACCTCCGGTACTACCGCGAGAGAATAGCCACTACAATACCAGTAGCCCCGGATAGCGGTCAAAGATAAATATTTAAGTAACACGTAATTATAAAATAAAAAGGTATTTTTTTTATTTAAGCTGAGCCATTCAGGTAAGTTTTTGAATGTATGTACATATCTTCTGATATATTAAGTACAGTTTATAGAAGTCGTATCTCAATTTTATGTAATATTATAATAATTTACCTAATGAAGTATACTTATGGTCAAATCCAATGACATGTATTTCGTAATTTGAATGAATATTATGAATTATACGGGATTGCACAATTTATCACATTATTGAAACAGTATTACTTATTATATTATTAGATCATATAACTGATACGTATTTGAGTAAAAAAAATAATTTAATCTTTTAAAAACTCTTAATTTTATGTTAAAAGATTATTTTGATCTATTACTGAGATCTATTATTGAATTTTAATTTTAAAAAATACTCATGGCTCAAAAATACCTAAGTGTCACAAGTTTTCAGCGAGCAGCAATTCAACTCACACTCTACTAAACCGCAGAGTTAAGCGTACAGTCAGAGAGTAAACATTTCATTAAATACTTAAAAACACAATTTTTACTGAGCTTAAAAGGATTCTAGGATTTAAAAAAAACCAGCATAATATTGAGTAAGCATTATATTTTGATTAAAATATCAGATCAGACACTGTAACGTACATGCATTTAGACAATACTACAACTTCTGCATCAGGTAGAATACATAATATAGCTTCAGAAATAATATTTACATTAAGGTAAACATGGCAGTTCTAAATATAGAATTAGGAACTTTTCATGTTCCCAAACTTGACAAATAATTTTTCACCATCGCGTTTAAATTAGATACATTCCTCAACTCTAAATTGTTCCACATTTTAATTTCTTTTATGAGCGTCACTCATCATCTCGATTCAGTTACACTGACACTTTCAAACCTCTTTTAAAACTGGTCCACTTACACAGTTTATACTAAAATCACATAATCGTGCAAAATATGTAACATAATACAATTATACTTAGGTACAATCGGGACTCGCCCCAGTCATATATAATACAAACTATATAAGGTACTTAATTTATCACTGCATATATTGACTACAATTCGACTGGTCAGTCACTGACAGCAAAATACAGCATATGATAATACTAAATGTAGAGACGGAAATTTGGTTTTATTTTCTAATAGGAAAATTATCATCATTTACTCTGTTACTTATCAAACTTCATAAAATAAATATCTTACAAAAAACAAATCACAGAATGCGCGAACCGCCATCCAATCGCGAACTGCCATCACTAGCTATCCATCTAAAAACTACAGAAGCTCATAAACATAGCCTCAAGCCCTCAGTTATCCTTAAACTAAACGCAGTCTTAAATCAATCACCATACATTGTTACAACCCCATACGGACAACCTCAACATTAACAGAATCTTACAAAAACATGCAATCATTAGGAAAAGCGAACCGAACAAATTTCTGATGAAAAGTAGATATAGAGTTCGTTCGCTGTGATACATTCAGATTTCACAAGTACTCAACTGTTGCGCTCTGTCGAGTACATATCACAGATGGTGTTGCGTCTTCGCCGCTCTCGTGGTTCGCGCCGGCCGTCTAGCGCCTCACAGGTAGGGCATGCAGGCGGTACAGTGCCAATGTCGCTCGGGGGACTCCGCGCGCGCCCTGTACACAAGCACGCCCGGTTAACTCACGAGCTTCTCTCCTCGGCTCGCGAATCAGAGCAACCGAACGCCCGCTTTAACTTCTCCACCAACCTGCTGTGAAATTTGTCCGACTCCCGTCCGGCGCTCGGCGGGCTAGCCGAACCCTTGGGGCTGTCCTGCGCTCGTAGCGACACCCGCGATGGTGGCATACGGCTGTACGACATGGAACGCATCGCTGGAGCGCTCCGATGCGGGCTTAAAACGGACGATGTTCGAGGAGAGAATGCCGGTCCTTCCGAACGAGACTCTGACACTTTGCGCATCCGACCACCGATCCCAGACTTGTCCACTGATTCCGAAGCCCGCCTCGACCGCTGAGAGTTGTATATGTCCCAATCGTTCTTGACTACTGGCATCATGAACGCCATCTCGGCGATTACAACGGTGACGCTTGAGTTTTAACGTTTTTGGTATTATCGATAAGGAGTCGCGCAAAACTGTTTGTGTTTCGCGGAAATTCACTCAACGATCGATAGATGTTATACTAATTCTTGTCTTTCACTTATGTAAAGATTTTTCTGAATAATTTCTTTAATTTAGGTTTAGTAGAACTTAGATTGTATATTTCTAGTTGCACATACACGGATGAGTATCAGGAAAAAGGTTGACTTTCACTTCAATGTCACTGGTTTTGAACCGGTTACCCTGATGTTCACCTTTAGACGAATTGTGACGGAATGAAGTATTCGTGAAAATACACCCTGAATATAAGGAAAATATTGGCGCCACTGTCGCAACGAACGTCAACGAAAACCACGTAGATAAATAGCATTGAAACACGTTGTAAATAAATGCAATTGGTGATTGCACAAGGCACATTACAGGCTTAAAATAAATATTAAATGTTCTTTAAATATCACAGACCTTCTGTATTACAAGAAATGGAAGATATAATAATTTTCGATCTATACTTCTCACCGAAAGATGGCAAAATGCATTAAATATATTTTGCTATTCACCACTAGATGGCGTTTTTGTATTTATTTCAGCGACCTCTGTGTTCAATTTATAAAATGAAGGTGCAAATTGAAGCAAACATGATTTCTCATTGGCCAATTTTACTCTGCTATGATTCGAGTTTCCCCTAGTTCTTTATATTTTTTCTAACTCCTTTAGTCCTTTAATCAAAATATTTTTAATGAAAAACCAAACTAAGTAGGATTTGTATATGTTTACTTTTTGAATAATATAAAGGTCTAATGAATTGTATATACAAATCAAGAGCAAATTCATTTTTAAGCAGGAATCTCAACACAATGTACCTAGAGTTTGTTGAATAAAACAACAAAATATTAATTTTCGAGAAGTATATTTTAAATAAATTCGAGATTCTTAGTAAAAAAAATATTAGTATACAACATTATTTAGTATTTATCCAATGAACAGATAACATATTATTATATCCCATACATAGCTTATAAATTTCCATGATACATTGATATTATCTTTTCGAAACGAAGGTAACTCAAAAACTATAACATATACAACCAAGGCCTCTTATATGTGTAACATAATATTATCTTTAACTATATAATTATATTTAAAACAATACACAATAGCACAGGTAATATAAATCAATGAGATATGATAAATAATAGAGAGCACTTAGTATTCCATGTTAAAATTAACTAACTATAAGGGCTATCCATAAATTTCGTCACACGTTAAGGTTCGGAGAGGGTCAACATGTGACATTGCGAAACAAGTCCTAAGTTTCGTGACGTCACATGACAACACTTAAAGTATTGAACTACGAAACTTTAACGGCCTACGTTTACTTTAACGTTTATGAATACGTTTCTTTCACTCTGTAGTCTTTTTATATTCGATAGAGCGAGATAAAACATATTTTAACTATATCAAGTTTAAAATATTTATGAAAAAGGCCGTAACTGTATAATGAAAAACTTAAAAATATTGCCTTCTCTATCTTTAGGCTTAAACACACTATAGAAGTGGGGGCTGATAAATGGGACCATCTGTGACAAGGATGGGTGGGGGGGGGTGAAAATTCATAAATTCGTGTGACGTAATATAATAGAAGGCCCCTTATTAAAATGATAAAGTTATTAATAAATTTTAAAGTTTTAATAACCAATAATTAACCTCAACTACTATACGTAAAGTAGAACAACAATATGAATAATAATTAATAATAAATTAACAAGGAAACATTATTAATAAGCAACTACAACGATATTAATATTATACTTGCAATATTTATTTCTAGTTATTACTTTATTAGATAAAAAACTAAATCATGATTGAACAGGTGGGAAAATATCACATTTTATATGAAAATCACTACAAAATCTAAATTAGTAATAATATATATTTTTAAATGAATTGTTTACGGCGCTAATAATGCACATAAGACCTCAAGTCTTTTCATACACCGAGATATTCAGTCTCCAATGAGAATCGAACCGACCTTCATTCTGGTTATAAATTATCGCGTAATAAGATAATCTCCTTTTAGTCAAGCCAAGAAGGACAGTTTATTCCTGCTTTTGCAACAAACTTTCGAACGGTATGAAGGCTGGCACCAACTTCAAAAATAACTGTTAATAAATATTAAATATTTATTTAAGGCTGTTGCTTCTTAGTAATTAAAATATTTTTTTTTACTCTTTAGTTTGAGTTTGTACATACAATTTATGTAGTTATAGTTTTGAAGTCGGTTTTTCTTTTTTTTTTCTTTTTTACTTATTGGAAAAGAACACGACATTGATATTTGTAAAACAACGCATGGAACCTTTTCACAGATAAAGTTACGCACGCTAACAGCCAAATAGGTAATTTATTTATAAATAAATAACGTAATTTATAGTATCCGCCCAGATTCATAGAAATTTGCGAAATTCTCCAAAAAAAAACGTTAACCATTATTATTTACTTATTACAACAGTTATTGATTTCCGTCCTCATTAATCTTCGCCCTAACTCCTCGACTCAGTGGAATGCGCGTTGCCTTTTAAACCCAAAGTTACGGTTTCGATTCCCGGAGAAAAAATAAAAATAGTTCTGGCGGGCAGGACCTAGAAAAATGACAAACCGACACAGAAATGTCTGTCCCATGCCCCACTCACACACCCACACTGGTATTAGCATCATGCGGTTTCTCCGAATCATAGTATCCATTTAAGTTAACCATAGTTAGTAGTTCCACTAAATGCCGTTGGTACCCGCACTCCATTAGTTTAGTTATCACTTTGTGCAGATATTTAGCGAGTTTTTCATACAAATGATACAACTCTTCCAGTTGTGCATAGTTTGTATGAATGAAGTAACCGTTGTCTTCATTTTGCTGCCATTCGCTGGAAAAACGAAACGATAAATAGAAACTATTAAAGAAAATATTGTATATAATCGCTATGAAATAATTGTACACACATTGTACAATACATTTTTTCTACAATTTTCATTAAAAAGTTGTAGAAAAAATGTATTGTATTACTTTTACTACTATTTTGATCGAGCTGATAGTATATCTAAGATAGCATTTGGTGGTATAATTATTATCTGTGGTTTAATTATAGTATTATAATATGAATCTTAAAAATATTTTTCTTATATTGATAAAAAAAATATTTATGAAAAATATCCAACTTTTGATTAACAAACTTTTTTTATCGAAAACGGATAATTAATTATAATGGCCTTTATCAGTGATATAATCTTCAAGATCGATTCAATAGTTTCTGAGTTACTATTTACAAACAAGCAAACAAATTACCTCCTTTCCGTAATAATGTTATTATAGAATTAGCGCTTATAGTAAGATTTGGGAATTAGAAGATATTTGATTGGGTAGTTTTGCTGAATGACACTGATTGTAATATAACTTTTTAATATTACCAGGATTGCCAGACGTACTAAATTTTTTTAAAGGTCATATCAGGTACAAATCGACGGGTTCTAAGAACAAAATCGTATCTGTGAAATAGTTTATTTGCAGATACGATTTTGTTCTTTTGACCTGTTGAAATACAGTATCGATCATATATCTTTATTTTATCACTTCTTACGATTATTCGCAGTCAGGTAAGACGCCCTTACTAAAGCCCACAAAATCAGTTAATTCTTGTTTAACGTATCTTACATTGACACTGAGGGTGAGGTTTTAGTAAAAATTTCACCTGGCAACACATTCAAAACTAAGTATGAATTGATGCTCAGGGAAGTTTTAGGGGAAATAGCATCTGACAACACTGACATTAACTTTCAAAATTAAGAATAAAGTACACACCCAGCTTTCAGCACGTGACTGAACTTAAGTATAACCGTAAAGATATCATTCAATAGTTTCATAACGGGCGTTGATCTGTTGTTCAGGAGACATCTAAACAGCACATTCTTTATATAGACCACGTGGCACTCGTATAGATCGTCCAGCGTTCGGGCCTTTCGTAGATCTTTCTCGAATTCCGTCCAAGAGGTCAGTATGCAGGTTGTTACTATGTAGTTGTCTAGCGCGCGGATGAGGGATGCCATTATATGACGATACAGTTGTACTGAAATGTACTGAGGCGATCTCAGGAGTTTTCTAGAATGATTCCGCGCTAATTTGACCGATAGTTTTAAGGACTGAAAATAAAAAAAAATATGATAAAATTTAAATTTTTATACATGCGGCGCTTTTGGGCTTATACGACAGTCCTGCGACCATCGAAAAGCCCGGCTCGCCGCCTTTAACGCAATACGTGTTTATATATTAACGTAATCATATAAGTTATACATATACAACTAATATGCGTGAAGGACATTATTTTTATTTTTATGGTTGGATTAATAAGGCGATCCGGGCTTTTGGGCTTGTATGGTGGTCCCACCACCGAATACATAAAAAAAGTTATATAGATGCAATATGATTGAATCCAGAACACTCGCATAAATGAATGAATGAGTGAATTATTCATTGTACAATGTACATAAAAACAAATAGCACTAAAATATAATATACTAGCCACACGCCCCGGCCTACAACCTCACAAACTACCTCTTTATAATATTAGTATAGATGGACCAAAAGGGCGGTCTTAGCGCTTAGTAGAGATTTAATTTAGCGAGAAAGGTGTCAAAAGGGATAAGCTAGGCGGTGTCCATTACGGTTAACAACAAATAAAAACTAACTATGTATATCTTTATACAAATTGAGAAAAAAGATGTGGGAATATGGATGAATCAATCCCAATAATGCCGATAACGGCATAGTATTGATTTGTATATTTTATCGATGATTTTTTCATATTATTTAGAATGTATAGCAGATTAATATCAAATTATTATAATAAGAATGAAGAATTAATATGAAAGTAGATGGCTATAGGGGAAGAGGGAGGTCAAAGAATCATGGATTGACTGTGTGAAGAATGATGTGTTTGAAAGGTGTGACTGATGATATGGCGAGTGAAAGGAGAGAATGGAAAAAGAGAACATACTGCGCCGACCTTAAATAAAAAAAGGAAACAAGGTAGGAAGAATAAGACTTGATTTAAGCTCATAACTTACCTCAAAATCTTCGCTCAAAATCCAAAAAATCCTTCTCATTTTAATCAAAAACTGGAAAACCTTTGCATATCTCAGTAAAGCTTCTTGGGATATGATAATATTCAGCGGCCAGCTGACTGAATAGGTCAGAGACAAGCATTGTAGGACATCGGGAGAGCTGTGCTGGAAGCTGAGAGGGGACTCCGGTATCGTGAATGATAGGTTCTCTGAGAATTTATGGACATCTGAAAGGTGAAAACGTAAATAATTATTACATTAGCCATTGTCTTCACTTCGTTGACTTTTGTTTTTAGTCATATTTACTGAAAAAAATTTTGAGTGGTTAGTTTAGTTTTTTTTTTTATGTCAGATATCGACAGACGAGCATGAGGTTCACTTGACGGTAGGTGATACCTCAGCCACAGAACATCAGTCAATGATGCGCTGTCGACCTATTTTTTACTTCGGGCATTCGGAAATCCATAGACTGAAACCGAAACGCTCAATATACACTTCACGGTTTTTCCATATATGAACGGTGGTTCGTTACCCGGTCGGAATTTAGTTATTCCTCCCATGCATGATCAATGCCTGAAGTTACCAGACGTGGGTAAAACATGCTTACAGTAAATTATAAACATGTGGTCCCGGTGGGATTCGAACCCACGACCCATCGATGCGCACGGCAGGTGTTCTACCGAACGCGCCAAAGATCCCGCCAGTGTGTTCTATATTTCAAACTAATATCATGGTATCTCAGTCAGATATTTTGGAAAATAAAAATTAACCAGTTTCAATACCTGTTTGTTAGCAAACGAAATAAAGGATACCGCTACCCTATCGATTTATTCGATTAAAAGCGGGATTTATTATATTACATTAGGACACGTAAGCTTATGGATAACAAAAAGGAGTTATTAATTATCTACATGGGCGGCGCAGGTGAGTAAATAAATCGTGTTTATAAGAGTATTTTTTATTATTAAGCTGTAATCAACATTTTTGAATGATCATGATAAACTTTGTAAATTATAAGAACTATTTTTCGATAATTGTGTAAAGGGATTTTTAACTTAAAAAATATCTTACGTGATATAGATGACCCAAGAGCTGTGTCCAAAATATTATGCAAAGTTGAGAAGTTCAATAGTTCCTGGGGATTCAACGTTTTTGTGAGCTTTGCGAATAGATTGTGACATATACTCCTGGAGAATTCTCCATCCATTAAAAAGAAATAGTCCTTTAAACTCCTCAAATGTTCGTACATGTCGAGATTTACTAGGAAATACGTTAAAATCGAATTATTGACCACTTCCAACTGATACGTTAGTGGCAACATTACGGATCTCTGTAAACAGGCGGTCAGTGTTGCTATATTATCACAAGCGATCCATTCTTCACCTCTCTCATCACCTAAGCGAGATTTGTAAATATTTTTGTAAGGCTTTTTCTTCACTTCCTCCATAATCGTTGCAGGATGTGTGTAATTAGATGATGTAATTTCTAAATTTGTTTGAGTTTCAAAATAACATTCAGAGTATTTTTCCCAATTTTTGACACCAAAAGGATCGAAGTCTTCAAGACTGTATGAACCGTCTAGAATATTGAATATTGAAGTTTTTCTTCTGAAGTTTTTAATATTTCCGTTTAGTTTTTTAGTCGGTGATGAATCAGGACTCGTTTGGTCGCTGATCACCTCCGATACAGCTGCTTCATCATCTACAATTAGAGAAAAATCGAAACCCTCGGATCTTAAATAGTCTTTTTCTGGTTTCATTTTGGTATCTAAGTTTCCGCTTTCGCTTCTAGGTGTGAAAATATCGCTAGTCATTGGTCCATCTGTAGGCATTTCAGCTGTAGTCGGAGTTTCCAAGTCTAACTGTAACAAAAAAAGTAAAAAACCTTTTGAGATTTTATAGTTTAGAAATAATGCAAATGACGAAAACTAGCGGTAAGATAAACAAAATAACCAAATCATATATTTACAGGAAATAAAAAACTCAATGTATAGATGATGTATATAAATAAGCTTTCTTTAAGAAACTCGTTCGCAATCATTTTATCTCTATTGCTTTGATACTTTGTAGGATGACTAAGTGTGTACTTTATTTAACTTGTGTATTTTATTATTTTTTAATATTTGATGTAATAATTTAGAAGATTGTTTTTTTTTTTATTTTTTATTTTGATGTATGACGTTTCACTGTGCCTTAATTTGGCATTTTGATCTTTCACGCAATTGGTTGCCTGAAATTAACTTAAAAAAACTATAAGTAATTGTTTTGTTTATTTCTGTGTCTTTATGTTTAAATGTATTGTGAAATAAAGAGTAAATAAATAATAATGGCGATAAAGTATTATAATAAATTTTTGTTATAATTACCCTTGAAAACAACTCTCCCGGCGTCACCGCCCCTGCAGACGAGCTATTCGTATTTGAAGGTTCTGCATAAGGTTTTAAATTTAATCTCAAACCAGATTTCTTCACCGAGTCAAAACGCGTATTAGATTCGTAGTGTTCCGAACCCATAACATTACTTTTATTGCGTAAAGCCTCTTTTTGGGCGACATTTGCAGGTTCACGATCATCTAGTTTATCTAGCGGCAAATTATATTCAACGCCTAGAACTCTTTGTCTATTAACTAAGGCCTCTCTTTGTGCTACCGTTCTTGGTTCGGAGACATTTTGTTTGGAGCTGATTTGATTCAAACCAAAATCAGCACCGAGAACTTTCTGCTTATTAACTGAGGCCTCTTTTTGTGCATCTGTACCAAATTCGGAAACATTTTTTCTCTCTATTGAGTCAACTTTATCAAACTCTACCCCTAGGACTTTCCGTTTATTAATTAAAGCCTCTCTTTGTGCCTCTGTTCTCGGTTCTGCGGGATCTTCTTTCTCTATCGGGTCAACTTTACCAAATTCCGCACCGAGAACTTTCTTCTTATTAAGTATAGCTTCTCTATGTGCTACCGTTTTCGGCTCTGAGATTTCTTTGGTTTTCTGTTCCACCATGTCAAATTCAGTTCCTAACACTTTCAATTTATTTCTTCTCGCTTCAGTGAAGGGAGTTTCTTCTATATTATTCTCTTCATCAACTGAAGTCAGTGTTATTATTGGATGTTTGAAGTTATTTTCGTGATCAGTCTCGAATTCATGAGCCATGACTTTCTGTTTGTTTTTAACAGCTTCCTCTCTAGCTTCAAGAAATCGTAGATTATCGAAAGCTTGGTTGAGATTGGAACCGATGACATCATTCGACGTCGCTTCGGTTTTGTTATTCTCGGAATCATTGATGACGTTTCCTTGGGAGTCTAGTTCTTGTTCATTATCACACTGTCTCCCTCGGCTTCCAAAACCGAATATACTTTTAGTAACATTGCATATCGCGCTAAATACATCATTGGAAGTTTGAGCTTTTGTTCTATTTATGGTATGATCGGATTGAACGGCATCATTCACTTCACTATTTTGTGATGTAGATGATTCCACCATTTTCAGATCATTTAAATCCTCATTATTATCGCCATTAAGTTCGTCTTCTGATTTGAAATCGCTTTGAATAGACATTGCCATGATTTCTTCGTTTCTTTGATGTTCTAACTCCAATTTTTCGCGTTTCAAATTTCTTTCCTCTGTAGAAAGAAGTTGCATTCGCGTTTGATCAAGCTGCAGACGTTTTATTTTCCATTCGGTGTGAATTTTACTTTTCTCTACTTCCATATTCAATTTCGAGTAATACTCCAACATTTTGTTCCTGAAGCAATCAAAAAAATGTATATTGTTTCATTAACATATTTTGTCGTTTAAAAATTTATTATCTTTATACATATTATAAATGTAATACCTACTTTTCATCATCTTTTAATCTAGAATCGACTTCTTCGGTGGCCCTTTCAGCCGCTTGTTCCAGCTGAGAGCGCTGTCTTTCCCGCAGTTTCACTCTGTTCTTTGCCGCTTTCGCCTCCGCCATAGCGGCCTCTAACACTCTCAGAGAATGTTGCTTTTCAGCTATAATGAGTTGTGCTAAACGTTTTCGTTCCGCTATAAAATAAAATATGAATATTTATTTACGTAACATCATTTATATTTTTTCATAAATAAAGTAATTTATTGTAATATCTAATATATAAAATTCTCGTGTCACGGTGTGCGGGACCGAACTCCTACGAAACAGCTCGACCGATTTTCGTGATCCTTAGCGTGCATATCGGCCAGGGTGGATATTCGATCAACATCTATTTTTCATCCCCCTAAATGTTAAGTAACCTAAATTTTTTTTTTAATTTCTGGACGAAATTTTTTGTTTTTATTTTTTTTATAACGTGGCATTAAAAAATACATACAACCCTAAATTTTTACTTTTTTATCACCAACCCCTGCTTTTTAGAAATTATTTACATGGCAAAACAACGATTGCCGGGTCAGCTAGTAGCTATTTAAACTTATAGACATTACATATTTTATTTAATTATATAATAGAGTATAACATACCAACAATTTTCTCCATAGTTTCCGCCTGTTTCAGCGAGGCCATTTCCGTGAAAGCCTTTCTCTCGGCCTCTCTCTTGAGTAATATCTGGTCGAAAGTAACGGGTTCGCCGCTAACGAAGAGACACCTGGTTCTATACACGTCTAGTACTTGTTGTTCCCTCTCTAGCTCGTCGAAGGTAGCACAACACCGCACGGACGGATGGTCCGAGGATATGAGCAGTACTAGGGGATCCTAATAACAATAATTATGTCTCAAATATAAGAATTAAGGAGTCTACTCACTGCACAGCAGGGACTTAATACCGGTTAATTTACTATGGGAGTTATACCGGTATAATAAAGGTTTTTGTTAATATTCTTTCGTTTATATTCATATTTACTGAAAAAAATTACAGTGGTAAGTTGAATGTGTATTACTCTTTAAAACTAATATCATGGTATTTCAGTCAGATACGTATTTTGGAAAGTAAAAATTAACCGGTTTCAGTCCCTGTTGCACAGTATCACAACCACGACTATAGATATAAAAAACCCGTTAGCCGTATTTAACAATGTCATTGGTTAATAATAATAAAATGCAGTTATTCACGGTTGTTTATCCGACTGCGTTCTATGAAGTTGGTATTGTATTAGTTCTTCTTAAATAAATGCCCCAAAAATGGAGTGTCATATTTTTAAGGTTGAAGTATATATGTATGTGAGTTTCTTAAAAACGACTAAAACTTCTAAATGCCTAAAAATATTTAGATGTATGAGGTGTCGTTGGAATCCTTGCTATATTAGATAAACATTTTTGGTATGGCAATCGTGATTTTATAAAAGTTACTTAAGTTATTTAACGTTACCGTAAATACCATAAAATGCGGTTAATTTACCGATAATAACGAAAAATGCTAGGTTAAAATTGTTAATAACCGGTTTCGTATATAGATACGAATGGTTATAGAACCACAACCATGCTAGAAACGATTGTGGACAAACAATATTTTACCACATATTATTCTGGATCTATTAATAAGCAATTACGATATCAAATAATACATACAGTAGGATTACATAACTTCAACAGTCTCAACGACTTTCCACACAGGAGAATAAATGAAGCCAGTTGTCTCAAGAAATCCGGAACGGCCACACTCAGTGTTATATGGAAGCCTTTATCCCAATATCGTTTACTTCTAGAGTTCACGTATTGGTTATCTTTTCGTATAAAAAACTCGTAAAAACGGTCGTCTAGTTCCCCTTCGAAAATAAACTTTTCGATAAATCTGCAAATAATTACTAAATTAGGAATTCGTAGGGTCCAAAAAATATAACAATTACTCTGTTTAAGAATATCAATTAACAAACACGTAGGTTTCAATCCCGCCGGGATGAACAATTTTATTTTTTCAAGACTTTAGATAAGCATTTATTACAATGGCAGCGAAAGTCCTTGATTAGTGTTTTTATGTCAGATATCGACAGACGAGCATGAGGTCAATGATGCGCTGTCGACCTTCTTTTTATTTCGAGAATTCGCATATCCATAGACTGAAACCGAAATGCACAATATGCACTTCACGGTTTTTCCATCTATGAACAGAGGTTCGTTACCCGGTCGGAATTTCGATATTCGTCCCGCCCGTTCAATACCCGAAGTTACCAAATTTGAGGAAGACATGCTTACAGAAAATTATAAACATGTCATCCCGGTGCGATTCGAACCCACGACTCATCGATTAGCACGGCATCGAGGCGCCAACGAGTCACCACCTGTTAAAATGCTCTATGGTGCAATTTCTCCTTCTTGCTCCTTAATTATGATTTGAATTCAACACTTACTTGAAATAAACTCGACACACTATGAAAAGTGAATTGTAGAGTGTTTGCGCAGTTCTCTTGTGTGTGACCAGAGATATTTCATTAAACAAATAGGACATTAACTCCGCCCCACAGGGTATTGACGTATTTGCATCTATTAAAAAAGAAAACCAGAAAATTCAGGGCTATTTTATATCATACTAGAACCGGGATTCAGTGCAATGCCTTCGCAGGCTTATGCAGAACAAAGTTTGATCATAATCGAATGATTAGTTTAGGGGTGTTATATACTTCAACTGATTTTTATTTATGTCATCATCATAAAACAATAGAATCATCATACATGATGTAGTTATAATTGAGAAAACTAGCAAATAAATTGATTTAATATCATAGATAAAAAATGATAGTGTAGTAAATTTTTTAATATATTTTATTTCTGTTAGCTATAAGTCTCCATAAGTATACATACATACATATTTTTTAAGTTAATTAATTTAATTTTGTCTGATAGTACGTGGCGTGACTGAGAGTGGTAATTATCTTTGTACAGCTTAGGTAATTTTTTCCCTAAATATTCAAAATTGGATTTAACTGACAACTTTTAATTTCATACTTATTGGTATACCCTCGATATTGTATCTATAATTTAGTTGTTTTTTATTTGTTAAGTTTTTAAGTATTCTTTGTTAAATAAGCGCAAATTATTTGTGCAGTCAATAAACTTTCTTCTTCCTCTCTCATTCACACCCGTGGACTGGTATTTTTTTTTCTTTTTTTTATAATTACAAAATCTATTATTTTGTATGCACCTGTGTGTGTGTCGTTAGTAGTATTTTATGTCTATATCAAAGCGAGTCCGCAAGGAAACCCCAGAAATCTTTAATCCCATAATATTTCCAAGTACCCGCATTACAGTTAAAAACATTAACCATACATTTTTATTGTATATTTAAGGACGCTCTTACTAAAGCAATGGTTTTAAACTTACCTAAGCTATCAAGTTTATATATAGATGCCACAGTCTGTATTTCATATTTCAGTGGCTCAATATGATGTAATATTTGCAGAAGAGTCGGCATACAGTTGACTTCCTCCGAGCTGTCGCTACAAAACTCTTTAAATATTTCCGTCGCTTCCTTTCGCAACTTTAATAAATACTGCCTTACTGTTTCTCTTACTGCCTGTTAAAAAAATGCTTATTTTGAGGAATAGGTTAACAAAATGGTATGTAATACACAGGGTGAATTTTCAAGTGGGCGTTCAGGGCCACCTCCTAAACTATGAGAAATAGCGAAAAGTACTGAAAGGAGTCTTGAGGCCGATTTTGATTAAAACTGCAACATTGGATTTTTGAAAAAGCAACATTCCTAGCCAGGAATCTAACCCGATGCTTTTGAAGCAAAAAAAAACACCTACTGTATTGTATGTATGTGCAATAGTGTCGCTAATAAATAATGAATTTTGGGAAATAATGACATACAGCACTTAAGGAAAATTTTGAATTTTTATAAACTGCCTCATATTTTGAAGTAATGTCCTCAATCAATTCTGTTGAAAGAGACATATTTCTTTTCAGTATAACAAATGAGAATGGAACTTTTATGTACTGGCATTAGAGAACACTATGAAAACAAAGTAATAACTAAAAAAAATCATTGAACAAAAGAAAGGCAAGAACCAAACGTTAATAAGCTTAATAATTACCTCAAAAACAAGGCCTTTATCATAAATGCTTTCATCCACAGTATGATTGAAGGCAAAATCATACAATCGTCTGTAGTAAGTACCGATTAACAACAAAGATGCTATATAGCCTTCTAAAAACTCCTGCGATATACATTCCAGTACCAAATTCTGTTTCATGCGGAAATAATTTGTATCTTTGTTGAACGGGAACGATTTTGTTTCTATGCCAACTGTAATCAAAATAATTATAGCTTAGATTCTATATAAGTAAAGCTAATTTATTTCACACTAGCAACACGCCCCGGCTTCACACGAGTGCAATTTAGATGTACTATATACAAAAAATAGCCTATGTTACTCGCTGATAATGTAGCTTTCTATTGGGGAGATTTTTTAAAATTGGTCCAGTAGTTTTTGAGTTAAAAAGTAGTACAAACAGACAAATCTTTCCTTTTTATAATATTATTATAATTATTAATTATATATAATTATAATATATTATATATAATTATAATATATTTGACAAATGATAAATTTCTACATCGTCGTATTAGGTAGTTAGTATAGGTGACCAAAAAATCTAACAAAAGATAGTATGAACTACATTATTTCTTAAGTAATTATAGATTAGCTGCCGATAGATTAAGCTTTCCGAAATATTATAAATTTCTCAAAATTCCTTTTGTTAAAGTTTTTCCTTTCATTTTATTAAAGTGAATTCCCGAGTCCCCTAGAAGAGTCTGTTTCACTGATCATTTCTTTTTACAGGCAAGTAGGTGACCAGCCTTCTGTGCCTGCTCAACCGAAACATTTTTTAAGCTTGCTTCCCCGGGATTAGAATCCAAAACCTCCGGTGCAAAACGCATCGCGCTTACCACTGAGCCACGGAGGGGGATAATTTTGTACCGCCCTAAAACATTTTCTATGTTATTATTTTTGCAATCAATTTTTTTTTATTAAATCTATATATACATATAAAAATGAGTCCCTATTTCCCTTGGTCACGGCATCACGCGTGAACCGATTTCCCTAATTCTTTTTTTGTTGTGTTAGTTATGAAAATTTCGCGGAAAATTAGAAATTTTTAGAATACTTAACCCCCATATAAATTGACCGTTCACGTCACGCACGCTTATAGATTTTTTGTAATAATTGATGTCCACTGAAAATCCTATTAGACATTAAATCTATAATTTTTTGAAGCTAAAATTTCTTGCAGGACGTCTGTCTGTAATAATAAAACTCACTTAATAAATATGTGATATGTCTTATGAATTGCCTCTCCGATATTATACTGTAATCAGTCATTGAACCACCATAGGTTTGCCTCCATAACCTCATTTCCCTTGATGATAATGCTATTAATTGCCTTTCACGTATCGCGGGAAGTTTCGCTGTAAAATGATAACATTCGTTAAAACTAAAACTTATTATGCTACAATAAAAAATAATCAAATACTTAAATCAATTATTTTACACATTATTGTTTTTTTATCATTACATCCAATTGCATTTCTATCTGTCTATTTGTCAAATCACTTGACGAAAATATTTTAAATTTGGTACATACAGGTAGAAAATATATAGTGCATACAAAATTAAGGAATAATTCAGGTCAAGATTGTTTTTATTTTTATTATCGATAAGAATATGAAATAAAAGTTTATTTTAATATCAATGGTATGATTATTATTTTATATAAATAGGATCATATTCTAAAGATTTACGATCATGGATCCTCATGCCAATGATGAACTGATTTCAATAACAAGTGGAAATGACAAAATTGAAACCCACGTAATGTGATGATAACTTACAAACAAAATCCCAAATATCTCCAGGAATATCTTTGTCAACTCGGGAAGCTATTTCCCATATATTCTCTTCATCTGCCTTAATTTTGGGTGTTGTTATTAATTCGGACTTTTCCTCTGTGGTAACTAAAGATATCTAAAAATTAAATAGTGAGTAAATTGCTTGAAATTATATCAATGCTTTATCCACAACCTTATTGGTAAAACCCTGCCACAAGAAATGTGCTAACTACACAAAATATCAATCCTTTATACTATACATTTGTTTAGAGAAGGCTTCATTTTAATGAATAGCAGACTATTGGTTTATTTTTTTTTCATATATCTTATATAAAGGAATGAATTTTGTGCATGGCCAAATCCGAAACTAAGAGGACTAGCGGAAAGTACTCAAATCTCAGTCTCAGGTCTCGCTATTTTGATGATAACTAAAACTGCATGTAACATACCTCACAGTTTGAGGTTTAACATAGTTTATATGGGAGGCGCGGACGGAGGGTGTCGGATTAGTAGACGTTCCGGATTAGTGAGATTCTATTGTTTTTTTTTTCAAAATCAACTGGTTCGATTCCTGGCTAGTTGATAGGAATTTTCAAAAATTCAATAATGCAGTTTTATTATCAAAAGCGACGTCAAGTCTCCTTTGAGTACTTTTTGCTATTCCTCATAGTTTCGGATTTGGCTATGCATGCCCACTGGTAAAATTCACTCTGTATGCAATTACATGGTTTGCCAAAGTATGAGTTCTGCAACACACATTATGATGAAAATTTTGATCTCAAATTCTAACTTAGGTACTGCTGAGATGTCAATATAATAATAATCAAACTTCTATATTTTACTATTCATCAAAAGTTATTTTTGTTATACTTATGTATGTATCCTACCTATATTACCTTAGGTTCAAGAGATATTGGTATTTGCAGATCTCTTGGTGTCATTAGTCTTGGTAAATTGTAAAGATTGCATTCCGAATAGGGCGATACTTGTGTTGAAGTCAATGAAGATAGGGACATAGGACTCACAAATGTTTTACCATCTTGAGCTTTTTGTGAATCACTATCTGCTAGATCTGAAATTAACAAGAGTCATATAAAGAAATTCCATTTTATACTGATTTGAGTGTTACTGACTTTTTGTCATGAATCGTTTTTAGTAAATTTTTGAATAGTGATTCGGCTTCTCATGGGTGCAATGTAGATGTACCATACATAAAAAAAACTCGCTGATCATAATCTTTCCTCTTTATAATATTAGTATAGATTCCAAAAATATAATAGTGGCAGAGATTAAAGAATACAGTAGAGAAATACAGTATATCTTCTACTGAATATAATATAGAGTGGAATAATCCCAGCTTCTAAAAGTAACTAGTCATCTCATCAGATATAGCACACATATATTTTGAAAACTGCATTATTCCTTAGATAGCTCTGCTTCAAACAACCTCTCTATAGAACTATAAATTGTTATAAATTTAAATAAAATACTGTATATCTATATATTAAAACGCGATTTATTATTTATATTGTTTAAATTATATACGGTATACAGTATTTTATTTAAATGTGTGATACTCGCGTTAATAAAAGACAATATTAATTGTTATAAATGTCGATGGGCAACAGGATATTATATCCCATCACCAACACCACGTAAACCACCTGCACATTTGCCACCTATACTATTCAGAAATTGCATTAGATAGATTGATAGATAGATGAAACTTTTATTCACAAATATATATTATAACAAAGAACTTACAAGATCTTGAATCAAAAGTCTCAATTGTATATTCCATGTATCCCTTTTTTCTATCATTACAGTCATTGCTTTTTAACTTGTATGGTAATTGAAATATGTGTGAAGGATAGATTGGATAGGGCTGTGGTGAACCGAATATTTCTCGTTTAGGCTTTGGAAGCATTTCATCTAACAATCCAAAGGAAAATGGTCTCTGAAAATAATATTTATTAAAAACTGTACATTGATACTTCCATATACAATATAAATCAATAGTTGAGCATTACAAACCTGATACATTTCTGAAGATAAGTCACCTATTACTGTATTGTAAAGATTTACTAGGAGTTTAAGTATGTTATACACATAATCTTTATCAACTCCTAAATCTGTATTTCTTATTTTACTGATTGCCTCATTGAGTTCAACAGAGCGTTTATACTCTAATACATTTTTGGCACTTTGCTGCAATATGTAATTACAAAAAAGCAGGTCTACAATTGGATCACTTCTAGATATGGGCACTTCAATTGAAGATTTCTTCAAAACTATTTCATAAGCCTGAGATCTCATTTTTGAGGCAAGTTGTTTCACAGGAATTTTACTTTGATGACAATACTTTTGTGCTGTTTTATTACAAAGTTTACTGAGTAAATCGTAGACACTTGCATTTTCACCTCTTGTGTTTGATATATCCATTTTTCAATTCATACAACAATATAATGCAGGGCACTATTCTTTTTGCATATTAATATTTAGATCCATTCAATGATCTAATGAAGAGATTATCTTCTAGGTCATCAATTTATCTAAAATTATAACAGCACATTTAAAATAATCGTGCACAAGAGACCATTGATTAACTTTCGACAAATAATTCTTCTGTTCGATACTTAATAATCTATACACTGTGCCGGTAGAAAGTATATATTTTGTGATATGAAAGAAACACCTTAAAAAATATTTATTATGTATAATATATTATAAATATATTGAATATCCCTTTTCATCAGTTTTCTGCACAGTATTTGTTCTGCATAGTTTATGTTACTACTATTCTGTAAATAAATAAAAGTTGAACACGATGTCTCGACTCAGTCCTACCTTCCATGATCCTTACAAAATTAGAATGCAGAATTGCAGAGTATAATAAACACTATATTATTTCGTAATATACTTTTATCTTCTCTGATCACAACGACAACAAAATCACTAGCTTACTAAATTTCTAATGTTAATAATAATACATATCCCATAATAAAAACATCATCCATCAACAAATAGAAATATGAAATCAAAGAGTATATAAGAGTGATTGATCATTGAAATATACAAACTTCAAAGTTGACAAATGACAACACAACAGACTATATAATTTATTTTTGACTGAAGGACAAGTATCCATGGTGAATGGAAAAAATATATTGTATACTTCCCTATATAAGGTATACTCTATGTTGTATACCGTTAGAAGGCCATCGATTATAAATTCTACCGTACATAACCTTTAATTAGACATGGGAACAATATATCACTAAAAAGAAAATATTGAACTGTAACTTTCGATCACTGGGATATGTATCACTATTTTATATCTTTATATCTTTTGTATCACGCAGCGACATTACTCAGCGTGATTCGATTCGCTCAATTCATGAATCAACAACTTACCTACTCTCTATCTTGCGACAGCGCGACAGAAGATTCTAAATAGGAAGGTGTGAAAGAGACGTCTGGACTTTCCGAAGAGAGGTTTCGGACTCGGCCGAGACTTAACAAAAGTCAAAAATTATCATTTGCACATGTATAAACTTTTGCGACACAGATACAAAAAGACGTTGTGATTGAACGAGATGTAAAAGATATACTTATACATTCGGATTCGAAGTGATATAAAGAGTGATTGATGTAAACGGATTTATACATATCTTTTTATCTATCTCTCTCTTGAGGTACCCATTATCTCTACCTTTAATATTGAATGACGACATACGGCACCTCTGTAAATAAACAAATTTTATGGTAACACTGTAGCTTACTAAGGGTATGTTCCGATATGCACTGCGAGCACTGCACAGTGCTATCACTGTAGAAAAATTCGTTCCGTTATGGACTGCCAGTATACTGCCGCAGTACAATACCGTACCATAAAAATAAAATAAAAAATTTAAAAATATATTTTTTTAATTTTTTATGTTTTTTTGTGACGTATTTCAACATAAACACGACTAAATGAACATTTTAACATAATAGGCATAATTTATATAAAATACTGTATACCGGATTAAAACGCGATTTATTATTTATATTGTTTAAATTATTTATCCCGACGTTTCGGATGCTTTCCAGCAACCGTGGTCGCGATGGTCCCCCCATAATAAATCGCGTTTTAATTCGGTATACAGTATTTTATTATGTGTGATACTCGCGTTAATAAAAGACAATATTAATAGGCATAATTCCCTATTCTCCGTACCATAATAACATTGCAACAATATTTAATCGATATCGATTGCTTGCTGTCGCTCGCAAGCTTTCATCCAAAACGAAGTCTTCGCGTACCTATTCTTCGCAGCGAATAATAGTGAGCGATTAAATATTATTTGACTGGGTATTATTGAATAGCATAATATGAGAACGTTCGTATTATCTAATATGGAACTTCTGCCGTATACCTATTACGAAAATATTTAGTGCATATCGGAACATACCCTAAATTATATATATTGTATTATCTATGGTTACTACTGTCTGCTGAAATTAATATAAATTATAAATAATCCATCTTTGAATAACCCCAAAATCTTTAATAACAGTATCCAGATAAAGTACTTTAACTTTATTGTTTAATTTCAAAATGAATCAGGCCGACGTTACTAAGTTAGTCTCTAAACTACGTATTAAAGTACCTCCGAAGCATCGTCGTCTTAGTAGTCCAGAAGGACCTGAAGGTAGAATTAACAAATTAAGAAAAACTGTAACAGGTTTAATCAAATATGAAAGGATTGAACTTAATTATAACCGAAGTGATGAAGCTCGACAGTATGCCGAAAGGGTAAAAACACTAATACTACATAATCTTAATTCATATTAAAAGTAAACATACTTCATTTGTATTTTTATTGTTATAGTTAATTGCTGAAGCAATCAATCATGGGGATTGTCATAAACCAACAATGGAAATGGCTGACTTTTGGCTACTGGAGAAAGAACTTGTACACAAACTATTTAAAGTTTTAGTACCCCGTTTTGAAAATAGCAATTCAGCATACACTCGAATGTTAAAAGCACCTAAACTTCCATATGGCCGTCATATAGAAAAGGCTGTTCTGGAATTGAGAGGCAATCCTTATCCAAAACTGCACAATAAACAGTCAAATAATAGGCAGTTGCTTCAGAATGTTCTTCTTGATGCAGCCAAGTATGATTATAGACAAGCAAAGTATGCCGAGATGGCTGAAAACATTGGGAAAGCAGAAGCTCCACCAAAAGAAACACCTAGTGATGATATTAAAAATTAGTTTATTAAATCTAAATTTGTATATTAGTAGATTTAAGTATAGAAATATAATGTTATATTTAGATTAAAAGTGTATTCCACCATTTTTCCTATTTGAGACATTTAAAATGTCAATCATATGATATTAAAAGTACCTATGTCTTGAAAAAAAAGTAATTTTTTACACATGCATAGACTGTTAGATCAGTGTGGGGTAATTTCTTAGTTACTATTTTACCAAACTATTTATAGATAGACTAGATTATGGTATTATAAATTAGTTTCATTATAATTTTTAATTTTAAATATTTCAGTCTATTAGGATTCAATCTTATGTAATTTCTACTAGATAAATACATCCAAGTATATAACATATTTCAATGAAGTTCATATATCTGTCAGAATGATGTATCCTGATAGAAGGCAGGTAATCAGCATACTAATATTAATTTTAAAATATGCACACAAAATGCAATGATATCTGAGTTTGTCTAAAAACTTAAGGCAGTGATTAGGTAAGTAGTATATTTAAAGTAGGTACCTACATCTGATTTCTAAATAACTATTATAAGTAGTACAATATATTATTTACTCTTTGGTTTCTGGGAACCCAATATAATTATAATATCCTACACATAATTCCCAATATAATTATAATTGGTCCCAATTATTAATCTATGATCCTACAAAATCCTAAAAAACAACAAGTTTTGCTCTTATTAAAAGTTCCCAAGACGAAATAACACGTGTTTTAGCTAGAAGTTTTAAATATATAATTAGCTATTTTATTAAGAACACAGCAAATAATAAATCCAGTAGGTATACACCCAATTCGAATAGATTGGTTATCAAAACGATGCCCACGAGCTGACAGTCGCGCAACTCATAAGCAACATACAGTTTTAACTCATAAATAACAAATTAATGATTAGCAGATAGAGCAATGAACGTATCGTAATAATTAATACACTTACTACCTACAGCTACTATCTACCCAGGTACTTATTATGTAGTATTTCATTTTTACAGTGCATTGTGTCCACTAGAGCAAAGTGAGATTGTTGTGATTGTGACATTTTCAATTTTATAATCTTCATTGAGTTAATTATTGTTACTGATTTGGTTGTGATAATTTACAGATGGAATCTTTAACAAATCTACCAAAAATCGTTGTCATTGGATCATGCAGCGTTGATTTCACTACGTATGTTGAGTCAATTTTGAGTAAAGGTTCAATAATTTAAGTACATACTTAATACATAATCTCGCATAGAATAAAATATTTTTATAAGGTCTAAGGTTATTACGTGATTATGTAGCTCTATGATCGTTATTTTTTATATAAAGTAGGTGCATTTGAAATGGCCAATTAACATTAAATGAGTACATAAAGTTATTAGTAAAGCTTTATTTATGAACAATAAGGAATACTACGAGTCGTTAAGTACTCACTACTCGGTAGTTGATACGTACATAACTACTTAGTAGTACTACTGAATGTCGAATGTTGATGCAATTTCTAGATCAAATTATACAATACAATATACTATACAGCCTTTGCCATAGATACAACCCAAGAGCTCACGTATTGCGCATATTTATTCCCAAAATTTATATACCTATCTATTCTGCATGTTTGTAATCTGAAAATGTAGTATTGGGGAAATTTTAACCTAAGTTATTAGGACACTACTAGTATAAGTAAAAGAATACATCATATTATTTATTTTATTTTTGGTATAAATTTATGTAAAATAGCATTTATCGTAACAGATATTTTATAGTGTATAAGAACCATAATATTGTATTTTGGTCATTCACAAGCTAAGGCCGATTATACACCTGACCGCTTTCTGTTGAGTGTTGCGTGCGTGTAGGTGTTCGTTCTCTCACTGTATTAGAACTAGATACCTAGTGAAACTTTACTAAAATTAAAGTAAGTTGCGTAAATTTTGGGCGATGATTAACGAACACTCATTGTTTACTCTACTCGTGGAGTCCGAAAATATTTTACATTCAATTTTTGTTTTCGAATTTAGAAAGATTCAAACAAAAATACAAAATATTTCAAACCCTCCACACGTGACACGAACAAAGGTGTGGACAAACCCATTTCTTTATATTATCTTCTTTAATTCTAGATATGCTCCAAGATTACCTTTACCTGGAGAAACCCTTCATGGAACGAAGTTTACCACTAGTTTTGGGGGTAAAGGTGCTAATCAATGTGTAGCAGCTGCTAAACTAGGTGGAAATACTTTCATGATATCCAGAGTAAGTTTGCTTTAAAAGTTTCTTCATATATGATATATTTTTGTAGATAGATGATGTATTAAATTATTAATATTTTAATTGTAGGTTGGTGATGATATCTGGGGTAAACAGTACATAGATAATCTCAAAAGTTTCGGAATAGATGTAAAGCATACACAAATAACAGAAGGAGTTACTACTGGTGTTGCTCAAATATGTGTAGCTGCTAATGGAGAAAACCAAATTGTTATTGTGCCTGGAGCTAATAATCGCTTAAGTAAATCTGATGTAAATGAAGCTCAAGAAGTTATAAAAAATGCAGATATACTAATCAGTCAACTGGAAACACCGTTTGATACAACGTATGAAGCCTTTAAATTATGTAATGGAGTAAGTGGTTAGCCAATTAATTCAACAAATTAAAATTTATAACGTTGTTGCCCTAAGTAGGTATCATTGTAAATCTCCTTCATTGGCGGATCTATAAAAGTCTTTACTTTTTGGCTGTAGCTCAAGGCTCCGTGGATGTAGCACCTAGCCAGATCTCATTGAAAACATGGATAATATTATTATTGTATTTATTTTCCGAAAATACCATGCCCATGCCAAAATACCACAGTTTTTTTAAATGATTTATATTTATTAATATATATCATTTAAAAAAACTGTTCACTTTTCACTATATATAATTAATAGCTGTATCACAAAAAAATATTTTTACGTCGATTTTCCCAAGCGCCAAAGAGATGTAACCCCTTAAATAGGCAGACCTCTTTGAATGCTATAATTTACTTCAGTTTATTAATGTTATGCTGAGATGGATGTGTAGAGTGATAAGATTAGATGTGCTAAGATATGACTATATAAGTGGAAGTTTGAGAGTAGCACTAGTGAATGAATAATTGAAAGATAATCGTCTAGCTTTCTGAAAACCGCATCAAAATCGGTTCAGCCAAACGCGACAATAATAACATAATCGCGGACAAACATACATACACACGGGTCAAACTGAGAACCTCCTTTTTGAAGTCGATTAAACAAGAAAATATACTGCGCCGACCCCAAATAAAAAGAAGGCAGGAAGATGTTATGACTAACAAATATGTTTCAGATTCGACTACTTAATGCAGCACCGGCTTGTATCGATGTGAAAAATCTTCTGCAACTTTCTACTGTGCTTTGTGTAAATGAGCCGGAAGCTTCTTTACTAATCGGTTTTGATGTGGATATATCGTAAGTAGTACAGCACCTTGATGTCACATTTTTAGAGATAGATTTTTTTTAATTAAAATTAGGTACTTTATGAATAAAGTTCGTTGGTAATTTCAGAAATCTAAAAAATGCTCTGAAGAAATTGTTGGATTTTGGATGTCAAACTGCAATTATTACTCTTGGTAATAAAGGAGCGGCATATTCTACGAAACAAGATGAACAATATATACATGTGCATTGCCCAAAAGTTATACCTGTAGATACTACGGTATGTTTTGTTATTTAAGTTGAAATGCTTAAAAAAATATTTAATGATTTTCTGTCACCTCATATTGCCTACATTTTTTAAGATATTTTTCTTTTATTCTTACAAAAAGAGCAGGAACAAATTAAGAAAAGGCATTTGACTGAACCTACCTACGGGTACGTATTTTGGTCAGCTGAATCCGAATTCGAGGTCAGTTTGACCCCTACACCCTCGAAATTTCGAGAATACTCGACTCGACTCGAGAAAATCGACAGTTTTAATGATAAAAAAATTTTTTGGAACTAAACTAAGCGTGATTTTCATGTATTTCGATCCGCTGAATATGAATCGAAACTTTATTGAGACCACGAGCCGTTTTAAATGTAAAAAAATCACACAAACCCTCCAATATTCCTAAAAAATATAGGAATATGCCCAAATCGTTAACGTGTTAATATATTACCCCAAATTCGGCACAGCTGAGAAATAGAAAAAGAATATTTATTAATTAATAGAATCTTCTAAAAAAGAATTTAGCAGGTCTTTAATTTTCTACGTCGTGTAAATGAATATGATTGATTTTAAAATATGGCTAATTGGTGGTCCTCTTTGGCTAAATAGTTATGATTGTTAATACTTCTTTAAAATATTGAATAGTTGTACTATATACATAATATTATGATTTTTCTTTAAAAACTGGTTTTACAGGGTGCGGGAGATGCGTTTGTTGGAGCTTTAGCAAAGTTTTTGGTAACTCAAGAAAAAAGATCATTACATCAAATAATCGGCGCAGCTTGTGATGTTGCTAGTAAATCAGTTACCAAAGAAGGTACTCAGTCTAGTTTTCCAGGCGAATATAATCCTTTCGACATTGATTACAACTATGATGTTCTATAATTTAAATCTACGTTATTTCGATATCACACTTATTTGAAAAATCGATTTTTAAATAGAAAAAATGTTAATTGAAATAAAATTCTTATTACATAACAATTATTTTTATTTTTAAATATCCTAAAAGCTGAAAAGATAGTTTTTGAAGCATACAGAAAAAAATAAAAAAGCCTATTATAATAATGCTAACTACATACTAAATGGTACATCAATTATTATTAAACCATCGACAAAATGCAACAAAAACTTAAGTAGATTGTTTTTGCATAATATTCTTTGCTCAATTTTTAGATTTTTGAAGCAACCATATCTTTTTATAATTCACATTCATCATAATTTATGAAAAAGGCTTATATATGTAAGCCTAAGTATGTATACAAATATTACTATACTAAGTACACTTATATACTGCATACCTATTTAGTGTTTAAGGTTATAGACGTTAATAAGCAGTCGGGTAGCAAGAGTTTCAAATATTCTATATCTATTAAATATATTATTAAAATTAATAATAATATAGAGTGATGTTGAGTGCTCAAGTGAGCGTTCGTAATTCGTACACAATAGCACTCACAACTATACGAAATGTACAAATATTTACAAATAATAGAAATTAGAACCTTTTAGGTGCGCTATGAATTATCAGTAAAGTGTAATTTAAATACTTTTCAGTTTAAAAGTGGCTCAGAGAGAAGAGCTATGTTACTGCAACCCTAAGTATCGCAACTGATATTATGATTATACAATCTATGTACTCACGATAGCCTAGTTTAAATATACTTTATATATTCTACGATCTAAAAAATATATTATTACTATTGTTTTAATAACCAAATAAACATAAATTTAACGTATACAACAACGTAGAAATGTGTTCAAAACTTAGATATTATACATTTTACACAGTATGACGTTGCAACAAGATACAGATTCGATGAAATATAACGGCAACGGATAACCTCTTTTGTAAAGTTACAACGCTTTTGAAATTCATAAATCTGTTAATATTTTTTTTTATTACGATTATTAACGAGATGTATATATTTCAAAAGATATTTACAAACACATCTATTCAAAAACTTCAAATAGTGTTAATTTATTTCTGTTGTGGATTGTGACCAACATAAAATAAATTTATTGTGGGCATCTCAATAACATAGGTTTTTTTTCACGCTGCGGATAGAAATGATATCGAAATAGATGTCTTTATCGATCGTAACGAATGTCGTGTCAGCCGATATAAATTCCTGTATCCACAGCGTAATGACGATAACCAAAACCCCGTTTAAAAAAATAAGGTTATCAAAAACATTAAAAAAGGAATTATTGATGTTGTGTTTCTTTCAAAACTATCTTTTATAATGTATATTGATTCTAAAAAAATTGATGTTTTGGAGGAGTTGGTTATACACAGTGAAAAGAAAAAAGGTGGGTAGTTCTCTTTTTCATATTTTATGTTAAATTTTAAGTCATATTATTACTTTAAGTATACATATATTTTCTGGTATGTTAATTCCAGAGACTTTCGCTAGTATCAAATCAAGATTATGTAATTCGTGATACATAAGTTCTTAAAACGGCCGCCAGGGGAATGTGTCTACTTGTGTATAGACGCCCTTATTTTTCCCATCTGTTAATAGTCATTAATACATTAAAACTACGAAAAAGTTGGCAGTCACTTTATTAATTTATACTGATTTTCATGTTTATTTATTTTGTAGATAATAATTTATTATAATATCGTATGATCGCATCGTAAATGTACCTTAAAAGTTGTTGTGTGACATTCATATTTGTTTAATAGTAATGGTGAAGGATATTTATTTAATAATAGTGAAGGAAAAATTTTAAAAGGAATTTTTTTGTTACCTACCTTTACTATAAACACCTATGATAATAATAAAAAATGCAATTATGTTGTTAGACTATAATAGTGTTGCTTGTTTAAAAATTTGATTTTTTTTTGTTGTTTAAATATTGCCATGTATTTTGCTATTTATGAATATGCTTAGGAAAATACTAGTAAAAAGGAAATTTAATAGGCGTCTGACTGCATTCATCTCTATGTATATAATTCCTACGTTGATATTTCAAGAAACCTTCAATATTTAATTAACTTTTATTCTAGCTTAAGTTTGTAAATATTCTTTAATTACAAAAAGGATAAAATAATTCAAATCAATAATATTCACATTATGAGAACTGTCCAATATTTAAAATTAAACAATTTTACCCATTGGTAGGTATTTGGTAATTACTTAGCAAATTATGTTACATCTTGTAACATTCATAATTCATCTCCAAAATTTATCCATATGATAAGCTTGTGATTTTCTTATAAAAGCAAAACAGAAATTTTAATCAATCAGTCTTGTGAAAAATTACATTTTTGTATATATAAACAATCAACAACATCAATTATGGATAAAATATTTGGTTCATTATATTTATTTATATGAATTTCATAAATCAATTTGACTGTTGAGTAAATCCTAGATTTTTTGATTTTAAAAAACAAGCATTCATAGTGCAATAAGTAATTACAACTTATTTTTCACCTTCTATTTTAAGTCACCAAAATCTATAGAAAGTCAGATATTTTCTCCACATTCTTCACAATGTAACACTTAATAATATATTACCTTTAGGACAAACATAAATATTTCAGAATTAAAAATATATTTTACACATTAGTGTAACACATATAAACTGTCCAAGGTGCTATCATTTACAATCTGCAATAACACCTGTATATCTTCTATACTAGATATATATTTTGGTGCACCTAAAAATTCAACAGACTTATCCTCTAATTGAATATTATACCGTAAATTTTTTAAACATGTTACCATCTTATCACATTTTCCATCTAAAATCTTTTTGAATATCACTTGAGTTACTTCATCATACTTAACTGTATGAGAGGGTTCACTTTTAACAGAATCATCTGTTAATTTTTCATCCTTAATTTCTGGTAATGGGGATTTTGGATTGTTATTATTTAGCATATTTTCTTTACTAGGCTGCGGAATAGGTAAATGCTGCTCCACACCCTGTTGTAAAGCTTCATCCAATATTGATGGACTGTGTGGATTCTCAATTTCATCATTGGTGATACTTTTTTCTGACACTGTACTAGGTGCCACCTGGACGACATCTTCTATTAATTTATCAACATCTGGTTTATCTGTATCACCTTTGCCTAGCAGCATGGCTTCAACATCACTTGATTCTATGCTTGGTTTAAACTCTTCTGTAATTTCATCTTTAGGTTGATTGGATTCTGAAGAATTATCATTAAGAATATCCATTATTGAGGGAAAGTCGTCCGCTTTATTTTCTGAGGTGTTGTTCATTTTATTGTACATCAAATCTTCCAATTCTGCAGCAATGCGGTTATACATTTTGTCATCTTTTGGTTCCAAGTTTTTAGGAAAAAACTCTATACACCAATCTTCATTTGGCAGTATATTTTTATTAATATGAGGAATTAAATCTGCCAATGTTACCTTAGTTTTATAATCATTAGTACCATTCACCATTGGATTGACAAATATGATAGCATATTGCTTCTGTTCAGAATTGATTAATTTCATATTAGAGTTCACTTTTTTCGGTTCAAATGTTTTTTTGCAACTATTGCGTTCCTTTAATATATTTAAAGGCTTAGGTTTGGGTGAGGTTAATATCAATGGCTCTTTTTTTCCACTTTTACTATGACATTCGTTGACTTTACTGATCTTATGGTCTTTAACAGAATCAGATTTTTTTGAATTTCTATTAAGAAGTACCATTCCATTTTCATTACTTTTTAACCTAACATTTTGGTTTTGTTTCGTAGATTTTGGTGTGGAATTGCTTTCATATTGAATTTTTACTTTTGTAAATTTACCTAATATCTTGGCAAAGTCCATACGCGTAACCACAACTGAACAGTCACGGCATCTTCCTTCTTTATAAAGCGTTTCTATATTTCTTGCCATTTTACTCTTCACTCTTCTTCCAACACGTGATTTATAACCAATCATAATGATAAATGCTCACTTGTTCAGTAGAAATAGAATTAACAAGAAGTTCTAGTTCTGATGTGTGATAAACGTAGATAGCCACATTTCCCGCGCAGGCGATATTTATGCAAATATTCCATTAATATTTCCACTGTTTCATTTCAGAGACAGATAAATAACTATACAAGAAAATTATTTAAATTTGAAATCAGCAAACTTTTCATAAATTTCAAAATAATAAGAAAAATTACGGAAACGAACGACAACATACACTATATGAAATTACTGAAATATGGCGTCTATCCAAATGTCTAGTTAGTCTCTAGTGAAGTGCCGAAGTATCGTGTCGATAACTTTTGAGTACGATATCGTTAGTTATGGAAACATCATATTAAACCGAATTTTGGCTTATAAATAAAATAAAAAATATAATTTTACAGAGTAAAACCAATTTAAATATTTTTTCATTCTGCTATCTGTAGAAGTTTTTTTAATTATTTTAAAATAAAAAAATAAGTTAACTGTAACCGTTGTTGACTTCAACTGTTAGACTTAATTTTCAATACTTATTTTTTAATCGTCGTAGGTATATCTATTTTATATAAGTCTAGCATAGTGTTATTTTATTCGTCAATGAATGTAGTCTAGAATTTCAAATGCAAAATACCATATTGCCAACTCAAAATAGGGTTGTATTCTTTGTAGATATTAATAAATATCATTAAGAAGTTTGACTTGATTGGTTTAATCTAACTTGCATTTTTTAAAGAAATATTGTTTTATAGAAAGCTTAGTGAAGTGGGTTCAACGGAAAATTACGAGTGAACTATTACATCAGCAGCAGTTATAGGACTGACGATGTCATAACATAAAAAAATACGTAGTATATTTATTTACACGTTATTGAAAAAGGAAGATTTTATTCTATGAAATGTGCAAAGAGAAAAAGAACAAATACAGTGATAATTAGTTGAACCACCAATTAAAACATATTATTAATTGGTGGCGTTAGCAGTCAATAATTAGCCCATTAGAACTGAGCTTGAAAAAAAAAAAAAAATATATATATATATTGGACAAGATTTCACTCAAATTACAAAAAAAAAATTGAAAAGGGGTCTGTTGAAGTTGGGTGTTTCCAAGTAACCATTTTTACCTTAAAGTCACATTATGTCGCGCAAAGTACCGGAAAGCCACTAAAATACCTTTGTATTGTATTCTGTCGGGAGATTCCCCATAAAACATAAAGGAAAAGGTTACCAACTAGAGAGAGCAAATTAAAAAAACGTACAATACAATCGAGGGATTCCCCGTAAAACATATACGAAAATCCCAACTAGGGAAATTATGATACCCTAGTTTTTTATTAAAAAAGAATCAATGTTATATAACACGTTGTTGGAACCCCCTTCCATCCCTGTAACGCATCGTAACGTGTTACAAGACCCCTCTCCCCCAAATTGTGTTACGTATTACTTGAACCAGCCAAACATACAACAAAACTTTAGGGGAATCAGCCAAAACTATACAAATTCACCTTCCCACATTCGATTGTATTTATGGATAATATTTTTAAACCATTTAAATACTAATTTATAAGAATTTTACTAACACAATAGATTATCTGAAAAATTAGTCTTTTATAACCAATCACTTAATTGATTAATTTGTGAAGGGATATATATAAAATATATTGTTAAAAAGTTAAAGGACAATCATTATTTTTCTCTTGCATGTTATGGATACAATATAAAACTTGACTATTTACGCAATACTCAATTACAGAACGAAGAACTGAATGCTATATTTAAAAATTAAATTAAAGTAAAATATCATTGACTTATATGTATACTACTAGACAAGCAATTTGGAATAATAATTGTGTCGCAATTTCGGATCGCGCGGGCGGGTAGAGAGGGGGAGCAAGCATGGCGAATATGCCTTGCAAACGCTCGCTCTCGCATATTTCTAGTAAAGAGTAAGCGTGATGGAAAATTATGATGGCAGTTGTGTATTTATATTTACGATAATTATTGTTTTAGACAAATACGAAATAAATTACTTAGGTACTTACTGAAATAGACTTCAAATCACCTGGGAAAACTACGCACATAAATTATAACAGTGTTTTATTGGTTACTATGTACAAAATCGGTGTTAGTTTGTCGAAAACAACGTTCACGGCTTACAAAACAGTGCACTGATCTTCTCGCTTGCTCGCAGTGGACTAAATGAGTTACGGAGAATTAACCGCAACTCAGTGGCCAATTATTTAAGGCCGCATAGCTTGTCTAGTAGTATACATATAAGTCAATGTAAAATATAAGGAAAGTCTGTACCTCTATGATAAAGTGACATCAATGAGTGTTGTCAGATATTTATACAAAATTTGGTATAATTTAAATTGTTTTAATAGAAAAATATTGAATAGTTGACGTGAAACCCTGAACAGGTTTAAAATATTAAATAAATCATATAACATAGATTGCTACCAAGAAAAACGAAATACATTAGTTTTAATAATTATTTATTTATTTTAGGTCTAACAAGATTTAGCAGTCTTTTAAAACTAGGGTCACTCATACGAAGAAAGTTTCTGATTTGCCCATCTTCAGTGTTGCCTGCTAACATGACATCTTTTCTTAACGTATTTAATAGTTTAATCCCTCTATACTTTTCTTTCTTTGAGGCTTGTTCGTACCCAATATTTCATCTTGCGTTTTTTTTTCACATAATAATAAATACTACAGCTGATTATATTATAATACCATCGTCTTTCGGAGACATTACCGATGGTGGAAACAGCTTGTTGACAAGTAAAATGTTTCTCAAATTTGAAAACAAGAAGATTATCTTCTTTGTCTACGCTAACAAAATATATTTCTTTACGACATACAGAATGTAAATAATTTTATGTGTGGTAAAATCATTGACATAGTATTAAATAGACTTCAGGTCGCATACAAAATTCACGAAAAAAGTAACCTGTTATTTAAACCACGCCCCTTGTCAAATTTTGAAAAAATGACACTGCTCAATGGGAACAAAGAAAAGAGTGAAGTCGAAATATGATTTTATTAGTATAGTTTATGAAACACCAATGTGTAAATTATCATGTATCTAATAGGGTACAAAATAATATATCAACATGAAACGTAAACTATAATATATTTGATAAACAATAATATGTTTTATATAAATTGTAATTCGTATTGTTACGAGCTATAATGGTTCGGGATTAATAAACGCCGGTCTTATACACTGAGGATTTATTTATAAAAACAACACAAAAGAAAATAAATAAAATAATGAATCAATTAAAAATTACACTACTACAATTAGAGAAAAACGAAACTAAAACAAAAAACTACAATTACACTGCGCACAAAACACTGACTCTTATACTCTTCTGGCTCTTGAACTATCGCACTCGGATCTCTCGTAAATCGCAGAAGTTTATCGCTTGGTATCGCTTTCCGAACTTTTGCTACTTGATAGATACTGCTTTAAAACAGCCTGAAATCGTATGTCAGCTTGCTGAAAACGTCTCTAAGTGACTGAAATATACCAGAAATGTTTCTCGAACTTTCTTCAGCCTGTCTCCGTAACAGTATGTTAAATAATAATATCCGCAAAAATGTTTTCTTTTCCGTTTTAGCGTGAAAGCGTAACAAACAAAAATATCACTTTCGCATTTATAATATTACTAAGGATGCTTATCCTAAGATAGTAAGGATTATTTCAGTACAAATCTACTCCATGCATCCACTATTCTGTTACACAATAGTTTGCGCATGTGTTGGTCAACCTTGGCCAAACATTTGTAGCGTTGATTTAAAACAGATAATTTTGTTCAAATTTTGAATTATTTGTTAGTTTAAAAGCTTAAAATATATCTTATTTTATATGTACTAACCAAAAATAAGACTCCGTCCGTAAAATAGTTTTTTCGGGAATTATTTTCGCAATTTTTGAAGACAAACTGCGTCATTGTGAAACGTCTTAATATTGGCCGTGCTTGAAGAGAACTAAACAAAATAGACTCTCACATTTCAAGTGAGCCGATATTTACCGGCACGGATTTTTTGCGTCGACCCGATATCTAGTATATTGTTGATCGAAGGGTAAAATGGTACCCTTTCATGCAGAAATATTTTATATATTAATATCATTTCGTAAAATAATATATCGATAAAATCTCGTCACTATTACCGCGTATATTATTGGGGAATGGTGATGGCGTTGTTGCAAATAAAAAAAAATCAAAATGGCCGCTTATGTCTTTACCAGCTATTGATGGTTTCAATAATTTAATTTTAACTACTGGGCTGTCTAAAAGTCACCTTAAGACACATTGACAAAATTCTTATTATATTATTTCATACGCCAAAATGGCTTGGCAAATACCGAATGCCGGACAATGGAACCCTGGTGTTGGCTTAGCTCCTGACTCTGCTAGCATGGGTATGGGTTCGCTTACACCAGATCAATGGACTTTAATGCAACAGCAAAACTGGCAGCAATGGGCTCAGTGGCAGCAACAGTATGCCCAATGGCAAACACAATATGGTGATAAGGTAAATATGTAATTTCTCATTAGATGTATGAATTAACTCATGGTTAGTCACTATTATGGTTATTTGGAGATATTATCTAATTCTGATAGTTAAACTTATAAGCTTGTTCTCTCATTTGTTTTCTTTTAACCATGTTAGTTAAAATAAAAAATATATAAGTGTGTTGCAATTTCTCTATTAATGATAATTTTTAATATATTTGAATCATTATCGTATAAGCTATTTGAGGTGTATGATTTATATGACTTAGTATAGGTTAGTACGCTAGAGCAGTTTGCTACAGCCTTTTTTATATGGCCATATATCCATGAAAAGGATCCAACCCACAACTTTGTTCAAAATGACTTAAGTATACCAAAAAGTCAAGTACCCTAATTTCAAATACATACTTTCATATCACGAAAACAGTAGGATTGCTTGACAGGGTATTTATTTGATGGGGTATTTAATTAATAAAACTTGAATATCTAAAAATTAATGTGTAAACATTCATATGATAAATTTGAATATCACTATTGAATTGTAATTTTTGGTAAGTTATTAAGCACACCTCCAATTAGTGCTCAGCCTTGTCTTTTTAATGAATAATTTGTTGAATCACTCCAGCAGTGACAACAACAGCGTTTTGTGTTGTATATCCTACAGACTGCCTATTAATAATCGGGGTAACTATTTGCAATTTGTTGGATAAAACTTTAAATCAATTTGATGTTGAACAATGGGCACACCATTTACTTTGGTCACTATGTGGATGTAAACAGATATTATTTTATAATACTTGCTTAAGTTACCCTTATGAACCCTTGCTATTTATTAGGTGTAGGAAATAAGTCATTTTCATGAGAGACCCTATCTGCTTTTAATTCCAAACCAAAACTGTTTAAAATAAAACATGATAATGGATTATCTTTTGTTTCAGTATACTGAACAAATGCAAGCGCTGCAAGCAATGGGAATGGCCCCACCTCAACCCAATAGTGTCCAACCTCCTGCACCTCCACCACCAGATAAGCCACCACCACCACCACCACCTCATGAAAATGATCAACCTTTATATGGAAATCCCCCACCTCCTATGTCCAATGTACCCCAACCATACAATACAAAAGGTGGTAATAATCCTGACATCAACACAGGTAACAACCAAAACTGGTCATATGCTGCAGATGGTCACAGAAATGATGCAGCGGCACCTCAAGCCTCCTCAGTTGACAGTGAAGCTTTGAAAAAATTAGCAGAGGAAGAACATTTGTTTGATATTCAATTTCAAAAATGGGAAGAGGAAATTGAAAAGTGGAAGAAAGAGAATGTCAATCATCCAGATAAAAGAGCATATAGCGAGTATGAACAAAAGTTTGAGGCTTGTCGTGCTCAACTGCTTGAGAGGCGAAAACAGATGAACCAAAAACGAGCCCGTCTCTTAAACAATGTTCCTCAATCATCAGCTATAACTAACACAGGTAATATATCAACATCTATTCCTCCTCCACTTGAAAAAACAACTTCTCAGGCAAATACCCATTCAAGCCAGATAAGCAAACCACCCCAAAATTATCAACATAAAATGACATCTCAATATCAACAATATGGTAATAATAATATTCAGCAAGTCTATAGGGAAAACAATAAAAATATAGATCCACAAGATAGATATGAATCATATGTGGCCAGTGAAGATTTTCCTACAGAAACACATAAGGAAGGACCTGGAAATTCAAGTTTCTTGCCTACCAGTGGTCCTTCTAAAGGAATTCCAGGACTGGATTTAGTGCCAGATACAGATAAGGGACGTAGACAAGAAGTTATTGACATCACAGAAGAGCGTGAACAGGCTCCACCCCAGAGTACTGGAAGTGCTCCAGACTATTCAACAATTTCTCAAGGAATTAATAACATTCTTGGAGATGAGAAAATCATGAATATACTATCAATGGTACATAACCAAAAACCCATGGGACAGAATAATTCTAGCATTGGTAACTCTAATACAAATATCCCGGTTGGTGCTCATACAAATGTCATGCCCCCAGATGTGCAGTGGAATAGACATGATTATTATGATAATAATAGGAGTGGTTATGACAATAAAAACCAAGAAAGTGGTAGTTATGATAATAGACAACAACAAAGTGGTAACTTAGATAACAGACCCCAACAAGGTAATAACTATAACATAAAGCCACCATCACTCCTTAACTTAAATAATAGGCCACCACCATCTAATAATTTTGGTAATAGACCACCACAACCTAATAACTTTGTAAATAGACCACCACCACCTAATAACTTTGGCAATAGACCATCACCACCTAATAACTATGGTAATGTACCACCACCAAATAATAATTTTGGTAATAGACCACCGCCACTGATGAACTTTGGAAATAGACCAGCACCACCAAATAATTTTGATATGCGGCAGCCACCGCCCAATGACAGGCAACAAAACAACAACTTCAACATGAGACCTCAGAACAATAATTATGATAATAGAGAGAATAGGCAAAATATGAATAATAACCAAATGAAGCCTAACTTCTCCAATCAAGCCCAGGGTAGATATGATCAAACTCATGAGGAAGGAAATATGCGTTACGATGAGAATTCATTTGATCAGTATGAGAATATGCCTCCTGACCGGAAGCCTCTGGGAGATAACAGATCTGCACCTCCACCTAGACCATTACTCCAAATGAATCCTGTCGTAGATAATCAAATGGCCAAAGGTTTTGATCAGAGGCCATTGCAAGAAAATACGCCTGTTCCTGTGCCTCCAAAACCATCATGGTGTGAAGACCCATTATTTACACCATCTATCATAGTTGAATATGAGCACAAGTCCTTAAGATTGAAAGGTAATTAACATGTATTGGTTGAGTAAGTAAAGTAACATTGCGGCTGTGAAGTTAGCTTCACGTATGTAATAGCGCGATTTGTCTATCACGTGTGGATGCTGCCATAAGTAGTGGGTTAAAAAATTTATATTTTACAGCTAGCGGTAACACATCTAATGATATTCTGCCGCAAATAGCAAATAATTAAAATATTTTATTTTCCTCTGATAATGAAATTTTAGAGGTAGATATTTTATTTATAAACTAACGATTCGCCCTGGCTTCACCCTGGCTGGTACAGGTAGATGTACTACTGTACTATACACTACACAAAAACTTGCTTATAGCTTGTGTAGCTTTTGATTGGTGAAAGAATTTTTAAAATTGATCGAGTCCTTGAGTTAAATCGTAAAAAACAAGCAAACAAAGCTATCCTCTATAATATTAGTATAGATAAAGATAAAATGTCATGACATGTATGGTATTATTGAATATCTATGGTCAAAAATTAATTTGTACATTACGGCGGGTGTCAGTAAAATTTTTATCAATTTTAGTAAATTAATATTGATATATTATCATGGAGTATCATGGAGGTTGAAAAATCTCACATTGTCCTATGGTTTAATACACTATAAATCCACTTATATTACAGTGTTCCCTGTAGTATGACAGTTAACCTTTATAAAAAATGCATTTTTTTTAATCGATTCGAAAATCGACGATATTTAACTCTGAAACATAGGTTAGTTTTATACTATACGAAACGACGAACTAACTTCACCGCCGCATTATTTGGCCTAGCCTTTAAGTACTTTTTTAAATAAGATCTACTGCTACTTACATTAACTGCTCATGGATCCTGTTTATGTCGATTCGTAGTATAATTCAAGGATAGATAACAACAACAAAGCTACCACTGACCGTCCACACAAAACCAGTGGGGCATAATTACCTATGACCGTATAAATATGTTTGTGGCTATAAGGTTTGTTTGTTACAAGTTTTCGAATTTTCAAAACAGTGTGTAATGGTTAGGAATCATGACTCAATTTATCTTTTTTTGGTGTAATCTTGTTCATTTTGCGGAATTTCTAAAAAGATGATGCGGTAACTTTGATCTTATTTTCACCAAATGTTTGCAAATTAATTAAATTAATCAGAAACTTTTCGTTTCAGCTCGTGAATTTATTGAACCTGTGCACACATTTGACTACGATCACAAATCAAAGGATGAAGATATTAAAAAGAAAGACTTCGAAAAAGAAGTCGATGAACTGTATATGAGGAAAGAGCGATCCTCTGAAAAGGAAATCAGTCGTAATCGTTACACTAGGGATACATATTCACGGGATTTCGATAGACGAATGCCTTCGGATAATGTTTACGATGACTATAGACAAAGGCCACCACGAGATGATCATCATCCATTCCGTGAAGAAAGACCCAGAATAGAGGAAAGGTTAGACGACAGAAGACATGATGACCGTGATCGGTTTCTTCATAAGCGTGATGATATGTACAGAGATAGAGAAAGAGATTTCAATGTTAGCAGAGGCATGAGAGATAGGGAAAGAGATTTTGGTCGTGATAGAGATATTGGTAGAGAAAGAGATATCGGCAGAAGTCGAGATTCAGGAAGGGATCGGGACACGGGAAGGGACAGGGAAAGGGATATGGGTAGAGAACGAGAAGTTGGCAGCGAAAGAGATTTAGGTAGAGAACGAGAAATAGGTAGAGCAAGAGATGCAGGTAGAGAAAGAGATGCGGGTAGAGAAAGAGATTCAGGTAGAGACAGAATAAGGGACACAGAAAACAATAGAGATAGAGATTCTGGTAGATATACAGATAAATATAAAGAGAGAGATCGAAGTCGTAGTCGTGATAAAGACACGCGTAAACGCGGGCACAGTGTAGAAAGTGAAGTCAGTAATGCAAGTTCAAAGAAGAGTAAAAATATGTTTCCTGAAAAACAACCAAGACATGTTGTTATGATTGATGATTTATTAGAAGTTCCGGGTAGGAGTATGAGGCCTGACAAAATTGTGATTATTCTAAGAGGTATGTTATTTATTTATTTTTTATTGTTATTATCTGTTATGTTGTGATTGTTTAAATGTGAGCAGTTTTTGATTTAATTTTGAAATACTCTCCCCCTAAAATATGGCGAGGGGGCCGATGGCTGGCCACGGTCATACTCGTGAACGGGTGCTACTTGTGATGATAGTTCGGATTTGAATTCGTGTTGCAGCTCCTTACAAAATATTGTAAAACAAAAAACTTGGCGATTAAAAAGAGTGGCGGAGAGTTTATTGCCAGTTCTTCATCGTTCTACGCCTTTGATTTGAGAACTGGCAGAAAATGTAAAATTAGAAGCATTTCATATGTATTTTTTTATTGACGTTCATAAGTGTAAATTATGTTACCTTAATGATGATTTTGAATTTGAATAATTAATGTTCTCAGGTCCCCCTGGTAGTGGAAAATCGTATTTAGCAAAATTAATTAGAGATAGAGAAGCTGAACAAGGTGGTACGGTTAGAATAATGTCCATTGATGATTATTTTATGCAAGAAGGTGAAATTGAAGAAAAGGATCCTGCAACTGGGAAAATAGTAAATAGTTTATATTATTTAAATCTTTGTTTTAACATATATTTTAAGAATATGTTTGATATATCAGTTTTAGATTTAAATTCCATATGTGGACGGCTGCCATCTTGAATATGACGTCTTATGCAGTTGGCTTTTGGAGTGCAATTCAATGGAGTAGTATGAAGAATCGCTTGGCGGTTCTTCCACTGACGAGAGGATAAACATATTTTTTAGTGAGCGAAGCTCCCATGGAGTCTCGACTCAAATGGCATTTGTGTTAGTGAGCAGATCTCAGCAACTGCTTGGACTATTTAATAAATATTTCTGTTTAAATAAAATTCAGCAAATAACTAAGATTTTTGGACCACAGTCTTTAAAAAAAGTCAGATATTTTGGTAATGCTAACCCCGCTCCAATATCCCACTGCAAACCGTTATGGCACTGAGGGCACCTAGTGTATTTAGTACTAGCAAAACGCCCCGGCTTCGCACGGGTGCAAATAGATGAAAAAAAAGCAAAGCCATGTTACTCGCTGATAATATAGCTTTCTATTGGTGAAAGAATTTTTAAAATCGGTTGAGTAGTTTTTGAGTTAAATCGTAACAAAACCCCACAAATTGAACAAAATGACATAGTACTACCCCTCGCCGTATTGCTCGATGCCCTGCGTGGAGCCACAGCTCTCGGTGCGAAGCGGACGGCGTGTATTTTTTGTTTACATTGATATTTTTAATTTCGTAATATCTTTTGAATGGAATGTCCGATTTCAATATTTCAAAAACTAATCAACAGGTATTGAAACAGTCTTAAATATGAAATAATTTATTTGGATAATTAATTTAATTGAATTAAAACAAAGATATGGATAGCAAGGTCTGAATTTGATCGGCATTTCTATCTACTTTTTAAATGTTAAAAAGTAGTTATAGTAACATAACTACAATAGTTAGACATATGGTCTCGGGAAGTTTTTTGTAGATATTTATATGTTCTATAATATTGTAGAACTTTATTTTGTTCTATCATCAATACTTTTCGCAGCGCATGCGACGAACAAAATTTTTTGGCAAATTTTTATACACCTCGGGTTGGTTTTAGTAGGAAATTCTAAGGATCTCTATTTTTTTCTAGTAATAAATATAGCCTATGTTACTCAGCGATAATGTAGCTTTCTATTGGTGAAAGTATTTTTGAAATCGGTCCAGTAGTTTTTAAGTTTATTCAATACATACAAAAATACAAATCTTTCCTCTTTATAATATTAAGTATAGATAAAATTAAAAATAGACACAGAAGTGTATCTGTCTTAGGAGATATTGCTTTAAGGCAGTTACTCGAGTGAAAGCTGGATTTTTTAAGCTTTTTAAAAGTTACTTTTTTCGACACGAACTCCATTGTAGAGGTAGAACACAAATTGTTATGAAGCGTCTGAAACTAATGATTTACTGTTAAAATAAAATTATTGTTCGTCAATAAATCCCAATAAAAATCTTAAAAAATATAGGCCGTCACACAGGGTGACTGCCGTAATTATTATCATGACAACTAAGGAAAAAATGAAATAACTAAAAAAAAAATACTTTCAGATTAAGAAACCTTCGTTAAAGTATGAATATGATGAAAAGTTAGAAGAATCATACATCGCCTCTTTAAAGAGAGCGTTCAGGAGGAGTATAACGGATGGATACTTTTCTTTTTTGATATTTGATGCTGTGAACGATCAGTTGAAAAGTTACGCGGATATGTGGAATTATGCCAGACAACATGGATTCCAAGTGGGTATATTAGATGGCTGTGTACTAAAATTTCTTGCATACTTTTTTTATCTCTCAGGGAATTGTATTTCTCCTTGACTATTGGTCAGATATTCTGCAAGCAAAAGTACTACAAGGAGTATAAGGAGACTCTTTTGTCATCTTTGCAGGTGTAAAGTTATAAGCGCCCAAAACCTCAGGAATCCCCAACTAAATTTATAATTTTATTACAATTTTCAGTAAAAAAATAACATTGTAGCTTTACAGCGCAATTACATTGTAAAGTTTTCACGTTTAAGCTAGTCATTTGAAGTCGACTGCTTCTTTAAATATAAAAATAATATGTTTAATTATTAAAGTAGTAAATTAAATACAAGCTTCAGTGGTTTGTTTGGGTAAAAAAATTGTTTAAAGAGAGCAATAACTGTCGTTTGAACGGCTTCTTAAAGTGAACTTTGCTTGTTTGTGCAACATTCGTGTTGTTTTTCATTTTCTAATCAAAATGTTTTTGACGTTTGATTTAAATATTCTAAAAACATCTATCAACGCTACTTCTTAAATCATTTGTAAATTGTTACGTTTATTTTTTTCAATAAAGTCATTGCCGAGCGAAAATTAACACTTAAATTATATACTTACCCTATAAAATAAATCTAAAAAAATAGAAAGTACAGTAAGGCGGTCTTATTGCTCTAAGCAATTTCTTCCAGGCAAATTGTGGTTTTTACAAATAATACAATTTCATTCGCATTTTAAAAAAGTTGTCAATTATATTCTAGGTTTACATATGTACAATGGACTTAGACCCACAGACGTGCTACAAGAGGAATATACATAATCGCAAACTGGAAGATATCGAAGTGATATGCGCTAAATTCTTCCCAACTCCCCCTCATCACATTCACTTAGATCCAACTACTCTCCTGCAAAGCGCTGCCATTACCGAAGTGACCATGGAAGACGCGGTCTCTATGGAGGATGTACAGGAAACCGAGGTGAGATGTTACAGGTTCAAAGGCCTTGATTACACATGGCAATTATAAATTGGAGACTGTAAAATTTTAACTAGGAATGAATCGTAATATAGTGCCAGGTTATTCGGTAATGTATGGATATGCCTTTTGTATTTTTTCACCGTGAGTAAATGCATTTACGCACGTGGGGTAATGCAATGACGTAGCGAGTGTGGGACTCACCTTACCTCAGACTGCCTGCTGTGAGCGCTCTGCTACAGGCAGCTGGGAACTACCAAAGAACAGATCTACATAGAAGAACAGACCCATACAGACTTGGCACAGAAAAAGTAGTTATATTTTTGACCTATAGAGCGCGCGGCAATGTATCGGTGTGAAACACGCAGTCCGCTGACTCCTCCCCTCGCGTTGTCTCGCTTGCTCTTACGAGCGAACGGCAATAACGCTCTAAAAGCGGCTGGGTGCGAGAGAGTGCGTGCTATGACTCCAGCGTCAGTGTGCGTTCACACGGATACTAGCAGCGCCGGGGTGGACTGGGGTGAGAACTACTCTTACCTCAGAGAAACCGTGCCAAGCGCGCCTATAAGGCCTGTTCTTCTATGTTCTTTGGAACCACCCACTAAAACCCCTCAATCCGCCATAATAGTAAAAAATAAACATTTCAAAAAATATAATGTATGGATATGCCTAATTTATATTAATATTACTATATTTTTGTTTTTAGTTTAGGATTTTATAATTTTACATAAGTAGTTATACGTATATTTATCAAAGCTTTTTATAAATGTATAGGGCCCCTAAAGTATGAAGCGATTTGTTTTTTATAACAAATGGTTTATGTTTGCAAAAAAAGTAGATTTTTATTTCATATAGGATAGGGTTAATGCATTCTATTTCAGCCAAGTAACTTATTCCCAAGTGCTGTTCCACCAGGTTGAAAATAGTTTTTCTTCGAAGTGGGAGAGAATGGACGATGCAAACCAACTAGGTAGGTGTATTGTAAAGGTCGCTTTATTCCTGTATTGTATATTTTTTTTTATTAAAATGTTTATTGAGTTATCGGTTTTTATATTAATAAGGAGATGTTTTAATGTTTTGAAATGTATCATCAAGTCTCAAACAAAATATCGGTTTTAATATGTATAGAATATATAATATATATTCCCTATCTAAATACGTACGTACGTTGTGTATAGAGAACTCTCGATTGAATTGGCGTTTCTATTTTTGAAATTGCCTTTTCAATTTTATTTAGATCCTTAGATCTGCACATTTTATCCGATTTTAGACTATTTTTTTCGGTTTTAATCTTCAAAAAGTTAAATAAGATGGCACCACCGTGTAAATGATATGAATGAAAATAATTTATTCAGAAAATAAGGTGGTTACGCCAAAAAACAGACATTTTTGTTGATAATATAAAACTGAAACCGCTCAAGCATCCCGCTAAATAGGCGCGAAAACATGTGCATTACATCATTACAGCTGAACGAAAATCGTTTCTTGCATCTTGTAGCAAATTTGCTACAAGATAAAGATATTCTAAAACAATTTATACTGGGTACTATTGACGCCAGGACACACAACCATACTTTTTTTTCTGTGTACTCTAGTACCCAGGACGCTTGAGTGGATATAAAACACTTACCGTATTACTGCAACAGAAGGGTCTATTCTCAATAGACAATAACACTGATTTTTAGTAGTCCGATTGTAATGCAACTCTTAGTTATCTCGAGTGACGTCTGGCTTATGGGCCTATTTGCGCTATATCAAGTGTTCAGACGATAATATTGTTTAAGAAACAATAAATTGAATGTCGGGACGGATTGTTACAGCGCGGCTCGACGGCACCAGCAAACCCCTCCGACCGAAGTTGTCAATGGAAGACTACCTACAGTTAGACGAGTGGACACCTAACATGGCTAAACCTGGAAAGAAAACTGTAAGTATGCTTTTGGATTAAAAAAAACAGAGATATTAATATGATCGTAATGATTAATCACAAATTAAAATACACGTCTTATTCGGTTTAATTCGAATAAGTTTGTCGTGCGATATTAAAGATTACTATGGTTATCCGAGTTCGGAAAACTGCGTCTATTCCTCGATTTGGGTTAATCAGCTGTTTTGCGATTTATTACCCGGATTTTTTTATTCTTCCAATGAATTGTCCACGTTGTGGATTTCACTCTGATTTTATAGTTAACATGCTATATTGTTTTGTTGCATTTTTGGTTAATTTGTGGCATTTTTGGTTAAACAATTACTTTTAAGTTTTAAAAAGGTAGTATATGATTATTTTAATACAGTTCTACAACCATTTTTGAAAAAAAAAAAATTGACGCCAGATTTTTGACGATTTATTTATATACCACTTGGTCAAATACACGATTTTAAACATTTTTACTTTTTGAGAAAAAAAATAATGTTATTTTATATTATGATGATGGTGGGTGGTGAGATTATTGTACAAGTGGGGTTTCATCATTTTGTAATTAAAACAGGTACGATGGGCAGATATTGAAGAAAGAAGACAACAAGAAAAGATGCGTGCGATCGGTTTTGTTGTTGGTCAGACTGACTGGAATCGAATGACTGACCCCACGATGGGGTCCAGCGCGCTCACTAAAACTAAATATATTGAACGCGTTAAACGTAATTAATCCTTCACCTCTGAAGTAATATCGTCTACAGCGGTCGTATAGCAAGCCCAAAGCGACAAAGCTGAAAGCGGATCATATAGAAACACGCTCTCATATGATTGTCGATTATCCTTTCCAACTGTGCATTTAACTTGTAGAGTAATGGTTTTTGTCATGATTATGTTATTAAAAATTTCGACGCAGTCATAGAGTAGGTGGCCTCAAACTTGTTTTCGTTATAATCGTGTAAAGTCGAATAGTGTTTTAGGGTTATTGAAATTACAACCTTACTAGGGACCTATGAGGTATGAAAGTGATTAGTCTGTTGATAAGACAGCCGTACGAAGATATTCCCATCAGGATTAACCCTTTGTGCCATGCTCTCAAGTGCCACCTGTTTTAAAACTATTTTCGAGTTTTACGCTGTTTTACGTTTAATAAGCACTGGTTTACGAAGTTGAGTCGAATATTATTTCTGTTATCATTAATTTTGTAAATCTAACTATAAATACGGAATGATGAACATAGCAAGTCACCGGATCGATATTTTTTAAATTTTTTAATCCTTTTTCAAATTTCAATTTGCCATATTGGATCCCGACCTTGAATTTTGGATTGGGCATTCATTATTATCAGCAACCCCAAAAATCTAAGAATTTTCATAATATTTGAACTGTTTCGCGAATTATTGTCCGCCATATTGGATCTGCCATTTTGAAATTTGGAGCTCCAATTCGTCCGTCAGAATTTTAATCCGTTGGAGTGAAGGAAAAATGTGTGGTACAAAGGGTTCATCTCAAGGACTTGTAAGAAACAGAATGCCTTTTGGGCGTCTGTCTTCTCGTCGCATTGCAATCTGAGCTGTAAAACAAATGGGCATAGAATTTTAATTGGCAAGCGAGCTTAAAGGACGAATGTCACTTCACTATAGACATGGGTGATAACAGGTCAAACAGGATATCTGTTATACCTGTTACTGTTACTCAATAACAGATGTAAATATCTGTTATTCAATAATAGCCTGTTATTTAGATACTATAGGAATTACAGATAATACAATAAAATTTAAGAGTGACTCTTCAAGGTGATTCGCTTTCTGTGAAACGTCCAGTTGTATTTTTTTGCATAATAAATACTAGATGCATCTCGTTTTAGCACGTGCCAATCATAGATGTTTAACTGAGACAGGTAACAGTCACAGTTGTTTTATTATGGCTTGGCTGTTACTAGTATTTGTTGAACAGTTGTTATTTAGTATCGCACGATATTTTCATTAACAGATATATCACAACCGCAGTAATAACTGTTATCTGTTATTTTTGAATATCTGTTACGATAAATACGCCTCACTCCTACTTCACTAGGTATTGACAAAACACAAATGGTGATTTGTTTTTTGTCAATACTTGTTTGTGATTTTGTTAATATCGTCGCACTAGATGTGATACTTCGTAACTGCAAATTCATATGCTTTTACAAATTTCATGTAGAAAGATACTCTATCGCCTTAATTACCTACATTTAAAATGTAAAATTATATGAATTTGCAGTTACGAGGTGTCACATCTAGAGTGACGATATGATGTACTATGTAGGAAGTTTGTTGCTCAATGAAATTCGGTGCTAATTTCGCACCGTTAAGAGTAAACCGAAAAAATGTAACAATTTATGGAAAATAGCATTCCAAGTTCTGGAAAAAAAATCACGGTGTTTATAAACCCAAAAGTGGAATTTTACAAATCTAGTTGCGTTGCGCTGAGTTTTCACCAACTGAGAGGGTGCCAATTGGCACTTTAGAATGGCTTTTTAAGACAAAATGGGTTTTTACCAGAAACACCGAATTTAAATTGTTAAAGTTTAAAATTGATAATCCCTACACTGCGCTGTTGGAATATGTCCTGGTTTCAGGGGGGTTAGAACGCAAGTCACAAAACGATTCGACTGATCGTCTCGCTTCATTGTGATTGGTGTAGAGAGTCTCTAGAGAGTCTCTACACCAATCACAATGAAGCGAGACGATCAGTCGAATCGTTTTGTGTCTTGCGTTCTAACCCCGCTGATTTGTCGAGAAGATAAACATGTCTTTTGTATATTAGCAACATGCCCCGGCTTTACACGGATGCAATGTTGAATAGTACTATACACAAAAATAGTAGGTAACCTATGTTACTCGCTGATAATGTAACTTTCTATTGATGAAAGGTTTTTTAAAAACAATCCAGTAGTTTTTGAGTTTATTCATTACAAACATACAAATCTTTCCTGTTTATAATATAAGTGTAGAACTACTTTTTGAAGGGGGTGCCTATTGCCTATATAATATTTTTAATGAGACACTATATAGGCATAAAAATAACCCATTGTTTTTCATAATTTTAATGGAATCTTTTGTTTATTATAAAAAGTAGTGTACACAATAAGTTGTTAAATAACTATATATATGTATTATATGTACTTTAACAATAATACCATATATTATTTTCAATGCTTCGCTTATGGCTGATCACAGTATTTTTTTCTCTATCTTTCATTGTTATAGCAAATACATAATATTATGTTGAAACCATACTCTTTGTATGGTGAATTAACTGGGTTAATGATTGTTACTATGTGGAAAATAAAACATTGTGAAATATTAGTTCAAAGTCTCTGACATGTCTACAGAGTTACATCAAAAAGGGCCAAAAAACCTAAAGAAAGATGTCTCTGATGGACATAAGGACATACCTATATAGTTTAGATACTAGTGTCACAATTTACCGTAGTAATTAGGTATATAATTTTAAATTATAGTTTTAGAAGGTTTTTATTGATAATTTGTACAATTTCAATCAAACTTAAACATATTATCTTTTTGTAGAATTTGACAGCTATATTTGGTGTTTTTAGATGTAATTCTGTTCATAAGGCATATTTATATCTTCTTTGAACATAGTACTTTAGTATATAAAGGATCGAGGATACAAAACTAAGAAAATGGTTTGGTGGTAAAAGACAGATGTGTCTGCCCAATAGGTAATTAACTATTTTCTGTATATTAAATTTACAAGATAAAGCTATTTATAGATACAGATGTTTCAGTGTTTTTATATCTAGAGTAAATGTTAATCTTCATTGTCATTAAGATTGCTTTTTCTATCACATACTGGTGGTAATGATATGCATTAATAAACTTAAAATAAAACACTTGTTTTACTTATCCCTTTATTTTCACAAAAAAAACATCTTTATATGAACTGTACATGAAAAATAAATAGCATCCCTTATTCTTCGTCCATAGCACTTGCAAAGTCCGAAAAAGGAGATTTAAGACCGTCGCGTTTGTAAATGTTCTTGAACTTATGCGTGTTACTGAACCGATGTTCAGATGTTGGTATTCTCATGAAATTCTCGTCTTCATTAAACGAATCTGTGGAATCGATTTTTTGATCGTTTACTTTTGCGTCAGTTTCTGTTGTGTCGATTTTTGTGACACCCGTTTTATCTAATTTTATATTCGATGTTTTGCCGATATGTTCATTTCCTTCTTTGGCTGACATGATGACTACTGGAGGTGTGCTCATAGCAGACATGTGATCTTTTAAGCACCCTTGAAGTATGTGTAAGAAAAATAGGAACGCTAAAAGCGTCAACGCGGACATAGCTGCGTTGCTTTTTTGTCCTCCGCTTCCACCGTAGTGACTGGAAATAATATTATTTAACACCGCAATTAACTTAAAAATGTAAAAGAATTACACTTGAGCACTTAATATCTGACTTGTGTCTGTTTTTAAGGCATCAAGTACGTTCGGGAAAAATCACTTTTGATTTCCCAGATTATTGATTTATTTTCGCGAAAATACTTACTGTTTTGTTGGTGAAGCGTGTCCGTGTGAAGGAGAAGCTGGTTCATATGTGTAATAAAAATGTTGATCATGTGATGCGGGATAGTCCGCATACCTGTCCAAAAATAGGTAAATTTTTGGTTATTGTTATCTTGATGCTAAATGTTGAAGTTATCGTTAAGTTCCAAAGTTGTTTACGGTTTGTGTTTGTATGCAGTTTATATTTTATATGGAAAATGAACTGCTTACAAATAAAAATACAGCACAATAGAGAATGTAAGCATATTTATGCTGTTTATATTTTCCACTTATAGTAATTTATAATGGCGTTACTCCAAGTAACAAAGAATGCTTTAGCTCTAACGTAGATGGAGGATCTATAAATCCCGTGATAATCATTTTATGAAACCAAATCTGAATTATCGAACTTCGATTAATTCATACTTCAAACTAATAATTGTGTGTAATAGCTAAATATCATGTCATTTAGATTTGAGATGGAAAATTCGCTAAAATATTGTCTTTTATTAACGCGAGTATCACACATTTAAATAAAATACTGTATACCGGATTAAAACGCGATATATTGTTTAAATTATTTATCCCGACGTTTCGGATGCTTTTCAGCAACCGTCAGCAGACTCAGTCTCCCGCGACCACGGTTGCTGAAAAGCATCCGAAACGTCGGGATAAATAATTTAAACAATATATCGCGTTTTAATCCGGTATACAGTATTTTATTTAAATTCGCTAAAATCTTATGTTTATGAACTGACCTTTCTGCCATTTGCTTCTGTCCCATTCCCATGTTTGAGATTAAGTTTTCCATAACTTAGTTCGTCACCACTGTCTATACTGATGTCGGAGCAATACAATACTGAGATGTGCGATTCCCTTCTACTTCTATAGGTACTTGCTCATACGCTCTGATTGCTTTGATGTGCTTAAGATGTGTCAAGAACATAAGAATGGATAACGGTATCACCACTTGACACTCAGTGATATGTGAAATCATTACTATAAAAACGCTGATAGAAATAAAAGATGTTCGTATTTTAAATTCTTTATTTTACAATCACAATCACACAAGGACGTCCTCAATCATACAATCACAATTCTAATATACACAATATCAATACTAAAACTATGAGGTGATATTATTCATATCACACATTATAACATCAGTCGTTAATAATTACAAAATAGAAACTGGCGGATTTACATTATAAATTCTTTGCCAATTTTATTGTATTCATTCTAATGGACGGAAGTTTTCACTGGGATACATTTTTGTGGAATTAAAAAATGTCTAAGTTATTAATTCTAGGAATAAGTTAATTAAATAAATAAATAATTTAAATAAATTATGAGAACTTATCCACTGCGATGGGATATTAATGTTCTATACTGCAGGCGTACATGTTTTTTTAGAAATTTTGAATAGTTCAGATATTTTGGATAATAGCTTTTTACTTTTTAATATCGTCTAACACTAATTATTTATTGAAACGTTGTGAAAAATTGTTGAAAATTTGCAGCATTGCTTAAAGTATCAATTTGGTGGTGTTTTAAATATTTTTTTGTTTTCCAATTTGTTACACTTCGTTGCATTGGAGATACAACTCGCGGCAATCGATGCCAGAGCGGCCGCGACGTCCTGCCTCATAGAATTGTTGGAAGGTTCCGGCGGATTGTCTTTCCAAGACGAAACTTGCTGCATAACTGAAAAGATAAAATTCAGTGAGATTTTCTATTTTCAAACATACCTTAGAATAATTCATCATGTCTATAATTTTTAGACTTACGTTCCGAGCTGGCAGAAAACGCTCTTAGGTCCGATATCGGAAGAACATTCGCTGTTCGCATCACAAACATATTTCTGAAGGCATTTGTCGTCGTTCGTCCCAAATGACCTCACGTAGGTTTTCATCATAGCAATACCGGCAAGTGCTGCGTCACTGACTGAGTCTTTGCGTCCCATGGAACGTGCCGTCAGAGACCGATGAGAGAAGGATGTCTTGAGAGCATCCAGAAGATTGACGACGATGTTGATGAACTGTGTAACAAAAATAAGTTATTAACAAAATGTCCGAAAAGTCGAAATGTTTCAAATAAAGTGCTCATATTTAGCAATAAATGTTATAATCTACAGATTGTGTATTATGATTGGATATTTTATAATAAGGGTAGGAAGGGAAGGTCGCCTACCTCTCCAGCCTGCTTTGCCATGGAGGCGACTTGGTCAGGATCTTTGGCACCGAGCATCGTCGACAGAACCGCAGCCAATATACTCTGAAGCAAGCGAGAAGCGAGACCATATCCATAACCAAACTTTACTATTTACATTCAAATATCAGACCCACCTCAAAGCATTATCAACACGTTTTTCTTAAGCCTTTGAGATCGCTCTGAAGTGCGACGGGAATACGTTATAGAACTATGACTTGAAGTACCTAATGTTTAAAGGTGAGGAATAAAAATAAAGGTGCTTTATATAAATCAAATGCCAATAAATATGTCATAGCTTAGATATAATATGCGTATCTATCTACATCGATGTTAGTGGATCAGTATGGTATATAAGACGTGTTGATGATTGCTGATTTTGTACAAGTTCTTCTAATTTGCATTGTTGGATATGTGTGGATCATGCGATAATGCTTGGAATAAAATATCTTACCTGCATTGGGGAGTTGCCGTTGTCTACTTTGTCAATACCGTCGCTGGAAGCTCCCCCACCGAGAATGGCTGTTAAAATTTTAAGTCCCATAGACAGAAGATTGGCCCAAGGTGATGGTGCTACGGATTCCGTGTCAATGTTGTCGCTCTTGTTGGGTCCGGTGGTTCCCGGATTAAAAAGCATTTGCATTACCATTCCTGAAATGTTTTTAATAATTTTGTTTTAAAATTATGTCGTTTATTTTAGGGGAAAGTTTTTAAACAATTACTCAGAAACTTACCTAACATATTCGACCACGAGAAACCACCATCCGAAATGGAGTTGTTTTGAATTTCATCGATGTCATCAAGGGCCACCTTTTTTAAAGCATTCGGTTTCTCAGCAAACTTGCGCTCTTGTGCTATTTGTTCGTGAGGCAGAGGTAACGAGTTGCTGTAGTACTGGGGGTTTTGCGTTCGCACGTTGCTAGTGGCCTGGAATTAACATGAAAGTTTTATATTAATTTTGTATATGATTAACAGTTTTCGATTTAAATTTAAGCAGGTGATGCTTTTTCAATATATGTGTTAGACTTGACGATTTAGGAATACTTAGATTGGAAGTCGAAACTTGCAATCTGTACTTTACGTGTTTATACAAACGCTGGATCGTTACTCAGACGGAATTTTAATATTCCTTCATTCCATTGAATGCCCATAGTGGCCAAACGTAGGGAAAATTTGTTTTTTTAGAATAAATAACCTGTAAATTTCACACATTCTCATTTTCCCGGAAGACTTATAACCGGGTCGAACCTGCGACCCATAGATGTAAGAATGAAATTTTTACTATTCATATTGAAAAAAAGAATGAGCAATGTTGAAATGAAAAGCTAGTAACCAGTCTACTTTTTATCCTCTTTCGCTTAGTAAGAGGAGTATTGAATATCGTATAATACCTGTGAGATTAGAGGTGCATGTTGAGGATACGCCAATGTGTGAAGAACAGCTGAAGAACTGATAAGGGCCAAGAGTGCCCATCCTGCTAACTTTTGATGCATCCTGCTGACAATGGAACGGTAAGTTAAAAATAAAACTCAACAAACAATGTTTTATTTTAAATCATTTAGATGTATAACTTTTCCAACTGTGCTCTCAAACGCTGGCTGATTAGAAAGTGTTCTGATGAGCGATTCGCGCAGATTGATTGCCTGTGTTTGGTACTGCTCATAGAAAGTGGCCCCTCACGCCGCGTTCACATTTTACGAGGATGTGAGCTAATTAGAGGATGTTAGTTCAATTAAAATAATTACTCGAGTAAAACCATTAAATAAAGCGACTCGCTTTATTATATAAGTAAATTGAGAATCTAGCTTTCTTTTCAAAGTAGCACAATAGTGCATATCGATTATAACTATATTTACAAGGCGCGGCGCTTGTGCGGTCTCGTCTATCCGGTATGGAAGTGTGTTAGCGGTTTGACCGACAATATTCAATACAGGTGACCCGGTCTTCACTAACTGTAGTTTGGATGTCACCTCTCGCACCTGCGTTAATAAGGTGCTAGTTAAATAAATTGACGTAAATTTTAAACGGTATCGGCAGCTTCTAAATACACTTTCGAATGATAATGGCACCAGTCCCTATTACGCAGGGCATGTTACAACTATGAATTAACTGGCAGCTAAGAATTGCCCATATTTTGTTATATGGTATGTTTTTACAAGATTTTATATGAAACGAGTTTGGCGCGTTTTACCGGTCTTCGGTGACAGTGTGTCCGTCGAGATTCTCTCGGGAGAAATTTGCAGCCGCAAGTCACACTATGCTTATGTTTTATGTATGCCTTGCTACATTACTCGGCGACAACACAGTCGCTTATTCCTCAAATTTCTGTATGTTACTTGCTTTTCCGAAAGTACAATGCATCGTTTTTCATACATTCCGATAAACGTATGAAGAGCTCAGCCAGAGAAAGCAGCAAATTGCTTTGAAATATCCGAAATGCTTGACAAATTAACATTTTTCACGTTAATTACTTAAAATTCTTATAAATATCTACACTCGTGAAACATAAATCTGACTTGGTTTTAGTTCAGCAAGTGCAAATCATTATTGTGAACGTTCAAATATTTTGAAAGAAAGTGACATCGCTTTATGGTTGAATTAATATGCCGTCAGCTTGACCCAGTAACCTTGTGCGACGGTGCGCCAGCGCACCGTCGCGCCATGAAGCCTGTGATTATGGCGAACTTAAAATTTACTTTCGGTAATCACCTATTCACCTGCTCTACCTTGCGTGACTGAAATAGTGTTTGCTAATTTGTTGAAGATTTTTGTATTAGATTTGTTATTTTTTATCCGTTTTAACATATGCCATAATTCGATTAACGATGGTAAAACTATCCATCGTATCCATAAGTAACGTAATTGCGTTGTATTGTTTCAATATTAACTCTGATTTGTCGCTGAAATGCATTCTAATCGCGATGTAACTGCATCATAATTGATGAGATATCAAATCGCTTCTTGTATGCAGTGAGTCTAAGTAGTATAAGAAGCTGGCTGGGCGAGGCAAACATGGCGATAGGTGAAAGCAAGAACTGTCGCGTGTGTGCTACTGCCGAGCAAGGTTAACGTTTTTCTAATTTCGGAGCGAAGGTTCGACCTGCTACTACGCTGTGGCCAACTACATTACTTTCAAACGGAAATTCGCCATGGAAAAGTGATAATTTCACCTGTCATTGGATTATAATCGACAGTTCTCATGGGAATTAATTAGAATCGAGAGTGACAACTAATATAACAATGTATCAGTCCTTTAAATTTCTATAGTTCATACTTCCAGAACTGTTTTAATTTTTAATTTTGTTGTAATTTTTAATTTGGTTGAAATTTCTGATGTGTGAAAATTAAATACAAGATGAATATACCTACACACAACTGCGTTATATAATGTTTATATAAACCTTAGACTTATTTAGCTTACTTGACGACTGCAATGTCCGCTTTCTAAAACCGCGCTTGTCTTCTGTGCGTGTTTTGCACGCGGATGTTAACACGGTTTGATAAATAATAATTTATTCATTGGTATTCAGTACTAGTAATTATTGTATTTGTTGTGTGTACTAGATGTTGGTATAAATTTAATAATAAGCTTATAATTTTAATACGAAAATATCAGGTAGGTATATATTGGGGTATATATATATATAGTATATATTGGGGGATGTTTGATTTATGATATCATCGCGTATGTCAGATTTAAAGTATTTTGTTATTTATTTAATAATTAGTTGGAGCCCGTGACATCGTTTGAGTGGGTTTTATTTTAATTAAGATGACTTTTCTTCCTGACATTCAATTTCGATAAGACCTTGTTTGTTTGTTCAATGATCGAGTAGCTGATGACAATTAGACTAAGCTTTGTCAACATCTACATGAAAATCAGTTCATCTCATCTTCGAAGATTGTCGTGAATAACAATTGACAAAGAAAAACGTCAAAACTATTTTTGTGTACTGTTTATTTTACCCCTTTATTCGTTCCCTCTCCATTTCTTGTAAAAGTAAAGTAAGTTTATAACTTTGCTGTAAATATAAGAAAATTAGATTTATTATACAGTAAAAGTTAGATTTGTTATAAAGTCTTAAAAAGTATAATCAATTTGGCGGGCTGATTTTACTAACATCATTTTATTTGGAACATTAATTTTTACATGAACATGTAAGGAATGCCATTGAATGTTCTACAAACGGAATCTATGGATGCGTGCGTTTCTTAAACCGTTACGTTGCTCGATTTTAATAGAACTGTTAATCGAGTCTCGGGTGATTTATCGTTTTTGAAACGCCTACTGTTCGCAATTTAAATGCACATTGTATTTTACAAAACTACCCATTTAAACGGTCGTGTCAGAAATTTGTAAACACACGTGCGTTACCAGTTGCGTGTAATAAAATTCATGCATCACGTTTGTCGTTATTTCCTATTTCAAAGTACTAGTTATATAAAAACAGTAAATATCAGTACCTATGTTAAATATTTAAAAGTTATTCTAGTTCATTAAAAAAAGCCGAAACTAAATTCCTCTCTTCGTCTTTCAAATAGATTGAATGTGCTACTTTCTCAAGTAGAAGATCATTATAAGCGGTCGTGGACTCGTTTTCATTTTTTTCATACAGGATGCAAGTGAATAACCTATAATTTTAGTTTGAAAGGTGTTTGTTACTCAATACGGCGTCGAGCCGGCCGGTGAATGACTGCACCTCTCACAACGTCAGAACTTTCACTTAAAGTTTTTTGGGTATTAATAAAACGTCTCGTAATAATCCGTCCATGAGATGCCTATTCATAAGGTGGCCGTGCTCATAAGATAAGATTGACTTCAAATGATTTATGAGCTTCGATAAATTGGGAAGTTTTCCCTTCATTAATGAATCGATTCTTCACTTAAATATAAATGCCACAAAATTGTTTTCTTAACTACCCTCTGCGACTGTCCTATTAAATGTTCCAACAGATGAACAATTTTGTACTCAGCAAGTCCCAGATTTTTTTGTGTCCATCCGGGTCTTACCAAAGAATCTTAGACAACCAGAGAGTCACTCTCGGCTAATATTATTATGTAATTATTTCGTAATTGTTTGTACTTAATATGTAATTTGTATGTTGGTACGAGAAATTGCGAGTGGTAGCACGCGAGTGTATTGACCATTCCGACGCCGACTTTCTTCGACACTATGGGCGTTGACGACGTTGGATGACTTCTAACAGCGTAATTTTAACTAAAATGTTACATAAGTTAATTTATTCACTGTTATGAAATTGTATCATAAGACGGCTTTAAATTCGTGAGCTGTTTTTATTTAATCGTTAGCCCAAACTTTAAATATAAAGTCGACCATCAAAAGCCTAATCCTTATGGATTATGCACATACTTGAGAAATTATTATATGAAGCCACAAGTCCTCGTTATTTTAGAACTTGGACACAATTTGAAATACAACGAGCATTGTAACTTGTAATTAGGAGACAAATCGAAGATTTATATCTACTGGCTGAGACCCAAAATGCTCATTAAACTAAAGTTTAAAGTAGTTTTTAAGTTAAGTTTTAATGAAAAAACAAGCAGTTACTGCTTATACCCATAGAAAAGGTCTATTTAAATAAAATATGGTAGATATTGAAACTAAATTTTGTGTCAATACCATACTTGTAAATTGGAAAAGGCATTAAAAAGGTTTGTGTGATAATTTCATTTCAAAAACAAGTATTCCCTTGAACTTGGATTTACAAGTTTGCATAAAGAAAATGTTAGTTATGCTCCATTTACGGATTAGAGTAATTACAAGCGTAAACCGTTAAGATTGTAAACTAACCGCGATATTATACGGACAGAATTTATAGCGACGAGTAGAAAAAGTTGTGGTTTTCCGGCGGAACTATTAAATACTGGCCTTAGTCGTTTAGAAGACATCCACCATCATCTAATCGTACTAAGAAACATTCTTTCAAATATATAACTAAAAAATTGTATTGAAAAATCATGATTTAAAGACCCTTAGCATATATAACCACTCCGTTAGCGCTACAACGTAAAGCGGAACTATTGTGAACGCGGCGTTATCACCACTTTCTCATTGGTCATTTAACTAGCTTGATGGTCTATAGAAAATATCAAATCACCACAATATTTTTACTGTAATGAAATCTCTTAGATAAATTTGATTCGAATTCTATTTTATATTAATAATCTTTTCAGCTACACTTTTTTTAAATGAATGAACATTGATGTTTTCTTTTTTATTCGAGGTGTTCATTTGACGTTGATAACCATTCAGTGATACGATTTTGTCTTAATAATTTTAGATAGATATCTATTAGTAATAACAATTATGTCGCCATTAAGCGTTAGTGTAAGTTACAAATACAAAGAATTATTTGTGGAAATTTCCCTAAAGAGCTTAAGTATTTGAGCGCCTTTTTTAAACCCAAGAATATCTTCAAACGCCTCCGCTTTACAAGATGATACAAGAAAATAAAAATTCCTTATTTAAAACTCAGTCTAATTCAGGGTCTCAATACGTTTTCACATTTTAGAAAGTGAAGGTTTTCATTTACATGAGAGTACATGTGTCGAGATGAGCAGAACGAATGTTGACGACATCTTAATAGCTGTAGAGAATTCGTGACTAACAAGTGTTTTGTTTTTTAAATTGCTGTTCTATTGTTTTTGTTTTATTCATATTTATATATTGCATCACAATTATTAAGAGCTTTAGTATAGTTATGTAAAAGATTTCTTATTAACTTTCATTGTTGAGGACGGGCATTTTGTGCTTTTTGTAAGCTTTCACTTGTGAATCACTTCGTGATTATGTGACAGATACTATCCCAATAACCTTTATTTGTATTGTTTGCTTTATATTAATTTTCATATCAATAAAATTCGAGATAATACCTAATATTAGTATGTTTTGCTACTTGTGATAATACCTAATAGTATGTTCGTATATTTCATTATTTACTTATTTTAAGTTTTCCAGCTGTTGAAAAAAGTGGAATATTTTCATAAGCTTCTGCCGTTATATCTGCTTCGTTCTTTTTATTTCGTCAAATTGTAAAAAAAACTTCTACGTAAATATTTGTATAGCCAGTGACTCAGTGCTTGTATGAGAAGAATATTCCAAATTATTAGGATGGCAATATATTTAATTGCTATGAATATGATTTAAATAAAAAAAAATTGCAGCTGTGTACAACACTACATTTTTTTAAATTATTACGAACCAATGAATAAAATAGTGATTTAGTTTTATTTACTAACATTAGTTTTTAGAAAATTGATAATATTCTTTTTTTTATAACTATATATTTACTATATTAATAGCTGTTGTAGATGTTTACAACGATAATTATGTGCTTAACTATTATTATGCTATGATACCTACCTAAAACCTTAACTTCATAAATATATTTTTATTAAACAGAATATTATATTCTATTATAAAAATATTCATCGAATATTCACTAACGTCTGCACCAGTATCACTAGTGAAACACATCAGATGAAAGGATTCAAAGCACGCCAGGAGAAATCTGCATCCCGTCTACTTTCTCAGGCTTTTCCTCGTACGTTTTCACTTGCACTCCAGGAAAATACTTCCAAAAATTATCTTACCTTTATCTCCAATTTGGTTATCACTGAATTCACTGAACACTGTCTTCCACGAGGTAGCTATCGTCACCGGTGAAAGTGCGTGTGTCTCGTGCGATGGTTTGACTTGCAATGAGTGTTGCGCCTTGAACTTCACATATATATAAGATGACCCAGTTCTGGCAGCAGCTAACTGTGCTATCTGGTCCGCGTGTCCAAGGCATCCCGTTGCACAGACGCTCTGGTCCCTTTGGACCTTGGCAAGGACGTCAGTTCGTATCGACCTCATTACCTAATTCAAGATTTTCCCGAACCGATTGACAAATAGTATCTAGTGACCTACTAGTAAATTAAATATAGATTTAAAAACTTGAATACTCAAGTGCCTATTAACTCTTTAGAGGCTAGCAACGCGAATTCAACTAACCTCCCTGGTTTTGAGTATGTCCTATAGCATTGGTCAACGGGATAATTAAGACATCCGTACGCAACTAAAAATAATTATGTTTTGTTTTAGGTGCAACACGGATGAAGTCTGAAAATAGTGATAAGTTAAGCGTCACTTGGTGATATAGGATATTGAAGAGCAAACCCTAAAATTTAATGAACCAAAATATGTAAGTACCTTGAGTTATGAACATGGGATAATTTAGTAATTCTATGACAATATATAGTTATAGATATGTATATTGACCTCAATGAACGAAGTATTTTTATGTTGATATCGACAGACGAGCATGAGGTTCACTTGATGGTAGGTTCAGCCACAGAACATCAGTCAATGATGCGCTGTCGGCCTAATTTTTACTTCGAGCATTCGGAAATCGAAACGCGCAATGTCCCCGGTCTGAACCTCGATATTCCTCCCACCCGATCAACGCCCGAAGTTACCAGACGTGGGGAAATATGCTTACAGAAAATTATAAACATGTCGTCCCGGTGGGATTCGAACCCACGACCCAACGATGCACACGGCAGGTGTTCTATCGAACGCGCCAACGAGCCTTCGGTAGAACACAAGCTACTGCTCGTAATCATGTTCTGATGATTGTCGCACAAGTGTTAACTTAAATTTTTCAAAATTTGTCAACCAATTCCAGAGCTGTACGCTACAATTAGGTAGGTTTGCCGTCTACGGTTAATTAAAGAGTAAAAAAAATTACCTATTCAAAGTGGTTTTGCTACTTGATTAGCAAAAGAGATTGGATTAATTAAATCTTTCTTCTATAGAGAATAGTCTTCAATGATTGATGTTATTATCCTCTAGACAGCGACACTAACATACTTTACGATAATTTCACTATATCATAAACAATTGCTGGTATTGTTATAAATTTCTCAGAAGACGTCGCGATTCTCGTGGAAATCAACACAAATGGCATAAGGCAATGGCCTAATAGTGACATTGGCTTCCCATGACTTAGTTGTTATTTTCAAGTTGATATTAACATTATTTTCATTACAGGTCAACTGTCTACATCGAAGTGTCAGGACATGTGTAAGATTTATTACTATTTAAGTGGAATCGGTATTTCAATTCTGAGCGACAGATATTATTTTATAGCTTGATTATATTAATAATTACAGTACATTACTAATTTAAACCCTAACGACCTTACTAGGTCATAAACGTATCTTAAAGTTTGGATCTAAGGAATGCGCTGATGTTGCGCCGATTAGTAAAAATCTGAAAACATTATTATGATTGAGGTATCGGGATTGAAAAGTTTATTTCATTGCTTATTTCCAGTTCTGCATTCTTTGTAAAACTAATAAAGACCAAAACTAGGTTGATTCTATGAAAATGACCTTAAAATGTCAGAGATTTAAACATCAAATTAATATTGATTGAGTTTTCTACTTTACAGGTATACTGTCGGTGAAAGATGTCTATAAACGTGAGTGAAATTTCATAAAATCATATTTTTTTCCAAAAGTTAGCTTAGTTTAGGCGTTCTGTTTGAGAATAGTGCCAAATATTCTACGAGTATAATTGATTATTATTTGATTGCGACCGACTTTTCATTCGAATCGATTAGATTGTGACTAGTGTGCTAAATTATTTAATGTTAGAATTTGACAGCAGATAAGGTGATACCTCAGGCCTCAGCCATAGAACATCATTCAATGATGCGCTGTCGACCTACTTATTTCAAGCATTCGAAAATCCGTAGATTGAAACTGAAACAATGCAGTGTGCACTTCAAGTTTTTTCCATCTAAATCTTCGGTCGGAATTTAGATATTCTGCCCAAACGTGGGGAAGACATTCTTATAGAAAATTATAAACATGTCGTTCCGGCGGGACTCGAAACCACGACCCATCGGAGCGCAAGGTAGGAGTTTCTCCTTTTTGCAGAGTCTTCTTATTTACAAGTTTATTTTATTCTATTTTCTTTTTATTTACACTCCGATTTTGAAAAATCGCTCTATATTGTATATTAATTTAAATAAATAATTTGAAAATTATCTGATTTTTATTTAGCTTTACCCTATTTTTTTATACACATTATCATAAAAATCGAGATAACGAGTAAATAACACATATCAATGTTACAGAATTAGAAATTAATTTACGAAAAAGTCACGAATCTTTAACTGGCAACTTAGCTGCTTCCGGTTTAGTTTTTGCACCGTATTAAAGCTTGTAAATTCCGGTGTCGTGTTTATTTAAAATAATTCTGATTAAAAGCAGCCGGGCATATTACATAAGTGAACTACTCGCGATCTCAATGAGTCACGAGGATGCAGGCCTTGAGCGAAAGTGAAGATTCTTGTTACCAAAACAATGATTCATTTCGGTATTGATTTACTAATTGTTATGAGAGCTTTTAATTTTTACGCTATCATAATTAATTTTACGAACATTAGTAATAAGACGTTACTCGCTGCGGCCCTGTTCTTATGTTCAACTCATACTTTAGCCAATTTACACCTAATATTAAAGGCGATTTTGCGTTTTTTGGATAACTTGAATTAGCCTAGACGGGTATGTATTAATAACAAAAACATTTTTTTGGTAGGTATATGGAAGCAAAGTTAGCCAATAAACCATAGACTGAAACCGAAACGCGCAGGTGGTTCGTTGCCCCGTTCAACGCATGAAAATACCAGACGTGGGGAAGACATGCATACAGAAAATTATAAACATATCTTCCCGGTGGGATTCAAACCCACGACCCATCGATACGCACGGCAGGTGTTCTACCGAACACGCCAAAGCTTACCTTACGATTCTACAAAAAGTTCCTCCGTTTATGCGTTAAAAAAACAAATACCTTTACGTTCTCATTTTAACATTAGAAAGAATAACGCTTTATACAACCGAAAAATACTCATCTTCAGTCTCTATACATATATATTATATATACTGCATCTCAGGTTAGTAATATAGTATATGTATGAGCCAACAACTTTCTTTTTCGGGGAATTCCAAGCGACGTCTTACACCAATAAATGTTCTCCTGTAAATGTTAAGTTGGCTTTAATTGAGGAAAAATTAAAATTATATCAAGATTCAAGAGATTATGTAAGTTATATGTTTGGTTAATTTGTGTTGTAAAAGCGATTGGTTCTATATCTTGAATATAGGCCTGTTTTCTAGCAATAACAACTTAATTATGAAGTATTGCCTACAAATACATATACCTTCTTATTCAGTCATAGAACGGTTTTGGTTTGATTTTTTTTATCGATAGACGAGTATGAGGTTCACTTGATGGTAAGTGATACCTCAGACACAGAACATCAGTCAATGATGCGCTGTCAACCTACTTTTTACTTCGAGCATTCAGAAATCCATAGACTGAAACCGAAACGCTCAAATATGCACTTCACGGTTTTTCGTTACCCGGTTGGAATTTCGATATTCCTTCCACCCGTTCAGTGCCCGAAGTTACATTATAACAAAAAGAAAATTATTACATGTCGTCCCGGTAGGATTCGAACCCACGACCCATCGATGAGCATCACAGGTGTTTCTAAATTTCTATTATTTCTATACATTGAAGTTTCTAAATTTCTATAATTTACACCTAGCTTCGAACATGTCTGAACCAGCGCAGTCGGTGCCTATGAGCCTATATTTGTTAATTTGCATCTCCGACATTGTTAACTGTAAAATTGGAATGCGAGCTGCTTTCTTAAAGTTAAATATACCTACCGTCCGAATCGAAGTCTATAATTTGTTATTATCAATCGATGTTCAAAGAGCATTGATGGATTTCTGAGGCCCAGAGCCGGATTTAGGGGAAGGCATCTGGAGCTACACCCCAAGGGGCTCCACAAAGGGTCGGCCCCCACAATAGACTTCACTGAACACAAGTAAACAACTTTTCCTTTGATATTTTCTTTTCGCTGTTACCTTTACCTACTGTACTTCGTACAAACATGATTATAGTGTTCTTAAATATTAAAAAAAAAACACTCATTCTATTTGAAAAATAATTTGAGTCCAAGAGGCGTCCATTCCTTTGTTGCCACAAGGGCTCCAACCCTCTGAATCCGCTCCAGCTAAGTTCCTGCATGTGAACATTCACACTGCCTGCAAACGACCCAATATTATAGATATTTCACGATTTGACGTCTGGTGCCATTCGTTCAAAATATTAGGTCAATTCATTCAAACTTGACCATCGAATTATTTTTATATTTTGTGTATAACTACAGATCAAGTATTTATTATTTCGTTAACAAGTTGCGACATGTTCAAAGATTAGATAGGTGGACAAAAACTAATTGCACGATTAAATTATGGATCGACAAAGGGGCATTTCATCTGTAACTGATATTGAACTGCGAGTGTTCATTAAAATTCATGTACTCGGTGGGGCTACTGCTTCCGAAATTCATCGGCAGCTGCAGAAGTGTATTGGCAAGACTGTATACTCTCTGTCTACAGTAAAATTTTGGGTGAAGCGTTTTCAGCAAAATCAGTGGGATGTTAGCGAGGGAAGTGGTGGGGCTCACCATTTTCACCCTGATCGCGATCAAGGTATTGAAGTTGGGAGACTGGCACTTGAAAACAAAAGAGACTAGTGGGAGATGAAGCTTGCCGAGGATTTGTGCATTCCTCAGTCAACCATTAACAGAATTTTAACTGTAGATTTAAAATTAAGTAAGAGATTGGGAATATTTGTTCCTCATGAACAAACCCCAGAAAACAAAGCATCAAGAATTGAAGCATCAAATCATAATCTGCAGCTACTTAGAAAACATCCGCGACTACTTCAGCGGACTTTGGCTTTACATGAGAGTTGGGTGTTTTTGAGGACCGAGAAGAATCGAACCCACTCCAAGAATTGGCTGGCTAAGAAAGAGTTACCACCACATTTGGTTGTTCATGATCCTCTTGATCCTTAGCACATGCTTATTCTGGCCTGAGATTGGAACGGGATTGCTTTCTGGGAAGTGTTACCAACTAGCAAGACTGTGACTGCTGACTACTACAACGACTTCCTAAATCGGAATATTGACTCTTGGCTTTCTAGAGAGAACTATAAGAGGATATTGATCCTGCACGATAGTGCAAGGCCACACAAATCGAAAAAAATCAAGGAGTTTTTCGTGACAAGGGGGATTACGGAGTGGGCTCATCCTCCCTACTCACCCGATCTTTCACCTTGCGATTACGATTGCTTCGCCATTTTGAAGAATTATCTACGTGGTACTACGTTCCACTGCTGGAAGGAGTTAGAAGTAGGTTTGGCCAAAATAATAGAGGAGGGTAATATCACAGGTCGATTTACAGCTGTACAGAAGCTTGAGGAGCGCTGGACCCGTGTGGTAGAAACACATGGAGAGTACTTACAGAATTAGTGGGAATTAAGTTTATATTGCTATTCATATCAATAAAATATTTAAAAATGCTAGGTCAAGTTTGAATAAATTGATGTAATATATACCTATATGATGCATTCCAACGAACAACTGCTTCTCTAACTCATGTATGTATTTGTGATCGCATAATATGCCCAAAGAAGCTAAGTTAACGTTCTCGGCATAGAGAGGTAAGTCGTTTTTTGATGTGGAGCTCTTGTAGAATAGATTCGTTTGTCCTCATGGCTATCCATGGTATCTTAAGCATTCGTCTCCAACACCAGATTTCAAAAGCGCTTACTTATACATTAGTTAGAGAAGCAGTTGATCGTGGGACAGATGCAGGGAAAGTGCCCCAAGGGCCGAACTCCAACACGATGGTCTAAAAGTATTGTAGAGGCAACAGGAGAAACTCTACAACGATCTATTGAATTAGCGCAGGACAGAAGTAAATGGAGACAGCTCACATATGGTCACGATACTAGTTAGTGAGGGAACGACGAAGAAGAAGAAGAATGCATTAATATACCCTATTAATATGCAGTTGACGATGTCATCATTTAATTTTTCCCAAAGTCAAAGTAGCTAAGTGGACAAGGGCCCCGGTGCGATAGAAAAAAATCGCAATCACCCTCGCTAAATTTCTTCAGCTACTGCAGAAAATTAATTATTTGCAAATTATTTCTAATCAAGGACGCTCGGCGCTTCACACAGAACATCTGTTCTGTGGCGCTTCCAGTGTTATATCCATTTTTTGTTTTTAAGATTTTAAAAACAAAGTCAGAGAAGGCTTGAATTTCTACCTTCAAGAGCTGCCTCCCCCCTCTCTCCAAAGCTCAGGGGGCCCTCTCAGCTTCGGGGCCTGGTGCACTGCACCAGTTTGCCCTATGACAGCTACGCCACTGGTCAAGAGTTAAGTTTTTACTTACTTATTATTATTTACAAGAATCTTAAAAATTGCATTTATGCATTCTGCTACCCTTCTTTTATCACCCCTCTTAATTTCTGGTAAAAATATTTAGTGAAGCGTAATTTCGATCCTACTCTTTTATTATATGTATAGATGAACTTTTATTCATAAATGGATGTACGAAGTTAAAGGTGCGACGTATGCGAAAGATGTTACTTTTTATATTTATATTAATTTTTATATAAGTAGGTAAATGGCACGCCAATTCACCTTGTTGAGCCCGGTTTCTGTATTCATCTCACTGATGTTCATAGAAAATTATTGTACAAGTGTGGTTCTGTCCAAAACGAGATATTTTATAACAAAGTATCTATGTTTCTACGTTAATATTATGTACAGTTTCTCTGTTTTAATTTTCGGTCAACTGATAAAAAAACATCTTTACACATAGAAACCGATGGAAGTAAGCGGTGTGAGTAAATAAATGTAGGTAAAATGTCTAGAGACAAATAGTAAATCATTATTTAAACACTAATATGTACTTTTTATTATTTCAAATTTATCATCAAATAAATCTGGTACACAAATTCAAATATATTTATTTATTTAGGTAACATAATGTACACTTATGACATTTAATTCCGTTAAACACTATGTAAAGGAATAAAGGCCACGGATTTTTTTGTAGTCAACTAGATATCTAGGCATATCATAAATAATTATTAAAACAAAAATTGTAAAACCACAGACAATAAATTACATTTCTAGTACTTACAGTACCTAATAAAACTTGGTTCGAGTAAAATAATATGAACTACAGAATACAAACAATAGTCATACATATTTACTTTCTTCGACAATTTTATCTATAATGAATCAAAGAGGAAATCATCATAAGAAGCGGAATTGCTCAGAAATTGTGTCAGGTTTGTACTTTTGTAGATGTAGATACCTTAGTCTGCTTTCGAGTAGATTTTTTTTATTATGTAAGATGTCGACAGATGAGCATGAGGTTCACTTGATGGTAGGTGTTACATCAGCCACAGAACATCAGTCAATGATGCGCTGTCGACCTACTTTTTACTTCGAGCATTCGGAAATCCATAGACTGAAACTGAAACGCGCAATGGGTTTTCCATCTATGCACGGTGGTTCGTTACCTGGTCGGAATTTCGATATTCCTCCCACCCGATTAATGCCCGAACTTACCAGACGTGGGGAAAACATGCTTACAGAAAATAATAAACATGTCGTCCCGGTGGGATTCGAACCCACGACCCATCGACAACGAGCTTGTCAAAAGTGAGTTCCTTTGGCTTAATACTCAAAACCACAAGGTATAGACCGATCGCGTTGGGCTGATAAGTAGAAATTTACTAGTGTACTTCCTTTGATATCATGTTATGGAATATTAATTAGTGACGTGGTATGGTGGACATAATTATTAATTTCTGATTATTTAATTTTATTCGATATTCTAAAATTAAAAGCTGTTTGCTGGGCTAAGGTACTGTCGCAAAGAAATTGACACGAAAACCTTAAAAAAATATGTTATATTACAAATAGAAGAAATGTACATATGTAAACAAAATGTTATCGCTTGTGCGGAGTGGGCCAGTGGGACAGCGAAATGTTAGCTTTCGATGTAATGTTTCATCCACACACACCGGTTAGCTTGCATGAACAAATTCAAGCTCAAAATCATTTCTGCGGCCTGTGGTAAACGAGCCAAAGTATTTTAATGTAGTATGGGAAAAGTATTATTTAAAATTTTAATTTGTAGTAAAAAGTCGCATCTTTAATAACTTTACCGGTACTTACATTTTCTGTTTATAAAAAATATTATTTCTGCTTCATTGTTTTCACTTATCACTGAAAATAATGATTCGATATTGGCCCATGTAGTACCAGGGCACAGATCTGTTAGAGGTGGGTTAGTAACAATTTACTTAGCATGGGAATTTAACGGCTTTTTTTCGTAAGTTGGCTTAAAAGCTATTATTTTTTAACAAATTTGAAAACAGATTAGTCACAATACACTTGATTAAACATTTTAACTTTTAGTGTGGTATCATAGAATTTTTGTTTACATCCCTAGTTATGAGTTATGACATAGACATATAATTTAAAGGTATGCCTAGTACTATTGGTTTGTTTGGATTTGAGGCGGTTCGTGTAGCAGGACTTGAAATGGTCAATGACTGTCCGTTATTGGGATACATCGACCTACAAGGACACGGCGCATTCCAATCGACTTAGATAATAGATCGTAAAGGATTGTATGTATAATCCTTTTTGATTAGAAATTAACTCTTTTTTATATACTTCTGAAAATCTTGTTATTTTCGTTGATAGAGTATTGTTGGAAATTTTACTTATGGCAGCTTGATTATTAAAGCAAAGCGTGATGATACAGTTATCTAATATGACTGTATCATAAACTGCAAAAAAGTAATTTAATTAGACAATGAGGTATATATATTTTTTTTATGTTAGATAGATATATCGACATATGAACATTGAACATGAGGTTCACGTGTGATCACCGGCCGCCATAGGTAGAGATCGGCATCACCGGAGGCCTTACAGGTGCGTAAGTGAGTATAGGTACTTACATCAAAAGACACGATGTCGCAGTAAAGAAAGTGAAGCTTGTTCCCAATGTGAAGCAGAACGCATCATCGGTAGGTAGAGTAAGGCTTTTTTATATGTAGGTATGTTGATCTATTTTTTATACCCTAATAGAGAGAGATTGACTGCCTCCCCACGGATGAGCCACCTTAGTGGTTAGGGCAATGCATTTGTCACTGGAGGTCCTGGGTTCGAATCCCGGGGAACAAGGAATAAAAATGTTTCGGTCAGGCAGAACACAGAAGGCTGATCATCTACTTGTATGTAAAGAAAAATGATCAGTGAAACAGACACAGAATTGCATCTGCCCCAAGCCCCACTTGGAGACTGGGGAGTTCACTATAGCGAGAGATTGGAGCACAGTAAAATGACACCGCTTGTAAATACTTATTTATTCCCGCATCAGCCTCAGAGATTACATTAGATTCTACATGTAGACGTTTAGTATGGGACGTTTGGGTTCAATTCCCGTAGAACTAATAGCAAATTATCCCGATTCTTAAGATTGATCACCTGTAAATAAAATCAATCAGTGAATTAAGTCATATTATATCATTTAAATATCACTATGTAACACAGTCTGAAAGAGGAAAGTATAATATAACCAGATTATCAGACGGCGCGGGTCGCGTTTTGATTTTTATTAATATATTTATTAAGCTATTAGATGAACTGATTGAAATTCTAGCTTACTTTTGTAATTATGCTCGTACCTTAAGCTGTGTAGTTTATAGAATATGTTGTAGAAATTTATACGTTCACTGATAATTGATCAACTTCCGGCGCAAGCTTTCCATCCTAAATCCACACGTCAGCTTAGACAAATGCCGAAGTGGGGTAATAGCTAGCCATGAGGTGAATGTCCGTAATTTGCACTTTTGTTTTTAATTTCAGTTAGGTACTTTTTACGGTCGGCCGTGCGACCAAACCGCTTCACTTTCTCCGAAAACTTGATGTAAACGTGAAAATGTCTATATTGTGTTTATCTTCCTTCATCATAAAAACAATAATCAGAATTTGGAACACTTCAGACATACTTGATGATATAAACAATGTTGGTATATCTGGCATAGTGATAAGCACTTTGCATTTAGCATTAGAAATCCTGCGGAATTTAAAAAAATCGTTTCGGTATTTCAGCCACAGAAGTCCACCTATTAGCCTGTAAAGAAAATGTTCAATGAAACAGCACAGAAATATTATACAGTAGTCGGCTTACTTCAATTTTACTCATGTACAAATATTATGTACAATAATTGTTTGGAAGAACATTCATAAAATATAATGTTGAGGGTAGTATATTATACGCTAATATTCTTGTCAACCGAGCCGAGGTTTCGACGTTTACTATTTTTTAACCTAGTTTGGATTTGGAATTACTTAGGCGTGTCTCGTGTTTTGATTATGATGGAAGCGCTTCATATTGAAGATACGTTCGCTTCATCTAAAATCTACACGCCCGCGATACAAGTTTTTTATATTGTTATAAAATAATTCGTGTAATTGTGCGTGTTATGGACTTATTTCCTGATATTGAGAAGAATGTTCTGAGTGCTGTTGTGGAGACGTAAGTACATAATTTACTTTCCCCTTTTTTACTGTTTTTTTCTATCTGGTAGAATTATAATCATTATCTTAAGGGCGCCCTCCCTTTACTTAACATAATACAGGCAGACACATCACATAAACGCAAAAAATCACCAAATATTTGAAAGGTATGTAGCATATTAGGTGCCTACCATAACTTTATGTTGCATAATCATTGTGCCTAATTAATTATTACTCAGCAATCTACCTGTAGTCTTATGTAGTCTCTGTAGGTACTTTTTAACATGGACAAACTTAAAAAAGCTAATTCAACAAAAACAATTAAAAATAGTAACATTTTGGCGCCATTTATTCATAATGTCATTGAAGTTTGCGTGGGGCATAGATACCGAGCTTTCTGCAGCCAGGCAGCTGAAACTGATGATAATGTGTGTATATTCGCATCCACTACCTGTGTGCTTGTCTTATACTCTTATGCAACACCACTCACCGCCCACGCCATTCATCGATCTACTAACTAATTATTACATAACCTATTATTATGAAACAAACTTGATTATTGACATAGACATCGACATAGGAAGGTGTATTTGTTAGGAAGTTAAAATGGACATTGTTTACATAGAGTATAAAAACAAAATTCACATATCAATTATTCTTATGCATTACAATGAATCGAAAACTTTCAACTTTGTCTATTACAGAATTGCTGGATTTTAAAACATTCAATGGACAATGGTTGATTCATTGTCTATGGCTCCTAAGATTTTTTCTCCTTTGACGGGCTTGTTGGTGCGTTTGGTAGAACCTTGCTTTCCGATAGGTCGCCGGTTCGAATCCCGCCGAGATGACATTTTTATAATTTTATTTCCATCTAATTATAACCGTTAACTAGATGGAAATTCGATTTCAAGCTTTGGATTTCCGAATGCTCGATGTTTATGTTTGAACAGGTTTTTGTTGCAAACAGGCGAATTATTGACTGATGTACTGGGACTAAATTATCACCTACTATCAAGTGAACTTCATGCTCTACTGTCTATGAGTCACATAAAAAAAATTACTAACAACCAGCTATATAATATTGTCTTTTATTAATGCGAGTATCACACATTACGCGATTTATTATTTATATTGTTTAAATTATTTATCCCGACGTTTCGGATGCTTTACAGCAACCGTGGTCGCGGGGAGACAGAAAGATGACAGTTGTCTGATATTTGAAATGTCACAAAGTTGCCATATTTAATTCAATTAAATTTATTTAATTGAATTAAATATGGCAACTTTGTCTCCCCGCGACCACGGTTGCTGTAAAGCATCCGAAACGTCGGGATAAATAATTTAAACAATATAAATAATAAATCGCGTTTTAATCCGGTATACAGTATTTTATTTAAACCAGCTATATTTTTCTATTCTTAACACATAATACATGTATTAGCGAGTGATATATGTGTGAAACTTTAGTTTTTTTTGTACGCCTACCTACAAAAAATTATATAGGCATACAGTAATGAATGCGCAAGTAACTATGTCTTGATAAGCTTTCAAAAATCTGCCCCACGCCACGCAGTCTGCAGATGTGATGTAATTACCATTAAAAAATAAATATACTAGACATTCGGTGTATGCAGGTCATTGGCTTTATTATGTAACTTTGTGTGGAAGTAGACTGATAACAGATAAACCATTTACATACTCTTTCCACTCATGTTTAAAATATATATTTACCTGCTAATCAAAATGCAAAAAATAGAATTATATTCTGATCTAATTTCTTATTTCGACGTCAGTTCAGCATCAACAAATGTGAATCAAAAGAGGTTTCAATCCTTAGATTAGTTCTTAATCTAAGTTTCAATCAGTTAAATTTCTACTATCTATAAAAATAATTATAACCATCATAATTTAAAAAGTAATTACGTTTATTATTCGCATAAAGCATACAGAAAATATAAGCATGAATATAAAAAAGTAACATTAAATAACGTTAAAAAAAACTTGAGCTAAATAGGTTTTGAATTCATCAATAATTTTTCTTCATTCATTCAAGTCACACTCTTTGTATCGCGCTTCACAAAAGTCACTCTTGATTTTAATTTCGTTTTTCGTCGGTAGATGGCGGTAAAATCTATCCGATCCGCGCATACCATCGCTTGGAACTTCTTTTCCAAACACAGCTTGTTGCATTTTAATTACATAAGGAGTAATTTTACAAACAAGTAATCTAATACAAGATGAGTCTTCCTTTGGTTCTCTTATCAGATCTTCAAGAGTATGGGGTAATGTTTCATTTTTCGCGGTAGCTATGAGTTCTTGAAGATTTTTGGAGTCTTTTTGTAATATCCAAGTTGACAGGTCATCAGAACGCTGCTCGCTATGTCGTTTTGGACCGGATAAAAATGTAGTTATCTGTAAAATACAATAGATTATTTCGCTCTCTTCCCTTTATTATCACTTAGCAAAACTTAAGTTTATTGATGAACCGATGTAGGTTTTGGGAAAAGTAAGAAAGTAACCAAAACCACATTCGCAGATCTTATAAATTTATATTTTAAATTCACTTCAAAGTCAATAAATTGTTACAAAAATCTGTTTCTTTCTCTGTGTCAATTCAGCTTTACCAAACGCTCTACTAAATTATGAATATCTTTTAGAAATTATTTAATAGACACACAAAGTCAATATTATTATGATAAAAAATAACACTTTTACTTTACCATTTGTGCTATGAAAATAAGTGCATTCACTGCGACGGCACTTATTTGGTTTGTCTGAAGACCTAGCAATTTGATCAAGTGTCGCCATGGTGACATTAGATGTGGAGATTCATTTACACCAAAATTATTTTCTTCTGAGGAGAAAGTATTTTCCGCAAAATTACTGAAGTTTGGCTGTTTTCTTTGTGATCCTCCAGGATTTGTCATTTTGAATGCTCGAACTACAAAATCAGCGACTTTCATAGCAACTGACTCAGATCCTAAAATTGTTTAAAACTCTATTAAATATTAGTATGAAATATACATTCATTTAGGCACTTGGAGAGGAATGAAGATGTACGCTTCCTCCAAGCTAAAGGGAGGATCCTCGACCAGTCCTTAAAAAAACAGTCTAGTTAAAATACATAATATTAATTCAATTGTATAAATATTTTTTTTAAATCGTACTAACTGTGCTAATCATATTTAAATGACTTTCTTGCGTCTATTACCAATTAAAAAATATATATTCAATCTTACCAAGAAAATCTTTAGCGATTTTAATACCACTATTTATGTGATCCATAACTGAATCACGTCTTATATTTTCATTATTACACGAAACAAATTCGAAAATAAGAAATAACACAACTAGTGACGCCATCTCGAGACAATGGATGATATTACAGTGATAGTTGAGCTACGCTTCGATTCTTTGAATAATGGCGCAAGCGCAGCCATCGCACCAGAAAATCGTGTTCACTATAATTATCAACATACAGGTTGTTTTATTATATATATATTTTATGTTTATATTTATTATTTAGTTAAATCTTTAATTATTTGTACCAAAACTCTTTTAAAACATTTTATTAAACCCTCGTCGTTCATGAAACAGCTACAAGATGGCGGTACGGTCTATATAGTAAGAGAGAATAAGTTATAACAACACATAAGCTGATCGGAAGTAAGTAATAGTTTTTTATTGCTTTATTGTAGTATCTTTTGAAAAAACGATAGTTTACTAACTTGATGTAGGTATAGCAACCCTTTTTTACCGAGGAGAAATTCAGTTTAAGCACCCGCTGCGTCAGAGTAGAGCAAGCACACAGAGAGTGTGGAACTCACCCTGTCAGTCTGCTTGATGTGAGCCCTCTGCTCCAGGCACCTGGGTAGTGCCCAGTACCAGTAACCTTTGGGTTACTACCCACTAAAACCTCTCACCACTCAATCAGCCTTAGATGCCAGCCATATTATGGTAAGCTGTTGCCTTTTTTTTTTGCCCCTGGGCGGTTCAAAGGCGCGGGGAGTGTGGGGCTCCATCGCGTCTGCTCCGAGATCGGTTTTCGGATACGCACTAAAAACACCACGGCCCACTTTCCACCTTTACGGGATCCCTGGGTTCGCAGAGTATATCTCCAGGGAATGGTTGGCTGCTGCTTAGGGTAATTGGGTGCATTTAACTCATTTCTTTTTCTTGCATACCCTAGCAAGCGATGCAAGAAAAAGAAATGAATTAGTATAATATGTGTAGTGACATTTAACTGACGGTTCCAACGTTGATAGTTTTAGTTAAGGGTATGTCATTATTAAAATTGACAGGCGTGTTTCAGAAATATGAGAGAAATTACATTAGTAAAAATATAAGACAATCCAAGATGGATAATTAATGGATTAAACTATCTTGCGCCACAGAACGCTCTCAATTACCCACTCAGTTCGCACACAGACTCAGCATTTTGAAATGTTAACAATGTCGCTAACGCTGATTTTCAGTGGACACAGCAATAATAATATATTACGGTCATCATAATCGTGTCTAGATTTTTCTCAGATATAAATAACTGTTGATACTATTTTATACCGTTTTTCTGTTGTGCTCTGTAGACCACAATAATTCTTGTCACAAACCACGCATACCTACTCACTTTAACACGTTATGTCGTACTGAAAAATCGTCAGTATGTCTTATTCATTAATTTTATCACTAATTTTGTATAAAACTTGTTTATGTGAATTCAATATCGACTCAGGTGTGACTACAGAAGAAATTCAGTTGCTAAACGAACTGCCTGTCGAAAAGTTAATCCAGTTGAAGAATTCCTTTAAAGGATTAGAACAGCGATACGATAATTCTACAGTTTCAACGCCAAGTTATGTAGAGAATTTTGGAGCTCAAGCAATGGCTATCCGAGCGCCACCTATAAAGAGAACCGATTACGAAGAAGGTCTATACAAAAAGGAAGATAGCAAGATAAGTAATATATTTACCATGTCTGTCACTACGTTGGCCTTTCTGGCTTTTGGTGGATATCTGTTATGTTTGATAGTACACGCAGTGAAGACGAAACAAAACAGCGCTACAGTTGTCACACCGCAGCCAACATTTTTTGTGAACTCTGGGATAAAAAGACCCCAAACACAATTTGGATCTTATGGTCGCAAGAAGAGGGATGTTCTTGTTATTGATGAACTGTTACCGCCCGATGAGATGTTTTCTGCACTGCTGCAAGTGTGTGAAGGTTACGCCAAATGGAGTAACTATAAAAATTAAACAGTAGTAAATAATTACTGAGAACGGTATTTTTTAAAATGTGAAATAATGATAATTCCTATTTCAAATTTTCAGTATTCCAAATTGTATTGTTCTTAGAATTTCTTTCTCTACTAGATGTATATTCAAAATACTTCATGTTCTATCATGGGTCTCTGAAAAGGGCAACTCTATAAATATTTTAATCGTCTCTATTTGATTTCATATCGATTATAGCCAATCGATTGATATAATATTCAGCAGATAATAACATAGCTATTATTTTTACTCAACGCAAAGTGAAATAATGTTTACATTAAAAGCAGGAAACCAGATTGCCCCGCAATATACCTACAATCTGTAAACGTTTTCAACCTGTCAAATAATCACGCTAACACCTAATAATAGCCATATCTACGTTTAAAAGATAATTGTACCTACCGCTTTAATTTTGCTTAAGAATCTAATAAATGAAATGAATCTTTAGGATTTGAGGATAAAGTTTATTTTTGTATAAACATATGTCGTTTTTTATGGTATTTTGGTTGGTTCTAAGTATGCGATCTTGTTTGTAGGAGCTTGTACCTAATGAGGAGATCTGTGTTCGGTCTGTCATCGCTTCAGCTCTACTGTTTACAGAATGTAAGATATTTAATCAATGGTTTACAGGCCGGTGGAGCCACATGATGTCCATTAATTTTTAAGTTTTATGTTTTTTAATAAAGAGCGATATTCATAATAATATGTATATGTATTTTTAGATTTTGTTTTATTTGAAGAGATTTAAGTCCATTTCATTATAACCTAATGAATAAATAATAGATAAATTATCCGCGGGTAAATATTAGATTTATGTGTCCCAGAAACAAATGTTGCAACAGTTGTTAGACTTATACACTAGTAACACGCCCCGGCTTCGCACAGGTGCAATGTAGATGTACTATTTACAAAAAAACCTATGTTCATCGCTAATAATGTAACTTTCTAGTGGTGAAAGAATTTTTAAAATCGGTCGAGAAGTTCTCGAATTAAATCGTAACAAACAAACAAACAAATCTTTCCTATTTATAATACCTATAAGTAAGAATATAGATATAAAGATCATTGATTATTTTTCTTCAAAAGGCACTTGCCACTTAGGTCAAGCTCCTGTTCCGAACGAAACAATTTATTTCAAATCTTGTTTCCCCGGGATTGGAATCGACTTTCGGTGCAACCCGCAACGTGAATGTCACTCATCCGTGGAGGACATAATATATCTTACATGATTTAAAATATTCAGAATCTTGATGCAGTATATTAGTTCCAACTTAGCTTGAATCATCTAAATTCTAATGATTTACGATATTTTAAAATCCATTTCGTTTTTATGTTTCCTATTTTTATTAACTTGAACTTATACCTTTTTTATTTGTTATCTTTATATTAATTTAGTTTTTATATGGATTGAATAGAAATGATTATAAATATATTAACAATTCTATTATTGACTCGATAAACTCGTATTAATATAAAGTTGATGGCTCATCTCGTTAGGGTCAAAGGTTTACGACGGCACTCTCAAGTCTCAACTAAATTGAATTCAACTCGAAATCGTCTCATAAAACATCTCATTGCCAACTTTACAGTCGGGCGATTGAAGTCATTATAGGGTGAAAAATTTATTAAACTAGTTTCTACTACGGATTCGTTCAATACCATTCCAGTAGTTTTAAAATCGATCTTGAATGTATACGTGTGCCACCAGCTGTTGCCATCAGTGGTTATTCCGATACCACTTTGTGTGTATCCTTTTTGGATATGTTGAGAAAAATGCGGTTTTTCTATAACGTGTAACTTGTTGAAGATGTAGATTATGGATATGAAATATTGGGATTTTCTTTTTTGACTGTACTTTGCAATGTCGCTCAAAAGGAAAACATGTTTCAATTAAATTTTCTCGTTAAAAATAAAATGTGAAGTTGAGAAAAGGACAATATTACAGTAAATACTAAATACCTATTTTTCATTCTTTCAAATGTACCTATACATATTGTAATAGGTATTAATTACGGATAGTTATAGCAGTCAAAACGCTATACTCTAATATTATTAATAAAAAAGTAATTGTGACTACATTATCTCGAATATGGCCTAATACTCTAAAAAAGTATTCAGACTACTTTTTATTAAGATAAGCATATGCATAAAGAGCATAAACTATAGTCGCGAGAATTAGATAGTTTTCAAAAACTGATACATACTCGTAGAAATATCTGAAACCACAATTTACCATAACCTAGAAATTATTGTTATTCAGATTATAGTTTTTATTCACACATAGGTACTTCTGCCCGCAATCGATTTCCGTAGCAGTCTTTTTTTAATTTTTTATGCTACAGATTGTTATCTGTGTCTGTATCTGTATAGTAACTTAGTACTTTGTATTTATTTTATTAAAATAAGTCTGTAATATTATCTATTAATTAACAAATATAAATTACTTACTGAAATTTTTTTGAACCACCATTTTCAACATTTTATTTACGCATTTCGGTTTCAGTCTAAGGATTTCAGAATGTTCGAAGCTTAGATTAAATAATCTAAGGTTCGAAGTAAAAACTAGGTCGACAGCGCATCATTGTTCTATATCACCTACCTTTAAGTAAACCTCATACTCGTCCGTCGATATCTGACATAAAAAAAAAATTGTTAGAGCTTACAGTAGGAGCTTTCTCGCTTTTCCCTCAAAATGTACATGTATCAAAACCATTATATATGTTATATATAATGGTTTGTATGTTATATATTATAATGGTTTTGATCCCGCTATACTGTTTTATTAGATACCGATTTTTTTAATTATTAAATTAATTATTTCTAAAATAATAAATCTTATCGAAAGAATATAAAGTATCGATAACTTAGGTATTAGCAAATAGGAATTCTGCTACGAAAATATCCCGTTATTTAGTTGACTATTAATAAAGCAAGCGACTGAACATATTTCATTACACCTCCTGTCAATGTAGAGTCGTATTTATTTGCATACATCGAAGAACTGGTAACTCAAGCCACTTATGGTTGCACACTAAAGGCGTTTATTCTATTTAGGCATTACATTAAGAAACTAACAATAAATATTTCAGCCAACAAAATACATCGCGGACTCTGTTGACAAATCCCGCAATAAAATATAAGCATTTACAATAAAATTAATTATTATTTACACGGCGCGACCGACACCAGATATATGAACGAAAGCAGCTGTGGACCTACCAGGTGAGCTGTTTCTCGAAGCACTTTTTTGTTACAATTTTGCGTTAACTGATATTTATATTTGACCTCAAAAGCCAATTTTGTATTTAAGAATATTTTAAAAGATTAGTACGATTATGCGTCGATAAATATAAAAAAATATAAAATGTTTGTATAACATATAGGCTAGGATTTTCTTAAAGCAGTTAAACAATTGATGATACTTGTTAATATGTAATTAAATATTTTTTTCGTCTTTCACTTGTTGCACTTTCGAGTCTGTGTTAGCGAGCTTTTTTTTTTTAAATAAGTATCAAAAGGAGAAGTCTTTCAAGCTTTAGGATCTTGAAACTGAAATTAATGTCTGTTTCAAGCAAATAATTAAAAAATACACAAACAGGCCGACATAACGGCTCATACGGTAGCATCGCATGACTATTTCGAAAACGTAAATTACTATTTATTTTACTAAAATATCCTCGCGACAAGACTTAATTGGTTCCCTGATATTGACGTTGTAGCTATCATGGGCAAATAAAATTGAGAGGGGGAAATAATTTTTTTCGGTCTGTTGATTAAAAGCTGATCAAACTTGCCTCTATAGATAGTGTTTATAGAAGATCCATACAAGTCAAACAGCCGGTTGTGCATGCTGGAGGTCCGGGACCCCGCGGCGGTTGCTTTATCGCACGCTGCGCGCGCGCCGGACACCTCGCGCCCCCCCACGCCCTTAGTAGGGTTACCACGCTACACTTTTACCGAAGAGGTCGGCTACTTATTCAAGACAACCCTAGTGACGCCTATTTTACACTCGACTAACAAAACTTCAAGGAAGAATCAATTTGAAGCCTTGTTTAGCAACACAAACTATGCCTAACGTATATTTAGGATGCTAGAGAGCACAAATCTAACTGAATACATTTTGTTATGTGACCCGCGCTTCAGTGACGTACCGCGAAAAATATAAAAGTACGTTGCCCGTAGCAGACCTAAGTGTTAATTAACTTACCTAGATACAGATAGGGTTGTTTGAAACGTTTGGGATTAACATATGGTGCTGTAAGGTAAAGCTCATCAGACGTCATAATACATATATACATATGTATAGATAGAGGTAGTTCCTACTAAAAATTCATGATACAATACTTTTCATGGCATCCAGTCATCCTTACATTTCGTCATTTTAAGTACTGTTATAAAATAAGTGATAATAGATTATTTTTATTGAAGACCTATGGTTTCTTCAATAATAATATTCAATATAATCATTGAACAATCGTGTTAGATAGGTACAAATCTTTATAAGGTGAAGTGGATATCTGCTTCACCTCGATTTCGTAGAATTGTATTAATGTTCCCTGTAAAATCCATCCATCCAATCCAATTATTAATTAAAAATTGTATTGATATATTGCCTTCTATTGCAAAATATAAATATAATTAATTTAATATTTCCAACAGTTACTCTACTGCACTTTGTTTAACTACCAATAGCATGTACCACAAGTCTCACCCATTTGTATACCCAGAAAGTACCTCGCAAATGATATCAGGAACAGCGCTGTCGGCTGTAGTTTACAACCGGCCCGAAGCTTCATAACTCGTCCACTGCCTCCGCAGGCTTCGCAGGCGTCTGAAGAGACTTTTATTGTGATTTACACACTCCGAGCTGTATGATAGTGTTTTTTTTGCAAGAACATGATTCAAGGAATATTCGTCTAACGGTTTCATTTTAAATTAGTGACAAAAAATTACAGTTTTTTATTCGAAATTTAAAGATAATGAATTGGGGGGAATTATACTATTTTAATTGGTTTACCATCTGGTTCATTATCTAAGAAAAACAAAATTTTTGTCAATAACTTTAATTTTTTTTTATACCTAAGGGCTCTAACTAATCAACCAACACCCGTCTTAACATACAATACAATCTCGAAAACAGTGACATCGAGACTCATTGTAAAAACAAAAAAAAATACAAGAAAATATATACGCTTATTATATAATTTACAAAATGTGGTATTTTTTTACAAAACACTGTCCATTCTAACACACTAAAGTAAACGGATACGAGTATATTTGCTAAAGGCAGAAAATTAAACAGATTTATTTCCTGTCCCAAATCGAACATCTGCAATAAAAAACTCATAAAACATTTAATGGGATATCAGAAACTAATAAACATAAATCATAAAATTATTGATAGAAGTAAATGTCATTTATGCATATGATATTTCTATAAAATATCATTAAAAATCTGTATTAGGTTATTTTTTGTTTTACTAGCGATTAATATTAGATTTCCTAAGACGATCGTTATAGAATACGATTATGCAAATATTATTAGTTCTTAATAAACAGTTTAAGCATTTGATGGGCGCGCCACACGAACTCGAGATAATTACAATAAAATACAACAACGCATTAGAGTCGATCAAAACGCATGGCCGACAATATTTATTGTAACTAATAAAAGTGATCTACGGCTATCTGTATAGTTTTTTTGTAGTAAAATATGCTCAGGAATATATGTTGTATCCGGAAAGAAACAACGTAAAATTATATTATTTATATCGTTTATTGGATTCTTACTATTCCTGAGGCGACGTATCAACAAGTGGGGTCCTATTACATTCCTATGCTCTATATTCCTAAAGTTCACTGATAATAATTATTTATAAGTTTCGCGCTGCCTTTTCGTTTCACAATTATCGCCTGGCATCTTTATTCCCACGAGTTATATTTATTTATTTTTCAAATTAAGTCGGTATGATGTAGGAAAAATAGGAATATAACTACATATTATAAATTTTATCTTATATTTGAGCTTAGAGAGAGCTTTTTAGTATTATTGTAATTGCATGTTTTGTTTAATCCAAGATGAACCTTGATATTTTTTTTAATTTGTAAGAATAGCATTTTAAGTATCAAATGGAACAGCTGTTCGTAAAACTTTTAAAATAAAAATAAAATTTAAACGCCAAAAACCATTTCTTATCAATAAAACCAATAAATAACAAACCCTTTTAAATATGAAAATATTTGTAAACCGTACAAAAGGAAAGAGATTAAATACAAATTAAATTTCAACTGTAAGATTTATTTTATTGTCAAGATCAGATAAATTTTTATTGGAGAATAGTGTTCGATGTCGATGGCTCGTTGAACAGACTTATGGGGATAATTCACGTCAACAATACACTTTATTAACAGTTAGTTATGCGGCTCTTGATGATATCGCGTCTACAATTAAATATTAATATGTGTTCGAGAGCTCGTAGGCGTCTGTTCGACTATATATTTCAGATTAACGGCCTTTTAGTAAACACAATGTTTAAGTTAGAGGTGAGAAATGTGATTAATGCGAGGATAACGATCCTGTCCTTTATGTTCTATTCTAACACCAGATTATCCTTAAAAACGTGGTGAATTATAGGATTGGAGGTCAATATTTTTACTTTCTTAAATGAAATTAACAGACTGAATAAGTTAAAATGGTTTACAATAAATATACGTAGGTATATTATAAAAGCTGAAAGTTTTAGAAAAAGTATCAGAGAAACTTATTTAAAGTTTTCCTACTTGTTGATTTGTTTGGAAATTATATTTTCAATGTAGGTACTTTCTTTAAGACTGTAAAGCAACTTACTTGATACAAAAAAAAAATGCACCTTATCTTAATAATTTAAGTAACAAGCATTAATCCTATCAGTCTTATATAAACGAGCATTTTCCAAAATTCCAAACAATTTAACCATAGAATATAATAGGCAGTAATAGTACGGTTAAACACAAATATTTTATTAGCTTAAGCTAATCGTAAATCGTTGACGCATACCTACATCCAATATTTATTGTCTCTCCTTTTCTACCTTTATTAGTCACTAAATACCCTAATTTGCAATTCAATAATAAATTAAACACAATCAATTAGTCTATCAAATCAGAATCATTATGCATATTAAGAAAGCGTGCGTGCTTGAGAAAAAATCCATAAATATGTAGAACGAAGGAATTAAGACGAAGTGACGCGACTGCGCTGTGGTTTGGGGATTCCGTAAGACATTATTTATATTGTAACAAGTATAACTATTTATTTCTCATGTATATTCTATGTACGAAATATGGAAAGTTTTGTACACAAAGTAGGTTTGTAATTAGTTTTATGAGAAACTTTTTGGACACTTCCGGTGTTATGGCTCTATATTTGAAGTCTAGGTAACAACAAATTTCAAATATGGAATTTTATAAAATACATGTGGATGTGGAATTTAACCAAAGCTTTTTTTTAATCTAGTAATATAGGTTCATAAACAAGAAACTCGTATCAGGTTTGTAATTTTTTTATATAACTTTTTAGTCAAATTGTAATATTTTAGAAAAGGATTATATGAAATTTTTTTAAGCATGTTGAACACTCTAAAAAAGGTGCCTTTATTTTCTTTGTTAAGATTCATATCAAACAATATCTATAATATTATAATTATTAACGAATTCTGTTTCGTAATCAGATGACCGGATCCCTAAAAAGCGAAGAATGAATTGATTGCCTCCTCCCATACGTAAACATGTCGGGGTATGCTCTCGTAAAGTGTAAGGGGATATTTTTAACGGCTTCGATATTTAATATTTATTGCGACACGGACATCCAATATGAGCCAACGATTTATATACGTAATCGCTCCGGGTTCTGATACGTACTAAGTGATAATAGTATGCATTTTTATTAATATTTAGTAATAAAATGTTGGTTATAATTCATTTGTAATGACGTAAGTACTGATTTAGTACAAAAAATGAGACGCTTATGAATGGTTTGTGGCTCGCTGGCATGCGCATTTAATTTCAGTTCAAGTTATCAGGTTCGAATACCGAAGAAATAAGATTAAACAATATTTCGATCGCTGACTGATCACCCTTGTCTGTAAAGGAAAATTATCATCACAAGTCACAGTAATGGATTCGAGAATTCACTTTTATGAATGACTAACAACATAGTAATTTTCTAGTTCGTTTTAATTTTGTGTATATTTGGTGTAGGTATAATAAAGTGTTAAATATATAATGTAACTTTAATGTTTAAACTCTCTAATTTATACCTCTGTATGTTTGTAACTCAAAAACTACTAGACCGATTTTAAAAATTCTTTCACCAATAGAAAGCTGCATTATCAGCGAGTAACAACATTTTTTGTGTATCATATCAGTACATCTACAATACATTGCATTCGCGCGAAGCCGGGGCGGTGGATTTGAATATGTATAAGTTTTATAAATAAAAAAAATATGACTCTCTGAGAGAGGCTTGACTACTTAGAAGATAGCCTACTTGTAATAAAATGATGAAGGTTACTTTTAAACTACCTACTGTTATTTTTGATAAAAGGAAATAAAGCATACTTAAAAATACAACTCATATAAAAAAGTAAAAGTGAATCCCCAATTCTCCTCTCGGGGTAGACACATTTCTGTGTTTCACTGATCAATATTTTTTTATAAGCAATGTTAGGTGGTGATAGATTGATGGATGATTAATCCAGATCGGGTGATCAGATTTCTATACAATACCTGACCGATATTTTTTAATTTGTTCCCCCGGGTCTCGAACCAGGAACATCCGGTGCACGAACGCATACCACTGAAATCACAACATTTACAGCCAATACTTAAAAGACGTATTAAAACAGGGATTAAAAAACAAATGCTTCGTCTATAAATGACAAATTAAATTAATTTATCGCTATTAAAGTTCTGAAATCACATGAACGGGTGCATCGAACGGCTTTCCCGCGCTATTCTAAACCTAATGACTTTCAGGAAATCACGTCTTTGGAAAATTTATGATAAGTACGTAACTACTGTTTAGATGACAATAAAATTGCGTTAATCGTCCAGAGAGATACGGCCAAGCTATATGCCACATGGATCCTTGGAAATATTAACCGAATTCGTTAAACAAAAGTATTCTCAATCCGACTATAAAACTCACTATGAAAATAATACGTTTAAATAAATCATAGAAGCTCTCTGTCAATGTAGTAGTAGCCATATGTGTTTAGTCATACAACCAAAGGAAGATTATTAAATTATGTCTTAACTAAGTAATACAATTTGAGTTTTGAAATGTTCATGGGAGAACCGTCAAAAAAATCATCCCTAGCACATTTTTAATTTAGATTTTTTACCTCAATACGTTTATTATACTGCAAACGAGACGATATTATAGGTAGGTACAAGGATATAATAATAATCATTCTTGTTACTGCTTATTGTAATATTTTTTTTTGCGTTTCATATACTCGTATTTCAGCCTGAATTTTTAATCATATTCAAAAAGGCAATTACCACATTCATACGATGTACCAATTGTATCATCGAGTCGGAATCAGTAGCTGCAATCTACATCAATAAACAGAATAACATCCTTTGGAGATCGATGTCCGACTAAGTTTGTTTTATTTGGTTTTATTTATAATTTAACCTCACTGTATGGGAGTTCTTTTATAGATACTTATGTCGATTAGAGTCATAAACGAATGTTAAAATGATATTCCTCCTGAATAAAACTTTTACTAAATTTTAAATATTTACTTTTTTATGAATGGCAAAGATTTGGCCACTAACCTGGCAGTAAGTGGAAACTCTTTCTATTGTGAAGCAAACCAGTCTAGAGGAAGCCTATCGTCTCGTTCTTTAAAAAGCCACTACACTGCTGTTTTTTTCATTGTTGCATAGGTACTTTTTTATATTCATTTAAAATGTTAACAACTTGGATGTATAAATGCCAAAGTGTTTGTTTAAATTTGATATTTTTATATAGTGTAGAGGTAAAAGAGTAATCTAGCGTCTTTTTTTCCCTGGTAAAACCTCCCAACTTTTCCACAGGCTTGTTTTCATTTGAAAATGTTAAGAGGACTACGATAGTGGTCCTGTAAAATCGGTATATTTGCACCAAAAATCGGTGTATGACGAAAAAAACAAAAATCTTTATTTAAAACTAGGAATGATATTTTACTCACTAATTACTATTAAATCACCGAAAAATAGAATAAACTCAAGAGCTCCGATTCCACGAAGATTTAGTTCGAGCTAAACCTGATTTATATTGACATTGTGAATTCAAATATATATTTTAATGTATATTAGATCTTACTTCAGCTACATATACATTAATTTATTATATATCTTTTATACGAGTATATTAAAATTTAGATACTAATAATATTTATTTGGTAAAAAGGCTTATTAAGCCGGCAAAGAAGGAAACTACTATCAACAGTGGTCCGATAAGTACCTACGATCACTTGTGGTGTGATGTGCCTGAATGTGTCTCTTAATTCTAGTGCAGATATTTATATCTACACTTCTTATTCCTGGTGCAAAGTTGAATGAAAATTTCTATGTACCTACCGAACATCGAAAAACACTTTTACACAAATATCAGATAAAATCTTTTTATGGGATTTTTTATTTATTTCGAAAATACCTATTTATCATTCCTTTTTATTTTCTCCATATTTTCCGCAAGTGAATCCTAAAATTTCAAATTAAAATTATTTGAAAGTGTTGGTCCACTAGCTTCCTACACATGTTCAATAGCTAACTAAGCGCTTTTTCTGACGTTGAGAAACTATCTAAACGAAGATTTTTTTACGGATTTTTTGGTACAAGGTCACGGGCTCGATCCCCGGCGGGTCTAAAATGTTTATAAATCAATTTTCTCATATTTGTAAATTCCCCACCTCTGGCAATTTCAAGTATTTTAATATTCGGGTTTCGGTTGCAGTCTAATGCGGCTTATGTAGGTGTCTCACATACTATCAAGTGAGCCTAAAGGTCGTAAGTCAACTTTATTTTTGAAAGTACTTTTCCCAAAAATGGTGCAAAAATATATTTTAATTAATTACTATAGTAATTTTGGAAAATTCAGCAAAAACGTACACATTTTTAATCATGTATTTTGCCATATATGTACCTATTTGTTATTGTTCTTCGCTTTGGCTATCAATGATCTATTTCAGTCAAATATAAATGAAATAGTCGCGACATTGGAAACAGTAGGTACCTAATACGATATCATATTATAGTACGGGTGACAACCCTATCTGTCGACTATGTTAAAAAAAATTTAACAAACAGTCAAACAGAGACTTGGCTGCTATATTTAAAATATTAGTTTGGATAATACTAATATAAAAGATCATTATGGTCGATATTTTAGAAGATACACTAATAGTATGAACGCTTATGAAGTAAACAATTCCCGACGGCTTCCTATACAATCGTTGTAATCTGTATACAATCTTGTAATGATTGCATCTATATCTGGCCGCTAGATGGAGCACAGGTGTTTTCTGACAAGCAAAATAAACTTAGCCGTAATCGATTTTACATTCGGTACGAACATTTGTTCAAAATTGATCGATATTTCAAGTATTCGAATAGATTCTAATAGATTTCGGTGTAATATAAATATTCGAAGATTATATTGGCATTGGGGTACCTGTGTTTATTTCGTTGGTTCAAAGGTAAAAGCCGTACCTAACTCATTAAGTGTAATTTTGAATAAAAAAAAAATATTGCTAGGTACTATTATTTATGATTACTTTAAGCGTACATTTACGATAAGAACAAAATATAAAGAAGTGTGTATTGCGCTTCATAGTTTAGTTATGGACCAGAATACGTAATTAGTGTTCTTAGCGTAGGTTTACGCAATAAGCAGTAGTGACAATTACTACTTATTCAAAACTAGCTGATGCCAGCGACTTCGTTCGCGTGGACTTCATCTTATGCTGAGCTTTAGAAATAATCTTTAAATGATGATAACTTTTCTTTCCGATAACCGATTTCGATGAAACAAAGCCTTTATGTTGCTCCGGACTTTGCTTAATATATTTGTGCAAATTGCATAAAAATCGGTTCAGTATCTTCGGAGATTAGCAAGTACAGACAGCCCGTTTGTTGTCAGACAAACAGACAAACAGACAGAGAAACAAACAAATTAAAAAAAATCAGGGTTTGTTCTATTTCTCTTCTTACATCCCCCTGATTCTGTTTTTAGCATTTTTTTTCTATGTACAGAAATTCCTCTCTCCTCTACCTCTACAGTTTTATTATATGTATAGATGACAATAAGTGAGTTTTACCTTTGAAACTACGGTTTGTTGGTTAATACTTAATAGCTGTCCCGGCGAACTTCGTACCGCCTTACAGTCCTTCTTTTTTCTTTATACCTACCTACTTTTGTTTACATTTCGATTCAAGTATTAGGTATACATATCTATATCTAAGTATTACATGAAATCAATAGATTCAAAGTATAAAATATACGAAAGACTTTGACAGATATTTTTTACAGTAGGTACCTATTATGTATTTATTTGAGATTGTCTGATCAAAGCACGCAGGTAATAAGTTCCACAACACCTTGCACGGTAAAGGAAGAGTCATACAAAATGGTAGAGTGGATAGGCATATTGAGAGCAGCCGGCCTAGCATGACCGCCACGAGATATGTCGCGGACGAGAGAAGACAAACTAAGATGTAAAATATCTCGATATATTATATCTCGACATCGACAATTTTGATATTAAAAGTCGAGTTTTAAGTGTAGGTAATTGTCATGTTAGACTCGGAAGAAATAAAGATATCTCTTTAACGATCTTTTTCGATTATCATCGATTAAAACATGAGAAAACGGTCGAGAAAATTTTGTCGCGGTTGTCATGCTAGGCCGGCAGGTAAGATTAGTTTGTAGTTTTGTATTATTCGTAGTGGAGCAAAAATCGAGTTCATGAGAAGATCCCATGAAAATGCAGGAATACTATCGCAGGAGTCCTTTAATAGGTACCTACTGGTCTAAGAGCTTGTGGTACGGCTCCTGGGAAAGAGTTGGTACCAACCTAACGAGAAGAGTGGAGTCAGTTAGAGAAGACCATTGCCAAGTGACATACTAAGTTAAAGACATTTTATAAGTGTATTATGTTGTTAACTTTAGCTTAGGTTTGAACTTATAGGTAATTAAACTTAGTACATTTATTATTTTATTTTCAACTTAGAATTACTATAATGTTGTAAATTCCTACTTACAAGATTATGTTTCTGCATTATTTCTAGTTTACCAGTTGGTTACTACAGGCAAGATAACAACATTCTGACAAATGGCGCAGTCTTAATGGAGTAATAAAATTAAATTTGTCCTGCAAAGCCCATATAAAAGACATAAAAGAGCCACTTTACTGTAAACAACTGCAGTGTTTGTAACATCAGTCACTCTACTGTAGAGTACCTCTCTATATCCACACCCATTTGTCAACAGCCAATCGCGACGCTCCATTGATCTGGACACGCCCACCAACTGCGCACGCGACGAAAGCTAAACCCCGAGCTTCTCAGTTTTTCAGTAACATCCGCGTAGATTGGTACCGTTTAGTGACAGTCATGACATCGGTGAATAGTGAAGTTAATAATTCGTCGAAATTAAAGTTCAGTGTGGATAGTATACTAGGCAATAATGAGACGTCTAGTTCCCAAGTGTCAGAAGCTAGGCCGCAAGAGCCTCCGTGTGCAGGATGTGTGGCGGCCCTATACAGATGCTGTAGAGATGAACCTACCCTACTGCAATTGCAATTACCCTTGCCATATGCACATTTGCATCCAGCGTTACGGCCAACTACAGGTATTGTTGCCATTGTCTCGATAACAACTAATATTGTCAACACTTTGTAACGAAGTGAAATCATGAAATTAAGTACGTAGGTAGGCTTTCTGTAAGCCAAGCATAGAAGTCACAAATTTTATAGTCAGACATATTTTTTATGATCTTTGTTTTTTGGAGGATGTAATAAGTAGGTAGGTACCTATTTGTATTAAATTCCCCCTGAATATAAATAGATTTTAAAAATAGTACCTATATAAATAAATAGTAAATATTAGTATTATCTCTGTTATAATAACTTATTGATAATTGGAAGACTAATCTTTTGCAATATTTTAAGCAGGGGCGTAGCTACTGCCGTAGCAGCCGTATCAAAGATATGGGGCCCCTAGCTACAAGGGCCCCGAACCAGCGAAAAATTACCCTCCATTAGGGCTTCGCCGCAGTTACGAAGAAGGGCCCCAAAGGCCACTAAATTTTGATACAAGGCCCATCAAGGGTAAGCTACGCCCCTGATTTTAAGTGTTATTTTATCTCAAGGTACAACTACTTTTACACTATTGCTTATATTTAAAACCATTTTTTTTATTGTTTTTGTAAACACTAAGGTATCACGTCATGTTAAATCAAAAGAAGTATTTACCTACCTTCCGGATTTTTTTCACTTTTTTTAATTAATAATCCTCCCTAAGTACCTAATTGCAATTCTAATAATAATAGATAATAATTCAATCTATAGAAAGATTTAAGGGTAATTTGTAACTATTGGTGGGGGCTTGCTAACAAAGGGATACAATAGGATAAATAGGAACCAAAATATCCGATTCTTATTAAATATGGCTCTACATTAGGTATATAGAGCTGTCAGATTTCCCTTTTCCCCACAAAAGTATTAATAGAACTACTGATGTGGTAGGAGCTAGATGCCGGACTGGTCCTAAAAAGCGCTTTCAGCAGTACTATAAAATTATTAAAAAACATTATAATAATGCTTTCGGTTTTGAATATTTTTTTTACATGTAGGATAGAAGATGTAGAATTATTCGTCATAATAATGAATAGATAATAATCATTAATTCATTATTATCATATACAAAATAACAAAATTCTACACATGACTGTTCATTTCTTCAGCAACTGCACAAAATTCTAAAGTAGAGCGTCCGTTGTTATAAATGATCATGAGAGCTGCTGCTCTTCTTTTCAAAGCCCTCTCAGCTTTTGTTCACATTTCCCAATAAAAACCGAGTTTAATAAAACTTGGTTATGCTTAATTGAGATCAGAAATTCGTTTTGATCGCGATTTACATCGCACAAAACTTTATCATCGAGAGTGTTATCCTAATGTTCTTCTCTCTCGCGTATCCATCTGGAGCGACGAACAGCAAACTTATACTCATCAAAATTTTCCTTAAAAGCTAGTACGAAGGCTCTTTGCTTTTTTTAAAGAAAATATAAGAAGAATATTTCTTTCTATAAAAATAAACAAAATTCTACATACTGACTCCACAACACTTGACATCCTACAGCTCTTAAACGCGCTAATACGCTAAATGTCGAAAATCGACCGTTCAGTTTATGCCGGTGAAACACAAACATAAAGCGGACCTCATAGACCAGTGTCGATAATTTTTGAAACCAAAAAAAATTACAGTAGGATGAAACCCATTAGAAAAGGAGGGGAATATGATCAAAATGAAAGGAAAAATAAATTACGGTCGATCCGAGTTCGGGAAGTGGAAGTGGGGGGGGGGGTTTAAGGGTAAAAAACGGTTTATCTCGTTTTCCGGCAAAACTACAAGTCCTATCGAAAAAAGTCAAATGGAAAAGTTGTAGATAATAAAAAGATCTAAAACTTTTGTATTCACACTTTTTTCACATAACCTCAAAATTTATGTGAAAAATTCAAAAAACCAAGTTTTTGGTTTTTTATTTTTATCTTTTACAAAAAAAAATTTTTTTTAACGAAATTTTGTGAAAACTTACCTTTTTATGTCCCAAATACGCTGTAATTTATTTAATTAAAAATATTTATTTTTTCACCTTATTTTGAATTAATATCGAAAAAACACCCTAATTTTCAATCGAAAATTCATCCGTCAAAATATCAGCTTTTTTCAAAAAGTTGGTGTGGTTTCTGTTCGTTGGAATCTCGCCATTATGCTTCGAGCGCTACAATTTTGCTTTCAGACCTTGCGGTTCAAAATCTTACATGTCTTATGTGGGCCGTTTTCTTAAATCCCTTGATGAAAATCACGTGTGATAATTATAAAAACAGGTGCATGAAATATTTTGACCTGCGAGCCAGCGTTCTCATTTCTAGCACTCGTCTCATCTTCTAGATATTTTAAATAAAATAAATTTTAATGGATTTACCGGACATTTCGAATACTTTTCAGCATACATAACGGGCAGGCTAAAATAGAACTTGTATTTCAAGAAATAAATGCCGACAACGCATCTAACTGCAAATAGTGAAATATATTCGGTTTTTTTAAGACATTGAGATTTTTGTTCTCGATAATGGCGAGAAGTGCGAGTGAACTGTGCAGAAGACAAGGCTATAAACTTTCTGAAAACTTAAAACTCATCTCTAATTGAAAAGGTACCCACCTCTTCCACGCCCTAGTCATATTTGTTAATGAAAAATGTAAGTTTACTCAATTTCATTAATTGTCACGTTTTATTTTATGTCAATATGTAATTTTAATTGTCATTAAGCTCAATTATATGTTCTTTGTTTTGTAATTATAAATGTAATGTAAAGTTTGTATTGATTTATTTGTATTAATGGGTATATTATCTGAAATAAAGGATATTTGTAATGTATTATTACTTTCAGTCTCGCTGCAATAGTTAATACACCTTCCTTGCATTCATTAATGTCAGGGGTTCAATTCCTTCTGATATTTTTACTTGATGTCATTCACTATGTTTAACCACACAACCATACTATTACATATAATACTTACCTATTTAAGATTTTTAATTTTAACCTCTCTATTCCTTTTAAATTTCAATTCATAGCCGTGTTTTTGACTGTCTTAGTAGATTGTGTAGAAAATTTCTGTGTATTGTAAAATTTAAATTTCTATGGGCATTGCCTGAAATAAACATTTATTATTATTATTATTATTATTAATATATTTTTACTAGATCCATCATCATATAAATTATAATGTGCATCCATTATGTATACTAATATTATATGTTAAATGTATTAAATTCTCACTGCCTAATGTCACCCCAGTAGGGCTTAACGTAACTCTCGACGGTGACAAACTTGAAGTCATCACTGAAACCGTTTTCCTGGGCATAACCATTGACAGTAAATTACAATGGGGAGCTCACATCGCAGCATTATCAGGTAGACTAAGTTCTGCAGCTTATGCAGTCAGAAAAATAAGACAGCTTACTGACGTTGCTACAGCTAGGCTTGTATATTTTGCTTATTTTCATAGCATAATGTCCTATGGTATTCTACTGTGGGGCGCAGCGGCTGACGTAGATGCCATATTCATTCTCCAGAAAAGGGCAATTCGTGCAATTTATAATCTTGGCCCCCGCGAGTCTCTGAGATAATTATTTAAAGAAATTAATATACTCACGTTGCCTTCCCTTTACATTCTGGAGAATATCATGTTTGTTCGTAAGCATCAATTCACTGTCAAAAGTGATATTCATTCTATAAATACCAGGAATAAGCATAAAATAGTAGTCCCAAAATATAGATTAGCAAAATCGAATAAATCGTTTCTTGGGAATTGTGTCAGATTCTACAATAGGCTACCGAAGTGTGTAACTGATCTTACGAATAAAAAGTTCAAAAACGTCATCAAAGGAATCTTAATTAAAAAAGCGTATTATAAAATCCAAGACTATGTTGACGATAAAGATGTATGGCGCTAATTCATCTCTGCATGTGCGGCTTCCCTGGCAACTTGCGCTGTGCAAGTGTGTGTATCTCATTTTACACTAATAGTAAAAACTCAATTTTCTTTTGCATTGTATAGAATCTCTGTATACCTTGCATTATATAAACTTCTCAGCCGATTATTACTATTGTAACCGAGTCTTTGTAAGCTAAACCATTGTTGAAAAGAGTGTCCATGGAGTTTCTTGCCGGTTCTTCTCCATGAGACCCACTTTTTGGAACCGTGCAACTAGACGTTTCATAAGAGCCTGCAAAGGCCTATTTGAAATAAAAAACTTTTGATTTTGATAAAGAGGAAAGATTTGTTGGTTTGTTACGATTGAACTCAAAAACTACTAGACCTATTTTAAAAATTCTAAAGAGTTTTATTAGTGATATAATAAATGAGAAAATAATCCTGTTCTTTTCTGTTTCCAAGCCCAAACAATTGCACCAATTTTGAAAAAAGCTCATTATAACTGGGAAATTTTATTGTTAATATCTTTACTTCTACATAATATTATTTAGAGAAAAAAATGTACCGATTAAGTTTAATATTATTTTCTTACTATGTATAAAATATATAAACGACAAAGTCGTTATTTATTAAGTATCTACTTGAATATATACATAACAAAAAAAAAAAATTTGAAATCTATATCCACCGAGTCGAATTTTAAGAAAAATAAATGAGAATTATTAACATGTCCTGTCTTAATTTCTGTGATATGCAAAATCACAACTTTGCAAGATGCTTAGATGAAAGTTTAAATTAACAGACACAGAAATTAATTCTCCGTTCTCCGTTATACTGTGATAAAAAATTGTGTTTATTTGCATCTATTTAAATGACTTTTTTTAATACCTTACATGATTAATTATATCAGTAAGATGCGTTTACTATAAAAAGTTACCATAGCGAAATTGTTGGATTATACATACTTGTACAAACGACCCATCGCGATCGATATTGCAATAACTTTACATTGTGTTAGTTTTGTAGAATTTCAACAGATGTCGCTGTGAAGTGTGAGCAATATCTAAATCACGCTGTTAAAGTGTTTTCCCGCTCAGCTATAATCTCTCGGTTACATAGCAAAATCATACTTACCTGGCGTAGGGGACACCGTGATCAATAAGGCGGTTCCCCCAGAGCGAGACTCTTCCATTGCACTGCGGTAGAGTTGACCTCTGCGATTATCCCTAATGTGGATAACTCGGACGTGTAATTTTTGGTAGTGGGGACTGCGTACGCGCCGTCCCCCTCTTAAAAAAATACATAATTATATATATTATATAAATCGTTTGAATTTAGAATAAACAAGGAACAATATGCAAGTTTAGTTTAAACTTTAATCTGTGCATAATTTTTGGTATACTCACGCGTGGGTAGTGGGATATCGGTATTCATACAAGCCCGGCTTGCCTTCTTTAATATAATTATATAAGTTATGTAGGTATGACTTATTTAATATCGTTAATGGCATTATATTTCTTTTTATTGTTGCATTAAGGTTTTATGGTGGTCCCGCCACTGGGCGTAAGGGGTAACAAAATGCTCAAGGCTATTTGCTCCCAGACGCGCCTTAAGTCTTGACGGGGTACTGTCGTGCCCCAGATAATTGAGAATGGTCGAGATCGAGAATAATATAATAGGTACCTTACACGTCAATAAGATAATATTAATAATATTGATTTACAACAGATTTGTTCAAAATATATACAATATGACCCTGTTTCATGTCAAAACCACTGGTCATTTCAAGTTTTTTATTATCCATAAATAATAATATAGATTATTCGATATTTCACTCTTTCCGAACGCTATAATCTGCAAAACAAAATCCTTCAAAACCCGTTAACTTATAAATAACAGTTTTATTATTATTATTTTGTATTGTAAGTTTTTGATTTGACCGATTCAGTTGCATACAGAAGTAACAAACAAGAAACAAAGTTCAAAACTTTATTGAACACTACATAGCTAATAATTGATAAATTTAAATTGAAATAGAGGTATAAAGGGAAAGTTTTGCATTTATGAGATTTAATACTGTATTTTATTAACGCGAGTATATTTTATAACTGTTTAAAACGCGATTTATTATTTACTAGGAGATAGATTTTCCCGTCTATCCCGAGAATATTTCCCGTCACTAAAATATTAAAGATACGGCAAAAGCCGATATAGCTTAGTGATTCGTAATATACGTAGTTAAAAATTTAATTTCATGAAAAGCAAAACGAATTTCTTTGACTAGGTAGCTGACTCTTTGTAGTAGCTCACGTTTTCATGAAATATTTTCTTTCTAGTTTACCGGCTTCCGCTTCCAACATCATCACCTCCCCACTCATCAGCCCCTCGCTGCGATGTGACCTCTACGGGGAAGAGGAAAAGGTCTTGGTCTCGCGCCGTGTTCAGCAACCTCCAGCGAAAAGGCTTAGAGAGACGTTTTCAGATACAAAAGTACATTACCAAGCCAGATAGGCGACAACTAGCGGCTACGCTCGGACTAACTGATGCTCAGGTAACTAATATTAGGGTAATTTAGGTACTGTTTTATATAAATTAAAGATCAATATTGGGAATTCAACTTATTACAAATGATAATGAACGATTTATTCGGATCGTTATCATTGATCTCGGTTCCTTTAATTTTTTTTTAAAGGAACCGAGATTATTAGGGTTTACGACACGGCGTTCGTTTATGCATATTATACTGTTAGCTGTGTATAATTGTGATTGGGTGTAAACAATAAATGGTGTATTTATTCACTTAATTCGTCGACCTTTATCGTAACCGTTGTGTTTATGAATGGGTTCATATTTACCCCGTGGCGTAGTATAGGTCACTAGCACCTTATTTTTGCAATAAAAAATAAATAAATTTTAGCGTCTTATATTCCTAACAATAAAAGTCCATTTCGATGTTCTTAGGTGAAAGTGTGGTTTCAAAATCGACGAATGAAATGGCGGCACACGAAAGAAGGGCGGACAGGACTGACCTCCGTCGGCAGCGGTCGAGATCCGGACTCGAATCCAAATGAGGACAACGAAGACATCGATGTAGACACCCTAAGTGATTAGTGTGGAATGTCAACTTATCTAATGAACATACATATATATATATATATATAATACTACTTAATTCCCATCTAAAGAGAATTCCTGTGGGGGTTAAGACGTTTCTGTATCTGTCTCATTGATATATTATTGTACATTAAACTTTTATGCCCAGTCAAACGAAACATTCTAACTTCCCTCCAACTCCAATCTTAAACGCAACGCATATAAGACTGAAACACTGAGATGCATTTCACTACTATTTGTTTATCCGCCATTCAGTTGTAAATTTTTAAACACACTGGAGCCACTGACAAATATAAGTAGTAGCGTACTGGTTCTCTGTAGTCATACTTGACATATTATATTAATGCATTGCGATGTCTTAGATTTGATTTGAAGTTGATCATCTACTTGATTGAAAACTATAATGGTAGTAAAAGAAGAGATATAGAAATCTACGATTTGTGCTTCTTGAGTAGTGCTCGACTTAATATCGAAGGTATAGTGCCAAATCCCAAAGTGTGAAATTTTAAATTATAAGTTATGCATTTTTAAAAACCCCAAACAAAAATAACATATCGCTGGTTCAAAGGTAATAGTAATAACCAGGGACTGAAACCGGTTAATTTTTATTTTCCAAAATACGTGTCTGACTGAGATACCGTGATATTAGTTTTAAAGAGTAATACACACTAAACTTACCACGCTAATTTTTTTCAGTAAATATGAATAAAAACGAAAGAATATTAACAAAAACCTTTATTATACCGGTATAACTCCCATAGTAAATTAACCGGTATTCAGTCCCTGGTAATAACATTTATTTTTATTCAAAATTCCATTTATTGAGTTTTACCTTTGAGTTAACGATATACAAATAATATATCACACCGCAAATATTAATTATATTCTTTGTACATCTTAGATAATTATGTCCCTAAACTTTTAAAATCAAATTTAACTTACCACTTTTAATTGAATACCCTTTTTCTATGTTAGATATCGACAGACGAGCATGAGGTTCACTTGATGGTAGGTCAATCACTCAACCACAGAACATCAGCCAATGATGCGCCGTCGGCCTACTTTTTACTTTTAGCATTCGGAAATTCAAAGACTGAAACCGAAACGCACAATATGTACTCCACGGTTTTTCCATCGATGAACGGTGGTTCATTACCCGGTTTGAATTTCGATATTCCTCCCACCCATTCAAAAAAAACTTACTGGGTTTATTTATTAGGTTTTAGCAATATAACCTCGATATATTATATGGAGCGTGATCTTGATACTTGGAAATATACAGTGATACTGGGGAGTCTGAAATTCCGTTTTCACGAAGTTGAAACACTAACGCCATCTATTTGTAATTGTCTGCAAACAGTCTAGTAATTATTGTCTCTTAGTTTAAATATCACAAACATGTTCCACAAAAAGCTTACATAATAATTTATATACATAGTTAATGTAAATGTCGAATAGTGTACTTAGAATTTAATAGAAAGTTTTGTATATAATGCAATAAAACGACTTATAGAATTAGGTTATTTAAGATTTTCTTGAAAAAAAAAAAATCATAGAATTGTAATAACAAACTTCGAATAAAGTATTTATTATGCTGGTATTAACTCTATATTTAATTAAAATATATATTTATTGTAAAATATTTTATGACGATCTCATTTTTATCATATTTAAATATTAATATGGATTATTTTGTATTAAACAACACTGTACCTATAATATGTTTATATATAAAAAAAAATATTTTATAATATATTAAATAGTTTGGATATAATAAATAAATGAACTTATACCGGATTAAAACTAGATTTATTATTTATCCCGACGTTTCTGATACTTTCCGGATACCGTGGTCACGGGCAGAGTGAAAGGTGACAGCTGTCGGATTTGAAATACAACAATGTTGCCACACTACAGAGTTGATATTTACTGAAATTATATTTTTTAAATCCGGATAGGCGCTTGTTACCAGGTATCCGGCCGTTTGTTTTATATAGGCCGGTTAGAGCGGATACCGGATAGATAGTAAATATTATAAATAATAAATCGCGTTTAATCAAGTAAAAGTTATATTTTATTTATCTGTATATAGGTTAAAATAAAATTCAAATATAATCAATAATTAATAAAATGTTTTATTCCTTATTCTTAACTAATTATAATTACATACTGCATCATTGTGGACAATGTTTTGTATCATACAAAGGCTAAATAAACATACAGTCAGACGAAATTTATAAATATAAATGTATAGCTGCACAATACAATAAAAGTTGAGAGGTGTCAAGGGACACCCGGCTGGAACGAAGTTATATATATGTACTCTGTCTGTCTATTCTTTCATACACGTCATAGATGCGCGGGACTATAGCAAAAAGTGTCGTGACAACTTTTCGTAAGAATTTTTTCCGTCTAGCCCCCTTTCACAACGCGCGATAAGGAACTTCGTTCCAACAAATTACATATATGTAAAGAGGTCGAATGAAAAACCGATGAAACTATTGTTGTATCCAAGTAATTGTTAAAAAAACTAATAATGATATCCATTTTGTCGGCCTACCATGACAACCGAGACAAAATTTTGTCGACCGTTTTCTCGTGTTTTAATCGATTATCTCTTTATTTCTTCCGGGTCTAACATGACAATTACACTTAAAATTCGATTTTTAATATCAAAAATAGATATTATATAATAGATTTGTCGATCGAGATATCTTTTCTATCAAAATTGTCGATGTCGAGATATAATATATCGAGATATCTTACAGATAGTTTGTCATCTCTCGTCCGCGACATATCTCGTGGCGGTCATGCTAGGCCGGCTGATCTATCCATTTTAAAACCCTGCTTTGTAAATTCGAATATCTTTTTATTTGCCAGAGTTATTCAACTTTGAGTGCGGCAAGAAATATCGACTGGTGTATCCAAACTATAGGTAGTGTATATTATGTAAATGTTTAACCTTTTCCCTCGTATTTCTGATGCAGAACATGCATGATTTTTGTTTTACTTTCGTTCTATAAACAGCGTGGTACAACTAAAACGATTATATAAAATGACAATCGAAAGTTGACATTCCAAGTCTCTATCTTTCCAATAGTGTATGAAAGAGATAGATATATCTTAATCCAGTAAGACATTTCTCGATATCATTCAAACGAAATATAAAACCTTAACTACGGATAAGTTTCTTAATTGACATTTATTCGACCTCTTCTACAATTTTAGACAAAAAATACAATTGTACAGTGTTCACGCCAAACGTTATCGATGTCTGGATACTGGTTTTTAATATGAATACTAATATACGTTACTAATATGTAATTCGTATTGGTAATATCACAAATATCTAATTGCGACGTTTTCAGATATCACTAAAGGTCTTCGCATAAAAAATCATTTTTTTAACTTATATTTTTTTTAATTTCATTCCAAATTATTATTACTTCAAAAATTCGACAAACATTGAAATGTATAAGTAAATATGTACTTTAACACGATATTATATACTATACACAAGGATATATAATTTCGTCTTTATTAAATAGATCGTAATCAACAAATTCAAATATTACAAGGAATATTACAAAAGGTGAATAAGGCAAACTTATATAAAGTAAACAAAAAAAACTGAGTCGTTTATAAAAAAATTATTGAAGGAAATCTTAACTTCGGATATCCAACTAATCCTACCAATATTTTAAATGAGAAAGTTTGTGAGAATGTAAGGATCGATGAATATTTGTTACTCTTTCACGCAAAAACTACTGAACGGATTTTGATGAAACCTTACAGTATTATTGTTTATACATCAGTATATCATATAGGCTATAATTTATAACGACAGAATAATAAATAGGGTATCATTTATAATGATAGAGTTAATTGGCCTTATAACTGTCGGAAAAAATCCTGCTATCTGAGAGCTATTTCAGCGTGCGGTGCATAAACTGTTAGGCCAGCGATACACTTAACGGAAATTCCTTCGCGGAAGATCCGCGACGGAACGCCAATACATGTTATCTATATTTATATAAAAGAAAGTTGTGTTAGTTACACCGTTTATAAAAAAATATATATATGCATAAAATTAATTAGATTCGGAACTCCGCCATCTTGACAGCTCACGTTATGCATTCTTAGCTTTTTTGGAATAACAGATGTCCACTGGAAATCAGTGACATATTAGATATATAATTATAGTGGGTAAATGGGCATATTCAAATTTAAGAATAATTATATAATTTCGAAGCCAAAATTGTGGCAGAACAACGTCTGTGGGGTCCACTAGTTGCATATAAATTACAAACAGCGGGCACATTACGCGGAAGATCGGTCGCTCCGTCCGTTTTGTAATCTATATGCAATAACATGTATTGGTGTTCCGTTGCGGATCTTCCGCGAAGGAACTTCTGTTAAGTGTAGCACCGGCCTTAGAGTTAAACGAAAATATAGGGTGGGATAGCAGTGTACTGCAATAAGTAGAAAAGTTCCTAAAGTTATTAAATGAATATCCTTTAAAAAACCACATACCGTCCTAAGAGTACATCTTGTGGGGGTTTTTCATAATTTTCATATAGAAAATAGTGCATCATACTATGTGCACTAATATCAACTAATAATCGACCAACTTTACTTTTCTGCTATCGGGGTCACTATCTCTCCTCGATGGTCCTTCATAATCGGCTCTATACCCACCTCTAAATCCTCCTCTACGACCTCTCGACAACCTATAAAAAATGTAAAATGTTCAGTCTCTATAAAATGATGTTTACTCAGATATAGATGGAGGTCTACACCAGGGACTGAAACTGGTTAACTTTTATTTTCCAAACTACGTGTCTGACTGAGATACCATGATATTAGTTCAAAAGAACACACTAAACTTAACACAGTAATTTTTTCAGTGAATATGACTAAAAGCGAAAGAATATTACCAAAAAAAACCTTTATTATTTCGGTTAGACTCCCCTAGTAAGTTAACTGGTATTCAGTAGACACGGGATACTTTTGCGACGGGAAATAATTATACTTCATAATAAAATCCAGGCTGGGGTGAGAACTAGTCTTACCCCAGAGAAACCGTGCCAAGTGCGCCTATAAGGCCTGTTCATCTATATACATCTATGTTCTATGCTTGTATATAACTCAGCGCTAGGAGAAATGTTGATAGCGCGTTTCAGAATTATTGACATATTAGTACAGATTGAAGTTGCAGGGGGACAGTAAAATTACATTGATTTTAAAAAAAAGTATACAAACCTGTTATCCTTCCTGAACCGATGTTCGTCTCTATGTTCATCCTCCTGGTACCTCCTCCTGGGGTCCACCTCCTGGTACTTCTGGCGGTAGGGCGACACCTCGTCCGACTCCCACACCTGGATTCGCTTCTCCGGAGTCCTGCTCCTCGATTTACTTCGCTCCTGGCGACGAGAATCGGGCGATGGAGATTTTCTGTGAAAAATAGCATTAGAATAAGAATAAAATAAATTTATTAGGTACAAAATAAACAAACAATAAGAAAAAAATAATACAATATCAATACAAAAACATAAAAAATAAAAATTTGTTTGCTAGCTACCTAAATAGTGTGGTTACTCAGCTTGTGCTATGTCGATACTATTAGCATAGCGCTGGTTTTCAGAACTATTTTATAAAGTATTTTATTTAAAAAAATTAAAATGTGATTTATTAACCCTTTATGCCACACATTTTTCCTTTAGTCCAATCGGCTTGAAATTCATTACTTGGGGATTTTAGGGTAGCTGATGACGAATTTGTGCTCCAAATTTCAAAATGGCGGATAAAAATTTCCGAAATGATGCAAATATTGATTATGAATTACCACTCAAATCTTCAAAATTCAAGATAGCGGATCCAATATGGCAGATGGAAATATAAGAAAATGTTAATTCGGTGACTTGCTAGGTTAATCATTTCGTATTTATAAATTAATGATGATAATAATATTCGCCTCGACTCCGTAAACCAGTGCCTATTCAGCGTAAAACTCGAAAATGGTTATAAAACAGGTGGCACTATCAGGGATAATATTATATATGCCAACGTAAGTGGAACGACAGGTGAAAGTAGACTGTGGAACGAACTGACAAGTGACTTTTTTGTAGGGTTTATACTTTGATGTGAATGCAAAACCTATTTTTTAGCCACTTTGTGAAAGATAACCCTCCTTGTATGCAGAGTCTTAGTCCGAAAGCAAAGTTTACTTAATATCGTTTTACCTAGGCGAAGAGCCACTGCGACTTCTGTCAGAGTCCTCTTCACTGGAGCGACGGCTCTGTTGGTGTCGCATCTCGCGTTGTCTGGAATTATACACAAAATCTTTCAAAAAGTCCAAGCAAAACTGAGCAGCCACTGAAAATCAGCGCCACACCATTGAAAAATGATGTGGCAAATGCTGAGTGGCTGTCTTTTTTAGCCACATCTTTAATAAATATTTCTTTTCTGTTCTTTTTTTTATTGCTATTATTAATATTTTAGATTTTTTTTTTTAATTTGCTCTTAGAGCGGTATTTTAGCTAAGTTAAATTTTATGTGTTAGTTTTAAGGACAAGTGTATTTTTATGTTTTTTTTGTTGTAACTAAGTAAAGCAATTTTGATTTGATTTGATTTAAAGCAAAAATGAATATAAAAAAGAACCATCTCCGAGGCTAAGTGCAGTGTATGAAACAGAAAGCTGATCATTTACTTGACTGTAAAAAAATGAGTGTAATCGAACGTATAAAGCCATTGACACACTATTAAAGTTACTTAGGGTACCATACAAAAGTATCTGTTCCATGCCCTATCGACAATATACAGCCATTAACACACTATTTTAAATGGACTTAGGGTATCATACAAAAGTAGAGTTCCATACCCTATCGAACATATAAAGCCATTGCCACACTATTCAATGAACTTAAGGTATCATACAAGTGTCCGAGATTTCAAATTCCGAATTATTAACATTTTAATTAATGACATCTTTAGCATAGAGCTCAATGATGCTTGAAACTTGATTTGATATGTCTTTATATACTGCGTGCGTAATGTGCAAAAACGGGATAGATAGATACTTTTTATTAATTAGGGCTGTTTATATAATTTTTATTTACAGAAGATTAAAATTTGAATAAAATATTTCTAAAATAAATAATGTTTATATATGTATCAGAGAAAAATGTTTATTAACTGAAAATGTGATGAACTATCGTTTTTTCTCACTTGAATAGTATACGTTTTTACAGTTACACATGTGTAACATTAGTCAATCAAACGGAGACTAATGGAAGATTGTATCTTTTTTTTTTGCAGAATTTTCTTATTTGATTTGGACAAATTTGCACAAACTTAAATCCATGCAAAGACCATAGATTTACATAGATGCACAGGCCCATACTAACTTTCGGCACAGAAAAAGTAGTTCTACTTTTGACCTGTGGACGCGCGGCAATGTATCGGTGTGGCACACACATCTAAGCAGTCCGCTGACTCCTCCCCTCGCGTTGTCTCGCTTGCTCTAACGAGCGAACGGCAATAACGCTCTAAAAGCGGCTGGGTGCGAGAGAGTGCGCGCTATGACTCCAGCGTCAGAGTGTGCGTTCACACGGATACTAGCAGCGCCGCGGTGGCTGGGGTGAGAACTACTCTTACCCAGAGAAACCGTGCCAAGCGCGCCTAGAAGGCCTGTGCTCCCATGTAAATCTCAGTGGCGGGACTACCTTACACGCCCAAAAGCCCGTCTTGCCAATTTTAACATAAAACGTGTTTATATATTTATATCTAATATATAAAATTTCCATGTTACAATGTTAGTTACCGTACTCCTCCGAAACGGCTTTACCGATATTAACCAAATTTTATATGCGTATTCAGTAGGTCTGAGAATCGGCTACTATCTATTTTTCATACCCCTAAGTGATAAAGGTTGTTCACCCTTAAATTTTTGGACGAAATTTTTTGTTTTTATTTTTTTTATAATGTAGCATTAAAAAATACATACAACCCTATATTTTCACTCTTCTATTACCAACCCCTGCTTTTAGAAAATATTTACATAGCAAAAGCAGCTAGTAACTTATATAATTACGTAATCGTATAAGTTTTATATGACTAATGCCATTATTATATTTCTTTTTAATGCATTAATAAGGCAAAACAGGCGTTTGGGCATGTACGGTGGTCCCGCCACTGGTATATCTATGTTCTTCGGTCCAAGTAACACTAAGGCCAACCGACTTGCGCCGCAGCTTGATGGCCAGCTCGCGCATCTCCTCGTCCCGCCGCGCCTGCCGCCGGCTCTCGCGCTCCAGCCGCGCCGCCTCCGCGCGCTTGTCCGCTCGCACTGAACATTACATACATATATTATTTTGTTTGTTGCAATTTAACTTGAGGAATTGTTCGGATTAATCCCAGCCGCTAACTTTAACCATCGCACCTCACGACAAAACTCCAAGTTCCACCCGTACCATCTTGACGCTTGGAAGTCCTCTGATGTTGCAGATGTTCATGGGCGGCGGTGTTCACTTTCCATCAGGTGAGCCGCAGGCTCGTTTGCCCCCTATATTATAAAAAAAATTGTCTCGCTCGATCGAATATAAAAAGTCTATAAAACAAAAGAAACAAAACATATTTTAACTATATCAAGCTTATAATACGTTTATGAATAAGGCCGTAAAATAATAAAATCATTTTACTATTTACTAAAACTCACATTGCCTCGAAAGTTGCGCTTGCATTTTCTTTTTGAGTCTTTCTTTCATCGTCATAGTTTCACGCGATGTTCCCTGGAAAATATACAGGATTCATTAACTCTACAGTTTAGGAAAATACTATATGTTATATATTAAATAAAGTTGATTCTTATTAATGATGGAAAAAAATATTTTACACAAAATACATATTTCATAAAATATAAAAAGCATACATCCATTCTTGAACAATTACTATTAATTGTAATATTTCAATAATAACAATAATTGTGCATTATTCTAAATTCATGCTATAATATTTAATATACGCATATTATTATGTATTTACATAACTCTCAAAACAATATTTACTATATTATATACACATTAATTATTTTGATTAAAACGGGTGGTCCCGTGACCACGGTTGCTGAAAAGCATCCGAAACGTCGGGATAATTTAAGAAATATAAATAATAAATCGCGTTTTAATCCGGTATACAGTATTTTATTTAAATGTGTGATACTCGCGTTAATAAAAGATAATATTAAGGAACTTTGCAATCTTTATCCCCGTGTAAAGTCCCGCTGTTTAAAAAAAAACTAAAAAGAACAGATTCCTTTAATTAAACAAATCATAAGTTCTAGAATGTTCCAAACATCACAAAAAGTTAATTTCTGAACTTTTCACACAATTCACCAATGGTATTACCTGCGTAATGTAATATTATGAAGTTACTATAATGAATATTCCCCGAAGGATATAATAAAGGAAACTGCACACATCCGTAACTACGCGGAACTGAAATGTCTAGTGAAAGCGTACAATAACAAATAAAATGATTCTTACTGACTTTGGAGCTGGATCCAGTTAATCGTAACTGATTGTGGTTTGCCTTTGATTTAGTGCCAACTGAAGATCTGTAAGAGATAATGCAAAAATATAAATAGACAAATATATACACTTAGCAAAAAAATTAAAGGAATAGTAGGATTTTTAACGTTTTTGAGTGATTTTAGAAGAGCTGTCTGAAAATTGTAAAAAACTAAAAAGCGTTTGGAAGCCTGAAATCTCTAGTTTGAATTTCTGACCCGTTATTGTTCTTAAACAATACGCTTAGCGTAACCCTTAGAAATAGGGCGAGGCCCAATTTCTTTTTCTAGCCCGAGAAAAGACAGCGCATCACAGACTGTTCTGTGGCTGAGGTATCACCTACCATCAAGTGAACCTCATGCTTGTCTGTCGATATCCAACATAAATGAATTAAGATTATGAAATAAGAAATGTGTTTCCGTTTTTGTATTTTTATAGCATTTCTGAAGTTATTGATAAAATTGGGAAGGCACAGACTCCTGTAACACAGTTTTAGCTATATCAGGAGTCTAGGTTTAAATTGTTTTATGTAAAAATAGCAGTAATTAATAAAGATTATTATTATTATTATAAAAAAATAGAAAAAACCAACCTGTACTTGTCATCGGAGCCGCTGGAGTCGGAGTCGAGGGACAGCTCGCTGGACGACTTGTCCTCCTTGCGCCGCCCGTAGTACCGCGGCACGGACTGAGCGGCGCTCTTCTCGGTGCTACGACAAAATTACCATACTTTATATTAACTTAAACCTTTCTTAAAAAAAATTGTACAAATATTCAAAAATCATTCATCAATCATCATCATTTCGCTGGCCAAATTATCAAATTTCGTAACTCCGAAATTTTTTATGCCTACTTGTGTAAAATACCGTAACGAATACGATGGAATCACTCGTATCTACTAATTGTTTTTAGTTTTTTTGATAATTACAAAAAATAAAACTACGTATGTCCACGGAATGTTTGTAGTTTTTCTCTTCCTGTTTGACCAAATGGAGATACGAAGTTTGATAATTAAGCCGACGATTTAGGTAACACAATGTGCACATATGAACGTCAATTAAGAATAAAAATGAAATCCTTCTAATCTTTCAATGGGTTAAGCCGTGTACACACTGTATTAAATTCTTACCACATAAGAACAGAAGAAGTAAGTAGAAGTGCAATGTTACTTTGGGTTAGCGCACAAAGTACATACGACGTTATGTAATAGTAAAATTTACTAATATATAATCACTATATTAAACTTTATGTGAAAGATATAAGGATGATTTTGGCTGACTGTGATCGATTAAGCGCCACCCTGCTAAATTGTAACACGCATGGCCACGCCTACTTCACATACTTATTTTTCCTGTTCTGTGCTTCTTACGTTCAAATAAAAGTGACATTAAAATTTGATACTGTTTACACTGCTCTTTTTAGAAGGACGTTCAAGCAATAAAAGTTATTTGTTTGTAGTCTGAAAGTGTTAATTGAAACTAAGTGATTTTATCATAAATTATTATTAAATATTAAGCCGAGTCCAATCTATTTATTTAAAACATCAAAGGTTTTTAATATTGGTGTTGATATGATCACTATAAGATGTTGTTAGGTTAGCTAATTACGTAATAACTTACGACAGAAGGATCCTTCAGTAGAGACTGAATAAATTGACCGACTTGGTATTATATGGATCTCACAACTTTTTACGATAGAAGAACTGAGTTGCGAGACTTGGCTTTTTTTACAATTTATGTTTTTGATGGCATTAGTTTGTAGTTTGAAAGTGTTAATTGAAACTTAGATGATTTTATCATAAATTATTATTAAAAAAGTTAAAGAATTAACTTTTATTTTAAGCTTTGTATTTTATTTTGTCTTTTTCTTATTTTTGTATAACTTTTTAATATTAATTTTTTCTATTATAAGACAATGAATTTACCTAAATAAATAAACATTAATATTATAATAAACTTAATTTTAAATAAGTGGTGAAATTTATACGTATAATATAATGGTAAAATTGAGCAATATTATATTCCACATTAAAACTTACCTTCAGAATACTTATATTGACTTACACCCCTCTTACCTCTCATATGACATCGACCTGGACCTGTTACGTTTTCCATTTCCACTGCCGTAACTGAAAACATTAAACACCAACATCAAATCATCTGTGTACAGCCTTATCTTAAAAAGGTTAATCTATACTATAATATAGAGAATTTCTTTTCATTTTTATGGGATAATATTTAGTTTTAAGGATAAGAAACTTATGTAAAATCTTTGTGAATATATACAATATAGTAACACACCCCGGCTTCCCACGGGTGTAACGTTATTCACACTATGTTACTCGCTGACAATGTAGTCTATTGGCGTAGGAATTTTTAAAATCGGTCCAGTAGTTTTTGAGTTGATTCATAACATACAAAAATACAAATATTTTTATAATTTTTATAATATTAGTATAGATTTAAATAAATCTCGTTTTAATTATAATGACAGTTTTATTCATTTAAAAGTGCAATACACGCGTTAGACGCGGTGTATACTAGAGAATACACCATTTTAAAAAAATATTAACGAAATCTCAAATGAAGATTAAAGAAACGTCTAGCGTCTTCAATAAAGTCAAAAAGTGTTAAAAAGAACAAACTTTGATCCGCTGCGCGACCGTCTTCTATAACTTCTGGACTTGGATTTCGATCGCGACCGCCGATAGGAAGACGATCTGGACCGCGATCTTGAAGATCGTGACACCGAGCGAGACCTTGACTTTGACCTGGATCTCGACCGCGACTTTGACCTGGACCTCGACTTCGAGTATGACCGCGATTTGGATCTGGAGCGTGACCTCGACCGAGAGACGGAATTTCGGAAACGCGGCCCCATTACAGGACGCGGGTTGCTGTCCTGTGACCTTGACCTGTAAGAGTTAACCGGGTCAGAAAATAGGTCAAATTAATGTTGAGTAGGACATACAAAAGGCAGTACATTTGTCCCGTACATGACGTCAAAATGTAAGAGCAGCTCAAAATTATATTTTTTTCTAACCGAATTGTGGTTTATAGTTCTTATTGTTTAGTATTAATCATTATATCTCAAGACACAGGTTTAGGTATAGCTAGTTTGGGACCTAAATCGATGTAATAATGTTTTAGTGTTAATCAAATAAAACATATTATTATAGTTTTTATTTTTTTGTTAACATAAAGCATATTAACTCAAACGAGTTTTAACATAATATAATCCGTAACGTACATTTGATTTTTTATTGTTTCATAACACTAACAAAGGTAATGTAGTAATTTAGTACAAAAATAACCATCAAATGTCATATTAATACTCGCTAGTATTATATATTATATATTAACACTCCCGAGCTTCATTCCGTATCCCTTACTAGTCTGTGCTTCATATGCCTCATTTGAAGTGGAACATTGTACTGACTCAGAGTGAAAAAGAGGCTACTCTTACAAACTCTTTGAAGTCTTGTACTACCCAACACTAGGTCAAATGTATAAAAATGTATGACATCGCGCTTGTAAGAGTCAGATAGACGTATCTACATTTTCTCAATTTTACAGTAGAGCAAAAATACTGTGACAATCCGCCATTTAAAATGTTACTAGATTTTTAAAACAGACAGTATACAATTGACGAATAAAAAATGTATTCGTATGTTGGCATTTATTTCTACATATAATACAATATACACAATAAAAATACAATTTATTAATATCTTTGTTTTAAAAAAGTTTTATCGATTATTTTTTAAGTAGTATAGTAAATCACTAATTTTGTAAGAATAAAAACATGGTAGTTAAATTAAAGTCAATGTGGCGATCACATGTTTTACCAGTACTAAGCATACAAATGTTTTTTTATTTGCACTGAAAAATATTTAAAAAATACCCAATTATGTTAGGCTATGTTTTTCTTGTATATTATATTCATTTTATATTATGCATAATAATTTAAAAATATATTCAGGCATAATAAATAAATTAGTACGAACCTGGACTTTTTCCTGCGAACGACTTCAGAATACAGCAAATTCTTCTTCAAGTTTTTCTTCAGTTTTTCCGAGTAAAGAGGTTTTGTCGATGGTGCTGTTGAATTTAAACCGAATTTAATGAGGACTTCACGAAATTGTATGGAATACATACATATATTATTTATTTTTGTATTTATATCTACGAACGTATGGATCACTTGATTACTTATTTAGTAGGCTTGAGCCTAGAGCGTCAGTATGGAGGAACAATTTATTTCCTTTATTTACCTTATAGTAATCGTAAACTAATAAAGTTTTCTTTATCTTACAGAGAGAAGTCTACAAGATAGCATCCGATTTTAGGTCGATAACGCATCGTCGATATCTATGTCTAGCGATATCTAACATAAAAAATATTTTCCATTGTATTTTAGAAAAGTTAGAAATGACAATTGGCAAAATGTTACAGCAGTTATACCATAGAAATGTGTAAATCGGTCACCTGAGACATCAGTTAAAGATGTGCTGTCGACCTAAATTTTTACTTCGACATTCAGAAATCTAGACTGAAAACGAAATACGTAACGTTTGCAGTTTTTCTTTTCATTTATGAACGATAATTCGTTCCCGTTTAAACACCAAAATACATGACAAGAACATGTCTTTGTTTACAGAAAAACCTATCGTCCCGGCGAGATTCGAACCTGCGACCCATCGGATCGCTGAGTAGGTGAACTATCCAACTAATTTGTATACAAATGGATGTAGGTATAACAACGTTAAACTTACGTGGTTTCTCTTCATCATCAGGTCCGAAGGAGGTGATGAACTCAATGTTCTCGACTTCAGGAGATGGTGACCGCGAGTTGGATCTTCCTGGTGATGGCTCCTCGGTTTGAGGCTTGACTGACGGCGCGGCGTAGCTTGGCGGACTCGTGGGCAGAGGTGGTAGCCTTTTGTCGCTAAACATATATTTTTGATAAAATAACTTTTAACGGATTAAAAAACGATTTAAGGCCCGATTAATTTATATAAAAAAGTACCTCCTTTTTTTTTATATTAGAGGAGGCAAACAGGCAGGCGGCTCACCTGATGGTAAGTGACTACCGCCGCCCATGGACATCCGCAACACCAGGAGTCTCTAGGATGGGTAAACCTCCTACCTTTTGGAAACTGCCTCCTTATCAAAGCCTTTTTAAACGCGAGATAATACATAAACCTGTGACTACGCTTGCTAAAAAGCATTCGTAATGTCAGGATAAATAATATAATTAATAATGACCCATTTACACGATGCCATTGACAAGAGAAATAATTGAATGCTATAATTGACATTCAAGAATTTTAAGTACTGTTTCCACGCGGATATTATGTGCTGTTTACATCAAGAAAAGAATTGAAACAAAACTTGATCCAGAATGTAACGTGTTTTTTTAGACCTGAATGATCATTTTCTGCTTCAATTTAATTGTACGCAACAGGCAAAAAACTGGCATTGTGTAAATGGGCCTTTATTAATTATAAATATTATTTATCCTGATATTTCGAATGCTTTTTAGCAAGTGTTATCACGGGTTTATTTATGATTATCGCGTTTAAAAAGGCAATAATATTGTGAATATAAAATCATTTTAAGTAAACCAAATATCCACCTCTTTTCAAATGCTTAATCACTTATTCCAAAAAAAATATGTCGATGTATGGATGATAAATTTCTATATAAAAAAATCACCGTAATATCATTAGTTAATACTAACCGGTGCGCTCGCCTCTCCCGCCGACTCTTTCTGCCAGAGAACAAGGCTTTCTCCTTCTCCTCTCGCAACAACTGTTTCTGATGTTCCGCATCGTCGGCGTCTCCCGTCAGAAACGAGAACAGATCGCACCCAGTCATACCGAATTGTGGTCCCACTGCGTTCAGCTCGTGAGCCTGTTATTTATAACCTCATAAAAGCAGAGACAGAGATGATAATGCCAAGATACAATAGGGATGTTATGGAGATGGTTTTATCGGAACTGGTTTCGGAATCGGAGCTTTAATTTTGGTCGAGGTTGAGGCCAAAGAGAGATGTGTAATAAAATAAAATTATGAACCTTATTAATCAATTCAAAATATAAATACCCACCTGGATGTTGAAAAGAAAATTTCAAGAATAGTTTTAATAATAAACAGTAGTAAATTAAATCGGATGGCGCTGACCGCGCCCGATTTATATTTATCGGAACCGATATCAGAATCAAAGGTGCAAATTCAACGAGAAGTTCCGACCTCACGGAACCGAAATCGGAGCTTCGTAATATCCCTGGGATACAACAGCAGGTGCGCTATTCTGTGACTATTCTTGACTACGAGCAAGAAGTCGCGCCTTTAATTAGATTGAATTGAAGGGGAGGCGGTCGGCTGATTTCGCTAAGCGAATCGATTTGTTAAACTCTTCGATCAACATGTCATGAATACTATGTCAATGGTTAAATTATACAACTTTGCGTAATTCTAGTGTAGCGTGAGGGAAGTTAATATTAATTCGATTGTGATTTATCGCTGCCAGCGTAATGCTTAGAGAACAGCACTACTGTACTCAATGCATTGTTTTTACTGGGGCCTCAATGATATTTCTCAATACAGACAAGTAGGACTTCAAACAATAAAAATATATATGGACTACCACACTCAAATACTTTATTTTCCGGGCAACATCTAAATGTTCCGCACTTAGATACGGAGACACATTATATATATTCTAACTGAAATCTTATATCGTAAAGAACTGCATAGCATTACCGTGGTAACATACCGTGTTGCAAGAACGGTGAAAATTATCCATATAAAACTACTCGACCGATTTTATTATCATGATCTGATACATTGCACCCATGCGAAGCCGGGGCCGGATTCTGAACTAAGAATCTCGGACGTCACGAAATTCAAAGTCAAAATTCTTTAATAACTCAAATAACAATTGTACTATAGCCTGCATTAGCATAATTATATAAAAATATAATAAATAAATTCACTGAAACAATGTACATTTTATATGTGTACATTTCACAAGTTCACAGAGCTAAAAGGAGGTTACAATACAAAAAGGTGACATTTTTTTTAATTTATGTACATATAGGAGAACAAGCAACCACCAGTTATAGTTAATTTATAAAATCATTATGAAAAATTATTATTACTATGAAAAATATTTTGATAATTTCAAATTTGCCATAGTTATAGAAGTTGAGTCATCTAATTTACATTCAAAAGCGTCATGTGGTAATGTGAATTAATATTGGTTCTTGTTCTAATTCACAGTATACTAATCTATTATTGTTATTGCATAGAAGTTCTTATTTAAAAGTTTTCTGTAATATAAAATATTATTGAAAAAACATGACATAATCCAACTTGCAAATGGCAAGTAATTCACGTCAAACGTCTGCTTATGGTTAGAATTAAAAAAAACAAAATGTATGAGGAAAAATAAAAATGCAAATGCAATGAAAATGCATTCAGAAATCCATAAGACTGAAACCGAAACGCGCAATATGCACTTCACGGTTTTTCCATCAATGTTCGAAGTTACCAGATGTGGGGAAGACATGCTTACAGGAAAAATTTAACGTCCCAGTGGGATTCGAACCCTCAACCCATCTGTGCGCACGGCAGGTGCTCTACCGAAATCGCCAACGAGCCCGTCAAAACTCCAGTAGTCTCACTAATCTGGTACTAGTAAAAACCAGAGGGTTCCGGATTATAAGAATGTTTGGATTACTGGATTGTATAAAAAAATTCATAATAAATAAAATAGCATTTCATAAAAGGAATCCAACACGAATGCGTTGTTCCAAAACTTGTTCTACATGTTTATGTTCTACACATTTTTTTATAACTGTAACATATCTCACCAATATTGCTTAATTGAGGTCTGCTTTTGTGCGATTTATATGGAGGAGGCGCGGACCGAGGGTGTCGGATTAGTGAAATTCTACTGTAATTCCTACAAATAGGGCACAGAAGATGCCTGTATAAAAAAATGATCAGTGAAACAAACACAAAAATCTGTCTGCCAATGCCTGATCAGGATACTGGAAAATTCATTGTTATTAAGTAACTATTAATGGGAGTTTGTCTCATTTTGGAATTATTTTTAAATCTATACATGCTGTTTTTATAATTATATACATATTACATACCTGTGAAGCCTCCATTTTATTTACGTCAATGCTCAAGTCAACATCGATGATCTCCAAGTCCGATTCATCATCCGAATCCTTGGTTTCTGTTTTTTTTTCTGGGCCTGTAATAGTACTTAGTGCAATAAATTACACCAAAAAGTATATACTAAGTCAAGTATACCCAAAGTCCTTGATATTGCGGATTATCTTTTTTAAAAGGTTGAAGCTACCGTTAGAGCAGGATGGTTGAGCCCCGGGATCATTATAATTGTATCCGATGGCTACACCTGTCCCCTTTTTTTCACTCAACCGTTCCTTTTGCATTTCCTTTTCTTCTATTGTAATACCAAATTGTTCTTCTATTGCCAACTGTTGGAGAAACTTATCTTCAGCTGAAACAATCAAAATAGTATATAAATAATGTTATCTCATTTTTGACCAATTCATATTTATATACATAATATATATATTCCTTGTTTGTTTGGGCATATGTTAAATAACAATTAGATATAAGTCTTGTGGTCTTAGAGCTGAATTTTCTCAGCAATAAGAGTAAACCAAGACATGTATCCCTGGTTGTAACAATATAGAAATAACCACAGATTATATTACAAGGATAATATTATTCAAATGTTTTATTTGAACTCTATACGTATTTGAATTCATATGACACAACACTAACAAAACTTTATTAATTGTAAAAACGAGTCAAGTGCTACTTGTGCTACATGACATTGCTTCATGTAAAATTTTATGAATCTATGTCAACAGGAAGTACCCTATAGGTTGTGATTCCTTTGCAAGTGTTAAAAAATGCGGCATAAATGGTTATCATTTGATTGCATTGAAAGTTTTAATTTCACACAAATGAAAAAAAAAGGTCTTGACAGACAAACGGACAGACAGACAGGCACCCTTTGTTTAGATCAGGCTGCCAATACTTATGAAAAAGTTATAACTTTAGTGTAAGGACTTAAGAAATACATACTTATACCAAGAAAGGTGTTCTGTGCAAGAATCCTATAGCGCTCATAGTTACATTGCCTTTCCTCTTGATTCAGTTCATCAGCTGGTACATCAGGGACTTTTACATCAGGTATATGATCAAGATGTGCTCGCACATCAAATCTATCTATCATGTTGCTACTGTCACCTTGCCAGGGCATCCTAAAATAATTTAAAATCATAAGATTACATAATTTATAGACAGATATATAATTTAATTACAGTAGAAACATTGATGTACACAAATAATATTTGTAAAAATTCATCATAAACAGGCCCTGGCTTTGCATTATTTTCTTAATTTGTTCCACAATTTTGATCATTCTACCAGACACCATTACAGTTAAAAGAATATACTAAAATTTCATCTAAATAGATTTGTAATGAAATCATTAAAGAAAACAGATATTTTATTTCTGCTATTCATTTTGAAATATAATTTTGCTTACATACTTTTGACAATTACCATTTTTAAATGCTATCATTAGTAGTAACATGTGGTATTTACGTTATAAAGGATATTTTTTTTAAATGACAGTAACATGTACTCTTACAGAATATAACACTGAATGTTTTCACAAACATAGCTTAAATCTTAATTCTTCACATTAAACTGTGTCAGATGGCAAGAATATATAGGTATTGAAGTTTATGTGGCTGGTAATTAATAGCTAATATTAGTGGTAGAAATTATCAATTTTTACTACTCAGAGAAAAGTAACTCACATAATAGCCGAGCCTTCTCCGGCGGCTGCAATAACTGGATCCAAATGAATCTTACACGGCCTGCCATGCAGTTGCAAGAACTGAGTCGGTTCTGCTTTCTGAAAGCGAAAGTTTACTATAAATAAACAGTACATGCAAATGCAAATGTATTGCACTGAAAATAGAGAATAACATAGACATTAGACATTATTATTATAGGCTTACGATTTTCTCATAGAAATCCTTTCGACGTTCAGCTCTTCGTCGATAGTCTACAATAAGACCACGAATTAAACGTTCCTGTTTTCGCGCTTCGTGCCACATCTTTAAAATTATGCTTTACATTAACCATTAAACGTATAGAGAAAATACAAAAATATGTGCGACTCCAAAACTAAGAATTTTCACACGCATCTTCCATTTTGAATTAAATCAACCTTATAAGTGACAAGTTAATCATATAATGACAGCTTTGAAAAGTGTCAACGTTAACTGTGACGTTTTATTTTTTCGATTCTCTTTGTAAATGTTAATAGTTCACTTCGAGAATGCCGTCGACCGTTCTGATGTCCTTCAACCGTTTTAACGGAAAGCGCAAACAAAACTTTGTAAGATTATTAATTACTCGTATGTACCTATCCATAACTGCAATATCAGTTATTTTATCGAAATCATTTAAATAAAATACTTTATACCGGATTAAAAATGCACAAGGGCGCTCGAGATCCCCCCGATGGATCCTTGTCGTGGCGGGGGTCTCAGTAGCCGGGGTGCAAGCCAGCACCCTGGTGAAGCCAATTGGGCCGCCTCCAGTCCCCATCTTTCTTAAGAAGGGACGTCGGAAGCGGCAAGGCCCTTGGTGTCTATGAGGGAAGCCCTTCAGGGTCCCGGTGGTGCTTCGGCATGTCACATGTGGGATGGCCGGAAAACAAGTCTGTAAAAAGTCAAGTAAAACGGCACGAGAGGTGAACGGCTCCCGTGGCCTCTTAGTGTAGGGTGAGTCCCACACTCCATGCGTCTTTGCACTACCTCGACGCAGCATGTGTGTAAACTGCATTTCCCCTTGGAAAAAAAAATGGCGCTTAATTCGACCGCGCTAAATAGACCTTACTGTGCACACTCGAGATAATGTTTTTTTTATATTAATAAATGATTTATTAGACGGTTTTTTTTTCTTCAAAAAATTGGTGTGGGAAAAAAAATCTTTTTACTAGATGTTAATCATACGATCCAAAAATACTGCCTTATCAAAGGAACAAATTGCAGTAACACTGATTTCATTCATTTGCTCGCCTATATAGCATGGCATGGCAAAATTTTGTTTTACTGATTACTGTACACTCAATATTTTATCTGCCATGGTCCTGAGTAAAAGAAATAAAATATAACTTCATTTTATATTTTTAATTAACAGTATATAAATATAATTCACTGTAGTCCTCAACATCAAAAAAGATTTCATTATCAATCTGATTAGGTTTACAAATCTTTAACCATCCCATCATTTCCTCAGACATTTCTAAAGCGCTTAAAGTTTCAGTCATACTTCTGTTTGATATTAAGTAGCTTCCCTTTTTTACATGCTTTTTGAAGAAATACCACATTTCTTTATGCTTTTCAATATCTACAAAAAAGTCTAACACATTTATAATAATGATGTTTGAACTTTGTACAATATCACATTTTTCTGTAACATCTGAATTGACTATTTTTATTCTACTGGAATCCATTGAGAATTGTTTTATAATTTTTTCTTGAATTTCACAACACTCTTTATTCATTTCAACACCTACAATTGACGATGCATTTGAGAAATAGTAAGCCTGCAATAAAGAAAAAATATTTAAGAGCTTATAATCTCTATTTTAAATATAACTTTTCTCAAGTTACCAAATAAAATATTTTACTTACACCATAAAGCACTGCCCCCAATCTAGAACCAACATCTAAAATTTGTTTCTTTTCCAGATCTTTTGGCAGTAGAACGTAAAATATATACTGGAGAGCTTGTTTGGACATTGAATGAGAAATAAATATGAGTTCCTAAAATAACAAATTAATTAAAAATGACTCTGTAACCTATCATACCTTGAAAACCATACTGCCACTAGATGAAAAATGTGTTTTTTGGGAAATCCTGTTTAAGTTATCATAATGTGTATGAAAATCATAAGTTTCTGTTGAGTGACGGTTTGATTTTCAAGGTGCAATATAATAATCAAATTCATACTGTTTATGTTAAAAGATACTCTGTCTATGAGTTTTATCTCTTATTATTCCTGCTGAATCTATTAACTGTTAAATAAATGAACTGGTGACTGTTTATCCAATTTTTTATCATTCCACTATTTATATCCAATATATTATCATCTATATTTTTAGTATACAAAATTACAGAAAAAGCTAGTTTAAAATCAATTTCTTGGTAGTAAATTAACCTTAATATTTCTTGAGCTGCAATCTGAACAATAAAACCTTGACAATTTCTCTGATTTAACTAGTTTATCCACTTCTTTATCATCATATAGGAACTCATCAACATGGCATGTGTTCTCCTTTGTACAGTCAGCTTGATCCCCAACTATTGGGGGAACAATATTTTCTGTTGGCATTTCAGCTTCAAATGGTACAATTTTCTTCAAGCTGCTAGCTATTTTTGATAACTGCTTTTCCTTCTTTTGGAGTAATTTTTTAGTTTCTAAATCTGAAAGAAAATGCTTTGTTAAAGCATGAATATTATAAAATTACGTCCATACATTTACTAACGTAACATGAATACCTTTTTTGTAAGCTTGAGTTGAAATCCAAGCTTCGATAGCTTGCAATTCACTACCTTCGAGTTCAAAAAATAAATCTAAAATTCGACATTTTATGCCTAACACACTCTCGTCGGTCATTGTTTATTACGTTAGTTACAACAATCAAAGAGTATATAAGTTACAAAATAAAAATTGTTGTAACTATGGAATTTTTAGGTTACAATTTGAATTTACTATAGAGTATGGAGGAGGGTAGAGAATAGGGATAAGGAGGACTATCTCTGTGTATGAAAAGGGTCCGTCGAAATGTGTTAAATTAGGGTGGCGCTACAATCGCATCAGGGTAAATTTTAAAAACCACGCCAAAAGTATGGACGTTAATTTGTTAGTTAACTTAAAAAATAATTGTAAGGAATCGTTAATAAATATTTAAAAAATATATACAACTTTTTACGCCACAAATTTATTTGTGTCATTTGCGCCCATTATTGTTCTATTATTTTAAAAAGTTGACTACTTGAGTCAAAAATACCATACACTGTTGCGACGCGAGCGCCATTCTGGAAGGTTTTTGAATTGTTACTTAAAGCTCACAGTTGGACACTTTTTCAACTTGTCCCCCATATAAAATAGTTCTCCTTGTCTCTACCCTCCATAGTTTCGAGTATGGAGGGTAGAGTCAAGGAGGAATTTCTCTGTATATTATGGCTGGTATACACTTTGATTAGTCAAGTGTCAAGTGTTTAGTGTTTAGTATGTAGAGTGATTAGTGTTAAGTGATTAGTAATGTCCTATACTGTTTATTAGGCAGTGTTTAGTTCATTTAAAAAATAGACAATATTTTGCCTGTATACACACTGATAGTAATAATTAACAAAAAAAAACCAGTGAATATGTATGAGCCCATTCGCAATGTAGTTAATGAAATATTGAATGTGCTTGCGTTACACATTCGAGAAGAAATTGAGTTGGAATTGAGGAGACCACCTCGATTATGGATAGCTAGGAGAGAAGGTGTAAGCCTCCTTCGCCCCAAAATTTTCTAAAAGCATTTCAGCAGCTATTGTTTGCAGAGCTGCGTCTCTGGCTTATTTATATAAAGATTTACATTATATAAACACGCATGTTGAACATATAACTCCACAAATTTGTGGGTTACGGATTCGATCCACCTAGTATTTCATTCACAACAACAGAAGAAACGAACACGACAATGTTGACTTAACAGGCACGCACGTCCCGACGTGTTAAGTTCGTGTTTAGTGCAAGCGAGGGGTGAAGGCGGGACGCGCGGGAGGAGCTACTCGCAGAAAAAATAGAACTCATGGCTGGTATACACTTTGATTAGTGATTAGTACGAGTGGCTTGTTTAGTGTTAAGTGTTTAGCAAAAAACACGTTCGGACAGTTTCTGTTAAGTGTTAAGTGTATAGTGCTTAGCGAAGTACAGTATTTACAAGTGTGTTCTATTTTTTCTGCGAGTAGCTCCTCCCGCGCGTCCCGCCTTCACCCCTCGCTTGCTCTAAACACGAACTTAACACGTCGGGACGTGCGTGCCTGTTAAGTCAACAGTGTCGTGTTCGTTTCTTCTGTTGTTGTGAATGAAAAACTAGGTGGATCGAATCCGTAACCCACAAATTTGTGGAGTTATATGTTCAACATGCGTGTTTACATAATGTAAATCTTTAAATAAACAAGCCAGAGACGCAGCTCTGCAAACCATAGCTGCTGAAATGCATTTAGAAAATTTTGGGGCGAAGGAGGCTTACACCTTCTCTCCTAGCTATCCATAATCGAGGTGGTCTCCTCAATTCCAACTCAATTTCTTCTCGAATGTGTAACTCAAGCACATTCACTATTTTATTAACTACATTGCGAATGGGATCATACATATTCATTGTTTTTTTTGTTAATTATTGCTATCAGAGTGTATACAGGCAAAATATTGTCTATTTTTTTAAATGAACTAAACACTGCCTAATAAACAGTATAGGACATTACTAATCACTTAACACTAATCACTCTACACACTAAACACTAAACACTTGGCACTTGACTAATCAAAGTGTATACCAGCCATCACTTGTAAATACTGTACTTCGCTAAACACTATACACTTAACACTTAACAGAAACTGTCCGAACGTGTTTTTTGCTAAACACTTAACACTAAACAAGCCACTCGCACTAATCACTAATCAAAGTGTATACCAGCCATTAGAAGTGTCCATAAAGTCATGTGAAATTAAGGTGGCGCTGCTGTAAGCTAATGACTGCATTTGAAAGAAAGCGCCTACAACTGTTAGAGTAGGACAGAATGAAACGAAGAAAGATATATATCCGGTCCGTAACGACTTTCAAAAATTTAGTTGTAAAGTAAAGTAATTTCTTACATTGATTAAATATAGAACAATAATTTTAAAAATTTCAGAATAGTTTTAAATAATGACGTTTTCAATTGCATACTCATTTACTTTATTTTTATAAACTACTCTATTCAGTACAACTACTTCTGTACTTTACTGTTTCCGTTTGGCATACTTCACTTCATTAATAATCGCCAATCACATCGTGGTCATCAGCGCCCTTTAAAGTTTTTAGTTGGTTTTGGAACTATAATCTAACAGCTTATCATGGACACTTTTGAAAGTAAAGCCCCATATGAGAAATTCCTCCTTGACTCTACCCTCCATAGTTTCGAGGTTTGATAAATACAGAGTCTAAAATATCTGTAGCTTCTTTAAACGTTGAACAATCGCTTATATAAGAATATATAATATCTGCTGATATAATATGATTAGTGAGTACCTCTAGCTCCGTCGTAGCTTCCAGGGAGAGATTTTGATTTCAATATTGCCAAAAAATTTCCAAAATTTTTAATCTTTCGCGTCTTAGAAATTCCATGATATTTATATTATTTGATTATTTATGTTTATTAAATTGAAATAATAACACAAAAACGATATTCAAATGTGAAAGACATAATATTATATTGACAAGTAGAAAAATATTAAGAGATAATATAATAGAATGAGGTTCTATGTTCATTGTTCACCACAAGAGTGTACTTACGCTGACAATCCCCAGTCCCCACCATGGTTCATCTGTGCTCACGACTCGTGCCGCTATCTGTATATTATCAAAAAAGGCGGGAAAGTCATCAATAAGTAAAGGCGCGCTCTTTTTAAAATTAATTTTTAAAAATATTTTCTCTACTTTTGTTCTATTTCAAATACGTTACTAAGGTTCTACTAATAAAGGTTTAGTCCAAAATAAATAAAATGACCAAAAAGAGACGGTGGAAAGAAAATCCACCAGACCCACGGATCGGGTACTCTTCGGACTCAGACTCTGGAGAATTGGATAATGCGGACAAGTACTTAACTTATAAAGTTAAAGGATATGTCCGCAAGTATCCCGAAGATATTCCGCAAAAGGACTTGGTTGTGTTCTTAGCACATAAGGAGGAAGGCAAAGTATTCAACGACAGGGATCGTATGGCCTTGTCTAAGGGCATTCGGGAACATGGTGTGTCTGGAGTTATGCATTTGCGCTCCATCAACAAATATAAAGTCGGTATAACTTTTGATTTACCAAATAATGCTAATATGTTTATTCAAAATAAGAAATTATTAGATCATCTTACATTAATAGCCACAATACCAGCTGGAGGTACCGAAGTTACTGGAGTTCTCACTTCAGTGCCAAGCGATATGTCTAATAAGGAAATTTTTGGTCTGATAGGCAGCTCGAAAAATGTGGTACAAGTAAGGCGTTTCATGCGCAGAGTCAGGGGTGACAACGGAGCAATAACCTATGCTCCTACACAAACAGTTGCAGTTACCTTTGCCTCCCCCATCCTTCCAGAATATGTTTATTTAGATTCTTGGCGTCACGAGGTTAAAAAGTATATCCCTCCAGTTAAGCAATGCCTCAAATGTATGAAATATGGACACATAGCTAAATTTTGTCGCAACTCTGAGGTTTGCTCAATATGCACATTAAACCATAACTTTAAGAACTGCCTAACCGATTCACAAAATGCAAAATGTGTCAATTGTAACGGTAACCATATCGCCATCTCCATTCAGTGTCCTTTGAAAAAACAAAAAATTGAAGAAAACAAAATTAAAACAAAGAGTGTAAACTATTCTGAATTATTTAATCCAAATGCTTTTCCAGCTCTTTCTGCTCGAACCTTAGAAGTACAAATAAACAATTTAATGAAATCTAACACATTTATCAACACTTTAGTCGAAACAATTATTAAAATAGTCAGTAATAAAGATATACCAGTAAATACAACATCAATTAAAGAAGTATTAAAATCTACCTTAAGTAACAAGTTCCCATCTGCCTCATAATGGATTTGTCATATTTAAATATCATTCAGTGGAATGCTCAAAGCCTCAACAGTAATAAACATATATTAATTAATTTCCTCTATACACATAATATTGATATAGCTATAATTAGTGAAACATGGCTTAGGCCTGAACAAACTTTTAAAATAAGTAATTACAACATAGAAAGGAATGATTGCGGTAACATACATAATGGAGTCGCAATTATAATTCATAAAAACATAAATTATACAAAAATTGACACATATTTTGATAATTCATTACAAAATATATGCATTAAAATAGCAGTTCACAACAAATACTTATATATAGTAAGTTTTTATAGTCCTTTAAACTCAGTTCCTGTCTTCAATAAAGATAAATTTGAGCAATTATTGAGGTCTATTCCTCAACCTTTCATATTTGCTGGTGATTTTAATGCACATCATACTTCTTGGGGATGTAACTATGACACTCCACGAGGACGTAAACTTTTAGATGTCTTCGATGAAAACAACTTAGTTTTGCTCAATAGTGGTCAACCAACAACTGTAGGTTCTACAACATGGCGTCCCAATGCTCTTGACCTGACATTGGTCTCTTCATCTCTTGCATGTAATTGTGAATGGAGTGTAAACGATAGTCCTCTTGGTAGTAGTTATCATATTCCTGTTTTAATAAAAGTAGTAATTAGTGAAAATCATAACAATAATTTGAATGGGGGAAATTGTTCTAATGCTATGCATTTGCCTCTCTATCCCAACTATAAGTTAGTTAATTGGCAGAAATATAGCAACCAGGTTGATGATTTGTTAGTTGATCTAAAAATAGATAGATTAAATCCTCTTGATTCATATTTACATTTTTGTACAATTTTACGCAAAGCTGCTTCTAATTCTATTGCAAATAGTTCAAACCGCAAACCTACCAGTAATACCATTGATTGTTCTCTTTTTAAGAATAAAGGTAAAAAGTCCCCTCTCCCTTGGTGGAATCAAAAGTGTACTGAAGCTGTATTAAACTTCAAAACTGCATATTTAAATTTTAAAAATGATCCAAAAGAAGAAAACTATATCCATTTTAAAAGACTTAGAGCTGTAAAAAAGCTTGTCATAAAATCAGAAAGACAAAAAAGTTGGTTTTCTCTATGTGAAACTTTTAATAGGAATACACCAATATCTGTCATATGGAAATTCATGCGTAAATACAACAAAACATATATTTCCAATAATTGTGACAATGATACATGGATATTAGATTTTTTGCAGAAGTACACACCAGACTATGTATCAAACACTATGTCAAATCACAATAATAACAACATTAACTCCAGTAATAGGTTTCTTGTCAGTCCTTTCACAATTAATGAATTAATATCAGCCATAACCTCAAGAAGAGATACTGCTTATGGTCTTGATGGAATACCCTATATTCTACTTAAAAAAATTAGCATTGCCAGTTTAGAATCATTTCTAAATATACTGAATTTAATGTGGGATAAAAACATTATACCAGAAGAATGGAAAAAGGATTGTCTTATACCAATTTTAAAACCAGACAAGCCTAAGTTTTGTCCCGATTCTTATCGGCCCATAGCACTTACTTCCTGTGTTGGTAAATTATTTGAACAATTGTTAAAACAACGATTAGAGTTTTATGTAGAAAATAACAACATATTACCTTCCAATCAATTTGGTTTTCGTAGAAAATTTTCTGCCAGGGAAAGTATTTGTCAACTACAGCTTGATGTTCGTAACTCTTTGTCGGATCGTAAAAATCTGGTAGCTGTATTTTTTGATGTAGCAGGTGCATTTAACAGTGTTAATATAGATATTCTTTGTCATGAATTATTATTGTTGGGAATTCCTGCACAATTTACAAATTGGGTAAAAAAATTCTTAACCAATAGGGAAGTATTTGTTAAATTAAATAGACATCTTTATGGTCCTAGACTTTCATTCAAAGGAGTATGTCAAGGAGGGATACTATCCCCACTTTTATTTATATTGTACATTCATAGATTAAATATAATCCTAGGATCCCAAGTTAAAAATCTTCAGTTTGCAGATGATTTAGTTATATACACATCAGGGAAAAATCAGTCGGAAGTAGTTCAAATTATTAACAATGCTATAACAAATCTGTACAAATATTTTACTTACCTTGATCTTAATGTGAATCCATCTAAGTCTAAAGTCATTGTATTTGGCAAACAATCGCGTGACATGCCTACCATACTATACAATTATTATTCTTTGCCGGTCTCGCTTGAAGTAAAATTTTTGGGAGTTATTTTTACTCATAAGTTAACTTGGAATAGTTACGCTAAGCACATAATAACTAAAGCAAATAAAGCCTATAACATCTTAAAATCTCTTTCAGGTTCATACTGGGGCGCTGATCCTAAAATTCTGTTGTTGTTGTACAAATCATTAGTTCGTAGTCATTTTGAGTATGGTTTTTATTGTTTCGCTGCAGATACTAGTGTTGTAAATAGTTTAGATCTTTTGCAAAACAAATGTTTACGTCTAATAACAGGAGCTTTCAGAAGTACTCCTATTAACGCATTGCAGATTGAATGTAATATCCCACCGTTAGCCATTCGATTCAACTATTTAAAAGAAAAATTCTTACTTAAACTTTATAGTGTATGTGGTAATCCATTTTTGATCAATTTGTTACACTCTGCATCTCATTCAAATGTTAAATCATTTTATATGCTGCAAGGTCTTCAAAATTTCACTGATTTTATAGAAAATACAAACATTCATCAATCTAAGCATGTCTTGCCATGTTACGAGGGTTCTTATAGTGGTAAATTTCCAGCAATTAATATAGTTATAAAGAATAAAGAAGATTTATTTTCAAAAGAAGAAGTAAATGCAATGCTATCAGAATGGTTAGATCATAAATTTATTTATACTGATGGATCCAAAAACAGTGAATCCGTGTCTTTTGCTATTTATGAGCCTTCCTCAAAAGTAGGCATAGGTCAGAAAATCAATAAAGATGCAAGTATATTCACAGCGGAAGCTGTCGCTATCTTAAGTGCTTTGAAACATATTGAGAATTGCTATAGAGAGCACACAAAATGGGTTGTTGTAAGTGATAGTATGAGTGTTCTACAAAATTTAGCAAATAATCATCTAAATGCTCATACTAATTATGTTATATTCTTAATAAAACAGTTATGGGTTGAACTAAGTCATTTAAATGTAATAATTAATTTTGTGTGGGTGCCTTCGCACATTGGTGTTCAAGGTAACGAACATGTTGATTACTTGGCTAAACAAATTGTAAAGTCAGGAGATTCTCCTATTAATATTAGTATTCGTATTCCTTATACAGATGCAATTAGTTTAATCAAACAGCGGATGTGCCAAGCATGGGGAAAACATTCATATTATTGCACAAACGTTCAAAACAAAGGAACTTGGTTCGCCGGTCTCGATGTCCAAATAAATTCTACACCTTGGTTTTGCAAGCACAAAATATTCACAAACAAGAAATTTTATACAACTATTTCTCGCATGCGTTTTGGTCATTGTCGTTTAAATTACCATCTTCATCGTATTAAAATGGTTGATTCTCCATATTGTGTCTATTGTCAATCATCAAAAGTACAATCACTACATCATATCTTCTTTGAGTGTTCGTCTTTCAACATTCAGCGCCTTGTGTTGTCTGATGGGCTTTTAAAAATTTACAATAAAGTTGAAAGTATCCCGCATTGCATTCAGGAGTTACTTAAAAATGCCTCAACTTTTATATTTTTGTACAGATTTGTTATTGAAACTGTTAACGATATTTAAAATTATATTTATGTAATCTTTGTTACAGTAGTAAAATAATAGGTTAATAAGTTAATTATAATATTAAAGCTGTAAATATATTTTTTCTAGTAAATAAGTTTTTTCAGAATTTTTAAATTAGATTCTCCGTCACCACTCTTCGGGAGTCCTGACGGACAAGATAACGGGATTTGTAAATGGAAATGTGCCTTTTCTACTCTTTGTTGGGTAGTAATAAATAAAGAATTGTACGTACGATACGTATGTAAAATCGGATTGAACAAAATGTATTTAACTGAGATTTTAAAATTAAATGACATACGTCAGACTTATGGCCGCGTGGAAATAAAGATATGATAATAACTACTTATATTACGAAAAATACTGGATATTGGAAGATTCCGTCTTTGACGGGGGTCGTCATTAATTAAAAGAAGAAGTATTATTACGATACATATAAAGGATAAGAAACGTAAGACATAAATAAGGAGAGATAAAAGGGAAAAAATAACAAGACAAGGCGGTATGGTCGAAAGACTTTAGCCTGCCCTATGGGCAAAAAAAAAAAAAAAAAAATGTATATTATCAACTATCAATCAATGTCATATGTCATACATACATATGTTTTAAGTTTCTGAAGTTTTCAATTTTCATAATATAGGTAGGTACACAGAACAGAAGAAGTAAGTAGAAGTGCGATGTGTCATAATTTGTACCGGATCGAGTGTAGCCAAATTCACACAAATGAATGGAGTATTTAATACTGCGCACAGTTGCAATTTTTCTTCGATTGGTTGTTTTTATTTAACTCAAAACTACATAAATCACACTGGTCCTACAATTGATAATATATCTTAGTACTTCGCGATAACGGTTACTTTGTAATATTGAAACAAACTAATAAATAATTCCTCTACTCGATAATAGATGTCGTTATTCTTCTTGCACGCAATAATGATTTTAATCATCACTTCAAAAAGTCGAAAACTGTGTCATGATTTGTCATAAATTTAATAATTTCGTCATTTCCGGCTAGTGTCGGACACATTTCAAAACATTATCGATATTTGATACATTATTTTTGTTTACGATTTAAGTACTATGTTGTATGATTATCATTTGTGGTGTAATTATACCGCAGTATAGCGCCGTTTTAAACTGGTGTTAAACCAAAAAATAAGGTATTTTATTTTTGATACAATTTTTATTTATTTTTTCAAATCAATATGTAGATCTGCCTTTTCGAGAAGGAAGAACAAACCACACACATTCGAATTTATAATATAAGTTAGGGTTAGAATGAATTGAAAAAGTACTTGTAGGTATTATATTCTTTTTTAATTTTCAGTTCTGTATTACTAACAGTATGAATCATAAATCACATTTGTAACTGCAGAAATCACTTAACTACTCACCATACTTCAAATCGCATTTATTACCGTACAAGCACGAGCAAATAAATATTTCCTATAGTTTTATTTTTCGTAGTAAATATGATATATAAAAACATATTAAAATCTTTTAATGTTTTTTTAGAAATTCAAATGTATTTTAACAACGTGAGTGAATAAAAACACGATTGCTAGTTAAGAAGCTATATTAATATTCTATTTTATTAATGCGAGTATCACACATTTAAATAAAATACTTTATAACGGTTTAAAATGCGAATCATTATGTATAAATATTATTTATCCCGACGTTTTTTCAGCAAATGTGGTCACGGGCAGACTGAAAGATGACAGTTGTCTGATAAAATATCACAAAGTTGTCATATTAACGCTATCTATTCCTACAGAGTTAATAGAGATGACATCTCTATATCGTGGTAATATTGACTTGCTGATAATATGTTCCCTTGTTTTTTAGTATGTTTGACTTGGGGTTTTAGATTTTTAATTATCGGATCCCAGGTGTTGGAAAGTTTCAAACCATCTTCTCTGTTGAAGTTAAGGTGTTTTACTTACTTACTAGTCTGGGAAAGGGTCTACTTTCTCTTGCAAGGACGATAAAGTAGACTTCTCTTTTTTCTTCAAAATTTTCGTTCAATCCGTTGGTTAATTTGAACTCGAAGGAAGGACAAACAAATAATAAAAACACTTTCGATTTTTTTAATAATTTATTAATTAAAGTATTTAAGACTGCTATTTAACTATCGTGCTATTAAAAATAAAAATGATAAATTTTAATATTATATAAAATTATTACTGACACGTTGTATATCGATAAAAACATTCGACCTAACATGTGGAGGAAGGGAGGTGTGCTCTTCCTCCAACTTAAAGGGAGGATCCTCGACCAGTCGAACCACTGACTGGCCGGCCCTAAGGCCCCCGTGGTTGGTGTCGAGATGTTGTATATATACTTAGCGCGCACAGAAACTTTGATAGCGCGATTCAGGAATGGACGTATTTGTATTGATTCTTGTAGCGGATTATAGATGTCGCTACAGTACTCCCCCCCGAAGACCGGAGGTCGATCGAGTTGTTGAAACAGCTGTGTTGAGTGTTGCTTGCCAGTGCCAGGTTGTCCGAGATTCCAGTGAGTCGGAATCGGATGTCGCAGAGTTCGCGGTGAGTCGGAACTGTGTGCGATGATGCTGCATGATGCTCCAGTGAGTCGGAGTGCTGCAGTGTTTGAAGCTGGCTGCTGCGTCGACCAGGAGAGATGTGCTCTGCTTGCTGACCGGCCGAAGTGCAGTGTGCTGTGCTGAAGGTGGCTGAGGGTGTTGACCAGGCATACGCGCTCGCTGCATGCTAGTGGACAGGAAACCCGTTGAAGCCGAGGGTGCTGGCTGGCTGTGACTTGATTGCTGCTGATTGATGTTGTAGGAAGGAGTGATGACGTCATGCTTCTTGATGTTCAGAAGTAGGGTGTTCTTCTGCGGGGTCACCAATGTGGAGGAGGTGGCTGAATCACGTCGGGGTCACCAATGTGGAGGAAGGGAGGTGTGCTCTTCCTCCAACTTAAAGGGAGGATCCTCGACCAGTCGAACCACTGACTGGCCGGCCCTAAGGCCCCCGTGGTTGGTGTCGAGATGTTGTATATATACTTAGCGCGCACAGAAACTTTGATAGCGCGATTCAGGAATGGACGTATTTGTATTGATTCTTGTAGCGGATTATAGATGTCGCTACAAACACATCACTACTAAGTGAGTAGCGATAGAACATTCGAGAATAGCGTTGACACCTGATATGACAAACGATCTAAACTGAACTTTATATGAAAGGTATAAGGATGATTTTAGCTTTTTTTTCTATTAAATTTATGGTCAATTGAAATTTTAAGATTTATTGAAAAAATATATAAATTTGTACTAAGTGATGGTAAGAAACACCTCCGTTACTAAGATTTTTCCTTCTGCTATCATTCTTATACTCTAAAATATAACAGTACGGCATAGTTACGATAAAAATTAATTTTATGACACGACCGACTCAACGCAGTGTTATGACACGACTGTGATGGGTTAAGGGAAATATCACTCAATAGTGACACGCATACCACGCCTACTTCGCAATTCTACTTATTTTTCCCTGTTCTGTGGGTAGGTATATAAATGAGAAAAACTTGTTTGGAGGTGATTCATTATAGTTTACACTCCGATTTGGAATAATAATATTTATATCAGATTCGCACTAGAATATACTTAAAGGTTTTTAGTAATTTGTCATAAGTTTGCTATTATTTGACTGGTTACTGTATGTGTCTTGAGAGTTGTGATTAAAGCGACTATTGTATCCGGTATTTTAGGCTGTGTTTTATATAAAATCTTATGATTTCATTATAAGTAATGTAAATAGTGAATTAAATTAAAATGAGTGAAACCAGATTTAGTAAAACAATAGGCATTTGGATGTCGGAGAAAAAGAGTCATAAAGTAAACTGGAAAGAATTAATTAATGCTTGCGCTACACATGGATACAACGTTAAAATGGTATACTGTATTTCAACAATTTATATATAGCTTGCTCAGTACCAAATTTTTAAAATTAAATAAAATAAGTCTTTCTGAATAAGATCAGTCTCTTCTTTCTATAAAAGTCTTATGTCCTAGAAGACTTTCAATATAAAACTTGTTTTTAAATGAAATCATTTGCTTAATTCATGTCTTATAAATGTTATTAGAAAATTTAAAAGTTATGATTGTAACTAACATTTTTATATTTCTTTAGTTGGATTTAGAACAGCCCTTAGAGGAACAAGGAAATCTAGATGTTTTGCTTCACAAATTAACTGATATAATAGCTGCATCAGATCAAGGTGACTCCAAAGTAAGTAATGCCCTTCAAGTTACGTTTGAATGGTTCTTTAAAAAAAATTCCCAACTTTATTATTGATTCACCTTGTAATATTTATATACAATAATATTTTTTTAGTTTCTATGATACGATTATTTATTAATATTGATTTTTTGTACATATAACTATTTCCTTTGGTTTTGAAATCTGCAAAATAGTAGAAGTTAGTTATTTCATTATTACCTATAGTTACTAGTAAGCTTGCTTAAGTGATTTTCTTTGTATTTTACAGGCATCAAGTATAATTGGAAGAGTGGAACAGTATCTGTCAAATCATCCAAATGTTATTATAATAGATCCTTTAGAGAATGTAAGGATACTATTGAATAGGTAACTATGAAGAAATTGATGCCAAAATCTTATGAAAAGCTAATAATATTTAAACTGTGAATTTATTACTAAAAATAAAGTTTGTTTTATTTTACATAGTCTGTTATGCTAGCTACATAAACCATAATAATAGCTTTTTAGTAATATGTATATTGTATTGTTAAGTAGTGTATAATTTGTGGAATATGAAGTGTTTTTTAAATCAGGTGAAATAATAAAAAAATAGTTAATGTTTTTTTTATATCAAATATTTCATTTTCTAGATACACATACTATTCAATAATGCAAGAAGAAGTGTCTTTACAAAAGAATGGAGTGTTCACACCAACATTTGCAGAGTTTACATCAAACAATATAGAACAAAACATAGAAATTATGAAACAAAGAGGTGTTACATTCCCTGTTATATGTAAACCAACATTAGCACACGGTTCCAAGTCAGCTCATGAAATGGTTTTGATTTTCAACGAGAGAGGGTTGAATGTATGCAAACCACCATGTGTTGTTCAGAGTTTTGTTAACCATAATGCTGTCCTTCATAAGGTTTTCGTTGTTGGTAACAGGTTAGTAGAGCACAAACATGTATTTTTACTTTCTAATGGCTTTATCACACTCGCGAGTTGCGAGCAAGCGTTGAGTGCGCAGCGTGCTCGCCCCGAAGATGCTGTGGGTGAGGGTACTCCCTTTTTGTTTGATTCCATATAATGGGACGATTTTGTATTTCCGTTATAAATAACTCCATGTCCATTATTATCATCAACGTTTTTTAACTTCTCAATAACACTACACCCGCTCACACTCGTGTCTTTGATACGACTGAATGTAAGTGTACAAAATATCGTCGACAGCGCTGTTCGCCGTGAGCTCACACACAGTGGCGAATTCACTTATTAGTGTGATAACACACTAATAAGTGAATTCCTGAGTCTCCTAGTGTGGCAAGGGGTCGACCCATTACTGTCTTTGCTTCACTGATCATTTATGTGTCAAGGCAAGTCAATGATCAGCCTTCTGTGCCCTACTCAACCAACATTTCCCCCTTAGATTCAAATCCAAGATGTCTGGTGATAAACACATTGTGCTTACCTTCTTGCATGTAAAGAACGCAAGGCGGACTTTTGACGGGATCGTTGGCGCGTTTGGTAGAACACTTGGATGTGGATGGGTTGTGGGTTCGAATCCCACCGCAATAACATATTTATAATTTTCTGTAAACATGCCTTCCTCATGTCTGGTAACTTCGGGCATTGAACAGGTAGGAGAAATATCGAAATTCTGACCAGGCAACAAACCACCATTCATGATGGAAAAACCGTGAAGTGAAGTCTATGGATTTTTGAATGCTCGAAGCAAAAAGTACGTCGTGATGTTCTATATCAGTAAAACAGACATAGAAATGTTTCTGCCTCATATTAGGGGACTTTCAAATTCAACATAATATACTTATTACAGATACCACTTATGTCAGCGACCTAGCCTCAAGAATTTTTATGCATCAGATAACTTAGACCCAATATACTACAGTACTGGTGAAGTTTGCAAAGCAGATAGCCAATCGACTCTCTCCATTTTAGATCCACATGACAAAGCCGACATGAAAATGAGCCTTAATGAGGACAAAATAAAGACTATTATTAAAGTATTAAGGAAGAGAATTGGCTTATTACTACTTGGTTTCGATGTTGTGATAGACAATGTATCAGGTAATCATGCAGTTATAGACATTAATGTTTTCCCAAGTTATGATAATTTTCCCAATTTTTTTGAACATTTATTAGATTGTATACAGGAAAACGTTAGGATATGTAATGGTGATAGTAATTTAGACGGTTGTGTCACTAATCACCGATCTAATGGCTTAATAAATATAGGTGTAAATTTATTGCAGAATAGAGTAACTGGAATGAATATTAATTAAAAACTAGTATGGTAATTGCCTTTTAACTTGTACCACCAATATTTCTTAATCAGTATAAAATAGTATTTTGCACAAAGCTTGATAAGTTATAAGGAAATTGAACACCGGTTTGCAATCAGGGAATAGAAAGAGATATGTGTTTATTCAGATAATGATAAATTGAAGTAACAAAATTAGATCCAATACTATTGATTAATGTATATACTAGTAGGTGTGTGATCAGCTGCGGGACAACTATACAAGCCCAAAAGCCCGGCTTCTTGACTTTAACGTAATACGTGTATAATTACGTAATCATATTAGTTATATATGACCTATATAATTATGTTAAGGACATTATTAGTTATTTTGACTATGTGTTTGCGTGTTGTTTCACCATGCCTACTGCTGATAGAGGATAATCGTTTTTTATTCGTTTATTATTAAAATTAATTACTGCAAAGTGTCATGTGGAGCATGGTGTAATGGTTTCAGCTCCTAACAAAAAATTTGTAAAACAAAAAGCTTGACGATTAAAAAGAGTGGCGCAGAGTATATTATTGTCAGTTCTCGTCCGATCTACGCGAACTGATTTGAGAACTGGCAGTAAATGTAAAATAGGAAGCATTTGTTCATAATGTTACCTAAATGAATAATTGATTTTAATTTGAAATTTAAATTATCTTTCTTTTAATGGTTGCATAGGGCAAGCCGGGCTTATGGGTTTGTATGGTGGTCGCGCCACTGTGTGTGATCACTATAGATGTATGTAGACATCACAGCTAATGCCAAAATATGTATTAATCTGGCCATTGTATAGCCATGTATATATAAAATGATTATTGAAAACATTTGACACTAGTGTTTACGAACTTCCTACGATATAAAATATCTTCCAATAAATTATTAACCGAAATAATTTGAATAATAAGAGATCTGTATTATATATAAAAATAGAAATATCTCTAATACATAAATAAGGGATTGATAAGTTTAGAGTGGTATGGAAGCTGAAGCTTACTTTAATCTTAATAAATAACCTATATTTTACCAATTCAAAGTCACCTGAGATTCTAAATCTAGTGCAATATCCGTTTCATAAAAAATAATATTTAGGTGATTTAGGATGATAATAAACATATTTGTATCGAAATGTAACAGATATCATAAGAACGCATTGTTTAGAACTGGTTTTTATACCTGATTAACATTTTAATATATCAATATTTTTACTTTATCTTCCAACAAAATATAGCTCTATTTTACTCTTCCATCAAGGTAACATTTTATTGCTAGAAATAATTGTTTTTTTTTAAAACAGTCTTGATTTATGCTACATTTCAAAGATAACCCATTATTATATTTATAGCATAAAAGTTTAACTTATAAAGTAAGAATAATTAAATGTACATAAATATATTGTTAACTAACAAGTCAGGTTAAGGTAAAATAATCTTGAAAAGATTTTAATATATTTTGAATGTTTACGATACGTTGATCTGGCTTTTGGAACATTATGTTGCATTATTATCATTTTTGTTTGCGGAAGTCCTTAGCTAAAGCTTTATGAAAAATCCGTCTAACTTTAAAATAAATACTAATAACTAGAGATGAGACGTATTTACGACAATGGCTTTAAAAACCAGGGCTTCGCTTGGTATAGATCACGCCAAACTTCTAGAACGCTCTGAAGTTGCTGCGCGCAGGATTTACAGTCAGGCATATAAAATTTAAGTCTATTTAATATTATCCTTATCGCGTTAAAATTTACTTAGTGATGTGACACTCATTTCTCAATCATAAATTATGTACAAAAAATAAATAGCACCTATATTTTGCTACTGCGACGCGACTCTAGCCACGCAAGTTTGGGGCGATCTATACTTCCAAGCGAAGTCCTGGTTTTTAAATCAGGGCGCCCTGGTACGAGCGGGAAAAACTTTACAAGTGTGAAAGTATTAGCTATTTAGGTGCAATGGAAAACGCATATAAGTATTTTTCGTATAGCGGGTTCGAAACTAAACCATATACTTAATACTGCCAAATACTTTCAGTATTTATAAAACCTGGTTTTAGACCCTGGTATTTTTACGGACGCATACTAGGAAGCCTTGGTATTGAATTTTGCAAGTATATCTCATCGCTCCTAATAACCATAACATAATGTATATATGTCTATACAAGCTTCCTTACAGTCATTTCTTAAAGTAATTATTGTAGAATCCTTGGGAATAGAACGAGACAGCTATACAGAATGTATTTTATTTATGTTAGACTTCGATAGACCAGCATGAGGTTTACTTGATGGTAGGTGATACCTCAGCTACAGAACATCAGTCAGTGATACGCTGTCGACCTACTTTTTACTTCGAGCATTCGGACATCCATAGATTGAGACCCAAACGCGCAATATGCACTTCACAGTTTTCCATCTATGAACGGTGGTACGTTACCCGGTCGGAATTTGATATTCCTCCAAAGAAAAATGTTAAAGACCAAACTTACATAAGTTCTTATATATTTACGCCAGAAATATACTTAAAATGCTGGTAACTTCAGTTGAATGAGCATCGTGATACTTGTATAAATATAAAACAGGAATAAAAACTTGTATTATTATAATTTAAAAAGTGTACCTTATTTTTAATGCAAGGATCAGAAATAAGATAAAACCTATAAAATCTAATAAAAAAAAAAGATATGCACTATGTTATAAACGTAATGTAGTAGTTTCTGCGGGCGGGGCCACCCTATAAGCCCAAAAGACCGGCTTGCCAACTTTAACGTACGTGTTTATATAATAACGAATCATATAAGTTATATAATAACGCTAAGGGCATTTTTTCTCTTTACTGTTGAATTAATAGGGCAAGCCGGGCTTTTGGGCTTGATGATGGTCCCGCCTGTGCCACCATGCTTTCAATTTAATGTGATATACTCGATATCAAGAATTTATTCAACCGAAAATATATTATATACTGTATGTAGTTATACATATATAATTTGTATCTTGAGTCTAGAGATCTATGGAGATAATTATGTTCTATTCGTTACGACTGAATGCCAACCCTATTGAATATAGCCGAATACTTAAAAGTTTCTATCGGAAATGGTTTATGATTATGACCGTTTACCTTCGATAACATTTGAGTATTCGGCCATCGATTTAATGAAATAATTGAGAATTAAGGTATTACAATAGCGTAATGAGAATTGTATGTCATTCCATTTAATCAAAATCAAATGAGACTGATTTATATAAAAACTTTTCTTTAGTTTGTCGTCATTTGTATATGTAATTTTTGTATTACAGGAGTATTATCTAAATATATTTGATTTTTATCTATATTTGTTTTTTTCTTGCAACAATGTATTATAAAGGTTTAGTGGTATGTGTATATTATTTATATGTACTTAGATAATACGAAGGGTTTATTCTTCGTTTATAAAATATGGAAAATAAATATATAATAAAATAAATATTAAATATCTAATGCGACAATATATGTATATAACAATTAACATGGTGAGTAAAAAATTCTAAATAAAAATCTTCGAAACTAAGAAGTAAAAATCCATTTATAGAATGTAACGTATTTTTTACCGCGATCCACAACTGAGTTTTTAAGGTAAATTGTAATTTAAAGGCGATTTCAAATTTATTTTTCAGATGAGATTAATTATTCTGTAATACGTATAAAATTTGCAATTATCTGCATATATGTATGTCAGAAGTCAGAACTGTTATACCGATTCTTCGTATACTTATTCGAATTGGCACTACATTTATGATTTGACTCTAAATTATTTTACATACCTATATAAAATAGTAGCTTAATTTACAATTAAGTGCATTGATAATATAGTATTGTTGATCGATGATTAAGTGCAAAACGTCGTCCAAGGCGATGTTCTTATCGTTTATATTGAACTTACTACCTGACTAATGCAACATATTTTATTTAATAGTTTTAGTTTTCTACACCTAGAAAATGATCAAAAAAATCACTTTATTGAACACCACACGTGAAAATAACAAGGACTGAAGACCGGTTAATTTACTACCTATGGGAGTTATACCGGTATAATAAAGGTTATTGTTAATATTCTTTCGTTTTTATTCATATTTACTGAAAAAAAATACTGTGGTAAGTTTAGTGTGTATTACTCTTTAAAACTTATATCATGGTATCTCAGTCAGACACGTATTTTGGAAAATAAAAATTAACCGGTTTCAGTCCCTGGAAAATAATAAAAATATACAAAAGTCAAAGTGAGTAGCGTACAAAAGGCGGCCTTATCGCTGAGAAGCGATCTCTTCCAGGCAAATGTTTATGCAATTTTATTTCATGCAATTTGTATAAATACTAAATTAGTTATAGTTGCCTGTTATCAGCGTTTTTGTGCAAACAAAGCAGCATCAAAAGCATTTAGAGCTGAATGATTCTGTAATACTTTTAGTTACTACTATATATTTAAATATCGATCGAATGAAGAACATTACACATATTGTGTTTAAAGGATCGGGGCAAATGGAATCCCGTGATATCTGCTTACCCCAATGGGAAAGAGGCGTGATGTATCTATGTTTTAAAAATATTGATTTTAGTTGCAACATCGACCAATATCTTAGCAATCATAACGGTCTAGCCATACAGAGTAATTGTTAATTCGACACAGTTCTACGCATAAATCACTGCTAGTTACAGGTGGAGGCAAATCTGCACAATTTATAACACATTACTTGATACAGCATCCGTAATATGGCTTTCGTGATGTATTGTACATGCAGGAAGTAAGCTCTACATTATGTAGAGAGGGTACATTCAACTAATGTATCGCCTAACGGTGGTCAGACAGTTTGTTAGAAAAATTTGAGACTTGTAATTATTATTGTAGTTGTGTTGTTCCGAATTGCGATTCAGTCAGCTGTAGGCATATGCGGCTGTTGCACGTATGTCGCGCGCGCACCGCCTTTCCGTTTCGTATCCCTTTTCGCGATCTCTTGCACATCTGAAATTCGCCGGGCTCGGGAATAAGTGAAGGTGCGATTTTTTTAAAATTAATTGATCCGTAGTGATTGGATGGATAATTATGCATTAATCTCAAATACTATATGTAGATGCCTTACGAATCTAATTCGAATACGAAGATTATTTAAATTCGGTGGTGTAGTAAACTGAAGGTTTATTAAAAAAAATGTGCCCTGAAGTGAAGTGATTGGTGACATAAATGGAGTTCTAAAGGTCTGCCGACAGGTAACTACTTAATGAAGCTAATTACTATTTATCATCGATAATTGTCTCGATTAAAGCTTTTAATCTTGTATATTTAATAACATGTGCATGTATGTAACTGTATATACCGTGTACCGGAGAGCTATTAAGAGAATCAGCAGTCTTGAAAAAGAACTATATTAATCAATATTATACTTAATATTGTAGGTACATCTAACATATATTATAATTATTAATAGAATAAAATATCTAATACGTAGTAAATAACGATCTTTACATTTTTAAACCGTATATAAAATATCATTGTACGAGCGACCACGTGGATGCCAAACAAAATTCTGCTTTAAATATATGAAATATCTTTTATTAATAAAATATAATAAACTTTTGATCTCTATTAAACCATTTTTATCATAAAAATAATTTACGAAACACACAACGATGTGAGAAAGAAATAGTTTCACATACATATTATATGCAAATGATATAGTTATGAATGTACCATTTCACTTTATGACACACTTTACACAATTTATAGTTTTTATTGTTTGTATCTGTTCATTGAAACTACTTCCACTTTGAGTAGAATATTTTATTCATAACGATCTTTCCTATCGCGTTTTTACGAGGCTTTACTATAAATTTTACTACTTCATACAATTTATTATAAGGTGATAAATATTAAGGTATAATATTATATTAAAACTGTGGTATACGAAATACCATTTACAGTTTTGATAGGTAGAATTTATGAAAATAAACAATAAGCGAATAAACATACGATTTAAATAATATTATTTACCTTATATAAATAATTTCTATATATTATTTACTATGTATATAACTATTTTTTAGATTAATTTCGCCTCTCTCCGTGCTAGTTAAGATACTGTATTACAAGTGAGATTAGTGTTTACTAATCTTCATATTGTCAACATTATAGTTTTATCTTTTGAATTAGTTATGGTTCTATATTTCTCCTATCAGTCGTTACAAATGTCCTCGTGGGATTTCTTACAGTTATATAACATTTCTTAGTCCCGCGTCGCGGTCGCACTAATTCCTGGGAATAACGCAGTATGATAAGAAATCGATTTTTTATCAACACACAATCGATGTCACTTCGATTACAGCCGCCAACTTGCAGAACGAATCGGAATTAGAGTCGCATGAGTTACCGCGACCTTCGGTTATCGTCGCAGAATCGAATCGTATCATGTAACTGTATAGCGAAACTAGTTTGGATGGCGGCTGTTTCTCTAATTGCGTTCCGCACGTTAGGTGTTCTTTCTGTACTTTTTCTTGGTCATGTGCGATGAAGCTTGGTGGTCGCTGCAACCGGCCCCACATCCGCCCTCATTCACTCATGTTTGTTTTCATTCCGTAGGTAATGTTCCAGTACTTACAATAAGTCATCATCTGGCTTCTTATAAATTATTATTATTTATTAATAGTATAATAAAAAAATATGTATATTTAGATTGCCAGAAATGAAGAGGGGAATAAGGTAAAAGAAGGGAAACATACATATAAAGCATTTTGGAATTATTTGTTAACTTGCGAAAAAGTATTCGTATCATCGAGCTGTCTTTTGTATGCAATTTCAAATGATTTCTCATACAACTGACAGATGGACTATTCGAATATGTACTTTTTCGATAGTCGTTCGTGCTAGGCCCTCTGCATCAGCTAGTTTTCAATAACACCTTAGATATCGATATAAGTTAACGAAAACAAAGCTGTCATTAACTAGCGACCCGCCCCGGCTTCACACGGGTCTAGATTTTTTGACAAAAAAAAGACCAACCCCTTGGTAATAGAAGAGTGAAAAAGTAAAAAATACAATAAAAAAGTTATCCAAAAAAATATATTTTTTGGGTGGACACCCCTTAACACTTAAGGGTTTGAAAGATAGTAACCGATTCTCAGACTTACAGAATATGCATAAACATTTTTATAAGATTCGGTCGAGCCGTTTCGGAGGAGTCTGGGAATGAACATTGTGACACGAGAATTTTATATATTAAGATAATCGAAACTGACAATTTTTGTTATGACATTGTACACAGTACAGTCACTAACATTGTAAAATACTCGTAATGAGTTAGCAAACAATAAAAGATCTAAGAGGCACCTTTCAGGTGGTCAAGCGTTAACAATCATTGACTCTACTCGTGGTAGCGATGTGAATTCACGAATTGTTTTGCTATATGAAAAATATACGAGCAGGTAATTAAGTAGATAGCCTCCGATTACCGGATGTTTATGTTTTAAGTTGAAAGCTCACGAAGTACCTACCTACCTACATAGTAATACTTTGTGCGCATTTACGCTAATTTATCTTGCATTATTCCGACTGATGGTACCTAAGTTGCCTATATTTATTATTTATAGGTACACTCTTCCCAGTTTTTATATTTTTTTACTTTAATGTTGACTTTGGCTTAACTTTAAGGTAGATTCCGTGAGTTAAAGGATGAATGCTTTTATAATAATACCGAACACAAACTGAGAAAAACGTGAATACACTGTAATACGTTTAATCTGTGGAAAGAATGATGAATGAGTTTTCGCTTTTGCCTATATAAAATATAGACTCAAACGGATAAGAATTGTCGGTATTAAAGACCCACTTTGAGCTTCTCCTTGCAAGTCTTTTGTGAGGCCTGACAGGTCAAGGCTGGTGTCGACAATTTGTTCATCTCATCGGCTGACAGGCGGAGAGTCGGACGTGATCCCTTATAACAATATAAACGAGTGCACACTTAAGGCTGCCGAACAATAGGCCACCGGTTTTAGCCACAGCGTAACCACCTAATATGTATGTAACATATATTTTATGTATATCGGTGTACTCGGAGTATTCGAGTGGCCAGACCGAGTTACTAGTTGCGGGAATGACTGAGACTCGCTACTTGTGGCCGCATTTGTCGTTCGACTCCTTCACATAGAAGGCCGTAGTTTCTTACTCCGTCTAGTCTTGCTGTTATTATCAGTGACCGCGTGTCCGTGGTGGCCTAATGTGCGGCAGTATGAGTTATATGACTCAGCTGAAGTAGAGGTATTGTATCATTTAATTAGCCGTATATCTTAGCTCAGTAGCATTTTTTCATAGTCGAGCAGGTGCGTCAACAAGGTATGTCATGATACAAGGTTTTTTGACGTGGTCGTTGGTGCATTTCTCAATACCCCTACTCGCGGGGTTTTCATGCTTGCAGTGGTTGTTTTATTTTTATATTTACTCAAATATATTATTTCCTATGTCCAGAAACTATATCCTTAAGCATTAAGGAGGAGTATATTAAAATTCTGTTCGGGTAAAAATCTTTACTCAGAGCTCGTTCCGGCTTCAGTACATGCAAATATTAGAATTCAACTCATAAGGCAAGACGTCATTGTTTAAAGGCCGGCAACACACCTGCAAGTCCTCTGATGTTGCAGATGTTTATGGGCGCCGGTAATTATTTACCATTAGGTGAACCGACAACCCGTTAGCCCCCAATTCTATAAAAAAACTAACCAGCGTGTGCGAGTCAGACGCGCGCATCGAGGGTACAAGCTTTTAGTTAAGTTAATATTTTCCTAATAAAAAAAAACCTTTAATTAAAGGTTTTCCCATTTAAAAAACACCTACAAAATTACGGTTTTCAGATTACTTGTGCTACATGACATTGCTTCATGCCAAATTTCATGATTCTATGTCAACGGGAAGTAGAAATCCTATGTGTTTTGATTCCTTGCGAGTGTCAAAATATGCAGCATAAACGGAGCATAAAAAGTCGTATGTTTTGATTGAGTCGACTCAGAAGTTTGATTTTTTCACTGCTGCAAGGGATATATTAATTTCAACTTGATACCTCCACGCGTTCCTGAGAAAAAGAGTCTTGACAGACGGATGGACGGACGGACAGACAGACCGAATTCGAAATGATCCTATAAGGGTTCCATGTTTCGTACGGCACCCTAAAAAAGAATATATGATCTGTTGCTGAGGTATCACTTACCTTAAAGTGTTACTTACTCTCACTCTCATCTAGTAGTTGATTCGTCTGCTTGTCTCTCTTTTACGCAAAATTGGAACAAGGCATTTACTTATATTTTTCCACTTTATTTCTTAAGTTTAAGTAAATTTTATTTATAAATGTTTTTGTCAGGGATTTAATAACTTATCTCTTTCAAAACTTTGTTTCTTCCATTCCATGTGATTCAACATTTTCTTAAGTTACTATGCCTGATTTTATGACTCAACCTTCGTATCGAATATAGCTTTGCTGTAGTAATATAGAAGTGATAAGATTAAATAATATTCAATTAAAGTAGATGTCAGGAATAACATTATAAGTAGATAAGATGTCGTATAGATAAGTACATTCTATAAATGTTTCTGAACTATTGACATTTCATAGGAAGTATCTCTTAATCTGCCTGTACAGCTGGAATAATTTGTCAAAGGCTTAGAGATAACAATGGCAGTGATTAAACTTTCATCCAGTTTCCAATTCTGAAGTTATTGATATAAATGTTCTTACTGAAGAAACAATAATTGGAGATTCAGTTTCAAGGGTTCTACCGTCCGAAAATCTCAGGTTCGTATTTCAGGGAAATATAATCGAAGAAATGTATCAGCCTTGTTTTTTTTACTTCAATTTTTTTCTGATAGTTCACTAATAATAATTATTGTGGGGAAAATAATGGCACCTTATTAAATGTTATAAATATTAAATGTTAATGATATAAACCATTATAGGGAAACTGTCACATTTATCTGTATGAGGCACACGGTTTAAAGTCCCTAGAGTCTAGCTCTAGATTCTAGATAGTACACGTAACACGTCGCATTTGTATCTAATAAAAGTAAAGTGCTTTGCAATTTTGACAGATGGCATAATGAGCCCTTCGGGAAACGTATATCAAAATAATGAATCCATGATGCTGTACATGATCTTCTTTAATGTTTGCAATTTACTTGAAACTGACGCAGGCATGAAAACATCACGATCCACCCCCTGATTATAGTGCGGAGTAAAGCAAAGAATAATTGGTCTCGTTGAATTATTATAGGTTTAATCTGAGGACCGAAGGCAAACCCGTTGTGGTGATCTTTAAAGAATCGATATGAATGATAATGCGGTTGGTATTTACAACTACGAGTGTTGAATTCATTCAATTCATTAATAGATTTATTTTTAAAATATGTTAATACGGGATATTATTTTCTTAAATTGGCACTTAATAAGGTAATGCGGCGTTCCTCTGAATTTCGTGCTTATTAAAATTGTACGTTCTTACAAAGAAGGATGATACAATCTGTGGCCGTTATATAAATGAGAAGGTATGCTGGTTACCTGAAGACGTTTATCAGTTTTTTGTAGCTTATTAAGAGTGCAATTTTGATATTCCTTTAGAGACTGTCTTTAAGCATCGCCTTTTAGTTGACATGAAAGAGGTAGAATGTGGCTGAATTACGAGAACATTGTACTTTTTTCTCGGAACAGATACAATAATATGTAATTGAATTTAGAATATTTTATAAAGTTCGTTGATACAGCAGATAGGAGCTTCATTCTATAAGTAAATGTATTAATTATCTCTGTTTAAACACGTCTAACTTGGCACGCATCAACGCAGTTGTTTTTTTCTTTTTAATCCACGGCTGTTAACACAGGACTACTATCAAGTATGCACCTGCCTAGAACTGGAGGAATAATTTTACGCCCACTGAGCTATTGACTACATGGTGCCAATTATGTGCTATTGCTACTGTGATGTAATTGTTCAGCTTGTAAGATAAGAAACTGGATGAACTGGCTAGTCTGGATACCCAATTGATTCATCGTTGTGTCGTGAAGGTTGCATTTTTAAGTTTATTTATATTTAGTTACTTTTCGTGGTTATCTTTTGATGTAATTGATAGTTTTGAGAAAAAAGTATAAGTGTTATGGACGTTTCTGCTCTCGTTTTTGTATTTCACATAGCTTCAAAGATGAGGAGTTTGTCTCGGGATAAAATAAGCCTTTTGACCCTCCTAAGAGTCTTTCTATACTATATAACTTTATCAAAAACTAACCTAGACAAACAGACGGACAGTTATTTTTGCATTTATTGAATACTTAATTCAGTATTCTTTATGGTACCAAATAATATTTTTAGTGTTAATACATTGTTAAAATAAAAAGTAATAAAAAAACAATCCGTCAAAAAATATCAAACTTTAATAAAACGATTATATAGAGATGAAACTGCTTTAAAATAATGCCTGACACATCTTAAAAACCCAAGTCTAGCGTGGTGTAAATTAGCTAGGTCACCGGGTAAAAGGTGAGTGCTCTATGGTAAAGGTTCTTTACTGACTTGCATTGTCTGAGAGCGGCATTGCGCTTTCTACTTCGATACTGATATACATGTAATTACAAGAACCAATACGTTGTCTTTGCTACATATATTTAAAACATATTATATTATGTATTTAGGTATACAAAATTTTATTCAATATAAATTAGAAATAAGCTTTATTTTAGTACATTATTATACATATTATATTCGGCAGATGACCGTAGAGCTTCACTTGATGATGAACAATTATGCCGCTTTGACTTTTTTTACTTGGATCATTTGAATATCCATAACATAGAAGCGAAGATGTGTAGATTATTATACCTAATATATTCATTCTTTACATCGTGCGTTGCGATATAGTGACATCTATATAAAAGATATATAGCGCCGAACCAACTTTTTAATAGATCTTCTAAATTGTTGTAGTAACATCAGCTTCAAGTGAACTGAACCATTTAGGTATCGCACACCGATAAAACCACACAAACTGCAATGTAGAATACATATACATACCTACACTTCATTTATAAATATGAAAAATACGAAAGAAATTGAAAAAAAAATCTAAATTAACATTAAATGGCAAATACAATATAGCTAATGGTTAAAAAAAATCTTGAGATTACTTCCTATAAAATTTATATATTTTTTTAATAAGTGTAGATTATTTTTTTCTCGTCCTAAAGAACTAGAATAAATAGCAATAATAATAATAAGAGGTACATGCACGTATACTATTGACCCACAGAGGAGGAATTTATGTATACCTAGTACCTTCGTAGAAATGAAATCTAGTGATAAGTCCCGTCTCCCACGGTGGGATTTATTTATTATGAAAACCATGGTTCGAATCCACACTCGTTATCGATTAATACACACCAAAGCCACGTAGTGCATCCATTTATGGCGAAGAATCGCATTTCTTAATCGCTGAAATATGCTTTGCATTCTGTGAGAATTGAATTTACACTCAAAGATGAGGAAATGTGCTCTATTAGTATTTTATGTTATTTGAATTTATAATAACAATAATAATTTTATATACGTTTATTAATTGGTGTCTCCTAAAAGGCATCACTGTTTCTTAACATTTAACCTATTATCCAAATAGCGACACAACTGCGCAATATATATATTATGTATACATACTTAAGACTTGTACCAAGAATACTAATAGCGCCTACGAAGAGAAATAAAACTTCAAAAAACCTTTTTGAGACTGGAGTTTCTCTATTTTGGAGTATAAAATTGGGGAAAGAAAATGCACAAATGCTGAGATATTACACCTGATAAAACTTTTGATTACATAGCTTATAAGTAATAACAGTGGATTAAAATTAAATTATAAAAAAAAAATCTTTTTTGGTACACCATTATAGAATATTTAAGTTAAAACTGGGAGTCTATTTTTGAAATATTCAAGTAGGGATTTAAAATAAATTGAGAAAGTTCCTAAAATATCCAAATAATTTTGACAAATTCTTGTAAATTAAGCATACCTAATATATGTATGTATTATTAAAAAAATATTATTATTATTTACTTTCGGATACCGTCAAAAGCAAAACCGTGTACATATAAATAGCATCTTATTAACACTTGGCTTTCTATTTACAAAGATGAATGGTCTACCAACTTTCATCAAACAAATTCGTTTCAAAGCCCTATTGTAACTCATTTCTCAATCATTCCACGGTATACATACAATATTACACTTGTGAACTAAATAAAATAAGTAAAATGTATAGCAACGCTTTCAATTAAAATACATTTTTGTAGTTATATATGTACGTTTTAGTTCGCATTGTTTTTTTTTTAATTTATGGAATACCTTTGGATTCTAAGCCTTCATTAATTGGAATTGAATTCCAACTGTCAAATATCGACATTTGCGATGGCGATGAAAGCCACAGTGGTTACTCCCGGCCTAGCATGACCGCCACGAGTTATCTCGCGGACGAGAGAAGACAAACTAAGATGTAAGTTTTCTCGATATATTATATCTCGACATCGACAATTTTCAAAGAAAAGATATCTCGGTCGAGAAATATATCTATTTTGGATATTAAAAGTCGAGTTTTAAGTGTAATTGTCATGTTAGACCCGGAAGAAATAAAGAGATAATCGATTAAGACACGAGAAAACGGTCGACAAAATTTTGTCGCGGTTGTCATGCTAGGCCGGCTGGTTAGTATTACCATTGTAGGGATGTTACGGAAGTGGTTTTACCGGAACCGAATTCGGAATCGGAGTTTTTAAATTTGAATTATCGGAACCGGAATCGGAACCGAAACCGGAATCGGAGGCAGACACATAAGAGAATTGTGTAATAAAATAAAATTACAAACATTATTCATCAGTTCCATTCATATCAGTTCATAAAAGTATACACCTTCCTAGGTGTGATATATAAAAATAAACTAGTTTTCTTAAATTTTAAACAGAAGTTAATTAAATAAAATGGCGCTGACCGCGGCCACTGCCGCCGATGAGCATCAACCTCCGATTATAACCTCCGATTTAAATCTATCGGAACCGAAATCGGAATCGGAGGTGCAAAATCAATCGGAAGTTCCGACTTTTCGGAACCGAAATCGAAGCTCCGTAACATCCCTGTACCATAGTAATACTTTAACCCAACCATACTATAGTTATCTCTACTTTATAGTTAGGTAAAGTTTGTGAGGTTGTAGGGGGTAATCTCTGGATCTACTGAACCGATTTTAAAAATTCTTTCGCCAATAAAAAGTTACATACATTACATGCAAGTAACATTTTTTTTGTGTATAGTATATCTACATTGCACCCGTACGAAGCCGGGGCTATGGCTAGTAAATAATAAAGCCATTTATTTATCCTTATTACTTACTATCAAGTAAGATTACATAATGTGAATTTTGTTTTTTATAAAAGTCAAAATAATAGATTTAATATTATTTTTTACATATTTTAATAACTTATAATATTCGAGTAGATGCCTATACTACCATGGTAGAAGTAAAATGAAATTAAGTATTTGCTGGGTTATTTAAAGTACAAAATTTATAAGTGGCCTCACTTAGTTCGAAGAATTTATATTACTTTGGTAAAAAAGTTATTCAAGCTATTTACATCAGCTGTATGCTTTTGCTAGTGATATACTCGTATAGTAGCCCAAGTTACCTCAGATATTCTGCTTCTTTGTATCAACTTACAAATACTGGTATTTATCATTTGACAATATTTGTAGTTTTGTACCTTAGAGCTTTTGAGCCAAGGCGTACAAATGTATGTTTAGCTTGGCATGGCTCCGTAGCAAATATTAAAAAAAAATACACAATTGATATGTATCAATTTAGAGTTCAAGTATCGAGACAACTTCCATGGCTCAGTGGTAAGCGTAGGCAATACCCGTCCCGGGTTCGAAGTCCGGGGAAGATTAAAAAAGATTTTTCAGTCGGGCAGGACACAAAAGGCTGAGGCATCATCTTGCCTGCAAATTTATTTTCTAAGGGACTCTGGAATTCGCACTACATTACACTTTGTAATATATTTAAGTGGGGAATTGTTGTGACTGGTGATTTTATCAGTGAATGTTCATTCACTTAGATATAAAACGTTAAAAGTTGATGTACAAACGACACGTCTGATCTATATTCTTTGATTGCCCTGTGAAGTGAAAGTGCGGCGAGCCCTCGTGATACGATCAGGCCTCATTAGCTCCTCACGGTTGTTATGAACGACGCGACACCAGTTATAATGGTTGCTTTCTGACTCCTCATACTTAATTGAATTATGCTAAGCTTTACGCTTTTTATATTATATAGATTGATAAAGTATGAAGACGTCTTTATTAGACTGTTATACTGCCGCAATATAAGGGATAAGGATTAAGATGTTTCTTCATCTTAAAAATATTTCTAGATCCATGTATGGCCAACAGCTAAAAAAGGATGAGCGACATTTTTGGCAAAATATACTTACTTTCTTTTTTGGCTGGTCTAAGTTTCATGAATTTACAACAAACATTTTGTCGCTCGTATATTTATATACGTATATTTTGTTTTGTTTTTTTTTCCGAACTTTAATTTACTTTCCGTATGACGACAATACCTATCCATCTGAAAATCATAAGTTACAATATGAACAAAATTAAATATTAATAATAAATAATAACATATTAATAATAAATTAAATAAATCAAATTAAACAAAATAGTCTGACTAGTACTCGTGATTAGGGGAAATTGTAACTCTGTTACAATAAGTAGAAAGATAAAAACTGAAAAATCAATTTGCCGCGTGTCACAAAATTGGACGTTCAATGTTACCTTTCAATCAAACGAATGAAATACATCGAATTTTATTCCCATAAAATAACGTTGCCATTGCAAACGCTTTGTTCGATGAAAACTGACGGCACTTAACTGATCTATTCATATCGCGGACAAATAAGCTTTGACGGGCTTGTAACTGCACGCGATAAATTGAGTTCTAAGTGCCATCTTTATTCATCGCCCGAGAGATCGTGATGACGCATTCAAATTGTAAAAAATCTTTAACCATCGCGGTTCAAAGATCTTTGTCAGTCTCCGGCTAACGTGTAGTGCTAATGACTTCATATTTTGGCATACCGTTCTTTGTAGTTTTAATTTAACATTCTTTGTGTTTTATTTAGCGCCGTTTATATCATCTAATTTTAATTACTCGGGCATGGCGCTGATGCCTGTGAGGTAAAATATAGAAATGTATGCAGGGAAAGCGAGATCGAACCTCAAGCATTATGATCTGGTTTATTTATAGTTTACGCCTATTTTCATCATAAACTATTGAATTTATGTTTCCAGCGCATGTTTGGTATGAGTTGGAACTTTGAGAAATGTTCGCTCGAAGTTCAAAAGCGAAACTTCATTACATAGAGTGAATACTTGTCACATACTCGAAGCTTAAAGTTATTTATCGGGTCGTTAATTGCAACTAAGTAAAAGTTGAGTAACGCTATAAAACTATAATAGAATCAACTAGAAAGTTTAGCACTCTACACCTGTCTATAATGGAATTATGTTGAGTTCGGGCACAATGTGCTTATGACGCATTTTATATGGATAAAATGCGTCGTAGAATAACCTACGTCGCATTTAAGCCTATGAAGGGCTCTGCCTCCTCTGCGATTTTATATTGCAAACTACAACTTTTAAAATAACAATATTATTTATTTGACACTCCCAAGTCGCAGATAGATACGATTAAAAATAAAATAAAATCCTATTTAAAAAAGAGGCTATTTATAGATACCTACTACTGTAATATATAATATTGAGGCTGTCTGCTTGCCATTTGTTGAATGCGTTTTTTTTATTTTAAAAATGATTACATTTCGTTTCTCGACTTTTATAGCCTAGCTTTTACTGATATACATATGCGTAAGTCAGTCACTGTCAGACAGGCAAGCAAAGATTTTTGAGGAATAAGATTGCAGAAGGAAGACTAAAACTACTGTGACATCATCAGTATGAAAGATTCCGTAGCCTGGTTTAGCAGCTGGCCATAATATTTTAGCAGTTCGTATCACTACCAAAACTCAACCATTCTAAAAAAAGTTATAACAAAATAACAACATGTAGTAGATGACAATAGGCTTGTTAGCTGACACTAATTGTTTTTGTTAATATTTTCTTTACATAGCAGAACGTATTGATTATCTACGAATACCGTTGTTTTAATTATTAACTGTAACTCGAGTAGTTTGATGGTATTTTAGAGGTCACTGACTGACAGTTACTGTATGTTTTATTGATAGGTAACAGCCAGAAACACCATTCAATCACTTAACACAAATTAACACGCGCATATTATTGAATACGATGTAATTAAACATTTCGATACAGGCTCTTAGTTTTATGAGTCTGTGTTTATATTCAACTGATGGGTTTATTATTAGAAATTTCTTTTAATGTCCTATAGTTTATGTATCTTTATAACTTTTGTTATTATTCTAATAGAAGGTGCCATATTCAAGTAATTTGTGACTTCTTATACTTATACGGATCTTTTTAATTATAATGGAAAAAAATAAACAATCTCTATGTACAAGACTGCAGTATTAATAATATATAAAAACTCTTTTTTATATTCTATTTTTGAATGTTAATTATTTTGTTTCACAATGAGTTTGGAACTAACCATGTCATTCGGTCCTATACACTTACTTAATTAAAAAAAAATCATATCTCTTACAAAAATACTTGACTACCTAAGTATACACTCTTCCATTTTGAAGTACCTACGCACTTATGCAAAATATTGCCACTATAAACCTTGCCAAATTGAATTGAATTCTTTTCTTAATTCAATGGCCCATAAAATGACTGCTCATAAATTGTGCTTTAAGTAGCCATTTACGCAAACAAATGAAGGACATTCATGTTTTAAATAGAAAGTCGTACTAAGTTGAAACACATGTAAAAGGGTGATGGTTACGCAAAAAATGTAAAATTTAAGCAGGTGTGTCTATAAAATAGATAACTATAGGCTGTTACAAAATTCGACGAGATTTAAAATTCAATCGGTAGTCGTTATTATAAAAATAATAAAACAAGACGTCTCTTACGTAATAACATAATTCACATTTTTAAATGATGATTTACTTAGTAGAATTGATGATGTTATTAGTATAAGTAATTCTATCGATTAGAAACACAGGAGTTTATTGAAATAACTAATTAAGATACAGATAATACAATGCGAATTATACAAAAAATAAATTACCTTTATTGGCATCCAGTTGCGGAGATTCTAAACAAGCCGATTCCTACCGAATTTCCTTTATTGTATTTAACCCAATAACTAGTAATATATATAATAATTAGTAAATCTAACAAACTAAAAACAGTGAAGGTGCTGGGTGCCTTTCGCTTTAGTTAGGATCTTCCTCGCGCTATACGAAAGATCGAAATTTCGCAGCATGGTGTGGTTTTTTTGAAACGGCCTCTTGAAAATGTTCACGCTTCGCTACTGTTGGCTTTATTGAACTTTTCGGAAGATATTAAAATGAAAACTTTCTGAATTGTGATATATTATGTATAGCAGAAAGCTTTATTAATTTTTTTATTCTCTGTTCTTATTGATGTGAATGTACATAATTTAACACAAAGCTATTTATATATTTGGTCACTGTGTGGGTTTACTAACAACATAAGACAGAAAACAAACCTTGTTACTGTCCATCTCCACCAATGAAACACGTGTTATATCGTCACGGAACCTACGATCGTAGGACATTACGTTAATCGTCCAAATAAGGTGCGCCCAAAGAATTTACGCTGTTTTTCTTGAACTTGATTTGGTAGAACCACCTACGATCATTGTTTAGCTCACGACTCGAGTGGGCGAAACGCTCGTTATACATACTAAACTATTGTATTTTTATCATTTTAATGTTAATAAACAAGATAAACAAACATCGTTAATGAAAAAGCAAAAATATTCTCTTTAATATCTACAGAATTCATAAAAAAATTCACACTTTGATATTAAACTTTCATGAGAGAATTTTAATACGTATTACGTATAAGAATTTCCATTTATTGCGAAGACGGGATTAAACAATGTGAATGAAAAGGTATTTTAATGACCTTTGTTTTTATATTTTAGATTTTTTTCACATACTATTTTAAACAAAGTCAGATCTGAAAACATGGCTACGAATAATCCTTATGAATATATGGACCTCGGTAATCCGCGAGTGGTTTACAATTAGGTATGTGTCTCATGTTGCTCGGGTTTATGCAAAGCTGTTTGCCATGCAAATTAATCCTTGTGATCGTCGATCAGTGACAGATGTTCATTTCAGTGCGTTTGAATAATCGCCTCTGTGTCATACTGCCTCCACAATGTCGCAATCCTAGTACTTTCGTTTCGTATTGTATTACGATTTCTGAGACAAGAAATATTATTGTTATTGTTATGTAATCTTGAATTTTTGGGTCTTAATAATAAAGCCAAATCAAAATTTATAAGTGCGAGTGGTGATCACTGATCATCAGGTCAGAATGACATGGAAGAAAGGAATTGAAATTTCGATGCCAACTTCTGCAAGACATTTTTTTTGTATGAAAAATACGCAGACGTTTGACCGCGATACCATCTGATGTTTTAGTGGTGATGCGATCTTAGAAGGGCACGTTTGTCTAGAAAAACCAAAGAAGAAGAAGAATAATCTAGAATCTAGAAGAGATTTAGTACATCTAATTTACCAATGTAATTATTTTATAAAGTAAAGGTTATTGAAAACAGTGTTTTTTTGCAATTTGCAATAATCAGATTCAATCCATTATTAAATATAGCATTCGTTATTATTATTTAAGGTCTGTGAACTTGCAAAATGATATACAAGTCGGACTATTAAAAGTTCATCAATAACAATAAGCCCACACCTATAACGGCGTCAACTAAATTATTGTATCTGTGGGCGGAGAAAATATTTCCTACTCGTGACCTTACTTATTTACCCGACTATGAACTTTCTAGATCTAATGTGAGTTTGATACTCCGAAACTGTGTTTTGGCAAATGTATTCAAACGGTTAGTAAGTAGATATTTATTTGTTCCGCTTGGTATAGATTCCAAAGACTGGAATTGCTTAAGAGGATTTACAGTGATTTTAACAAAAGCTTTTTCGTTTGAAGCAGCTTTGGAATGATATTGTACGTATCCGTATAGGTAGTAATGTTTACTTAACTCTTTTGGATTCTGTTATAGCAATACAAACCGCAGTCTTCGACCATGTCAATACGAGAGTTGCGGATTGCGGTGAAATCGAACTATCTTCCTTAATTTAATTTATTATGTAAATACTCTAGTTAAGGGATTATAAATGAACTTAAGAAATATCAGCGTTTCAGCTCGCTCGCTAAATATGTATATATACGAATGAGGAAACTAGCGATCCGGCCCGGCTTCGCACGGGTGCAATGCAATGGCAGGACCACCATACAAACTCAAAAGCCCACATTGTCTTTTTTAACTTAATACAAATGTATATATAACTTATATAATGACGTAATCATATGAGTTCTATATGTCTAATATAATTACGCTAAGGGCATTAAATTTTTTCTCTTTACGGTTGCATTAATAGGGCAAGCCGGGCTTTTGGGCTTGTATGGTGGTCCGGCCACTGGTGCATTGTAGATGAACTATATAAAATAATAGCCTATTTTACTCGCTGATAATGGAGCTATGAATTGATGAATAAAGATTTTTAAAATCGTTCGAGTAGTTTTTGAACCTTTCCTCTTTATAATATTAGTATATCCAGATGATAATTCTATAATAAGAGTCTGTAATAGCCATCTGTTCGTCTGACTGTCATAATGTTTCATACAAACTACAATAATATAAACTCGCATAAAAATTCACCTGTAATCGCATAATACAGGTGAATTTTTAGTGCAAATGTGAAAGTATAAATAAACATCGATTTTATAAGGTTTCAATAACTCTAATAAATGTCTGAATCATTTGCAACCCTCGCTGGAGGGTTCGTGAAGCCTTGGAATACTGGGAAGCCATGTTTACTCGATAATCTTGCAAAGGCTTACTCGGCACCTATTCCAGTACCATCATTTTGTATAATAAGATCTAAGCTAATTAAGCTGTTAATATTATGTAGCATAAATACTCCTAGATAATATTACAACGCTGTAGTGAAATTTCTTTGTGGTAAATACCTATACAACTCTTACATTTGCCGTTATTTATAACTAGCACGTGCCTCGGCTTCACACGGGTGCAATGTAGATGTACTATACACAATAAATAGGTATGTTACTTGCTAATAATGTAGCTTTCTATTGGTTTAATAATGTTTAAAATCGGTCCAGTAGTTTTTGAGTTTATTCGTAACATACAAAAATACAAATCTTTCCTCTTTATAATATTATTATATATTATAATAAGTAAATAAAGATTAGTATAGATTCAAACTATGTAAATTTTATTATGGATATTAAATTGAATCAATTCTTGCGGAGTAGTGCCTAAATTACCTAATGAAAATCACACTGAAAAATACATAACCTGTTGTTCCCTCACCGTTCTTACACATCTACAATATCTAATCGGCTCAATGCGAAACTAATCTATTAACCATAATAATCTAACTAAACCCTTTAGCATTTCTCAGTTTAGCTAATTGCCAATAATATTTCCTTTCAACATCAGTATTTTCGTTTATTTCTACGAAAAATTGTAAACGAGACGTTTATCAATACTTGATATACTATGTATAAATGCAGATATTGTAATCAATTTTGCGGCATACGTGTCTACACAAACCGTTGAGGTAATAAAATGTTAAAATGGAGCGTGTCTGCTTCGTGTAATAAACACTGGGAAATGGGGCTGTCAACGTTTTAGTTTAGTACTCAGCACTGTGCACCGTTCTTTATGAAATTCCATATAAATAGGACATCTTATATTTATTCCAAACATTAGAGAAGGAGATATGTTTTAGTAATACATTAAAATATATATGTATATAGGTATCTTTTTCAAGATTTAATTCTTATTTTAATTAGATTTAACTTAAGATAAACGTCCCTAAGTTTCAATGTACTTAAAACAAAAACATGTTACAAGACTGCAATAGATTTATATATCTATAATTGCAGTCATGTTTTTCTATGGCCATTCATCTAATCAAGTATTTCGGGTCAAGTTCAGCCGCATTACAAAGTATTACATAATTTGAGGCTTCACTATACAAAGGTCAATCGAGGGTTGGTCTAAAGTGTTAATTAATACAACTCATAGTTCGAATTGGGATTATCTTAACTTTTGACCCAAACATTACATAATAAGTCAAAAAAGAAAATGTCAATATTAAAATATCGAAATAACATATAAATAAATAAGGTATTTACTATAATATTATGACCCATAACTTTTTTTTTGGTAAGACAGAGTTTCAGGACAAAATATTTCAGTAGAAAAGCAGCAGATTTTGCATATTTCGTCTGAGCTTTGGGAAGTCAGTCTAGTTTTCTATGGAAGTCGGTGACATGATCAAGCCCAAAAATGAAACGAATACATGTTGCAAGAATAAGATGGATTTTATTCAATCATTCCAGTCGGTATATTACAGTAAGGGGAGGAGAAGTGATTGCGCTAGCATAATTCTGGTTGTGTAAAAACTCCTTTATGGTTTAAAGTCCCTTAAAGCGTTGTACATTTTAATACTGACTTTAAATAGTTCAAAAGTAAAATACCCACGGCTTCTACTGGGGTATGGGCTATGCACATTTATGTGACTGTTTCATTTATCTTTTTTTTATATGTAAGTGGACAACATTTCGATGAAAGCTCCCAAGTGGCTTGACTTTTCCTACACTTCTAACACTTTTCGTTATATTTCAACCAATTTACACAAAATCTTGACAAATGGTATGGAAAACCGAATGAAAATTCGTTCTATAGTTTAGAGTTTATCGCGAACAGACATACAGACAGACGCGGCGCAATACTTTGTTTTATAATATGTAGTGATACTCAGTAATATAGACTATCAAGTCTAATAGTAAAGTAAGAGCTTAGATTTTATTTATAATTTAAAATATTATTATTTTTTTATCTTTATTTTCTTAGATTGGAAATAAATTAATCGATCTAACGGCCTACTTAAGATAGTATTAGATTACTCTGTGGTTTCGCTATTTAAATTAAATTTTGTAATTGTCTTTTATATCGATAAATAAAAAAAAGGTATTCCTCAATATTATTCGTTACAATGTTTATTTTTAAATATGGAATTTTGCTAATGGTCCTAATGGATTTGACAGCGTAAGTGGCTACTCGCCACTGTGGATTGGTATTTGAGGAGCTTTGCTACAACACGTCTGAGGACGTCTCTTGGGAGTAGTGTACATAAGACACCCACTTCTTTATATAAATCGCATCACTTCTAATCTTCTGAAAGCAAAAAAATTTCAACATCAAAGCATCATACTGCAATCTGATATCAAAGTGTAATTGAGATTATTTGCTCATTATCGCCTGTTCTCAACAGAAGATCCGTTCAAGTAGTATTATTTGAAGTTTTGAAATGTTACATTAAAGTATGTTGCAATAAGCTCATTTTTCTTAGTATCACTATTCTTTTAGTCGTAGTTGAGAACAGTTTAATATTTCCTAACGAATTTAAGGAATTTTTGTCTTTAGCATTTCTAATTCTTGTCTTGAATCCCATAGTCCCTTTAGAGCAGTGCCTCCATTACGAACATTTACGTTGAGTAAACGACACCCTGAGGTATAACAGTTACTTTTAGCTGAATAACACCGCCATCTAATTATATCTATGAAAACAGTGAAATGTATGGTTTACGCCCATATGCGGCAAACAGTGGTCGATTAATATTGATTTGCGATGGTATTATAGAGATAATATGAAAATTTATTGGGAAATAAATTGCGAATGATATTCCATTGTTTCGTATAGTAATTAAATTCCTTTCACGTGTTTTATTATGGTGAATATTTACACAAGGTGAGCAAGGTTTTTTTAATATCACGTTTATACGTTTTACAGTTGAACTATAAAATAATGTCAGTACTACATAGCTAGTGTGTTCGTGTATATAAAATAAATAACGAATAAAAAACAAACGGATACTTATTATTATGTAATTGAATACATATTTTTATGTATTATAAGTATTTAGTAATAAGTATAAATAATATATTTATACTATTTCTTAATTTTTTTTTAATCTTATATAAATTGTTCTTTTAAGGTTATGTTCTTATTAGGTTTTTATAGAAAATCGTATTGCATCATATTGAGATGCAATACGATTTTCTTCAGAAATACGATATAACTTTATATGTCATCGAAACAAAACTTTATATTGTGTTACTTTATTTCTTAACTAGCAACACGCCTCAGCGTCGCATGGGTGCAATTTAGATAGCCTATGTTACTCGCTGATAATGTATCTTTCTATTGGTGAAATAATTTTTAAAATCGGTCAAGTAGGTTTTGAGTTAAATCGTAACAAACAAACAAATTTTCCTCTTTATAATATCAGTATAGAAAGACCATGGAGATTCTAGCATATTTGCAATGTCACAATGAATTCTTTGTTCAAACCCAACACATTGATAGCAATTACACCACGTCTCGCAAGGGCAATCGAATACTTGTACATAGTTATGTTAGTGATAATCATATATCACCAGAGATATACATTATACATATATCGCTTCCAATTTCCCCGAATTGCAAAATCAATGCGGGTGAAGTCTCTATCGTCATTCGCAATGTAAACTGTGTTATGTTTACGACATAAACCAGATATATTCCGACGTGATATATGAAACTTGCGGTCAGAATTCAGAGCAAGTAACTCAGTGAGATAGAAATGTATTGTGATACGTTGATACGCTTTTGTGCATCGTTTTGTTTTTGTGCACATCCTGAACAGAGGTTAACGAACTCTGATCTAAAGTTCAAATTTTATACATGTTTAATTATTTGAAAATGTACAAAGTGCTGTTTTGTAATTTTCGATAATCTTAATGACGTATAGGTTATTTTTCTTAAAATATATGGCTCTTGGCTTTTTTTTCATAGAAAATTGTAATTTTTCCGGGCATAATACCGATAAACTGGAAAAGATGAAAATAAATACATAAACCTTTGGAAATAATCACCCAGTCCGTGGCGTCATAGTTGAGCGAATATTGGTAAACAGCTAAGAGTTAGGGTTAAATAAAGGAATAAAATTATAAAACGATTCGCTCGTTTAAATTACGTACTTAGTTTTCGCTGTTTAATACTCTCCCCTATTACAGAGCTTTGTGCTGAATAAAATGTTGTATGGGTTCTTTAATCTAGAAAACGTATCGCGTGACGTGAAAGCTTATGGGCTGAAAAGATATAAAATGCAGTTAGTAATTAAGTGAGCATATATGTATAATATATATTATATATTTAGTTTCTTATGTTTTACGTTTTCACTACCAACCAATTCTTATGAGGTAATGTGGAAAGCTTGTAGCTATTTCTACCTCAAAGGCCGGCAACAACTCCACTTGATGAATTTTGGTTTGCCTCTATATGAAAATCATCTTCGTAAACTTAATTTTAAATTAATTAAGAAATATTATTCACCCTTAGTTTAAAAATGTTGCGTTACATAAATTTCATTGTATAGGGATTTAAAAGGCTTCTTATTTTATTTTATTATATGAAAATAATCTAAAGCAAAACTTAAAATCCATGCTTTTAAAACATTACCATCAAGGCGACTGATTACGACTTTCAACTGACAAAAAACAAATGTAAAAAAAAAATATGTCCCGAAAGGGAATGGAGCAGAGGACTCATTTCTATGTTTTTCACTGATTATATATTTATCTTTAAAAGGCAGGTGGTTCAGTTCAAATCTGCTCCACCGAAACAATTTTTGAATTTAATTTTCCCGTGATTCTTACCTGGACGCACCCACTGAGCCACGGAGATCGTCTAGTAACAAATATAACGGTTAATTAAATACAACGCTACAATATTAACAACTAATGTTCCCGCGAACCCATACAACAATCAAAACTTTTGCCAACATATTTGAATAATTAGAACTACAGTTCACACATATAGAGCATGTTATGTATTGATGTAGACATCTCCAACGTGAACAGAGTTGCCAGAAATTATGTTGCACCGAGAATATTAAGCATTGTGTGTTTCGAACATTGATTAGAATGCAGTTTGGTATTTCCATGCAAGCTGATCAATCTAGAAAGGAAAATTTAAGAGGTTACTTACGTATACAAAACGAGTATTAGAATGTGTTCTGCATTTAAAAAATAAGTTCAGTTTGATAATAGGTAGATAAATATGTAAATAATTATTAGGAAACAATATTTTCTAATCCTTATCGATTACGGTAGACTAATTAAAAAATTGTTTCTATATTGCTGTGTCGGGAGTTCAATGGCTGAACACGTTTTTTTTATTTATATACATATTTTAAATAAAGTAATATTTTAAAATCTTTTCACTGAGCATTTTTAGGGTTGGCAGAGAGAGTATAATCGACTTTTCATTTTAGTTTAAGATTGCCTAAAAAATAACGCATTTCGACATGGTAATAATGTTAATCTGTTAAGTCCTGATGTGGAGTGAGCTTTTGTAGTCCTATATGGAGTTCAACCTTTACATTCTATATACGTAATTATATAAGGCAAGACGGGCTTTCGGGCTTGTATGGTATAATCCCGCCACTGCTGCCAGCGTTTCAAATTTTATAAAAATTCCATGATCGTTTCAATGATTTAATCATAACCTTCATCCAGCCCTATATATTATATTTATAATACAATCATTTTCTTATCATTACAATTGTTTCTGTTAACACGATATTAGGAATTAAACGACCCATCATTGTTACGAAATAACTCCAAATAGAACACGGTAATGTAGAATATCACAGTTGATATCACGATTATGAAAGACAACTCAACTATATCAATCGTGGTGGTAGTAAAATACTAGCAACGATATAAGCTTAACGGTATTAATATTTAAACAAGATGTATAAATATTGATTATACAGAACATTCCGATTTCCGAGTATGATTTAAGGATTACATATATGGAACATAAGCTAGTTAAAGCTTTAGTTAGGAAGGTGAGTTTAGCGAGATTATAGCGGTGAGAATAGATAATTTACAGTGGAATAAAGTGTGTTCAAAAATCTATGTGTTAAAGGAAGGACTTTAAAGCATGAAAGTTAATATTGTCTTTTATTAACGCGAGTATCACACATTTAAATAAAATACTGTATACCGAATTAAAACGCGATTTATTATCTGAAAAGCATCCGAAACGTCGGGATAAATAATTTAAACAATATAAATAATACATCGCGTTTTAATCCGGTATGTACAGTATTTTATTTAAAAGTATGAAAGTTACTCTTTTACCGTAGATGTATACTGTATGCATCCACTATAAAATTTTTGGTAAATTGAGGTGGTATTTCAAAAGAGATCGTGGGTGAAAGCTATCAATAATCATAAATAACTAATAAGATAAAATATAAATCTATACATATACATATAATAAAACTGTAGAGCTCAAATGTCTGTACATAGAAAAAAATGCTAAAAACCGAGTCAGGGGGATGTAAGAAGAGAAATAGAACAAACCCCGATTTTTTTTTAATTTTTTGTTTCTCTGTCTGTTTGTCTGTTTATCTGTTTGTCTGTTTGTACGGGCTAATCTTCGAAGATACTGAACCAATTTTCATGCAATTTATACAAATATATTAAGCAAAGCCCGGGGCAACATAAAGGCTTTGTTTCATCAACATCGGTTGTCGGAAAGAAAAGTTATCACCATTTAAAGATTATTTTATAAGCACCATATCAACAAATTGCAACTACTGACTCGCGTCGAACTTTTTCGAATTATCAGATGTCAATAACAGATTGATATGGAAATGAAATAGTTTGATTATTATTTCGCCACTTTTTTTGCTCAAAAGCTCACCCCCGCGAACGAAGTCGCTGGCATCAGCTAGTATACGTAATAATATAAATAATATGTAGTAAAGTCTTAATTCGTATTCTCAACATTAGCAAATTGTTCAAGCGCCATTCAGTAAAAATCGTATACTAGAATAAAAATTAACGCTATTAGTTCTAATAATATTTTTGTTGATGTAACTTCTTCGCTAGAAAAATTATATAATAATGTTACTTGCAAGTCGCATTTGAAGTTTCACCATTCAATATTAAGTATATCAGTATTTAACAAAATTTGAAGTCGGTGTTTTCAGGGAGTACCTCATTTTCATTATGATGATGATTATGTATTTTAGTTAAATAAATATTGGGTTTACACTACGACGACTTATATGCGTACTTGGTCTTGAGTAACATCCGTGTATTTCTATCTAACCTATCACATTCAAGTAAAATGTATACTGTAACTAGGGCATGCATTATTCGTTCGAAGTAGGTATTCGGATATTTCGAATTCTATAATAAACATTATTCGAATAATTCGAATAATACGAATTTTTCGAATTGTGTTTTATTTAATGTGTTTAAATGAAAAGAAACCTTTTTAGTACTTAAACATTTTAATTAGGAACCAATATGTGCTCAAAAAAGTCGTCTAAACATAATTATAAGTTGAAAAAAAAATACTTTGTTGTGTTCCGAAAATACGACCGTAGGAAACTGAGGGCGTCTAAAGTATCGTCATTAAATGAACATCTCAAATGATTACAAAAAACCTATTAGCCGAAAATACACGTTCAGCTTCAACACTTGTAGGTGGAATGGTTAGTAAAAAATCATACATTTACCAAAACGAAGTAGAATAGTAGGTATTCGTAATGTTCAAAAAAACCGAATAATTATATAGGTACTATTCGAATAGTTAATGTAGCGAATATCCGAATAATATGAATATCCGAATATCCGAATTGCATGCCCTAACTGTAACTACTATGAAAATAGGCTTTATTTTAATACTGATAATTCATATAGAAGCAAAGGCGGCTATCTATATTTCATCGTGATATAATAAGTCAAACAACATTGATAATATCTTTCTTTCGATCTTTCGACCTTGTTTTAGTTGTTGCACTATAAAGACAGCAACAGGCAGCTGGCTTACATTAAAATCATTATACCTCTCATCATTGACCAGCTAAACTAACTAACTAACTAGGTAATGAGAGATTTTAATAGTGTCGAAGGTGGGCAAAGAAGTTTCTAGGGTAGGCATTGCCCACCCTTGCTTGCGGTTACTTTGGTTTAGCGCACAAAGTAAAGGACTTCCATAGCGCAATTAAGAAGAATACAGCTTTTCTTACTTTATCGAAAGGAATAATAATGAAATGTCTCTTTGTAATAATAATAAAATGACATTACTTGGTATTTCCTTTAAGATCCTTGAAAATGACGTTGTTCCATCAATAACGTGTATGTTTATTTTTTTTTTTTTTTTTTTTTTTTTTATTTATTTTTTTATTTGTTCTCTGGTAGGTATATATTGTATTGTTTTTTGTTCAGTATATTCTCTTGTAACTTTAGATGGCAGGATCGTGTAACTGTGCGGTTTTTTAACATATTACTGTCTGGTCGACTTTGAATGGACACCTGAAAAGCAGAAAAAATACATAGAGGTTCGTACTCAGAGACGCGACTCAACTGGGTAACATCTATTTTTGAAATTTATATAGATAAAAAGTATTTTAACAAGTATCAGAATTAGATTTGAACGTGACTCAAGTCTTGTAAGAGGCGAAAATTTAGGTTTTCATCTTGATTTTTGAAATTGAAAAGTTGAAACCAAAATAAAACTATTCTAGGTAATTGGTTACATTTATCTTTTATCTATACTTGTTTGTTTGTTTGTTACTATTTGACTCAAAAATTACTCGACCGGAGCGGATCGCTAGTAAATTATATATAAAAAATTTAACAATATCAGTGTTGTAAAGATATTTGTTTGTTTTTCAAATAATGCTTTTATTGCATTTTTAATACACTTAATTAAATAACAAATTAAAGACCGTCCATATCGATTACTTACAAGCACGGTTACGGAAAATTACAAGGTTACTTCGCAATGCGCTATTTTTTTATTAACTTTTAGACCGCAACAAGTGTAACTTGAGCTTCTTTTACTGTAAATAGGGCTGCCACAATTTATTTATGAACTAACATTTAAAAAAATTGTAATAAATAGTATAATTTATACTAAGGAGTTATTAGCTCCATATATGTACATATGTATACTCGTATGAACTATGAAGTAATTAATTAATGTCAATTTATTCCACACTACAGTTTTAAATTGATACAAAGTCAAATATCGTCCTTAATAGTAATAAATTAATTTAATAATGATATTTTTAACATATAATCTAGATTTTAGTCGTATAATACAGGAAATATGCAAATTCTCGATTGAAGTCATTCACCCAATAATAAGTGACTGAAAATGAATCCACGTGAATAGCTGTCGTAGAAGTTAAAGTTAGTAAGTCAGTAAGAGAAATTGTATGAGAATTGACATTATATTCCAGTTTCATGAGTATTATACAGACCCTCATCAAAATAAAAAGGGCAAGGTCTAAAGTTTTGATGAAAGTGGAAGATATGCAAGGAATGGAGCATATAGAACATGAACTGAATAAGGTTAGTTTACTATGGGAGTTGAACCGAAATAATAAAATATTCTTTTGTTTTAAGTCTTATTTACTGAAAAAAATAGTGTGGTAAGTAATACTAATATCATGGTAACTCAGTATTTTGGAAAATAAAAATTAACCGGTTTCAATCCTCGATATGGAATTCCGTGATATCTGCCTTCCCCAATGGGAAAGAGCCGTGATGATGTATACATACATATTCACGCTATATATACATAATATGAAAAACCGTGAAGTGCATATGGCGCGTTTGGGTTCAGTCTATGGATTTCCGAATGCTCGAAGTAAAAAATAGGTCGACAGCGCATCATTGACTGATGTTCTGTGGCTGAGGTATCACCTACCATCAAGTGAACCTCATGCTCATCTGTCGATATCTAACCTAAAAATATATATAATATATGATTATATATGAATACGTAAAATAGACACTAGAAGGTACAACCCTACCAGCTGTGTAAGCGATACTGCGGTCGCGGTGGCCTCAATGGTTGTCGCCGGTATTTTGCCTTAATTTATACATTTTTAGTCATCTCAGCACATTACATCAGAAATATTTTATTTCGTAATTTGATCAGTAATTATTAGGTGTCCTGAATTTTTTTGCGTGCGATGGGGTTTTGTATTACACTTATTTGAAAATATTCATTAGACGTTATGACATGTTTATATTGTCTGTAAACATGCTTAAGTTTGGTCACTTCGATCAATGAACCAGTGGAAGGAATATCGCAATTCCGGCTGGGTAACGAACCCTCGTTCTGTGATGGATTAACCGTGAAGAGTATTGCGCGATTAGGTTTAAAAAAAAATAGTATAGGGGGCAAACAGGCAGATGGCTCACGTGATGGTAAGTGATCACCACCGCCCATAGACATCCGGAACACTAGAAAGAAGGCTTGCCCGTTGAAGGTGCGTTACCGACTTTTAATTCCGTTTAAGTCTATGGATTTCCAAATGCTCTATTTAAAAAAAAAATTGATAGCGCATTGATTTCCTGTTGGTGAGGATTTGCAGATGCGTTGCCGGACTTTAATATTTTCATCCTCTGGTGTTGCGGATGTTCATGAGCGGCGGTGTTCAGTTTCAGCTGTAGGCTCGTTTACTATAAAAAAGCTTTAAGTTCGTCTGTCGATATGTCGTAAAAAATTGAATATAAACAGATTCATGACTGGTCTATAATAAGAATGAGTAAACAAAGAGAGATTTACATATGAATAAAACATCATTCGTATTGAAAATCAGTTATCGCAAGGATCTATCTAGTCAGTGATATATGAGCTGTTCTGAATTGCCAACTGTCAAACCATCAGTAGGTTTTCGATTGATGAAGTCGAGTTTGTCAGAATTTATACGAATATTTCGATATTATAATATTTATTTATAAGTAAAACAGTAGTCAATGATTTTTTTTTATAAAGAGGTACCTATTCTATTAATTATTATCGAATCACCGCTTAGACTAGCCATACTCAACCTTTTTTTATACGGGTCACAAACAGTCATGGTGTCGCGGGCCTCAACCAAAATATACATATTTAGGTGTTAATAAAACGTAATGCAAAAAAAACTTGTAATTACTTTAATGAAATAACTAGCTTCATCTGATGCCTTATTTACCGTGGAGTCTTGTGATAATGTCACGGACAAAACAATTTGTGGTTGTTGAAATTACTTCTTAAAAAAACTTAACTTCTCACTTTTTAGGGACGATCCAAGAGGAATCGTTTCGTTGAACGATTTGTATTTAGTGGTGGTGAAATGACGAAAAATCTTTAATATAATGCTTTCATTGCATAACAAATAAGTAGCTAGATTGTTTTTGTTAGGGACAACAAAATATTCCGTTTCCCCCTCTTCACTTTCCCACTGAAATCTATTAATCAATTTCCATTATTTATTTTTGACCTAAGCAATTTTACACTACAATCTACATTGCTGTTGCGAGATTAGTTGCATCGTAGAAACAAATTCAAAACAAGTAACGGCCAGTAAACAAGGCGACTCGTACTGGTGGAAGTATGAAAGTAGAACTTCGGAAGGGTTATCTAGTAAGATCTATTTTTTTACTGAGAGTTGGTCGCAAAACAAAGCACCACGCGACAGATTTATTATAGCTGGGTTAGACTATAATTCAATCAATTAAATCAATTAGTCAGTCTTCTCCTCCGAAACATCTTAATACACTGTTATATATTTTTAATAATTACTTATATGGATACTTGCGTATTAAATAGCTTATTATATATTGAATGATTAATTACTGTCCTGTTCTTAAGAAGAGTCTGAGAGCCATTTAGTAGAAGCGAAATATCCTTTCCTATTGTCACGAGATTTTGTATAGGTACATACATATACATCACGCCTCTTTCCCATTGGGGTAGGCAGACATCACGGAATTCCATATGCTCCGATCCTTACATACCACTTTCGCTCCTTCTACTTTCATCAATGCTTTGTATACAACAAAATTATACATGAAATATTACATAATTGTTCATCAGTATCTTGTAGCTGTTGTCCTTACCATTAAAATAGTTCGGATTTTATCTGTAACATTTCGTAAATTCCATTCCTTGGAATATTATTATTTTCATATTACTCACTTATATTATTTTTAACATCACACTTCAATACAATTTTGTTATTATCTTAATAGAAATAGTACAATGCAAGCCTTTCGTTTATAAAGTTTAAAAGGCGCTTTCAAAACAGCACTTTGAAATGTCAGAAAAGGAATGTGCTGTCTGTTTCGGAGGCTTGGCGCCCTGATGTCTGACGCGGATAATTATTTGAATATCGAACATAAACTTTTTGTTGTGTCTATGGTCATTTTATCAAGTATATGAAGTAATAGAAAAAGTGTGTATGTGCTTTACCTACTAATGTTTTTCTGAGTAATCCTTCGCAATAAAATTAGGTACCTACATTCTCGCAAAAAAATCAGATCATCAACCAAAGAAGTCCAAAAAGAAGAACGCTATTTTATACTTGTAAATGAAGTCTGTTACCCTTCATTCTGATTTTAATTTCCCGCGTATATTGGCGTTTGACTTTTGACATAATCTTCTGCCCGCGACTTCGTCTGCGTAGAATTAGTACTAAGGTTAGCTTATTTTTGAACCGAGTTGTTTTTTCATCAATCTCCGCTTAATGGCGCTGCACTCAAGTCAATAATATCGTGACATTTATTAAACCGTTCGTCCAAATTACTAAGTGTAAAAGACAAAGTTTATCTATATTAAATACTGAAAGCGAACAATGAATCAATTTTGATAAGAATTAGCTAAATACTCTAAAAATTGCAATTGAAAAAATGAATCAAATTTAAATGTATTTATGGCTCATAGTTTAAGGTATATTGGCTTCCACATAAAAGGTAGATATATGCTATCCCGGACTTTTATTTAGAACTATTTAAAATAAACAATCCCATAATAGGTATATTATATTCTTGTAACTCCAACGGTTTAGGCAGCGCACGCCAAGAAAGCCCTCAGAAGGCAGGAATTTTTCCGAGTTACTTGATACTGATCGTTATATTATAGCCAATATACAAAAAATGTTTATAAATTGTAGTCTATGTGTTATTCTGATATATAAGCTATATTACTGTAAAGTTTCATCAAAATCCGTTCGGTAGTTTTTGCGTGAAAGAGTAACAAACATCCATCCATCCATCCATGCTCACAAACTTTCGCATTTATAAGATTAATAAATCTCTAGTTAAACCCGTTAAAAGGTTTTCATTAAAATATTGGATAAATTTAATTCGTAAAAAAAGGCCGCGGAAGATACGCGTGATCAAAGATCAATGATTGCGCCGGGCGAATGTTGCGAAAATTATGGAAAACGTGACATTCAAATTATGTAAACGAGGTAGGCAATTTTGTTTGTGGACGTGTTGAAACGTCAAATTCAATATGATATCCTCAAAAGAAAGAAGGTACCTACTAGACGTCATAATATTCAACTCTTAAGTCCACGTCAAACTGCTTAAGATTTTGATTTTCAACATTAATTACTTCCTTAAAGTTCCATTTATCCTATAATTAGATCTACTGGAGCCAATAAAACTTTACTTAACTTTGTCGTATGATCGTATCTAATAAGTGGTGTTGTACTCACGTTGTAAGCGGTTTCCGTAATAAGGCTGAAACATTACCTACACGATTATATATTTAGATAATGTGTGATAAACCTCATTTGACGGGCTCGTTGGTGCAATGGTTAAACCTGCCTTGTACAATGGGTCGCACGTTCAATTCCCACCGGGCCTAAAAAAATTATCTGGCAATTTCGGATGGGAAGAATATCGAAATTCCGACCGGGACAAGATTTATCGTTCAATGTCAAAAAAGCCGTGGAGTACATATTTCAGTTCATGTATTTCCGAATTCGTGAACTATTATAAATAGGTCATCAGCACATCACTGGTTATGTCATATGGATGATGTATTCGAGAAAAAATCCCCAAAATTAAAAAAAAGTCTTATCATAATTCATTATAACCTTCTTTTAATTCGTTAGTTATTTATTAAATTTAAAATTTTAGCACAAATTACCACTTCATAAAATATTTTTTTTTTCCTCGAACCAGCATCGTAATACCAGCGGTGGTTTTTCCGAACCTTTTGTAGGTAACCTTTTACAATTCGAACGTACGGTCTACTCCCACCTAAAAGGTTGGAAAAACACTGGTGCTTATGGATGGTGATGAGAACAAATGAATCGAATTCTCATTTGCCTCTCCATAGAATAAAAAAAATCAACTACCGATTAAGTATGATCGCTCGGCGTCGCACACGTGTATTCAAGTAAGGTAATCTAAGGGCCTGGCCACAGCTTCTGGCGGTGTGGAGCGCGGCGCGGCAAGAGGGGCTGCGAGAGGCGCGGTTTGCGGTGGTATGCCACAGCTCGACCAGTTGCGACCGCGGCGGCTCAATGCGCGGTAAAAACAAAATTATTTGTTTCGGTCGCGCGATGCTAAATGCGTCGACCACTGCCGCCGCGCGCGCCGCTCTGAGCTGTGGCCGCCTCGATACTTCCGAGTGCATTTGTTTCACACGCACGCCGCGCAGGCCGCCGCCACCGCCGCCGCGCGGCTAGCCACCGCGCCCCAGGTCGCACCGCAATGCGCGTCGCCGATAGCTGTGGCATACTTCATACAATTTGCTCAATTTGTTTTTGCCGCTCGCCGCTTTGCGCGCCGCAAACCGCGCCGCAAAACGCGCCGCAGGTGACTGTGGCCAAGGGGTAAGGGCCTGGCCACAGCTTCCGGCGGTGTGGAGCGCGGCGCGGCAAGAGGGGCTGCGAGAGGCGCGGTTTGCGGTGGTATGCCCCAGCTCGACCAGTTGCGACCGCGGCGGCTCAATGCGCGGTAAAAACAAAATTATTTGTTTCGGTCGCGCGATGCTAAATGCGTCGACCACTGCCGCCGCGCGCGCCGCTCTGAGCTGTGGCCGCCTCGATACTCCCGAGTGCATTTGTTTCACTCGCACGCCGCGCAGGCCGCCGCCTCCGCCGCCGCGCGAGTAGCCACCGCGCCGCAGGTCGCACCGCAATGCGCGTCGCCGATAGCTGTGGCATACTTCATACAATTTGCTCAATTTGTTTTTGCCGCCCGCCGCTTTGCGCGCCGCAAACCGCGCCGCAAAACGCGCCGCAGGTGACTGTGGCCAAGGGGTATGGCAGTAAGGCCTCGGAGTTCTGAATGGAGTTAGTTCGCTTGTAATTTGGTCGCTGACAGATTTACTGCTCCATTCCTTCATCTCAGCTGTATCGACTTCTCTGCGGTTAGCATATTCGAAGTATTCATAAGGATCTCCGCAAACAATACCATCGATAGTTTGAAGTTTTAACTTTTGAAATGTGAAGGGACATGGCCACAATGGCCGCTCGAAAAATGGGATTTTAAAATAAATAATTCAAAAAATAGAAATTTAATTTCTTTTATTGCAATATCAGAAGGAAATATATGAAGTCAAGAATATATTAAATACACTTCCATTTTTTAAAATACTTTTAAGGTATTTACTAATTATAATGTATATGTATATAAAATTATAATCATAAACGTCCCTTTTCAGGTTCTTCTTCTTCGTCTGTTTAATGTTGATAAATAAATATGTGGATAAATAAATATTTTCAAAATCGACATTTTATTTTTTATCTCGAACCGGTTTTTTAATTCATAAAATGATTTATTGCCAATTATAATAAAAAAAAACAATCAAACATTAAAAACTTACGTCTAGTCTTAAATTAACTTGTATTTATGATTGGTATAATAGCTTTATTTATTTATTTGGTATTTGCTGCGGTAATGCAAGATAATTGTTTCGGTACTTTCATTCATCTCATTAAGAGGAATAGATGCACTTTTCTGAGTTGGCATACTTTTACACATGTTTGCGTTACAGTCGTTTTGTAATAGTATTAATATCGATTTATCATACATACATACATACATATACATCACGCCTCTTTCCCATTGGGGTAGGCAGAGATCACGGAATTCCATATGCTCCGATCCTTACATACCACTTTCGCTTCTTCTATATATATATCGATTTATCGATACTATAATATTATTAAACTGCCAAAATAATAAGATTTTTAACGGTACCAGCGTTTTACTGTCGAAACATTTGATCAGCGCTGGTTTCTAGACTGCAGCATCCATCGCTAAACGTATCATGTTAACGGGTCGCCTTAGTTATGAAATCGGCAGTCACCTCGTATTGCCTGTGAAAATAACTCATTATATTCTATGGCAGGTTTAATTTATAGGGATATTCGAAGCCATAAACCTTTAGTGCGTGGGAATTAAGTAACCTCGAATACCACAAGTAACTATTATTTAAGTAAAATTGGAAGATCCCCTATTACTATTAATTGTATTATTTCCGCGATAGAAGGGAATATACATGAACGTCCAGCTCCTCTGTAGATACATATAATTATAAAATTTATAAATAATCGCTTCTTGATAAGAGAATTCAACCCCTGTAGACTGAAAACTTGAGTTCAGGCATCACCCAATCGGCAAAGGCAAACCGCTTCAACAATATTTTCTATAGGCTTTTAACTGTCCTATGAAAGCCCACAAAGGAACGTTATGACTCATTTCGAACAACGATCATATAATATGTAGTATAGTATTAAAACCCAATAAGGATGATATTGTAAGTGAAATTAAATTTTTAAAGTTAAGGGACAAAATTAGCTAACATAAGAACATAGACGTAATTAATATTTGTGTTGTGAAATATTCTTTGTATCATAGGTAATTCTGTACCTAAACTTTAATTAACTTACAACTTTTAATTTCATATTTATTGAATTATTGGGTTATAGTACTAGCCGATATAAGTAGATTTACTTCATTTTGATAAATAAATAAATATACGGTCTATTTATAAAGTTATTTCGAAAAAAAAAGGTCGCATTATTTTGTATGAATAAGGAATAGGCATAATAATTCATTACTATTAAATAAAAATGCCATAAGGCCATGAAAATCTTTATCTTAATAAGATTGTGCGTAATATTATGTTATACCTACACTATTAATTAACAATTTTTGAGTCAAGGCTATTTTTTGTTATAAACAATCATCTCAGGTTCGGCTAGAGAACTACTTAAAAACAAGTCGAGTTGTTCTCCTTGAAATAGATTCGATTTTTTATAGAGCTTTGAATAAGCCTTTGACGCACAATGGATCTGATGTATCATTATTCATATTAAATATGAGCATATAAATTAGTTATATTATATAATCTGTGTAACAATCACATATATAAACCATAGATTAAAAATATATTTTGTTTATTCAGTCAAAGAAAATATTTTGAATGTCAACTGATCGCGACTCAAGGCGAAACATTAGCTCAGTATAGCAACTATTATGAAATATAAACCCTAGACGAGATACTAAGCAATTATTTATTAGCCAAAAGCAAAATCTATTTAAACTAGTGGACCCCGCAGACGTTGTTCTGCCACAATTTTGGCTTCGAAATTATATAATTATATTCTAAAAGAAAAAAGATTTTCCCGCTTTTCTGTTGAAATTTTTCCTGAATTTTCTTTGCTATAAGCCTCACGGAGCCCGAGACCTTTCCAACGAATGCAAAACCGTGGAAATCGGTTCGTGCGTTCTGGAGTTATAGCGTCAGGAAGGAAAACCCGACTTATTTTTATATAGTAGATAAAAATATGTATGTATATTTGCGTCAAGTTTATATTATAGAACAGCTCGTGTTAAATTTACTTTTTTACTATCAAGACACAAGTTAGTGCCGTAGATTATCTGTATACGTGATCTAGGAAATATATATTTTTTAACTCAAGTAAGTTAATTGTTGTTGTCAATATGTTAATGTTGACGGCACGACACTCGAGATTTATATGCCATATATTTTAATGTTAAGAATTTCAAACAAATGACTATTTAATTAATTATCTTAAGTAGTTAACAACAATTTACACTCAACGTATTATTAAGTTATTAACGGAATTATCAATCTTGATAAGAATTAATAATTCATATTAAAGACTTAAAATTTTAAACCTGTTATTTAAATTTTTTCGATATATTTTATCTTAATGGAATTCGGCATACGGATAGCCAGAACCGGTTATCTATGCCGATTTCTATCAAATCATTTTGTCTTCCGCATGTAATCAATTAAAATATTTACACGTGGTTCAATCTAGGCGCGTTCTTTAAAACTTGTTTACTACAAAATCTTTATAAAGGTAGAAGAGTAGCGCCGCACCATTTTAATAAGGCCTATTTGCCACAATAGCTAAAAAAGCTTGCTATGGTATAAGTGTACATGAGGCATTTATTTATTTTTCAAAATAAAAACTTTTTTTATATACCTATTTATTACATTGTTATTGTTTATTTTAAAAACAAAGAATAATAGTAAAATATTTTAATAAAGTTTTTTTTAATAACTCACACTTCGGTCTGTTACAACAAAAAAATAACTTATCTAAAGTAATATTATAAAGAGGAGAAATTTGTTTGTTACGATTTAACTCAAAAATTACTCGACTTATTTTAAAAATTCTTTCACCAATAGAAAGCTACATTATCAGCGAATAACAAAGGCTATTTTGTGTATAGTACATACAGTATTTTGTCTACACTGTACCCGTGCGATGCCGGGGCGTGTTACTAGTTGAGATATATACGGATAGGGATATAATGTACGAGTATATATTATGTAGCCCATTCTAAGCTACGATTTGCTTGCACCATAGACATTTGTACGAAGTTGTAATTTGCAATAGTATAAATAAAAAATTATAAAGGACACCCCCTTTTTGCAAAAAAGAGCCTAGTAAAAACATAAATTCGTTCACACAAAACCTTAACTAATGGAGGTTAATTTTTGTAGTTCACGAGAGTTCATCTGTAACTGGTCGAGTTTTGTAAAGCAAGTTTGTCCTCAAGGTAATTTCTCGTTTCGCTCACAATAAAAATCATAATGTTGGTTTTTTTCTTTCCATTCATGGAAGCTTAACAATTGTTGAGCTTCGACGCCACACACGGTCTCTTTAACATTGAAAGAGGCTTTTGAATGAAACTAGTCATGGGATTTTCGCTCTTATTTAAGGCAAATTAGAGTATATAATATGTAGGAAGGTTAAGTGTTGACTTTAACAAAACCAACAATAATAGTAATGGACATTAATGAGGTGTCTGTGAAATAATTATAATAATAATAAATGAAGGTTGTGAATTGTGCGCTTTGGTATATGGTTTTGGACTATTTACGAACATGAATATATTTCAATGGCGTAATTATTTGGTATGTATTTTTTTAAATTTAATATTATATATATTATATAATAATAATCATAATGATACTTTTAAATACATTTCATATTGAAAGGAAAGAAGAAGATTTTTCAAGATTGTGGCGTGGCGCTACATAGTGCATTAAAAATTTAAAAAACTTAAGAAATATTTGATCACAAGACCATCGAAGTCAGGTATTCAGTTAAATTTTACTCCTTTGCCATATTATTCCTTTTAAAAAATATAATACCTGTTATCTGTTATCCCATAGAGTTTTTAAATGATTAGTATATGTTGTTATTCTAGAAGATTTCAGGTCATTCTTGTTTGATTCCCATATAATTATTGTTATAAGTATTAATTTTCTTTAAGTTAATTTACTTGTATTAATGTAATTTTTATTTTTGTATAGTTTTGATCAAAATAGACGTCCAGATCTTTTAACAACAGTTTTTCAAGATTTATTAAACCTATTGCTCTTTGTTAATTTTTTTCTCATTCAAAGTGCCTTGACCCTAGTTTTTGTCTTCATTAGCTGTCTAATGACCTTGGTTTCGGTTCAGCATTTCCGCAAATTACAGAACAAGGAGCTTCCTTTATTATATAGACGATAAGTATTATTTTCCCATGGCAAGAATGCCGATTTAAAGAGTCTCAATAACATAAGTATTCCGCACACTAAATGTCTATTGCCCTCTTATTCATACATAATTAGGTACATTTTTAACTGAAACAATTACTCTTTATTCTGGAATAAGACACTTTTCCGCCAACGCATCCTTAATTCCTCAGTTGAACCGCCTATTCGTTGATTTTCAAAATTTTCCATAATGATTTCTTACAATACAAATTATATATTAGATATTTAGTTTACAGTAATATAGAGTATATTATACAGTATAAGTTATTTTACAGTAAATAAAATTAGTAAGGTTTAATTCTTTTGATATAACCTTTAACCTTTTCCTTTTTGTTGAAGAAACAAACGAGAAACATTAATGTTTTGATTATAGAACCAAGCTTGAGAATTGAAATAAAACAAGCTAATCTTAATGGAAAATTCATTGTACGATCATTAAATGTTTGCGATTCCCACGATTTATATCTTTATATCCAAAGGATTTTGATATCTTTTAGATTTCATTACAGTCCATTTATATTCGACCAATTTCCTAAAATCTTATTGTTATTTTATTTAGAAAACTTCTTAGAAAAACATCTACGGATTCTATAAAAAAAAAAACTCACTAATATCTACAATGTAAGTTATACCTATTTAACAGTTTTATTCCATGTAACCAAATCATAACAATTTAAATTACAACTTTTGTATCTCACAGACTTATATACTTATTTGCTTCGATCATTTAATACTATGTCAATGCTTATTTGTATTCGTTTGGCTTATTTCTTAACAATTGTATTATGTAGATAATAAGGTTGATTATTTGTTTTCGTAATATAGGGTTACCAATTGGCGAAGTAGACTGTAATTTTTGGCAATCTAACTATGGGATTGTAATTCAATAGTAATTTATCGAATTAGGCAATATGACTTTGATTTGGTATTATAATAAATGTACTACTAGGTTTTCTTTGCAGTTTCGTCCGCGTTACGAGATTTGATTGAAATAATTTCCCGTCGGTAAAAATAGATGTGATATATTTCTCTTGTAAAAATATCATATTAATTTGATACTTGGTTAATCGCTTTTACTGTGCACTTTATGCGCATTTTTTCCCTGACCTCATTATGGATCAGTTCTCGCTGACAATTTTCCGAACCGATATGACTCGGGGACCTTCAAGAAGAGAGCTATTATTCTATCATATGAGTCGTACACTGGTTTACCTCTATATACTACAGTGCCAGGGTAGTGTTGACTTGGGTATCAAAAGTTCTCAAAATATATATATATATATAATATATATAATATATATATATATATTATATATATATATATATAAATTGGCGTAATCAATAGATTACGCCAATAATTATTAAGAACAATAGTTCTTTCTATTAAATCTCTACCTATTATTGTTTCTTCAAATATGATCAATGATACACAAAATGATGAGTAACCATTAATTTCATATGGGATGTTTTTTATCAACATACCAGTTTAACGACTTTACAATAGCTATACGCTTATATTATTTTGCTATTAAGTATGCTTGTGTTTATAGATATTTAATAATATTATTTATTTTCCTGAAAAAAAAGTATTTGCCCACGTCTACTTCACCTAAAATATCTCCAGTCAAGCTATTTCGCGCATAAAATCTTGTACAACTTTTTTCTGTTCGAAAACTAAATGTTATAAACATAAACCTATGAGAGAATAAGGCAAAAAGAAGAGAACAAGAAGAATACAATCCATCCATATTTGTACACCTAACTGTAATAATTTTCCAAATCGGTTTTTCTAGTACCAGATATAAGCAACTATTAACATGATTATTTTATAGATATTTTTTAATCAGAGACATCCCTAATCAAATTTATTACGACTAATCTAAATTGTTAGATCATAAAATGCGATCATCGCGGAGGTCTACCCTTAATGTTCTTTAGAAAGGTTTATAATATAGACATTTGATAACCGTTTTATCTAAAAAGTTAAATTCTCTATGATAACGTTTTCGACAGAAGCTGAAAAGCATTATGTATTCGATTCTTTTGAACAGTGAAGCTTAATCCAAACTCCATTAAAATTGTAGAATATTTTAAAAAGCTTTTTGAGTAATATTTTAAAATACTGTAATTACTTAAAACCTTTTCTAGGTTTTAAGTAATTACAGTATTTTAATTTTATTATCATCAAACCAAGCATAGATTCTATTTAGAATTTATTTATTTAAAAAAAGACTTTTACCCTATAATCGTTATGGATATAAAGTCATTCTCACTTACTAATCTGTCTTACATAGGAACATCTGACAGGTATGACGAGAGGACCATGTAATTAGATGGGCTCGCTGTCACGTTCGGTAGAACACCTACTGTGCGCAACGATGGGTCGTGGGTTCGAATCCCACCGCGACAATATATTTATAATTTTATGTAAGCTTGTGTTCCTCACGTCTGGTAAAATCGGGCATTGAACGTGTGGGAGGAATATCGAAATTCTGACCGGGTAACTTACCACCGTTCATAGATGGAAAAACCGTGAAGTGCAAATTGCGTGTTACGGTCTCAGTCTATGGATTTCCGAATGCTCGAAGGAAAAAGTAGGTCGACAGCGCATCATTGATTGATGTTTTGTGGCTGGGGTGACGCTCTACCCAGGGCCAGGAACCTTCGCGGGACTATGCAGAACAACTCATCAAAGTTTCATCATAATTGGATGAAATTAAGAGATAAAAATACTTAGTTACTTATTTATGATGATGACGAAAATATTTACTGGAGATTTGTATATTCACTATATTGTACTAAGTTTCATTTCATAGCCAATAAAGTATCGGATGTTGCAAACGGTACTTCCGAAATGGCCTCTCCATTCGTCCCACCCTCTATAGATGTCTTTGTATGCAAATCAACTCGCCGCGCCCGTAGCTACCAAATATTTCACGCGGGGCCACTGCTCTTGACAGCGTCCGCCAAATAACCAAAAGAATATGTTTCTTTTTTACTAAAAAAACTCTTCGTCTTTTAATCTATGTGCCTATATGATATAGTATTCGGAACAATGTTGCACTTTAAAGATTTTTACAGGTCCGGTCAGGATATTGTTGTATATTTTTTTTATAGTATAGGGGGCAAACGAACCTGTGGCTCACCTGATGGAAAGTGAACACCGCCGCCCATGAACATCTGCAACACCAGAGGACTTGCAGATGCGTTGCCGGCCTTAAAACCTAGTTTACGTTATACAACCTAAAGTCAGTTTTATTCCGAAATAATAAAGTAATATTATATATTATCTAAACTTAATTCGAATGTGGTCGTTTTGAAGACGTTCTTGATTTTGATTAAACAATTCACACTCATTCTATATGTACAGTACTAGTATTTAAAAAATAAAATAACTTTCATCGGATTCATTCATTGTACTATTATCCCCACGCATTACAGTAAGCGTGTTCCGACCACCGCGGCCGAACAAAAGACAATCATCGGTGAACAACTAAAATTGAGGACGCAAAACTTGGAATTTGACTGCGATAACGGGTAATTCATCATAATAGACTGAATTTAATAGTCACTGCATTATTTTTCTGTACGCCTATCTATCAATATATATAGTTAAACTTAATTTCTCTATTGACGCCGTAACAGCGGTTTAGTGTAGGTAAGCCGAGAACAGTATGCCAACCAATTTGTCCCTTCCGTGCCATTGGTTTTGTCGTACGGCCGTAATAAACATTCAACACGCGGTCCCCTCCAATCTGTCCGTGTAATGGCTTACACGCGTTAACACTACAATTGCAATATTGTTTATATGAATAACAGCAGGATAATTTCTCTGTTGTTATAGTCGGAAGCGATCAATTAATCTTTTAACATATGGTGGGCTGTGCTTGTTGGTTTGCTCTGTCGAATAAAAAGACTGAGATATGATATCCGGTTGGGAAAAAGAAATCAAAGGTGATTCCGCCTCTCGCGTTTATTTAAACGGGAATTTATAAAATATATAATATATAATTGTAGGTATTCTTTACCAAGTAATTTCGGTAGATCAAGTGAGATTTTATTATTAAAATAAGAATCCTTGTATTTTTTGATGACTGCAGCTTCTTTAATCAAAGTAAAAGCAATTAAATCTGTGCTAAGATTTTCAAATTGTATTTACCTTTAATTTTTATACCGCTTACCGGAAACAAAGAAAAATGTATTCCATGTCATACACACCTCTCTTTATTTTGTAGGCCCTGTATTATTATATAACAACCGTTTTATATTATATCATTGCCACTACTTCTCGTGCTGCAAATATTCCTCAGATTTCTTGAAAGTCGGCTTCAAAGGCAATGCATACATTCGGCTTTTCAATATCACACTGCCCTCTTTCATTCTTATTTTTACCACTGTATCAAAACTTAGGTACATAAGGTGAAAGATGCTTTATTCTTAGATAGAACAACAAATGGTAAGCGCTTCAAGTACAATTGGTATCACAACGGAGAAACATATATCATTTGCTGGAATACCAGCCGTCATTGCTATTCAGATGTTAGGTGTAATTTGAGCAGTCACGTCTTGATCAATAACAAACTCGCCTTGCAATACTTCTCCAGCTTACACAGGTTAAGAGCAGTTGGGATATTTAGTAAAACGCGTTATACTTATACTTTAATGGAAGTAGCCAGGTATGAAAGAATTGAAGGCATGTTGTGAAATAATTCTTGCAATTAGAATATTTCTTTTATATATTTTTTTTAATGTTAGATATCGACAGACGTGCATGAGGTTCACTTGATGGTAGGTCAGCCATCAGCCATCAGCCTCAGCCACAGAACAGCTGTCGATCTACTTTTTACTTCGAGCATTCGGAAATCCATAGATTGTAACCGAAACGCGCAATTTCGTCTTCGTTTTTCCGTCTATGAACGGTGGTTCGTCGGTTCGGGTTCGGTCGGAATTTCGATATTCCTCTCACCCGATCAATGCTCGAAGTTACCAGACGTGGGGAAAACATGCTTACAGAAAATTATAAAAATGTGGTCCCGGTGGGATTCGAGCCCACGACCCACCGCTGCGCACGGTAGGTGTTCTACCGAACGCGCCAACGAGCCCGTCATTAAATTAAATAAATTTTACTGAAAATTCCAAAGTTGGGATAAATAAAAAAATAAGATAACAATGTTATATTGAAAATAAATAAATTCCTTGTTAATACCACAAACTAGTGAGATAGTACATGTATCTCGAGGCAGAAATGAACTGAACTCAAATATCTTATTAAAACAATTAATTCTCTAATTACCTAGCGTTTTATTTTCCCAACTGCTTTTATTAACATATGGGTATATTAACTTGACGTTATAATACCCAACAATTCTCGCTTTACTATTGAGCATTTAGCCAATAGTGAACTTTGCGGTCTTTCGGGATACAAGTCAATAACAGCGTCTAGCGGTATAAGTGTAGGTACTGGTATAAGGGTAGGTACGGCTTGACGGGCTCGTTGGCGCGTTCGGCGGAACGTCTGCCGTGCGCATCGAAGGGTCGTGGGTTCGATTCCCACCGGGAGCACATGCTTATAATTTTCTGTAAGCATGTTTTCCCCACGTCTGGTAACTTCGGGCATTGATCGGGTGGGAGGAATATCTAAATTCCGACCGGGTAACGAACCACCGTTCATAGATGGAAAAGCCGTAAAGTGCATATTGCGCGTTTCGGTTTCAGTCTATGGATTTCCGAATGCTCGAAGTAAAAATTAGGTCGACAGCGCATCGTTGACTGATGTTCTGTGGCTGAGGTATCACCTACCATCAAGTGAACCTCATGCTCGTCTGTCGATATCTGACATAAAAAAAATAAAAATAAAAAAAAAGGTACTAAAGCTCGATTCAATTAAATATTGAATACTGACTTTAAAGAATATTCATGATAATTAAAAGTCTATTCTAGGGACATAGGCTATTACAAATAAAAAAATTCTTATTAATTTCTTTAATTTAAACAAGGTTTTGTCACCATGAATTTGAATGATTATATAAGTTTTATATTATATTTAAAATCCAAGTAAAGATTTCACTGCGAGTGTGGTGACAAAATGGCTGTACAGATATAAAACGAATCATCTTGTGTTCTTTCCATTGGACCGAATTATGTCCGTGGGCGTTTAAGTTGTAAATCCAATGACCTATCCCTGTAAAAACATAACTTGCAATCATATTTTGAGTCTTGACATTTTTTCTAACTTTGAAGTTTCGACAGCTCTGAAGTATTTTAATTTTTGACTCAAGCCGCGTTAGTTTACCCCGCGCCGCTAGTGATTCCGCTGTCGCTCCGCTTCCCGCTATCTTCGAGATATTCATCTTGAAATCTTAATAACACACTTGTGTCACTCCTACACAGGTTATTTAAATGTATGAATATTTAGCGGAGAGAAATGTTCTTTGAATTCTTAAGCGCGCTGAAAAGCTTCAATTGCAATGTCATTTGAATACTTGTTGTCATTTAACTAGCGAATGGTTTGTATGAATAACTTCATCGAGCCGTAATGTAAACCGTAAATCTTCTAAGGTAGGGGAGACCAGGGATGAACGTAACAATTTTTGGTTTTTTCGAAATATCTCCCAGATATTTCTGAATATTAAAATTCTAATTACTTCACATTTGAGATTGGTCTTTCAGCTATCATTTTACACCAGCTTACATGCAATGTATTTTATAGATTTTGAGAAAAACGAATAATTATTTGAAGTGGGATTTGTTACAAACATCCCAACCCCTAGGGTTGGTTGTAACAGTGTAAGGGGATATTTGTAACATTGTAAATAAAAATAAAGTAACTTTCATAATCAACATATTATGTAATCATAATTAACCTTTTGGGTTTCACATTACTATTACAATCCTTATAAAAATAAACTTTTCTAGGAAACAATAATAAATTCGAGAATAATCAACATTATTCAAAATTGAGATAGACAATTATGACACACAAAGCTTATTTATTTATTATATTTTATTTCTAGTTGAAACGCCAGCTTTCGTACTTCTTTGTTTATTAATCTGTAATTAATTTGAGAACAATAGATGGATTCTTCGTCGGTACAAACTCTTCTTTTCGATCCGTAGCCTACATTTGGAAGACTTGTTGAACCTTCTTCAAGCATTTTCTTCTTTTGCACTATATAAAGTTACATGGCAGAGTTGATATGAATTCGCACCGTCTCTAAATGGTACTTTTCTGAGCAGTACTTCTGCAGCCAAATCCATTATTTCTGTATTTTTTTAATTTCTTTTTGTTAGATATCGACAGTCGAGCATGAGGTTCACTTGATGGTAGGTGATAACTCAGCCACGGAACATCAGTCAATGATGCGCCATCGACCTACTTTTTACTTCGAGCATTCGGAAATTCATAGACTGAAACCGAAACGCGCTATATGCACTTCACAGTTTTTCCATCTATGAACGGTGGTTCGTTACCCAGTCGGAATTTCGGTATTCCTCCCACCCGTTCAATGCCCGAAGTTACGACATGTTTACAGAAAATTTTCAACATGCGTCCCGGTGGGAATCGAACCCACTACCCATCGATGAGTACGGTACGGTGTTCTACCGAACGTGCCAACGAGCCCGTCAATAGTTTGTAGTAGCTAAACCTCTACTGGTCGTACTTTTAGGCAGTCTGAGATAAGAAAACGTATTTGTTTTACTTAGGAATATAAAAAAACGCAACAAAAACATAAACGGGATGAAAGTAACAAATTGTTACTTTCATCCCTATATTTAAAATTTCCCGAATACGACAATCATATGCCTATAACCGAAAAACCATTTTAGAAAGATACCATTTCAAACACTAAAATAGAGAGATGAATAGTTACGCTACTTCACTGACAGTTTAAATGCATGTTAGAACCTACTACAATAAAAACAAACGCAATTGAAAAAAACGGTTGTAAGTTACTTTGGGGGTATTTTTGAGGCACTGACTAGCTACGTCATACACCTGTCGGAACAGCGCCGAGAGCGCAACTGTGGTGATTTGGGATCCAAAATGGGCCATATTAGTGAATCAACCATCAATGCAGCTAGCATAATTCGTTCAAAAATTCATTTGTTACGTTCATCCCGTGTTACTTTCATACCTGGTCTCCCCTATACTTCATTAGTAGCTACTTTTCTTTTATTTTTCGTTGATTCGATAGTTTAGAGCTTTAATTTGGATAAATTGATAAATATGCAGTTTTAATAACCTATCGTTTAACCCTAAAATAGGATACATTGTTATCTTGAATGTTTTAGTCAAAATTGGATTATTGCAAAATAAATAAATAAAGCTTTGTTATTTTAGTTTTAAGCTTTTTTCTAAAGTTACAAAATCGATTATTGATTTTACTAATAATGTATCTTTATACAAGGTTATTTTTTTAGAATTCAAAATCTTAGGTTAGTTTTCCGATACCTTAGGAATATTATAAGTAAATTTGTATATAAAACTTTTAATAAAGCCAAGATCTAAAATTAATTTTATCGACAAATATCACACAAAACATTTTTTTATAAGTCTAATCTAATATATAAAATTCTCGTGTCACGGGGTTCGAACTTGAACTCCTTCGAAACGGCTCGACCGATTCTCATGACATTTTGTGTACATATTGGGTAGGTATGAGAATCGGACAACATCTATTTTTCATCCCCCTAAATGTTAAGGGTAATCCACCCCTATTTTTTTTTTTAATTTTTGTTTTTATTTTTTTATAATGTGGCATTAAAAAATACATACAACCCTAAATGTTTACTTTTCTATCACCAACCCCTGCTTTTTAGAAATATTTACATGGCAAAACAACGATTCAGCTAGTCATATAAATAATATAAAAAATATATATCTTAAGATTTATAAAAATCTTAAGATATATATTTTTCTGTACAATATGAGTGTCAAAGTCCAGAAAAAGTACATATGTAATAAATTGAATTATAGGTTAAAATTATTTAACAATTTAAGCGATAATTCACAAAACGTGTATTGTATATCTATTCTCAAGAGGGCAATAACTTTAACCATATAAATGCATTTTGTTTAATTAAAATACTATCCAATTCAAACGTGATTCCTTATTCCATGATACAATAAAATATGGTATTCCTATACTCACTCCTGATAATATGGCGTCAGAGCGTATTCATTCTTATAAAAACACCTTCGTGAAAATATTATCTTATTATAGACTAACATTGTTATTATCTAAGTACCAACGTTAAGAAACATAAAATCGATAGCGTTGCACTAACGAGGTGATTTTGGGCAATTTTCAAGGCTTAAGTGTTAAAGTTAGTGGGTAATATGTTTTTAATTTTCATTATTAGTAATTTCGGAAAACGATTAAAAAATAAGTTGGTATCTTCATCTTCTTCAGCCTATATTCATCCACTGCTGGACGTAGGTCTCTCCTAAAGCGCGCCATTTTCTTCTGTCCCCTGCTCTTCTCATCCAAGTTGGTATATTTAGTAGATAATGTTTTTATCTAATATAACAAGTGCTGACATATTTTAAATTATTGTACCATGCCCGATAGTTAATCCTATTTAAATCGGCTGTTTAAAACGCTACCCGATTTTATACGGATTAGGGCATAATATACGAGTCGAGGCACTAATACGGTTATTGTACTGGTTCAGGAGACAATACGTAGCTTAGCGAAGTAAAAGTGGGTGACTATGAGCTGTTAAGTACTGGCTTCCAATACATTATGGAGAAAGCTATGACAGAATTATAAGGGAATACGTATTTTGTTTAGTACAAGAGGTCCGAGATTCTAATTCCAAGGAAACAAAACATAAAGATTTTTCGGTTGCCAATGCATACAGAAATAATTCTTGTAAATAATAAAGAAGCACAGAAAATGTCTGACACATGAATCACTGAAATTAGTTTTATTTAAAATCACAACCACTCTGTGGAATCAGCTTTCGCCGGCGGTTTTTCCGAACCGTTACGACTTGGAAACCTTCAAGAAGCGAGCCTACATCTTTCTTAAAGGCCGGCAACGCACCTGCAAGCCCTCTGGTGTTGCGGATGTCTATGGGTGGCGGTGATCACTTACCGTCACGTGAGCCGCTAGCCCGTTTGCCCTACTACTTCGTTTACTATTAAAAAAAAACTTGTGTGTAATAAGCCGTAGTTGATAAAGTTCTTCGTGGATTTTGTAACACCTAACATTTGAAAAAAATGTAAGGAATTAATTTATATTTTTCTTTAGTAAAAACTGCATCAAATCAAGATGATTTAGGAGGATATTTAGATGAACATAATAACATAATACTTACAGGCTCGTTTGTGCAATGGTAGGTTCAGTTCCTGGTAAATGCGAAAAACATTACAAAACGTGAGACAAAGTTATCAAAACTACGTCAGGTTAAATAACCACCTTTTAATAGAAAACTAAGCCATGAAATACATTACCTTTGTAACCTCAGTGTAATGTCTTTAGACCTCCAAATGCTAGAAGAGAAAATATGGAGATCATCCCGTCTAGCATGACCATTAAGAGATATCTCGCTGATGAGTGAAGACAAACTAAAATATTATTATACCTCTACATCGACAAATATCTCTCCTTTGACATTCGAAGACATAAAGAGAAAATTGATTAAAACATGAGAAAACAGTCCACAAAATTTTGTCGTGGTTGTTATGCCGGCAGTAGCGTATCGTTGAAAAAAAACATAGGCAAATTTTGTACTTCCTTTAACTAGTGACGATATTATTCTGAGGCCTAACCGCAAGCTTTTAACTTAACTCGGTCACATTTAATAGAGTTATGGCAAAATATCTAGATGGCTAAGACACTACGTATAAAATAGACGAGTAAGTAAACTAATTCATATTGTTATGGGTCCATCTGATGAAACATTTATCTTTACAATTATCACATCCTTTCCTGTGCAGAAAAATTATAAAAAGCCACAGAAGTGCCACAGAAGCGCTTCATTCCCTATTTGGGGTGACGGGAGTTCACTCCATACTCAGGCTGTAGAATGAAACATTTACCTTACAAATCACTTAATAATGGTAACAAAATTGAAGATAGATACTTATCATATGGAACAGTTTTATCTACGTGATGTATTGTTTGTTTCAGAGTAAATTCGAATCTCTTGTACGTGTGTAAGTGGGTTTTACTGTTAGAAGCATTTCCGTCTTATGATAAATCTGATATCTAAGCATGCACCTACAATCAGTTTTAAATGTACTAAGTCATTCTAGAACCTTGGCGTATGTTTCAGTAAATATTCTTGGTGCAAGATGTGTATGTTAAGTTCACGTCAAATTAATTTACCCTGGAAGGGTTCTAAATATATTCCAAATGTGTATTAAAAAAAGCCTTTAGCACTGGAGTTCCTGGGTTCGAATCCCGGGGAAAAGGATAAAAAATTGTTGGGCAGGGTACAGAAGATTGATAAACTACTTGTCTGTAAAGAAAAATTATCATAAATTATACATAAATGGGTCCTCCCCATGCCCCAATAGAGAACTCGGGAGTTCACTTTAAATACCTAAGTAGTTTTGTTAAAATAATATTACTTAATATTGTCTTTTATTAACGCGAGTATCACACATTTAAATAAAATACTGTATACCGGATTAAAACGCGATTTATTATAAAAATATATTAAATATATATTAGATTTGATATAATAAATCGCGTTTTAATCCGGTATACAGTATTTTATTTAAATAATATTACTTGTCAATCTTTGCTATTGGGTTTGTATCCAACTGTGTGGTCAGTGGTAGATAATACTAGTATTAATAGATACTCAGAAGTTCAAAATTTCAAGCAGAAATTATTCCAAACAGAAAATTTTAATACGATATTCTGTTACAGAAAGGAGCCTAAAGCTGCATCTACACATGTCACCCAAAAATGATACCGGTAAGTTACTTTTATACTAGTATTTGCCCAATACTATACATTGAGTAAGAGTTTTTGTTTGTTTGAGTTTTCGGATATATATCGGAAAAAATCGTATTTTTTTAATAGATCTATATCGATATGATATAGATCTATTAAAAAAATACGATTTTTTCTGTCATAAAAATCACGAACTTTCATATAAACTCTTATTAAGAAATAGTCGTAATGAGTTCCGATGATAATAATCTAAAGGTCCGGACATCTTCCGATACTTCCACGCGGAAGAGTATCCTAATTGGACCCTGTTAAGGAATACAGCGTCTGTACACAAAATGACAAAAGTGAATTTAGGTACCAATCGCTTCCTTATGAGCTGGAGTACATTTTTCAAAAGAGTTATAAGTTTATCATTTAAATCGTTTTAATAGCAAAGAAATGGAAAAACTAGTGGGCTCGAAACCCTAACATGTTTAGAATATTTAACAATAATGCACGAAACACGATATACATTTAGTGTAATAATAATAATTACAAAAAAACTATTATTTCTGTTATGTTTTAAAAGAAATTTAATAAAACCTTATTAAAACTTCAAACTCAATTTTCTCAAAATGGCAACCATGTAGGTTGACACTGTATTGGTTATCAGCATCAAATTGTCTAGTACTAAGTAGATACCGTAATCTGAAAATAAAACAAATGACAGTTTAATACTACAGAGTTTGAATATCTGACGTTGCTAATTAACAGAGGAACCCCTACCAAGAACTCGCAGTAAGGTAAGATATATTTATTTGATCAGTCAGTTCCAAGGTATAACATCTTTACACATTGCCTCCATAAATTATGACTAAGCAAACAAAACCTTTGCCTAACTACGCGCTTATTTGCATTTTCGGATACAATATTGTCTACTTAAGATAATAATAAACATGATTTATATTTGATTTACGGCCGGTGAACGTAAATTTTATTAGTTATTGTTATCACGCCTTGATATTTCTGTAATATTGATTTTATATACATATATTTGAGTTAGGTTTCTACAACTTTTGATTCAATTGTTTTCATTAAACTAACTTAATTCTGTAATGTGTTCTGTTCGTAAAGCTATAATTTAAAAAAAGGGAACGTTTAACGCGGCAATCGGATTTGGACTTTGAGTAACCAAGTTGAACGGATGGTGGGTGGAAATAATAATTGAAATATATATAAAAAATTTAGCAATAAAAGTAAGTTTGTTTAAATATCCGTCTGTCCGTATGTCAAGACCCTTTTTCTTAGTAACCCCTTGCAGCAGTGAAAAAAATCAAAATTAAAAGTTGACGCAATCAAAAGATACGGAATTTTATACCCTGTTTACCCCATATTTTGACATTCGCAAGGGAACCTATAGGGTATTTCCCGTTGACCTAGAATGATGAAATTTTGCATAAAGCAATGACATATAGCACAAGTAAAAGTAAAATGTCCGAAAACAGTAAATTTGTAGAATTTTTTATTGGGAAAATATTTACTTAACTAAAAGTTTGTACGGAGACCTCGGTGCGCGAGTCCGACTCGCACTTGGCCAGTTTTTATTTTTCTTTTTTCATTCCGAATGAATCCATAGACAATTTGCACTTAACGGCTTTAACATCTATAAACGCCAACACAGGCGCAAATTGGATATTCCTTCCGCCCGTGGATATGGTCATAAGAAAATACATGACAGACCCGATGAAAATCGAGTATGTGATAGTTGAATACAAAGTTACCAAAGCCTTTTTTGTATTTGTCGGTTTCATCTTTAAAGAAAATGTATATGATTTGACACTAATATTATTACCAAATTAACTGCATATATCTGAAAGATTTTGTTATTGAGAAATCAGGAAATTAAATTAATTAAAATTTAAAATTAGTAATTTAAAAAAAAAGGGATCGAGATTATTGTAGTCACTTCTCGATACAACTAACTTCCCGAACCGATCATAGATTTAAAACAAAAGAGGATTCTAAAGTATTAGTTAATTCGAATAAAAGTTATATTTGAATTTAGAATCATAGGAAAGGTTGTAGACTACTTTTTATCCCGGAAAATAGATCGATATCTTGCACGCGTGCGATTCGGGTAAACTTCTATTTTAATTGCGTTACAGACGAATAAGTGTACTTTTGGCCGTTTCATGCAAAATAATCTTACACTTAAGTATAAATGATGACCGTTGGTATACAGCCAGTGACCCCTTTAATTACGCAAACATCTGCTGAGGCAGCTGGTCTCATTGCTAAGGCAAAGGAAGTAACCACGTTCTTGAATACTCACCTTTTTGCTTCTATTTAGTTCTTGACTATTATAACCCTGTACTTCTTTCCATATCTAGGTTCACAATCGCCATCCCTTATTAAAACCTAAGCAAAAACTCCCCTATCGATCTTTAATACATAGAAACTAGTTAGACGGAGACACCGAACTATTTGCTGTTTTTACTTGCTATAGCTATGTTTCTCGCGATTACTTTTAAATATATAATAATTATCTCTTAAACGTGAAATGCGAAAGTGTTATATTTAGTCTACTGTTTTTATTGATACCTAATGAGATGAAGCTTAAAGCTAAATCTATACAAATTACGAGACGCTTATCTTTGATAGAACCCATTTTGCAAATTGACTGTCGAAATTATTTACATTACTGAGTCTGCAAAATGTATATGTTGTGATAGCTCTAGAAAAAAACATATTTCAAGGTACTAGTACTAGCTCCAATAAGTATGGAATTAAAAATTGTATGTTAAATTCGATTTTCAAAATTTAATGGACAAAATTATCTAAGATATACAAAGAACATCGCCGTGATTAATATTTCTTTGTAAATTAGTTAATTTTGTCCATAAACTTATAAAATTTAATTTTACTTACAACTTTTAATTTCATACATACCTTTTGAATTTTAAAACTATACTCGATTATCTTAAAAAATATAAATGGTTACGAATTGAAGTTTCCTAAGATATGCCTTCTAAATAAAATGGATATTGTTTTACGACTATTACGTAACCCAGATCTGACGGATGTATCTTCCATGATGGATGTACTGACTGCACATATAAATGACAGGGCTCACTATTTACATAATACTCGTACCTCGGGGAGGTTTCGTATGTTTCGTCAACGGGACAGGGAATCCGCATAGTAATATCTCATGTACATAACTTTACATTAATAACAATACATAATACATGAATAATTGTGTTTAGCTAATGGAATAATAGATTTTGTAATGTATATATAATGTATATGTATAGTTTAGACAATACTTCCGGCATATTGATTTAATACTTATTAAAAGTACTCTTAAATTAAATGTCTCTAATTCTAACTCTCATATTAATTGTTATATCATTTTTTTTTAAATTAAGTCAGTGAAGACAACTAATATTTAGTTTTGGCGTATAACTTGAGTATGCTCATACATTTTATGAGTTTCTAAAACAGCGAACGTAAAGTTCCTGTGACTACTAAAACGACTATTCTCGTAAAACCATAAAATAAATTAAAGATTTTACGCCGACGCGAGAGAGAAAGTGATGTCACGAAACTGGGAGATTTATGTGGGCTTGCGGAATAATAATTCAAATTATTTATTTATGAAACAATTACATATCCGTATAAAGGCGATGATCGTTTATTTTGAGTAAACTTGTTGTAATTATTATCACACACATTTTTGCGTGTATAGTTCATTATTAGCTGTAATTTATGGGTGACATTCATAGTTGAAAACTGCACTTGAATTCAGTCGATTGTTTTAGAAATTCGAAATTATTGGCGCGTTTTTAAGGTTATAAACAATTTAGTAGAAATAGATAATATATCATAAGGCGATAGCAGATTATTTACTAATTTTATTATAATAAATATTACATAAAAATAAGGATAGAGTTCCGAAAAGGGAAAACCGAAATTTCGTCATGAAATAGCACAGACATTCCATTTGACTATCTAAGAGTCCCCTTCAAAGGATTTTTGGCGACTCGCAATAGTTTTCGAAATATTGAATTTTTCGAGTACGCTGTTTATCACGCTCTGGTATATCTATGATCATTGTACGAACCGTTCGTTTATAAATTCGTGCGGGAAATCTATACTAATATTATAATCAGAAAAGATTTGTTTGTTGTGATTAAACCAAAAAGTACTGGACCAATTTTAAAAATTCTTTCACCAATAGAAAGCTATAATAATATTATTATCAACGGTGAATAATTTACAATTTGTTTTATTAAGCCAAGTGAAATGAGTAGGATTCGGTTCTAGCATTCGTCGTGACTCGTGATTTAAGATTCAATAAATTATACATTGCACTCGCTTAAGTAATAACTTATATCGAAAGGATTAAATTATTAGACAGAAAATGCAAGATTCAATAAAGATTACAGAAGTCACAATGTTTATAAGGGTAGTTTTATATCACGCACTCAAGCTGGCTCTTTGAATGATATGAAAATCCTTAGGAAATCAATCACATTACCTACGTATGTTTACGACATCATTTTTCCGTTGCATCAGCTGTTATTGCTATTGAATGTTTTACTTGTTGTCTACGAGAAAATTATGAATCACAATAATACGATTATCATAAACGTCTTTTTCTGAATGTTTCCATCTGTTATTGAAGTCCAATTAGGGAGAGTTGTGCCACTAATTGATAGGGTTGTAAATGAAAGCACTCCCTAATGAATACAAACTACTTCTATACACAAATAATTCTGAAGCGATATTTAATTTAATCGTCTCTTGTACCAAATGAATAAATTAACGCTTGCTTTAATACACATTTAAATCTTGTTTTCAGTCTATTTATAGACATGGTGTTCTGTAGATTTTCTTTTATTCTTTATCCTATAAAATCATTGCTTTATAGTCCAGTTTTTATTTAATACTTTTTTATTATCTTTTAAAATAATTAAATGTTACAACATATTTTCTACTAATATTATAAATGCGAAAGTAACCTTGTCTGTCTGTTATCTTTTCACGCTTAAACCGGTGAACCGATTTAGATGAGATTTGGTATGGAAATATTTTGAGTTCCGGGCAAGGACAAGGGTGTGAAAAGGGAAGTGGAAGTTTGTATGGAGAATCAAACTTTTCTTAAGTAATTACTGCATATTTGACCATTAATTAAATTTAATTAAAAGATAATTTAATTTTTTCATGACTTTTGTATATCGTTTCTGCAGTTTATCTATTGAAATCATTGACATAGTATTTTATTGATCGAAGATTGAAATAGAATATTTGGTAGATCGAAAATCTATTATTGAATATCCTGTTTTGAGAACCTGCGCTTGTCTATTGATGCTTGATAAAAAATATAGTGATTTTATAGTTAAAAATCCAAAGATCGTTCATATAAAATACATGTGTATCCTCGTATGTTGTATGTGGTGTTCTATCAGTGCCAGGAAAGTAATGTAACTTTCTACTCGGTTTAAGTACTGCTACGTATATTTGCCGTCTTTACCTTTTGCGAATACTTCACTGGTTATAGCTGATTAAGACATAAACGCGAGAGGAATATGTTGAGCTTTCAGCAGCTCATTTTTAACAGTTTCTCTAACTTTTATATTTCTTATACAACAAGATCTTTTCTTTAGTTTGCCATACACTAATTCTAAGAATTTAATCCTTATAAGCAATGTATAAGACTGCTCCATATGGTGTGTTGTGTGAGGTGTATTTTTTCAGAATTAATGGGTTCGATTTCCACCTAACTACGTTGATCTATAATAAATACTATCTATACTAATATCATAAAGAGAAAAGATTTGTATTTTTGAATTTTTGTATGTTATGAATAAACTCAAATACTTGGACGGATTTTAAAAATTCTTTCACCAAATGAAAGCTACATTATCAGCGAGCAACATAGGCTATTTTTTGTGTATAGTACATCTATAATGCACCCCTGTGAAGCCGGGGCGCGTTGCTAGTAATATTATAAAGAGGAAAAAAATTGTATTTTTGTATGTTATGAATGAACTCAAGAACTACTGGACGGATTTTAATTTTTTTTCACCAAATGAAAGTTACTATACGTTATCAGCGAGTAACATAGGCAATAGCCTGAAATATCATGTGTATAGTACATCTACATTGCACCCGTGTAAAGCCAGGGCGTGTTGCTAGTATACTATAAATATAAAAAGAACTCAGTTACTTTTCCATTCTGATTCCAATTAAATAGCTTTTTTTTTCAATTTTTTTAGATTATAGTGAGAGTGTGGTGCGAGAGCGGCGTAGGGTGGTCGCCCACTGCGGTGCCTGTGACCCCACAGACGACCAGCAGAGACGTGCTGGACTGCTGTCGCGAGCCCGGCGACGAGCCTTGCCTGCTCATCAGTGTGCATCCACACCATGGAGGTCAGGAGGTTTTTTATGTCAGATATCGACAGACGAGCATGAGGGTCACTTGATGGTAGGTGATACCTCAGCCACTGAACATGAGTCAATGATGCGCTGTCGACCTAATTTTTACTTTGAGCATTCGGAAATCTATAGACTGAAACCGTAACGCGCAATGTTTTTCGATCTATGAATGGTGCTTCGTTACCCGTTTGGAATTTCGATATTCCTGTCACCCGATCAATGCCCGAAGTTAGCAGACGTGGGAAAAATATACTTATAGAATATTATAAACATGTCGTTCCGATGGGATTCGAACCCACGATCCATTGGACCGCAGGGCAGGTATTCTACCAAACGTGCCAATGAGTCCATTAAAAGAGTTAGTACCTACCTATAGTAAGACTGTGTGGGGTAGTTGCCTACTGCGGTGACATCACAGATAGCAAATAGAAATGTGTAAAGTAAAAAAATGTATTTTCTGCGATGGAACGGAGGGAACTTCGGCTTAGACTGTCTGATAAAGAAAAAGAAATCAAAAATAAATGAAATATTAATTAAAGAATAGTCTAAAATAAGGTAAATGTTGAATATTCACAGATGGACACTAATATTTCCGCTAATTAATTACGTAATAGAGATATTCTGCTCCTCATTTCACATATAAAATTATCTTCATTCGCAATCATGTCAAAAGTTGTAATGTACCGTAAAAAAACTGACATATCCTGGAATCGCTAAATCGCGGTACGTTGCTCTATCAAAGCTATAAAATAAATAGTAATAGACATTGTAATAGGTATATAATAGGTATCTTGCCACTCGACAGGTAACTACAACCATATAAACGTATCAAATGCTGTAAAGGTGAGTCAAAGTGGCATCATAACGGATGGTTCGCGACAGCCATTTAGATGTCCCACATCCTCAGCTTGACACAAAAACTGATGTAGCGGTCTTATTTTTTGCACGTTTCCATCTTCGTCTACCTTACATCCTTGTTTTCATAAGGAATCTGTGTTACTTCTATATAAATAATAGCTAATATACTCAGCTACATAGAATAAACGGTAATTTTGGTGGCCGATAAGAAAGTATTTTTAAGAGAAATTCGATATGGTATGAGATACTTTAATGAAAAACGGTAAATTAGAGTTACAGTATTTTGGCTTACACTGATATAAATAGACAAATAATTGTTATCCTAGTATATTTTAAGAGTAAATCGCTATTTTTTATACTATTTTTTTAAACTATTTTTTTTATTTATTTATTTTAATCAATGCCCGAAGTTATCAGACGTGGGGAAAATGCTTACAGAAAATTATAAATGTGTTACATTGTCCCGGTGTTCAACCGAACGCACCAACGAGCTCGTCAAACTAGGTTTTAATATATTTAAGGAATTTTATTTTATCAACAATCAGTGATACCAATACTTAAAAATTTCTTTTTTTTTTGATACAAATTAGTAGAGTTTAAATAGTAGGTCTGTAATGAGTTAATGTTAATAGATTTGCAGTTTATTAAAATAAAATATTGAAATAACCCTTATTAGAATAGACAATAATTTGTTATAAATATCCGTACTTTATATTATGCTATACATAACCAAATTATATAGATTATTGTGAATTAGTAGCTGGAGCGTAAAGGTTAGTTAAAATTCTTCGCAGCCTTTTGTACATGGAAGAAGAAAATATCTTTCCAACAAGTTCTGTAGCGAGTTGAAATTTTTAATTAACGCAAGCCTGTTATAGCAAATCAAAATACTGACAATATTACATAACCTGAGTCACGTCATTGCAAACCAATAAGCGAGCGTACGAAGCCTTCACGGCACCTTGCAAAAACTTGAGTCGCCGTAATTGCCTCCCTATAGAGACGCGCGTCCGTGGGAAAGATATGTCCGAAATTTCATTTTCATTTGCCATCGGTCAAGGAAACGTTTCGACCCCGCTTCCAGGAAAACTTAAATAACATCACTTACATAATAATGAGCCAAATATCACACCAATTATACATAATACATAGTTACATAAATGCAGGACGATTTTACAAAATTCTTAAAGGCATGTTAATAAGGCATCAATGCTTCTGCTTCAAAGAATGCGAAGGCTGCATAGTTAATCAGCCTAATTTAAATGTATACATTCATGTTATTGTTTCTTAGTTATAATTATGTGGTTGTCATGCCACAAAATAAATTGACGAGCATTCGACTTAAAATATAGTAAACGATGACAACCTGTGTAGCTTATTTTACGTAAAACTATTGTTACCTAAACACATATTACTTAATAAATTATATTATTGTTTTGTTAATTAATTAATATTGTTTGTTTTATTTTATATAATTGACCTATCCGGGTTACGTGTGTTATGTACAGTACCAGAGGTTTTTTTGTTTGGTTTTTCGGGATTCGAAATATCAATCGAAATCAATCAATCAATCGATTCGAAAAATAAATATCAGTCGGGCAGGGCTGTGCCCCAGCCCCCAACAGACACGGAAATGAGTCTGCCCAATGGCCCACATATACTGAAGCACTGTTTGTTTTTAGATTGGTATTGTGTTATTCTATTGTTATGTTTCCATGTGACGATACTGAATTTTTTTGTAGTAAGTATAGATTATAAAATAATAATAATTGTTGCGATTAAAATTTTAACATAAGATTCCAGATGAATTAGATTTGAGACTATGTATTATTCTGCACCTAGAGTATTATCCTAAATGTTTTGGAATTTGGAAATTAAAATGGTTAGGACAACTCCAAATATAGGTACATTGCAATAAGCGTTTTGATCGAAATCTTAAAATGCCATAAATTTATTAAAATTAATAATAATATATGGCCAGAACTCGGTTGTCTTGTTAGCACTTAGCATCGTAATATTTTAGCTCAGAAAACGTAATTCTGGTTTCATGCATATATTTTCTCCGAGTAAAGCTATAAAGGGTCACTTCATTATGCAACTCGTTAAATACATGAAACCAGTGCTTTTGTTACAACTAGCTCGTTTATGTTATATACTTTATATTACGTGAGTAAATATTATGCTATAAGCGCAAAGCAGGGCCAGATTTCGAGGTATAGCCTTGGGGCAACAAAGGAATGGAGCCCCCTGGCCCAATATTATTTCATATTAACAATATAATAATGTTTGTACAAAGTACAGTAGATAAAGGTAAATCAGCGAGAAAAAATATCATAGGAAAACTTGTTTACTAGTGTTTACTCATCGGAATTAGAAAACCGGGGCAACTTCCTCGGGCCCCCCTTTTTTGGAGGCCCCGGATGCCCTCCTCGTAAATCAGGACCTGGCGTAAAGTAGACTTTTCTTAGAGAGTGTCGCCATTGAATCGACTCCAATTCCTAATGACAGGAGAAGGTGAAGATTCACTCATACTGTACGACGATACTTTCGAATTTACGCTAATTGTTAGGCAACAACTTGATTAAAATAGCTTAGGACTGATTTTTTTTTGAGTTATTGGCAAACGCCAATGTCTTGAATAAGAATCATAATCATTTATTTGACACACTCATATACTTATATGTAGATAAAATTAGATAATATAAAAAACAACTACATATTACTAAAATATTAATTATAAATGAAATATTTATTTCGAAATGTTACACTGTGATGTTAAATGGGACACCACCATTATAAGCTGTGGTCATGATGGACACAGGTTTCATTTAGTTTGATATTTAAATATCAAATTAAAAATGCACTCAAGTCTTCTGCGCCGTCTTGCGCGCAGTCCAATATGTAACGTAATATAATGTTTGTGTTATGTATTCAATTTGTAAGAGCCAATTTAAAACGTATGTAACCATGTAGTGCGGTCGCATCTTAGGAAGACGATAAAACTCGACAACTGTATTCCGGCACATCTTCATTAAGAATTAAGACTATATTGTCTTCTGTGGCGATGGCCAAATTATAAATAAATAGGTGACACACACTGATTTTCAGCAGTGGCGGCGTAAGGCGTGGGCGACGTGGGCCACCGCCTACGGCCTCGCGACTCAGAGGGCCTCGCGCCCCGAAAATTTATGCATTACTTAAAAGCCGCGAACGCGCCAAAAAAATTTTTGCAGGCCCCGCAAAATTAATCTTGCCCACATAAAAAGTAGGGCTTACGCCGCCACTGATTTTCAACGTGCCCCATGCGGTTTCTATAATAAAAGTCTGCGAACACAAAAAACAAATGTTTATTTATGTTTATTTATATTGTTTGATTCGGTCGCCGGTAACAGTGTTTCTATTACAGTTTCAAGTCTTCATTCTTTCAAGATTTAAATAATTGATTGTTTAGTACCAAACAGCTTAAACGTCAAAAAGGAAATTAATCAACTCAAGATTTCGATCTGTGTTTGTGAACGGGGCACTTGCAAAGTTCCCGTACACATTAACTTCCCATCAGGAAAGCATGCAATAGCAAATTGCGAGGTAACAACTATAATTTGGCGTAATGTACTGATATTTGCGAAGAATGGGTAGATAAGGCGTGCACGCGACGCTGATAACGATAATATTACGTTATAATAATAAATGAATTCTCCTGGTCTAGTTGAGTATGCGCAGGTGTCAGCCGCGTCAGTTTCGTTGTTTGTCTTAAAATAGGTGAATAGAGAGCCTAGCACGAACGACTATCGAAAAAGTATTCGAATCGTCCGGGTAAGTAATGATTTCATACAAATGACAGCGACGAAAATAATACTTTTTCGCAAGTCGTTCGTGCTACCCCTGTATTCAAACCTCTGCCTGACCGATATTATTATTTATCAGCTCTTGGGCTGTAGAAATCTGCAGTATAAAAGATATTAGGAGTGAAGAATCAGCTTAACTATCTATCAATTATCCAATTCTAATAAAAAAAAAAAGTTCGAAGTTCCCTAAATTATACATTTCATGGAGACCACAAATATAGGTTTATATGTAATAGCAAAAACATTTACAAGAATCGGAAGTCCATAATACGTATTTCTAGGCAGATAAGCGTCTTGTTTGTTTTCGAAACACTCTTGATAATTAATTATTTCAGTTTAAATTTCGAACGTCGATATAAAAATAAACGAATAGGAATCCAGAAATATACAATTATTAATACAATTAAAAAAATTATGATATGTTACGAGCAATATTAACGAATTGTAGCATCTCTCTTTAGTCCGTTTTACATACACTCATTTATCAGCTTTCTCATTTTAATTTACTTTGTTTTTTTTCCCAGCAGAACAATAATTATGGTTATAACACACTCCTGTTTCGCATAATAAATAACGAGAAAATCGTTTTATAATATCGTAAAGTTCCTTTGAAATAATTTACTCCATTGCGCGAGCGCAAGTTAATTATTGCTTTTATGTTTCATAAAGGCGCTTTGATGTACGTGTGGTTAATGGCTTCATTACGTATTCGTTACTAGGAAGCGGTAGCATTTTTAATTTTTTTTAAAGAATAAGATATTTTTTGGTACTAAAGTGAATTGAACATTATAGTAGAATTTGTATTCACTTATTGATTACTTGAAATTATGTAATCTTTGAGTATACGTGTCAATTTTATAAGCATACCAAATTCTACTACCTATTGTCAGTAACAGTATTAATTAGTTAATACTAGTCTGTGGTTATATAGAAAAAATAAACTTGTTAAATATGTTATATATAACTAGAACTCATCTTAAAATACCTTACATTTGACTGGTGTGTTTTTATAAATAATATTTTTTTTTTAAATCGCATACGTACAATCAATTAGAAAGTTCTAAAACATAGCTTTATGTGAAGTTACACATTTTTTAGTGCTGTAATTTGAATTGAGAATTACAAGTTTTTTGGAAGGCGCTTGAAGTAACTTCTACTAACTTTGCGCTTATTGGACAATTAGGCAAAAAATTATGACATCACTTATCATCAAACGGTTTTTCATCGTTTTCACTGATCGTCTTATTCAAACAATGAGGAAAGCTGCTATTTGTGAATAGACTCGGCTCTTGTCACGTAATGAGCTCAATTCAAATGAAAGCAGACTTATTTTCTTTCACAATTTGGAAGCTAATGATTTTGAAAATGGTAATGAAAGCGGGATATTTGCACTGCCCAGAATAAGACCCTTGTTTCTTTTGTTTATTCGTTTTCGCTAAACGTTGACATTTTTTAACTATTAGGCTCTTAAACAACCCTTTTTGTTTGAGTCAGATGACTTCAAGTTTTCACGCGATGTCCGATGTTGCAGCAGTCGAGGTTAATCGAAACGATTCCTCGGAAAACCCTCTTGATATATGCGATATAATTAGATCATTTTAAGTTTGTTGTACTTGACACACACAAGACAGGCCTAACCACTATGTATACACGATCAAAAATCATTATTTATATTAATATATTAATAAATAGGAAGGCAGTTATCTACTACTTCCATAAACTGAACATATTATTACGTTGGAACGTAAAATGGTTGATATAATCCGTGTTTCGACATTATTATTAACTGTCACTTTCTACAGTTTGAAATTAGAATTCGAGTGGTATGAACCTCTCGTTATTGAAATTGTTCATATGGATATTGAAAATACCTGATAATAAATGAGAAGTTTATCTTTTATTATTGTTGTTTTATGGCTCAGTTATAATATATTATAAGCGAAATGTGTTAAGTAACGTTGGTCCCAAATTCGAATCCCGGAGCTTTAAAAATTACTTCGTCCGGGCAGGACACAGAAGGGTGATCACCATGTCTGTAAAGAAAAATGATCAGCGAAACAGACACAGAAATGTGTCTTATTAGAGAATAGGAAACTAGACTCGGGAAATTCCCACTTTTTGTCGTTTATAGTTAAGTTATTTTTTTTAAATGAGGTAGTTACTCAAGTTGATATCCGTATGTTTTCTTCCAGTTCACGTGTTACGGGATACCGAGTCACCGTTGGAAGTGGCCTCTGCTTGGGGACCTGATGTGCAATTCGTTCTCAAGTACATCGATGAAGGTGAGATAATTATCCTTTATTAATGGCGTAGCTAGGTGGACAAGAGCATAAGAGAATAGGAGAAAAATCCCCTAACCCCGGAGTAAATTTTTTTTAGCAACTGCAAATTTTTTTTATGTCAGAGAGACAGACGAGCCGAGACGAGGTTCACTTGTAGGTAGGTGATACCTCAGCCAGAGAACATCAGTCAATGATGCGCTGTCGACCTAATTTTTACTTCGAGCATTCGAAAATCCATAGACTAAAACCGACGCGCAATATGCAATAAATGATTTTTCCATCTACGAAAGGTTGTTCGTCACGCGGTCGGAATTTCGATCCTTCCCCCGTTCAATGCCCGAAGTACAATCATGTCGTCCCGGTGGGATTAGAACCCACGACCCATCGATACGTACGGCAGGTATTCTACCGAACGCGCCAATCAGCCAACCTAGTCTTTGATTTTCACACATATTTAAATTGTTAGGATTTGAGTTTAGATTTTCTTGTAAACTACGTACGACTTATGTAATTCGGTGATATGTGCATTAAATGTTTTTTTACTATGTAATTGAGACTTTGTAGTATATATAGTTGTCACTCGACAACTATACAATACTAATATTATAAATAGGAAAGGTTTGTTACGATTTTACTTTATATTAACCTCATGCTCGTCTGTCGATACCTAAAATAAAAAAAAACACTACTGGACCGATTTAAACAAATATTTTTCTACGTACCCAAATCAACTCAACATTCCGTTCTCAATTCTCGTTACTACATCGTGTTTATATATACATATTATACTAATGTATTATATGCCTTTTGGGTACTAAAATTCTCAGCACCAATTATGTTATCAATCTCTTAATAATATATCGACCACTTCACTTCAAGTATTGCTCGCAATAAGGGGACTAATGACATCTCAATAAAGGCCATGGCGCTAATCTGTCCCAGCATTTATTTACACTGATCGTAATTACTTCGGCTGTTTGTCCTCATTGACGTCCCATAAATATGTCAGGATGAATCAATTTAAGGGCTTTTAATTTATAAGGAATCCAATAAAATGACATGATGACAACTGAATCCTTGTGTAGAATTAAATGAACGCTATTTTTTGGTGAAATGGATCAAAATATTGAAATTTTAGGGGCTTGTAATTCAACAATTTCGCCATTTGACCTCAAGTAAAAGTCGTTTATGAAAGCTAAAAATGAAAGGTTTGAGGTTGAAAAAAAATCTTTAAAAATATGAAGAAACCGTCTAAAAACCTAAGGAATCCAAAACATGATTGAGTCAACTTTCCAGTCAAAACCCAAAAAAAAATATTCTAATAATTCGTTAACTATTGTTAATATGGCAATGAACATTATACAATATATTTATATATAAATTATTATATTAGAATTTTCAAGGAAATTACACAGACAGATGGAAAAAGCGTGAAGTGCACATTGCGCGTTTCGGTTTCAGTCTATGGATTTTCGAATGCTCGAAGTAAAAAAAGTAGGTCGACAGCGCATCACTGACTGATATTCTGTTGCTGAGGTGTTCCTACCATCAAGTGAACCTCATGCTCGTCTGTCGATATCTAGCTTTAAAGGAGCACTATTTTTAAAATTAAAAATGAAATAAAATTTTTAAGAAATAAATCTTAATATCTTTGAACAGTTTCATTTATACATTAAGAATATTATAACTGTTCAGGACTCAAAACCAATTTGATTATTACCTCATCATATTTGAGAAACTTTCAGTAAGACCTTATAAAGTGCTCTTCTTTTTTCGTCAAAAAAGGTCTAGAATCTCTTACAATAATTTATAGTTATTGAAAAACTTTCACTTAATCAAATAAAAGATAGTTATTTATATATTTTTTTAATTTACATTACTGTGCTGAATATTCAAAATTGTATAATATGTTAATTGGATGGATAACGCCTCACCTTGCGTTCTAACTTCATTAAAATTCAATTTATTTAAGTCCGCGATATTTATGCGTAATGTTAAATTGTGTCTTACGAAACTAGGTAATTTAATTTAAAATTTTATCTTACGACTTATAATTTCTTCGGAGAGACTGTATGGAAAGTACTAGTCTTTGTCGTGTCTGAAGTTTGTAAAGAAAAGTTCGTTACAATGGACATTTTTGGGCTTTCTAGAAAACATGAAACGACCGTGCCGCTTGTTGCTCGACTTGGCGGGGGTACTGTCGTTCCCCCAGATTATTATTTAATGATTTAATGTAATAATATTAATTTTGTTATAATATTAATCGACTCAACAAAAATATATAATTAATGACTATTTAGCCCCAAGATGTTACTTAGTAGAAAATCTAATTTTTTTAAAACAATGGCGGTTTTAATATAATATTTCAATAATAATCAATTAATAATTGTCAAACTATCATGTCCTATTCAAATGATAGAGCACAAGGGTCAGTCGTAAGTTTAAAATAATGATGTAATTTTAGGCTCTACTATAGCTGCTAGCTTACTTACATATTATAAAATCTAAAAATTATACTTTTATACGTTTACACAGGTAATAACAAACTCATAAATGTCACAAGTTGTAACTCGCAATGTCCGACATTCTTATTTCCCTAATAGTTCTACATGATTAAATACATCACCACCCGACTAGATTCGACAGAAATTTAATGGTGTTGAATATTTTACCACTATCCCACAATCAAGATAAACAGCACCCATACCTATGAGAATAACTTGTAGGAAAAAGTATTAACTTAACGTTAACACACACATTTAAACAATTCACCTGTCGCTATAGTTACTTGAAATGCTTGAGGCTTTTCTGCGCTGTCGCAGGTTGTAACTTCTCCCACTCCTGGCTTATCTAATAGCGCTATCTTGCTCACATTACCATAAGTAGAAAGAGACAGTAACACGAGATGTCTACGTCATGAAGTGCGCGTCGGTAAAGCCGTTCAACTTAAAATGACTGTTGTATCGACCGTACAACTGGATCAACGGTTATAGGGGATACAACTTAGTTTAAACGTACCTCTGTAGCCTGTCGTTTGTTTTACCCGATTCTGTGGCAGTTTTTTCGGTAGTGTTGTGTACAACAAATCAAATTTTGTTTCAGACCATGCGAAATTAGCTTTAGTTACATAGTGTAACGTATTTGTGTGAATGTTTCGTGTGTCGTAAAATATGTGTCGAATCTGGTGAAGGCTTTCATCTCCGCGAATGCTGCCTTAAATCACGTTATGGACCGTTCAAAGTAAGTTCGTTAAAAGTATCTGTGATTGAATTTGTGTTTCGAATCTTAAGTTTGATTACGTTGATTTTCTGTGTTTCTGTGATAGTGCCACAGTAAAGGATTGTTTTTCATTCATCATCACAACAGGGTATGTATTTATAGTTTGAATCTACTTTCTCAGCAGTTTCTAGACAGCTCGGAGTTTTGTAAAAAGCTCATTTTAATATTGCATCCACGTGTGAGCACTAAAATCATATAGTACTTACACAAGTTTATAGATGACACAGACTAAGTATAAGGTACTAATAAACTACTTTCGAAAAAAAAGTTAATTCAAGAGACCTTTCCACCTGTAGAAAATAAGTACATTTACAATGTACTATCTCTGGATTTTATAGTGTAGGTATACGTAGGTACCTATCAGTGGAGGTCATTGACCGTTACCTTCGTTGATTACGAAATTTGCGACGTTTATTTAAAAATTGAGAAAAACTTTCGATTTAGTTTCACTGTTTGGAGTGTCCTTCAAATAGTAATATTGGCTATAAGCCTATGTTTTAAAAAAAAAAGTTAAATTTGAACCCAGTTTCTTGTGTTATGTAGGTATATCGGTTAAATCTTTAATAATATAAGTAGCTATCTATATAATATAAACGATTTCATCGAATTAAATGTTAATATGGTCAAATTTATTATGAAATTTTATGTAAAGTTATTCATTATTTATTAGTTGAGGTTTATAGTTTATACCTTAAATTATTTAAAATATACATGTATACATTTTTAGCCTTTCAATAAATTTTATTTTTTTAGACACCTAATTTTAATATTCATTAGCTATGAAGTAGATAACGTATAGGTACCTTTTATTGGAGAACCGGTATTTTAACATGTATCGGCATTTGCCAAAACTATTACATTTAAATACTAGATAAAGATGAAGGACGTACCTACGAGGAAATAATTCGCACGTAGACATTGACATACTATATACATCTAATATGTAGTTATATAAAACACTTCGATCAACAATATACTACCTACTATGTCAATGATAAAACATGTCAATTCACGTAAAGGTAGGGAATAGTTATATTATATAACTTAGAATTTTTTAGGTTTTTTCTCAACGTTAACATCGAAAAATGAGAGATTTACGGCCGGTTTTTCGATCATAAAACATTATTTAAGGCTATCTTGGGTTTTGACCGTACGCCGCGCCGAGCCGGTACAAAACAGGTCAAAGTTAATATTTATTCCTTAATGTCTTTTGTAAACGCAAGTGTCCCATTTACAAAAAGTCTATCTGTACCTAGTGACTACGCTTGCTATAAGGTATTGGAAACTCATCCGAAATAGTTGTAAATCCATAAAAAATTTAATTTTAAGTTCTAACAATCGGACATGACATAACTTCCTTAAGCTATTGTTACTAGATATACTTAATCATTATTCCGTTATAACTGAGCTTAAAGCAATTGTGGTTTTTGGATCCGGACACTAAGGATCGCCTAGGTATAAAATATTATCTATTCCTAAATAGCATAACTCTTGCCTTATTGATTAATGATCTAGAACGGTAATAATATAAAGTACTTAATTTTGAATATATAATATGTATCTATATTAATATGTATGTTAATTGTTAAAACACATTTTATATTTAATGTTAACCTCTTGTAATAGTGTATCCCGACATTATCAATGACTTGTGTATATCAACAACCGAACCGTTAGGTTTAAAGACATTATAGAAAGCCAGAATGAGATAAGATATTGATATATCTGGCGACAGTTACATAATCTTGAATCTAATTAGACACAGAGGATTCCGATTTACCTTTATCTAGTCTCTTCTACGTCCAAAACTACGCACATTCTCTAATGAACTCATTAAGTCACATTTGATTTGAACTAGTAGCACCTCTTATATCGCACCTTCGGTAGAACAAGAGCATTTTATGCCCTTTATTAAAAATCTGATATATAAAATATTAAAAAAAAATTATCTGCTGTAAAGTAAGGTAATAAGAATTCAGGTGTAGGCGGAATAATACGACATAGAATGTAAAATGGAATCTTTTGTAAACAAAAAATACAGCCGGCCTAGCATGACAACCGCGACAAAATTTTGTCGACCGTTTTCTCGTGTTTTAATCGAATATATCTCTTTATTTCTTCCGGGTCTAACATGACAATTACACTTAAAACTCGACTTTTTATATCAAAAATAGATATTATTTGTAGATCGAGCTATCTTTTCTATCAAAATGTATTTGAAATGTAAATATATTTTTATGTAAGAAGCACTATATCAGCCGTCTAATATACATTTAATGTTGATGAATTCCCTAAACTTTAATATAAGGTAACCAGTGAAGTTTTCTTAAAAGTAAAAAACAGGGCAAAATCTACAAGAGATACAAGTTTGGGGACATTCGATCTAAGTCGTATGTCGTAGAAACAAACAGTTGCTCAATAGATGGCTAAAAGTACAATCTCGTTAGGACAACTTACCAAAAATGGTCACTACATTGGTAAACCTTACATTCTTTGGAGATGCAAATTATAGAAGTTCTAATTGTTCTCACAGAATGCTGGACTAAATATCGTTATCTATCATATTTTGTTGATACCCTCGAGAATTTTGTACTAAAGAGTAATCAGATGGCACGAACGACTATCGTCCATCTGTCAGTTGTATGTGAAATCATTAGAAATTTCATACAAATGATAGCTAGACCATACGAATACTTTTTCGTGCTGGGCTTTTCAGGAATAAAATATTAAAAAAATAATTTGATGGTTTAATATATTTTTACTATTTAGAATTTGTTAACAAAAAGTTATAAACAAAAATATTTATCGTGTATGCCTTTGATGACGAAAATCCATAGATTGTCATAAAAAGTAAAGGAAATAATAACGCTAAACTTTCAACCTTGAAAATTATATTAGAAACAATAAGCAAAATTTTATATAAGGTCGATAAATAGCCTTCAATGCCATAATTGTATAATTTCATCTAATCTGTGATATTTTATCTAATCTGTCTTTGAGGTTAGTGAAGAAAAAAATAAAATTATTATTTACTTAATATATAAATATTATGTACATTATAGTTATTACTTATCCAAATAAACTTATTTTTAATGTCAAAACAACTTCGGCTGCATAGAAACAAAGTCAATATTTATTTCTATATAAGTATCTCCCTGCATTTTTAAATAACGAATACATGAATAACAATTTCAAAGATTTCCAAGAGGATGTACTCCGGAATGCTGCGCTGCGAAGGTTTTAAACTTTTATTTGCTTTACATGAAGGCTGTTAGTACTTTGTTCTCATAGCTCACGTCTTCACGCGTCAGCGAGTTAGCTTCCTGTTGAGGTGGAAAGGAGAACATCTCTGAGTTATGCAAGCTAGCTTTCATTTAAATTAATTTTAGATGAATGTTATACGAGATAAGATTTTGTATTTTTTACATATGAAGAAGGCAGGAAACAACTCAATATTTATGCGATTTAAAATGGGTCTTTGGTTAAAGTTTTTTTTAAAAGAACGTCATTTCTAGTTCATTTCTTTGAAGGATACATGTTAATATAAGTTTTTAATTTCCGCCTTCATATAAAATAAAATTTTTAAAAAGTTCAGTGGTAAGCGCGTCGTGTTTAGCACCGGAGGAATCCCGGGTTAGAATCCCGAATTGTATCGTTCAGGCAGTTCACTCTACTTGTCTGTAAAAGAAAATGATCAGTGAAACAAACGCTGTTGACGTATGTATTGCGATATAAGAACCGTATCTAAAAAAAAATCAAAAATAGTTTTTCTACATACTTGCCTAAATAACTCTCAACTTTTTTATATCTCTAATAGTATGCGAATATACTGATATATGTATTTTTTATTCAATTGTATAATATATTTATTAAAAAGCTTTTTTTTAGTTGTGGATTGTCACATTATTTTTACTCTCCTGTAATATTGAGAAAATGTAGATACTTCCACCTGACTACACCTACAACGCGCCGCGATTATAGTCAGAATCACAGAACAGAAGAAGTAAGGTCAGAGGTAGATTTAAATAGACAACCATTTATTAAATAGTATGCTCAACTCCACGTAGGACATCGTAAAATGTACGTTTTACAATCTCAATGTAATATTACCCGGTGTAGCCGGCATCTATGTGAAGTTTGTGAGATGTTCACGCCAGCGACGTCGGGGGCCTCCGAGGAATCTCGTGAAAGTTGGCCAACTCACAAGATCAAGTGGATGGGTCACTCAAACCAGTTATGTGAATCGGCAAGTGTTTATAATAGACATTACGAATATATCAGCTAGCTGACGGAAATGTTTCCTTGTGGTTTCGTTTATGAAGTTTTTACTAAAACCTCCGTAAAAATATTTATTTTAAGGATGTTATTTTTTTTATTGGCGCTATAATTTTTAAAAAAATATATGTACATAATGATATGACTAATGGTTCTTCGTAAACCAAAACTATTGTAATTATTTTTTTAACTCTAAAAGGTAAGGTAAGCGTAGTTACTCGTACATACACTGAATGAACTTCTAATAAAGGCTACCTTTTCCTTCATTATCTTTTCCTACATACTCATCGCAATTTTGATAACAATAAGAGTGCGTACGGGTAATATAATGTGCGTAATATAATGGTATTTTCAGCCATAAATAGATGCTAATATTTCTTACTACTATCCCTTCTTTGGCTATAACGTACATGGTAAGAAGTTACGTATTAAGTACCGTAAAAAATAGTTCCTAGTAACTATTCATATTCAAATGTAGGAAAAACTCCCATGCGTCTCACGTGCTATTGTTTTACATTCTAATGGCGAGATTTAATTGTTACTTTATAATCATTGCCTTGATCTCACTGTACTAGCCAGGGTCGCCACCTAATTTCTTGCTTACTTCTCTGAGATGACTATAAAAATCAATAAATATATCAAAAAATTAAAAACACCAGTTCCCGAGTTTTGTTTATACTATATTTTAGATTAGTAACACGCTCCGGCTTAGCACGGGTGTAATGTAGATCTACTATACATATTTTTGTATGTTTGTGTTGTAACTCTTACAAAAATATAAATCTTTCCTTTTTATAATATAAGTGTAGTTATTTTACATTACGTTATAACTTATAATCAATAATATTAATATATTATACACGAAAATGGAAATGGTACTGAAGCTCACATCAAACTCTTAAAGCAGCTCATTATAAAAAAATAAAAATTTTATTTTTTATATTACTGATAGTTTTGTATTTTTTAATAAACATTCTCAGTCTCATCATTAAATACATTGTGGTCTTTTTTTATAGATTTACTTAAAATCAATATTGTTGTAGTACCATTTCTGACATATAAAATCAACCATTTTAACCAACGTCAATAAAACCGCAAGGTTGCAATAGGTCCAGAGATTATCTCCAAAAAAATCATGATTATCATCAAACATAAAAACCTCTATCGTATATAAAAGCACAGATAGTACAAAAAGGGTAAATATTGCTCTGTTGGAAACCCTGCTAAACTTGGTAACAATAGAATCTCCCTCTACGCAAGTATTGGTCTATTCAATTCAAGGAGTTTAAAGAAATACTGGCTGTTCTGGAAACATTAGACTCCGCTTATCTTAATTGCAAGTGCTTTCTTTATTTTCTTAAGTTAACCTTATAATAAAATTTAATCCAATTCCATTTGGTTTACAATTGCATGAATGATAGTTTACAAGTTGCAAACAACTATCTGTGAAGCTATCTTCTACAATCTACTTACGTTTATCTTAGCATGTCGAGTTGGTATCCCGCCTACTAATAAATTGCACTTAATATTAGCGCAGATAGCTTTATTGTTATAGTTATTAATTAAGTTTTTCTTAGATTTGAATCTACATTAACTTCAGCCGTGTCGTTTTCATTTCTCTCGAATATAATTATCGCTATATTATGTTCTTCTGTCAATCTTACTTATAGGAAGTTTTATTTTTTACCTTCTGTAGAATGCTTTTGTGAGAATTAATATATTTGTTCTCCCTCTCTCTCTAATTTTTAATGATATAATACAATGTACACAAATATAGTAACGAATATATTTTATTTTAAACTGTACAAACGTTATAATCTGTAGCTTTGGAAACGCTGAATTTCAATCGCCTCTGACTTAGTCGTATGCGCATTGCGTTTAATACCGGAAGACCCAGGTTTGAATCCGAGAAACAATATAAAAGTCTTTTCTTGGGTGGGGTAGAGCACAAATATGATAATTAATTTGCCTGTAAAGAAAAATGATCAGTAAAATTGACACAAAATTTCTGCCCCAAGCAGACACATTGACACTTAAATGATGAAATTTTCTTGCACATACAAGAGCAGTAATTGAATGCAATAATTGACATCCAAGAATTGTAACCAGCTGTTTAGCGGAGATTATGTATTGTTTACATCAAGAAAAGTATTGAAACAAACTATTGGCAGACCGACACAACAGATCAAGAATGTTGAACGTCTTGTATAGACCATGCAAGTCATGTTTTGCTTCAATTAAATTGTATGCAATATTCACGAAACTTACATCGTCTAAATGGACCCTAAGTTTTTGAAGCGTTGGTTTCAAACCACTTGATTTTTTAAACAGTACTTACAAAATACCTTGATAAAAGGACATCGGCACCGGATGGTGCAGTTAAAACAGAAATGCCTTCGAATCAACCTAACGCCTGGTTAAAGCAAATTTAGTGACCAAACACAAGATTATCTTCAATTAGCCCATATTTGGTCATTTGAACGGAAACTGTTAGCAGTCTCTCGTATTTGGGGTCATGTTACGTAAAATACTTATAGTTTGTATGCTCAGCCGGCATTCACGTCAAACTAGTTTCCAAGTAGACCGAGTGGTCCCATAAAACTAATAAGGTCATGCGGCCTTAGCAATAAATCTTTGTAAAACCATTTCACCCTGGATTCCAGATGAATAGAACGTCTGAGGTGTGATTTTGGTGGCATTTTGATTATTGGCTTATTAACATACTGAGTTCAATATTTATTTGTCACGTTTTCATTCTTTTCATCAATGTGGTCTGATTGTATACGGTAAGCTAGGAACGTGATATTTCTTCGTTTTATTATTACTGTTTTGATTTAACCCCAAATCTACTGTTTTTTTTTTATTTATGGTTAAAAGTCGTTTCCTAGAGTACAAGCTTTCTTCGTACTAATCAATATCGATTCATTGTTTTGTCTGTAAATCGTAACAACGGTATTTGTAGGGGAGTATGAATACCTTGATTTTGGATAAAATGCTTCTCAATAATCCTGCTACCAATTGCCATCTATTCCTAAGTAGTTGAACTCATTATATGGAAACTTTGTGATATTTCAAATCAGACAGCTGTCACCTTTCAGTCTGCAACGTGACCACGGTTGCTGAAAAGCATCCGAAACGTCCAGATATATAATATATATAAGAAGTCGCGTTTAAATCCATTACAAAGAATTTTATTTAAATGTGTGATACTCGCGCTAATAAAAGACAATATTATATGTAGCACTAACTGCAGTGATTTGATTTAGTTGAAACAGGACACGTAGCATTTCCCAGCCTCTTGGGTTCGAGGGAACAAACGTTAACTTAATATTCACGGAACAAGTTAAGGGACATCAAGATGTAGGTACAATATTTAACTAGGACTAACAAGTAACCTTCAAGTTCACTAAAGGTGTATGTCTCGTATACGTACTATAGTACGTGCCAAACATCTGCCGGTTTTTACTGACATACAATAGCTGGTATTTGCTAGCGTGAATTAATTTTTAATCAATGTATGGGACGTTATTGTTAATGGTATTACATTATCACCATAACCTGTACATTTACTGAGCGTCATTCAAAATTCCTTCACGATTAATTTGCTGATATGTGGTCTTAAACGTGAGATCGTAATGTAGGTATTACAAAAAAATATAACAGATTTTCGCAGTTGGCAGTGGCATTTCACTGCGGGATTTATTCTCGCATATTTTGATACAAAATAAATTTGGCTAATATGTCGGTAATCCGGTTGGCAGAGTTTTGGATATTGTCTTTTTTTAAAATAAATATCGAAAAAGCCATATTGAGGGGACTGGAAATCAGTGATTGGTTCACTTGATGGTAGGATAAGTCAGTCAGACTGAAAAAGTAGGAATTTTTACTTCGAGTATTAAGAGAGCCCATAGACTGACACCGAAACACGCAATGTGCATTTCACGGTTAACTGAACGGAATTTCAATATTCCTCCCACCCCTTTAATGCACGAAGTGACTAGACGTGAGGAAGAGAGGCTTTTTAAAATTATAAATATGTCGTCCCGGTGGGACTCGAACCCACGACTCATCGCAGTGCAACGCTAGGTAGGTGTTCTACCAAACGTGCCAACGAGACCGTCAAAGTTAAGTAAGATATTTATATATACGTATATGTATTAACGTTTTTTGCTATATATAGAACAATTTTTTTTTATATTAAGTATCTGTAGAATTATTAGTATCTGAATAAATTCGTTTCCTTTTCTGGTAATTATTAATAAAATTTATTGCTGTATGTAAGTTAGCATTGGTGTGAATTTTTTTTGGATATGTTTCAATAATACGAATCGTGTACACCTGTCATGAATTGACAATTCGATCGCATGTCGGAAATTCGTGAGTCATGCTTCACCGTGAGGGTACCCTAAATGAGCTATTTTGAATAACTTGCACACGATCCGCCAAGGTTAGGGTAAAACGATGCAATGATTGAGTTTAAAAAAAAAGATCCAGAGACTATATAAATTATCAATAAATAATAAAAACTATTCCAACAGAAGTCATAGTTTAAATTAATTTATAAAAAAAATACTTCAGTCAGTATAGGAGGCCGTTCAGTATAAGTCTGCGCCGAAATACTGATTTTCAGCAACTTCCTCATTCGTCACTTAGAGTAAACAGCTTTGGTAGTTTAGTACTTAAGGTTGAACAAGTCGCGGGCTCGAACTCACTGGTGGGCGTCACCAAAAAGCACGCTATCTCACCTGGCATCATGCCCGACAGAGATAGTATCAGTGATGAGCAGTTAGACGCTAGTCTTCATTCACGTCTAGTTCATACGCATAAACACAGAGTCCCGAACAAATACGAAATTACACGAAGCTCACATATTATATTTTATGCCGCTCAAGACTTCACATTTCACAACGCCGCACCGCGCCAACGCATGCTTACTTGAAATACCTATATAATTTGTTTTCAAAATTACCAAATTACCTGTCTTTTTACTTTTTTTAGATATTTATATAGGTACACAATATCTATATCTATACTAATATTATAAAGAGGAAAGATTTGTATTTTTGTATGTAACGAATAAACTTAAAAACTACTGGACCGATTTCAAAAATTCTTTCACCACATTATCGCTGAGTAACAGAGGGTATATTTATTACTAGAAAAAAATAAAGATCCTTAGAATTTCCTACTAAAACCAACCAGAGGTGTAAAAAAATTACCCAAAAAATATTGTTCGTCGCATGCGCTGCGGAAATTATTGATGATAGAACAAAAAAAAGTTCTACAATATTATAGAACATAATATAAATATCTACAAAAAACTTCGCGAGTTATTACTATTGTAGTTATGTTACTATAACTACTTTTTTACTTTTTAAAAGTTGATATAAATGCCGATCAAAATCAGACCTTGCTATCCATACCTGTGTATTAATTCTTATCCAAATAAATTGTTTCATATTTAAGACTGTTTCAATACCTGTTGATTACTTTTTGAAATATTGAAATCGGACATTCCATTCAAAAGATATTACGAAATTAAAAATATCAATATAAACAAAAAAAAATACAGCCGTCGCGCCGCCGGTGTGGGTTCTACGCAGCTCAGCGAGCAATGCGGCAAGGGGTTGTATTGTACCTACTTTGTCATTTTGTTCAATTTTTGCGGTTTTGTTACGATTTAACTCAAAAAATACTTGACCGATTTTAAAAATTCTTTCACGAACAGAAAGCTATATTATCAGCGTGTAACTTTTTTTCATCTAAATTGCACCCGTGCTAAGCCGGGGCGTTTTGATAGTAATACATATAAACAGATTTTTTTATCAAGACAAGTGACACATCGTTTTCTTTTCGACGACATACGACGATTCAACGACGGACGTGGCGACGCGGACGGTTTGTGACATTTTTGTTGTATTGTAGGTACCTAGCTAATTATAACAGTAGGTACCTACGATAATCCCATATATACCTACCTACCTTTTCCGCCGCCTAAGTCGTCAAGTCCATACATCAAATAGATACATACCAACGAAAAATTAGGGTTTTCAATTGAAATAAATTATTTCGCAAGCAACTATTATAGAATAAACCAAGTTACATACAGCATGATTTTTTAGTCATGTGTATGAAGCGTAGAGCGAGTAACGGCAGATTACTACAAGGGTTGTAGGTTGCTTACTCAATTATTATAAGGGTGCTTCAATTATTTATTTTTATTTATCGAAAAAAAAACTGTTTTGTAAATCTTTATTGATTTTTTATTTTCTTTATAACTTTCATACATATTTATACATAGTCATCACATTTTATAACTAAAAAAAATCTATTTGTTGGGCATTATTCTTTATTCATTTTCTATATGTATTAAATATATTTTTAAACATTTTTAGTATGAAAACTTACTGACATTCTTTCTTTTTACGTCTTCGGTGTGTAATTATTCCTAATAAACTGAAATATAGTTACGTATTCATGAAACTAGTGTGGAAAGTTGGTTTTTATAAACGAGTAGATGAATGAATATAAAGCAAGTTTTTCAGCACAGTACTATCTATATATGTATATAAAAGAAAGTTGTGTTAGTTACACAGTTTATAACTCAAGAACGGCTGTACAAATTTTAACGATGTCTTATTTGTTGGATTCCTCTTTGTCCGGAATAAGATATAAGCTATTTAAATATTGGAAAAAATCAGGAAAAAATATATGCATAAAATTAATTATAAAATAAATTAGATTCGGAACTCCGCCATCTTGACAGCTCACGTCATGCATTCTTAGCTTTTTTGGAATAACAGATGTCCACTGCAAATCAATGACATATTAGACAATTATAGTGGGTAAATGGGCATATTCAAATTTAAGAATAATTATATAATTTCCAAGCCAAAATTGTGGCAGAACAACGTCTGCGGGGTCCACTAGTAGGTAATGAAACAAACTTTATGTTTATTGGAAAGTCTGTTTCTCAGGGCTGTTATGTACCTAGAAGGTTGTCGGCTGCTTTTTTTATTTAATCAATCAAAGTATGTACCGTTGTTATCTATGCACTTTTTCCATTTTATAGGGATTTCATTAATTTCTTTGCTGTAAACATTGCGAATCTCGGTTGTTTCACGGCTGATAAATTCTAAGTGCTGAAAATTACATGCAAATGGATCATGCTTAATATTTTTCAATTATTCAAATAGATGAGCAATATTCACTATTCTATTTCCTTCTAAAGTCGCACAATCACTCTTATCACAATTGTCGGATTCAAAAGAGAAATTGTAGTTATCTGAATCGGATTCGGAGTCACTAGATTTGTTATATTCAGATTGTGTGGCTGACATCGATTCTTCCTGTGTCGTCCTGTAAACGCATAACTCAATTAGAATATGCAAAATCTAACAAAAATTGCAGCCGAATTGTCCTAGAATTGTAATAATTCCGGTATATATGAAAGTACTTACGATTGAGGTGTGATCAGTACATGAGGAATATCGGAACTAATCTGTTCAGTAGAGTCATTTACTACAGGTACATTTTCACACTGTGCAGACATTGCTTTATGTACTTTTTCGGCACAGGTATCTTGCTCGAATAAATCACGTGTTGATCTAAAAAAAAACATGGATTATACTGGGTACAATGGAATAAGTTAACGAAACTGCAAACAAAAATAAAAAGATTCGTTTTTTTGGGTCATCGATCATAACACTCAAAATAATCCTTACGTTTGGGACATATCCAGTACAGGAGGAATATTTTCTTTATTCATGATCCATCCTTTCAATGTTCTTTTGAGCTTCTTTTTGCGAGGGGCACTTAGTTTTAGGCGCCCTTTTTTCCCATTCGCCAATTTTTTGTATCTGTTCCATAAAAATAATAGCATAATTAAATACCTAAACACTAAAGTAAACTTATTTTATGAAAGCAATGTTATTCATAATTATGCCGTTATTTATTTGTCAATTATATAATATGAATTTATTAATTAATTTTTGTAGTCTATTCTAGCGATGTGTAAGACTTCTAAAAATTTAGATAAAAGTATTTCATTGAAGTAATAACATAATAATTTGTGACAACCCTAAAATAACGACCTCGGACGCGAGTACGAAGCGCGTCGCGAGTACAACACGACCCGGCGTTTGCTACCTCATGATTATCAGCTGATGCTAATTCCTTGATTTAGTAATCTATTAATTTTTAGGTAAGCACTATATTATATCGACCTTATTCATAAACGTATTATAAGCCTGATTGATATAGTACATATGTTTTGTCTCGCTCTATCTATATCTATACTATTATATACTATACTATATAATATTATAATGAGGAAAGATTTGTATTTTTGTATTTTTGTAAGTATCGAATAAACTTAAAAACTACTGGACCGATTTCAAAAATTATTTCACGAATATAGAAAGCTACATTATCGCTGAGTAACATAGGCTATATTTATTAATAGAAAAAATAGAGATCCTTAGAAATTCCTACTAAAACCAACCAAGGTGTAAACTGTAAAGAAATTAGCCAAAAAATGTCTTTCATCGTATGCGCTGCGGAAAGTATTGACGATAGACAAAATAAAGTTCTACAATATAATAGAACATATCAATATCGACAAAAAACTTTGTGAGACCATATTATGTCTAACTATTGTAGTTATGTTACTATAAATACTTTTGAACATTTAAAAAATTGAAAAAAATGTCGATGAAAATCGGACCATGTTATCCTTACCTTTGTATTAATTCTTATCCAAATAAATTATTTCGTATTCAAGACTGTTTCAATACCTATTGATTACTTTTTGAATTATTGAAATCGGACATTCCATTCAAAAGATATTACGAAATTAAAAATGTCAATACAAACAAAAATACATGCCATCGCGCCGGTGTGGCTCCACGCAGCGCAGCGAGCAATGCGGCAAGGGGTAACTACTCGAACGATTTTTAAAATGATTTCACCAATAGAAAGCTATATTATCAGCGAGTAACATAGGCTTTGCTTTATTTTCATCTACATTGCACCCGTGCGAAGCCGGGGCGTTTTGCTAGTAGAATATAAAAAGACTACAGAACGAAAGAAACAAAACATATTATTTTAACTATATCAAGCAATACGTTTATGAATAAGTATGTACCTATTTACTAATATTATAAAGCTGAATAGGTTGTTAGTTTGAACGCCAAATAGATACCTACCAGATTAATCTTTTTAGTTTTTGTTAGATAGCCTATTTATTGAGAAAGGTTATGTTATAGTATAAGCTTTTTATAATTTTCTGTAAGCATATTTTCCCAACGTCTGGTAACTTCGGGCATTGATCGGATGGAAGGAATATCGAAATTCCGACCGGGCAACGATTTTTCCATTTTTCCATGGACCACCGTTCATTGATGGAAAACCGAATGAAAATCGTGAAATGCACATTGCATTGTGCGTTTCGGTTTCAGTCTATGGATTTCCGAATGCTCGAAGTAAAAAGTAGGTCGACAGCGCATCACTGACTGATGTTCAGTGGCTGAGGCTGTGGCTGATCACCTACCATCAAGTGAACCTCATGCTCGTCTGTCGATATCTAACATAAAAAAAGCTAAAAGTCATAACACGTGGACTCATGGAAGCGGAGCAGTAAATAGGTTCCTACGGGAACGCGAGTCTTAGAAATCCTAGTACAAACATACCTGTATAAATCTCATACGATATAAAACTAGGTATATATTTATATTTTATTTTTTTATGTCATACGTTATCAATAGTGCCAGACGCACAGTATAGATACATATTTTTTGCCGCCTATGACCATTTCTAGGGTCCCATCAAAATCGGTTCAGCCGTTTTGACTTGAAAACGGAACATACAAACATACACTTTCTCATTTATAATATTATTAGTATAATCTATGGGAGCAAAGTCCACGCGTCGTCGGCGAAAAAGAAAAGAATACTAAATAGATTAGGTGTAACAAATTATATGACTTACCCATTGTTTATTTGTATAATGTTCTTCAATGAACCAGCCCAATGTCACTGGCACAGCTTCCACTCAAATCAACAATTCCAATTAGTAACAAAAATTCGGAGTCCAAAACAGTACGAAGTCAAATATTTAAAAGTTGGTAGTATCAAAATCCAAAGTTCAAGCCAGGGGTCAATGTAGTGTGGTAACTTAGAGCGCAGGTATAGATAGTCAACAATCAACATACACGTCATACAAACAACATAGGCCACAGCAGACTGAATTTCAATTTTCAGTCACTGAAACGTATACGCGCGCGCGCGGGTGCCGCGCTGTGCGTCGTCCTCCCGCACCGCACCGGGGGAATCATTATTGAGTGAGATGCACGATAATTCATAGTAAAAGCGGAGCGTAAAAAGTTACGAAAAAGCCTTTGGAAAATCGAGTTTTATGAAAAAACCACTGCATAAATCAATCACAAATAAAAGTTATTGTATTCTTCGATAATCGTGCTTTGTCGGTAAAGACTTTGTTTTGAAAATTTGATACTTCTTTTATTACTAATTTAAGCCCAAAGTTGTTGTTAAAAATGGCAATGAAAACGAATCTTTGGTAGCTCGTAACTTTTTAATGGTTTTTTATTTTACTATTCTGTTTCTCAACAAACAAAATTAATAATGAGACAAAACGATATCATGTTTAACTTTGCATGTACAGTGCTAAATAGTGGAGTAATACCCCCCCGAAATTCCTATGGAAAAAATGTCGACTAGAGTCACCTTAAGATTAATTGAAGAAAATCGAGAGTTTCTTAACACTTCTAACGTATTTTTACGTTTTATGCCATTGACATAGTATTAGATCGAAGTTTTATGCAGTTTGTCATAGGAGCGTCGGTCGCGTAAATATACGTTATCGTATAAATACTTTGGGCATGCAGCATGCTATGTATGGTGTTTGTGTTGCTAAGTAACGCTTGCATTCTGTCTTTCCAGAAGTTTTGTGGGTGGATCTATTCCACAGAACAGGGAAAAATAATGTGATTTTTTCGGTCTTTTGTTATAGCCATTATTATAAATAACTTTTTATAGTATTTATCTGAGTGAATAAAGCTGCTGGTGTATCTTTTGGTCAAATATAATACATAATTTCCGGATATCATAGAACGTCATTGAACTTTAATGCCAGACATGTCCGGAAAATGTTTGGTTAATCATACAATATTTAATTTCTCAATAATATTTTATCACTATTTGCGATCTGTTACCTCCTTTGCATCGATTGTACGTTTTTGATCATTATTTGATCCAGTGTTAAGTTTTTAACGCAGGAATTATAAATATATACGACACGAGTCTCTGAACCAAGAAAACGCAGATTTTATGTGAATATATTCTGGTCCTTTTTACTAAAAAGTTCGGTATATATGTATGTACATTTTATAAAGCCAGAAAATGTATATAATATATGTACAGTGCTCATGACTTCGTTCACACGAAATTATCTTCTTAAAATGATAACTTCTCATCATCTTTAAATGAAATAATGTTTTACGTTGCTTCAGGTTACGCTTAAGGTGATGTCTTGAAAATTTTGTGCTTTTTATATGTCGTGTAGTTTCTTAAATTGATATAGCATAAACCCAATTTTTTGATATATGCTTCCTTACTATATAAACTAGAATCGCATAGTTCAAAAACACGATAGGATAAAATTTTCTCGATAGAAAATATATTCAAAGTAGGCTCTAATAACTGTATTTTTTGTTCAGTACAGGGAAATTAATAAGAATTAGTCTATAGAATATTTTTTAATACATAGTAAATAACCATATCTAAGTTTGCCAAGAGTACTTTTTTAATAGCACTTGTAGTTTTTTATTTAAAAATAAAAATGTGTTTTGGCGCTTACGTCGATAATTATAAGCGCGAACTCAGTACATCTATCTCAGAATTTCCCTACGTAAAGTAGTTGCCTCTCTGTTTTATAGCTCCTCCTTCAGTCGACTGTGAAAGTCTCTAGTAGATGGACGTGTATGATTGTCATCGATATTATTACGTAATTAGTTGCGTACTTGAATATACATAATTATGTTATTTTAATAATCATTTGTAAAAATTAGGTGTTTTCAATAATAATAATTGTACAATCATTAATTAGAATTATGTAGGTTTTAGACATTATCTTTAATTTATTAGGTTAAGAAAAACAATTCGAAAAATGGTAAAAGTTAAAAACCCAAAAATGACTAAAAAACAATATTGCGAGAATAAGGCCCGTAACATGACGAAAAAAAATTGTAAGTCCCAACTAATCTAATATATAAAATTCTCGTGTCACAGTTTTCGTTGCCATACTCCTCCGAAACGGCTTGACCGATTTTGATGAAATTTTTTGTGCTTATCCGGTATCTATGAGAATCGGCCAACATCTATTTTCATCCCCCTACATGTTAGGGGTAGTCCACCCCTAAACTTTTTTTTTCCTTTTTGGACGAAATTTTTTATTTTTATTTTTTTATAATATGGCATTAAAAAATACATACAACCCCTGCTTTTTTGTCAAAAAATCTTGACCCGTGCGAAGCCGGGGCGGGTCGCTAGTTTTACATACATAATTGTATTAGTCTGTATTCATAAATATTCCAAATTTGTATCATAAAATAAACATTTTTCCAGCAATACCACCTTCCCAAAATTATAACTAAGCACGTAAAAAGTATATTCTGTAACAGACTTTACTATTTATCAATTTCAGTTTTTTTTTTGAATATATACTAACATGTTCAATTAACTACTAATCTATATAAATAAAAATGAATTGTTGTTCGTTAGTCTGATTAAAACTCGAGAACGGCTGAACGGATTTATCTTATCTTAGTCTTGAAATGTTCGTGGAGGTCTAGGGAAGGTTTAAAAGGCGAGAAAAAATCGAATAATTTCCGGGAAAACCCTAAAAACAGCCCTTTTCTATTTCCCATACAAACGTTTTCTAGAGTCAATTTAATTACATAATTTCGAAGCCAAAATTGTGGCAGAACAACGTCTGCCGGGTCCACTAGTAATAAATAAAATTGGTTTAAACTAATTTATATTACTAGAATACAACTTAGTGACGTAATGCTGACGTATCCCTATCAGTTTCACGGAGTTCCGAAATGAAGGAAACAGAGAGCATGGAGTCGCGTTTAGTATGTAAAAACAAGTACTTATTGTAGAAAAAAATGTTAACATAATTAAATTTGATTAACATAATGAAATTAAATTGATCATGTTTCTTCTATAGTCACGGGAAAAACAGTGAAAAAATTATAAAGGTGAAGCAGTGTGGTCTTCTCATCGACGAAATGTACCCTTTTTAGGGGCGTCACCAGATGAAATAACGGATGATGGCGATATGATTATTGAAATAAAATGTCCTATTGCGCCATTCAATATAGTATGATGCCGTAGATGCCACTATCCAGGAGGGGAAAATGCATTTTTGGAAATATGATAAGAAACTAAATAAATACAAACAAATTTTAATTCAGTTTGGTTTATACAAATCCAAGGCCAACTGCATATTAATTGTAAGATACAAACATTTTTACTTGCGATCTGGGCAACAAAAATGGAGCCAAATTTATTATCTTTTTGCTATGACTGTCTTTTGCCAGAATTAGTTGACCCCAGGCACACTAGAAATAAACATATATATCAGAACCTGCCTATTACATTCAAAAGAATAACAGTAACTTAACAAATATTGACAAAAGAATTAAATGAGAAATATATTGACACTACAGATACTGAGGCAGAAGAAGAAAATACAAAACAGAAAATAGAGATACTCCAAGAACAGATAGGTAGGGACTAGGGGCACAAATGAGAAGTTACATCATTCGATAGATTTTAACCTCCAAACAGGCGCGTAGTAACGACAGTATGCGCGGTCACAAGACACCGAAACCGAACTTTTGTAATTTTTTAGTATAAATGCTGTTTAATAAAAATTGAAAAAGTAATAATTTTTTGTAGTTAAAAACTTTATCTTTCAGTCGGGATAGTATGTATATGTAGAAAATATTTTATTCTATATTTATTCAATTCAATTAGTCAGTAAAAATATGTTTTAATGTTTTTTTTCTGAGTTGTGTCTAAATTTCTCGACATAAATCTTACGCATTCCTGAAAAAAAAACATAATATGTAAATACTTATAAACCTATGAATTAATATAAGAAAACCTCCTAGAAAAAGACCAGGAAATAATTAAAAAATCTAATCAAGACAAATATCTTGGACTCATTTTAGACAAAAAATTAACATGGAAAGTACACCTAGAGCATATAAGATCCAAGATATTTCCCTTCATAGGATTAGTCAAACAAATAGCAAAATGCAATCCTCACACGGCAAAAGAAATAATTTACAATTCCCTTGTCAAATCACACTTGGAGTATCTGGTTCAAATATGGGGTGGTGCGGCAAAAACTATAAAAGATCTGCAAGTAACACTAAACAAAATAATTAGACTTTATTCAATTACCACAGACTTACATCAACAAAATATTATATGCCTAAAAGCTGAAAAATATTTAACATTACACAACTTCACACTTATTATACATGCATACATATACAGAAAATCATCACAAACGCAACACATTTTCACAAGAAAATCCACAAGTACCACACCAGATATAAACATAACTTGACATTACCAGCACCCCTAACGAATTATGGTAGATATAATATAAGGTTTGAGGGAACTAGATTGGACAATGAGTTACTCGAAGATAGAAAGCGGTCAAAATCTGTTTGTGTTTTTAAAAGAAACTTAAAAAAATATTTGCAGCAGGAGCAATATTTATAATTTGTATTACAACAGACTTTGACATCTTTGTGAATTTTTTTTTTTTTAAATTAGCCATAATAATGTCGTAATAATTGTTCCGCTGTTTTCTAAATACTTATGTTAATATTATTAAAAAGAATATTAACATAAGTACTTAATAAATTAATAAGTGAACATACTTTAAGTTCTTTGAGAAAATTAATTCTTTAAATTCAAAACAATCAAAATCATAAAAATAAAAACCAAGATAAATAATATTCTGATTAAAACAATTTAGAAAGATTAAATTTATTATTATTAATTTAGAAAGATTAAATCAAAAAGTTTACATAATATATATTTGCAACATATATTTAGTGCTGTTCGTCTCCTTAGGTTTTCTGTACGAAATTATATTCCAACCGAATGATACCTACGTGGCGGCAAAGCGCTCTCGCGCGACACGGTAATGTTATCTTATAATTATTACGAGTATAGCGAGCGCAGCGCCGCGGCCGCGGCCATTCTCCGCAACTTTCTGATAAACCACGCCCCTAAAATTATTTTTTATTTTCAAGGTATCCTCTTAATCTACTTGTTCAGTTTAGTGGTTTCGGAGATTAGCGGGAACAAACAGAGACAAATTATTATAAAATATTTGTATTCGTCGCGTCCGAATTTCCTCTCCCCTCCCAATCTAATGACACGAAGTAAAACAGTCAGACAGTGACATGTTTTACTTCGAGTCAGTGCATCTTTGACGATTCTGTAGCTGAGGTTATGCACCTACCATGAACTTCACGCTCGTCTATCTATCGAACATAAACGGTACACACATATATTAAATGTCCACAGTCTTCAATTTTACTGTTTTATTATTTGTATAGACGTGTATATAACGTGTATAAGGCATACACATTTAAATCATCGCGCGACAATGCCTTCATGACTCTGTGACACGCGAATCTGTAATCAGAATCAATTTGATTCATTTTGCTTGACAAATAGGAATCTACTAACGATGCAAATAGGGGAAGGGTTATATATATATATAAAGATTACTATAAATGTAACATGAACCATAAATTGAGGAAATTCAAATTATACGTCGACTTTTTGCTTCATTTTGGTATTGCTCTGGTATTGTTATTGTAAGAATTAAAACAAAATTCAAATTAGCGACTGATTTTAGTATTGATTCAGGTTAAAATTCAAAAATCATTTATTCATTTAGGTAACACAATGTACACTTATGAACGTCACTAAAAAATACATATTAAATGCTTCTAGTTTTACATTTACTGCCAGTTCTCAAATCAAGGGCGTAGAGCGGACGAGAAGAACTGGCAAGAAACTCGCCGCCACTCTTTTTTAATCGCCTAGTTTTTGTTTTACAAATGTTTTGTAAGGAGCTGCAACCATTACACTATGTTCCACATGACATCTTATAGTTAGTTAGTATATGTTAGTCGTGTAAGAAGTTCACTTATTAAATTTGGAAAGGCCTCTTTAACAAACGAAAATTAGATGGTAATGGTTACATAATAAATTTAATGGTTACGGATAAATTATACATAATAATAATATAATTAATAATTATGTATAATTTATGAATAGCCGCTATAAGTTTTCAACCAAACTATGGAGAAGTTTTATTAACGCAGTAATTATTGCTATGTCTGAGAGCTTCATATTATGTTACAACTTACTATTTGTATATATCTGTTCGAATATTCGAATTCATTATAAATATTTACATTGATATAAAAGCTTGGAGTTCCCACTGCAGAGATCAAGGCCGATTCCATAATAACTCCATGTATCAAGGTCTTAGACGAGTCTCGTCGGAGAGCTAAAAAGCTTCTCAGTCCCTAACTCATACAAGACTACGCGACATCGTTGTCTGGTAAAGGATATTTTATTCTTAAATAAAAAAAACATAGACATAAGAGTAAAATAGACAGCGCAACATAAATTGATGACCTGTGGTTGACCTAACACCTTCCATCAATTATTATCAAATGAGCGTCACGCTTGTCTATCGGTGGAACTGCTTCCGATACTGAAATCTACAGATGATCTTGTATAATCCTCAAAATATGTAAGACTATTACGTATTTCCTGAAACAAGAGAAGACCCACCACGGATTATGTAAGCGAGACTCGAACAAACGTTGTTTTATGCAATTACGGACGCTTAACTCGTGTTATTAGTTATTACTAAACTGAGCTGTCGGTCACGGAGCTATGTGCATTTCGTTGGCGATAGTCACGAGCCTTTCAAAACCTTCTGCTATTCCGCCCTGGGCTCGGAATTTTCGATTTAATAATCAGAATACTTTTTATAAGGTATTTCGAAACTTGTGAGAACGCTCTGGTGAAAGGGAAATTATAGTTTAGTTTCAATATGAGAATTTATATTATCTGTAGATAATATTATGTTATAGTAAACAATAAATAAAAATACTTACATATCCAAATAAAATATATTTTATATATATATTCCTAGTATTCTTAAGTCATGTTTCTTTCACTATTAAATTAATTATATTAATGTTTATTCAAACAATGTGCAAACCTGTATATCGGGAGAAGATACTGTGATCTCATATACCGATGTAAAAACAATAATACAAGGAACGAATCCGGATGCCTGAGTTGGTTGAAATGACTTTTTTTTTTTTTTTTTTATGTCAGATATCGACAGACGAGCATGAGGTTCACTTGATGGTAGGTGATACCTCAGCCACAGAACATCAGTCAATGATGCGCTGTCGACCTAATTTTTACTTCGAGCATTCGGAAATCCATAGACTGAAACCGAAACGCGCAATATGCACTTCACGGCTTTTCCATCTATGAACGGTGGTTCGTTACCCGGTCGGAATTTAGATATTCCTCCCACCCGATCAATGCCCGAAGTTACCAGACGTGGGGAAAATATGCTTACAGAAAATTATAAGCATGTGCTCCCGGTGGGATTCGAACCCACGACCCATCGATGCGCACGGCAGGTGTTCTACCGAACGCGCCAACGAGCATAACTTAAAAGTAGCAATACTCGCTTGGTTAGTTTGTTTAAGATTTATATAGTGTATGTACGCAAGTCGTATAATAAATGGCCGCGAGTCTCACTCCATCGCTAATTTTATTGTCCTGTCATAAGTAAATACTATAAACACTCTGATAACGGTACTATTGTTACTAAGTACTAAAACTATTTATACGCAATACGATTTGACAGACTTATGCTAAAGCCTTTCGATTTCGAAGTGGCTACGTTAAGGATCACACAAGGTAGCTGAATATGCCATGAATTTAAAATATGTCAGCTGTCAAACTGCATTTCTCATTCACTGTATAATCTGTGGGCATAAAAGATGAAGAACATAGTCGAAATTACTTTTTGAGCGAACTGAGAAGAAATATTAAGGTAGTGTTGTCTGGTGTGTGGTCGATGTCACATTTTTTTACCTTAATAAATACTATTATTTAGGAATTGTTGTTATATTTAAATTTATAACAAAAATATTGAATTTGCCATTAAAACATAACATAAAGGTCTTGAAATCTCATATATTTTTACACAAATACAACATGTAGAGTTATAGAGGTGACAATGCGACGAAATTTGACCTATAGTACTTATGTTTTTTTATTTGATAGAATAGTTAGATTAGATATTATCAAATATTAATATAACAAAGTCACTTATCAGTTATCTGTCTGGTTGATACGATTTATATTTTAAAAAAGTTCGCGATTATATTGTTATATAATATATAAAATATATGTATATATATATATATATATATATAAGTATACGAGTTGATCTACATAAGTTTAAGATTAACAACAGTAAGTTTTAAAGAAACCACACCACATCTAATAAAATAAACGTCGAGTTGTTATAAAGGCAAATTCATCCTAATTAATATTTAAAAATAACAAATCTTAATTTCTTATCGAAATTGCTGAAATGGCTCTGATGAAATGTAAATTACCGCCATAGATTAAACTACTATTACTAGCGTACTTTAGTAATATTAGCTCAATGTCGCCATTAGTAAAAAACAGTAGGTGCCTGTCTAAAAACATTTATAGATTATACCAGTATGCACCAATTCAAGTAAGCCAAAAAAGCTAACTTGCCTAAAATGTCTATAAAAACCAGAGCTAATTAATACTATAAAACTATGTACGTAACATACATGTATTAACAAAAGTTGATATAACAATTTTAGGCTTATGACGGTATTTACAGTATAATATTAGCCGAAAATATATAGTACCTATGAGTAAACGTGGAACGCGAAGTATCTAATATCCAAAACCAATAGAATAGTTTTACCGTTTCATAAAGCACGGAGCGGTATTGTTCCCCTCTCCACAGCTACCGGAACTATGCTTTGTGCCTCGGAGGGCTCCGATGACGTCATATTAAATATCCGTTAGCGCCTCGCTCCCACAATTACTTCGCGCATTCTTTGTTTGACGTAGTTTATTTTTGAGGAAATAACACAAAAAAAGGGGAATATAAGCCTTTATTTTATACAGAAATGACCTTCACAATACATATAAACTTTTATGAAAGCTTGTACAGCAGTTTAGAAATTGTGGAGAGTTCCAATTAAAAAAATAATGATACGAGAAATATTTAGTTGTATTTAAAAAATAATATTTGTCGGCATACCGCCAAGTCCGATTGAAAAAAAATACTCATAGTAAGACGTCTTTTGCATTCTGGTCAAAATGTCCTCATACTATGGTCCTAATATACCGTAAAATATGACCCAATAAGAGTTCGTTTTTAATAACATAAAACCATGTTAGAATAGTAAATTTCAATTCTGAAATCAAAGAGTAATAAACGTAAATCTCAGCGCAGGTGCAATATGCAAATGGCTCCATTCCCGCCATACTTCCGGAGTCACTGGGCTCCTATCGCACGCTGCCTATTTCCTCCGTGTATTCCTAATGACACTCTGATTAGACTTCACTATGGCTGTCTTCGCGTGTTATAAAGCGTATTATGTCATAAACTTCTTTTTCTGGAATATATATCGCAAATTACACTAGATATTACAGAGAAACATTTGAAAGATAAAACAGTACCCGTCCCTTTTTAGTAATGTTCCGAGCCGTTGGTAGATTTAAAATAAAGATTCAATAGTGCTTTTTAATTTTAAGTTTATTTGAATAAATATATCTTTGAGTTTTACATAACATATTGGGTAATGTTTTACAAAAAAAATGTGAATAATATACATTATACAATATACATAATATATTAAGAAGGTATGTGCAAGTAAGCGTCTGTTCAAAACACGCCTCACAAAAACGTTCAAGAATCTTATCCGCAAATGAAGTGCGACTATGAAGTAATTAATGACTGTTTCCATCCATTCAAAATCGTGCAATAGTTTAAATTGACAATAATTGCACAAGGCAAAATGAAGTTATTATTTTTATGCTTTGACAATTCGGTACGCTTTTCAAAGATTGAAACAGACCATGCTATGAAATTGCAATGACAGATAACATTCAACTCAAAAGAGTATAATTTCAAGATTTAAATATAGAACGAGTGAAGTGAACGAAATAAACAAATATTTAAAGTAGTAGAAGACGTTGAGTGAAACCCTTTTTGTCGATCATATTTTTCGAAATATTATATCTCGTGATGAGGAAATCGCAATATTTTGAATGAAATAACATATACAAGTAGGTATCTGCTGAATGCTCTAGGCCAGAGTTCCCCAAACCTTTTTGTGTCGTAGACCCCTTGCCATGTTTTTCCGTGTTGGGTAGACCCCCTACTTACCTGAACTTACACAATTTTATAAACATATATAATAATTTTTTTACTTCATAGGTACTTTTATAAATAATATATTTTTTTTGATATTATAAGATAGTATGATGTATGTAAATAGGTACTATCAGTGTATGTGTTGAGATCCACATTCGTGGACCCCATTTTCATTTCATGGACCCCCAAATTTTTTTCGCTGACGTAGACCCCTTGCAGGTTGTCATAGACCCCTAGGGGTCGATATAGACCACTTTGGGAATCACTGCTCTAGGCAAACGTTTTAAGTATAGTCGAAAGTTTAAAAATTTATATAGATTGTGATGTCGTTCAAAGAAGCAGTTAGACGCTCCATCGATGCAAGCGACGTCGAAACGTATCGTATCGTAACGCTAACTTCATTTTAAACCAATTCGAGCTCGATCTTCCGCAACTCGGAGCAACAGGCATCGATAACTTTGAGCTTTGAAAAGTTTCAGCTTGAGTGAGTTTAAGTATAAATTGACTTGCGTTTTAGAATCAACATCAAGGCTTTCAAAAATAAGACAAATAAACATTTCATGAACAATTTTATTACTAATAACGAAATTCCTTGAAAAAAATGTGCTTAAGAACTCAAAATGTCAGGTTTGTATTGTACTTTAGCCTATGGATTTCCGAATGCCAGATGTAAAAATAAAATTGTTTTACATATAAAAACAGCCTAAAATGAATTGACAGTGCTATTACTTGTTTAATGACTAGTGCCTAAGATATCATTTACCTTCAAGTGCGACTATTAAATATATCGAAGTATAAAAAAGAAGATCTCACACTGGCAAATTGTTCTGCTACACATTTAAAAAAATCATTTGTTTATGTTTTTAAATCCACACAATTAATATATTCATCAAAGCTGTTTACGTGTGGCGCTAAACTAGATATTCTAGTACCTACAAGAATAGTAAGCTTCGCTTCGAATGGTTTACAATTTACATTACAAAACGTGGAGAGGATGCATCCTGTTGCCATATAATTAACTAAACTAATATCATCCAGGAACCTAATTAGAATGCCAGCTTATCTCAAGATTTGATACAATATTGTCTATCTCTGTACTTCTTATTTAACTGGACATTTTTTTAAATTATATATTACCTTTACAGTATTTAAAGGGTTTGCAGCTTCAACCAACAATGACATATACTCGTATATATATTAACCACGTTAAAAATAGTATCTCGAAAAATATCTTTTCTCAGGTTTTATATGTTCGATTAGGTACATGTAAAATGTGTACGGTAGATTTAGAGCCCAAAGCAGAATTATATTATATCGGATCTCACAGTATAAACAACCAGTCAAATTAACAAGTAGGTATAAACGACAAAATTTTGGCAAACTATCTGGGAATATATGTAGGTATATTAACGTACTAACAAAAAGAAATTACACCTCAGCGTCGCATTAGATATTCTGCTTCCAGTATACTATGATAAGGTTTATATATCTTTATATATAAAGATTCTTCTGTGAGTGTGTATGTCACTGAACTTCTCTCAAACGACTGGACCGATTTTGATGAAATTTTTTGTGTGTGTTCAAGGGGATCTGGGAATGGTTTAGATTCACAAAAAAGTTTGAAATTTTCAAATTAAAGACGTGTAGACAGGACAACGTCTGTCGGGGCCACTAGTATGAATGTATATATAACTACATAGTAAAAAAATTGTTGTTTAAGTACAGTGTGTTTCCTGGTTTTACAATTGTGTACGCGATAGGAGATTTGCAATGACAATAATATAAGCCCTAGTTATTTAGTCTATTGACGCATTGCTTGTCACTTTCCGGTTTGCAGCCATCACGACCTAACAGCTTGGAGTGTCGAAGTGAGTGGTTTTCGCTTACCGTCAAGATAAAGCGGTTTTCGTGACAAAATTGTCTACTTAAATTATCTTTTGATCTGACCTATTTTATGTTGTAGCTAATTGCAATTATTCGACGTAAAATACAAAATGTTCTCTCTTCACTTGCCATATAGAGTTCATGCGATCTTAGTTTTAGTTGCCGGTGAAACTAGTGCCATACTTGTTACGATGAACAAAAAAAATCCAATGTTGCTACAATATTTCACAAAGTATCCATGGATAGATTACCACAGCACTACTGTTATAATAAGTCAAAAGAGGTCCAACCACCTTTGAAAAATAAACGATGTTACCATGGTAACGTAGATCACAAAAGGACATCCGGTAGTTTATATAAAATACTGGCATAATAAATTTTATTATACGTTCTAAATACTCGCTTGCAATGTTATTAATGCTTGCATCCATTGTTTGTGTGATGTTTTAGTTTCAAGAAATCTTGTTTGTTTTTTTTACTGATAATAAAATAAGGTAATTCAAACTTGTTTGCCAAGAAACGATAGCCACTTACGATAGTTGACTGTCTACCGTCTGCTATGAATGTTAATAAGGTATAGGTATCCTACGACTGCAGTAAGTATTACGTTTGTCGTAAAGGCGTAGGTATCCCACGACTGCAGTAAGAATTACGTTTGTCGTAAGCTGCTAAACAAATTATTGTAAAAAGGCGCTAAATCAAAAGTACAATCAGAAATGATTTTAAAGTATGGCTTTAAAGAAAGGTGTATTATTAACATGAATACCGCTTGTCGTGAAAGAAATAAAAATATAATTCATAAAATAATTAATATTAATACGCTAAATTGAATTTTGTGAAATTACCTAAACATTAGGGAATATGCCAAACTGTGTAGTCTGAATCATTTTTCAATTAATGTTGGTACACGGCTCTGTAGAACGTCAATCAAAATTTAATTATTATAGATAACTGACACTATATGAAGATTAAGATATTATTATAAATGTCTTTAGAACTAGGTACTTCTACAAGGCCTTAAAGGGTAATATAATATTTAATACTATAATCCAGGTATTTAAAATACACTTTCTATGTTATACAACAAATATACACGAGATTTACAAACCCGTTGTGTGATGTAATGATTATAAAGGCATTTGCGTTAAGCACTGTTCTTGGCATTGTGTTCATTCATTGTCTACAAAACCACAGTGTGTACACCAGTTCGGTAGTCAAACTTGCTTGGGTGGGAGATTCTTGGCTTATTGCCAACTGCAGTAAAAGTGTAGTTTTGACTAGACATGGGTAACTCACATACATACATACATATACATCACGCCTCTTTCCCATCGGGGTAGGCAGAGATCACGGAATTCCATATGCTCCGATCCTTACATACCACTTTCGCTTCTTCTACTTTCATCAATGCTTTCATACAAACTCGACGGTTACGAGTACTTTTGATCTGGCCCTTTTGCAGAACGTCCCCGATCTGATCGAGGTACGTTCGCCTAGGTCGACCACTCCCGACTCTCCCACTCACACCAGTTTCATAAATCTTTTTCGTTTCCCTACTCAAATAACTAACAATCAGCGAAATTTCCCGCGCCAACTCAGCAACTCAGGCGCAGTGTAGTGCGTCGGCTCCTTGAGTCAACTCAAAATTGCGCCACGACGCAACAAAATAGGACGCGCAAAGCGAGCAGTGAAACCTTCGAAATATATTTTTTCTTGATTGTATTGATTATTTGGATACAGATAGTAATTTAAATCAACGAAAGCAACTTGATTCGAGTAGCCACAGTTTTACCCTAGTCTAAACTAATATCATATTATAAAGAGGAAAGATTTTTTTGTTTGTTACTATTTAACTCAAAAACTAACAGATTTTCAAAATTCTTTCACCAATAAAAAGCTACATTTTTGTGTATATGTACGTCTACATTGCACCCGTGCGAAGCCGGGGCGTGTTGCTATCAAAATCAAGAAAATGTTATTGTTGTAATCGTTATCATATCACAATTTTAATTATATTTATTTATAATTATTTTAAATTATTAAATTCTTACATTTATTATATCGAATGATAAGATCAAGCACCTTAGTTTGCAATACTTAATCAGGTGTTGACAAAAAAACGCTTTCCTATTTCAACAATACTATAAAAGTCTATATATATAAGAGTATTATGCAATTTCTTGTGTGAACACTTAAAATTACAAAAAATAGTTTTGAGAAACGCGAGCGGTCAGTTCACTATTTGTTTATGCACTGTGCTACCAAAAATGCGTATCTAAAGCGTAACTCTAGAATGTTAATTGCGTTTTGGTGTCGAATTACAACGACCTCTTTGTTTATTAGGAAAGTCGAAATCTTTTCTTGTTTATTTAGGATCAAGTACCTACTGTACGTATGAGAGGCTTTTTATATTTTTTAGAGTATATCCGGTTTGTGAAGGATTATTAAATTAACTTAGTATGCTGGTTTTAGCATGTATATAATAAAATACATACATAGTATATTATCGACTCTGTACCTGAATATACGCATAAATATGCTTAAGAAACTCAACACATGCCTTACAAATATTTTGACTGGCATCTTCGTGATATTTTAAGAAAATTTAATGATCTCTGGTTGTACTTTTAACAAGTCGAGTACCTTTCTTGAAGTCACTTCAGTGAGACGAGATTCAAGCCAAGGAATATTATTAAAAGCAGAAATAAATTTAACTTTTTATCATTATATTATGTGTATCATTAACAACGCAATAAGATAACGTAAAACTTGTTACTTCCAAATCCTTTTATATGCAAAACTCAAGAGGCTTTGAATCATAATCAATATTTATTAATTAATATTCATTTACTTTAAAGGTGAATATTTAGTAAACGACCTTGAAGCACATAAAACTAAAGCTAACCAGAGGAAAAGTAAATGAAATATCCAATAATATTATCTGTTTATTAATCCTCTTGTGGCCATTGCAAAAAATCCATGCAATTATTTCAATAAGATCGTCTAAATGCCATGCTAATTAAGGGGCAGGGTAAGGCGAAAGACCTTGCTAGTGTAGGCGGAGCGAGCGATTTCTCCCCGCGCAAGCATGCTACCCCCTCATCAAAAGATCGCGACTTTACTGCGCGGCCGCGGCGGCGCGGGCGAATAATGAACTAGCTTGCTCCGCGCCGTCGCGGTCCGGTCGGCACAGAATAACGATAACAGTAGGATCAACGTAATATCTTTACATATTATAAAAATATTGATAGGTGTTTTGTTAATATGTAATTAATAATTATGTAACCGATAATAATATATTTACTAATACTTATTATACATGCTAAAGTTTGAGTGGTAGTGTATGTTTGAATCCACGTACTTCTTAAAAAATTTAGTATTTACTATTTAGGACCTGGGCTACATAGACATAGAAGAATGAAACTAACTAGAATAAGACTACTTTTCATCCGACATCAACACATTCTGACCTTTCTTTTTATTTAAATTATTTTGGAGTTGAGATAAAAAGTATTTGTAGGCCCAATTTTAATAAATATTCCTTATTATCGGATACATGCAAATAAAGTCGAGTGAAATAGTTAACAATATATCTATTAGATATAAAAGAAAGTCGTGTTAGTTACACCATTTATAACTCAAGAACGGCTGCACCGATTTTAGTGAAATTTTATTGGTTGGATTCGTCTATCTTCTGAATAACAGAATAACTATTAAAATATTGAAAAAAATTAGGTAAAAATAGATGCAGTAAATTAACTTTAAAATAAATTAGGTTCGGACCTCCGCCATCTTTCACAATGCTTATTTAATTATCATATTATTTCTTTATTTATATTATTATTTTAAATTATAATTGATGTCTACTGCAAATCTATATAATAAAAAATGAAATATATTTTATATTATTCTTATATATTGTTAGAGCGCCTCCGTGGCTCAGTGGTAAGCGCGATGCGTTTAGCACCGGAGGTCCTGGGTTCGAATCCCGGGGAAACAAGATTTAAAAAAAAAGTGTTTCGGTCGGGCAGGGCACAGAAGGCTGATCACCTACTTACCTATAAAGATAAATGATCAGTGAAACAGACACAGAAATGGATCTGCCCCATGCCCCATTAGGGGACTCGCGAATTTACTTTTTATATATTGTTGTATTTGATGGGTTCGTTGGCGCGTTCTGTAGAACACCTGCCGTGCGCATCGATGGGTCGTGGGTTCGAATCCCACCGGGACGACTTGCTTATAATTTTCTATAATCATGTCTTTCCCACGTCTGGTAACTTCGGGCATTGATCGGGTGGGAGAAATTTCGACCGGGTAACGAACCACCATTCATAGATGGAAAAACCGCGTATTGCGCGTTTCGGTTTTATTTTATAGATTTCCGAATGCTCGAAGTTATAATTTGGTCGACAGCGCAACATTGACTGAAGTTCTGTGGCTGAGGTATCACCTAACATCCAGTGACCTTCATGCTCGTCTGTCGATATGTGACATAAAAAAGAATTCACAGATAAAAGAATTTGTTTGTCTTATTTTGTAATAAAACTCCTCCGAAACGGCTTGACCAATTTTTATGAAATTTTGGGTGTATATTCAGTAGGTCTGAAATAGGGCGTATATTTTATACATACATGTTTCATAGTGTAAGGGTGAAACATGTATTTGTATGTGTAAAAGTGTCAAGGGCGGTCCACCCCAAAAAATATTTTTTATTGCTGGTCAAAAAAAAATTTTTTTTATGTAATTTGGAATGGAACCCTAAATTTTCACTTTTCACATTTTTTGGAGTTGAGATAAAAAGTATTTGTAGGCCCAATTTTAATAAATATTCCTTATTATCGGATACATGCAAATAAAGTCGAGTGAAATAGTTAACAATATATCTATTAGATATAAAAGAAAGTCGTGTTAGTTACACCATTTATAACTCAAGAACGGCTGCACCGATTTTAGTGAAATTTTATTGGTTGGATTCGTCTATCTTCTGAATAACAGAATAACTATTAAAATATTGAAAAAAATTAGGTAAAAATAGATGCAGTAAATTAACTTTAAAATAAATTAGGTTCGGACCTCCGCCATCTTTCACAATGCTTATTTAATTATCATATTATTTCTTTATTTATATTATTATTTTTAATTATAATTGATGTCTACTGCAAATCTATATAATAAAAAATGAAATATATTTTATATTATTCTTATATATTGTGAGAGCGCCTCCGTGGCTCAGTGGTAAGCGCGATGCGTTTAGCACCGGAGGTCCTGGGTTCGAATCCCGGGGAAACAAGATTTTAAAAAAAAGTGTTTCGGTCGGGCAGGGCACAGAAGGCTGATCACCTACTTACCTATAAAGATAAATGATCAGTGAAACAGACACAGAAATGGATCTGCCCCATGCCCCATTAGGGGACTCGCGAATTTACTTTTTATATATTGTTGTATTTGATGGGATGGGATGGGATGTTGCGTTCTGTAGAACACCTGCCGTGCGCATCGATGGGTCGTGGGTTCGAATCCCACCGGGACGACTTGTTTATAATTTTCTATAATCATGTCTTTCCCACGTCTGGTAACTTCGGGCATTGATCGGGTGGGAGAAATTTCGACCGGGTAACGAACCACCATTCATAGATGGAAAAACCGCGTATTGCGCGTTTCGGTTTTATTTTATAGATTTCCGAATGCTCGAAGTAATAATTTGGTCGACAGCGCAACATTGACTGAATTTTGAAGTTTTGAAAAAAAAACTTTTTTTTATGTAATTTGGAATGGAACCCTAAATTTTCACCATTCTTTAATTGTAACCCCTATTCTTTAATTGAGATTGTATGAACATTTTTGCATGAACAATATCCAAATAATACTGACATCATATCAGTATCTACATTGTATCCGTGCAAAGCCGGGGTGGGTCGCTAGTAATAATATAAAAGTTTTACGTGCCTACTTGTTTTGTACTTTTTATACTGTAATGTGCGACTAGGTAATTCCCTACATACCTAAATAAATTTGTTTGTAAGTTTACTAGTTTAGTAGGTATGGCGTAAGTACTAAGTACCTACTAAACTCAGACGACTGGATCGGGGATTTCAATAGTTTTTGGTGGGGTTGGTAGAGGGGCCCAAGGGTATAACAAGCGCCGCTTATCGTTAAAAATATATAAAAAAATAAAATAAAAATATTAAAAAATTCTTAGTCTTATTCATAAAATTTTTTTTTATGCTGTTCAGTTGTCGTTCTGTAGAATCCTATGTATGTATGTTAGGCTATGGGTTACGTGTAACGTTTGCCAATTTCACCTAATTGTTAAGTACTAAAGCAAAATGATTGTTTTGCGATCGCAGTGGCACGCGACGGAACCAAGTTCAAATCCCAGCTGAAGCAATATCATGTATGTTTATTTTATTTAATTTTAACATAATTTTAATAAATTTTTTTAAATCTTGTATGTGTTCATACAAGTTTTGATGATTAATCATATTTTAAAGTTTCTTCTAAACTAACATTTATTAATTTATTTTTTTTGAAATTATAGTAGGGATTCTTTGTTATAGCCTAACGAAACGTCCTTTAAAAAACCGACCCACTGAAAAGCTTAATTTTTTTTTAAATACTTACGCCACCCCTATCTCGTCTCTATTCCTACCGCGTAAAGCAAATTTCTGCCAAAAACTAATTAATACCTAGTAAAAAGATAAGAAAATTAATAAATATCTGGGTAAGTATTTACTTTAGTTTTTGAAATCGGTGACAAACCAACAAACATAAATCAACTAATACTTTAAATTCACGCTCAAATCACAAGTTAGCCGTAGCCTCGTGGTAGCGTTCTCGTCCATCGATCCCATGGTACCGGGTTCGAGACCCAGCAACTCTCTTTTTTTTTTAAATATCACAATTTTGCTTAAAATTATTTAATATTTTTTTACGCTTTTTATGTAAAATTATTATGTTTTTTTCATAATCTTACGCCATATTATGTAATTTTTCATTAGTTTATCGATTTGTCCCTCTCTCTCTTTCTCTTAGAGGGCTCTGTGCTAGGCTCGTTGTCAGTTAGAAACCGAAAAGGGTCTGTAGAAGGTTCACGAAGGTTAAGGTATAACGGACGCGTATTTTTTGAGCAACCATCGACAGAAGGACGTATACACGACAAAAATCACGAACTTTCAAAAAAATTAACAAAATGATAATAATTAAAATACGCGTGGTTTGACTCAACATTGTCAGACGAGCGAGTATTATTCGACGTCAACGATATACATATTTCCCGGTTGACATCTACAATCACAATACGAATGGGAAAACAAAATTTTGATAGTTGGAACCGCTGCAGACAATGCCTGTTTTGTGTGTTTTTACGACTAATTTCATCCGAGTGAGGATGATAAAAAAGTCTGAAAATTTTACATTTATACTTACAATAAATATAAATATTGATTTTATCATAAAAAATATATAATATGGCGTAAGTTTATGAAAAAACATAATAATGATACATAAAAAAATTAAATAATTTTATGCAACATTGTGATAATTTGTTAAAAAATGAGGGTTGCCGGGTCTCGAACCCAGTGCCATAGAATTTTCGGTTTCTAACTGACAACGAGCCTAGCACAGAGCCCTCTAAGAGAAAGAGAGAGAGGGACAAATCGATAAAATAATGAAAAATTACATAATATGGCGTAAGATTATGAAAAAAACATAATAATTTTACATAAAAAGCGTAAAAAAATATTAAATAATTTTAAGCAAAATTGTGATATTTAAAAAAAAAAGAGAGTTGCTGGGTCTCGAACCCGGTACCATGGGATCGATGGACGAGAACGCTACCACGAGGCTACGGCTAACTTGTGATTTGAGCGTGAATTTAAAGTATTAGTTGATTTATGTTTGTTGGTTTGTCACCGATTTCAAAAACTAAAGTAAATACTTACCCAGATATTTATTAATTTTCTTATCTTTTTACTAGGTATTAATTAGTTTTTGGCAGAAATTTGCTTTACGCGGTAGGAATAGAGACGAGATAGGGGTGGCGTAAGTATTTAAAAAAAAATTAAGCTTTTCAGTGGGTCGGTTTTTTAAAGGACGTTTCGTTAGGCTATAACAAAGAATCCCTACTATAATTTCAAAAAAAATAAATTAATAAATGTTAGTTTAGAAGAAACTTTAAAATATTATTAATCATCAAAACTTGTATGAACACATACAAGATTTAAAAAAATATATTAAAATTATGTTAAAATTAAATAAAATAAACATACATGATATTGCTTCAGCTGGAATTTGAACTTGGTTCCGTCGCGTGCCACTGCGATCGCAAAACAATCATTTTGCTTTAGTACTTAACAATTAGGTGAAATTGGCAAACGTTACACGTAACCCATAGCCTAACATACATACATAGGATTCTACAGAACGACAACTTAACAGCATAAAAAAAAAAATTATGAATAAGACTAAGAATTTTTTAATATTTTTATTTTATTTTTTTATATATTTTTAACGATAAGCGGCGCTTGTTATACCCTTGGGCCCCTCTACCAACCCCACCAAAAACTATTGAAATCCCCGATCCAGTCGTCTGAGTTTAGTAGGTACTTAGTACTTACGCCATACCTACTAAACTAGTAAACTTACAAACAAATTTATTTAGGTATGTAGGGAATTACCTAGTCGCACATTACAGTATAAAAAGTACAAAACAAGTAGGCACGTAAAACTTTTATATTATTACTAGCGACCCACCCCGGCTTTGCACGGATACAATGTAGATACTGATATGATGTCAGTATTATTTGGATATTGTTCATGCAAAAATGTTCATACAATCTCAATTAAAGAATAGGGGTTACAATTAAAGAATGGTGAAAATTTAGGGTTCCATTCCAAATTACATAAAAAAAAGTTTTTTTTTTCAAAACTTCAAAATTCAGTCAATGTTGCGCTGTCGACCAAATTATTACTTCGAGCATTCGGAAATCTATAAAATAAAACCGAAACGCGCAATACGCGGTTTTTCCATCTATGAATGGTGGTTCGTTACCCGGTCGAAATTTCTCCCACCCGATCAATGCCCGAAGTTACCAGACGTGGGAAAGACATGATTATAGAAAATTATAAACAAGTCGTCCCGGTGGGATTCGAACCCACGACCCATCGATGCGCACGGCAGGTGTTCTACAGAACGCAACATCCCATCCCATCCCATCAAATACAACAATATATAAAAAGTAAATTCGCGAGTCCCCTAATGGGGCATGGGGCAGATCCATTTCTGTGTCTGTTTCACTGATCATTTATCTTTATAGGTAAGTAGGTGATCAGCCTTCTGTGCCCTGCCCGACCGAAACACTTTTTTTTAAAATCTTGTTTCCCCGGGATTCGAACCCAGGACCTCCGGTGCTAAACGCATCGCGCTTACCACTGAGCCACGGAGGCGCTCTAACAATATATAAGAATAATATAAAATATATTTCATTTTTTATTATATAGATTTGCAGTAGACATCAATTATAATAAGAAATAATAATATAAATAAAGAAATAATATGATAATTAAATAAGCATTGTGAAAGATGGCGGAGGTCCGAACCTAATTTATTTTAAAGTTAATTTACTGCATCTATTTTTACCTAATTTTTTTCAATATTTTAATAGTTATTCTGTTATTCAGAAGATAGACGAATCCAACCAATAAAATTTCACTAAAATCGGTGCAGCCGTTCTTGAGTTATAAATGGTGTAACTAACACGACTTTCTTTTATATCTAATAGATATATTGTTAACTATTTCACTCGACTTTATTTGCATGTATCCGATAATCAGGAATATTTATTAAAATTGGGCCTACAAATACTTTTTATCTCAACTCCAAAAAATGTGAAAAGTGAAAATTTAGGGTTCCATTCCAAATTACATAAAAAAATTTTTTTTTTGACCAGCAATAAAAAAACATTTTTGGGGTGGACCACCCTTGACACTTTTAGACATACATGTTTCACCCTTACACTATGAAACATATTGTATGTATAAAATATACGCCCTATTTCAGACCTACTGAATATACACCCAAAATTTCATAAAAATTGGTCAAGCCGTTTCGGAGGAGTTTTATTACAAAATAAGACAAACAAATTCTTTTATCTGTGAATTCTTTTTTATGTCACATATCGACAGACGAGCATGAAGGTCACTGGATGTTAGGTGATACCTCAGCCACAGAACTTCAGTCAATGTTGCGCTGTCGACCAAATTATAACTTCGAGCATTCGGAAATCTATAAAATGAACCGAAACGCGCAATACGCGGTTTTTCCATCTATGAATGGTGGTTCGTTACCCGGTCGAAATTTCGATATTTCTCCCACCCGATCAATGCCCGAAGTTACCAGACGTGGGAAAGACATGATTATAGAAAATTATAAACAAGTCGTCCCGATGGGATTCGAACCCACGACCCATCGGCAGGCATCGCACGGCAGGTGTTCTACAGAAAGAGCCAACGAGCCCGACAAATACAACAATATATAAAAAGTGAATTCGCGAATCCCCTAATGGGGCATGGGGCAGACCCATTTTTGTGTCTGTTTCACTGATCATTTGTCTTTATAGGTAAGTAGGTGATCAGCCTTCTGTGCCTTACCTGACCGAAAGACTTTTTTTTAAATCTTGTTTCCCCGGGATTCGAACCCAGGACCTCCGGTGCTAAACGAATCGCGCTTACCACTGAACCACGGAGGCGGTCTAACAATATATTATAAGAATAATATAAATAATGTTTATAACATAGTTATTTCTCTTATAATTTTTTTATAAAATGCTAAGACGTATGCATGGTAATATATTTTGGCGGCAAGACCACGAATAATCCAGCCTATTTTCTTGGCATGCTATTTTTACAAAAAATACGAAATACTTTAGATCACTATATTTTTAATTTCAGGACTAGCGGACCTGACAGACATTGTACTGCCAGAATGTTCTTCAAAAAATTTATAACTAGATTTGAATATGCTATATTTTCACTTCTATTATTCTATTATATATATCATAAATTATTACAAATAAGCTATAATAAGCTTGCGCGACGTGAACTGAGTATGAATTGAGAAAATGAAGTTCTGACATAATTTATTTTAAAATTAATTTTATGCATATAATTTTATCCTGGATTATTCCAATATTTTAATAGTTATTCTGTTATTCGGGAAATAAATGAACCCAACAAATAAGATATCATTAAAATCGGTACAGACGGTCTTGAGTTAATGATAAGACTTTGTTTTATGTATGTCTCGATACTAGAAAATGCTGAATATATGATAGGTTGTACGAAGCGGCACAGGTCCGTCGTCCAGTAAAGCCTGAGCGGCACTGATTCACGCCCACCAGTACGTCCCTCTCACCGCGCAAGAGCCCCGCAATTGCTTGAAAGTAAAAGTCGTATGCGCCAAAAGTATTTTTTCTAATTATATAGAATACCGTTCAAGTAATTCATAATTTTTTCTGGCGAAAATGTTGCCCGTACTTTGTTATATTTTACATATAAATATCAAGCCAATAAGTCATATGGCTTCAGAGGAGAAGGCAAATATATGTTAAAATCAAGGTATTTTAGATATTTTTTTTCATCGAATAAAATATAAGTATTCAAAAAACTGTCATGGCGCTTCGGTTCTTAATGAAATGGAGAATAAGGTGTTAAAATATAAGAATCCTAGGTTTCATATTAGAACAGCAGTATGGTCTCAAAAATGCCGGAAATGTTGATTTTTTTGAGAGACAAGCCTTAAGTAAATGTGATTCAGGTGGCCAGAACAAAATGCTTGGTATTGAATGTGGTAGTATTTTGTGCAACAACGAGCTTTAAGGTGTAGTATACACTACACCGAGCGTGCTAAGAGCGTATGAGTCACAGAACGAAACGGCACGGACTACACACCCACTAAGTACATACAAGGCAAATTATTCTAGGCGATTATTGTTGCTCCGTGCATAGTATCGTCGAGTGCCATTCACATAGCGTTAACAAATTATCAGCAGGAATATTTTGCCGTAGCTGATATACGTTCTAGTGGGCAGACTAGTCCGTGCCGTGTTTCTTTCCGTGCATGATACGGTGTAGTGGGCATACTCCTTTAAGGGGCAGGGTAAGGCAAAAGACCTTGCTAGTGTAGGCGGAGCAAGCGATTTCTCCCCGCGCAAGCATGCTACCCCCTCATCAAAAGATCGCGACTTTACTGCGCGGCCGCGGCGGCGCGGGCGAATAATGAACTAGCTTGCTCCGCGCCGTCGCGGTCCGGTCGGCACAGAATAACGATAACAGTAGGATCAACGTATATTTCGTATTATTTAACAACGTATACAACGTATTTACATATTATTATAAAAATATTGATCGGTGTTTCGTTAATATGTAATTAATAATTATGTAACCGATAATAATAAATTTACTAATACTTATTATAAATGCTAAAGTTTGAGTGGTAGTGTATGTTTGATTCCACGTAGTTCTTAAAAAATTTAGTATTTACTATTTAGGACCTGGGCTACATAGAATTAGAAGAATGAAACTAACTAGAATAAGACTACTTTTCATCAGACATCAACACATTCTGACCTTTCTTTTTATTTAAATTATTTTGGAGTTGAGATAAAAAGTATTTGTAGGCCCAATTTGAATAAATATTCCTTATTATCGGATACATGCAAATAAAGTCGAGGGAAATAGTTAACAATATATCTATTAGATATAAAAGAAAGTCGTGTTAGTAAAACCATTTATAACTCAAGAACGGCTGCACCGATTTTAGTGAAATTTTATTGGTTGGATTCGTCTATCTTCTGAATAACAGAATAACTATTAAAATATTGAAAAAAAATAGGTAAAAATAGATGCAGTAAATTAACTTTAAAATAAATTAGGTTCGGACCTCCGCCATCTTTCACAATGCTTATTATTTTAATGATCATATTATTTCTTTATTTATATTATTATTTCTTATTATAATTGATGTCTACTGCAAATCTATATAATAAAAAATGAAATATATTTTATATTATTCTTATATATTGTTAGAGCGCCTCCGTGGCTCAGTGGTAAGCGCGATGCGTTTAGCACCGGAGGTCCTGGGTTCGAATCCCGGGGAAACAAGATTTTAAAAAAAAGTGTTTCGGTCGGGCAGGGCACAGAAGGCTGATCACCTACTTACCTATAAAGATAAATGATCAGTGAAACAGACACAGAAATGGATCTGCCCCATGCCCCATTAGGGGACTCGCGAATTTACTTTTTATATATTGTTGTATTTGATGGGTTCGTTGGCGCGTTCTGTAGAACACCTGCCGTGCGCATCGATGGGTCGTGGGTTCGAATCCCACCGGGACGACTTGTTTATAATTTTCTATAATCATGTCTTTCCCACGTCTGGTAACTTCGGGCATTGATCGGGTGGGAGAAATTTCGACCGGGTAACGAACCACCATTCATAGATGGAAAAACCGCGTATTGCGCGTTTCGGTTTTATTTTATAGATTTCCGAATGCTCGAAGTAATAATTTGGTCGACAGCGCAACATTGACTGAATTTTGAAGTTTTGAAAAAAAAACTTTTTTTATGTAATTTGGAATGGAACCCTAAATTTTCACCATTCTTTAATTGAAACCCCTATTCTTTAATTGAGATTGTATGAACATTTTTGCATGAACAATATCCAAATAATACTGACATCATATCAGTATCTACATTGTATCCGTGCAAAGCCGGGGTGGGTCGCTAGTAATAATATAAAAGTTTTACGTGCCTACTTGTTTTGTACTTTTTATACTGTAATGTGCGACTAGGTAATTCCCTACATACCTAAATAAATTTGTTTGTAAGTTTACTAGTTTAGTAGGTATGGCGTAAGTACTAAGTACCTACTAAACTCAGACGACTGGATCGGGGATTTCAATAGTTTTTGGTGGGGTTGGTAGAGGGGCCCAAGGGTATAACAAGCGCCGCTTATCGTTAAAAATATATAAAAAAATAAAATAAAAATATTAAAAAATTCTTAGTCTTATTCATAAAAAAAAAATTTATGCTGTTAAGTTGTCGTTCTGTAGAATCCTATGTATGTATGTTAGGCTATGGGTTACGTGTAACGTTTGCCAATTTCACCTAATTGTTAAGTACTAAAGCAAAATGATTGTTTTGCGATCGCAGTGGCACGCGACGGAACCAAGTTCAAATCCCAGCTGAAGGAATATCATATATGTTTATTTTATTTAATTTTAACATAATTTAAATATATTTATTTAAATCTTGTATGTGTTCATACAAGTTTTGATGATTAATAATATTTTAAAGTTTCTTCTAAACTAACATTTATTAATTTATTTTTTTTGAAATTATAGTAGGGATTCTTTGTTATAGCCTAACAAAACGTCCTTTAAAAAACCGACCCACTGAAAAGCTTAATTTTTTTTTAAATACTTACGCCACCCCTATCTCGTCTCTATTCCTACCGCGTAAAGCAAATTTCTGCCAAAAACTAATTAATACCTAGTAAAAAGATAAGAAAATTAATAAATATCTGGATAAGTATTTACTTTAGTTTTTGAAATCGGTGACAAACCAACAAACATAAATCAAGTAATACTTTAAATTCACGCTTAAATCACAAGTTAGCCGTAGCCTCGTGGTAGCGTTCTCATCCATCGATCCCATGGTACCGGGTTCGAGACCCAGCAACTATCATTTTTTTTAAAAATATCACAATTTTGCTTAAAATTATTTAATATTTTTACGCTTTTTATGTAAAATTATTATGTTTTTTTCATAATCTTACGCCATATTATGTAATTTTTCATTATTTTATCGATTTGTCCCTCTCTCTCTTTCTCTTAGAGGGCTCTGTGCTAGGCTCGTTGTCAGTTAGAAACCGAAAAGGGTCTGTAGAAGGTTCACGAAGGTTAAGGTATAACGGACGCGTATTTTTTGAGCAACCATCGACAGAATTGGACGTATACACGACAAAAATCACGAACTTTCAAAAAAATTAACAAAATGATAAAAATTAAAATACGCGTGGTTTGACTCAACATTGTCAGACGAGCGAGTATTATTCGACGTCAACGATATACATATGTATTTCCCGGTTGACATCTACAATCACAATACGAATGGGAAATAATACTCGCTCGTCTGACAATGTTGAGTCAAACCACGCGTATTTTAATTTTTATCATTTTGTTAATTTTTTTGAAAGTTTGTGATTTTTGTCGTGTATACGTCCAATTCTGTCGATGGTTGCTCAAAAAATACGCGTCCGTTATACCTGAACCTTCGTGAACCTTCTACAAACCCTTTTCGGTTTCTAACTGACAACGAGCCTAGCACAGAGCCCTCTAAGAGAAAGAGAGAGAGGGACAAATCGATAAAATAATGAAATTTTACATAATATGGCGTAAGATTATGAAAAAAACATAATAATTTTACATAAAAAGCGTAAAAATATTAAATAATTTTAAGCAAAATTGTGATATTTTTAAAAAAAATGATAGTTGCTGGGTCTCGAACCCGGTACCATGGGATCGATGGATGAGAACGCTACCACGAGGCTACGGCTAACTTGTGATTTAAGCGTGAATTTAAAGTATTACTTGATTTATGTTTGTTGGTTTGTCACCGATTTCAAAAACTAAAGTAAATACTTATCCAGATATTTATTAATTTTCTTATCTTTTTACTAGGTATTAATTAGTTTTTGGCAGAAATTTGCTTTACGCGGTAGGAATAGAGACGAGATAGGGGTGGCGTAAGTATTTAAAAAAAAATTAAGCTTTTCAGTGGGTCGGTTTTTTAAAGGACGTTTTGTTAGGCTATAACAAAGAATCCCTACTATAATTTCAAAAAAAATAAATTAATAAATGTTAGTTTAGAAGAAACTTTAAAATATTATTAATCATCAAAACTTGTATGAACACATACAAGATTTAAATAAATATATTTAAATTATGTTAAAATTAAATAAAATAAACATACATGATATTCCTTCAGCTGGGATTTGAACTTGGTTCCGTCGCGTGCCACTGCGATCGCAAAACAATCATTTTGCTTTAGTACTTAACAATTAGGTGAAATTGGCAAACGTTACACGTAACCCATAGCCTAACATACATACATAGGATTCTACAGAACGACAACTTAACAGCATAAATTTTTTTTTTATGAATAAGACTAAGAATTTTTTAATATTTTTATTTTATTTTTTTATATATTTTTAACGATAAGCGGCGCTTGTTATACCCTTGGGCCCCTCTACCAACCCCACCAAAAACTATTGAAATCCCCGATCCAGTCGTCTGAGTTTAGTAGGTACTTAGTACTTACGCCATACCTACTAAACTAGTAAACTTACAAACAAATTTATTTAGGTATGTAGGGAATTACCTAGTCGCACATTACAGTATAAAAAGTACAAAACAAGTAGGCACGTAAAACTTTTATATTATTACTAGCGACCCACCCCGGCTTTGCACGGATACAATGTAGATACTGATATGATGTCAGTATTATTTGGATATTGTTCATGCAAAAATGTTCATACAATCTCAATTAAAGAATAGGGGTTTCAATTAAAGAATGGTGAAAATTTAGGGTTCCATTCCAAATTACATAAAAAAAAGTTTTTTTTTCAAAACTTCAAAATTCAGTCAATGTTGCGCTGTCGACCAAATTATTACTTCGAGCATTCGGAAATCTATAAAATAAAACCGAAACGCGCAATACGCGGTTTTTCCATCTATGAATGGTGGTTCGTTACCCGGTCGAAATTTCTCCCACCCGATCAATGCCCGAAGTTACCAGACGTGGGAAAGACATGATTATAGAAAATTATAAACAAGTCGTCCCGGTGGGATTCGAACCCACGACCCATCGATGCGCACGGCAGGTGTTCTACAGAACGCGCCAACGAACCCATCAAATACAACAATATATAAAAAGTAAATTCGCGAGTCCCCTAATGGGGCATGGGGCAGATCCATTTCTGTGTCTGTTTCACTGATCATTTATCTTTATAGGTAAGTAGGTGATCAGCCTTCTGTGCCCTGCCCGACCGAAACACTTTTTTTTAAAATCTTGTTTCCCCGGGATTCGAACCCAGGACCTCCGGTGCTAAACGCATCGCGCTTACCACTGAGCCACGGAGGCGCTCTAACAATATATAAGAATAATATAAAATATATTTCATTTTTTATTATATAGATTTGCAGTAGACATCAATTATAATAAGAAATAATAATATAAATAAAGAAATAATATGATCATTAAAATAATAAGCATTGTGAAAGATGGCGGAGGTCCGAACCTAATTTATTTTAAAGTTAATTTACTGCATCTATTTTTACCTAATTTTTTTCAATATTTTAATAGTTATTCTGTTATTCAGAAGATAGACGAATCCAACCAATAAAATTTCACTAAAATCGGTGCAGCCGTTCTTGAGTTATAAATGGTTTTACTAACACGACTTTCTTTTATATCTAATAGATATATTGTTAACTATTTCCCTCGACTTTATTTGCATGTATCCGATAATAAGGAATATTTATTCAAATTGGGCCTACAAATACTTTTTATCTCAACTCCAAAAAATGTGAAAAGTGAAAATTTAGGGTTCCATTCCAAATTACATAAAAACAATTTTTTTTTGACCAGCAATAAAAAATATTTTTTGGGGTGGACCACCCTTGACACTTTTAGACATACATGTTTCACCCTTACACTATGAAACATGTATGTATAAAATATACGCCCTATTTCAGACCTACTGAATATACACCCAAAATTTCATAAAAATTGGTCAAGCCGTTTCGGAGGAGTTTTATTACAAAATAAGACAAACAAATTCTTTTATCTGTGAATTCTTTTTTATGTCACATATCGACAGACGAGCATTCGGAAATCTATAAAATGAACCGAAACGCGCAATACGCGGTTTTTCCATCTATGAATGGTGGTTCGTTACCCGGTCGAAATTTCGACATTTCTCCCACCCGATCAATGCCCGAAGTTACCAGACGTGGGAAAGACATGATTATAGAAAATTATAAACAAGTCGTCCCGAAGGGATTCGAACCCACGACCCATCGATGCGCACGGCAGGTGTTCTACAGAAAGAGCCAACGAGCCCGACAAATACAATAATATATAAAAAGTGAATTCGCGAATCCCCTAATGGGGCATGGGGCAGACCCATTTTTGTGTCTGTTTCACTGATCATTTGTCTTTATAGGTAAGTAGGTGATCAGCCTTCTGTGCCTTACCTGACCGAAAGACTTTTTTTAAATCTTGTTTCCCCGGGATTCGAACCCAGGACCTCCGGTGCTAAACGAATCGCGCTTACCACTGAACCACGGAGGCGGTCTAACAATATATAAGAATAATATAAATAATGTTTATAACATAGTTATTTCTCTTATAATTTTTTTATAAAATGCTAAGACGTATGCATGGTAATATATTTTGGCGGCAAGACCACGAATAATGCACCCTATTTTCTTGGCATGCTATTTTTACAAAAAATACGAAATACTTTAGATCACTATATTTTTAATTTCAGGACTAGCGGACCTGACAGACATTGTACTGCCAGAATGTTCTTCAAAAAATTTATAACTATATACCTAGATTTGAATATGCTATATTTTCACTTCTATTATTCTATTATATATATCATAAATTATTACAAATAAGCTATAATAAGTTTGCGCGACGTGAACTGAGTATGAATTGAGAAAATGAAGTTCTGACATAATTTATTTTAAAATTAATTTTATGCATATATTTTTATCCTGGATTATTCCAATATTTTAATAGTTATTCTGTTATTCGGGACATAAATGAACCCAACAAATAAGATATCATTAAAATCGGTACAGACGGTCTTGAGTTAATGATAAGACTTTGTTTTATGTATGTCTCTCATACTAGAAAATGCTGAATATATGATAGGTTGTACGAAGCGGCACAGGTCCGTCGTCCAGTAAAGCCTGAGCGGCACTGATTCACGCCCACCAGTACGTCCCTCTCACCGCGCAAGAGCCCCGCAATTGCTTGAAAGTAAAAGTCGTATGCGCCAAAAGTATTTTTTCTAATTATATAGAATACCGTTCAAGTAATTCATAATTTTTTCTGGCGAAAATGTTGCCCGTACTTTGTTATATTTTACATATAAATTGCAAGCCAATAAGTCATATGGCTTCAGAGGAGAAGGCAAATATATGTTAAAATCAAGGTATTTTAGATATTTTTTTTCATCGAATAAAATATTAGTATTCAAAAAACTGTCATGGCGCTTCGGTTCTTAATGAAATGGAGAATAAGGTGTAAAAATATAAGAATCCTAGGTTTCATATTAGAACAGCAGTATGGTCTCAAAACTGCCGGAAATGTTGATTTTTTTGAGAGACAAGCCTTAAGCGTTCATCCGAATGGAATGCTTTCGTGAATGAAGTGAACAATCGACGCCTTGTCTGCAAGCATTGAATAAGCTGATTGAGATCTAAGTCACTGAATTATTAGCGGATCTTATAATACTTATATGACATTACATGCTTCTGCGGAGTTATTTATATGTAACGTATATAAACCTAATAGGTACCTATTGTTTATGATTATTTTTCGCCAAATCATTTATTTATTTATTTATTTATTTATTGGTATCCAAACAACATACATGTATTAGACTTTACAAACTAACAATACTTAAGGTAAATCATGATAAACATATACGTCAATTATATGGATACACTTATGATGACGTGATATGTAACTAAAAATATAACAAATACAAATTACTTTAAAGAAAAAGAAGGTTATGTTATTATCACGACTATAGTGAAAGGTAAATACATGTTACTAACAAAATTATGCAAAAATTAAAATACTCTAAGAAATAAAAATAAAAATAAAAAATAAAAAATGTCTCCTTAAAACGTAAAACGAAAAACTAAGACTGTTACCGGCGCAGAGTGTCTAAAACTATGCGACGAAAAGTACAGAGACTATTAGAGAACACATCCATACAGTCGTTGATATTTACTAAATCATTATAAGTACGAGATAATCTATTAACAGGTGCGTTATATGATGTGCACAAACGAGAAATTGGAACATAAAAGGGCCTTACGTTTCTAGTCATACAAGGATTACAGTATAGAGAAAACCTGGACAGCAGTTGAGAATGAATATTATTATTTACAACCTTATACATGTATATTAGATCAATAAATTTACGGTGCATTTCAAGTGCGTCGAGGTTAAAATATTTGAGTCTAGCTTCATAACTATGCAACGATGTTCTAAGTTTAAAACGATTACACATAATTCTTAAAAAGCGTTTCTGAACATTTTCCACGGTGTCAATGTGGTTTTGATAAAAAGGTGACCATGCTACTGAACCATATTCTAAGATACTACGAACCAGAGATTTATATAACATTATAACACTATATTGGCATTTGAAAAGTTTTGAAATACGCATGATGAAGCCTAGCATCTGATTTGCTCTTTCAGCGGTTGAATCAATGTGTTCAATAAATGATAGTTTTTTATCAACAATGACACCTAAATCTTTAATGGATTCTTTTCGAGTTAAAACTGAATTTGAAAGGTGATAAGAAAAATTAATACTATTTATCTTATTAGTGAATGTGACAATATGACATTTGTTAACATTTAATTTCATTAAATTATTATGACACCAAGAGTCCAGAGCAAGAAGATCACGCTGTAGATTGAAACAGTCTTCAATGTTTTCAATTTTTCTGTATAGTTTAAGATCATCTGCATAAAATAGGTATTTACTATTGCTGGTAAAATACAATGGAGCATCATTAATGAACAAGGCAAACAACAAAGGACCGAGATGAGACCCTTGAGGTACTCCAGATGGAACCAAAATTGCATCAGATAAAAAGCCGTTGATAGCCACTATTTGTGTACGATTTTTAATATATGAGGTGATCCAACGCAGTAAACTACCATGTATACCACATTCCATAAGCTTTTTAAGTAAGAGCTCATGGTTGACCTTATCAAATGCTTTTTGAAAGTCTGTATAAATGACATCTACTTGTCCCTTATGATCAATGATATCGAATAGATAGTCAGTATATTCAGTTAAGTTAGATGTTGTAGATTTATGTGATACGAATCCGTGTTGTTCCGGAATCAATATAGGTTTAATAAAGTTATAAATATGACTGTATATAGCGCGTTCAAATATCTTTGCAAAGCAATTAAGTATACAGATGGGTCTGTAGTTGCAAGCTTCTGTTTTTTCACCAGATTTGTATACAGGAATTACATGGGCAATTTTCCATTGCTTAGGGAAAACTCCAGATGATAGGGATTTATTAAAAATAATAGATAGAGGTTCAGAAAGTTCAACATGACATGATTGAACAAAATGGGACGGTATTCCATCTGGACCGGGGCCCTTATTCGGATTCAAGTATTTCAATATTCTATTTACATCATCAACCTGAACATTAATACTGCTAAGACAGCCCAAATTATTATTATAGACATTAGAAATAAAATGACATGACATATCAGCTTCATAGACAGTGTAAAAATAATCTGCAAAAATTTTACAAATTTGGTTACCATCCGTAGCAACTCTGCTATCTAATTTAACAGTAGATGGAATATATGAGCTTTTCTTTTTGTTTTTTACATAATTCCAAAATAACTTAGTGCTTCCTTTTTTTAGACTAGACTCGATATTACTAATATAACTAGTGTAACAATCTTGCATCATTTGCTTTGATCTTTTGCGCAGAAGAGAAAAGGTGTCATAATCCCGAGGATTTTTATACTTTTTAAATTTTCGGTGATATTTATCCTTTTCCTTTAAACATTTAATTAAAGAGTTACTAAACCAGACTGGTATAGACGATCTACGTTGTTGCTTGTAAGGTGTATTATTTTGTATGACATTATTAAGAACTTTATGGAACTCAACAAGATCATTATCTATGTCAGTAGATGAGAGAAGTGAATTCCAATTTATATCATTAAGTTCTTCTTTACATTTTTCAATATTACATTTCCTAAAATTCAAAATCTTACTTCTATTGCAATTTTCAAGAGCTGGTTCAAATATAGCATAATTTACATTAACTTCAAAGGCAGGATGATGCACATCTTCTCTACACATGGCTTGAGATGGCTCAAGTGATACAGAAATCTGGCGGGTAAAAAATAGGTCAAGCGTATGACTATTACTATTTTTGATACAATTGTGTTGATTAAGGTTGCCAATAGACATTAAGTCCATTAGAAATCTAACTCGTGTATCCATGATTGCAATATTAGCTTTTACAGTTTTCGACGCATTATCTATATACCAGTTTACATTAGGCGTTAAAGACTCATCTGAATTTGATAGAATATCATTAGTTTTATGATAGAACGCTTTTAACTTATCTATAGACAGGTCAGGTGGCAGATATACAAGACCCAATTTAGTATTTTTAGTTTTGTGATTACCAACACTTTTAGTAATAAGATTAAGCCAAATACATTCGACATTACATTCCCAATCAGAGACCCTATCAGCCACAAAATGTTTCTTTACAGCAACCAATACACCTCCACCTGAAATTTTGTGACTAGTATTTACATCGCGATCTCGTCTGAAAATTCTGTATCGATCGTCTAAGATCTCATTATCCTTAACAGAAGAGTTCAAATTAGTCTCCGTTAAGCAGATTACATCATAGTTGCTATTTAATACATTTATATAAAAATCATAGAGCTTAGTTCTAAATCTATTAACATTCTGATAAAAGATTAACATATTCTTATACCATAGAAAGGAGACAAATGATATATATAAAAGAAAAATAAAATGCTAAGTATAAATAATTGCTTAGTATCTAAAAAAGTCTTTTGAGCTTTTCTAAGCTGTTAATATTAATAGCTGGAGAATGTTCGTCCTTTCTCATATATACCTTACCGAACTTGACCCATACGTACTTAAAATTCAGAATTTTAGAGGCTTTCCTTGCTTCCATGTGCAGATGTTTAACTTCAGGTGAAAGATTTTCAGCGACATATATTTGCTTTCTTTCGCCAATAATATCAAGGTCCAATGAACTAAGCATATCCATTGAGTTAGCCTTATTATATCGATGAACCGCTGATAAAATTAGGTCACGGTGTTTCGGTGTCATCAGAGTAACTACAATGGTGCGAGGACGATCCGATTCTGTACGTTTAGCTACTCGATTGCATGAAATAATAACGTCTTCTGGAAGTGACACTGAAACTTTATTCAATAATTTTTGTAAAATTGTATTTAAGTTTTCATTCTTCCTTTCTGGCACAGATTGTATTTCTAAGTTGTGGCTTCTTGATATACGTTCAAGTTGCATAACCTTACTCTGAAGAGTTTTGAAGCTGAGATCAAAAGCAGTGGAGTCATTTTTTAAATCCGAGAGCATGGAGGAGTGTGATGAAGATTCGAATTGTAGTTCCTCAATCTTCTTGGAAAAAAATTCTAATGAGTCATTGTATTCCTTAATTTGACTTTGAATGACTTCGATCGAATTTACTGTATCTTTAAGAACTTCTGCGTTGCGATTGTTGCTTTCTTTTATGTTATTTGAACATTCAATCACCGAGTCAAGATCAGTTCGAAGTGACTGAAAACATTTTCTCATATCAGCTAACTCGGTCTGCAAGCAATTGAGGCCATCACTGAATGCATCAAACTTCTCGTCCTGGCTGGTTAATCTTGAGTGCATTTCATTACGAAATGATTGAAGTTCCGATAGTATGGTAGAGCAATCAGTTCTATTATCTTTTATACCCGATGTCGACGGCGATGTCTCCATGCGTTGTGGTGCCCTGATAGGTGTATTAGTGTTATCCCCGATCTTCCGAGTAACAGCAATACATGAAGGACACACCCAGTTGACACGGGCTATTTGTCCTGAATTTGAGGAGATGCATTCAGTGTGGTATAGTGCATTACATTTAGTACATCTAATTCTTTTGTGTGTCACCAGTACACCCATTTTACATGCCAAACATTCTCCAGCCATAATTATTTAGTAAAAGTTTGGATACAGCATTGACAACAAAATATTACCGATTTTTTTTTTTTTCGAGTATGGCAATTCTATTTAAGCTTCAGAAATTAACAGCTGACACTTGACAATGACCGATAAGGTTGTCACTTGTCAGTTACGTCACAATTATTAACGTTGTTTACAATAGTTTTTACTTTTTAATGCCTTTTATTATTTACCCTCATAATATGTAAATAAGTGAGAGTAAAGGCAAATAAATCTTCAAATTATAATGTGATTTGGATGTCAACAATGAAGTTCCATACATACAAAGGTCGGAAAAGTTTTGTAGCACAGTTTACACAAATTCACTTAGCACTTTAGTCATTTATACTATTATTAAATACTCAAAATAATCAGAGGTAACGAAACACGATTTACTACTTTGACAGCTTTTGCCCTTTAAGAAAGATATTTCAAACTTAGAACTAATTCATAATATCAAGCATACTGAATGCTTACATAACTAGACAATCCCACAAACACTAAAAGATATCAGATTACCTACACATAACGACACTTTCTTCGTCTGGGAAAAGTAAATATATATATATGTATATTATGTATATATAACAATTGCATACTATAAGTAAATACCTCTTACATAGATATTGTGATGAAAGTATTCGGTATTTTTCAGCATGTTAAATTTAATAGAAATTGTTTTAGTGGTTTTACAAGTTGTCTGTGAAGATTCAGAGCAAACGTGAAACTATTAACGACACGTTTTAAATAAACGTTAGTATAGTTTTCGTTAGAAATGTATAAGGAAAACCTTGACGTATCTCTTATCCCAACTAAAAACGAAAATATAAAATAATTAATATAAATATACATTTATTATAGATAACAAATCAAAGTATAATAACTTAAATATTAATGACATCATGCAGATATTGGAGCAGAGTATGAGTGACTCGTGACTCGGCGATTTAGTTTCAATGAGAAAGTTATTACCGGCATATTTATTTGAATACGTGGGTTGCACAACTCAGCTGCTACAATGTGTTTGCAGCTAGAGTGCAATAAACTCTAGGTTGACTCATTATCTAGCTTCGAATAAGGCGCCTAAATACTATCTGAGCTTATCTTGTTAGTCGATCATACCAGTAGTATACCAATCCACAGTTTCGCCAATGTAGCTTAATTTTTGGTTGTTGTTGAATTCAACCCGTGACTGCAACAATATTGATTGTAACTTTTTAAATTACGAGTAATTGCATTAGATTTATTCAGTTTATGAGCGTTTGTTATGTTTGGGTATACTTCCGAAAAGGAAGACCCGAATTTCGGCATGAAATTAGGTAAAATAAACCGGTAATATATATGTATAGATATACTTGAACGTGTTAGACAGCGTACTCAAGAAATCCACCAAAAATCTTTTTTGGGGACTCTGATTTATGCCAATTTTCATGATGAAATTCGCTTTTCTTTTTTCGGAAGTTTAACCTTATGTTTTATGTAAAATGTTAGTAGTTTGTAAAATGTAACATGTTTTCCGCACTAATATTACAAACTACTATGCATTTTAATATGTAAATAATCAGTAGTAATTATAAACACACTTGACCCCATTTCTATTTTTTCTATAAGAGCTGCGAGCACTTTCTTGTTTATAAATAAACATAAATTGAAATTATTTCAAAATATCTTTTTAAGGGCATTAATTTTGAACAAAACATTTTCTAATTTGTTTCATATAATACTTAGAGTTAAATTGATCAATAAATAATATGCTCACTACATAAAGATCACTCGACGAATGTGGACTTAGAAATGTCTATTTCCAGCTCCGCAGTTTGTTTTTACTTGGAGGACATACTGCTGTCCAAGCGACGTGTTCGTTTCCTTTTATGGCAATACTATCTGTGCAGTTATTTATTATTTCTGAAGTTCACACGGTCATCATATTTAAAAAATACCTACTCATATTCATAAAATTTTATTATTCATTAGTTTTATAATAAATATTTGTATTATACCTACTGCGACAAAAATGTGAATAAATAAATTTTATATCGAAATCCATTTAGGTAAATAAAATACTGTATACCGGATTAAAACGCGATTTATTCCGTTTTAATCCGGTATACAGTATTTTATTTAAATCGAAATCCATTATCTATAATTGTATTTGACGGGTGGGACGGATTACGATGCGTTCGGGTGGGAATCGCGGGTTCGGATTCCATGTGAAGTTGGCTCCCCAATGTGAAGTTCTAGTATAATATAAGAAACTCTAGATCTATGTGGGGGGCAAATAGTACTCCTCTTTTTTTTGTAAACTTCACATTCGGTGACCAACTTCACATGTTACAAAGCCATTTTTACTCGTCACATAAAAATTGGTGTAAACGTTAGTACGATCATAACGAACCTCTGTCAGTCCTTGGTAAAATACATTTTTATCAGTCGATAAAAGATTGATGGTAGTCAAAAGCTTGTGGTATTGTAAACGAGACGGGCTAGTCTGAAGCGGATTGCTTCCTGCCCTACGGCGGTTCCTGTTCAGACGAATTGTAAAAATCAGGCAGACGACATATAAAAAACATTAAAACGAAGTGATATCGCGTATTGTCTTTTTTTGAAAGCAAGAAATAATATAAAATACGTATTCGAAAACTCTTCATATATAAACATTTTACCTTCAACCGTTATGAGGTTATTTTTTGTAACGGATGCCTAAGTAATTAAATTCTCAGCTTCTGCATGTTTTTTATTAGATGTGTCAAATAAATTTCATCAAAAGGACTGTCGTTTGTCGCGATATACTACTGGACTTTAAATTTGTTTAAATGCTGAAATATTTCATCGTACATCGTTTTCTTTATCGTATACGTAAATAATAAATGAATGGTATTTCTCAAACTAGCTATATTTAATCTTCGAGCGACGCGGACGCCTCAGGGGAATCGCTCTTGATGCGTTGAATCGGAATGTTTCTTGTCTACGTCGAGCGCCGACACTGGTGCCCATTACGACTATCTCTCTTCATCTATAACAATGTTTTGACTTCAGTATTCATTGTGATTGTCATCTATGCCGTCTAAATATATAATACTAACGATCCGCCCCGGCTTCGCATGGGTACAATATAGATTGTAGATGTACTATACACAAAAAATATCCTGTGTTACTCGGTGATAAGCGGTAATGTAGCTTTCTATTGGTGAATGATTTTTTAAAATTGGTTGAGTATTTTTTGAGTTATGTAAATCGTAACAAACAAACAAATCTATCCTCTTTATAATATTAGTATAGATATAGCATTTGATATTATTTATAGTGACGCTATTCGACAGAATCGCTGTTCGATTCATTAACTCTTGTTATTTTTTGCGTCTTCATTGTTAACTTTGTTCTTCCATTTTGTATATTATGAAATCTCTCTTTAGTTAATTGTAAAGAAAAATAAGTCACAAGTGCCAACTGTATAAGTAGAGAAAAGATTACCTTTACGGTTACCACGGCTAGTATTACGTTCAGCCCTTTCATTATAGGTGATTAAGTTAACTGCTAATGCTCATGTATGACTGCTATATTGTAAGCAAAACTAGTACCAAATGATCACTTGCGACTTGCCACCCGCCTAGATTTAATTACTAATAAATGTTTGATGTAAAGGATTCCTTTTACGGGTTTTAAAGCGTAAAGAGCTGTATTATGCCTCAGGACACTCAGGTCTGAAGACTAATGGGCTCTGTGAATTAGTATAACGACGTAAAGCTATTTATTCAGTTTTCTTAACGAAGCGAAGTTGTGACGATGCCGTGTTCTCGTTTATAAATTTATATTTGCCTTTAGAACTGATGAGTGCTTACGTGAAATTTTCACGATTTTAATCGAATATCAAATATATATAATATATAGAATAATAGTGATCTCGTTTAGGAAGTTATGGTATACCACGATGTGAACGGCCTTCTATGTTTGTAGCATTATCTTTTTTATACTAGATCATTTTTTTTTGGGATGGAATTAAACTTTTATGTGACCACGCTAATGAGGTTTTTTTCTCAGTTTCACATGTCAACAGACGAGTACTAGGTTCCCTTGATGTAGAAGGTAAGTGATACCTTGGCCATAGGACATCGATCAGTGTAGCGCTGTAGTTTTTTACTAAGATTATTCGAAAATCCATATTTTAAAACCGAAAGTCGCAATCGGTATTTCACGGTTTTTCATCTATGAACGGTAACGGTGTGAAAAATCATGATCGCATAAATTTATAAACATTTGACACCTGACGGGATTCGAAACCGCGACCTATCGGAAATCAAGCGGGCGTACTGCACGTCATTTATATATTCCTTACAAATATAATTACACTAAATAAATATATCGAGTTTTTACCCGTTAACAATGTAACCGGATATAACAATAATTATAATATAGAATCAAATATCAATTATAATTGATATTTGATTCTATACAAAAGTAATAATGGACATGGTGTATGTTTCTACGAAATAACAATCGCTTATATTATTCATAATCGAATTTTTTTAATGATACAGTAACTAACATAGCTCGTTGTAATGAAAAATTCATTTCTGTATTGCAATGGAAATAAATGAAGGTATTTCTCTGGTATTTATCAATAGACTTGTACGTTCGAACAATGGTTTATTTACATCGAAACATATTTTGTTCCATGAAATGTCAGCATAAATTAAGCAATAGTTTGCAACATAGGTAGTTATCGCCGGATGCATAGTTTCTACGATAAATAACTCCAAAGATAACACGCGCGGGTCCTTTAAGGCTTCCGAAAGGACGCTACGTTCACCCCACGTACGACTTTTAATCATCAGTTCCATATGTATGAAGCCGCCCAGCTTGATAAGTGACATTCTTATACCTTGGTTTAATAGACGATGGGCCCAAGGCTAGTTTCTTACGGAGTCTAGGGATAAAGATAATTGTTTATCTTTTTATATTTTGTATTAGATCAATTGTATATTCCTTTTTATTACTTCTGGTATTCGTGCCCTAGCATAAAGGGCCTCAGATATCTTACGTTGATTGAAGATATGTCAAACTTTTTTCAGCGCTACCATTATTGATCCTTATGATATTTCGTTACCGACAAATGAATTAATCGTTGCAAAGAAGCGCGTAACGTGCGGGAGGGATACGGGAATTAATTTATTATTAAGTACGAAAAATCTCATTTTCAAACTTCCTATTTGAAGTTATTTTATGAGTAATTGTTTATAAGTATTTTAGTTTTCCTTTCATATTGTATTTATTATATGCATAAACTAAATGATTTATAAAAAAAATTGAATTCTTCACACATCAACGACGTCACGTGGGGTGGGAACGAAAGAAAGCAGTGCATTTCTTTTGATACACCCATATTATATTATATGAAATACCGGTAGCGCAACCAAAATAAATGCCTTGGTACCTTTGAAACTTGCTGCTTGACCGTTGGACGGAAACGTTCAAGACTGTTCGCAAAACCCACGGCCAAACAAACTCAATCATGCGAGCACTGCTAATAATATATACCTACTGTACATATTAAACATTTTCTTCAATGAGTGACTTTTAAAGGGTTATGACGCATGTAATTTGTATGATTCGAGTGGAGTGAGCGAAAGCTCCCATGGAGCGACTAAAATGGCATTTTTGTTTATGAGCAGTCTCAGCAACCACTTGGCCGATTTGAAAAATGTTGTGTCTAAATAAACTTGAGCATATTACTGAGGTTTTTTCGAAATCTGAATTTTCATTTTTGGACAACATTAATTAAATAAAAAGCACTGCGGCCACCTATTATGTTAATGGCGTTCACCTGGTAAATGTATAGTTTGGTTTAATACTGTCGTATAATTATTTGTGTAAATTAAATAAGTATTAATAATCAATATATCAGCCAGTATTTCATAGGGTGTAAAAAAGGGATCAATGTTTCAAAGATACCTTTCTCCTCTAAGAAACATTTCAAGAATGGTGGCCTAAAGAGTTACAGCAAAGAGATTGCAGTTGCCTATGTGGCAAGTCAAACCGTAATTAGACAAAAACGAATGAAAAAGTGTTCCCTTAGTGATTTTTCTGGAAACTTATTAAACTTCAGACTTAAGCGAAGTCGTTACATTCTTCACTTGACTTGACAAAATGCTCTCAAATGTCATAAGCGAGTTAAGTGAAGGCAATTTATTCTTTTTTCCTTCTAATTATGAACAAAGATACTGCGAGTAGTTTTTAAATTGAATTTTATTCGAATCAGTTTCTTATAATTAAATAGCTGTACATATAAATCATTTTGAATACAAAACAACAAATCTTTCATCCGTTTAGGTAGCTCGTGCCGCCCTATTATAAATTCCTGTTTGTTTTTTGTTCGTGTTTTTGACGCGTCTAGCATTCCGGAACGCAAACAGGTCTACGAATTCTGATCATTGGCTACAAATTTTAACTTATATAGATAGCTTAACTTGAATTTTAATACATTTTATTATCTAAGAATAAGCTTTCAGAGGCCTTGCTTTTACCAAATTTCATCAATAATCTGTTGAAACGTAACAGAGCTAAGATCAAAATATTAATTTTAGAATTTTATTTATTAACCAATAATATTTTAAAGCATCTAAACACTCCGTACGATGGTTTTTCTGAAAGTAGCGGCCTCTCGGTGTCCACTGTTGAGTTAATATGAACTTATAATAGAAAACCTAAAACTAGTTTTAAAAAAAAAACAGATTTGCATTTGCAAAATTCTAGCGAATATCAATATCCGATAAATAAGTACCGAAGGTGTAAAGAATAGTTATTAAATGGAATAAAAAAAATACCAATCATTTTCATGAGAAATTTTTCAGTAGAAACAGAATTACTCTAAATTAACCTGTCTTGGATCAGTTCTACAATATTCAGAATGAGATGAAAACGATGACAAATGTGTGCGTGTGTTAGATGACAAAGTTAAGCCATAGATTAACAACTCTTTTAATAACTAAATATTCGCACTCCCATACGTACCTATTCGTGAATAGTTAAAAACTGACATTCATTATATCACTATTACCCACTATCACGTCCCACTCTCGTCTGTCGATATCTATAATAATAAAAAAGATGTCTGTGGTAAAACTAACAAAGAAAAAAAAACTTAAATGAACTAATGTATTTGTTGAGGCAGTTGCAACTCAATGCGTAAACTTTCCGATTCAAACCTCGTAAAGCTCAGAACCTAAATTGTCAATGGAGTTGTGCTCGTTAGTGAAATAAACATTGCAGCGTGATTTTTGCTTTGTTAGATTTATTTGGACGCTACTTTTATGCAAATTTTAAGCAACATAAGGTATTTGTTAAAATTTTAAAAGCAATTGTATTGTATTGTATAAATTTAATGGGTTTTAACATATGTTTCTTATGTTAGATATCGACAGACGAGTTTGGGGATTTGATAGTAGGTCACCCCCCCCCCCAGCCACAGAGCATCAGTCAATGATGCGCTGTCGAGCTACTTTTAACTTCGAGCATTCTGAAATCTATAGACTAAGACCGAAACGCGGAATATGTACTTCACGATTTTTCATTTATGAAGTTATTTATTCGTATACTATTTATTTATTCTCTAGTGTTTAAGATGTCCTCAACATTTTGCCTTGAAGACGTAACTAATAAATCTTTACTATATGTTATAGTCTTGATGTGTATTTGTTTGCATATGAGCGCGAAGAGAAGCTAAGGTAGATGTGAGGAGTGGGATAATTAGGTAAGATAAATATATAAGAGAACTTTGAGAGCACTATTGAACGAACAATTTGAAGGAAATCCATGAAAATATTACTCAGAAAGTCATGAATATTAATTTGAATAGGTATAAGAGAACTGTTACTCCCACCTCAAAGAAATTGGAGGGACAATAAAAATAAGAATGTTTTAACTATAAGTATTGGTTGCTATCCCCCGTCGTGTTTTACGCTAGGTTCCTATATATATGCCATTTACGGATGATCGTAAATAGTTTTAGAGCGTTGAATTGATAATGATATAAGTAATCAATATTTAGCCTACGTGTGAACGTAGATGGCAAAGCCCTGAAACGCGATATTTTAATTATTCATCAATCAATTTTAGTTTTTCCTACATACGCTGAACGCTCGTATTTCTGTGACACATATTAAAACACCTCAGTATTGACATTGTCATAACATATGAGTCGTATAATAAAAATCTTCTTTTGACAGAGAAAAAGTTTGTTCTTCTCAGTTAAATCAATAATTATTTATTATTGAAGTTTTCATAGAACATAGGGTATATAATATAACAACAAATGAAAGGTCGAAAAATCGAAAGTAAGTCTAATATTATCATTTCCTTTTAATTTATTTTTGCCACTTTGAAATATAATTGATTTCTTTCATAAGAACAGATCATTTGTAGATTCTATGATTTAACAACAATCATTCAGAATAATCAGTTGAGGCTTAAATATTCGGTATTCGTAAAACACAGGTAAGTAACGAATTACCATCGAAACCTGTTAGAAGTATAAATCAATGTCGTTTCGTTATACAAAAAACATATGTTTTTTATTCACGTGAAATGTACAGGTTTCACGCCCACACTTTTTGTAATATATATGTATTATTCTATGTGAATGACCAGTACAGTACAATACAGAGTAGAAGACGATTAGAAGCTTAGTGAATAAGCATTGTAATCTTAAGACAGAACGTTTACTAAAAAAAACTGTTGTATCTATGAAAAAAACAGGGAATATTTCGACTTGTCCGTAGAACAACGTTACATCTGCAAGACGCTCTATTTTACATTTGACCTTATTTTTTGGTGAAATTAACTTTATGAACCATTATTTGACTGTTATCTTTGAAAACAAGTTGTGTGTTTTAAAATTTTGATTTTACTAGTAAATTATATCGGTCAGTTTAGTCGTACAAATACCAAAAGGGGACTTGGCAACATAATCATATCCGACTTTGTTCTACGGATACGTCGATTTAGATATTGTGGGAGTTAAACACAAAGTGGAACTATGTACAACAAAAACGTCATATTCATTAGCGTGTTAAGTAAAATACAAAACACTCTTCGCGCTCAATTAAATATTTATTAATAAATAAATACATAGATAGCGTAAGAGATTTCTCTCTATTTAAAAGAAATTATACATACGTCATTTGTTATTACCTATCTCTTCCTTTACTCCGCTACAATATTTTCAATGGAAAATCAAATAGACATGTGTACATAATGGTACAACGTGTTAATAGGAGAGTAAACCGTTGCAACGTTGTAATTTGTAAGGAACTCATTATGAAGCAGGGTTAAGAAATATTTTTTGATTAGGAAGAGGTTGTGAATGATGCGACAGGTGTTAAAGTATTATAGGCATATTTTATGTTCTTAAGATACGGATATTATGCCTCAATTCATGAGTTTTTGTCCACGAAAGCGTGGAGATGTATAGATTCTACGACAGTTAGTGAAAATTACCATCAATATTTTTATTTCATTGGCCTGATTATATCGATCGTTCAAACCCCTTAGATGAAGAAAGAGCTTAATATAAAGTAAGATGGTACAGTGAGATTAAGTACGCTTATTATATCTATGCGCATAAAATATTGTCTTTTAACGCGAGTATCACACATTTAAATAAAATAACTTTCACCAGATAAAAATGCTATTTAGTATATTATTTATCCCGAAATTTCGAATGATTTCCAGCAAACGTGGTCACGGGCAGACTGTCAATCAACCATAGAACAATGTTGCGCTGACGACCTATTTTTTATATTTCGAGTAGGTATTCCAAAATTACTTATATATATATATATATATATATATATATACTTTTCGGTTTTCCACTGATGAAGGGTAGTTTATAACTCGGTCGGAATATCGATATTCCTCCCACACATTTAATGCCCGAAATGACCCGTCATAGTCATAGTGAAAACATATTTACAAAATATATATATATATATATATTTTTTATATATTAACATGTCGTCCCGGCGGGATTCGAACCCGCGGCCCATCAGCGCAACACGCCAACGAGCCCATCAAAAATAATAATATGCACACTTACTTAATTGAGTTGGCTATATAAACAAATTACAATTTAGTTTTCGTGTTAGCCTAATGGAGAAGGATATTTAATTCGCGTGACTTTATCTGCGTAGGTGTTGCTAGTTGCTTGTAATTACATGAGGCAATTTAACACAAAAACGAGGCTATCTCCGATACAGAGCCCCGTTATTATCTGTCAAGATTGTTTGGTACATCAGATATATCATGCAAACTAGTCATGACGAAACTTGTTTTTTAACGGACTACCGAAAGAGTGATCTTTTAAGCACGTATGCATTATTGTAACCATGGAAACCGAATATGCATAAGGGCCCATATACACGATGCTTGTTGCATACAATTACATTGTAGCAATAAATGAATGGCATAGTCCAAACAACTTGTAACATTTTTGATCTGTAATAACAAGTTTTGTTTTTTATTTTTTATTTTAGATATCGACAGACGAGCATGAGGTTCACTTGATTGTATATTATGTGATACCTCAGCCACAGAACAACAGTCAATGATGCGCTGTCGACCTACTTACTACTACTACTTTATACTTCGAGCATTCGGATTTAATATTAACTTATCTTGATATAAACAGCACATAATATTGGCGTGTAAATGTTGCTTACAATTCTTGGATCGCGCTTAAATTATTGCTCTTATACCTATATGGGAATACATTTGTATCGTTTAAATGGGCCTTTATCATTAAAATTGCAAACAACTGTCCAGTGACAATACAAAGTCTCGTCAGTTTTTCGTGTCTGAGCCTCAGATCTAGATTTCTTGATATAATAAAATAAATAATTCGGATATTTGCAATCGAACAACACAAAAACCCCTTAGTTTTAAAAATTAAACGTACCCACATTGTATCGACGCTAAATGAGGGATTAAGCTAATTATATTACCATAACTCCAATAAATTATTGCTAATATAAATTGCCTATACTACTAATACCTAGATTAACCGAATAATAGTTAATATTTATATTTAAATGTCACCCGTTATTTACTTTAATACATGAAATTGAGGAGAATAGTGAGGCATGTGGCAGATACGTTTACAGTAATACCTCGCTTTACGCGAGGGATGCGCGGACAATTACGCGAAATACGCGTATAACGAGGTTGATAAAATAACAAGCAACTACTTAAGTTCAATTAGCGCGAATTTTAAAAACCGCGTTACAACGAAATTGCGCAGAGCGAGTTCGCGTAAAGCGAGGTATTACCTACTGTAATGTGTACAGACACAACAAGTGAAACAGTTCACTCACTATTATTTACAAGGAGAATATTTCTCTGATATATTCTCCCTGTAAATAATAATGAGTTTTGGGTAACATTTTTTTGTTACCGGAAGACTCGAACCCGGAACGGAACGCACTTACCATTGAGCCACGGAGGCAGTCAAATATGAAACTAGCTTGAAATTCAAATATTTCATTCCGTAAATACTATGTACATTATTCCTTAATTTTGCAAGAGTATTTAAAACAAATAGCAACCTTTTAGTGAAGAGGGTCCATTTGACATTTTTTTTGTTTCGCTAAGGACCACTAACTATTTGACAGTAATATAATCATAAGGTAAATCTAGTAATGAATACGCAAAAAATGATTGAACCCAAAAACGTTGTATTATTTTTTAAATATACTGACGCTTTCTTCGTGGATCACGTAGTTCTATCAAGGACCACCAGTGGTGCAAGGACTACTGCTTAAGAACCACTGGTACAGAGTGAAATATAATCATTGAGCACTTACCGTTTACATAACCAAGACGTGACTTACGCTCGAATTTAAATCGGAAGCCAATCTTTCTCAATGACAGCGAAAGTTTCGAAAGCGATACCGATTTCATCGTTGCATAAACTATCATTAAAGTGTCAACTATTACAATGGCTCGTGAACTTTGAATCAGATAAACGGATACTAATAAGGTTGGTGACATAATGTTGTCAGATGAAGACATATTGTGGGTGGTGTAGCTGAAATATGTATTTATTAGTGACACGCCCCGGCTTCGCACGGGTACAATGTAGATGTACTATACACAAAATGCATATGTTATTCGCTGATAATTTAGCTCTCTATTGGTGAAAGAATTGGTAAAATCGGTCAAGTTTTTGAGTTAAATCGCAAATAATAAACAGACAAACAAATCTTTTCTCTTTATAATATTATTTAGATATATTCAACGATAAAACTCAATTTAGTTTTGCTCTGTAAGAAGAATATTGTTATTTAATTACACGTAATTATTTGGATTTTAAATTTTACTAATTTAAAGATTTCACAATATATAACCTATTTAATCTAATCTGTCAAAAGTCAAATGTCAAAATATGCGCGGGAAATTAAAATATGAATGAAGGGCAACAGACTTCATTTGCATGTAACAGAAGCAGTACATACTACTATTCAGACCCTTAATTGTTTATTTACTGCTTATAATATTATTATTTAAGTTACATTTTAGAAGAAAAGGCCTTGTCGTTTGCCTGTGTAATTAAAAAAAAAGAATATTCCATTTCTCAGCGGTTGGTAGACGTATCGTGTGGTACGAAAACGTACGTCGATACTATAATATGGATAAAGTCTTGTCACATGATGGTTATTTTTCTACAGATGTAACTCTGTTTCCTTTACAATAATATGTTAATTGTTCCCTTGTTTTTTAATCAATCATGTTTACTCTCCTCATGTTTCGTAAAAACTTGTACAATGGATAAAATGCCGCAGTTCACTGACGTATAATTAGCGTAAATCGTATTGACTTCAATTCCGCTGTATTCAGTGTAATTTCGAGTGCGTCAGCGAACTTCGTAATTAAATGTCGAAAATTATTCCGTTGTTAATAATTTGAGGGTGTCATAATATACCGCTGCTCGGACAGTGTAATGCAATTTGTCGTTTAACAATGAGTTCAACTAATAGCTTAACGTTAACTCTACGAATACCGGTAATTTTAATGATGGCTAAATTTTCAACGTAATCACCGAATTTGAATAGTGAATATTTATTTACTTTAACGTTATTTAACGTTAAAGTAATTTTATACCTGCGGTTTTAGATTATTTATATATCAGTATAGTCTGCGAGAGAAGATTGGCAGATTTTTTCGTGATAAAATATCATATTTTACGTGTGTATTTGTGACTCAGATTTTAAACAAATCAGTACAGTCGTTTAAGTGTAATTTAGTCACAAACATCCATCGACACTCACATTCATAATGCTTTATTTATTTAAGATATGGACATATGAGCGTGAGACTCGGCTACATATGATGTGCTGTCGACCTATTTTTTATTTACTTCAAACATTCGGAATGTCATAATCTGAAACTGAAATGCGTAATATGCACTTATAATGAATAGTGGTTCGTTGCCCGGTCGGAAATACAATTTTTCTAATCTAAAATAGGGTTGTAAATTCATTTGAAACGTTGATAATAACCTACGTCCGCGCCACCGGCTGTAATCAGAGCCTTTCATAGCGGGAGTAATATCTATTGTGAATAGTATTTCGATTATAAAGTTTTCAAAGTAAATTGAAAGGCACTGAAAATACGTTCAGAATGCTCCTATAAATTATTTTTAATATTCATATTTTAATTTGGTCTTTATTTTTTTTTTACTTATTTACCTTCGATCATTTAATACTATGTCAATGTTATTTACTAAAAAAGTAATAATTTTATTTTCGTTCCAGAGACGGGGAGCACGGATAAGAGCAATGGTATGAAGGAACCGGGATCACCTGAGGAATTGGTATGTTTATCTTTCAATATAAAACCAAACAAACCTTTTGTTTGCGTGTTTGTTTTTTTACAAAAAATTGTTTTGTTATAGTGTATTGAATCCTCAATACATCATATACTATTCTTTAGGCTGTAAATAGTGTGTATTTTCCTTTAAAAAAGTGCGGCAGACACATTTCCGTATCTGAGTGGAAGAGTTTTTTATTTATCCAGAATTCGAATCTGAGATCTCCAGTGCTAAAAGCAACATGAAAACCAAAACAACACATTCCATTAAATAGATTTGCTTTCTTAATGAATATTATAAATTCTCCGAATTGTATTGAGTGTGGAGTCGTTCAAGATATCCTACACATTTAGATGGAATGTGTACGAAGATATTAGAATATCAATCGGCAGTAGAAACTATGATGTCTGTTTCGTGACCAATATTTAGCTTTTCCAATGTCGGAGGGTCGCATGCTGGTCAGGATTGCGAATGTAGGTTTAAAAAAAAGTTGATCTTATACTTTATGCCGTTTCGGAGGAGTACGGTAACTAACATGGAAATTTTATATTATATTAGATATAATTTCCATATCATAATCATATACTATACAGATGATATTATTGCTTAGAAATAAAGCCCTTTATTAAAAAAAAAGAGACATAACATAAACACATTATAAGACAATTAGAAATATAAAACACGCAGACCCAATCATTGTGGCTTAAAAAATTGAAACCTTCGCAAATTCCTTCATCTCTCTCCTTTATTTAGGCAATTTGTCAAACATATCCGATTCCCGAAGAATGATTCCCACCCCACACGTTTTACGGATGATATAATAATCTCAGTGACTGCGGATTTCAGTTTGATCTCACAAAGAAATTGATGATGAAAGGTGAAAAGTTGCGCGATGTCTTTGTGAATTACTGTTACATATTGGCTTACAATTTATCTCTTTTCCTCCTTATCGTTCAGGTATGGACTTATAAAGCGTATTTTCCGTTTATTAGATTGTGTATCTGATATCAAAGAAATGTTACGAACATGAAACAAAGTACATTATTACTAAAGTCTTTCTCCTAAATGTCCTACACTCTGTTCGTGCCTGTGAAACTTAAGTTATTAACTCATCTATGTATAATTCTCTAGCAACATAATACCTAGAACTTAGGAAAGAATAAAAATGAATTGCATAGCAGGCATACCACTTGAAGAAAGAATATTGTTTCAAATATATCCAATGAACCTGTAAATAATCAAAAACCGTCAGTTTCTAATTCATAATATAGCTAGATTAATCATTAACTTTAATTTTTGTCGTCTTCAATGATAGTTTTTTTAGAGAGAGATATCGCAAGTGTCTCACAGACCGGGTGTAGGTAGGTACTCTAATGGTTTAGGTAGGTAAGGGTTAGTTACGATATTGTTTGTGGTTTCGCCAGCTGAAGTGTAATTCGAAATATCCGTGCAATCCTCAACTAACATAACCGATGTATGCACATCGACGACCAACATCTCGTTAACTATTTCCGCCTAATAATCCCAGTTCAATTGTGTTCCAAATAATCACGTATTAGTATTCATCGACAATAATATTCAAAATGTATTTCTATTCTGAAGGTATCTTGGTGAAGTAGGTTTCTACTCTATATTCTATGACAAAATCTCTATTTAAAAATGAAACAATTTATATAGCAAACGTACCAAATTGTTTTCAGTTATCCCAGCATTCTGATACAGTTAATAAATTACTACATAAATTCCATGAAAAATACAATATTATTATCAAATTACAAAATGAATTCCATTCTCTTACGCTAAGATATACAGTACTTTGTAAGAAAAAATAAATATTAAAAAAACGGGATTGTGTTACTTTTAAACATTAATTTATGTATTGATATGATACTTATTCCATATTTATATACAATAGTTGTCGCTGTGAGATGCACTAATGATAGGATGTCAAGCATTTTGATAGATGATGCGAGTACCATCTGCTGTTAGATTCAGATTTTATGAGGTCAAATCAATAAATCGAATATAAATTCGATAGATTGTCAGCATTCGAGTCGAAAATAATTTTGTTTGTATAATTAATGTAATTAATTAACAAGTAATGTCAATTATATAGTATTGAATATAATGAATATATAGCTTGCCAAAACCCCCAAGATACTGAAATTGATACATATTACACGAAAAACATTGCTTTATCACTAGTTCTACTTAGATAGATTATAGTGGGACAAAATTCAGCATAAGGCTGCGATTTCTTTGCAGTTTTCATCGACTTGGAAATACTAGCATTAAGAGCTGATTGCATCCCACAGAAGTTTTTAATTTAAATATTCAGGTTAAAGCTAGTTACTTACGCCTAAAAGTCTCGCAGAAATGTTATATCAAAAATGTAAAAGGATCTCATTCAAACAGTAAAAATATTTGGGTTGCGACTTGCGATGAATTTCACTAATCTCTTGGGCTCGGCCGACTCGATTACTTTAGGTATATTTTTGTAGCTGCTTTTGTATTTTACTTGTTTTAAAATGAATTGAGAACTCAAACGTAAATGTAAACAGAGTAATGAAATTATAAGCTATTGACTTTTTTTATAAAGCGCCGATAACTATGACAATATTACTAATGTACGTATTTTCTTTCCAAATAATCTGTATAATATAAGAACCGCATATTTAAATGAAATAGCTAATAACTAATCTGCAAGTGAGCATATATAGGTTTTAGGTAGTAGGTAGGTAGTAGGTTTTATAAAGGTATTATAAAGAGGGAAAGTTTTTTTGTTTGAAAGTAATCTCTGGAACTACTGAGGGCCTAGCACGAACAACTTGCGAAAAAGTATTCGTATCGTCGATCTGTCATTTGTATGAAATTTCAAATGATTTCTCATACAACTGACCATTGACATAGTATTACATGATCGAAGCAACTGACCGATAGAATTCGATTACTTTTTCGAAAATTGTTCGTGCTAGGCTCTCAGAACAGATTATGAAAGTTCTATCACCACTAGAAAGCTACATTATTCCCGAGTGATATAGGCTATATAATATATATAATATGTCAATTTCGAGTAAAACGACGTGATACGATGATTTAACGGCGTGCGCTGACTAAACAGTTTGATAAAGGTGAATATAGAGTTAAAAAAACTTTAACACTGTATTAAGAATCACACAAAATAAATTATCACAAATAAAAATATTTTACTCCCAGCGCAGTGAGCGTTTCAGTTAGTGACGAATAAATCGCGTTTTAATCTACCTTAATATTATGAAGAGGAAAGATTTATATATTGTAACGAATAAACTCAAAAACTACTGTACCGATTTTAATTTTTGAAGTGAAACTTCTTTATCGACGTATGAGAGAAATTTTGTAAGTATCGTCACGTTTTTCGGTTACGCGCCATGTTGCTTTTTTTATCAAAGTTTAGTATAGTGACGTAAAGAATATAATAACGTAATATATTATATTAATAACAACAATATATTACTTTTGAAGTTTGGTTTGAAATAAGAATAACAATATATTAATTTGAAAGTGATAAAATCTTTTTTCTTAAGGCTTAAGCCTTATCTAACCCATTTTCGTGAAGTTGCACATAGTACAAAAATGATATGTCGTAAAGAAGTTTTACTTCTAACCTGTGTACTCTGGTACACACACACAATTTTTTTTTAATAAATTCTATATCGTAAACCTCAAGCATTTCCGCTTCGATCCATATAAATTTATATTCACAGAAATTTAAAATCGTATGAGCTTGTTAATTAATGGTAAACGGAAAAAGTTGATTTGAATTTCACAGAACCATCGTAGTTTTCCAACAAACGGATTATGAAGTTTTATTTGCATTCAGCCTAGTTAAGGGCTTGAACCGAATGGAAGTACTTGAAATAGGGCAATGAAATGCGAACGCATTTACGAATTCAATGTGGGAAGTGCGAATATTTAGAGCTAATTGATTTCCTATGTGCTTATATTTTAGGCTAACTAATTTCCGCGACTACGTTTGCTTGGGCTTCATTTTGAGCTGAGCAAACTAATGAAATGAAATGAAATGAAATAAAGTTTTGATGTTGCCCCAGACTAAGCTCAATCAAAATTACATACAAATCAGTTAAGTATTTTCGGAGATAAGCGGAAACAAACAGGCAGACAGACAAGAACATCCAAATTTATTTTTATGTATACTGTTCCCCTTGTTTAATCGTCTTGTTTTTATTTCTTGTAAAATTTTTCAATATACATTTTGATTCGACTGTTTTATTATATTTATGTATAGATATACTCGTAGATAATTTATTATATTGTAGTTATATATATAATCATTTTTGTTAAATTAGTACGGAAGAATTCGCCTAACAAAGATAGGTACATTACGCGAAGGGAGAAGTTGGAGTATTTCGTCTAACAGAAATATTTGCTGTTAGTAATTACAGAAAATTCTTTCGTCCCCGAGTTTACATACAGGGAATGCCGGGAGCTGGTAGTGTTTAAAAGATACGTTTTATTGTATGTATTTTAAAGAGGGATATTTGTATCCCTGTTGTTACCAGTGACGGGACCACCATACAAGCCCAAAAGCCTGGATTGGATGCAAATATAGCATTAATAGGGCAATAAATTTTTTTATGCCCTTAACGTTATTATATACGTCACATTATTACGAAATTATATATTTTATACGTAAATTATATAATTACGTTTCCGCCTGTAAGTCGGCAAACCGGGCTTTTGGGCTTGACTGGTAGTCCCGCCACTGGTTGTTACATATGTCAAATAGAGATATGATAAGAATATAAGTGTATAATATTACATATTATGCACTTATCTAACTACATACTAACTTACTTACTTAAAATTACTAACTTACTAACTTAAGGTTCTATTTCGATTTAATTCTACAACATAATAGCTTTTTGATAATGAATAACGGGATAATATTTAATTCATTAATGACATAATTAGCCTTGTTTAGTCTTAGTTCGAAATTTTGTTTAACTCTGATTATAATTAATTAATTATATTAATTTTTGACGGTCTCATTTGGCAGAACACCTACCTTGCGCATGAATTGGTCGCGGGTTCGAATCCCGTCGGGACGACATGTTTATAATATAATTTTTTATAAGCTGTTTTCCCCACGTCTGGTAACTTCGGTCAATATTCATCTCATAGAAAATGAACCTAACGATAAGTCAAACGAATAATGAACAGCAATTGTAGCTTTAAGATAAAACAGTTGTAAATCAAGCTATAATTAAAGGCCTGTGTATGTGCCCTACAAGCCCTAATATAATACTTATAAGTTACAATATAATAATGCCTTTTCTCAACGACCTAAGCTCGAATATAACGACACTCAAAAGAATCCAATCCATCATCCGAAAGGTTAGAAATTAAGAAAAGCAGTACAAAATACGGCCAAGTTCTCGCGTTGACAGATTTTCGCCTGATGAATGGGCGGACCATCAATCGCAGATCACTGGAAGTCCTCATAAATATGTACAATATGGCACAGTGAAATCAGGTATTCTGGCCTCGATGACGTCACAAATAATATGGCTAAACACAATAATGTTTTGTACGTTACTGAGTGAGAGATCAGCTCGCCTGTCATGACCATCGAGAGATACATATGTCGCGGTCGAGTGAGGACAAACTAAGATATACGAGATCTCCATATATTATACTTCGACATCGACAACTTTGATAGACAAGATATCTCAATGGAAAAATATCTCTACTTTTGATATTAGAAGTCGAGTTTTAAGTGTAAGTGTCATGTAGACCCTTAAGACATAAATAGATAATCGATTAAAACACGAGAAACGGGTCGACAAAATTTTGTCGTTGTTGTCATGCCGGCAGAAAAGTAATTTCAACTGTAAATATATAGTTATTTTTTTTTACTTATTTATGTAGCAGATGGTAGTTATCATCTTTTAACTATACAATAATAATAATCTTTAATTTATATAATAGCACAGTTTTTTCTTGAATTGCTTGTTGGTCAACGGAAATGCTATACCTACCTTATTTTTTATGCCATGTATATTCGACATTGTGGTGTAGGGTTTTACGAGCTTATAAAGAAGCCCACTTCATGTTAGATTGATGATCGAAAAGCGGACAATAGCAAAGTTTATCGATTCACTTTATTCGAGTGCTGAGGCGTTTACGGTCAGTCTATTAGTTCATAACCTTTCTGACGTGACAAGTTTTCTAATTACATCGATATCAGTAAATACCTAGTTTCTGTACCAACATTCAGCATTCAAAGATAATTTTCTGTAAGGTAGAGGGCCTTTACTTTTGCGGGGTTCGTTGGTGCGTTTTGTACAGCCTTGCGTTCCGAAGGGTCGCGGTTTCGAAACCCAAAGAGGTCTGGGATTTCTTTTTATTTTTTTTAATAGGGGGGCGTCTTTAGATATCTGCAAAACCATAGAACTTGGAAATGCGTTGTCGGCCTTTAAATACATGTTGATAGTCTTCTATCAATATTTCTGACTTCATCCTAACGTCGAGCATTTTAATGGGTCGAACGTAATATTTAATGCTAAAATAATCTTTGGAAACTTGAATAATTTGATGGAAGTAAAGGGGATAAAATAAAAAGTAATGACTTATATGGAATTCAGTAATTTTTGCTTAGATATCCTTGCAGATTGCGGTCAAAGCTAGTCCAGTATACCCTTATATTTGTTGGTTCCATAAAGCGGAAACTCAATTCGCATTGTGGATACGCATTACGCATCGTTAATATTCAATATTCTATGAAAGCTAAAGCGACGGCTGAATGCTTGTCTAATTTTGATAGCAGACTATATTATCAAGTTGAATTGTATGGTGATTAGTGCTGAATAGTTGAGCTTTCAAATGTGAACGTTTTCATTGATAGTTCTGTTAAAAGGTAGCGTGCGAAAGTAAAGTTCGCGTGAAACAATTTGCGTGTTCAGACGAAATATTTAAGCGCTTGCCAATTTACCTAATTTTTATTGGCTACTGTCTGAAAGCTGAGCTACTATTTAAATTATATATCTGAAAATCGAACATGCAAACTCGGTTTAAAATATCCGATTATTATCATTATTTATAACAGGATTCTTCGCAAAGTAGTATTATTTCCTGTCATCAAATTAGCTTATCTTTGAATTACACAGATAACAATACCCTAATTAGATTTTATTATAAACTATTGTTATTATAAATTATCCTAAAACATCAAATATTCAAATAAGGAAGCATTTTGTAAAAAATTAAAGGATAGTTTTTAGTACGACATTACTTATGTATATATCGTGTCACGGTGCTTGTGGTCTCCTCCGAAATGGCTCGACCGATTTTTATGTTTTTTTTACATGGGTATAATATAATATAACCCATATTTGTTAGGTATGAGACTAGGTCGTAAAGTATATTTCATACCGCTAGGTGATTAGGATGTTCTTAACCAGATTTTTTTCTATTTTAAATCGATTTGGTCTCATTTTCGTAATTAGTATAGCCGTGCGAAGCCGGGTCGGGCAGCTAGTACCAATATAATATAAATCGGCACTTCGTTGATCCAACCTCTAATCGAGACCACTGATTGAGGCAGAAAAAGAAAATCTTCCCACTAATTGGACGAAGCCATTCCGAGATCTCGACAGGTATTCTAATTGATGGACAGGGAATAGCTTAGGATGCTTTTTATAAAGTATATATATGGCAATGTTACTGTTATTATTTACTATTACTGTAATATAGAATACCTATACATTGGTCTCGCCGCTACATCCCTATCAAAACTTTATGATATTTTTTTCAATCTCCTTCAGATCTTCAGACCTACTATTTTTGTGCACAAATAAATAAAACAGAGAGCGATGATGTTAATCGTTAGTGATTTGAAGTGCAGATTGTATTTACCCTTGTCAAGTTAATACGCTATCAGCTTCACGAAATCCTATCAAAATCCATGTGTGAAATATACAATAACTTGATTAAAGGTATCGTTGGTCAATCAAACAGGTAATTTGAAAGTATGATATAGTCAAGGCTCAACCGAAATTTTGAGTCAACCAAGAAACCATATAAAAAATGGTATAATTTAATTGATTGTAGAATTTATATTAGACTTTTCATCAAGTTTTTTATTCGACTAGACGTTGGACTCTCACCAGTTGGTTCTTCAGAGTTGAGTGTCGTCCCATCCTCCCTCGGCGATAGCTTGTCTCCATTCTTTATGTCGCTATCGCTCTTCTTTTTTTTTTTGTCACTATTTTCCTATCGCTTGTAACTCCGGCGGACTCCGTTTGGTAAACTATATATACTCGTAAATATCTTATGCAATGTGTTCATGATGAGAGGAGGAGGAAACAATTGAAAATAAGTAAGTACTCTCGTATACAAGTTCGCGGTATAAGAACCAGATGAACGTATCTACAAAAATACCAAAAATAGTTTTTCTTCATAAATAATTCCTAATAAATAATAAGGCATAATATAACTATATACATATTTTATTTTTCAATTATATACTATCTCTAATATTATTCTCCTGTAAAATTGAGAAAATGTAGGTACGTCCATGTGACTCTTACGCCGCGATTTAAAATAAGTTATATCGTAGTAGCTCCTGTTCTTGAGATATATATATATATATACTATATATATTATAATATATATATACTTATATATAATAGAATGATCAAAGTAACTTACCTGTAAGTGAACTTCGATCATTATTATACGAAGTTAACGCCTCGTCTGTTATAACTATGTAGTTTATGCGCATTTCGCATCAACATCCACGCCTTTAAATAATTAATCTGGGAAAATAAAAAGTGTATATCTGGCCGCACTATATCTGTAGCTGTGGCAACACTGAGCTCTGACATTCATTTAGTTTAAAGAATAATATATAAGAATTTTTATTATTGTTGAGCTGGGTTGGGTATAACTGCAAGGGAGGGTTGCACAGACGAGGCGTTAACTTCGTATAATAATGATCGAAGTTCACTTACAGGTAAGTTACTTTGATCATTCTATTATACTCGTTAACGCCTCGTCTGTTATAACTATGTAGATGTTAAAAGAAGTTCGAAACAATAATAAAAATTTATAATCATAGTGCGTTTTATTTTCCACTTTAATATAGTATTACACATGGATCTAATTGCCATATCTTAGTAATCATCCTGCAGTAGACTTAATTAAGAGAATGTTAAGTCCTTATTGATAAGCAGTAGTAAATAATAGGTTTTATGATTTGATTTAAGTCATTTTGTAACTTCCAAATAATCACAGTGTTAGATAAATGCTTTTGTTTGTTTAAAAACTATTCACAGTTATAGTTTTACTTGTTTGGAGTAGTTTAAATCTAATGAGAATGTTTGTAAACGTGGTCAATACAAGTAATATTATTTATATATTATTATTTCTTAATTAAACCTTTAGTTAATATAATAACCTAGGGTAAAAGGTTTTTAATATAAATAAATACAATACTTGGATCCCAAGTTTAACTTTAGGTCTAAGTTTAAGTATACCTTTGAAAATATCTCCATAAATATTTGTTAGTGCTTAGATCTGTATTTAATTACAACACAAGGCAGAACTTATATTATTAAGTATACCATAAGTTGGTGCAATTTTAAATTTGTCAGAAATTTAAAAATAACATATACTGATTATAACAGCAAATTGAAATCATTTTTATGACAGAATACACATAATTGTTTATTATATGATTTATATTGTTGCATACTTTTATATACAGAATACTTTTTCTTGGCCAATGAACTTAATATAATGTTAATAGATCCTAAAGAGTATTTGAAATTATTATCATACATATTTATATTGCTGATAATTAATTTTATCTGCAATTAGTATATGATTTTATGCAGAGGGTGAGTTGTTTTGAAAGATAATGAAATAAATTATGCCTTTAAATAAATAAAAAAATATTGATTTCAGAATCAAACAGGGCATTGAAAAATTTAGTACCAAGCTAATAAGGGCTTTTCCAATATAATAAAAATATCCTCTGCTTTCAGTTGGAATGCATAGAATTTTACTTCTTTCCATGAAATTGTAAACATATCAATGGACTTACAACCTGGTTTACTATGCCATGAAACAAATTTGTTTACACTTTTTGTTTGGTTTTAGTAGCAAAGTAGTCTATTTCTGATCTAACTAAATATATATGTATAATATTATTTTAAGCATAATGTGCTAGTTCCCACTCAATTTCAATACATATTTTAGATTGGAATTCGGTTTTAATATTAAGTTCCAATAATTTATATAATGTACTCTATAAGGCAAAATATATATTTTTCTTAATACACCAAATTTCTTGGTTTATTTAAGTGAGGAACTAACTATACACTGTCCATTTTATTAACGGAAGCTATTGCCATATAATATATATAAGTATAGACAATAACTTGCAAAACAAATATTTATGATCTCTTGAATCTTCAGTGAGCTTGAAGTTAGTGAGTTCAAAAATAACCTCAGTGGTTATGCTCATTATGGCATCATAACTTCCATGAAATTTTAAAATAATTACATAATATTTATATTGTCCTAAAATTTTAGTATATAAATAACAATATGGTACTGCAGTACAAATTGATACAAGAGAACTTAAGAGTGATACAATTTTTCCTCTTTTTGTTGTTTGGAGGACTAAGTGTAAAATGTTCACTATTTAAAATAAATCCCAAACACCTGTTAGGAATTCATTTGCTTTTTTCAAAATTGATAATAAATCTAAATGGTTCTAAATGCTCACAAGCAATTTGAACATTTATTCTACATTTGCTTTCAGAATGTGATTAATATAAATTAAAGGATAATTTTTTTTTGATCCTAAATTATAATTATATTTACATATGTATATAATATGAGGTACTGTAGAAATTACAAGAAATAATATGTTGAACTCATAATTCTTTGGCAAAGTTAAATATCATTTAAACTGCCATATAATAATTTTTATTTGTGAAATTTAATGAATTTCTAATATCTTCAAGTTTAAAATATGTGTTTGGAAGAATTATATTTAGTTGTTTTTATTGAAGCCTAGAAGATCCCTCTGGTTTTGGTACAATAAACATTTCAAATAGATATTGATCACAATAATAATAATAATATATTTTGTTAATGCACCTATTTTAAATTATTATATTTGGCTATATTGGTTTCAATTGTAGCAATAGAGAAAACATTGAGTCCGCTGTCATAACTTGCCGCTTCTTGTAGTGAATTTTCTGTGATGGCTTTGTGTGCAAATCCTACTCTTTTCTTTTTTCTTGTCAGCGATTAATATGGGTGATTTTGATCTTATTGTTGTTGGTTGGCTTGTATCTTCCTTTACACGATTTGCCCCCCCCCTTCTTGTTTCCTATTCCAGGACAGGTCAGGGGTAAAAGATTTTAGTTATTTTGATGCTTGTTAGACTTAGTTTCTTTAATTTCTTTAGCTACATTTTACCCAAATAGTTTATCAGTTTTTGATTTTTAAAATATCATATATTTCTTTACATCTGTTAAAATCACTGCACACCTAATCAGTGATTCCTTTGGTGTACATCACACAACACATGGATAGAGTTAGATAGAGGTCTAGCCACTTCATTATCTGATTTAGATAGTACAGTGTCCAATGTTTTGTTTAGCTCACACATGACCACTCTAATCTTTTTATTTGTCATCATTAATGGCAATATTGTTTTAATAATAATCAATTTTCTTTAAAAATCAGTGATGATATATTGTGTTGCTTCTCTTCAGATTCTCAAAACATTATCCTAATCCTTTAAGGAGGACTTCCTTCATCTGAATATTTTTACCAATATAGGCCCTCGTCCTATCCTCTGTGATAACAGAGGTTATATGAATAATACATTACATTAAGTGAATACATTCATTATTAGGATCATGTTTAGGCTGTTGGTCATATGTACATGATACATTACTTTAAATTAATAATTTCATAATTAAACCATGTATAGGTAGGTACTCATCCTATCGAAAAAGACCATATGTATATGATACATTTAACATATTGAACGAATTATTTTTGGCCATGTACATATGTGTTTTTTCTATCGTAAGGGTTCATATGTGTATGATACATTACATAAAGTGAATAATATCATAATTTTGACCACGTATAGGCGCCCGTCCTATCGCATGGGTCATATGTGTGTCATACATTTCAGTGAATAATTTCATAATTTGGACCACGTATAGGCGCTCGTCCTATCGCATGGGTCATATGTGTATCACACATTGCAGTAAATAATTTCATAATTTAGACCACGTATAGGCGCTCGTCCTATCGCATGGGTCATATGTGTATCACACATTGCAGTAAATAATTTCATAATTTAGACCACGTATAGGCGCTCGTCCTATCGCATGGGTCATATGTGTATCACACACTGCAGTAAATAATTTCATAATTTGGACCACGTATAGGCGCTCGTCCTATCGCATGGGTCATATGTGTATCACACATTGCAGTAAATAATTTCATAATTTAGACCACGTATAGGCGCTCGTCCTATCGCAAGGGTCATATGTACATTGTATTGCATTCAGCAAATGATTTCTTAATTTGGACCACGTATAGGCGCTCGTCCTATCGCGAGGGTCACATGTACATGTTATATTACATTAATTGAATAATTTAATAAAATTTACCATGTAAATACCATAAGGTATATGCGTTCGTCCTATAATGGCAGTAGTAATTTTGTACATAATGCTTTTTTCTATTACTATTATTTTATTATTTGACCAAGTATAAACGCTCGTCTTGTCGCATATTATCAAATTCAAAAATCATTCATCATAAGTCCTTTATAATAATATGTATTTTTACAGTAGGTTAGTTTACCTACGTATCACAAGATCGTTGTCTGCGAACACAGAAAACATCGGTCGCCGGTCATTGTTATTTGTTGTATTGTTTGTTGTCACCGGCGTCCATCTTGACGGAACAGTTTGAGTATCAAAAATTTGATACAATAATATATTTATGTGAATGAATTCGAGAATGTATAATTAACTAGGGAACAGTTATGTCCGTAACGTTTTAAATTACGTTTGATTGTAAAAACTTATAACTTACCATAAGATGATAATAAAATAAGCTTTTTTAGCTTCTTTCGTATTTGATTTTTACTTTTCACCATTATTTTTCCTAAAAATAACTTAAGAAACAAAAACATCGTGGCGCGTACAGTGACACGAAACGTCATAATGAATGTCAGAGCTCAGTGTTGCCACAGCTACAGATATAGTGCGGCCAGATATACACTTTTTATTTTCCCAGATTAATTATTTAAAGGCGTGGATGTTGATGCGAAATGCGCATAAACTACATAGTTATAACAGACGAGGCGTTAACGAGTATAATATATTACTTATGTTTGCTAATTATTGTGATACGTTAAATTAGGTACATGCTAATAACATACTAATACCATTATAATAATTAATTACGTAATTATGCCTTCACAATTGTGACAGAACCGAATTGACGGTTCAATGGGTGTGTGTTAATTGTCTTAGTAAAGCTCATTAGAAGCTTCCCTACTAAAGGACTATGTGGAATGATTGCTTTGATGAAATAGGGTGTATTTAGAACAGGTAGCTTGAAGTATATGTATGAAGATACTGTAGGTGTTCTCGTCTTAATAATAATCGTTCCTTTACGAAATTCAAAGCACTAATGGGTTGAAAACACACGCACACACTCATTCTAAGTATATATATTATATTGTTATTTGTCTATGTATGTATAACCTTTCACGTAAGGTTATACATACATAGACAAATATATAATTATACTAAAATGTATTTAAAGGTAAATTCCTTTTTATTTTCTGTAAAGTCTTGTAATGTGAATCGCGACATCCTTATCGTCAGGCGAACACTAATGGAGCCTTGTTTGTTATTAGTGATAGTCTCAACAATAATATGCTGTTATACGCCAGTAGAGATGCTGGAAACCGAGAGACAATTTAATTCCAGTAAAATATATCCAAAAAGTTATTTTTTGTAGTTTGATTATAATGATTTGGGGTTATCCGTACAGATCCTCTGGAAATGTTGGTATCCTTAGAGGGGTAACAAAAGGTTGATTTAGTATAACATTTTTATATTTATACAATAAAATAATTAAATGCATGTGTGACTTGTACATAAAAACTAAGTAGACAGACAGAGTCTGGCTAATGAAAGATGAGGCTGGAAAAGTTTGGTAAAATTTAAAAAAAATATTGTCCAAGGTCCAAAATTAAAATAAGAAAACTGGCTGAATTTAATACTTTGAATAAATTAAATAATTTGTTTTAAAAGTATTAAATTATATTATCCAGTTTTTTAATTCTAGTTTTGAGACTTAATAATTCTACTTGCCGCGACTAGCCAGACAGAAAGTGAAAACTCTTCTAAATAAACATACTTTGGTGGATTTTAATGATTTCTCGGTGAGATTCCGAGTATGTTGCCACTTGGCACCGAGTCAATTCCTCGGTAACGCGGTGAGCGCAGACAAGGTCGTGGTTACACGAATTCAATTTATTTCTTGCACCAAACTTCGTATGTGGTTTTTTATTGACTAAACAATGGTGTAGTTTCAAGGTTAAATCTTATTATGTTACTCTTGTTAATTCTTATGGCTCGTATTTCAAGACGTTTCTCAAGTCAAAATCTGTTCTGTCAAAATGTCAAATATATACTTATATAGAAAAAAAAATGTTTTAACAAGTCTCATAAGTAGATTCATAAGTAGAGTCACGTCTTAGAATACGTTCCTATGTATTTAGTGGATAATATTGTACTGAGCTCTCTAGATTATTTATTTGCATCCTGGATTAGTGTAAAGCCCGATTGGTTGATGTCGAGAAGTTGTTTTTTATTAACATTCGGAAGAATAGACGTAGAGCTACGAAAGTATTGCGAAATTAAGTGTGAACCTCGAGAAAGGTATTGAAACAACCGGTGACAATAGACTAAACTGTTGGCTTTAATTTTTAACTTTGACAGTTAAATATGAAATTATTTTTATACTATTTTAACAAAAGTACATAAGAACAAACATCCCTTTCTACTTTGCGACGAAAGCCGTGGGAAAAATCATAATAAAAACATAGGTTACTTGACGACCTTCTCCCTTTTTAGAAGTTGTATATTTTATTATTAGAACAATAAAAGGGCCGCCATCAATTTTTAGAAATCTATTTTAGCTATCATTCGGATGTAACTTAAAAGCTTTATGATTTGGAATATTTAATAATGATTTAAAATCCATATCAGTCACATCTCTCAAACACATATCATTCTTCACACAGTCAATCCATATTGAATAATAATATGCGAATATTTTCATACTTTTGAACTCTATATAATGTAAACTCTATATGAATGAGTGAGTCAGTACGGATGTTGACACGCAAATGAAAATTGAAAATACACCATTAAGCCCACTTTATTTCAGATTTAGATGCGTTCAGTCTGAATCCGACTCGCGCGGCGTATGCGCAGCCGCGGTGTTACTTTACTATTCACATTTGTGTTGTTGAATATTAATCTGTGATCAAATTGTGGTGCGTTAAGAGGATTAATTATAAAAAAATATAATTTATGATAAATAATAATACCTAATTGAGCTATTATAATATTGAAAAGGACATTTTAAACTATCCCATAAATTATTATTTTATAATGTTACTCTGTATAAGGTTTATTTATTCCACAAATATGCGTTATGTCTATTTTTGTATGTTAGAAGGTGTAGAAATTTCCATAAATTAAATAGCAGCAGCCGTTTTGTGCATTTTTTAAGACCAGACACTTTGACAAGAATTTAGCTTTATACAAATTAAAATTTTAGCCACACTCATCAAGCAAGGTCAAGGAATAAAAACCTTTTTATTATTTTAACAGCTAGCAGAGAAATTTCAAACTTTTAACCGTTTATAAATTGAAAACCTTCGAAGAAGTTGCGCGTTTCCGTTTCACTCTATGAATTTTAGAATCGCTCAAAAGCGCATTATTTAATAATGTCCTGTGGTTGAGGTTTCACCTAACGAGTGAGCTTATGTTCGTCTGTATTGATATTTAATATAATAACAATATTATAGGCCGGCAACGCACCTGCAAGTTGCAAATAACACAGCGCCGGTGATCACTTAGCACCGACAGCTCGTTTGCTTCTTATTAATTTTTATTTTTAGATATTGCTTTTATTAAAAACTTCAAATAAAGGTTTCACACGGGATGTACTATGTTCACAAAAAAATCCAGTAAATTATGAGTTTATTCATAACATACAAAAATCCAAAAATACAAATCTTTCCTTTTTATAATATTAGTATAGATATAGAAAAGTAAAAGCCGGAATGCATTGCATAATAAATAAAATACAATATGACCGTAATCTAATCATATGGCGTTAAAAAATGTATATAACTACGATTAAATTGTCAAGATTCAGAAAAAGAAAATATCGTCGGTTCAAAGGTAAAGCTCATTGTCATCTATATAAATAAAAATAAAATGCCGCTTGTATGTACTCGCATCACTTGAGAACGGCTGGACCGATTGAGCTAAATTTTTTTTTGTTGTCTTCAGAATTTTTAGGAGAAGGTTTGTATGTAAAAAATTTTTTGAAAAATCTTACGAAATCCCTTTCTTCATTACAAAATAAATTAGATTCGGAACTCCGCCATCTTGACAGCTCACGTCATGCATTCTTAGCTTTTTTGGAATAACAGATGTCCACTGCAAATCAGTGACATATTAGACAATTATAGTGGGTAAATGGGCATATTAAAATTTAAGAATAATTATATAATTTCGAAGACAAAATTGTGGCAGAACAACGTCTGCGGGGTCCACTAGTTTTGAATAAAAAAATGTTGCTAATATTTCTTATTTTAAGAGTAAACCTACTCTTATTGTAGTCCATAACAAATCTATGAAGCCTCTATAATACCCACTTAGCAATGTGTTCTTATCGAAGATATACGGTATAAATAAGTAATAGTAGCAAAATTTATTTTTATTCAAAATTGCTCAGTGAGAATTACCTTTGAATCGACAATATAATACTCGTGTACGAAAACAATAGGTCAGGTCTAAGTGCTTGTGTGACGTGTTTACGAACATACGACATGAATATCATAACATTCTTCACGCTGAGTGACGTGCATTGTTACGGAGGTCATTATGTTCCATACAATTCAAAGATAAAGGATTATTGTACTTAAACTGACGGGATTATCAGAAATATGTAGAGGTATATGTCAGCCAAATTAAAAGCTTCCGTTTCTCGTTCATCAGTGTTCAAGGGAGAATGTTTCAATAAGAAATTAAAGTGACAATTTATTATTATTAGTTTAGGTACTTGGCTGTAAGAAGAGACGTTCTAAAATGTATATTATCATAAAAGAAGGAAGAAGTTTGATTTTTATCTAATCGAAATGTCGGCTCTTCGGCTAAGGACCGAATAGCCTGCCCGAAGTTTACTAGCTATGTGTTCGTAATTAATTATAACAGTAAATCAAAACTTAAAATCTAGCCGTCCAATATCTTATTTATTTTATGATGGTTTAATAGCTAAGAAAAAAAAACATTATTTTGTTGTACATCAAATATTTAAAATTATGTCAGTATAACCACCTAAGTCGTCGAAGAATCTTGAATAGCGCAAATTAGAATTTTGTACGTGTCACTGCATTATTTTTATCAATAATTAATAATATTATTTATTATTAAGATGAAATTGATTTTAGTTACGAGATTAGTACTATTAAATTAACACGTTAACCGCCACGTAGGTCACCGGTGACCTAAAGGTAGAGTTTTTTGCAAACTACATATTTTGTGAGCCGTAAGGTGCATATTCCATTGATTTTATGTTATAAAGTGACTGCTGTGACGCTTTTGCTGCTATCAATGGTTACAGAGTACCCTGAAATTGGGTAGAAAAATTCGCAATTTTCCGCAAATCTATACTAATATTATAAAGAGGAAAGATTTGTATTTTTGAATTTTTGTATGTTACGAATATACTCAAAAAAATACTGGACCGATTTTCATAATCTTTCACCAATAGAGAGCAACATTTTTAGCGAGTAACATATGCTTTTTGTGTATAGTACATCTACATTGCGCCCGTGTGAAGCCGGGGCGCGTTGCTAGTAAACAAATAAACGTGACTTCATGGGTTTAAGGATTATTTCATAAACTATACTCACAACCTAACCTAGACATAAATCAATGTCTTGGTAAACTACGCCAGGGGAGCACAAAGTTAAAAAAATGTTAACACTTTTTTACTTTAGCAGTTAACGTGTTAAGAAATAAAATGTATAATATATTTTATGTCAGCTAGAGATATGGTTAGATTCTTAATACATATTGAATTTATTTTAAACTTTTTTCGTTAGCTTTTCTAGTACTTTCTACTGTAGTCGGTCAGCGAAAGAATGAGGAAAGGGAACATGATTAGTGCTGATATCCCATTGCTAGGAGTGGAATGCAATTACTTACGGAGTGCGGCGGCCAACGACATCGCATCGTGGTTTTGTTACATGACATTTATCATTAGACTTATTGTGTCTGCTTAGATCTATTTATGGGTGGTAGTTTTGATATACTTAAAATGTTATGAAATCGTTCGAGGTATTCCTAATCTTCATAGAATATACATAATGTTAGAAATATGAATATTTGACAATGTTTCTTAGTGTAAAAGTTCATTATTGGTTGTTCAATCAAAACAGATATATTTGACTGTATGGTATTGCTATATTAGCACTTTTTTAAATACTTTACAAAAATTTGAAAATATACACTGTATCAAAACACTATTTAAAAATGCGGCCTTATTGTATAACATGAAATGTTTTAATTAACACGTCTTCTGCAGAGACTCTGTAGTTAGTAGGTTTTTATATAGTGTAATAATCCATATGGGAGGTTAGGTATGAGATTAATATATTATATACAACGGTGACGAAATTGGCATCGACGTTGACTTGTTGTGTCTGCGAATTTTAGACGCCTACAGACGGCGCGACCGGAGACAGAAATGTTCTAACAACAAAGCTAAGGTGTTAATTTTAATACCCTATACAACTTGTTATGTAGCATAACATGTATGCAGTGCAGCCGGCCTAGCATGACATCCGCGACAAAATTTTGTCGACCGTTTTCTCGTGTTTTAATCGATTATCGCTCTATTTCTTTCGGGTCTAACATGACAATTACACTTAAAACTCGACTTTTAATATCAAAAATAGATATATTTGTCGGTCGAGACATCGTTTCTATTAAAATTATCAATGTCAAGTTATAATATATCGAGATATCTTACATCTTAGTTTGTCTTCTCTCGTCCGCGACATATCTCGTGGCAGTCATGCTAGGCCGGCAGAACGCTAGTAAAAGTTTCAGTAATTGATACTGTGAAAATAAACCGACTCAATGAATATTTCAAGATCTTAAGTTTCAATTGTAAAACAGAATTAAAGTCAGTTTCTTTGAGGCTTTACAGAGTAACTAAGTGACTAGTTGACTTTGTTTTCTTCAGAAAAATCTTACTTCAATATATTATAAATAATTCAATATTTACTTCAATATATTTAAAAAAATCAACACTGCTTATTGGTGTATTAAATATTGCGTTGTGTGACAACAGTATTGTGATAAAAATGAACTTAACTACATAGTTTTGTAAACAGATGTTACATCGTTGAATATCGCTACAAAAATATTATGTTACATATCAATGATTGGAGGTTAAATGTTTTGACGTAACGGCAAAACCAGAAGGGTAGGTGTAGAGTTGTGAGTTTTTGACGAGGGTTCACTCTGAATTCTCATGCTAATTATTCAAACACACTCGTTGGGTTAAATTTCAGAAAAATAATCTCGATATTTCGGTCATATAGTTAATAATCTAATACGATATACTTTACATATAATTTCTCCGTTTCCATTTTGTCGTTGTGTTTTAAATTTATTTACTTATTTGGAGAACACACATGATAAATTACATAATATAACTTTATAAAATATACTAGAGTACACTTAATTAAAACACACGCATAACAAATACAAATATAGTTGAAATGTTCAGTAAATAAATATTTAAATAATAGTAAACGTTTTGTACAATAATTCCGAACCTTGTTAGATAAAAAGACAAAGATTACTACCATTGACAGAAAATCTTTAGCTATTACAACTGCCATAAAAAACTAGATTCATAAATGAAAAAAAAAAACGCTTCAATTACGAATTATTATATTACTAGCTGATGCCCGCGACTTCGTTCGCGTGGGGTTCACTTTATGCTGAACTTTTGAGCAAGCTTTCTTCATATTATATATCCTCCATCCTCTGTACTTGGTGATTTCTTTTCGGAGAGAGCTATCAGAGTAGTCATTGACGGTTGCTTTTGCATCATATTATCGACATGTTTAATGGTGGTTGAGGTTGGGGTTCAAATGATGATTTGAAATTCAAAAGAAATACCATAGTAATTGAAAAAATGAACCTGACTTTAAAGAAACTTTAGGGAGATGCATATCAATCAAATTTTACGTCTCCTAAATGCATTCAATGTATTTTCCGTCTTAAATATATGCACGAAAATTGTATGCGATGTATGCGATGAGAAATGCAAGGTAAAATGAATGAAAAAAATAGTACGAGTATGGCCATGCTGGCCAATTACTTATTTTTTTATAAATTTAATTAGTGTGGATGATACTATATCCACCTCGATATTTATTTCATTTAATTGATCACTTTTAATTTCAGATATTTTTGTTTAATTCCCTTGGAAAGGAAAGGATTGATGAAAATGCGAAATAAACGATCTCATAAGAAATACATTTTTATATAATAGAATAGTTCACTAATACATTTTCTATTCTCAATATTAGTTCTTTTAAAAATATAAAAATAATAAATACAAAAAACATTTCCCTTAGGGATGATTCGAACTCGCATCTGAAGTTACGTAGTACGACCGTATATCCACTATGCCACGAACACATATCGAAAATGGCGAAATTATCAAACTATTTCATTTACATATCAAACTGTGATTGACATCTGACAATTCGAAAAAGTTCAACGCGAGTCAGTTTTCATTGCAATTTGTTGAAATGGTGCCTTTAAAATAATATTTAAATGATGACAACTTTTTTTTCCGACAACCGATTTCGATGAAACAAAGCCTATATGTTGCCCTGGACTTTGCTTAATATATTTGTATAAATTACGCGAAAATTGGTTCAGTATCTTCGGAGATTAGCGTGAACAAACAGACAGACAGACAGACAGACGGACAGACAGACAAGAATCTTAAAAATTGCATTTATGCATTCTGCTACCCTTCTTTTATCACCCCTCTTAATTTCTGGTAAAAATATTTAGTGAAGCGTAATTTCGATCCTACTCTTTTATTATATGTATAGATTTGCTCACTAATGAAACAGTGAAATTAGATATCCTTTTAACGCCCACATTTTTATCAGATAAACGGTACTGAACTATAATAAAAATGGAGTGTGGTCATTTACTCGATGGGTTGAGGTGGAGTGCATATTCCTTCTCTTCATCTGATTCTAAAACACCATCTATCACCATCGAGGACTGTCCCGAGGAACAAAGTGTTGTGAACGATAACTATTTGATAACGTATCCTTCCGATGAAAGCGATGTATCAACAAAAGGTCATAGAAACAGTTTTGACGAGACAAAATTTAATTACTACGTTGATCCTATAACTGGTGAAGTGAAAGAGGAGGAAGTAATGAGGGAGATGGAAAACTTCGAGGATTATAAGTTGTGTGGGGCGGTAAACGACTTCGATATTTCTTTGGAGACCGGGGAAGCAGTTCCGATCGTTTACCTTTCGACGTCTAGAGCTGCGAAACTGCAGCGGGCTTTGAGACTGTCTGGACTTAAAAAGGTTTGTTTTTGTTTAGCTCTGTTCACGCTTCATTTGTTTTCTCTACAATTCTTTTAATAGTATTGTAAGAATGTTACGTTGACCTGGAAAAGTTGTTTAATTAAATGTACATTAAACACAATAAAGCGTTAAGAGAAATGCAGTATTAATTAAGTAGGTATATTAAGACTGGTGTTTTTTATCTCTTTATACTAAGACGATTATTCTTATTTCATCATCCGAAACGCCGATGAATAGATTTTTTTACTTATGTAGGTATCTCTGAATGATTCTTACAATCTTAAAGAGTAAGAGGCTTTGCTAGGCTACTTCTAAGTAAGTGATATCCCTTACTACTACATAAAATTCTGTCAAATCAATAAAAAAAATTTATCACTGAGGTATCTGCCGAGTACTTGTTTGTCTGTTTATAGCAAAAATAAAACAAACATAAATGTGGTGGGTACTAATGTGTGGGAATTGACGAAATATAAAAAAAAAAACATGGAATGAAAGCTTAATTATATTGCTGATGTTTGTGCTTTTCAAAGCTCTTCTTTGGCATAAACTTTTCGTAAAATTGTGTGCTAGTATATACATATAATAACTGTTTCAACGTTATATTCAGTTGTGGAAATAATTGTTTGTTGTTTTATGAGAACTGTTTTACTTAATAAATGCATGCACTTTTGAAATATTTTGACGGGCTAGGATAGGGTAGAACACCTGCCGTGCGCATCGCTGGGTCGTGGGTTCGATGACACCGGGACGATATGTTTATAATTTTCTGTAAGCATGTTTTCCCCACGTCTGGTAACTTCGCATGGTAATTTAGAAATTATTAGTATTATTTTTATTTTATTTGCAAACGACGTTCACTTTTAGTTTATCTTTAGCTATGGGGTAATATCTAAAGGGTATGCCCATAATAAATTTCTAATTTATTTTAGATAAAGGAATCTACTTGATATTTTGAGCAATAAATATCTATATATATTACAAATACACACCCCTAAAACATTCGATTTTTCAATATTGGTGAGTTGTAATTTTAAAACTGTAGTTGATATCAAACATAACTCGCAAGAACGAAATCGGAACGATTCTCCGAGGTATACATATTTCACTGGACTCTAACAAAGCGTTTGAAGTCAAATAAAACTTGTCTCGGTATATTTACATTTCATTTGTTTAGTTTTTGCGGAAATACTTTTTTATGTCGTATTATTCACTTCGTTGTATTTTAATGGTGTTACATAATCGGAATTCTGATTTAAATTCTCCTGGTATATTTCTGTGATATATTTTTTTTATTTATTTTGTCGGTAATTTGTTTATTTCTTTTTTAATCATGCTTACGAATCATTTTCTACGCAAATACGGTCAAATAATTACATACTAATAAAGTAATTATAAAGTTAATATAACAATAAATGAATATTTATTTCTTTATCCTTTTCCAATGTGAAAATTTCTAAAAATCATTTTTAATAAGTTACATTTTCTACGAGAAGTTATACTGGCTCACAAATTACACTATTTTAAGACACTTGGTGAGGCAAAAACATCTCTTATTCATAAGTGTATTTGTATTTATAGACACTAGAAATGTATGTATGTGTTATACGTATATATGTATTCACATTCGTAGAGAATAAACATAGTTATTCAGATTATCTGTTTTATACATTTCGTAATATGAACATTTAGCTGTATTAATAATCCCATAACGATCTCTATTATCTCTATCAAGTTTTCCTCTTGATGTACACAATATTGTGTACGTCAATAAAAAAAGTTCGAACCTCCCAAGTTTCAACGCATATGTCACGAAGGTAATTCTATGCATATAAATTAAAACTGTTTACCTCATAAAATGCGCATGGAAACGATCAATGTAAATGAGTCATTGAGATAAAATATCGATGAGAACCGCGGGCGATGCTGTTATAAACAGTAAACTGTAATCGTTAGTGGTTAAATATCGTCTCAATATCAGTTAATTATACTGTCTCTTAACCCTTTCGTTACGACCGCCGTATTTAGCCGACGTCAACGCGACGACATGCGGTCTCACCTCCACCCCTTAAAACAGTTTTATTTCATGAGTTCTTGACTTTAGAAAGAGACAGTGCTAGGAAAATGTGTTCCGCTGATACTTTCTCACGTACAGAAAGACGGCAATAATGCATGTTTTTCCTTATCTGACATTATCTATTCTATTTTATATCTTGTAAAGATTTAACATTTATGAATTAAGTAATTTGACAATGCATTTTATTATTAATATTGTTTTTTATTAAGTTTCACACATATAAATAAAATACGTATTTATACCTGATTAAAACGCCATTTTTTATTTATCTCGACAATATATATAATATATGTCGGGATAAATAATAAATCGCGTTTTAATCAGGTATAAAGTATTTAATTTAATTGAAGATAAAAGAGTAGTTTGATTAATATATAAAAATAATGATATTGTCTTAGAACACTTTCCATAAATCGTTATTGTTGTTGATTAAATAAAAAATACTGCAAGTATCAATTCGGATTCAGCGTGATATGTATACCTATTATTTATAATACTTGCAAAATCTCCAAATATATTGTTATGCAGCTAAACAAGAAAGTAATTCGCTTATCGATATTCTCCGTTCTGTGGCGTCACTTCAGCGGAGCGGACTACCACGAAAGGGTTAACTGCATTTGTAGCGATATTTTCGATTAATATGATATACAGTAACTTGTCCTATAAATAAAACTTTACAAGATTGCGACAATATTTCAAGCCGGCGGGTTTATGATATTATGCAAAACAGTTTTATGGTATACTCATGTACCATTATCCACTATTGAGTATGTAATTCTTTGAAAAGTGAATGGTTGAGTTAGAATCTATAAATCAAGGAATATCTCAGAAAACGCATTGAGGTTCTTGAAATGTGGGCTTACTGGTGTATGAAAGCTGGACCCAAAAAGTTCCTATAACCTTAGACAATTTGGCAAGAAACGTGAGCTTTTGATGGCCGGTAAGAAAAATAATTCATGTGTTAAGATACCATAGGTTTTGCGAATTATCATAAAGAGAAAGGAGTGAGTGTTGGCCGTAGTTAAAAGTCGTGGCTCGGCAAAATCTGGGAATAAACGGGAATCACCAGTACCGCTGAACTGTTATACGTAAAGCCATGGACAGAGACAAATTCAAGTAGGTCACCCCCAACCTTCATTAATTGAAGAGACACCAAAAGAACAAGTTAAAATATTCTTCTTCTTCCTGCCCTCTTCCTTTTTTATTTGAAGTCGGCGAAAAGTTTTTTCATCTCATCTACACTACTACTACACCTTTCAAACACATAACACGATCAATCCCAGAAGGTTGAAAAAAGTTCTCCAACGTACATATGTCCTACGAAGGTACAGAAAATGTATTAATTGTGTTAAGTAAATATATTAATTTTATGATTATTAAAAAGGCTGAAATACAGAATAACTTAGGTCAGGCGTCTCTTAGAGAAGTTTTATATGCAAAAATGCAAATATTGTAAGCATTATATTTATTCTGTTAACAAATCTTTTATGAATAAAAATTTGAGTAGTTACAGCTTTTTTGGGTTTTCTTTATACCCGTCCACTTTCATATTTAGTCGTGAGTTAATATTTTAGATACATGAATATTGAAATAAATATTTCAAAGTTGAGTTTCTGGGAAATAGGAACATAAATGCAATTTGGCAAGACTAATGGGAACTGCCCGATGCCGACGACTTCTGGAATTATAGAAATAAATTACTTTTAACTTTTAAATTAAGAAAAGTGGTACTTCTGATTTGAAAAGAGTGGGTGAAATTTCGGAATTCCGATCGGGTTATTCCACCGTTCATAGATGGAAAAACCGTGAAGTTGCGGGTTTCGGTCTCAATGCTGGAGGTTGACAGCGCCTCATGCTCGTCTGTCAGTATCTGAAATACAAAAATATTCTGATTATTCCACGTAGTTAAAGCAGCGGTTAAAAGCTAGTTTAAAATAAAATTTATGTTGTATGTAAACTTTGCAACATTCGATGTCATCATGCTATCAACGCAGCGGTGTTGATTGCATGTTGTTTAATATTTATGATAGCTCTAAAATGTTATAGGTTCTTCAGATAAGATAATCATAATTATACCAGCTTCGTTGTGGTCCATACTAAGGCGTCTATAGGTCATTGATGAGAAGTAGGTTTTCGAATTCGCATTTTATAAGAAATGCTATCTATAGTTGTTATTACAATTTCATTTTCTCGATGAATGAAAAAGAAGAATTATTAATTAATTATATAAAAAACGAGCCTATAAATTTTTAGAAGGCCGACAACACATAAAGGACTTCACGTCACGGATGTCTATGGGCGGTGGTGATTACTTACCATCAAGTAACCTCCGGTTGTCTACTTTGTAATAAAAAAAAATTAAAACTTTAAACATGCATGTGCTTAATTATTTGATGGAAGTTATTAATCCCTACTAATCATAGAAAATATGAACGTTATTTTCTTTCTTAAATAGTCAATGGGTGAAATTTTATTTTGTATACGATCAAATATGGTGTCACATACATATATAGTATATACGTAATGTACATAGGTATATTGTATTAAGGAAAACATTTTATCATGTAAGAGAAGTTTTGCTGGAAAATTTGTGAAACTTCCTTTGTCGTGGCTTACGTTAGTCTTCCAAAAACTCAACTAACCAAGAAAAATAAGTAGAGATCTATTTATTAATTTAAATTGAAGACAATCAACCTCACGAATGCTGCAAGAGACAGTTTTCGCAAAACCTTAATAACCAGAATTTAACTCCACAGAATATAAATAGCCTGTAAATAAATTATTTCTACTTGGGAATCGCAGATTCACGCAGCATTACTCCGTAAATAGGAGATATTCAGACGCGTGTGAAGTTGGCCCCCCAATGTGAAGATAAAAAAAAAATAAGATGAGTTCTAGTCGCCCCCCACATAGTTCTAGAGATCCTTATATTTTTTGGAAATAGTTCTGTTGTTTACATAGCTCAAAAATGGTTTTGAAAATCATGGGGGGCTAACTTCCAAATTTGTTTCCAAACCGAGAAAACTGTCAGTCGGATCGAAAAATGACATAAGGATAATTTGTAGAACTCTTTGGGGGGCAGCTAGAACTCCCGCCAAAAATTATATTTTTGGAAAATTATATATTAAAAAATTTTTTTTTTTTATATTTTTCAAAAATGCTATTTTTGGCTGGAGTTCTGGCTGCCCCCCGAAGAGTTCTATCAATCTTTCCAGTAACTTTTTTTGATTCGATCAAAAATGAAGCCTCCAGGCGCGAGCAAAATTTTTATATTTTATAAAAAAAATTTTTTTTCAACAATGCTATTTTTGACGGGAGTTCTGGTTGCCCCCCGAAGAGTTCTGTCAATCTTTCCAGTAACTTTTTTTGATTCGATCAAAAATGAAGCTTCCAGGCTCGAGCAAAATTTTTGTATTTTATAAAAAAAATATTTTCAAAAATGCTATTTTTAATTGGAGTTCTGGCTGCCCCCCGAAAAGTTCTATCAATCTTTCCAGTAACTTTTTTTGATTCGATCAAAAATGAAGCTTCCAGGCGCGAGCAAAATTTTTATATTTAAGAAAAAAACATATTTTCAAAAATGCTATTTTTGGCTGGAGTTCTGGCTGCCCCCCGAAGAGTTCTATCAATCTTTCCAGTAACTTTTTTTGATTCGATCAAAAATGAAGCTTCCAGGCTCGAGCAAAATTTTTGTATTTTATAAAAAAAAATATTTTCAAAAATGCTATTTTTAATTGGAGTTCTGGCTGCCCCCCGAAGAGTTCTATCAATCTTTCCAGTAACTTTTTTTGATTCGATCAAAAATGAAGCTTCCAGGCGCGAGCAAAATTTTTATATTTAAGAAAAAAACATATTTTCAAAAATGCTATTTTTGGCTGGAGTTCTGGCTGCCCCCCGAAGAGTTCTATCAATCTTTCCAGTAACTTTTTTTGATTCGATCAAAAATGAAGCTTCCAGGCTCGAGCAAAATTATTGTATTTTATAAAAAAAAATATTTTCCAAAATGCTATTTTTGGCTGGAGTTCTGGCTGCCCCCCGAAGAGTTCTATCAATCTTTCCAGTAACTTTTTTTGATTCGATCAAAAATGAAGCTTCCAGGCTCGAGCAAAATTTTTGTATTTTATACAAAAAAAATTTTTCAATAATGCTATTTTTAATTGGAGTTCTGGTTGCCCCCCGAAGAGTTCTATCAATCTTTCCAGTAATTTTTTTTGATTCGATCAAAAATGAAGCTACCAGGCGCGAGCAAAATTTTTATATTTTATAAAAAAATTTTTTTTTAAAAAATGCTATTTTTGGCGGGAGTTCTGGTTGCCCCCCGAAGAGTTCTATCAATCTTTCCAGTGACTTTTTTTGATTCGATCAAAAATGAAGCTTCCAGGCTCGAGCAAAATTTTTGTATTTTATAAAAAAAAAAAAAACAAAAATGCTATTTTTGGCTGGAGTTCTGGCTGCCCCCCGAAGAGTTCTATCAATCTTTCCAGTAACTTTTTTTGATTCGATCAAAAATGAAGCTTCCAGGCGCGAGCAAAATTTTTATATTTAAAAAAAAACATATTTTCAAAAATGCTATTTTTGGCTGGAGTTCTGGCTGTTTATAAAATAGATCGAATCAAAAAAAGTTACTGGAAAGATTGATAGAACTCTTCGGGAGGCAGCCAGAACTCCATCCAAAAATAGCATTTTTGAAAATATGTTTTTTTCTTAAATATAAAAATTTTGCTCGCGCCTGGAAGCTTCATTTTTGATCGAATCAAAAAAAGTTACTGGAAAGATTGAGAGAACTCTTCGGGGGGCAGCCAGAACTCCAATTAAAAATAGCATTTTTGAAAATATATTTTTTTATAAAATATAAAAATTTTGCTCGCGCCTGGTAGCTTCATTTTTGATCGAATCAAAAAAAGTTACTGGAAAGATTGATAGAACTCTTCGGGGGGCAACCAGAACTCCAATTAAAAATAGCATTTTTGAAAATATTTTTTTTTATAAAATACAAAAATTTTGCTCGAGCCTGGAAGCTTCATTTTTGATCGAATCAAAAAAAGTTACTGGAAAGATTGATAGAACTCTTCGGGGGGCAGCCAGAACTCCAATTAAAAATAGCATTTTTGAAAATATTTTTTTTTATAAAATACAAAAATTTTGCTCGAGCCTGGAAGCTTCATTTTTGATCGAATCAAAAAAAGTTACTGGAAAGATTGATAGAACTCTTCGGGGGGCAACCAGAACTCCCGCCAAAAATAGCATTTTTGAAAAAAAAATTTTTTTATAAAATATAAAAATTTTGCTCGCGCCTGGAAGCTTCATTTTTGATCGAATCAAAAAAAGTTACTGGAAAGATTGATAGAACTCTTCGGGGGGCAGCCAGAACTCCTTCCAAAAATAGCATTTTTGATAAAATCATTTTTCTATGTAATATGTACTTATAAAAATTTTGCTCGTGCCTAGAAGCTTCATTTTTGATTGAATCAAAAAAAGTTACTAAAAATATTGATAGAACTCTTCGGGGGGCAGCTAGAACTCCTTCCAAAAATAGCAATTTTGAAAATATTTTTTTTTATAAAATATAAAAAAAATTTAAATAAAATACTGTATACCGGATTAAAACGCGATTTATTGTTTAAATTATTTATCCCGACGTTTCGATTATCCGGTATACAGTATTTTATTTAAATGTGTGATACTCGCGTTAATAAAAGACAATATTATAAAAATTTTGCTCGCGCCTGGAAGCTTCATTTTTGATCGAATCAAAAAAAGTTACTGGAAAGATTGATAGAACTCTTCGGGGGGCAGCCAGAACTCCTTCCAAAAATAGCATTTTTGATAAAATAATTTTTCTATGTAATATGTACTTATAACAATTTTGCTCGTGCCTAGAAGCTTCATTTTTGATTGAATCAAAAAAAGTTACTAAAAATATTGATAGAACTCTTCGGGGGGCAGCCAGAACTCCAGCCAAAAATAGCATTTTTGAAAATATTTTTTTTTATAAAATATAAACATTTTGCTCGCGCCTAGAAGCTTCATTTTTGATCGAATCAAAAAAAGTTACTTGAAAGATTGCTAGAACTCTTCGGGGGGCAGCCAGAACTCCTTCCAAAAATAGCATTTTTGAAAATATTTTTTTTTATTAAATATAAAATTTTTGCTCGCGTCTAGAAGCTTCATTTTTGATCGAATCAAAAAAAGTTACTTGAAAGATTGCTAGAACTCTTCGGGGGGCAGCCAGAACTCCAGCAAAAAATAGCATTTTTGAAAATATTTTTTTTATAAAATATAAAATTTTTGCTCGCGTCTAGAAGCTTCATTTTTGATCGGATCAAAAAAAGTTACTTGAAAGATTGCTAGAACTCTTCGGGGGGCAGCCAGAACTCCAGCCAAAAATAACATTTTTGAAAATATTTTTTTTTATAAAATATAAAATTTTTGCTCGCGTCTAGAAGCTTCATTTTTCATCGGATCAAAAAAAGTTACTTGAAAGATTGATAGAACTCTTCGGGGGGCAGCCAGAACTTCAGCCAAAAATAGCATTTTTGAAAATTTTTTTTTTTATAAAATACAAAAATTTTGCTCGAGCTTAGAAGCTTCATTTTTGATCGAATCAAAAAAAGTTACTGGAAAGATTGATAGAACTCTTCGGGGGGCAGCCAGAACTCCCGCCAAAAATAGCATTTTTGAAAAAAATAAAAAAAATAAAAAATTTAAATTTATAATTTTCCAAAAATATAATTTTTGGCGGGAGTTCTAGCTGCCCCCCAAAGAGTTCTACAAATTATCCTTAAGCCATTTTTCGATCCGACTCACAGTTTTCTCGGGGCAAGCCGGCAAAAAGTACAAATTTGGAAGTTAGCCCCCCATGAATTTCAAAACCATTTTTGAGCTATGTTAACAACAGAACTATTTCCAAAAAATATAAGGAACTCTAGAACTATGTGGGGGGCGACTAGAACTCATCTTATTTTTTTTTTATCATGACATTGGGGGGCCAACTTCACACGCGTGATATTCAGAAAGTTTTATAATAAAGTTATATGAACAAACTCTATTGTTCTAAGTTCGCTCGCTCCAGCTTTTAGGTTATTAATGTCTTAATTAGTATTTCATTAGCGTGTTATGTATTAAACATAAACACAATTAAATTGGAAAGTTCGCGCATAAATTAAGAAAGTGCCTCTTCTTTACCGTGTCGTTATTTTATTAGAATTATGTAAAAACTAATATTGTCTTTTATTAACGCGAGTATCACACATTTAAATAAAATACTGTATACCGGATTAAAACGCGATTTATTATTTATATTGTTTAAATTATTTATCCCGACGTTTCGGATGCTATGATATGTAAAAACTTATAAAACATCGTTATCTTAAAACTGCAGTCACTTTATTGATTTCCGAATGCTCGAAGTAAAAAGTAGATTGATAGCACATCATTGACTGATGTTCTGTGGCTGAGGTATAACCTACCATCAAGTGAACCTGATGCTTGTCTGTCGATATCGAACATAATTTTTTTTTTATGTACTTCTTGTCATGAATTAAGAAAGCCAGTATAGGTACATAACGTTTTTACATAGTAAAACTCAAGTTCGATGATGAGTAAGACCGATTATGTTTAATTTTATCATAATCTTTAATTATTACATAATAAATAAATAATAAATTGAAAAAATAAGCTTTATTGTATTTTACCTCGTTAATTAAAGTTTATAATTTACAACTGCTAATCTGCTATATTGTATAACTTTATGCCATAAGTAATTATTTAATAATTATTAATAATCCTTAAGTTTTTAATAATACTATATTTATAACGTTAATAATATGTAAAAGTTTTTTAACTCTCATATTAATCTCATTCTATCTTATTATAACTAAAATGACAGAAAACACTCTTAGAAAAATTTACGATCTTATGCAATGTGACAACACTATTCATAGTTTTTCCCACACTGATTCAATGACCCCAATATTTTTTTAAAGCCAATCTATTTTCACGAGAAAATGCCACAGATACAACAAACAAAAACCAAAGAGTTTTAATGAAGACGAATGACAACCGTTTGAAATCTTCTTTTTAGAAGTGTCATGTTATAATCTTTATTTTATAGTTCTACTAACTGAAATAGAAGAATAGCCCATTATTTTACGATAATTTAAAATTTGAATCAGTTTGTAGTTCACATTAAAAGCAAGCGTATATAATATTGTTTCCTTTGTCTTTTGTTTTCCAAAAAAAGTAGGAACTTCATTGGTTTTTTTAAATAATGTCTTTTTAAAGATGTTCATTTGGTCTCTTAATGAAGAAGTATATTATATAAGGAAACTTTTAAACGTTCGGCAAAAATTATTTCACAATCGTTTAATACCTATTGGGCTATCGGAATTCTCAGAATACTTTGAGTTATGATTCGCTAAAATTGAAACACTCTTAATTTTAAAGAAGGTACTAGATCGCTTGGCTTGGAAAATGACAGGGATTTCCTGTTGCGAATATGCGCAGCTGTGTGCGTTTATACGTTTGTTTTGCGAAATAATACTCTATTTGAATAGATTAAGAGCCAAATTCCATTAATTTAGATTTCATATAATTTTAACGAGGATTTGGAATGCTCTTACTCTCTAGTGAATCCGAGATTTACGAATTAGCGATAGGTTCTTTTTTTAAATATAAAATTTCAAATGAATATTTAATGATATTATTACATATTCAATTGAAGTTAATTTGTGTATAATGGAATATTCAATTCCATCATCAAAGAGAAATCATTGAAGAACATAAATACTATATACATATACATATATGTCTCTCTCAATTGTCTTAATCGTAGGGGAGCGCGGGGCACGTTGTTACATTTTTTAGATAATTATTAATATGAGAAAGCCTATCAAATAATTTATATAATTGATTGTTTATATCGATAATATGAATATCCAGCTAGTAAAATATTACAGAAAAAGTATTAAAATATACGTTATTTTCCGACAATGGGCAATTTAATAAAAAAAAATCGATTGTCCCCAAGCCGGGGCAAGTTGTTACACCTTTGGGGCACTTTGTTACGGTAGATAAATTAATAAAATCACCAATAATAAATCACAATTTAATCTTTACTTTTAAACATTATTAACATAACAAACATTTTAAATAATCTCGTAATAATAATCTATAATTATAGTGTCTATATCTTAATGTCTAATAATTTTAACAGTAACATAACATAAAATTGACTGTAAGTTTTTTATATCTTAGTTAAAGCAACATTGTTATGAAAAATTTAAAAATAAACTGCGTCTGATACATACTTTAATTAAATAGTGAATAACTTTACTAATTTTAATCAATATGGCACTTTTATTAATACTAAAAATCTTTGAATCTTAACATTAATAGGGCACTTAGATAAAATTATAATCTATTTTTCATCGTTTTTTATAGGCAAGTAATATACCTATCACATACAAGTATTAAATCATTCTTCATCAGAATTGCAAGAAGCTCATTTATTTTCTGTTTCTTGTGAGAATACCAATTGAGGGGTAACGTACCCAATGTACAAGATTCGTTGTTCTTCTTTTTTTTTCGATTCTTCTTTTTCGATAACGACATCGGACACAATTCAAAAATTTGGATTGCTTTTTTTCATTCATTTTATTTTGTCGGGTTCGAATCCCACCGGGAGCACATGCTTATAATTTTCTGTAAGCATGTTTTCCCCACGTCTGGTAAATTCAGGCATTGATCGAGTGGGAGGAATATCTAAATTCCGATCGGGTAACGAACCACCGTTCATGGATGGAAAAACCGTGAAGTATATATTGCGCGTTTCGGTTTCAGTCTATGGATTTCCGAATGCTCGAAGTAAAAATTAGGTCGACAGCGCATCATTGACTGATGTTCTGTGGCTGACCTACCATCAAGTGAACCTCATGCTCGTCTGTCGATATCTGACATAAAAAAAACTGTAATGCTTCTGCTGCAGCAGATTCGTAAACGTTCTGACTTTTTGAAGCTCTCTAATAAATAAATAATGAATATTTACATTTTATATTTATGAAGTCTATAAAAAGTAAAAAAATAATAATGCATGTAACTAATAGCAATTAACACACTATATGTGCCACAGTACGTATAGTTTATTATTTTCCTAAATTTCTCAACATAAAACTTATATTATTATAATATTATAAAGAGATTTGATTGCGTAATCGGTAAAGATACATAGTAAAAAGATATTCCAGAAACTAATATGCTAGTAAGATAATTAAGCCCAAATTATATGGGGAAAGTTGTTACATGTAACAACTTACCCCAAAAATTTGTAACAATCTGCCCCATAGCACGATTTTTTAAACAAATTGAGGTCCAACATTGACGATTATCATTACCAAAAAAAACAATATTGTAAATTAAAGGTAGATATATTAGGAAAGTCCAAACTCTAAAAAGTAATGAAAAAAATTAGAATATGTATCAGAAATCAAAGATTTCATAAAGGTATTTTTTACTTACTTGGCTGAAATCGCAGCATGTGCACATAACTTTATAGTACGCCGCTCGTTGGGTTAAAAGTTGTTCTTAAGTAATGTATGGTGTAAAAAGGAACCGATTGAGTCCAATACTATGTGCCAAAAAGTTTAAAATCTCGGTAAAAAATTAGTGTAACTATTTACCCCTGCAACAACGTGCCCCGCGTTCCCCTACTCTTGTACTTAATAAATGTAGAAATAGTTTAGTTATATTCAGTTTTTTTGTAAATTACAGTAGTATATAGTTAAAATATCATGTTACCAACAACACGTTTCACCCGATTCTCTTCGAATTTATTTGTGTTTCTTTTTTGGACACTGTAGGTCTGTAGTTTTTAAGAAATATATTATTATTATTACCTATATGTACATGACTGTTTGATGCCAAAATAAATGAAGAAAATACCAAACGTAACAAGTGTTTTCTCAACTTTTGTGTTTTGAAAACAAAGAGTCTCAAAAAGCCTTTGTGATCTGAAATAGAGATATTATTTATTTAAGCCTAAATAAAATGTTAATATTTTGTCTTAGTCCCTGAGGACGTTAATAAAATCAAAGACAAATGGCCTTTGTGACAGAGCATTTTGTAAAAGTAATGTTGTTTTCTCCCAAAACACAGCTTGTAAATTGATTTAGAGCTTTGGTTTCAAGCAAACCTTAGTGAAGTGAAATTGAGTTATTGTTATTCTCTCGACACTTTATTTTAATAAAGTTAGTTAGTCATATACTACAAGAGTATAAATTAAAATTATTGCGACGGGCTCGTTGGCGCGGTTTGGTGGAAATCATTTTAATTTTTTTTTAATGTCAGATATCGACAGACGAGCATGAGGTTCACTTGATGGTAGATTACCTCAGCCACAGAACATCAGTCAATGATGCGCTGTCGACCTAATTTTTTACTTCGAGCATTCGGAAATCCATAGACTGAAACCGAAAGGCGCAATATTCACTTCATGGTTTTTCCATCTTTGAACGGTGGTTCGTTAATACCCGTTCGGAATTTAGATATTCCTCTCACCTCTTCAATGCCCGAAGTTACCAGACGTGGGGAAGACATGCTTACGGAAAATTATAATAATGTCGTCCCGGTGGGATTCGAACCCACGACCCATCGATGCGCATGGATTCTACCGAACGCCACAACGAGCCCGTCAGGTTAATCCGGTAAAAGTTATTTTATTTAAATATTACACTAGTACCACCATTATCATAACACGATAACGGAAATTCAATTACTTAAAATAAAATCTTCTCAAGATATTATGATACTACTTCTAAATATATAAAGCGATGGACATCATACAGATGTTGAGAGGTTTGAGTGCAATCCAAGTAAATGTATTGCCGTAACCTAGGGAGTTACGAGGTTTCTCTACATTTAATGCTATTTTGTGAAGTAAAGTGTATAAATAATTTGTTTCCAGATTAAAATTAAGACTAACAATAATATTTTGATGTTTCTTTAAAATTAAATAACGTTTATGGAAAGCAGAATGAAATAAATATACTGCTTCTTGTGATAAATGGTATGGTATAACATCATATTTGTATGGTAATACATATCACTCATTTATTTTTCCATACATTTTTAACTTAGAATTAAATCAACAATTTACTACTTTTTTTTTTTTTTAAAGAGGGGGAAGTTTCACCAAACCGAGGGCGAGACAATTTTTTAGAGCATTGCTCTTCTCGCCCTCCCTCACCGGCGGGGCTCTTTAAACATTTACCGGGAGAGTGTGGGGTTGGGTCACTCGCGACTGTCTGCTAGCCAGACAGCCTGGTGCCCCGACCCACTAAACCCCCTCTGGCCCCACTTTTCGCCGAGTTGAGACCGCGGGATAACAGGAGTAAGCGACCGCGGCCTCGGCGATTTGCCACAAAGTAGCACAACAATATATAAAAACAACAAAAACAAAACAACAGTAAACAACAAATAACAACAACTTATATTTTTACGGGAGCGCCAGGAGATGAGCGTATCTTCTCCTTCGCGCTCCCCCCCCTCTTAGCCCTAACCGTGCCTGCCAACGCAGCACGCTCTCTCTCCCTCTCCGCAGTCTCCTTCTGTAGCATAACTTGCTCGCAGAAGGAGACCACGGCAGCCCAACTTAATATCTACTATCCCGCGACATGGCGCGGACAACACTCGGCAGGGACAAGTCCCCGCCGACGACGGATGATAGGTCGTGGCGTTGCCGCGCCCACCTAGAACACTCGGCCAGGGTGTGCTGCGCCGTGTCCTCGGCCGCACCGCACTCATGGCACTCCGGCGTTGGCTCACGCCGGGCCACCTTGTGCAGGTACCGACCGAAGCAACCGTGTCCGGTCAGCACCTGCACCACTCTATAAGTCAGAGCCCCCCTTTTCCTTTTACCCCAGTCCTCGAGGACCGGTAGGACCGCCTCGATGGTCCGACGACCCGCCACCTGAGGATTGGCCAGGTCGTCCTTCCACCGCTCCCACACCGCAAATTGCTCCCGACGCCTGAAATCTGCCAGACCTTCAGCCGCCGGGAAAACACCTTCCACTCTCGCCTCCACCCTGGAACAATAGATTGAGGCAAGAGCCTCCGCCTCCCGCTCCCATGGTGGGGTGCCCGCCAGTACGCAGGCCGCCGCGAAGGAGACAGTCCTGTAACAACGGACTGCCCTCGCCGCGACGATCCTTTGCGGCCTCCTCAGCGCCCTCCTATTTGCAGCGCTCAGCGCATCCGCCCAGATCGGGGCCCCGTATAGGGCCATACTGCGGATCACTCCACAGTACAGCCCCCGGACACTCTGGTCGGGACCACCTAGATTGGGCAGCAGACGGCTCAGAGCGCCAGCCACCCCCATCAGCTTCGGATCCAGTGACGAGAAGTGGGCCTCAAACTTCCACCTCCCGTCCAAGACGAGGCCCAGGTACCTCATCCTGGATCTCAACACCACCCTGTTTCCCCCCACAACAATAGACGCCCCCGACGGTGGGCCCTTCCTTGGGTTATTCATGGCTTTTGTCATGGATTTTTTTTACACGTCTTAGAACTAGAACGAACCTGAGTCACGTCTTAGATTAGTGAGTCCCCTAGTGGGGCATGGGGCAGACCCATTTCTGTGTCTATTTCACTGATAATTTGTCTTTACTGGCAAGTAGTATTTAAATAAACCGTGGTCGCGGGAGACTGGTTGCTGAAAAGCATCCGAAACGTCGGGATAAATAATTTAAATAATAAATCGCGTTTTAATCCGGTATACAGTGTTTTATTTAAATGTGTGATACTCGCGTTAATAAAAGACAATATTATGGCAAGTAGTAGTTTTCTGTGCCCTGCCCGACCGAAACAATTTTTTTTTAATTCTCTTTCCCCGGGAATCGAACCCAGGAGCTCCGGTGCTAAACTCATCGCGCTTGCCACTGGACCACGGAGGCGGTCGACGTCTTAGAATACCTAATGGTAATCTAAGAAATATTGTTCCGTTATAATCAGAGGATTAGAATGATCCTTCTCAATTTACCTTGAAATATAATTCGGTGTTACCGACATTGTTATTACTTTACAGAAACACAGCCGTATTTCTGAGAATTTTGTATTAATTTTATTTTTGGCAGAATATCAAACGCTACTCAGTGTTACATGTTTCCGTGTCGTTTACCCCAGTTTTTGTATACGATACACCTGTAAATAGTAGCATAAATTGTTGACAATTTTAACTCTCAACTGTAAGTCAAATATGCTCTTTGCATTTTCTTATTTAATTTTCATAATATTTTACAAAAATATTGTACTTTGATGAACTTTAGAAGCAATACTAAGCTGCTATCAAATACACTTGCGACACTGTCAACTGAATTATAGTATCAAAGTACATAATATATTAAAACACTATACAGGAGTTTAATGGCCGAATTCTCGAACGCTAATCAACATTGAGGTGTACTTAAAAGTATCTCTAACTCTTTCATTACGAAGGGGAAATGAAAGACAGAAACATTTTAAGAAGCCCTCAAATTTTGATTATCGTTTCAGTATTCCGCGGTAAATCGCGTTTCAGTTGTATTCTAAATACATAATATGTATATGTTTGAAAGACTTCTAAGTAGTGATACAAATAAGCTTCGATCAAATACTATGTCAATGCAAATAAGACATTTTTAATTTTAAGGGGTGGCGATTATTGATATAATGTATTAAAGTAATAACTGTATAACTATTAATACTAATACAACCATTATCCACACTTATACATAACTACAAAGTAAAATGCCCCGGCTTCCCACGGGTGCAATGTAGATGTACTATTCACAAAAAATCAATTTGTTCTTCACATTAACACAAAAATCATTGTTACTCGCTGATAATGTAGCTTTCTATTGGTGAAAGAATCGGTAATCATATAATAAAATATAATAATAAAATCGGTTCAGTAGTTTTTGAGTTAAATTGTAACAAACAAACAAATAATTCCTCTTTATAATATTAGTATAGACAATAACTTGTAGATGAGGCATAGAACCAAAATATATTATATTTTATCGACAATATGATGTATGGCCAAGACTTACTTATTTCATATTATCTTAACTAGAATAGAAAGTCCACATCATCAATCACTGACAAAGAAAATGTAAGATTGTTCTCTTGTGTTGTTTGAAGAATTGAAGACCGAAATTTTGTTCGCAAAAAGCTCTTTCTAATCGGCTGAAATTATAATAATATATATTTAAAAATATAAAAAACTGTATTTTAAGGGTCTTTTATGGTATATTTCTTTTATGTATGTATAGAGATATATATCTCTTTTTAAATTTCGAATATGCCTAAATAACATTGAAAATGTTTAGTAGGTAATTGTTATGTTCTAATTTTAAATTGAAATACGATGAACAAAGGCAATTCTTCGATAAAACAAACTAAAATTAAATAATTTAGTAATTTATAGAAACAAAACAATATAGAATGTGTTTAGTAAAAGATATTTGTTCATGTGAAAACAATAAGCCTCTCTCAATAGCCTTACTTCTCGCATAATAATTGCGCGTCGTCAGACTAATCGCTCTAATTTTTCATTTCCATCCAATTATGGGGGTTTTTCCGTCAGAGCGACACGAGGCACGTTTTCGGGAACAGCTAATTAATTTTTACTCATTTACAAGTCGTTTGGCTTAAGCTTCCTAAGAAGGAAAAGAAAGCCTCTTAACGCGTGAAAATTATGATAAGGAGAGACTTTTATCGTTTATTTTAAACCTTTTTATTGGAAGTATTGGGAAATCCGGGATCAAACAGAACCTGTGCCACATTTTCTTCTTTATTCAAAAATCAGATTCGTAAAATTTTCAGCCAAACGGTCGTGACACACGAACAATTAAATAACACATTTTTAGTTATGTCTACGAAAAGTAAAGTATGTAATATTATTTTGAAGAAGAAGAAGAAGAAGAAAAATCATTTATTTAAAATACACACACAAATAAAAAGAAATTGAAAACAAAATAAAATAAAAAAAAAAAATGAATGTGTGGTATCTAAAAAGGGAGCCACTCAGCATGAGTTCCAACACAGATGTGTTGCAACGCTGATCTTCCGTGGCCCCACGTGACACACGACCTGAAGGGTGACACCTCGCCTAATAGAATTAAAATTATGTTATTACAACTACAAATAAACTAAATTTAAAACAAGTACAGACATACGGTTTATAAAATGAGATGATAAAACAAACAAAAAACAAAAAAATAAAAATAAAACAAACAAAAGGCTCCTAGTCTCCTGTTCAAAGAGAGTGTGTTGTGTTCAACAACTAAGGCTGGAATGGCTGGAACACTGGCTTCGTTGTTCATTAAAAAGATATCCTTTCATTTTTAATTTAAACGAAATTAATGACAAGGAAGCTTTAAAAGGTGGTGGTATATTATTCCAGCACTTAGTTGCGTTATAACTAAAACTGCCCCTGAAGGCAGCAGTGTGATGCCGACTAAAAGACAGGAGACCGTATAGGGCCGCTCTGGCTTTTGCACGTCTATTTATCACGTAATAGAGTTGATACAAATGTGATGATTACTTCTAAAAAAGCATATTTTTTTAGATTTAAGACAATGGCCAATATATTAAAGTGCGTTTAAAAAAAAAAACAAAATTGATATAAAAAATAAAACCTTTATATTTCATAAGCTTCAAATTTTCTAACAGAAATTATTAAAAAATAAAGCATTGATGCTAATCTTGAAATTCTTTGTTTCAGGTAAGTTCTCGCACCGGGAAAGATATTAGTTCTTCGTCTTACCGTTTCTTTGATCTCAAAGAAAGAATTTCAAGTGTATTCGAACTCTAGTGTAGTGTACATAACACTTGGGTGGGTATTAAAGTCTTATTCATGCAGACTATTTCCATACAATGTCGACAGGTTTCTTCAAGATTATTCATTGACATAGCGTCCGTAAAAAATTACTGACGGAATGTCAATGAATAATTTTACCATTAAATTCATCTTGCAAGATCAGTCGAGTTTGATCAGTAAATATTTTTCATATAGGGTTCCATGAAGATCATTTTTGTGACTTTTTTGCTAAAAATATATAGTATAAAATATCATTTCATTTTTTTATCATATGTACAGAAACTGAAGTTTAAGATTAAATTTCCAATTTTGAACATTAATGAATGGCCTATTTTGAAGTTATGTTTTATATTCTACTAGCAACGCGCAACGGCTTCACACGGGTGCAATGTAGATGTACTATGCACATGAAATTATTTTTAAAATCGGTCCAGTAGTTTTTGAGTTTATTCGAAACATACATAAATACAAATCTTTCTTCTTTATAATATTAGTATAGATATCGCGGTTGAACTATACACATATATGTACATACTTTTTTTTATTTTTTATTATTGCCTACTCAGACTACCTCCCCATCAGTCGGTCAGGATGTTGCTTAGCTACCATTCTTCGTTACTTTTCCTCCCTTTATGCTTTTGATGTCCATAAAATGACATACTTTATTTACTATAAATAAACAAACCAGGATTTATATTGCAAAGGATTCAATGGTCTCCAAGGTAATTACGCTAGCTATAGTTTTAAACCAAAATAAATCTAGCGCAATACAGGAACTGTACGAAAGTCGCAACCCTCAAAGGATCCATATCAGGGGAGTCAAGTTAAAATGACTTGCAATTTATATGGCTCATATCCAAAATATCTACAAGCTAGTAGATTATTTAATTGAGTCTTCTACAAAGGATACACATAAATATAAATTAATTATATTCTAATCTTAACAATACAGCAAGCCTTTGTGCTCCTTCAATTACAGAAGACTACAGCGTTGATTAAGTTACAAATTTTATCATAAGTATTATTAATCAGTGCTGGTGTTAGGGCCACTGACGCCCTGGGCAAGAATATTGTGGCGCTCACTTTATGAAATCAATATCGAACGTTCATTTTCTGCTTAATTTTAGATATATCTAATTTTCGAGCAATTTCATTTTCAATCGACAGAGTAGCCAGGTAAAACCACCTCCGTTACATCCCTAGTACAGATCGGGGATGTTACGGAGGTGGTTGTAGGTATCGGAACCGAATTTGGAATCGGAGTTTTTAAATTTGGGTTGTCAGAACTGGAATCGGAGGCAGAGGCAAAAGAGAGATATGTAATAAAATAAAATTACAAATATTATTTATCAGTTTCATTCCTATCAGATCATAAAATAAAACACCTTCCTGGGTGTTGAAAATAAAATAAACGAATTTTCTTAAATTTTAAACAGTAGCTGTGCCGCTGTGTTTCGACCATTATAACCTCCAAACGGAAGCGAAATCGAAATCGGAGGTGCAAAATCAATCGGAAGTTCCGAACTTTCGGACTGAATTGAAGCTCCGTAACATCCCTGGTACAGCCAACGGACACCGTTTGCGGAACTTTCAAGTTTGCTAGTTGTCACTTCGACTGCGGAAGTTTAATGATCCACACTCGTCCGTAAAGGCCAGGAGCCAATGCTTACGTTACTCAAGTTTCTAACAGTATTCCAACTTTGGTTACCTACCGGGGATACGGAAGATATGGATCACTATTTGTAACAGTAACGGTCGTGCTTAGTCTTCTGAAGTTTTAGCCCTGTCTCTTTTTATAATTTTGTAATGAACAGAGACAGAATTTTTATAATATTTGGACCCCAACCTAGGTACTTTTTTAAGTAGTATGATTACTGATTAGTGTTACGACTAACGAATTTTTAATTCAGATTAGAAAGCATCCAGTCCAAACTTTTACAATCAAAATCAAATCAAAAACACTTTATTGAACACCACACGTGAAAATAATAAAAATATACAAAAAGTAAAAGTGAGTAGCGTACAAAAGGCGGCCTTATCGCTGAGAAGCGATACAATGATACTTTTAGAAACACTTTCGCAGTTTATATTATTATTATTTATTATATACACTGAGGCCAGGTTCCGATTGCTTCACAGCAAGCGTGATCGAAGGTTATATTCGGTCTTTCAGTTAAGTTATTATTTTTAATATTATAAAGAGGAAATATTTGTATTTTTTTTCATTTCCGTATCTTTGTATGTTATGAATAAACCCGAAAACTACTGGATCGATTTTAAAAATTCTTTCACCAATAGAAATCTACATTATCAGCGAGTAACATAGGTGAAGCCAAGCGCGTTGCTAGTGTGTGATATATGGTTAATAAAAGACAGCAAATAGTAAATAATCCAAGTAATTATACGAACTGGCGTAAAGGAATAGTTAAGATTATTATTTCACACAGTTTAGTTTTACGTCCAAATCATAAATCTTAGAACTAATTGTCTCTTTAAAGACAGCCTCTTAATTAAACTTCTATGAAGTTATTATTGTACTGTCGCAAACATCACTATTTAATTTGAAATTTAACGTTACCCCTGCGAAACTTCTCCTCCCATACGTGTCGTTCTTGCTCTGACATAATTAAAAACTTTGTGAGCTTTCAATTTTTCTACTTCACTGTCTTTGCTTTTAAGCTTGATATAGTTAAAATATGTTTTTATTCTTTTGTTCTGTAATATTTTTATATTGAATAGAGCGTTTATAAGTAAGAATAAAGGCAGTTATGAACAATGATGACTTGTATAAGTAAAAAGTTTAAATGAGTATTTGTTTTTTAAGTCATGCATAGTATAAAAAGATTTTTTTTAAAATTGTATTTATATAAATGGATTAGCAATTTATTTTGGTCTTTAGTCATAAATCTTCTATAGTTTATTATGAAGTTTAAAAAAATATTAACATTTTCTAAAGATTTCAATTCCTTTTCGTGTTTACTATTTAGTAAGCCTATATTTTGATTGAAATGCGATATTCAAATATATTTATAAGCCTGCTTCAAATTTTGCATTTACGGAACATTCTCAATACTGAACAAAGACTGAAGTAAAAAATTGAAATTCGAATGCAATAGTGACCTATCAGTCGACATCAAAGACTATCCAATATAGTTCGCTTTTGACACAATGCTTTTATTACCTTGACCATTATAAAAGAGGTCACAATTGTAAAGGCTTCCAGCATTTCATTATATCGGTTCTTCTGTTTTCCTGAATATCTTTAGGGCTACATATTTGTTTAAGGATATTGATTCTGGCAATGGAAAAAGCGAGCTTGGATTATATGGATAAAATAGCAATAGGGAAATTTAAAATTTTAGAGGGGTTATTTTGACGCTTTGGGATAGTAGTAGTTAGTTAGTTAGTATCGTTGGGTCGCTGTAATGACATGTTTATAATTTTCCATAAAAAGGTTTTCCCTACGTCTGGTCACTTCAGGCATCTGGTGGGAGGAATATCTAAATTCCGAGTGCGTGATGAAACACCGTCTTTAGAAAAAAACCGTGAAGTGCATAAAGCGCGTTTCCGGCTTTAATTTATGGAATATCGAATGCCGCGCGCGCCGGTCTAAATTATAATATAGTGTAAATATACCTCATTCACAGAACAAATTTTCAAAAAACGATGTGTAGTCGATTATATTTTTACTCGTGCGTTAATAATATAATTATTAACAATGCGGTATTTGGAATTCATATCTAACAGTTTATTCATAAACTAGCTAATTATAGCTAGTTCTGTATACATATATTTGACATAAAACAAGGAGAGTTACACTGTGTGCGTCTAGCAAACAGAATAGTAAATTATAGCGCGTAATCTGCATTCATCATCTATCCTAGGGCATCATTATGTATATTATCTAAACGACATGTCAGCTCAAATCCTAGTCATTCGTCACTTGTCACTTGGGTTTCAATATTTAAAGTGATTTAAATTATATAGTAGATACTTTACTAGAGTAATTTAAGAATCTAATTTGCCGACATAATTGGAAAATCTTATTTGTTTGTTCTATGAAACGAAAATTAATTTTTATGTTGGATGGCGACAGATATGCGTGAGGCTAAAACTTGATGGATAGGTATCTAATTTAATCTATTTGATATTTTTGAAAAAGTACCAAATTAGGATCGTGGCACCAAATGGGTTAAGACTTACTAGTGACGTGTCGGATCGTTAAAATATTATTTTACAGATATTTGGTGTCAAAATCCGCGGATACGGATAAATATATTTATTTAGTTTGCACTATAAAGGTGTCAGATATTTGATTCTAAGAAATAAACAATAATCTGAATGGAATTTAATTGATTTCATTCCCTAATCACCTATAGGTATATAGAATATCCGCCAAAAAGGTAACGGATACGGATATCCGGCACATCACTACCTAAGACGCATCCTACGCGAACGAAGTCGCTGGCACCAGCAAGTAATTTAATTATAAATATTAAATACTCAATTTGCCATATGTAATCATACGAAAATCTGCTACAGGCGTTTTTATTTACCCCAATTCAGTTTATAAAAATCTTTTGACATTTTATAGTAGCGAGGTTATTTATAAGAACTAGCAATTTTACGCTCATCTTCCTCTGTTCACTGTTTTTAAATCTTCATATAAAAGAAACTTATTAAGTGAGACGTTAGCGATTTTAGATGCTTCGAGTTTTCCATCTTAATTTATTGCGTAAATTTCGCGAAGCACGTCTCCCTCCATAAGATAAATGATCTGATTTAAAAATGCTGAGGATGATCTCAAAATGTTATCCTAATATATAATACAGAAGTCACAATTGTACATAATATTAATTTATATTATTTTACATAATATGATATAAGCTCTGTTTTTTTTTATCAATGCTTTTTTTTTTAAATAGTGATCTTCGTTTTTACCAATTTTACGTAGTATTTGCTTACGTAAGCAGATTTTGTAGTAGCTATTTATTTCACCATACATGCGCACAGCATTCGTTAGCATTATGAGAATAGGAGATAATTATTCTCAAAAAATGCAAATATAAAGTTGAAATGTATTTTAATTTTTAATGTTTATGGTACAAAAATATTCAAATATTCCAGTTAATCTCAAGTTTATGGATAATTCAGCAAAAATAGAGTAGGTACCTGAAATAAGTATTACTAGTATCATGATAGAAAAGAATAGATGTTATAGATAATTGCTTTTTAATTAAAAAATATATGGAAGTAAGAGGAAATACCTACTCAGTCTTCCTAAGAGAGGGCTTTATTGAACCTTGAATTATTTGCGATAACTACCTGATACCTGAAAGCCGTAATTAAATTTTCTGTTATCAAGTGATGTTGAACTCTAAATTAAATTAATTTAGACTGTTATATTGACTTGTTCTAATATAATATTGTATTCTATTAATCACATTTAATTAAAATAACTTTTACCGAATGCAAAATACACACTCTTTTACTAACGCGAGTATCACACTTTTAAATAAAATATTTTCTAACGAATTAAAACGTGGTTTATTATTTATCCAGGTTTGTCCGTGCAGACTGCCCCTGACTACGTTTACTGAAAAGCACTCGAAACGTCGAATTTATTATTTTATATTATTTATCGCGTTATCATGTCTTTTCAATCTTACTTTAATTATTGACAAAAGGTAACTAAACTGAAGCTCGATCCTAAGAAGCTTTTATCAACATTGAGCACTAGTTCAAGAATTGAGATCAATGAAGAAGCGCGCGCATTCTGTTATAAAAATACTATAGAACCTGTTGCTTAAAAAACCCTCTAAGATCGCATCGCTGGTTACCACAAAGCTATATTAAAGCCTACCTTTATTTGTCCACGTTTTCATTCACGTAGGAAAATCGGAATGGTTTCCGGCTATAAAAAGCGTGTATCTAACTAACATATCTCGGTGCAAAAATAAAATTATAAAAAAAAGCAAAAACCGACTTCAAAACTATACCTATATGTACAAACTTAAAGTAAAAATTAATATTTTAATTACTTCAAAGCAAGCCTTAAAGGACAATCAACAAAATTATTGATTCTAATATTTAATTTTTATTAACAGTTATTTTTGCGCCACTCCGTACCGTTCGAAAGTTTGTTGCATGATTAAACTGTTCTTGGTTCAGGAATCATCAAAATTGGCGGAATTATCGCGTAACAAACATACAAAAACATAAACATTCGCATTGAGAACCTCCTCCTTTTTTGAAGTCGGTTAAAAATCATATAATGCCAATATTTTCGTGAAAGATGTTTTAATATTAAAAAAAACTTAATTTTTCGTTCTTCCTATTCGATCCCTACTTAATGCGAAACTAATTCGGTATGTTTGCTTAGTTACAACGATTACACTGATTTTGATAAAATTTGTTATGGTTTTTGCTCCTGTAAAAGGCCTTAGGAAAAATACCATACTAACAGGTTTCAACTCTATTAATGATTTAATAAAGTAAATGATTTTATGTAACAAACGCTGTCTTTTTAAAATTAGGTTAAACAAACACGTGGATTTACTTTATGGTGAGTGATTACCGCCGCTCTTGGACATCCGCAATACCACAGGTCTTGAAGATGTGTTGCCGGCCCTTATTCATTTTCGTTTATCAACCTTTAAAACATCTAATCAAACAGGAATTTCCACAATATCGGCAAGTTAAATTTACTTCTGCAGCGGGCATTCGTATAAAAGCCTTACGTGTGTATAAAAATTGAATCAGTCAAGTGACAAGTCGGACAAAGTATCCGTTTCACAAACGACATATTGCAGGTTATGTTAATGTGTTTCTTGCACAGCTGGTGCCTTGATAAGCACCTAAATGGCGCGCTGATGACATTTTAATAGTTCTTCAAGAAATACTATATCGCTGCGAAAATTTCTGTTGTATCTTTTAAGGAAATTGAATTTTGTAAATAGCGATACTTATTTTAACTCAAACTTAAATATTTATTACACATAGTACAAAAGAAGCTTTAGATTAATGAATATATCTGAAGCTATGCGGAATGGTATTACATTCACCATATGCTCCGCCAAAAATTTTTTTGTTGATTGAATGCCTGTTTTCAGTGTACCTACCGATCGACCTCTGTTCAAATTCGTTTTGAATTTAAATAGCTATTGCATATTATAATAGCGATTTAAATTCATTCATAAAATATGATGATGATCAGATCAAGGAGGCGGGGACTAACTTAAAAGGAGGTTCAGAAGTCAGGCATAGAACATCAGTAAATAATGCGCTGTTGACTTCTTTTTCCTTCAAGCATTCGGAAATCCATAGACTGAGACCGAAACGCGTAATATGCAATTCACGGTTTTTCTATCTGTGAACGGTGGTTCTTTAAGCGGTCGTTATTTAGATATTCCTCACACCATTTAATGCCCGTTGTGTCCAGACGTGTGGAATACATGCTTACAGAAAATTATCAATACCTCATCCCGGCGGGATTTGAACCCACGACCTATCAGTGCGCAAGGTAGGTGTTCTCCAAACGTGCCAACGAGCCCGTCAGACCTAATAATATAACCATACTAGCTGCCCGACCCGGCTTCGCATGGCTATACTACGTAATGAAGAAAATGAGACCTACTTTTTTAGTAAAATAAAAAATCTGGATAGGACTCACCTATGTAATATGGAATATAAAGATATGAATTACGACCTATTCTCATACCTACCAAATATACATTAAAAATATTCATAAAAATCGGTCGAGCCGTTTCGGGAGGAGTGCGACCCTAAACATCTTCACACTAGATTTAACGTTTGCAATAGCGATATGAAGTAGCGCAATCACAACCCTAATTTGTATATTAATACGTAGGCGAAAATATTTAGTGTAAGTACTATGCCTTGACCACACCTGAACTCGACTATAAATCGCAATTAGTACCTACTACGCCCATATTCCATGTTCTGCTCATATTACGTACCACAAATTGGCTACCCCGTTAGTTCTACGCAGGTACTGGTGTATTTTGCAAATGCTTCATTAAGGTTATGGCTGATGTTGCTGTACAAATGAATGCTGAATATTTTACTTTAAATGGTGGATTGAACTGGATTTGATGATCTTTAACTTCGAGGTTTGCCCGCCAAAGGCAATGTGCACGTTATGTCTTGTCTCGCGTATTTTAAATAACCTTGAACATTTATGGAATGTATGTTTATATGTTGACCGTCTCCGTGACTTAGAACTCTGCGCGATGCTCTTACCACCGGAGGTCCTGTGTTCGAATTCTGAGGAAACAAGGTTAAAAAAAATTCGTCCGGGCAGGGCACAGATGGCTGATCATTGACAGGCTCGTTGGTGCGTTCGCTAAAACACCTGCCGTGGGCATCGATGGTTTGTGGGTTCAAATCCCACCGGGACGACATGTTAATAATTTTCTGTAAGCATGTCTACCCCACGTCTGGTAACTTCAGGCATTGAACGGGTGCAGTGGGAGGAATATCGAAATTTTAGAAGTTCATAGAAAAACCGTGAAGTGCATATAGCGCGTTTCGGTTTCAGTCTATGAATTTCCGAATGCTTGAAGTAAAAAGTGGGTCGAAAGCGCATCATTGACTGATGTTATGTGGCTGAGGTATCATCTACCATCAAGTGAACCTCATGCTCGTCTGTCGATCTAACATAAAAAAAGAACCTACTTGCCCGTAAAGAAAAATGATTAGTGTAACAGACACAGAAGTGTCTGACTCATGCTCGGGATTTCATTTTTATGTGCAGGCTTATGAAGATCTAAATATGGTAGCAGATAAACTGGACAAGAAATGTTGTATTAATGATTCAGAAAAAGCTTTATAAAATGAATATAAAACTCAGTGTGCCGCCCAATCTATAGCCCGCTTAACAATATCTGTTTATCCGGCTTTCCCCAGCTTTCTTCCCCTCACAAAGTGGGTACTGCGGATAAATTAATAGCAGGATGTTATCTAAGCCTAATCCCGAAGGCGCGTTTGATGGAAAAATTATCCTGAAAGCAATATTCTTTGTTGCCGCTTAATCTACATTCCGCAGTATTTTTTTTGGTTGATGTTTTATTTTTTATTTTACATAATATTACATTTTAATTTGAGTTGTACCGTTATTAACTATATCAAGTAAAAAAAATAGAGAAAAATATTATTAAATTAATCCTTTTGATACACAAATATTTATAAAAAGAAAGGGAGTGGGGTTGGGCAGCCTGTAGGTACTTCTTCTTTCCGGAACTTTCCTGAAGAAACTCTTTTATTAAAGCGATTGTAGAAAAGTAATGTGATGTGTTTCTGGAGGTATGCAGAAGCGGACGTCATCAGAAGATAGCCTAGATATAATAGATTAGAAGGGAAGTAGTTTCCTAATTGGGGAATAACAAAACACCATATCAGTTTAATCTCGATTTGCACTACATAATTATCTTCCTTCTATAAATATTAAATATGTATAGTATCCCCTTGAAACCGTTTCAGGGGTAATCTGAAATAAGTCTCTGCTATACTTATAGCTGCCTTATGTACATGCTTATTTTTTTCCGATCGCCTCCATGGCGCAGTGGTAAGCGCGATACGTTTAGCACCGGAGGTGGAGATTCGAATTCCGGGGAAACAAAATAAAATTGTCTCGGTCTGACGAGGCACAGAAGGCTGATCACCTGTCAATGAAAATGATCAGTGAAACAGACATAAAAATGAGTCTGCTCCATGCCTCACTAGGGGACTCGGGAATTCACTTCTTTTAAATTAATACTTTATTTACTTAAGAGGATTTCAATTTTTCAAACGGTATATAAAGAGTTAGTGCTTTTAAATTTTTACATTTCGTAGAGGTTAAACAGGAAACAGAAAAACTATTTCAGTAATACCTACACTGATGAAGATTTAATGAATCTAAATTTAGTTTTAAATATTAATATCGAAAAATTTCGCTGATTGGTGATTTATTAACGTAACAAACGAAATATAAAAGTCATCAATATATTATGTATTTATCTTTAAAAAAAAATTCTAAAATTTCTCTTTAAAAGTTCGGTTGCGCTAGAGCAAAGCTAGTTTTTGTATAATTTTATAGAGTTAGACAAAATTACTGGTAATAAGCATAGATTTAGTTTCCATTTTATGGAGAATTAAATTCAAATCCTTTATTCATATAGATAACATAGTGTACACTTATGAACGTCAATAAAACAAATTAAATGCTTCTAATTATACATTAACTGCCAGTTCTCAAATCAAGGGCGTAGAACGGACTTTTAATCGCCAAGTTTTTGTTTTAAAAAAAAATAGCTGATTAAAAGGTCTCTAAATAGTCTGTATAAAATACTCATTAATTGCTTAAGTTACATACATAGTATATATTATGAAGATCAACTTAAAATGTATAGTAAAATTGGTTGCAATCAATTTATTACGAGGTTACCATGTCGTATAAATTTGGTAAAGCATGAAATTCAATTGAAGAACCTTATACCGATTTGGTTGATGGGATTAAAATTCCTCGAATATCGTCGTTACCTTCAATAAAGGCTCATCGGATTTATGGGGATATTTTATTTGTATATATCATGAAATATTTGAGAAGGATTTGTCGCCTAACGGAGATTTATCGAGATCTCTTTACCTTAAAAGGGAAACCATTTTATACGTGCACCTAATAAAAGGAATTAAGGTATCTTTATTTATCAAAAACAAAGTCAAGAAACACAATTTAACACAATATAGGCTAATAATGAACTTCTGCTATTTATACAAAAAAAATAAAAATATTTCATGTTAGATATCGACAGACGAGCATGAGGTTCACTTGATGGTAGATACCTCAGCTAATGATGAGCCGTCGACCTACTTTTTACTATGAGCAATCGGGTTGATAGTGTTGTTTACTGATGTTCTGTGGCTGAGGTGATGATACCTACCTAGTAGGTAGGTATCACCTCATAATATTGTCTTTTATTAACGCGAGTATCACACATTTAAATAAAATATTGTATACCGGATTAAAACGCGATTTATTATTTATATTGTTTAAATTATTTATCCCGACGTTTCGAATACTTTTCAGCAACCGTGGTCGCGGGGAGACAGAAAGATGACAGTTAACTCACCACTTATGATCGTCTGTAGATATCTAATACTTATAAAAAAAATCGAACATTGTGTTAAGTGCTGATTTGGCATATCAAAGAGCCCAAAGTAGGCTATTATAATAAATAATTTTAATACAAAAACATGTATTTATCTGCCTTTTCTATTATGTTAAGTCTACTTGTAACCTCAGTTTAGTTTATATAACAAGACACTTAATATTAAAAAACTAAATATTTTATTAAAATCTTTGAGTATATTATAACGTGTTTGCCGTGTTGCCCGTGACCACACTGACTGAGACAGGACTAAAAACATTGTTATAAATATACTGAGGAATATCCGATTTAAACCGGTAATCGTTTCTTTGTATGATACTCGCAAAACACTTAAGAACTCATTTCTGTAGAACCTTCATATTACATCCAATTAAAAGCCAATAAACTAGTATATGGTTAAAACATAATCTACATCTATCATTTTACAATACAGTACTCCTTATAATGAAGATAAATTAGAGATTATTTTGATCATGCATCAATATTGAGAGGTCCTTTCTTCAAGACAAGCCCATGATATACAAGCACTTACACTAGTTTTCTTATGAGTTCACTAACTCAAAGGTTTTTTTTAACATTGTCATTGTATCATTTACATCTGTATTTTTTTTTTTTTTTTTTTATGCGGAATAGACAGACGTTTGACCGCGATCCCACCTGATGGTAAGTGGTGATGCGATCTAAGGAAAGGCACGTCTGTCTAGAAGAAGCCTATTCACCCTAGCCTTAAAGATACCCAAGTTATAGTGGTCCGGAAAGACAGAAGCTGGTAGGGAATTCCATTCTTTCGCAGTTTTAATTAGGAATGAGGATGCGAAGCGAACTGTGTGGATTCGGGGAATGTCCACAACAAATGGATGGAGTCCTGCAGTTCGTCTGGATGTGCGAGAGTGGAATGGAGACGATGGGATGAGGTTGTGTAGCTCCAATGAACATTCTCCAAAATGTAACCGATAGAAAACCGAGAGGCGTGCAACCGTGCGGCGGTGTTCGAGACTGAGTAGTGTATGGTGGACATAAGAACAACAAGTCGCATATGATCCAAAAGTAGTAGGTACATAAGTGTAAAAAAATAGTTAAAATATATAATAAATTATCATGGCTATATCAAATTAAAAAAAACCATATATAATTTTTAATATCGTTATAATTTTATTGATAACAAAATGCACACTGAAAGTATTTTTTTTTGTTATTTTATTTATTTAATATTTAAAAAATATAATATTTATTAAAACTACTGCTTGTGCCAAGTAAATATTTGAAATTTATTGTTTTCCTGTGACGTAAATTTAAGGGTAAATTGTTGATAAGCCGAGGTAAAAGATACTCAGTTGTACGCTCGCCATAAACATTGTTTGCGATCACTGTATAGTACAAAGACGATTTTTTGAAATACGTATCTCCAGTTATATATGTTACAGCCAAAGTAATTAATCTGGATATTATGTATATTATCTAGCCATTATTTATAATGTCTACTCAATTTAGATAAAGTGATAATTGACACGGAATTAATCACATTAACTAGCAATTTTATATAATATCTTCAAAGACTTGGATAATGTAATAAAAATAAAATAATAATAATAAATATTAATTTACTTGGATATTAATATTATTTTACTTGGATAACGTAAAAAATAGTAGATCTGTCACCAAAATGTAGTCACCAAACAATGCAAAATCAGTTCCACAATAAATCACCTAAAATCCTGAGATATAAGGTCTAGTACCAAATAAATGATTTTATTAAGCCATGTAAAATAAGTAGAATTCGGTTCTGGCACTCGTCGGCCGCTGCCGCGACGCCGCTCGCTTCGCTCGCTCGACTCGTGCGCGGTGGTCACCATACCAACATAACCTAACCTAGAACTTCAAACCTAGTCGTTATTATAAGAACGAAGTTTATATTCATGTAATGCTATATATTATATACTATTTTGAAGATATTATATAAAATTGCTAGTTAATGTGATTAATTCCGTGTCAATTATCACTTTATCTAAATTGAGTAGACATTATAAATAATGGCTAGATAATATACATAATATCCAGATTAATTACTTTGGCTGTAACATATATATCAAAATACTTTTTTCTTATCTGTTATGAGCATTAGTATTATCTTCATCCTAAGACTTATCTTAAGTACTTTTAGGCAAGTTGAAAAGGACAACTATTTTTAAGTGTTATTGAATCCTTTTAAGGTCCCGCATTTTTTAAATTCAATTGTAGGGTTGAACTAGAAAATTAAAAATTATTTATCTTACATAATCAGTACCATTTTTTTCATATTACATGCGAGGGATGAAATGGTAGTCATACTATTTAGTACATATATTTTAATGACTAATATAATATAAATGACTAATATAAGCACTGAATATCAAGCGAGGAATGTTTATTTTGTTTCTCCTACATTTTACTAGAAAAGCGGCCGTGAACTTGTGGACAAAAGCTATTTGCCGAGGTTGTGACCCTACCTAAGTACCCAGAGACTCTTAAGTATTCGATACGACGTCTGCTTTCCATATACTTTTGATAAGGGTTAAGGAATATCGAGGACCTGTTTCGGTTCCTGACATTTTTGAGATTTTTCAAGTTTTTACGATCAATAAAAGTAGAAAATAGTCATATCTTAGATTATAAACTTATTATACTAGAAAATAATCTAAGATATGATGATACTTTACATGTAATTTTGTGGTTAACGTTAAAATCGTGTACTTTACGCGTTTGAAGAAGGTATTTAGAAAGTTGGACTGATTAAAATATTGTTCGTCTTACATCGCCTTGAGAATTAATTTCAAAGTTTCTCACACGTGTCGGGCTCGCGGTTGAACGTAAGATCTTAATGTTTTTGCATGAAGCTCGTTAAGTTTTCTACAAACGAAACAAAAAAAGACGAGAGACGGGTCAAAGGGGGTGGAGCAGGCCAATGTGTAATTTAAGCTGTAACGCTCTATTTCCAAAAGCTTTGAGCTTTTTATGAGTACCTCTGTCTTATTTTGATGGACGTTTAACATGTTCCTCACTACAGAATTTGTACTTTTTAAATTAAGAAAACGTTGTAAGTTAAATTCTTCGTGTCAAAGTATGCTTCTATTTTTAAAATGTTATCAACACTGTTTCAAAGTTTAATTAAATATTAACGGCCTTATTCATAATAAACGTATTATAAGCTTGATATAGTTAAAATATAGTTCTGTATATTCGATAGAGCGAGACAAAACATATTTTAACTACGTATATATTAAGCCTATAATACTTTTATGAAGAAGGCCGTAAGTCTTACTTCAGTTTAATAAAATTCTTAATTCATATTTATTAGAATAATGGCAATAAACATGCTATTGAAACACAGATTAAATAGTTAACTATATCAGGAGTCTGAATTTCCACAATAATTTATTCTATAAGCGGACGGATTTATATATTTTTATAACAGAGCGGACAATCGAGCAGGTGGGTTACCTGTGGTAAATTATAACCACCGCCCATGGACATCTGCGGCTTAAAGTCTCAGATGCGTTGTCGTCCTTTTAAAAATTTATAGGCTCGCTTTTTAAAACCAAATTTATTTATTTAGATTTTTGAAACTAAACCAGAGCGGTCAAATGACCGCTTTAGAGACTTAAATAAAACTTGTCAAACTGCATTTGCTTGAACTATATATTATAGAAAAACTCGTGCAGTAAGTTCAAGAAAAATGAAAAACTGCAATATAACAATTTTTATTAGTCTCGAAAGCGGTCATTTGACGGCTCGGTAGGGTAAGTGTTAATTTCTGCATTGCTATGGTCCGTATGTTGGATATTTACGGTCGCTTGAACTCTTGATCTGAAGAAACCGCAAGCGGAACGGTTCACAAATCGTCCGTGATGTCCCAATGTTTGCAGCTCATTAGAGATCAAACCATTGCCTGACGCCCTTTTACAGAATAATCCCTAAGTAAACATACCTCAAGTGCCAACTGTAAACAAACGTCGGAGATTTGCTAAGACTCGGCTAAAATAGTATGTGCCAAATGGTATTTACGTTAGATTTATTTAATTATTTACTGCATGGACACTATAAGTAAAGTTTGTAGGTATCTAGAGGGTTCTGGAACTACTGAATCGTTTTAAACACTAAACCTACCAGTAGGGCTATTCACGATCATTCGAAATCGATCCGCCCGGAAAACTACGCTCTCCCACTGAAAGTTTTTTCGTATTTACCGGATATGAAAATGGTATTCACAATTCCCATAGGATTGAGCATCGGCATTCTTCGGGAGTTTCCGATTAGAATCTTAGTATAAAATGATAGAAAGCTTGATATATCGGTACGAAATCTTGTAATATCGGAACGGAAAGTTTTCGAATGATCGTGAATAACCCTACAGAGCGGTCAAATGACCGATATTGAGATTAATACAAAATTGTTAAATTTCATTTTTCTTGAACTCACTGCAAGACTTTTTCTATAATATAATATAGCCATATATTAACATCTTTTTTCATAGTTCAAATTTAAATAGAATACTGTATACCTATATCCCGACGTTTCGGATGCTTTGATGCATCCGAAACGTCGCGTCGGGATAAATAATTTAAACAATATAAATTTTAAATCGCGTTTTAATCCGGTATACAGTATTTTATTTAAATGTGTGATACTCGCGTTAATAAAAGACAATATTATTTTCATAGACAATATATATTTCAATAAAAATGAAAACCTGGAATTCGAAAGCTCAAAGTCATTTGACCGCTCTGGTAGGTTTTAAAAACATGGATTACTTACTTGTGTGACATAGTTGTTATTCAAACTGAAATCCCTTAGTAGTATAATTTTCTTAACTCTATAGACAGATAGAGTCGTTTCCTATAAATTAAAAAATACTTATTGTTGCAAACGAAGTTTATACTTCGTCAACTTTGTTAGTTATGCAGTACTTTTAACCAACTACGGTGTCGCTGTACGGAGATCCTTCTAGTTAAATATCGTTTTTTTAATATTTTTAAAATTTTATGTGTTCGGTAATAAATATTTTAATGATATTATAAATGGTTCAAGCTTGCCCATAAGAAAAAAAATGATCAGTGAAACAGACACAGAAATAAGTTCCACAATATTATGTCAATGTTCGTAGTATTAGGTACATATACATAATATTGTACTGATCATAAGAACTTATTTAATTTTATTGTGTAGTAATAAACTGAGAGTGAGAGCGATACTAATGGCCTATTACTACAGAAAATTGATATCGTTAACGCAGATATTATCAGGTAAGAAGCAGGTAAGAAAGTGGTCTTCAAGTAAAATTATCCTCATTATTACGGTGCCACCCTCATACTCTCACATTACGTCTAGACGAGGGTTTTACACTAAGTTCGGATAATCAAGTAGAATTGTAGAGAGTGGACATTGCGTTTGGATAGCTATCCATAAAATAAATTAGCGTGAAAATTACAGCTTTGAGCTAGCTAATGGTCTCTTTCACAGACATCATATATGTATATAAGAAGTAATTCTAAGTAACTACACATTACCTTACAATTTTGTAATAATTTGACAACATATTAAAACGATATACAAAAAAATCCGACTATACAGTATTTCTTATTGCAAAGATTCTGTTCCATAACGTACATAGTTAGATTACCACGGTCATAATCATGGTTTAACTCATTGATTAATATTACTGTGTTTAACAAATTAACCATTTTATTAAATCAAATTGATAAAGAAATAGTTCTGCTGTGAAATTAAGCTGATCCAAATTGATAGAAACTTTAGGGACTCGATCGGGCTACTTCTTAAACAACTTCAGTTCGTAACCTACAATAGTCCTTTGAACATTACTTCGACGTCTCTAGCAAGTGACGTTTTATCTAATTTTCTTGTAAAATTATATGTACGAGACATGATCTGAAAGAATGGAAGAGTACGATAGTTAAAATTATGTCCTTATATAAACTTGTGTGATGGTGTGAATATTTTATGTACGCTACTATAAATCATATCTTCTTTTCCAGGTAAGAATAATTCGATGAATAAAAAAGGCGAGTCAAACAACAAACACGATAAACTAAGGTAAAATGATCAAACCTAAAACATGACTTTCGTGCTACTGGACTTCCATTAGTGTTATTGCCAACATACCCACACTCAACCTTAATTTATAGTGAGGTCACGAAATTTACGACAGGTGTAAATAAAGACATACCTAAAATACCTCAGCGAATATAACGATTAGGTCAGTGCGATTTACTGGCGTCCCACAAACTTCATAATAACATACTTTATGCATCGATAAAGGCCTTATCTCGGAGCACCCTTTTCTCAATACAACATTCTTGAGCAGACGAAAGATATAGTTGTTGAAAAAGGTAATTTCGACCTTTTCACCTAGGTTTTAAGGTCATTTATACCGATTCATCTTGAGAGAATTTATCAGATTTACGATCAGGGGGCCCGTCGCGTCTTCCATTCAGCTGGCTCGAAGTGGGCTACCTTTGTATCGGCTTGCAAATAAATACCTTCCCTTTCAATTTATCTCCCAACTCGTTTTGGTCATATGTTTATTAACAGCAATGATAGCATTGTTTACAAATAGTTACTACCAGTTGTCCAATATTCATTTCTCCCGAATAATAAAGTCGGATATTGTTACAATAACAAGTGACGTGATCGTTCTTTACGAAAACGTTTGTGAAAAAGTATTCAAACACTAACGACATACGTGCTCCAGTATTATTCAAACAGAATTCAAAACTTCCCTACGCTCGTCAGTTATCTGACAGTTTCAACATTGCCATCGTACGAATTCGCAACTTGTGTTAAACTTGGGCACCTGCAATCAAGAGTTCCAAGAATTCACTTAAGCTTCACTAAAGCGGCAAATTCAAAGGTACGTGGGATTTTTAGATTTTAAATCATTTGTCAATACTTACGAATTCTTCATGTGAGAAATTCATTTCAATGCAGTCCTTCAATTCGACTATTTCGAATGAAATACGCGTTTCGCTGCAATATTGAAAAGCTGTCGGTTATTTGAGAATCTCAATGGATTCTGAGTTACGCAATCACTTTTCTTTGCATATTTTTTACTTATGATGTTATCCACTTAAAGTCAAGCAAAAACATTATTAAAAAAGGTTGCTAACTCTTGATAAGCAAATTCCAGGATAACGGAGCAGGTAGTTGTCACTCATTACGAGAATAGAAATTTCTAAAAGTCAAGTGGGCAATTAAAGGAACTTGCTAGTGACTTAGAATTCTTTTGTCATTTTTTGTTCTTTGTGCATTAAGTGAAGAGGGTTGGGGTCGGAGCAGGTTTCGAGCTTTCGTAGTGAAGTAAGCCTGTGCCAGTCGCGCTGGTTTAGTAGCTTTCAACCCTCCAATGGGGACGGGTGTGTCCATTTGATCCGGAAATTCCGTGTACCGCGTGTCGCTCGATGAAGTGAAGTTTTCGTGGCGTAAATTTAATAATTATCTCTTTTGTTTGAATATGCCTGGAAACCAGTTTTTATATTTATTTTACTTATATTTTGTATAAACTACTCAGAGAAAGAATTTGTAGTGATTTGAAAATGTAGTAAACATACGAGGTAAAAAATAACGACGTATTTCTTATTTGCGTAAGTAGTAATTTGTTATCAAAGATTGCATTTAAGTTTATCTGGTTCCGAATTAAAAGAGTGCTTGTCAATTAATAATATAGCTAGAGTTCATTATTTTAGAGTTTATTTTTCTACAAATTGCTAGGTTTTCGAGTGTTAACAGGTATTTATAGTCTACTTTTACGTTTGCCACAAGCAACCTTTTAAATATTTATGGTCGATAGTTTGAAATTATGTATGAATGTAGGCTTTGTGAATTTTACTGTACAAGTAGGTACCATATATTAAGGTGAATAATATTAAAAAAAAATATTTACTTATTCTTAGTTCATCACATTTGCAGAGAAAGTATTTCAGTGCTAATGGAGATACTATTTCATAATACCGGTACCGTATTATGGTATGGTATTTCAAATCGGTGTAAAACTAAAATAGGTCGACAACACATCATTCTTCATTGCAGATATCTTGTGAATGATGTAGTGCCTATAATCAATTGGGCCTCACGTTCCTTAGTCGAAGTCTAGTATAAAAACAGTTCAAAAAGTTTTAAATAATATGTAAATATATACGAGTATATACATGGACGATGGTTACCATATAACATTTAATGAATATAAAATAAATTCAATTTTAAAATATAAAGTAACTAGGTATATTATGTAGTCGTGTCCAGTTTTATATTATAATTAATTTTGCGCTCTACGGAAACTCTTTACGAATAGGATTTCGTTTTCAAGTCACAAGTCTTGTCGTACGTATCGATTGTTTTATTATTGTTTCATATAATATTCTCAGCTTCAGTAGTTCGACTTTGCATTGGTTAAACTTTAACTATATCGTTTGTCTTTCATAGAGTGTATCCTAATATTACTCTTACATAAAATTGATTTTTGATTGGTTTGAAATATTAAAAGTTATTTTGCTTGAATAGAATTCTAGGTATATTGATGACGTTCGCTGGACTGGACGCCAACACACATGTAGACGTACATACACGCACACACACGTATAAAGCTCATCTTATGAAACGGTATAATTAATAAATATGTTCATATTAAATACTTTTGATTAAAGCCAAAACATAGAGTTATTATACAAAATTAGGAACACAGTTTTACGTGGTATTATTTTCACTGGGAGTGGTCTACAATTAGTTAGAAATAGGGCTTGACCTTCCTCGAAATTGGTAATTAGATAAATCGATAGTCGGTCTAATTAAGATCGCGGTTATAATAAAAGTAAAGTTATAATAAAAGGTAAAGTCTCAGACTGTATTGTCGCGTCAATTATTTTCATAGAACATTTAAAACTCAAATTTTTGGGCGCCATAATTTCAAGGAGTTTTTTTCTCTTAAGCCCTACACGATACATGCCTGTTGCATACAATTAAAATGAATCAAAAAATGACTTGCATGATCTATACAACACGTAATATTCTTGATCTGTCATACGAGTTTTGTTTCAATAGTTTTCTTGATGTAAGGAGCATATTATAATATCCGCGTGTAAACAATTGCTTACAATTATTGTCCTTGTATGTATAAGAAAATAGTATCATGTCTTTAGGCCATCATTCAAAAGTTATCTGTACCTATAATTTTAATATAATTAGTTTGCCTTTTATTTGTAAGCAATATATTTTCATAATTCTAGGATATAATATGCATTGAAACTATTATGGTTAGAACAGTAAATGAGGTTGAGTTTCAAAGGGAATATGAAACAATTTCCTGCTACGTTTCAGATTGAAATTAAACCTAAATAATAAATATTTAATCTGAAATATAAGTAGATGAAATCGTACCTTTTAATATGAATTGCTCAGAGAATGAAAGGAAGGGTGGATTAAAAAACACAATGTAATTCTTTGTAAATACCGGGAGGCGGAAACATCAATGAAACATTTTTATCATTTATTTATTATAGTATTGTATTATTTTTTACTGTAATTACACATTTTTGAACTTAGTAGTAATGACTATATTTATAAATAGTTGTAAGGATTAAAGTCTGAGGAGTGTTTGCCCACAGTCACATGGCTTTTTTTCCTGAATTTTAATATTTCTTTTGTACTGGCCAATATTTTTTTCTTTTTTCGATTTCGCATTTATTACATGCCCGTTTTTACTAAATTACTAAAGACTTACGGTCCTATTCATAAACGTAACGCTTGAAATAGTGATATATACACGTACAGAAGACTTATATAAATAATTATGATAACAATTAACCTTTACACTTGGCAAATCTACTGCCTCGTAGGTATATGGTTAGTGTTTATCCACGGAGGGTATACATATTCTATCTCACGATGTCCGTTGATGACGCTATGACTGTTGTCAGGTGTACATATATACATTGTTTTAGTGTGAGTAATGATAAGCGTGCACCCCCGTGAGTAATCTATATGTGCACGTTTGATAACATTCATAGTCACTTCGTGAGATAGAATAACAATACCGCATTCAAGTCTCGGTAAAACAATATATATAGTCAGACAAAAAATATTATTAATACTGTCAGTGAAACATACACATATTTTATGCTCGTTGCCCCGCTAAGTATTCCGGTATGTGCTTTTCACATGACTCCAGAAAATTAAAGGTACCACTTCGTCCCACTCCTCAAGGATTAATCTATGGCGGTCCAAACCGAGGTCATCAACGCCGCGGGGCGCCCTTGGTCTAGTCACAGGCAAAAAAGTCCGGTTAGTTTATTAGGCCAATTGGGCCAAAAACAAATGTGTCAGTTCGAAAAAAGAAGCCACCTTACTCTATGAGAGAACACCACGTGTGTCAGCTTTATCTCTTTCTATCGTCAATAACGTCAGCAATATTGGTCTTAGAGCTGGCGGTATCCGGTTTGCAAAAATACTTCAATGATCAAGCCCTAAAGCCGGCCATTCCATTTCGTCAGTGAGAACAAAAAAAAAACCTCCATTTTTGCTACATTTCATTAAGTAGTAAATAAAACAAAATACATTCTTCCGTTTGATTACAATTTAATTAAAAAATGAAGGAATTTACGTTTCGTTCACAGACGAAAAGGTAACAAATCAAGTTAGGCAATGTTACGTATAGAGGGAATTTATTTAGTGAGGCAACCCTAAATCTTCATAACAACACAATCAAGAGAAGCCGAAGTTCGCAAAACTAATTTTGTCCAAAATGACATAGGGGAAGTTTCTTGCCGACGATAATTTACTCACGATTTGTCGTATTTTGTTTTATTGAGCCATTTATTTCGGTGAACTTCCTTAATTCCTATCGAATTTGTGTTATAAGTCTTATGTATTTTTGTTTATAAAGCGGAAAAAAAATGTTTGTTTGTTACGATTTAACTCTAAAACTACTAGATCGATTTTAAAAATTCTTTCACCAATAGAAAGCTACATTATCAGCGAGTAACATAAGGCTTTTTTGTGTATAGTACATCTACTTGCACCCGTGCGGAACCGGGGCGTGTTACTAGTAATAATTGTAATGAATTGCCGCTCAAAATGGCTAAACAAAGGCCTAAAAACGCACAATTTGTATAAGAAATCAGTTGAAATTGTATACAAATTACATTGCATACATTAACTATACGAATAAGTTTATTTCAAGTTTTTCGTGCTCTGCATCTGTTTTATTTTGTTTTTGCAAAATTTATAAATATTTTAATAAAATAAGTTCCCCGTTCTCTATGGCTAATTAATAATTTAGTTCACCATGACAAGACAGATGCATACTAACGTAATTTTCTCCATTCCTCATATTATTACTACAATGTAGAATATTCCATCCAATATAGTCTCGTGGCAATGTCAGTTTGAATCGAAGTACGCCACTGAGTCCTTAATTGGACCAATTATCACATTAATTGCTAAACAAAGCTTTATTTTCTCAAGACTTGTGTAAAAGCCAAGTTTCAATCTAAATACAATCCTCATTTTCAGACTTAATTGTAAATAACACATTGTAAATACTACAAGAATACTTAGCACTAATTGCCTTAACTTTGTTATGTATAACGTATAAATTAATTGTGGGATTGAAACTCTTCAACTAGACTTTTGACGGGCTCGTTGGCGCGTTCGGTAGAACACCTGCCGTGCGCATCGATGGGTCGTGGGTTTGAATCCCACCGGGAGCACATGCTTATAATTTTCTGTAAGCATGTTTTCCCCACGTCTGGTAACTTCGGGCATTGATCGGGTGGGAGGAATATCTAAATTCCGACCGGGTAACGAACCACCGTTCATAGATAGAAAAACCGTGAAGTGCATATTGCGCGTTTCGGTTTCAGTCTATGGATTTCCGAATGCTCGAAGTAAAAATTAGGTCGACAGCGCATCGTTGACTGATGTTCTGTGGCTGAGGTATCACCTATCATCAAGTGAACCTCATGCTCGTCTGTCAGATGACATAAAAAAAAAAAACTAGAGTAATGCAAATAAATATATAGACAGTAAAGTCAGAATTCCCTTTTTATAGTTGAAAGAAGTGGCAAAGAAGGATCATGACGGATTGAGAACGCATATCGTTCTCCTATAGGGGTTTAGAAACCGCTCTAATTCTAATTAGTCGTATATAACACGCGATCCGCCCCGGCTTCGAACGGGTGCAATATATATAATATATATACACAAAAAATATAGAAAAAATAACTTATGCTACATGCTGATAATGTAGATATAAGTGAAAGAATTATTAAAATCGGTCGAGTAGTTTTTGAGTTTATTCATAACATACAAAAATACAAAATTTTCCTCTTTATAATATTAGTATAGATAAAAAATAATAAGCATTGTTTAGTTCAGGAAATTATCTAGTGAAATAGCTTGCTTAAATAATTCTGCGGTGCTCATCTTTTGACCTTTTAACGTAGCATTTCGACAATTCTAGTTTCTTATTCTTGTACAAAACTTTATAATCTGATGAATATGTTTTGAATAATTTTATAATTAAATAGCAACACGCTCCAGATTCACGCGGGTGCAATGTAGATGTACTATAACACAATAAAGCCTGTTTCTCGCTGATAATGTAGCTTTCTATTGGTGAAAGAATTTTTACGATCGGTTCAGTATTTTTTGAGTTTATTTGTTACAAATATAAAAAAAAGAAATAAAACCTAGAAAACTAGAAATCTTAATTATTATTAGAAAACTAAAAAATATTATTTTATTTAAATCGTGTTAATATAAAGACAGTATTTCGTAAGAAACAAATAATAATACTTATCATTCGTGTCGTTACTTTGATGGCAAATTTTACTAATCATTGTACTAATTTTTCAATTGAAATTATTTTTTAACCTAATCTGTTTTTTCTACAGATTTTTTCATTTCTGTACCATGATATAAACCCATTGCACTCTTTAATTAAATAATTCACTTAATTAGTATAGAATCTTGTATCTGTACATACATATTTCATGAAGAGGATTTACTGCCATTCACATAATACATTGCTCTTCTCTGTAGCTGATCATTATCTCTTGATCTACTCATTTGATAAAGGTTTAACGATATTAGTGGATAACAGGATTCTGGCTTTTATGTCAATACTCTTGAGGTCTATAAACCCATGTATTGTAGCTATCAAGCTTTTACTTGCATCAAGACGTTATGGCAAAGAACTGGAATGTCGCATCGTTTTGCAATGGAAACCCTGAAGTCGTTTTAGCATTAGTAAATATCGCAAATAACAATTTTTTTCCCATTCGCAGACATTTTTCTTGGAAAATCTTTTAGTTGCTCACGATTACATTATTTTTAATAATAATTAAATGTATAATACTCGCGTTAATAAAATACAATTTATAAAAAAAAAAATTGTTGGTTTTTTTTAATTTTTTTAAAACTCTTGTTTTCGCTTATAACTTTTATACATAATGAATTGCTAACACCATTTTCTCATACATATTTTAAAGCTACGTCATGGGTGACATTTCTGTTAACGATCGTAGTGTGGAATAGCGATGGTGCTTATGAAATATCTTTCCTACAAGGATTTGATTCAATTGTGTGCAGTTTCACAATTTCATATGCTAAATATCTGCAGACGAGCGTGAGGTTCACTCGAAGCCAGAAGGGGCCCCAGTCATAAAATATCAATGATACTGATCTTATTTTTACAATACAATATATCGGCTATAGTTGAAATCGCGCTGCACTAAAAGCTTGTTGATAGTAATGGTTGGCCATGCGTCGTACTCGTGAACGGGTGCTACTTGTAGTGACTGGTCGGACTTGAATTCGTGTATGCGGTGATATAAGTTATTTCGACTATGTGTTTGCGAGTTGTTCCCACGAGAATGTAAGTGCGTGCTCCTACTTCACTATGCCTACTGCTCATGGAGGACAATCTTTGTTTTCCAATTTTTCCGTTTATTTTTTATTATTATAGCTAATTACTTCAAGATGTCATGTGGTGGGGTAATGGTTGCAGCTCCATACAAACATTTTGTAAAACAAAAAAACTTGGCGATTAAGAGTGGCGGAGAGTTTATTGCCAATTCTTTTTCTCCGTTCTACGCCCTTGATTTGAGAACTGACAGTAAATGTAAAATTAGAAATAAGTGTACATTAAGTATGTTACCTAAATGAATAAATGATATGATTTGAATAACGAAACTCCATCTGGATAATGAATCACCGTACAAAGATAGAAAATCAGCGATGTGCATATTCCGCCTTTCTACTTCAACCTATGGATTTCCTATGTTTCATATAATAGTTTACTACTGTAACATCTGTTTCAATATTGGAATAGAAGTCCGTCCAGACTTTGCCTTAATGAAATGTTCGATATTAAAGTTAACTTCTCTAAGAAATAAAATCTTTTATTTCATCACAATAACTTCATTTAAGTAAATTTAACTTTTAGGAGAATTTTGAGACGGACAAGCCTTTTCAGTTTTTACTTTTTATTGTATGAAAAGAATATTAACGTAATTGTTTGGTTAAAACCTTAATTTTCCGGCAGAACGTAGTTCGTATAAAGCTTTTAATGGCCTGTTACTATTTCAATATATTCAATGGCATAATTTTCTTATTGTTTATTTTGTTAACTGCCAATATCACCCGTTAAATTTTGTTTGTATTTGACGAATTACATTGATTGAATGACATGAAATTTATTTTTTACAAACACAACAATATTTTAGTCACTGAAATATTATTATAATATGAAAAAATATGTGAATATTTATGTAGTATGATGTCAAATACGTTACTCAGCATACTGTGGCGCAACAACATCACAACACAAATTTTCTGTGGGCCCCTTTATAAGTATTGGGAGGAAGCTCCTTACAAATTAGTACATTTACAAAAAATACATTAATTAACGATATAATAAAATAAAAAAATTATATAACTTTTTTATAAAATAAATAAACTTGTATAACAATAATTGACATAACAAAACCTTATTTTTAGGGCTTTTATTTTATAAACTCAATAACTGTAAACTGTAATTAAAAATAAAATAGTGCAAGAAATTAATTAAATATTGTCTTATTAAAATTCATTTTATTAAAACATTACCCAACATTATACATTCACATCGAGGTAACTCGTATTTACAACTTTAATATATTTTTAAAACTGCAATATTTCGCAAAACAACGTTCAGTTATTGTTATTTACTTCAACTTCACGAAACAAGTAAGGCTTAAAAATAAGCACACCGCGCAGGTTATATTATATGTAGTTCTTACAAAAATGTTTTCCTATTTATTTGGACATAATGTGGGCAATAAGGTACAAAGACAAGTTTAATATCAGTATAAACGTTGTCGGAAAAGAATTTACGACATACAATCCCTAAGAACACGAATATACATTCATATCTAGAATTCACTAGTGTATTTAGGATTTCATAAAAATATGGTTTTCAGGTATATCAACCTTATAGTAATAAAAGTATATAACACTACAAACACCGAAAACATGTGAGTGATAATTTTACGTAATTAATGACTTAGTGAAAATGTTAGCTTGTGTGTGTCAGCCAATGGAAACAGCGTTGTTGTTTAAAGGAGGACCACCGGTGACAATGGGACCACTCGGATTAAACAAATCTCGTCATAATAACACCGATGTTATGAAAACATTGAACATGCTACCGAAATCAGTACACAATCTGAGCGACGCTACTAAGGACAGTTCTATATCACTAACGTCGTTGCCCGCATTCATAGAATCTTCGGGGAATCTTTTAAATCTTCGAAAGATAGAACGCGAAGCTCAATCCACGAAAATATTAGTGAATCCCGTATGTACAGACAGTTTTGGTACAAGCGACGATAGCCCATCGAAATCCTCGAGTTCAAAATGGAAAGGAAAGAAAAAGCGCCTTAAAATAAAACATTCAAAAGATAATCAATTAGAAAAAAACGTTAGTAGAGATGAAGCGAAAGAAGAGAAAAAGTCAGTCAGTTGTTTTAAAATTAAGAACCGGGATGATAAACGTACAAATGATGACACTAAATTAGCGAAAGAGAATTGTTTGAATGAAAATGCTACCAACTTGATGAACATCCAGCCCGATCTAATAAATCATCCCAGTAATAACAGTAAAGAGAGATTGGTTGATGAATCTACTATGACGGATAACGCGCTTTTAAATAGCGCCCACGTGGACGCTGAAAAGGCTGATCTCGTTAGAAGAAATGAGGTAAGGTATAAATTTATTATTATCCATCTCAAAATTTGCTCAAAGCGGATTCATAAATTTTGTTAAGGAAACAAGGAATTATTGTGTTTCCTTGTTTTGATACGATTTTTTTTCTTTTAATAAAATGAGTTTTTATATTTTTTATATAAAATTAAAAAATAAAGCGTAACTAAATTATTAAATACTAGCAACACGCCCCTTTGATTGGTGTGTTAAAATATGTTAATCACTGTAGCGTTATGTAGCGTTCTATTGGTCAAAAATTAAAAACGGTCCAGTAGTTTTTGAGTTTATTCGTTACAAACATACGAAAATACAAATCTATATAATATTATTGTGTAGATGCAGTTCCAAGACAGACCTATTGACTTTGAAGTATTGCTTATATCTTAGGTACATCGACGTACGACCAACTTCTAATCTAATATATTAGTAGAGAATTTCTCTTAAGAATCCATTTTATCCCTAGTCAATACTAATGCATGTTCAATCTTATAGAGAATTGAGTTCATTATCGACGGCATTCAGTCCACGTCAGACTGTGGTTCAATCTCTATGCTAATGAGCCTCGGAAACATTCCCAATACAAGGCAATGCTTTTTTATTCATCTTAGTATATTTTCTTGTATTTTAAATGGAAAATTCGTTTTTTTTTTTGCAACGACAAATTTTTTTTTTACTATATCATTGAATTTAATTAAGTCATTGTTCATTTTCGTTTTTGAACTTTGCCTAAAGGGACTCCTTTTATTAATATATTTTAGTTTTTATACTATATTTTTCAAGGTTTTTAGTTTTAGGTTCTTTGTTATTAGTTATGTATATAATATGTTAGTGTGTTTTATATCATAATTTAAATAAAATTTTCGTTTATTGACTTTTAGAAGTGGACTAGATTCAAATTTTACTTCAAAAATATAATAAAACGATGGCAATTTCGCACGTTAAGCGGAAATTAAATTTTCTTTCGCCGTTTATGGTCGAGAATGTTTTCATTATAGGACAATAAACATTTTGTAAAGTTTCAACGCCTGGACAATGATGTTACAGTATAGTGGTCGAGGAAAACACGTTATCGCCGTAATATAAGATATTGAAAATACTTTATACAATAGACAATGAAATTTAAAATCGTTTTGGCCGTACAAGCAATAATATTTGATATATGAACATGCATAATAAAGACAATGGATAGAATAGAGGCTACATTTTTGTGTATGTATTTGTAATTTTTGACACAATGAATCAGTGGTCTCGAAAGTCGAATGTAAAAACAGTAAATGAAAAAAAAAACAAAGAATTGATCAAATTTCTTTATGTTAAACTAGGAATGTTATTTTGTTTATTAATGATATTGAAAAATCGGTAGATTTGAGCCCTCTGCTATGAATCCAAACAAGTATATTGTTATATTTGTTTAAAAAAATCTCGCTTTTTCAATTTGTTTCTAATAAGGTAAGGCTTTTGTTAATTTTAATACATCTAAGATTATTAAGATGTTTTAACACTTCTCTAGTCAACTTTACTTTGCTACAATATCAAAATATTCCATACAAATGTTGTAACTAATTTGTTTTTATTAATAGCACTATAACGAATTACTCAACTAACCCGAAAACATTCAATTACAGGGATATCCCTTTTTGACAGTATAGGGATCAAATTGTAGCATATTCTCCTGATATCACCCCTTGAAAGGGTATAACCAGGATTACTGGTAATTCCCTACAATCTTTTCAAATATATCAAGTATATAAATTGAACTTGATCGAAGTTCTTCAATATCTTAGATTTGAGACTTTTTACAAGCTTTTATTTAACTTTCTTCATTTTCCAAATTCGTTATCCATTTTTCATGGCATTGATATTTCTCAAACTCATCTACATACATTTTTGTCTTGATAAGTGCTTTAGCTTTTAGTTAACTGATACCCGGAAGACAGGACTTTCCAATTCATCTCTTTATAATTAAGATTGTAAAATATAATATTTTTAATGAAAATGTAAATTATTACCGTTATTAATACTTATAATGGACTCGCGTAAATAACTTTAATAGGTATATAAGGAGAGGCGAAGTATTCTCCCAAGTGTTTGTTTTTTAAATGTACGTTAAAATTCAAAAGAAAAAGCTATTTCTAAGGGAATCGCGCCGTCACCTTTCTGTTGAGTAATTGTGAAAAGAAAACAGGGCGTGTCGTGCATACATTCACGTTACATTTATAGGTCGGGGTTATGTTAACAGATTAAACAGCGGGTGCTTGTTGATAGTATGATTTTCATTTAGAGTTTGACCGCCATTTTGGGTCATTTCGTTTGCTTTTTTACGAAACATATATTTTAAAGGATCCCACACGACACCAGAGTCGATTGGATCAAAGTTTTGTGATACATATAGAGAACATTTTTATTTTTTATATCCAAAAAATATAATAAATCAAATATTGAAAATTCGAACGGAAAACGTATGCTTAACTAAACTTAACTTATTATTATAAGAATGTTATCACTACTATATTATATGGGTATTATATAATATAGATTTCGTCATACCGATGTAAAACAAACTTAACATCTTTACAATATCATTGTAAAAAATAGCAATATATTGTGTTTTCAAGTAAAAAAAACAAAAAAAAAACGAATCGCATTTTAATTGGTATACATACAAATACTCGCTTGATGCATCACCAAAGCAAAATATTTTTCATGTGTATTTTCGAATTAAATTCTTTAGTAGTTCAAAAAGTTTCAATAGTAAATATTTAGCATAAAATTAAATTTGAGTTGAAAAACTCCTGAAAGGGAAAACCATTGACTTAATAGAAACGGTTGTGACAGAAAAAGTTGTGCTTATTCTGTCGAAAGCTATTTATTTTCTAATTAAAACTTTCTCATTTGTTTACAAAGATTCTTTGAGTGAGTAATTTCGTTGATGTACCGGCTTGCATTTGCGAGGTCTCTTTATTCACGTGTTTATATTTTTACTGGCTTATTTATATTTATGTACTTAAAAATATTTTAACGGGCTTGTTGGCGCTTATGGTTGAACACCTACCTTGCGCTCCTATTAGTTTATAAATTTCTGTAAGCATGTCTTTCCCACTTCCGCGTCTGATAATTTCGGACATTGAACGGGTGGGAGGAATATCGATAACGAACCACCGTTCATAGATGGAAAAACCGTTCGGTTTCAGTCTATAGATTTTCAAATGTTCGAAGTAAATAATATTTTAAGTTGTATTATTTATGATGTACTTGTACTTACCCGTCCCGAATAAATGTATTTCATTTCATTTCATAAAAGCAGGTCGATAGTGCATCACTGACTGATATTCTGTGGCTGGGGTATCATCTACCATCAAGTGAACCTCATGTTCGTATGTCGATATCTAACATAAAAAAATCTGTTACAATTTTGCGCTTTTCTGAATTTCCGGTCCCTCTGATTTTCAGTGGAGTTAAAAAATTACAAACATTTTTCTTCAATGGCGTGAAGATCGTTGGTACTTGGATTATTATGGCTTGCGTTCCATTTTAGATTTTGTTTTCTGCGATGACATAAATATAATTTCCCATATAATAAACTTGATGTCCTTTCGTCTAGTCACTTCGAGCATGAAGGGGGTGGAAGGAATATCATAATTTTGAATTTTGAACGATTCGAAAATTTCGAAATTCGAACCACCGTTGATAGATGGAAATTCTTGAAGTGAGTATTGTTAAATATGGCTTATGGTACATCCTACGAGTATCATCAAGTGAACCTCACGCTCACAAACAAAAAGTAAATTAAAAAACAAACTATAGTGTATACTGTGTATATTATATATGTGAATATATTATTAATTATCAGCAAATCTGAATATCACTTAACGGGAACTCAAATTTTAATTACTAAACTCAACCCTTCGACCCTTGGTGATGTTTGCCTTTGTCTTCCGTCTTCCTGGGTGCCTGATATAATTGGCCATTTTAATAAGAAAAAAATTGTAGTCACTAAATGGGTGCTTATTTTATATTCGATTGGTTAAAAGCATAATAAATAAATGAAAAAATAATATAAATAAATGTTTCTGACTTCTTATTTAAAGCTACAAACTATAGATTACGCTGGCTTGTCTATTCATTTTTGGTTTACTCAAAGTAAAAATATGAATAGTTGGTCAGAGTAGCATTGATGAAGGTTCTATTACAATCAAGTGAGCTTTTCCTGTTGATATTTGATATAAAAAAGGAAGAGAAAACTGTAGTCTGACATTTTTAATTACAAGCTATTTTATAAAATCTATACTAATATTATAAAGAGGAAAGACTTGTATTTTTGAATTTTTGTTTTTTTGTATGTTATGAATAAACTCAAAATGGACCGATTTTGAAAATTCTTTCACCAATAGAAATCTACATTATCAGCGAGTAGCATAGGCTATGTTTTGTGTATAGTACATCTACATTGCACCCGTGTGAAGCCGGGGCGCATTGCTAGTATTTAATAAACTCATTAAAAATTCAATATCATATTTGATAGCAACCTACTATATAATATTTTGTAACATTAAATAATGAATTAGTGGAGCCTTAATCAGTTCAAAGTTCAGTCGAGTTTGCTGTCGGCTTTGTAACCAACTTGTTATAAGTTTATTATTAAAATTATGTTATACAGGTCTACTTTTATTAATATTTTTCATTATGCGTCGTTTTATAATGTTTTATGAATGTTAGCGACCTATGAAAACCCGCAGCACCAGATGTAGAAAGACTAATTAAATTCGGAATTACTGCTGACAATGACTCATTTAGGTTATTGAAACCCATCTTTTGATAATCACGTTTAAATCTATTAATATTTCGACCACAGAACAGAAGAAGTCCCTGTTCTGTGATTTCGACTGAAACAATATTCAATTCAAAATCAAAAGTTTTTTTATTTCTCTCATCGCTCTTATGAAACGTCTAGTTGCACAGTTCCAAAAAGTGGGTCTCATGGAGAAGAGCCGGCAAGAAACTCCATGGACACTCTTTTCAACAATGGTTTAGCTTACAATGACTCGGTTACAATAGTAATAATCGGCTGAGAAGTTTATATAATGCAAGGTATACAGAGATCTATACAATGCAAAAGAAAATTGAGTTTTTACTATTAGTGTAAAATGAGATACACACACTTGCACAGCGCAAGTTGCCAGGGAAGCCGCACATGCAGAGATGAATTGTATGAACTTTGCCAAAAAAAAAAAAAAACACAGACGTTCTTGGTTTAAATAATCATGTATGTACATTGTACATCTTACGTGGTAAAAAATTAAGAGATAATTATATTATACTTTTTTTCATATAATTTCACCTAAGATACATACATAAAGCTTTTTTTTACCAATTCCAGACTATTTGACTTCCAACATTACCGTCCTTATTCTCATCGAAAACACTTTTCTAAAGCTAAAACAAACTGACCCTGAATTTTAATGAAATGAACGAGAAAATTTAAGGACGAACATAAGTTTAGCTTTTAAGCTTAATTAGTTTTACTTACTTGTATATTATGAAGAACCATATCTTCTAGTTTTTCCCCTTGACTTCGTCCGCGTGGTTCTCGGATTTCTGGAATCCAATTTATATTATATTATAATATTACGTATTAAAAGCAGTGGCGGGACTATCTCATTTAACTCGAAAATGTCGAGCACTCTATTAAGCGGCCCAGAATGAAAGTCATTGAGATAGTTTAAAATTCAGTTTCCGCCGGACTCATTATCCGCCCTCATATAGCGCGAAATTAAAATAAACTTAATTAACGTTTTAATTATACATGAACTTACATCAGGTTACAATATTACTTTTTAAATATCGATTAAATTGAAATATGTACACATCTACATATATGTATATGTCGGTGCAGCGTCTGATTATTATTATTAAAAAAAATAACGCCGACCCATCCGCGTCATATATTAATATTATAAAGATTTGTTTGTTTGTTGAGATTGGACTCAAAAACTACTCCACTGATTTTAAAAATATACTTTCACCAATAGAAAGCTACATACGTTATCAGCGAGTAACATAGGATATTTTTTGTGTATATATAGATGATACTGTAATCGTGCGAAGCCGGGGCGGATTGCTAGTATGTAATATACTTTAGTAAGCACTTTATTGGCAAATACATATTACTTACTTTGTGGTATGTTTAATTTTATAAAATTAGTGTCTTACGTTATATCGTAGACCTATTTTAACATACAATATTTTTACATTATTTTCTTTTATTAACGCGAGTATCATTTAAATAAAATAACTTTTACCGTTTACGTATGATTTCAATAAAATAGCTTTCACCTTTTAAGTGTTTAATCATGTTATTAACTTCTAACCAGAGTTTACTACAGACCGGTGAATATCTTTAAAATAGCTAGCTCAAAAGTACTGGAATCGACGAGTGTCTATGGAAGCGTTGATAAAAGTAAAAGAAGCGAAAGTGGTGTGCAAGGATCGGATCTTATGGAAATCCGTGATCTTTGCATACACCAATGGGAAAGAGGCGTGATGTATATATTATATATGTGTAAGATTTACTGTTTTTCTTTTTCCATGAAGAAAAAAATCTTTACGAATTCCATTCTTTTTATGTTAGGTAGACGTAGCATGATGTTCACTTGATGGTAGGTGATACCTCAGCCCCAGAACATCATTTAATGATGCGCTGTTGATCTACATTTTACTTCGAGCATTCGGAAATCCATAGACTGAGACCGAAACGCGCAATGTGCACTTCACGGTTTTTCGCCGGTTATCAGACGTGAGGAAGATATGCTTACAGAAAATTATAAACATGTCCCGGTGGGATTCGAATCCACGTATCGGCGCGCACGGCAGGTGTTCTACCGAACGTCCCAACAAGCCCGTCTTTGTATTATCAATTCCATTTGAATACGTTTTATAAAACTATCAAAACATTTCTTTTAAGTAATGTTGATAGATATACCTAACTAAATATCTGCGTTCATTGTAATTGAAAAGTTAGGAACACAGATGTCACACCTTTATTACACTTATAAAGTAGATAGGCACGTTCTCCGATCAAAATGGCCAATAAATTTAGCACATTGAACGTTTTATGTCTCATATCGTCTCGACCTTACGCTATATTCATATACGTGATAGCACATAATTATTTCATGTTTAATCTTTCAACGAGTAAATCGTTTATTTATGATGTTACTAATAAGTAAGAGCTATTAGTTCTAAGTACTGAGACAAACAATCATAAGGAACCTTCAGCAATTGAGCCGAGAAAAGCTAGGGGACATAAATCTTTCGTAGTCGCCGTGTTAAGGTTTCCTTAATTGCAACCAACAATAGGCTTTATTTTGACTGGCCCAATCTCAGAGACACGTAGGGCGGCTCCAAGGCAATTTATTTTGAACAGAAAGCGTTCTCTACTTTCGAAATATGTTCACATCTCTAAAGACATCCATTTCAAGCGAATCTAAGTGCTGAGAAGTGTCGGGTGATTCTCTTTAGCGTCGGTCAAAGAGCGACCGCAATAGTGCTTTACGTTGTAACTTTAAGGGAAACCTTTCAACGCTTCAGCGCTAGTTTATTTAATTTTAAATTTAGACTAACGCTTTTCATTTGAGAATCTGTGAAGCGGCCACTCACGCTTTTAAAGCTACCTATGTGAACAAAGGCAGAGTAATAATGTCACAACGAAGAAAAGAGGTGGAACAAAACAGGTGAAGTGGGGATGCGCCATTGTTTTTTTTAGTGGACCTTGTTGGAAAGTTCGTAATTATTTTCTGAATTGATGACAGATTTAAAAAACCAATTTTATTATATTATGTAGGTATAAGCAATCTACACACTCAATCTAAGCTGTCTGTCTGTCTGTGTGTTGGATGGGCTAGATCCACTGAACGAAAAGCTATGAAGAAACCATATGCTAATGCCGTAAACCTTAGTTTAAGAATTAATATATTACGTGATGTTGAAAATATTTTATGTGAATTAGTAAATTAAGCATTGCTAATCTGCTTTAAGATTTTCATTCATTTCATTGAGCTAATTAGCTTAAATAATTTCTGTTGGATCTGATAATTTGCATTAAATAGTCTATATTAATAAGTGAAAGTATATTTATTTTTCCGCAACACGAATCTCATAAATGGGGTAATACGATATAGAAGGCATGTCTTGTATATATAAGCTTCAATTTTTCTATATATATTTCTAGATATAGGCGAAAATTTCACAACAAAATTATGTACAATATAAAATTAGTGTAGGTATATTTACAATGAGAATATTCCACGAGCGAACATTACGTCGTCACGTTTGATCGATCACGATTTTTCCAAATTAACTTTGTAGCCTGAATTAGTTACAAACTTTTATGAATTTTATAACAACGTAGCTTATAGCGGAATTTGTAGTACCTACGCTTTTAATATATTATGTGTAGGAATAACAATTTAAATTGATATTTTTGTGATTTTTTATGCTGAATTTTATTTAGTTTCCTACTAATGGCATAACCTTTCTCAGAGTTAAAATTTACTCCTAAAATAATTATAATTTGTTCTGATGAAAGGAATTACGAAAACGATTTATGATCAGTTCCAAAATGAATATGAAAATGGATACCCAAACTCAGCGCCATTTATAAAACACACGATTTACATGGGCTTAACGACATCTATCCTGAAAATAGACGAAAAATCAATTAATTTAAAGAATACAGTCTAAGGAATTGCAAATCCACTGGTGTTGTTCATGGGCTGCGGAGTTTCTTTAATATGAGCAAATTCCCTATAAAGTAAAAAAATTGTGCATTTAAGACCAACGTTGTAAAACATAACCACTTAAAGAGAATCAGATGGCATGAAAAACGGAAAACAAAACGCAAATGATATGTAAGTAACTGTACTGCCGACAATGTATGGAAGCCGGTCAAGGCTTTTATTATGGGGTGACTTCGAGGTTATAGCTTTTGATAAGTATGTTTCATATTTTCCATTACGCCGCAACTACAAAAGAACTTTATGCGAGGCAATTTCGGTAGATGTGGTGCCTTTTTAAATTCGTTCCTTTTTATTGACTGTTTTTCTTGTGTATTTTTATATTGTGGGACTCCTTATTTGTCCTCGTATTAATAACTTTAGCGTTGAAAATTCAACAGTGCTCCGGCTGGTTATGTAATCATAATTATAAGAAATTGTTATTCGAACAGCATAATAAACCGATGGAAACTAATAAAGAAACTCACTGCTATTGATTGATGAAAATTACTGCTATTTTCAGTAAGTGATCTGTTGGAAGTCCAGGAACTGTCCAGGTCTTATGATTCACACACTTATATATCATGGGGAAAACTACTCTAGTGTTGACATTTGAATAACAAAAATATCGTTTAGTGAATAAGAAACATTGCATAATAATTTTGTCACAATTCTTTGCTAAAATAATTAAAGAAGCTACGAGAAAGTTCTTACTAGTCTTTTTATATTGGGAATGAAATAAATGAAACTGCAAAGATACGTCCTACTAATGAGACTTAATTAAAAAATACATTTTCTCGTAATATACACGGGAAACATTACACAGAGTTTAATCAAATCGCGAGGGTAGAAGGAAATTTAATTTCTTAATGAAGAATTCTTGCTTTTAATGTCAACCGTGTTTAGATTTAATTATTTGGAGTAGCGTTCTTTTTTGTGCTTTGGTAGCTTGACGTTGTTGCTGAAGTTATCTTATTTTTTATGTTAGATAACGACAGACAAGCATGAGGTTCACTCGATGGTAGGTAATAAATACCCCAGCAACAGAACATCAATCAATGATGCGCTTTCGACCTACATTGTACTTCACGGTTTTTCCATCAATTAACGGTGGTACGTTACCCGGTCGGAATTTCGATATTCCCCCCACTCGCTTAATGCCCGAAGTAATCGGACATAGGGAAGACTTGCTTATAGGAAATTATATACATGTCGAACCCGGGACCTATCGTTGCGCAAAGTAGGTGCGAAACGAGCCCGAAATTTCTTTTTTCAGCTCTTGTCTTGATATTGTTGTGATGGTTTATCTGTAAATAATACAGATAAAAATGTTATAGTTAGCGTCTTGTCTCAGGTATTGTACTAAGCTGTTTTTTCCTCCTTTTGTTTACACTATCCCCAAAAAATGTTTTACATCTATACTTAATTAATTAATTAATAATATTATAAAGAGGAAAGATTTGTATTTTTGTATGTTATGAATAAACTCAAAAACTACTCGACCGATTTTGAAAATACTTTCACCAATAGAAAGCTACATTATCAGAGAGTAACTTAGGATATTTTTTGTGTATAGTACATCTACATTGCACCCGTGTGAAGCCGGGGCGCGTTGCTAGTCACTAAATACTTTTAAAGATTACACCACTATTAATAAGATGAATGATAAGGGATCTTATATACATTATTATGTATAAAAAAAAGATGAATTACAAAACAAATCAAATAAGGTTGAATTGGTTTTGTATTACAGTTTTATTACAAGAAGAGTAAAGGAAACATTTAGGTAATGGTCTAGTAGTAGGCTTGTCCCAAAACTTATGTAAATAGGTTTGAGATAAGTTGAACATCAAAAGCAAACATTGTTTTAGGTAGGAACCCTTTTAAATGTATGTATTGAATACGTTTTAAGAATTAATAATTGGTATATGTCCGTTTTTTTAACCCTTCTTTGCGTAAAAGTGAATTCCCGTGTCCCCTATTGGGGCAAGGGGCAGACCCATTTCTGTGTCTGTTTCACTGATCATTTTACTTTATAGGCAAGTAGGTGATCAGCCTTTTGTACCTTTCCCGACCGAAACATTTTTTAAATCTTGTATGCCCGGTATTCGAACCCAGGACCTGACTGTTGCTAAACGTGTTGCGCTTACCATTAAGCCACGGTGGCGGACAACCCTTCCATGATGATGGATATTTCTATCACACGTCTTTTCTTATTTTATATTAATTATTTATACTAGGTATTTTAATATATTTTATTTTACCTATAACCTAAAACATGAATTACATAAACCTGATTTGTTTTACAAAAACAGAAAAGAAAATATGTAAGAAGGGTTAAATGTTGAGAGATTTTTGATATTGAAGGAAGTTCGTGGTGTTATCCAAGTAAATTCTCTCGGGTTTATAAGAGGTTTGGTTTGGAAGATTCAAGACAATTATACCAGGGTGAATCAAAAAGTTCTTAGAAGTGCATGTATATGAAACCTTTTTGGATCAAGTTCGATATTCAAATTAAAGAGTGTCTATCACACTATATTTATGCAGACTGTCACTTGTTTTTGTCAGTTCGTTCGCATGTAATAAATTTTTTTGTGCAACGAGTTGCTAAAAAGTCAAAATTATGGATAAAAGTGAGTTACGTGCGGTGATAAAATATCTCAGTTTGAAAAAAATGTCTACGAAGGAAATTTTTTTGGACATTCAGCAGACATTAGGGGGTGATGCTGTACCCTATTCTACGGTTGCGTACTGGGTGGCTGAATTTAAAAGAGGTAGATCAAGCTGTAAAGATGACCCGCGTTCTGGGCGGCCTTCAACCTCCGTTACAGAAGAAAATGTCAAAAAGGTTGAGAATCTGGTTTTGGAAGACAGAAGAATGACTATAAAACATATAGCTGAGATCCTAAAGATATCTTTTGGTAGCGTTCAATCCATTTTAATTGATTCACTGGGGTTCAAAAAAGTGTCTGCAAGATGGGTACCACGAATGTTAACCGACGAAAACAAAAAGCGACGTTTGGAAATTTCCAAGCGTAATCTCGAAATGTTCCAGCGTGATTCGGATAATTTTTGCCGTCGTCTTGTCACCATGGATGAAACGTGGGTCCACCATTTTGATCCTGAAACTAAAAGACAAAGCATGTCTTGGAAACGACCATCCTCTCCATCCATCAAGAAATTTCGAGTTGCTCCTACCGCTGGCAAAGTTATGGCCTCTGTGTTCTGGGATAGTGAAGGAATCCTTTTTATTGATTACATGCCAAAAGGCCAGACGATTACTGGACCCTATTATGCAAATTTAATCCCGAAAGTGCGTGAAGCGATTAAAGAAAAACGTCGTGGAAAACTGTCGTTGGGCGTGTTGTTCCTTCAAGATAACGCTCCTGCTCATCGATTGGAAGTTGCGCTCAACGCAATCCGCTGTGCTGGCTTCAATCTCCTTGACCACCCACCATATTCTCCGGACTTAGCCCCAAGTGATTTTCACTTATTTCCAAAATTAAAAGAGGAAATTCGTGAAACAAAATTTCACGATAATGACGCGGTTATAGCTGCCGTAGAGGACTTTTTCGAGAGTCAAGAAAATAATTTTTTTTCACAAGGAATAAGGAAGTTAGAAACGCGTTATTCTAAATGCATTGCATTGGAGGGAGATTATGTAGAAAAATAAAATATTATTATTTAAATCTTTGCATTTTTTAATATTGATTCCAAGAATTTTTTGATTCACCCTCGTATTGTGGAACATATTTTATGTTCTAGGATATCGCCAGATTTGTAATAAAATTATTTACTCAAGTAATTTTCGATTTTTAACAAATTTTATTATTTAAGATGTGATTAAGCTTATGTTTATATAATTTTTAATTTATAGTATCTTATATATTCTTGTATATACAGGACCTACATTATCGTTGTAACTCACAAAATCATATATATGTAGTTATTTCAATAATTGAAGAACAGTTATTTAAAAAAAATTGAATAATTTAATATGTATAATTGTATAGTGAGGTAAAATGTAATTAAATATAATATGAAAGAATTAACATAAATCTATTTCGTATATGGAACGAAAATTCGTTGATAGTTTTTGGTTTCCTGACACGCACAAAAACCAAATAATAATTACGAGTAGAATTTACCTAAATGTTAGGTCGTCGTACTTATTAAATACAATTATTTCAACTGCCAATGTAATTTAATATTTTTTTATTACTTCTAAGAGTTATCTGGACTATTCAAGTACATCCTTGTATTGTTACTTGATTATTAGAAATCTTTCACTTAATAGAAACTTTAAGAATATTAATTCTATTTAATAAGAACATAAAAATGTATCTAATCCATTTTTTTTTGTTCAATGTACGTACCTACTCGAAATCTAACAAGATACCCTTGGGATAGGAAAATGATTATAAAATACAATAACTACTTTGTCACATTGAATAAGCTGCAATGGTGGAAATTTTCAGTTAACATTTAATATCGTCCGTAAATTAAACAGAGTAATTTACTGAGAATCTCAATAAACAATTTCCGTAACAAAGAATATGTAGAACATCACAGAAATGGTCTACATTCTCCAATTGATATGGATTTTTATTCGAAACTGAAAATATGTAAAGTATTCAGTCAATTAAAGACCCCTTCTTGAATATAAAGTAATAGAATGAACACGTTTAAGGAAATTGTGTAAAAAGTATGAGCTTCTAGATTAATTAATTTATTATATAATTCAATTATCCCCTAAAACTGTCCCGTTTTAGAACAGAATAATAGAATAATTAGAAATTAGAACAGAATAATAAATTACTTCCCAGAAAGATACATATATTGGTGTTTTAAAGTCAATTTGTTAGTCTATTTACAACCATTGGTTTTGTAACAATTATTTCTTACGCTAGTATAAGCAACTTCTTATAATGCCAAGCTCACACGATTCTGATTTATTCATAAGGGTCTCTTTACATGCTTCGTTACACCCTCGTAGTGAGAATGGCGTTAATTACATTGGTAATTATCCTTTTTATATCTCTCCTTACGTTTCCTCTTCGTTTCATTAGTTTGGCATGGGAAATATAAGACCTCGAGGGAAAACTGACTTAAAAATTAGCATACGAATCCGCGTTATTTGATTAAAAGGGCTATTCAGTAAATTCTCAATGATATTTGAGACTATCAGATTTTATGTTTCAAATACATAATAATATGTTCATTTCATTATGTACCTATGTAGCTAATTATGATACTATATTTATGGAACAGGTCTTAATAATGTATATCCATTATGATGAGGTACTTATTATTCTTTCTCTCGGAATATAAAAGTAACATTATTAATCAAATTTGGTTCTCTGACATTTCTTGAATGTCGACGAGGTCATTCCCGACTGAATTAAATCGTAAGCGCCAGTTTCGCTTAAAGCGAGCAATTAATTTGAGAGCTCGTTCCTTTGAAGCGCTCCTTGCAGCGAAAGGAAAGCGCTTAGCAATTTATGAACTGCACAAACCCGTGGACTTAGTTCCTCGTTCAATAATAATGACTTAGTTTACAGTGCTTAGGTAAGTTATAAAGTTAAAATAAATCCTTTCAACTTCCAACCTTTCATTTGTTAACCTTACTAACTGAAGTTAATTTGTAATACTAGGTACCATTATTAACTTGAGTTAAAACAATTATAACATTTTACAATGCTTACTTCTCAGATTTTTTTTAATTTAATCTGAAGCTTACATATTAAAAGTTTGCATTGCTATTTTTACCTGTGTCCATGTTCACTTAAACATTTGAATTTCGAATGTTATGTTTGGTTTTTTTATAAATATGATATAGGTTTTCAATTGTATTTTGGCGGGAAATATTTTATTCACTATCACACATTGAAACACATTTTTTTTTATAAAATATCGATTTTTAATATGGGTATATTAACGAATTATGTATACGAAATAGAATATTAACATTATCTTTAAGTCAAAATAGCTCAAGGGTGTAAGGGATTCTAGTGATGCGTGTCGTTATAATGAGTGACCTTTTCATTAAAGTCTAGGATTTAGGCCGAATACGTAAGTAGCGTGAATATTTTATCATTCGTTTTGTAGCTTGCTTAGGCCTTGACCTTACATTAATTATATATGTATGTAATTCGGAGTCCAGTCCTTTTGACTATTTATAATTTTTAATTTTATTGTGTGTAGGTCTGTGCACAGCATATATTAAGCATACATTATTTTATTGTTAGTATTAAAATCTATTAGGTATTAGTTAGTTTATTTATTTCTTTTAATTATTTTGCTTTTTTTTGTTTTATTATGTTACTTCTTTATATTATCACACAGGCGGTTCGTGCATATAATGCTTTGGAACGGAAGTTAACTTTAATTTGAAGTAGTTGCTTTTTTATTGTATTATATACTTTGTAATAATTTTAAATACTAGAATTTTACATTTATGCATTATTGTTGATATTTAATTTATCTTCTGTTGAGCGATAGTACTATAATGTTATATGATACAGATAACTCTGATTTTCTCTCCTTTTCTTCCTCCAATGATGATTCATTCCATAGATCTAGTTCCGCCCCATTAGATGTTACCCTGTCATCGTTATTTCTTAATTTTCCAAAACATCTCAACGTTATTCACATCAATGCGCAAAGCGTTCCTGCACATTTTTCTGACATGCTCGCAACATTTGTATCGAAAGACATTCACGCTATACTCGTCTCTGAAACTTGGCTTAATCCATCTTTCCTTTCTCACGCATTCTCACTTCCTGGTTTCAATCTTATCCGCAATGACCGTATTGGAAGAGGCGGGGGTGGTGTTGCGATATACTTACGGTCACATATTCCTTTTTCCATTGTCAGTATGTCGCCGCAACCTCCACCAGCCAATGCGGCCGAACATCTTCTGGTTGAAGTTATATTGTCTAAAACTAAGGTACTTCTTGGTGTTTTCTATTCCCCTTCTCTATCCGTAGACTATTTTGCGTGCTTCGAGAAAACCCTTGAAGATTTTACTCCATTGTATAAAAATGTAGTTATCATGGGTGATTTAAACACTTGCTTAATTAAAAATAATAATCGATCCAAGAAGTTACTTTCTATTCTGGATTCTCTTAATCTCCACACCCTTCCTCTAAATGCTACTCACTCTGTTTCTGGATCGACACCTTCTCTCTTAGACCTTATGTTCGTCTCCTCTCCTGACTTAGTTTCCAATCATGGTCAACTCCCTGCCGAAGCCTTTTCCTATCATGACCTTATTTTCCTTTCCTATAAAGTGCGACCTCCTAAGGCTAAGCCTACTGTTGTTCTGCGTCGAAATTTTCATGGAATCGACTATGACTTACTCGTTCAGGATGCAATGAATGTGGATTGGAATGCAGTTTTTGACCGAACATCTCTCGATCACAAGGTCGATTTACTAAATACTTTCATCACTAACTTATACGACAAACATGCTCCATTGAGACCCATCAAGATCAAACATCTCCCAGCGCCTTGGCTTTCTAATGAACTAAAAGAGCTAATGAATAAGAAAAATCGCGCTAAAGCCAAAATGAAAACTGCCACATCTGAAGCTGCTCGTGAAAAGTACAAGAACATACGAAATCGTTGTAACACTCGCTGTCGCGATGCACAAAGACGACATATTCATGACGCCATCTCGAACGGTGATCCTTCTAGAATTTGGAGATTTTTAAAGTCTTTGGTGGTTGGCAAACCAGCACAGAGTGTAATTCCCTCTGATCTCAATTTAAACGATTTGAATAGCCACTTCTCCAGTTCTTCTACCATTGACGATAGCCGTCTTCAGCGTACTCTGCAATCTTTATCTTCTCTTCCCTCTCCTAACTATTCTCCTTTCTCCTTCACACTATTTACCGATCGGGATGTTGAGAAGAGCATTATGTCCGTAACTTCGAATGCCGTTGGCTGTGACCTCGTTAGTCGTGCTATGATTACTCCTATCCTTGATGTTATCCTTCCGGTTATAACACACATATTCAATTTTTCGATTTCTTCTGGAATATTTCCTGTTTCCTGGAAAGACGCGAATATTATACCTATACCCAAAAAATCTAACCCGTCTAACTTTGGTGATTTCCGACCAATTTCAATTTTACCTTTCTTATCCAAAGTCCTTGAGCGCCTAATCCACCAACAATTTAGCCAATTCCTGTACAAAAATTCTATTTTAAGTCCCTTTCAATCTGGTTTCCGCCCTGGTCATAGCACGACTACTGCACTTGTGAAGGTTGCTGACGATATTCGACTAGGTATGGATAATAAGCAATTCACCGTTCTTACTCTTCTGGACTTTAGCAACGCTTTTAATTCTGTGCATTTTGAGATTCTGCTGGGTATGCTTCGCCCTGTTAATATTTCGATGCCGGTGATTGACTGGTTTCATAGCTATTTGTATGGGCGCCGCCAGCGGATCACTGTGAACGGTACCCATTCACAGTGGAATGCTGTCAGTGCCGGTGTCCCGCAAGGTGGAGTTCTATCTCCACTTTTATTCTCTGTTTTCATCAACTCCCTAACTCAACGACTTACGTCAAATTTCCACCTCTACGCCGACGATCTCCAGATTTACGTACAATCAACTCTTGATGAGCTCCCACATGCCTTGCAATTGACTAACGATGACTTGGCTACTTTAGTAAACTGGAGTAAAGACTATGGTCTTACAATTAATCCTATCAAAAGCCAGGTTATCGTTGTTGGTAGCTCCTATTATTTATCAAGAGTTGATTGGGCCTCTCTTCCACGAGTTTGCATCGATGGTGCGGTTATTGATGTCAGCACGTCTGTTAGAAATCTTGGTGTTTTCTTTGATCAGTGTTTGTCTTGGTCCTGTCATATCAAAGAAGTCAGCCGCAAACTATATGCTGCCTCAAGTATTTTAAAGCGACTTAGTCACTTCCTACCCATTTCCACAAAAATCACACTGGCGCAGTCACTCCTTCTTCCTCTCCTGGATTATGCTGACTCTTGCACTACCGATGTCAATGAAGAGCTTTTGAATAAACTGGAACGATTGCAAAACTTCTGTATTCGTTTTGTTTTTGGGTTGAGGAAATTTGATCATGTGTCCCATTACCGCAAACAACTCGGATGGTTACCCATTCGGTTAAGACGTAATGCACACACTTTGCAACTGCTTTATTCTATCCTCTTCAACCCCAGAACACCTTCTTACCTTAAAGAAAAATTTAAATTTATGGGTCCTTACGACTACACTTTGCGTTCTTTGGATAAGCTAACTTTAGAAATCCCTACTCACAAATCTATCTTTTATGGTAACTCTTTTACAGTTTCCGCCATAAAGCTATGGAACTCCTTACCTGTTAATATCAGACAAGCTCCTTCTTTAACTTCCTTCAAATCTCTCTTACATAAACATTACTTTGCTATTTCCTATCCTACTTCTTAACTATCCTTTTTTGTTCATTTCGTTAAAGTTTAAAATGCATAAATGTAACTTACTGTAATGTACTTACTTGTTGTACTACTGTACTACCTGCACGAATACTCTCCATTTATTTTTATTGTTTAGGGTTGCCTGGAAGAGATCGCTGAGAGCGATAAGGCCGCCTATTGTATTGTTTATATTTAAGTTAATATTTTCTAAGAATTTTATTATTGTTATATTTATATATCCAAGTACAATAAAGAGTTCTAAATAAAATAAAAATAAAATAGTGAAGACTGTAATTTTCAACTTATATAATGATATAACAACGCAAATTCTTTAAATAAAATACTTTATAATGGATTAAAATGCGATTAATTATTTGTATTATAATCGTGGTCACGTTTCGCTCAGTCTACCGTGACCACGGTTGCTGAAAAACATCCAAAACGTCGGTATAAATAATATAATTAATAATTAATAAATCGCGTTTTAATCTGTTATAAAGAATTTTATTTAAATGTGTGATACTCGCGTTAATAAAAGACAATATTTGCCTGGCTGTTATTCTTATTTCACAAATATTGAATCAGAATAAAATATAGTTAGTTCCCGGTTTCGCTCGCATGGGATATTCAAACTTTCTACTTACCGCATTTTACTTTACTTTTACTAAACCATAGTCGTTTAATAGAGACAGAGTTTAGCATTAATAATTGTATTAGATATGGTAATGGATGTAGACTCTTAGGGAGTAGGTTAGTGGAGGAGGCTGCGAGTTCTTGAAATATTTAGTGCTTTGTATTTGTACTGAACTGGCCAGACAGGTACAAGAAAAAAGGTTATTTCTATGAAACTGGTTACGTAGAATATATTCATTGGTACATTACTTTACTCGAAACTGTCTGTAAACATCTCTCTACTACATATTATATCATACATTTTATTGCGACTTTAACAAAAATTATTCTAATGTATTTGTAATGATTTTTTGAATTTAGATATCATTATGTAACATTTTGACCGCCTCTGTGGCTCAGTGGTAAGCACAATGTGTTTAGCATCGGAGGTCCGGGTTCGAATCCCAGGGAAGCAAGATTATAAAATAATTGTTTAGGTCGTGCAGGGCATAAAAGGCTGATTACCTACTTGCCTGTTAATAAAAAATATCAGTGACATAGACACAGAAATGGGTCTGCCCCATGCCCCACTAGGTGACTCGGGAATTAACTTATGTAAACTTTTATTTTGTACAACTCGTCCCGACTATGAAAAAATATTTTATCTGAATGTATTGTTCACAATAGCTGTGCAAATCCTATACTATATGAATACTGGCGGCTGGACGCAAATCGACATTTGGTATTTGCACTTGCATGCAAAAGTAATTTCACGTGTATCGCAAGTATAATAGCAAGTCTGAGTATCGCCTGCATTATTTTGTCGTTAACCCAATTCTCTTTACACATATCTTCGTCGAAATAAGGTTCCCAAGCGTGAACTTTCGGTTTAACTTTGCTTGACAAATGTGCTATTGTTCTTCTTTCACTCAAAGACATGCATGGTCATGTTACTTTGTTTATTTATTCACACTGACTTGTTCACAGCGAAAGTGTCGTGATTATTCAGATGCGTGAATTCAAATCTATTTTTTATGATGGACCCAACATACGTTGTTCTGCCAGAATATTGGCTCCGAAAAGAAAAAATATATTTTAGGTTTTTTTTTATTTTTCTTTATATGCTGTTTTCTCACCTGTATTAGGTAGGTATATAGATTTGCAGATTACAGTAATTAAGTATAACAAAACAGTTAAAGCGTGCGTGACATGAGCTGTCAATTGCGTAAGATGGCGGAGATTCGAACCTAATTTATTTTAAAATTAATTGTCCATATACATATATTTTTTTCCTGAAATTCTCCTATATTATTTTAGTTATTCTGTTATTCAGGACATAGACGAATCCAAAATCTATGCAGCCGTTCTTGTGTTATAAATGGTATATCTCACACGACTTTGATTTATATATATGTATAAATATGTATGTAATACGTCGAGGAAAATCAAGCTTCTATCAACAAGTGTCAAGAGTCACATTCACTACGGGTGGCTTAACCCTTTTAGTTTAGTATTTCAAGGAGTCTCCACATCGCGTCGGGGAGACTGTGGCCCACAAAATAGGATGCGCATACGTCTAATAACTAGCAGACTTATGTTCAATTTATTTTCATTAGATCAATGCATATCGCAACTATGCTATTACGCGAACCTATTATAATAATAATAGCAATGAAAAAAAAACATCTAATTTATAAGTTATGTACTTAATTATAATTCGATGTTTTAAAATTAATTTTTCCTAAAATTAAATTAAGGAGCAATGGTTCCCTTCTCGAGTAAATGCCTCCTTCATCTTGACTCCATCTTCTATTTCTTCCTAATTGCATCCAGCCAGCTTTTGGAATAACGTCTTCGGACCACCATCTGTTCAGTCTACCAACTTTTCTTTGACTTAATCCATCCAGCTTGTGGTTTAAAAATTGAAAAGTGTGTATCCAGCCTTATTCAAATGCGATCCTGAAATGACATTTTTTGCGAAAATCTGCTAAATTGAATGTCACGTGTGTCTTGTTTCAACGAGAAGATCCCTGATAATATGAGACGCGAATTGCGTAGGTTGTACCGAACGGAAATTTGGTTTTATCGATCTCGGTACGCCTGTCTAGTATACCTGTATATTTTACGTACGTGGTGAGCTAGAATAGGTATTGTACGGGTAATTTAACATTCTTTGAACCATAAATTCATCAAATAATTTAATACTGAATATAGAATTATTAAGCCAAGCAAATGTTCATATTGTGTATAGAACACAAACGTTTGTTATAAAGATTATTTTTATGTTAGATATCGACAGACGAGCGTGAGGTTCACTTGATGGTAGGTGATACCTCAGCCTCAGAACATCAGTCAATGATGCGCTGTCGATCTTACTTTTTTACTTCGAGCATTCGGAAATCCATAGACTGAAGACGAAACTCGCAATATGCGGTTTTCCATCTATGAACGGTGATTCGTTATCCGGTCGGAATTTCGATATTCCTCCCACCCGTTCAGTGCCCGAAGTTACCAGACGTGAGGAATACATGCTTACAGACAATTATAAACATTTCGTCCCCGTCGAATCACGAACCATCGATGCGCACGGTAGATAATTCTGGAATGATATAATACATATTTTAGATAGAAATTTTGAGTAAATAAAATAAAGTACATCGCCAGCTGACAATACTTGATCCATGAATAGTGGACGTAAGCCAACCGCAGGCTTTCCAAGTACTATCGGTAAAAGACACTCATATTTTCAACTTCGTGCAGTAATCCGTTGAACCAAATGGCAGATTCAAAAGAGTTATTCGACATTATTAGTGTATAACTTATTTTTATAAAAATGTATCATTATTTATTAATTTATATAGAAAGTCGAACAATCTTTGTCGTAAATAATCTTGATGTATAACACAGTTAATGTTTGCGTTCATCGTAAAAGTATAAATAGGAGATGAAAGTATTTATAATAAATTATTTGTAGTGATAACTTTTCTATAAAAGATAAGATACTCCGCACATTGTCTTCAAGGCCCGATCTCCATATTTATTTCAAATGAATTTTTCTGTGAAATTTTGTAAAAGATTTCGTCGTTTTTGTGATAGAAATATGGGTAATTATTCATTCTGACACGCCTTGTTACTTTCGTTTCATTGTGCCATTTATGTACCATCAAGTATTTCAAATTACTCGTAAAATTGAAGTTCTAATAAATTAAATAATATTTATCAAGCAACGAGAATATTGTTTTTGTAATAAATATAATAGTGTAATATTGGATTCTATGTTTTTATATAAAAAACAGTTACCTAATACAAGCAATTATATTTTGTTTTTAAGAACTTACGAGTAAGTATACCTATCCATTTTTGTAATAATTTCTAATATAATAAATGCTAAAGCGTTTGCGAAAAATGCGAGTGAACTTTAATATTGTAAAAGTATTGAAAGTTGACCTTTTGAACTCGTATTGGGGTTAACCTACCCTGCCTTCCTAACCTACCCGTGTAATGAAGTACCTACTCAAAATTCAATACTTATATCCACATAATATAATGATGACTGATTTACTAAAGAGAAGGAATGTGCTATTGATTCATATTTATTTCTGTAGTTTTAGGTATTATTTCTTTACAACAAGGATATACATTTTACTTATGTCTGTTGAACCTTTATGTTTAAGTTTCACCTTGTTACCGCGAAATTGAATCGAGTATGAGGTGGTTTCTGTACAATTATAAAAGGGTGTTTCAATATCTATACTAATATTACAAAGAGGAAAGATTTGTTTATTACGATTTAACTCAAAAACTACTCGACCAATTTTAAAAATTATCCGTTAAAAAGCTGAAGATGTCTTCATCGAGTAATATATTTATATATATAGGCTATATATTTGTGTATAGATTATCTATATTGCACCCGTGCGAAGCGGGTGTGTGTTATTAGTATTATATACTTCCGTTTCAAATAATTCAGTATTCTTTCGTAGAAGGACTGTAGGTAATATCTGGTTTCAATATTTGTTAATTGTTAAATATTTGTATGAACAACAAACAAAGATAAAATATAAAAAATATGTTTGCACGTTTTAAATTAAAAAACCTAATATTAGTCTAGCAAACTAAAGTTTAGCGAGATTTTTGCTCAACTTAACTCTGCTCTCAATTTAAAACTTACACTAGAGCTATGTTCATTTCCTAGAATTTATATTACGCGAGAAAAGTTAGTAACTATAATTTTCTCCTACGTTCGTTTCCAGTCGCATAATATTCTCCGTGTGCAGTATACGTACTGTATCCAATATTATGTTCAATTACTGTTTATATTACCTGCTAATACACTAAAAATATATTTATTAATTTAGTCTTTAGAAACTTACAGAAATAATTATTTTGACACGTATCTAGGAATCTTTATACATAAAATAATATTTTATATAACTTTTCACAAATTAATTAAGGAATGGGTCTGGTCCATTTTTTACCATAGGACATGATCGTTTTTATGTCTCAGTTACAGAATAATAGTCAATGATACTTCTTTACTTCGAACATTCGGAAATCCTTAGACTGGAACTGAAACGCGCAACCTGCACTTTACGGTTTTTCCATGTTCCTCTCATACGTTTTTTGTCCTAAGTTACCAGACGTAAGCGCGTCCCAACCGAATGCAGGTGTAGTAGCCAACACTCCAACGAGCCAAAATATAATACTTAACCATTCACGTTTGCCTCCTAATAAAAATAAACTTAACATCACGTTTTAATGGTTTCTTTGTCCACAGTTGGGGGAAGGGGTGGAGCTAACGCTCGGTGAGCTGCGCGCGATGGCGCTTCGGCAGCAGCAGCAGATTGACACCCAGCATCAGTTGCTGTGCGCCAAAGAACAGAGGCTGAGGTACTTGAAGCAGCAAGAGGCCCGACAACATCAAGTAAGTGAACCTTCTACGACAAATCGACTATTCCGTAGAACAAAGTTACTTCTGTATAATCTCTACTTTACACTTATACTTTGAAGAAATGGAACTACATCATGAAACCATTATTCGACAGCTATCGTATGTATCTTATATGTGTTTTTAATTTTTTGAAATTACTAATAAATTCTATAGGTCAGTTTGGCCTTATAAATATGAAAAGCAACTTCGTATCAAAATCATATCCGACTGTTCTACGAATAGGTTGATAGAAGACAGCGTAACTTTATCGTATTTAACTTTGTTTATAGTACCAAAGGCTGCTTTAAGGTATAGTTTGAAGATGAAATTCATACCCGTATCTCACTGATATAAAAAAATATTTTTTTTTTACATTTTTGCATTCAGCACTTGGGGTCCCAATTAAAGACTGAAAACCAAGTTTCCTTTCTTTCCTATGAAGAAAGATGATCAAGATAACAGGCACAGAAGTGTCTGCCCTATTCCCCACTAGGGAAATCGGGAATTTACTTAAGACAGTCCATTCAACTTTTAGCAGTTTATGTTAATTTATATCATTGTATATTTCTTCAACATTTATCTTTTAATTACATACATATGTATGTGTTATTATTTTTTTAACATCATGTTGGTATTATTTCGAGACTAATCACACGATTAAATTGAAATGAATTTAAGGCAAAATAATATTTCTTACATAAAATTATAAATGTTTTATTCAAACAATCGATTTAAAGCAAAGTTTCGTTAAATCTTTATGTAAACGTCCCCGTTTCCAATCTCGCCTTCGCCTATCAGCGCTTTGCAAATTGAAGTAGCGAATTGAAAATGCGGTGTAACTATCTTAATGTTAGGACAATTTTTTAAGCATCATGCTCGTTTATCGATATATAGAAAAATCTAATATTTGAATTTAAATTTTTCCTTTTATACTATACTAGCAACACGCCCCGGCTTCACACGGGTGCAATGTAGATATACTATACACAAAACATAGCCTATGTTACTCGCTGATAACGTAGCTTTCTATTGGTGAAAGAATTTTCAAAATCGGTCTAGTAGTTTTTGAGTTTATTTATAACATACAAAAATACAAATCTTTCCTCTTTATAATATTAGTATAGATATAGATTATTGTAATTAAAAAAATAAATAATAATATATGTATGTATGTCGCTGGCGGTTTTTCCGAACCGATACGACTTGGGAACCTTCAAGAAACAAGCCTATAGGTACTTTCTTTAAAGGCCGGCAACGTATCTGCAAGCCCTCTGGTGTTGCGGATGTCTGTGGGCGGCGGTGATCACTTACCATCACGTGACCAACCTGACCAAACGGTCAAACGCCCCTTATTCTATAAAAACAAATCTTATAATATTACAGAGCTTTGAAAGCGTGTTAGTCAATAATATTCCTAGAAATCTATCCAATGCCCTCAAATATGTTATTGCAGGTGTTGATTTACCATTCCATGTTAAATAATAATCTGAAATACCTATCATCTGTGGTACTTATTTTATCTGAATAATTACCAAAATTGTCATTATATTCGTACTGTTAAACATGGTGTCGTCGGCATAAACAGGCTATTAGCGGTAAGGAACGAGTAAAATCCTATCAAGCAAGCTTAAAACAGCTTGAGTAATTCTATTTAACAGCTTAAGCTTCGTACGATAATATCGAGGATAAATTGTTTTATTAAAATGAAGTATCTCTTAATGCTCTCAACATCCCTCGGGGTTACAGGGTTATTTCGACAGACTCTGTTTATAAACGGTAATATTATATATGTACATATAACAGTTGTATTTTCCTTGGCTTGGCTTATTTGTACTTTATTAGAAGTATTGATTAAGGTATATTGTATTGATTAACACAGACTTATGTAACTATGTATATAGAAGTATTTCATTCCCACAACGTCGCTCACGTAAATGAAGATTTTGCCCACCCCATAAAAAAGTAGCGCATTTATTATTCCGGGCACACGGCACCTTCATAGATACTATCATTTTCGATAGTTTTTGCGTTATTGATATATCTTCATTTCCTCACTTTCGCTTATTATTAAGTCGAGCATTTATTTATATTATAAGAATAAATTTATTAGGTAACAAACAATAAGAAAAAATACAAAAAAGGCAGGAAGAAGAATAAAAAGACATATTTTCATAGCGCGTCAACTATGCGACGCAGACTTATACTACTCGTCTGTCGATATCTAACATAAAAAAAGGACTAATTAATATTTACCGCTAAGTAAAATATTTATAAATTAATATTATTAATATTGAATTTTAGCTTTTGTTTTTAACAAGTAAAAATAAAATAAATATTGAATATGTTCACTGAATATTAATTAATTTAATTTTTGCTGTTGTTGAAATGTAGGTTTCCTCGAACTCGTAATAATCAATATTTTATGTTTTGCTATAAACTGTTTACTCCCATTAATTGGCTCTCTGTTTCTTCAAGCAAAACTGCTTTGAAAATAGGTACTTAAATATATATTTCCATCCTGCTTTACTGTCAATAAACCTTAATTAAAATCAGTATACGAGTATATTGGAGCTTCTCAATTTTACATTCAAAATAGTCGTTATTTACTTAGCGTTGGATGTAAATGCTTTTATAAGATTATTCATTCTCATATCCTTAATATAATAATATTATAAAAGCGAAATTATTTTTGGTAGTTTATTCTTATTTCCATGAAAAATTGAGCGGTAGAAGAATGGCGTTAGATACTAAAACGGTGATTAGAGTTGAAAGCTAAGCGATCATGAAATAGACAGCCTAAAAAAACACTTTAGAAAAAATAATTAACGTTTAATAAGTTATTGAACATGAACGATATGTTGTATTCATATATCCTAGTTGCAGGACAATAATTACTATATATGTATATCAGATTATATCGTGTTGCTCTTGATTGAACTTGTAACTTCTCAGTTAACAAGCTTTAGAGACAGCTGTATAGCTTGGATAATCTGTTTTATTATATTTACGAGTGCTTTTACTAGATTAGCTATACCCACAATTATTAGTGTTTTATTGTAATATTTTACAATACACCTTTATGCCCGTCAAATTATTTTAATTTTTTTTTTAAATGCTAAAAAATAAACCTTTGTATTGCATCTTCTTTTCGTTTATACTATACAATTCGCCTAAGAGTTGTAACCCTGACGAAAAATCCAAATTAAATCGTGGCATTATTTTCAATTGAGAAAGGTGTTTAATCTAAGTTTATTATAACAGTAAACTTAGTACTTATTAAGTTTTGACGACATTGTTTTCTGTTATATAGAGAGGTATTTCATAAACCTTATTTGTTTCGGCTAAGTAATTGTAAAAACATCAGTCTTTTAAGTTTAAGTAAACGTGGAATGTGTCTTAAATAGATCAGATACTCATGTTTGCTTTTACTCGCTGATAATATTGGTGATAGCTTTCTATTGGTGAAATAATTTTTAAAATTGGTCGAGTAGTTTTTGAGTAAAATCGGAACAAATAAAATGAAATCTTTCCTCTTTATAATATTATAATAAATATTATAAATTTTGTCCCGCTGTGAAAAACTAATGGTTAATTCGTTACAAGAACAAAATTAAAATAAATAAGACACAATTTGTCTATCTCTTAATTCGTTATTTCGCAAAGTCGAAATATCTTGGAGAAATTTCATAGCGATAAAGTGAAAATAATTTAGAATCCGGACTTAATAAATCTCCGAACCGGGAGCCGGCCCGTTACCCTAATGGGATATTTATCGTTTGCTTAAAAGAAATAAACTTCGCACACAATAAATACCGCTATAACATAAACAAGATTGGCATTGTCGGCTTTCAACCAGAATAAATTATCCTTCTCGCTGTATTCATTTTTAAAACGTCCCGAGTTTGAATATTTTATTTGTATGAGTGGTTTGCGCTTTTTTTCTATTTACTTTATGGGAAATGTACAGTGTAGAACTTAATTGGTTTTCCAGTTTCAACCAATAAGATGATTAGCTGGTATTTTGTTTTAAAACTAAATATCAAACCATGAATTCCAATAACATAAAGATATGTGTATGGGCAGCAACGATCTAGCGGCCGCGGCGGTGGTAATCACTTACTCAATAAAAAAACGTCATAGTAAATTGCGGTATTATAGACACTAATTTTCTTATTGACAGGATATTGTAAACGGATGTTTTTTCAGGTGGCGGTAGAAGGCGAGAGGCTACGAAGGTTGCGCGAGCGCGTAGAAGCCCAAGAACAAAAGCTACGCAGGTTACGAGCGCTACGAGGCCAACTCGATAGGAATAAGCAAACCAATATAGCGCTTAGTAAGTATCAACGTTATTTAGATTCAAAATTAGAATTACTTATTTTTACATATTTGTTTCTAGCCGCCTCAAATAGGCACAATACAGTACAACGGAAATAGCTATTTATATAGCTATTTCCGTTTAGCTTATTCTAAAACTATTTTATAGAATTTCAAAATAAGTTAACAATAACAGATAAGAAGACAAATAAAATGAGCTGTTCCATTTCTGTTGAATGAATTTTCAATATTTTTAAATTTTCAATTCTAGTTATAATTAATTTCAGTATTTAAGAAACAAAGATTCCTTACAAACCATCTTTCATGTTAAACCTCAATGTATTGAATTTAGAGAATTTTAGAGAAAGTAAAAAATATGATTATTTATGAAAACTTTCGTAAAATATAAACCAAACTAAACCTTTTAAGTAATATAATATTTTTATACGAATTGGCATATTTAAATTAATATGTCAAAATTCAAATGTTACCGCAGTAATTGTAATTGCATCGGTCGTTTGCCATTTAAATATCTCCATATTTGTACAATCATTTACCAATTTAGTACTAATTGATGCGCTGTTCTATTATATGAGAAGATTAAGCGATGCCGTAATTTTATATGATTCAGTTATAATTCGTATTATTTTATTTACTCGTAGTAGTTTTGAATATTAAGTTTAAAAAACCATACTATTATAATCAACAACATATTGCGTATTTTTCTAACAGATAATGTATGATTTCGAAGTGTCCGTAGAACAGTCACTTCAAAAAGTTAAATATTATTATTATTATTTAACTTTTTGAAATTAACTTCATGAACCTTTATTCAACTGCTGTCCATAATCCTAAAATGGTAGTATATAGTTTGTAAATTAAAATAACATTACACATAACTAGCTATAGAACTCGGGCAGCTAGTTGGTTAATCTGTGAATTAATGCGACTACCCTCAAGAGCCTACCCATTTAGATTAATATAGTCATAATATAGCCACTAACTAATGACATAACCCTGCTGAGGCCTTTTGGTTTTAATCATAACAGAACTTTTAGTTATTTTAACTATAATATGACATGATTCCACATTTTTTCATTGCAAAATATGAAATCAAACCCATCGGTAGCTTAATATTATGAAAGTTTATGTTATGAATTCCGACCGAGTAACGTCCCGAGGTTCAGTTATAATTGCGTTGGGTTAAGAAACATAGGTTCCGGATTCGAATCCCGAGGTAACAAGATATGAAGTTGTTTCGGTTAGGCAGGGTGCAGAGGGAAATATGGTATTTTATTAACGCGTATCAAATAATTTTAAATGCATTTTTTTTTTTCTTTCTTTCATTTAAATAAAATAACTTGCTGGAAAGAATTCGAAACGTCCGCGTCACGTCGGGATATACATATACCTAATAGGAATTTTATCCGATTAAAGTTATTTTATTTAAAAGGGTGCAGAAGACTCATTACTTACTTACCTTATTGACGCGCTCATTTGATAGTACACCTATCTTGCGCACCGATAGATCGCGGGTTCGAATCCCGTCGGGACGACATGTTTATAATTTTCTATATGCATGTCTTTTCTACGTCGTGTTACTGCGGTCATTAAACGTAACGACCACTGTTCATAGTTGGAAAAACCGTGAAGTGCGGATTTCGCTTTTCGGTCTCAGTCTATGGATTTCCGAAGTAAGAATCAAGTGACTTGTGATCATCTCTCGGAATCTTATTTAAAAAAAATTTTAAAGAGAAACGATCAGTGAAACACTATTAGGGGTCTCAGGAATTCATAATATGTATTAATAACCTATATTTTTATCATGACATTGATCGTAAAATCATTTACTACTAGGAAACCAGTCATCCTATAGTCTGGAATCCTTGCTTATCAAAATATATTTTTATGACATGAAAACTCAGCTTACTATTCCACCTCATAAAAATTTACTCGTGTTACATTTACATAATGTTCTCGGGACAAAATGTGTAGCGTTAAGTCACCTTTTTATATTTTTCTAAACATCTGCCTTTATGCTTGAATAAATATTCAACTGGATAACCTCCTTTGTATTTTAGTATTATTACGAATGTAAATACTAGACAGGAATAACTTCCAGTGTCGAGGATTCGATGATGCTTTAAGCCTACAAAAATACATCTTGACGAATATTAAAGGAAATAAAAACCACGTAATTTTCTATATATTTTTAAGTCAAAAATTACCGACACTAAAAATTATTGGTTTGAGAGTCATTTAAGTTTTTACTGAATAATGAAATAGACTAAATTATTTATTCACCAAACACAAAACTTCTAGATTTGAATATATGCTATTTTCCCACCACTATTCCATAATGTCTAGTATGCCAATAATTTGCAATGAACATAAATTATTACAAAAGAGCTATAAGCGTACGTGAAGTTTTAGTAATAGTTGAAAATCAATACAACTGTTGAATTAATAGCAGGTAGTTTCCGGCGCGAATGTTTGAATCGATATTTCTATGACTACTATTATAGTTTAACAACAAGTTTCTAATAAGATCGATATTGTGTTTTAACATTTTTTATTTTATAATTATTTACGGGTATTCGATTTTTTTTTTAATAGATCTATTATATTCTTCAAGGTTTAGTAAAAACTGAATGGACCGTAAGCGAATTTATGGCCTCAGGTATAATTTAAAAATCTAAGATTATCTACGTAATAATCTGAAAAATTCAAAGTTCATTTAGAGATGCCTTATAAAGCACACCTGGCTCCATTGTCGTCACAAATTGTGATCAAGTTTATACCTTATTTACGAGACGGCCTCGACCGAAATTAAAATAAGAAAGTTAATTAAACTTGGCCGGGATAAAAATAATGAAGAATTTTGTATACAATAGCAAGGTTGAGATGGTAATTATTTCCATTTTTACGACTCATATGAATTATATCATATTACATATTTCCATATATTTAAGAAATTTATTTAAATACATATATATTTAGCCACTCTAAAATAAAGGAAAATAAAAAAATAAATACTAACTAATAATATGGCTAAAAAAGACAGCCCTTCATTATTTGCCACATTATTATGAAATGGTGTGGCGCTAATTTTCAGTGGCTGCTCAGTTTCGCTTGGAGAGACAAGTAAACATTCATAAAAAAGATAAACGTCAAATTAAAGGAAAAATATTAAATTGTAAAATTGTAATTGTGAATATTATCTGAATTATTATATATTTTTTTGTTTTAGAGGTTGAAGATTGAAGGATATCACTTAATTTGGTAGTGACTGTAAATGTTTTTTGTGTCCAGTATTATATCTACTCTATGTTAAAATTTTGCGTAATGAGGCATTCTCTAAAAGTCTATAATAACTTTGCCAATTTGAACAATGAAAATACCCACGCGAAAATATTTTTAAACCACACAATGTGTCTAGAAAACACAGTCCTTAACCTAATTTAGACGTCCCTCGTGTACTTCTTTGGTAATCCCATATATATTTAGCTAGAAAGTTGAGCTGATCTAAGGAAATATTGATTCAGGTAACTTAGGTTGAGTATCTCAGGTGTCTTGATGTAATAATAGATATAAATTACAAAAGTAAAGATTTTCTATATCTGCTTGTACAACATATACCAAACTTGTGCTAGTTACATCGATTTTAATGATATATTATTATTAATTGGTTTCTTCTATGTCTCAAATAAAAGAATAGCTATTAAAATATCGGAAAAAATTAGGAAAAAATAAATGTAGAAAATTAATCTATACTAATAATATTATAAAGCTTAAAAGTTTGTTTGTTTGAATGCGCTAATCTCAGGAACTACTGGTATGAATTGAAAAATGATTTTTGGGTTGGATAGTCTAATTATCGAGGAAGGCTTTAGGCTATATAACATCACGCTGCGACCAATAGGAGCGAAGCATAAGTGAAAAATGTTGGAAAAACGGGGAAAATTATCCATATAAAACTACTCGACTCGATTTTATTTTCATGATCTGATACATTGCACCCATGCGAAGCTGGGGCGGATTGCTAGTTTTAAAATAAATTAGGTTCGGAATTCCACCATCTTCCGCAACTGATAGTTCACGTCACGCACGCTTACCTATAACTGTAATAATAAAATTGATGTCCACTGCAAATCTATATAATAGAAGTGGGAAAATAGCATATTAAAATCTAGAAATGTTTTTCTTTATTTTTGAAGCATTCTGGCAGGACAACTTCTGTCGGATTCGCTAGTATATACTAATATTATAAAGAGGAAAGGTTTGTATTTTTGTATATTATGAATAAACTCAAAATCTACTGGACTGATTTTGAAAATTATTCACCAATAGAAAGCTACATTATCAGCGAGAAACATGTTTTGTGTATAGTACAACTACATTGCACCCGTGTGAAGCCGGGGCGTGTTGCTAGTATAATATAGAAGTTATATGACTTAAGTCTACTTTTACCGATTTCATTTTTTGTAACAAAATATTAAAAGGATTTAATACGGAACAAAAGGAGATAAGGGGTAGTTAGTAGAAAATGATTATCAGAAGTTTTAACGAGTGCAGTTTCAGATTGGCTTACAAATGCAAGTTCGCATTGGTTATCAGCTATCGCATTCTCGGATATCTCCGAGCTGCATCCCAATTAATATCAGCTAGTCCATTTTGCAGCGCGTTTGTGGCTGTCTATGACACTTCGAGTATTCATATCTCCAAATGTAATTAATTGAACTCTATGTAACACGTTTGTGATATACGTACATATACATCACGCCTGTTTCACATTGAGGTAGGCAGAGATCACGAAATTATATATTCTCCGATCCTTATTATATATAAGGTTATATAGTATTATTAATTTGAACAATTTAGTAACAAGTAACATACGAGTAGGTACACAAAATAATAACAAAGGCTCGCATAAAGCTGTGAAATTAAGTTTTCCACAGCGTTGATTTTCATCCAATCCTTAAACCGCAACCTCTACATAATATGCGCTATGCGTTAGAAGGAATATACAGTGGGGACATTTCACGTGAAGCGGACAGGGAAAAAAAAGTGAGGTTCTGAAAATCGACCACATTCGGCCCATGTGTACTTCTAGTAGGTATGAATGTGTACGCAAAATATTTTTTTTGTATAGTGTATATTTACCAAGTTATAGGTTTCAAAAGAATTGTCGTTGATTGGTACTACAATTTTTCGAAAGTAATTTTTCGAATATAACAAATCTACTATAAAATATTTTACATAGCGATACATATTAAAAATATACTGTTCTTTTTGACAGTAAAAAAAAATTAAAAAATTAAAAAAAAAATAATGGCCAAAACCGGAAGTAAACTTTTCAAACCAGAATTATAGGCACTTCGACCAATTTTTTTTTATTTTTTTTTCTTTCAAAATATAGCTTAAATGATAATGAAAGTACACTAGAAAATTTAAAATGGGATCTCTATTAGTTTAGGAGATACGTTGAATAATATACACCCGCGTCGCAAGTGGCGTCATATGTAGCGCTTGCAAGGTTGAGCAGTTTGCGCGATATTGCAACTTTATTAATATTTTATATCGTTTTAGCGTATATTTAACCTCATTTAATGATATGAAATAAGTTTTATTAATAACTACATAATACAAATATAAGTTAATAATATATTATAAAGAAAAAACGTTTTTGGAGCAGTAGAAAAGTTTTATTATTTGCGAAACGTGACTAATAGCGCCATCTGTTAGTAACGTGTAGTACTTTTTTTTGTCTCAGATAGAGTCAAACGGTCAAAAACCTATCTACAAGAAAGAGATAGAAATATGACGCCTAGCGGTTTCGTAACTTAAACTTTAGTGTTGCTTTAACCGCTCAGCGACTTGTGCACGTTTTAATCTGTGACAGTTGTTATTATTAATGGCGCCGTACGGTGATCGATGTTTTAACCCATTTCACTTTGTACTTCATCGAAAATTTAAAAATTTAAGGAAAATATCTAAATGTTTAGCTCAAAAGTGGAGTTTTTCACAAGATCTTTACGTATGTGCCTCCTGCAGGAAACGACTTTTGACTGAATCTCCTCCAGTAGCTAATGAAGACATTGTGCAATGCAGTCAAACATCTAGTGAACCTTCGCAAAACATTGAAGATGAACCGTTTATTCCCGAAGATAAGTTTAAACATATTTCCACCCAAACCGACACATCCATAGAAAACGAAGAAATTTTAAAGCAGCTAAACGAGAAATTCAATCATCCTTCTACTTCTACATCTATGAAGACTATGATATTAACAGTAGCACCCAATTCACAGCTTCATTCCAACAACCACAGGCCTTCTTGTAAAGAGGACCAGTTCTGCCATAGATTCCCATAGTAAAATTGTTAAAATTACAAAATAAACAGTTCTTGTGTTGTACCAATGTTGTTTTATTATGTTTGAACTATTTTATGACAGTAATTTATACAAGCCATTTTATTTGACGCACACCAACCGATCTAAGCAAGTGCTACATATGACGCCCCTTGCGACGCGGGTGTATATTATTCAACGTATCTCCTAAACTAATAGAGATCCCATTTTAAATTTTCTAGTGTACTTTCATTATCATTTAAGCTATATTTTGAAAGAAAAAAAAATAAAAAAAAATTGGTCGAAGTGACTGTAATTCTGGTTTGAAAAGTTTACTTCCGGTTTTGGCCATTAATTTTTTTTTAATTTTTTAAGTTTTTTTTATTGTCAAAAAGAACAGTATATTTTTAATATGTATCGCTATGTAAAATATTTTATAGTAGATATGTTATATTCGAAAAATTACTTTCGAAAAATTGTAGTACCAATCAACGACAATTCTTTTGAAACCTATAACTTGGTAAATATACACTATACAAAAAAAATATTTTGCGTACACATTCATACCTACTAGAAGTACAAATGGGCCGAATGTGATCGATTTTCAGAACCTCACTTTTTTTTCCCGGTCCGCTTCACGTGAAATGTCCCAGTGCTGAAAATATGAATGACAATTATAAGGAAACTTACTATGTTAAGGGAGATATTTGTTGATATCGAAACTGGGTATAGATTTTTTTTAATAAGTGACGAGTTGATTTTCGTCTGGGCAATTAAATCGAAATACGCAATACTTATTGACAACACAATAATATTTATTTGTGTAACCTAGTTTTAAGCACTTTATGTAAATTATTTCTTGTGTACAATAAAGAATTTATTTATCTATCTAAACATATTCATAGCAATCAGCAAAAAAACATCAATGAGTGAAAACAACCTACTCGAAAACAATCCAAATTGACAACGAGTCGTATGTTTATTGCGTAACTGAATCTGAATTCGATTATTTGTCGGCCAACAAGAGTGCGATGGGCCAAAAATCTCACGGCTGAGTCAATTTGATTTTTAGAACTCGGAGCGAAAATTCATTTGATTCTGTGTTCGTTTATTGGTGTTGTGAACAAGGGCTTGCAGTATTCGACAATGCATATCGTAGCAGTTGAATAAAAGTGAATAAAGACTCTGCCGTTCATTTACTCGTAACTTCATTTCTGCCTTCTATATAAATCAGTTTTCTACAGGTAAGTGAAGCCTTTATTACAAGTCAGAACCAGGTGTACTCTCTCATGAACACCTTTGTGAAGACTATTAATAATACTTAACTAATAGTTCTTAGTATAGCCTTCAAAGTGTTTGGTATATTATTATATTTGAATCCATGTGTTGCCTTTGTATTTCACGTTTAATATACAACGATAACTAGCGATCTGCCCCGGCTTCGCACGGATGTATGTACATGTAGGTACTATACACAAAATTAGCCTATGCTACTCACTGATATATAATGTAGCTTTCTATTGTAGCTCTACGCCCTTGATTTGAGAACTGGCAGTAAATGTAAAATTAGAAGCATTTAATATGTATTTTTACTGACGTTCATTGTGTACATTGTGTTACCTAAATGAATAAATGATTTTTGAATTTTTTTTTTGAATTGGTGAAATAATTTTTAAAATCGGTAATGTTTTTGAGTTAAATCGTAACAAACAAACAAATCTTTCCTATTTATAGTATAGATCATTGACATAGTATTAAAGTACATATAGATTTAAAAAAGTAACTGTCAAATTCTATCTTCTTGGTTCGGATTCGGTATATGTAAATAATATCGGGTGGTTGCTTTGAAAAATATGATTCAAAAATCGAACAAAGTTACATACACTTGTAAATAACGCATATGAGAAAGTGCTTTACATAAAGGTTATATATTTTTTCAATATACCTATTAGTTAGGTTTGATTCCAGAATAGTAAGTCTATTAATGGCTTTGTCCTGAACTGAATTCAGGGTGAATGTTGAATGGAAACGTTGGAATTGACATTCCTATCTACAACTGGTTGAATTCTAATCGTTCAGTTTTACCTACCGGAAATTTCACGTATCTGTTTTGTGTCTAACACGCTGTTACGAGAAGCTTTATACTGAAACATTGCGGAAATTCATCATCAGGTTCACCAAAGTTATTCATTACTGCCGCCATAAGCTAAAAGCCAAACACGGGATTTCTGTTTCTTTGTATTTCTGATAAATAATACCAATCTGCATCAATTCAATTAACCCAAAAGAAGTAAACTTATAAAAATACCATATAATATTTCATATGACATAAGTTAGTGAGAAAATGACATTTCAAAAGTATCAAATTTCTCGAAAGTAGGTACCTTGAGATTGCGCTTATGACGGCAGAATAATAAATCCCAAATACATTAAAACTATACGCATTTAATGGTCTTCCTGATGCAGTGGTTAATTCACTTGCCTTATCACCGATGGGTCGTGGGTACGATCCTCACCATGCGTGGTTCTTCAACTTGTTTATAAATAAATTTCCGGTTTTCCATGTATTAAAAACGGGTGAAAGGAATATCAAAAGTTATACCATTCATCCGAACCAAAAATCCGTGAACTGCATAATGCGAGTATCGGTTTCAGACTGTGGATGTCTGAATGCTCGAAGTAGCAATAAAATAGGTCAACTACGCATCACTGGTTGATGTCATGCGGCTCATGATCATCTGTCGACCATGATATTAAAAGAAATATGAGCTGTTGTTCCGTTAGAGAAACAAAATACTTCCGTTTAGGACGAATAACTTGCAGTTCACATAAGAGGTAACTGTGGTAGATATATTGTATATATAAGCGTTTAATATTGTATTTTATTAACGCGAGTATCACATATTTAAATAATTCACGTTTACGATAAAACGCGATTTATGCTTACATTATTTATTGTCTGCCCGTGATCACGTTTGCTGAAAAGTGTAGGAGTTTAGGGTAAAATAAAACACGGAAATTTGCTTCACGTAATGTTTTTTATTACTTTATGTTAATTATCACTTGTTAAAACAGACAGTAGTTTACAATAGGAGTACACCGAATACCGAAAAGGAACGCAATTGATCTCCAGGGTGTCAGTTATTTTATAGCAAGAGTCAATTGAGTGACTATACTAATAAATTAATGTTTGCATTAATTTATATGATAATTAACAAAAACCATTTGAAAGGCCGGGATAATATAACTACCTTATCTACTTATACGCTACAATACATACTATATTACTTAATTTGCAGGTCCAATGTCAAAAACAGTCTGCACCGTAAATAGAATGATCTTGATCCGTTAATAAACTGACCCAGATATTGCATTCATTGCCTCTAAATATATAATCCATCATAAAATAATTATTTACTCCGGAATATTTTATTACGTTTATGAGCAAAGCTTGTGGATTATTCAAACTAAATATTCATTCAAAAAGGTATTAGGTATGGAAATTTGAACAAGATAACGTATAGTTTATTATGTTATTTACTCGCATATAAACAGAATAACATTTATTTTAATTTATTATCTTCATATGAGACACAACTATTTAAGATTTTTTTTTTAATTACTTAAGTTTTATTTTCCATTCTTTCTTTCCATTACTTCAAATCCAAGAATATTTGCTCCGAATGTCCAATTTAAGAAGGATTTTCAACCTCTTTCTCTCAAATATCCAATTACTTAAAGAAATCTCTGTTTTCAAAAAGATTTCTCTAGATAAATGTTTTCACAACGATAATAAAAATAAGTCTTCGAAATGATAGTTACCTACTATTAAAGTATATAGTTTTCAAGTCGGTTATTTTCTATAATGCTTTTACGTGTTTGAAGAAATAACATCGTTAAGAGTATTTAATTTGAAATATCTTTAAGAAATATAACGTAATTTTAGATTTATTCAGTATTATAATATATTTATGTATATACTTGTTATATGTTCCAGAAATATTAACAATGTAGTTTAAGACATAAACTACATACTTTATCATCGTGTTAAATTAATATACCTAATTAAGTTGTTTGTAAATAAATAGGTCAAAAGAATTTTCAAATTGTTTGTCAATACTTTACAATGACAGGAACTAGCGGTAACCCGTACCAATCTTCAAATGACACGATACAAATCATGCACTCAACGATGAAAAATCGATTTTTACCGTAGTGGAGGTATTCCGAATTTCGCCGCAGAAGTCCCCTTAGTTGGCACCTATTTCGTGATTGAAATGTAATTAGTATTCCGAAGCTGTTGATATCGCAAATACATTTATGGTCGTTTTTTTTTTCAAGTGACTGATGTAATTGCATTACCATGAAACGTAAAAAGAAGTCACATATTTTTACGAATAAACAAGGTTACTACAGTAATCAACTTATGGACATCCATTGGTTGAATATAGACCGGGTTTCTTTTTTTGTGAATCGTACTTATACAAGTTTATATCACAAAGAGCTGTTTGTTATCTTACTTATTGTACGCTTGTTCTGTTTTCACTACAATAAAGAGGATATCTGCCCAAAAGTTCACGTGTAAAAATGAATTAAAAATTGTAGATAAGTAATATACTTAAGTCTATTTTTTGTGTCGTGAATCATTATATTAAATTTTATTTATTTATTATTTATGAAAACTATACTCCCCTTTTTTGTTTTTCTTGCACCGTCCCCATTTTTCTTTAAGTTATTCCTGTCACCCAAAGGTAGCTTGGAAGAGATTGCTACTCAATCAATAAGACCACCTATTGTACCTCTTATTCTTGTAAATATATTTTCATATTGTGTACAATAAAGTTGTAAATAAATAAAATAAAATAAATTAAATAAAAGTTAGTTAAATACATTTCTATGTATAAAATAACATTGTAGATGCCAACATGCCTTACGCTAAAAGGGTTAATGGATATGTCTCCCTTTCAAGGCTGAATCATAGTAACCTTTGAGGTGTTTCAAAATTTCAAGCAAATTAATGAGTTCTTTGTGAAATTAATTTGGTCGACATTGCGTTAATAAGTTAGTTAAATCAAGCACTAAATGGAGATCGAAATTGTGTCAAAAAATGAAATCGAAACGAATGTCTTCAAGTTATTACATTAAAAACAATAATTGAACTGGTTGCATCTACACCTTATAGCGGGCAGTTTGGATCTTATTCTGGTAGATTTTTTTTCAAACATGATATTTATTGACGACTTGTATAAAAATAATTTAAAATACATTAAAAATATTATATTTTTTCACATTTAACTAAACCATGGGAAAACTACCTTAGGTATATTAAAACTTTGCAAATCTCAATTAAAATCAAATGTATGTATATCTGGTATAGTCCTTCTCACTTATGTATCGTTGTAGATCAATGTATTGACATAGAACACTCTAGTTATATACATGCAATGAAGTATAATATATACAAAAAATAATATTTATTATCTTTTATTTCCTTAAATAAATTAACCGATAAAAATTGTTACATTATGTGTTTAATATTATAGAGTAGACATTGTTTTCTAAGAATAACATCGAAAAAATGATATGCGTAAAAAAGCCGCGGCCACGCAGGATGCGTGTAGCTACGATCATTTTTCATTATAATCGTTTACGAGTCAAACCATTTATTACTGCCTGTATACATCAAGTTCATGTCGGCGAACGTTTTTGCGGTTGAAAACATTAGGTGTAGGGCTGAGATACAAATGGGAAATTTAGTGGGTTAAACTTTCGGCTAATCACAGTGAAAGTTACTCGGATTGATGATGACTACTGTGGATAAACTAATTAGTTCTGATTTGCTAGCAAAATTGTTAAATGTTAATTGAATACCTAAGTACTTAACTACTTCGTCGTGAATGTAAGTTTAATGTTGTAGGAACATTGTGCTGAATATTAAGGGTAGGAAGCGAAATTTTGAACTATTAACGTCTGCATATTACTTAGGAACTTATTGGGCATGTTTGAAACAAACTACTCTATTAATTTTAATGTACTTTTTGGAAATATTAAATTATGTGTAAAAGAAGTCCTAAGGCTATTTTATGGTTTGTAATTTTCTTTTTGTTATGTATGCTTTTGTGGATATTTTTAGCTTTCTATAATATGGGATAATATAAATTCGAGACCATGGTTTATAATGGGATCTAGTATTAATATGCTATAATAAATTTAATACTGATAACTTGATATTATAATATAATATTGATAACTTCTATTATAAGGAAGAAGATTGAGAAGTCTGTAATACAAAGTTAGAATTTTCATGTCATATAGTAACTGTGGTTTAACTTTTATAAACCATAGATAAGTTACTATATAAACCTCGAGTACATAAATATTTAAAAATAGAACGTGAAAAAAACGTCTGATGTATGACGGGTAGGCAGCTATTGTGATTTTTTAATCGTGGAATTTTCACTTCGATCTCCATACATTCGCAATTCGACATTGGGACTGAATTGAATACGCAAGTAATTGTATGATAGCGTTCACGGAATCGATTTCGATTCGTATTGACGATAAAAATAAATTGAATAAATTAGCAGCATCAACGTAAAAAAAGGATATAAACGTAAAAACTTAAAGAGAACTTAAGAGTACTTGTTACAAAGCGACTTGTATTTTCCGTATCTTTCCAGCTTAATCTTTCAAGAACTTTTTTTTCTTTTTTATTGTCTCTCTTTGAGTTGTTGTATCGTTCGCATGTCTGCTGCGCTAAAACTTCCATTGTATCGTCTACATGCTTTTGCTTTGAAGTCCAGTTCCGTATAAAATTTATTTTTAATTCAACATCTTAACGAACATCCACATTTTAGTAGCTGAAGAAGAGAATAAAGGCCCTGAAGAAGAAAAGACGACTCTTCCTTTCCTTTCAAAGGAAAATAAAGGAAAGTAACTTTCTTTCCTATATTATGTTCATTCTATTTTTTTTAAATCGTATTTGATACGTTATCTCGATCTAAATTCGAAAACATATAAAAAATATTCTATTTATATTCCAGTTTAATACTGTTATTTGTTTCGTCCAATGATGCAGTAAATATGCTGTAACCTGCATTCTGCGAACACAGTTTTATTCGGTCTACGCCTGCATTCGACCGCAAAGCCGTGTCCATTCACTGATTTCTAACCGATTTTTGCCGATAAAGCTCACACTATTCTGTACAGTAAATCTTCGATATAACTTTTTGCATTTTATTATGAATTAGGTTAATATATCGGCATAATTTCAATAATTATTGTTGGCTAATATTAAATTCAAAAGTTATACTATTGAACTAACTATAAATATCATATTTGTAGTATTTTCTTAGTGCTGCCGGTTTATAATTTTTATTGACCCAGTACTTAAAATGGTGTTATTTTTGAGTAAAAACCATTTGAAGAATTCAATATTACAGTGTGACTAAGTAAGTACACCAGGAAATAATGTTTTCAATATATAATTCCAAATATTATTAGGTCTTTAATTTTTGGACCACATTAATATAACGATAAATACAGTGCTACGAATTGGCTCCACACCCGACAGAGAGGTTTAGCCATCAATGACCCTTCAAAGCCTAAACAAGAGCCCTCATAGCTCTTGTTTAGGCATTCCGGTCCATATCCTATATCAGATATCCATATTGACATTTCAAACAAGCCCAGTTGAAATTAGATAATTGTCTACAAATCTGAATGTACGGAATGATGACTTAAGTTAAGTTATATGTAAAATATACTAATTATAATTGTCTTGATTTTATTGAGAAAATAGAACGGATTATAAAAATCAATACAAATGACAACAATAAATTTTATTTACTACTAGCAACAAGCCTCCGCTTTTTTTCCAAATTTGCAAATAATTTTTGAGTTTATTCTTTACAAAAATTAAAATTTTTCCTCTTTATAATATTTGGAGAGATACATATGTTTAAGATTTAATATTATTCCGTTTTAATTTTGTATAAAGAATTATGAAATTAAACATTATACCCATTGAGTTTCTTGCCGGATCTCCGTAGAAACCACCTTCCGAACCGATAATTTATTCAAATAATTTGTTAAAAAGTGCTTAATAGTTTATTCAATAAAGTTATATTTGTCCTTAACATTGAAGTGGAGGTAAATGATTTCAAAGACTAATAAAATTTATATAAATAAGAAAATAAAATATTTAATAAGTCGAAAGTAGGTTAATAGCTAGTAGACGTTTCTATTGACGTAGTTATAATATTGTATTGAAAGCAACATTAAAGTCGAAATTTGGTTATAAATAAAGCGGCTAAATATAGCAATCAAACAATTTCCATTAAAAAAAGTTTCCACGATATACATACCTATTACTGTTCTATTATGTTATTTCAAATAGCATTGTATTGTAATATGTAACTAAGCGGGACACTTCCAATTTTGTTAAACCTACTCAATACTTATCTATAATTGTTTATGTTTGTAATGTTTGTTTTTCACACTTATATTGCTTAGGTTTCTGAATTGTATCGAGTAACACTACTACTACACACAACCTTAAAAAATTGAACATTTAAAAGCACTTGAATATTGTACGATATTAAGAGTATTTAAAAAAACTATCAGTAGATTAAAATGCTCTACATAGTACGCGGGGTCACTGAAAAACATATTTGGCTGACGAGTTTTCATCCATTGAAATTTTTATTATCTAAATATAATAATCATACATACCTATTTCATCGCATTATTAAAATATATAAAATAGTTTGTATATCTGTATATTATTACTAACTATACATATAATAGTTTTAGATAACGTAGTTCAGTAATGATTATTTTCGTAAATAATCATTACTGAAAATTATTCACTTACGGCTGCATTGCTAGTTGCCAATTGCAAATTAAGTGTAGCTTAAAGCTGTAGGTACTGTTTCTGCTCATCACTTTATTTTTGTATGTTATGGTAATTATTATTAAGCGACTTATGGTCAAATAATTAAACGTTAATCAATGTTGAGATGTTCTTAAATTGTCTCGTTAATTATGACATATTATGGAGAAAAATGCTCGACTCTAAGGTCCCCGATAGTGTTGTGGAGTTGATGAGATACTGGTACGAGAACCAGACGAATACCGTAAGATGGGGCGACACAACTTCTAGTAGTTACAAACTAGAATGTGGAGTACGTCAGGGAGGGCTAACCTCTCCGGACCTTTTTAATTTGTATGTTAATGGTTTGATTGAGGAGCTGAGAAGCGCCAAAATCGGCTGCTATATCAATGGAATAGCGTTCAATAATCTTAACTATGCAGATGACATGGTGCTTCTTAGCCCCTCAATCAATGGACTTCGAAAGCTTATATCCATTTGCGAAAATTATGCTCGTCAACATGGATTAAAATATAATGAAGCCAAAACAGAGCTATTGATCTTCCGTGCAGGTAAAGGTCCGGAGAGAGTTCCGCCAGTGTATCTGAATGGAAAGCGGGTTCGGGCTGTCAAGTCTTTCAAGTATTTGGGACACATTTTGTCGGAGGATCTGAGAGACGACTTGGATCTAGAACGCGAGCGTAGAGCCTTGGCTATACGTTGCAACATGCTTGCACGTCGCTTCGGTAGATGCTCTGAGGATGTTAAGAGGACACTCTTTACAGCTTATTGCATCAACTTTTACACAGGGCAGCTGTGGATTAATTACACCAAACGGTCCTATAACATTCTCAGAGTACAGTATAACGATGCGTTACGTATTATCCTAAGAAGACCACGATACTGCAGCGCATCAGCGATGTTTGCGGAGGTCGCTGTTCCAGACTTTTACGCGGCGCTTCGTTGTAGAATCGCCAGTTTTTGGGAAACTGTACGGAGCTCAGAGAACGAATTGGTCCGAGTCGTCGCTCAGATATGTCCCGACAACGTGTTCTTTAAGCACTGGATGGGGGTGCATCGGTCTCGGAATGTAAAATAAATTAACCTAGATTTATTATAATGTCTCTGTCATATTTTTATCATTTTGTCACTTTTCAATATTGTATGACTATGGGTTTATACCTGAATAAATAAATATTATTATTATTATTATTATTATTATTAAAATATTTATGTAGGTATCCATCATTAATATCTTCTTCTAGTTCCTCTCCTGTCGAAGATTGAACAAAATCATGGCGATTTTCACTTCATCATTATATATTATTTTTATATAAGTTATTATATACGTAATTTTTCGTTTATTATTACATACGTAAAATTAAAGACATATTTTGAGAAGCACTCAATGTTTATTTATCGTACAGTATTCCGCGGTATGAGTACGATAGTTAAACAATCACTTTTTAAAGAGAATACTACTCTTTGCGAAGTTGTTTCTGTAAAATAAAGATAGATGGCGTAAATGTTAATAAATATCGGTTTCTTTACAGCTAGCGACTTAGAGTCAATACGAGCGCTTTTCAATGAAAAGGAGAAGGAGTTGTCTGTGGCAGTCGCGAAAGTGGAAGAGCTGACGCGGCAGTTAGAGGAACTGAGGAGGGGGAGGGTCCAACCCGCGCCGCCCTCAGCCCATGAGCTGGATAAATTACGGCGGGAGCTTATGGTTCGTATTGTAATTATTTTAATCTTATTACCTAAAACTTAACGTAATAAACTTACCTAAAAGGATGGCAATGAACTCACAGACCGTCTGGTGTTGCAGATGTCTATGGATGTCAGAATCACTTACCATCACGTGAGCCGTCAGTTAGTTTTTCCAATCTTCTATAAATAAAACAAAACCAGTTTTTAACTTGTGGATGCATTCCTCTGTAAAAAATAATATCGACCCGTTATTCTGCATTACCGTGAAAAGTAAAGAAAAACTCACATATTAATATTTTTTAGGAAAAACATATTATGTATATGTGTTAGGTATTTGGCGCCCCCAGCTGTTTACCGAAATACCTAGGTGTATATTATATCTAAGTATTATCAGATTTTCTTTATGTAGACTAAAAATATACAAAAAAACTATCACGTACGATAAAATGTTTAATCACAGCTTCAGGCGGTGGCGTCCGTTAGATTAAAGGCTTTAGCATTTGAGATAAATCTTTGTTTCATTGAAAGGTGTAAGTGGAAATTGAATAGATAGTTTATTCTATTTATAAACTAGGTAGTAAGAGAACTTTAACTACGTAATTATATCGTTTATTAGCTTTAAAATAAGCATTGAAAAAGATCCAGTGAATCAGTGTCGGTTCCAATAGCCGGTTCATGTCTCAGTTTTGAGTCTAATTTTGACACAATCCATTCTTCGTACTTATTTTATCTTTATTACATATATTTGTTAAAATGTAATAATACTTGTTTTGCTGATAATTATATGATATATGTATGTCAATGGAATTCATACATTACTTTTAAAAAAAATGTATTGTATTTATTTTGGAGAAAAAAAAATATTACATAGATTACATAAAGTGTCTGTTCATCTGTTTTTATAAAAAACGACGTCATATGAGAGCATAATATTCCAATAGGTCATGGAAATAGCATAGCTGTCGACACTCGCTATTATTTGCATTGGCAGCCGAACTTCAAATAGGTTGCGGGCATTCGACCGCGATTGCATGCTCTTGATACTGAGGAGATTCGGGAGCTATCTTCAACTACGTTTGTTATCTTGAATCGGTTTGAACGCTAGGAAAATATGAGTAAATCCCACAATATTTCGAATTATTTATTTATCTTTACTAATATTGTAAAGAGGAAAGATTTGTTTATTTGTTTGTTTGTTACGATTAAACTTAAAAAAATACTCGACCAATTTTAAAAAATCTTTCACCAATAGAAAGCTACATTATCAGCGATTAACATAGGCTATTTTTGTGTATATTACATAATATGCATTGCACCCGTGCGAAGCGGAAGTGGTTCGCCAGTGATTAAATAAAACAAAATACCAATTTTATACAAAATAGATATTTTATGAAATCAATTTTTCTTCAATATAACTTTTACTAAAACAGTGATAGCGATGTAGAGCAATGGGCTGAGCAGACTGAATGATGAATAAAAATAATTATGGATATTTCTTAGGTAGGTACTAGTATAATATTACGCCTTTTCTTTATAGACAAACTAGCGACCCGCCCCGGCTTCGCACAGGTCTAGATTTTTTGACAAAAAAAAGTAGGGGTTGGTAAAAGAAGAGTGAAAAAAAATTTCGTCCAAAAAAAAAAGAAAATTAAGGTTGAACAACCCTTATCACTTAGGGGTATGAAAAATAAATAGTAGCCGATTCTCAGACCTACTGAATACGCATATAAAATTTGGTAAAAATCGGTAAAGCCGTTTCGGAGGAGTACGGTAACTAACATTGTGACATGGAAATTTTATATATTAGAGAATATAAAAACAAAAAGTATATAAAAAAAAGGTTGTCTAAAAAGAGGTCGACAAAAACCAGCCTGTCATATACTGAGTACCTACTTACTTTAAAGAACTAGACTAATCCAGCAACCTTGTTCTCTCATCTAATCGCAATAAAAGAGTTATTATCAAATCACGAAAACGTCTGTGACTCAGTTTGTTCTCGTTTAAGTGTAGATGAGATAATCGCCTTCAGTTAAGAATAGACCTAGTCTTCGACATACAAGAGGTATCATCTCAGGATACTTTCAAAGATTTGAATCGTAATAGAATGTTTATTTCATTAAAATTGTGTTTCAGTGTGGAAATATCAACCTGTTCATGTTACAATGTAAACTATATTAATTATTAAAAAATAATGTTATGCCATAAAATTTTACGCCTTATATGTCGAGTTATATTAACTAGAAAATTACATTCCAAACTTAGTAGTTAAAAATATAAATCCTACATAAATATTTTAATACCGTAAAACTCTAAGCTATTCCAACAACAATAAATTCGAGTTAGTTCTTCAAGGAAATTGTAGCACAACAAAATGCGTCACAGGATTTCTTGAATCTACTATTGCTCTTATTTATTGCTTCATTACAGAGCTCCGTGCGGAACAGTCTTTTATTTTGAAAGCCGGATTTATTGAAAATAAGGGGAATATCCGATAGACGCAATCAACTCTGGGCTGAAACGACTTCATATACATACATTTTGATAAAACAAAAGAGTGTTATATATATTTAGTTTAAGCATTATATTATTAAGATGCATTATTGAAATACCGTGAGAATGCGTAATATTGTGTTTATTATGAAAGCATTAGGTATGATTGCTACCATAATTCGCATTTTAATATCCAACTTCTTCAATGTCTCGTAAACGTAATTCACCTCATCTCCTAAGTGGCAATCACTGTTATGATTGCTTAATACGATCGTGGTGATTATTTTGGTTCCAATTAACGAATCTGTGCAATGTAGATGTACTATACTATTACTGTGTTACTCGCTGATAATGTAGCTTTCTATTGGTGAAAGAATTTTTAAAATCGGTCCAGTAGTTTTTGAGTTTAATCGTAACAAAGAAACAAATCGTTCCTCTTTATACATAGTATTAGTATAGATTATACATATTTTTGAATATGAGTATTGCAAATAACAATTGGTATTATACAATTTACGGAATCTTAATGATAAGTCATTACAATATTCCCAAGAAAGTATGGTTCAGTTAAATGTTCCATTTGTCCCACGATGTATACTACTTATGTGATCTAAGGTACTTCTGTCTGAAACCTATTCACGTTGGCCTTTAAGGGACCCGAATTATAAAGGACCGGAAATAGAAACCGACAGGAAGTTCAATTCCTTCGCAGATTTAAGCTGAAACGCACTATTATTTTACGGTTTTTTAGCTTACTACAAGGTGCATATGTGCAAAATATATTTTCAATATTATCTTCATCTAATATGTAGGTAAAATAGAATTCAGGTGACGTTTGCACGCACGGATTCCTACGTGAATGGCGGATATATCAGGCACTTGCCCACACAAGTTGTCAGATGTATGCCGGATATATCCGGCGCTGGTTTACACATGTCATTAAATCGATTTTTGACGGACTCGTTAGTGCGGTTAAGCAGAACACCTGCCGTGCGCTTCGATGGGTCGCGCGTTTTAATCCCACCGAGACATGTTTATAATTTTCTGTAAGCACGTCTCCCCAATGTCTTGTCACTTGGACATTAAATGGGTGGGAATATCGAAATTCAGACCGGGTAACGAACCACCATTCATAGATGGAAAAACCGTGCACATTGCGTGTTTCGGTCCGAATGTTCGAAGTAAAAAGTAAGTCGACATCACATCATTGATTGACGTTCTGTGGCTGATTCACCTATCATTATGAGAGCCTCATGTTTAAAAAAATGTGTGCTGGATATATCCAGCACACATTTCGGTACCGGTGTACCTAAAGGGTTAAATTGAACTTGAACAAACCATGTTACCTACTTATACCGTACTCAATTAAGCGTCCCGTATTCTAAATCGGTCTGATCTTCGGACGCGTCACGGGACGTTCCCCAGCCAGGTGCCAACGACAAAAATCAATTTGACAATTCAGTAAGTGTTGCAACTGTGGTCTTGTATAGCGTAACCTCATGCGAGTGATTTATTGACGTAAATAAATGCAGAACGGTTCGAATCTATTTCATGGTTCGTGAGTGAAGGTCTTTAAATATAGTTTATTATTATGTGTATAGTTTGAGAACTGAAGCACCGCGATGTTTGTATTAAGAGTTATATCATATTAATTACATTGTGTATGTACTATGGACCAATGTAAATCGTAAAAAGTAAATCGGCTTAAAATCAATAATTTTATTATTTTGAAGTGTTGAGAACAATCCGTGAGTATTTAAGACTAAGAACATTTATTATTTAACTACAATAAAAGGATTTCAATTGGTCTAAAAAAAAAATGTTTTACAATTTAAGTACTTAGGAAAGAAATAACTTTTATCGACCCAACGATTCGAGTAGGTATTGTAATTTTCAGTAAGCGTGGTCACGGGCAGATTGGAATCAGTCAGCTGTTATCTTTCAGTCTGCCCGTGAACATACTTGCTGAAAAGCACTCGAAACGTCAGGATAAATTACTATATAATGTTTAATAATCGTAATTGTGTTTTAATCTGGTAAAAGTTATATATCATAACGTGTGATACTCGCGTTTATAAGAGACTTACTTTTGTAAGAATTTATTCTCGATGTCTATCAAGGATCACAGGCCAAGTAATATTCTAAACTGCTTATAACGTGTCTTCGTAGAGAAAATAATTACCAGTACACAGATTTCATATAATTTCAAACATTAATATAATTTATAGAAAAGCAACGCGTGTGGCCAATTCATGTTGAACAATTCGTTGACATGGAAAAAATCACTGAGATGGAAGTGATTTAGCTCAAGAACGGATTGGTGGTCAGATAAATCGTACAATAATAGCTTTTTGATAAAAATGAAGTATATTGTGTTGGGAGTAATGGATTTTATTATCCTACTTTATATCAATATTAATATTTGGATGAAAGTGGGTTTTTCACTATTGATTTTCCAACCATAGTCATGTTCAGGTTAATATGTAGTAGTTAGTGAATAAATTAATAAAAAAGGTCATATTGAATAACAATCGAACGTCTAATTTACAAGTTAAATAAAAGAATTATACAATTAATTTTTTTTGAAGCCCATACCAAAGTAATTCGTTTGTAACATTTTGAATTAAAGAAACAAAATCCTTATTCACAATAATAAGTCTGTATAGTTAATAGACTAATAATAATAACTAATCTATAAAAATGAATTCCCGAGTTACTGGGGCCTGGGATAGACATATTAATATGTCTATTTCATTGATCATTTTTAACAGGTAAGTGGTAATCCGTATGTGTTCTGCCTGATCGAAACAGTTTTTTTATTAGTTACCCCTGGACTTGAACCTGGGACTTCTAGTGATAAATGCAACGCACATACCACTGAGTCACGGTGGTGAATAAATCTCTAATCCATACCTTCTAAATTTGGAGTGTTAGTTGATTAAAATATATTGAATGAATGAATGAATGAAAAATACTTTATTGTACACCAGAAATTGAATAAACATAAAGTTAAAAGACAAAATTGTACAAAAGGCGGCCTTATTACTAAAAGTAATTTATATTCTTATTTCCCGGTATCGGATGATATTATTTATTTAATCATCAGATAACGACGATCTATAATTGTTAGTAAGAGCTTAATTCTTATGTAAATACCTAAATATAATCTAAAATCTATGAAAAATCGAAGAAGCGGTCTAGCCGACTTGCACCGACAAGTGTTCTCACAAAGTACCTCATGATAGGAGCCGCATAATTTTCGGCCACCGTCTGTATCTCTTTACTGTACTACTTTTTACTGTGTCTCTTACCCTACCTAGCAGATATGCTGTTTTCTTGTGAAGTTCTCCCAAAAAGTCTGCGCTCCCGCTCTATATCTACATAGATATAACACCGTCAATAATTATATATCTTTAATTACAGTATCGAAACAAATTAAATGAGCAGCAAAACGGAAGATTATCAGCGCAGCGGGCAGCACTCGGCGCGCGACAAGAAGAGATGCGGAGTATTGACCGCAGGGTGTCCGAGCTACAAGCGCGGCTGCTGAGGAAACGGGCGCTTAACCGACAACTCGCTGCTGCCCATCGGCAACCACAGCAGAGGTAATTAATGTATTGCTACTAGGACATGCAGAAATAAACATTTAAATAAAATACTTTATAACGGATTAAAACGTGATTTATTAGTTATGCCGACGTGGACGTTTCGGATGCTTTTCAGCAACCATGGTCGTAGCAGACTGGCAGAATGTTTTAATCCTGTCTTTTATTAACGCGAGTATCACACATTTAAATAAAATACTGTATACCGGATTAAAACGCGATTTATTATTTAAATTATTTATCCCGACGTTTCGGATGCTTTTCAGTAACCGTGGTCGCGGGAGACTGGAGTGGACGAGTGGAGATAATTTAAATAATAAATCGCGTTTTAATCCGGTATACAGTATTTTATTTAAATGTTTTAATCCGTTATAAAGTGTTTTATTTAAATGTGATACTCGCGTTACTAAAAGACAATAGAAATAAACATGTTAAATCTTATTTTCTTACTCTAAACTGCGACTCGACTGCACTGAACGGTAATTTATGTTAACGACGAGAAAAAATAATGTTATAACAATTGTTAATTAAGAATTAAATTTGTCCAATTTAATTCTTAATTAACAATTGTTATAACTTTGTAAGAATATGAAGTATGTTACCATAGTTCATATTTTTATGAAAAAATATATATGTAGATGGATATATCTGATAAAATGTTATATAAAATAATAAACACAGGAAACATTTGACAGAGATTAATGAACAATAATAGCGTTTATAGACTATTATAGAGCATAATATAAGTAAATTACTATAAATATTATGCTGAGTTTATATATAATTTCAACACTGTACGAAAGTATAATTATATAGTACGTTGTATATTATTGAAATATCGTAAGCCATAATGCTTTTAAACCAACTTGACACTTTGAATATAATCCTCCTTTAATGAATCTTCCATCAATGTTCTTAATGTGACGTATAAACTTGATAATGTTAAAAACCACAGCCATTAGCTACGGTATGCTTCAATTCATCCATATTACGCTCTCAGCACATCTACTGATAGCTTTAGGAAACTTTGTCGATTATGTGGTTGGCGATGAGTGCCAGTGAATGATTTATGCGATCGAACGGATAAAATTATTTATATCTCATTCGCGATACGCTTACTGTAAATTCGTTCCCAATACACATGAAAGCACCAATTTATTTAATTAAAACAATTTCGGAATTGATAAAAGGTATATTAATGCACTGTCATATTAATAAATATTGTACATATTCGCCATTTCTTAATCTATCTTTCAGAGTTACACCACACATACTTCTCAAGGCCCTCATTTCCACAGCATTTATTCTACTTTCATGTTTCTTCTGCCATACCCAACATTCACTTCCGTACATCAAGGTTGGGACTAATACACCCTTATGCACTGCTAACCGTGCCTTTATGGACAGCAACTGGCTACTTATTAAGGAGTTCAATGCCCCATTCACTTGATTTCCGGCTTTCACTCTCCTTTCAATATCTCCTTCACACTTACCATCTCTAGTAAACATACTAGATCCCAGATATACAAACTCTTTCACTTGTTCCACTTTCACTCCGTTAATCTTAAGGTCACACTTCGTATAACTATCATCCTTTTCAAAAACCATCGCTTTCGTCTTACTCACATTTATTTTCATATCTTTCCTTTCTAAGTTCCCTTGCAATATCGTTACCATCTCTTGCAGTTCACCTTCTGATGACGCAAGCATCACTTGGTCATCTGCATAGAGGAGGCATTTCACACTCAGATCATTCATTCGTAATCCCCAATAATTAATAAATAATATGACATAAAACATATTGTAAATCGTAAGACATACATATTTCAATGAGACATATTTTTTTTTACATATGGAGTGAGAAACAGTCGTTATTCACAAATTAAAAAAAATAATGTTAAATATTAGTTTTTCAGTATTATACTGTACGCTGGCATAAGCCAGAATATAAATTATAGAATAGCCTGAAAAAAAGCTACAACATCTTAGATTAACTCAAGGAAAAGTTGTTGGAGTAAGCTTTTACTCTGTAAGCAAACTTCTACTGTGTACCTACTTAGTTAAGTTTTATCAGTTCAGACTTCCAGTATTTGTTTTATTAATACTTGCTTCTTAAGTTTTTAAATTAACTGCTTTTTGTTTTGTTTTTAATTACTAATGTTTCTTGCCGGAAACATACACCCTCTGGTGGAAAAAGGTGGAAAAATTACTCTTACAGCTACCGTAAGATTAGTACACGATTCATTCTCAACCTTCGTTATAATAAGCAACTGACAGGGCGAATTTTGATAGATAACTTTTTTTCACTGCATCCCTATGTAAAATACTAAGATTAAATTATTAGAAAAGGGACCTTTTTACATTCATTATGTGAATGAATATATTAAAAATTTGACTTAAATTTTTAATATTTTTTAATAAACTTTAGAATTTCAATTTGTATAGAATCTCTGTATACCTTGCATTATATAAACTTCTCAGCCGATTATTACTATTGTAACCGAGTCTTTGTAAGCTAAACCATTGTTGAAAAGAGTGTCCATGGAGTTTCTTGCCGGTTCTTCTCCATGAGACCCACTTTTTGGAACCGTGTAACTAGACGTTTCATAAGAGCCTGCAAAGGCCTATTTGAAATTAAAAACTTTTGATTTTGATTTTTGATTGACCTTTGCACTATTACTGCAAAAATAATCTAATATAATTAAAAATAATGTAATAAAATTAAAAATAATGTAATAAAAGAAAATTACAGTAAATATTGAACTCCGTAGGAATAGATGGCGTAAATATGGCAATTTTGTGATATTTTAAATCAGACAGTCTATGGATTTCCGAATGCTCGAAGTAAAAAGTAGGTCGACAGCGCATCATTGATTGATGTTCTGTGGCTGAGGTATCACCTACCATCAAGTGAACCTCATGCTCGTCTGTCGATGTCTTGCATAAAAAAAAGAAAGCTGTCACCTTTTAGTCTGTCTGTGACCACGGTTGCTGAAAAGTATCCGAAACGTCGGGATAATAAATCGCGTTTTAACCCGTTATAAATCTAATAGAATATTTTTGCAATAATAGTACAAAGGTCAAATTTCATTTTAGTGAGATTTGATCTATACCCCTCAAACATAATATGTTGATTTCATGCTTTCGATATATTATAATGAATTGAAATGAATACAGTGTGATTTCTAAAGATAACATTAGTCTTATATTACATTGGTTACATTGCAGAAGTAACAACCCAACTCCGATGCAGCAACTGCCGAACTACCCCGCCGGTAACAACCAGATCAACCAACCAAAGAACCCGCAGGCGAGAGGCAACGTAGCCGCCGTGGAACCTTACAACCACATCCCACATGCGCAGAGCGTACACAATAATAACTTCCAGGTAAATTAATTCGTTTACACCACGGGCTCGTTCGGTAGATCACCTGCCTGCTCATCGATGGGTCGTGGGTTCGAATCCCACCGGGTCGACATGATTATAATTTTCTGTAGCATGACTTACCCACTTCGGAAGTCGAAGATAGGACTTCCTTTAATGTCAAGTTATCAAAAATAAATTTTCGGTTTCAGGCTATGAAGCAGAACAATGTGCCATTAAAACAGCTCACTCAAAGTGATAACATACAAAACCTCACACAGCAAGAAGCTCATTATTTACAGCAAAAACAAATGATGAACCCTCTTTATAATGGCAATTATCACATGCCACACTCGCAAGATAACCAGTATCCCACCCAGTATCCAAACAAACCTGAAATTAATGCATTTAATCACGTACAACAAGGAATAACAAATTCTTACGACGGGAAATCAATATTCGATCACGTCAATAAATATCCGGAATATCCAAAACAGCCGCAATACAGTCCCAACAGCAATAGTAGCTCGAACAGCAATCAAAACGCAAAAGAAACTAAAATCAACGAACAAGAATTCCCTCCAGAATTTGCGGCGAGCAAATCAGATCCAAAATATCAAACACTTCCGTATAACACAAAATTTCCACCTAACACTAATGGAAAGGTGAATGGCAAAAATGAGGTGGATAAGAATCAAAATCAGCAAAACCCAAACGTAAATCACATGACGGTACATTCGACGCCATTATCGGTCGTGAATAAAAGCCTAGCAACTCCTCTAAGTCAAGAAGCTGCATATCAAGAACACGCATATCAATTACAAAAGTCCGATTCGTCGGGCCGATGCAATCAGGAGGGAAAGGAGAATCATGCATATCCACAGAATTCTAGGTTAAGTAATAGTCAAGAGTCGAGGAGTAATGGGAAGAGTCAGGGTAATTTAAAAGGAAATTCACCGAGTATGCTGTCCAGTACGACTTCCGCCAGCAGTTCTGTAGGATTTGGGGTAAGATATACAATTATATTATGTGTACTCTTTATGTGTTAAGCTAAAACTAGATGGACTTGTTTAACATCAATTATCTTCATTCATAAAATCAATAACATTTTTCATTTTATTGATCATTACAATATCAGGCTTTTATCACGCGAGAAGTAAACACTAATAATGTTAAATAATATAGCTAATTTGAAAGCAAATCTATAAAAAAATATATTGAACTTTCTCAAAATAAAGTGACGCGAATTATTAAAATCGAATTTTAATAAATTATGCAATCTTAACAGGCTGTAGATTACCAGCAAAAAAGGTTATAGGTATTTAATATCGTTTTTTATTAACGCGAGTAACACAGATTTAAATAATACTTTATACAGTATTAAAACGCGATTTATTATTCATCCCGACGTTTCGAGTGCTTTTCAGTAAACATCGTCATGGGCAGACCTGTCTGATTTGAATTTTTACAGTTGCCATATTAAAGCCTACTATTCCTATGTAGTTGATATTTGTACTTATAATAAAAAATCGCATTTTATCCGGTATAAAGTATTCAACATATCATTACTGTTTACTTCTCAATCAAATCATTGCTTAACCATCGCACGCACCAACATTTGTAAATATCACCATCATTCATTGCAGAAGCCCGTATCGAGTGTAGCCCCTACATCGGTTCAGGTCTCCGGCAAACCATCACCCATATACCAGACATCCTCGACCAAAATCCAACCGGTCCAGCCGCAAACCGTTCAGACTCAGAGCCTAAACGTAGCTAACCCTTCCCAAACCCAGATCAGGAACACGGCGTCCGGGGTATCCGGGGTGACCGGGATGTCCGGGGTGTCCGGGGTGTCCGGTAACTCGAGCTTGTCCCAAAGCCTGCTCCTGTCGCCCCCGCAAAGCGCCAGCACCCCCCTCTCCACCCCCGACGTCAGCGCGGACCGCTCGCCCAAGCCCGCGCTGCCCCCCAAGCCTAGTGTTAAGGTTTGTTGCTAGCTGTAGCTTCTCATTGTAGAATAGAGAAATAGAACTTTTGTTTTCAAATTCAAATTCTAAAATAATTTATTCATTTAGGTCACACAATGTACACTTATGAACGTCAATAAAAATACATATTAAATGCTTCTATTTTTACATTTACTGCCAGTTCTCAAATCAAGGGCGTAGAGCGGACGAGAAGAACTGGCAAGAAACTCGCCGCCACTCTTTTTAATCGCCAAGTTTTTGTTTTAGATAGATAGATAGATATCAACTTTATTTGCCACCTTAAACCCAACCCTAAACAAACAAAAGTAACAAAAAATACAATTAGATTATCAATTTTTTACAAATGTTTTGTAAGGAGCTGCAACCATTACACCATGTTCCACATGACATCTTTAAGTTTAAAGCCCGCTCTACACTTAGGCCGCGAAGAATCTCGTGACTCCACACTTGCAGTAGTTTAATCGTAAGTCGTCAATTTCACAGTGAAGTTCGTTTGCTCTTCGCGGTCACTTTGCAAGGGGCGAAAATCGATTAGAGTCTGGGAACAAAGCGCGAAACTGCGAATATGCGAAAAATCCAGATTTAACGTTCGCACCCTGTCGCGGCTTTCGCTCGTGATTCGCGGCCTAAGTTTTTTTAGTTGTTATAAAATACGATTTTTCATGGAAGAGCGGAACATCCCGGCACAAGTTTAAATTTTCTTAAAAGGATGTCTCAACAACGATCGACGTTTTTGTAAAAACTTATTATTTGATAATTAATTAATAAATTTTCATTTCCATATTACGTTAAGCCCGTTCTTTTTTATGTTGGATATCCATAGTGGTGGTGATACCTCAGCCACAGAACATCAGTCAATGATGGGCTGTCGACCTACTTTTTACTTCGAGCATTCGGAAATCCATAAACTGAAACAGAAACGCGCAATGTGTCATTCACAGTTTTTCCATCTATGAACGGTGGTTCGTTACCCGGTCGGAATTTTGATATTCCTGCCACCCGATCAATACCCGAAGTTAACAGACGCGCGGACGTGGGGAAAACATACTTACAGAAAATTATAAATATGTCGTCCCGATGGGATTCGAACCCACGACCCATCGATGCGCATGGCAGGTATTCTACCGTACGCCAACGAGCCCGTCAAAAAATTAATTAATTTAATGTCTTATAAAATTTATATTTAATTTTCAGACTCCACCAAGACAGTCGGTCAACAACGACATAGGCTATCAAACAGAATCAAACCCACCGAATATCCCTGACTCAAACGAAAGCGAATCTCAGAAAGAAAGTAACGGAAGTTCCAACGAAATGATCATAAAAGCGCGTCCATTAACAATAAGAAAACCACCGCTCAGCGAACAACCAAAACTACGAAACCATAATACTAAAAACGGTATAAGCGTCAGTATGAACAGGCGAATCGAAATGCCTCCCGCCTTCTTATTCCCAGAGATAGATCACATAACAGACGATAAAGATAGATTAAAAAAAGACGAAGTGGATAGATCGATAAATAATAACATATCAAGTTGTAGCGATAAGCAGGAAGACAAGGATAACATAGTGACGGATATAACAGAACAAATAAGTTCGGTGGATCTGAATCAGGATTCGCAACGAAGTGATAATGTAGTGAGGAGATCGAAGAAGGGTAATTTGAAGCAAGGTGGAAAGGCGCCCTTAGCCAGGCGAGTTAGCTTCGACCCGCTCGCGCTGCTGCTGGACGCCAGTCTTGAAGGTGAACTGGAACTCGTGAAGAAGACTGCTACTCAGGTAAGAGTGCTGTATTGACGTCATCTGTTGATTCAGATGAAGTATTAGTTAGACCGTTGGGAACTTAGAAAGTCTATTTCTACCTCAAAGACCGGCAACGCATCTGTAGATCTGTAGTTTCGGATGTTCATAGGCCTAGATCTTATAGATGTTCAAAAGTCCGGATGTTCAAAAGTCTTTCAAAGGTCAACTACACATCTACAGATCTGTAATTACGTTACGTTAGTTTAAAATTACCATTAAGTTAGTTTAAAATTAGGAATACTGGTTTCAAAAATAATATTTTTATTGATATATCATATTTTAATTTCAGGTACAAAATGCGAGCGCAGCGAACGATGAGGGTATCACAGCGTTACACAACGCCATCTGCGCGGGGCACTTCGAAATCGTCAAGTAATTATTTAATTAACTATTTAATTTTAAGTTACTTATAATTAAATATTAAATTTTAATCAGAATGAAAAAAAAACATGTTTTGATAAATTCCAGGTGCCATTCGCTTCGCTAGATTCTCCACAGATTGAACCGATAATTCTTAAAAGCACATAAAAATTCAAAAATGATGTCAAAATCTAAAAAAAAAATTGATTGGGGTTTTCTGCTTCCGCCCACCGATTCCTTATTATACATTTTTCTTATATAACCACAGAATTAATTAGCCAAAACTCCGATTAAAACGTTGCAAAAAAGAAAATGATTCAGTTTTTGCATGTCAATTATTGCTCTTGTATATACAAAAAAATGGCATCGTGTAAATGGGCATTTAATCTAATATTGTAATGGTTTCTAGGTTTTTGGTAGAGCTAGGTTGCGACGTGAACGCGCAGGACTCCGATGGCTGGACGCCGTTGCACTGCGCCGCCTCCTGCAATAATCTGCCGATGGTTCGATTCCTGGTTGATAATGGTGAGTACTAGTGTAAAAGAAACTGGAAGTGGAAAAAAAATAAAGGGTCATAAAAATATTTATTAAATAGCTTTCGTGTAATCTTTATTAAAAATTTCCCGTACCTGAGTTTTAAAAAAATCAGTTTGAAATTAGAAGTCTATTGTTTTAAGATCTTGAAGACAACGACAGAAGACAGAAGATAATTTTGTGTGGATTTTTTTAAAAGAAACGATAACCTAATTCTTGTAAAGTCCGTTTTTCTTTAGATGTCTTATCTAGTAAACAAATATGGCGTACTCACAACCACTGACAGTAGAATATAGAGTTTTAAAATGTAGGAAAAATTAAGAACGAACGTTTCTATAAACCTGTGGTGAACGATTTCATTAAACGAATTTTGAGCTAACATTTCCAAAATTACTTTTTTATCATAACTATTTTATTATTTTTAATGAAAATGAATCTCAACTTATTGAACTCAACTTTTTAATCAAATAGATTGAAAACATAAGTTGTAAACGAATATTCAAATTTTATCTATACTAATATTATAAAGAGGAAAGATTTGTTTGTTACGATTTACCTCAAAAACTACTCGACCGATTTTAAAAAGTTTTTTGGTGTAAAGTACACCGCCACTGATTGTTAGATTCAAATATAAGTTAAATAAAAAAAAGTTAAAGAAGTTAGATAAAAAATAATTAAAAAAACTTTGAACCCTTGCCTAATGATAATAATTAATCAATATTGTTAAAAACTTTCATTAAATTAACTTTTATTTTGTCATCTAGGAACGTATCCCATATAAATGAACATTTCATATTCACGGTTTCTGTATTCGCGGCGTATTTACGGAACATATCCCCCGCGAATAAGCTTTAACATAAGCTTTTACTGTACATCTAATATATAAAATTCTCGTGTCGCGGTGTTAAACGGTGGTTAAACTCCTCCAAAACGGCTTTACCGATTTTTACCAAATTTTATATGCGTATTCAGTAAGTCTGATTTTTCATACCCCTAAGTGATAAGGGTTGTTCACCCTTAATTTTTTTTTTAAATTTTTGGACGAAATTTTTTGTTTTTATTTTTTTATAATGTGGCATTAAAAAATACATACAACCCTATATTTTCCCTCTTCTATTATCAACCCCTGCTTTTAGAAATTATTTACATGGCAAAACAACGATTGCCGGGTCAGCTAGTATATGATATAATTTATTCTCAGGTGCCTGTATTTTTGCGACAACATTATCGGACCACGAGACGGCGGCGGAGAAGTGTGAAGAGGACGAAGAAGGCTTCGACGGCTGTTCAGAATATCTCTATAGTAAGTTTTATAAGATATAACTTTTTGTAACCGCTTAGTGTACTGTATATTTGCTGATTAAGATGTATGTATATTAGTAAGGTTACAAAAAGCAATACATTATCTTATTTTTATTTAGGTTTACCTGGGTGATATGGGTTTTTACGTTTAAAAATAACTTTGAAAAAGAATAGAATGAAGTCTCGATTTCATAGCCAATTAGGATAATATACACTCAAATACATTCGAAAATCATAAATTATAAAGAAATAATCCTGAAATTAATTTACAACACTACTATACACACACATTTAACATCAGAAACGAAAATGGCTATGAAAGACTTGTTACCGCCAAAATCAAGACATAAAATAAATTAAAATTAAAATAAATTTATTAATACAAATTTGAATAAAATATTGTACCTTATCATCAACAAACAAACATAAATAAACATACCCAAGTCAAAATTGAGGTGTTTAAAGCCAATAACCAAGTGTATGTACGCCAGATCTCACTCTCATTCATAACTCACTCGTCTGAGTGAACTATACGCGTTTTAACGCAAAGAGCCTAGGCATCCGGGACCTCCACATCAATGGGGCAACAGAGACTTCGGAAAAAATATTTCAAATTCCGACGAGTAAATATTTCCTTTGATTTTTTTTTGTTTTATTTTTACATACTGTAGGTACTTTGTACAAACATGATTATAGGTTCTTCAATATTTAATTTTTTTTTTTTTTTTGGAAAATAATTTCGAGCTAGTTCCACTCATTTGTTGCCTCAAGGCCTCCACACCTAACCTTGGCCTGAGTCAAAAAATTCAAAATCATTTATTCATTTATTGTTACATAATGTACACTTATGAACGTCATTAAAAAAAAATTAAATGCTTCTAATTTTACATTCACCGCCAGTTCTCAATAACGGACGAGAAGAACTGGCAATAAACTCTCCGCTACTCTTTATAATAAAGCACTGCAACCATCTGCAACCATGACATCTTGAAGTAATTAGCTATAATAATAAAATTAAAAAAAAACAAAGATATATCCCCCATCACTAGTAGGCATATACTATCTTGGGAACAACACGCAAACACATTGAAAAAACTAATATAACCGTATACACGAATTCAAGTTAGCATTAACACAAGACGCTGACTTACCTATGTCTACAACATTTTACTATTCCTATTGCAGGTGTCCAAGAGAAACTAGGTATAATGAACAGCGGGATAGTGTACGCGGTGTTCTCATACACGGCCTCGCGCGGCGACGAGCTCTCGTTCGAGTCGGGCGCGAGGCTGCAGGTACTGAGGAAGGGGGACGACCACGAGCGCGAGTGGTGGTGGTGCCGGGGGGACGCGCGCGAGGGCTACGTGCCCAGGAACTTGCTCGGGGTGAGTGGTTTGGGTGTTTTGTCAGATTTCGACTGACAGGTTTGACGTCATGGTAGGAGATCACAGGACGTTAATTGGTGCTTTTTTTGTTGATATTTTTTTATGTCAGATTTTGACAGACGAAGGTTAGGTTTATTGGTAGGTAATCACAAGACGTCAATGAATTTTTTTAGACGCATGTCGATAGAGATTCCCTTGATAGTAGGTCACGGGATATAACTTTTTTTGATGAATTAATGTGTTTTTTGATATTTTTTTAAATGTCAGATTTCGACAGACAAGCGTCAGGTTCACTTAATAGTAGGAGATCACAAAACGTCAATTGATATTTTTTATGTCAGATTTTGACAGACGATGCAGATGGTAAGGTTTATTTGATGGTTGGTAATCACAGGACGTCAATTAATGTTTTTTTTTGTATTTTTATAATGTCATATTTCGACAAACAAGCGTGAGGTTACATACTAAAAACATCCAACGATCCAACAGTGCGAACCCGCGATCTATTTCGTCGTTCGTTGTTGTTCTACACAACCCTCCAAATAGCTCGTCAAAAAAATTCAAATATATTATGCGATTCAACTAAGAATAGGAACGTCAATGACCTCTACCTGTCAAATGTCATCAATAACGGTTTATTTTAACTTTGCTTAATTTAGTCTTACATAAATCAAATTTAAAAAATAACCTTAATGCTTTACATAAATTAGCTAAATATAATATTTAATTATTAAAGACCATACTTTTTTCTTTCATATTTTCATTGTTGGCAAGAATTCGCCTGTAAGTGAAGCGCCATGGGTCGCGCAAAGGCCTAGAAACCATGCCAAGGCTATTTAAAAAAGAGGATGAGTCGGCTAATCGCCATTTTTCGTTGTTGGTGTACTTTGTCGTGCGACTGAGTATTTGTGCTTGTGAACTGATACTGTTTCTTTTATTAATTCTGTTTGTTACATGTGATTTAGGTTTTTTCGCTCAAACTTCGTAACTAAATTTTAATTTAAAAAAAAAAATTGTTTTGCTCACCCTACATAATTGGTTTGAATTGACAGCTATGGCGTCACAAAATGGCGCTAAGTCAGTATTCTTATTTGAATCGCATAGTATAACAGTTACTAAAAGTGGTCATTATAATATCAATTCGTTTTGTTTCAGTTATATCCAAGAGTAACCCCACAGCAAGAATAAACAATATCACGGCTTAATTTAAAGGACCTAATCTATTGTAAATACACTATTTAATTATTTTTTATGTATTTATATCATTCTATGTAATCTACTTTACATTGTATACAATTTTATGAGATCTAATATTTTGTAAATATTTAAATATGTAAGTGCAAAACAAATGAGATTATATTGTAGATACATTTTATAAATATACGAGTCATTTTAAATAGTAACGGTTTGTACCTATTATTCTAGGTTACTTGCAAAAATTGTGAAATGTTACACATAAATTGACAATACAAAATAATTAATACAAACTAAAATTGTTGTACTATTTTTATTTCCTTTTCAGATCATTCTGTTGCAATTAATATATTTAATCCGTTTTATAAATCTGAATCTTTACTATCTAAGAGGTTGAATATAAAGCATTATTAGGAGTTCTATTCAAGCTTTTATTATATTTATGATGGCTAAGGTAATTAAAATGCAAGAAAATATATTGAAATAGTAAGAAATATAATATAATAAATAGGGGGTGTCAATGTGTATAATTCCAAAGTAAATTATGTAATATCAATATCTTGATACATTTGATTCAACAGTGATAAATAAGACCAAGAAGTGCTCAATATCTGAAAATATAAGTAAGGTTTTTATCCTTATAATACATATAAACACTATTTATACTAAAAATTATAAAGAGGAAAGATTTGTTTGTAACGATTTAACTCAAAAACTACTCGACCGATTTTAAAAATTCTTCTAATTTTAAATTAATTATTAAATTCTAGCTAAAAGCTACATTATCAGCAAGTAATATAGGCTATATATATATATATTTTTTGTGTACAGTACATCTAAATTGCACAATTGATCGCTAGTACTATATATCGTCGCTGCGCCTGACAAGTTCCATATGTGCATTTTTGTATAGTTTTGGGAAACAACGAAAAACGTATTATTGATTCACATACGGAGTTTTTTTTAACGGTCAAAACACATATGGAATTAGTTAAACTCGTTTCCAGTTCGAATATCACAAAAAGGATTTTAATAACACATAGAGAATAAAACGAAGATTATTTTTTGTGCAAAAACCAAAAATCAAAAAAATGCACATATGGAATTTGGCAGGCGCAACGACGATATTACGTTTCCATAGAGCTTATTTTCAGGGCATTTTTTCAACGTGAACTTTATTTACAACGAAGTACGATACAATTTCAATTGTCAAGTATTAAAATTTGATTCAAGCTTGAGTCACATCTTGGAACACAGGTCTATAAATACTATTTTACTTTTTAGCTATTGACTACAAAAATACCTTAGACAGCGTTGTCAACGTCACGTCAGAAAAGCCCAAAGCTGACAATAAGCACGGTTTTTGGGCCCTAAAAAAAGTATTTTAACTTAGTACCATATTTATCAAATGTTTCAAAATAAACAAATAAAATCGCATTATAAATGTCTTACACTAACCTGATAATAATAATCTGAATATATTTACGAAATTTAATACTTCTTGAGTACCAAGCGCAATTATACGCGGCATCAGCTATTCCAGAGCTCTATAAACAAAAAAACTTATCCATTCTAGAAAAATTGAATTTGAAAATGGCAAGAAATTAAAACCATGTTAAAGAAACTGTTAAATTGTAATTGTTAATTCGACGTAAGGATTTGTACCAGGGACTGAAACCGGTAAATTTTTATTTTCCAAAATACGTGTCTGACTGAGATACCATGATATTAGTTTTAAAGAGTAAAACACACTAAAACCACAGTAATTTTTTTTCAGTAAATATGAATAAAAACGAAAGAATTTTAACAAAAACCTTTATTATACCGGTATAACTCCCATAGTAAATTAACCGGTATTCAGTCCTTGATTTGTACCATATCATGTAGGTACAAAATATCCCATATAAATTAATAAAAGATCAAAGCATTTAGAATTTAGATAAATGAGTCTGCTTACTACACCGTATTATAATATTTTGACCGTGCTATGAAAGTATCTGGAATATAGGATTAAAATACGGATAACATTGGAACAGATATGTGCATACTTTTATTAAATGTCTGTGAATTCAAAAAAAATTCAAAAAATTAGTGAAATTATATTACTTTTAAATTTACATATAATTTAGAAAATTCAATACTAAGTTTTATTAAAATTTTTTAAAGCATTCTATTTATTTGGTAGGGAATGCAAGTGCCACATAATTTTGTGTGATTTGGCTCGTTATTCGAATTTCAAATGTCGGCCAATCACGTTCCATTTCTCGTGAACATCGCGGCTTGAACGAATTGTTACTTACTGTATCCGATAGCAATTGGCCAGACCAACAAAAGTTAAACATGGCAAGGATAACACCCAATGTTGCCAGTAGACTTTTTATTAAATCTTTCCCGACCTGAAAATTGTTTTAATTAAAAAAATATAGAGAGGTAAGGAAATCTTTAATCACTCACAAAACAATTTCCAATACTAATGATAAATTTATGTTTATTAAATAAATGCGACACTAAAAGGCATACTCAAATTTTCAATCGCTATACATAAACAGATTTTAATATAAAAATTGACAAGATCATTAAAAAGCTAATACTAACCACTGTAAGAAAGCCAAAACAGCAAATAATAATCGAAGAAAACGTTACTTGTGTGAATAATAATGGCCCAAAAATTGTATTTAGATTATCTACAACACTGCAATTAAAGTACAATGAGTAATCTTGTATTAACGTAACTGAAAATAATTCGTTCTTTGCCTTTCAAATTCATAAATATTTACTCAAGTAAACTTTTACAACTATTCACGAATTTTCAAATTTCAAAGTCACACCGAGCCGGTCTGTTGCTTACCTTAGCAATTTCTGATGACGTTGTACAATGCCTTTTATGAAACTGCAATCATTATTTTGTAACTCAGAATCTTGGAGCGGTTCTATGTTATCGAAATCTTTTTTCAACGCCGCCAAAAGACCACTCACGTCAAATATTAGGGATGTGAGAATAAAATCGATTGCTATATACACACACATGTGAAATGTACATGCTAGAAGCAGACCAAAATATAAAACTAATGAAAGGCAAAAATACCACCTTATAAAAGTATTCTTATTATTATTTGGTATATAGGCCATATAAATGCATCTTCTTCTGCATATAAAAAGGACCCATAATGAGTTCTTTGTATTTTAATTTTAATTTGAGAGACTTCCGATTCTTGTAATGTGCTAATAGGTATTTATGAAATGTATAAGTGAAAGCTTAATTTTCGTTTGCTTTCATATCATGTATAAGGAATCAATTAAATGTTTAATTCAGGGCATAATATCCCAAATATTAGGCATAATTTAATTTGAGTTTGACGACCAAGGATACCTCGATGAATATTTGTTTTGTCTTTCCGGAGCATTAAATGTGGGTCACCTAGAAAAACTTTTTAGATCGCATTATCTCCACATTAGGATCATGGTCAAATGACATAAAAAAACTGCTATACATATCCAGTACACTTTAATCTAACATAGACAATAATTGCATTTAAATTATTATATCGTTTACTTACTTACAGTCGCAGTATAAATATATGCAAAAGCATACACATAATGCGATTTCAAAAAAGTGAAATAATAAGTGTCGAGGGGAAACTGGTAAACAGTTTTTGATTCAGCTACATATGTGTAAATTGTTGTCAACATTGGTACCAGTAAAAATAAGCTTATAGCCACATAACCGCAGTAATAGAAAACTGAAATCATAATAATATTTAGTACAACAACTCTGTGGAAGCAGCGGTAGCGGACGGTTTTTCCAACTCGATATGTCTTGAACCTTCAAGAAACGATCTTACATTTTCTTTAAAGGCACCTGCAAGCCCTCTGGTGTTGCCGATGTCTATGACGGCGGTGATCACTGATCACTTACCATCACGTGAGTTACCTGCCCATTTGCCCCCCATTCTAGAGAAATAAACAATGATACCTTAAATCTATTTTTATGAACTTATATTAAGCACGGGAACATATTATAAAAGGTACGAATGTATCTGCCTAATTCCCTCCCTTATGCTCTCTAGCTCGGAAGTTTTGGGTTCAATTCCTGGGACACAGAATAAAAATGTTTCAGTCTGGCAGGGCTCAGAAAGATCACCTATTCTTCGGTAAAAATAAGGAGTTCATTGATTATATTTCCTAGTTTAAAGAGTCCTAGATTATTGCGATGTTTTGATTATATTGTATGGATTCACCAACAAAGAAAATCCTATGACCAGCTTAAAACACATTTATGAACAGAACAGACAGAGAACATGTTAAACCAGCGGGAGTCAACCCTGTGATTCTTCATATCACAACGTGTAATTGCTACCCAAAGCACCATCCCTCTAATTTTATTGTTACTTAAATAATAATTCCGTTATCCATTTAGTAGGAGAGCCCGTGGGAGATCGTCCTTCACCGATCTGATAACCAGATGAGACGTATTTTTTATTAAATATTTTTTATAAACAAATATGCCTATAATTGCTTGCCTATCGAAAAGTGGTCATGGCTATTTTTAATTAAATTAACTTTTATCGATTTTTTTTTCATCACCTTCATACTTTTGATAACCAAATGAAATTTATTTGACTGATAGTTTTTGATACACAGAATATGCCTAGGTATGCTTGCCTACTCATTTCAGTGCATAACTACCTGGCAAGCAGGTGTAAACAGGTAAGTCAAAATAATAAAAAAAAATTAAATTAATAAATAAATAAAATTAAAAATAAAAAAAAAATTAAAATGAAAATTAATTATAAAAAATTAAATTAAATTAAAAAAAAAATTAATTAATTATTATTATTTTTTTTATAAAAAATAGCCATGACCACTTTTCGATAGGCAAGCAATTATAGGCATATTTGTTTATAAAAAATATTTAATAAAAAATACGTCTCATCTGGTTATCAGATCGGTGAAGGACGATCTCCCACGGGCTCTTAGACCAATTGGTAATTTACTATGGTATTTACTAAGAGTGCCATTTTAAATTCATAAATTGTTCGACTTTTAGTCATGAGGTAAGATCAAGTATTTAAGGTAATTAAATATGTATTTACAACGTTCAAAAAGTTGAAGACGTCTCGTCCAACTATCAAGGGTTTTCACTTTCTGTCTGTCGTCCGTATTAACTGGCCACAATTCAGCAATTTCCAGAATAACTTGTCTTATTTCGTTCCTCTTAACAGTAATAATACAAAGTTTAACGATATCTGTAACAATATTCACTAAATAAAAGATATACCTAATATTAACAAACCCTACAAAGACAACGACTAGTGTTCACGCCGTTGTGTGTTCGTGGCACCTCCTATTGAGAGATGCACGAACCAACAATCACTCCTGAATCGTTCGATGCGCGAACGCCTCTTCGAGTGTTCTTCATCTTCGATTCGCGACACATTCGTTCATTGACTACCGCATCTTTCTTATTTATCGCATAATTAATTAATACAATCGCTTTAAATCAATTTATAACCGTGTGTGCTTGTGACTTGTGTAAACGAGTCGAGGACGAGCTGCTTTGGAGGTAAGTGCTATCCTTTCGAACACACACGGCCGCTTCATTTCTAGCATTTTAAATCCCTTAATTTTTTTCTATTTCCGCATTCCCTGGTGGTGTCTTCTGCGCCACCAACTAGTGTTGACATATGGACCAGAAAGCTGGATTCTCAGTGAGAAAGACGATTTCTTTTTAATGTATAAAATTAATATAATTAAAATAATAAATAAGCAAATTTTGGAAAAATATTTTACTCTTTAAGAAATACTATCAATATTTACCGTGGTAGCGATATTTACAATCTGCGCTTACAATCAGTTCAATAATCCTAATTCGCGCTATACCTATGAAGTGTTTCCAAACGCTAAACATATAGGTATGTTAGCTTTTTAGGAATTGGTAGGGTAGGGTAGGACTTTTTGTGCTGTTGTTTACATTAGTTACCTACCTACTTTTTAATTTGGTAAAAGTCTTAGAATCTTAATTACACAGAACTAGTTTTACTAAAATATTTACCTTGTGTTGCCATAAGAGTACCTGGAATAGCATTTATGACATCTAAAAGGTTCGCATTCGTTTTATGGCTCAAAAATATGTATAAATATTGACCAAACACCGTCGAAACAAGTGCAATATAAGCAATTATTAGTTTCCAAAACTTTCTCAAAAAATGTCCATTAGAATCGTCAAAAATATCGATACCAATAACTTTAACGAATTTAATGTGTCGGTTAAATGTTCGAACAAAATCAACCGGAAGTTGATGAAATTTCAACATTTTACTTATTGTTTGAAAGATTGAATATATTATATGAACAAAGTTTTTCTTTTATATTTCAAAAACAGGTATTAATTTCAAGTAGATGTATGGATAGCAAAACACGAGCTTAAAAAAAATAGAAATAGAAACTATAAAACAATGAATAAAATATAAAATAATTATTCCTAGTTGAAAAATGAGCAATAAAATAACGTTACGTTGGCATTAAGAAGAAATAATCCTAGTTCTGAATTGTACAATATATCAATAAATTATTTATATCTTCGTCAATTAGTTTGAAAGTTAAATGAAAATACAATCAGACATTACTATGTATTTTAAAATTTGAATTTCTTTGGGCATTATCTGAAATAAACATTTATTATTATTATTAGGTATTGCAATGGAAACATTTTGGGGATATTTAATAAGATTGAAAATTAATAAGTACCTTCCTACTTTTTATATATAACTTTTTTGTCAAGCATAAGGAAGTAATTGTAATTTTTTATTGTGTTAGGGTAACCACAAATATACCTAATTAATTGAAATCCACAGACTGAAATGCTGAAATGGGGTTCAAATCTAAGTACAATGTTCGTTACGTACTCGAAATTCGATATAACTGTGACTCGTTTGACACCTACAGAGACCAGATGCTGGCAAAACATGTTTATAGATAAGTATAAAATTCAACCCAGCGGGAGTCGAACCCGCGACTCATCGGAACTAAAGGTAGTTTTACTCTCCAACGTCAATAAATATTGTAAATATGGGACTTTTGTATTTCTGCTAAGAACCTTTTTTATGTTTGAAATCGACAGACGAGCACGTGATAGTTCACTTGATAGTGGGTGATACCTCAGCAACAGAACATCAGTCAATGATGTGCTGTCGACCTACTTTTACTTCGAGCATTCGGAAATCCATAGACTGAAACCGAAATGCGCAATAGGCACTTCACGGTATTTTCTTCTATGAACGGTGGTTCGTTACCCGGTCGGAATTTAGATATTCCTCCCTCCCGATCAATGCCCGAAGTTACCAGACGTGCGGAAGACATTGTGAAAAACCTTGTGAATGTAGTTCAGCTCGGTATGGTTAAAGAAATAAAAAAGTTGTAGTTTCTAAGACAGTATTAGTATAACAGAATTTGAGAGTGAAATATGGTCACTCTACAATTAATATGAAATTATTTTTCAACTTTACTATAAAAAATATAGACATTGGAATCATTATATCTTATAATATTTATAGATTGGCGTCATTATAGCCAATTATTTAAAATTAGCGATATTGAAAAATGAATTAACTATTAAAGTATTATAAAACCAACTACTATTATGTATTCTATTATTTAAACCCGATTTGAATTATTGTAATGTGTAAATAAAATACTGTATACCGGATTAAAACGCGATTTATTATTTAAATTATTTATCCCGACGTTTCGGATGCTTTTCAGCAACCGTGGTCGCGGGAGACTGTATTAATGTGTGTCGCGCAGTCTCCCGCGACCACGGTTGCTGAAAAGCATCCGAAACGTCGGGATAAATAATTTAAATAATAAATCGCGTTTTAATCCGGTATACAGTATTTTATTTAAATGTGTGATACTCGCGTTAATAAAAGACAATATTATTGTAATGTGATTAATGATTATAGAATCCTGAGGTAATGTGTATAGGGCACATTTGTGTTATGATATCTGTTCATAAAATGTTTATTTTCAATATTTATGTATAAACTAGTGGACCCCGCATATAATTAAATTGACTCTAGAAAACGTTTGTATGGGAAATAGAAAAGGGCTGTTTTTAGGGTTTTCCCGGAAATTATTCGATTTTTTCTCGCCTTTTAAACCTTCTCTAGACCTCCACGAACATTTCAAGACTAAGATAAGATAAATCCGTTCAGTCGTTCTCGAGTTTTAGTGAGACTAACGAACAGCAATTCATTTTTATATATTATATAGATTGAAAAAGGTCTAATTAATAAAAAACTAAAATAAAAAACAAAAACTACAAATCTTGGGTGAAAGATTATCTCCAGCTCTATAGATTAAAATATTAAACAATTGACCAGACACTTAATGTTAAAACTAGCAATCCACCCCGGCTTCACACGGGTGCAATGTATCAGATCATCATGATAATAAAATCGGTCGAGTAGTTTTATATGGATAATTTTCCACGTTTTTGCATCATTTTTCACTGATGCTTCGCTCCTATTGGTCGCAGCGTGATGTTATGTACCCAAAAGCCTTCCTCAATAATTGGACTATCCAACACAAACATAATTTTTCAATTCGAACCAGTAGTTCCTGAGATTAGCGCGTTCAAACAAACAAACTCTTCAGCTTTATAATATTATAAAGTATAGATTAAAAGCTGTTTAGTATACAGTTAGTTATGTATACGTAAGTATATAATATAATATATATCGACGCTGGAAAGCAAAAACGTGGTAAATGACAATCCTATATATAACTATAATAGTGATAGTATTCAACCGATAATGCGGCTGAATTAGATTAATTATAAGGCAAAAATTATAAGTTATAACTTTAGTGTCCAAATATGAAACTCTACATCCGTAAATTCGGAAGTAATCATTTTTATTTGAATAAATAATAACATTTACTGCTCTGCTGCATTTGGAATTTGCAGGTTACTACATTTATATATGCTTTCTAGTATCGATATGTAATACATGTGATTTTTTTAAATCATTAGTTATATGGTTAAATCATAAAGGCACTGAAGATTGGTCGCTTATTTGCCTGTAACACACCGAAATGTGTCTGCCTAGGTCCTAGGGTATTCGGGAATTCACTAAGCCTACTATACTATCTATAAAAACAAATAAAACACAATACTTAATATTAAAAATTTATTATCTAAATCGTTTACATTTCACCATCATCTGAATCCTCAATATCAGCCAAAGCCTGTTTCGCTTGGTTCTCAGCCTCAGAGGCAATTTCCTTGGGCACAAGCTGATGACGGCCATTGGTGTCCTTTGATACCCATGATAGTTCTAGCTCGAATTGTTTATCTTTCAATTCATCGTGGACAAGGTAAATACTGCAAGAAGAGTTAAGGTTATAATGAGATTTTCGTATGATTTCATACCTTATTGATTGGAATATTTGCTCAAATCAAATATCTTTTAAAGGTTTTTTATTAAATTAAGCAGAAAAAAAACAAATGAAAGTAATTTTTTGTATCCTTTAGATAATTTTTTTTATACTAGATATCTACAGACGAGCATGTGGTTTACTTTATGGTAGGTGATACTTCAGCTACGGAACATAAGTCAATAATGCGCCGTCGACCTCCTTTTTACGTCGAGCATTCAGAATTTCAGATATTCCCAAATCCATAGACTGAAACCGAAACGCGCAATATGCACTTCACGGTTTTTCCATCAGTGGTTCGTTACCCGGTTGGTATTTCGAAATTCCTCCCACCCACTCAATGCCCGAAGTTACCAGATGTGGGGAAGACATGTTTACAGAGTTATAATCATGTCATCCAGGTGGGATTCGAACCCACGACCCATCATTCCGCACGACAGGTGTTCAAACGAACGCGCCAACGCGCCCGTCGAGTTTATTTTATCTTACATCATGGATTTAGATCATCAAATTAATATAAATCTTACAGTCATTGATAAACTAAAATTTGTGATTGATCCTAAATATATATTTATTTTTTTATTTGATCAGTTTCTATATTTAAAATAAAACTCCCTTATAATAAGAGATACTATAATGATGTACTACAAAATTGCCTTTGTTCCTAAAGAAAAAATTAATACATCCAGCAAAACACAGATGGTGGTAATTTAAAAAAAAAGGTGAATTCCTACAACAAATCTCTGGACCTAGAGTAACTTACATTCTTGCAGCTTCTTTCACTAGGTTCTTGACGGGTATATCTGCCAGTTTAAGCTTTTCTATTTCAGTTTTTGCTGCTTGCTTCGCTTTGCCCACAGCACATCCAAAGTACGACTAAAATTTAAAATATAAACATAAACAAATATAAATATTTGATAAAATCGTAAGTTCCTACTCAGTAGTCCTTATGTATCTACATTATCTCAATTTTACAGGAGAGAAAAAATACTGTGACAATCCGCCATTTAAAACGTCACCAGCTTTTTAATACAGATTGTATACAATTGATGAATAAATAATTTATACATTACACATTGTACATTGGAATTATATTAAAGGTTTTAAAAAAATCAGATTTAGTTACATAAATACATACATATACATCATGCCTCTTTCCCATTGGGGTAGGCAGAGAACATGGAAATCCATATGCTCTGATCCTTACATACCACTTTTGCATTGCATTGCATTTTTTATTTAGTTATATATAAAGAAAAACAATTTTTGGTAATTTTGTATATACATTCATCTGGTTCTTATATCGCATTACATATCAATGAAAGCAACACACATTCATATGAGAAAACCTTTCAAATGCAGTTTATTAATGATATTTCTTATTTAATTATTTACGGGCTGATTACAGACACAAATAAATGATTTACAAAGTTTGCATAATAGACATCACACTTGCTTTTCTATACTTACAAATGAGACTCCACTGGGTTCCAGCATGTACATTTGTGGTCCCTCATGCTCTGACCAAGACCCCATGATAGCCGCACATCCATAAGGACGAACCGCACTGTATAAAGTGTATGCATGCATGTACATTGATACACGCTCATTTAAGTATTTTAAAGGGACATGGATTCCATATTGAGATCTGTAATTTGATGCTTCAGAGCGAGCAGTCTCCACTATCTGTCTTGCGTCTGAGATAAGACCAGATACTGCCTAAAAAGGTAATATGTTATAATGAGACAAAAAGACAGTTACTATCTTAAAATAACATACATAAGCAACCTTAGCAATACATATTTTATATTAATCAATATTATTCATTATATAAAAGTAAAATGTTTGGAGTATTAATACAAAACCTTGCTTGTGTCTTGTTATAGTTATAAACAAGTGACAATTCATGTGCTTTACATATTTTTTTCATTTAATATCTTAATAAGAGCCTAAAACATTAAACCTTACCATGCCAACATGTTCATCAATATGGAATATTCTTTTGTTTGCACCAGGTTCATATAACTTGGATGTCACAAGTTTCTCCACAGCAAATACCACACCATCTTTTCCTCTCAATCCTATAACTGTTCCTGAATTCTCTACGGCTTTTGCAGCATATTCGACTTGGAATACTCGACCGTCCGGTGAGAATTGTGAAGCAGATAGATCATACTGAAAGTACAGAAGCATACATGATTAAGCAAAATTAAAAAAAAAACCTATAACTTCGTTGATTTTTATAGAACGTAAAAATATATCGACATATTTAAAATGAACAAAAATTAAAAGTAAATATGCATATTGCAAGGGACTCTGACGTTAAAAGATGTTAAAAGGGCAAAGTAAAACTTGAGAATAAAAGATAAAATATTTGTGAAGCAAACTTAAACAAATATCTACTTACACCTGTTCCAATAGAACTCATTGTAAGAATTTATATAAAGATTTTGATAAAATAAGCTTATAATTCAAAAGATTTAACCTATGTATTTTAAAAAATACAATTCACCGTATCTTAAAGTTCGGCGGCGATGACAAGCAAATCATTGATGCTTCATGTTTGACGTATGTAGTGATGTGAAGTTGAATCGTAAACTCAAAATAAATCGTCTATGATCTTAAAATATAATATAATAATATGCATATGAAAAGTAAGCGTTAAATTTTTTATCTCTTATTACTTACTAAATAATAATTCTTAAACTATTAGATAACTTAGTAAAATATTATGACTTGTGATGCACATACACAGTACCATGAAACGAATACTGTTGATGAATGTGGTTCACGAATAGGTCTTCAAACTATTTACATTTTACGCTAGATGGCGCTTTAAAATGTACCTGGTAAAATCGTAATATTGTTATTTAAAATAAAATATATTGTATGTATTTCACATTTCTCATAAGAAATGTAACCTAAAATACAGGCCTGGAAGACATACTGCTTACTAAGTTAAGTTATTATGTAGGATAGTCGTATAACGTATTACATACTGGTCGAAAACATCGTCGATTTATGTTGCAAGCAGATTACCATGTCAAAAGAATTTACGACCGTACCTCTATTTACACATTTTTGCAAAGCAGCATAAACCCCAAAACTCAGAGAGAATTTCATCTACATAGTTTAGGGCCATTGAACTACGAACATTGCTTATATTGTAAGTTCAAATGGAAATTTTGATGTTGAGTATCTTGATGGGAACTTTTCAGATCGTAAAATTTTTTTACCAAGGGCGCACATTCGTCTAGAAAGAATCTGCCTGTTTTCAAGCATCTCCTGAAAAGAAGGGATAAATATTTTATTTCGTTTTTAATCCGTTAATTTTTTTGATGTGTTATTGTTTCATACTTGTGTTTAAAATAGTAAATATTATTACTAGGTAATTATTTCTCAGAGTTCAGGAAAATATAAACAGAATACTAAGCAATCGTAAAATTTTCACATAGATGTATGTTATAAAGTATGTTTTTCACAAGCTAAAATAAATTTAAATTATAGAACCTCTTTTCAGTTTCAAATACAGTTTTTGCTGAAATGGGAGTCTAAACAAACATGTAATTAATATTTATTAAACTTAAATCTATTTTCTGTAAATAGTTTTACCTTATATGTCTCCATCTAAATTCCATTGTTGAACAGTGTCGCCCCGTAACCTTTACAATCGTAATATAAATTTTTCAGTCTTAGTCAGACTGAGAATATATTATACAGTAAAAGCAATTTAATATTATATTATACCATGATATTTATTAAATTTAATTTAAATAGCACCTTACCTACCAGTAAGTAATTTAACTGGAAGGTAAGACGTAAGATATAAAACAACGTTCACGTACTTACTTCGGTACAAGGATCAATAGAAAAGCTCATTTTGTTTTATTTCCACTTGAAGCCAACGCCCGAACCCTTTCAAGGGTTCTTGTTTGTTATTTGACTAGATAGTGGGAACTGTATTGATGGAGACAATCATTGTGGCTCCGGTAATGAATCCTTTGAAATGACGCAATTTTCGTGTAACTACTCTGAGGCGTATCTTTAATTGGAGATTAAATGGTTTTCCTCACTATTTACTTAAGTAACTGGCCGCTTATTAACTTTCATGTTTATTTATTTATTAATTTACCGACTTGCATTATAAATATACAAGGATAATAGAATTGATAATGCAAAAGGTGGCCTTATCGCTACAATTCAGCGATCTCTTCCAGGCCACCACTTAGAAATTATATAAAACTAAAAAGGAAGAAGGGTGGGCGCTATATTTGAAGGATAATAGTACCTCATTAAAGCAATATATTTTCCGTACCCGTAGCTTGAAAAAATTGATAGATTTTAAAACCTTTTTTTTTCAATTATACCTCTAAATATAACAAAGGTAGGTTACTCAGAAAAATACCTACGTATCTACAATACATAAGAAACTGTTTCCAAATTCACATACATTTTGCACAAAAGAGCTTTGTAAGAATAATCTATGTGTCCTAAAACGCGAATTTTCTTTTCATTACTCTTTTAGACTGCGGAGAAACGAGCCAATTTAAGTTCTTAGAATTTAAAATTTTATTTTTCGCTGTTATAACACTTGTGGAAAAATGTAGTTGTTATAAAATACTACAAGGTTATACGAGTTTAAAATAAAATGTTATGGAATTCTGTGTGGAAATTAAACAGTACACAATACACATAAGAACTTATGACAATTATACTTAGTATGAGATTATTGGATATCTATTTTTATGTTAGATAATATCTACAGACAGTTATACCTACCATCAAGTGAACCTCAGCCACAGAACACCAGTCAATAATGCGCTGTCGACCTACTTTTTACTTTGAGCATTCGTAAATGCATAAAACACGTATTCAAAATAATTTTATTTTAGACACAGTAAGTACCTTGACTTAGCTCGTATAAAAAATTTGGTTTTTTAACGTTAAAGTTTTTTTGTTTTTATGAGGAATATTTGTCTTGTTAACCTGTCGAAGTTCATATTATGTTTGAAATGCTTCTTCGTAATATTAGGTAGAAGTATCTCATCGGGATTTCCCTATTAGTAAGAATACTAGGATACAATACATTAGGTAAGTATATTATTATTATTATTCTACGTAAAGCATATCATAAAATTACCAAATAAAATCTTACCTTTTAAATATTTTCAATCATATTCACACACAATTTAGCTTCGAATGCAATAAAATATCCATTAATTTTGAAGATGGGCATTTTCTGCTACACTGAGCGGTGAAACGTTGAAATTTTTAGGGAGATACTTTATATCTTCAGATGTATTTTTATATTCCATGGTTGGCTGTATTATTTACCGAAATAAATAGAAAAGAGTATTCATTTTAAAATCTCGATGTATAAAAATGTTGATTTGTAGAACATTTCGAAGGATAGCATCAGTAGGTATGGCTTTTACAGAAAAATGAGTGAACATTAAGTATAAATACTTATACATAAATCATGTCATAAGAAGGACTCTCAGAGTCAGAAAAATGGGAAAAGTTGGAGGAGGCCTTCACCCAAAGAGGGGTCCAAATCTCAGAAATAGAAGATATTACTAACTAATCATTAGAATAAGTAATAAAAATAACAAATACTAACAACATCTGAAACATTATATCACAAATGGATTATATGATATTTTATAGTTTATACCTTTCTTCTTATTTTCATTCTATATTTCTCCCTCATTGCAAAATAATTCAATGAGGTTTAAATATACTGTGTATTATTATTATTTAATACGGTATAATTTACAGTAGAAAACCAATTTAGTTGATGTGAAACTATAACAATATGAATTCCAATAAGGTCTAGCCTAGCAATATAGTTCGTCTTCGTGAATTCTATACAATTCCTGTTATCGGAACGACACGACGTTATTAAATAAACAGGGAGTTGGAAACCCTTCTCTTGTTCTATCGCAGTATTACTGCACTACTGTTTCGTAAATTATTCAAAATCTTAATTGTCTTGAGCTTCGAGTAGAGTAATTGCATGGGTTGAGATAATTTGAAGATATTCCAATATAAGAACGATTTACCGTTATTTTGATAGTTAATGTATACCCAAACACGTATTTTAGAACATAATTCTAAATTTAAAAATAATCACCCGATTTCCGATGACATTCTAAATTTAAATTATCCAAAGATAGAAGATAAAAATACACGTGTTAAATTTCCACAGTAACCACAATTGGAATAAATTAATATTGTCTTTTATTAACGCGAGTATCACACATTTAAATAAAATAATGGATTAAAATGCGATTTATTATTTATGTTGTTTAAATTATTTATCCCGACGTTTCGGATGCTTTTCAGCAACCGTGGTCACGGGCCAGACTGGAATAAATAAATCAACTTTTAGTCCATTTTTATAATATCTTTATTATTAATTTTAAGGTTATTTAAATTGCCTTATTGACGTTTTAGATGAAGAATTATAAAAATCTTACGACTTTACAAAAAAGTTGATTGGGAAAATGTACATAATAATATACATCATCATGAAATATTGTATGATGTTATTTTTTAGACGATATTATGAATATTGTTTTTAGTGCTCTTAAAAAATATTTTAGTAATGTCGATAAAGCCATTTTTTTAATTTTAAAAATATGCTTTTAGTAGGAACTTTTTTATTTTATTTCAAGTGGAAGTGGTGAATATAAATTCAAACCGTAAAAAGAATCTAAATCATAGATGGAAAAACCGTGAAGTGCATATTGCGCGTTTCGGTTTCAGTCTATGGATTTCCGAATGCTCGAAGTAAAAATTAGGTCGACAGCGCATCGTTGACTGATGTTCTGTGGCTGAGGTATCACCTACCATCAAGTGAACCTCATGCTCGTCTGTCGATATCTGACATAAAAAAAAAAAAAAAAAAAAGCATGACTTTCTTAAGTTTATCTGAGCGTTGCATTGCACTACGGAGCAATGCTTCAATAGTTGCAAATGAGGCACACAGCCTCTAGTTTTAAGAAACATTCTTTAAAGAAGCTTTAATTCAACGTCTTTAGAAAATGCACCCGGATTTACTTTTAATGAGTTTCGAGGGTTCAAGTTGGGGTTTACTTTGTAAATGAATGGTGAAGTTAGTCGTTTCTCCGGTCCGCTCTCGATTTATACAACTCCGTGTACTATGTTTGTTTTTAATTTTTGACTACATTTAAATGAAATTATTATATTTCCGACCTCTCAAGACTTAACTTAGACTTAAATCTTAGACTTACAATACATAAAAAAGTAGGTACATCTACATAAAAAATAGCTTATGTTACTCGCTGATAATGTAGCTTTGGTGAAATAATTTTTAAGTGGTCTAGTAGTTTTTGAGTTAAATCTTAACAAACAAAGGCATGTAATCTTCATATTATTTAGGGAAAATGTTTTCTATATACAACATATTAAGATATAGACTTAAACTATCAACGAATATGACTTGACGGTTTGTATTATTTAAGACTCTCGCCTTTATTTTTCTTCAAAAAAAATCTTTAAAATTGCATAGGATCGGGATTATACGAAGAGTAAAAACATAAAAAAAACCGTTTGAGGAGTTTCGTCGACAATTTCAGGATTGACAGGAGTCATCACGTTTGACGTATGAGCACGTGAGGGCAGAACCTCATAAATCTTCTGTTTAAGATCGGCTTATATGACGGAAATTATATTTTCATCACAGGACAATTTTACTGCTATTTGAATAATTATTAGCTCAGCTTTATATACTCGTATTTTAGCTGTCTCCGTGGCTCTGTGGTCGTACGTCTATCGTCAAATGTCCCGGATTCATGTCACGGGGAAACAAGATTAAAAATAAAAGTTTTGGTCAGGCAGGGCATTGAAGATTGATGAGCTGATTCGTTTTTACATATATGTATGTATGTACATATTTATTTAGAAAAGGTAATTAATGTGAGTCAAACTTAGAAAATAGATATATACATATAATATACCTATAGACAATCGCGGACGTTTCTCTAGTTTTATTGAAGAAGTACAATAATTAAAATATTTTGGATCCAAATGCCCTGTTTTATTCACTTTTAACTAAACTCCACGCCTCCTTTTACATATGTAATTTTTTTTTGCAAATTCATCAACATCAAATGTACATATCCGACAGATGGTAAAGTATTCACTTAGATTTAAATTTCAATGTAAGGATTCTATAGATTACTAGATTAACTTCGGGATGATAGTGCTAAATGATAAAGATTCGGGTCGCATGTAACTCACATCTTCTTCATGAGGGTTAAGTGTTGACGTTCGTGTCAATTGAGTAGGCAGAGTGATGGATGATGCCTGTAATGGTTTCACTTCAGCCGTTTAAGTTTTAACGTTTCTTCGTAACATATAGCAATTTCAGGAGGTAAAAATGTTCGGGTTAATCTAATTTCACGCTACAGTTTTTTCAAGCTTGCAAGTAAGTTCTTATAGTACCTATGTATGTAAGGATATTTAAATACGTTTTATAAACGGAGAATGAAAGTAGGAATAAATGAACTTTAAAATTATAACAATCAGTTTTATAAGTATGCATTTATATTAGAAATTGACATTGTGGTGCTTATAATAAAAATTTAAAATTCCAATTATAAAACCCTGTAGAAAGAGAGAAAGCGATTCTTCGGTCAATATCTTATGGATAACTATATTAGTCACACGATTGCTTCGTCTCTTTCACACTTTTCTATCCATATTTACTTTACAGCTGGATACAATATATGGATACATATAATTTACAATAAATAGATTGGCTTAAAGGTCTCGTTACTAGGCCATAAAATCTTAAAAAAAAAAACCAATAAATAGATACTTTTTTTATTGACCTCCTCCGTGGTGTGGTTGCACGAAGCGTTGTTCCGAGTTCGAATTTCGAATCCTAGGCAATTAAGATTTAAAAAAAAATTCGGTTAGGCAGGGCAAATTGACAGATCCATGGGGAGTTTCTAGGGGACTCGGGAATGTTTTTTTAGATATTTTATATGATAAACGATAAAATTCATTCATAAAAAGTTTTAACTTTCAGTAAAATATTAATATCATGTTAAACATTTAAGTAGATTTTACGCTTAAAAATATTGTACAGAATGCTATAAAATAAGTAGTTTGCAACATAAAATTGAGAGCTGTCTAGAAAGTTTGATTCCAGTGAGGGGTAAAAGTTAGTCTGTCGAAAACAAAATATTTATTGTTGTCGTACGAATTTCCGCTATATAAAATATCCTGCTTTTATCTGCAAACCTGGGGGGATAAAACTATTCAGACCTTTTAGCTTGCTTAAAGACCATTTTTACATTTGCTATAATATAGAAAAATACAGAAAATATCAACTCTATAGAAATATATTACATTTTTGGTAAGACAAGGGATTAAATGTAAAACTTTCTTTAATAAAAATCTCAAAAAAAAAAATCTAAAAATAACACAAAAGAACAGTCGCTTCAGATGTAACCAGAATAATACGGTATTGATGTAAAACACCTGTGTACCTACTCAGATTGAATTCGCAAGTTCATTGTGTTGTAAATAAATTAGTAGTTCGTTTCTTATAGGATGTAAAGATAGGGAGGGAGTTGTGATGAAATAAATAAATATTTTATTTTAATTAAAAGTTATTTCACCATTAACTTTGCCGTGTTAGGTACCTTGGTTATTTGTGATGGTCATTTGGTTTAAACAAACTTTTGCCAAACGCTCCTGGAAATGTCCCCAGCTACAATAAATGGCGTGCGAGATTCAGAGCACACAATAAATAGGCAGCCTCAATTAGGACGTTGTATAGTCATCATAAATTCTAATCACAAACTCCTTGACTTCATTAACTGGCGCTAGTTACCTTGTTAACTGTTACAATAACAATTTAAATACAAACGTGCTAAGGTTAATTGGATTAGTCAAATATCTTGCCTCGTCGTGTTTATAAACTAACATAGGGAGAACTTTGGAACATTTATTTTCTATATAATTTACTTGGGTTTTATTGCGGCTTAGGGTTATGGAAAAATTGGGATATTTTCGGGTAATAATAAGTAAAACTACGGAAATTCTAACATGATACTATTAGACTTGTTCCTTCTTTAACTTCCTTTCAGTCGTTCTTATATAAACATGATTTTCTATTCCTTATTGCTTTACGGTATTTATTCTATTCTATCTATTTATTCTATTTATTAATTAATGTTAAATATCGACAGTCGAGAATGAGCTTCACTTGATGGTAGGTGATACCTTAGCCACAGACAATCAGTGAATGATGAGCTGTCGAACTACATTTTAATTCGAGTGTTCGGAAATCCATAGACAAACCGAAACGCGCAATATGCACTTTACGGTTTTTCCATCAGTATGAACGGTGGTTCGTTACCTGTTCGATATTCCTCCCACCCGTTCAATGCTCGAAATGAAAGACATGATTACAGAAAATTATATATACGTCGTCCCGGTGGGATTCGAACCCACGACCAATCGATGCTCAAGGCAGAGGTTCTACCGAACGCACCAATGAGCCCGTCATAAATGAATTTTCCAACACTCATCAAAATATCACGAAAGTAATAATTTTTAAGCTAATTTATGGCTTTGATTTGATTTGAAATGAACACATAACTAAGTTATACTATTATATTTAAGATATGAAATCTATAGTGTACTGTGTACTTGATTTACCTGTGACGGCACGGTTGCTCTAAGGAATAAGCGTATTTGCAATGGTACGGTCAACTTGCCCAGTTTGATTTAGTCTGTGGTATGAGGCCTTTGAACCCCGTACTCACTCACAGTAGCAGAACAAAGCCGTTAATTTATGCCCTGCTGGTAAGGTTGACCAATATTTGTTTAACGATGCTAGGTGCAGCACTGTGGGGGAATAAGAATTACTTATTTCGTTCAGAAGTCTGCAGAAAACACTGACAAATGTAACATTTTATTGAGTTAAATATTGATAAATATGTACTTTTTAGGACTAAAAAATGACGATATCTATTGAATATGCGTGGGGCTTATTTTCCTCCAAGTTTGAGGACAGGTGACCAACTTTTCCTTCACCTAAAAAGGTAACTAATTTTGAGCATGAATAATCGCTGCCGGTTTTTCGTTATGAATAAAATTTCTTTGTTTTATTCATAATTTGTAAGTAAAAATTTGAGTATTTTATAAATTAAAAAAAGAAAACAAATAAAAATACCCTAGACTCTAGCCTTTTCTTCTTTAAATGTGTAAGAATTGAAATTATATTTTATATCATCCATCCCAAAAAGATGTATCGTCATCTGAAGAAATGATTCATAGTTTTTCTGAAAATTAAGTAAGTTTAAAATATTATGAAGAGAAAAAAATTGTATTTTTTAATTTTTGTATGTTATGAATAAATTCAAAAACTACTGGACCGATTTTAAATATTCTTTTATCAATAGAAAACTACATTATCAGCGAGTAAGATAGGATAGTTTTGTGTATAGATTATGTACAAAGAACCCGTGTGAAGCCGGGGCGCGTTGGTAGTATAAGATATAGATATAGGCAGATAGGTACTATTTTCTTAGACGTTTGATTTACTATCTAGCAAGAATCGATATAAAAGTTGTCAATATAATTTATCGACAGCAGTGTTGTATTTTTTTCGTTAAAAATGAAAGTTTTCCTCAACTCTTGGGAAGCAGTCTTCCATTAGTGGCAACTCAGCCATGTGCGTTACGAGAGAAAAGTTTGCGGCTAATGCCTAAGTTTCTGCAAAGCTTCAAATACAATTTCTGTCCTTAGAATGCCGGTGTGCTCACTATCATGGACTGTATATAATATTTTTAGGAAATAACATATTTAGTTAACGCGATTTAAATAAAACAATTCCGGATTGTAATGCGATTATTTCAGTCTGTCCACGCTCGCTGTAAAGTATTCGAAATATCGGGATAAATATTACAATCGTTTAATCCAGTTAAAGTTTGTCAAATACAAAAATATAAATGTTTGTATTACAATACGGTAGAGAGTTTTAGAGAATCCGCTTTTGTAAATAAATTGTTTTTCTATGCAAGAATTCATGTCATTTAGCAAATGATTAATACGCTTTCAAAAATTTGGATAACGCTTATCAAAAAAGCAATGAAGTTATCTAAATGCAGTATTGTACTTTTGAAGTTAGATAAGAATCATTATATTTATTATATAATTATATTAATTTTTAAAAAAAATCAATCTCTTGTAACTCTAATATTTGAACACACTGTATTTATTTTATGATTTGAAAAATATAAAATAGGTTATTTTCGATATATATTAGGTATATACATATTTATTTGTTCTTTGACTACTGCCTGTCAAAGTATTTGTTATATAACAATTTTTTTTGCTCGTATATATTTAATATACTAATATTATAAAGAAAATATTTGTTTGTTTGTTACGATTAAACTCAAAAAGTACTGGACCGATTTGAAAAATTATTTCACCAATAGAAAGCTACATTATCAACATTTCTTTTGTGTATAGTACATCTACATTGCACCCGAGCGAAACCGGGGCGGATCGCTATTTTTAATAAACATCGAAATCCACTTCCACAGTTAGCAGCCATCGAAGTGAGCACCAGTCGCAGTTAATACCGAGTTACTGGTCCCTAATTTTCTGAGGCAACCTTGAAGAATCTATTTGGAGCTTTCATAATTGAGTCAATACTTTGAAATAAAGTATGAAAGACACTTTTGGCTAAACCGCTAAGGTTTGAATTACGGATTTTCGATACTTTTACAGTAATATAGTAATAGGTGAAACCCAATGTCTTAAAATACTAAATATGCTACAATAATGTTATACTTTCAAGAAAGTCTAAATATGTATGGATGACAGCCAAAAAGGGATTAGCGACAATTTTTGGCAAAATAGATTTATTTGATTTATTTTGATATTTTCTTTTGCGTCATTTATGTGTCTAAGTTTTTTGAATATACGACAAACCTTTTGACACTATTTATATTTTTTCGTTTTTGGTGAAATTTAATTAACTTTTAAAGTCAACCAAAAAGTATATCTACCCAGATAAATTAGTTTTCGGTTTAATTAACCGGTTTATTATTTTTTGATATATTTTTCATATAACAAATATCATGTCGACCAAATCATAATATAATTTCATAAATAACACATTATTTTCGATAGAAGATAAAAACCTACTGATAGTTATTCTTAGAAGATTGGGATATCCCATTTTTGATCTTTCTAAGGCCTACAAATTTTGTAATTACTTTGAGGTTACGATAATGGTTTAGTTTACGTAAGTCCAAATGTTGTATGATTTTCGACTTGTTTAAAAACATCATAGGTTTTCAAAATAAAAAAGGAATACGTATTGTGTGTATTTTCCGGAAGAAATTTTCTATATTATGATGATAAATATGAAAAATCATAATTTACTGTACAATTTCATAGAAGTAGGTAAGTGGACATTGCGTGGATTGCTACTATTTTAGAAATATTATAATTAATACTAATAATATAAATATAATTAGTACTAATGCACTGAGACGAAACACAATCAAGAAAGTATCCGAATCGCCGATCTGTCAGTTGTATGAGAAATTATTTGAAATTGCATAAATAACAGATCGATGTTTACTTTCCCGCAAGTTTTTCGAGCCCAAAGCTAGAGCCGAGGCTAGAACATTCTTTTGATGCCCGCTTTCAGATTTCGGAATAAACATTTACCTTCATTTTGCATGATTTAAAATGATGAATATAACCAAAAGCAATATTGATGGGCAATAGCGTAGGGTTGGTTTAAGGTGGAGTTTATCCTAACCGCTGCTGAGTAAATCGAAATTGCTCTCAGCGGATGTAATTGCTTCTCTTCAACCGATCCAATTATTTTTCTAAACCCTGAAAAGATTTACCTTAGCACGGACCAATGTTTCCATTTATATCGGAAAGCGATATTGTATGCTCAAATAAATGGTCTGCCATTCGGAGTTAAGCACGTTATAAGATCTATTCTTAATCGGGTTCTTAAAGTAATTCCTGTTTGAGTATATGTATAACGCAAAATTAGCATCCCAGTTCATTTAACAGTATTGGCAATATACATATACAATATACATGCATGTATATACAAGCATGTTTAATATACCTAATGCTCATTTGCAATATAAATATTGTTCTGGATTCGAGGATTGGAAATATGTGTATTGTTGATCAAAGTATATATAATATAAGTATAAAAATGAAATGATGTTCTAAAGAGTTTTTAATAAATATGTTATTTTCTATTTTTTTCCATTGCACGGACTCAGCTCTCTGAAGTATAATTTACCTATAGTCATTAAAAATGAGTCTTTTCGATATATTAAAATTAATTACAAAAAATATAAAATATTTTTAATACTCTATATACATTTTTATTGTATCGGATTGGAATACCGATCTAAAGATTCGGTTGGCTGATTTTTGATGAGTTCGATATGAATTTTGGCTCCGCAATTTCTGTTAGTACCTATGCCTTGTTCGAAGTTTAATCACTCCCCAATATTGAACCCGAAGGAGTAAAGTTTTTACATGTCTAACGCAGAGTAATGATCCAGCCAAACCTCGACGGACAAAAGCTATAATGACTTGCGAACTTGCTACTTTTAGGTGAAACTGCATTTTTATGACATCAATGCTACTCCCCGTAGTTTCAAATTTGCATTTTTATCTCGAATCTAAAAATTTAAAATTCTTGCACAAGTGAGGTTTTAATACCAAATCTTATTACATTTTATAAACTACTCTGCCAATAGGTATTCCCTCAAGAAATCTAACAATGAAATAAGAAATGTGTGCAAACATTTAGTTGCTACTATCTTATGTACATAGTGAATGAAATGCAAGGAACTTGGGAAATAAGGGGGCGGTATAACGCTTTTGCGAGACAAAGGTGGAGCTTATTGCAAATTCCTACGCTCACCTTCCGTCGCTATTAAGCTTCCTTCGCGATACTATGCAATATTTTATTAATGTTCTAAGTTCTTTTGTTGCCGTTGTACTTAGATTTAAACAGGTTATTGATTAGAGATTTTCAGCTTTGGAAAAATTGTTGCTTGTGGTCGAGAAAACTATAAAACATTATCTTTATTATATAGAATTCGGTATCAGATTCGTAGCTGGCTAAGAAAAAGAAATAAGATATTTTTTTTCGTAGCCAGCGATTTTTTTACTAAATTATATTTATTGGTTTTATTGCTTATAATTATTGGTTTTCAATTAAAATAAAATTAAGTATCAAATATATTTTCCCTTATTTTAAGTTAAACCTCGATGTTTACTAGTTTTATATGTATTTATAATAAAAGCAAAACATATTTGCCCTCAAAGGGATTTTTCGTTTTGTGTTCAAAGCCAAAGTGAACTATGCATTTGATGCTCCCAAGTATTTATCAATCTAATTAAAACTATCTACCATTATGTTGACCCTTCAAAGGTAGCGTAGGCGGCGTACACTGACATGCCATTGGTAAATAGAAAGTACGTAAAATATTCATATAGGGAAACATTTTCCACAATCAGTGGAACGTCCCCCGCGGCATATTGCGGTTCGGAGTTTTCATTAAAAAGAGCACCGTTTGTCTAAAAAAATTCCTACATGCCCTACAGCGCCGTATAGGGAATGTTATCGTTTGAAATTAGTTCGTATAATAAATTCACCCCGAAGCGTAGAGCGGAGATAATAAATACAGAACCGTTTTCTTATTCGAGATTATTTTTATATAATGTCACAGTTTTCATTAATTTAGCAGAGAATTGTTTATTTTCAATATGTTTTCCATATTTAAAATTGTAATAAATAAATGTCTTTTGGCTGGTTTCTGGAAATGGAATGAATGAATTGAAAATACAGAATGTTTATGGAGCGTACATAAATCGATTATGATTGATTGATTACCTACTTCCAATTTCATCCAAAAATAATATTAATGTAATGTATAAACGAGTCACCAAAACGTAGTCTTAGCAATAATATTTTCAAACTTGTGATGTTATGAAATTTCAGCCAATCATAAAACATTTTACTATTTAAACTAATAAAAATTCGTTATCAATTAATTATATAATTCATCTTTTGATCTCAGGTTACCAACCAAAAAGGTTATTTTTTTTAAATTCCAACCTTTTTTTATTTAAGCATTTAGTTGTGTATTATAGTAACGTAATAAAACTATACTTAAACCATCATGTACTAAATGAGTGACGCGGACGTGATTATAAATGTATCACGCACGGGGTTAGAACTCAACATTACCAGTGTGTTGTGATTCCGGATTTCTTATCAAGTCAACCACGGGTTCGTCACCCACGCACAAAGTATTTATTGGAATTCGATAAACGCCACGTGTTATCAACGTTATAACAGCGGGCCGGAGTGGTATTACACACAAATACAGGGGACACTTACCGAATTGCTTGCAGAGAAAACTAATATCTGTGTTTGCCAGCTTGTCGCGATCGCGCTTGGCTTAAATAATAATGAATAGCGGATTTTTTCTTACTTCAGTTCGTATAATATGATACTTATTTATTTTTGAAATTCAAACTTCACCTTGTATAAGCTGCAATACTTATTGATTAAGCTAAACCAGAGAGCATAATCATCGTCATACTGGCGTCATCTCAGCACCTAATTAGTTCATAATAAATTATTATTTTTGTGTTTTTAAGGCTTAATTTGTTTTTAAACCGACTAGTTTATTTTTACACGTGTTTAGTGCGATTGCCTTAATATTAATGAAAAGCGGATTTTTTCTTAATTTTTTGAAGCCATTTAAAATCTTGAAAACATAAAACTTTTGCGAGCAGACTAAAGAGTCTACAAAGGTCTACCTTCAAGAACTGCCTCCCCCTCTTTCCAAAGCTAACGGGGCCCTCTGAGCTTCGGAGCCCTGGTGTACCTACGACACAAAAAAAAAGGAAAATTTTCCACAGCAGTGATTATTGAATCAGGGAAGTAAGCGGTTATTTTATACATCTTAGAACTTAATTATTCTATATTAAACAGCATTTAATATATATACGTAAAGAAAAACCACTTGAGCTTATAACTTGAATATTTTTTTGTAGTACATCTACTAAAGAATTCAATTATTTTACTAGATCTATATAGTTAGATTTTGGTTTATATCAAAACTAATATTCTGCTAAATAATATGTTAGCATTGTAATTTAATATATATCATAACTACCTTTTAATTATTATCAGCCAACCTATCCACGATACAAGCCTGGCTTGATAGTTGATATTAAAATAGCTGTGCTGAAAAGACTCTCACCTCAACCCAGACATGTCATGTTCGAAATCGATCTCGAAGACGAGGTCAATTCCTCCATATCTCACCTGCCCGCTTAGCATGACCATCAAGGGATATATCGCGGACGAGTGAAGACAAAATTGTCGATGTCGAGATACATGTTGTCCCATTAAAAAATAATAAAAAACAATGTGGGAATAATATTCGTTAAAAATAGAAATTCTTTAAAAATAGAACCTTTTTGTCTTCTTGATAAAATGTATGTCTTCTACGAGAAAATTGTAGATCGTGGTGTTAAATTTGGAAGACATTAAGAGATAATCGATTAAAACACGATAAAACGGGCCGACAAAATTTTGTCGTGGTTGTCTTGCTAGGCCAGTTGAGCTACCATCTTGCCTTTTAGATGCTTTCTCTAGTACTGCAGCCCAAGATAAGAAATCACAGGAGATCCTTTCCTTTGTCTGTGGAGGTCTGTCGTTGAAAATTCTCCAAATTTCATCTATATCTTTGTAGTTATTTTCTTTGTAAGTGCCTACTTAGCATTTATAAAACATATTTCTCTTAATTTTCTGTGTAGATCCTTATGCAATAGCCAGATATAGGGATCTATAGAAAGAAAATTGCGCATTTCGTAAAAAGATTTTCACTACTACAACACTAACAAAAGTAAATAATAATCACTGAAATCGCTGCGAGATGTTTCGATAAAAAAACAAAAACTCAGTCGGACTAAAGCCTTCTCCTTTTGAGTCGGTTTAAAACAATCAAAGGAACAAAAAATAAATTCTAAAAATTATATTTTAATAAAATAATACATATTACTTATTATGAAATAATTAGACCGTGCTGAGATAACGCCAGTATATAACTGATTACGACTGATTTTTGCTCTCTGGTTTAGCTTAATCAGTTATTATTGCAGCTAATACAATATAAGGTAAAGTTTGAATTTCAGAATCAATTCACTGAACCAATGAATTTTAAAGGCTATAAATATCTCAGTTACAACAGGAGCATGAAAGATGCCCTCAATTTCACCTCGAAGGTGAAACTCTAAGTTGGCTGTAAAATATTCAGGCGCCTTCATATCCGCTCTATTATATTATAAAACAGCGAGGCTTTAATCCGCTAAAATGGAGATTTGTTGCTTGCGGCTCGCCTTTCATACTTCTTTCTTTATGTTAGTTACTCTCTTGAATATTTATTTGCTTACCTTAAAACAATATTAGCGAAATAAACTTAATTATATAAGGTAGTTTTGGGTTACCATTTTAGAAAAAGTTCTACTTTTTATCTGAATAAAAATGTAAATGTTTGATGCATTTGTCATTCGGTAAGTTGTTTTTTAACGAACTAACGATCGAGGCGCTACCTCGAGCTTAATAATGTACAAAATATAGATAGGTACATAAATATTTTTGTTAAAGATGTCAACGGATGTCACCGATATTATAAACCAAACAAACATTTCAGATGTAAATACGTATCATATTATGAAGTAAGTATTAGAAAGATAGCTTATAAAACGAAGGAGCAAAGTTTAATCTCGGACAGGAGGCAATAAAATAAGGGCGCGAATTTTTGTGAAAAGTCGGCGCCGAACCTGCCAGTTGCAGACAGCTATTGATAGGGTTCCACGTGTAGTATTGACATAGAGCTGCTACAACTTATAAATGACTTTTTTATTTATTTTCGGTCTTATTTTCTTCTTTTTCAATAATAATGAACTATGCCGTCAATAATAAACAAAACTGTTTAGTATCTAAATATGTATTTTCTTTATTGAAGTAAATTTAAATATATGTATATATTAAATAAATATTTTTTTCAATTCAAATAGAAAATTAAATTTAACTTTTTTTTTTGTAACTTTTTCTTTTCATTTCAAAATTTATGTAAAAAATGATACAATGGCTTAAAATGGGTATATCGATGGTTTCCTCAACAAAGGGCGTAAAAACCATTTTGGCTAAAATGACTTTTTAATGTATTGTTCAGTTTTCGTGGCTCTATTGAATCTTATTTTTAAAATTGGGCTTTGGTTAAAAATAAAGTTTTTACAAGTATAAGGAAAAAAATATAATAGATCATATACGTAATGATAACGAATCCCAGAGTTTTGTAGCTGAAAATGACACGGTCTTTATAACATTTTTAATAATGTATTCAATTAAATTATTGCAAACTTTTGCTCAGTTTGTCTTACAACATTGTGCCTTTTACGATTTCCTATATAAACTTATTTATCTGGAGACGGATCATTGAAACAAAGGAAAAATTAATTCTTCAATTACCTACAGAATACTTATAGTAACTAATAACAACTTGAGTCAATACCAACTCAGTATGATGTACCCAACGCGTTATTCTCTATCATAAATTTGAATAGAATCGATTGCTGTCTGCGCCTCCGGGAAAGTTAGATTTCCCTAAGGATTTCCACGACACCTGACCGGATGTAAAATATATTCGCATTTTTTACGTCTTTATGTTTTATACATGGAAATCATATAATAAGCCGATGATCAAAATTCTTATTATCCCCTAGCAAGCAATAATCGTAGATTTTTTTGTCAGAACTATGTACGAATAAACGAACACCAAAAAATGATATTTCCTTCTTAATACTTTGTAGTGTTGAGTAGGACATACAAGAGGCGGTACATTTGTCCCGTACATGGCGTCAAAATGTTAGAGCGGCTCGAAATTATAAAATGTACTACTTCAAATTTTATGTCGCGCTCGTTTTTTCTCGATGTATTTGAGTCCTAAATAACCATAAAAAAAACCATCAAATATCATAATATTAATACTCGCTAGTACAAATTATGCTCCGAGCTTCATACGCCTCGCCTCATTTGAAGTGGGACATTGTACTGGCTCAGAGTGAAAAAGAGGCTACTCTTACCAAGGACTTTATATATACTCTTACAAACTCTTTTTGAAGTCCTGTACTACCCAACACTAGTACTTTGTCAATGGATATTTCAATTAATTTACAGATTGACGTTACTATTACTTACTCGCAAGTCGTCCGGGTCTTCTGAATTTAAAGCAAATAAAAAATTATGGTAAATGATTTTTTGCAATTTGTTAACTAATAAAAATATGATTAACTATAAATGCAGAAATTCCTCGTCATAATTATTATTATTAGGAGTACACTTAACTATCTTTTAGGAGTACAAAATGGCTGTAATTTATTTTCATCAATAAACAACAAAGTAACTTATGAATATGCGCAACCAAAATTATTTTTTATATATATAAATAATTAATATATTCTTATAATATATTTAGTGACTTTGTTAGTCTATTATTCACAGCTAAATTGGAGTTCATAAAATTTTGTATAGAAATGGCTAAAACAATGGGAAATGATATATGCTTTTCGTTGCAATTTTTCCATGTGTGTAACGCCACGGGCAAAGATATGATAAGACAAAAATTCGTCAAAAACACACACAATCCCTAATAAGAGAGGCTTATGGCGAATAGCATCTGTGTCCCAATGGTAAACACTTGCGAGTAAACACGAGGTTAAGTCAAGGAAATGTTTTTGTTTCTCACAGCTTTCCTTATATTATTCTATGGTTTGTGTTTGTCCACGTTGTACATTGATAAACGAGCACTATGCTCTCTTGTTGGGAGCCATAGGGCATCAATGATGCGCTGTCAACCATTTTTGTTTTTATTCCAGTACTATACACAAAAAGCCTATATTACTCGCTGATAATGTAGCATTTTAATGGTGATAGAATTTTTAAAATTGGTTCTGTAGTTCCATAGATTACCCCCTACAACCTCACAAACTCACAAAGTAGTAGTTCTATAGACTGAAGCCGAAACTACTTTTTTTCCGAATACTCCAGGTAAAAAGTAGGTCGACAGCGCATCATTGACTGATGTTCTGTGGCTGCGGTATCACCTACCAACAAGTGAACCCCATGCTCGTCTATCGATATCTAACATTAAAAAACATGTCACTGATTTTCTGCCCAGCCGGCCTAGCCAACCAAAACAAAATGTCGACCGTTTTCTCGTGTTTTAATCGATTATCCCTTTATGTCTTCCGGCTTACACTTAAAACTCGACTTCTAAAGTCAAAAATAGAGATATTTAACGATCGAGATATCTTGTCTATCAAAGTTGTCGATGTCGAGATATAATATATCAAGTATGTCTTCAATCGTCCGCGAAATATCTCTTGATGGTCAAGCTAGGTGGGCTGGGCAGTTTTAGACTCAACCAAGAATTATATTAGATTCAATGTAATAATTTCATTATATCTACTGAGAGACAAGCCAAAAACCAAAAGAAAATGAAGAAATATTTAGTGTTATTATAGGTGATATAAATCTTCACTAGATTGATTTACGCTAACGTTTATATCCACAAAGTTGCGTCATAAGCCAATTTAATATAGTGGCGTTATATACTGAGGGGCTCTAGTTTGTTCCCCTAGAGCACAGAATGCGAATGAACAGTAGGGAAATTCAAAATGATCGTCTGATTCGATTTTAGGAATTCTTTCAATAACGATATACCTGTAGACATATTATGTTATGTATATTTTATTTCATGTAACGTTTAGATATACAATATTACATATATATAATAGCATATTATATATTTGCGATTAAAAAAAGTAACTTCTAATAAGATAAATAATAATACATCGAGATACGGTGTTTTATTTTTTATAAAAAAGGGGAACTGATTGTTAATGCGCAGCCGAAACCAGAGAAAATGTTAGTTTTTTAACATGGTGTCAAAATAAGCTTAAAATATAATGGTATCAGTATTATGTATAATTAATATCAGGCATTGAACACTGGTATTAAAAAGTTTTAAAGGCCGACAACGCATCTAAGACCCTTGAGTCGCGGATGTTCATGGGCGGTGGTGATTACTTACCATCAGGTACACCACTTTCTCAATCTGAGAAAAAATTTAAAAAAAGGCAATAAAAGTTTTTGTTAATATTCTTTCGTTTTTAGCCATATTTATTGAAAAAATACTGTGGTAAGATTAGCGTGTATTACTCTTTAAAACTAATATCATGGTATCTCAGTCAGACACTTATTTTGGAAAACAAAAATTAACCGGTTTCAATCTTTGAATGATATAATCTTGATAGTTGATATGCCAAAATCAGAGTTTTTTAACGTACGTTTGTTTAGCTTTCCAACTGGTATTATACACATATTTTTCTTCCCCTCACCCCTTCTTATGTATTCGAGGCACGATTTCCGCGGAGAAGTCTAATTCTTCTCCTAATTTCGCACCTTATTGTCGGAACGGTAAGAAAATGGGAAATGAAAAAAGAAAATTTTATAAAAATTCAGGACCACACTTTCTACCAAGACTGTATTTTTAAAATATATCAAAATTAGATTTGTGTGGTACGTTTGCCTTGGAAGATTTGGATTTGTATATTATTGATAAAGATTCAAAAGTAGTCCCATGAAAAGTATTTCATACCAGGGACTGAATATCTACAGGTTAATTTACTATGGGAGTTTAACTGAAATCAATACTATATATAATATTATAAAGCTGAAGAGTTTGTTTGTTTGAACGCGTTAATCTAGGAAACTACTGTTTCGAATTGAAAAATTTGATTAGACTATAGTATAACATCACGCTGCGACCAATAGGAGCGAAACATCAGTGAAAAATGTTGCAAAAACGGGGAAAATTATCCATATAAAACTACTCGACCGATTTTATTATCATGATCTGATACATTGCACCCGTGCGAAGCCGGGGCGGATTGCTAGTAATAAATATTTCATATTTACTGAAAAAAAATAGATTAATAATGTGGCAAGTTTAGTGTGTACTCTTTAAAACTAATATTATGGTATCTCAATCAGACACGTATTTTGGAAAATAAAAATTAACCGGTTTCAGTCCCTGTTTCAAACTCCAAGACCTTCTTAAAGGACCTTATGTATTTTATGAAAAATATTTATTTGGTTTCAAATATTACTTTTTTAATTTACTGTATCTTAGGGATGGAATCAAGACGGACTAAAGTCGAATTTACCAATTAGGTAATTTAAAATTCACAATAAGTTGTCAATTTAAAAGTCACATTTACGGAGGTTCAAAAGCAATAATGAAGTGTTTTTTCTTATTTGGTGAATGAATTTTTTTAAATTCTACATAATTATATAATCTATGGTAATAAATCTATGTAGATAGCTATAGCTTCTAAGACCTGCTTATAGTGAATACGTAAGTTCAAGTTTGCCAAAATAAATAACTTAATCATAAAACGATAGAGATAAAACAGTTTTATCATTTCCAAAAAATGTATGTAATATTTCCTCGCGAAGAATACAATGTAAAGAGTTCTCCATTATCTGTGGCATCCGCAAAATGAAGTTGGTAAAATATCTAAGACATTTGTCAGTCGATTACCTGAGACTGGAGAGGGTGCCACCCCTGATAATATTCTGAATTTTTGCGGCCGTAACTGCTTTGAATATAAATTCTTTCTTTTACCTACGAAAAATAATTTAAATGACTACTATCTTAGCAAAATAAACTACAGTAAAAATGAAATAAAATAAAATACTGTATACCGGATTAAAACGCGATTTATTATTTATATTGTTTAAATTATTTATCCCGACGTTTCGGATGCTTTTCAGCAACCGTGGTCACGGACGGACATAATAAATCGCGTTTTTATCCGGTATACAGTATTTTATTTAAATGTGTGATACATGCGTTAATAAAATACCATATTTATCAGTTAATTGAAAAATAAACTAAAAAATAATAACTGGGATATTCATTGGGGAAAATTCGATATAGTCAACTGTATTTTTTGATTTCGTAGGTAAAGAGGCTTCCATTAATGTTCTAGCTGATATGTTGAAAATTAGTAGCACAAAACTTGATTCTCTTTTGAAATTTATCTATGTTTTATTTTTTTATTCAAGAATAGGTAAGCTGATGCGGGCTATGATGTTAGGACACGCTTACCTAAGACTAGGAGCCTATTAATTTAAGATTGAGAAAGTATCTATGTATCCCTAGTAAGCACCGCAAAGGCAACAGTAGCCTCGAAAATAAAACTGAAAATAATAGTAAAAAATCCAATCGTACTCCAATTTTTATAATAAAAAGGATATCTAAGGCTTATATGAATGTTATATACATAAATATGAACATTTTCATCCAACAAGCCCTTCAAAGGCGTTCCTAATGTTTGGCAGTAACCTAAACCGCAAAGGTTTCCCGCTTGCGGTGGTGAATACTCCTTTGTTCGTATAAAGGCTCAAGGCGGCAACTGCGGCCGGATGTATCTACCTCATAGCTATTTCGGGTGGTCCATTATAGGTAATCCTTAGAGATTATAAGTCTTTATTATTACTAAGGTTATACATAAGTAAGCAAAATTATATGTACTTTTATATACCTCCTATTCAATGCTTCAATTTCTTTCTGCCTGCCTGTAAGAAATTATAAGAAATTGCTTTGAGCAATAAGGCCGCCTTACTATACTTTCTGTTTTTTATATTAATTCTATAGGTTAAGTTTTTGATGTAAAAGTGTAAAATAAATAAATATTTATGGACGGCACACGAACTCTTTACAATAAGACCAAAATATCTAGACTTGTAAAGACTTTTGATTTTTTTTATATATTTTGATAGTCACCTGAGCTACAACACTGATAAAAAATACTTCATAAGCTACAGTAAATTTAAAGTTATTTAAATATATGAAATATTCATCTACTATTGCCTTTTTTCTTTATATTTATTGAACTTTTCACTGCACGCATGCCTTTTCTGTTCTATTTAACAACTTTTAAATTTATTTGTATTTTAATTTTGTTGTGGGCTACTCTAGGTTGCTCGTAAAACACCAGTGTCTTAATCCTGGCTAAGACGTAAAACTGAACCAGTCACCTTTTCAACTATCTTTCACATTAGCATACATGTAGTACTTGTAACTAGGTTTTTTTAAACTGTTATTTCTTATGAAATTTGGTATAGAGGTAGGGTACTCTGGTAACTCTGGTAAGGCATGGTTTTTTATACCGGAAAAATATTCCAGTATTTCCAAAGAAGCCAAGACGGCTTATCGTAAAAGTAGTCTTAATATAGGTGAAACTAAGAAATACTATAAGCTACTGTAAAATACAAGAAGGAAAATATTTCCTTGAGCGGATAAAAAAATGTAGTAGTAGATAAAATACGTTGTCATCAATTTTCGAGCCTCTCAAAATATCCTGAATTCAATTGGCGAATATCAGTGACATTAGAGTAACAATTCTCACAATCACAAAGGATTACACGAGTAAAAGTGAAAATGTTCGAGTATTTCTGAGATATTCCGAATGAAATAAAAGGCCTTACGCCACGCGCCTTTTGAGCACCGCCAATGTTTTACCAAATTGACGTTGAACATGGGATCATGCGCTCTTTTGATATGGTAATCCCGCCGTACCCTTCGGCAATAATCGATTATTAAATAGGCAAAAATCGGCGATCAGTGAAACCCACCAATATCTACTGTAACGATTCTTTATGACAAAGGACGATCGGGTTCATTGACTTATAATAAGAGGTTCTATTCTGGCTTGACATGATTTAGATACCTTGCGTTTTATATTCCTTTAAACCTTTAAAGGAATAAGTATTTTATTATTTTTCAACTTATTACATTATTTATCCCAGCAGTTCTTTAGAACTATTTATTTATTATAAGCGTTGGAAATGTCAGGATAAATAAAAAAGTCATATATTGTTTTTTTTTAAATTATAATGCAAATTTATAATTTCATATGAGGAGAAATATTAAAAAATAAGTTTTAAACAATAATAATAAAAAAGACATATTTCCCTTCATAAAAATTATTTTGTAATATTTCTGCTTTTCATATAAAATAATAATAATAATAATAATAATATAACTTTATTGCACACCACAAAAAAAAATATATAATACAAATAGAAATAACATATCAAAGCAATAGGCGGCCTTATCGCTTAAAAGCGATTTCTTCCAGGCAACCTGTGCTGGCTAGGCTGGAATAAATGTATCTGATAAGGTAACAGTAGGTGGTATACATATAATTTTAACATTTTTAGCATATAGTAGATAATTAGTGAATAGGTACAAGAAAAAAGTAATAAATTTGTCACTGTGATAAATAATACTTAAAGAGCATAGTTTTGAAAGATTGAAGAGTTTGGGCCTTTCTGATTTCAGTGGGAAGAGAATTCCATAGGTTAACGGCTTGCACAGTAAAAGAATTGTTAAAGAAAGAAGTTTTATGAACAGGTGTACAAAGCAATAGATTATGGGCAGAACGAAGATTTAGTTGGTGAGAACTTAAGGCTGAAAAGCTTTCCTTGAGGTATATAGGAGTTTTGGGATCAAACAGGACACGATACAGAAGAATAAGTATGTGGGAATTCCGACGCAAGCGAATAGGGAGCCATTTGAGTTTTTTGCGATATTCAGATACGTGGTCGTATTTGCGTAATCCAAATATAAAACGAATACACACGTTCTGTAATCGTTCAAGCTTATCCAACTGGAGTTCAGTTAAATCGGCATATGAAATATCAGCGTAGTCAAGAATGGACAAGAGAAGGGATTGAGCGAGCAAAATTTTAGTGGGAATAGGAAGAAAGTTTTGGAGTTTTTTTAATGAGTGAGAGGCAGCATAGAGCTTCCTACTAACTTCTTTTAACTGATGGTGCCAAGACAAATTTTGATCAATGAATACCCCCAAGCTTTTAACAGAGGAGCTAAAAGGAATTATAGTTCCTACAACACAAATGGGAGGTAGATTACCCCACTCAATTTTATGGATAAGTTGTGAGCTACCTACAATAATACATTGAGTTTTCAACGGATTAACTTTTAGCCCATGGGCGGTACTCCAATCTACGATCGCAGTTAAATCCTTGTTAGTATTCTGAATAGCTAAAGGCAGACCCTCAAGAGAAGATTGTGAGTATATCTGGAGATCGTCTGCATACATATGATAGAAGGAAGTTAAATGTTTAGTTATCGTGTTAATAAAAATTGCAAAAAGAAGAGGAGACAGTACCCCACCTTGCGGTACTCCAGCGAAAAGATTAGACCAGGTCGAAGTGTTGTCATCAATTTTAGTCCTTTGCCGACGCCCACATAAATAGCTTCGAAACCACCCTGTCACTGTTGGAGATACGTTAATGGAATTCAACAGGCTCAGCAATATATCAAAGTCAACAGTGCAGAAGGCATTACTGAAGTCGAGTAGTGTAAGTATTGTGAGCTGTTGCTTATCCATGCCAGATCGGATATCATCGGTAATTTTGATAAGAGCCGTAGTCGTACTATGTCCTGGACGAAAACCAGATTGGAGAGGATTAAGTATATTGCGCATATTTAGAAATATGGAGAATTGTTCATGGACTAAGCGTTCAAGGACTTTGGAAAGAAATGGTAGTATAGATATGGGACGATAGTCAGAAAAAGTATGTGGTTTAGAAATTTTTGGTATAGGAATAATATAAGCGTCTTTCCAAGCTTCAGGAAATTGGCCAGACGTTATAGAGAAATCAAGAATATGAGTAATTATAGGAACAAGGATATCTATGATAGGAAGGATCATATTACGACTAATGCTATCACTACCAACGGCCTTAGATGTAACAGACAAAATGTTTCTTTTAACGTCACAATCAGTGAAGGGTGAGAAGTTGAACGGTGGAAAATCAGGAGTTGGGATTGAAGAAAGAGTGTTAAGCGTATGAGATTTGCTGTTATTGTCCAGAATAGATGAAGATTTAGAGAAATGCTGATTAAGTTGTTCAATATTTAGATTGTTTGAAATAGTGTGTTGTTGCTTCCCAACTCCCAACGTTCTTAGAAATTTCCAGACTTTACTGGGGTCGCCGTTCTCGACAGACGAGTAGATGTGGCGTCGCTGCGCGTCCCTACAAATTGTATTGCAGCGATTCCTTAATTTATTATACTTTTCCCGATTGTGATCAGAGTTATTCTGCTTATAAATAGATTTGGCCCGATTTTTAGAAGTTTGCAGTTTTTTAATATCATCAGTAAGCCAAGGAGCAGGTAGATGTTTTATCTTCACGGGTTTAACTGGCGCATGCTTATCATAAAGCTTGATTAGCAAAGAATTAAAAAGATGAACTTTATCATTGATATCATCAGAATTAAAGATGACATCCCACTCAGTATTATGTGCGTCTACAGAAAGACGTTGCAAATCCATCCCACAAAAATTTCGTTGCATGAGTATTTGGGGTTTACGTTTAGGGGGACGTACTTTATACGAGAGGAAGATGAGATCGTGGAAGGAAAAAGCATCCGCAGAGCATTGCCCATGCGACGTTACGTACTCAGGTTTGGAGACTATGATGAGGTCAAGAAGAGAAGGAGTGGAATGAGGAAAGAAGTGGGTGGCTGTAAGAGGAAGGATATGAAGATTATAGGAATCAGTAACGGATAAGAGCTTTTTTGAACGATGATCATCCTTAAGCAGACAGGTATTAAAATCACCCATCATGATGAAATGATCATACAGTGGTACAAATTTCTCAAGGATATGATCAAAGGAAGTGAAATAATCAACAGTAAGAGATGGACTGTAGAATACTCCAAGAAGGATTTTTGTATGAGATAGGATAACTTCAACAAGAAGATACTCAGCATCATTCTGTGACAAAGAATCACTAGAAGTACTTAGGATTGTAAAGGGAAGGTGAGATCGAAGATAGATCGCAACGCCACCACCAACTCTACTCACACGGTCGTTGCGAAGGAGGTGGAAGCCTGGAAGAGAGTAAGATGAAGAAGGAAGGCTAGGCTTGAGCCACGACTCAGAGATAAGTACAGCATGTACGTTACTCGAATCAAACGAAGCCTGAAGGTCAAGATAATGGGCAGGAATGCTTTGTGCATTGAGGTGAACAACATTAAAGTTTTTCGGCGAGTCAGCGAAGTGATTAGAGAGAGCAACGTCAAGAGGGATATAAGATACACTATGAAAACTCTCGTCATCACTAGAACCAGAAGAGGCTATGGACTGAAAATCATCAAGGCTAGAGTTATGTGACATTTTGAATTCTGATATGTAAAATTATCTACTATATATACTACTATTAATATTACACACTAATTAATCCTATATAAAAAATAAAGATAAAAAAAAAACTATCAAAAGTATACCTGCAACCAGTTTCCAATACAAAAAGAAATATAGTAACACCTTTATACAAAAATAACAAAATTTTAAGAATTATGAACACAAGTTATGCATTGACAAAAACAATAATATAAATATATAGGTACGTGTACAAATATTAACGTAGAACAAAGGAAGTAACAAAGGAAAAAAAGTATTAATACGAAGTAAATTAATAATCATATTTTAAAACGGCAACATTATAATTATAACAAAATCACCAAAACGAAACAGTCATACGTCAAATGTCACGAAGCAGCTCATTGACGTTTCTTGATTTGACAATTTTTGTAATTTGTTTGAAGAATGTTTGAAGCTATTACGAACTTTATATTGTGTACTTAAATATGAAAATTGAAATGGCACTAATTGTTAACTCTATTTAAGGAATTTATTAAGTTTGATAAGTGAAGTTAAATTTAGATAATATATTCACCAGCACCAACTGAAATGATTAATAGTATGAAGTAATTATTGTATGCTTTAAAATTAGCATACCGTATGATAGAGTAGGTACTGGTTGAATAAAATGAAAAACCTAAAGCAGACTGGTAATACAAAAAATAACTTATATAGTAAATGAAAGAGAAAGTAGAAAGAAATTCACTTATGACGAAGAGCACGCCTAGGTCTTGTCTTGGCTTCTGTGTGGTCAATTGTGGCTGTAGGAGCAGCCGTGTCCACCTCCGGAATGACATCCAGATCACTCACCGTAAATATTTTATGCCGGGTTCCAGTCGCATCCAGAACAAAAATACAACCATCATTTGTCCAGCACTTAGACATACCACATTTTTTGCGTGCAGCCATAAAGGCTTCGTGGCGACGTTTGGTGAGAAACTCCGAAAGTGTTGTAAAATCATAGCAATGCAATGATAAAAACATGGTGAGAATGTTATTTACATTTTCAATTAAGTATAGACATTTTATTACCGTCGCTCACTAACTACTTCAAATGTTACTCAACTTCAAAAAGATGAATTTACAGTTAATAAAAAGTATACCACTATTTATTTCAGTGCGTAATTCAACCTCGTCAATATAAAAGTCATTATGAGATGGATCCATAAAATACAACGGTTATAATGGCGAGGTCGTTGCCCATTCGAAAAGCCTCTGGCGGATCGTACCTGCATCCCTCTCAAATATGACAGGTCTTCTTTTTGCCAAACTTTTTGCAACCTCCAAAAGATGTCTGAAGAGCGGTGCCACGGCAGACGCCAAATAAAACGCATTAATGTTTAAGACCTTAATTGCAACATTTCGTACATTTTCGAGTAGGCGACACCACTCCAAACTCCGGCTAACAATTCTTTGTGCAAATATACAGGAGCGTTACATAGCTTCTATTGTTTATGTTGAATGTAAAAGCTTTCGTTTTTCTGTTTCTCCTTTTGGTCCTGCATTGAAATGGGTTGTCGAATTTCATAGAAATGTTTGTTTGGAGCGTTTTTCTTGGAGCCGGTTGGAAAATTGCATTCATACATTTGTGTTTTTCGTAAGAAAATAAAGGGTCTTTTTCTATACCTAGTCAATAACTGTCAACATGGATATTTTTTTCAATTCGATTTTTTTAGATATACATACTTACTAGCAACGCGCCCCGGCTTCACACGGGTGCTATGTAGATGTAATAAAAACAAAACATAACCTATGTTACTCGCTGATAATGTAGCTTTCTATTGGTGAATTTTCAAAATCGGTCCAATAGTTTGAGTTTATTCATAACATACAAAAATACAAATCTTTCCTCTTTATAATATTAGTATAGATATAGATTAGTATAGATGTGACAATTAAAATAGATTAACAAATATATGTTTATTTATAAATATTTATAATAGTTTTATCCAAATTTGCAAATTCAAGATGTTATCTAATCATATTACTTGATATTTTCGTATAGTAATATATTTTTACTTTGACTTCTATGTTGCAACATGTTACCATGTAACAACAGCTGTTGTCAATGGCAATTGGGGAGAAAATTGATTGTTATCCGCAGAACTGTAGCAACAATTTTACTATTATTTTTCAATTAATACTTTGCTAAAGTACCGAAAAAGTATTAAAAAGTCATAGTGAAACACTTATATTCTTTTGATACCTACTTTCATTGTATATTGTTGATCGAAGCCTACTTTAAATAAAATACTTAATGTTGGATTAAAACGTGATTTATTTCTACGCGACAAAAAGTATAAAGTTTATTTATACTGCGAAATAATAAATCTATAATAGATATATGCAACAATTTTATTTTATAATAAAATGAAAAACATTTCTGAAAAACATAAAAACATTTTTCAGGAATGTAATTCACCCCTTAAATGTATCATCGACATATTTGTTAATCTTAAAGTTGACTGCACTCGTGGAATGATCGCTGCGGTAGGCATAGGTCGTCATCATTCCACCAGCGGGCTTGAATGATGACTTCAGTCGTCACAACCGTCGTCACCTACGTCGCCGAATGGATGTAACCCCCATGTCCACCGCTCATTTTTTGTATGTTTCATACTTTAGTATTAACTACAAAAATGAGTCTTTCCATGCCCCACTATGGGATGCGGGTTTACTAATGTCCACTAAGCATACCTTCAGTTGTACTATAAAGCTCCAGTAATCCAAGGCAACGAAAATGACTTGATCGTGGATTCTGTAACCCACACAGAGAATTGACAAGTGCAAGCGCATTTGGTACGTTTGAACTTTGCAAGTTTGTCCTCGGTGGGAGCAATACTTTGCAAAGTGCTTTTGATTGGATTCCGTTCGTGTAAAAGTTTACCTTTAAAGAGGATAGTTCATTCTTGCTCCCGAAAATGCAAGAGTTTAGATCAAGGGCTTGTATGCCTTTCATTACTTTGAATTAAACTTTTGTGGTTTTGCTGTGAGTTTTTTGGGTCATGACTCATATCATAAATAAATGTGTACTTGCAATTTTACGAATGGCTAAATAAGCTCAAAGCTCAGTGAATATGAAGAGCATTTTATGATATTCATACTATCAATCGTATTCATTGATTTTCTACAGATTGCAAAACAAGCAAGCGATCATCATAAACAGTGTAAAAATGGGCGAAAGCAAAACTGAAGACGTGAAATTTCAAATAATTTTAAGCATAAATAAAAAAAATATGATTCAGAAATTTATGGAAATATAACATACCATAGTAGGCCAGAATGTATTTTTTGTATCTGAAGCGATACATTGACAGAATGAGTACGTATTACATTTTAAAGTACCTACATTATTTTTCTGTACTTAAAAATAAAATTAATGTGAATGTTAACAAATAATAAATTAATGGCATGTAGAGTTGCAGAAAGCTACGTGTTAATTTAATGGCTTTATCGTGTTAAGAGTGGTTGAAGAAAATTGCTCAATCAGACTTCAAGTTAGGTCAAGCGTGACTTACATCGTAAAATTACGTAATGAATAGTCAGCACTTATCGAAGCTTTTGCTATGTAACTGCTACTGCTAAAACTAGCTAAAAGCTTTTGACTATCGCCACTATTTGAGATCAAATCGAGACTGGTACCAGGGGCTGATTTGAAACGCTGGCCGCCCTAGGCCTATTTATATTTTTTTTGTTATTTCAGAGCGGACAACTAAGCAGGTGGGTTATCTGATGATAAGCAATCACCATGAACATCCGTGACGCAAGGGTCTTAGATGCGTTGTCGGCCTTTTAAAAATTTAAACTAATAATACTAACGAGGTGTAATCAGATGGAAACACTGATGGCGGTAGTTCATTCCCCTGTTTTGTTGTACGTGGAATGAAGTTGCGCGTGAACCGTATCATGCTCGACTTCCATTCATCGTGGTGATGAGGGTGATAGAACTGTTTGTGACGTGTAGTGCGATGATGGCATATGTAAAATTGCTGCTCCCTAATCAACTAAGGCACGAAATTGAAAGATATAGATAGTTGAATTAAAATAAAGTAAAATATAAGAAAATTCAGTAAATGATTAAGTTACATTAATCAGTGTTGTTAGATACTGATGCATACCGGTTTTATTTGT